>OX123189.2:24139062-26689683 GCA_944739405.2 Euclidia mi | reverse complement strand
AAAACCATTTTTGAGGTCTAGGGCGCTAAACACCCTTGCATCTGCCAGCTTGTCAATGTGTTCGTCAATAATGGGTAACGGGTACTCGTCTTTAACCATCTTCTTGTTAATCAACCTATAATCAACACATACCCGTAAACTACCATCCTTCTTTCTTACTAGGACAAGTGGGCTTGCATATTCGGAGAAACTTACCCGTATTATTCCTTGATCCAACCACTCTTGGATCTGCTTATCTACCTCGGCCTGTTCCCTGGGTGCTACACGCCGTGGGCGCTGAGCCACAGGTATATCATCCTTCAGTATGATCTTTAACTCGATGGGAGCCTCCTTGATCTGCTGTGGATGGTATGTGTCTACCAACCTGACCACTTCTTCTCGCACGTGCCGGTCCATCACATGACCTACAACATCAACAGAACATGCACAACAATCCACATCACGCAACCAATCATTCGGTTTCATCCACACAGATCCACCTTTCATAACCGTAATTACATTCTGTAAAAATTCGTGACCAATTAACACTTTGAATGGAATAGTGTCTCTAGGGATAACGTAAAACACAACATCACGGTACGTGTATCCATCGATTTCAATACTTGTACGAAATTGTCCTATTGGTGTAATTTTGGAAAGTCCTAGCCCGGTAAGAGTTATAACACATTCACTACTACACACAGGAGACCCTATCTCCTCGTAGAAGTCCAATCTAATAAGATTTACGTCGCTTCCAGAATCTATTAACGCGTCAGTTATATTTCCGCATAATAATTTCACACACTTTATCGGTTTTGTAAAAATGCCGGGTTTGTTTACATCTAAAACGTCAAAGTCGCCGCCATGACACTCGTCGTTCTCCATGTTGGGTGCCGAGCCAATCGCAGCAAGCGCAGAGTTGCCAACCTCACAAACTCGATCGTCGCTCGCCGCGCCCCCTAGCGCCGTCGTGACGAATGTCCGCTTCGGTTGTTGCCGTTTGGTTTCCGCACTGTTTCCGGCACCCGAAGAATATGGGACCGACGCCGCCGATGATAATGATGATGATGGCGGTTTTGATTTTACAGGGCAATTTGGGGAAATATGTCCAAATCCGTTGCATCTGAAACACTTCTTTCCCTGATTCTTGTGTGGACAATCTTCACTCCTGTGATTTTTCTCCCCACAATTGTAGCACCTGTATGATGAAAATCCTTCTTCCTTTCGAATATTATAATTACTGTCTTTTCCTTTTTCTTGACTCCGGCTCTTGTCTTTAATCATCTCATAAATTTTCAATTTATCTTTTAACTCTGAGTAGCTCGTAACGCCATATAACATAATCTTGTTAATTTCTTGATCTCTAATTCCATCGATAATATATTTGATGGCCACGTAGTCCGCCATTTTGCCTCTTTTCCCAAGCTCCTTCATAGCAAACATATAGTCAATACATGACTCGTTTGGCCTCTTTTTCCTGGCACTCATCATCTCGTGGATGGTTTTTGCATCGATTGCGTCAGGAAATTCTTTTATGATAGCTTGCTTCAGCGATTCCCAGCACTTAAAAGCCTTTTCAGAGCTCAGCCACAAAGCCGCCGTTCCCGCCAGTGAACGCCGCGCAACCAACAATCGCTGCGTCTGCGTCCATTCAAATATATCACCGTTGTCATCGATATCTTGTATCCACTTTGTGACAGGGTACGCCTTGTCCCTGCCGTTGAATTTCTTTATAACGTCTTGCGCGTAGTGGAATGTGGAACGCGCTGGCCAGTCGTGTACGCCATCTTCTTTGTCACACGATTGACTCCGTCTTTTTGCCATCGTAACCGTCGTAAAATCGTAGTAATCGTACTACCAGCAACGTAATATCCACATTCACCGCCGCGTCCACAGAGCAAGCCGCGTCGCAGGTGCTGCGCTCGCGTTTTCCTGTAACCGGCCTTCTCGTATAACCGGCCGTGGGCACGTGCTCCCACACGTCGTCGTTCGCTGATTTTTCGGATCCCGGACGAGCCCCCAAATTGTGGGGATTGAAAAATACAGCGAAACGACCAGGCGAAACTTTAAACGGTTTATTTAATAAAATTTGCACAAATAACTTGAAAATTTTAAATACGTCTTTACAGCGTCGCGCGTCGTGATCCTCGTCCTGCGAATTTAATTATGCGAATTCGCCATTCGTCTCCTTTCTCGCTCTCACATCCGTCCTCTCACTCGCATCGTTCGGATACACATAAAAACATTATTCACTCAATCTATCAAATATTCGGATACATTCCATTCCCACATACATACAGACACAATTTCGAATGTATAATATTAAGTAGGGATTATCAATGGGTTTCTTCTGACATGAAGCCCGCTGGGCGGCAGCACTGAGACTTCAGGTCCGGAAACCTGTCAAAACTGCCATCAAACAAAGAAGTTTATCAACGCGCACGCGAATTTGAACGTTATGCAGCGGTAATAAATTACAAATTGACTCTACGTTTTAGTTAGAAAACGTTTGTATAGGAAAAAGAAAAGGGCTGTTTTTTGGGTTTTTCTGGCAATTATTACAATTTTTCGCGCCATAAAAACCATCTTTGAACTTCAACGAACATTTAAAAAAAAGAATTGTCCAAATCGGTCCAGGCGTTGTCGAGTTATGCGCTTACCAACACATTTTGCGATTCATTTTTATATTATAGATTAGTGAAGAAAAATACGCAGAATTAAAAGATATATGTATGTACATGTAATGGAAAGGTTTTCAACATTTCTTCTGTAATAGGATTTAAAGAAATGTCTATAGATACAAGGCACAGCTGTTTTTCTGACTTGAGTTCCCTTTTTTTAAGTCTTTCGGCTTAAAATGCTTGCCACACACATAGTTCAACTGATGTCATTTTTCAATGGGCACATAAATCAAGTCTTGGTTTCCAGTTGCACCTACCCATTTTTACATCATCATCATACACATAAAAAGAAAAAAAAGAATAGAATTTTTAGTCCTTGTACCAATTTCGAATAACGGATTATCGATAACTGACAACAGCACTATTGTTTACCTACAAAGTACTAGGTCATGAAACTTTAGAATATTTCCTTATTTTTTGTTTCATTGAAATATATCACATTATATAACATTATAAATATTCATTGATCTTTATCCAGGGACATTTTGCCATAAATACCCATTTTTCATTGCTTGACCGGCATGTTGTTGTATGCCATTTTTCGCACGTTATTTTGCTTGTTTTCTTTGCGCTCTTTATTGCGCTAATCAAATAAATATAGTAACACTAACACTAGAAGTGTAAAATCACATTGGTATACACAAAGCACTTTTACAGTATGTTTTTTACGTTTTAAAAACAAACTACATAACGCGGCAAAGTTCAATCTGGATAATAATGTGACAGTTGTGACATTTGACAGTATTGACAGCCATGGCCGTGATGTACGTATAACCCTTCTAACTTTGAAAGAATACTGTTCCAAGGGTACATAGTAAAGGATGCTATCTTCACGTTTTATACATATAAAACGTGAAGATAGCATCCTTTACTATGTACCATTAAAAAGATAGCACGTTTCATACTTTCGGTTTTTTCTTAGGAACTTGCGCCAGGCTGTATAGAACTTGATTAGATATTATTAGATAAATTTATTTTATTATGGTTCAATAACATATGCAACCCTAAGTGAAAACCATGGTTTTCGCTTATGGATGTACATGCTACTGAACCATTTAATTTTCACCAGGTGTGTAACTGCGTACTGTACAATTATATAAAATAAAACATTGATTTAATAGCACCCTATATTTTACAAAACGTTTTTTACAATATTCATAACATTTTAGTTGTATCTGAGATTTTTCATCATAGTCAATTCTGGTCCCAGTCAAAACTTTATTGATGACTTTACACCAAGTAAAAATAAATAAGTTGGTGCATATTTCTTCAAAATTTTTGAGATTTTTTTATTTACGATGAGTGAGTTCCTAATGCAGTCCTTCCGCGTGAATCCACTCATCCAGCGCAGCATATTCATCTTATTGACAGGCAGGCTGTGCGATACAATCGCTGGCAGCTATAGTTCGGCTAAAAACCTGTGTTGCACACAAAGTAAAATTACTTTCATGTTTGATATTTTCTTTGGATTCACATGTATAAAATCAGGGTGGCAAATTAAACAAAAATGTGTATAAATAAGTAGTTCAGTATATTTTCAGTACCGTAGCTACACTTGCATAACCAAGCTCTGTCTCAATTTTCAATTTTCAAAAATTATTTAAATATTATTATAAATACATTACATAGGTACTTATAAGATATTATTATGTTATTTTTCATACATCTATAATTTCATCTACTGACTTACTATGTCGTCAGAATCACTAGTGTCACTAGAAGAACAATCTTTATCATTCATCTCGTCATCTCAAATGGATATCCAAGGCTTTATGCAATCGGCCGCCCAAACATTACAATAACTCTTTTGCGTTATATTTGTACCGGGTATGCTCGACACTTCGTACATATCGTTCACAAGGATCTTCGTAATTCGAAAGGGTCCCGTGAATTTTGGTAATAATTTCTTACTATTGCCATCGTTATTAGAGGTAGGTTTTAATATTTTTACTAAGTCACCTACTTTGTATAGTCTAGCTTTAATTTTTGTTTTATCGTATCTACTTTTCTGAGCTTGTTGGTTTTTAACTATATGTTCACTTATTTGTCCTCTAATTTCTTCTACATTACCTAGCTGCCGTGTTTCATTTAAAATAGAACTAAAGATATTATCACCTCTGCTTACCATTGGAATAGCAAATAGTGCCTCAGCCGGTGTTTTTCCAATTCCTTTGTTGTTTGTATTATTTAAACCCCATTGTAATTTACCTATCGATTGGTCCCAACATTTTTCACCCAATTTGTCTGTATAGGCTGTAAGCGCATCTAACACTGTCCTGTTGTATCTCTTCACTTGTCCATTGGCATGTGGAGAGGCTACTGCATTAAGAATATGATTTATCTTAGCCTCATCACAGAAAAATTTGAACTCGTGCGAGGTAAAGGACGAGCCTTGATCCGATATTAATCTATTAGGATAACCAAATGTGCAAAAACTATTGTCTAAAGCACGGATAGTAGGTGCGGACTTAAGATTTTTTAATGGTGACAATATGCAAAATTTGGTGCATCCATCAACTAAAACGAGAAGATAAGCATTACCGTTCGCGCTTTTAACGAAGGGACCCAAATGATCAACATGAACAGTATCAAATGGCTTGTCAACCTTGTGGATCGGATGCAGGAGGCCTTCCTTTGGTCCAGCTGGTTCTTTACTATATGCACATTCCAAACAAGAACGCACATAATTTTGTACAAAACGTTTCATTTTTGGAAACCAAAATTCTGTACTAATTTTGTTTAACGTTTTGTCAACACTAAAGTGACCAATCTCATCGTGATTCAATCTACACAAGTGAAATCGAGCCACTTTGGGTACAACCCATTTAAGATCTCCTCCAACTTTACTAAATAATTTACTGTTTTTTAGTACATAGTTTTTCTTAATGTCTGAGTACTCATTATCTTCTAAAATCTTTCTAATTCGTAGTAACTCCGTATCTTGTAATTGTAATGTCAGCAGCCAGTCTTCTGGAGTTATTCTAAATATACCTGGCACAGTTTGTTGCCCCGCATCCAGTCCACAAGGCGTTGGATTCCTACTAAGGGCATCGACATGTGACATCGTATGGTTTGTATTGTATGTCGAAGTCAAATTCCTGCTATCCACCAACGTGCTATTAGTAGTATAAGATCACGTTTACTAAACGTGGCTCTTAAGGCGGAATAGTCAGTTATCAAAGTAAATTTAATACCTAACACATAAACTCTAAATCGCTGGAGTGCGGCTACAAAGGCCAGAGTTTCGAGCTCATACGCGTGATAGTTCATTTCGTCTACCGAAGTCTTCCTACTGAAATATGAAATTGGTCTCATTTCGGTATCACTTTGTTTCTGTAACAAAATCCCCCCTAAACCATATTTGCTAGCATCTGTATGCAAGAAGGTCTCACTTTTAGGATCATATATACCTAATACAGGCCTTTGTATCAACGCTTCCTTTAGTTTTGTGAACGAACTCTGCTGTTCAACGTCCCAACACCACATCGCGCCTTTTCTGGTCAAGTCAGTTAGTGGTCTAGCGATAGTCGCAAAATTCTGTATGAACTTTCTAAAATAACTAGCTAGCCCAATGAACTGCCTTACCTCATGCACATTACATGGTACCGGAAATTGTTCCACGGCGCTAATTTTCTCTTTACCAGGTCTTATTCCGTGTTTGCCTATTTCGTAACCGAGATATTCTACTTCTTCTTGAAAAAAATTACATTTCTGTATGTTCAAGGTTAATTTCGCTTCTTGTAATAGTTTGAATGTATGTATGTTCTAGTCTCTCTAATTCCTCGTTAAAATGTTTTCCGGGTATAAGTATATCATCCATTTATGCTAAAGCGGAATTGAATCTTGAATTACCTAGCACTTGATTAATCGTTCTCTGGAATACCGCGGGAGAATTGACTAATCCAAAAGGCATTTTCTTGAACTGATAAAGTCCATCTGGCGTTATGAAAGCCGTGAGGTGCTTACAACCTTCGCTTAACCGTATTTGATAGTACCCGTTTGCTAAGTCTAACGAAGAGAAGTATTAGTTACCATTAAGCATGTCTAACTGATCGTCTATTCTTGGCATTGGAAAATGATCTTTTTTGATCTTTCGATTTAACGCTCTGAAATCGACACATAAACGGTACCCTCCTGTTTTCTTTTTGACAAGTATTATCGGACTTGAATAAGGTGAATTTGATTCCTCTACAATATCATTATCAATGAGTTCTTGTACCATTTCTCGTACTTTTTCTCGTTCTGAGTGACTTAAACGATACGGTCTGTAGACAACAGGAGAGGTATCATCTAGTTCAATACTCATTTCAGCTACATCGGTGCATCCTAACTCTGACAAGGTTTGTGCAAAACATTCCCTATATATATTTATTAAGTTTAAGACACTTTGTTTCTGCTCTGACGTTAAATTAGGATTGATTTTTATATTTTCCATAGTAAACGGTGTCAGAGGGCCACTGTGGACTTGGCGGCAAGTCGGATTTACGTCATGAGTGTCGGCACCTGAGGTAACAATCCGTTCTCCTCGCGATAACACAGATTTATTCCGAAAGAAAATAGGTTCTCTTGATAGTTTACAGATACCTGACATTCTCCCTTATTAACATTATATATTTGTCCGTGTGGTTGACGGCATAGAATACAAGTGTCACCACCCCTTATCTTCCCGTGGGTGTCGTAAGACGAGAGACGTAAGAGAGGCGACTAAGGGATAACACGATGCAAATACCATCTTTGCGTAGAGACGGGGAACTCGACATCAAACCCTATACGACTGCCTCGTTGGTCTCGCGGCATAAATATGCACTTGGGATCGGTCCCGGGTTCGACTCCTGAGTCGGGCAGTGTTATTGGGTTTTTCTGTCACGAAATTCTCAGTAGCAGCACGGAGTCTGGAAATGTGCCCGGTACGGCAATAGGCTCGCCTCTTATTACGTGGGACTAAAGTATATCTGGCGAAAAGTGGGTGTAGAAATACACCTCTGCCTACCCCTTCGGGGATAAAAGGCGTGACGATATGTATGTATGTATGTATGTAACATTATATAAACCGCCCATAATGCAATAGTCTGCACAGTCCACCCTTCTTACGCTATTTTCTAGGTAAATATCACAACTGGATCCGTTATCATCCATACATTTGATATATTCGACTTGGTTCACAACAACAGTGTCTGCCTGTATTCTTAAAACTATTTTATGATCATTATGTTTGTCTGACTTTACATTTGATAGTTCTGATGTAAACGGTATTTTCAGAATATTTAGCCTATCGTGCGTTTTTAGAACCATCACATCTGCTCGCTCTGTAAAATCCTGACCTACCAACATGGGTTCACTAAGCAACGAGGGTTCAATAACGTATGCGTCAACATCAGCTACAACTTCACGGATATGCAAATTTAACTTCGTTTTGCCCAACGGAATGGTGTTCCCATTGCCGAACCCACGAATACTTGGAATATCATTTTGTTCTACAGGTAATGAGTATTTATTCACAATATCCTGCCGAATCAGAGTGCAGTCTCTCCCAAAGACTACATAACACTTTAAACTAATAGTATTATTTATGAATGCAGTTTTATAATATTTTGAGTCGGATTGAAATTTTTGTGTAAATAAAGTTTTCTTATCAATTTTGGAGCCGTTATTGAATTGCCTGCTATTGTCTTTAGGCCTATAACAGTCGTTTGTATTATGGCCAAACCTTTGGCAATAATCACACTTAATTTTTGGTTTTAGACATGTATTAGCCGAGTGACCAGGTTCTTTGCAATTAAAACAGGTAACATCATTTGTAGATTTACCTATGGTCTTATTGCGACATTGAGCTGCTCGATGACCAGTTTTATGACATTTAAAACATTTATCATTTAATGCATAATTGGATGCAGATTTTTTTACGAAGCGAGAAGCATTCGACTCTCTACACAAATCATTAAGAAATTTTAGTAAATCTTCTGGATCTTGACATCTGACCGATGATGCACTAGCTCTAATCGTCCTATCCTCTATCCCGTGCACGAGACAGTCGACAGCCCATTTTCCTGATATACCACAAGCGTTTAGCAACAGCGTCTTATCATAGTAGTATTCATCTACTGAATCGCCGAATTTCATTCGCCTATCTAACATTTCAATTAATAAAGCTGCGTAATTACTTTTAGAAGGAAATGCTTTGATCAACCTGTCCTGCCATTCAGTCCATGTCAGAAGTATGGATTGCAGTCCTTCATACCATTTCCTAGCATGACCCTCTAATTTAGGTAAAGCGTAATGAGCAGTCTGTTCGTCCGTCCAGCTGTATATCTTTGAGCATTCATTAACCTTGGCTATCCATCCCTCAATGCGTTGATTCTTTTGCGATGGGTTAAATGTAGGTATAATATTTTTATCATATGTAATCTTAGTTTGATGAGTGACACTTTGAATAATTTGTGATATATCGCTAACGCTTAACAATAAACTACGTTTACTTGTAGAGTCTAACTCCTTCTCTGCTCGTGGCTCCCGGGGCACCACTCAGAGCACCTCTGCACTGCCAGATCCTTGTTGGGGCACCACTCGGAGCACCTGTCTGTGAATGTGAGTGTCTGTGAATTCATCTGTCCAGCCCGTGATAGTGTCGTCTCCTGTAACATTTCATCGGTGCGATACATATATGTAAAATAAATGAATACTCAAAAGAAAAGGGGCTAAGGTAGTCATTAAATAATAATACTCTAAAAAGAAACAGGAGCTGTGACGTATGTATGTTTCTGCCAATTAGGAACTCCCTTAATGTGTGTATAATTATAATTATATACATATGGCAAGTCATATGGATTGACTTGTAGTTAATCATCATGGAGTTCCGAACGGCAACAAACTTGACATGTTAAACGCCGGATAGATATTACAGATACAAATGTAAACAAACGAGTCCAAAAGCTTCTGTAGCGTACCTACTGCATTAATCGGAACCATCTGGGTAGAATTAATAGGAATTATAAAAGAAAATGCTAATGCGAGTTGAACTCGCATGTACAAGCTTTTATACCTCATTAACACCTCAAAGCATTTTGGCCACCATCGAGGCATCTCAGGACACCCGTAGAAGTATTTTGGCCACTTTCGAGGCTAGGCTTTCAAGCTAAGTACGGCGCGTAATATTTTCGTTGAAAGAATGGTGATATTTCTATTTATTAAGTTAATATTGTATATCAAAAGACGCATAATCAAATAAGCTTTCGAATGATATTAATTAACACCAAATAATATACTTGAAGCCCACGCAAGAGCGGTATAAAGCGCGCCCGGTATAATATTTTCCCGCCATTTTCGAGCGCGCTATTATATTTCTAACATATTCATATTTCTCGTCGTTTTTTATTATTGGAGGTATATAAGTATTGTACACGGTTAGAAAGGTAATTTAATTTACTTTCAGAGCAAATAAATATAATGGAAAGAAACATTTTAATTTTAAACATAAAAAATATAGAACATAAATGATTGTTAATTGCCGCCAATTTTCTTATTTTATTTTTTTTAACATATTTTTTTGTTATATATCAGATTCAAACCTAGATAAATTTCTTTTCAACTAGATCTCTAATCTAAAAAACCATATCTGATAAGATTCCGATAATAGTTATTCTTATTGGACTTTGCACAATTGTTTACTTTTTCCCGCAAAAAATAACTGCCATACCCGCCAAAATTTTCGAAAGCCTATATCTCATGAATTATAGGAGTTTTATTATCACATGATAGGTTTATTTATATAATCATAATAAAATAATAATTCATAGCATAAATGTAACGTTATCTATATATTATTTTCATTAAATAAAAAATAAATGTCGTTGTTTCGGTAATTGAATGAATATAGCCTCTTGAATTAAATTATTACACAATATTTGTTTATTTTTTTGCTGTTATTTTATAACTAATTAGTTCATTCACAATTAAAACATAAAAATATCAAATATAATTATATTATTTGTTTACAATTATGTTTTGAATCCGTAATTACGCCCCGCGCGCAACATGCAAAGACAGTGAAATATACAAAAATTTCAAATGCTGACATTTAAATAATTTTCTAAGCAAGCATTGCTTTAATTTTATATTTTTGTAAAGCTTATACCACCAGGTATGCAAAAAAATAAAAGTAAGTAATTTATAACCCATATTGTTATCATGACAAACAAAAATGGCGAGTAGGTCATCGATAGACGACATTGTTTACAATAGGATCAAGTTCGGCGGGTCGCATAAACTAAACATTTCGTCATTCAGTCACCATTCAAACATTACTACAAAGCTTATTTAATCTTCTTTCATAAAAACATCATTTCAAATATCAATACCCGAGTGACGAGTCGTAAGTTTAGGTTTAAGATAGCACGGCAAGTGGCATTGCTTCGCGGGTGGTGAGATAACGACCGCGTGATGCTTTAGCGCTAAATGTCAAATTAAAGCGGTACCTTGAGCGGTTAGGAAAAAAAAACAACCCGACCTTGATTAGCCAAATATAAACTATTTGCCAACAATTGAAAACCCCTCTTCTTACTAAATTGACTAAATATTACCTATGTTTTAAGCGTAGGTAATCATAACAGCAGTCGTTGTGTGCCTATGTAACTTATATCATAATTATGTAACTATAAGTATAACACTTGCCTTGTATGTAATATATGTTGCAGTTATTTGCCGTTCTAGTACTATTACAAATTATTATCATTAGCAGCTAATACCATAAAGAAATAAAATATAGAGTCTAAGTATATATTTTAGTTTGTCGAGTTTTACGAGAACATAACAATCGTATACTAGCATATAAAGCTGAAGAGTTTGTTTGTTTGTTTGAATGCGCTAATCTCTGGAACTAAGGGTCCGATTAGGTTATTTATCGAGGAAGGCTAAAGGCAACAGACAAAACATCACGCTATGATCCACGGGAACGGAGCAGTAGCCTTAGTAAACCCTGGTGTACCCGCGGGCATCATCTAGTATATTATATTACATACACGTCATGACAAAATGGAAAAAAAAACATAACAAACAAAACAAACTGTTGATAGTTTTACTTGCCTGCGATAGTCGTCGACCCACCAAATTAGAATCTTTACTGTCGCGCTCGAGAGGTTCCTCACCCCTGGACTTAGATACACCGCTCCTCATCCTCGAGCTGCGTCCATGGTGCCTTCTATGGCGACGCTTCTTCTTCGCATGGCTGGTCGTCCCACGACTACGATCTCCTTCTGATCGTGACGTCGAGGTTGTACTTTCCAGCGTCGTACTGCGCCGATAACGCCGCTTATAATGGTGTGAGCGTTTTGCAACGCTTCGCGAACGTCGATGATATCGTACACTGTCGTCGTTACCCATTTTAGTTCAAAACCCACTTCTGATATAAAATCAGGGTGGCAAATTAAACAAAAATGTAAATAAATAAGTAGTTCAGTATATTTTCAGTACCGTAGCTACACTTGCATAACCAAGCTCTGTCTCAATTTTCCTGCCATACCGGGGTCTGTTCAACTTAGCAACTATTACAATGCATTATCACTATTAACCGTAAGTACTTTTTATTTAACACAACAAAGTCAACTAAAAATACGTTGGAATATTCAAATTATAATTTAAATATTATTCTTAGAATTGTAAGCTATTGTAACAATAAAGTTATTTAATAAACCTATTTAGATTCACTTTTAACTGTAGTCAAATTAGATACTTTTACATGTCTCCTTTCGTTATAGGGTTACAACTATAATTATTGTAGTAGTATAGTAGTTTGTATAGTAGAAAATAGGAGTGTTCAAATGTATGATTATGCCTAATTCTAACACATGATATATTACTTTTGGTAGCAAAGTCCTTGATATGCAGGATTTTCACTTTATAGAAGCATAAAATGTTTCCTTTTTCGAAACATTCTTGCCCATCATTAGTTACTTTAAAAATTATTTTTATTATTTTCTCAAATTTACCAAATATGTTGTCATTCAAGCCGGGTTTAAGGGAGGCTGTTCGAATCATTCGGCTAAGTGTTAAGGAAACTTTACATACAAAACGATATCCGCGATCAGTAGGTGACTTGTGGCTTTAGTTACTTACAAATGTTATTACAGTTTCAAACACAGCATTTTCTTGTGGACATTGCTGTGAATGTGGCTGAATTCCAGTGTAATGCAAAATTATGTGAGTAAGAAGTCCAATATGTTGCCACAGTAGTTGATGAAAGAAGGATCGTCAGAATCACAAGCTGGGTCGTCGAAAAGAAATAAGATACATATGCATTTACACAAAAGAAAATAACGGAGATTTTAAAATTTTCAAAAAGCTTTTTATGTCAAAATTGACATACATGTTTGACAATGTAGTATGACTTTATAGTTTGACAGCTGCTCATAGTTTGAAAATCAGGAAATTGAGAAACATTAACATTTAAATGTTGTTTTCAAACTAAAAATTGTTGTTTAAGATATTTTTATGGAGATTTTTTTTTTCTTTGGATTTAGAAATAAATATTATAAGAATAATTAAACGTGAGTATAAGTGATTATGTAAAAAAGTGAGTTCTAATGTCATCTAGCGTTCATTTTATGTAAATAAATGAGGTTCTATTCAACTTTGTTCTAAGCTTTAAAACCATGGTGCATGTGCTCGCTTTTTGTAGTTGCACTATCTTTCTGTATATATAAAATTCTTGCGTTACTGACTGACTGATATACATACATACATAGACTCACGCCTGTTTCCCGAAGGGGTAGGCAGAGACTACGGAGCGCGATTTGCAATGATCGGGACATATCTCTCTTGCTTCATTCACTCCCATCAAATTTCTCATGTATGCTCTTCGGTTAGGGGTACTTCTAACCTGTCTTTTTTACTGATATACAACGCACAGCTAAAACTACAGGTCGTAAGGGGCTGAAATTTGGCATGTGTGTTCCTTGGGGAGTGTAGGAGAGCACTATGAGAGCATTATGAGAGGTTTTTTGGAAATTCCCTCCCTAAGGGCATATAACGCTCCAAAGGCGGAGCCGGGGGCGAAGCCGAGTTTTATATAAGATCAAGTAAAATATATATAGTATATCACTTCACATATTTACAGAGGTAAGTTAGATACTTACTAAGCTTCCAGGACGAATTTGGCAAACTATTACTTAGTGGTTGTTGACGACACGTTAGTGGTCAACGCTATTGTTTGTATCTTTTTTTATTTTATATATATAGACTCACGCCTGTATCCCTGAAGAGGTAGGCAGAGGTGTAATATTACACCCACATTTCGCCATGAATTTTTAAGCCCACGTAATAGGTGGCGAGCTTATTGCCGTTACCGGGCACATCACCAGACTCTGTGCTGCTACTGAGAATTGGGAAAAACCCAGAAACACTTTTACCCGACCCAGGAATCGAACCCGGGACCTCCGATCAGCAGTCGCATACGCTATCCACTGAACCACGGGGGCAGCCACTGTGTGTGTATCTGTTGTACATTATACTCTTTATCGATTTTGCAATACGCAAGTTTGCTGTTAGAAATCGTGGAATGGTTTAGATGAAGTAGTTGTAGAACTTCCACAGAGCAGAATTTCGTCGTATGTTTCCATCCAAACTATGCGACGTATTTTTCAACACTCATGGTGTCGGATAGCTATTTACACGTTCGATTCTAATAAAATGAAAATATGTAAGAAGAACATTTGTTTACCAAGTCTCAGAGAAAGTATGTAGGGAAATAACTAACATGCACAACAAGAGTTTGTTGTAAATAGAATGCAAGTACTGAAACTTATTTATAGTGCTGAGAAGAAGTTGTTGAGATTCAAGAGTATTGATTTACTTTCTAAGTTTGTAGAACTTCACGTTCATGTTGCTTGAGTCAGTACGTAAGTTAATATAAACAGAGCTCTTACAAGTTTTTAACGTACATGTAAACTTTATAAGTAGAAATTATTTACATTTGGTCATGCCTTTGAGAGCTTGTTTTGAATTAAATATAAAAGTGCTGTCGAACTGATATCGAGGCAGCGATAGCCTATTGGAGATACCAACAGACGGCTGCAGAGTGTATTAGTTTCCATCCCACGGCATGCACCATTGAATTTTCGAAGTTATGTGCGTATAAATTGGTAATTATAGCTTGACTCGAGTCTCGTAGAATTCATAATTGAGAGTTGTTGCAGGAGGTCAGAGCATCTGAATAAACTGACACTAGTGTAAACCTTGGAGTATTGAAAGAAAGAAAAGAAACAAATACTCATTTATTCCATTTATGAATGTGGGAGCATATTGCTATGCCTTTGGGTTGCAGAGGTCAGACGACAGTCGTTCTGATGAAAAGGAAATATTCAGTCAAATCTGGTTAGACTAGAATATTCGATGGTAAAAATAAACAAGACTTCTTCTTGGACAAAATAAATGTTATTTATTTATACTGCACAGTAAGCGATACAAAACAAGAATGAAAAATTCTACAAGAAGACATTAAAAGAAGACTACACACGATACGTAAAATGTTTGAATTCAAAAAACCACAGATACATGATACGGCCAGTATTCATATAAACAGCCAGTATTAAAATTTACTCCAATACTCCCACTAAATTTAAATAATCTTAAATGTTTGCCTGTGTAACAAAAATTCATTTTATTTCCAGGTGCTTTTACCCCATCTGGGATTTCCAAAAAAATATCTTCTTCTCAGTCGCCATATAAAGAGGCTCCTTCTATTTGTGTGAAAACACGAGCACAAAGTCTAGCTTTATATCTGTATTGTTTACCATCATCATTTCTTTTGATACTGAAGACCCATTTTGAAGTTATGGTTCTGTGATTCTGTCTTTCAACAAATCTCCAGGTGTGGTTCACCTCATAAGCTTCTAGTTCTTCATTTATTGCTTCTGGCCACAACTGACATTCCTTACTGTTGATGGCTTCGTTATAAGACAAGGGAATATTTAATTCCACCACATTTGCTTCCAATTGGTTTCTTCGTGGTCTCAAAGTTACATTTGATCTACCTATGTTTGTCAGATCAATTTCTTGAGAGGGTTCAAATGTTTCATCATGCTCTTCAGCACCACAATAAATACTGTTGTCACTATCATCGGAGGGTTCAAATGTTTCATCATGCTCTTCAGCACCACAATAAATACTGTCGTCACTATCATTGCTATCATCGCTTTGCTCATTTGCACTATCATCGCTTTGCTCATTTGCACTATCATCGCTTTGCTCATTTTTTTATTTCTTTAATGTTTAAATGTCCCAGACGTTCATGCCATGTTCTAATGTCTAACTTTTGCACTATATTACACACTGGATTGACAACTGTTTTTATTTTTAACACATAAAGATTGTTATTTAATAAAGTTCCACCCATCACTATTTGATTGTCTTTATAAATTAATGCGTCAGTGTTTTTCTTTACAATTGTGTATCCTTGTCTCATCACCACTCCTTCAGAAAATAAGTTTCTTCTAAGTTTCGGTACATAGAGAACATCCTTGAGAATACTTTTCTCCCACTGACCATTGACACACCTTTCAATCCATACGCTTCCTTGGCCAACCACTTCCACAGATTCTTGGTTGCCAAATCTACATAAAACACGGCATTAGTGCGCGTACGTGGATGGGTACAGGCGATCCCAGGTTCGATTCCGTGGAACAGATGTGGCTTACACTTACGTTGCACGGAAAGAAAATCGCAATCGGCACGGCTTATCGTCCTCCGTGGCTAAATTTAGATTTATTTATCGATGCTATCAGTCTTACGTTAAGTGCCTTAGGACACTGCAATCACTTCATTTTATTGGGAGACTTTAACGTTAACATTCAAAATAGTAATGACACTAAAGCTAAGAAAATTAACGAATTTTTTGGCTGCGTAGGTCTCGCTCAGCTTGTGTCGTCTCCTACACACTTTACCGAGGACAGTGAGACTTTAATTGATCTGGTGTACACGGACCTAAGTGCGAGATATGTTAGGATCGAACCATTTAAGTTAATTAACAGCCATTCTTTTATAAGTTGCGAGCTTAGTTAATACTAAGCTCGCAACTTATAAAGTGGCAGAAGTTTGTGCTTCCTAATGGAAGCACAAACTTCTGCCGCAGATGTATAGGGGACGTCCATTTTCAAACATTTGCAGTGAAACTTTAATTGGTCATTTGGATAAAATACGATGGGATCTTATATCTGGACTGGACAATGTGAATGATATGGTGAGTGCTTTGAATGAATGGCTAATTATGGTTTTTGATATCCACGCTCCTGTAAGTATTTGCGCTGTGAGGAGTCATTCTTACCCATGGGTAACTGACACGATCAGACTAATGATGAGGCGTAGGGACGATGCGTTGACTAAATTTCGGCGACTTAAGACAGAAACCAGTAAATATTACTATAAACAGTTAAAGTCTACAGTTACTGCCGCGTTATTTCATGAAAAAGTTGCGTAATATAAATATAATATTAATAATCAAATTAAAAATCCAAACAATTTATGGAAAAACTTAAAAAATACAATATTACCGCCCAAAAAGGTGGCTGATATTCCTCCGCATTTTAATGATCCAGAAACAATAAATAGTACTTTCTTGACTGTGCCTGGTAACACAAACACTAACATTTCTTATCTAACTTTTCATGAATATCATAGATTCTGTGACGCAACATTTAGTTTGGCAACTGTAGACCAAGATGTCGTCTCTCGTATTATACATGGTCTCAAGTCAAACGCTGAGGGATTCGATAGAATTAATTTGTTAATGATTAAAATGACGTTAGCACACACACTACAAGCTATAACAGAAATAATTAATCGCTCAATTATGACATCTACAGTGCCTGATATATGGAAGATAGCTAGTGTTAGACCGATACCTAAAATACCAAACCAAACTAGCGTACATGACTTGCGGCCTATAAGCATTTTGCCATGTCTGTCTAAGGTCTTGGAGAAGGTTGTCAGCCGGCAGCTTACCGAGTTTTTGGAAAAGAACAGTATCTTGCCTACACTGCAGTCCGGTTTTAGACGATTTCGAGGCACTACGACGGCCCTTTTGGATGTTACCGATAACATTCTGGCTGCCCAGGATAAGGGAATGTGTACTATTTTGGTCCTGTTGGACTACTCCCGCGCGTTTGATGCCATAAACGTAAATTTACTAATATCTAAGCTGCGCTTTTATGGATTCGACAACAGCACACTAATGTGGTTCCATAGCTACCTGAGTAATAGAATGCAATTTGTGGAGCTGAATACTTCAGGTGGAGCCACTATGACCTCGTCACTTGCCTCTCTAACGAGAGGTGTGCCGCAGGGCTCAATTTTAGGACCGACACTTTTCAGCTTGTACTGTAATGTTGGGGATTTGGATACTAAATAACTAGACAACCACTTAGTTAAAAGTCGTATATTATAATGAATAAAGAATTATAAAATAATGCGCATTACGGTAAACTACAAACTAAGCATATTATTTGATACTTACTTATTAACTAAAGGAGTATACATATTACGTATTCTATTATTAAAGAACTTACACACTAATATTATTATATATTCATACACTTCACCTCCCAGGGCATATAAAAAAAAGTATATCGACAAATATATTTTTTTTTTTTACACTACACGATAACATTATCATTTTATTTTAACGAAAAACAATGATAACATTGATACACACATGTAAAGGTTTTAAACCGAAAAATCTACTACTAAAATTATCAAATTTATGAAAACTCATACCTAATTTATTTAACTATATTATGATAATCATCTATCTAACTGCAGTTATACAATGATATTTATTATACTAAGATAATCATTAATATTACATGTAATGTTAAACTATTGATAGAACGCCCTAGTCCTATTCTTATGTACTAATTCTATTTTATTATTCTTACATATTTTAACATTACTACCTAAATCTTCTATTACTTTGTAGGGACCATCAAATATTGCATCTAATTTTCGACCTGTTTCATTCTTCAACAACACTAAATCGTCTTTTTCGTATTTAATAGGATTAATAGATCTATCATACAAACATTTACGTTTTTGTTTATGACAAAGTAATTTTTCCTTTGCATCGGCATGGGCTAATTGTAACCTATATTTGAGTTGTAATGGATAGTCATCACTATTGTATAATGGCTCTACTGTTTCTTTAATTCTATTAGGTATTCTACAAAGTTTACCGAAAACAAGTTCGTATGGCGTATAATTTGTTTCGGAATGGACTGTGTTGTTAAAACTAAAACACCAAAACGGTAGCCAATAACTCCAAGTGTCGGTATGATTTTCACATTGGATCCTTAAAAATGCACCCAAGGTTTTGTGCGCATTTTCAAGAGCTCCTATGGACTGGTGGTGGTAAGCTGTAGAAGATAATTTATCAATGTTAAGAATTTTGCAAACCTGTTCCATGGTTGAAGA
The DNA here is from genome assembly GCA_944739405.2 of Euclidia mi. Classification (NCBI taxonomy): domain Eukaryota; kingdom Metazoa; phylum Arthropoda; class Insecta; order Lepidoptera; family Erebidae; genus Euclidia; species Euclidia mi. Next base: position 26,670,571 of record OX123189.2, on the reverse strand, counting down.
GATGAACTCAGTGCCCCGATCTGTTGCTATCGTCCCAGGAATGCCGAACCTTAATAAAAACTCTCTAACAAATGCATCTGCAATGGACACAGTTTCCTTATTTTTAAGAGGAATAGCTTGTACAAATTTTGTTTTGAAAAAATTCAAAAAAATTCACACTGCATGGTCAGTATGTAACAATTACCATCGATGTCCCTATCTAAAGGTCCAACTACATCTAAGTAAATTTTATCGAATGCCGATGAAGCCGTTGTGGTTATTTCCATCGGTTCTTTTGTATATCTAAAATATTTAGATTTTTGACATTGTTTACATTTTTTGACAAATTCTTGGACGTCCCTCTCAATACTTGGCCAATAATACCGTTGTTTAATAGTATTCACCATTCTGCGCACCCCAGCATGACCACTGGATGGCAGTATATGGAAGTCATTTAATATAATAGTCTTTTCATTGTCGTCATTAATTCTCTTCATTCCTCGTAATATACAAATTCGTGGTCCGGACCAATGTGTGAGAGACGATACTTCATCACACAAATTCTTTACAAAGTCTATATTATCTTCATTTTTTATGATACACACTTCATTTATACCTATTTTCTCACAAAATAATCTTAATTTTTGCGCAAATTCGGCTCGCGAGAAATGCGCCTTAAAATTAAGATTTATAAATAACGTTTTCTTATTTCGAACAAACGCAAAACATTCTAATTCTTGGTTTATCATATTGCTATCTCTAAATCTTTTTAATTCATTTCCTTCAATCAAACACATTTCCACTGCTTCACACGGTTTTCTTAATATATCCACAACTCTCGGTTGATCAGGCCTCGAGTCAGGGGATTTACTAAGATCCGTTTTCTTATCATTCTTTCTACTTTCATCCATATCGTTCAATCTCTTCTTTTGAGCTCGCGTCAAGACAGCTACAACTTGCTCATGCATACTTTTTAGGTCATCAGAAGTTAAAGAAATTCTAGATAAAGCATCCGCTGCCACATTTTCTTTCCCTTTCACATATACAATTTTGAAGTCATACTCTTCTAGAGTTAACCTAAATTTAAGAAGCCTACTTGACGGGTCTTTAATTCCAAAAAGGTAAACTAACGGTTTGTGATCTGTCATAATAGTAAATTTTCGCCCATATAGGTATGGCCTAAAATATTTAACAGACCATACAATTGCCAAAAGTTCTTTCTGAATAGTAGGGTAGTTCTTTTCTGCCTTATTTAATGGTCTACTTGTGTAGGCTACTGGTCTAAGATCTTTGTTACACAATACTGATCCAATCGCAATACCTGAAGCGTCTGTTTGTAAAATGAACTCATTGCTCTCATCAAAATCAGGATATTGTAGAACTGGCGAAGAAGTTAAAGCGTTTTTTAGAAATTCAAATGCATTTTCACATTCTTCTGACCAAATAAATATTTCATTTTTCCTACATAATTTATTAAGAGGCATTGCTATTTCTGAAAAAGATTTTATAAATCTACGGTAATAATTGCAAAAAGCTACGAAACGTTTAACTTCTTCAACATTTCTAGGAGTAGGATAATTCTTTAGTACTTTTGTTTTCTCTGGATCCGGTAAAACACCCTTTTCAGAAACAACATGTCCTAAATACAGTATTTCTTTTCTTAAAAATTCACATTTTTGCGGATTTAACTTTAAATTAACTTTTCTTAAGCGCTCCATGACACTAATTAGGTTTTTATTATGAGATAAAAGGCTTCTCCCTATTACAATTAAATCGTCCTGATAAATGAGACATTTGTCATATGTCAAGCCAGACATAGCTACAGACATCATACGGCTAAAAGAATTTGGGCTTATCTTAAGTCCCATCGGTAAGCGCTTCATTTGATATTGGCCTGTACTTGTAGAAAACGCAGTTAATTTACGGCTAGCTGGTTCCAATTTCACCTGATAGTACCCTTGGTGAAGGTCAAGGTGACTAAAATAAACTGCTCCCGAAAGAGAATCTAATATTTAATTTATGTTAGGAAGTGGAAATTTATCATCACAAATCATTTCGTTTACTTTTCTGTAGTCCACGACTAAACGCCATTTCTTTTCAGTGCTTTCACTACTTCGCTTTGGTACTAATAAAATTGGACTAGACCATTCACTGTTCGACTTTTCTATAATATCATTCTCTAACATTTTATTTATTTGCTTAGCTATTTCTGGTTTTAATGCCTGCGGTAATCTGTAAGGTTTAGTGTATATAGGAGTACAATTTGGTTTTACGGCTATTGATTGCTCATAAATATTAGTAGTTGACAATTTATCCCCTTCTACATAAAAAACATCTGCATATTTAGCACATATTTTTTCTATAGATTCCTTCTCTTCTTCATTAAGGTAATTTAACTTTAATTCAGATAATAATGTATTTACTCTCGATACATCTACTTTATTGTCTTGAAATTGGCAAATATCATAATCACACAAGGATTGTAAAGTAGGAGTAAAAGACGGTAAAATTATATCCCTTTCACTAACATTAAGAATTTTTACAGGAAGCCTATTATTTTTTACTTTTGCTATCGAATTTGCTAAAAATACATCCGTCATAAGCTCTTGTCCACACACAAGTACTTCATCACTATTTGGTTTGCTAACGTAAATAAAATGTACGGACTCTGAACGTGCTGGAATAGTTAATGTATTCTTAAGTCTCTCTTGATCATCAACAACATTAAAATTATATGTTTTTCCTAAATTACTAAGCGTTAAAATATTTGAATTTAAATTAATATTAGCTTGAAACTTGCTTAAAAAATCTAAACCAATTATTCCATCTGCTTTTAGTGGTAACGAATCAAAGATAAGAAATTCATGCTGAAATATTTGATTATTATGTTTAAGATTTAAATTTACAGAACCTTGAGAACACTGCTGACCACCTATTCCATTAATCAGTGTGTGATTTTTTCTAACAATAACGTTTCTTGGTAAACTGTCACTTTTAACTATAGATAATGAAGCACCTGTATCTACGAGCCAATAGTACTTAATATGATTAATGTAAAATGCGATATATTTAGCATTTCCTTGACATGATAATATAAAATGTTTAAGCTCGAAAAAACTGGTTCTTATTACATGTCTCAGTAATAGATTTATTGTCACTAACAGTTTGCTCTACAGGAAACGCATTTTGTCCACGTCTGGTATTCCTAAAATATCTCGAACCTCTGGACCCACGCTGGTTCACCGACAACGGGCGGAAATTTCCTTTAAAATTATTATTTCGCCATAATTGTCCATTATTATAGCTATTATTATGCTGCTGACCACGACTGTAATTATTGTAATTATTATAGTATTGACCACGAAAATGACCTCTTTGACGCTGATGCCCTTGAAAATCATTCATTCTTTGCGAACTGTGTCCCTGCTCAGATACATGTAAAATGTTACCTGATGATGGCCGAAAGGAGGTGCTCTCTTCGTCTTTTGCAGCTTGTATGGCATCCTTCAGGTTGGAGTAGTTTCGGGCAGAAATAATTGTACTCAGCTTCGAGCTGCGCAAACCATCTGAAAACCGTTTTATTGCGAGCTTTTCATTAATTTGCTTTAATACTTTAAAATTATCCGGGTTACCGTCGGCTTGCGAGATAGTTAAATCCGTTAACAAGTTCTCGATCTCAGTGCCATACACATCAATTGTCCTTGAACCCTGTTGAGCGTTTTGCAATTGGGATTGAACCGCTATAAAAGACTTTTTTGGTAAAAGATATTGTCTCAAGTCTGTAATTAACTCTTTAACGGTCTTGTATGTGCTAGATAAACGCAACTTTGCATTTTCAGACAGTCTATTTTTAAGTACAAAAGTAATTAACAAGGCCTCACCTTTTGAGTCGAGCATACCGGCGTACATCTCGATGGAGTCTATTAGCCGTTTGGTCGTCTCATCAACACCGTCCAATACTGGAATCAAACTACACGCCACTTTTAGGTCAAACTCCATTTTTACTATTCTTTCAGGGAAGACACATAAACTATTAATTTCTTTATATATCGTATTAATATTTTGAAATATATCTAATGCCGATGTTAATGTACTATCCTTTTTATTTTCCAATAACGATAATATTCGACTACATTTATCTAAAATATATTTGGATTCATTTAATTTAGTCTCTATAACTTGTCCTTTGTATCTACTCTGTCCCTTTTTTATCAAATATTTTCTAATATCTACCAAATTATTATAATATTCAATTAAACTATCAATCATAGTCTAAAAATAATACGACTTATATTATTAACTTAACATAAAATCTATAACATTATTGCGACACGATATACAACACTTTGCTACGTTGCATTTTTAGCATGCAGTACCTATCACCAGTGCACAATTCTAGCGCGTTTAATTTATAAGGTAATGAAATATGATATTGTCACTCGCGTCGTAACCACCATTTTTCACGTTATCTGGATGGTTATCTACATATTATCAGATGTTGTACCTTCAACTCGTCCTCGGATGGATGCCCGAATACGTTGCATTGCGTTGAGCCCAATTTCGTCTTGTATCCAGCGGCGATGGCAACTTCTATACAATCGTAGGAGAAAGTAGATTATCAAACCAGTCAATATTGCGAGGATGACCAGGGTGACGATACTTAGGCGCTCCACGTGGCCTCCAATGTCCTTGAGCACGGCGTCATTGTTACCAGCCGCGTTTTGGTTGATGAAAACATCTTCTTTTTCCACCGTGGAACGACACATGTTCCATATGTATATGTAGGTACGTGTTGCGATACTATATATTCAAGGTACTTATACTGAAAGAGCCCCTTGGCAGACCAGACTGCAGAGGCAGGGTCGCCATGTAATGTTGGGGATTTGGATACTAAATAACTAGACAACCACTTAGTTAAAAGTCGTATATTATAATGAATAAGGAATTATAAAATAATGCGCATTACGGTAAACTACAAACTAAGCATATTATTTGATACTTACTTATTAACTAAAGGAGTATACATATTACGTATTCTATTATTAAAGAACTTACACACTAATATTATTATATATTCATACACTTCAGTACTGTGCGGACATCAAGCAGTCAATTAAAAACTGTAACTATCATATTTATGCGGATGATGTGCAGGTTTATTTGTCCTTTAAGGTCGGTGATTTCGGAAAGGCTATACAAGATTTGAATGAAGACCTTGAGCGACTGGTCACATAGTCCGAGAGTAACTGCTTGTTGTTGAATCCATCAAAGACGAAATACATGGTATTCGGCACCAAAAAGAATTTGAGTTTGTTGCATTCGCCAGCTAGCCTTCATCTAAGAGGGAGCCCAATAGAGCGAGTGTCTGAGGCCCGGAATCTTGGACTAATAGTGGATTCGGACCTTCGATTTGAGAAGCATATATGTGATGCGGTACAGAACTGTTTTTACAGGCTAAGATTGTTATATAAAATGCGTCCCTATCTTTCGGAAGAATTACGGGTTCAGCTAGTTGACTCCCTGATACTAAGTAAATTAAATTATGCGGATGCCGTGTATGCTCCTAGACTCTTAGCGCGTACAGAGAGACAGATACAGAGGGTGCAGAATGCATGCACTCGCTTCTGTTTTTCAGTGCCATTTAGATGTCATGTAACGCCATATTTGAATAAGAACTCGATCTTAAAAATGAAATCACGTATAAAACTGCATTTGGCTTGTCTTATGTTTGGTGTAATTAAGTTAAAACAACCGCAATATTTGTATGACAAACTGAAGTGGGTAGCAAATAGCAATGAACGAAACAGACAGTGCTCTAAACAATTATCTATTGGTCTACATCGCACAGAGGCATTTAGAGGCAGCTTTCGCTATGCTGCTTCGAAATGTTGGAATAATATCCCCCCTCCATTGCGAAATCTCACATCATTACACTCATTCAGGAAAAAATTGAAAAAGTTTCTTATGGAAGAGCAGCATAAATTAGGTAATATCAATATAAACGCCTCCTTAATTTAAAATTAAAATCAGCTACAAAGTAATAAGCATTAACTATCACCTATTTAGTATATTAAAATAATTTTATAATTAATATAATTGCGACTGTTATAATATATATAATAGTTCGTAACAATTCATTTGATTTCTATAAATCATATTACAATTTTATTTTCACTTAGGCTATATAATATTAATTTTAATCGGGAATGACATTTATGATTCTGTACATAATCTTATTATTGTAATTATTCAGTACCTTATGACATTATTCTTATTTAACCATATAATTATTTTATTAATAATACGATTTTATTTTTGACAAATGTATTGATTTGATTAAATTTACAAAACAATTTTTATACCTATACTAAATTTAACTTCCTAATTATTATGAATGTATCGTATGATTGTGTACCTAGTCATAGCTATTATTGTAATTGATTGTTTATAACTTACTGTTAAGCTAAGCAGCATTATTATGGAATAATGCTGCTAAGCTTAACAGTAAGTTATAAATACGAACCTTATAGACATGGGTCTATAAGGTTCGTATTCTGTTGTAGGCGTCATTGATGTTATTAACGGTTAGCCTGAGCATACGCTGTGCAATCAAACCGTAGATTAAACCTGAAACAAATCAATTACTTTAGTGATGCATATCTTTCCGCTCTAAAGTCTCGCTGTCTGTAGGTAACCTTAATAGATGTATACACAACACTGGACGATGCCCGCGGTCACACCCGCGTTATTTAAGGCTACTGCTCTGCTCCCGTCGTTCATAGCGTGATGTTATGTAGCCTATAGCCTTCCTCCTCGATAAATGGGCAATTTAACACTGAAAGAATTTTTCAAGTCGGACCGGTGGTTCCTGAGATTAGCGCGTTCAACCAAACAAACAAACAAACTCTTCAGCTTTATATATTAGTATAAGAAATGGTGAGCATTTCATCTTACCTTTAGTAGGGCGGCCGCCTGGCACTCGAGCTTGTGTTGTTGTTGTATAAATACCGTATTCTATTGCCTTGACTTCCTATATCACTCGAACTGGTCCTTTTTCCGTGTGAATCTGAAATGTCATAATCACAAGAAGTAAAAGTATTTGTAAGAATCTTCAGTTATATTATCATATTATACATCGCGCTGTACCTGCACGTACCATAGTTCGCTGTTAGTTTTCTTTCTCAATGACGTTACTGTATAACAGCTAGCATAACATTCATAATATATACTTATATATAATGGCACCGTGTGAAGTTACTGGACGCTCGGCGTATGTAATGCGAGTTCGCCCCATTCTTTGGGAACGGTACAAACAGCTTCGCCGGTGGTGATGCGGCGACTGGCGGGTGACGCAGGCTTTGTTTACAACACGCCTCGCGCCTCCCGCCGCCACCCCGCCCTTCTGGCGCCGATAGATCATCGCGCGCGCACTGTGCCTTTTTTTTTTTTTTTTTTTGGTATCGGGTTGGAAAATCCTCATGGAGTCCCTCCGCCCCGGGGGAAGGACGAAGGGGACTGTCAGACTCTTACTGACTAAAAACCAACCCGTGTTCCTCATGTACCCGTGTGTCGGAGGGTAGGGATTCGCATAAGCATTCATCGCTACCCCCCGACGGGTATTGGCCCGCCAGATGGTCAGGCGGGCCCCGCACAAAACACCCTTGGCGGCGGATGAAGGTGTTGGGCTCCGCCGCCAAAACTCTCAGCGGCCGCAGAGGATAGGGAGGACGGCAACGCAACACCGCATCTCCTCTTCCTCTGCGGCCCCACCGCGACGCAACGATGGTGCGCCTCCATTTGGTCGCGGGAGATAGGGCGCGCGGCAACGCAACACCGACACGCCTCTCCTCCCGCGACCGCACCCGACTGCGAGGGACAGAAGAACTGTCCCTCGCACCCGCCCCTTTGGACGCATCCTACGCAGGCCTCCGTCAAGCCCACGCGGAGCGTCCCCTCTTGGATCCCTCTTAGCTTCACCGCGGGTCACCAATCCACAGTTACTAAGCCCCCCCACCACGACAAGGTGGAGATCCCACGGGGGGGCGCGCGCACTGTGCCTTCGCCTTCGGTGCCTAATATATTTAACGTTTTATAAGTCCATAATTTATTAAATATTTATGTATATGTATAAGTACAATTTTTCTTTTTTCAATTATGATTTAAATACCGCCAGGCTTTTGCCTAGCATAATGTCGAATCAGGTCCTTTTTTTGGCTGCACGCAAATATCTTTACTACTTCTTATCCTGCCTATTTTTTTTTGTTATGTATTTTTCTTGTTTTCTTTTTTTGTTTATTATTTTTGTTTTCTTTACTTAGTTCTATCTTATTTGTCAATTTTGTTTTGGTTTTTTTCACATTTCGTGTATTCATGTGTACCTAGATAAAAATTTGTGTGTAGCGAAAAATAAATATTTCTTTATCTTTATCTTTATCTTTATCAATTTCAGTACTGATCCTGTGTACTCATATAATTCTGCAAATTTTTTTTTCTGATAAGACATGTGAGCTGAGGCACCGCTGTCTAATATCCAATTATTGTCATTCCAATCAAACTTTACAACATTGAAAGCAACATTTTCTCCTTTAGTTTGCTTCTGTTTAGGAGCTTTACATTCTTTTGCAAAATGACCACGATTCCGGCATTTGTAACATACAAAAGTATGTGACTTTTCATCTGTCACATTAGTTTGTTTTTTTAAAGGAAAATACTTTTTCTTTGAATTTTGCTTAGCCACCATTAAAGCAGTTTCATTTTCACTTTCTACGTTCAAACTAGCCTCTTCATCTAATAAACGAGCTGTCAGATTTATTATGGTCTGTTTAGAGGGATCTAGAGATATTCAGGCTTGTCGCAAAGATCTGTATTTTGGTGGTAAAGTGCTCAATTTTTTTTTAATAATAGCAGTATCACTTATTTGCTCTTCATTGTCTTTCTATTGCTTTGCTAAGCTTTCAACTTTCGCAATATGTTGTGCGATATTGTCGGAAGATGACATTTTATATTGATAAAAACGCTCATGCAACATCATTTTATTCATTTCTGATTTTTGCTCGAAAATAGACTCTAGTTTACACATCACTTCGAGTGCTGTTTCGCAATTCTCTATAAGTGCAATCTGCTTCAGATCCACTGCGGAGGTTATAATAAACATAGCCATACCGTCATCCTTGTTCCACTGAGTAACATCGTTTTTGGGTTTTGGCGTGTTGATATCCAAACCTCTGGCACGCAGTGCACACTTAACTTGGAATTTCCATTGTTTAAAATTCGTTCCATCGAATTTTTCCACATTCATGGATTTTCCAAACTCCATTTTTACACGATTTTTGTTTTGACACTTCTGTTTTCTATTGCCAATGCTGCTCTTTGTTATATATTCACTCGCGTCGAACTGGGCCCAAACAATTTGATTACAGGTGTCGACATATCAGATTGTGACAAGTTTGTGTGTGAGGGCTGTGCTTACAACAGAGGATCACTACAACCAGGTGATGTTGTCTTCAGTGATGTCTGTGGACCTTTTCACATGCCATCAGTTATTCACATGCCATCAGTTAAAGGTATGAAATACTTCGTTATTTTTAAAGATGCTGCAACAAGTTTTAGGCATGTGTATTTTATAAAGAACAAATGTGATGTTCTCGAATGTTTTAAGAAATACAATGCTAAAATTGAAAACTTATTCATGCATGGTGTATGCACTTTACATACGGATAGTGGTGGAGAGTATACAAACAGAGCGTTTAAGGAATATGTAGACAGTGTGGTATTACTCATGAGTTCACTGCCCCCTACACGCCGGAACAAAATGGTTGTGCTGAAAGAGAAATAAGGACAATAGTAGAAAGTGCTCGATCAATGCTTTATGCTCGTAATGTACCACTGAATCTTTGGGCAGAAGCAGTAAATTGTGCTGTGTATCTATTGAACCGTACGTGCTCCAGTCAGACACCTGATGTTACACCTATGGAATTGTGGAGTGGTGTAAAACCAAGCTTAGATCATCTAAGGATATTTGGATGTGAAGGATATGTTCATGTACCAGATCAGCTGAGAAAGAAGCTTAATAGTAAAAGTCGTAAAATGATGTTAGTTGGTTATGACAACACTAACTATAGAATGTATGACCCAATAACGAAAAGAATAACAATATCAAGAAATGTAATTTTTGATGAACATAATAACCCTGAATTTAGAAGAAATGGAGCTCAAATTTTCATTGGTGATGATGATAATCATGTTGTTTATGATGAACATCAAGTAGCAGAGGAAGTAACCAACAACATTGATTGTACAAATAAGACATGTTGCTCAGATGATAATCATGTTGTTGATGATGAACAGCAAGCAGTAGAGAATGTCACCAACAACATTGAAAGTGCAAATGAGCAAAGCGATGATAGTGCAAATGAGCAAAGCGATGATAGTGCAAATGAGCAAAGCGATGATAGTGCAAATGAACAAAGCGATGATAGTGCAAATGAGCAAAGCGATGATAGCGATGATAGTGACAACAGTATTTATTGTGGTGCTGAAGAGCATGATGAAACATTTGAACCCTCCAATGATAGTGACAACAGTATTTATTGTGGTGCTGAAGAGCATGATGAAACATTTGAACCCTCTCAAGAAATTGATCTGACAAACATAGGTAGATCAAATGTAACTTTGAGACCACGAAGAAACCAATTGGAAGCAAATGTGGTGGAATTAAATATTCCCTTGTCTTATAAGGAAGCCATCAACATTAAGGAATGTCAGTTGTGGCTAGAAGCAATAAATGAAGAACTAGAAGCTTATGAGGTGAACCACACCTGGAGATTTGTTGAAAGACAGAATCACAAAACCATAACTTCAATATGGGTCTTCAGTATCAAAAGAAATGATGATGGTAAACAAGACAGATATAAAGCTAGACTTTGTGCTCGTGTTTTTACACAAATAGAAGGAGCCTCTTTATATGGCGACTTAGAAGAAGATATTTTTATGGAAATCCCAGATGGGGTAAAAGCACCTGGAAATAAAATGAATTTTTGTTACACAGGCAAACATTTAAGATTATTTAAATTTAGTGGGAATATTGGAGTAAATTTTTATACTGGCTGTTTATATGAATACTGGCCGTATCATATTTATAATCTTTATCTGTGGTTTTTTGAATTCAAACATTTTACGTATCGTGTGTTGCAATCTCGTGTTGCAACTAGGATAAGTTAGGAGGATGAACTGATATCATGACTTCTTCTATAACCTTGGGTTTGTGGGTAAGTTTGCGTAATTGACTACTATATATTGCCACATTTTCATGGAATTTGCTTCAACTTTTATTTTAGTAAAGTCCGTTTTTAGAGGACAAGAGGAAAATACTGTAGAAACTGGGTGTTTCTAGCTTTACTGGTTAAAGCTCACCAGTAATTTTGTATATACACGAGAGAATGCTCGCAAGTACGCTCGCATATTATTGTGCCCAATCCCGTAGAATTTTTGAGAAATGGCTTCTTAGTGCACATCTACGCTTACCAAAGGACATGTCAAACAGCTGTTTCGTCCAGTAGTCACAACAACGCACAGCTGACTACAGCTGTGCGTTGTCTGTTAGTTAGTCAGTAATAGAAGAAGTAATGGAAGAATTGTATATATACAGGGTATTTTTTTTATGTAGTTCGGATATTTTTTCCTGTGGTTCTATATCAATAATAGAACACATTTCCATAAATAACTTTTTACTTTTTTATCCCACCAAATCCGAGTAAAAATATCCGGGAAACAAGGAAATCATAGACATAACGTTATTCATTGCAATAATACTATCAAACACGAGCGCGATGCGACAGGGGTACGAGACGCGGGATGCAGGACGCGGGGTGCGGGGCGCGGTGCCGTGCCGGCCGCGCAGCGCGCGCAAGTCGACTCGGGCGCATCGAGAAAGTGCCACGTGTCGCACTTTCGTGCAAGCGCCGACTCACGCGCCGGTCGTAATTCGATTTTTAAATCGCGAGTGCTACGAAATGTTACTAATTTATTTACTCAGTGATGAAAGCCTTCGTGCAGCTAGAACAATGTACGAACAAGAAAGTGTACCTCGTAGGCAAGCTCAAGGAGTTAACAACCCAGTAGTTCCAAGTGAACGGATTATTTTAGCGGCCAACCAAAGGCTTTTGGATCATGACCAGTTCACAACCCCTAGCCATGCACTAGGGTAGGGCAGACCTCGACTGGCTACTGACGTCGAAGACTTGATCTTCGAATTCTTCGACAGGGAATCACGAACATACGATGCAGCACGTCGCTTCGGTGTGAGCCAGCCCCCAGTGTGGAGACTGCTAAACGCAGCCGGTCTCTATCCGTACGATTGCCAGCCGGTACAACATCTTCAGGAAGTAGACCAAGTACCTACCACGACGAGTCTTGTGTGAATGGCTTATTGATCATGCCGAAGCGAACATCCTATGGACTGATGAAGCACGGTAGGTACGTGAATAACAATAATTTTGAAGCTAGAACACAGTATCAGATTGGTGTAGATAGCACAGGTAGGTAGCGCGCCCGCGCTCCTTATTGTGTCGCGTGCGTTGACCTCACAGCTGATAGATAAGCCATCGGGTGACCATGAACATCTGTTTCAAGTAGATATTCTTTAATAAGCGATAACTTTGTTATTTTTTGGTAAAACAAAAAATAAAAAATACGTGTTTATTAATTTTCGTAAATGTATAACATACATAAATCTCCGAACTACATAAAAAAATAGTAGTATAATAGTAGTATAATAGTAGTATAATAATAATAATTTTTATTGTTCCAAAACATATCTCATTTTACAAACAGTAATAACAAGGCTTATATATAATGCACATTTCAGTAAAACTCTGTCCTCTGAACTAGGTGTATGTCTCTGTATTTCAGACGACAGCGCCCCTACCCGTATATTTGGCTGTTTTTTTATGTTATATAAAAGCCAAATGAGAAACTAATGTTTAACAATACAATGACAAGTGAACAAGAAGAAAAAGTGATAATTCAATTGAAGGAACAAAGACACCTACAGTCAGAGTAAAAGAAACCCATATTCTAATAAAAGTAAGAGGTTGCACTTCTGCACTCATCGAGTGATGTCAAAGAAGTACTTTGTGGGTGACTCCTTTGAATTCCCGCCACCAATGGTCATCCTTTCACCTTCGATGTGCAGTGTCCTCGATAAAGACTATTATTTACCGCGGCGATTTGTCTCAAGGCCTCTTGTTGAGGCGTGAATTCAGATTTCTGGACGTTTTTACCTTCCTTTTAACCTTGTTTTTAATTTATTTGTTCCTTTCCTGTAGTAGTGTGTGGATTTATTTAAAATTAGCCTAGATACAAACGTGATTATTATGTGTGCTACATATCGGAAACATGTTTTATGTGCTATTAGAGGTCAGGATTTATACCACCTACCTTTGTTTGATGTAACAGATATTTCGGCACTGTTGCAAGCGCCACATGGTGGCCAACGTCATGAGCATCCTTTTCATAGTGGGAAGAGCAGCCGTGCCCAACAGTCAGAGTGATATTGTACAGAGCTGATAAGGGTGACGTAGTCATAGCATTCATCGCATTATATCCGCCTCGTTCATGGTTATAACCCTTGCCCTGAATATCTTTCGAATTTATTAATAATACCCACTTAATTGTAAAAACGCGAATCTTTATTCTTCGTAGTCAATTACCGTTCCGGCTCTTACTTTACAAAATTAACCGCGCAACATTAAACCCAGAAATGTTCAAGAAAATTAATCTTGATAACTGAGATCAGAAAAAACTTGAAAAGAGCTTCAGCTTGTGTTTCAGCAAAACGGAAAAGTTTGGATCGGTTATAGACGAGAATCCATTAAGATGAAACGTTGAATTTTCAGTTTTCTATCAGATTGGAACTTTTTGAAACTTGATGAAAGTGTATGCACAGATGTTGATCGCCCGAGGCGGCTGGAGTGTGCATGCGTGTAACAATACATTATATATGTGTGCACATCGTTGGAACTTTTACGTCTTATATCTGAACCTTGCATCGCTAGTTTTCTTGTTTTATTTTTGCGTATAGAATATTGTAAATATTTTAGGATACTTATGATTGAATTGATTTTCGATATTTGCATTGTTTACTTAATTTACCACTGTAGACCTGTTCAAGAGTTTATGGTAGCTACTTTATTTGTGTATATCCCAGCGACTGTCGTTGCTTAGATACTTTATCACAATTTACTGCAATCAAGTTTCTTGCCCAAAAACTCAACAGTTTTCCGACGCAATAATCAAGCGTACCTACAACAAATTTCTTTATTGCCGCCGGACTAGGCAATAAAATTTGTTGGGCAATTAAGCTTCCAAGTACTATTAGCTGTTTGCCCGCAGTTTCACCTTAATTCTTTTCAATATATCAATATGTTTTACACAAACAGAAATATTATACATGCACATACTGCACATGTCATAATGTTAGTGTTGTGACGTCATAAGTATTAGAAATTTTATTATGCCGTCTTCAGTGCATGAAGTAGAGATTTATGCATTTGCTGTCAGCTTGCCGCAAGTGGACTGAAACTTGCTTACTGTACAAGTGAGATATACTCGTGTTGCTCCCACTGGCTTTACATTCATACGAGCATACAAAGACAGACAAACAATAAAAAAGAAAAATAAACTACGCGGACATTTACGAATCGGTATTTTACTAAGTAGTTAAATGAAACCTAAACTTAGTCTGAAAATAGGACGGGTGTGCATAGGGCTCAATTCAATAACGGGCTTCTGCCTATCACCTATCACTAAGAACGCTGTAACACACTCACTACAGCTAGTCACGGTTAAACCGCAAAAATCTTTAGTCCTCCTTCGTTGAATAAAATAAACTGCAGAAGCTGTGATAGTAATATTGGCTGATAGTTTTCTTCATCATCGGACAAAAGTTATTGATACATTCACATAACAGCTGTAATAGGTACATTAATTCTATTGATATCAAAACAAATATAAAGATAGGCATATTAGTAGTTCGCAGTTATAGAGCTAGATACACATTGTTACAATAGGCTAGTTGACAAAAAAAAATTTATAAGTCCGTCCTTTAGATTATTCAAAAATAAGCGATACGTATTTTTTTATTTGTAAATTAAACCAAAAATGACCAAGATATAGCTCATAAACATTACGTATAACGTCACGCTGTGCTGCATTTTTTCGCACTAGATAACGTCACACGTAACTTTAATGGGCTATATCTTTGTAATTTTTTATTTAATCGAAAAAAGAAAAAAATCGTGTCCAATATTTTTTTATAATCTAAAATACGGACTAAATAAAATGTAATTATTTTGACCCTGGAAACTACCCTATTCTTTCTCTTTTGCCGTGTACTATATTTTACTGTGCAAAGCAATAAAATATTGAACAATACTGCGTACGGTGCCCACGGTAAATATATTGTAAAACACAAAATAACTACAATTACATGCATTAAAAATAACTGTTCTACAAAATCCAAAAAGCGGCCAATAAAAGGTAAGCTTACCTAAAAAAATAAAGAGAAATATATCCCACCAACGAGCATCCATTTTGTAAACAAAAAAGTACCTTTCACCGTATGATATACAAGCAAATTGTGGTATTTGATAAAGCGATGGTAACGACCCTACAGTCACGTGCGAAAAATGTCGCCATTACTATAATTTGGAAATTTGACTCCACTCCGCTGTGTTTAGTTTATTTTTATTATGAATTAATAATGTGTTATGAAGGCTATTTGTCTTGCTCGCTGTTCGGTGTAGGTCGAATAGATGGTACAAGAAAGTTTGAGTGACAACTCAGGTTTAATGGTAATAATATGATGCGAAACTTTATGTAGGTGGGTGACGGTATGTATGGATATTTTTACTCTTTCATGCAAAAACTACTGAACATTAGAATAAACTCGATAACAGACTCAAACGAGAGTCTCGCGTAAATACGTAGTGTAAATATGTCAGTTTAGTTTGGTTACGGGTATACATATAGTTAAAATATAAGCTCAGTTTTAATGCAAATACAAGTAGGATAGTAGACTACTCTCAAATTAATGAATAACTTTTTTGCGACTTTCGAATATTGTTTCTAATATATATCAGGAGATCTGTGTCATAAGTATATGAACAAAATATATAATTATAAAAATAAGAGCATGTCAAGAGCACTTACAATAATTATATAGTGTCATATAGGCTGTCGTGGTCAACTCTGTTTGGTAAGCATTATAAAAATGTTTGGACCTAGATCAATAAGAAAGCGATTAGGTACTTTGTCGTTTTTACTTTTTGGTAAAGTTTTTATTCTGTTTTATACAGTTGACGAAATAAATTAAGTCTACATAACGGTGTATCTCTTTACTACCTCGTAAGCTAGTAAAGTGCGAATCGGGTCATTTAAGATCCTTGATGATACGTGATTGAAACATTGAATAGGTATTACGTTTTTAGCTAAATCTACAACTGCTATCAGCAATCATCTCCTCCAATAAGAATAACAAGTGCCTCCAATTTCTTACTTCAAAGAGCAGACAGTTTTAAGAAAATCAAGAAATACCAAAATACTCGGCAACATTTATATCCAGCCAGATACAAAACCTTCTTATCTCGAGCGTTATAATAAATATGAGGCATAACTCAGTCGCAGGTGCACTGGACTTGACTATAGAGGTTACGTATCATGGGACTGGCAGGACGATATGTTACTCGGTGCCACAATCTTTTGAACAGGGACTTCATTTGCGCCTGTAACTTATTGTCATATTTTGCGTGCGCTGTGGCGTGTGCGTAATTGTGTATGAATTTAGTGATGCGTATGTGTGCGCAAGTATACTTGTGTGTATTTGAATTGTTTGCTTTTGAATAAATTAAGGCTACGACTTGTAAACTGTCTGCGATTATTCTGAAGTTAGACTTGTATAATTTTGTCATATTTAGATGTTAAGAGTGACTCGTTGGTCTCGCGGCATAAATGTGCGCGTGGGTTTGGGAGGTCTCTGGTTTGATTTCCGGGTCGGGCAAAGTGTTATTGGGTTTTTCCGTTAGGAAATTTTCAGTGGCAGCACGGAGTCTGGTAATGTGCCCGGTATGGCAATAGGTTCGCCCCCTATTACGTGGGACCTAAAATGGCGAAATGTGGGTGTAATATTATACCTCTGCCTACCCCTTTGGAGATACAGGCGTGAGTCTATAAATAAAAATAGATGTAGGTCGATCGAATTTATCTCTTAACTTAACGATTGCAAATGTTTTTCTTAATGGGCCAAGAAATGGTTTTGCTATATTGATTTCCTATTAAGAGATATGGATATCTCCCAACTACCAAAATTTTAACTTACAGGTGTCTCAAGACCAATATTTTTTACTCTTATAGCATACTTATAGACTGCTATAAGTGTCGATTTTCTTCTCACGTCATCTTATTAGGAATTACTTTACACTTACAAAAATCTTGTCATTGCTGTTGTAATACCAAATTAACTAACAAGGGTTTTATAATGGCACGCTTTGAGGGCAATAAGACTTAGAGCGCTCTTACAACTGCTCTTAAAAGTGTTATTCCTCTTCTATTACTCTGCGAAAGATTACTAAAGGAGTACTTATCACAGCGCCTGAAAGAGTACGAGAGCGCTGCAGTAATAAAAAAATAAGTTTATTTTTCAATTCATGTAAGTATTATTTATGTATGTAGTATTTTGTATTTCATTTGGTCATTTAGTTCATTTGCTTGATAGTTATGTGCCTATAAACCGAAATAACTTTCCGAGTACATTTCTTTCTTCTTCTGAATGTTTTGTGGAATAAAGTCATATATTTTCTCAGGCCCACTTCGGAATGTCTTTAGAATATGAATAATAGAGGAGACGTGGAACATCGACCTTCACCGATCTGATAACCAGATGAGACGTATTTTTTATGTAATATAATTTATAAACAAATATGCCAATAATAACTTGCCTATCAAAAAGTGCTCATCGCTATTTTAAATTTAAGTTAATTGTAATCAACCGCAAATATAACTTTGTCGTTTATACAAACACTATGGAAAACAAAGTTATTTTTGGTAAATGAAAAAGTGATAGTGATATTTGGATAGGTGAAGATAAAGGGTATGTTAAGTTTTAAGGCTGATGCTAGTAATTAATAAACGAACACGGAAACAATATAGCAATAAAGACCAAACAATAGATTAAGTGCGATTCCCGTAAGGGTCCCGTAGTTCAGGTATCCACATAACATACCCTTTATCTTCACTTAACCAAATATCAAGATCGTTTTTTCATCACCAGGGGACCACGGTATACAAATTAACATCTTGTTGTAGGTATAAATAATGTTTGTTGAGCCACATATGCCTAACTAGGTATATAATATGTACCTAATAGGTGGATAGGTATGCAGGTACTAATAAGTGAATGCGTTTTGGAATATTTTTATTAAATCTTTTATAGAGTGGATATTGACTGCTGGCCGTGTTACGGTAATATACATACCTACATACATAGACTCACGCCTGTTTCCTGAAGGGGTAGGCAGAGCTACGGAACGCCATTTGCAACGATCCTGACATATCTCTCTTGCTTCATTCACTCCCATCAGATTCCTCATGCATGCTCTTCTGTTCAGGGTACTTCTCACCTGTCCTGTTTTTAGGATGTCTCCAATCTGGTCAGAGAACGTCCGCCTAGGTCTTCCCCTTCGTCCTGTCCCTTCCACACTTGCCTTATATATCTGCTTAGTCAGTCTTTCGTCATCCATCCTCTCCACGTGCCCAAACCATCTTAGCATACCTTTCTCGATGCTTGTCACTACATCTTCTTTTACCCCTCAACACTCTCTTATCACACATTTTTTTACTCTGTCAGTCAGCCTACAGCATTTATTCTACTTTCATGACTCTTCTGCCATACCCAACATCACTACTATACATAAGAGTAGGTACTAGCACCCCTCTATGCACAATCAAACGTGCCTTTTTTGACACGTTTTGGCTATTCATAAATGCCTTCAGAGCTCCATTCACTCTATTACCTGCATTAACTCTTCTTTCAATATCTTCTACATTCTTACCATCTCTTGTAAACAGTGTACCTAAATATACAAACTCATTCACTTGCTCCACTCGCTGTCCATCGATCATAACATTACAAGCCGTAACGCATTCCTCCTTTTCAAAAACCATAACTTTCGTTTTATTTACATTCACTTTCATTCCTTTCCTCTCTAACGCACGATGCATGATTGTTACCATCTCCTGCAACTCCTCCGCTGAAGACGCAAGTATAACCTGATCATCAGAATAAAGGAGGCATTTGACAAGTAACTCATTCATCCTTAATCCAAAATCACTATGTTTCAAGTCTTGCTAACAACTGTCCATGAAGAGGTTGAACAGCCATGGCGACGCTACACATCCCTGTCTAACACCTGTGTTGATAGTAAACCAGTCAGTGTATGCCCCGTTTATCCTCACACAAGCTCTAAAATCCTCATAAAGGGATTTCAGAGCTTGAATGAGGCTGCTGTTCACCCCATACATCCTAGTCAGTGCCGACCACATTTCATTCCTCACCACTTTATCGTAAGCCTTTTCCAAATCCACGAATGCGCAGTAGACCTTTCGATCTTTGGCCAAAACTTTCTCGGCTATGCATCGCAAGGAAAATACTTGATCCGTACACCCCATACCCTTTCGGAGTCCCGCTTGTACATCCCATATTTTCTTGTCGGTTACTTTCATAACTCTTTCAATCAGTACCTTCGCATACAATTTTCCAACAATGCTGAGAAGGCTAATGCCTCTATAGTTTTTGCAGTCTTGTTGCGAGCCTTTTCCTTTATAAAGAGGCACAACTACTGCTGTGGCCCAGTCATCAGGTACTCGGCCGGTGCTTCAGCACAAGTTGAATAAACGCTGCAGCTGACTAACTATCCACTAACTCTAACTGTCCAGCCTGCAGCATTTCGACTGTAATCCTGTCATTCCCTGCAGCCTTACCTAATTTCATACTGGCCAGTGCCTTCAAAATCTCATCCACGCCAATATCGCTTTCATCATTGCTATCATTACCATTCATTTCACCTGTTGATGTCTCTGTCGTCGGTCTTTCAAATAATCCTTCAAAATACTCTTTCCATCTCTTCAGCACACACGATACACCATTCAGTATCTTTCCATTCTTGTCTCTGATTGCTGTTTATTCTGAGGATTGATTTTTTCCTCGAACTGCACGAACGGACTTCCAGAAAAACTTAATGTTTCTCCGAAAGTCGTCAGATAATCTACTATCAAACTCATCTTTCTTTTCTTCTTTTTTCCTTTTATTCATTTCTTTCACTATTCTTTTAGACCTAACAAAGTCCTTTCTTGCTTCATCTATGTCATCACTCGTTGCCTTTCCCATTCTTTCATTTGCTCTGGCAGCCAACCAAACTAACCACGCTTTCTTCTTCTCTGATACTGCTGATTGTACATCCTAGTCCCACCATGTATTCTTAACCTTTCGTAGTTTCCTTCTCTTGATCACATACTTCAGACGCTACACATACTACCTCTTTTTTAAAGGAATGCCATAATTCTTCCATATCATTTATGTCATCGAACCTATCAAATCTTGCTATCAATCTTTGTTTAAACTCATCGTTCACATCTTTCTCTTGCAGATTTTCTACTTTTATTCTTTTCAAGACTCTCTCTTGATTATTTTCTCGGTGTCGCCATCCTCTAAAGAGCCCACTTATCCGGCTTAACACCAAAAAGTGGTCTGTATGGATGCCGATCCCTCGAAAAACACTCGTATCCAACACATTATTTCTCAGTCGTTCATCTACTATTACAAAATCAATCATACTTCTTCTAACATTTTTCGCCTCACGTGTATACAAATGTATCCTTTTGTGATCCAACATGGTGTTTGTCACACAAAGGCTCCACTCCAAACAAACCTCAAGCAGTTCTTTTTCATTTTCGTTCACACTCTTATCACCGAATCCACCTAAAACCCTTTCAAATCCATCTCGCTTTACTCCCACCCATCCATTGAAATCACCTAACAAAATCAATCTTTCGTTATCCTTACAGGTCCTCAGAATCTCTCTTAAACTCTCCCAAAACTCCTGCCTTTGGAATTTTTCTTGTTGTGACATACCCGTTACTATATTGACCGGGGCGTAAACCCCTACAATAAGAAGACGAGTAAGTCCTACTTTCATTCTCATCCATAGTAGCCTTGCATTTACACATTTAAACTCTTTTACGCACTCATTCATTCGCGCAGACAGTATTAAACCAACTCCCTTGCAGGCTCTGGTGGTACTATCTACTCCGGACCAATACGCCGTGTAGCTGCCATGCTTGGTAGTGTCACATCCTTTCTTTTTCGTTTCATTCACACACAGAACATCAATCTTTCTATCATCCATCATCTGGCATATTTCATCCAATTTTCCGTCCATTCCACCGCCAACATTCAATGTTGCAAATCGGCTTTCCGTAGGCCGCTTTTCGCCCACGCGGGAAACGAGACGTGACGGGTTGCGAACCGCGTCGCCGCCATTTGAAGTATAATTAATGACTGTCCTCATAGCGTTCCCACGAGTAATAGGGATTTAAAATGTCCATCCCCGCAGAGCCCTGTACGGGGGTAAGATGGAATCCTAGCTGTGCCCTGTGACCACCAACACAGGCACACTCCGTTGAAAACCAGCTTGCCCTCTGGCCACGAATCCCTCTGGACGGGTCGGTTTACACCTTAGATCGGGGTTTTGTGATCGGGTATGCTCCCTGAAAGTTGGTTTAATTTCGGAGTTTTCCTTCTCCTAGACAGGTTGCCAACCAAGGCTAACCAGGCCCATCTCCCCGAACGTTCGGTTTAATTTCGGAGGTTTTCCTTCTCCTAGACAGGTTGCCAACCAAGGCTAACGAGGCCTATCTTCCCGATGGGCGGTAATATAATGGTTGTCATAATGGATGTACCTAGACTGCTTATTGAGTAAAAAAAAATAGATTGCTCAAGAAGAGCAAGTGGCTCTGGAGGAACCAAAAATGAGACTAGAATCTATCAGTTCATAGTCTTCAGAGATATTGTCTTCTCATTTTTGAACGGAACCATTAACAATTTACAGGCTCTATAGTTTTCCATTGTAATACTACTAGCACCTAATAGCTTTTTGTGGCTGTGTGTTTAACTGTTACAAATACTTAACGTTGTTTATATGAATAAAATGGTCGACATTCTTAATAAAGTATTCAAAAGTCTTTTAAAAGACAAAATATTCTGATAGCGCTCTATTATTATTCTTCTTCTCTTAAATTTGACTCAGAGAAGACAATTCACAATTACAGCTTGTTAGTTTTATAGTGGTTTTATGCAAAAGTTTATAAAGGTCATAAGTGTAATAAGACATTTACTGCAGACTCTACTAAGAAAAAATGTAGGTACTTTTAAAATGCTTTTATAAGTGCAAAAAATAATTAAGAGCAATTACTCTTTAAAAATACACTAGTAAGACAACTATGCTGATAAATGTATTACAACAATTTCTTATAGACCGCTATAAGAGTACCGAACATAACAAAACTTCACGCCTTTTATCCCCGAAGGGGTAGGCAGAGGTGTATTACCACAAGAGTACCTACTAAGTGTTAATATTCTTTAATTACAAAACGTCTTAACTCATGCCTTTATAAGATGTACTGTCATAGTCAAGACAAATGTAAGGATGCTCTTATACATTCGTTCGTAAATCAGCATAACCGTAAGAGAAAAATTCTAGTTATGGTCTATCCTCACACAACCGGGCCGTGGACGGGACGGGGACGGGACGTAGACGGGACGGAGCGCAGAAAAGAATCGTTGCATACATTTTATATGGACTCGTTCACACACGTCCGTGGACGGGCCGGGGACGGAGCTTCCGTGCCGTGTCAGTGCGCTGTCAGTGCCTCGACCGGGGCCATGACGTGCACGGGCCGGGGACGGGCGCCATAGATATAATATATTCAGCACTAGATGCGCTAAGTGCGACGTGACATCCAGAATAAAAATATTATA
Source organism: Euclidia mi (assembly GCA_944739405.2). NCBI lineage: Eukaryota > Metazoa > Arthropoda > Insecta > Lepidoptera > Erebidae > Euclidia > Euclidia mi. The sequence continues at coordinate 26,647,503 of OX123189.2, read as the reverse complement.
AATACATATATTAAGCACTAGATACGCTGTGTTCGACGTAATTTTCAGAAGAACCACATGGCAGTGAATTGTCTTTAAGGCACAATGACGCTTTACTTAGTCCTTACTTAGCTTCCTTAGTTCACAAACTTGAGAGAGAAAATATTGAAAAAAGATAATCGATTTTCTGAAGAACAATCGAAGCTTAAATTGTTATTTTATATTATTTTGCAAATAAGTAACTACTTGTTCTAATAAAATGTTATAAACGCGATTACTAGTAAATATAACTAAATATGTTTTTTTGTGCTGGGCCAGTCTATTATGAATAAAAAAGGACGTGTCTACTAACTATTATGCAAACTATCACTTTCAAACGCGAGTGAAATGACGCATGAAAAAAAAAATACCAACAATTAAGCACATTTTATAGGTATTTAAAACTCCCGTTGTATATTCTTCACTCCAATGTTTATTTTGTAACTTCTAGGACAGACGTGACAAAGATTGGAAAGATTCTATACATATTTTAATGAAAGTTGTATCTTTACCATGGGTTACCATATAACCTAGTTGTGATCACAATATTATTACACGTTATAATGCCTGTTCTTATATTGATGTTTTATATTGTATGTGTACTAAAGGTTGAAACAGATATACTTACTGCACCCCACCCCACCCCACGTGTCGACACCCCATGCGAACGGTGCACATATACAACACCCCACGCTACAACAAGCTTCGTTCAAAATCACTATTTACGAAACTATGATATAATTTCCTAAATAGTGATTTTGAGGAAGATTCTCATTTATAGTGAGGCATTATTTCTATTATAATGATAACGGTATTAGCCTGAACTCAAATCGTATAATGCGGGCTTACATTTTAATAATTCAAGTAGCTAATGTTGTGATTTTAAACCAACACTAAAAAGTATCATCATGACAGGATTTTTTTCAACTGACGCATGGCGTTGTGTGCTAACCAGAAATACATTGCTTGTAAAGCGTTGGATGGCGAGTGTTTCCCCTCCACCGTCAACGCGCCGATCTGGATTGAATCGATGGTGACGCGTGGGGTGGCGTTGGGTGGAGTGTTGTACATCTGCACCTAGTTTAGTACTTGTATATATTCTGTGACCATACTAAATATATGGGATTGATTAGTCTCAACATGAGTGGGGTGGCGTGAGGTAGGATGGGTGTCGTATACCATAAAGGAATCTTAATCTATTTTTATTTCAGTGTAAGTCTATGACCAAATACTCACAACTACGTCGTACAGTCGTATTGACAATAGATGACGCTTTAAGTGCGGTTGCGCTATAACATTTGTATCACTATGGTGCTTATATGTAAAATCGGGCCTATGTCGTGGCCGTATCGTGAAATTGGCCATTTTATTAAATGGTCGCATTTCAAGAAAAGTCTTATAATTATCCATTGGTAATTTCATGATTTGCATTGGTCAGATCTATGATAATAAATCGTTTAATCAATAAACTTCATAAAATGGTCAATCATAATTGAGGAAATCGCAACATAATTACATTTTAAGGTAACGAGTCAAATAAAATAAAAACACCGAACACGCGTAAACGGGCATATTTCGGCATGTTCGCCCGAAATGGTAGTGAATTTTTCCTGGAAGCGCTCGCTATACATTGCGGCTTATTAAATGTGTCTATTTCTTTAAGTTTAAAAAATATTTAGTTTCCCAGGTATTCTTTTCGCGTAGTATGACTTGGTATGATGTGCAAAACGAGTAGACTTCGGCTAGGTGATGAGTCTTGTGACACCCTGTATACATAAACGATAAATCCCTCGTTTCAAATATTTGTCACTTCTAGGATATCATATATCCATAGACACGCTATGACACATATAACTAGTGAATAATTTGGCCATAGATTAATACTGAAATAAAACAGATGTGACAAAGATTTGTTGACATGTATTAAGTACTCACAAAAATTTGGCAAAATTTTAATTTATGTTTGTTCACAAAAATTTGGCAAAATTTTAATTTATGTTTGTAAACATATAGACTGCTATGAAATAGGACTCAGGTTTGATTTTGAGACTTGTTAATGTTGTTGTCTTCTTGAAGTTCTGCAGATAAACATTATAGGAATAAGTATATATGAGGTAAAAAAAAATTGTGAAGTGGTAATGTGAAATAAATTGCCGCAATTACTAATTATGAAAGGTATCTAGCCTAACCCTTCATATTCATTCCATATGAAATGAATTATTGGAACATATAAACGTAGGTAGTACCTACAAATAAAATAGAAGAAGGATCACTGGTAGAAATTTACTTCCTGAAACTTTATTTATATTCTTTGAAGTATTTCATCATACAGCGAGACGTGCGACGGTACTGTAGCGTTAAGAAATACTATAAAATGTATGCTGGTTCACTTTCATGCTAACTAACTTCATCAGCATATTGGCCAATAAATGTCGACTGCAGGACATAAGTCTACCAAGAAAACGCTTACTTATAAACTGGCAATAAATCTTGCAGTATTTATTATTATGCATTCCTGATTTGCATACATTGCAAATTAACTTATCTTTCTTATTAATCTATGACCCAAACCTGACATAATAAGTTTGACAGATTGCAATGGACTCGCCCATTTGTATTCTTTGAGTAAAGAATATACACGGAGAGGGCAAAAAGTACATAATTATGGAAAATTATTGTTTTTCCCAAAAGATAACATGAACAGCAACTGTATGCGAGAATTCCTAGAAATGAAACGTTGAATAAAATAATATTATTTATAAATAAAATTAATCAATCAATTTTGATTTTCTTATCCCCTTATGGTATTTCAGTGTGGCAGTGTGTTTCATTACGGTATGAATGGCGCCATTCATGTCCGTTTCTTTCTCAGTGACACTGTATCGATATTGGCTACCAGAGAATATTTTGTTTCATGTTTAGTTTGTCTTCATGTCAAGGGACGTTTTTTGCTTTACCTTTTTTGTCCGCATTTGCGTAATGGAATAAACTAATCTGGGAAAAGATTTAAAGTAACTAAAGTAACTTACTGCAAATATAAATTTACATATTTTTACAAAATTAATTTTAATTTTTTTACAAAATCGTTGGTATGGACACTAATTTCGTAGGTAGGTATGTCCAATCCATGTTATTCCCAGATCGGTGTTTTGTATTGGACTTGCCCAAGTGCAAATAGTGACAGATGAAAGGTCCCGGCTAGGGCTTGCAAATGTTCAAAATTTTTATTCGAATACTTATTTGATATATTTATATTCAAATTTTTTTTCTTTATCGAACTTCATAACTATAGGCCTATATTCCTGGCAACCATTACAACTAAGGTGCTCGATAGTTTGCTGGATATATACATGGCCCCTAAAATTTGTTGTTTCATTGTTTTTTTTTCGTGATAGTTTGTGGCCAACTCTAGTGTCGGAGTTTTCTTCATAGCCTAACGATTCCTATCCTGAGACAAGAACCGGGACCGACAGCTTTTCGTGCCCTCCGAAGCAGGATAGCGCTCAGATGTAAATGCCACACGTGGTCACCCATCCAAGTGGCGACATGTGCAAGCGTTTCTTAACTTTGCCAATCTGTATGGGGTAAGTTAAAAACTGAGAGTGAGGTAGATACTGGTATGAACTATGAGGTAGGTACGTGAATGCTACAATATTGGTATGCAAATCCAATAAACACTGTCAGGAGGGCGCGTACAGCTCTTCATGAGGAATATGGGCTGAAATCTGGCGTGACGCAAGAGGAACTCACCTCGCCACGCCTTTATATATATTTTTTTTATTACAGCTAATTGTTGTACTCAGCAAGGCTGGTGTCGACTGTCATGATGATGGAGTTGTTATGAACAACAACAGCTATAGGTACGGACGACATGGTCTTGCTGGGCCCAACAACCGGTGCGATGAGACGCATATTAAAGTTGTGTGAAGTTGCGGGCGCTTTTGGAAATCCACTCCAACCATTCAATAACGGCAAGCTGAAGACGAGGCCCTGACTTGAGCACTGACAGCTCGCCACAAAGCTACCCTGTGATTTGTAAGCTTTCTTTTCATCCTGTGATGCTGTTTTTGTTTATCATAAGATGAAGGTGATGTTTGAGATCTGTCACTCTGCCCTCCGATTGCGTTAGTCTCATGTTGAGATAATGACTGCCTCCCAGAGATGTTTATTATTATTATGATTATTTCTATTCTATTCTTCTTATTATTTTGAGAACTCCTCCTTTTAGAGGTTCGTCCGCAAGAAAAAATCAAATAACTAAAATAAGTATAGGTTAAGAATGTCAACTAAATCTCAAAAGTGCTTATTGGTATTTAGGTCAATTTTGAGAACGTTATTCGAACTAGAATCGGAAATTGCAATTTCCTTTGGAATATTTAACACAAATCATAATTCGAATAATTCAAATATTAAAATTCAAGCTCTAGTGACAGCCCGTCCACGCTCCGGTTGCAGCCCTGACGTGTGTGAACGAAATATCCCGGCCGGGACCCGGAGGCACGGTGACGGCCCGTCTCCGGCCCATCCCCGTCCCGTCCACGGCCCGGATGTGTGTGGATAGACCATAGGCTGCTCTTTATAATACAAAGAGTAAATACTAAGGCATGATAATTATATGATGGCTATACATTTCTCGTTTCAGTGTGTAAAACATGCTTTATTTATATGTTCGATTCTATTAAAAATATTGTTTAAAAATAAATATGCAATAATAAGTAAAGTAATTATTATGGTTATTAATTAAATATTAACAGAATGAATCAATTGGCACAACTAGTTATGAAAAAAATTAAAATCTATTTTACTCACAAGCTTGCTTTTATTATAATTAAATGCTATGAATATTTCATCTAAATGCATTCACATTTTAAATAATTGGTACATATCTAATATTTAAACAGTTTACATTTTACTTGTTTTAATATTCATAGACAAAATATATTAATGATGGAAGTGTTTTATAATTTACAAATATTGCGTTCAATTCAAATTTTATAGGCCAGTATTTTTGCCTAATAACGAGTCCTACTTGTCCAGTGCTGCTAATTCAAAGAAGAATAAAATTGTCAAAAGGTTGTGAGATATTTGCCAATTAAGCTTAAAGAAATGTTTATTAAAACATCGACTATATAAACCAAGCTGGTAGCGCCATCTACCTTTCCATCGAGAACTAATCACGTCAACGTCAATAGTTCGTCCGTGCTCGGCCAATCCGAGCGATCCTTTTCATAAATCCTCTCCCGAAACACCTCGCTATTGGCCGCCTTGCTCAACGGCGACGCAGAAGATTCGAGAGGCTGAGATCGTGTCCGCCATACCGTACCGCACCGCGCCGCATCCGCCATATATAATTATTACCACTACCCAAATCACTTTCACTCGCGAGCGGTTTCGAGTTTTGTATAAGCGGTAATAATTATAGCGGTGCGGTGCGGTATGGCGGACACGATCTCAGCGTGTCGAAAGTTCTAGACTGTCTCTCGCGTCGATGATCGCGGCGACCAATCCGCGAAAGGCGTGCCCCTTCCAGGGAATGGGATAGACAGGGACGGAAACAAAGGCATCGCTCGCATTGGCCAAGCAGCGACGAACCATTGACGTTGATGCCTTAGAAGCAAAACGCAATATTTTATTTGAGCGCATTCAAAACATTTACGAGCGTTCAAAAACCGCCGCTATTTCTGAAAGTAATAGGGAATCATTCCTTAGCTATTGTATGACAGTAGATAATATTCGAACAGATTTTCATAAGTTGTTAGACGATTATAACACAAGATTACTTTCTATCAATCCTGATGAAAAACCGAATTATCAGGCGTACACCTCATTCGAAGATCTTTATTGTATTATTAAGCGTATAAAATCGCAATTGGAGGGTAAATGTTCGGCACAGCCCGTTGCCGCGGCCCGCAAGCCGAAATTATCGCCAATCGAGATTATGTCGTTTGACGGAGATATACGAAATTGGCCGTTATTCTATGCGAGTTTTAAGTCTACAGTGCACGATAATGGTTCTCTGACAGATGCTGACAGGTTGTACTATTTAATAGGTAAACTGTCACCGAAGGCCCAGTCCGTATTTGCAGGTGTCACACCCAGTGCTGAGAATTATCAGGTCATATTTCAGTCACTACTTGATAGATATCAAGACACGCGCGTCCTAGCGCATACCTACTTTGACCAAGCTTTAAATCTTAAACTGTCCGGTGCCGCATCTGTCTCGAATTTCCAGCTGCTTATAGATAACTTCGTAACCGCGGTTAATTCTCTTAGGAACTTAAAATTGGAAGATCTTTCCGACTTTATGTTGCTTCAACTCACTTTAAAAAAGTTTGACACTGAAACAATTCGTGCTTTCGAGATGACGGAACGCAATAATAGACACCTATTATTGCGTTATAGATAGTTTTATTTCGTTCATCAAAGATCAGTGTCGAATATTTCATAATACGCAGTCTGGTTCACCTAGCCCGTCTAACACTAACAGCAACAAACAAAGGTTGAATAAATCGCGAAACAGTAATAATAACTCAGTCCCTAATCCACAATCTTACGTAACATGCTCGGAATCTAATAAAATTAATTCACAGAAGTGTCTGTGCAGTAATATAGTGCACGACCATTTCTACAAGTGTCCCGCCTTTAATGGTTTAAATCCAACTGCTCGTTTCAAGTGCGTAAAAGATAACAAAGCATGCATTAATTGCTTAAGTATAAAGCATAAAACGAGTGATTGTTCTAGTAGAACGAGATGCCGCTCATGTAATCAAAGACATCATTCACTGCTACACTTCGATAAAGGTAACCCGTTGTCAAGACAAGCCGCTAACCTTGACACACTTACGTCGCAGGTGCAGGCTACGATAACTGCGCCTGCCACGATTCAGAATGAAATATCGTTGTGTACGACATCCATTGCGCGGGCGGCACGCACGCGCGGACGGCCTTCGCGCGCTTGTAGTGATCAGAGCAGTGCACAGTGGTTCCGTAGTTGGTCATACGGTACCAATCACGATGTTTGAATTACAAGACGATACCTCACTTAATTACTCACTATTTGTCACACTATATCAGGGTTTACAAATAATTTCATTTTGTTTTTTCCTACTTATAGTTTTATGCATCTAAAGTGAACGCATTACGAGTCCGTTTGTTAGCGTAATTAGCGCGTGATATTAAGTCTTTTTAGTGACACTTGTTTTTAAAGAATAAATTGTTTGTGACTGGATGTTTTACAATGGATATTCAAGTTGAAGGTATGTAAAGTGTATTTCAAGCATTTTCTTTCATTTTAATCCATGTGTTATTTTTTTAAATCGGTGCTACGCTAATGAAATTAAAAGATTGTTTTTTTGTTTTACTTTATCTATGTCGAAGCTTTTAACTACTTTCTGACCATAACCTACAAAAGCAGTTTTATATAAAGACATTAAAAAACACTATATTTTAAATTTAAAAGAAAATTGACTGCGATAAGCTGCGATAGTAGGTGTCACCTAGGATCTACGCCAGGTGTTAAAGGTGTCTACGAGATATCATTATTCTAAAATCCACACTATACCATTTGTATTTTATTTTAGGTACAACATTTAAGTGTTCTTTTACAAGAATGCTTGTAGCTCGACACTTGGCTGTCTATTAAGAAGACTACTTCTGAAGCAGACAGATGTCGTCAAGTTTTGAATAGTCTGGCGCAATTGCTGCCAGATATCGAAAATATTGACACAAAAAACTTGGAAATTAGAATAACTCTGCTTTGTTATCTATCGGTGAGCTCTCGGAAAAGGCCGTGTAATAAATTAATTAAACGATTTAGGCGTGATTATACAAGAAAAATATCTCGACTTGTCACGAACACCGATCTCAGGCACAGACTTCTTTTTAATTTGGATCCATACCTTTCTAGTTTAAGGAAATTACCACGAAAGAAGAAGTCTATCAGCTGACCTGTTAAATTTATTGTCCTTTTAAATCTGTGCCATTTTATAAGTAGTTTAGAAAACTTTAGATTGTAATTATTTGACTTACTTAGATTTGTTCAATGTGCCTATAAAACTATTTAATTGTAATTATTTGATGAATAATTGTATTTGTCATTAGTAAGAGTCTTGTTAAGTGGTATTATTGCAATAGTAATTTATGCCAATTAAGTTTCAGAGTAGCTGTAATTCACCTTTCTCAATTATTTTACTTTGTACAAGGAATAGCTGAGTTTTATATTGAATGAATTATTATTATTCTGATATAATCTGTTTTATTTCTACTAATCTTTACCTCAGTTAATAAAAAAATACTATAATACCATGCATTTGATGCATTACTATGCATTTCAATAGCCATTCGTTGCGCGAAACCTCTATGACCGCCCTTCTTAGAGCGCGGAACCACTGTGCAGTGCTAAGCCGCGATGTATGGCGTCTAAGACTTCTGTTAGCGACAACGCAAGTTATCGTTTATGATGTTAATGGGTCGCCGCACATGGTACGTTGTCTACTAGATAGCGCGTCGCAGACCAATTTAATAACGTTTGAGTTGTTCAAACGCCTCGGATTATGGAATAACTTTAAAAATACGAACTCAATAGTCAGAGGGATCGGCGGTTCAGAAAAACATTGCAAGGGTTCCGTAGATATTAAAATACATTCGCGTTTTGATGGAGAAATTAATTTTAACATTTCTTCGCTTATCGTGGAGCGTATTACGGACACATTGCCAAACGCTAATGTGGACGTATCGCTTCTCACACACCTCGAGTCATTGCCGCTGGCAGACTCGGAGTTTGCGAATCCGGCAGACATTGATGTTTTGATCAGAGCCGCAATATTCCCGCACTTGCTACTAACTAAAGTGGTACGTAGTGAGCAAAATAACTTACCGCCCGCAATTGAGACGGTATTTGGGTATGTGATTATGGGTACCGTATCTACATTACATACTTCTCAATACGTTACGTCTTGCTGTTGTTCTGTTCTTCAAGAAAATGATAATGATTCTCTTCTCAAGCGATTTTGGGAGCTTGAAGAGGTTACCGCACCGCCCTCGATGAGCCGTAAAGATCTCGAGTGTGAAGAACATTTCCGCGCTACCACTGTTCGTGACGACAGTGGCAGATACGTTGTGGCGTTGCCATTCTGTGGTGACCCTTATTCGTTAGGCGACTCGTACGCTGCTGCGCTCAGACGTTTCCATTGTTTGGAACATAAACTTGATGCATCACTTAAGTTACGCAGCGCCTATAATGACGTCATTCGTGACTACATAGATAAAGGTTTTTTGAATATAGTTGTAAACAACGAGGGCAACTCTCTACCCTCATATTATATCCCGCATCACGGCGTAGTTCGCGAAGATAAAACCTCTACTAAACTTCGTGTGGTTTTAGATGCTAGTTGTAAGACTACCTCGGGTCAGTCGATTAATGACATTTTGCATGCCGGCCCCAATCTACAGGATGATTTATTTAACATCATAATAAAGTTTCGTCTTTTCCAAATCGCTCTGTCAGCTGATTGCCGCCAAATGTTTCTCAATATTGGCGTTCGCGAATCTGACCGTAGATTTCAACGGATCTTTTATCATTTTGACAAGAAAGAACCTTTATCTGTGTATCAGTTCAATCGTGTTTGTTTTGGACTCAAGTCTAGCCCATATCACGCGTTACGAGTTGTTCGCCAGTTGATCGCTGATGAAGGCGATCACTTTCCCGCCGCAGCGGCTGTTGCCACTTCCGCTTTGTACATGGATGACATTGCCTGTAGTGTCATATCCGCTCCGCTAGCAATTTGGTTTTGTGAAGAGCTTATTCAGCTTTTCAAGCGAGGCCAGTTTGATCTTGTCAAATGGACAAGCAACTCTAAGGAGGTTCTCGCACGCACACCAGATTCTCATAAAGCTTCTCCAGACATTGAGTTTGAGAAGTCTGCACCGCATAAGGTTCTCGGTTTACGCTGGGACAAATCCTGCGATAGTTTTCGGTTTGACGTCTCACCACCAGATGATAAGTGCACCAAACGCACTATGCTGTCCACAGTGGCTCGACTATGGGACATAATGGGTTTTGTGGCTCCCACAATTTTGTACGCCAAGCTCTTGATCAAAGAGCTTTGGCTATCAAAGTGTGAGTGGGATGAAACACCCCCTGACCATATTGTCGCCGCTTGGGGCCAGTTTTGTATTGAGCTTACCGCGCTCAATCAAATAACTATTCCGCGTCATCTTGGGTTGGTAGATGGATGTACCATCAACTTAATAGGTTTCCCTGACGCCAGCGAGCGTGCTTACGGCGGAGTCATATATCTGCAAGACCGCATTGGTTCTAAGTACTCGGAGCAGTTAGTTTGTGCCAACTCTGAGGTCTCGCCTGTTAAAACCATTTCGGTTGCGAGACTGGAGTTGTGCGCGGCCCTTCTGCTGTCTCAGTTGCTCCGCAAGGTTCAAGACACAGTTTTGCCCCACTACCCTATTAATAAAATATACGCATTTTCCGACTCCAAAGTAGTGCTCGCTTGGATTCATTCTTCTTCTCATCGCTGGCAGACTTCTGTCGCCAACCGCGTTAGCAAATTGATTGAACTGGTTCCTGCTACTTGTTTCAATCACGTCGCGGGTATTGAGAACCCCGCAGATTGCTTGTCTTGTGGTGTCACTCCACTTAATCTTCTGCATCATCCATTGTGGCATCGTGGACCTTCTTGGATTTCCCATGATCCGTCAGAATGGCCCATGTAACCCTTTGACCACAGCGCAGAAGACGAAGATGTACCCGAACGGAAGTCTGTTTCTTGTCCCGTGATTGCTGAGGTTGCTGAGTCTCCCATCTATACACTCGCACTACGCATGTCATCGTGGTCTAAGTTACTCTGTCTAATTATTTTATTTATTTATTTCGCAATAATATAAATTAATAAATTTAGAAACCTTTATGCTTTTGGTACAAAACTAAGTCTCCTAAATCTGTAAAATAATAGGCTAGTTGACAAAAAAAAAATTATAAGTCCGTCCTTTAGATTATTCAAAAATAAGCGATACGTATTTTTTTACTTGGAAATTAAACCAAAAATGACCAAGATAATATAGCTCATTCAAGTTACGTATAACGTCACGCCGTGCTGCATTTTTTCGTACTAGATGACGTCACACGTAACTTTAAAGGGCTATATCTTTGTTATGATATTATAATGTAATTATTTTGACCCTGGAAACTACCCTATTGTAACAGAGCTGCAACTATGTTTTTTTAATATTTTAATGTCTTATATACATTAATCTAAACAAAAAAAAACAAAATGTATCCATTTGCAAAATAAAAATATATAAAATGAAAATAAAATGCCTGATTATAAAATGAATAAAGACTTTTTGTTGAAAAACGGATTTTTATTACTAAGCGGCCTCTAAAATTATTGATTGATCTGTGTTTCTTTAGAGATTTGGTTATCCGTGGTCGCGTGGCTTCGGTCATAAGTGTTTCTTGGTAACGAGCATTCGTAGTTAAGTAATTCGAATTGGTGAATTCGAGTTTTGGTTATTCGAGATGGCATGTCTACGGCATCACGATATTCACCGTAACATGCATTCGTTGCTACGTAATTCGTTGTCAAGTACTTCGTGGTAGTGAGATTACGGCGACGTGGTATACGGAGTTACATTTTCGGTTTCACGTATCGCACCCATATTATTCCAGAAGTTACAAGTAATTTAATTTTAGGCATCGATTTCTGGAAACTATTTAAATTACTGCCTAACCATATCGCATCCGTATGCATGTCTAAAACATTGCCGTGTAGTGTGTTAAGTGAAAATAAGCCGAGTAACACGAACGTATTGCAATCTTTTAGTGAGTTGAGTGAGTCACAACAAAGAACGGCTAAGTTAATTATAAAGCAATACGAGTCGATTTCTACTGAAAAAACCGGTTTAGGACGAACTCACTTAATAGAACATGCAATAGACACTGGCGATTCTGCGCCGATACGCCAAAGATATTATAGGTTACCGCCGGCGAAATTAAAAATAATTATTGACGAATTAGACGAAATGCTTGCATTGGGAGTGGTAGAAAAATGCGAAAGTCCGTGGTCGTCACTGATTTTACTAACGCCTAAGAAGGACGGTAAACTAAGGTTTTGTTTAGATAGTCGGAAACTTAATTCTATTACTAAAAAAGACGCGTACAAACTACCTTACGTGTCCGAAATTTTAGACAACCTTAGGAACGCTAGATATCTAAGTAGTATAGACTTATCTAAGTCCTTTTGGCAGACGCCTCTTCGCGAATGTGATCGTGATAAGACTGCGTTCTATGTGCCTACTAGAGGAACATTTAGATTTGTGACTATGCCGTTTGGTTTAACGAATGCGCCTGCGACACAACAGCGTTTGGTGGATCACTTGTTCACGCCATCTTTTAATGCTCATGTGTCACTATTAAATAAAGTATACGAAAAATTTAAATCGGCCAACCTTACAATAAACTTAGAAAAATCTAAATTCTTCCGTGATGAATTGAAGTACTTGGGCTACGTAGTAAACTCTAAAGGATTACAAGTAGACCCAAGTAAGGTGGAAGCCATTCTTCAATATGCTACGCCTAAGAATAAAAAAGAAGTCAAAAGGTTCTTAGGCATTGCATCATGGTATAGGCGATTTATACCTAATTTTAGTACTATTGCCGGTCCTTTGAACAAACTTACCTCTACCGGTAAGAAAGCCGCACCATTTCAGTGGTCGGTGGAAGCTGATGATTCGTTTTGTAAACTAAAACAATTGTTAAGCTCCGCACCAATATTATCGTGTCCCGATTACGAGAAACCTTTTCAAGTTCACACAGATGCGAGTGCGAGCGGCATCGGTGGGTTACTTACACAAGAAATAGATGGCGTGGAACTACCTATCGCTTACATGAGTAGGTCACTAAATGCACAGTAACAAAACTCCAGTATAACAGAACGGGAGACATTAGCAGTTCTAACAGCCCTCGAATATTGGCGCTGTAATTTAGATAACGGGTTAAAGTTTGTTGTGTATACTGACCATTCCGCACTGAAATGGTTCCTAAACTTGAGCAACCCGACTGGTAGATTAGCACGGTGGTTGGTTCGTCTGTCAGCCTTTAACTTCGAAATAAAGCATCGGCGCGGTGCAGATAATATTATAGCCGATGCGTTATCACGATCCCTACCTGTAAATATAATTAACGTGAATAATAATAACGTGAATGACCCTAATGTTGACACTGATCAATGGTATTCGGCCACCTACAATGGTTGTTTATCTTCGCCTAATGACTATCCAGACTATTCTATTAAAAATAATAAATTGTATCGTTTGATTAAATCTAGGTGTATGCTACGTAAGGAGTTCGAATGGAAAGAAGTACTATCTTCTTCTGATCGAAATAATGCCATATTAGAGAACCATGCCGAACCCACTTCGGGGCATTTCGGTATATTTAAAACTTACAAGCGCTTAGCACTGCGTTACTATTGGCCCAAAATGCGCGATGACGTAGTTAAGTTCATAAATTCTTGCGACACTTGTATTGCGCACAAACATCAGAACCATGCACCATTGGGAACCATGGGACGACCCAAAGTGTGTTCACGACCCTTCCAAACCATTAGTGTAGATTTGGTGGGGCCACTACCCGTCACAAGAAAACAAAACGCCTACATCTTTGTAGTAACTTGCTGTTTTAGTAAATACTGTCTACTTTTTCCTATCAGGCGCGCAACTGCTGAAATAATAACTAATATTTTGGAAGAATTGAGACTCATGAACTAAAAATATTTTATTTTTAGTTCATGGTATACCATCTACAATTATATTGGACAATGGTAAACAGTTTGTCAGTGCTACTTTAAAAGCTATGTTGCGCAAGTACAAAATCCCTAATCTTCATTATACTCCTAAATATTCCCCACATGTCAATATGGTCGAACGCTATAATAAAACCATTGGTTCTACCTTAGCGGCGTTTGTAGGAAATGACCAGAGATTATGGGACACTCTCCTACCTAAGGTGCAGTTTGCATTAAATACTGCAGTTAATGAAGTCACGGGCTATACACCTAGTTTGTTAGTCTATGGACGTGAACTTGTTCCATGCGGCTCACACTATGTCGACACGGACGCTGATGATATAGTATACATACCTAGGGACGATTACGCAGAAAACATAGGTCACTTATCAGGCATATTTTACAAAGTTCAGACACTCCTCATTCAAGCTCATGCTAGGAATTCCCAAACGTATAATTTACGCCGTAAACCAGCTGAGTTTAATGTGGGAGACACTGTGTGGAAAAGGACTTTTTATCAGAGCGACAAGGATAAGTCCTTCTGTAAGAAACTAGCCCCTAAATTCGTGAAGTGCACAGTGATTAATAAAAAGTCGCCTCTCGTTTACGAGTTGTCGGACGCGTCTGGAAATTCTATTGGGTTTTGGCACATAAAGGACCTAAAACTTATACACTATGGCGCCTAACTATTTGTTACAAACCGTATAAGACTTTCCCTTCTTTCTTCTATATGCCGTCTTAGCTTGGACAGTAGCGGACTCATAGACCTAACGCAGCTAGTCGGATTTTCCTTGTTAGCCACGTAAAATCCTCTCCTAAGGCGGGCGGTATTGTAACGTATGACCGGTACCTACCGAGTGTACGTCATAATACCGTCCATACGCTCGGCCAATCAGGGAAGGCCATCGTCCGCGCTCGTAAGTTTTGCCCATATTTGGTAATGCGCCGACACGAACTCTGATGGAGGGCCCGGTATATAAAGGGGCCGACAGAGAGGCCGGCACCGCTACTCTAACGTCGCTACTACTACCTACCTACTATAACTAAGCGTACCTACTGACCCTACGTCGTATCTACGTGTATCCTGGTCCCAGCTACGGGTTCCAGGTTCACGTTAAGACTCCGGCTACGCTCCTAGACCGCTACACTTTCCTGCATCGCCTTCGGCGTCACCTCTGCCGAAGAGTTTGGCCTGCCCTGCTCATCGTACTCGCACCGCCGGCGTCTGCCAGCTGAACCAACGGCCTGCGAGGACCTACCGCTACGCGCAGCCTGCCTACACCCTACCGGAGGGAACAGCGTGGGAGACTGCAGCCCTTAGTGTTCAGGCCAGTGTCGTGTTGTTGGTCGGTCATACTCGTGGCAAGGGAAGTGAGACAATACTCGGCAAATAAACGCATAGAACCTTTTCTGCGTTTTACTACCAGAACCCGCTACAGCCGCCTTGCTCAACGGCGACGCAGAAGATTCGAGACACTGAGATCGTGTCCGCCATACCGTACCGCACCGCGCCGCATCCGCCATATATAATTATTACAAGCCAACACGGGGAAAATATTTATAGATCGCAGTATTTTTTCTGTTGAATCTTTAATCTATGGGGGCAAGTTGAGTGGCAGTTGAAACTGAATGGACGGTTCAGACCTAACGCGTTTCGCGATTGACTCTTGTTTGAAATGCTGTAAAATCTATCCTGAGAGAAGGAAATTATTGAGTGATCCTTGATGTTTTTTTTATTTCACCGAATACATAAAGCTTTATTGAAATTAAACTACAGTTTACGGATTTTATCGCGATGTGTTGGTTTCACTAAGTTATCACATGTGAACCAAATGATCTAGAAACTACATTTTTAATTTATTACAAGCCAACGTTGCGAATTCCTTACAGGATTCATGTTCACGGCAGCCTGAGTTGATATTTGTCTTTTTCTTGAATGTATAATTTATCTCAAATTCCCCAGCACTTTTCTAATATTGTTTTACTATTTACGCAGAATGAGCTCACAGTATCCTTAGGTCTTCTAGTGACTTTGTCCTTCTTGGGTTTCATTAGCCTTATGACAGGGTCCCAAACTGGAGGAACATTCCAACAATCTTCCCTATTAAAATTAGGGTGTTTCAATAGGGAAGATTGGTTGGAATTTCACTGACTATATATCGTTCAAACCAATTTTTGTTGGAAGTTTTTATAATGATATACAGCATATATATATTTATTTAGATTTATATTATAGATTTATATTTTTATATTTTTTTAGATTTGTCACTCTCTTACTTCTAAAGTTAGAGGGACAAACACCATTTTACAAATTTGGAACCGTATATCTTTCAAACGATTGACTTTGAGAAACAATGGTTTTAGGAACCTCAAAATAATTTTTAGCAACCCATTTTCCACATCGGTTCCATGTATGAAGAGCCCCCGTTAATATTCGATATTTTTTATTTTCTTTAACGTCGTAAAGCGGTTCACAGAATACATCTACCTACCTATTTTTAAATGTGTAAACTGAATAGTTTCGGCTTAAAGTGGCAGTGACATAGGGATAGACTGACAGACATAGCGTGTCTATATGGATTCAGTGTTTAGCCATTTTTGACTACGGAACTCTAAAAATACTGTTCACAGAAATGTTTTAAATACTTCTTGCGGGTATTATTAGTCCCTTTGAACAGAATTAAAACGAAAATTACTATCGAACGATGGAGGAGTTTTGTGTTACCCCGAATTTAACGTGAGCGAAGCCGCGAGCAAAAGCTAGTATATTATATTATAAGGATATGTACTTACGTACACCATGTATAAGAATGTTAAGTGGCTTTAGGTATCATGCTTTCTTTCCGCGTACCTACTTCTTAAATTTAGTTGTTTCGGAAGGCACAGGTGAAAAATAAAACAGTTAAGTCGATCACGTCCTTCCCGTTCGAGCCTAACTTTTTACAAGGACTTTCACTTCGACGTTTTCTAAAGTAATCACCTTACGTGTCACAATGTTTCAGAAGTACTTCGTAAGTACTAAAGTCGTGAATTTCACATGTAAAGATCCGAACGGAAAGTTACTTTAAGACTATCTTTGAACTTTACAACGAAGTGTCCAATAAATATTATGTAGATGGCAAGTTATTGCTGGAAAATCGAAATTCTTAGCTCTTACACAGGTATATTTATATAAAGGGAAAACAGGCGACTTTCTTTTAAAGTAAGTCATAATTGGCCTTTTTGTGATTCGTGACATTTTTGTTAAAAGTCTTTAGAATTTTAAACTCATAGCTTCGCTAAAAGATTGCGAGCACAATTAATTCCAAACGCTTTAACGCGCAAGCGCAAATATAAATGGGTTAGCGTAGAATGTGAATATTGAATAATTATACGAGAAAAAATTTCAGAAATTCAGAATTTAAGGTGATCAAGAAACAATTGATGCCTCATCAATATGCAGTGGTTATATAAGGCTTAAGGAAAACGTCTGGAAACTTGCAGATTAACTCCGTTAATTTAATTTAATCGAACGATACACTCTGAAAAAAAAAGCTTTACAACGGCTGAAATTGAAACAAAAAATCCTAAACATAAAACATCAATTTCATAAATCGAGACCCAACATCTCGAGTTACAAATTGATCGATTCGGTAATCCGGAATAACGTAACAAATGCCATGCGATCTCGGGATTTAGGGAGAAAAACTCCCGCGTGAGACCACCAATAGACATGTTGGGAACATTTTCAATTTCCGGCCAACGTCATATCCCTTGCCACTTTGTTGACGAATATTTTGATCATATAAATTTGGTGTGATTTTCTACACCGATAACACCTTCCTGTTTCTGAATGGATATTGTTTGTTTAGTTATTTATTGTTTTTATTTGGTGTAGGTGAAACCATTTACAGTGCAATACAATGGTTCTTTCATTTACGCCTTTAACACTCATAGTTATTCTTTGTATATATAATAGTTTACTTGTTATGTACATGGTGTGTATATATTATTTGAAGTAAATACTTACTTCCCGAACGACTTTCTAAAGTTTTGTTTGACGATAAGATATATAATAAGGAATTAAGATGTACAATTTGAGAATATTCGTTTCTTTGCTTAACTTAGGTTTGATTTAATTTGATGTTTTCGATCGATTTTGGTGTTGACAAAGTAACTTTATATCAGTTGACATAAAGTTGATATAATACAGTTACGGTACCGAAATACAGGATGTTGTTATGAATTTGCAAAATATTTTAGTAATACACTATAGACACTATACTCATTCACCTAAAATTATTGCAAACTGTGTGCGAAAATGTAACACTCTATTTTCATTTAATTTTACTTCGATAGTAAAACAGAATGAACTGTTGAAAGGTGCAGAATAAGACTGCATGGTAGGTACGTGTGCTTGTATGTGTTAGGTAACTGCAATACGAGCTCGCGGCGGCGCCGTTGGCAGTCAATGCAAAAAAAAATTTTGTCTTTTTTT
The DNA here is from genome assembly GCA_944739405.2 of Euclidia mi. Lineage (NCBI taxonomy): Eukaryota > Metazoa > Arthropoda > Insecta > Lepidoptera > Erebidae > Euclidia > Euclidia mi. The sequence continues at coordinate 26,629,209 of OX123189.2, read as the reverse complement.
ATCTATTTGTAATTAGTTATCCATGTTCCGTTGTCCGTGTGGTGACGGATTAAGAATACGGAATGTCATCACCCCATATCATCCCATGGGTGTCGTAAGAGCTGACAGAGGGAGCATATTATGCATAGAACAGCACTGTAAGAGAAGAAAAACTTGATACAAACCCTAGACCAACCCGTTTGGCCAGCGTGGTATAGTAGGCCAATTCCTCCTTTCAAAGGAGAGGCCTAGTCCAGCAGTGTACTGTTAAAGGCTGATGATGATGATAATGATGAATCAGTTATATGTAGTATATTCACCCCTGAAAATATTTTGCACCCTGTATATCAATCTTGTCGATGGCTGCATGTAAGTTGACTTGTAAGGTGCTTCGGTTGTCATGGATAGACTATGAGTAAGTTTCAAATGAGCCCAAAATATATAGGTATATATTGTAATTTGTAGAAACTTAGATTACAAATGCTTGAAAACTAGCATAATCTTTCTGTTGAGGGTAGTAAGATCGACAACACAAAATCTTTTCGCTCTATATTTTTAATTGATTAAATATAGTAAATCAAATAAACTCTCAATAATTAATGTAAATATTTATATGCCAACTTAAATACCAACCAGTTTTAGTGTAATTCCTGAGTCACAATCTATTATACACATTGCACTAGCACTATATTATTATGGACAGCGTCGAGGCAATCAAGTCATCTTTTTCCACCACTATGGCGAGCATCGAGGAGCGCATGGCCAACTTTGAGGCTGAACTGCAGAAAAGTGCCAAACAGCCTAACAACACACCCAGCGTAACAAGTATAGCAGCCGATTTTTCATCCTTCCGGGCATTTGTGATGGAAACCATTGGAGCTTTCCGACGTCAGATAGAGTTGCTGGCACGCGAAGTGGACAGCATCGAGATGCGCAGTCGCCGAAAAATGCTTCTGATCCATGGTGTCACTGAACATAAAAATGAAGATCCTGTTCAGCTGGTCATTGATGTAATTAAAGATCTCCATCTTACTGATGTCAGTAAGGATAACATCAAGCGGAGTCACCGGATGGGTCGTCAGTCGGGTTCAAATAAGCCGAGACCAATTATAGTCAAATTCCAACAGGCAGCAATTCGTGATAAGGTATGGTTCTCCAAGACCAAGCTGAAAGGTAGCGGCAAAACCCTGTCTGAATTTCTCACGAAGGTACGGCATGATACATTCATGGCAGCAAGGCACCGATTTGGAGTCAAAAAGTGTTGGACACGAGAGGGCCATATTTTTGTATTGGACTCCGACGGGTTACAGCATCGTATTTCTTCTCTCGGCGAACTCAACCGGATTAAGGCGGGTACTCAAAAGACGCCGACTGTTGAGAAACCTGCGGCTGGGAAGACGAAACGAGCAGCGGCCACAAAGAAATAGGTAGCATGCATCACATAATTTCTAATTGGCAGTAGTTGCGGCATCCGTGGTTTGTTTACTTTATATGTTATGTATTTTACACTTGTACCCTATCTTCAATAGCACTAATCCTTAATACCTCCTAATTCGTTACTTTTGACTTCGACTTTCTTACTAACCAACTTCTCTAATAAATATTATTCCACCTTCTATCTATAATTTAATACTTTAGCTTTTCATTTCACTATTTTCAACTTCACGAGTTCATGACAATTTAACACTTGACATCTGTCAACGTCAAAACTGAGTTTCGTTTTCTATAGTTGGAAACGTTTAGAAACTGAGCCGTGAATTATATGTAACTCTTCATTTAATATTCTTTCATAACCCATATAACTATTTACTTTCTATAAATATATATTTGAACTACTTTACTTATTTGGATATTTATCTAGTCATTTCTATCTTTTTTAGCATAAATTTATTTATTGGTTCGTTAATTATTCATCATACTTAATAATATACTATTTATCTCTGAATATTTACGCTGTACTAATGACAAAGCCCGGATGTTGCATTTTACAATTACCTATTTTTTTCGAAAGCGGATAATAATATTAGATGTTTAAACTTTAAATCCTATTTTTCTTTTGTTGTCAAGCATTGCAATTTGTATATAAATATTTTTTTTGTCCTGTAATCTGTTAGCACTGAACTGGCAGGTGGATAAAATAAGACAGATTAAATTATAATACTCAAATTGTATTTTAATATATTTTTAGTTATTCATTTATTATTATATTTATTTTTTATATATTATGTCAGACCAGTTACAAAGTAGCGATAACGATAGTTTTTTTTCTATGAGTAGTCATAACAGTAGTTTTGAAAGCATTCCTTCTCTTGCTGAAACTTTGCAGTGCGAGTTTGCCGATGTACCTGGGAACTTTAATGTCGTTCATATAAATGCTCAGAGTATTCCGGCCCATTTCCAGGATATGCTGACCACTTTTGACTGTAAGAATATCCATGCTATTCTTGTTTCCGAATCTTGGTTAAAACCTTGCCTATCGTCTGTGTCTTACTCTCTTCCTAATTTCCGGCTCATAAGAAATGATCGAACCGGGAGTGGTGGTGGTGGTGTTGCCATTTATCTCCGTACTCACATTCCTTTCAATGTTGTTAATATGTCATCACAACCTCCACCGCTCAATGCCGGCGAACATCTCTTCGTGGAACTAGATCTGGCCTATACCAAGGTTCTGCTTGGTGTTTTTTATTCCCCTAACTGTCACATAAATTATTTCTCTTCTTTCGAACGTATCTTAGAAAATCTAGCTCCTACTTACAGTCATACCATAGTCATGGGTGATTTCAACACTTGTTTGTTGAAAAAGGATTCGCGCTCATCTTCCTTGTGTAGTATTGTCGAATCTTGTAATCTATCTATCCTCCCTTTAAATGCTACACATAATTTTCCTAATTCCACTCCTTCTCTTCTTGATCTCATGTTTGTCTCCTCACCTTCTCTTGTCGCCAAGCATGGGCAGTTTCCAGCTGATGCTTTTTACTACCACGACCTTATCTTTCTCTCCTATAAACTTCGTCTTCCCAAGACAAAGACTAAAATTCTTCTGCAACGTAATTTTGGTGGCATGAATGTAGAAAATCTTCGCAGAGATGCAAGTATGATCGACTGGAGTCCTTTACATAGCGCAGAGACCATTGACGAGAAAGTTGAATTGTTCACTAACGCTATTATTCGTCTATACGATGTTCATGCACCAGTCCGTGCGATTAGAGTTAGACAATTACCATCACCTTGGCTAACCGCTGAAATTAAAGTTCTGTTGTCTAAGAAAGCTGTAGCTAAAACTAAATATAAATGTCGACCTACTTCTCGCAATTGGGACAACTACATTGCTATCAGAAATCACTGTTAAAAGCTGTGTAGGAAAGCACAACGCCAATACATCCATAGTTCTGTTGAGAATGAAGATCCAGCTAAGGTCTGGAAATTTCTAAAAACTTTGGGAGTTGGAAAATCTTCACATGATCCTGTCTCTGATAAAATAGATATTAATTCACTAAATCGTCATTTCACTACTTCGTCTAAATTTGATCAGACAACCAAAGCGAATACTTTGCATGATCTTTCATTGCTTCCAACCCCAAATTATCCATCTTTCGTTTTTAATCAACTATCTGAGTGTGATGTTAAAAAGAGCGTATTATCCATTGCTTCTAACGCAGTCGGTAATGATTGTATCAGCCGGAAAATGATAAGCTCCATATTAGATGAAATCCTCCCCATCCTTTGTCATATTTTTAATTTTTCCTTATCTAGGGGCGTTTTTCCCACCGTATGGAAAGACGCCCAAATTATTCCTTTACCTAAAAAACCTAATCCGTCTTCCTTTACTGAGTTCCGGCCAATCTCCGTCCTACCATTTCTATCTAAAGTGCTCGAGCGTCTTGTCCATGCCCAACTCAGCACATTCCTTAATAAAAACCTTCTTTTCAATCCACTCCAATCCGGTTTCCGTCCAGGTCACAGCACGGTTACGGCACTGATTAATATTACCGACGACATCAGGCTCGGTATGGAAAATGGCAACGTGACTGTCCTTTGCCTACTTGATTTTAGTAATGCCTTCAATACTATTGATTTCCATATTCTGCTTGGCATATTGCGCTCTATTAACATATCTCCACCAGTAATTGATTGGTTTCACAACTACCTGTTTGGGCGCCGACAGCGTATACGGATTGAAGACTCTTTGTCTTCTTGGTGTACGTCTACTGTCGGCGTTCCACAGGGTGGCGTTCTATCTCCTCTGCTTTTCTCAATTTTTATAAATTCTATCTCTTATCAACTTCGGTCATCCTACCACCTTTATGCAGATGATCTCCAAATTTACACTCAAGCTCCTGTCCATGAGCTGTCTGAAGCAATTCGTATCATAAATTCGGATTTAGATCGTATATCTGCATGGAGCCTCAGATTTGGCCTCCAAATCAATCCTACTAAAATACAAATTATTGTTATTGGTAGTCCCAGGTTGATTGCGCGTGTGGACCGGACTTGTTTACCCCAAGTTATCTTTAATGGTACTCCTTTACCCATAAGTGATTGCGTGAAGGATTTAGGAGTGTATATTGATAAAACTCTATCCTGGGTCCCTCAAATTAGGAAAGTAAGTAGAAAATTATTTTCTGCGGCTGGGACGTTGCGAAGATTGCAAAACTTTCTGCCGACTGCCACTAAAATTGCGCTTGCAAATTTTCTTCTTCTACCTATCCTTGACTATGCCGATGTCAGCTATCTAGATCTCACGGAAGAGCAACTTGATAAACTTGAGCGACTTCAAAATTTATGTATTAGATTCATATTTGGATTGCGCAAATATGATCATGTTTCCAAATTCCGCAACGTGCTCAAGTGGCTCCCAATTCGCCTTCGACGGAATACTCACATACTTTCTTTACTTTCTAACATTCTCTTTAACCCTTCTGCTCCCCATTACTTAAAGGATCGCTTCGAGTTCCTTTCTGATACGCATTCTAGATCTCTAAGGTCATCGGTGAATTTGAGACTGGCAATGCCAATGCATTCCAGTAGTTTTTATGATAAATCATTTACTGTCCAAGCTGCACGCTTGTGGAATGCATTGCCGATGTCTATTAAACAAGCTCAAACACTAACTTCATTCAAGAAATTACTCAAAGAATACTACTTGACTCTTTAACCTTCCTACTCTTGTAATTATCATTTCTCTATTTCCTTTCAATTATATAGCACTAATTTATGTATCATTAATATTAATATCTATGTATTTTATTATTATTTATTCATGTATGTACATAGTCATTTATGTAAGTATATCGTTATTTATGTATGTTTATGGTTATTTATCTATGTAAAAATTTGTATTAATAATGTTTATCAATAATGATCACCAAACTACCCCCTTTCTTCTGAATCCATGTTGTTTCTCAAAAGGTTGCCTGTAAGAGATTACTTAATAGTGATAAGGCCGCCAATTGTACTATCTATAATTTATGTTAAGGTTCATTATTGTAAATTTCTTTGGTGCAATAAAGATGATTATTATTATTATTAATTCCGAACGATTCCTTCTCAAAATCCTCGTTTTATTGTAAGCCAAGTAAATCTTACACAATGATCTTCCTGAAGTTATCCGATACTCTAGTTTAGTTTCAACATTGTATAGTGCTGCTACTACAAACAAACTATGATCGTTGACAGTTGTACTAGTATAAAACTGTGACATTTAAATAATAATTTTATTAGCTAAGACACGGACTGCCTCCGTGGTCCAGTTGGAGGTCCCGGATGTGTGTGTGTGTGTGTGCGTGTGTGTGCGTGCGTGCGTGCGTGTGTGTGTGTGTGTGTGCGTGCGTGCGTGCGTGCGTGCGTGCGTGTGTGTGTGTGTGTGTGTATGTGTGTGTGTGTGGATGTAAGCTGTATAATATTTTCGTTTCTTTAAGTTAATCTTCTGTTTCTGCATGTTACACTCTGGAGTCAGATATTATCACGATGTTTGGCTTGCCTTGAGTAGAGTTTGTAGATATTATTTAATTATGCCCTATTGTAGATACGGGCGCTTAGTACATAATACTGCCGACTTGCCAAGGCAGTTCTGTGGGTGACAGTAGAACAGATTCTTTTGTTCCTGCGATTAGTATTTTCCTGGTTAGGAGGCAAACTTATGTGTTTACGCAGTAATAGTTGCTTAACAAAGAGCTGTCTCACTGTAAGGACTGCACTTTTTTGCATAGAACAGTAACATAACAAATTTATCAAGTGTTTGTAGTTTTTACTTTCGACAAAATATGTTTACTTTCAAGTTGATCTCAAATTTTGTTTGGAACTAGCTTTTGCCCGTATTTTGTACAAACACCCCTACCCTCCTTAAGAAACATGCGTGTACAGTCGCGGTCTGAAAGTGTTTACCACCTTAAGGCTTATAATTGCATGAACAGATCAATGACACAAAGACGACGATATTGTACAAGGCAACCAATCTATGATGCGTTGCGTAGCGACTGGTGTCAATAACGATTTATTATTTCACATTTATAATATACGTTAATTTAATTACAAGCGTGATATTTACACTGAAACTAAAATATTTGTAGTCTTCAAATAATGTAATTTTAAACTTGCTATTTACGATTTTGGTATTTGTAATTAATAAGTTTATCAAATTACTTTTACATTGACAGATCATAATGAAAGGGATGGCGAAAATACGACATCCTGAATATAAAACATTTTTGAAAAAAATACAATATTTATATCGTCTAGCGTAAGACTGCCTCGTTGGTCTAGCGGTAGTGCATACGACAGCTGATCATGAGGTCTCGGGTTCGATTCGCAGGTTGGGCTCGGAAAATGTTGCTAAGGTTTTCTGTTAAGAATTTCTTAGTGACAAATTATTAGGAATTTCTGTCAAGAAATTCTTAATAATTAGCCCGAAGTTGGCGGTGTTTCACCCCATGCATCAGAAAGTACGTTAAGCAGTCCCGGCTGTCATGATCTATGGCAGTCATTAGTGGGAAGTCAGTGCCCTCAAATATACCTACTGACTACTGGTCTAGGGGGCAGGTACTGGGCAGTCGCTCCGTGTAAAAACTGATATGCAGTAAAATCTCGGTAGACCAGTAATAGCAAGCCCTGGACTCCGAAGCGCAAGCTTGGGATGCAACTAAGAAAATGCTAGGGTATGATGATGGTGATATCGTCTAGCGAAAATCAGGGCGCGGTCAGACTGTGAGCTAAAATGATAGTGGATGGTATGCTAGTTAAGTTAAAGCGCATGCTGATCACATAAGTGAGCTTTTGTTTAGATAGTACCATTTTATTACAATAAGTAAGTGTTTTTATAATAATAATAAAACACAGAACTTTTACAGCAAAATAAATGCAATTCTGTCATTATGTCAAATTATTTCATCGACCTAAAAATATTCATACTCTTTTTGTTTGAATCGATGCCTTACCAATGATTGAAAAGTAATAAGTACTCAGATATAGCATTTTAGACCTTGCTGAACCCAGCGTGATTAAGAATGTAATTTGAAAAGTGGTAAACATTTTTAGACCGCGACCGTACATGCCAAATTTCACATTCTTGCGCCCAGTAATTTCGGCTGTAATGTGTCTGTCAGTCAGTCAGTAACGCAAGGACATACACAGATTGAAGTGATTCCATTGAAAAAATTAAAGTTTTTACACAAACACTGAATCCCTTTTCCACCCTCTTAGGGGAAAAATGCCAAAATAAATGTATTTGTGTTCGCTAACGTCATTTGCGGATCCAATAAACAAAGTATGAAGTAACCATGAAGGCATAAAAGGTTCTATGCAAATTATGACTCCCCTTTTTATCTCCACTTAGGGTAAAAATTTCCAAGAAGACTTTCTTAGGGTTCACTAACTTCATTTGAAGAACCAATATACAAAGTTTAAAGTTAATCCATTGAAGGAATTAAAAGTGTCATTCAAACTCTGAAAACCTGTTTAACCCGCGAAAGGGAGGAATTTCCAAAAATCCTCTCTTAGTGCGCCGCTACACATCTCTAGGAACATACATACCAATTTTCACCTACTTGCGCTCAGTAGTTTCGGATGTAGCGTGTCTGTCATTCAGTCAGTAATGCGAGGATTATATATATACAGACATATTGAAGTGATTTAATTGAAAAATAGAAGGCTTTACACAAACTCTGACTCCCTTCTCTACCCTCTTAGGGAATGAATTTCCAAAATAATTGTCTTTGTGTTCGCTAACGTCATTTTCGGACCCAATAAACAAAGTATGAAGTTAATCCCTTGAAGGCGTAAAAAGGTTTCATACAAATTCTGACTCCGTTTTTTGACCACTTAGGATAAAAAATTCCAAATAGACTTTCTTAATGTTCACTAACTTCATTTGAGGAACCAATATACAAAGTTTGAAGTTAATCCATTGAGGGAATTAAAAGTTGCATGCAAATTCTGCCAACCAGTTTAACCCCTTTAGGGGAGGAATTTCCAAAAATTCTCTCTTAGTGCGCCCCTACACACCTCAAGCTTACTAACCCGTTTTCAGTACCCCAATGATTTATTTAGATTGTTTTTCTGTCTTGTCTATTTATTCAGGGTAATCCTAAAAATGGCTGAATCGATTTAGATGTGTATTTTACTAATGGTTCATGAAAGTTTTTGAACAAACGATGAAAATTTGATTAAGGCGTAGCTGCTTGCAAAAGCGAATTAAAATTAAATTAGTTAAGGGTTCCGTACCAGTATAAAGAACAATGCCCATTTCTGGCCCAGTTTGGAACTCATGAACAGCACAATAGAGTTTCAATTTGCTGTTGAATAATCCTTTTTATTTATAACTTAATTTATAGGCATTATTAAAAGTGTGCCGAGAAACTTATTCAATTAATATGTTTAATAAGATGTGTTATCGTCTAAATAGCCAAAACGTAATAGATCAGAAGTTGCCAGTAAATAAATCATAATATTAAATCGATTTTCACTTCGTCTTAACCGCTTTCCCGTTTTCGGTACTCAAAATGATTTTAGCGACTAGCAAATCTTTATTTGGTCCTTAAACATCTTTTTATGTGTGTATTTTTAAGGTATATACGCGATTAACTACAAATAAGTTTGATTTTGAACTAAATCTATACATTGACAAGTTGATAACCTATGTTCAAAATCTATATCGATTAATCAATATCATTTAAAAACTGCAAAATGGCAATATTTTTTTACTCTTAGTAAATGTCAATAATGTCATATTCAATTTATTTTGCTTGTTATTTGCCCGTGCGCATTACGAATGCTTTTTAATATTTTTTGGATCTCTTTTACGACTTTTGGCATTTTCTCTTGTGTTTCTACCACTACCAAACGATCAACACATTCCTTTCTACTCAAAACTACGAAATATTTTAAGTATCCGAATAAAGTATACATACATACATACATATCGTCACGCCTTTTATCCCCGAAGGGGTAGGCAGAGGTGTATTTCTACACCCACTTTTCGCCAGTTAACTTTAGTCCCACGTAATAAGGGGCGAGCCTATTGCCGTACCGGGCACATTTCCAGACTCCGTGCTGCTACTGGGAATTTCGTGACAGAAAAACCCAATAACACTGCCCGACCCAGGAATCAAACCCGGGACCTACCGATCCCACGCGCACATTTATGCCGCGAGACCAACGAGGCAGTCGTATAGGGTTTGATGTCGAGTTTTCCGTCTCTACGCAAAGATGGTATTTGCATCATGTTATCCCTTAGTCGCCTCTTACGACACCCACGGGAAGATAGGGGGTGGTGACACTTGTATTCTATGCCGTCAACCACCGAATAAAAGTATGTACATACCTAATGCTTTTTGAGCATATAAAAGTTTTTTTTTCGTAAAATTATAGTTGTGGCAGACCTCTAATCAATCTCAAAGTGCTAGTTTGACACTCTTTTATCTAATGCAATAACAACTACCATAATTTTCGACTGTTTACATCTGGGCCGGCGTCTCTAAGAAAAATGGGCATTGTTCTTTGTGTATCTCAGCGAAATTGTAAAAAAATGTAAAATGTCCGAGTCCAAAACGTTTTCTTGGTATTTTTGGGATAAAGAAATAAGAGAAGCTTTGGCCAGCAGTTGGACAAAGCAGATAATAAAAAGTGCTTACCTGCTTAAAAATAAATAAAAACAGCATAATAACGGTTTGACGTATTTTGGTCTGGCTTCTATTGGTCATATAAAGAACCATCAGACATTTTTTAGTTAGTGAAGATGAAGAGCGCTTAGATGAGAGCCAGCCGCATAAATTGAAATTAATGAAAATTTAATGCACATCAGGGACGATGAGAAAAATCAAGTAAGGAATTAAAAGTTTCATACAAACTGGGACCCCTCTTTGAACTCCCCGTTTTAGTGGAGAATTCACTAATGTCACTTGAGGAACCGAAGTTTAAACCAATCTTAATATATAAAATCCTTGCGTTACTGACTGACTGACAGACACGCTACAGCCGAAACTATTGGGTATAGGAAGCTGAAATTTGGCATGTATGTTCTTTGGGGACCGTAAGGGTGCACTAAGAAGGGATTTCCCGAAATTCCCACGGGATCGGCCAAAACGGGTAAATTAAAAAAAATGCAGGCGTAGCTGCTGGCGTCCTCTAGTAAAGGAATAAAAACGTTGCATACCAATTCCGACTCCCCTTTTTAACCCTTTAGGGTAAGAAATTCCAAAAAGATTTTCTAAATATATACTAAGGTCATTAGAGAAACCAATATACAAAGTTTGAAGTCAATCCACTGAAGGAATAATAAGTTTCGTTTAATACACACTTTGAACCCCTATCTTACCCGCTGAGGGTAGGAATTTTCAACAAACAAATTCTTAGTGTTCACTAGCGTCGTTTGAGGAACCAATATACAAAGTTTGAAGTCAATCCATTGAAGGAATAAAAGTAAGATAAAAACTTTGACCCTCAATCTTACCATCTTAGAGGCGGAATTTCTAAAAAAGTATTTTTTACTGTTCAATATTATTATTTGAGGAACCAATATACAAAGTTTGAAGTCAATCCACTGAAGGATTAATAAGTTTCACACACACGTTGACCCCCTATCTTACCTCCTGAGGATAGGAATTTAAAAAACACTATTCTTATTGTTCACTATCGTCATTTGAGAAACCAATATACAAAGTTTGAAGTCAATACATCTAAGGAATAAAAAGTTTCATACAAACTTTGACCCTATCTTACCCCCTTAGGGGAGAAATTTCTAAAGACACAAATTGTTAGTGTTCACTACCATCAGTTGAGGAACTAATATACAAAGTTTGTCGTCAATCCACTGAAGGAATAATAAGTAACACACCTATCTGGTAAGATATAAAAATTCCCACACTCAGGGGGTACCCTGAGGGTGGGAATTTAAAAAAATCTAATACTTAGTGTTCACTATCGTCGTTTAAGGAACCAATATACAAAGTTTGAAGTCAACCCATTGAAGGAATAAAAAGTTTCATACAAATTTTGACCCCAAGTTTTACCCCCTTAGGGGAGGAATTTCCAGAAAAATAATTGTTATTTTTCACTATCCTCGTTTGAGGAACTAATATACAAAGTTTGGAGTAAATTCACTGAAGAAATAAAAAGTTTCATACAAACTTTGACCTCCAGTTTTACACCCTTAGGGTTAGAATTTCCGGAAATCCTCTCTTAGTGCTACCCTACTTTTTTAAGGAATATAGGTGTCAAATTTCAGGTTCCTGCGCCTAATAGTTTTGGCTGTAGCGTGTCTGTCAGTCAGTCAGTAACGCAAGGATTTTATATATTAAGAAGATATTAAGATTTCTATCGTTAAGTTCGAAAGTACATTTGTAAGTTACTACACAAGAGCAGTTAGTTTTTAACTTTCCATCAACTTCATCATCATTAGCCCTTTATACTGTCCTACTGCTGGGCACGGGCCTCCTCTCACTATGAGAACGGTAAGGCCATATTCCACCAACTGGCCTAGTGCGGTTTGGCAGACTGCATATGACTTTCGAGAACATTATGGAGAACTCTTAGACATGCAGATTTCCTCACGATGTTTTCCGTCACCGATTAGCAAATACAGCAACAAGCAACAATTTAATACGCACTTAACTCCCCAAAGTCATAGGTGCGTGCCGATTCGAACCCGAGACCCACTGCGTAGCAGTCTGTCGGTATTTCCACTCAGCTATCGCTGCTTTCGCCTTGTTTGTATTTTATATTCTCGATGTAAATTTAAGGGAACATTTAAAAACGAGTTAAAGGTAGACTCTTTTTAAAACATCACAAGTTTTCTGACATTGTCTTGCAACCAAAATGTTTGTAAATTGCTCAACATCACATTCAGACATCGTTCTAACTTTCTAAGTCAATCTTTTATAAATGACATAAAAAGATAAGTGAAATACCCTTGATGTTATCCTGCCATTTTTTTTAAATAATAATAATAATTTTATTTGCATAAAATATAGGTACATAAGTTGAAATATATAATTGGAGCCATATACATTTAGTCAAACTGTGACATGCAAATCTTAATTAAAATCCAAAATATATGAACATTAGGGCGTTTAATATGCCTCTGTCTACCCCTTCGGGGAAACAGGCGTGAGTCTATGTATGTATGTATGAACATAAGGTATAAGTAATTATTAAATTGGAAATTATTTCTTAAAATATTATTACAATTAACACTATTTTTTTACGGCTTCAAAGTAATCTTTTACTGCGTAAAAGGATTTCTCAATGAGCCAGTCTTTAAATCTTAATATATAAAATCATTGCGTTACTGACTGACTGGCAGACACGCTACAGCCAAAACTATTGGGCGCAGGAAGCTGAATTTTGGATGTATGTTCCTTGAGGACCGTAGGGGCACATTAAGAAGGGATTTCCCGAAATTCCCACCGGATCGGCTAAAACGGGTAAATTTAAAAAAAATGCAGGCGTAGCTGCTGGCGTCCTCTAGTTTCTTATAAAATTTGTGAATAGGCATTTGTTTAAAACTACAGGGTAACGCATTAAAAATGCGTCCACACATTACAATACTACTTTTTAAAGACATAGCCGTTCTAGGTATTTTTGCATTACAATTATGTCTGGAGGTCTGGTGTTACGAGGGTATAAGTCTCTTGCTTTTTTTAAGAAGTAAGGGTGTTGCATAACAAATTTAGCTGATTCTAGTATATACATACAGGGAAGAGAGATGAAATGAGAAAAGAAATGTGTTCGCGCCATTCATGCCATACCACCGTATGGCATGAATGGCACGAACACATTTCTTTTGTGCCTAAAAAGCACGCTGTACCTCAGTAGAGTTGGCCCACAATATGAGACCTTAGTTTAGTATCGAGGATACGTAGCCGTGATATGCCGCTAACACTGTATGTTCAGTGGAAGTTTTACGTAGTTTGTAAAGGTCATACACGAATCTGTTTATTTTACTACATACATTTTTCACGTGCAGCTTCCAATTTAGATTTGTGTCCAAATGAAATCCTTAGAAAGTGGTGCATTTGACCTCATTAATTTCATGATCCTTACAGTTTATTTCTATGTTTTATGTGGTTTCCCGTACGTGCTAAATTGAATGAATTTTGTTTTATTTAAATTAACTTGCAAATTATTATTTTCGAGCCATATTATTATATTATTAATTGTATTACTAATGTCAGATGAAAATTGATTAATGTCAGCATTTTTATCACAAGTCATAATGAAAGAAAAATCCTCAGTGAATAATATACATGAGTTGGAAGTTACTGATTAACAGACAACGTACATTACTAATAATATTTTTGCTATTAATATTTTATCTATGATATACACTCGGCCATTTAGTAAAGACTAGTGCCCGCCGCTTCAGGAGGCGAGTGTAAATTGGTTTCGTGCTCTGCGCACTAATGCGATGATAGCGTGAAGAAATTAATGAAAGTGAACAAGAATGAAAATTATTGAAAGACGTCGTACTCATTGTCCTTCTTATATTAACATAATCATCAGCCCTGTTTTAGTATAATACTGCTGGGCACAAGCCTCTTCTCGCGGCTCTGAGAATGGTATACTCCACCGTAGAAGTTGGCAGACTTCACATGTCTTTCGAGAACATTATGTAGAACTCTCAGACATGGAGGTTTCTTTACGATATTTTCCTTCATCGGTAAACATGCGATAATTATCAATATAATACGCACACACACGCACAATCCGAGACCCTCTGCGTAGCAATCCATCGGTGTGTCCACTAGGCTATCGCTGCTTTTTGCCTATTCTTATATTATTATGTAAAATGTAGCAGTGACATGGTGTGTGCTTTTAGTCAGAATAATTATTTTTTTCCATTAGCAGCATTAGTATTCGCCAATGTTTCGGCCAACTTACTTCGGTCGTGGTCGCGGTGGGACCACGACCGCAGCAATTCGACTATATATTGTTTATCACGATTAAGACCCGCTTAGTAACCTTGTATATTGTATACTAATCGAGAAAGTTTAAAAAGTGAGGTAAATCCGAACGGTGAAAAATTCTAATTCACCGTACGGATTTACCTCGGCATGACAAGATCGCCGCGATGTAATAAAACGTCACACACACAGTGAGTACACTACACTTGCGCTCGAGTTTTTATAGAGTTGTAGAAATCACTCATAGATTTTCGTACGTCACAAATCACAGTGAAAAACCCGTGGTGAACAAGGCGCGGCAAAATATGGAAAAGAGCTCTTATACTTTCTTTGATTGATATAAAGTCTGTTGTAAAAGTACCAGTTGCTGGAACAATACCGTCAAAAACCTGATTGTGAAATTCTCTCTTACCTCAACGCTAGGCAAGTACTTAGAACATGATCGTTGCTCATCCCGCCAAGACGTATGTATATCTAAATACAAGCCAAGATCTGGGAGCAACAGTGTAACTAGAGAGCATATTTGCTTTGAAAGCAGTAGTAGTTTCAGGACGCATTAGCATTTCACCCGGTGGGCGCTACTTCATTTGCCTCACTAATTGTGTAGAATTTTGTTTACCCTCATTTGAATGCGTTACCCTTCGTCAAAGTGCTGGTTTAGTTTTTAATTAAACTGTGTAAATAATGTTTTTTATGGTAGCTTTTGAATATACTAAGAAGGCATAGTCTTGTGTTTCAAATATTGTATTCGAGATAATGTTAAATTTCAATAAAGATGTCTTCAATTATATATCTCGAACTTTTAACGCCCAAGCTAAAGTTTGAAAATGTTAAACTTTAAAGGCGTTTAATAGTTGGTCGGAGGTCGTGGTCGTGTGAGTGCAACGCATAACTGCATTGTTTAAACAAGATATTATTCATCAAATTGAGCATCTTCGACGGCAATTGATTAAAACATGATCTCATCTGGTCAATTTTCTTTTAATTAGCTGACAATTTACATAAAGATGATGATAATGATTGTACGCTGGGTTCGACTCAAGTTCTAGTTTCTTGTTATGTGGCCAAAGAATCAAGGACTTAATTGTGTGGAGTTACATTTCGATTAACAAACATTTCGCATGCAGAACAAGATGAGCAACAATCGGGCTTGCACGACACATCAAGCTATCACATTCAATCTAGAATTTCGGAAACAGAAACCTGTAGTATGACCATTAAGTACACCGTCAATACCGTGACGTGCGTCACGTGCCGTGTTAAGTGTGACGTGACACGAGCAACAAGTCACTCGTCGTTATTTATTCTTTTTACGATAGAGCCGAAGTGATGTGACAATTTTATGTCAAGGGTCTGCCAAAAATGAAGTGACCGCATTTTATGGAAGGCGGTCACGGTTACATATTTATTTATATATTATTATTTTTATGTTTAGTGACCTCTGTGCCAAGTTTATTGCTTGTTGAGTGAACTTAGTGTAACGTGCGGTCAACTTTGTCGGTTTCTTCAATTAACAGAGTAGTAAGATATTGTATTGTATAGTCAACTGTTGTGACTGTCGATTCGAAAGGCTTATGTAAAAATTCAAACAAAAATATTGTAAAATAGCTTTGATTTTTCCATTAAGTATTTTAATTCTAAACACAACAGAAATGCAATATCTTAGCCACGTTGCTAACATGTTCCACAGTTTCAAATTACGTGTAGGCACTAGCCTCCTTGAGCTTCGTTTAATTTTGTTTTGTTACTATACAAAACAATATTAAACAAAGCTCATAAGGTTTCTAGAGTCTCTTATAATTCTTTGTCTTTTTAAACTTGAAAGTCATCGTCGTTCCTCAGACACAAAAAGGAAGATGCAATAGAACATTAAAGCACGGCGGCGCGACAGATGATTTTTTGTCATGAAGAAGATGAAGCATTTTTCAAAATTTCAGACAAATAAGTTTTAAATGTTATTTTTGTATTATTAATTTATCATAATTTTTGACTGAAACATCTTATACTGTACTGTGCCGTCTGTTGCCACAGCGCCTATGAATACGTTGAACGAAGTCACGTTGAACGATATCTGAGACAGACAACTACTTGAAGTGTACTCGTTTAACTTGAATTAATTTGAGGACTCAATACTTAAGGAGTAGCAATTATTCAAAATTTCATCATCATTAGCCTTTAACAGTCCACTGCAGGACTAGGCCTCTCCTCTAAAAGAAGGAATTGGCCTACTATACCACGCTGGCCAAACGGGTTGGTCTAGGGTTTGTATCAAGTTTTCCTTCTCTTACAGTGCTGTTCTATGCATAATATGCTCCCTCTGTCGGCTCTTACGACACCCATGGGATGATATGGGGTGGTGACAATTCGTATTCTTAATCCGTCACCACATGGACATTTCAAAATTTAATGTTTAGTAATACTCAGTTAAGTTATTGTTGGTATTATAATGTAGTAGGTAGGCCTTGATAGATACAACTAACTATTTCTTAGTATTTTTTAATAATAGTAAAGAATATTGAAAATTAACATAACCATCGTACGTCAGTTTTGTGGTTCTTGGTCCTGATCATATTCTAGTAGCATTGCCTAATAAACTTTATATCAGAAATTCTCAGTAATAACACTTATATTATGATTTAATAGAAAGGCCACTCAGACTTGAAGTAACCTTATTATACAAGTGCGGTCAATGACCAATAAGTTTTGTTTCTGATAAACTATTAAGGCAGTTACAAGTCAATTTAATGTAGGTATATATACCTATATACATTTTTTATTTATTTATTGGTACAGAGCTTTTGACCGTATTCAATTTCAACTCCACTGGCTTGACAACGTGGTCGTATTAATGGGCTTAACCACAAATGCAAAAGTAAAAATTTTGTGGGACCATGCTTTCTATGTTTCGATGGACAGAAATGTTCGTTAAAATTCGGTTATTACGAAATACCGAATATACTTCGTGCTACGACATTCAGTACTTCGCAATACCGAAATGTTAGGAAGTGCAAAATGAATGACCGATTTTTGGGAAATACGGTGCATAGAGAATGCGTAACGAAAAATTAGATGCTGTACCTACTTCGACTTCGTAGTTTGAATATTTTTCAAAGACATTTCGTGGTATGCTTATTGTAATTTTCAGGAGTTTTTGATCCAAGCAGGTTAAATAAAGGTAAGTCTTGAAAATAATTATGGGTATGTTTAAGCTTATGTTATCTATGATAATAGAAATTGTGCAACTATTATATTCAGAACATTTCATGTAAGTAAGTATGTAATTCCTTTATTGTCACATCTTATCAACGTACAATCATCATTTTAAAACAAAGGTAAGTACATATAACCTGTTACAATACAAATACATGCATTTATATGTTGAAAATGAAAAGTATGTTTTATCTAAAGTTAGACTAAATTGGATTATTATTACAATTTCTAAAGAAAACTAAGCTGCAGACCAGTTATATGACGATAAATGCTTTCACTTTGATGTGTACAGCCTCTCTGTGTAGCCTTATATGGACAGATTATAGTGTTAAATCTATATATTCAAAATTCGTAACCGACTGTTACTGACTAACCGACAGAAAAAAAGACAACTGCGGGCAGAAAAATATAAAGAATATTGACTACACGGATGTCGTTTACAAACAAAGGTTAAATAGGAACCTCTTCAAGCAGCGATGGCCGAGTGGCGAGACCGAAGGACTGCTACGCAGAGGGTCTCGGGTTCGAATCCACGGCACGCACCAATGACTTTTCGAAGTTAAGTGCGTATTAAATTGGTAATTATCGCTTGCTTATCGGTGAAGGAAAACTCTTTTACTTGTGGCACGGCGACGCCGCTGGAGTTACCTACGTAAGTAAACAGTAGCACAGATTAAATAAAAGTTAGGTACCTACCTACTTCGTAAACCGTAGCGCCATGTGTCTGTGTACCCAGTACACATTTCGCACAGTACTAGTTTTGAGAGGCATAGGTACTTTAGTTTAGAGATAGAGTTTCAAATGGTAAACATCTAAGTAAAACTGAAACTTTTACCTAGATTATTTTAGATACTAAAATTTTACTTTTCCACTTAGGTAGGTACCTACTCAAATAAACATTTTGATGTCAACTTTCCCTTCATACTTTTTTCCGGCTTAGGACGAACATAATTATGACAAAATTATAAATCATTAAGGCAGGTAGAGTGAAAGCTATATGTCTATGAAAATACACACATTCAGAAAGAGATTTCATCAGAATTAAGCTGATTTTCCACCAGAGTGGCGAGACGAGGCGAGGCGAGGAGAGAATTGAAATTTGTATGGCAAATTTTCAATTCTCTCCCAGCGCATCTTTGGTGGAAACAGTGTGGATTGACGAGAATATGCGAGGCGTGAATTGAAATATTTGTTTGTGTAAAAATGAACCGTATTGCTTCCAACATAGAGTATAAATTAACCAGTACCAGTATATCTTTATCTAATGAAGCCTACGGGCGGCGCGGCGGTCACGCGCGTGCTCGCACGAGCTCGCGCGAGCTCGCGATGTCTATTTTTAGTGGAAAAGGGTCAGTGCGATTTCAATTCTCTTCTCGCCTTGTCTCGTCTCGCCACTCGGTGGAAAGTCACCTTAAAGGTGATATTCCACCAGAGTGGTGGAAACGACACTCAAACATCACTGTACCTATGACGAACTCAAACATCACTGTACCTATATCTTTATCTAATGAAGCCTATGGGTGGCGCGGCGGTCACGCGCGAGCTCGTACGAGCTCGCGCGAGCTCGCGATGGCAATTTTTAGTAGAAAAGGGTCAGTGCGATTTCAATTCTCTCCTCGCCACGCCTCGTCTCGCCCCTCTGGTAGAAAATCACCTTTAGGGCGTATTTAAAAAGTTGAAATCAAATTATGTACAATTATTGTCTCATTTACAAAAACTCACAGTCACTGCACGATGGAGTTAGATATTTACCTACACTTGAATATTTACACTTATTTACACGCACTTTATGCCAAATGTACTAACTGTTCAAAGTGGCCGCCCTGCATGTCTAAGCACAGTTGCGCCCTACGTCTTAAATTATTTCTTAATCGTCTAGTGACGCCTGTGACAATATCTTCTCTGCGGACTTCATCGAAGGCATTTATTATGCGGGCCTTAAGGATATCGCGTGAATCCGACTCAACCTCGTACACCCTGCGTTTTATTTCTCCCCACAGATAAAAATCTAGCGGGGTGAGATCAGGCGAGCGAGGGGGTCAGGCTATTGGACCTCCGCGACCAATCCACCTCTCACCAAATTGGTCATTCATAAATTGCCGCACAACGTTATGATAGTGGGCAGGTGCTCCGTCATGTTGATAGTATAAATCCCGAAGGCTATTTAGAGGGACGTCTTCTAAATACTCCGTCACCACATACCTTAACAACTGCAGGTAATCCTGTCCACCTAAACGTCCTTCGATAAAATAAGGACCAAGGATATTATTGTTTATAATTCCAGCCCACACATTCACAGAAAAGCGCGTCTGGAACGCATCGCGCCGCGTTACGTGGGGATTTTGTTCGGCCCACCAATGTTCATTGTGAACATTAAATAACCCTAAGCGGGTGAATGTGGCCTCATCTGTCCACAAAATGTTGCGGTCCGTTTCCAACAGCCACCTACAAAATGTAACCCTGGCAGGTTGGTCGGTTTCGGCCATGTCGTGTACCGGCTGGAAATGGAATGGATGCTTCCCTGCCGCATTTAGAAGCCTCCACACGTAGCTTTGGCTGACGCCAAATCTTCGCGCTACCGGCCGGGTGGAGCTTTGCGGGTTCTGCTCAAAATACCTTCTTATGCTACGATCCAACTGCTCCGGATACATGGTAGACGCCCTCGAGCTTGTGCATGTTCAGGAACAGCTAACTGTCCGTAGTCTAAGAAGTTCTGCGCTGCCCGAAGTATCCGCCGTGATGAAGGTACAGGCGAGTTTGGGCTTCGCCTCCGAAACCATTCTCTGGTTTCATTAAGGTCTCTCGAACTTGCATAATGCCAAACGATTTGGGCGAGTTCTCGGGTAGTAAGCGAGTCCATTTTCAAGTAAAACGGAAAACACGTGCGCTCAGTGACAATAAAATTATGCACTGATTTAATAAGCATTGATTTTAGAAAAAGTTAAATTCGCGGTCTTATTTGCATTAATAAACAAATTTAGTTTTTATTTGCATCTGCATTAAGTATAGTTTTAATTGAAATTATTTGGTGTCGGCTTTATCATAAAGGTCTATTAAACTATTTGACGTAGCCGCCTCACCTAAGACTAGAGCCGTCATCACTGAAATGTCTGCAAATTTTAACTTTATTGAGACGTACTAAGTGTGCTATTTGTCTGCGGACGCGGCATGCTTTAAATCAGCGGAACTCAACCAGCGGCCCGCAGGCCGCATGCGGCCCGGTAAGCCATTTCGTGTGACCCGTGGGCCGGTCCACCGAATAGCATGGAGTAGATAATGTGTAGGAAAATATGTCAACCATTTTAAATTGCTTAAATCCAAAGAAAGTGCGAACGTACAGGGCGTCCGCTCAAGTTGCATTCAGCGAGACGAGCAAATCCCATTTCTTTCATGCCTGTTTTTTGAGTGTGTTATTTAAATCACATTGTATTGCAGTGCCGAAACTGTACCGAGGATTCAAGAGCCTTTACTTATTGTCTCTGGTTCTGTGGTTAAAGATCCCCAGACGCGATATAAAGGTATATCACGGCCTTGGTTAGGTTCAAAGACATGACTGTGTGATGCGTTTTGACAATATTATTTAGCAGACTCGTGGTGAAAACCGGTCACGGGCTTTTCCCACTAGCTTGAGTTTGGGGCTGGTGGAGATGTGTGTGAGACTCTCCAAAATCTCTGCGGTGTTCACTTTACTACCTATGAAAATGGCGGGGCTGCGTAGACTGCTTTAGCATAACATGCGTTACCCCGCCTGAGTTAGTCTACCACTCGACGAGCCCCTCCTAACTGTACGAGTTAGGTTAGGCTAGATGTAACCGTCAAATTGCTGATACAATTTAATATTGCGACACAATACGAAACAATAAATACATCGAGAGGCGGACACAAACACGTAAGCCTCCTAACGGGCCCGTCTGGTCGGATCGCGTGCTGCCTCATAGGCCCGATAATTAGGCCGCTGGCAGTGCCCCACAGTGGCTGGAGATCAATTTCAATGATTTATTGTAGATCGTCACTCACTCTCTAGTAGCATGCAGACCTGAGGTTCCACAGACGCTGCCGCATCGAATCCTGCTCCTCCGTATATTTCCTTAGTTGCCATCTCATTCACGCAGAAGGAGAAGATGGTGTGTAGTCGATCGCATCGGATCATGCCTTCTAGTAATGTCCGAAGAGCAAGTATTGTTAACCGGCCAAATTGTAGTGAGTTATGATTATGACTGTAGATCAATGGGAAGCTGAGAACGCTCTGACATCTTCCAGCCCCTTCCTCAAGATGGGTGTTACCCATATGACCACTAGGACCCACGAGGGCGCGGACCGCCACATCTCATCGTCGTGTCTCGCGTCAAGCATCGGTTTCTCGCCCACCTCAGGACTTTCTAGTAGCATTCGTGAATCGACGCCATAAGCCACGTATCCAGATACCCTCTCACGATTGTTTCTTTTATTCTTTTGACTAACGGTCACGGCGCTGTATGTGCCCGGGTTTTATTGACCGTCAAGCACCGCAATTCAGCCCTTTGAAGGTTGTCTCTACGATTCGGACCCCACTCGTCATTATTTGAGCCACACGGGCTCATAAAAAGAAATGGCCTTAGACTTGGAAAAGGCCACCTTGAAACCTTTCTCGCCACGACTTGTATCTCTTATTTAGCTCAACCCTTCAGAAGTCCAAAAACTCGGCCTACGTAAGCTCGATATTTCAAGCACACAAGTTCACCACTTCAGCCTGCTGAAACTGCACAACGACGAGCATCTTGTAGAAGCTCAATAATTTGAATCCTCCAAATCCACAATCGTAGGATCTACTGAATTTTTCTGCGGCCCGCGGCGCGCGGCCCTGACTGGAATTCCTATGCGGCCCTTCTAAAATAAAGGTTGAATATTGCTGCTTTAAGCGGTCACTCCGCGACAAAAATGTGCCACCAACCAATGATTGTTCCGACTTCCAATTTTAGATGATTTACCGCCTTTACCGGTTGGTTTGTTTATGTGTTATTTGTGAACTTATTTCAAGTAGGTATTATATAGGGTATATAAGGTAGGTAGGAGTGTTGTGGGTTTGATACCTACACGAGACAACATTTGTATGATCCACCTAAGTATAAATTATTGTATGGAGTCTGTTCTTTGCGTTCTTTAATCGCGATAGAACCCATCATGGATCCCCTTCCGCTACTTTTTATTGAGCTTGGGGAAGGTGGAGGGCGTATGTGGCACGGCACTCCCCCTAGACGGTCGAAGGAGCGTGTTCCTCGATTGACCCTCATGACGATGTCAATATCACGGGTCTACTTACGTTCTTACCGTGAGTAAGGACGTAAGTAGACCTGTGATATTCTTAAGTCCCGGGATACAGGATTTATTCCTTGAGCGGGAATTGTTTTTGAAAAGAGTTGTCCTTTCAAAAATAAATCACTTCTATAGAACACACTCAAATAAACTGATACTGGTCTAAACCATTGAATGGTTTTATTTAATAACAATACATAAAAACATGCAATTACACAAAGCTAACATTTTAGGGGTTTACCTACCGATATTGTATCAGGTAAACAATAACAATTGTATAAAATATCGATAAAAACATTACTCCAGTGAATATTATCATCGGTTACATCTCTAATTATTTATTTGATTTACGAACAATTTGCCTACTTGACCACTCAGTCTTTCGCGAGCATTTCTTTTGTTTAGACTTCCGGATCTGTGAAATAGTAAATTCTGTAGGTATGTCGTATTCAAACCCTGAATATTTTAACATGTTGATGTGTTTAGGTAGGAGTGAATTTATTATGCAGGAGCTCGTAGGGAGTACGAGGAACGGTATGTTAGACCACGGGGTCTACCCGTGCCGTCGGAACGCGCGTTTCGACGGCTTCAATTCGGTGTTCGCATCGTTGCAGCTTTTCAAAGTGCTAGCAGTGTTAAGCCCAGGAGTGTTAAGTAGTGTGTGTTCAGCGATGGTGCAAAGGTGCTGTAAGTGTCTGGACGTGAGCGGAGGACATGCGGAGAATGGCCGTAGCATCTTACAGCAAGTTGATATTTTTATCAATTTAAGGTAGGCACCTACTTACGTAAGATTAAACCAATTAAAAAGTTGTTATAAACATAGGTTAGTGTACCGTCGCGTCATAGCCATAGCTACGTTAGTACTATTTATTCTGTGCCACAGCGCGACTTGGCTTGCCGATCGTAATAGGTCGGCAAAGTTAGCAACGCTTGCAAAAGCCTTCTCTTAGATGGGTGACCGCGTGTGACATTACATGAGTGCGCTACCGGGTTTCCAACGGCACGTAAAGCCGAATCAAAGAATCGTTGTCCATCTCGTAGGCCTTCGGGCAGTCTGAAAACACTGACATCAGAGTTGGCAAGGCACTCGCACGAAACAAGCAGACAACCTAAATACCGCGTTTTGTTTTACCTACACCATCGAACCAAGAGATCAGCTGTTGCATCAAGTGCATAAAATCTGTTATACCTAAAATAATACTTGGCACGTGTAAAGGACGATGACTCGCGACGGCGGCTTTTGTCAAAGGAGGCGGTCGGGTGGCCTATGCACTCAAAGCCGTCAAATCTTTATGAACTTTAGGTAAATACCTAGCTATTATCTATCTGATATGATATTATTTAAAATTAATTAAATTTACACAAATACCTACCTTATCATTTTACGCTACTCTACAAGGCTACAAGTAGACCTGTACTACCTACAACCCCTTCATTGATCGGACGGAGGGTTATGAAACCCTGAATGGTTTAGAATAGATATGAGGGTACTGATTCTTCTAACGACTGTCAAAAATCTTCTGATGATAGCCGGGACAGACTGCTTAACGTGCTCTCCGAGGCACGGAGGGGTTTGTCTTTTTTTTGTAGCCGGTCACCCATAAACTAGACGGTGCCGAACGCGCTTAACCTAACAGGTCTAGTACGAGTTTGCACTCGATCGTCACGGTGGACGATAGCCTAGTCGACGGGAACAATTTCCATACATTTTCTAAATGCGCCCCCTAGCGGTCTCTATCGATCGCTACTCTCCGTTAGGGGCGCTTTTACAAAATGTATGGAAATTGTTCCCATCGACTAGGCTATGGTCCACCGTGACGATCGAGTGCTAACTCGTACTAGGCCCTACTAGGTTCGAGCGGTTGCCACTTTGATACGGGCCCCTCTGGCCCAGGACCTCATTATCATAAAAATACTGGACTGCCAATTACTTAGTATAACAACGAAGTGCCTTCTTAACTAACGATGTTCTTAACAGAATACGTTTAGATTAATCAAAAATAATAAATCTCTTAATTTTTTGTACGATGAAGTGACAAGACAATGCTATTCTTTAATGAAACATCTAATCTGTACTAAAGATAAAGTAGGTAACAAATAATTAAACATGTGTCAACAGGCGACTATTTTTAAAGTAAAAACAGCTGTTGTCGTGTGGTAGGTAGTTATGTTGACAGAGACTGATCCTGATGGCTAAGGTTTTGATAGATCGTTTTCAGAATCTTTAGTCATCATCATTTCAGCCAAAGGACGTCCACTGCTGGGCATGCTATGCCTCTCCCGATCTTGGGCCGCCCGCATCCAACCGCTTCCCGCAGAGACTGATCCAGATGGCTAAGGTTTTGATAGATCGTTGTCAGAATCTTTAATCATCATCATTTCAGCCAAAGGACGTCCACTGCTGGGCATGCTATGCCTCTCCCGATCTTGGGCCGCCCGCATCCAACCGCTTCCCGCGATCTTAACAAGATTGTCAGTCCAAGATTTAGTAATATCGTAAATAATTTTTATGATAAAGTATCAATCATTTTAAAGAATAAGATGGCACGAGTGAATAGTTTCGCCTCTTGCGCGGTTTGTACGTAGGCGTAGTAGTAAACTCGCAGCTGCGCCATCTACTGCCACTGACATTAAACGCCGCGGGTTTGACCTTACCGTGTCTCATATCATAACTCTCATAACTCCAGCGGCGTCGCCGTGCCACAAGTAAAAGACAAAAGTCCACCAATGTTATTCCTTAATGAAACATCTGTACTGTACTAAAGATAAAGTACCTAGAGAACAAATAAGTAATCAAACATGTGTCAACAGGCGACTATTTTTAAAGTAAAATCAGGTGCTGTCGTGTGGTAGGTAGTTATGTTGACAGAGACTGATCCAAATAGCTAAGACGGTTTAGATAGATAGATTATTGTCAGAATCTGTAATCATCATCATTATTTCAGCCAAAGGACGTCCACTGCTGGGCATACCAACCGCTTCCCGCGATCTTAACAAGATTGTCGGTCCAAGATTTAGTAATAACGTAAATAATAATTATGTTTTATGATAAAATATCAATCATTTGAAAGAATAAGATGACATGAGAGACTAGTTTCGCCTCTTGCGCGGTTTGTACGTAGTAGTAAACTCGCAGTAGCGCCATCTACTGCCACTGACATTAAATGCCGCGGGTTTGACCTTACCGTGTCTCGATGACAGCTGACGGCACGCGACGCGAGGTGTTTTTACCTCCTTTTAGAATTCGACATTTTAGTTGACGTAGTGTTTATTATTATTTTTTTTTTTAAACCCTTTCAGGGATATAAGAGGGTTGATCGAGTGCAAAATGCCGTTCTGCGATCACTGACGGGTGTTGCTGATGTGGGACGGAAGACTGCCAACCTAAAGTGGGATAGGGCGGGCCACGTGATCCGGATGCATCTTAGCCGATGGGCGAAAATCGTCACGCAATGGGTGCCGCAAGACGGGCGGCGGAAAAGAGGCAGACCCCGAAAACGATGGCGTGACGATCTAGACAATTTTGACAGAGATTGGCCCAATTTGGCAGAAGATAGGGACGCTTGGAGGAGTGTAAGGGAGACCTTTGCCCAGCAGTGGGACAATATAGGTTAAATAAAAAAAAAAAAAAAAAAAAACCCTTTCAGGCTGTTAACGTACTATTGTATGAAACCGAAGCAAAGGAAAAAAAAACTTTTTTCTCAAAAAAAAAAATTCTAAAACAAAAACTATATGGTTAGGGTCATTCTATATCACCAGCAGATCATGTGGTTCAAAGGAATTACACGACTTTTAAATCACCCTGTAGTTTTCGTGTTTACTGAGAAACGAACCAGTTTTGTATTCTGTAATCAGATTGAAATGTTGCTTATCTACTTCAAATTCGAGAGAGAATTAGATGGAGGGCGCTTTCTACTTTTATGTAGCTTTGTGTTTAGACGAATGGTTTTTAGAGAAAAATAAATATATAAGAATAGAAAATCTATACTTATGTTACAAATGGTTTGGTCATTTTATTTGTGTATTTGAGATTAGATTTGACATATGATTTATTTTATTTTATTGGTATACGTTCTCTAATACTGCCTGTTTGTTTTTACATTTTGGTATACCTATAGGTAAACGCTATACCAAAAAATTATTAAAAATTATATAATAATAAAATAATTCAATAGAAATTGTATGTTTTGAAGCCGAATATTCAAATAGCATAGATATAGAATAAGCGTGGAATTAATAATTCATAGTTCTCGCTAGTACTTTAAAAACAAAGGCACCATGGTGCATGCTTTTCACGTAAAACGGATATAAAGTTAACAGTTAAAGTACACTCTTTAGCTTGCCATTAAACAAATTAACCTTTTAACGGAAGTTCTCAGCACCTCACGTTTGTGTTTGAGTTAATGTGTCATTCGTAACAAGATTGCTTGCAGTTTGCCATGAACGCAAAAAGTGCGAGTATTACACTCTACGCCAAGGCTCACTACAACATTATCACTTTAACACAGACTTGTCATGAAATTATATACAAGCTTCTAAGCAACAAAACAACATGTTTTGTAGAAATAACCAAAGAAATACAGTAATTAAAGTTCAATATCTTACATTAACGTAAACGAAACAATATTTCGTATAAATAAAACTGAAATAATAAGTAGAATTGTGTAAATGGCACTCAGTCATATATTAATATTTCTCCGCCCCAACTCCATATTTATAGCTTGCAAATGTGACCCTAAAACCTTTACGCCCTTACGTAATCTCATGTTAACCCATACTTTGTTTATAAGCTCTGAAAAATCTCCAAGTAAACTTTGTTCAAAGAACATCAATTCACCACTTTATAGCGACTTGGGCACCCTTAACACGTTCAATGCGACATGAATTTTGTTTTACTTTTTGGTTTGAAAGAACCCTATATTGCATTGAGCTTATTAGGCTGAAAACAAGCCACTAAATGTCCTGAAAAAAATGTAGGGAAAATATAACGGTTTTATGTGGAAGATGATTAGAGACAGGTCTTTTCGACCTCGTGCGGCGATGTCGTGTTAATGTATTCACACGACAACGGACCTTCACTCGAGGTTCTGTCATTACTAATTCAACCCTGCTTGATGAACCCTGGCCGCGTTTTGAGAATTTATAAATTATGACGTCATCTTTCACTGGCAATTTCTGCTGCTCGAGCTTAAAACGTGCATACAATTTAAACGGGCTTGTGACTTTGATGAATCTTAAGCATGTATTAATATTGTGGAACGGAAATTTCAGGCAGCCTCTTCTGGCTGTATCATTGTATGAGCTCCCTTTACAGGCGTTGAAGGCAGGAATATTCTGAGAAAATTGTGCTCAATTTCTTGGAACACGTCTCTTTGATTACAATACAAAGTGCCAAGTGAAACAGTAAGATCATAATTGACGCAAAGTGAACTTTATTGGAATACTCTAGTACTTCTGTTCAGTTTACATATAATATCTTGGGTATTTTCTACATTTTAAGTTTGTTTACAGATGGGTAGTGGTGCGGTGAATATTTTTGAAGTTATGCCTGTAGTTTGCTACACACAGCTACACACTGAGTGAATGCTAGATGTAAGTTTAACCATTAGTCATTATTAATGATTCTAATATCAAAGATTCGTTTTAATCATCATTTACTGCAACATACAGAAAAATGCAAATCTCACAGTACTATTCATCATCATCAGCCTCATATATACATAGACTGTTCCGCTGCTGGGAACGGGCCTCTTTTCACTATGAGAAGGGTAAAGCCATAATCCACCACGCTGGCCAAGTGCAGGTTGGTAGACTTCACAAAGCTTTGAGAACATGGCAAGCAGAACCAAGTCATGTCATTGTGACCACATTGAACTCGTGGATAAGCACACATACTCAGGGCTTACTATAGATAGTCGACTAAATTGGCAATTGCACATAAATGGTGTGTGTGATAGATTAAGAGGCATACTAGCTAAATTCTCGATAGTAAAATACAAAATTCCCTACTAAAAATTAATAATGCTTTACAAAGCTCTGGCAGAATAAATAATATCGTATGGCCTTTCCAGCTATGGAAGGACATATATGTCTCATATTGATCGAATATATACACTCCAACTACATATACTAAAAACAATCTTACCGTATAACATAAAGAAAAAATACAAGAAAGATTATCACGAACTATTTGATTTTTGTAAAATAAGAGCAATTCATCAAAAAGTGAAACTAACGTTGTTAACTGAAGAATATTTCAATGAAAATTTAAATAAGTAAAAGTTTTACAAAAGAATAAAATTAGAACACGTAGTGTCACAAATGCGAAACTACTACTTCCACAATATAAAAATCTATAGAATAATATAAAGAACTTTAAAATATATAATACCCAACCTGTTCAATAATATACATAAATCTTTTAGGGATACAATAACTCCTAAAATCATCAAATATAAACTTAAAAAATATTATTTACAAAGCAGATAAAATAATGAAATATGTTGATATGAGATAGAAATACTATAGTTTGATTAATTAATAAAAAAATAATTATAATGGTTACGTCATATTACACCCGTTTGATATATTCAAATTCAAATTCAAAATCCTTTATTCATTTGGGTCACAATGTGACGCTTATGAACGTCAAAATAATAAATTTATAAAATAATTACTTATACTCAAATTTAAAACATTATTACTGTATGCTTCTACATTTACATTTACTGCCACGTTCGCAAAGCAATAGGTAGAACCATGAGAAAGAACGGGCAATAAAACTCACGGTCACTCTTTTTCAAAGCCAGGTTTTGCATTATACACAATTTACATTTTGTAAGGTGCTGCAACTGTTACACCTTCTATATCACTTGTATGTATATATTTACTGTACATCATAATACTCAAGCATAATACTTTTGGTTAGCCTCAGAATAGACATGGTGAAACAGGAGCATCCACTTACATTATATATACCTAATAATGCAGGCAATCCGCGAAAGTGATCAGAACCATGATGGAAATGATGCAGTTAAATATTAAAATCTAATATTATTATAATTATAGTAACTTTATAATAAATATATAAAATATATAATAAATAATAATTGCTCATTCAATACAAAATTAAATACAATATCTCCTATAAACATCAAATATAAACTAAAAGCAATATCATTTACAAAATAGATAAAATAATTAAATAGGTTGATATAACATAGAAATAAAAATAGTGTAACTAATGAAAAATTTGTTTGATATAATAATTGTAACTTTACAAGAAATCATCATTGCCCAATCAACACAAAATTCATATTCATAATAGAGTATATATTACAGACCCAATATAGCTTTTACCATACACGGTAAAAAGATATATACATTTTTGCATCTTTTTTAGGGTTCCGTACCTAAAATGTAAAAAACGGGACCCTATTACTAAGCCTCCGCTGTCTGTCTGTCTGCCGTCTGTCTGTCACCAGGCTGTATCTCATAAACCATGATAGCTAGAAAGCTGAAATTTTAACAAATTATGTATTTCGGTTGACGCTATAACAACAAATACTAAAAATAAAAAAATATTAAGGGGGGTCCCATACCATAAATGTGTTCATTTTTTCGTATTTTTTGCTCAAAATTACCAACGGTAACAGGTGGAAGCTTAAAATTTTCACAGAATATGTAGTTGTATATTACCTTTCTAAATAAATAATTAAATAAAAAAAAGTTAATAATAAAGGGGGGCTCTCATACAACAAAGGTAATTTTTAAGCAATTTGTTACTCGATCTTAATGACAGGGCAATTACAGGTTAAAACTTAAAAAATATTTAGGTATACATACAACAAACGTAATTTTCTTTTATAGATGATGGTACGGAACCCGTCGTGCGCGAGTCCGACTCGCACTTGGCCAATTTTTTTTATTCAATCCAATTCTATATTCAAATTAAATTGATCACACTCAATACTGAACATTTACGTGGGTATATACAGGTACCTACATACCCACGTAAACAACAACTTCATGCAAGGGACAGCCAGTGCGGTGACGTGAGCTCAACGCTCGTCGAGAATAGTTTGCAACTACCTAACATTTATGATATTTTCTGTATCACACATGCGATACAGAAAAAACGAATAATGTAGCTATCATCGTTATGTGCATTGTATGACTTGTGTGGATTTCTTGTTTATTGTGATAAAAGCATGGTCGCACATAATACGCGTCGATCATATTATTAGGATGCACGGTAAAACCGAATGAGTTTGTGTTTGCATCACAAGTATAAGTGAATTGTGTATTGTTATTATGTTGTAAATAAATAAATACATAAATAAATAAAGAAAAAACTGACAAGCCATGTAGTCACCGCTCTCCGCAGTCGCCTCACGGTGTCTTCGTTTACCGTTTAGTAAGCGATAATTAACAATTTACCAGTATATCATCATCATCAGCCTTTAACAGTCCACTGCTGGACTAGGCCTCTCCTTTGAAAGGAGGAATTGGCCTACTATACCACGCTGGCCAAACGGGTTGGTAAAGGGTTTGTATCAAGTTTTCCTTCTCTTGCAGTGTTGTTCTCTGCATAATATGCTCCCTCTGTCGGCTCTTACGACACCCATGGGATGATATGGGGTGGTGACATTTCGTATTCTTAATCCGTCACCACACGGATACCAGTATATATGTATAAGTATATTAAAATAATTATATAATATAAGTAATTTAGTACCTAGTATTAATAAGAATTTTAAATGAATTTGACTATACTGGATCTATAGTTTGTCACTTTTAGCATGGTGATGCGGCATCGCTAATCGTATTCTATTACGAAACAATTCTCAACAGAATGGTTGACTGCGGATGTGTGAAGTGGCTTCTAAGGAGTTTTGCGAAATCTCGCGGAAAAGAGAAAATCATAATCAAATCTATGTGTATAGAATAGACATACATAGATATGTAAGTACTAGATGAGCCCGCAGTTGCACCCGCATTATTTAGCCACTCATAGTGTGATGTTATAAAGCCTTATAGCCTTCTTCGATAAATGGGCTATCTAACACTGAAAGCCATTTTTCAAATCGGACCAGTAACCCCCTGAGATTAGCGCGTTCAAGCAAGCAAACAAACAAACTGTTTAGCTTTAGAAAATTTGTATAGATTTTGCTAGTCATACAACGGCTAAATCAGTAATGAACTATGTGTTGCGGTTCCACGACGGTCCAACTATGCTTCTCAGCGCAGATGTGCTAAATAAGTCAAACTGTATAGTATCTAGGCCTACGCCGAATACACACTTTAAAGATAAAAGAGAGTAATTCTCTGCCTGTGAACAAGATTGTAAATATTCAAAATATTTTTTTCGCAGAGAATCTGATTTCTCTTCTCTTATCTATATGTGCATGTGAGTTTCATTCAGCCGCCTACTGTTAGATTAATGGTTTGTTTTGGCCTGATATACAAGCTCCCCATAAGCTACTACTCGTTTACGTGGTAATTTTGTACAGGGATGTTGTTGATAGTGCATTCTCAGGAGAATCGCTTTTTGTATAGCAACATATTACGCAAGGATTCATAATATCAGCCAAACGACGTCCACTGCTGGACATAGGCCTCCCCCAAGGATCTCCACACAGACCGGTCTTGAGCCGCCCGCATCCAACCGCCTCCCGCGATCTTGACAAGATCGTCGTTCCACCTTGCGGGGGGCCTACCTCTGCTACGTCGTCCGTTACGTGGCCGCCACTCCAGAACCTTTCTGCCCCAACGGCCATCGGTTCTTCGAGCTATGTGCCCTGCCCACTGCCACTTCAGCTTGGCTATCCGGAGAGCTATGTCGGCGTCTTTGGTTCTACTGCGGATCTCCTCATTTCTGATTCGATCTCGCAGGGAAACTCCAAGCATAGCTCTCTTCATCGCCCTCTGAGTGACCTTGAGCCTTCTGATAAGGCCCATAGTGAGCGACCACGTCTCTGATCCGTACGTCATCACTGGCAACACACACTGGTCAAAGACTTTCGTCTTGAGACACTGCGGGATATCGGACGAGAAGATATGTCGTAGCTTCCCGAACGCTGCCCAACCGAGTTGGATTCAACGATTGACCTCCTTCTCGAAGTTGGACCTATCTAATTGGACTACTTGTCCCAGGTAGATATACTTGTCGACAACTTCGAGCGTAGAGTTCCCAACCTGAATAGGAGCAGGTACAACATGGACGTTCGACATGATTTTCATCTTGTCCATGTTCATCTTAAGACTCGCTCGTAATTCCGTCATCACCCGGCGCCTTGTTGTTTTTGAGCTGTTTGAGAGCCACACCAATCTCGTGCATGCTGACGTCCGGGATATCTTCGGTATAGTGTCGGATCAATCCAGCTCTAGGGTCTGACGCTGGAGTACTTGCGGGTTGTTGCGTTGTCGTGTATAGCTGTCCATAGAACCTTTCGATCTCTTCCAAGATCTCAGGCTTGGACGATACGATTCTGCCATCTTCCGTCTTCAGCTTTGTCAGCTGACTCTGCCCAACAGATAGATCCCTCTGGAACACTTTGGATCCCTTATTCTGCTCAATCGCCTCACGAACACATTTTGTGTTGTATTGGCGGAGATCGCGTTTCAGAGACTTAGAGATCTGTCTGTTGAGGTGCCGATATTTCGGCATGTCGTCGGAGGATAGTAGAACCATCTTGCGCCTGTCCTCTAACAGCTCGAGGGTCGGACCCGAGATCTTGCTGGTTCTCTTGCTTTTCTGGGGCTTAAAGAATTTAGCCCCTGTTGTATGGACAGCATCCACGAACCCGTTACTGTACTCGTCCACATCTACGCATTCGCCCAGGCATTCGAAACGGTTCTTGAGTTCGAGCTGAAAGCTCTCGGGGTTTTGGATATGAACCGGTGCCGGTCGGAGGATTACACTGAGAAAAAAAGAAGAAGTGGTCTTTTAAGTGAAAATTTGAATTATGATTATTACATCCTTAACAAAAGGCAAAAGCTAATGACAGACTTAATACGCATAATAAATCAGACACGTCTCACTAATTACTCCTTCTGTAATGTAAACACATTAGCTGCGATTAAGGAAGGTAGTCACCTGATGCCAATTTTATTTAAACCCCACAAATTAGGTAACTATCCATACGACCCTAAAATTCAAGATATATGTATTTAAGCATAATGTGATAGTTAACAAATGGAGAGATCGTTGAAACAGTTTTCTCAGATATAACAATAATTGAAATACAAAGTATTTAAAATCAAGTAATCCCTTTTTAATTTAATTAATTCCCTTTGATTAGTAGTTACGGTGACACCTATTGAAAACCATTTGCCATTTTAATTTTCAAGTACTTACTTAACATTTGACATGAGATGAATACGTGAAATGGTATAGATGATTCCGAGGACAGGCATAAATGTAATTATTTTCTGATTATGCTGTTGTAAAAGATAAGAATGCTATCACATCGAGACTGCTCTACAACTGAAGAGGCTTTCACATTTTACCAACACGTTAGTAATATATAATGACTATAAGTACAAACCAAACCCTTACAACTACATAATTAAGCTGAACATCCAGCATTTAGCACCACATCCCACGTGGGATAAATTTTAGAGAATGGCCTTCATAATTGCATTTCATACTACCTCTTCTCCCAGAGCAGTCGTTTGTTAAAATATATCACCTACGGGGCTACCTGTTACGACTCAAGTTCCTCCTTCAAACCTTTTGGATTCATTTGTCAGCAGATCTAGAGGTAGATTTATTTCATTGTTTTAAGTGGACGTCTCTAGGCTGACATGATGAAATCTTCCCAGGCGGCTCAAGATCGGTCTGTGTGGAGAACCTAGAAGGAGGCCTATATTCAACAGTGGACGTGTCTAGGCTGAGATGATAAATTCTTTCTATTCGATTCACATTAAGCATTATATTGAAAATCTATTGAGTTACATGACGATTTATAGAAAAATTACTTCGAACTAACGATTTATAGAAAAATTACTTCGAAAAGAAAGAAACAATTCAGTTTTTATGTTCTAATGGAAGACCATTAGAACATAAAAACTGAATTGTTTCTTTCTTGGTTCCTAGTCTTGCATTGCGCCTTTTCCCCCTAAAGTTTTTTTTTAGATGCATGTCAATATATTATATGTTTTAAAAAATGAATAGTATTAATAATAATTTAAAATGGTATTTATTATTTCATTATATAAACCTACATTAATGTATCTCGTTTAAATATCAAATTATCACAGTTTTCATTTCAATTGTTAGAGCCTATTTTAAGCAACCGTGTCCTACAATGATAGAGTATTTGTTTTTGTTTAGAATGTAACAAGTCTTTTCTAAAAACATTTTCTGTGTCATAAAAATTATAAACCTAGAAAGTTCTTGCATATTTTTTTTTAAGATTAATCTCGTCGTATCGTCAAGTGTAATAAAAAGGCTAATTTCCAAAATAACAGACAGACGGGTTAAAAAAGCAATGTCATAAACATGTAGATGTAACCTTTTGAAATTATTATGTTCATGTTTTAATATGCATATGTTGAATTTGAGGGCAAATACCGCTCGGTCCGTTGCGAATATAATTAAGCCGCACAGTATAAGCACTTAAAATATTCATATTATATTTATTTTTAACATGACCTTTGAAGACATGGTTAGGTGACGAAAATATGGGATCTATAATCTATAGGACTTTACCGGGCTCGGCGTAAATTTAACTACACCTCATAAAAGCTTATGGAATGTCATAACTTTAAATATGAATAGGTTTTTATACAACAACTAAGTCACATTGTTGAATAATATAATTGTCGTTATCATATCACTTATACCGTAACTCGACGACTGCCTCCGTGGTCCAGTGGATAGCGTATGCGACTGCTGATCGGAGGTCCCACGTTCGATTCCCGGGTCGGGCAAAAGTGTTAAATACTCAGTAGCAGCCCGGGGTCTGGTGATGTGCCCAGTAACGGCAATAGGCTCGCCCCCTATTACGTGCGACCTAAAAACTCATGGCGAAATGCGGTTGTAATATTTACACCTCAGCCTACCCCTTCGGGGAAACAGGCGTGAGACTATAAATTAAAAAAATATATATCACATATACTTGTCCTGACTAACACATAATCGCGGGGTCTAAACAACTGAAGCTATAAACATGAAGTTCAACCAGTAAGTTCACTTTATAAAGTAGGCGATCACTACCGAATTAATAAAATGTTATTTTCCACTAAAACAATATTTAAGACGTCGAAACAGCAGGACACAAGTAGAACGCCTATGAAATGCACTGCTGTCACAAGATTTTTATTAATACTTTTGTATGGTAAGAATTATAACTTTTAATGCTCTGCACGACACCTGGCTGTCTGTGGTGTCGCAGCAGGTCGGCACCAACCATATATTATATATTATTTGAAAGCAGCGTTACTGTTATTAACATTGTTTAAAACATAAATGTTGGTAGTTACTACCATTATGTAGACATATAACTCTGCTTATTGCCGATTTTATGTCTATAAGTTTAGAATAAATACGCTTGGCTAATTACTGTGAAAAATTTGGTGTCCTCGTTACTATAATTATAATAAAATGATATAATTCTGCCCTATGGCCGATTTTATGTCTATAAGTACAAAATACATATGCTTGCCTAATTAATGACGAAAATAGGTGTTCTCGTTTAAAAAAGAATGAAGTTTATACTTTGCCGCTTAAGACCATAGGTAAAATGCCATTATTATTTTTTTTCATTCATGTTTTCTTTTTTGTGGCAGTTTTTGGTCAACTCTGATTTCGGAGTTTTAGATGACTTGAAGGTCTCAGATTATCTTTAGATGAATATATCTTTAGAATTATGATTTAGATGACTTGAAGGTCTTAGATCTAACGATTTTTGTATGTGTAACAAATACTCCAAAGCGTGATTGCGTTCTAATGTAAATGCTACTAGCGATCACCCATCCAAGCAGTTTAATATTGGCGAACTGTTACAATCTATTAAAAATACAGCTTCAGTGTCTCAAATACCGCTAGCAATAACAAAGCAGAGAAAAACGATGTTGTTTTCAATGTATACATATTTCAATATCAGTTAATTTCCGTTTTACGTGCAATCTAGCCTCCTCATTGTACATACATATATCTTGAACGTTGCTTATAATATGTAAGCAGAGTGCTAAAACAGATAGTCCTAAAATGCTATACATCAACATAATCCGACGGAGGAATTTAATTTGCAGGGTCTATTATGGGCCGATAGAAGGGGTTGTCTACCCTCGTGCTTGCGTCAATTTTAACATTCCTCTGTTTAAAATGAATGCCACATGTTTTGTAGTGCGGCTATGCTTGTTATTACAGTACAGTTTATAACATACTAGATGATGCCCGCAGTTACACCCGCGATATTTAACGCTACTGCTCCGCTGCCGTGGCTCATAGCGTGATGATATATAGCCTATAGCCTTCCTCGATAAATTAACTATCTAACACTGAAATAATTTTTCAAATCGGACCAGTTACTGAGATTAGCGCGTTAAACCAAACAAACTCTTCAGCTTTAAATATTAGTATAAGATTGATGTTCTTGTAAGCCTATTTAAATTAAATAAACTTACGTGAATCAAAAATAATTGTATCAGTATTGCGCATCTCTCTTCATGGTTTTATCGTTTCACTCAATAAATCTGTAATTTTTTTGGGACTTGTCCTAGACTATCCACTATTGCTAATCTCTAGCTCAGGAACTTTGAGAATACATGAAAACATGTTTTAACATTCGTTTAGTCCAGGAAAGCGAATATGACTTGCAACACCAAATGATTTCGATCAGAAATGTACCTTAGGAGTTGGAAAATAAATGATCCCTAAGATCAATACTGAAAAAAGAATTGATACTCCCAGAGTTTATAAGGCGACACGTGTTCGATAAAAGTAATACAAAGTATCTACTTATTAAAATAAATTTTCTAGCGGTTGCCAACGATACGCCAGTCCTATTAATCAGTGCTAAAAGAGCCAGAAACAGAAAACGTTTCATCTTTAAAAAGAACAAAATTTACACGTCCAAAATACCCAAAAAAGCAAAAATAAACTCGAAAATAAACCGCACGAGTGTCGTGACCACAAATCCAAGACAAGATATTTCGTAACATACCGGCGACGGCCGCATTGTAGTGCACACGAGATGCGGGTAAACGATCCGGACGGATTGTCGTGAAGCGCGCTGAAGCGGTAATGTGCGCTAGCTCTTACGTGAAATGTTGTACTTTAAAATACAAAACGTCTGCCGACCCCCATTGCTTTGTATTTCTTTTTTAAATAAGTCCGTCTATATTGACTTTCTGGAGTGCCTTAGTACGCCAAATACCAAACGTAAATCTAATATTGATTTATAAGTTAAACATTTAAAAGGGTTAACTTATAATATAAAATTTGATATTAACTTAAGTAAAATATCTGATTGACTCCGTGGTCCAGTGGATAGCTAATGCGTCTGCTGATCGGAAGGTCCCGGGTTCGATTCCCGGGTTTCGATTCTCAGTAGCAGCACGGAGTCTGGCAATTTGGCCCGGTAACGGCAATCGCCCGCTATTACGTGGGACCTAAAATGCATAATGCGAAACGTGGGTGTAATAT
The DNA here is from genome assembly GCA_944739405.2 of Euclidia mi. Lineage (NCBI taxonomy): Eukaryota > Metazoa > Arthropoda > Insecta > Lepidoptera > Erebidae > Euclidia > Euclidia mi. Next base: position 26,590,677 of record OX123189.2, on the reverse strand, counting down.
TACACCTCTCCCTGCGGGGATACAGGCGTGTAGTTATAAAAAGTAATATCTATGTAACAATATGAATATTGTAAGGTCCCCATTTTTATTAAAATTAATATCGATTGGAATTTAATAATTTGTAGTCGATTGACTCGTCCGAGTCACATCACTATCGAAATAATTCAAAATGGCGATTGGCGAGAGCGGGCATTCTATTCCTGGCGACGGTACCGAACGGACGGTGTCTCTTAGGAAACATTATAATATCTGTACAGTGTAAAAGGACATCTAAAATATAAATGTATAAACTATATTCTAATATAACTGGAGTTTTACTACAAATCAGAAGTACATGCTCACATTAATTTATATTCGTTTTAGTTCAAATTATGATTTTACGGGTGCATAGGGTTCCCACCAAGAACTTAGGGTCCCAAGCCAACCTCACTTGCAAGTGGTGCACCTGCCGATCAACGGACGAGGCTCTGGCAAACAAAATATCCCGATAAGCGGCAATAGGCTCGCCACCTATTACGTGGGATCAAAACACTGGCGAAAAGTGGGCGTTTAATATGCCTCTGCCTACCCCTTCGGGGAAACAGGCGTGAGTCTATGTATGTATGTATGTATGAATTTACTTTGTATTCGTCCTTTTATTTTGTATTCGTCATAGTTTTGAACTTTTGTTAAATATATATTAGAATAGAAAACTAGTTACCAGCGTACAATGTACGTTGTACGTGCAGCCTAATATTTTAAATATTGGTTGAACGCTAACAAATTGAAAATTACCCTCTTCATAGTGTAATAATTGTCTATCGGATTATTACTGTCTCGTTGATCTCGCGGCATAAATTTTCTCGTGGGACATATCCCGGGTTCGATGCCCGGATCGGGCAATGTATTGTTGGAATTTCTTTGGTCTGGTCAAAAGTGAATATAGCAATATCTAGCTCTGCCTAGCTCTTTGAGGATATAGAAGGGAGATTGTGTATATATGTAACGGATAATTATGAAAAGAATACTACTTGATTATGGTTAGCTTGTGCCGTGAACGTAGGGTCAAGGTCACATTAAGGTGCATCCATGGTCTTGAGGAGGAAGCTCCAAGACCGTCTATTTTTATTATTAAATAAAGTGTGTCATTATTGGTTGTGGTTCGGAGGTCCAGGGTCAAGGTCATGTTAAGGTCAGACAAGGGTTCTAAGAAATATGCTCCGGGGTTTTATAAAGGGGTATGAATTTTTCATTATTTTTGCGCTAACGCGCACTGTTTCCGAGATAGACGATTTTTTAAATTAAATTTACCGTATATTTAAAAATACAAATTCAAACCGAACTTTTCTTCTCCGAGTTAAAGGAAATGGACCAAGCCGACACCTGGAGACGCCAGAACCCGGTGGATCAGGACGCTATGACGAAGGAGCTGGGCTGGTCAAGGTCATGTTAAGGTCAGAAAAGGATTCTAAGAAATATGCTGCGGGGTTTTATAAAGGGGTATGAATTTTTAATTATTTTTGCGCTAACGCGCACCGTTTTCGAGATAGACGATTTTTTTTTAAATTAATTTACCGTCTATTTAAAAATACAAATTCAAACCGAACTTTTCGTCTCTGAGTTAAAGAAAATGGAGCGAGGTAGGAATGGACCAAGCCGACGCCTGGAGACGCCGGAGCCCGGTGGATCGGGTCGCGATGGCGAAGGAGCTGGGCGGGAGTCGACTGCGCAGCGAGGTGGACTGTGGAGGTCGCACTCGCTATCGAAGCCGTGGCCCTGCTCATCGCGGCGTCTGCAGCTGGAGCATCCGGGACGGGGATCCTAAGTCGGAGAGAGAACGAGACGGAGTCGGGCGCTTGGAAGAGGAAATCAACTTGCAACGGAGTCGTCGGCGACCGAGTTCCCGACGGCATAACTCTCGTCGCAACGACCGTAATACGTCGCATATTTGTTATTTATTTAATTATTTGTCATTCACACGTTCATACAGGAATAGTGCAGTGTCCCACAAAACCGTGTCATCGGTTTGACTGTGGGATCCAGTCTCCGTACAGTAAATTAGAACGTTTACATAGATAAAATTACAATAACTACTTGTAGCTAACTTCACTCTTAAATTCTAGCACTTATCTAAGTAATATTGCTTAAGTCTCCTTTTAAATATAGTTTCATTATTTTCGTTCTTTATGTCCTCTGGGACATTATTTGGCGGATATGGCAAACGTTTTTAAAGTTCTACCACCGTAATAATTAAACACTCTTGGTACAATATATTTGCCAGAGGCCATCGATCGGGCGTTATAATTATTTGTAACATGTTCCAAGTTATGCTCAAGACTACCATGGTTGTTTACAATCAATAAGTATTTATGTTTTAGGGAAATTTGGTAGTATTTTACAAATTTTAAATCATTTTGTGTAGACATTTTTATGCTGATTTCTAGTTTTATTATTGACAAGAAGTTTAAGAAACTTTCATTGGATTGATTCTAATTTATTTATATATGTTTTGAATGTAAGACTATGGCAATCTGAAGCATAACCGAGAATAGACTCCTAGAGTGACTTATATAAGGATTTCAATGTTCCTTTAGGTACTTTAAAGCTTAAATGATAGAATTTTCCAAGTAATACTCTGTTTGTCACAAAGGTAATCTAAATGATGGGACCATGAAAAATGTTCATGTATTTTCATGCCTAAGTATTTAAAACAGTTTACTTTTTCAATAGGTTTACATTGACGGTTTGATAAATTATGAAAGCTTGAATGGTTGTGTGTATACAATACTATTTCTACTGATGGTCGCAAATATATATAGTGTGTTATTAGCAGTTTGGTTTTCTCTGACTTGATGACGATGCCGTTATCGTCGCATAGACCGACATCATTGAGACAGGATGAGATGCGGTCTTTTCGAAAGGACGGCCGAGGTGAGCAGCGATGCCGTCTTGAACGGGACGACAAAGAGCTGCCTCATGACCCCTCCAGAAGTCTTTGTCTCCAAGTACTCATGGATCTCAAAGTTGCGAGTGGGCCGGGCGGCGCCACTTGTAGTCCTGAGGATGTTATTTTGGGCTCTGAAGGCATTGGATGTTTGATTTGCAGGCTGAGGACCGCAGTTGGAATCCATAAGTCCATATGGGTTTTATAACTGAGCTGTAGACTCTGGGTTTGTTACTCAGGGACGGAGCGGATTGTTTACCGAGTAACCACAATAGGTTTTTTAAAACGAAAGTTGACTTCGTTCCGTTTATGTTTTACATGCTCCTTCCAGGTCATACGTTGATCCAAGTGGAGGCCCGGGTGCTTTACACATGTAGATTGAGGTAGCGGTACTTGACCGGGATTTGCTGTTGGGCATAGTTTCTTTCGCGGCGTGAAAGTGATGTGGTGCGATTTGGGGGCACTCGCTCTAATTCGCCATTTTTGCAACCAGCTATAGGTTTGGTCTGGTTGGATTTGTAAGGGTCTCCTGGCTTCATCTGGGTCACTACTAGATGTCAGAAATGCAGCGTCATCCGCAGGCGTCGCAATAATTACGTTTGGGGGCTTGCGGTAGGTTGTGAGTAAATATGTTATACAGCACTGGGCCAAGGACCGAGCCTTGAGGCGCTCCTGCGTCGAAAGTGTGCGGAGGGGATCTGGAGCCGCGTTGCTTGACTTGGAGGATTCTATCTTTTAAATATGATGTCAAAAAAAGGTAAAACGTATGGGGCAGGGTCCTCTTTATTTTACACAATAGGCCTTTGTTCCAAACCCGATCGAAAGCCTGTTGGATATCAAGAAAAGCTGCTGAGCAGTACTTCTTATTTTCGAGACTTTGTCTTATCTTTTGGTAAACTCTATGCATTTGCAACCTGTGCAAGAGCAGCCTTTAGTTCAGTGATCACCCGGTTGAGTCTTGTTTTGTCTTCTCTATTGCGTGAATGTTGCCACACTCTGCGAAGTCTGCGCTTTTCAGATATCTTGCTGCGGATATCAACTGGAATTAGTTTTCTACGATTGGGTGTTTCTAGAGTGGGAGTGTTTTTCCAAGCCGCTACTTGTATCAGGTTGGTGATGTATGGGCACGCGTGGTCAATGTTTTCGGGATTTTTCAGTGGAAGTTTAAGAATTATATTGGATTCCAGAAATTCACGAAAATTACCCCAGTCCGTTTTTGCATTGTACAGGTTCTCATTATAGGGTACACAGTAAATGATTGTTGTGCTTATCATCAGCATCACTAGACTATGGTCCGAGGAGACGTCGAGGCTTGATACTATGTGAACGTAAAGAGGTTGAATATTTTTGATGATATAAAAGTCCAACAAATCTGGTATCTTGTTGCTGTCTGTAGGCCAGTTGTCGGTTCACCGGAAGATAATGGTATAAGTCGATTGGAATCGACGCTCCTTTTTTTAGTTCTCGACCTCTTGTAACGGTTACTCGTGATCCCCAGTAGGTGTGCTTAGCATTCCAGACCCCACCAGCTATGAAGCGATTCCCCAGAGACTGGAAATATTCTGTGAACATGACTTCTTTTATGCAATGTCGCGGTGGGCAATATATGGCCGAGAGGTTCATATGACCATAGCCGTCTTCTATGCGCACTGTGGTAGCTTGTAGGTGGTTAGTCGCGTACGGCTGCAGTAGGCAGTGTTTTATGCTATTTTTAATAACAATCGCAGAACCAGCATGAGCTCCGCCATCCGGGTGGCAGGTAAAGTACACGCTATATCCGGTAATGCAGATTCGGCTTCGATTGGTTGTATGTGCTTCGGATATAAGGCATGCATCAAGTTTGTTGGAGTGGAGGAATGCTTCAAGTTCATGAGAGTTAGGTGCAAGGCCATTAATGTTCCACGTTGCAAAGTTTAGAGAAGTAATTTGTTGTTTTGTAATGAGAGTTGTGATAAGGTCCAACATGGAGCTCATTTGTTGAATTAGGAGATCGATCGTCTCACTTTGTTTATGAGTATGCTTTCAAGAGTCAGATTTCGTTGATTGCCAGTAATATCAGTGGTGTTATCAGAAGCTGGTGTAGATTTTGACTGCGTTACGGTCTCGGCGGCTACCACACTTGCATAGGATCTCTGTTGTAGTTCACAATCTTTGGTGGTTGTTGGCTATGGTGGAGGTTTTTAATGACTAAGCGGTAGCTTTTATTGTCCTTTGAGGTGAATGTATAGCCGATAGCCCATTTGACCGGATAAGTTATTTTTTGGGGGCACGTGTAGGGTGGGTCTAGAAAAAGATGGTAGTTCCTACTGACGCGAGTAACTTCACTCCCCCCCAAATTGTTGATTTAAAATAAAATTAATGAACCTAGGTATTAATAGTACAGTCCAGAACTGTATTGTTACAGGCTTATTTGTGTGGAAGTGATAAAACAGCCTATCATTCTAATTTATATCAATTCCTAATTCAAAATATTATGTCGCCATTATAATATTTTGTTAACCTATGCTAAAATTAAATGGTTAGTAATAGTGGTGTTTTACACATATTGCGCTAATTGTTGTATGAGCTCATATATTGCACTGTTGGTTGTAAAAACGTATTAATTACATACATACATACATACATAGACTCACGTCTGTTTCCCCGAAGGGGTAGGCAGAGGCATATTAAACGCCCACTTTTCGCCAGTGTTTTGATCCCACGTTATAGGTGGCGAGCCTATTGCCGCTTTTCGGGATATTTTGTTTGCCAGAGCCTCGTCCGTTGATCGGCAGGTGCACCACTTGCAGGTGAGGTTGGCTTGGGACCCTAAGTTCTTGGTGGGAACCCTATGCACCCGTAAAATCATACTTTGAACTAAAACGAATATAAATTAATGTGAGCATGTACTTACTGTTACGGACGTCGTAGCTTTGTAATACAATTAAGTAATGATCGTAAATAATGTAAATAAATATGAATATATAAGTAGACTTAAGTAGATATAAGGATGATTCAATAAAAACGATTTGAGAGTAGGGAAATGTTTATTGTTATTCGATTAAGGCTGTTTTATTATCCCATAGTAAATAAGAAATCAAAACATGACGATGTAAAGTGGACGCGAGCACGATCGAACAGGTTTGAACATGTCGAAACCTGTCCGAACGCCACCACAAGTAAAACTCAGACGAAGCGCTGTGATTGGTCGAACCGAATGCGTTGCGCTCACATCCACTCACTACTTGCACCCTGTAAAATAGAACATAAGCAGGACGGTTTGTTGCACCGATGTAGTTCAGTTCAGTCAGCAGTAGTTCTCTCAAGAAATCCGAAGCAACAAGCCGATCCTGATCAAGATTAAATTAAATCAACTCACCATCAAGCCAGGCGTTTCATTCCTTTGGAAGATAAAAACTACAGTTCACCTTGACAGTTTGGTCCTACGCTCGCCGGATACAGTCGGATCATCGTTCGCCTGACGAGTTGAAGATAAAGAAAATACGCAAGTACAGTGTTCCTGAAAATGAAGACTAGGAGTATTGCGGCCAAAGAGAGTGAGGCAGAATCGGGATACGACAGCCGACGTCGCCGAACATTCGAAGAGCCACCGAGATCACCTTCAACCATTGCGTCCGCGTTGCCGCGCGTCCAACATGAAGTGCCCGCAAGTGGAATCGACAGTGCCACGCCCATCGCCGCTGTGTCGGTGACCGCACCGCCCGCCACCGCCGCGACGGGAGGAGTTGTGACACCGTCTGGTTCGTCCGCCGCGCTTACCGCACCCGCTCCACGCCACGTACCGGTGAGTCGAGTAACCGCGATCGCGAGCGTAACAATGCGTGAAGAACAACTCGTCACTCCAAGCACGTCGTTCCAGCCAAGAATTCAGGACTCTGTCAGAACAATGACGGCAAATAGTTCAATGAGAGACACCGCAAGTACGATAAGATCAAGGGGATCTTATAGCAGTGATGTGGCAAGAGTAAAACTAGCGGAATATGAGGCACAAAAAAGAATTGCTGCAATTAGGAACGAGCAATTGGAAATTGAAAAGGCCCTAGTAAACAAACGGTTCGAGTATGAAGTGTCGGCGATTGAAGCAAAGGCAGAGGCTCGTGAAGAGGGCTCCAGACATAGGAGTGAAGACAGGGTGGATGAGTGGCTGCAAAGTATTGACCAAGCCCACCCACCAGTCACCGAAGAGAGAACTCAGCCGACGCACCCCGCCGCCCAACGAACCGCCGCAGAGCCGAACACATGTGTCGACGCTACAACGCCTGCCATGGCACGCAGGAGACAACGTTCGATCTCACGTTCACCCACAAGAGGGGAACGCAGAGTAGGAAGAGGCATTGAACAACTGGCCGACACGCTGGACAAAATGATGCGTGTACGCCCGCCGCCACGACAAGTGACTGAGCTACCTGTGTTCACCGGAGCAGCTACGGAATGGCTGCCATTCAAGGCAGCTTATGAAGATTCATCGAGTGTCTACAAATTCACCGCGATGGAAAACTTAGCGAGACTGAGGAACTGCGTCAGAGGTCCAGCAAGGGAAGCAGTCTCCGCGCTCCTGTACTCTGCGTCTGACCCACGGACAATTATGAAGACGCTAGAACAATACTATGGAAGGCCAGAGATATTAATGAACCATGTGACGGAGGACATAAAGAAGTTGCCTCGGCTCACTAGTGTGGCAAGTGAACTAAACTCGTTCGCAGTGAAGCTACAGAACATAGTGTGTGTGCTAACCAATATGGACAACCGCGGATACTTGTGGAACCCGATGCTAGTGCGTGAAGTTGTAGACAAATTAAGCCCGCACGTGAAATCAAGGTGGTGCGACTACGCTTCTGAGGCAGTGGAAACGTCACGTGAGCCTGAAATTCATATTATCTCGGCTATCAATATTATCTCGGTTCCTGATGCGGGAGGCTGACCGTGCAATGAAGTACGCCTTCACAAACCCGACGCCCACGCCCGCACCAAAGAGAGAACAGAAAAATGTGGTGCAAGCAAGCACAAAAAGGAAAGCGAGCAGAGAAGCTATCTACGCCACGACAGAAAAAGAAGATGAAAAGAAACACGTATGTCTGTGTTGTGCTGGGGACCATGAAGTGCCTAAGTGCGCCAAGTTTTCAATGATGAGTGTCAACGACAGGTGGGAATGGGCACGAACGGAGAAAGTGTGCTTTAAATGTCTGAATAATCGCCACCGACGAGAGCACTGCCGAGCTAAGCGATGTGGCAAAGAAAATTGTACCCGCCCGCATCACGCGCTGCTCCACAAAGAGATGTTGCAACGAGACACCAAAGAAAAAGCGACGGATGCCAAACAGACAGCGGAGTCCTTGATGACTGTCTCAGCAAGCAGCGACGCGCCGCATCGCGTACTCTTAAAGATGTGCCCCGTCGTTTTGAAAGGACCAGGCGGTCAAGTGACCACGTTCGCGCTAATGGACGAAGGATCGACGATCTCACTCATCGACGAGGATTTAACACGCCGTATCCAAGTGAAAAGGCCAATTTCTTCACTCAAAATACAAGGAGTGACCTCACAGCCACACGAAGAACACAGTCAAGAGGTCAAACTACAAATTCGTGGTCAGAACGGCGACTATCAAGAATTACGCGCACGAACGATGAAGGATCTACGACTTCATGGTCAGACAGTGGATAAATCAATGTTAATCAAATATCCACACCTCCGAGACATGCAAAAGGACGCATTCTTTGACGAAGCCACACCGAAAGTATTGATAGGTGCGGACAATTGGCACCTGATCGTGACGCGAAAACTACGCATGGGCAAGAAGAATGAGCCTGCGGCCTCGTATACCCAACTGGGATGGGTAATTCATGGGACGGCGCCACGCTCAGCGTTGACTCAAAAGGAGGGTCAACTAGTGCTTCATATCTACGACGTGTCTGCGAACAAACAGACAGAAGATGTACGGCGCGTAGAAGAAATAGTGAAAGCACACTTCAGGATTGATGCCCTTGGAGTCTCCCTGGCAAAGAAAGTCAGACCAGAAGACCAAAAGGCAATCGACGTGGTCCAACGAACAATGAGGAAGGTTGGTGAACACTTCGAAGTGGGTCTGCCATGGAGAGATGAAGACGCTCCGATGCCCAATAATTATCACTGTGCCGTGAAGAGACTAAAGATGATAGAAAAAAAGATGGACGCCTCTTCGGATTTCGCTGCACAGTATCGCGCTCAAGTAAGAAACCTCCTCGATAAAGGTTATGCCCAAGAGTGCGATGGACAAGAGGAACGAAGCAAGAAGATATGGTACCTGCCACACTTCCCGGTCGTGAACCCTAACAAGCCGGGAAAGATGCGGCTGGTTTTTGACGCGGCGCACCGATACAGCGGAGTGTGCCTCAATGATCACTTACTAGAGGGACCTGACCTCCTGAAATCGCTACCAGGAATCCTCTTCAGATTCAGAGAACGTCAGGTAGCCGTGACAGCAGATATTCAAGAGATGTTCCTCCAAGTAAGAATAAGACCACAAGACCAAGCAGCTCAAATGTTTCTTTGGCGAGACGAAGAGCGTGATAAGCCGCCGAAAAAGTACAAGATGATATCAATGATCTTCGGGGCATCGTGCTCGCCGTTCATCGCGCACTCAGTGAGAGATGCCAACGCGAGACGATACGCACAAGCATACCCCAACGCTGTGCAAGCAATAACATCAAGCCACTACATGGATGACTACGTCGATAGCTTCGCCACAGAGCAAGAAGCTATAAGAACAGCACAAGAGGTCATGAAGATACATGAGAATGCACACTTCAACCTCCGTGGATGGTGCTCTAACAGGCCTAATGTGGTGGACAACGTGGCTACAGAAAAACGAGTGCTCAAAGCCGAAGTGAAGCTTGGTCAGAGACAGGAAAACTCCGATAAGACACTTGGTTTGCTTTGGCATACGGATCAAGATGAGCTAGGCTTCAACACAGGGCTTAGCCGTCTAGCACCTGAAGTGAGGATGAGAGACAGAGCGCCGACGAAAAGAGAAGCCCTCGGAGCAGTGATGGCCGTCTACGATCCCCTCGGTCTCATCAGCCATTTTACTATCACGGGTAAAATCGTACTTCAAAACCTGTGGAGACACGGAGTGGGATGGGATGAAGTGATTCCCGAAGAAGACGCACAATATTTCGAAGAATGGCTCCGAGGTTTGAGCATGGCCACGAAACTGCGAGTCCCAAGATGCTACGGCAAAAGCTCTGAAGACGACATAGAGCTCCATGTCTTCTGTGATGCGAGTGAACAAGCATACGCGGCGACCGCCTACTGGAGGATCCTGAAACCAGATGGAAGAGTGACTGTGAGCCTGGTTGCGGCAAAAGCAAGGGTCGCACCATTAAAACCAGTAACCGTCCCTTGACTCGAACTCCAAGCGGCAGTGATCGGCGCACGATTGGCGGAAACAATCGTGAGAGAGCATAGAGACAAGCCCAAGAACGTGACGTATTGGACGGACTCACAAACCGTTCTGCGTTGGATAGAAAAAGATGCCATCAAGTACACACCCTTTGTGGCACACCGCTTGGGCGAAATAGCGGAGCTGACCGACGCCAATCAATGGAGATGGGTGCCCACGGAACAAAACGTGGCAGATGATGCAACGCGCCCTAATTATAAACTACAAATGAAACCAGAAGACAGATGGTTCACCGGGCCTGAATTTCTATATGATGAAAAAGAACTCTGGCCGAAAGAGAAAGCCAGGAAAGAAGACCAAGAGGAAGAAGTGACTTATGTAGTCACAGAAAAGAAACACGCTTCTCATCTGCCCGACATAAGCAGATTCTCCTCATATGAGAAGCTGATACGAACTACAGCGGTACTCTTTCTCTTCAAGGAAAAGTACAAAAATCGAGCTAGCAAGATGACCGTCGACCTGATAGAAAAGGCTGAGAAGACCTGGGTGAAACAAGCGCAGCTCGATGACTACGCAGAAGAAATAAGACTGTTGGAAAAAGGAAGACCAGTACCCAAGTCCAGTAGCCTGTATAAACTGGACCCTTACTTGGAAGACCAGATTCTCAAAGTGAGAGGGAGGATCGGGCACGCTGCGGTTCCAGACACGAAGAAGAAGCCGGTCATATTACACGGCAAGCACCCGTTTACCAGACTGCTAATAGAAGACGCCCATCGAAGGGCCGGCCATGCAAACAACGAACGCGTGGTCAACGACTTAAGGCAAAAGTACTGGGTGGTCAATCTGCGCCCTACAGTAAGAGCCATAGCGCAGCGATGCCAACTTTGCCGCATCAGAAGAGCGACACCAGTAAAACCAGTCACGGGGGACCTACCGATGAAACGACTAACAGAGACGCAGCGACCCTTTATTCACTGCGGAGTCGACTATTTTGGGCCAATGACAGTGGTCATAGGAAGAAGACACGAGAAGCGCTGGGGAGCACTGTTCACTTGCCTGGTGACCAGGGCAGTTCACCTGGAACTGGTGGCGAGTCTGTCGACCGACTCGGCTATAATGGCCATAAGAAGAATGGCAGCACGACGAGGTTGGCCCCGAGTAATGTACTCCGACAATGGCACCAATTTTCGAGGAGCAGACACAGAACTGCGCACGGCCTATGAAGAATGGGCCAAAGAATTCGTCCACTTCGGACTTTCACACCGAATGAAGTGGAAGTTCATACCACCAGGGGCGCCGCATATGGGGGGGGCGTGGGAACGATTAGTACGCTCTGTCAAAACGGCGTTGGGGGCGACACTGCATCAGCGGGCGCTAAAAGAAGAAGTGCTGCTGACCCTGATGGTAGAGGCCGAACACTCTATAAACTCTCGGCCTCTCACCCACGTTTCCGTCGATCCCAAGGATCCGGAGGCGTTGACTCCGAACCACTTCCTCATCGGGACCTCCTCAGGCCTTCCCTATACTGGGCCTTGTGAGGAGGTCAGCCGAAAACAGTGGAGAGCTGCCCAGGCGCTCGCCGACCATTTCTGGGGACGCTGGGTAAATGAATACCTGCCGACGCTGGTGCCCAGGGGGGCATCCGACGACCGAGGACGACCTCTGCGCGTTGGCGACCTGGTTGTCGTCATCGACCCCACACTGTCACGAGGGACGTGGCCCCGAGGCGTCGTGGAGGTAGTCTCCTACGTACGTCGGTCCAGACGGCAAGGTGCGATCAGCCGACGTCAGGACTACAGCGGGCATCCTACGGCGCCCCACGACGAAGCTCGCCGTCCTCTGCGTGGAAGATAAGGCTACGGTAGCCCTGCGCCGGGGGGAGGATGTTACGGACGTCGTAGCTTTGTAATACAATTAAGTAATGATCATAAATAATGTAAATAAATATGAATATATAAGTAGACTTAAGTAGATATAAGGATGATTCAATAAAAACGATTTGAGAGTAGGGAAATGTTTATTGTTATTCGATTAAGGCTGTTTTATTATCCCATAGTAAATAAGAAATCAAAACATGACGATGTAAAGTGGACGCGAGCACGATCGAACAGGTTTGAACATGTCGAAACCTGTCCGAACGCCACCACAAGTAAAACTCAGACGAAGCGCTGTGATTGGTCGAACCGAATGCGTTGCGCTCACATCCACTCACTACTTGCACCCTGTAAAATAGAACATAAGCAGGACGGTTTGTTGCACCGATGTAGTTCAGTTCAGTCAGCAGTAGTTCTCTCAAGAAATCCGAAGCAACAAGCCGATCCTGATCAAGATTAAATTAAATCAACTCACCATCAAGCCAGGCGTTTCATTCCTTTGGAAGATAAAAACTACAGTCCACCTTGACACTTACCACTTCTGATTTGTAGTAAAACTCCAGTTATATTAGAATATAGTTTATACATTTAAATTTTAGATGTCCTTTTACACTGTACAGATATTGTAATGTTTCCTAAGAGCCACCGTCCGTTCGGTACCGTTGCCAGGAATAGAATGCCCGCTCTCGCCAACCGCCATTTTGAATTATTTCGATAGTGATGTGACTCGTGTATCTAGTCATAGTGATGTGTGTGTATCTAATATCTAATCGTATTAATTAAATTTTATATATTTTATTATTTATTTATACAATTATTAATGTAGTCATGATTTTATTTAATAAATGTCTATTTTGTTATGTGAAAATACTGGTCAGAATTGAATCGGTTGACAAGGATTGTAAGCAAAAGCTTTTTAATATTATATTTTTCAGCTAGAGCAACTGCTACACCGCTTATAAAAATAAGCGGTGTAGCAGTTGCTGCTAGAATTGGATGGGTTAGCAGCAACTGCATGTCGGTGAATGTCAATCTTGCTAGAATTGGTTGGGTTCGCAAGCATTGCATTATTTATAAAATGTATTGGTCAGAATTGGATGGGTTGACCAGGATTGTGAGCTTTTATAAGCGATTTATAAAATGTATTGGTCAGAATTGGATGAGTTGACCAGGATTGTAAGCTTTTATAAGCGGTTTATAAAATGTATTGGTCAGAATTGGATGGGTTGACCAGGATTGTAAGCTTTTATAAGCGGTGTAGCAGTTCCTGCTAGAATTGGATGATGGGTTCGCAGAATTAAAAATGTGTATGTTATCGTTGTCGTAAGAATTGGATGGGTTTGTGGCAATGATAACGTGTAACCAAGCCTGTAAGAATTGGATGGGTTTACAGGATTCTTTAATGTGATTGTAAGTGCCCCCTCTCGCCGAGTGTAAGGTTTATGTTAAGTTTGCTTGATTGCGTGTATGAAGACATACACGAGGTCAGGTTGGACGAGTGTAAGGTCCCCATTTTTATTAAAATTAATATCGATTGGAATTTAATAATTTGTAGTCGATTGACTCGTCCGAGTCACATCACTGTCGAAATAATTCAAAATGGCGGTTGGCGAGAGCGGGCATTCTATTCCTGGCGACGGTACCGAACGGACGGTGGCTCTTAGGAAACATTATAATTTCTGTACAGTGTAAAAGGACATCTAAAATATAAATGTATAAACTTGATTCTAATATAACTGGAGTTTTACTACAATATGTACATAAACATGCTTTAAAATTACTATTACAATTCTTTATACTTTTTAAGAACATTGTTATAAAAATGGTGTGAGTTCACAACCAACATTAATCACCTTTGGCCAAGCACTGAATGGTTATATTGTTGCTGAACAGTGAACACACCTGCAACTGTGTCGCGTAAATGTCATAGTTTTCTCGTATCGTACACAAGATCAAAATATTGATATTATATATTTTCAGTACTTGAAATCTATATTTTAGTTAGCTTTAATGTTTCTGCGCCTTAACCGATTGCTTTAAAATTTAGAATTTCCTCACGGGAATAGAATAAAAGGTAACTGTTATTTAAATTATATCATCGTACTTTACTGCAAGTACTATATCTTCCCTATCTAGATTATTCAGGGTCATAAATGGCGTTATAATCCTGAATCCCAATTCTCCTAATGACATTTGTTCAAAATGCATTTTCTATCTAATGCCAGTGGCATACTCATGTCACAAATAGTATACTCCTAAATTAACTGATATTTAAATGATATTGGAATGTAATCGTGACTAGATTGTAAATTGAATAATGTGACAACGTCAAATTAGACGATAATGACAAGAGTAGCAGAATACCGATTCTGAGTCAATTTAAAATACAAATTCGTTCAAAATATAGTTTCAGTTTCATATAAAATACAAAAATTGGCCCTCTTAATAGACTTGCATCTCAAGATTTCAACTCTCAACCAAAAGTTATCTTTGTGTTTTGCTAAGCATTGTGCATGATTTCATATTCTATGTGTAGATTTTTCAAACCACCAGACTTCTATTCCAATAAATTCTGTCAAACTTTTAATAATGACTTATTTTTCGACTTGACGTTATAAATTTATTATACTTTCATCAATGTTTGCATGCCACTATTCACCTTTAATGCCATTATTTGTAACACCAATTGTCACAGTATTTCGGCAAATAAATTATTTGATTTTGAAACTTAACTAAATCCCAAATACACCGATACTCCATTTTTATCATTTTCCTTTCTTAGCATAATAAGAACAAAACTACTGATATATATCATATCTGCCTGTTTCTCTAGTATTCCTTAGCGAAGATACCTTTGTGTTATTTATTAAGGAGGCTTACTCGCGGACATGGGTCGAACACGTAACGGCTCTCCGAGAGTTCTAATCTGGTGTGTGGCGTGAGTCACTTACCGCGGTAATGAAAACTATTGTGTTAGAGATATGCATTGTTTTCATTATTAATTTACTCTGATTAAAGATTGTAGGAAGGTTGAACTTAATTCTGATTGTGACTTTTTTAGAACATTTTATCGCATGCCAAGATACTACGACACGTCTACTTCTAGTAAACTCCGTCTAACTAAATCTTGCGGTAGTTTACATAAGTATCAAAGTGATTTTAAAGTTATATCACAGTTCACCACAAAAATCAGCCACAACCCTTTGTCAAAATTCTCTAGGGACTTAACTTAGCTACTTTGTCACGCAAAGCCAAGAAATCCCAATCACCTGAAAAACGAAACCAGTTGTAATTTATTATGATTAAGGAGTAAATGTAGGTAGATCTACTTCTACTAAAAGGCAAAGATACCAACAGACTGTTATGTAGCCCTCTGCATAGCAGTCTGTTGGTATTGTGCCCCATACCCTTATTGGGTTCGAATCCATGGCGCGCATCAGTGACTTTTCGGAGTTATGTGAGTATCAATACTGGAGCAAGCGATTATTAACAATGTAAATTGTTAATAATATCTAGCCCCGTAACTAGGAGAGCACGTTGGTCCCGGTTATCATGAAGATCATTGACAATCTTTACAGGGCTTCTGAATAAACTGACACTAGCTTAAACCATGGAATATCGCACTGCCTTTGGGTTGCGGAGATCAGACAGACATTCGCTCTGTGGAAAGGCTAATGTTCAGTCAATTCCGGTTAGACTAGTAAGGAACCCGGAATGCAACTGGGATAATGTTAGGTGGATGAGGTCGATCTACTTCAAATAGCGCTTCTTTTCAATATATTTCCTTCCACCTGGCCTCTCTTATTGCCTATGTATACAGTAAAATATATTATGCATACAGTTACAAACAACTAATATTCTGAATATGACACAATTGCATAAAGTTTTGTTTAAATGGATGTTTCATAAAAATCGTTTTATGTATTTCAGAACGGTATTTAATATTTTCGATGTTTGGCATGGTTTGCATATTGTGAATATGTCAAATGGCGCAATATTCAGAATAACAATAAATGCCGCAGGTATATTGCATACAATAATAATTTTGAAACAGTACGTTGCCTTTATAACGCAATTTATGTAACATTGACAAAGGATGGTGATTAAGTGGTAACTTGGTGGTTTGTGATACCATTCAACTCCCTATCATGGCTGAAGACCGCAAAAAGAAGAGAGATGATGACAGTGAGTCAGCTGAAAAACTGATGAGATGAAGAAAGGTCACGAATAATTCATCCATTCGCGTGTCCCTCCATGATCATACAATACATCCACCCATAAAACATGTGACCTTCACGTCACCTCACACAAAAATCTTCAAATAGATAAAGGATTCAATTTAAAAAAAACAATTCTTCAACAAATTAAAAAAATCTTTCTTTAATAATTTAAAAATCTGGAAATCTGTTTTAGAAATGTGTCAACACATGATATTAAAATCACTACTATATTAAATGACTACTTTACTAAGTTATTTTACGATCCCTATTACATTGAGGGTACTAAATAAAACAGCGCGAAATCGCCATTTCTAACGACCATAACATTTTACGAGCGTATATTAAGCTTGGAAAATATAATTTCCAGATAGACTTAGTTATTAGCATTAACTTTCAGAATTTTACGATTTATTCTTCGAGGTAGAAACTAGTTATATTTAGCAAATGGAACTGTAACTACCAATTTTCAGGGAACTACAACTAACCTTTTGGCAAAAACAGTAGACCTAGTATGGGCTATATTTAATAATACATATTTACAAGATTAATATTTTGTAACGAGCAAGTCTTTAAGCGATAACTCAATATAATACACAGCCTCCGAAATACATATCTAATTGACATAAATATAATAATCTTTGTCTTGATCTTATTGACATAAATATAATAATCTTTGTCTTGCCTTTGGTGAGTAACATTTCCTACCAAACAAACATTATTTGGAATGTAATTTATTTCATAACAATGTACATAACGGAATGGTCATCAGTACAGGACGTCGATTGACTACGAAACGGAAGTGCGAAGGCGGCGCGCTTCGACAGAGTCTAGTGACGTTCGCTGGAGTTGAAGAGGGGGATAACGGTTGACGTTCAACGGAGCAACGACAACTATCACTTCTCTTGGAGACTCCGGGCGGGCAACAAGTACCTAGAAACTGTTACTCGCTCCGTGTTCAGTAATACAAAATAGTTATAGTCAGTTTTGTTAGATTTGATTTGGTGTGAACTTATAACGAACTGTGATGTGAAGTGTTGATACCGGCCAAGAATCAAGCAACCAGCCGTCATCAGAAGTGGCATCATGGACCAGCGCGACCACAAGGCGCGAGCGAGGGCGACTGCTAACACTGCTATGTTGGTGAATTAGCTGAGCTTGCAACTGCCACCGTGGTGAGCGTATTTTGTCTGAATTTTTTTATTGGTACTACCAATTTTGTTTAGTGGCGGTAGTAGTAAAACATTACGCGTTTAACCTTGTAAATGTCATAATCTTTGTGGTGATATCACCATCACATCGTACCGAGTGTTGTAGGTTCGATTCCTACACGAGACACTGAGTTGTGGAACCGTTTGACCTTAACAGTGTCGTGGTTCCCATAGCATGATCTCATGAATAATCTTATTTTTAATAGCTTAAAGAAGAAAGACAAAAGAAATGTGGGTAGATAGCGAACGGAGATTTTGAATTTGATACGCCAGTTAAAAAGAAAGCGATTATTTTTATTGTCTTCATGCGAAGGTGGCTCGCACTCACGAACCTTGTGATCATATTATGCTTGCTTGTACATAGATTATCTTGTCTTGGTCTTACTTTATGGACTGTAATAGTAACGAGAGTGAGCGTACAGGCCGACTTGCATTATTCCAAGCAAGTGCGTTTGATTGAAACGTGCTAGGTATTGTTGTAGTGCAGTTGTTATATGGTTTTAGAATCATCACCTAGCTTGGTTGGTTTTCTGCTAAATCTAGAACAATAAATCCGGTCTAGACTGTCCTTTACAGGGCAGCGGCGCTAAAGTTGGTAAACTAATCGAATCGTACATACTAAGTTCATAGTGTGAGACTGTGCGGAGCTATTGCTTCTGACTGTACTGATTTTGTGTGGAACAGCTTGTAGCTTTTATTTCTTAAATAGACGTGTGAACTGCAGTGCTGTCTGGACGAGTGCGGTTGGTTGGTTAGTGTAACCTGACCATAGTCAAAAGATATTACTAGCGCCATTATTTTGTCGACTCGTGGTGTTGATAATACGTAACGGTTTTCGTTTAAACGTGATCAGAGCCAAAGTAAAAAGTGACACTGTTACTCGTTTTACAGACGATCTCGATGTTGCAATTACACCTGCTTTTTTTTGTGTGCATAAATTTTGAACATGGCACATTAAAATGTTTCGTACTCAGATTATTAGATGGCACCACTAGTAAAATAAAATTCAATTTTAAGATTTTACGCGTGAACATTACCTACTGTTTTTTTTTTAATTCATGTGATACGCTGGGAATTTTTATCAATTGCCCCGAGTTCTCAAACCAATTCCAAGTTATGCTTAGGACGTTTAAGGGTGATAGTGTTTCTAGTAGAAGCTGTTATTATCAGACGTAGAAGAAAATGATTGAGTTATCATCGTAGTGCGTTACGATAATCAGTTTCAGAGATTTTAATTTTCATCGTAGGTAGAACTAGGTTAGTGATCGTTAGTGATGATTGTATGCTTAACTTTTTTCTCATTAAATGAGTACTTTGTTAGTCGTTGTTGTGATAATTTTGTGGTACCCACGTTACTGTCAGTGTAGATTTGAATAAACTGGATAAGCCGTTTGTGCGGCTGCATGTTTAGCCATGCGTTGCCGTTGGTTGGACCGGTAAAGTGCCTTTCTGATTAGCCTAGTTTACCCTTGAGCTTTTGTGTTAGTCATAGTCTCCGTTTTTACGAAAACAAGACGGCCATTAGTATCACAAACTCTGTCCATCGTCTTGAACGCGAAAGGTCCGTTGCTGTATCGCTTATGATTAGGTTAGGATAAGCTTCGTATTTAGACTATCTATGACAAAATTATAACGCTGAAAAGACTGATTAGATACTTGGTAGTATTGAACAAACCTAGTTTAAGATTACTTTGTTACGCTCGAAATGATTACCCAGGTGGTGTTGTGTAACCAGATGGAGGTTGCATAGCGTGATGTTGAAGACCTGATGGATGTCAGAGTATGAGCAATGCAATATTTTAGTTTCCTATTATTTGAGCGAGGACGTGTATTGCATAACATGTCAGCTTCGAGAGAAAGAGTTAGTTGTGATTTTCATTAAAACCTGTAATGAATTTGATCAGAGTAGGTACCTTTTATTGCCCACCGACTTGTGCCGGGAATGGCCGAACGACTAGGATTGCTGTTAGAGAATTTTCTCTTAATCCTAGAGCGAAGTACATTAAAGTGTGGTTGTTGATCACAATCACGGATACCCTGCTACTCAAGTAGCTCTCATTTGATTTTTGATCGCTAATATTATCTACCTCTGGTTTCTGTGTTGTATGAAAAGAGCGTGTTGCGAGAATCTGAAAGTACTCATAGAATGTCGATTGGTTATCTCAGAACTGTAGTCGTTGCCTCTATGTAGCCAAAGGAAATCAGTTTGTCCGAAAGTAGCTTATCGGTTCTTGCCATGTTCGCATTTGGTTTTAGTTTTTGTTAGTGGTCAATTCCATGATCCATTTCTAACATAGCTCATTGAGAGTATGGACGGGAGTTACGTTCTGTGCAGTTGTGAAGTTGTAAATGAATTTGATAATCGCTTAAAATTTACGAAGTGCGGACGTTGAGTTAGTCTGAAAGAACGGATACTCCAGATAGTGCGTATACAATGAGACGAATCTTTAAAATACTAATGGAAGATTTATTTCCATTTTGGGTAATCCTGGTGGCTAGCACGGCCTGATGGCTGGCGCGGCCTGGCGGTCGGCGCGGCCTGGCGGTCAGCGCGGCCTGTCGGTCGGCGCGGCCTGTTGGTCGACGCAGCCTGTTGGCCGGCGCGGCCTGGTGGCAAGTGTGGCTTGGTGGCCAGCATAGCCTGTGCGCGCGGCCCGTGTGTGGCGCGCGGCCCGTGTGTAGCGCGCGGCTCGTGTGTGGCGCGGGGCCTGTGTGAGACCTGTGTGTGGCTTTGAGGAGCTTGGTAACTGGTATAGCTAAAGCATATCTGGCCAAAACTGGCAATGAAAGTGAAGGTGGTTTATTAAAGGAATTTGGTTAGAAGATGTAGAGTCCAAAGATCTTAGCTTTAATGTTTTGGTTAACTTGGTTTGAAATATCTTAAAGTATTAAGGCCCATTTGAGGTCACAGAAGTTCTTTACGATGATCTTTATAATCGCAAAGCCCTTAATTCTAAGCGTAACTTTAAGTACGCACTCGACAGGTTGCGAAAAATGCCTGAAGGTCAAAGTACAACTGACGAAATTGAGGTAGAACAAAGTAGTTCTGATATTGAAGAAAGTGTTTAAGTTTACATGATGATCGGATCGGACCGTACCAGAGGCTGACGTGTAGCCGTAGCTCGGTAGAAATCGGCATCTACTATCTTAGTAGTCCGTGAATAGGCGGTATTGCAGTCAGCTCTGTTGGAGGTCGGGTTTCAGTGGCGTTCCCATGTGGGGTTCGCAGAAAGTAAAGTAACTGGAGGTTACTGGGCTATGCATAGCCATGATCACATGTAGAGCTTAAATTTTATGGTTTACTTGGTTTGAAATAATATCTTGAGAGATACAGTGACAGTGAAATGTCAGTTTTACATTGAGTTTCCTGATTATTGATTTTGATGCTGAAACTTTAATTGTGCCAGAGGATCACAGCATAACTGACGATCTTAAAGAGAGCAAATTGTGAACCTTAATACTGACAAGACAGTATAAAACTAGGCTTACATGTTGATTGGTTGTGTGATTAAATGTCAGAGGTCGATTTGTAGCCGTAATAGCCGTAAATCAGTACTAATCGGCTTCAATACAACTGTGAAGGCAGCTGTTGTCCGTGAGTACACGGTAGGTAGGCAGATGACTCTGGTGTTTGATTGGTTGTGTGATTCAATGTCAGGGAATGATTTGTAGCCGCAAATCAGTACAGATCGAATTCAATACAACAGTGAAGGCAGTTGTCCGTGAGTACGCGGTAGGCAGACAACTCTGGTGTTGGGGGTTTCGTGGAAACCATAAAGTCCAGGAGGGACTTGGCGATCCTTGCGAGGATGCGCAGAGAAATTGGTTTCATAGGAAACCATAAAGTCCAGGAGGGACTTGGCGATCCTTGAGAGGATGCGCAGATAAATGGGTGGCAACCGAGTGACTCGTGTACGTCCTGGTTTAGTAACTGGAGGTTACTGAATGGGGGCAACCGAGTGGCTGGTTGGGTGCCTGGTTTAGTAACTGGAGGTTACTGAACGGTTATGAATCACATGTAGAGCTTTAGTTATTTGATTTGATTATAACGTGAGTCTATGGTAATTGACTGTATTGTCAGTGATGCTCTGAATCCAGCTCCTATAATAGTTAGGAATGTAATGTAGGAGGTAATTTTGTAGAAAATTTCATTGGAATCCTAACACTGCTTTGATTCAACCCTTACCTGGGTTAAGTCAGGAGTGACCGAGCAATGTGATACTGTGCGTGTAAAATTGTGTTACAGATTAACACACAGGGACGTGTGTCTTGTAGGATGGCCGTAACGGAATGGTCATCAGTACAGGACGTCGATTGACTACAAAACGGAAGTGCGAAGGCGGCGCGCTTCGACAGAGTCTAGTGACGTTCGCTGGAGTTGAAGAGGGGGATAACGGTTGACGTTCAAAGGAGCAACGACAACTATCACTTCTCTTGGAGACTCCGGGCGGGCAACAAGTACCTAGAAACTGTTACTCGTTTCGTGTTCAGTAATACAAAATAGTTATAGTCAGTTTTGTTAGATTTGATTTAATGTGAACTTATAACGAACTGTGATGTGAAGTGTTGATACCGGCCAAGAATCAAGCAATCAGCCGTCATACATATTATTTAGGTATATTATAACTTAACTATTTTAAAATAGTTAAGTTATAATATATATTTAAGTTATAACACCTCTGCCTACCCCTTCGGGGATTACAGGCGTGAGTCTATAAATAAATAATATTTTTTTAAATACTATCTTAAAAAAAATATACAGAACATACAAACATTTAAATTAAACATTATTTGGTTTTTAAATTATAAGAAAACAGTTCAATGAAAATATTTGTGCTATTCTTCCCTTGATCCGTGACATGACTTACGTCTTGCGACTCATACTAGGTCCACAAGAAATACAAGAACTATATAGAAATAGTAGAAAAACAAACCCCGGACTTCGTTTGCATTAGCTGACTGCTGTATATCTATTTCTTAATTGATTAAAGCTTGGGCCTTGAATTTCCTTTATTTTCCCCTGTTCTTGCCAATCGATAGTGAGACATTCTGAGCTTCGGTCAGGGCCATGAAACATGGGATAGCCTGCATAGACGAGCGAATAAAAAGTATTTATCTTATATTGCTATGATATATTATTATAAGGCATGTTTATTAAACACTAGATTCAGAGACATAGATACTTTAGTGGTCAGTTATCGCCAACGGTACCTTTTTCTTATTTGGAAGTTTAAGCCACATTACATGTTTCAACTTTATTACTTATCACTTTCTGTGACAAAATAGCATCAGACATCTTGTAATTTTGATACATTTATTTTCGTTCGGTGTCTCCTGTCATAAAGATGTGGAACTCATTACCTGCCCACGTGCTCCCTTCCTCCTTTGGTCCCGGATCCTTTAAGCGGGGCTGTTCTCTGCCACCAAGGTGAGAGCCTTCATGTCATTATTATTGTTACGATATTGGTATGATGACCTTTACTATGGAACTGCGTGACTGCTAAGAACAGGCGACATGGATTCAATTAGAAAGGCAACAATAAAATGCATATTATGGTTTATAGTCTCAAATTCAGTGTAACTTATAATCGAGATTTCTCATTAACTGACTGCTTCAAAAAGTTTTTCTTGTTTGGTCTCACACGGACATATCGCTGCGTCATCATGATTGCTTGTTTTGTGGCCGCAAAGTTTTCTCACCATGCCTTCACTCCAATTAGGATGGGTCCGATTTGTGAAATTGAGTGAATACTTGAGCGCACAGTCATTACGCTTAAATCTGCTTCACGCTGATTCCGCTCGTTTGCTACAAAAAGCTTCTCTAGAATAAGTGAAAGTGACAAAATGAGAAAAGTGAGGATCAAGGACTTCATTTAGTTCGCCTATCTTACCTGTAAAATATTATACGAAGAAAACTGCTTTATAAATTGTCTTTATTGCAATCCCTATTGGAAAATACTTAATAGCTCTAGATTTACTGCGATGAATGCGCTGTTCTGGTAAATGGTGGTGGTGCTCAATAAAAACTCACGGTCAACAAAACATTTTGTGGAACCTGTAGGCAGTATTTTTGACAATAGGTATGATAATATATTTAATAATATTTGGAATAGAAGTCTATATAGGTACTAATTCTGAAAATAAAAATGATAATAACCCTCTCATCGTCGTAATTTAGATGCGAATTTTGGCGAAACGCATTTGTATCCTTATGTTTTTAACACAACATGATGATGAATATCGGGTTTATTTAAGGTTTGAGAGTTAAATTATTTTTAAGTATTTTATAGGTAATTTAAAATTACAATAATTTTCTAATCTGCGCTTTCACTCATCTCAAAAATAAAGAAGACAAAATTATTTCTTTTTTACTTTGTTTTACATAATTATATTACACAGGCAGTCACCTAACCGTAATCCCTTTGTTCCATCTTTTTCCTCCAGCTAATTGAGATTCACAACCAATATATCCACTTGGCGACCATTACGGGCACAATTTGACGCTGTTGAGGCGAGCACGTCGCCACCTCGACGCATTAGACACATTAGCGCGACCGTTAACTGCAGACGATTGCCACCTCAAATGTTATGTGAATGTAACGTGGTTTTGTATACGTGACTCTGGTTGCGTTTCTGCTTAAATATACATACAATACATAATATGAAATTATTTCAACACAAAACCGATATGTATTGTATGAAAAGAGTGAAGAATGTAGAAGAAGCGCGTGATGTTTGTAAGGTTAGAAGCAAGTGAAAAGGTGTGAGTGTATGTAATTTCATTCATAGCTTGACTAACCGATAAACATATTCAAATACTTGAGTACATGTCAATCAATTGACATGTAACGTAAAACTTGGACTTGTACGGCATTATTGTGAAACTACAAGTAAATATAGTTCGAGATGTGGTCCTGTTTAACTTGTAAAATTCTCTATAATTGTGTAGATTGATACGTTTTTTAAATATTTGTATCTGTGTCAAAAATATCTAAGAACCAATTCCGAATTTAAACAAACAAATCTTGACGTTAAAACAATGTAAATCTAAGGCCCTTCTCTCACGAAGCGACTCTCAAACGATTTGTGTTTTGTACCCGTATCCTACGCGTCGCTTGTGAGTAGCCGCCATACATATTCAGCTAATTTCGCACACGACGAGACGCTATGACGACGCGTTTGATGTCAGTCATACGCTACGGTCTTGCTGGTCGCACGCTACCCGAGTAGTATATGCGTCGCATTACAAAATGGCGGCGGAGCAAACTTTTAATATAATTTTTGTGCAGGAGGTAGAAAATTTTTCATGTTTGTATAATTATAAGCTGCCAGAGTAAGAAAAGATGTTACATAAAAGGCGTGGATTTAAATTTAGAAAAAAAACAATATAACAGGTCATTTATAGGTATACATTAAATTTATACACAATAATTTTATTGCCAAGGAAGCGAAGCAGTGGGATTATTATTTAGATAGTTGGCAAGATAATTTCTCAGATAAAGATTCAAATAATAATATGGGTCTATTGACATTCTATAAAAATTACGACTCGTCCCTCGATAAATGCCCTACAATTGATATTTTTTTCGATATGCGGGTGCACCCAGAATCTTCTTTTATATTTTCGTTTATTCTTGTAATATAAATACAGAAGAAAATTGTCTTCATCGCTAGAGTCACTAGACATCGTCGTACGAATGTTGTTCTTCAAATGATAAAATATAGTCTCATTAGCGTAGCACCGTGTGCGGTAAAGAGTAGCATACCAGTATTCGATCAAGGTTTGCATCTCAGTCCCGTAGCATTTGAATAGCTTCGTGAGAGAAGGGCCTAAGACTTATAGGCCTGTAGTGTTAAAATACCTACAATTCAGTTTCTTCTATTCTATACAGTTCTATACATCTGCCGATAAAAACTCCTCTATCACGTTTTTATTTTTCATAAAATAAAAAAAATACAGTAATCTGCATTGCTCTCTCGTCATTATACCTAACTAGAGAATGCCCACAGCTACGCTCGCACTTTTATTTTATTAAACCTTTCTACCCAATCCCGTGGAGATTTCGGAAAATTCCTTCTCAGTGCGCCCTTAGAGTTTCCAAAGAACAAACATGCCAAATTTCTGACATACGTGACTGTGGTCACGTTTCTACGAGTGTACTGACTATGGAGATGTTACTATATGGTACGTAAGTGACTGCAAACTGTAATGTTATCATACAATTAAATAAGTATTACCTTTTCATCTGATTTCAAGTGGTTTCCCCAAAGTTTAAAATATGAAATTTGATTAATAAATAAATGATTATAATTTTCAAATAAATTTTCTACCTCAGGGACTCACCAAAAGTGACTTGCGCAATTATTGACGCTGCAACTGGGATAACGTTACCAGGATGATGAGATTCGTATACGTGAGTAAGCAAAAATAAATCATTAGAAACCCTTGCCCGCAACTT
Source organism: Euclidia mi (assembly GCA_944739405.2). Classification (NCBI taxonomy): domain Eukaryota; kingdom Metazoa; phylum Arthropoda; class Insecta; order Lepidoptera; family Erebidae; genus Euclidia; species Euclidia mi. Next base: position 26,564,614 of record OX123189.2, on the reverse strand, counting down.
CTTGGTTTTATTTAGATGGGTGTATACTTACCAACTCATATTAATAAGATCTACATGAAATTCGTAATAGTCTTTATAATAGGTAGTACATGCAATTTTGATTGAAATTTCCTTCAATAATTTCAGTTCGTATTTGAACTGAATGTTTTACAGATACGTATCGGTGTAATCAAGATTCGATCCCCACATCCGTTGCCACTAAGGATGTATAAAAACGTCCACACTCGAGCGTACAAGCTAATTGGGCAGTCATAATCACCTGATCCCCAACAAGCAAGTGTTGGGTAAAACGAGGTCGAGTGCGAGAGAAATACGTTACGACTCACAGATTACGGGCAGGTCAAGATAATGACTGTGGACTGCGCACTTTAAACCACGCGGTGTTGTGGACTTGTGTAGGAATTTAGAGCATTTTTGTATGGAGATAACAGCTTGTTTTATAAACAAGTAAGTACGACATTTATTTGCTACGTTCACTTAGTTCACATGTTTAAAATTGGAAATTGCTAATGGATTGTATAATTATGATATTTTATACAACTGAAATTTTTTAACAATAAAATGCAGAAAGACATTTTCTTGTCAAAAGCTACTTTTTCAGTGCTTGCGAATAAATACTTTGATGTTCTTTCATAAATTATTTATAGACCTAAATGTTTTTATTTAGTAGATAAATCTTATTACTAACTAATATATTTGGTAAATAAATAAACTAAATCATTATCTAGTGCCTACATTCTGACACGTGCCAAGATATAATTACCTGGTTTTACGCTCGTATCAACTTTGCATCAAAATCAACTCTCCCCCGGGCTTATTACAATTAGCGCACCATTGTATCATAATTATCAAATTTATTTTCACTGCACGGATGGCGTAGAGGCTTAGTTGGCTGTATAACTGTTTTTACTGTTGGCAGTATTTAAAATTTGCCGTGTGGATGACGGCATAGAATACAAGTGTCACCACCCCTATCTTCCCGTGGGTGTCGTAAGAGGCGACTAAGGGATAACACGATGCAAATACCATCTTTGCGTAGAGACGGAAAACTCGACATCAAACCCTATACGACTGCCTCGTTGGTCTCGCGGCATAAAAGTGCGCGTGGGATCGGGAGGGCCTGGGTTCGGGCAGTGTTATTGGGTTTTTCTGTCACGAAATTCTCAGTAGCAGCACGGAGTCTGGAAATGTGCCCGGTACGGCAATAGGCTCGCCCCTTCAATCTGGCGAAAAGTGGGTGTAGAAATACACCTCTGCCTATATATAATAACCTCTTCGGGGTTACAGTGCGGCGTGAGACTATGTATGTATGTATGTAGTATTTAAAAAAAGAAAAAAGAAATACTCAGGATACAACGCACTTTAGTAGGTATCAACATTTGTTGTTGCCAGTTGGGTGTATATTTTATTTTGTTGGGTGGTTTACACAACAGACAACTTATTGTCCATTTAGTCCCAGATCGGCAGGAGACCTCAAAAAATATTCGTCAATGTCAAACATACATATTTGTGGCTCACACATAAGTTGTGTGGCGGCTACTCGCCACTTAGTTACTACGATACGTCATCGGTCGCGGATGCAAGTGACCGACCAAGACCTCACGCCACGGGTCACTAGCCACCGATCGTAACCACAAACCACTCAGTGATCACGCCGCATCACCAGTGGCGGCTGCCGGCCACCGTTGTTTGGGCGGTGTCGAAGGATGCCCAACGATGTACATTGCTGCTGTGGTTGGTGGCCTGTTTGCGCAAAGCCTTAGAAGTAATGTCAAGCTGTGAAAGAAAACGAAAGAGTGACACACACAGTCACACCGAGAGAAACACATATATTGAAAGTATTTTTTTACATAATGGTATTGCTTTTAAGCCCTACATTCATTAGTTTCAACATTCATTCACATTTACATGAGCTTAGTGCGCATTATTCCACGGTCGTAAACGTAAATTATTCATACGGCTACGCTATAAGAATATCAGCTTGATTTCCTTTTCAATTAAGTTTTCTTCGCATTCATGTTATCGTACAAGACTTGTGTGTTTGTAATGTAGGAGAATCTATGTTTTTAATTAGCTAACGTCGTGTTATCTAGATAGACAAATATAATCATAAAATTTTCATGTACGGGATAAATTAATTTTGTATAAACATGTATTGATGTTGAAGCTAGATCTTCATACTAGTAGTTGCCCGCGCCTTCACCCGCGGATAAAAATTAGATACTTACATTATAATTTAACTTTAATACAAACTTGCGGGTTCGGAAAATCCGTTAGACAATTTAAAAATTCTTAGCCGCCGCTTACTTATACTACCTACTTCTCTGACAAATTTAATTTCATCTTTATACATCGGGCGGTTATCGAGATTTCGTGATGAGCGCTTTTATATATAAAGGATGCGATTTTTTGTACAAATTACATATTATTGAACTCTAAAGAAATCAACTGCGACAGAGAAAATGTAGTACATGACGTAAATAAGAAACAAGTAAATAAGACTATAATAGGTACGTACAATATACTTACTTATCCATCCTCCTATAAAACTAGTCCTAACTGTAATGTCAATATCTCATAGATCAATCCTTGCCGCACGGGGGAATATAATAGCAAACAAACAGTTATTTTTCTTCCTCGCAAATGTTTTTATCGAACAAGCACGATCTCCCGAGACTTATATAATATCAGGTAGTACATATAAAACTTACTACGCCAATACCAGTAAGTAAAAGAAAAATATGAGATGTCGATAACTTAGTTATAAATAGCCGTACTATGTCGGCAAGTTCAACTTATTCAGTTTATAGAAGCACTTAATATAGTTTTCATTTAGATGAGAATAAGACTGAACCATTGACTTTGAAAACGAGGGGTAATATATTTAAGGGCGGTTTCAAATTAGCGTTTTATACGCGCGTGTAAGCTCGTTTTTGGAAGCGCATGTAGGCGCGTATAGGCACGCCCTTTGGCACACGCCAACTCGTACGAGCGTTGACGCGACGAGTCGTCAGAACCCATGTTGACACTCACAAGATGTCACTACTGTTTCAAGCGAACACGCCAAAATATACCCGATTACGCAAGTCCGGTTTTTTGAAGTGCGTTATGTAGCGCGCGTGTAAGCGCGTACGCTGAAACAACCGTATACGCGTAGAAAAATACGCTAATCTGAAACCGCCCTAACATGCGTGGATATTGACTGTGTATTTGTATAATCTATGAGTAAAAGTAACTCAACGGTCATAATTCGATAATTGAAATCATGTTGAACATGTTTGAACATTATTGTAATTATAAAAAGATAGCTTCAAGTTTGAGTGTTCTTTGTGTCTGTTGATTTAATGTACGAAAAGAATCCAGTCCCAAATAGACGTATATCTAATAAAGAACAAAAGAAAATATAGTGGTAATTATTCTCAGTCTACAGAGGTTTATAAATTGACCATAGTCAAAGTCAAAATCCTTTATTCATTTGGGTCACAATGTGACGCTTATGAACGTCAAAATAATAATTTTATAAATAAATCACTTAAAGACTCTACATTTACATTTACTGCCACGTTCGCAAAGCAAGGGCGTAGAACCATGAGAAAGAACGGGCGATAAAACTCACGGTCACTCTTTTTCATCACCAGGTTTTGCTTAATACACATAATTTACATTTTGTAAGGTGCTGCAACTATTACACCTTCTATATCACTTGTATATATTTACTGTACATAATAATACTCAAGCATAATACTTAATTTGAATTTTGATGTACAGGCTAACTAATAGCCTCTTCAGAATAGACATGGTGAAACAGAAGCATCCACTTACATTATATATACCTAATAATGCAGGCAATCCGCGAAAGTGATCAGAACCATGATGGAAATGATGCTGTTAAATATTAAAATTTTATACCACACCGCAAGACCGTCATTGACCAGTCATCGTAAGTAGCACCCGTTCACGAGTATGACGCATGGGCCAGCCATCATCCCTCTCGCCATATTAGAGGGACAGGGATGACCCGACACACGACTCCACCACAAGAAATGACAATTTAGTGAGCATGACGACAACGGTATTACGAACCGGCAGAAACAATCTATTGGTATACTGACCATGACCGCCAATTACCTCCATTTTCCAGATTGTTATTATTAACATAAATTAGTGGAACGCGTGAAGGAATGCAAATGTAGAAAGAATTTTGTGAAGGTGACAAGTGAACAATGATATGATCAGTGATAAATAATGTTAAACTACATTCAACAATTTAAGTTTAGTTATAATTACGAAATTAAGTTTTTCTTAATTTATATTTAGTTAGCATATATATATTGCGATGCAACTGTCAATATATCTACTTCTTTAAATTTCTCACGTAAAGAATCTCTAGCACCTAACTTATAAATTAAACGTATGGCCCTCTTTTGAAATGACAAAAATAGTCTGTATATCAGCAGTTGCACTCCATAACATTATATCAGTAAGACATTACGCTGTGAAAATAACTAAAGTAAACTAGTCTAGCAGTATTTTATTTGTGAATTCCCTAACTTTTCGAACTGCAAACGCTGCAAAACTAAGTTTTTCTGCGAGACAGGATATTTGGGCACCCCACTGAAGCTTACAATCTAAAGTTACACCTAAGAATATGGTTGATTCGACTAGTTGAATTGTTGCCTTATTTAAAATTATATTAGTAGAAACACTTTTGACCTTAGGCAAAGAGAATTTAACACATTTGGTTTTGGTAGGGTTGAGTACCAAATTATTTGTCGAAAACCAATCTAATACTTGTGCAAGAGTGTTATTGACAGTATCAAAGTTACTTGAATTGCGATCAACTTTAAAAATTAGTGACGTATCGTCGGCAAACAAAACATTATCACATAAATTTTGAACAAAGAACGGCAAATCATTAATATATATTGGTTCGGCGATACACCGAAACCGTAGGTAGGTTCTAGGCGACTTGGGAGGGAAATGGACTGTATACAGAGGATAGCGGTTCTTCGCCGCCTAGGAGATGGTTACGGGAAGAGGTGATTGAGTGGGTATAGGATATTTTCAAGGATGGAGGGCACTTACCTTATACAACCTTCTTCGTTTCCGAAGGGCAGTCTCCTGGTGGTTTCGTGATGCGGCTGCTTGTTTTTACTTCACTTCACCGTCACTCCCACTTGCGAGCGGTTTATATATGCGGTAATAATCACATACAGCGATGCGGCGCGATACGAACGAGACGGCGTTCTCAGCGAGCGGAATGTTCTGGACTGTCACTCGCGTCGACGATCGCGGCGACGAATCAGGCGAAAGGCAGTGCCTCTTCCAGGGAGTGGGATAGAGGGAGACGGAAATATGGTATCGCTCACACTTGTACGTGGAACGATTGATCTTGGTGCGATTAGTTATAGATAGGAAGGTAGATGGCGCTACCATATCCCCCCGGCCCTAAAGGGTTGCCTTTAAAAAAAATAAAATTGAACTTAGCTATGTTGGGTGTACTACCGCATAACCCATCAATAGGCTAAGACAGCGATATGACAATAAAATTAATCTAAATTAACTTAAGCGAAAACTACAAACGCAATAATAGCGAAAACTACTAACTAAATACTTAAACTAAGAGGTAGGTCCAACTTCAGGCTAGATCTCATTGAGTTGGAAGCGGACGCGAGTTGATCAGTGCCTCGACTTGTGCAAGGACAGTTAAAAGCTCTTCGTAAGAGAGGATCTGTTGACCTATAACCTTGAAGATATGCGTTTTAATTACTTTGACCATGCTTTCCCAACATCCAAACGAAATGTGGTGATGCTGGTGGAATAAACTTCCAGTCAATATGATCTATGGAACATTCTTCCTAAAGACGAGTACGATAACCCGCGACGTGATTGAAACAAGTAGCGGCAACAAGTTCAATCAATTTACTAACGCGGTTGGCGACAAAAGTCTGCCAGCGATGAGGAGAAGAATGAATCCAAGCGAGCACTACTTTGGAGTCGGAAAATGCGTATATTTATTAATAGAGTAGTGGGGCAAAACTGTGTCTACCTTGTGGAGCAACTGAGACAGCAGAAGGGCCGCGCACAACTCCAGTCTCGCAACCGAAATGGTTTTAACAGGCGAAACCTTAGACTTGGCACAAACTAACTGCACCGAGTAGTTAGAACCAATACGGACTTGCAGATATACGACTCCGCCGTAAGCACGCTCGCTGGCGTCAGCGAAACCTATTAAGTTGAAGGTACATCCATCTACCAACCCAAGATGACGCGGAATAGTAATTTGATTGAGCGCGGTAAGCTCAATACAAACTGGCCCCAAGCGGCGACAATATGGTCAGGGGGTGTTTCATCCCACTCACACTTTGATAGCCAAAGCTCTTTGATCAAGAGCTTGGCGTACAAAATTGTGGGAGCCACAAAACCCATTATGTCCCATAGTCGAGCCACTGTGGACAGCATAGTGCGTTTGGTGCACTTATCATCTGGTGGTGAGACGTCAAACCGAAAACTATCACAGGATTTGTCCCAGCGTAAACCGAGAACCTTATGCGGTACAGACTTCTCAAACTCAATGTCTGGAGAAGCTTTATGAGAATCTGGTATGCGTGCGAGAACCTCCTTAGAGTTGCTTGTCCTTTTGACAAGATCAAACTGGCCTCGCTTGAAAAGCTGAATAAGCTCTTCACAAAGCGAAATTGCTAGCGGAGTGGGTATGACATTACAGGCAATTTCATCTATATACTAAGCGGATGTGTAGTATAGTATAGTGTAGCGTAGCGTAGCTTAGCATAGCATAGCATAGCATAGCTAATTAGTGCTTTATCTTACACACAGTTTTAGCACCCACCTTGATCTCTTGAAGAGTAGAACAACAACAAGACGTAATACAATGAGAAGTATGTAACGTAGGTACGGTACCCATAATCACATACCCAAATACCGTCTCAATAGCGGGCGGTAAATCATATCGCTCACTACGTACTATGTTAGTTAGTAGCAAGTGCGGAAATATTGAAGCTCCGATCAAAAGATCAATGCCTGCCGGATTCGCAAACTCCGCGTCGGCTAGCGGCAATGACTCGAGATGAGTGAGTGATGCTACGTCTACATTAGCGTTCGGCAATGCGTCCGTGATACGCTCCACGATAAGCGAAGAAATGTTAAAATCAATATTCCTATCAAAACGCGAATGTATTTTAATATCTACGGAACCCCTGCAATGCTTTTCTTATCCGCCTATCCCTTTGACGGTTGAGTTAGTATTTTTAAAGTTATTCCATAATCCGAGGCGTTTGAAGCATTCCGATGTTATTAGATTGGTCTGAGATGCGCTATCTAGCAGACAACGTACCATGTGCGGCGACCCATTAACATCATATACGATAACTTGCGCTGTCGCTAACAGTACCGTCTTAGACGCCGTACACTGCGTTTTGGCCCTGCGCGGATCATTATAGATGCGCGAGTGCCGTCCTCGCGTGCGCGTCGCCCGAGCAATGGATGTCATACACAACGATACTTCGCCCTCAGACGCGGAAGGCGCAGCTACCGTGGTCTGCACCTGCGGCGCAAGTGTGTCAAGGTTAGCGGCTTGGCTTGACAACGGGTTATCTTTATCGAAATGTAACAGTGTATGATGTTTTTGATTACATGATCGACACTTTATCTTACTAGAACAATTACTTGTTTTATGTTTTATGCTTAAGCAGTTAATGCAAGCTTTGTTATCTTTTACGCATTTAAAACGAGCGGTTGCATGCAAATTATCGAAGGCGGGACACTTGTATAAGTGGTCGTGCACTATATTACTGCACAGACACTTCTGTAAATTATTATTATTAGATTCCGAACATGTAACGTAAGATTGTGGATTAGGGACCGAGTTATTACCACTATTTCGCGATTTATTCAACCTTTGTTTGTTGCTGTTAGTGTTAGACGGGCCAGGTGAACCAGACTGCGTATTATGAAATATTCGACACTGATCTTTGATGAACGAAATAAAACTATCTAGTGTAGGTATTTTATTATTGCGTTCCGTCATCTCGAATGTGCGAATTGTATCAGTGTCAAACTTTTTTAAAGCGAGTTGAAGCAACATAAAGTCGGAAAGATCTTCTAATTTTAAATTCCTAAGAGCATTAACCGCGGTTACGAAGTTATCAATAAACAGCTGGAAATTCGAGACAGACGCGTTGCCAGACAGTTTGAGACTTAAAGCTTGGTCAAAGTAGGTAGACGCTAGAACGCGCGTGTCTTGATATCTGTCAAGTAGTGACTGAAATATGACCTGATAATTCTCAGCACTGGGTGTGACACCTGTAAATACGGACTGGGCCTTCGATGACAGGTTACCTATTAAATAGTACAACCTGTCAGCATCTGTCAGAGAACCATTATCGTGCACTGTAGACTTAAAACTCGCATAGAATAACGGCCAATTTCGTATATCTCCGTCAAACGACATAATCTCGATTGGCGGTAATCTCGGTTTGCGGGCAACGGGCTCTGCTGAACATTTACCCTCCAATTGCGATTGTATACGCTTAATAATACAATAAAGATCATCGAATGAGGTATACGCCTGATAGTTCGGTTTTTCATCAGGATTGATAGAAAGTAATCTTGCGTTATAATCGTCTAACAACTTATGAAAATCTGTTCGAATACTATCTACTGTCATACAATAACTGAGAAATGCTTCGCTATTACTGTCAGACATAGATGCGGTTTTTGATCGTTCATAGATGTTTTGAATGCGCTCAAATAGAATATTGCGTTTTGCTTCTAAGATTGTCATCTCTTTGTCTTCCGACACGCGTGACTTCTTTTGTTGTGACATGCTTACGTAAGTATAAGATAATGAGAACGAAACAAAATAAGAATATCTAATGTATCTATTATTTTACCTAAGTAGGCTAAGTAGGCAACACTTTAGCGCTGAGGAATTAAAAGTTGCTCGAAATATGAGATTTACAAGACAACTATGATAGTTCCAGAATTAATAATTTAATAAGTAGGTAGCTACATAAAAGTTTACCTACTGATGCGGGCGGAAATAGCCATGTGACGGTTATGTGAATATATTAGGAGTATAGCTAGGTGCTATAACTGCCTAGGTATAGCGATATAACGTATAAAACGTAAATGAATCCAACTCGTATGGATCAAAAAAATGGTTCGGCGATACACCAAAACCGTAGGTAGGTTCTAGGCGACTTGGGAGGGAAATGGACTGTATACAGAGGATAGCGGTTCTTCGCCGCCTAGGAGATGGTTACGGGAAGAGGTGATTGAGTGGGTATAGGATATTTTCAAGGATGGAGGGCACTTACCTTATACAACCTTCTTCGTTTCCGAAGGGCAGTCTCCTGGTGGTTTCGTGATGCGGCTGCTTGTTTTCACTTCACTTCACCGTCACTCCCACTTGCAAGCGGTTTATATTTGCGGTAATAATCACATACAGCGATGCGGCGCGATACGAACGAGACGGCGTTCTCAGCGAGCGGAATGTTCTGGACTGTCACTCGCGTCGACGATCGCGGCGACGAATCAGGCGAAAGGCAGTGCCTCTTCCAGGGAGTGGGATAGAGGGAGACGGAAATATGGTATCGCTCACACTTGTACGTGGAACGATTGATCTTGGTGCGATTAGTTATAGATAGGAAGGTAGATGGCGCTACCATATATAAAAAAAAAGAAATGGACCGGGAAAAGAGCCCTGTGGAACGCCCATTCCTACTGACATACCTAAAGAGCTACTCCCATTAACATCTACATACTAAATTCTATCTCTAAGGTAGCTGGCAACAAGATTGAGTGCGGTACCTCTAATACCATAAAGTTTCAATTTACGTAAAAGTGTATTATAATCCACGCAATCAAACGCCTTTGATAGGTCACAAAAAACACCAATGGCATCCTTCGAGTTTTCCCAAGCATTAAAAATATGCTTTAACGAAGTAACACTGCCATCAACGGTCGATCGACCCTTAGTGAAGCCATACTATTCACTGTGAAATAAATTATTTATGTGAAAGTGGCTCTCTAATTGATGCAAAATAATCTATTCAAAAATTTTACTAATAGCAGGCAAGATAAAAAATTGGCCGAAAATTACTAGGGTCGCTCTTGGATCCCTTTTTGAATAATGGTATCACTTTACTGTGTTTCATTAGATCAGGAAATACCCCTGTATCTACGCATCTGTTGAATATTGCAGCTAAATATGGAGCTAAGCTAGAAATAATTTGTTGAACTAGTTTAACAGAAATGCCCCATAAGTCAACAGATTTTTTATTGTTGAGCGTCTTGAATACCTTAAGTATGTCATTGGTGTCAATATATTTAAAATTTCTGCTTTGCTTGGACATGAATCTAGACAGCTGGTTGTGTTCACTGGTATGTTTATGAAGAAATAGTTAAATGTCTGAGCAACATCAGTTTCCTAGTAATAATTTCACCATTAAATTTTAATTCATAATTGTTATCTACCAATTTAGCTCGACCAGTCTCATTGTTAATAATGCTCCAAGTAGTTTTAATTTTGTTCTTGGATTCTTTGATATGTTTGCTTAAATATAAGGATTTGGCTAAAGCACATGCCCTCTTGAAAACCTTTGAATAATTTCTAACATATTGAATAAATTCAGGATTAAAATTGTATTTCTTCATACCATATAGATCATACAACCTAGCTCTACTTTTGTATATACCTACTGTAGCCCAACCACAAAAATTTACTTTAATGCTCCTTGCAACCGTCTTCTGTTTATTTGTCTTCTTAAGTTATTACACTATTAGTGAAAACCGTACAAAGACCCGTTCGGTAGTTTTTAGTTCATACAGACAGACAGGGCGAAAAGAAGACTTAATTTTATAATCTGTACGAGTATATACTTCGCAATGTTAAACAAAATAATTTATTCATTATTAAGGCTATTAACCGACAAAGTTACATTCGTTAGCAGCCATTAAAAGCAGCCGATTCATATGACAAAAGCTATTCAAGACGGAAATAAAGAAAAAAAAAACAAAAATGACTTCCATCTAAGAAGTTATTTTCCCGTAGATTTCTCAGCGGATCTTGATATCATTTATATCTGAAACAGTTAAAGGTAGAAAATACTTTAACCTGTTTTACTTTAATTTTCGATTAATTTTAATCGTATTTTTTATGCGACTATACGGAATGTTCCATATTTGGTAAGAAACCTAAATATTGGTCCGTTTAAGTGGATCAAATTCCGAGACAAAGGCAAGTTGAGAAGACCGATGCGGTTTTCAGTGTTCCACTAGACACCAATATCTTTTTTGACTGGTGGTGAGACTCAACTAATTTTTGTCATCGCAGAAAAGAAAGAAGAAAATCTATTGGGTAATGTATTGGTGTCTATGAAGTAACTTAACTATTAAGTTTTAATGTCATGGTAAAATTATAATTATTAAAATATGAAAAAATATGTCTAAAAAGATATGAGTAAACATGCCAACACACTTGTATAAACCCAAATCTCTAATGACTTATAAGGTGATAAAATCGAGTAGGTAATGGATGGAGAGATCTCCATATAATGCCGTATGAACTTGCAAACGTCTTCTGTTTAAAAATTTTGTTGTACTCATCATTAATATTTTTAAATAAGCATTTATATAATTCACCAGGATCATCAATGGTTAAGTCAATACTGGCGATCTTGGCAGCAACATCATTACTAAAGTGTTTGAGGTGAGCAGAGGTCATTGGCCTACATGTAATTTCTTGTACTTTAGGGGTTGTATTAGTTGGAATTACAACCTTTTGCCCGCAGTGATCCGATGTCAAGTCAGTTAAAACATCCTTACTTAAATAAATACAATTGCAAAAAACATTATCTTAGTTAATGTTTTTTTTCATGTAGAAGAATGTGAGGTTATTCTGGTTGATTCAGAGAACAAAACATTTAAATTAAATGCCATAAATAACCGAAATAACCTAGTACAAATTGGTGATTTTTCTAACAAATTGACATTACAATCGCCACATACGATTATAGACTTCCTACTAGAAATTATGTATTTTAATTCTTTCAAAATGAGTAAAGTCGCTTTGAGGTGGTCGATAAACATACACTATAATATGTTGTTCAAGCTCAACACAAGAAAAAAAACAGCAGTGCGCTCGATAGAAAGTTTAGCTATATCCTTACGTTCTTTACATTTCAAACTATTTCATACATATATTAGAGAGCCACCACGAATAGCCTTCTTTAATGTATTTATAACTGAGTAATATTGATTGCTAAATATTAATTGGTCACCTCGCAACCAATGTTCCGTAATACATAAGATATCAATCTTATGTTTGTTTAAAAATAAATATATTTCTAACTCTTTGCCAGATAGGCCTTGTATGTTTTGATGAACTAAGTTTAAAACACATGAATACCTATCTGTTGTCTCAATTTGTTATTAAAACTGTGACTTCATTTGAGGTAATGTCAACCTTTAAAAGATAAATGAATCGTCTTTGTCAAGTATGCTACTCTTTTTAGGGAAATGCTCGTACATACGTGACTGTAGACTTAGCCCGCGGCTCCAAACGCTTGAATTTTACACCCGAAACCTTCTACAGGAATTACACAATTAGTGAAAACCGTACAAAGACCCGTTCGGTAGTTTTTAGTTCATATAGACAGACAGGACGAAAAGAAGACTTAATTTAATAATCTGTATATACTTCGCAATGTTAAACAAAATAATTTATTCATTATTAAGGCTATTAACCGACAAATTTACCTTCATTAGCAGCCATTAAAAGCAGCCGATTCAAAAGACAAAAGCTATTCAACACGGAAATAAAGAAAGAAAAACAAAAATGTCTTTCATCTAAGAAGTTATTTCCCCGTAGATTTCTCAGCGGATCTTGATATCATTTTTATCTGAAACAGTTAAAGTTGAACGCCCTAATAAAAATTGTTTTGGAGTTAATTGAACAAAAATACTTTTACCTATTTTACTTTCATTTTCGATTAATTTTAGTCGTATTTTTTATGCGACTATACAGAATGTTCCATATTTGGTAAGAAACCTAAATATTGGTCCGTCTAAGCGAATCAAATTCCGAGACACAGGCAAGTTGAGAAGACCGACGTGGTTTTCAGTATTCCACTAGACACCAATATTTTTTTTTTGACTGGTGGTGAGACTCAACAAATTTATGTCATTGCAAAAAAGAAAAAAGAAAATCTATTAGGTAATGTATTGGTGTCTATGAAGTAACTTAATTATTAAGTTTTAAAGTCATGGTAAAATAATAATTATTAAAATATGAAAAATAAATCTAAAAAGATATGAGTAAATATACACAAACACACTTGTATAAACCCAAATCTCTAATGACTTATAGGGTGATAAAATCGAGTAGATAATGGATGGAGAGATCTCCATATAATGCCGTATGAATTATTATTGATGTTGTACCCCAAATACAGAACACTAACTACTAAACGCTAACCATAAGGAATTTGAAAAGGTGTTTTTCGTAGCTTTATACATGACTTCTATCGAGGTATATTTGTAATAAATCATGATATAAAAAATAGTACATAGAAGGTTTTGGTGGATATCCACACTATTACTATTTTTAAACTGAAAACCGTTATTTTTGCATTTCATGCTTTTGGAGACAGACGAGCTGAAAATAACGTGGATTTGTTTTCATAGCTTTTTATTTTCCCATAAAACACGACATGTAATTTTTAAATCGATTGTCTGTTAAAAACGCTTGTGTAATGCTTGCTTGTTTTATACAGTGTATTGTTATCTTTTTCCATTCTTGTCTGCTGAATGAAATTGATCAGTAACGTTCGTTTAAGTTTTAATGTGTACAACCAACGAACATTATATAACCAAACATAATTATATTAATATAACCCAAGAAGGTAAAGAAGAAGAAGGCTAATATAGCCGTGTGGTTGACGGCATAGATAGCCGTGTGGTTGACGGCATAGATAGCTGTGTGGTTGACGGCATAGAATACAAGTGTCGCCACCCCCTATCTTCCCGTGGGTGTCGTAAGAGGCGACCAAGGGATAACACGATGCAAAAAACATCTTTGCGTAGAGACGGAAAACTCGACATCAAACCCTATACGACTGCCTCGTTGGTCTCGCGGCATAAGTGTGCGCGTGGGACTGGGTGGTCCCGGGTTCGATTCCTGGGTCGGGCAGTGTTATTGGGTTTTTCTGTCACGAAATTCTCAGTAGCAGCACGGAGTCTGGAAATGTGCCCGGTACGGCAATAGGCTCGCCCCTTATTACGTGGGACTAAAGTATATCTGGCGAAAAGTGGGTATAGAAATACACCTCTGCCTACTTCTTCGGGGTTATAGGCGTGAGATTATGTATGTATGTATGTATAACCCAAGAACATTCATGTATTTACTGAAATATACAGGAGCGATTGAAAGATACATGTACTCTACATGTTATTTTCAATGCTAACTGACAAGTTTCCTGCATAGAACAACGAGCTACAGCAGTGTGTTATCCTTTCACGAACTGCATTTCATGCGCCACCATTGACATTCTGCTGCAACGGATAGAAACGGCTTTGCACTGAAATTATTTGATTTCTCCATTGGAACAGCGATGTCTGTCGTATTTGATATGAAATGGAAAATAATATGATGTACAAATAATGTTTTAATAATGAACAAAATTTTCCAAGGGATAGCCCACTCATCATGTCGGCCTAGAGCAGTCCACTGCTGGACATAGGCCTCGCCCCAAGGTTCTCCACACCGAACTTAGGCCACTAGAGAGGCCTAAATCCAGCAGCGCACCACAGTAGTGCTGGTCACAATGTAAGTTAGGATTGGATTTACGTTCAAGACGATTGCCGCTATATACATTTCTAGATTGATGCTAGGAAGTACAAATATGTACATTTAAACAACGTGCATGTAGAATACCCGAACAAAAATAACGAATTATCTATAGAATCATTTACGTGTTCTGTTTATCCCGTAAGAGTAAGTTTTTGCAATACTAACGTTGTAACGTAGATATTTCTCATTGTCCGTTACACCACCAGATTAGGCATATAATAGACCGACTAATACACCGCGTGAAAACTGGCAATGATTTACGTGAAATAGTAACTACAGCAAATTAAGCAGTAATATAGTACCCATTGTATGGAGTGTGTCTGTGAGCATTCTTGAAACAATTTAAACCTTCAGAACATAAATTTTGCTAATTGTCTTTGTCTGGTAGTGTCTTGATGTGGTAATATTGAAAATCATGAATCATTTAAACAATGCAAAAATAAACATTATTTCATTTTATAATAAGGATAAGGATGAATGATGTCTAAACTAAGTATCTCTCGTCAACAAGTTCGAAGTTTGTTGTCTTACCTCGGTCGGAAATTCACACCCAGTGACTACCCTTAACATTCAAGGAAGTATTTAGACGTGAGAAATTTCGCAACTCCCTTGTTATACAGCGTGTAATTCAAATGAAATGCCCTATTTAGAAGCATTCTGTATAATCTTGATAGTCTGTGGGTTACAAATTATGGATTTTAGATGCGCAGTTAACATGTTAAGACGAGCAATCATTGTTTAATGTTTATACCAAGATTTTTGTTCATTGGTCTATAGATGCAGTCAAGTCTACAGAAAAATATTATGTATATGACAGTTAGTTGATTGCATATCTGAATAGAAAAAAAAAATAGACGTCAAATGATTATGATGTAGGTAAATATGATGATAATAAATGTTGGATCTCCTCGTACATATAGTATAATACGATCGTTTTGTAACTATATGGCATTGATGGCAAAAGATGGCATTCACATAATGTGAGAGAAAGTTGCTACTTTATCTAAGATGGGATAATAGTCTTACCAGAGACAGTGAGTTAAATTCTCGATCTGACACGACTAAAATCACAAGTCCTGTTAAGTCGGACGTACTTTTTTGTGATTGCAATCATAAAGACATAAAGACATATTTATTTCTGCATTTTGGTTGTTAACAACACTTATACAAGTCAAAACCCTATTCTAGATGATGCCGGCTTTTCCTAGCTAAATGACTTCTTGAGAAGAAAGGCCGAAACAAACTCAGAGTCATTGTTTTTCTTTTTGTCACTTCAATTTTTTAGTATTTTCTTGGTCTTTTAAAGTCCAGACAAAAAAGGGTCTAGTATGCAAGTACAATGTAGGATATCGTCTGACGCTTTCGACTGACTCGGCCCACTGATTAAACAGCAATCGTACGGCTCAACCTTGATTGAGGAAGCCAGGACGATCTGTATCACTATGCCTCCACGCCATCAGAAGGTGTATGCATAAGCATGTCAGCCTAAGCCATCAGACAGGTTGCCACAACTATTTGTTTAAATGTTTAATAATGTCCACATCGTACTCACATATGCCATGCAATCACGGAATATCTTAATTTATAAAATCCTTGCGTTACTGACTGACTGACAGACATGCTACAGCCGAAACTACTAGGCGCAGGAAGCTGATATTTGGCATGTATGTTTCTTGGAGACCGTAGGGGTGCACTAAGGAGGGATTGCCCGAAATTCTCACGGGATCGGCCAAAACGGGTAAATTAAAAAAAAAATGCAGGCGTAGCTGCTGGCGTCCTCTAGTCAAACTATATAAGCAGAGACGAAATGTCAAGGATTTAATTTTCCCAACGTATCACTCTACACTTTGACACTGAAGTCGATTTTATACAAAATTTCAAGATGCAAGAATGGCTATCCATTTTACAATAACTCTTTGACGGTGAAACACGCCAGCCACAAGGCCACGCCGGCCACAAGGCTGCGCTGGCTACCAGGCCGCGCCAGCGATCAAGCCGCGCTAGCCACCAGGATTACCCAAAAGGGAAATAAATCTACCAATAGTATTTCATGGATTCGTCTCATTGTATACCCACTGAATAGAGTATCCGTTCTTTCAGACTAATTCAACGTCCGCACTTCGTCAATTTTAAGCGATTTTCAAATTTATTTACAGCTTCACAACTACACAGAACGTAACTCCCGTCCATACTCTCAATGAGCTATGTCAAAACTGGATTTGACCACTGACAAAAACTAAAACCAAATGCGAACATGGCGAGAACTGATAAGCTACTTTCGGACAAACTCATTTCCTTTGGCTACATAGAGGCAACGACTACAGTTCTGAAATAACCAATCGTCAGTCCATGAGTACTTTCAGATTCTCGCAACACGCTCTTGTCATACATACATACATACATAGATTCACGCCTGTTTCCCCCAAGGGGTAGGCAGAGGCATATTTAACGCCCACTTTTCGCCAGTGTTTTGATCCCACGTAATAGGTGGCGAGCCTATTGTCGCTTATCGGGATATTTTGTTTGCCAGAGCCCCGTCCGTTGAGCGGCAGGTGCACCACTTGGAAGTGAGGTTGGCTTGGGACCCTAAGTTCTTGGTGGGAACCCTATGCTCTTGTCATACGACACAAAAACTAGAGGTAGATCATTTTAGCGATTAAATGAGAGCTACTTGAGTAGCAGGGTATCCGAGATTGCGATCAACGACCACACTTTAATGTACTACGCTCTAGGATTAAGAGAAAATTCTCGAACAGCAACCCTAGTCGTTCGGCCATTCCTGGCACAAGTCGGTGGGCAATAAAAGGTACTCTGATCAAAATCATTACAGGTTTTAATGAAAATATCAACTAACTCTTTCTCTCGAAGCTGACATGTTGAACAACACGCATACTCGTTAAAATAATAAGAAACTCATTAAAACATTGCATTGCTGATACTCTGACATCCATTGGGTCTTCAACATCACGCTATGCAACCTCCATCCGGTTACACAACACCACCCGGATAATAATTTCGAGCGTTTAACAAAGTAATCTAAAAGTAGGTTTGTTGAACATGTTGCTTCGGTTTTCCTTATCACATAGCAGACTATAAGAAAATCTTACTAGGCTGATACTCTAGATGTTAAGTTACTACCAAGTATCCAACCAGTCTTTATAGCGTTATAATTTTGTCATGGATAGTCTAAATACGAAGCTTATTCTAACCTAATCATTAGCGATACAGCAACGGACCTTTCGCATTCAAGACGATGGACAACGTTTGTGATACTATGACAAATGCACTAACGGCTGTCTTGTTTGAGCACTACCGGAGACTATGACTAACACAAAAGCTTCAGGGTAAAAGACTAACCAGAAAGCTACTTTGCTGGTCCAATCAACGGCATAGCAAGGCTTATCATGTAGCCGCTCAAACGGCTTATCCAGTTTATGCAAATCTACACTGACGGTAACGTGGGTAACAAAAAATTATCACAACAACGACTAACAAAGTACCCATTTAATGAGAATACGGTTAACCATACAATCATCACTAACGATCACTTACCTAGTTCTACATACCTACAATGAAAATTAAAATCTCTGAAACTGATTATCATAACATACTACGATGATAATTGATAACTCAATCATTTTCTTCTACGTCTGAAAATCGAGTTTAACAGCTTCTACTATAAACACTATCACTCTTAAATGTCCTAAGCATAACTTGGAATTGGCCAGAGAACTCGGGGCACTTGATAAAAATTCACAGCGTATCACATTAATATAAAAAAACACCGTAGGTAATTTTCACGCGTAAAACCTTAAAATTGAATTAAATTTTACTAGTAGTGCCATCTAATAATCGTGAGTAAGAAAAATTTTAAGGTGCCATGTTATAAATTTATGCACAAAAAAAGCAGGTGTAATTGCAACCAAAAAAAAACACCAAAAAAAAAAGGTGTAATTGCAACACCGAGATAGTCTGTACAACTCAGAATTACAACGAGTAACAGTGTCACTTTTTACTTAAGCTCTGATCACGTTTAAATGAAAACCGTTACGTATTATCAACACCACGAGTCGGTAAAATAATGGCGCTAGTAATATCTTTTGACAGGTTGGTCAGATTACACTAACCAACCAACCCCACTCGTCTAGACAGCACTGCAGTTCACACGTCTATTTAAGAAATAAAAGCTACAACTTGTTCTACACAAAATCAGCACAGTCAGAAGCAATAGCTCCGCACAGTCTTACACTATGAACTTAGTATGTACGA
Organism: Euclidia mi; assembly: GCA_944739405.2. Classification (NCBI taxonomy): domain Eukaryota; kingdom Metazoa; phylum Arthropoda; class Insecta; order Lepidoptera; family Erebidae; genus Euclidia; species Euclidia mi. The sequence continues at coordinate 26,545,473 of OX123189.2, read as the reverse complement.
TTCGATTAGTTTACCAACTTTAACGCCGCTGCCCTTCGCTGCGCAAAGGACAGTCTAGACCGGAGTTATTGTTCTAGATTTAGCAGAAACCAACCGAAGCTCGGTGTTGGTTCTAAAACCAATATTACAACTGCACTATAACAATAACTAGCACGTTTCACTCAAACGCACTTGCTTGGAATAATGCAAGTTGGCCTGTACGCTCACTCTCGTTACTATTACAGACCACAAAGTAAGACCGAGACAAGATAATCTATTTGCAGGTAAGCATGATATGATCACAAGCTACGCGAGTGCAAGCCACCCTCGCATGAAGAAATAAAAATAATCGCTTTCTCTTTAACTGGCGTATCAAACTCAAAACCCCCGTTCGAAATCTATTTATTTATTTATTTAAGGCACACCAACAACATAATTACAAAATCTTAATTATAAAATTTTTACTTGGTTATACATCTCTAATGCTGTGTAAATATGTCACTTAAAGGTGCGCATACCATTCATAGTACATTTATCGTGGATTATGATAAACAATTTAGAAATATAATTGGTACTTGCTGTGATATGGAATCTAGTTAATTGGTATTATTAAATTTAAATTGAATCGAGACCAAATAAAATCAAAATAAATTCAAGACAAAATTAAGTCAATATCAGGATAAAATCAAATTAGAAATAAATTTAATTAAAATTAAATTAAATCAAATTAAAATTAAATAAACATTAAATCGAAATCAAATTAAAATTAAATAAATATTAAATCAAAATTAAATAAACATTAAATCAAAATCAAATGAAATTCAAATTAAAATTAAATATTCGTTGAATCAAAATCAAATTAAATGCAAGTTAAAATTAAACAAACATTAAATCTACGCTATAGCTAAGAACACTGAGGTAGTCGGACAACCATACGCTAACATAAAATACGGCAAAGGTCGACATTATATCGTTCAGTACTACCCACATTTTTTTTGTCTTTTTCTTCTTTAAGCTATCAAAAAGAAGATTATTCTTGAGATCATGCCATGGAAAACACAACACCGTAAAAGTCGAACGGTTCCACAACTCTGTCTCGTGTAGGAATCGAACCTACAGCACTCGCTACGATGTGATGGCGATATCACCACAACGATTATGTCATTTCCAAGGTTAAACGCGTAATGTTTCACAACTATCGCCACTAAATAAAATTGGCAGTACCAATAAAAAGAATCTGAAAAAATACGCTCACCACGGTTGCGGTTGACAGTTCAGCTGATTCACCAACATAGCAGTGTTAGCAGTCGCCCTCGCTCGCGCCTTGTGGTGGCGCTGGTCCATGATGCCACTTCTGATGTCAGGGTTGCTTGATTTTTGGCCGGTATCAACACTTCACAACACAGTTTGTTATAAGTTCACACCAAATCAAATTTAACTAAACTGACTATAATTATTTTGGATTACTGAACACGAAACGAGTGACAGTTTCTAGGTACTTGTTGTCCGCCCGGAGTCTCCAAGAGAAGTGATGGCTGTGTCGCTCCGTTGAACGTCAACCGTCACCCCCCTCTTTAACTGTAGCGAATGTCACAATATACTCTGTCGAAGCGCGCCATCTTCACACTTCCGTTTCGTAGTCAATTGACGTCTCGTGTAACGTAATACTCCACGTACTGCGTTATAATATCTCGCAGGCGCTTAACGCTAGCTTAGCCGCAGAGCGTTCGCAATATTACCTTATATGGTAATGTTCAGAGCCACAGTCAATCAGTGACTCATAGGCCTATACCTATATAAGATGGGTGCGCGATCTAGATCGGTCACTTTCCCTAGACGTCGGAACGCTGCCGCTACACCTCGCTGATGGTTGTAGTGACAACGAAGTATTATTCTACTTCCTATCTACTGTCCCGCTGGGGGTAAGCATATTCTAGTCGTCTGTGTGCCTATATGTTCTGTCTGTAGTATCTGTGTCTCCTAAGCATAACAGCCGATCTAGGGATGGCCTGTTTCTGACCAGTTGTTGTGTATTCTCTATGCTGTTTCCAGTTCTCTATACGGGCTGTCTACAACGCTACGGTCTGCACCTGACGATTCTTCCTACGGGCCACGATTCACCCTACGTGCTACAAGCCACAAGCTGCTGGCACCGTGCCGCTACAAGCCGGCCGCCACCCAAGCCTCCGTTCCTGCCTACGAGCTCCTACAGCCAGGCCACGGACGCCTGACTGCACCGGGTTACGCCTGAGCCTCACCGCTCGGCTCACATCGGCTGTACCGCTGCACCACCTGAGCTTGCCGCTCAGCCTGCACCTCGACCACGGAGCTGCCTACCCAGCGTGCAATTCGGCCAGCTCACCGTCGACTCTACGAGCGGTCTACCCTGCAAGCGTCGGAGGGCAGCAGGAGTCTACACTCCAGCCTTCAGGCCAGTGCTTACCTAGTTCGGTCATACTGTATGTGAGCGGTCATCATCATCAGCCTTTATCAGTCCACTGCTGGACTAGGCCTCTCCTTTGAAAGGAGGAATTGGCCTACTATACCACGCTGGCCAAACGGGTTGGTATAGGGTTTGTATCAAGTTTTCCTTCTCTTACAGTGCTGTTATCTGCATAATATGCTCCCTCTGTCGGCTCTTACGTCACCCATGGGATGATATGGGGTGGTGACAATCCGTATTCATAATCCGTCACCACACGGATAATGTGAGCGGTAGTGAGACATAATAAAGAACCTGTTCAACCTAGCAGTGTTTCTCTTGAACCCCGACATCCTACCTGAGATCCTCCGTCTCACCGTACATTAGTACGGGACGTCAATTGATTGATTGATTGATCATTGTACTAGGCTGATCGAGTCTTGAATGTTAGTCACGGCACGCCGTAATATATTTTTGGACGAACTTTACGTTGTTAACATCATGCAAATGTAATCAATCGTAAAAGCTTGCATATTAATTGTAATTAATTAATATCTGTTAATGAGCAGAAGATACCTCATTAACAGGGAGGATTTGATATCAGAAACAGCTTTTATTGATTCCCAATCAAAATTGCAGTCGGCGCATTGCAAATGTTATTTCATTTATCTGTTATTAACTGCCCGATGCTCTTTATGCGTCGAACAGCCCTCAGAAATACAGCTGCTACAAACACTACCGTCGGTATCGATTTCAGTGAAATTATATTTTGCGTAATGAGTAGTAAAGTCAGATTCTCGGTATATCAATTGCAATGCCAGCAAGGTATTTGTTTTATTGTTCATCAATTGTATTGTGTGGCTACTTCAATAGTCAGACTCTTACTGACTAAAAACCAACCAGTGTTCCTCATGTACCCGTGTGTCGGGGAGTCGGGTATCACCGAAGCATTCCTCGGGTATTGGCCCGCCAGATGGTCAGGCGGGCCCGAACAAAACCCCCTTGGCGGCGGATAAAGGTGTTGGGCTCCGGCGCCAAAACACCCAGCGGTCGAAGAGGATAGGGAGGACAACGCAACACCGCATCTCCTCTTCCTCTGCGGCCCCACCGCGATGCAACAAATGGTGCGCCCATTTGGTCGCGGGAGATAGGGCGCGCGGTAACGCAACACCGACACGCCTCTACTTCGGCGACCGCACCCGACTGCGAGGGACAGACAGAACTGTCCCCTGCACCCGCACCTTGGGACGCAACCTACGCAGGCCTCAGCCAAGCCCACGTGGAGAGTCCCCTCCCGGGATCCCACTTAGCTTCACCGTGGGTGTAACTCAAACCCACGGTTACTGAGCCCCCCACCACTACAAGGTGGAAATCCCACGGGATGGTCATGTTGTGTACTACATTTATTCTAATTTTAATATTTTTTTTACATATACTCACACCTGTATCCCCGAAGGGGTAGAAAGAGGTGTAATATTATACCCACATTTTGCTATGAATTTTTAGGTCCCGCGTAATAAGGGCGAGCCTATTGCCGTTACCGAGCACATCGCCAGACTCCGTGCTGCTACTGACTATTCGGAAAACACTTTTGCCTGACCCAGGAATCAAACCCGGGACTACGGAGGTAGAGGCCCGATATAAGGTTTTTAATTGAATTTGATCTAATCAAATATGTCAAATCGATCAAATGGCAAAACGCTAGTCGTCAACGCCAGCTAATCACTCACAAAACTGAAATTTTCAATCAAAAGAACGATTTATTGCACAATCATAAGAACGATTTATTGTAAACAAAGTTACACCAAGTAGAACCGATGTTCAAACGTTTTTGCTGGCGATATGCGCCAGCAAAAACAAATAATTTAAAACAGCATGTGGAAACCTGCTATTTCAAATAGTTTGGCTGCAAATAAGCAGCATTACCGTTGCACGATCTGGTCGCTTTAGTGGCTGCCAGGATGAAAAGTTTCCGAACGAGAGCAGTTACTAACACCATCGATATCATACCGCTTCATATAGGTTTTTTTATAATTTATAGTTCAGATTATTTGTTGGAATGCACGCAGATATTTTAGCAAGATTTCTCTGTGTGCGTGTGTGACTAGTGTACCTACTCGACTAGTTGTGTGTACGTAATAAGTGAGTTAGTCAGAGGGCCTAGACAAGTGGTATTTGCTTCTCATTTCTACTATCGCTATCGTTTCCTTGCCATAGTAACATGCTTTTCGTTTTTCATTGACCTATCGTGGCAGCGATAGCCTAGCGGAGAGACCGACAGACTGCTACGTAGAGGGTCCGGGTTCGAATCCACGGTGCGCACCAACGACTTTTCAGAGTTATGTGCGTATTAAATTGTTAATTATCGCTTGCTAAACGGTGAAGGAAAACATCGTGAGGAAACCTGCATGTCTGAGAGTTCTCCATAATGTTCTCGAAAGACATGTGAAGTCTGCCAACTCGCACTAGGATAGCGTGGTGGACTATGGCCTTACCCTTCTCATAGTGAGAAGAGGCCCGTGCAAAGCAGTGGGACAGTATATATACAGGGCTGATGCTGACGTGATATATCGCAAGCCTATGTCAGTTTTACATTTTGCACTTAGCGAATGCCACGTTTCTATAGAGCCTGTTTTGTTTAAGAAGCGTGCTACATAAGCAAAGCGGCACGTGCCTGGCAAGTGTTTTAATCTCATAACTGCTTGGTCGAATTTAAAAGCCAATTTGGTTTGATCGTTGAATAAATGTATACTAGCAAATCCTTCATCTTCAATTTGCGAAAACAGTAACTGTAATTGGCAGCTATCATCATATGTAAATGGAGTTTCAAAAGTCAAATATTACTTGTCATATATATGATTGAGCACGATACGTTTGGATATTTGTGAAGTATTTATTGACATAATATGTAGTTAAGTTATAAGTTAGCCGTTGAAATTGTTTATTGCTTAACGTCATTTCTTTTCGGAAAAGTATCAGTATATCTACTGCTCTACAGTGTAGACATTTTCGGAAAATTATCTACAAATGGTACAGACCTAGTCCAGCTTACCAATTTCATGTGCTTAAGAATATCACAGAGAAAAAAAAAACATATAACAAAAAGTAATATACTGATACTAATTTTGGCATCGCCCGAATAGTTTTTTCTACATGCAAAAAAAGATGATTGTATTCTTCCAAATAAATAAATTCATCTAACAATTTAGTTAAAAACAATTTCGTAGACTTTTCTCAACGTAAAAGTTTTCTCACGGGGTTTTCATGCAGCGTAGCATAAACGGATAGTTACCATAATTAAATTAACTATCCTACAGTAACCGCTTTGGACTAATTAGATTAGCTGTTTTAACGCGAAACTGCGAAACGTTAGTAAACAAAAATATTAAATGTAATACACGTTGTTTGAAATAGAATTAGTTTTTATTCTAAGTCAAATCGATTATATCGATTAAGTAACTTAGTGATATTAAAATTTTGTTTAGTCTATTGAAAATTTCTGACAATGGTCACACTGAACTGTCAACTTCCGCCTTGAAAAATTAAGACGTCGTCTTGGTCTGTCTCGCGAGATTGTAATTGATATAAATTGATCGCCTTTTGAATTAACGCGAATTGAATCAACTTGTAAATACTTATAATTGCCGCTTTTGACTTCCGGCAAAGTTTGTGATAATTTGTGAAATATTGAACTTTATAAAACACGTGTGTGAATTCCTGTTGGTGCTTGGAGTAGGACTTCGCCGAATTGGGTTCACTGGTATTTATTCGATTCTCTTGTTATTTTGGCCAAAATTATGAGTTAATCTTATAGGTCCACTCAAGAAGAGCATCAGTGAAGATATCAGGTTGTAACGTAAAAAAGCCTTTCAAGTGTCCCTTGTTACGTTATCCCTACTAGGGTGTGTTTAAATGAGAAACGTGGTTAAATGTTACAATAAAAATTGATTTAATTGCCAATTAATTTTAGACATCATATAGCAAGCGTTACCTTAATGAAAAAAATTACTATTTATGTGATATTAAAGAAAATTTACACAGGGTCGCGTGGTTCGGCGAGGGGTGGGTTGATGTGGAGAATCCTGCTGCCCGTTCGTCCAGGAGAGTTGGTTGACTTAACTCGGTGCCGCCGGAAAAAGGGCCGAATGCAGCCAGCGCTTCAATATTTATAGGAGCTCGCGGTGCGGTGGGAGCGGAGCTGCAAGCGGCCGAGAGGTGGTGTCCTCTCGACGTCACAGCGACGTCACACACTCCCCCCATTAGGCCAGAATTTTCCCAGAGGGAAAATTCTGTGGCTGGTAGGCGGCAACTGCATTCGGAGACCCTGAAACAGATGAGTGGTAGTGGTATCAGTAGGTTAAATACAAGGCAACTATTAACCCTGAAAGAGGAAAAAAACAAGTATAACCCTCGGCCATTCATACGTCACCAAGCATTGAACGTTCCTATAACCTGACATTCATCACATTCAAAAAAGCCTACACACAATCATACGCATGTACAAGCCAACATTCATTCACGATGCGAATCGCATTCATTATAATACACGACGCGCGAAGAGGTATTATACGTGAGTTTTATAGCAAATAGTCACCCAGTCTATGTTGGTAGGCACCACCTGACCACCCATATTCGATAAGTAAAATTAATTGAAAGAGTGTAAGTCGTAAACCAATATTACGATCTTACTATATTACGATACTAACAATCATACGATTAGTTGGCAGTATCACAAGCAAATTGCTCATTAACAAGGTAGATGCAATATTGCAAGGACAATTTGTATTCATTTAAAATGGAATAACAATGAAGGTTTGAACCAGTGAACACGTGAGTCATCACTGCGCGCTTGGCGCCGGCCGCATTCCATTGTCGCGGACAAATAACTGGTTTCTGATTATGATACAAAATCGACAACGGCAAATACACAATTCGGAATAGGTTGCAATGTATAGTACATTACCGCAGGAGACAATCGATGACATAGTGTACACAACCATAGCCAAAAACACAAAAAAAAAATATTCACGGCAAGATGTAATGTATAGTACATCGTCGAAGGAGACTGTCGACGACATAGTACACACTACCATAGTTAAAAACACAAAAAAAAATCGCTGCAAGATGTAATGTATAGTTAAAAACACAAAAAAAAATAAACACAATCGAGAATCGAACCACAGACCGATCCGACACAACCTTTCAGCCACTGAGCCATAAGGGAAAAAAATTATTTATTATATTACGATCAGTCATTACCAAAGCTATAAGTAACAAGATATATGGGTACATGATTTAGCTGTAATTAGGAGTTAAAGATTTTTATATTATATGTAACGAAGTGCTAAGTTATTTTAGTGATTAGTTCATTAGTGATGAGCATTAATCATTACATTCTTAAACTTTGTAGTGAGTTAATTTAAGATCTTTTATATGGCAATCACCAAGCGGTTTTTGTTTGGCAAGCCATAACTGATAGTTAGATAAATAACAGATTCTTTGTAACAATATTACATTTAATAAAATATTTTACAATTTATAACTGAAACATTTATTCATTTTATGTTAGCATGTTTACATAAATCATTAACACAACACAATGCATTATCTTGTGAGCTTCGACTCGAAAACAAAAGAACCATTGTTGGCCTTCACAAATGATTATGTAGGTAATTATAACTTTGTATAGATATGCGTCTTACATTGTTGTTAATGACACTGTACCCAATCGTTTATAAACTTATTTATGCTGTAATAGAATAAGATTCAGTTATTTTATTCAGCTTTTAGGTTTAAAATAGTTGATTGTAAAATACGAAAGGGTATTCTTAAACTTGTACATCAATTAATTCGCTTTAGTTATTTAAGTATTGAAATTATTTATTAATTTGTGTGTAAACAGCCACTTTAGTTATTTAATGAGGTATAAATATTATTTATTTGATTCATATGTAAATAGGCACTTATTTATTCAAGAAAAGAAGTTATTGATTCAATTTATGTGCAAATACCCACTTTAGTTAAAGTTAGTTTCAATTCAATTAAGTTTGATAAATTCAGTTAGATATAATAACATTTGCGTTAACACAAGAACACAATGTAACCACTACTTAAACTGGTCTAGTAAAACCAGATGCATAGCATTTAGTAAAAAGGAAACAAATTACATATTGACAATTAAGTAGTTTTCCGGCCGTCAGCGGCTTAATTTTACCATTTATTTAGCATTATATGTTTTATATATTTCAATAGAAACCAGACATTGAAAGAACAATCCTAGCGACAAAAAACATTACAAAAAGAACATAATTCAATAATTGCGACGCAGGAATTTTATGATTGAGTTCACAATGAACAGTAAATGCATAAATAGATGCATTCTCAAATAACATACCGATAGGCAGTAACAAGAAGATAAAATCGAAGACCAAAAACAACGATTGTAGCATAATAAACATTTGACAAAACGAACAACTAATAATTCTACGATGATATTCGTATTTCTATACCAAATAGACAATAATTACATTCGTTCATTATTGTTAGTGAGCAACCTGCATGCGACACGTGTACATTTTATTAATAAATGAACGCGGAATTCTAGCTAGATACCTAGTATATAATACGCTAGCATCTTAGGTACGTTCATTCTCAGCCAGTCCAACTATGTTAGGTACACGTGGTATAATAAAGATGCAACTTTCTTAGTAAGAAAGAAATGAATAGTTAATTTTAAAAGATAATCGCCGTAGTAGGCGGTAAAAGTATTTAATAATAGCTACTATATAGAAATATATCGCCGTACAAAATCACTAGCAGAAGGTTATAGTAGAAAATAGAAATAAATGAAAAAGAGAAGGGTGTGAATTCGTTCCATAAATCAGCCAAAGCAGCAATTATTAGCAATAATTACCAGTAGCACTTAATTACCGTAGTGGCATTTAAAAAAACTAATCGCGAAGCAATGCGATCAAGGTGACCTTAGCACGTCGTTAGTGGACGTGAGGTCATAAATCGCAAAATACAAAGAATGCGATCGACGAATGTGACCTTAGCGCGTCTTTAGAGGACACGTGGCCGCAGTCGAACGATTATAACTCGTTACTTATGCGGTTGATACACAATAATTATCACACGCGGTAACAGAAAAAGTTATAATATAAAAATGCTTACCATTCGTAGTAAGACAAAATTTGTCTGTTGTGACCGGCTCAACACAAAACCGACCTTCCGAGCACAACAGAGCAAAAAGAGAAAATGTCTATTGTGGCCGACATAACACCACCGACTTTCCGTCCACAATAAAACAAGCAAACAGAAACAATAAATGCCACTAAAATAATTACACACTGCTTTGAAACGATTTCACACATACACAAAAAATAAAAAATAAAGACTCACCGGGCAGCGGATTCTCAACAAAACCCTACCTATATATTCCCGTGGGCGCCACTGTAACGTAAAAAGGCCTTTCAAGTGTCCCCTGTTACGTTATCCCTACTAGGGTGTGTTTAAATGAGAAACGTGGTTAAATGTTACAATAAAAATTGATTTAATTGCAAATTAATTTTAGACATCATATAACAAGCTTTACCTTAATGAAAAAAATTACTATTTATGTGATATTAAAGAAAATTTACACAGGGTCGCGTGGTTCGGCGAGGGGTGGGTTGATGTGGAGAATCCTGCTGCCGGTTCGTCCAGGAGAGTTGGTTGACTTAACTCGGTGCCGCCGGAAAAAGGGCCGAATGCAGCCAGCGCTTCAATATTTATAGGAGCTCGCGGTGCGGTGGGAGCGGAGGTGCAAGCGGCCGAGAGGTGGTGTCCTCTCGACGTCACAGCGACGTCACAAGGTGAGTTGAAACATCTTATTAATACTAGTTGTGATTCGCTGTGCAACGCAGTGCATTGTGTCTGGATCCTTGTCTATCGTGGTCAGGTAGATGTATTACAGCTTCCACTGCGCACTTTGAAAATCCCTGCCTGCCTGCGGTAATTCTAGACATAAATTTTGGTGCAGAGCTGTAGTTGAAATTTAGCCGCTGTTGCATTACTGAGTATAAATTCAGATTGGTAGAAGCTTGTATCTTATCACCTTGTAGACAGTATTGTAGTGTTTGTCAGGTCAGTTATTGTCTAAAATACATTATATTTAATTGTATAAGTTGACCTAGATAATTTGAAACACATTGTCACACATAACCTCAATCAGTATTTGTTTGATTTAAATTGTTGAAATCTAGCATAGATTTGTTGCTGTTACTATTAATAAGTCACTTTGATTGGATACATATCAGTTATATGTATCAATTGATTTAGTTTATTGCATATATTGATATATTAAGTTTGAACCTTACATTGCTAAACCTTGTTATAATATATAGATAATATTGCTAAGTAACACGTATTCTGTGCTTACTTACTATTGTATATCTCAAATAACACAGCCAGTCTGTCTGTTGCAAGTAATAAGTTAATTTATTTGAATATTTAACTTTAATTAACTTATTTGAAGTTTCAACTTTTAATAACTTTGTTTTGTGTCAATATATATTGAAACTATTAATTTTGTTGGACAGTGGATACCTGTCACTTGCCTGCACCTGCAGTAAACAGGCTAATACTTTGTTGGTTTCAAAGAATTAAGAAAAAATAAGTTTTGATTGTTAATATTATTTAACGCTTGTCCGGGCTCTTTTGTAATTTGATTATGTTAGCTATCAAGGACTTGTGTGCGGCTGCTGGTGCTATTGCACCAGATTTGCGCTGGTTTGCCTCGGCCAGTGCCTTAGTGAACCGGCCTGATCGCCAGCAGGCCTTACTACAAAGGTACGAGCGGATCGATGATCGCCTGGCAAGTGTGGAACAGCAATTCCGCACTTTCAGCGCTTGCTGTCTCGAAGTGTCAGTCAATAAATTCACCGCTGACCAGCGAAATAAGGTCAGCGAAGACTATGCCCAGGTCTTAGACCTGTATGATGCTGTCTCCAATAGTGCGAGATAACTAGTTGCCGATAGGGAAGGGCAACCTGGCCTGAAGCAGGAGCTTCCTAGGTCAGCACCGGGGCTGGTGAGTAGGCTATCTACCTTAAAACTGCCCTAATTTTGAAGGCTGCCTAGGAAGCTGCCTGGGCTTCGTTAATTTGTTTGACAGCCTGGTCAATGATAGGGCTGACCTTCGGCCGGCACAAAAATTGGCATATTTAATGTCGGTTCTGGATGGGGAGGCCAAGGGCCTCATCCAGCATCTGCCCGTGTCTGACGAGGCGTACCAGACGGCTCGGGACTTAATTACCCGTAGGTACCATAATAAGCGTGGCCTCGCCGACACGCACATCGAGCAGATTTTGGGTTTGCCGACGCTCTCCCGGGTCTTTGGGTTGTGCACCCAACTTTTGAATCCGCTTTTGGTGGCCATCAACGCACTTAAGTGCCTTGACCTGCCCGTGGACCAATGGTCCTATCTATTGGTGCACATTGTACTAAAAAAGCTGCCTGCCGACCTGAGGTCCCGTTTTGAGCAGCGCTTTGGTGGGATAGCGCGACCCATCTACCCTCCTTTGCTGACCTGGAGAGGTTCCTGGAGGATGAGTGCCGGGTCTTGGACAACTCCGGTGGTGACACGCCGGCTAAGACGCAGCCGCCCAAGGTCAAGGAGCAGGCTCGCGTTCACACCCGAGCCAATGTTGACCGGCGTCCTCCTCGCTTTGCAGTCACGCAGAGCCCAGTGGAGTGCTCTTACTGCAAGGTCACGGGGCACAGAACGGCCAGTTGTAGGGCATTCTTGGACCTACATGTCACCTCTCGTAGGCGCATCGCGAATGCCTGCCGCCTTTGCTTCTCTTGCTTGGGGTCCCACTACCAGCGAGACTGCCCAAACTCTCGCCCCTGTCCTCACTGTGGAGGACAGCATTTGGACATTCTCTGCATGAATGCCAGAGAGGTAGGCCGCTTGTCCAACCAGCCGACGCCGCGCACGGGCGGGTGTTTTGAAGGTGGCAGCCGAGGTTCACCGGCACGCAGCCGAGAGTCGCCTCGCTCAATTGATCGCCACTCACCCCGCTTGGAGAACCGTAGCGTGCGCACGCCTCCTCTCTCTCGCGCACCTGAATGTGCTGTTTAGCGTCACCAGCACCATGACTGCTGCCCCAGGTATTCCCCTCCTTTGGCGGAGCGTCCCCGCCTTGACTCGCGCCCACCTCGTTTTGGGTGGGTGCGTCACTATGACCCCCCACAGATGGCGCGCAGATCGAGTCATCGCGCCTTTGAGGACTTCAAGCCGCACCCTCATTTTGACTTGCCAGGTGGCCAACGGTCGCCGCCCAGGCAACAATAGGTCATTGACCCCTGCCCTATAACGCCAACCTCCCCCATTGAGACCGTTATCCTACCAACGGTTGCTGTTAGGGTCTGGGGACCCACGGGGACCTCTGTTGTTATCCGTGCTATATTGGACACAGGTTCACAATGTTGCAGTGTTTTCACTTATTTGGTAGGGCAGGTTAAATTAAATATGGGTTTTTTTCCGAATTGTATACGGGGAATAGGTGACGGAGCCTCTAATGTTGAAGGGCAAGTTAAGGTTTTGTTTGCCCCAGTTGAATCTTCACACCCGAGGATTAAAACCTCGGCTATTGTGCTGAAGAATATTTTGGGTATGCATCCACAGAAGCAGCTACCTGCTGCTGTGGTGAATTTGACATCGGGATTGAAACTGGCAGACACCAAATTTGACACACCGGTACAAATCGACTTGTTGATTGGCTCTGATGTCCTCGGTGGAATTTTGATTGGTGGGAAACGGGTCTGGTGGGACCTGTTCACCTGTACCTAGGGACCCCCCTCCACCTGAACTTGATAATTTGTTGGCTGTAGGCTCTGCTCTCTCTGATGCGGTTCAGAGGTTTTGGGAAGTAGAAGAGCCCCCTCAAGCTGCCTGTTTGAATCCAGAACATGAGGAGTGCGAGCTGTTCTTCCAGAACAACACTGGTCGACTCCGTTCTGGTCGGCTCATTACGAAGCTACCTTTTCTGTCTGTTCGGCCTTCGCTTGGTGAGTCACGACCTTTAGCCGAAAAAAGATTGTTGGCTATGGAGCGCCGCATGTGTCGTGATCCGGAGCTCTCAGATAGAAGTACATTGAGTTCATGAGAGAATATGAACAGTTGGGACACATGTCCGTGTCAAATTTGGATTGGCGTTCGGTGGAGCATTACTTTCTTCCGCATCATGCGGTATTGAAGCCATCGACTGGCAAGCTGCGCACAGTGTTTGATGGTTCTGCGCAGACTTCAACAGGCGTATCCTTGAACCAGTGCTTGCATTCTGGTCCCAAGTTGGTCAAGGACCTTTGTGACGTCATCACCAGCTTCTGACGACATCAGGTTGTCTTTGTGGCCGACATAAAAATGATGTTCAGGCAGACTATTATCCACCCTGATGACCGTCGCTTCCAGCTGATCCTTTGGAGAGAGTCTCCTCGCGATCCCATGGTCGTCTACGAGCTCAATACTAATACGTACGGGTTAAGGTCGAGCCCCTACTTGGCAATACGTTCTCTTTGGGAGCTCGCAGACCGCGAAGGCTTACGTTTCCCACGAGCCTCCGCCATCTTGAAGGACGATATTTACGTCGATGACATTTGCTCGGGCGCCTCCACAGCGGACGAGGCGATCCTCCTGCGGGACGAGTTGATAGGTATTTTGGCCTCCGCTGGTTATGAGTTGCGCAAATGGATTTCCAACTCACCAGCGCTTTTGGAAGGCTTGCCAGAGGATCATCAGCAGGATCCACATTTGTTTGAGATTGTTGACAACCCTTCCATGATGGCTGTTCTCGGCGTTCAGTACAGACCAGTCCAAGACATCTTTACGTATAACGTAGACTTGAAATTGCCTTGTTCTTGGACTAAACGTCTCGTATTGTCTACTGTCGCCAGAACCTTTGATCCGAACGGTTGGATTTGTCCTATCATATTTTGGGCAAAATGCTTCTTGCAGAAGCTTTGGACAGCAGGATTGACTTGGGACGAACCTCTACACGGCACTCTTGTTGAGGAATGGACCTCTTTTGTATCCTCGCTTCCTGCCGTCAACGAGATCTCCTTGCCTCGTCCCATCCTTCCTCCCGAGAAGTACAAGGCCCCCCTTCACGGGTTTTGTGACGCCTCGGAACGTGGTCACGCGGCCGTGGTGTACTTGCGCACAGCCAGTGCCTCAGGTCAGGTGAGAGTTTCCCTGATCATGGCGAAGAGCAAGGTAGCACCCCTTCGTACATCTTTGACCATCCCAAAATTGGAGCTCTCGGGAGCAGCCCTACTTGTATGGTTATTGAACCACGTGTCCAGTACTTTGGGTAAAAGCATTTGTATTAATGGGACCTACGCCTGGACAGACAGCCAAACTGTACTTTGTTGGTTGAAGGCGTCTGTCCACACCTTGGAGGTATTTGTCGCTAATCGCGTCTCCCAAATCCAAAAATCCGAAGTCAAACTTGTTTGGAGACACGTGCCAGGTGAGCTCAACCCCGCTGATTGTGCCTCGCGCGGATGCTTGACGCCTAGTTTGATAGGTCATTCACTGTGGTGGGGTCCGTAATAGTTGAGTCGACCAGAAATTAATTGGCCTCGAACGCCAGTTTTGAATACTTCTAATTTGCCGGGTCTGCGAACACTCGCTCTTGAGAAGGTGGAATGCGCCTTCGACCCCGATTTCTTGTTGAATCTTTACAGCTCCCTTGACAAGTTGTTAGGTGTTACTGCTTGGATAAAGCGTTTTGTTTTTAATTTTAGGCACCCACAACGGAAACGTCTGACACCGTTTCTCTCACCACAGGAACGACAGGAGTCCCTCACCTTTTGGGTTCGTTCTGTGCAATTGGCGCATTTTGAGAAGGAGATTGCTATCCTTAAATCAGGGAGATCGAAATTGTCGGGAGCTGTCTCTATACGGGTCTTTTGCGCGTTGGAGGGCGTCTCAAGAACGCCAACCTCCCTTACGGGGCTCGTCACCCCCTGTTGTTACCTAAAGACGGTCATTTGGTACGCTTGTTGGTAACTGACCGTCACCTTAAAAATTCGCATGCTGGTTGTAATGCGCTCTTGGCCATTTTGCAACGCGAGTTTTGGATTTTGTCTGCCCGAAGAATTATCCGGAGTGTTGTCTTTCGCTGCATCCCTTGCTATAAGCTCAAGGCTTCTACCATGCAGCCCTTGTTGGGAGACTTACCGGCAGATCACGTAACTGAGAGCAGGACGATTGACGGTGTTGGCATGGACTTCGCTGGTCCCTTTTTGGTGAAAACGTCGACACTTCGAAACAGCAAGACTGTTAAGGCCTACTTGTGTGTTTTTGTTTGTCTTTCCACAAAGGCCGTACACTTAGAACTGATCTCTTCGCTTACGACCGAGGCGTTTGTAGCCAAATTTGACAGATTTGTATCACGCAGAGGGCTGCCTTCCTTGATCCGTTCTGACTGCGGCACTTACTTCAAGGGCACGTATAATTATTTGAATGATGTTGTTAATTTCCTTGAAACCAACAAGGCTGATATAGGTGATAGGCTTGCCCGACGTGGGATAAATTGGTTGTTTTCCCCACCAAATTGTCCACACTGGGGTGGTATTTTTGAGGCCGCTGTAAAATCGGCCAAAACACACTTGCGCAGGACAATCAGTGAGATTTGAGGAACTCGCAACTGTGTTTTGTAAGATTGAGGCCGTTTTGAACTCTCGGCCATTGTGCCCGATCTCCTCAGATCCGAATGATTTGGAGGCCCTTACGCCGGGCCAATTTTTTGATTGGTTGCCCACTTGTCGCCTTGCCTGAGTACTCCTATATTGATACGAGACCTGGTCGTCTCTCGCGTTTTGAATTGGTACGCCAGATTACTCAGAGCTTTTGGAAACGCTGGAATTTGGAATATTTGCACATACTCCAGCAACGCGTTAAGTGGACCGACAAGACCGATCCACCCAAGATTGGTGACCTCGTTTTGATCAAGGAGGCTAACCTTCCGCCACTCAGATGGCGCAGGGGGCGCATCCTTCGTTTGGTAACTGGGGCTGATGGAGTTCCCCGATTTGCTGAGGTCTTGGTGGACGGTTCGATTCTGAGGAGAGCGGTTGCAACATTGTCACGTCTACCAACCGATTAGCGGACCGGTAGGCCGGTCCGGGGCGGGTGGATGTTTGAAATAGAATTAGTTTTTATTATAAGTCAAATCGATTATATCGATTAAGTAACATTTTGTTTAGTCTATTGAAAATTTCTGACAATGGTCACACTGAACTGTCAACTTCTGCCTTGAAAAATTAAGACGTCGTCTAGGTCTGTCTCGCGAGATTGTTATTGATATAAATTGATCGCCTTTTGAATTAACGCGAATTGAATCAACTTGTAAATACTTATAATTGCCGCTTTTGACTTCCGGCAAAGTTTGTGATAATTTGTGAAATATTGAAATTTATAAAACACGTGTGTGAATTCCTGTTTGGTGCTTGGAGTAGGACTTCGCCGAATTGGATTCACTGGTATTTATTCGATTCTCTTGTTAGTTTGGCCAAAATTATGAATTAATATTATAGGTCCACTCAAGAAGAGCATCAGTGAAGATAGAATACAATAGAATAGAATAGAATAATTATTTATTTGCTAGAAACATGGTAGATACAGATGGTCAGATGGATATCAGGTGAGTTGAAACATCTTATTAATATTAGTTGTGATTCGCTGTGCAACGCAGTGCATTGTGTCTGGATCCTTGTCTATCGTGGTCAGGTAGATGTATCACAGCTTCCACTGCGCACTTTGAAAATCCCTGCCTGCCTGCGGTAATTCTAGACACACGTGATAAGGGTACATACACATTGAAATAAATACGTTTTTTTAAGAAAAGTGAGTTCAGTAGGCCTGTTTCTGTGTACGGGTAATCCTTCAAATTGGCTTATTGCATTAGATAGAAGTAAAGCAATGTTTGTGTCGAATGTCTAATAGACATTCAGTTCTCGATTGAAAATCCAAGTTTAGATTTCTGTAAGTTAAAGGTACCAAGGAAAACATAATTATGGAAGCTAGGTTGTCCGTATATTCAGTGTTTGCCTTTCTAACGTATATGCCAAATTTTATGATTATCGATTCTCTAATAAAGACGTGAAAACGTAGCACACATTTGCATGTTTAATACAAGTAAGAATTATAACAAATTTAATAAAATCTTGTGATTTAGAACATAATTTGTTACATAGCTACAGGATCTGTAGCTTCTCGAAGCATGCGTGAAACATTCACGAATGTTTTGCCAATGGGTGCAAAACAGGTTATGAATGAGCATTATTTATTTCTATTAATAATATTTAAAGCTAGCAAGAAAAGTTCTGTAAGAGTACCCTAAGGTCAAAGCAACAGGTTACGAAAATAGGTTAATTAACGTTAAAGTTAAATAAACTTAGTTCGGGAAGCTTCTGAAGGCCATGTAGGAAGAGTTTAAAATATTGATCCGAACGTTTAGAAGTTGGTATTCACAATTTAAAGACTAAAATTAGTTTTAAAATGTTTTGGACTTAGCGGGAAGTTTAAGCAATACTCAGCTAATGATCGAATCGCAAATAAACAAAATTCATAACAATTCAATAGTATTTAAATAAACATGTCTTTATGCATACCTAATGGAAATAGCAAAATGAGGCCTATGTTCAGCATTGAATACATGATGATGATCTAAACACCTACCAACACATACTGCACACATACCTGTAACTAAAATGTGTGTTATTTTTAATGTTTTCCTGTCAATCTATCCGTACTCCTGTTTGTCCGTGGTAATCTTTATAGGAGGTAATGGCTTATCTGATTTCAATAGGACTTTTTGAAAAAGGAGTTTGTAAAGCAATGTGTAGGTTATAATCATCTGGATTCCGCTGGATCAAAAAAGTACACCTGGAGCATACACTCCTTTTTGTACGTTTCAGCTACTTTAGCTGCTAGAGAACTATTTTTATTCTTTTCCACTTTTCACATTCAATCGTTTAATAAACTGTATTGAAACTATTTCCGCGTGTTAGTAACGCTAGTATTACATCTTCTAAGATGTGGCGTATCAGTAAACTTTAGTCTAGCCTCAATTTAAGTTTTCTTTACCCTAATCTGATATAGTGTATTATGAGTCAACTTTACCTGAGTCTAAGCTCTCCAATATACCCTCAGGATTCTCAAGATTATAATCGAACTAAACAGATTGGTGGAAAAACCGTAAAGTAATAACAAGCAAACTTTGACATTTATTTTTACTTTACACAGACACAGTTAGTAGCTTAAATCGCATTGATCACCGTCGAAGCTATCCTCGGAGAGGTATTAAAATGTGATTTGTGATTTGTATAAAAGACTTTGTTATTTATAAAGATGACGTGGGTGTACTTTAATGATGATTCTAAGAATGGATACAGCCTAGACGCCGCTCAAGTTTAAACTATGTACAAACGTTTCATATATGTATATAGATTTACCTTTGTATAGCTTTCTACCACTAGCAGGCCTCCTTCACTCTGATGTGATGCTTCTGTACGTTAGTACTATCTATTCTGTGCCACTAGTTTTCAGGCTGTCCTTAAAATTATTTCAATTCTGTTTATTAACTTAACAATCTTAAAATAGTATCCTAAGAAATATATACAGAACATACAAAACAGAAAATAAAATAATTTAGAGGGCATCATAAAGGTCCTCCACATCGCCGTGCCGTGCCCAGAACGTTGGCAGCATTGCTTGGGCCCAGTAACGCCAGCCTTCTGGTCACACGAAGCGTCGACCAGTCTCTATGCGAGATCTCTAAAAAGAGATCTCGCACTTGGAGCCCATGGCCCCAACGTTTCGACCCCAAACGGCTCAAGTACGTAATCCCCTATCAGGTTTACATATTTGTACCGTTTGAGGTTCTCCGCTGTAGCAGCAGCGCCCGCACAACCCGCTGTGCCAGGAAGATGAGATGGCGCGAGGGTATCGACTCACGTTGCGTCACACACACCAAAGGCCTACCCAATTTCCATGGGAGTAAAGACATACCGTCTGGTCTTTTGCCATAGTCACGTGCCAGCCTCTGAGGTTCAAGTTGGGCTGGAACGCCAGCGGTGACAAGAGCTCGACGGAGTATGTCATTGAGATTTCCGTGTCGTGATATACGACCTGTGCTCTTGCTGCATAATAAGCCATGGTGACCAAGGCTATCGACAGCCTGCCCACAGTGACAGCGATGCGGAGAAACACATGATGCACCTAAACGGAGGCAAGCAGTGATGCGGAAAGTCGTATCGACCAACATGGTACCTATGTTGGACGATTTATTAACTGTTGTTCAATGATACACCTACTCTATAATATTTATATGTATATAGAAAAACACGTTTTAACTGACACAACTAATAATATCGCACTACCTTAACTACTGTAGCTCGAAACATAAAATATGAAAAGTGGATGCGTTATCGACGGAAATATCTGCTACGAAAGAATATTTTACTAACGATAACGGTGTAAAATAAGAATTAAAATTTGTTTAGATAACCGCTGATTATAAAACTAACCCTTTAAATATGCATGTTGCACGAATATTCAAGTTCTCAAGTAGTGCTTTGCCTAGTTGACGCGGTTGCCTCTTAAATTACCTTACACAGATTAAAAAATAAAATTGGCCGGTGCTGGTTGCTTTGGTTTTGACCTCAGTTAGAGATATCAATATCTAAAATCCATCAATTGTTCTTTAGAAGTTTTCTGGCTACGGTTCAGTTTCGCGCAACGCAAGAATTGTTTCTTATTTGAAATGAATCTCTTTAAGTCAATAAAATATAGTAATGATAATATCAATAAAAACTTACAAAGGCAAACACACAAATGTTTAGTTTCACCGCTGTCTGCTAACGCCCTGATAAATAAATTTGTCAGATAACTCATACAAATATCGAATACATTTTGAATTTATCTGAAAGGCATCTCCTTTTCAATAAGCAAACGCCCGAAAATATCTTTTCACGATGATAATCGGCAAACCAAATGAAAACAAGAAGTTGAAAGTTGAAAACAAAATGTTAACGCGTCAAGGATATTCCGTCCATTTGAACGTATCGCGCAAAAATCAAACGTTATCACGAGTTTGGTGAAAGCTGTAGAGGTCTCCCGGGTGTTGTCATGACAACAGTCGGGACTCGCTAGCTGGCGGCCCACTCGCGACCTTGCCGACGACTGGGACTCCATGTTTTCCGATTGTTTATTCGGATTTTGTATTAAGCTACAAGATGTTTATAAAATAGATGTTTTTATGTTTATTCACGCTGTATGTTACCTAAATAGGTAGCTAGAGGTCATGCATTTAGAGGTGTAGGTTATTTGAGTTTAGTCTTAAGTTGCCATGGTCTCTTGCTTCAGGTGTTTCAGATTTTATTCGACGCATGCATAGATACTAACGACAAGGCATACGGTTAGACTAGGGTCGTATGCTCAATATCACGGCACGCAGCTCTATTTAATTAAATATAATCTTTTATGAGTTTATTTTTCACACCAGTCAACTACTAGTTGATTTAACTAAGAAGTCAAGCATCATGAGGAACCTACATCCTCATGAAATCTAGCAATTCACCTATGCCAAACAAAGAGATAGTTTGTAACTTAAAATAAGAACTGCCTTACAATTTCGATAACAATTTCTAAGCAAATACTATTGGTATGACTTTGCAGCTGAATTAAAAAGTTATTAAGTAGGTTTCCAGAGAATGGATATAGATACGAATCTGCAGTCTTTTAATCTCACAAGAAAGCAAATGCGCAAATTTTATTCAACTTTTTATATGTCTACTAATGTTTACATAAATCAAAGGGATAATGTTGGCATATTTTTATGAAACTTTTGTAATAGATAAACATAACGACACTTTAGAACTGCGATAAAAAATAAATAAGTCAACAGTATGACAAATGGCGAAGAGTAAGCAATATTATTTTTGCTGTTCAAGAAATGCTAAACTGTTAAACTTTTTGT
This sequence comes from Euclidia mi, assembly GCA_944739405.2. Classification (NCBI taxonomy): domain Eukaryota; kingdom Metazoa; phylum Arthropoda; class Insecta; order Lepidoptera; family Erebidae; genus Euclidia; species Euclidia mi. The sequence continues at coordinate 26,524,044 of OX123189.2, read as the reverse complement.
TTTGCCTAGGATAATGTTATAGATTAGGCGATAAGGCCGATTGCAAGAGTGAGAACGTGGATCTGTGGAAGTTTTTTTACATCTAACAAAAGGTTCGGCATCCATTTGATAATTGCCTCCTTGGTTTTTGCACATAAACAGGGCTTTACATGCAACATAAACAGGGTAAGAGTTGAGTTTCATTCGTCAAAAATAGAAATTGTTTGGTATTGCCAGAAACAAAAAGCCAAAATATTTTTTCAGTAACTTTATTGGGTACATATCATACATGATGTTCAAGATACTACTAAGAGCGTATCAGAATCATATTATATCAGCTTATTAGCCAATCTGATTGCCTTTTTTTTTTTTTTTTTTTTTTTTTTTTTTGACTCATGGTGGAAACCAAACAATTTACGGGCTTACCCCCCTAGGCTGGGCCCCTAAAGGGGCTCAGTCCAGGGAGAGTGTGGTGACTCCCCGACGAGAAGCGCCGGGACTACCCACTAAAACCACCATGGTGTTCCTCTATCCGATCCCATTGAATGGCAGGGTCACGGGAACTACGTTTGTATAACTGCCGCGACCCCACCTGAGCTGGCCCGCCGAAGCAGGCCCCGTCCCTCGCATGCATCCATCTGCATACATCATAATTTGTCCTCATACATCCTCTTTCATACTACGAGCGGAAAAGAACGACGTAGTCTACTAACGCTACGAGAGGCGCACGCGGAACACGTGCGCCGCCTCTCGGGCCTAGCGGACGGCGGGCAGTCAAAAACAGGCCCGACGCCCGCTGGCGTGTACTCACGGTGGCCGGAGATCGTTGAGCGCCCTCCGGCGACGACGCCCGGTTCTGCGGGTGGAGACAGGTCGCGTGGGCTCCCTATCCCGCTCCGCCGCCTCCTTGATCGACATCACCGTCTCACAAAAGGAGGCGGCGGCGTCCCAACACATCTCGCTCCGGACCATGGAACGAATCAAGGTCCGAAGCGAGAGTTCGACCACTCCTATCGCCGCGACTAGGTCCCGGCGCTGCGATACCCAAGCAGGGCATTCCGCCAAGGTGTGCAGCGCCGTGTCCTCTACTGGGTCACGGCGATCTCCGCAGTGGTGACATCCGGGCGTCTCCTCCCGGCCAATGCGGTGCAGGAACCGGCCGAAACAACCATGGCCGGTTATCACCTGTGTCAACCGGAAGGTGAGGGCGCCATGTCATCTCTCCAGCCACTCGTCGAGTACGGGCCTCACTGCCTCGATGCAGCGAAGCCCCGCGCTGGGGTGCGTGAGTCGCTGTCGCCATTCCGCCACTAGGACCTGTCGGAGTTCTGCCTTCCGCGCCTCTATCTCGCGAGGCGCGGGTTCTCCGCCTAGTAACCGGGCTTCGCGGCGCCACTTATAAAGCGACGCCAACAGCCCAGCCTGTAGGTCCCAGGGCGGACATCCGGCGAGGAGGGTCGCGGCTTCGAAGGAGACCGTGCGGTAGCCACAAATTATCCTGACGGCCATGGCGCGCTGCGGTGCGCGAAGCGCCCGAACGTTACGGGCCGTCAGGTTCTCGGCCCAGATGGGACACCCGTATAGGGCCATCGACCGCACGACTCCCTCATATAGCCTCCGGCAAGAGGCGTTCGGCCCCCCTAGGTTTGGCAGCAGCCTTGACAAAGCGGCCGCCGCCCCCAAGAGTCTAGGTGCCAAACGCTCAAAATGCCGGTGAAAGTCCCATCGGCTGTCGAGAACGAGCCCAAGGTACTTCAAGCTCGTCCCGATGCCGATGCGGACCCCTCCTACCATTATGTTGGCCCCCGCAGGTGGCCTGTTCCGAGGCCCATGAAACGAAATGGCCTCGGATTTCGACAGGGCCACCTCAAGGCCCAACTGCCGGATGCGACTCACTACGTGTGCAACCCCAGCTGTCGCCAGTATGGCCGCCGCCCGGTGCGTCTTACCCTTGGCTGTGACCAACGTATCGTCGGCATAACAGACTATGCCGACGCCGTGGAGGAGCGCACCCCGCAGCACCTAGTCGTAGCCGATGTTCCACAGGAGTGGACCAAGAACCGATCCCTGTGGAACACCGCACGACATCTCTCGCCGACTCCAACCATCGTGAACCGGGTATACCACATACCTCTCATGGAGGTATGCCCCGACTATTTGGCGGAGGTACGTCGGCACTCGATGGTAGACGAGTGCCGACTTGATGACGCTCCAGGGCAAGGTGTTAAACGCGTTGGCGATGTCCAGCGACACCGCCAGAACCACCTCGCCCCGGGATACTGCGCCCTCCGCCAGGCTCCTCACTGTTTGTATGGCATCAATCGTGGAGCGCCCTCGGCGGAAACCGAATTGGTTGTCCGCCAAGTTCGAGCCAATCTGATTGCCTAATTAAATACAACTGTAACATTTTCTTTTTTCGAGTAGCGTACATGTCTGGTTCATTTCCTTCCTATATGATAATAAAACACTTTCTGTTTTCAATTAATTGAGGCTTTTCTGCCCAACAGGTCTTTTATTTTAATCTTTGCAAAAATTTACAAAATATTTTTCCACATACTTACAGTACTACAAATAAACAATATCTAAATGACAAGGATGCGACACAAAACGGTACTCGAATATAACAGTCTAAAATATTCACATATACAGTTCGCTGACTGTACCCAAATCGGTACGTTTATGACCACACACTGAAGAAACGAGAATTTAACTGCTGTATAAATATGACGCCGAATGTACTCTTGAGATATCGCAGGGGAACTTTTTCTTTCAGATAAGTTATCTCGGTATTAGTTAATTTATGAGGTTTCTTGATTTCGGAGCGATTGGGTATAAAATATTTCGTTTATCCCCGAAAGAAATAGGCGTTTATGGTCATCGATTTGCAGTTCATTTGTAGGCGTTTTTTAAACAACTTCTGATTTTGGTTTTCGAAAGCATGTTAGATGCATCAACAACAGTAAGTAGATTTTTTTAAATGTAACCTGTATGCTACTTTGACATATGGACTTTAAATATACGAAAATTAGGAGTAAACATGATCTATCGTAGTTCTATATATATTAATAACTAATATTTTACTCAACACTGATATATTTTATTCATTACGCCTTATCCATGATGAAGGAAGAAATCTGCTAAGTATAAACTAAAAGTCACACAGCTGTAGAGCAAGCTATGCTTAAAAGTTCTGTGAATAGCAAACTTTGAAATGAGTTTATCCGTCAAAGGTACAAAGTCGTGTACGTAACTTGCAGAGTTGATAAGCTAGTGCAAAGGACTGGCGTTATCAAAGCGACGATTACTTAAATTAGGCAGAGTTTATTGATAAAAAATCCGCATAGCAGGAAGTTACTTTAAAGAGGGAAAATCAATTAGTAACGATACGATCTCTGTAAAAGTGGGAAAATCCAGCTTACTCGTTTGAAAATTGTTGGAGAAGCATGCGTCGATTTGTATCAGGTTAAAATAAAAGAGTAAAATAATGTAAGTTGTTTTTTTCGTATCACGCATATTTTTTATGCTACTAAGAACAACTTTTAACGCTAATAGACAATTTGAATGCCCTGTTAACTTACAGCACGGTCTGTACTGGGAGTTTGCGGCTGTGCCAACCCCTAATTATCGTCCTAACCGCATGTGACGTCGCTGAGGGCACTAAGTAGTGTGCGTCGTCGTTTTCGATGGCATGTCTATCAGTCTAAAGATGCAGCGATTGCAGACAAGTTCTTCGTAATGCCTTAAATTGAAACAATGCTAGCTATCAGTCATTGCGCATCATAATATAGTTTTTAAGCGTCTTTATATTATATGCTGGCCTTAAGAACGCCTCTTGCCTCATTGATGGTTCCTATGCGTTTATTGTTCCTAGGAGTGTGCCTTTTTCATCTCATAGTCTGATGTGTAAATATAGGTACGTATATTATTAAATAAATTGAACATAACACAGGCTTAGTATAGAAATAAATTCACGCCGACATGCGACAATAGTTATAATATATTACTATATTTATAGTGTAATTTATAACAGTTTATTGTTCCAAAGAAACTACATATAAATTGAACCCATGCCTGTGTCCCGTTGAATAATATGAAATTAAGAAACCAGCTTATGTAAATAAGTAAAAATTACTTTCTATAATTATATTGCAACTTTCTAGCACTGAGAAATATCAAGAGGGCCGCCAAAGAGTCGTTTAACTTACTCGGGCGGTGATGATATAGAAACTGACGAACCACTTATATTAAGCTTTTTAATTCACAAAATGTCTGGGGAAATTTATGTACAGTAAAAACTCAAATAAAGTCACCGAAGTTCGGGAGTGATAAAATGTCGCACTCTGTAGTAGGAATTCTTGACGAACTGCGAGTAAAGTAAATAAATATGAAGAACCTCGCCCCATGTGCAAGATACTCGCCGCAACAAGAGTATATTCATGTTAGTGTCTCGTAGACAATTCTTATAATACTAAGCAGCCCTTTCTTTTTTTTTTTGTTTTACGAGGTGGAAAATCCCTTCGGATCTTCGACTCTTGGGGGAAATAAGAGCCGGAGTGTGTGGTGTTTCCACTAAAAACCACCTCGACTGCCGCAATGTACCCGTGTGTCGGAGGGTGGGGCATCACCTAAGCACTCGTCGCCACCCTCCGACGGGTATTGGCCCGCCAGATGGTCAGGCGGGCCCCGAACAAAACCCCCTTGGCGACGGATTAAGGTGTTGGACTCCGCCGCCAAAACGCCCAGCGGCCGCAGAGGATAGGGAGGACGGCAACGCAACACCGCATCTCCTCTTCCTCTGCGGCCCCACCGCGACGCATCGAATGGTGCGCCCCCATTTGGTCGCGGGAGATAGGGCGCGCGGCAACGCAACACCGACACGCCTCTCCTCCCGCGACCGCACCCGACTGCGAGGGACAGACAGAACTGTCCCCCGCACCCGCACCGTTGGACGCATCCTGCGCAGGCCTCTCCAAGCCCACGCGGAGCGTCCCCTCCTGGATCCCTCTTAGCTTCACCGCGGGTGACCAATCCACGGTTACTGAGCCCCCCACCACGACAAGGTGGAGATCCCACGGGGGGGATACTAAGCAGCCCTGTGAAAATCTTCAAATAGCTTTTTGTTTAATTGCTATATGCATATGAATTAAGTGGCCCGTGTTTGGCTGTATTTTAAAATATTTATCCACCCGACTACTTATTGTTAAACGATAGAATATACTATCGAAATATAGGGTCTTAAATAATATTTTCTATATTCGACGCTAATTTCTCAAAAAAAAAACATGCAATGATGCATAAAAATACACACAATACATTACAAAAAATAATTATTTGTAGAATGCAGTCGACGATATATCGGTATACCTATTTACTAACAAAATGCCAGTTATTCCACTTTGTCAAATTAGTAATAAACTACTGTAACTAGTAAGAGAGATAGCAACACTCTGCGTTCATAGCCTAAATTATATCTACGTGTATGTGCTGTTTTTACGAACAGATGTTTTCAAACTCCAATATACATTTATTTTAAGAAACATAGACAATTATTGCGTTCTAAACGTATTCCAACATGGATACTTGGTCTGGAAGTTAAACCTATTCCAATGTTAATACCTACGCTGCTAAAGATTATGCAAAAACTAATATAACGAGTGACATCGAGGCATTTGCATATTTTTAAACGCCCTCTGCGTCCCATACAGGTTTCACTTGCATTATCTCAAGTTTAGTTTAGTGTTCTATTCCAAGATTACTGGAGAGCGGTTGCAGTTAGCTTTGCATAATTCGAGGGTGTTATGCCACTGTCCGTGTGGTGACGGATTAAGAATACGGATTGACACCACCCCATATCATTATTATATGAGTGTCGTAAGAGCCGACAGAGGGAGCATATTATGCGTAGAACAGCACATTAAGAGAAGGAAAAATCCTAGTCCAGCAGTGGACTGTTAAAGGCTGATGATGATGATGATGATGCCACTTAATTTTAGAACTATAAAGGTGCTTAGTAGGAGATATGTCACTGGTAATAAAAAATTGCATTTGATTTTCAAAGGATGACGAAAGTGGACATAATCTCTTAATTGTGCAATTAAGCAGACATACCTAATTAATAAAAAATTATTGGACCATCCGATATCAATAATAATAATAACCTTTTGTATTGTGTGAGAATTGTCACTGCGAATATGGTAGCAATATACATAATTATACAATCTAATCAGATAAATTTAATGTACTGTTTGTTAGGCTGTAACACAAATTATAGGCTTTAATATACACGTGTAATATACGTCATCTAACCGTATACGAGAATATCAAGTCATCTGTATTGGTTTAGATTTAATATCAGCATTATAAAAATTACAGACGACATTTATTTTTTAATAATCCAACTTTCCAAACATTTTAGCGGCTCCCAGTTGCAGAGTCGTTATGTAGGATGCCCTCGTGATTTATGAGAAGCGGGACACATCTCAGTGTTTCGCTACATGCGATGCGATGTAGGGTGTCCATGCGTGCGTAAAATTCGTGCCAACGTCACGATTATACCTGTACGTGACATTAATCGCGCCTCGTGTCAAGGTAGTTAGCAGAACAAGTTTTTTGGTACTACGAGTGTCATGGTGTTTTTCCTTTTTTAATGTGACTTTTTATTTTTGGACCTGCTTTCATTCAGAGTGTATGGATTATGTTATCCTGGCTTTGTATGTTTAAACGCAAAATACTTTATATTATGTAGCACTTTTATAAACGTACTAATGTTCCAAATTTGTTTTAACAACTTTTTCTTACTTATGTTGCAAGAGCTTTGTAAAATTTTAGAGATCTGACATATTTAATTTTAATGTTTGTATATAATTGCATACATATGTTACTTTTTCTGTAAAGCTTTAAATTTTCTAAAAAAATCAGCAAAAAATACAGGATGTTGTTATTTTACATGTCTTCACGCATCGATAGCCCAGTGTCAAGAGCTTACGTCACTTTTATTAAAGTTTTAAGTTCAGTTTTAGGTTAGCTTAAAAGTCTTTACTCATAACACAGCTTAAACAACATTGTTGCGAAGTTGAAACTATTAAGGTTTAAAGTTATAAGAAATGTTGTATTGACGGAGACACTTTTATTAAAAATTCATTTAAAAACTAATTCTGATTTAAACTAGGACCTTGTTTAATACTATGGCCTTTTTTGGATTATTAGAAATATAAATATTATTTCTGCCTCTCGTTTCCATGTTTGTTATATTCAGTATTTATGTTTACAGTGCAACATTTGATTTTTTCATTGGTAAATTTGCATGTGTTTGAGTTGTTATGTGTCGGTTTTTACTAGTTAAATAGCGTTAAGCTAAATTGAATATACAATGTAACAGTAAAGTAAAAATGTAACAAGTAACAGTGGTGTTGTGTTCAAGAAAATTTCAGATATTTAACTAGTACGGAAATTATTTTAAAATGCAAAAAAGCACACTCAATTTAATTTAACCGCAACTTGATATCAACCGCAGTTACTTTTTAATTTATTTAAAACTATGTCCTGGACATTCCTAAAGGATTGCCACCTACAAATAGTCTGTCGTTCCGTAGATCGAATCCTAAGATATTTAGTTACATTTACGTCCAAAACATTACACATCGTTGTATTTTATATTGCAAATGGCGACGGGTAGGTAAAGGCTAAATTTTACTATCTACATTCTGCAATCGTACATTTCATTTACTGAAAAGGTAGTATGTATTTGCATGATGCAATATGGTATTGGTTGAATTATTTGCTTTGTCTTATTTGACAAAACAAATAGTGGTAGATACTTGTTTTAAAGCTCATTACCTTGAATTTTCAGATCCAGATTAAGTACTGTGTCTATAGAAATTATATTCTATGTTCTGTCAATGACAGATAAATAATTATTCTCGGCCGTTGTGAAGCTGTAAGCGAAGTCGGCTTCTTGCGCGATTGATGTTGTACAGGCCTAATCTATTCCAGTTATTGTAGGAACTTGTTTAACTTCTTTCGAACATTTTTTTCCTATTCGAATATTCATTTATAGTATCTCAACCCAACTGAAGGCTTTATTTTAACCCTGCATATAAACTGTCGCACTGCTGGGTAAAAGCATCTCCTTAAGAAAGTTTAAACAGTTAATCATGTTATGCAAGTAAGGATTGTTAGAGTTCACATGTGGCAGTGATTACTTACCATCAGGTGACACGCTTGTTCGTTCCGTTTAGGCGCAAAATGTCCAATTCGCAAAATGTCCAGCGGTCGCAAATAGTCCAATTCGCAGAATGTCCAGTTCTCAGAATGTCCAATTCTCAAAATGTCCAGTTCGCAGAATGTCCAAGTCGCAGGATGTCTAGTTCGCAGAATGTCCAATTCGCAGAATGTCCAGTATCCATCATAACGTTGTCAACACTAATTAATTGGTGGAGGATTCAAGTATAAAATATATACATACGAGTATATTCAAGTATAAAAAACAAAAGAAGTCTCAAGGATATTAATTTTCATATTCAGTACAAAAAAGAGTTAAGGAAACTACAAATAGGCCATTATTAAAATTAAGGAGTTTTAAAAAAGACATATTTTGGGTCGGGCGATAAATGCCACTAGCGCTAATTGTCGCAGTCGTTATAATGACTAATACTGCTTACGTCCACTTATCAATATGTTATAAACGCATTTAGACTTAGTCGCAGAATGTCTAATATTTTAAATGTACAAAGATTATGGTACAGTCGATTGCAATAGATTTATGGCCTAGATACTCATACTACCTATATATTTGTAACGGAAGGCTTGCATATAATATACAAACTTATAAACTTTTTGTTAAATAATACTGGCCAGTTGTTAATGAAGAATATAGGTACAGATGCATGGGCTATGCAAATGCACAATTGTCATATTTTTTTCCTTCCTTGTGTCAATCATAAGTCTCTTGCTAGTTGTGTAGTGATGGATTTTAACAAGGGAAATCTACATTTTGTTGATAACCAAAAAGGAAAATCTTCACTCTTATTCAATGGACATCAATATAATTGGGGCAATAACAATAAAAATGGTAACTCTATGGAGGTGTGCCAATTGAAAGGAATGTAGTGCGTCTGTTACATTAAACAGCGAAAGGAACGCTATCGTTCGGCAAAGCTCCCATACGTGCAAATCACATCATGAGAAGAACATGAGGGCTTATGTGATGAATTCTTGTAAAAAGGCAGTGTGTAAAAAAATCAAATCTATAAAATCTATTTTTGAAAAAGAAATTTCTAAATTTCACTCAAAAGTACCAATGCCTTCATAATTATAAAGAAAAAAAAGATGTTCTGTACAGAGCAAGGAATAAATATTTGAAAGTTAAAATGACTGAATGCAATAATTTGAGAGATGTTAAGATTCCTCAATTACTGGCCAATGATTTTCACGTCGTAGAAGATGGCGATGAAAACAAAATTGTTATCTTTTGTTCTAAAATTTGTAGAAAAGCCGTACAACGTTTTGAAAATAAGTTATACTTCGGGGATGGAACATTTAAGAGGACGCCAAAGCCCTTTAAACAATTTTTTTCGATCCATGTGGACCTATACAGTTGCGAAAACTATACTAACATCGTACAAACGCTATAAAGAAGAAGTAAACAGTTTAAATGAAGGTCACTTAACAATTATCGAATTTTTAAATAATATAGGATTATTGAAATATAATATAAGGCTCAAGCATGGTGTATGATCATTGAATAAAAAATAGATTAACTTTCAATTTGTTTTTTTTTTTAGTCGGATTGCCATGACTTTGTCGGGTTCCTAAGTGGGTTAATTTCCCAAACGACTTTTTTTTGTCTTGGGTGAAATTCGCATTCTATAATCTATACAAATAATGAATCCCATATCCTTAACCACTGGACCAACGAGACAATTAGGAAGACACCAAAAAACTTACACATTTAAAAACTGTCAAAATTTTTGTTCATTAAAAACATAAAATCTATGCAATTAGTGTGGATAATTTTTTCTACGACTGTACGTTTGATGACATAAACTTTTTTAGACATTCTGCGACTAAGTCTAAATGCGTTTATAACATATTGATAAGTGGACGTAAGCAGTATTAGTCATTATAACGACTGCGACAATTAGCGCTAGTGGCATTTATCACCTGACCCATATTTTGGGTCGGGCGATAAATGCCACTAGCGCTAATTGTCGCAGTCGTTATAATGACTAATACTGCTTACGTCCACTTATCAATATGTTATAAACGCATTTAGACTTAGTCGCAGAATGTCTAATATTTTAAATGTACAAAGATTATGGTACAGTCGATTGCAATAGATTTATGGCCTAGATACTCATACTACCTATATATTTGTAACGGAAGGCTTGCATATAATATACAAACTTATAAACTTTTTGTTAAATAATACTGGCCAGTTGTTAATGAAGAATATAGGTACAGATGCATGGGCTATGCAAATGCACAATTGTCATATTTTTTTCCTTCCTTGTGTCAATCATAAGTCTCTTGCTAGTTGTGTAGTGATGGATTTTAACAAGGGAAATCTACATTTTGTTGATAACCAAAAAGGAAAATCTTCACTCTTATTCAATGGACATCAATATAATTGGGGCAATAACAATAAAAATGGTAACTCTATGGAGGTGTGCCAATTGAAAGGAATGTAGTGCGTCTGTTACATTAAACAGCGAAAGGAACGCTATCGTTCGGCAAAGCTCCCATACGTGCAAATCACATCATGAGAAGAACATGAGGGCTTATGTGATGGATTCTTGTAAAAAGGCAGTGTGTAAAAAAATCAAATCTATAAAATCTATTTTTGAAAAAGAAATTTCTAAATTTCACTCAAAAGTACCAATGCCTTCATAATTATAAAGAAAAAAAAGATGTTCTGTACAGAGCAAGGAATAAATATTTGAAAGTTAAAATGACTGAATGCAATAATTTGAGAGATGTTAAGATTCCTCAATTACTGGCCAATGATTTTCTCGTCGTAGAAGATGGCGATGAAAACAAAATTGTTATCTTTTGTTCTAAAATTTGTAGAAAAGCCGTACAACGTTTTAAAAATAAGTTATACTTCGGGGATGGAACATTTAAGAGGACGCCAAAGCCCTTTAAACAATTTTTTTCGATCCATGTGGACCTATACAGTTGCGAAAACTATACTAACATCGTACAAACGCTATAAAGAAGAAGTAAACAGTTTAAATAAAGGTCACTTAACAATTATCGAATTTTTAAATAATATAGGATTATTGAAATATAATATAAGGCTCAAGCATGGTGTATGATCATTGAATAAAAAATAGATTAACTTTCAATTTGTTTTTTTTTTTAGTCGGATTGCCATGACTTTGTCGGGTTCCTAAGTGGGTGAATTTCCCAAACGACTTTTTTTTGTCTTGGGTGAAATTCGCATTCTATAATCTATACAAATAATGAATCCCATATCCTTAACCACTGGACCAACGAGACAATTAGGAAGACACCAAAAAACTTACACATTTAAAAACTGTCAAAATTTTTGTTCATTAACAACATAAAATCTATGCAATTAATGTGGATAATTTTTTCTACGACTGTACGTTTGATGACATAAACTTTTTTAGACATTCTGCGACTAAGTCTAAATGCGTTTATAACATATTGATAAGTGGACGTAAGCAGTATTAGTCATTATAACGACTGCGACAATTAGCGCTAGTGGCATTTATCGCCTGACCCCATATTTTTACATTTTTTACGCTTTTGTAATAGTTAATGCAGGTAATAGAGTGAATGGAGCTCTGAAGGCGTTTATGAATAGCCAAAACTTGTCCAAAAAGGCACGTTTGGCTGTCCATAGAGGGGTGTTAGTACCTACTCTTATGTATGGTAGAGATAGTTGGGTATGGCAGAAGAGTCATGAAAATAGAATAAATGCTGTAGAAATGAGAGCACTGCGAAGTATGTGTGGTGTTACTTTGACTGACAGAGTAAAGAATTGTGTGATAAGAGAGTGTTGTGGGGTAAAAGAAGATGTAGTGACAAGCATCGAGAAAGGTATGCTAAGATGATTTGGACACGTGGAGAGGATGGATGACGAAAGACTGACCAAGCAGATATATAAGGCAAGTTTGGAAGGGACAGGACGAAAGGGAAGACCTAGGCGGACGTTCTCTGACCAGATTGGAGACATCCTAAAAACAGGACAGGTTAGAAGCACCCTGAACAGAAGAGCATGCATGAGGAATCTGATGGGAGTGAATGAAGCAAGAGAGATATGTCAAGATCGTTGCAAATGGCGCCCCGTAGTCTCTGCCTACCCCTCCGGGAAACAGGCGTGAGTCTATGTATGTTTAATATAAATCCTCAATTCCTTCCCACATGTACAAGGACAACGACATTGCCGATACAGGGCCAACTATTGCCAACTTGTTTGCCTCTCAATTTTCTTCCACATATAGCCTTGAAAATGGTACAGTCGTGAATTTATCAAAACTCAAACCGCTTCCCTATGTCAAATGTATTACTAATATTAACATTACCGAACGCGAAGTGGCTGCTAAAATTAGAAAACTTGATATATTTAAAGGAGCTGGTCCGGATCTCATACCTCCTGTTTTTATCAAACGCTGTGGCAAAGCATTAAGTCTTCCGCTTACCTTGATATTTAATCGATCACTAAAGGAGGGATGCTTTCCTGATGAATGGAAAAAAGCTAGAATACTACCTTTGCACAAAAAAGGTGACCTGAGCAATACCAAAAATTATCGACCTATAGCAATACTCTCATGTTTCTCGAAACTTTTTGAGTCCCTTATATGTCCCGTGTTAACTAGTCATGTGAATGGATTGTTAACGCCTAATCAGCATGGGTTTCGTTCAGGTCACTCCACGATTACTAATTTGTGTTCTTTCATATCTGATGTCTCTGAACAACTCGATAAAGGTCTAGAAGTTGACGCAATATATACTGATTTTTCCAGCGCGTTTGATAAGGTAAATCACAAAATCCTCATAAAAAAATTAAATCACATTGGTGTTATGGGCTCTTTGCTGCACTGGTTTGAATCTTATCTAGCAAAAAGACTTCAAATAGTTTCTGTCAATGGTTACAATTCGGACTCGTTCTATGCTGTTTCTGGAGTGCCTCAAGGCTCGCATCTGGGACCTGTTCTATTCTCTGTTTTCATAAATGACATAACAACTGTCATACTTAACTGTAATTTTCTACTTTACGCAGATGATCTGAAATTATACAGAAGTCTTAAATCACGAAACGACGTGAATCTTATTCAAGAAGATTTAAGTAGAATAGAGATGTGGTGTAAGTTTAATGATATGCAGCTCAATGTTAACAAATGTTATCATCTTAAATTTACGAAAAAGAAACACTTGACAGAGTCTAGATATAGGATTGGTGAAGCCAAACTGCATACAGTCTCCGAAATAAAAGATCTTGGTGTGACCATTGACAGCGAACTCCGGTTCACCTCACACATCCATTCAATCGTAGAAAAAGCATGCCAAATGCTTGGCTTCTTGAAACGCAACACAAAGGGTTTTAAGAACCCGGCAACCAGAATAACTTTGTACAATACTCTGGTTCGCAGCCATTTAGAATATGGATGTGTTATTTGGAATCCCTTTTATGCAGTGCATTCCCAGCGCATAGAACGCGTCCAACGTGCGTTCACGCGCCATTTAGCTTATTTCTCTCAGGGTATCACACACAGGTGTAGTTACGACCAGCGTTTAAAATATTTTAAAATGTCCTCGTTATCAAACCGACGTAAGTTACATGATGTGATTTTTCTTCACAAAATACTTAATAATAAAGTTTACTGCATTGATCTACTTCAGCGTATACGCATATCAGTTCCCCGCAAGCCGCCTCGTTGCCCTCTAACTAAAACATTCCATCACCCATTAGTAAGAACTAATCTGGGACTAAATTCACCTTTAGTGCGTGCATGCAATGAGTACAACAGACTTAATAGTAAAATAGATCAGTTGGATATTTTTCACGATTCCCTTAATAACTTTAAATTGAGAGTGATGAAGTCGTTCTCATAGCTGCCACTTGTTGTTTTTCTTAGACAAACTTTGTAATGTGTTGCCATTTATGTTTTGTTTTTAATTTTAATTATTACTGTTATTTTGGTATGAGATAATGTTATGATCGCAGCCTTAATCTTTGTTCCTTAAATGTACGTCAATCTATTGTGTGCTGTGCATGCCTTTTATAGGTGTACATATAAGAACCCTACTATACATTGTAATCTGTGCTATTGAATGTTGTATATGTATACTGTTGGCGTGTCTATTATAATAAATAAATAAATAAATAAACCCTAGTTCATATAACTAGATACTGATTTACAATTTTACAGTCACTAGACTGCAGCGTTTTTTATATTGATTTTATAATTTATATTGTATTAAAATTAAAATAAATGTATAATGATTATGTGTTTGAGCCGTTTGGGGTCGAAACCTTGGGGCCATGGGGTCCAAGTGCGAGATCCCTTTTTAGGGATCTCGCAAAGAGAATGATCGACGCCTCGGGTGACCAGAGGGCTGGCACGTATTTAGCACAAAAGATAAGCATTGCTATACAACGAGGCAATGCCGCCAGTCTTCTGGGCACGCTTCCGATTGACTGCGATGCAGATGACTTCCATGACGCCTTCTAAATTTAATTTTAATTTATTTTTCGTATTGTATATATTAAATAGGCTTATTTTAGTTTTAGGACATAATTAAGTTGCTTCTTATGTAATATATATAGTTGATTTTGTTTGGAAAATAAATAAATCAGTTCTTAAAGCATAAAAAAAAAAAATGTAACAAAATAAAACTGATTTTCTAATAACTTGACTACTAATTGATATTATATTTATACTTGAATCCCCCACCAATTAGTGTTGACAACGTTATGATGAATACTGGACATTCTGAAAATTGGACATTTTGCAAATTAGACATTTTGCGAACTGGACATTCTGCGAACTGGTCATTCTGCGATTTAGACATTCTACGAACTGGACATTTTGCGAAATGGACATTCTTCGAACTGGACATTTTGAGAATTAGACATTCTGAGAACTGGACATTCTGCGAACTGGATATTCTGCGAATTGGTCTATTTGCGACCGCTGGACATTTTGCGAATTGGGCGTTTTGCGCCTAAACGGCTTGTTCGTTTGTCTTCCTATGTTAAAAAAATGTCTTCAAAGAATATTTATTTATTTATTTATTTATTTATTGAGGTCTGCCAACAGTTGTTACAGTGGTTATATGGTATGCAAGTTTACAAGCATATATGGTTATAGTAATACTGCACAACTAATTATAGGCAAACACAGCATGCTGAGTGTTTACCTTGCAAAAGGACTACAAACTAGAAATTACATATTAATAACCAAATTAACAAAAGATACGCAAATACGGGTAAAAGTAGAACATACAAAAATAGTATACAGGTACGTCTAGAATATTCCGTTTGAAGACTAATTAAGCATGATCAATTGGACGCTTACTCGTAATATTCGATAATAGACTATCCGCGTGAATGTCACATAAATCGCTTCGCTCGTTGACCAACCTGCATAAGCGCGGGACTGGCGAATTCGTGGCAAAGGCAGTTCGACGAGGGGGTGGAGCCAAGGGTGTAATAGGCTTTCGCGGAGGTTTACGAGGTACTCTGAGGGAGAATTTGTTCAGAAGCGAAGGGCAGTCAATTTTATTCCTAAACAATTTATGAACAAACCTTAAATCTAGAATATCCCTTCGCTTTTCGAGAGTGATCATTTTAAAAAATGTTAATCTGTCAGCGTAGGACTTAGTTATTTTGTTGATCCCGGTTGAGTACCCTAGGTGGTTAATAAATCGTTTCTGGACACGTTCAATTCGGAGTGAGTGAACCGCGTAATGGGGTCTCCAAACGACACTACAATATTCGAGAACGCTGCGGACCAAGCTATAGTACAGCATCTTTTTTGTTGATGGCTTGTGAAAGTTTTTGCTATTGCGAAGAACGAATCCCAAGGTACGTAAAGCCTTTCTTACAATACTGTCTATATGTGGTATAAAAGTAAGCTTACCGTCTAAGACAACACCCAAATCGCCAAAATAGTACCGTTTATGTGGTAAGAAGTATTTGTGTTGTGTGCTTTGCGGCTAAATTTAATGTGACTACATTTCTGGCAATTCAGTAATATGCCGTTTTGGGAGCACCACCTAGAGAGTCGGTCAATATCTTCTTGCATAAGTACGGCATCGTGACATGAGCTGATAGTTTTCATAATCTTAATGTCATCTGCAAAAAGGAATGGAGTAGTGTGTTTAAAACACTTGATAACATCGTTTATAAAAACGTTAAACAGTATTGGTCCTAAATGTGAACCTTGTGGAACACCTGACAAGATCCCACACAGTTTTGATTGGTAGCCGTTCACCACTACATAAAATTCCCTGCCACCGAGATAGGATCGGAACCAGTTTAAGAGTGAACCAGATACGCCGTAAGCGCTTAACTTTTTTATTAGTATTGCGTGGGAGACTCTATCAAATGCCTTGCTGAAGTCCGTGTATACAGCGTCTATCTGCATGCCCTTGTCCAAAGCTTCAGACAGCAATTCAACGTACGAAACTAAGTTAGTACTTGTGGATCGTCCCTTGACAAATCCATGCTGCTCTTCATGAAAGACTCTCGCGAAGTAACGCTGTATGCACGGACAGAGCAAGGATTCCAAAACCTTGCCAAGTACGGACAAAATTGATATCGGCCTATAGTTTTGCACTACTGAAATGTCACCATTTTTAAGTATGGGTACCACTTTGGCCAATTTCCATTTTTTAGGGAAGTATCCGGTGTTCAAGGATGCATTAAATATAGTTTTCAGAGGGGCCACCAAACTTGAGGCGCAGTTAACAATAAGCACGGGAGGGATCCCATCAGGGCCAGCCCCTTTGGTTTGGTCCAAACTGGTTAACCTCTTTACAATTTCGTCCTCGCCCAATATTAAGAAGGATAAGTTGTCGTGATATGCGACAGTTGTGAGGGCGTATTCATTATCGGTGCCTATATTAGCAGTATTAAACAGACTGTTATATGCCATCGAAAAAGTGGAAGCAAAAAGGTCGCATATTTCGGTCCCATTCGAAGCAATCACGGCCCCATCAGTCATACTTCCAGGGTAACAACTCTCGCCACCACGTTTATTTTTAATATAGCTCCAAAATAACTTGGGATTCGCAGCAATAGCCTCTTCCATGCTTTGTATATAATGATTATAACACTCCTTCGCCAGGGAGTCACAGCGTCTACTAATTAGCTTTAATGAAATAGAGTCCAGTGGGTTTTGATATTTTTTATACTTGAGCCTAAGCTGGTTCTTTTCTTTTAATAATTTAATTAACTTGGAGCTAAACCACGCTGGATACTTATGTTTTTTCCCTCGGCTTAATGGTACATAGGCGTCAATAGCAGCATTAAGTGCTTCGTATAAAACCTCTACCATACTGTCGACATTCCTACAGTTCCCGAGCAAATCCGGCCAATTGTAATTATTTAAATAGTTGTTAATCGATACGTAGTCTGCTTTATAAAAATTAAATTTTCTAGTGTCGGAATTCGACATCAGTTTTGCTTTGTTACTCAACGTCAGTTCTACGCAAAGGGGAGGATGATAATGGTCAATGGAACTAAGGGATACCGCCTCATGAACATTACACTCGGGCGCGTTAACTAATACAATATCGAGCAGTCTGCCACTATTGTTTGCAATTGTATTACATTGGCGGAGATTATTAACCATTGCAAAATCGATTAAAATTTCACCAATCCCGAGACCACTCCGTTCAACAGCGCTAGGGTTTACCGCTGTCCAATTGATCGCGCCCATATTAAAGTCTCCTGCAATACAAGTATAGGCATCACTATTATCTAAGTGGATATTGCAATTCGTTATAAAGTGCTCAAGCATTGGCTTTGACGTTGGAGGAGGAAGATAAACTGCACAAAATTCTATTCGCTGTAACCGCGTATGAGATAAGGGTTCGGACGGAACGTCAACAGATACCCACAAGTCCTCACACTGGCTTTCTCTACACTTTATTCTGTACGAGTTAAATTTCTTAGACACGGCAATTAATACTCCTCCGCCATCTCTTTTGCAATGATAACCTGAAGTTTCCCGGTCACGTCTATAAACCAAATATCTGCTATCGAATAATTCTTCGCTAAAGATACTACTGTTTAACCATGTTTCTGTTAAAACTATAATATCGTAGTTGCAAGTTGATAATGAACACATAAAGCTATGCGTCTTAGTACGTAAACCTCTGACATTTTGGTAATAAATATTCAGAGTAGTGAATTTACACATGAAAAATATAAAAAAAAAAAACAAAACATACGTGACAATTGAACAAGTTTACTGTAACTTCTCTAAGGTTTTTATGTCTCTCACAACTACGTATTTGGAAGTGACATCTTTCCTCATCAAGATGCGGCCAGCTCTAACCCAAACAAACTTGTAGCCTAATTCCTTCGCCCTGGTTCTGGCAGCAGCATGTAGAGCTTTGTTGGTTGTAGAAAGGTGCTCCATGACGAAAATTGCCTTCCTCTCGCCGGCTATACCAATGTGAGAAGAATTCAGCCTATCATCTTGGTGAGTTTGATTATACTTGATTGCGGACGCCAAAAAATGGTCTCGTGTCCTAGGCGAGTTAAACTGAGCAACGATGGATCTGGGGCGATCGCTGTTGCGGTTAAGCTTAGCAACCCTAGTACAGCTCAATATTTGATCTTCCTTGACATTGTAGCCTATCGTAGACCCCAACTGTTTTATAAGGGAAATCAGGTTTTCACTTTTGAACTCGGGAACGCATTGAATTTCGACATTACTACTCCGGGCAAATTGTTCTATTTGGTTAATGCGTACACTCAAGTTTGATATTGTGGTTTTTAGCTCCACATTCTCTTCTGTTAATTTTTTTATAGTTTCGGATGATGATTTCAATTGCTGGATGACGTCATTGTATTGACCACTAATGAAGGTCATCGAGTCTTTGACTTCCTGTATATCGTCCTTAACAACCTGTATATCTGCCTTAATTGATTGTAATTCCGAACTAAACAGTGATGTTAATGAGTTCTTCAATTCAGCTAACAAGTCAGCTCTTTCAGCCTTCAAAACCTCGGTCACTATGTTACGTATATCGTCTCTGGATATTGAGGAAGACTTTGCTGTCGGCTGGGCAGAAAGGACTTGCCTTTTCTTCGATCTCGACGTGATGTTATCTGCAGCTGACGGAGTTGTTTCAGAGTTTCCCTCCATGTTCAGATGCTGACTTGAATATCACTTTTTATTATCTGTCGAAAATTTACTTTGTACACTTCACACAGAATCCGTAGTTCGTAAAAATGAGCAAAAATATTCTCTTTAGTGAAAAGTCTTTTAGGGAGAAAAATAATTAAAAAAAAAAGAAAAAAAAAAAGAAAAAAAAAATACAAAAAAAAATAAACAAAAATTAGGAAAAATGTCAAAAGTTAAAATTTTCAAAAAATAATTTAAGTAGAATTCCACTGTTGAAAAATAAGTTTACAAAAAGTTACTGCTTCCTCGGGATTCGTTCTCGCTACTAGTCACTGAGCTCCGTCCCAACTTACGCCGCCACGCCAACTTAACTCCAGCAATTTGACTCAATTAGACTATCGTTTCAAGTTGAGCGTCCGCATGAATTAACGATCACTAATGATGCTCTGATCTTTCTTTTGTTCGACAATGTCAACTATCACTGACTTTATAAGCAATTTTTAACGAGCGCACATTGTCTACTTTCAAATATTTGCTTACTAAACTTTCTTTCTTTAACACTGCACTTTATGAGTTTGTTCGATAGAAAGCTCAGAACTTTGCGCACACAGAGGTATAAGTTTCGTAGCAGTTTGGTTACTTTTTGCACTGATTTTGAAATAAAAACACGGGAGATGTAAAAACACGTCCAATCGCAAGAGTACCGAGACGATATACTGATGAAACCTCTCAGACATCTTCTTAACGATCTCTTTCTTCACAGTTAAGTAAGCTTTTACTAAGCTATATTTAAGAATTTAAAACGCATGTGGCGTCGAAATATCTGTGGTTCGCACTCTGGCGTAAGTATCTCTTAGACCTTAGCTCTTTGCGTAGCGTTATTTTTGTATGTCTCTCAGCTAGGTTTATAGGTATATTACTATAGGAGTTATCTAAAGTTATGTTTGCGCACATCAGAAGGTCACGAACACCGCCTGCATATCTTATATGATTATTTCTACAGCCAGTACTGAACAAAACAAAGGCCTACCCCAATCTATCATATTATTAAATCATCCGTCAGCTCACGAAGGACCATCAAAAAGCAATATAATCAATAAACCCTTTTTCTCTTCATTTTGAGCCATCGAACCTTCATTCTTATTCCGCCAGCTTGCAAGTGCAGGATTTCGTTTATTCGTTCGCCTCGAATGCAAATCTGTTAAGGCTACAATCAAGATATTATGATAAAATATTATGATAAACTCTCGTCGCATTTTGATAGGCAACCTTAAAAATTTTTATGCATGTGATTTGTGAAGTTTTTATTACTTAGTGGCTAGCAGGCGTTTATTTGTTGGTTTAATGGTTAGTTATTGCCGTAGAATCTATGAATTAATGCTAGCATAACTCAAGATATATTACCTCTTGTTTTGTATTTTGGGTTTCTTTTTTATTAAACGCAAGAGTATTGGATAACGCTGGTTTACGAAATTTTTGGCGTCTGCATGTCTACTTCTTAGATTATTCATCTTATTTTCTGTGCCCAGAGTACGCCACTAATTAATCTCATTACTGGACCCAATAGGCTTGTGTCCTAAAATGTAATTAGCGATTGATTCGTTCCTTTATTAGATGTTAAACTGGAATACCTTATTTTATTGAAATTAAACTACAGTTTACGGATTTTATCGCGATGTATTGGTTTCACTAAGTTATTACATTTGAAACTAATGATCTAGAAACTATATTTTTAATTTATTACTAGCCGACGTTTCGAATTCTTTACAGAATTCATGTTCACGGCAGACTGAGGTGATATTTGTCTTTTTCTTGAATGTATAAGTTATCTCAAAGTACCCGAACATTTTTCATCTACTGGTGTTACTATTTACGTAGAATGAGCTCACAGTGTCCTTAGGTCTTCTGGTGACTTTGTCCTTCTTGGGTTTCATTAGCCTTATGACAGGGTCCCAAGCTGGAGGAACATTCCAACCATCTTCCCTATTGAAATTAGGGTGTTTTTTAATTTCAATAGCCTCTCGTATCATCCTTGGAAGAAAACGGTGTTCTTTTGCGAGTATCTGTGGTTCATCAAATCGCAGGTAGTAGTTGGGTCCTTGTTCCACATGTTCACACACAGCAAACTTTGTTGAGCGTTTATGTTTTATGTCAGCTATATGTTCTTTGAGTCGAATGCCTATGCTTCTCTTGGTTTGTCCAATGTATGAGAGCCCACATTCACAGTCAATTTTGTAAACACCGGCCTCTTGCAAGGGTAACTGACACTTGACAGATGGTAATAATTGACTGATCTTCGTTGGCGGCTTGTAGTAAGTTTTGATAGAAGCTCGCTTCAAGATGTAGCCAATTTTGTCGGTCACGCCCTTGATGTATGGGAGGACAGCAGGTTGTCTTTCTACTGTGGCTGGTTTTTCTTTCTTCTGGGATCTGTGACAGTGGCGCGGCGGTCGGAGCTTGTTGTCTTGCAGAACTTGCCTGACATGTTGAAGCTCAGCGTCCAGGTGTTTCTTGTCACAGATCCCGCGGGCTCTCTGAAACAGAGACATTTCTACACGGCTGTGCTACGGAAAAACAAAGCAACTAACATATTTTTCAAAATCAGTTTTTTTACATATTTGGAACATTTTGCCTATAACGGACACTGCTACATTCACAGAATCATCGAAAAGGCTTTATTTTCGGAGATAAAATTTTGTAAAATAAAGTAACTGCAGACACTTGTCCAACATATCTACGGTAAAACAAAGTAAACTACAATGTCTAAGCAAAAACAAAGTAATTGTACGTCGATTACATTGTTTTTACGTTGTGAAATGATTTAATTGGCTTTTCATTTGATTTAAATTTATTTTTAAGTCCCTTTATCTGGCAATAAGAAAATCAAACAACTTAACTTTGTTTTTGGATTGTTAAAAATGGTCAAAATGGCAATTTTGTATACGTAAAAATAAAGCAAGTAAAATGACAAATGTAAAACTAAGCAACTGAATAACAGTTGCTTTGTTTCTGTGTTGTAAATCACTTCAAGCTATTACTATATCCCATTTACTTGGTTTTTACTATGCTGTCGTTCATTTGTAAATTTCAAATGTCTAAATTATTAGACATTACTCGGTTTTATCACCTTTCAAATGTCAGTTTTCCCACAATTAAACTTGTCAGTTACAACACTTACAACTTCGTGTCATTAGTTTGCCGAGGCTTGTGATTCTTGTGTGTTTTGTTTAGAAAATGTTTAAAATGCAAAATAGCCACAGTTTACGTTCGAGAACTATGGTACAATTAGCACAAATGTAAGTGGGTCATTCTTCAAGGCCTTGATTTTGGTGGTCACACGGCAGTATGTCAATAGTTATTGAAGTTATGGCTTTAAACTATTTTTTATATGTTTCTTTATGTAATACGGCAACCAAAAAAACAGTTTTACTGATATCGACCAACAATAAATAGCCGATATCTAAATCCAAAGACTGAAAACGGGGACAATATTGCTGTTCTCCGCATGTCACACTCATTGTGTAATTCAAACAATCGTGTATAATTTTCTATTCCCTTTACGAATTGCTATGTATTATACATTAAAATATTTGTCCCGGGTAGTAGTTTTCGAAATAAATATGGACTTACATAAATGTTATATTTAAGAAATTTCATATAAAATGTATCGGTCACACGATTTTGGCACTCGTGTGAACGCGTGATTCAACCCTCAATAATTCGACTATTGAATGACTTTCGGCATATTATTTGTATTCACGCGCATCACCAGTCAGCAAGCGACGGCCGAGGGAACCACACATGATTCTCGATGGCACATACGCGACAGCAGGGGTACGTAATTATTTCGTCAATATTTTTTTTACCTACGTAGGTAAGATTCGTGGCTACAAAGTTTTAATGATTCATAGGATTCTCAACAGTTCTTATATACATAATAATAGTCTGAATAGGTAAGATTGCCATAAGAGTTCTTGAATTACGATAATGTTTTACTGTAAATAGTTATTTAGGAATTACAACGATTTCATCAGATTTGTGGCATCAGATTCGTGTTCCCAGTACCATGAATCTGACTCATTGAACCACGAATCTGATTAGCAGGTTTTTAAAACCGTTGTAATTTCATTTTAAACGTTATTTTACGGTTTAAAACTACTAAAAGCCATTAATAAGCATTTTTGCGATATTTTTTTTTAACTTACCGCCGTAAATGAAGACGATATTGGAGGAGGTGGATTGTATTATTTGATTTCTTGTTGTCTTGGTGACCTTTTAGTTAATACTTTGTTTAGTTGGAACATATAGACGACGCAGGCTGTTTTTATATCTATAACTCATTATGCATTGTGTAACATGTATTATACTTATCAATAAAACTATCTTTATTACAGATCAATCTACATCTAGTCAAACATACCGCGACGTAGCCAAGAGGAGAAACTAGATCTCTCTTTGGCCATCCATCCAGTTATAATCCAACTAAATTCAAAATTAAACATCTGGTACCTAGATGATAAAACCCTAGGCGGTGACGTAGAGTCTGTGTACCAAGATCTAGCACTTCTGAAATCAATTTTTTTATTCATAGGCTTAGAACTGAATACAAACAAATGCGAAATTTTTATTAATGACAATTTAGATAAATCCTCTATTCTTTCAAAATTTCAATATTTGGCTCCCAATATCACTCAAGTTGAAAGAAGTCCTCTTCGCCTCCTGGGGTCCCCAATTTTAGACGACGGTTTTGATTCCTTTATACAGCAAAAAATTCAAAATGTTAGTGAAATTTCTGACAGGCTACTCAAAATTAATATACCTACATTCGGCTTTCACTATTATTCGATATTGTCTTTTTGTCCGTAAATTTACGCACGCATTACGGTGTTCACTTTTTTGGAAAATCCAACTCCACTCATTCAAATTGACAAAATTATACAAAATACCCTGAGTAAAATTTTGAATCTGACCCGGAACGACCCGGTGTGGCTACAGGCGTCCTTACCTGTGCGCTTGGGCGGCTTCGGCGTTCGCAAAATTACTGACGTAAGCCTGCCAGCGTTCTTGTCATCGGTCCACAGCACTGCAGAATTGACTAGGAAAATATTAGCTCCCACACTGGTTGATTCTGAGGTACCGTTTAAGACCGACGATGCCTTGAACGCTTGGAGAAATGCTTGTCCAGGAACTGAGTTACCCCGAAACTTATCCTCCCAGAGGCAATGGGATGGGCCGCTTTGCAGCATGGTACGAGAAAACCTTCTCAATACATCGTCCAAAACTGCAGAGCGTGCTCGCCTGCTGGCTGTGGGAGGATGAGAATCGGGCCTCTGGCTCCAGGCACTGTAGGTACCTCCAATATAGGTACCGTGTTAGACGATACGACCTTTCACTTCGCTACTTGCCTCCGTTTAGGTGCGTCATGTGTCTCTCCGCATCGTTGTCACTGTGGAGAGGCTGTCGATAGCCTTGGTCACCATGGCCTGTCATGCAGCAGGAGCGCGGGTCGTATTTCACGACACTCCAACCTCAATGACATACTGCGCCGTGCTCTTGCCACAGCTGGCGTTCCAGCCCAACTTGAACCTCAAGGCTTGGCACGCGACGATGGCAAAAGACCAGACGGGATGTCGTTACTGCCGTGGAAGCTGGTTAGGCCTTTGGTATGGGACGAAACATGTATCGATACCCTTGTACCAAGAACCCCAGCACAGCAGGTTATCCGGGCGTTGCTGCTGCTACAGCGGAGACCCTCAAACGGCGCAAATATGTAAATCTAATAGGCGATTATGTATTTGAGCCGTTTGGGGTCAAAACATTGGGGCCATGGAGTCCAAGTGCGCGATCACTTTTTAGAGATCTCGCAAAGAGACTCATAGACGCCTCGCGTGACCAGAGGGCTGGCACGTATTTGGCTCAAAAAATAAGTACATATAGCCATACAACGAGGCAATGCTGCCAGTCTTCTGGGCAGGCTTCCAATTGACTGCGATGAGTTTAATGACGCCTTCTAAATTTAATTTTTTAATTTTTTGATTTTTTACTTGTAACTATATATTAATTAGTTCTTTTTAATTATTTTAAGACTTAATCTAATTATATTTAAATAATTATTGGATAATATGATCTTTGATTAATGTTTAAATAATCATTAATCAAACACTTAATAAAATGTTTTTGTTAGTGAAATGCAAAAAATACTGTGATTTAGTAAGCTGTGCTAGATATTAATCAAAAGAAGAGTCAACGTTATGCTTGTTGTAATTTTTTTTTTCAATCCTTCTTTATGCCAGTGTGATTGTAATTAATAAGACTTTTACTTTTAATGTTACGATAATCATAAAGAGTGATTTATAAAATAGCTAGTTACTTTTATCAGACAATTATAAAGTAACACTGTGATGTGTGAGCTTATGCAAGATTGTAATTATACTGTACATGTTACATTTGTATTGTAACTTGGGAACATCATAAGTCAGTATGATTGTAATTATTGATCAGTATATTTGTGTTAGTTATTGAATTAAAGTGAAGTCATGTTAATAATTGAAATAAATATTACTTTTTGATTGTATTTGAGATATTTAATTAATGTTCAAACAACCTTACTATCTTAAATGTTATATCAGTGTGCCTATTGACATTGCAAATCTGAAAACATTAATATCTCATTGGATGATGACTATAATATAGACCTTCATCCTTTATGTTCGCTTAGATACGATTAGACCAATAGCTATGCAAGCAGTAACGTGTAAACTATTCTAAAGTGTGTATTTCATAGGCATATCACATACCTAATAAAAATCTAAACTTAGATGCTTGCTTGATCTTACAGCTTATGAGTCTGTTAAACGAGCTTAAGCTGTTGATTTTAACATCAAATTTTATCATGTCAGATTCGTGGTTTGCTACGTCAGATTCATGGCACCAACATTTTTAAAAGTGAATATTTTCTTTATTTGTCGATCGATTTTGCTGTAATTACACCATTTGGTTTGTATTGTTTTGAAGTTTGATAAACAGAAGCCAATTTTGTAAAAATATGAAATAAAAAATATGCCACGAATTTGATGCGAAGAATCTTGCGCGAAGAATGACCCAAGTGCAAATGTCCAATTATTTGTATTGTGTGCTTACATTTTGTAAATACCTATTTACGAAATATATCTTAGGCATACATAAAGTAGTATCTATTTTTCTGTTTTGATTTGGTTGTCTATAAGAAATACTAATCAATTTGTTAATAATCTGTCCGATAACCCTTGATTCAGGCAATCTGTTCTACTTTCGAGAAGGTGATCAGCCCTCTCACGGCGGTGTCGGTTTCCTCGTTACAAATCTCTCACTAACAGTGTTATAGAAATCAGCAGTGTGTCGACACGGGTAGCGTACCTCACATTAAGGGTCACAGACAGGACGGTACTCTCTGAAGGTGGTACAGGTATATGCGCCGACCTCGACATACTGCGATGACATAGTCGAAGCCATGTTTGAGGATGTTGCTAGGGCTCTACATCATACCACCAAGACACACTACAGCGTTGTTATGGGGGATTTTAATGCCAAAGTGGGAGTACAAGAACGCGGCGAAAGGAAAATCGGGCCCTATGGCGTGGGGCGCCGAAATCACAGGGCGCAAATGCTGGTCAACTTTCTGGAGTCCCAGGAGCTATGCTTAATGAACTCCTTCTTCAAGAAGAAGCCTCACAGAAAGTGTACATGGCGAAGCCCCGATACTGTGACAAGGAACGAGATAGACTTCATTATTTCTGATCGGAAGTATATATTAATTTGATGTGATTGTACAGAATCGAGGCACCAAAGTCTTCGCTCGCCAGCTTGGTAGAATTCATCTGTCGAAACTCAATACTGCGGATGGCAAAACCGTAACCTCCAAGTTCGAGGGAGTTCTGCAGCGGTGTTGCATCGATTGGCGCTACATCGAGGTGTTGAGATGTTTGTACGACGCGGCCACTATGACCGTCCAGCTTCAGGACAGTAAAACCAGCCCCATTGAGTTGCATAGAGGGGTGAGGCAAGGGGATGTAATATCCCCTAAGCTCTTCACCAACGCACTCGAAGACGTCTTTAAGACGCTGGACTGGACTGGACGGGGCATAAACAATAATGGCGAGTATATATCCCCCCTTCGGTTTGCCGAGGATATCGACATCGTGGCAGAGAACCTGGAAGAGCTGAGTGAGATGCTGCACAGCCTAAATGAAGCCTCTCGACGGGTCGGTCTCGGCATGAACTTGCATAAAACCAAGATTATGTTCAATGAACACATTGTGCCGGGACCGGTTTATGTCGACGGATCGATGCTTGAAGTTGTTCAAGAGTATGTCTACCTTGGTCAAGTAGTCCAGCTTGGTTGAAAAAACTTCGAGAAAGAAATCGACCGCAGGATCCAACTGGATCCTACTGAGACGTAGCTTGACAAACGCTGCCCAACCCAAGTGGGTTGGGCAGCGTTTGGCAAGCTACGTCGAGTTTTCACTTCGCCCCTACCGCAATGCCTGTAGACCAAAGACCAAACCAATGCGTCCTACCTCTTATGACGTACGGTGCCGAGACGTGGACACTCACAGTGGGACTAGTCCACAAAATAAATGTCACGCAGCGAGCTATGGAACGGGCTATGCTTGGCGTCTCTTTGAAGGATAAAATCCGAAACGAAGTTATCTGACAAAGAACCAAAATTACCGACATAGCTCACAGAATCAGTAAGCTCAAGTGACAGTGGGCTGGCCATATCTGTAGAAGGACTGATGGCCGATGGAGCAAGCGTGTCCTAGAGTGGAGACCACGCTTCGGCAAGCGTAAGGTAGGGCGGCCCCCGGCTAGGTGGACCGTCGACCTGAAAAAGGTGGCTGGGACAGACTGGATGCGGAAGGCTGAGGACCGTGTACTTTGGCGCGTGTTGGGCGAGGCTTATGTGTAGCAGTGGACTGCGATAGGCGGATTGATTGAATACTTCATTATATTATGATTATAACTTATATCTATGATTTTGGAATTTATTTTAGGTAACTGTTATATACATGCCCTATTCCTTGAGTGACACTTATCTTAATAAATCTTAAGATGAACTAGTTTTTACAATTCTTACAAATTATGTGATTCATAAAAAGCAAAAGCCAACAAATCTTATAGTAGATATATTAATTTTTAAATGGCTTTATTATCTTTGTTAAAAAACAATTAAATGCATTTGCTTTGTTATTAAAACTAAAACCTAACTTGTCCATCTCTTTTTAAATTATTTAAAAAACAAAGTGACTGTAGTTACTTTGTTACTGAATTGTTCGTTTTATTTAAAATTAATTTTATGTCTATAGAAAAATATTTTTTTCAATTTAAAGGAAAGTTTTCAATAATTAATCAAAAAATTGCTTTAAAACAAATAGATCTAATTATTTTACAAATTATGAAATAACAAAAGTACTTAAGTTGTCGGCAGTACGTTTTAAATTTGTGATTTTCGGTTTTTTGCTCCTCCTGATAATTTTGCTTGACTTTTTCCGTAGAGCAGCCGTACAGTAGCTAACTGTTTAGGATGGTGGTGAGATTCACCGTTTAAGTACCTATTTGTATGGGTCTTTTTCCTCTACACAGTATGGCTTAAGGAGTTGTTCTTATTCCTGATGACAAGTACATCTAAGAAAGCTAAAGAATTGTTAGCCTCTAATTCCATTGTGAATTGTATTTGGTTATTAATAGAATTAAGATGGTTTAGGAAAGCATTAACACTATCTGTTGGTAAAATTGTGAAAGTGTCGTCTACATACCGCTTGTAGAACCTCGGTGTGATGGTGGCAGTCTGCAGGGCTCGCGCCTCGAAGTCCTCCATGAAGATGTCAGCGACAACAGGCGATACTGGAGAGCCCATTGCTACACCGTCTACTTGTATGTAGTATTTCTTGTCCCATAACAGATAGCCCGTTGTCAGGCAGTGTTTGAGTATTTCTGCATATTCCTCAGGCATGTTGTTTTCTGTCAGCTTCCTTCTAGTAATTTCTACACAGTCATGTACTGGTATGCACGTGAATAATGACTGTATATCAAAACTAACCATAGTTTCCTTGTCAGAGAGATGTAGGTGTTTGATTTCACTGAAAAAATGGTAGGTAATTTTTTGTTTATACTCGGACGTGTCCATCACTACCGTTGCATTTCCTTTATCTGCTCGGACTACTGTAAGTTCAGGCCTAGCTTGTAACTTCTTCAGTGCGAGATATTTGGTCTTTGGTAGATTCCTTGCCGGCACTTTCGATTGACGTCATACAGCAGAAACGTCTTGCCGTATGTCTGTCCGAGTATAAACAAAAAATGGAACATCTTTTGTCGGATGAAAGTACCTACAAGTTGGTTAGGTCAGACCCTACGAACAAAATACTCAAGCAAACTTGTGATATTGTTAAGAAATACTCCGAAAAACTTAATTTGGACGTGAAATATTTAATACCATCGTGTGTAAAACCTCCTCAAATGTATGGGCTACCGAAAATACACAAGGAAAACGCTCCTCTGCGCCCGATAGTTAGTCAGATAGGCGCACCAACTTACAGACTGGCTCAACACATGGCAAAGATTCTCTCATCGATCAGAGGCAATACGAGAGCTCATGTGAAAGATTCCTACCATTTTGTCAGTGAAATCAAACACCTACATCTCTCTGACAAGGAAACTATGGTTAGTTTTGATATACAGTAATTATTCACGTGCATACCAGTACATGACTGTGTAGAAATTACTAGAAGGAAGCTGACAGAAAACAACATGCCTGAGGAATATGCAGAAATACTCAAACACTGCCTGACAACGGGCTATCTGTTATGGGACAAGAAATACTACATACAAGTAGACGGTGTAGCAATGGGCTCTCCAGTATCGCCTTTTGTCGCTGAGATCTTCATGGAGGACTTCGAGGCGCGAGCCCTGCAGACTGCCACCATCACACCGAGGTTCTACAAGCGGTATGTAGACGACACTTTCACAATTTTACCAACAGATAGTGTTAATGCTTTCCTAAACCATCTTAATTCTATTAATAACCAAATACAATTCACAATGGAATTAGAGGCAAAGAAGTCTTTAGCTTTCTTAGATGTACTTGTCATCAGGAATAAAAACAACTCCTTAAGCCATACTGTGTATAGGAAAAAGACCCATACAAATAGGTACTTAAACGGTGAATCTCACCACCATCCTAAACAGTTAGCTACTGTAGGAATGTCTCTGTTTCAGAGAGCCCGCGGGATCTGTGACAAGAAACACCTGGACGCTGAGCTTCAACATGTCAGGCAAGTTCTGCAAGACAACAAGCGCCGACCGCCGCGCCACTGTCACAGATCCCAGAAGAAAGAAAAACCAGCCACAGTAGAAAGACAACCTGCTGTCCTCCTATACATCAAGGGCGTGACCGACAAAATTGGCTACATCTTGAAGCGAGCTTCTATCAAAACTTACTACAAGCCGCCAACGAAGATCAGTCAATTATTACCATCTGTCAAGTGTCAGTTACCCTTGCAAGAGGCCGGTGTCTACAAAATTGACTGTGAATGTGGGCTCTCATACATTGGACAAACCAAGAGAAGCATAGGCATTCGACTCAAAGAACATATAGCTGACATAAAACATAAACGCTCAACAAAGTCTGCTGTGTGTGAACATGTGGAACAAGGACCCAACCACTACCTGCAATTTGATGAACCACAGATACTCGCAAAAGAACACCGTTTTCTTCCAAGGATGATACGAGAGGCTATTGAAATTAAAAAACACCCTAATTTCAATAGGGAAGATGGTTGGAATGTTCCTCCAGCTTGGGACCCTGTCATAAGGCTAATGAAACCCAAGAAGGACAAAGTCACCAGAAGACCTAAGGACACTGTGAGCTCATTCTGCGTAAATAGTAACACCAGTAGATGAAAAATGTTCGGGTACTTTGAGATAACTTATACATTCAAGAAAAAGACAAATATCACCTCAGTCTGCCGTGAACATGAATTCTGTAAAGAATTCGAAACGTCGGCTAGTAATAAATTAAAAATATAGTTTCTAGATCATTAGTTTCAAATGTAATAACTTAGTGAAACCAATACATCGCAATAAAATCCGTAAACTGTAGTTTAATTTCAATGTGTAACATTCGCGTAAACCCAAGAAGATACTACCTTATTTTATCTTCAAAAATCGATCAGCAACATTACTAATTACGGCTTTTTAAAACCCTTTTTGAATTTGACGCGAAAACGCTGTAAACCATCAAGGCGATTGAGTGATATCACAAAATACAAAACAAAACAAACCGTGAATGAAGTCTGGTCTGATGTACCCACTTTTATTTTAATAAATTCGATTTGACAGGTAGAAAGTTTAACGTTTTAGTTGTATTTACTTTTTTTTTGGTGTCGGGTTGGAAAATCCTCATGGAGTCCCTTCGCCCTGGGGGGGAAGGACGAAGGGGACTGTCAGACTCTTACTGACTAAAAACCAACCCGTGCTCCTCATGTACCCATGTGTCGGAGGGTAGGGTTTCACCTAAGCATTCCTCGCTACCCCCGACGGGTATTGGCCCGCCAGATGGTCAGGCGGGCCCCGAACGAAACCCCCTTGGCGGCGGATGAAGGTGTTGGGCTCCGCCGCCAAAACACCCAGCGGCCGCAGAGGATAGGGAGGACGGCAACGCAACACCGCATCTCCTCTTCCTCTGCGGCCCCACGGCGACGCAACAATGGTGCGCCCCCATTTGGTCGCGAGAGATAGGGCGCGCGGCAACGCAACACCGACACGCCTCTCCTCCCGCGACCGCACCCGACTGCGAGGGACAGAAGAACTGTCCTTCGCACCCGCCCCTTTGGACGCATCCTGCACAGGCCTCCGTCAAGCCCACGCGGAGCGTCCCCTCCTGGATCCCTCTTAGCTTCACCGCGGGTCACCAATCCACGGTTACTTACTAGGCCCCCCCACCACGACAAGGTGGAGATCCCACGGGGGGTAGTTGTATTTACTACTAAAACGTCAACAACATGAATGGCGGACGTACTGTTTGACGTAATGCTCTCTGATTGGTGTTCACTGTCACAAGTATAAATACATTATTTTTAGTTTTAGAATACTAAAAATAACATTAATCTTACCTATTTATAATAAATAACAAACTTTATTGACATCTTAAAATCATAATGAATCTATAGATACTACAATCAAACCGATTTATTCTTAGTGGACACCAGTCTATTAGATAGATAGCCTAGATATACATACATACATAGACTCACGCCTGTTTTCCCGAAGGGGTAGACAGAGGCATATTAAACGCCCACTTTTCGCCAGTGTTTTGATCCCACGTAATAGGTGGCGAGCCTATTGCCGCTTATTGGGACATTTTGTTTGCCAGAGCCTCGTCCGTTGATCGGCAGGTGCACCACTTGCAGGTATTTATAGAAAAATAAATTATATCAATATTTGACCAATTGTTTGGGGGATGTTCAGTTTACATATTATTATGTAAGTAGGTAGAAAATAATATGATGAAGTATGATTGACGACATAACCCACCAAAATGCATCAAAATAATTTAAACTAAATAGCCTACCTGAGACAGGTACACATTGCAAACAATAATATGACAGTTAGCTTATCGATATCGACCCGCTGTGGACACAAACAATGTGCTTACACTAATATTATGCCAACTTTCTCAAAGTCTCAAAGTCTATAGTTACTCGATACCCAACGATTTTATTCTCGAAAGGACTCCTACAAATTCATAGAGGTTCGTAACCAGAGTCACGTTGCTGACTTTTTGTTCAAGCATTGCCGTCGACCGTCGCGTGAAGCCTGTCTGCCGAGATCGCTACTACATAAAGTCGCGCCGATCCTCAAGATGGCGGAGTAATTACAGAACCTAAGTTCATGTGGTCTTGCAATTTACTGCCATTTGCACGAATTATGTGTTTCTAGATACGTAGTATACAACATTTCTATCAGAGATTTACTTAGCCTTGTGTACGTTACATCCTCCAGGGAAAAGGACGAGGTGAATGTGCTAGATGTCTTCTCCTCTTTGGAATATCTCTTCATTTCCTGTGCTATTAGGCCTACATCTCACTCACATCATCATAGACCTAATTACATCTATAGCAGTTGGTTTAAATAGCGAACGAAACTTCTTTACCTCAATCTTCGTTGTGAAACTATATAAAAATCAAAAGGGCTTTTTAAAGGGTTTTTCCCTAAAGGATTCGATATACACTCTCTGATCATAATTCATAACGACATTCATTCTCATTTTCTGTGGTCCCCATTGGTGGCAAATTTCGGCCTTGGTTTGGTTCATCTTCCAAAAAGGCTTCTCGGAGGAAGCAGGAAGCTTACCAAGCCTGGGCTGATGCGGTGGCGGCAGGGCATGAAAATACCAGCGCATTAAAAAAGTAGCGAGTATAACTTTGCCTCCAGGTCCTTCAAAAGAGACATTGCTAGTGCGAAGACTAAGCACATCGGTAGAATTGGCGAGAGGCTTGAGCGCCTTTCTTCGGGAACTCGTGCATTCTGGTCTCTTGCCAAAGCTATCGAAGGGAACTTCTGTAAGCCATCCTTTCCACCGCTACACATGGGAAATGACTCCTTGGCCCACGACGCAAAAAAGAAAGCCGATCTTCTGGGCAAACTCTTTGCGTCCAACTCGACCTTGGATGACGGGGGACAGGAGCCGCCTACTATACCGCTGTTGAAGGGCTGTATGCCGGATATTTGGTTCCACCAACGCGCAGTCCGTATGGCACTTCTGTCCCTCGATATCCATAAGTCGAGTGGGCCTGATGGAATTCCCCCTATTGTGTTGAAGATCTGCGCTCCAGAGTTGGCACCAGTTTTGACACGCCTTTTTCGTCTTTCTTACTCTTTTGGCGTAGTCCCAACATTGTGAAAGATAGCATTGGTCCACCCGATCCCTACAAAAGGCGATCGCTCTAACCCGTCCAACTACAGACCGATAGCCATAACCTCCCTCTTCTCGAAGATAATTGAGTGCATTATTAACTTCTTAAATCCTTCGGTTTCTAGATGATAATCAGCTGCTTAGTGACCAGCAATACGGCTTTCTTAAGGGTCGGGCGGTTGGTGATCTTCTAGTATACATGACACATCGTTGGGCACAGGCAATCGAGGCAAAGGGGGAGGCTTTGGCGGTCAGTTTGGACATAGCGAAGGCCTTCGATCGGGTCTGGCACAAAGCGCTTCATTCGAAACTCCCTTCCTATGGACTGTCCGAGAAATTATGAGAGAAATGCCCGAGAAATATTGAGACCTCCTTGGAGATGGTCTCAGATTGGGGAAGACTTAATTTGGTCCAATTTAACCCCACAAAGACACAAGTCTGCGTTTTCACCGCAAAAAAACTGCCGATGGTCGTATGTCCTCGTTTTGAGAGCACCCCCTTAACTGCCTCCTCCAGTATTGGTATACTTGGAGTCGACATATCGAGCGAAGTCCAGTTCCGAGGTCACTTAGAGGGTAAGGCTAAGTTAGCCTCGAAGAAGCTTGGCGTGCTAAATAGATCTAGACGGTATTTCACTCCGGCCCACCGCTTGCTCCTTTATAAGGCGCAGGGTCGGCCGAATATGGAATACTGTTCTAATCTTTGGGCAGGGGCATCCCAGTACCAGCTTCTCCCTCTGGACCGCATCCAACGGAGAGCCGCTCGATATGTCGACTGCCAAGATATTTGTAATCGGTTAGACCCCTTGGCGCTGCGTAAAGATGTAGCCTCGCTATGCATCTTTTATCGCTTCTACTATAGGGAGTGCTCCGAGGAATTGTTCAGATTAATAACTGCCGCCTCTTTCCGCCATCGTTCTACGCGACAGCATTTCCATCCCCATCATTTAGATGGTTGGCAATCCACAATGGTGCGTTTCTCTAGAAACTTTCTGCCTCGCACCTCTAAACTGTGGAATGATCTGTCACCTGCGGTTTTCCGAACCAATACGACCTTCAAACCTTCAAGAAAAGAGCGTATTCCTTTTTAAAAGGCCAGCAACGCACTTGTGACTCCTCTGGTGTTGCGGGTGTCCATGGGCGGCGGTAATCGCTTAACATCAGACGATCCGTCTGCTCGTTTGCCCCCTATTCCATAAAAAAAGACAATATTTTACTACACAGAAAACCTTAGCAAGCTTTTCCAGCGGATAGCTTAGATACCTTCTTCTGTCGTTGGTTGTATGAGCCCAGCTATTTTGTATTCACTGTTTCAATGTTTGTTCTACATCAGTTACTCTCGGTGCAATATAATGCCTTTGTGACCGTGCTCTAAAAACTTTTACATGGTTAATGGTATTTTAAGTCTAATAACATTTCCCTAAGCTAGTACTTACAGAATTGTAACAATACTACAATGAGAACAAGTGTTCGAAATAGTAATATTATTGTCATCTACAGCTAGTATGTATTTTTTATAGACTTTCACCGCTTGTTTACATGCCATTTTTGTATACTAGAACAAAGTGGCTTCTTCTTTATTAGTCCAAATATAGCAAAACCCTGCTATTATTGTCATATTGTTTGTTTTATCATATTTCGCTGTTAAAACATTTTTAACCGTCTTCAAAAGAAGATTTTCGATTTAGATGTTATTATTTTTCTATTTTTGTAACCACGGGATCTTATACTAGGCAGACCAATTTTGGCCATTACTGTTTTATCAGACGTGAAGTTTTAAAATTTTCTTAATATTGCATTTTTCCTAATAATGCGTTTGGTACTTTATATATACTTTAAAGAGTTTTTGTAGTCGGTTTATTTTGCTATAGTTTAATTTAAGGTATTGTACCTTAGCAAACTTCAAGTTTGATTATTAAAATAAAAATATCGGTGGTTTCGACGAAACACTTGTTGACTACTTGATCTTCAAACTGTAGCTTGTATATAATGTATAGTACGCTAACATACATGCTGTATCATGCAATAGGTTTATTTATTTACTTATATGAACGGGTTCAATATTTATCGAACAATCACATTAAATAAACACTGGTCCTAGCTACATACTACGCAGGCTCTTTGTAAAATGCCGACATTTTCATTTTCAAACATAAGTCAGTGCATTAAAACGTACTTAGTTAAAGTAAAGGCGCATGATTACAATTCAAACAATATAAAATAATTAAAAAGTAAATATAAAAGAGCGGGCGGGACGAACTGGACTCGTACAAGAAGGACTGGCCTGTCCTGGCACAAAATAGAGATCTGTGGAAAAATGAGAGGGAGGCCTTTGCCCTGCAGTGGGACGCTACAGGCTGAAAATAAAAATAAAATAAAAGATACATATGTATATACCAGATAAGAAGTTATCTAAAAGTAAATTTAATATTCACAAAAGCTACTTCCGTGTATCTCGTGTTTGTCTCATTTCCACTACAAAATAGCTTTTTTATCAGTTTTTCACTGAAGTATATGCACGCAAAGGAAAACTTGCCGGGTCAACAGATAAGAGAAAAGTTTGTGCCTTATCTTGACACTTTAAAAAGGCTTAATACTTTTTTATATGCAAAATTTCCTCCAAAAAGTAGAACGGAAAATATAGTAATGTTTAATTGCCTAGTTAACGACTATACAGACACTACGTTTTTTCTGTGTATTTAAATACATAGATAAAAACTCTGTACAAAAATATGTATCTCTCTAGCAAATCTTATTGCAATATGTTTGTAAAAGCTTACCTTTCGATAAAATTACGACAATCTCAAACGCATATTCATAACGCTTTTCTACGAAAAGCCTTTAATGTAAACCTATAATCATTTTCCTAGGCGCTCTGTGATATGGGTCAGCGAAAGCATTCAAATTAACATGTCATTAATGTCATATTGAGAGAAATAAAAAATAAGAGAATTGTAGTAGAATAAAAAATTCCAATGTTTTGAATCAAATGAGAGTCAGAAACCTCTTTCTTCCTTCTGTTAAGTTGATTTTCTCTGCGGCAGCGTCAAATTGACTTAAGAGTCAACATTACTTTTGTATTTTGTTCTGGTTTGTTGTTTGTTAGTCTGCGTTAGTATACACTACTGTTTACAGAAAAGTGCTCCTATTTCAAATGGATGGTTGTTAAAGATGACTATTTATTACGAAATCCCTTAACACCAAAGTCACAAAATCTGTCAGTACGTCAGTTATCATTGATTGTAACAACATATCCCAGTTGTAGTATTACGTATAACCACTGTAACCTCCATATTGAATATTCGCATATCCCGCATGTATCACCAAAAAACTTAAGCATTTTATTGCCCGTGCAACGTTGGGATCGGTCTGTTTATCCCAAACATGGACCCTTCGGAAACTTTGTATTAACCGGCTTTGTTCCTGCACTTACGACTGAGATCTTTCCATATTGAAAGAATAAAATCATTGTTATAAGAATGGTTCCAACGATTCTTCAGGGATCTTAGGATTTTTGTTATGTTTTTGTAGATATACACTTATTTATATAATGTTTTGGGGATTGTGTATTATGACAATGTTTAGGATTAAGTGTGTCATTTGTGAATTGAGAGGCTTTTTAGAATAAAAGAAATAATTATGGACATTGATGTTTCTTAAAAACATTCTGAATTTTGGTTCTGGCTTTCAATGAAGACATTACGTCTACCACCAACCAAATGGTAAAGCGAACTGTGGATATGGTGTTAAGTTCGTAAATGACTCAATGGTTTGATACTGACTATTGCTATCATATCTTTACATACATATATAACACGTGTGTATTTCAATGAACTCCTCTATGGCACTGCGATAATTAATCAGTCAAGCTCTGTTGCCACGGCCAATATCATATAGATGCTATTATGTTCATTAATTGTTAGAGTGTGTATTTAGTGTGCGTGGAATTTCTGTTGACGGATGACATAGTGACCGCGTCAACCACATGCGGTTTTCATTAGTCGATGGCACCCGCGTACCTGGTGCGTGAAGCGGTGGCCACTAAGCCCCTATTTACGTATTCGGATGAGCAACGCTTCGTATGGACCCAGCTATCGACCAGTGAATGACGTCATCATCGTACTAGCGTAATCCCGGTAGTATCTAAGACGTCCGACGGTACACTTTTATTTAATTGCACCTATGATTAGTTTGTAAGGCTCAAAAATAATACTAATAACATCCCTTAAAACAAGACTAGGTACAGGCTGCACTGTGGCAATCAGATACCTAACTGATAAACGCTAATTAAATATTCTCATTACTCCGGCTTAACAGACAGGATCGCATAACACCGGCCCAACAAACCAAGTCAACTTTATCTAATTTGACTAACAATTCTCTAAAGTCATGTAAAACAGCAAAAACACCTCCCAATGCAATCTGTTAATTTGGTTCGTACCGGTCGTCAGGTGTATAATGCCAAGCATCATTTTGTATGCCAAGCACGTACTGCAGTCCTATTCGGACTTGGGCTATCTTCAAGGCGGTTTTGTGGAATAAGCAGTGGGTTTGAGGGATTCTACCAAAATGGGTTCCTGTTTAAACAATTTGTGGCCAAGTAATCCTCCGGTTCGCTAGATGGGAACACGTTCTGAAAATAAAATATATCGTTTTGTATATTTGATGTTGCTTGAATATGAATTATGGAACGTGGATGTATGAATAGAGTAGTTGATCTTAGAAGGTTAGTTGTAATAGTTCGTATTGTATGTCAAGTTTCGGTCATAATTATCATATTTTAAACTCGTATAAATAAATGTAATCAAACCATCAACCCAACCAACCAGTTTGATTTTAATGTGTAACATTCGCGTAAGCCCCAGAAAATATTGTCTGTTTATGAAATCAAAATAACAGCTCGTCACTATTGCGGTGCTACGTGATACTGATGCATCGAGTTCACTGCACACATTTAGATAACCGCATGTGTCGTTTACATCAGAACACTGCTGTGCTTCAGAGGGCACATAAAATTTGTCGGTCCTGGTTCTTGCCTTTCACAAGAATCGTTAGGCTAAGTCGGAAGCCTGAACACTCATACGGCGAATAATATATATAAAAGGAACTAATTGCATATGAAACTATAAGTATTGAATACAGAAATTTATTTTTTTTGTCTGTAATTTGTGTCTGACTGATGCTGGAAGCCAATCAACCCTGGACGGAATTTGAAGAAATTTCCAGATTTGTGAATAAAAAAGTGTAAAGCAATCCCACCATTGCTGAAACTACATCATGATGAATTGTTAAAGTATTCAAATAAGGCTTTGCGATATAGTAATAACAGCACTGGCAGAAACCTGAGCCGAGATCATGCTAGTACGTGATTCCTTGCAATTGTCGGTTTCATATCAGGTACTAAGCGTTCAATCCACAGAGGATTTTCTTGAAGGGAGCATAGGCAATGTTTTATTGAGAAAGTTTAGTAATAGCATATGTTTTGAGTATGTGCTCCTACTGTCCAAACTTATTATCATAGTAATGATTGGCAATTTAACCTGAAAGTCATTGGCAATTCACCATTATTCCTGCACTAGTTATAGCATTTACCGTGATCTCTCAACCTACGATATGCATATTTGTCGCATATGAAGACATTTTATTTTTATTATCGTCCATAAAACCTTATCGATTTCGATGCCGTCAGGTACATGGAAATATTTCAGCTGACAGCAATTTAATAAGCCCTGTGTAATCTTCCCATGTATTGCATTTAGCTCTTATTAGCTTTTGATTTAATTTAGCTTATAATTATGGACATATTACGTGGAATAGCTGTCCATCACTTTTATCAACATCACGTTTATTTTATTAACCAATTCACACGGAAAAATAATATTGGCAGCGAATAATAGTCAAAGTTGAATAATTTATAAAATTGATAATGAACTCATTTGAACCCTGTAAAGACATTAAGCCAAAATATATTGTCTAAATCGTGGACCGACGATCTGGTTAAGATCGCGGCAAGCGGTTGGATGTGGGCGACTCAAAATCAGTCTGTGTGGAGAACCTTGTGGACGTCTCTAGGCTGACATGATGATGAGGATGATATTTATACTAAAGATTATGTAACGGGTCTGAATCGTGTTAATGAATGAAAAGAAAGATGAAATACCTTTCTATTTTTCCCGACGTTTCGGCATGGGTTACACCAGCCGTGGTCACGGGATGACTGATGTTCGTCAGCGCTGCCTCCGAGAAGTGCGGGTTTTGGAAACTACCCTCACTTGGTCTTCACAATTACTAACATTTATATGTTCGGAACTGTCGGTACTTCGACACACAACACTAATGGTATCTACACACTGGCGCGTAATGTCACTTCGTCGGTGTCTACATTTGCTGATGACAGGATTCCAAGATGTCGATAAACGGTAACCATCCTGCCGGTTGAAATTTGGGTGCTTTTTGATTTCAACCGCTTCCCGTGCTATTCTTGAAAAATAGTGACGGTCTGTGGAGAGAACCTGGGGCCGATGTAGCTCAATCCAGTGATTGGATCCTGACTCCAACAAATGCTCAGCTATGGCCGACTTGGTGGTTTGTCGGTTTTTGACGGCCGTGATGTGTTCCTTAACTCGTTCGGCGATGGTCCTTTTTGTTTGCCCGATGTAGGAACTACCACAGCTGCAATCCACCTTGTACACGCCTGGTGTTTGAAAAGGGGATGACATCCTTTGGAGTACGCAGGTGATTTGCTACTTTGGAGTACGGACTATATACAGTCTTGATGGAGTATTTTTGTAGTACTGTTCCAACTTTATCCGTTACTCCTTTTATGTAGGGCATGAACGCTGGCGCTCTGTTCACTTCAGTCAGTCTCAACCTTTTCCTTGACCTTCGCATATTGTGTTTGTAACCGTTTTGCTTGAGTACCTCCCGAACATGCGTGAGCTCACTATTTAAGTGTTCGGGGTCGCAAAGGTCATATGCTCTGTTTGTCAATGAAGCAATAACGGAATGCAAATGTCGCGGGTGATGATGTGAATTTGCGTGTGGAATTTCTGTGTGTGTGGGCTTCCTGTAAACAGTGTGTGACAGGTTTCCATTTTCTCTCACCTTGATCTTCACATCGAGGAAGGCCAACGATTTTTTTCGCTCTGTGGCAACACTGAGGTTAACAGCTGATCCGACCTTGTCCCGTATTTTTTACAAATAAAAATATAAAAAAATCAAATAATTAAAGCATATTACAAGTTAATTACTTAATAAATGTGTTATTTGTAATAATCTATAAAAGTATTAGTGTTTTCTGTGAAAATAAGGTGAGTTTAATGTGATTTCTTTTTTGACAACCAATCTACCGGCTAAATTTGCATTGTCATTTTACAAACAGGTATAACATTGTAACTACTATCTAAAATCGACTTATACGTATAAAATAGTTTTAATTAGTATATTTCCGAATAAAAAGTGCTATCAAGTTCTTAAATAACCACCTATAAATAGTAAAAATACATAAACATAACCTAAACCTTGTTAGTTGGTTGCACAACTTTCAACGAGATCAGCTGTTCTTTCTTACAATAATATTTAGCTTTAAACTCTACTATTACTACGTATTTCAATCTTCTCCTTTACTTTTGAACAAAACTTCCTTTGTACTTGTATTTCTCTCTTTTCACTATGATTATGACTCGTAAAGCTTTGGCTCGCCAGGAAGAGTCTAAACTCCAACTGGCTTTAATTGAATTAAAGACCTCTAAGGAGTTGTGTAACAAACTGATAGAGGAAAGAGAAGATAACGAGAAAGAAATGTTAAACTTACTGGAAAAAAATAAGATATTAAAATGTGAAATGGCTCAGCTACATACTCAATTCTCTGATGCCATGAGTGCTCGGGATGGACTCCAGCTCATTGTGGACGGGTTTGCCGAGTGTAGCTTGCAGTATGAACAAGCACTTGACCTTATACAGTTCTTAGACAAACAGTTACACGAGGCAAACAGTAGAATAACTCATCTAGAATTCACCCAAGATCAAATCACTACAACGGCAAATCAAAGTCTGTTCGATGAGCTGGTGGTTCATGCTCCAAGCATGATTACTGATATAAATCATTCTAAAGCATCATTTCCAAATAGTCTCTCAGTGTGCAAAGAATCAAATAATTCAATAAAATTGATAAGGGGTAGTAGGAATAGAATTAAGAAATATGTCAAAATAAACAAATTCATAAAAAAGACCCAAAAATTAGTTCACAGACAAAATTTTTCATAAAAATGTTAAGTTAAATAGGGAAAGATTACTTGCTCTTGAAAAATTAAAAATATACACACAGAAATATCACCAAAATAATTTGAAAAATAAATTAGAAATAAATAATTTGCAGGTAGACTTAAATAATCTTAGTGACAAATTAGCATCAATGACAAATAAATATAAAAGCTCTGAACTACAAATGAAAGAGTACATATTGGCAATGAATGAGTTGGTGGCATCAAATAGTAACAAATGCTCAATACCATTGAACAATGACATCCCGTTCAACCACCAACACTCGCCAGCTTGCTCATTGCCCACATGTGACCCGGTTTTGCCAAATAGTTCTTTAAACAATACAAATTCAAATATTAAACACACTCTAAATAAATTAAAAAATAACAAACTAGACAGTAAAACTATATTACAAAATAAAAATAAAGTGATAATATTTAGTGACGAGATTGGAAAAGGTATGGGTCAGTTGTTGGCGAACACATATAGTGATGGGTTAGTGATGAACTACTGTTTGCCTGGGTTAAGTTCCATTGCTATTTTGGATAAAATTATAAACTTCAATTTTGACCAGGATACAACTTTATTGATCCTACTTGGTAAAAGAGGATCTTTAAATAAAAGACTTTTATTCTATTATTACAGTAAATTATGTGAATTAAATTTAAATCAAATTATTATGCTCACTTTACCTTTCAGTAAAGGGTTGCCACAGAAAGAAAATAATATTAGACATAGTCTTAATATAAATTTGTGTAGTTGGTCATACAATAACGATCAATTTCATGTTTTTGACTCTAACAATTATGTTAGTAAAGCTTTACATTTGACGCAAGATACTTGTTATCTGAATTCTTATTATAAAAGACAACTAGCTGAGTCGCTAGCATTTTGTATTGACATTTCAGCCAAGAATTTGGCTAATAAACGTGTTGCCCCTATACAGCAACAAAATGACATTTATAATGATTCAGCCAGTATTTTGGCTACACAGTCTGACATTTCTATTAATTTAAATTAAATAATTCGACAATAGAGAATACCTCTTGCAATGACACTTTCATTAATAATGGGCTGGTATGTACGAATAAGCCCAATCCAACTAATAATTCATTTACTACGGAATTCAATATTCGAATTATAGATAGATCTGTAGATTTTAGATTCGTTTTTGACAGTTTTTGACATAAGCTCCATACGCAATATGTCAAACACGAATCTAAAATCTACAGATCTATCTATAGTTCGAATATTGAAAATGGCCGTTAGAAATTCACAAGTATTAAAACTGGTACATCAAAATATACAAGGTATGTCAAATAAAGATTTAGAAGTGGAGTTGTTCATGAACGGTGAATGCGTCGATATTTTGTGTATAACAGAACATTGGCTTAAAGATCACCAGTTCATGTGCAATTTTAATAACCATCTAGTTGGTAGTTCGTTCAGCAGACAAAATGCAATACATGGTGGATCGTTGATTTTAGTTAACAAGCTGCTTAAATTTAAGAATCGTAGTGACATTGTTAGTTTCTCTGTTGAACGGACAGTTGAAATAGCCTATGTGGAGTTGGACCAATTTCTTGTTTTGAGTGTGTATAGGCCACCATCATCCTGCTATGACAACTTTGAAAGTGTCATGGATGATGTGTAACGGAAGCTATGCCAACAAAATAAATCTATAATAGTAGGTGGCGATTTTAATATTAATTTACTAGAAGATTCCCTGAATTGCCACAAAATTAAGAATTTGTTCAAGTCATATAATCTTGCATGCTTATTTTTGGAACCCACCAGGATAACTTCCACGACATCTACTTGTACTAGACAATATATTTACAGATATTGTACCAGTTAGAAAGCAAATAATTAACAAATTAACATCAGATCATTGTGGACAATCTATAACATTTGCTATGCAGTCTAAAAAAGTAGGTAGAAAGGAATTGAGTGTGGTGCCAAAAACTTTGCGTCGTCTGGAGGGACTTAAGGATAAACTCACAAGTACATTACCATACTTATGCTATAATAACGATCCTAATAAGTTGTACAATTCTTTCTTTGACATGTACTGTACTATATTCAATTCTATCTTTGTCCCTAAGAGGATCTCAGTTGCTGGTACTACATCCTTCAGTGAATGGGCAACCACTGGAATTTATAAAAGTAGAAATAAGCTTTACGAATTATATGAACAGAAAGTAATTAATAAAA
Source organism: Euclidia mi (assembly GCA_944739405.2). Lineage (NCBI taxonomy): Eukaryota > Metazoa > Arthropoda > Insecta > Lepidoptera > Erebidae > Euclidia > Euclidia mi. The sequence goes on along the minus strand of OX123189.2, from coordinate 26,479,309 downwards.
ATGATGAACAATTTTGTCAATATGTAAGAAATTATTCCAAGTTATTTAAAAAGATTTGTCGTGAAGCTAAGACACTTTATTTAAAATCAAAAATTAAAAACAGTGACAATAAAATAAAAGCAACGTAGGATATTATAAACAATGAGACTGGAAGGGTCAAAATTAAAAGTAACGATTACACTCTTCAATTAAATAAAAAGATATTAAAGTCAGATTTTGAGGTTGCCACAGCATTTGAAAATTTCTTCACAGACATTCCAGTCTCAACCACTAAATCCCTCAACTCGTCCCCTAATGACGCCGAATCTCTATTGAAACAAAATGTCAATAGGTGTAACATTGAATTTAGTTTTAGTTATGTCACTGACAGAGATATTGTAAAAACTTTTAATATCCTTAATTTGAAGAAGACTAGTGATCTTTGGGGCAATTCTGTTGTGATTACGAAATCTATAATCAACACAGTAGCACCGGAACTGGCAATGATTTTCAATAGATGCATTGACTGTGGTGTGTTTCCTGATCAAATGAAAAGTAGTAAAGTAATTCCTTTATGTAAATCAGGTAGCACATCTGACCCCACAAATTATAGGCCAATATCTGTGCTACCCACGTTTAGTAAAATTTTTGGAAATTAATTCTAGGTCAGCTTCAAATTCATTTTAATAACAATAAGCTGTTACATGAAAAACAATTTGGTTTTACTAGGGGTCGCTCAACTACCGATGCTGGAGTTGAGCTTTTAGATAGTATTTTTGATGCCCGGGAGGAGTCGCATGATGCTTTGGGAGTCTTTTGTGACTTATCTAAGGCTTTTGATTGCGTGTTTCATGAAACTTTGATCAGGAAATTAAATTACTATGGAGTTAAGAACACTGCTTTGGATCTCCTAACATCATATTTGAGTAATAGGATACAGTGAGTTGAGGTAAATGGAAAAGTTTCTATGGGTTCAGTGGTCACAATGGGAGTGCTGCAAGGTTCAATTCTTGGTCCATTCTTTTTCCTTGTATATATTAATGATTTGCCATACATTATGCGAAATAATGAAGAGATAGTGTTATTTGCTGATGATACATCACTTATTCTTAAACTAAGACGACAACAATCAAATAATGACGATGTAAATAACGCTCTCTCTAAAGTAGTTCAATGGTTTACAGCTAATAATTTACTGTTAAATAAAAGAAAAACAAAATGTATACGATTTTCAAGACCGAATGTAAAACAAGTTAAACCTAACATATGTTAGAATGGAGAAGAGTTGGATCTTATAGATAACACCGTATTCTTAGGCATAACCTTAGATTCTAAGCTACAGTGGGGCCCACATATAGGTCAGTTGTCGAATAGACTTAGCTCTGCAGCATACGCGGTTTACAAAATTCGTCAGTTAACTGATATAGATACGGCCAGATTAGTATATTTTAGTTATTTCCACAGCATAATGTCATATGGCATTTTATTATGGGGCAACGCAGCTGACATTCAAACTGTGTTTGTACTGCAGAAGCGGGCTATTCGTGCAATCTACAGTCTTGGTTCAAGGGATTCACTGAGGGAAAAATTTAAAGAAATTAAGATAATGACTGTCGCATCTCAATACATTTATGAGAACTTGTTATATGTCAGGAAAAATATAAATATGTTTTCTAAATTCAGCGACATTCATAATTTAAATACACGAAATAAAAACAAACTCGTTCTACCTTCAACTAGACTACAAAAAATAAGTAACTCATACAAGTGTCAAAGCATACGTTTTTACAACAAAATTCCAGGCAATATTCAGGAACTAAGTATTAATAAATTCAAAGTATTTATTAAACAGAGCTTGTGTTCAAAAGCTTATTACACAGTTAAAGATTATTTAGCAGACAAAAATGCCTGGAATTGAGTTTAAAAATTATGAATTTTGACATTTTGAAATTAGTGACATGATATTTTTATTTACATTTGTAATACTTATATTTTTACATTTTGACATTTTTAATTTGACATTTGTAATTTTATTTATTTTGTTTTGACATTGTTTGATTTGACATTGTTATTTTATTTATTTTCTTTTGACATTTAAAATTACTTAAGTAGTATATTATTATTCCTAAATTGACATCCAATAATATTTTCTGACATTTTAAATATATGACATTTTACTGTTTAAATTTTTATTATTTTTTAAAATTACTTAAGTAATGTATTATTATTCACAAATTGACATTCAATAATATTTTCTGACATTTAATAATATTTTCTGACATTTTAAATATATGACATTTTATTGTTTAAATTTTTGTTACTTTTAACTTATTGTTTGCAACATGTATTTTACTGTGTATTAGCATGTAAAGTTGTGAGTACGATGTGGGCATTATTAAACATATAAACAAATAGTTGTGGCAACCTGTCTGATGGCTTAGGCTGACATGCTTATGCATACACCTTCTGATGGCGTGGAGGCATAGTGATACAGATCGTGCTGGCTCCCTCAATTAAGGTTGAGTCGTACGATTGCTGTTGAATGCGGGCCATCAGTGGGCCGAGTCAGTCAAAAGCGTCAGATAACTTCCTGCATTGTACTTGCATACTAAACCCTTTTTTGTCTGGACTTTAAAAGATGAAGAAAAGACTAAAGAAATTGAAGTGACAAAAAAAACAATGACTCTGAGATTGTTTCGGCCTTTCTTCTCAAGAAGTCATTTAGCTAGGAAAAGCCGGCATCATCTAGAATAGGGTTTTGACATGTATAAGTGTTGTAAACAACCAAAATGCAGAAATAAATATGTCTTTATGTCTTTATGATCTGTCTGTCTCCATTTCATTAGTGAACCTTATATTAGGGTGTATGGAGTTCAAGTGATCTGCTAATTGTTCTACAACATGTCTGTTACCCTTTATAATACAGAACACGTTATCGACGTATCTTTTCCATATCTTTACGTGGAACGCTTGTAGTTGGATCCTTTCTTCAAAATGTTCCATCCAGATGTTGGCCATTACCGGTGCGACAGGGCTACCCATGGCCACTCCGTCGATCTGGAGGTAATATTGCCCACGATATAGAAAATAATTCCCGTCTAGGCAGTGTTTCAGTAGAACAATGTATTTATCAGACAGAGCGTTTAACCTCAGTTTACTCTCGACCACATCAAGGCAGTCTTGAATTGGAACGCTTGGGAATAGTGACTCGACATCAAAGCTCACCATCACTTCATCGGGTTCTACTTTCATGCTCTTGATGACGTCTACAAAATGGCGAGAATCCTTTACAAACGACGATGTCTTACCTACTAATGGTTGCAGTACCGCTGCAATGTGTTTCGCTAAGTCGTAAGTGGGTGAATTGATCTGACTTACGATGATACGTAGAGGCATGTTATTCTTGTGAATTTTCGGCAAACCATATATTTTCGGCGGTTGAACGGTCTTAGGTCTATAGAGGCGTTCAAACACATCGTCCGTGAAAAGATCTTGGTAGTCCTTGACTAGCGCTCGTATACGTTTTGTGACTCTGGCAGTGGGATTATATGACACCGGCTTGTATGTGGACACTTTGCTTAATAGATCCCGCATTTTTATCATCATAATCACCGGAATTCATTACTACGGTAGCGTTTCCCTTATCGGCCTTAAGCACTAAAATATCCGTGTTTTCACGTAGCGCTTTCAGTGCTTGACGCTCTTCCGTAGTAACATTCGGTCTCGGTAGCTTCGACTTTCGCAAGATAACTGCAACATCCTGTCTCAGTGTGTCCGCGTCGTTGGATGGTAATTTCAAACTTATAAAAAGTAAGGTAAAACTTCCTCGATGCCACTTATGATATTTTCATACGGAATCCGTTTGGGTGTCATAGCGTAATTTAATCCTTTAGCCAATATGTTCTGTGTGGCTGTGTCTATGTTTGTGCTCGATAGATTAATAACCGTGTCGCTTTGGTTACGCACTCCACTTTTGTGAACATACCGGTCGCGCTGACGTAGCAATTTTGTGTATTTCGCCTCATGTTTGATGCTACACAATTCATGAATACGGCTCGCTTGGTTGTATGTTACACGGTCGCACAGATTAAAATCATCGCGTGATAACACAGCACTACACTCCACATGTAAACTGTATAGTTCACACTGCACACTATTTACATTGTACCCACAGTTCCGAATTAATTGTCTCAGGAGACGAACACTCACGTTTTTTAGAATTCCTTCTGAGTGTGGTATGTCTTTTCGCGGTTTAATACGCACTCCTGAGGGTACTACACCGGCATCGCGACATTTTACCAAGAAAACTAACGATGATTCTAAACGCACACGTTTTACGCGAAGGAATTCTAGATGTTTGATTTTATTTACAAACTCCGGCCCGTAGCGGTTTGTAATAACTATTTTTAAACTACCACGATTAGCACACATACTAAAGATTATGTAACGGGTCTGAATCGTGTTAATGAATGAAAAGAAAGATGAAATACCTTTCTATTTTTCCCGACGTTTCGGCATGGGTTACACCAGCCGTGGTCACGGGATGACTGATGTTCGTCAGCGCTGCCTCCGAGAAGTGCGGGTTTTGGAAACTACCCTCACTTGCTCTTCACAATTACTAACATTCTTCATCTTTTCATTCATTAACACGATTCAGACCCGTAACATAATCTTTAGTATGTGTGCAAATCGTGGTAGTTTAAAAGAGGATGATATTGTCTAAGTCCTTCATAGTACTATATTGCCATGTTACGGCTTAAAAAACTGGTGTCCGTAATTGAATGATACATTCCTCCGTAATACTTTAAGTTCCACCAGAAAACATCATGTATAAAGTTTTACCTCTTAAACTGTAGCAGTTGAATCGCGTGACGCTTTACGTTGCAGGCACTTAGCCACTGTGCAAATGTACAGAATTGTACAGAATATCTCCGGATTGCTTACCTAAACAGTGCAGAGTGAACACTAATGGAAGACTAACCACTTAGTTTGGCTGAATTGTCTTTGTCTACTATCTAGAGGGCGCAGTGATTCTTTTAATACGATTAGAGAGTAAAACTTACGAGTAAAATGTGGATGAGTTGGTTAGATTAAAAGAATTCATTTTATTTGAATAGGCCTAGTCTCAACTACTAGATTTGTTTCTTAAATACACAAACAGGTAAGATTATCAGAAGTATATTATTTATTTATGACTTACAAATGAATGAAGCCCCTAAACTCCTCAAGGAACACACATGCCAAAAGAGAAAGGGCATAACGGTACCCAGCTCTAATAGATAGGATTGTAGTGTCCTTTAAAAGGTCTTACTAAGAGAAACAATATTTACTATAACCGCTAGTCTCAAATCTGTTTGCGTTTGGAGATAAACGACAGTCTTACTAATTAATAAAAACCCTGTTTCTTCGGTTTCCCTTTGCGTTCCAGGGCCACGGTAACCTGTTTAGACAGTCCCGTGGCCCCGGCTATAAACATACATAGGTATACGAGTATATTGCGTACCACTTATCACTTATCAATTATGTAAGAAAATGAGTACCAAGGTAATATTTTGTTTACGTTCAGTTTTTCTATTAATAATGCGTTTACGTAAGACTTTGCCATGCACTCTTCCTTCGCAGACGAATTCGTCAATATGATAAGGCAGAAAATAGATAACCCGAATCTTCTGCATATGTATGTAGAGAGAAAACTGCTTAATTACAGAAGAGTAGATTTTCAGGGGATGGAAGCGAGCCAGATAGAAAACTTCCCTTCAATGACGGAGGAGGATATAATTCTATTAGCGCTAGGTATGTACCTAGTTGGTATGTACCAACTCAAGCTGGCAAGATCTTACTGTGCCGAGCATTTATCGAATGGTGTGTATATAATTGAAAAGTACAGAGAGAGAGCACTTGAAGATCTGCCAGACTATGGCATACACGAAGATGCCTGGCTTTTGTGTGAACGAATCCAGTCGCGACATGTCCGTATAAAAACATATTTTTGTTATATATTGATCAACAGTGGTATGGTATCTAGGCTATTCAAGCCATACGGGATTTACTGCTCCGGCACCTTTCCTCAATGCTGTTATAGTTGATAGTGATATGTAATGTTTCAAATCTACTCAATTATTGCTAAAATATATGATTTTTATTTGAAGAATGCTTGTTTTCTTACTTCTTTTAATAATAGAATCCTAAGTGTGTTATATCATCATCTAATTCTGTCTTATTCCAGCTTTATTTTACTAATATAAATACATTGTAGTAAAGTCTCATTTATAAAACTTAGTGAGATTACTGCTTCCCAAACGTGAATAGAGACCGGCGCTATGGTAGACGTTGTTCTGCATTAAAACGTCTTTTCAATGATAAAAGATGACTATTGGAGCAGGCACCACGTTCCATACATTTTTGCCCATTCCCCTTTCACCTAATTGCGCCCAGTAGTTTCGGCTGTAGCGTGTCTGTCAGTCAGTAAGTAACGCAAGGATTTTATATAAACAGTTATTTTGTAATATATCTCAATTTATGCCCTCGTTTTGTATATGAAAAATTCTAAGAACTATTAATTTTTTAAATAATGTATTTTGTAGGTACATAATATATGGCGATGGCAAAGGCAGCGATAGCCGAGTGGATATACCAACATACTGCCATGCAGAGGGTATCGGGTTCCAATCCACGCCGCGCACCAATGACTTTTCGGAGTTATGTGCGTATTGAATTGTTAGTTATCGCTTGTCCCGTGCCTCGGAGAGCACGTTAAGCCGTCGGTCCCGGTTGTCATGAAGATCTTTGACAGTCGTTACAGGGCGTCAGTACCTTCTAAATAAACTGACACTAGTCTAAACCATGGAATATCGCTATCCCTTCGGGTTGCGGAGGGCAGACAGGCAGTCGCTCCGTGGAAAAGCTAATATTCAGCCAAATCCGGTTAGACTAGAAAGCGGACCCTAGATTAAAACTGGGATAACGCTAAGACGATGAGGATGATGATAATATATGGCGATGGCAGGTGAGATGCATGTCGTAATTGAGATCACTAAACTAGTTATTAATGTGGAATTTATTTATTCATATTTTAATAGGTTTTACTCTTCAAAGCCGATTCTTCCTGAAACCAGTGTGTAAATAAAACTACTTTGTTAAAAAAAGCAAACAATAATCAAAGAACTGATAAAACTTTACAATGTTTCGAACTTAATGGAAACACAATGTGATAACTACGAAAGCAAAATAGCGGCACCCATTGTCACAGAGCATTTACCCAACTCAATAAATAGGCCTTGATTCATTTGAATAGTTTCCGTACTAGCAAATAATTTTGTCTACTTTCACAATAACACGGACCCCCGGTAATATTAGCCGTGGTTCACATTTGACTTAGTATAGACGCGTTGCACCATTACTCTTTCTTATTATTGGCATACGAAACAGCAATCTCTATTGTGTGAAGGAGATGCAAAATTTATCTTCATTAAAATCAAAATGACTGCACCAAATGATAATTTAATTAAGGTTGATGATGATTTATTGACATATACCTATTGAATGAAAATGAAGGAGGTATCATTTTCATTGTCATCATACAGGTTTTTCTGGTATTTACATGACAGGTTCATCTTCAATTATACACGGTAAAATAAATGACTTTGTCATGAAGCTGGGAGTCACTGAAAAATTTAGATTACCGTACAACTTCGCCGCGCCAACACTTAAAAGCGCTTTATCAGGCATGAGCCAATACTTGTATGGTCCTCGAAATCCTTAGAATTATTACTCAATAAATTGTGTGTTTCGTAATTTTGTTGTTGGCAATTATGAATGCCTGGATCTTTGTATCGGCTATAAAATGAACAAATGGTTGGCAATTAAAGTTGAGAATGTGGGAGACAAATAGACTAGCCTTTCTGCTTTAGCTTTTTTTGTTATTTCGGAGAGAATTACTTTTCTAGCTTACTGGTGGCTAATAAATGTGTTACCGATATTGTTTACCTGCTATTTGTTGTTTTAAGTGGGCATTTCGGTTATTATAATCTTTAAGGTAAATATTCTCTTCGCGCTGTTTTACTCGTTTAATTAAGGGTCATGGAATTAGTCCAGTTATATATTCGTGGAAATATCTTCTGTTGGACAGCGTTCTGAGAATGGAGAGCTACGCGTAATTTGACATCCAGGGTACTGCAAATACACGATACACGTTGTGGTCTGGGCGTCCATTAGGATTACATTCTCTAGGACTTTTGTTCGCTACTTTATTGGTAACCATTCGTTTTTGAGGTTATATCAAGATACAACCTAGCTAAGCTAGACTATTTTGATACACATCGCTTGCGATGTGTATCAAAATAGTCTAGCTTACATCGCAAGCAGACAGCAGAAAGTGACTTTACTTATCATCGTAACCCCGCGTTTTCACCAAGGTATAATACATGTATTTAACAAGTTTTTGTCAATGTTTTCTTTTCTCATATACATGTATAAAACATGTTGTATACAAAACTATACACATGTATATAACTTGTTGTACCTTATACAAAACTTGTATGTAACTTGTTGTAGACATGTATACAAAACTTGTAGGTATGTAACTTGTTGTAGACACGTATACAAAACTTGTATGAAACTTGTTGGTTGAAAACTTGTAGTTGTCTGCATGTTTATGATCTCATGTTTTTGTCGTAGCTAAACTTGTAGAATTCGAGACAAATTCAAGCAGTAGTTTTATATTGTAAAAGAAAGAACCTGACTTCGTTTTTAATTTATTTACTTACTTCCCTATTAAACTGGTTCTTGAGGTTCGTTATATTTTATCAACATTTTTAACACTGTCTCCGTGGTCCAGTCGATAGCGTATGTGACTGCTAAATAGAGGCCCCGGGTTCGATTCCCGGGTCGGACAAAAGTATTACCTACTGGGTTTTTCCGAATTCTCAGTGGCAGCACGGAGTCTGGTAATGTGCCCGGTACGGCAATAGGCTCCCCCCCTTATTACGTGGCGACCTTAAAATTCATGGCGAAATGTGGGTGTAATATTACACCTCTGCCTACCCCTTCAGGGATACAGGCGTGAGTCTATAAATAAAAAATAAAAAACATTAATGTACATTTGCGAAGCAATTGCTGCCAATGCGTCTTTGTTCTTCTGACGATCTTTATATATTTTATTTTTCACATTCCTCAGGCATTCTTGTACATGCAAAAGCTCAATGAGTTCTAAAGTTTGTTTTTTTGACCACTCCATTCTTCTTCTTATTTCGTTTTCACGAAGTAAAAAGCGCGGTTCGTCCGGTATGTTGAAATTTTTTTTTTCTTATTTTTTTTTAAATACATCTCCCGCATTAGGACTAAATCCTGTGTCGCGGGGGACTTTACAAACATACAACATACGGGCACAATTTATGGATCACACAATTTGTCTCGTGTGGGAATCGAACCCACAACGCTCAGCGCAATGTCAAGCGATGAGGCGGCCGCTTAAACCACTATACACCAACCGTGCAGTAAAAAAAAAACTTTTATCCAACAAGCATGGATAAAGTTTAAAACTTGTTTAATACTTGTATAATACAGAAATTGCAATAAAATAAACAATACTTGTCTAAAACACAACTGTATTTTGTAGGTGAGAACGCTATCAATGTATAAGACATGTTTTAAACTGTAACAGACTTCAGTGTAAACGCAAATGTGTTTTATACTTGTATAGATACTTGTTGGCTACACAGTGTGAATGAAAGAATGTTTGAGACAGTTTCAATACATGTATAAAACAAATAATTATGTTGTCTACAAGTTTTGTATAAAACATGTATTGGACATGTTTCTTGGTGAAAACGAGGGGTAATCATTAATATCAGCTTTAAGGCGTCCACTGTTGAACACAGTCCAAAAACGCTCCCATTTAAAAACTTAATTAGGTTTTTATTTAAATGACTGCTATATTTTTATTTTATTTTATTTTAAAACTTTATATACACAGCGTATACAGGCGGACTTAATGCCTTGGGCATTATCTCCCAGTATACCTTTGAATGGTGCAGAGAAAAAAGAAGTAGGCGCTATATAAATATAATGAAAAGAACCTTGAGTTTGAACTTACATATTATATATATATATATATATATATATATATATATATATATATATATATATATATATATGCCTCGTTGGTCTCGCGGCATAAATGCGCGTGGGATTGGGAGGTCTCGGATTCGATTCCCGGTCGAGCAAAGTGTTCTTGAGTTTTTCCGTTAGGAAATTCTCAGTAGCAGCACGGAGTCTGGTAATGTGCCCGGTACGGCAATAGGCTCGCCCCCTATTACGTTGGACCTAAAAATTCCTGGCGAAATGTGGGTGTATGATGTTACACCTCTGCCTACCCCTTCAGGGATACAGGCGTATATATATATGTCGCAGATTCAAACGGATTAGGATCCACGTGTTCACTGTGAGTGTCCGCCATCTTGATATTTTTAGCAGTCAGTGCGCACACCCGGCGCAGGCGACGTTCAGAGAGCAACTGAACGAACGCACCACTGACAGTGAGAATGACGTCTCAGTTGACAGTTGACACTTGACAGCTCACACTTTGAATCTAAGGCATTTTAGTAGTGTTGCCATACGAAACAATGAAATAATTTTATTCCCTCTAACACGGCCATTCTGCGCATCAACGCGCTCTCGCGTTGCTATTCGATGATGCACACAGGCTAAGGGGCAGTGTTTCGTAACAACACACACAATCAAAATGTTTTCGAGCAGTTTACACAAAGCAAAGCGTTCAAAGCTTTCAGCATATTAGTACTCCGTCTAAGCACAAAGCGTCAAAGCTTTCAGCATATAATCACTCTCTAACCGCAAAGCGTTAAAGCTTTCAGCATATAATCACTGTCTAACCGCAAAGCGTTACAGCTTTCAGCATTAACTGGGCATAGTACTCCATACACATTGCAAAGCGTTGAAGCTTTCAACACCTGTTATGGGTCGAAACAGGTATAGACCCAATCCATTGCAAAGCGTGATAGCTTTCAGCTGATTATTTGGGCAAAGCGGTAATGCTTCCAACCCATCTAATCCGTCAAAGCGTACTAGCTTTCAGCGCGCGAGTAAAACATTCTGTTTACTTAACAATAAATCAAATTTGTTTATTAACACAAGAGCTCAATCAACCAAACCACAAAACGCGTATTTGGATAAAGTAATCACACATTATGTTACATCAACATACAAATTACAACATAAAATAAGATTTGCTTAGAATACAATTAATCATCTTTGCATTCGACATCATCAATACACTCTGAAAGTTCAGGTAAACTAGCGGGGAATTTACGCAGTCTTTCGTGACACACATATTGGGCCCGCCCCCCAGATAGTGGCTCAACCACATAACGTTCGTTTGGACAGACTTTAGTAATCTTGCATGGGCCATTAAACTTTTCGCTTAATTTGTTAATAATTCGTGGATTTTTTTGAACTAGGACCAAGTCACCTAATACAAAGGGTCGAACAGCGGCTTTATTAGCGTCAAAACGTATTTTATCTTTCTTTGCTTGCTCGTCCATCCTACTCTTAGCAATTTGTCTTAATTCTGTCAAATCCCGTTCGTTGTCAGTCTCAGGATCGATACTAAAGCAATTCAGTTTGGGCGGGTTCTTGTTACAACCGAATGATAACTGGAAAGGGCTTTTTCCGGTACTTTTAGACACGGTACAATTTATTGCTAGTTGGACTTCCCCAATAACTGATTTCCAAGATCTGTTTTCGTGGTTTTCAGCTACTGTAAAACAATTTGTTAGCACCGACATTATCCGCTCTACCTGTCCATTCGCGCGACTAACACCACTGGCAATTTCATGCAGTTCGATAAACCAATCTTTACAAAGGCTTTGGAATTCTTTCCCAGTAAACGAGGTGCCTTGATCGGAAATGATACGTCTGGGTGTCCCAAATATGTGAACAAAATTTCTAAGAGCTTCACAAGCAGATTTTGAGGTTAGATCTTTAACGATAGTTAAGTAACAAAACTTAGTGAAAGCATCAACAATAACAATTACATACTCCTTAGAAGCCCTTCCACCAGTCAGTTTGCCACTGGTGTCTATGTGAATGGTGTGAAAGGGTTCTGCAATTTTATCTATAGGGTGTAAGGAAGATTGCTTTTTGCCAGAAGGGTTCTTATTTATTTTACATGGCAAACAGTGGTCGACATACGCTCTCACAGACGAGGACATGTTGGGGAACCAAAAATGTTCTCTTATTTTGGACAAAGTTTTATCCCAGCCAAGATGTTTTAATTCGTCATGAAACCTTTGAATTAACTGCCAACGAAAATTTTTAGGAACTATAACGCGACTAAGAGTTTTATTATCTACTTGGAAGTTTCTGTGTAATAAATTGTCCTTGTAAGTATAAGAAGAACGAAGGTCCGCATTTATTGTGTCATTTTCAATGGACTCTATAATTCGATTGATGTCTGGGTCTAGTTTTTGCTCGGCCTGCAACCACTCACAATTTACACGCGAAACATTTACCTCCCTGCAGTCAGTGGGGTTTCGACTTAAATAATCTACATGTGGGATTCTTTCACCCTTTCGATACTCTATTTCGAAGTCGAAAGTTTGCATGTACGCCCACCATCTATGCACGCGAGGTAAAAGTTCACGTTTATGACGCGATGCCTTTAATGCGTTACAGTCCGTAATGACTTTAAACTCTCGACCGAGGAGGTAATGTCGGAAATGTTTCAACGCCTTAAATACCGCAAGAGTTTCCAATTCATAACTGTGATACCTACTCTCTACGTCTGTTGTTCTCTGACTGAAATAACTGACAACTTTTAATTGATTGTCAACTTTCTGAAATAATATTGCTCCATACCCAATCGAACTCGCATCTGTGTGTAGTTCGATTGGTTTATTGGGGTCAAATATCGTTAATACGGGTGCAGAAGTCAAATGTCCTACCACCGTGGCATGGGCTTTCGTATGTTCGGAAGTCCAGACCCATTTCGCGTCTTTTTTTGTAAGGGCATACAGAGGCGCCATGATAGAAGAAAAGTTAGGCACAAACTTTCGGAAATAACCAGCGAGGCCATTAAATTGACGCAACTCCTTTACGGACGTTGGCAAGGGCGCGTTGGCTAAAGCTCTTATCTTTTCAGGGTTAGGCCTGATGCCGTTGTTAGCGATTACGTAGCCTAGATACTCGATCGAAGATCTAAGAAAGGAGCATTTTCTCCAATTAAAAGCAAAACCAGCTTGCGATAGAGCAAATAATACTTGGTCAAGGTTTTGGAACGCATCCTCTCTGGTTTTTGAAAATACCAGAACGTCATCAATGTAAACCAGCGCTATCTTGTCCTTTAGCCCTTTAAGCGCTTTATTGATCGCTCTTTGGTACACGGAAGGTGCGTTACAAAGCCCAAACGGCATTTTCAGGTATTCCCAAACGCCATCCGGGGTGATAAACGCGGTCTTTTCGATGTCGCTCTGGGATGCCATCATAATTTGGTGGAACCCTGAGGCCATATCTAAAATAGAGAAGTAAGACGCCTGCCCAAGAGCATCAATTTGTTCTGATATTAAAGGCAGAGGGTAGCTATCACGCACGGTATTGGAGTTAAGCTCCCTATAATCAACGCAAAGGCGGTCGGACCCGTCTTTCTTTTTAACAAGTAGAGCCGGGCTAGAGAAAGGCGAAGAACTCTCACGCACTATACCTTTTCTTTCTAAGTCGGCAATTATTTCTCGCATTATAGCTCGTTCAGAAGGGGCTAACCTATACGGCTGACGTTGTACAATCTTGTCAGGGTTTTTTAATTTTATTTGCATGGTTCCCGTATTAACCGTTGTGTTAGAATTACCACTGGTAAAATTGTTTTTGTATTTTTCCAAAATGCACCTCAACCTATGAATATCACTTGGTTCAGTCAGGTCAGTGTTAATTTTATCTAACTCTGTGTTTATGTTCAAAGCGAGGCAGTTAATGACACTAGCATCACGTATAATTTTAGCACCTTCACTATTAAGGGTGAAAATCAAACCGGGCGTTTTAAATATCTCTCTACCTAAGATTACATCATACGGAAGCAAATGTGAGTCGACAATGACAAATGATATCTCAGTATGGAAGCCATCAAATTCAGCATAAGTGGTCATTTTCCGAAACGAGTAACACGGTACGGAGCCAATACCCGTGAGGCGTGTAAACGCAATCTGTTTCTTATCTGGTAAACAATCAGCAATCTCTTTTCTAATAAGTGAACACTCTGAACCACTGTCAATTAATGCTTGTAAAGAATAGCCACCCAAGCATATTTCAATCAAAGAGTCATTAGAGGGTGAACAAACATTGACCGATTTTGTTTGGGACTTAAAGCCTTTAGAGTCTTTAGATTTTTCATCTCGTTGCTTTGTAAAACAGGTAGATTCAGAATGTCCAGATTTATGACAGTACGAACATTGGAGGGTAGTTGGCTTGTCACTAGATTTATCTGCAGACACAAGAGAGTGGGTAGCACTATCACTTTTATTTTTATTACGCAACAGTAAGCAATGTCGTTTCAAATGTCCAATCTTATTGCAATAATGACAACGACGGTCCATAGATGGCTCACTAAATTTAGGTCGCTTACAATTCTCATGTTCACTCCGCGTTGTATCGAAACGACGCTTAAGATTCTTAATGTTAGGATACGTATTTAAATGCCTCTCGAGCGTCTCAAAACTAGTTGGTGTATTTTTAAGTAAGTCTGTGCGTACCTGTACGTCCGTGATTCCGAAAATCACCACTTCAATTTTGTTGGACTCACCCCAGCCAGTGTCCAGCCGGTCTATCAGCGCCAACTTGTTGGTAGAATACTCGACGTATGTGGCCGCCTGGTCGCTTTTGTACTCCACCATGTCGCGAAATAAATCGTAGAACCTCCTAGTTGACACAAACTGACGAGTGAGCCGCTCCTTCAGCTCGCCCCAGGTCTTGCACAAAGGGTACGAATGTGTGGCCCACTTTTTGGCACGTCCCTGTAAGTGGGTGAAGGCGGCGTTCCTGGTTTTGTGATCCGTCCACGAATTGTTTTTCATATGGTGTTCAATCTCTTCACACCACTGCGCCGCGGTAAATTGACAAACATCTGGATCAAATGAGGGTAGATAGATTTCGCTTGCCTTTAGCTTCCTCAAATCCACGATGCTTGCGGAGGACCTCTGGTGAGAATTCTCGAAGCCCGCCATCATATTTCGGAAGAATGTTGTCCATGCTTCAGGCGGAGGCACGCCTTGTCCATCGTAAGGTGATGTCGACGGACCCGGCGGCCTATTTTCTCGAGCTTCGTATTCTGGCGTAAAATATTCGTGATTTTGCGTAGCAGGCACCGCAGTAGGCACGCAGGGTGATTTTGGGAGCAATCCCACCGCTGCTGTTGCAGATTCAAACGGATTAGGATCCACGTGTTCACTGTGAGTGTCCGCCATCTTGATATTTTTAGCAGTCAGTGCGCACACCCGGCGCAGGCGACGTTCAGAGAGCAACTGAACGAACGCACCACTGACAGTGAGAATGACGTCTCAGTTGACAGTTGACACTTGACAGCTCACACTTTGAATCTAAGGCATTTTAGTAGTGTTGCCATACGAAACAATGAAATAATTTTATTCCCTCTAACATATATATATATGTATATATATAAGAGATAATTATGATGTATACATATAACATACATACGAGACTCACGCCTGTTTCCCGGAGGGGTAGGCAGAGACTACGGAACGCCATTTGCAACGATCCTGACATACCTCTCTCACGTCATTCACTCCCATCAAGTTTCTCATGCATGCTCTTCTGTTTAGGGTATTTCTGAACTGTCCCTTTTTTAGGATGTCTCCAATCTGGTCAGAGAACGTCCGCCTAGGTTTTCCCCTTCGTCCTGTCCCATTCACATTTGCCTTATATATCTTTTATTTCAGTCTTTCGTCATCCATCCTCTCCATGTGCCCAAACCATCTTAACATGGTATGTTAAGATGGTATACATATAAGATGCATACATAAGTATACATCAATAAAAAAGATATATAAGCAATATATATATATATATATATATATATATCTTTTTATGGTAATAGGCGGCAAACGAGGCGACGGATCGCCTGATGGTAAGCAATTACCGCCGCCCATAGACACAAGCAACACCACTGGAGTCACAAGTGCGTTGCCGCCCCTTGGGGTTGGGAAAAGGGATAGGATGAGGAGTGGGATGAGGGAAAAGGAACAGGGGATAGGGCCTCCGGCACTCTCACTAACCGAACGAAACGCAACAGTTTAGGTACTGCTACTTTACGTCGATTTTCTGTGAGAGGGTAGTACTTCCCCGGTCGAGGCGGCCCATTCATGCTGAAATCAGCAAGGCTCTACTACCTATGAAACGGCTATAAAACCATAATTTCAAATAATACATATTATTACTACATACTAGTACATCTTCATAATTATAATATATATAAATATATACATATACATGGTGTCACAAGACCCATCACCAAGCCGAAGTCTACTCATTGTGGACATCATGCCAAGTCATACTAACCGAAAATAATACCTGGGAAACGAATTTCTTTTTAAGTTTTCACATTTTGTAAACCGCAATTAAAAGCGCGGGCATGCAATGCTTGAAATACAGCTATAGCTACTTATCCATGGGGTCATAGGACATCTATAGAACATATTGGCGGGGTAAATACATCGATTTTGTACCTATTTATAAAAATTCTATACTAACTTTGAGCCTCAATATCTCCTGAACCAGTAATTTCCCACATATGGTGCCAAAGTAAACAATGTTCGTAGTGATTGGTACGACATGGGCTTTCAGTTTTCGTTAAGGGTCTTTTTACACCCTATATATATATATATATACATATTAAAAGACAAAATGAAATATAAATGCTTATGATTGCTTATGATACACCGGCTGCCTAGACCAACAAGAGTTCCTTAACTCTGAACTTAAATGTGCACTTGGTCCTAGCCATCCTGATCTCAAGAGGAAGGGCATTCCAGAGAAAGATTGATTGTACATAAAATAAGAGTGAAGAAAATTAGAGCTGTGAGTGGGAACCATGAGAAGCAGGTTACTAGAAGAGCGAAGGTTACGAGCATAGTTAGACCCTAGGCACTGGAAGAGAGGCGTTAAATACTCAGGGGGAGTAGGAGACGTAAGAATACTATAGAGAGTTGGGAGTGCTATATGCCTTTTGGATAACGAGGTAATCAAAAGCTTTATACTTATCGGTCAAGTAATACTATCTTATCGGTCAAGTAGTAATAAAAGAGTCATTCTACTTTAACTCTTATAAGTCACCGTATTCTTACTCATCCACTAACCTAATGAGTAGCTGTTTCAGTTTTGACTAAGATACCTACCAAAAAACGTTTTCTTTTTATATAGAATGTCTTGTTTTTCTTTGTATATTGTTCAATATTATAGTTAAAGCTACTTTAATTTATAATATTCCTAAGTAAATTAAGAATGCCCTCGACCTGCTGAAATGCATATTCTGGTGAGCAAATCTGAGTTAATCTCTACCGCGACATCTCACTTCAGGCGTTAGAAATTGAACCATGTTTTAATGGTGTCAAGGTACGTCTATTAATTAATTTCTTTATTAAATTAAGACTGAGCTTAGATCCAAGGAGACGGTGCGATTACCTCCGTTGACATTGTTATTCCCCTGCCAACTTAAATGTTAATTTTAGCACTTCAATCCAAATTATGTGTATATTTTCGCAGCTAAAATTACTCCGTGATGCACATAATTATTTCAAATATTAAAAGTAGCTGTTTATTTGAAATTAGGTGTTGTCGTTTTATACCTAAGAAAAAGCGTGTAGCTATATTATAATGCTTTCAATATACTAATTCTATTTTTATGTTAAACAGCGTATTGGAGTGCCTAGTGGAGAGACCGACACACTGCTACGCCGAGGGTCCGGGTTCGAATCCACGGTGCGCACCAATGACTTTTCGGAGTTATGTGCGTATTAAATTGTTAATTATCGCTTGCTAAACGGTGAAGGAAAATATCGTGAGGAAACCTGCATCTCTGGGAGTTCTCCATAATATTCTCGAAAGACATGTGGAGTCTGCCAACCCGCACTAGGCCAGCGTGGTGGGCTATGGCCTTACCCTTCTCATAGTGTGAAGAGGCCCGTGCCCAGCAGTGGGACAGATAATATACAGAGCTGATGATGATGATTCATGGACATTGTCCATTCAGATAAATATTTACTGTTGTGTTTTTCTAGTGTTAGAACCACGCTGGTTACAGCATGAGAGGTCCAGCTCGAGGGAGTTACTGCTATCCTGTCGTAGACGTAGCCGTAAAGTAATATATCTCATATTACTTATCATTTATGATTGATTAGATGCCTTGGGCTAGGCTAGGGCTACCTAGCCTATCGCATTTTTTTCCTATAGAGAAAGAAGAGAAAAATAAGAACGAGTTCAGGAAGTGAGCGGCAGAAGCTTCGTATCTTTCTCCTTTTTCTTCCTGATTGTCATCATTGCCGCCTATGCGCTACGGTTCGCTGCTTACCATTGTGAGTCGCAGCTAAAATAAATATACATATTGAATATAATTTTATTTTAATCGAAATTAAGACAAACAACACAACAACATTCACAAAACTTGTGTCGTATATAACTGTTTTACTACGGAATTCAGTGTTCAATCTATAGATAGATCTGTAGATTTTAGATTCGTTTATGACATAAGCTCGATACAAAATATGTCAAACACGAATCTCGAATCTCAAAATCCATGTATGGATCGAATACTGAAAATGGCCGTTAGTAATGATACGTGAAACACAATAATGATTAATAATAATAATATTCTACCACATACACACATCACCATCTAGCCCCAATCTAAGCAGAGCTTGTACTATGGATACTAGATAATGGATAAACATACATATATATATTTTTTTTGTAAATACATACATATTATACATAGAAACAGACCAAGACAAACATCCATATTCATGCACACAAATGTTTGACTTGAGCGGGAATCGAACCCGCGACCTTCAGCGTAGCAGTCGATTACACTCCCGCTGCGCCAACCGGTTGTTGATTGTTTATCTACTAGCTAATTACTAACCAAACGTCACGTTTGTTTATTAATTAAATAATGTATGAAATGCTATACACAAATATTCGAACATGTAATTGAAATTCTAACAACATACAGCGGTAATTATTATAATAAACATTATAGCAAACTGATACACTAAATACGAAACAAAATAGGTATTTAACGTGAAAATTTTGACAAGGTAAGTCGGGTGCGACTGTGAATTTGTTTCTCACTAAAGCCGTTCGGCTTTCAAGTCGTTTGGGTACTTTATAAACAACTTGTAACAAGTTGACGTTAAAATCTGGTGGCACAGGTGGTGCAATGGCCAATGACAAGAATTGCTCGAGTCTACGGTTTAAAATAGGTGTTTTATAGACATAGGTACTACCAGTTCTCGAGAGTAATATATTTTATGAGCTTTAAAAACTATTGCCGTTATTTCTTGTACTCGAGTGTTGTTATGAAAGTAGCAAGAAAGTTTGATACAGATGTGGCCAAAGAAATGAATGTTTAAGTAGGTATGCATGCTGTGAATTAAGAGTTTTCTTTTTAAGCTGTTGTTTTTTGCTAGTTATAATAAATTCATAAGTTGTTCATTATTCTCTTATCAAACAACAATGATGTTGTCATAGTAAAAAAATATCTAAATCGAAATTAAACAGGGTTAAACAAATCTTAGTTTATTAATAATTCAATAATATGATATTAAAAACTAAAATATTATTATTACCAGGTGACATATTTACATTTATTTCACTTATACAAAAGTAAAACGAGTTCCAATTGTAATGAGATCGACACCTTCTTGAAGCAGATTAAACTTTATGCCCAGGAGAGGATTATTCAGCTAAGTGAATAACGTTTTAATTACTGGAAAAATGTTCAACACCACCGCGTTATTTAGATAATAATATTTCACAATAATCCCAAGATCGATGGAACGGGGTAAGGAGATTATATTCCAAGGGCGTCTTATATTTAAAAGAAGCGGATTAAGTTATAATGATTATAATGTTGGACTAACAACAATTTCTAAGTAATTGTTTAGACTTTATCAGTTTGAAATAATAGAATATCATAGAGGTACCTACCTACCTTTATGCCTTGGTTTCTTTTTAATAGACATGGATCCTGATAATCTAATTTATTATTATTTATCTCTGTGTCAGCTTCAGATTTCAGACATGATTGTGTTTGGTATAAGTACTACAGAAATCAAGCCAACGTATTACGTGCAAGTTGCGTCCTGTCGTGTGAAATCATGAAACTGATTGGAAAACTGAGTTACAAGGTTTTCCTTGCATTTGATGTGGATAAAAAGATTGTCTGGCGAAACAGAAGCATGGAAGCAAAAGACGTACTGCGCCGACCCAAATAAATTGGGCACCAGGGAAAGACAATGATGAAGAAGGAACCGGTTGCATTTTTAGTTTTCTTTAACGTGAATATAAGCTATACAAGTACATGTATGATTTCATAGTCACTAGATGTTACAAAAAGGATAAAAAAGGAGTTTCTATAAGTACTACAGAAATCAAGCCAACGTATTACGTGCAAGTTGCCTCCTGCCGTGTGAAATCACGCAAGTGATTGGAAAACTGAGTGACAAGGTTTTCCTTGCATTTGATGTGTATAGAAGGATTGACTGGCGAAAGAGAAGCATGGAAGCAAAAGACGTTCTGCGCCGACCCCAAATAAATTGGGAACCAGGGAGAGACAATGATGAAGAAGGAACCGGTCGCTTTTTTAGTTTTCTTTAACGTGAATATAAGCTATACAAGTACATGTATGATTTCCTTGTCACTAGATGTCGCAAAAAAGATAAAAAAAGGAGTTTCTCGAATCTCAAACCTCTATTAAAAGCCAGAAATATATAGGTTACCTCAGATAAAATTATGCTATGTATAAATATTAACAATTTATATATTATTATACCTGTATAGGTATAATAACAATTAATAGCATCATCCATGACTTTACACCAGAAATAAATAATTCCAGATTACTTCAATCTTTCTCAACCGGCAACGGTTTTGTGTGCTCGTGAAAACTTAATTTGCACACACCCGGCACACTGCGACAGCGATATACGGTTTGCAGTGAAATTTTACGAATATTGTTATAGCTATCAAATAAAAATTCAATTTTTACAACGCCACATATCTTTCGAGGGGTAAATTGGCTTTTCTGATTTTTTGTACCAGTACACCGGCATAAAGTCCAGTCAGCAAACGTCACAAATTGGTTGTTTGGTTACTGCTGACGCTTTTATGGGTATATAGATACAATCTAAGTTCGGGGTTTAAGAATGTGTTATCAACAGTACCTACAGTATATAATACAAGTAACATCAGCTAGATTAGGCCTACCGCGTGATATCAATGATAACAAGAGACTTTCGCATTTTCCAGTAATCTTTACCTGATATGCCTTATATTTTAACAAAATATTTACCTTTAGAAATCTCAGCTGTAGTTTATTTTCTCGAGGGAATGATAACTTTTCATTTGACTTTAAACATGAATTAAAATCGAAGGATCTTAAACCATTTCGTTCTAGTATTGATCTATTCAAATTCAAATACCTATTTTATTGCAGAACTAAGTGTAGGTATGTACCTACACTTAGACCATGTGGTCGTATACAGTGATTAGTGCTTAATACTTAGCGCCCTTTGCGAGCGTAGCAATATGTAGTTACAAAACTAGGTTGGCAACTATATTAAAGATATTATTTTATTACATTAGTATATATTATTAATAAATAGTTGTAGATAATCGTCCGTGTGGTGACGGATTAAGAATACGAAATGTCATCACCCCATATCATCCCATGGGTGTCGTAAGAGCCGACAGAGGGAGCATATTATGCAGAGAACAACACTGCAAGAGAAGGAAAACTTGATACAAACCCTATACCAACCCGTTTGGCCAGCGTGGTATAGTAGGCCAATTCCTCCTTTCAAAGGAGAGGCCTAGTCCAGCAGTGGACTATTAAGGCTGATGTGATGATATTATTAATAAAAGCAATTTTAGTTATACAATAATAATAATAATATTGACGTTATAAGGATGAAAACATTTAGTAATTAAGATTAGGATCCATAAATTAACTATAATAATATGGATCTCATAATTAAATCGGCACCAAAATAATTTCTTACGTCTGAGCTATCCAAGGCAGGCAAAATGTTAAGTAGATGGTTGGAAAAAATCTGCCATTTCATCTGAATCAAATTATTACTTCATTGCTATTGATTGAATTTATATTTACAAGCATTTCAAGGCTTCTGCTAAACTGCTTACATTTGAAAAGCTGTATTGATTAAAATTAAAGAAATGTTATTGTCTACCTTTTAGAATTTCAAGTCGAAAATGTTAGTCTTTTTTATGATTAATATCATAAAATGGACTAATATCTATATAAAATTAGTCAATACATATGCAGCCCTGCAGTCTGTACAATATGTTTAGGTGGATCAAAATTTTAGATAGAAATAATTTTACACTTCAAAGTGTCACATTCATTACAACCAGGTGACTTAAATTCTTGAGGCAGTGTGTACGCTGTGTCTTATTCTTTTTGTGATAATGTGCTACGCGCCTAGTTATCATAGGTTAATAGTGGTTCCCCCCCGTGGGATCTCCACCTTGTCGTGGTGGGGGGGCTCAGTAACCGTGGATTGGTCACCCGCGGTGAAGCTAAGAGGGATCCAGGAGGGGACGCTCCGCGTGGGCTTGACGGAGGCTTGCGCAGGATGCGTCCAATGGTGCAGGTGCGGGGGACAGTTCTTCTGTCCCTCGCAGACGGGTGCGGTCGCGGGAGGAGAGGCGTGTCGGTGTTGCGTTGCCGCGCGCCCTATCTTCCGCGACCAAATGGGGGCGCACCATTGTTGCGTCGCGGTGGGGCCGCAGAGGAAGAGGAGATGCGGTATTGCGTTGCCGTCCTCCCTATCCTCTGCGACCGCTGGGTATTTTGGCGGCGGAACCCAACACTTTCATCCGCCGCCAAGGGGGTTTCGTTCGGGGCCCGCCTGACCATCTTGCAGGCCAATACCCGTCGGGGGGTAGCGAGGAATGCTTCAGCGATACCCGACCCTCCGACACAAGGGTACGTGAGGAACACGGGTTGGTTTTTAGTCAGTAAGAGTCTGACAGTCCCCTTCGTCCTTCCCCCAGGGCGGAGGGACTCCATGAGGATTTTCCAACCCGACAAAAAAAAATAAAAAAAAATAAATAAATAAAAAATGGTTACCAACTTTATATTGGACCGACGGACTAGCGTTACATTTTAGTATAACTAATTTGAGTCATATACAGGGTGTAATACCTGGGAAACGATTTTTTTTTTAAGTTGTTACATTTTTTTAAACCGCAATTAAAAGCGCGCGCGTGCAATGCTCGAAATACCTACTTATCCATGGGGTGATAAGGCATCTAAAGAACATAATGGCGGGGTAAATGCATCGATTTTGTACCTAATTAGAAAAAATCCATACTAACTTTGAGCCTCAATATCTCCTGAACAGTAATTTCCCAGGTAAGGTGCCGAAGTAAAAAAGGTTCGTAGTGATTGGTAAATAAAAAAATAATTTTATTAATTCCGGATGTAATTAAAAAATAAATCTTATTTTATATACCATTGTCACTTTTGTTAGATGTGTAAAATTATATTACTGGAACCAATGTATCAACCATCACCATTGTTGGCTTTAACATGAGACAGCTTCTATAGGTCGCGTAATTATTTGAGTTAAAACGTCGTTCCTAGTTCAAGTCTCCGTATCTTAATCGTAAGCCATGCCACCATATGACAACCTGTATACTCCAAAACGAGAGTTAGGCTTATGCTAAAAGTCGCAAAATCACCAAGCCACGCACGATATTAAATGACAAAACTAAGAGTAAGTATGAGGCGCGAAATTACCTCTTACACGCATAGTGTCGTGTAGCAAGACAAGTTCTGTCGCTCACAGCGTGTAACAATACTCAATGAGACGGTAAACTGTGAGGGGTAAAATATATTTGTTAAACATTTAGTTAATATAATATATTTTAAAAGCATCCGTCTCTTTGACGTACCTACGACGTGGTCCCGCCGATAAATCTCCACAACAAACAAAGTTTTGGATGTCGCCCAAAATACTGGATAGCTCCCTTTGAAATAATTCTATGATAAATTGTCCGCCATTGTTTGAAGGCATCTTGATTATTTGTTCCATCTAAGAATTTATGCAATTTTGTTTTATATTTTGAACATCAAATACATAACAAAAACAAGTAACTGGATGGATTTCAGATAGAATATTAGATTATAACTTTTCGACTTTGTTTTTATATTAGGTACTATGTTACGTACAAAAAAGAAGTAATTGTAAATGAAAACAAATAGGATTTGATTAATAAATAAATGTATCCTATAATTGTCGGTCATCTTACAATAAAGTATACCATATATTGGTGCCCGTAAATGAGTAATAATTACTGTTTAGTCATATTTGAAACACTAACACTGAATTTGCAACATAAATGTTCATGATACGTCCTCATTTAATTCGGGAAAATGGCTTTAAATATTTCTACTCTATACTCAAATTTCACCGAACGAAGTATCGAAACTAGTTTAAAATATATGTATTGACTTTGACTGATATGCATGGAAGGCTAATACGTGCAAGTTTGATAACTTATCCTAACTGGTCTGATTCGAGGTCGATTTGCCGCCGCGCGCCGTAGCGAGTTATAGTAATCGCAGGCTATCTTCCCAAAGTCGACCCGACGTGTCCAAACTGCTCCTAACATATGGACGGGTAGACGATCTGTTTAAAGTTTGAGCCATCATTTAGAGCACGTTTAGGTTTTTGAGATAGCCTACTTAGGCTTTATGATAGCAAAGTTTTATACAATGCCATTCAGAAACTTATGTTAATATTATAATATGGATACAGTTAAAAGTTTCGGAGGCAGGCATTTTTTATATTTTTTTTACCTCGCTATTAAGCGGCTCCACTTTTTTTGTTTTATAATGGTTCGATTACCCTCCCAAGAAACATCGGTGTGATTCAGAAATGACTAAGTCGACTTGGTATTTGTTTTTTAAAAGTGCATCGTAGGCACCGTAGCTCTGCTTTGCCCATTTGTGACTTATTTGTGTAATAGGAAGGACACGAGCAGATGGATCGTCTGATATTAAGCGATTACCGTCACTCATGGAGACAAACAACACCAGTTGGAAGTGTGTTGCCAACTTTAAG
Source organism: Euclidia mi (assembly GCA_944739405.2). Classification (NCBI taxonomy): domain Eukaryota; kingdom Metazoa; phylum Arthropoda; class Insecta; order Lepidoptera; family Erebidae; genus Euclidia; species Euclidia mi. The sequence continues at coordinate 26,453,945 of OX123189.2, read as the reverse complement.
ATTGAAAAAATTAACAGGAGGAGGAGTGGGATGAGGGAGAGGACTAGGGTATGGGCCTTCGGCACTCTTACTCACCGAACCTAACGCAACATTTCAAGTAATTTACTGTACGATTTTCTGTAAGCGCGCGTGTAGTACTTCGGTGGTCGATCCAGGGCATTCATGCGGAAATTAGCAAGGCTCTAACTACCTTGTACTTTGTTCACCTAGGTTCCATAAAAAAGACATGTACGTAAACTTTCAATCCTTATCTTAGCCTTTAAATCTATCACACATTAGTTATCAATTCACATTCCAGCCTTCTGAAGTTATCTGAGTTCTGCAACAGCACTTGTCGCACGTAATTTAAGTTGTTACTGAAACATGATTGTTACCTGTGACAATGTGACAAATGACGCTCGCACAAACTAATGTTCGGGTGAGCATTGTACCGCTTACCGTCTCCGCAGGAGATTTGCGTGAGGTCTTCGTTGAGTGTCTAACATTTATATGTATTACCTAGAATATTTATAGACGTTGTTTGTTTTGGAAGTGTAAGCAAAGTTTCACTCGACTTAAATATGCTTGTTTGTTTTAGTAAAAGGCTAAACAGATATTATGAAATAAGTCATACAGAGGATAGGGTTTTTATATTTTTAAGTTATCTATGATTAAGATTAAGTACATTTTTATTACTCTAGTGCTTACTAAATGTTTGATTTCAATCCATCACACACACACTAGTTTATATTTATATACCTAATGACCATCCAGTTCATTGAGCAGCCCTTGTCCTGCGGCTGCCATCTTAAAAAGAGTGACACAAATGGATCTTCTAGTTGTGACGTCGTAGCTAACGCGCTCATCCCTACTACTCTTGGCTGGCCGTTTCAAGCAACCTATATATACCGTGGCGCAGGGGTGATCGCCCCTCCTTCAGGCTGTGCAGCGATCCAAGCTAAGTCTTCTCTCTTCCCTGAGCGACGCCAGAAATACGTTTCTACAAGACATAACCTTTGAATTTCGCGACCATTCTTCTATCTTGGTTTAGAGTGAAAATTGTTTAAAATTAATTTTCTTTTCCTTTTTGCTAAAATCTTTATACTTATATTTTTTTAACAGAAATATACATACTGTTATTGTAACTGATATATTGATATTTTATTTAACTAAATAGCGTTAACCACGTGCGACGTTACAGTGACTCCCAACGTGACATAGTATATCTAGCAAACTATTGGCCGTACAGAAAAAATCAAAACATGGTGAGAAGCAAATTAAATTCTCTACAACTTACGTAGCATTTAGTCGTAAAATAAAAATTACCAAGTTACACACGAAAATCGAATGAAATTTGTAACAAATTTTCTTTTCAATTTATTGTAGATGTCCGTGTGGTGACGGATTAAGATGTTCGTGTGGTGACGGATTAAAAATACGGAATGTCACCCACATCATCCCATGGGTGTCGTAAGAGCCAACAGAGGGAACACATTATGCAGAGAACAGCACTGTAAGAGAAGGAAAACTTGATACAAACCCTATACCAACCCGTTTGGCCAACGTTGTATAGTAGGTCAATTCCTCTTTTTAAAGGAGAAGCCTAGTCCAGCAGTGGACTATCAAAGGCTGATGATAAACAAAAAATACATTATATTTGTCTTCACTGCCTCCAAAACAAGAGCCAATCCTACAACTTGAGACTCCGCAGCCTCCAAGACTATCAGCTATAAGGTTAAATTTTTACTCATTACTACCACCATGAAAACAGGAGTTGGCAAAATATGGACAAAACTCTAAAACTACGGCACTTTTTAGGTTTCTGAAGTTGCTGTCCCGCCCATGCATAGGAAACTACAATTTTCTGCAGCACCTCAAGGTTCTGGGGAGATGCAGCAAAATAATTATAAAAATCAATGGCAATTATGATTTACCGACAAAATACGGCTTTTTCTATAGTTTTTCATTAATAATGGAATACCGAAGCTCTATTAGATCATATGATGTAGCCCAGCTCATAAAAAGACTATGACACAGTAATCATGAAGAAACGTTATAATAACCTAAAGAAAACGATATCATAGAAAACTTTTTTATTTATGTTTTTACGACAAAAAGTATAAAGTTGTAGAGAATTTAATTTGCAGCAAAAAATTATTGTAGAAGATCTCTGTGTGATCAATAGTTTACCAGATAAATAAGAAAAACCATCCGCGCCAGCACTCTTTCCAAGATGGCGGCCGAGGGACAAGAGGTACGACCCCACGAATTTGGATCAAGCTTTACACTAGCCTTGCGTCCTCTGACAAATGCAACCCCAAATGTAACTTTTCAATGGACTAATCACGTGACCACGGCTGCTGTTCCCCATGTTGAAACGTCAACAAGGCAAGCAATAAATGTCAATATTATTTTCGAACAATTACGCGATTGAGACCGTTACATTTCAGCTAAGGAGAAATATTGCAGCTGCTCTCCTTACATCGGTTAAAAAAAATTGGGCAAGTGCGAGTCTGACCCGCGCACCGAGGGTTCCGTACGCATTTTACCTTATTTGAGGTTGGTGCTAATTACGCTAGTCCTCTAAATCTGTATGAGCGCCCATACAACTTAGAGGACTATATTAAATGGTGACTACTATGTATGGAGACACCCTTAAATTGACAATTTTTTTAATTTTTTGTAATTTTCGCATTATTTGTGCTGTAAGACCAAATTTGAGCAAGTTTTGGCCAAATTTCGTGATTCTAGTTCAACGGGAACTACCATATAGGTTCTCGACCCAAAACCTATAGGGTACTTACGGTTGACCTAGAATTGTCAAATTTTGGTCAAAACCAAGGTCTCAACGCACAAGTAAAGGAAAAATTCCGAACATTAAAAAAAGTTGAAAATTAAGGTTAATTTAGGTACTTACAAGTTTTTGCAAAAATCTAATTTTGACCATAACTTTTTATCGGGTTGACTCAGGATCCTGATTTTTATACACCTAATAGGACCCATAGACTTCAGTATCTGAATATAAATTTCAATTTGCTAGGTCCACCCAATCTTGAGAAAATCGGTGGTGACACACGGACAGACAGACAGACAGACGGACAAGAAAGTGATCTTATAAGGGTAACTTTTTTTACCTTGTGAGGTACGGAACCCTAAAAAAATATTTGGCGATCGAAAAGAGTGCCCATGATTTTTTTACCCGTTCTTTTTCATGGTTCTACACCCTTTGATTGTGACCAAATTATGTAAATGTAAATTAAACAATTTGTAAATATGTTAACAGCGTCGTATTGTGAAGCTTAAGAACGTCAAAAGTGGTTCGGCGTTGCACCGAACCGTATGTACTAGGCGATTTGGAAAAATATTAATATTGTGGACTGTATAAGGATGGCTGATGATCGCCTAGAATAGGAAAAAGGTGAAGAGGAGTTGGAAATTATAGCTACTGGGATTTATAGGTCACGCCTTACCTCCCTTTTCTCGGCTTGACAAAATGGTGGCCGCCTGGTTCTTCTAGAGTCGGGCCACAAAGCTGATCACTCCATCTGGATCCAACCCAGAGCTACACAGACCACTCCACTACACCCGCGGGCGGTTAGTTCTCGTTTATAGTATAAAATAGCGGTAAAATATTGCGGTGCTGCATGTTTTCGTCGCGGCGCGGAGCTGCACCAGGACGCAGCCGGTCAGCGGGACGGTTGATTTTTGACTCGCTCGCAGCGTCGTTGAATACAGCGAGGCATGCCTTTTGGAAAGAAAGGGATAAAAGGATCGCTCGTATTTGACACTGCGGTATGCAAAGGAATTTATTAGCTAGGTGTTGACATAATTAATTATCAATAGAAAGATAGATGGTGCTACCAAATCCCCCCGGCCCTAAAGGATTGCCTTTAAAAAAAATAAAATTGAACTTAGCTATGTTGTATGTACTACCGCAAAACCCATCAATAGGCTAAGACAGCGATGTGATATTAAAATTAATCTAAATTAACTTTAGCGAAACAATTATAACGAAAACTACAAACTAAATACTTAAACTAAGAGGTCGATCCAACTTCAGGCTAGATCTCACTGAGTTGGAAGCGGACAGAGACGTACAACAGGGCGCACGTAGCTCCCCTTCGCGGTTTTCACGGTAACAACGGGGTTTGTACCGTCTTTGGCAGTATGCAGTTGCTCCACGATGGCTAACGGCCATGAAAGCGGCGGAGCATTATCATGTACTATGACGACCAACGTACCCACCTGTATAGGGGATGCAGGACTTTTCCACTTGGATCTAGCCTGAAGCTGGTGGAGATATTCCGCACGCCAGCGCCGCCAGAACGACTGCACGAGTTTATCCAGCAGAGTATGTCTCTGGAGCAAGCTTAAACAGGCTGCTTAAGGAGCCGGAAATGACGATAATGGCACTGTGTTCAGAAAATGTGCAGGGCTTAACGTGGCTGGCTCTGCAGGGTCACTACTCAATGCCGTGAGCGGACGCGAGTTGATCAGCGTCTCGACTTGTGCAAGTACAGTTAAAAGCTCTTCGTAAGAGAGGATCTGTTGACCTATAACTTTAAAGAGATGCGTTTTAATTACTTTGACCATGCTTTTCCAACATCCACCGAAATGTGGTGATGCTGGCGGAATAAACTTCCAGTCAATATGATTTATGGAAAGTTCCTCCTGAAGACGAGTACGAAATTCTTCCCTGAGAAACTTATAAAGGTCGCGTAAATAAGAGCTTGCGCCTACTAAACAAGTGCCGTTAGCCGTGTACAAACACTGTATAGGGCCGCGCCGTGAAAGAAATCGTTTAAAGGCTGCCAAGAATGACACCGTGCTTAAATCACGCAACGCAACTTCAATATGCGTAGCGCGCGTCGTTAAGCATGAAAAAATACATAGCCAAGCTTTACGGCTCTTAACACCTCGACCACGCACTGGCGTATACTGCAGTGGTCCTGCGTAATCACAACCGGTATGTGTAAACACTTTATCAACCTGATTAACGCGTTGGCTAGGAAGATCTGCCATAGGAGGGAAAATCGGACGCGGACGAAATTTGAAACAGACGTTACATTTATGTATTCTGTGACGAATTATTCGTCGAGCAGCTAAAACCCAATATTTATGCCTAAGTAAGGACATAAGCAACTCTGGACCATCATGGAGATGCTTTTTGTGATAAAAATCAACAAGAAGGTCGACAACATGATCATGACGCGGTAGAATGCAAGGATGCTTGTAGTTATAAGGTTAATCCGAATTTGACAGACGACCACCAACGCGTATGACGCCATGCTCATCGAGAAACGGCTTGAGTCTAAGAATAGCGGGAGAACAAGGTACATTATTTTTCAAATTTTGAATGTCCTTACTAAAATGAACAGCCTGTACAGCTCGTAGTAACTTACATTCTGCAAATTCAAGATCAGTACTTGAAACAAAAGTCCCATTAGGTAGGTGCCTAAGAAACCTACAGACATATACGATGGCGCGGAGTAACTTAGACCACGATGACATGCGTAGTGCGAGTGCTTCAGCAGAGTGATTCAGCAACCTCAACAATCACGGGATGAGAAACAGACTTCCGTCATCCGACTTCCGGGTATATCCTCGTCCTCTGCACTGTGGTCGAAGGGTTGCATGGGTCACTCTGACGGATCATGGGAAATCCAAGAAGGTCCTTGATGCCACAATGGATGATGCAGAAGATTAAGTGGAGTAACACCACGAGACAGGCAATCAGCGGGGTTCTCAATACCCGCGACGTGATTGAAACAAGTAGCAGGAAGTAGTTCAATCAATTTACTAACGCGGTTGGCGACAAAAGTCTGCCAGCGGTGAGGAGAAGAATAAATCCAAGCGAGCACTACTTTGGAGTCAGAAAAGGCGTATATTTTATTGATAGGGTAGTGGGGCAAAACTGTAGCTTGAACCTTGCGGAGCAACTGAGACAGCAGAAGGGCCGCGCACAACTCCAGTCTCGCAACCGAGATGGTTTTAATAGGCGAGACCTTGGACTTGGCCCAAACTAACTGCACCGAGTAGTTAGAACCAATGCGGACTTGCAGATATACGACTCCGCCGTAAGCACGCTCGCTGGCGTCAGCGAAACCTATTAAGTTGATGGTACATCTATCTACCAACCCAAGATGACGCGGAATAATAATTTGATTGAGCGCGGTAAGCTCAATACAAAACTGGCTCCAAGCGGCGACAATATGGTCAGGGGGTGTTTCATCCCACTCACACTTTGATAACCAAAGTTCTTTGATCAAGAACTTGGCGTACAAAATTGTGGGAGCCACAAAACCCATTATGTCCCATAGTCGAGCCACTGTGGACAGCACAGTGCGTTTGATCCACTTATCATCGGGCGGTGAGACGTCAAACCGAAAACTATCACAGGATTTGTCCCAGCGTAAACTGAGAACTGTATGCGGTACAAACTTCTCAAACTCAATGTCTGGAGAAGCTTTATGAGAATCAGGTATGCGTGCGAGAACCTCCTTAGAATTTCTTGTCCATTTGACAAGATCAAACTGGCCTCGCTTGAAAAGCTGAATAAGCTCTTCACAAAGCGAAATTGCTAGCGGAACGGATATGACACTGCAGGCAATGTCATCCATATACAAAGCGGAAGTAGCAACAGCTGCTGTGGCGGGAAAGTGATCGCCTTCATCAGCGATCAACTGGCGAACAACTCGTAACGCGTGATATGGGCTAGACTTGAGTCCAAAACAAACACGATTGAACTGATACACGGATAAAGGTTCCTTATTGTCAAAACGATAAAAAATCCGTTGAAATCTACGGTCAGATTAGCGAACGCCGATATTGAGGAACATTTGGCGGCAATCAGCTGACAGAGCGATTTGGAAAAGACGAAACTTTATTATGATGTTAAATAAATCACCCTGTAGGTTAGGGCCGGCATGCAAAATGTCATTAATCGACTGACCCGATGTAGTCCTACAACTAGCATCTAAAACCACACGAAGTTTAGTAGAGGTTTTATCTTCGCGAACTACGCCGTGATGCGGGATATAATATGAAGGAAGAGAATTGCCCTCGTTCTTTACAACTACACCCAAAAAACCTTTATTTAGGTAGTCACGAATGACGTCATTATAGGCGCCGCGTAACTTAAGTGATGCATCAAGTTTACGTTCTAAACAACGAAAACGTCTAAGCGCAGCAGCGTACGAGTAGCCTAACGAATAAGGGTCACCATAGAATGGCAACGCCACTACGTATCTGCCACTGTCGTCACGAACAGTGGTAGCGCGGAATGTTGTTCACACTCGAGATCCTTACGGCTCATCGAGGGCGGTGCAGTAGTCTCTTCGAGCTCCCAAAATCGCTTGAGAAGAGAATCAATATTATTTTCTTGAAGAACAGAACAACAACAAGACGTAATATAATGAGAAGTATGTAACGTAGGTACGGTACTGTTATAATATTTAATGTATGAAGTACATATAAAATAATAATGCTTAGATCAGCAGTAGGCATGAGCGGTATACGTCATTGAATCTGATCCATGCATTATTATTCGATTCCGGTAAAGACATTCTTATTACAGACTTCGTTGTGGGCACTAGGTTTTTTGTCAATTCTATTTTAAGTCATTTTCTTTCATTAAATTAGTCTATTTTTGACCTTTGAGTTTTTTTTAAAAAGCTATTTCGGACCTGCCCTGTAACAGTGGTGTCAGAAGTGGGATATTCGGGTAAGTTTATACCATTCGATAAGCCCGATATTCCACGTAGTAAGGTCAACCAGTGCCCACAACTCGCCGCGTTTCGGTTCTATCCAGACGAAGTACAACTGTCTGGATCTCGCTGTATCTCGCTGAGTCTCGCTGTAGCTCGCCATATTTCGCCGTATATCGCCGTATCTTGCCGTATTTCGCCGCATCTCACCGTATCTCGCCGAAACTCGCCGAATCTCGCTGTATCTCGGCGAATCTCACTATATCTCCTCGCATCTCGCCGAATCTCGCCATATCTTGCCGTATCTCGCCGTGTCGAGGGCCCATATCGCCGTATTGGGTCCTGTTCCGCTCGCCGTGCTCGCAGCACCTCGCCAGCCGACGCATCGTCTCGTGGACGGTGTGCTGCCCACATCTCGCCGTGACTGCTCGCCTGCCGTAAGAAGATCGTTATCGCTGACAGCATCGGCCAGTCAAGGCCGACTCCATCGTCACAGTTCAAGAGGTTTCTTCAACTGCTCGCCACCGCCGATTATGTTCGTCCAGTGCGTGATTTGCCTGTGAGTACTATATTTTGTTCATTGTTATTGCCACTTACCAATTTGAGTAATTTTCCTATTCACGTTAATCCTAAATACCTAATATGTCGAAAACTGAAAGGTCTCAAGTATCACTTTCGGAACAAGTTCCACTTAAAGTTTTATGTGATTTTGTTCACCCGTATAGCGGAGAAAGAGAAACTCTCCCCGGGTTTTTAACTAACTGTAGAAACGCTTTAGATCTCGCGTCGGAATCTCAGAAAGGTATTTTACTAAAGTTTATACTGTCAAAATTAACCGGTAAAGCACAGGTTGCATGTTCAAATAAAATATTTGAGACCTTTGAGGAGTTAAAAGATTTTCTCAAACAACATTTTGGTGAGAGAAAACATTACAATCATCTATTATTAGAACTTCAGTCATGCAAACAACTTCTCAATGAGACAGTAGCACAATACGCCTTAAGAATTGATACATGCCTCACTTCTCTACAGTCCGAAATCCATAACTCAGATTCCTTAAAGAAAGAAATAGCGGGTCGTATTGCTATGACAGAAGATCTAGCATTATATACATTTACTTTGGGATTACATTCGGCTCTTGGTAATATTGTACGATGCAGAAACCCTCGGACTCTAAATGAAGCAGTAAACATTGCATTCGAGGAAGAGAAAATTCTAAATTTGGGCAAAAGTTCTATTAAAAAATCAAAGTTATGTAAATTTTGTAACAAATCAGGTCATTTAGAGTCGGAGTGTTATAATAAGTTAAAACGCGACATTGTACCGCGCTTGCAATATCAGCCGCGTATGCAAAATAATTCCTTCCACAGTTCTCGGAATAATACAACACCGGTCATTTGTAGGTATTGTAAGAATATAGGCCATGATATTTCGCAATGTCGTAAACGCCAATATAATAATTCTAGAACATTTAATAACAATTCGCACACTAATAACTTGCCTAATAACTCTAGAAATTTTCAACAAAACTTCATAGAGTCGGCATCCGAAATATCATCGCCTCCACAGATTCTTGAAATAGAAAACAGTACTAACTCTTTAAACTAGATGTCGGGTTTGCAAACCAGTACCGTTGCAAGTCCCACAGTCTAGGTACTGTAAATTCTAGCTCAAATACCAAATCCACTGTTTCAAATAATAAATCTACTATTTCCAAATCCACTGTTTCAAATACTAAATCTACTATTTCCCAATCCACTGTTTCTAAATCGTATAGTGCTATTTCTAAAAATAATAATTCTACTACTAAATCCACTGTTTCTAGTAAAACGGGTCCTATCTCTAATAAAAATTCGTAACAGACTGACTGACAGAAAACGCATATCCATAATTACTGGAGAAGAAGCTGAAATTCGGCATGTATGTTCTTTAGGAATCATAGGTGGGTGCACTAAGAAGTGACTAGCCGAAGTTGTTCCGGGATCGGGCAGAGACGGTTAAATTAAAAAAATGGGCTGGTACCTTTGGCTGCCTATTTTCTCTAGTATTATATAATTTACATAAAACCTTAACAAATTATGTACTTAAACTTTTCTTATGAATAATTCGGTCTACTGGTGAAAACCACCTGAAAATTCGTATAGTAATTTTTGATTTTATTTCTATTTGGCAAACTGACGCAAACTTTTCTTATAAATAATTCGGTCTACTGGTGAAAACCGCCTGAAAATTCGTTCTGTAATTTTTGATTTTATTTCTAACTGGCAAACTGACGTGACCTTGTTTTATAATTTGTGGTAACAAATGGTACGAGTTGATTTATAAATAAAGGCTATGCTACGTTCTTAACCCCACGGTTAATCCTGTAAGCATAGGGTAGGTACCATAGGCTTTCGGCCTCACGATACAGCGGTCGTAGGTTTGATCCCGATTGCACTACTAACTAAAATTATAATAGTCATTTTACACCAACTCGCGTGGGAAAATATTTATATAAGTCATAAAATCCACTTAAAAAAATAGATTATAAGGGGTGCATAGGGTTCCCACCAAAAACTTAGAGTCCCAAGCTAACCTCACCTGCAAGTGGTGCACCTGCCGACCAACGGACGAGGCTCCGGCAAACAAAATATCCCGATAAGCGGCAATAGGCTCGCCACCTATTACGTGGGATCAAACAAAACACTGGCGAAAAGTGGGCGTTTAATATGCCTCTGCCTACCCCTTCGGGGAAACAGGCGTGAGTCTATGTATGTAGATTATAAATGAATCTTGCCACCGGCATCGCAACTTTGTAAACATCAATTATTAATCATAAATCATCATCATAAATTCTAATTCTAATTCCACTGAGCCTAAATCGTCGCTGCGTACTATTTCGGGTTTGAACCGCGTTGATAACGGTGATAAACAGTTTTTACGTACTAGTTCGACCTAAGGTCCATCGATAACAATATTCCTAGTTCCTCGAAAGATTCGCCTCTATCAAGTTCGTTTATGACCAAAAATGAAAACTGTTCCAATTTCGAGTCTAAATCAGTTCAAGAGTTATTAAATAAATTTGTAGATGAACCGATAGAGTGTCCTATGGTATACGATATAGCGCAAAATAAGAAAACTTCGTTACCGTTTGTTGAAGTGTATACATCTCATTCCGAAATGCCGTTGCGTCTCTTAGTTGATACTGGGAGTTCCATTTGCCTCATAAAGGACACTAGTCTCTCAAAAGTCCCAGAACTAGATCAAAATATAGTGAAATTTAAAGGCATCAACGATGTCGGGTCGTATGCCCAAACCAAAGGCACTTTTATTTTATCTATTAAGCCCGATGTGTCAAACAAATTTTCATTTTCATTTCCTTTCTATGTCGTGTCTAATGTTAATCTTGATTATGATGGTATCATAGATACGAATTTCTTGTCTACGCATAATGCGTCAATCGTATATCCTGAATCGAAATTAAAGATACTGGGTGAAACATCTGTATGTTTTGATCTAAAAACCACGAGTGTAACGTACAAAATTCCGGCACGTTCTGAAATGTTAATAGAATGTTTCGTAACGAATCCCGAGTTAAAAGAAGGCCTAGTTATGTGTGGTAAAGTCGATCAATATCCTAACCTTATATTTTCTAAATGTCTAACTCGAGTAAAATCTAATAATAAAATCACTGTCTCTGTATTAAATATCTCTGAAAGCGAAGTTATTCTTAACCCAATCAAGTTTACGTTAGAGCCTGTGTCTTATGTGCTAGAGCCTAGTCCTACTGTCCCCTCTACTTCTAGTCCTGTTACCCAAACACTCCTCTGTTTCCAAACTACTACATCCGAATTAGAGCGCGACTATAAGGTCCAAAAAGCCTTAAGATGCGAACATATGACTCAAGAAGAGGAATCTGCGTTGCGTGAATTATGCTCAGAATATAACGACATATTTTATCTAGACGGAGACATACTGACAGCGACTAAGACCGTACAACATGAAATTCGTACAACCTCCGAAACTCCCATCCATGCTAAAACCTATCGTTTTCCCGAATGCCATAAGGAGGAAGTAAGTAAGCAGGTTAAAGGTATGTTAGATCAAGGCATTATCAGCCCTTCTACATCCCCTTGGTCAGCACCGATATGGGTGGTACCGAAAAAGGCGGACGCTTCCGGTAAACCCAAGTGGCGCATCGTTATCGATTACCGAAAGCTGAACGAAATAACTATCGGTGATGCCTATCCTATCCCCAATATCACAGACATCCTTGACCAGCTTGGACACAGTAAATATTTTTCGACTTTAGATTTAGCATCTTCTTTTCACCAAGTTTGTATGAAGGAATCCGACGCTGAGAAGACAGCATTCAGCATTCCGGGTGTTTCCGGCTTAACAGGTCACTATCAGTTCAATAGAATGCCTTTCGGACTTAAAAATTCCCCTTCTACATTCCAAAGGCTGATGAACGTCGTTTTATCTGGTCTCCAAGGTCTCCATTGTTTTACATATATGGATGATATTGTTATTTTTGGCAGTCAACTTTCTGATAGTATTAGCAACCTTCGCAAAGTGTTCGACAAGCTGCGCGAACATAACCTAAAGTTACAACCTGATAAAAGCGAATTTTTACGTAAGGAAGTCCAATACTTAGGCCACATTATAACAGATAAAGGCGTGAAACCCGATCCTAAGAAAGTAGAATGTGTCCAAAAGTTTCCTGTACCCAAAAATCCCCGCGATATCAAATCCTTTCTCGGCCTCGTCGGTTACTATAGACGGTTTATAGAGAACTTTTCGCATATCACCAAACCATTAACAAGTCTATTAAAAAAGGACGTTAAGTTCAGTTGGCTCTCTCCGCAACAATCGGCGTTCGATACCTTAAAAGATAAAATCACGACAGCTCCTATCTTACAATACCCCGACTTTACTAAGCCTTTTATCCTAACCACTGATGCCTCCAACTATGCCATATCCGCTATCTTGTCCCAAGGAGAAATAAATAACGATCTCCCAATTGCATACGACTCCCGTACGTTAAATAAATCAGAGGGAAACTATTCAACTACAGAAAAAGAGTGTTTAGCTTTATATTCGGCACTAAAACTTTCCGTCCGTATTTATATGGGCGACGATTCAAAATCGTAACAGACCATAAGCCTTTAGAATGGCTTTTCAATATAAGCGACCCCAGTTCGAAATTAGTAAGATGGCGTCTCAAACTCGAAGAGTTTGATTACGAAATTGTCTACAAGAAAGGCAAAATCAATTGCAACGCTGACTCCTTATCCCGCAATCCCGTTCTCGCCGTCGATCCCGAGTCACCTTCCACATCTGAAACATATGAAAAATATTTACAAATTAGTCAACAACAAAATACTTCCTATGACACTGTTATTATACAGGGTGAAATTGAATAGATGCGACAAATTTAAATATACAATAATACGTGTTGTCAAGAAAATTTAGAGCATATCAAATGAAAAATTAGTAAACTTTTATCAGTTTTACGAAAAACGATAAAATAATGAAAGTATCAAAGAATTTCGCGTACTACCGTTTTCGTGTAGTGGGCACAATTTGCTTAGGTACCACATTTAATAACATGAGTACTCCACGACGATTATTGAGCACTGCGATGAGTCGGACGAGAGTTTTTGATATTTTTTTTAAATTTATTTTGGGTATTCATTATTTTTCTGGAATATCGATAATTCGTTCTTAAATGAAGATAACAACATCAATGGACCATTTTACAACGATAATCACGTTTTGTTTTCTATCGATTTAAATTGTAGAAAAAACAGTTTATAATTACTATGTTACTATAACTGAAGCTCCCATTTCATTTTGTCGCATTTATTCAATTTCACCCTGTAGAACATAACGATTCGTTACTTAAAACTAAATGTAAAATGATAACTTACCCCTCTGCCATTGCCACTTAGACGATTCGATTCCATACTGTTCTGAAATTTTACAAATGTCTAAATTTAACGAAGACTTACCTGACATAAGAACTGTAGAACGGGAGCTGTATACGTTTCAAAGTACGTCCAACGATAAACATGTATTTACCCATTTATTCTTACGAGTTCATCATTACGACGAAATGACCTACAAAGATATTTTTAATATGTTAAGAGATTATAGAGATATGATAACTACCTGGTATTCAGAAGAAAAGGAATTTGCCATTTCTGATTTTCAAGATCCTTTCACAAAGATATCGTTTACCAAAATATATAATATCTTAGGGTTTATATTTCACAAAACGGGTGTTAAAATCCACGTATATCATAATAATATTCTATTCCCAACGCCCGTTGAAGTTCCTCGTATATTAAAAGGAAACCATGACTCACCTTCTGCGGGACACCCAGGTATTTCACGCATGTACGGTAGATTAAAATCTCAGTATTGGTGGAAAAATATGCGCCAAGATATAGAAAATTATGTCAAGAGTTGCAAATCTTGCCAAGTCAACAAACCTTTACGCCACTCCAATAAAGCGCCAATGATTATTACTTCAACTGCCACTAGGCCGAACGAAAAACTTTATCTCGATATAGTAGGTCCTTTACCTGAAACTAGAATTAACAGTTACAAATTCATTTTGACCCTACAAGACGATCTAACGAAATACTCCCAGGCCTATCCCATGCAAACCTGTTCCGCTCAAGAAACTGCTCAACGTCTTGTACACTATATCTCACACTTAGGTATACCGCGTAATATAGTCACTGACCAAGGCACTAACTTTTGTTCTGATGTTTTCAAACAATTGGAGAGACTATTCGGAATAAAACACATTTACGCATCGCCATACCATCCGCAAACATGTGGTGCCTTAGAAAGAAGTCATTCCACCCTAAAAGAATATTTACGTTCCTATATAGAAGACAATACCCATACATGGGATTTATACCTGAACACAGCAATGTTGGCTTATAACTCAAACATACATACAACCACGGATTTTTCTCCATTTGAACTCATGTTTGGTCATAAACCGTATATTCCCAAGTCTATCGATAGCCTAGATAACAATACTTACACTGATTACGTACGAGCGCTCAATCATAGATTATATTATAGTCGCCAAAAAGCATTGCAAAACGTCCAACGTTCTAAAGAACGTTCTAAACAATATTACGATTCACATTCTCGCCCTATAACGTATAATATTGGTGATTCGGTATATATTCGATGCCATCATAAGCAAAATAAGGCTCTATTACCCGTATGGAAAGGCCCTTACAAGATCATAAAGATAAACGGTAACCACACAGTCACAGTGCAAGTCGATAGGAAACATGTTCGTCACCACTATGACGAAATCAAGCCCGCCTTTTAAAGCATAGCTATCTCTATTGTCCCCAGGTTCCTCACAACCGTTTCTGGTAGCCAGTTTATATCAAAGCTGTTCGGAAGTCCCGGACTGTACTATGACCAATTATTGGACATCAAATTTTCTAACGATAACTGGAACGTTGTCACCTCAGTAGATTTAAGTCACATCCAACCACATTTAAACAGTATAGAGTTCTTACTCGAACGCGTTTCAAAGCATTGCAACACAACTCTGTCTTCCCAACTTAAAACCGAATGTCATAACTCATTAAGTTCTTTGAAAGCTCTACATAACAGTAATATTCAGAAGTTCTCATCACTTTCATATCTTACTCAGATTAAAGAATCTAGACGTGCTAAACGGGGTCTAATTGACGCCGGTGGCTCTATATTAAAAACATTCTTCGGCACCTTAGATGTTAACGACGCTATCAAGTTCACTAATGCTATTAATAAAGTACAGTCAGACGAAAAAGAACTTACGTTGTTAATGCGCGATAACATACATGTAATTAAGTCCACTATATCTACATTTAATAGTACTATGTCTAAGGTAAAAGATAACGAAAATCGTCTGAACAAAAACCTAATAACTATAGAAAATGCATTCGAAAAGTTAAGTCAAACTACTGATAAATTAGAATTAAAGTCACAGTTATCTCTCATATTAACTTCGGTAGAAAGTATCATAATGACTCTATCCTTCGATATAGATGATATTAATAACGCAATATTATTTAGTAAAATGAACGTTTTGCACCCGACTGTACTAAGTCCCATGCAGCTGTATAAGGAGCTCGAGTTACATATCAACTACATGCCTAAACACTCTGAGCTACCTATACCCTTATCGCTAGTAAACGTTAATGAAATAATTACTGTTAGTGATATCGTATGTTATTACCAAGACAATAAGTTAGTATTTATTTTACAGATTCCGCTCGTTCTTTCACAGCTCTATAACCTGTACCATATCATCCCATTTCCAGTCCCATTAGATTTAAATACTCCCGATACTTATGCTTTAGTTGCACCGAATAAACCATACCTGGCAATAACCCTGGACAGACTATTCTACTCACAGCTCGCGAGTGTCAGTGCGTGCAAACAAGTGAAAGGTCAGTGCTATGTGTGTCCTCTAGGTAACGTGTACTCGACAATGGCAAACCCGACATGTGAAACTACGTTACTAACAGAAGCATATGCTAAGTTACCAAAAAGTTGCCAAACTAGAGTCTTGCGTGGCTCGATAGACGTCTTCCAAAAGATCAGTCGTAATCGTTGGATTTTTGTTCAATCAGAACCTGGTAAATGTCATGGTATTTGTAATGAAAATTTTAGTAATACAGATGAGGTTCTTTTCGGTTCCGGAATATTACATTTACCAAAATCTTGCAAAGCCTACTATAAAGCATTAACGTTTATCCCAAGTGACACGTACACCTCCAACGTCACTACTATCTTATCTAACTTTAATATTATCGACGAATGTTGCGATACTCAATATTTCAATAAAAGTAACATCCCATTAGTCAAGTTAAACGAATTTAATAATTTAGAGTCTTTAGTAAAAGCCAGTGTGCAGATGAACGAGTTCGAGAAACAGTTAAATAAAATCTCTGAACCGTCACACTTTGAGAAATATTCTACCAGCTATGTTTCCCTCACTTATATAACAGCCATTTTAATGTTACTATATTTATTGTTCAAGACCAGGAGAGTTATTTGTCCGAGACGGGGATGCTGTGTAAGAATCTATAACAAGAACTATGTAAGTCAACCCCCTGTTCCTTCTATTCGACATAATGTGTCAACCATTGTTAATGCATCAACGGACTCATCAGCTGATGACCTTGACGATCATACAAATATCTCCACAAGGTCGTTGCCAAATTTGAAGAGAAATGTAATGCCGTAGTTAAAACGTTCTATTAATATTATTATTAGTTAAATGCACTGGTATCTCTTATATCTAAATATTGTAAGTACAATTTTAAATTTTAATTAAATCAAACCTATAAAGTAATTAATTGTAATTTCTAAATCTGTGAGTTAAAATAGATAATATCTTAAAACTATATTAATAATTCTTTATATCTTTACATGCCATAATAATATTTCGAGTTTTTCTAGTTTACATAAGTTACAGTTATAGTTGCTTAATCTTAGTTTAAATAATAAAATGTTTGTAACTCTCAACGAAGTCTTTACAGTTAGCAATTCGTTTACTTTCAATTGATCATCCCTTTACACGGTATGATCAATCGTAACGGGGGGGATGTTATAATATTTAATGTATGAAGTACATATAAAATAATAATGCTTAGATCAGCAGTAGGCATGAGCGGTATACGTCATTGAAACTGATCCATGCTTATTATTCGATTCCGGTAAAGACATTCTTATTACAGACTTCGTTGTGGGCACTAGGTTTTTTGTCAATTCTATTTTAAGTCATTTTCTTTCATTAAATTAGTCTGTTTTTGACCTTTGAGTTTTTTTTAAAAAGCTATTTTGGACCTGCCCTGTAACAGTACCCATAATCACAAACCAAATACCGTCTCAATAGCGGGCGGTAAATTATGTTGCTCTCTACGTACAACTTTAGGTAGTAACAAGTGCGGAAATATTGAAGCTCTGATCAAAACATCAATGTCTGCCGGATTCGCAAATTCTGCGTCTGCTAGCGGCAGCGTCTCGAGATGCGTGAGTAGTGATACGTCCACATTAGCGTTCGGCAATGTGTCTGTAATACGCTCCACGATAAGCGAAGAAATGTTAAAATTAATACTCCTATCAAAACGCGAATGTATTTTAATATCTACGGAACCCTTGCAACGTTTTTCTGACCCCCCGATACCCTTGACTACTAAGTTAGTACTTTTAAAGTTATCCCACAGTCCGAGGCGTTTGAAACAATCAGAAGTAATAAAATTACTCTGTGACGCACTATCGAGTAAACAACGAACTATGTGCGGCGCGTTATTAATATCATAAACGATAACTTGCGCTGTTGCTAATAGAACCGTCTTGAACGCCGTACACTGCGGTTTAGCATCGCGCTGAGCACGACAAGCGCGGGAGGGTTGTCCGCGTGTGTGCGCTGCCCGCGCAATGGACGTCGTACCCAATGATACTTCGCACTGAGACGCGGAGGGGTAAGTGAGTCAAGGTTACCGTATTGGCCCGACAGCGGATATCTTTTATCAAAGTGTAATAATGAGTGATGTCGTTGATTATATGAACGACACTTCGTCTTACTAGAACAATCACTCGTTTTATGTTTTATACTTAAACAATTAACGCAAGCTTTGTTTTCTTTTACACATTTGTAACGAGCAGTCGGATTTAAATTATTAAGGGCGGGACATTTATAGAAATGGTCGTGTACTATATTACTGCACAGACACTTCTGTGAATTATTATTATTAGATTCCGAGCATGCTACGTAAGATTGCGGATAAGGGACCGAGTTATTATTGCTATTTCGCGCTTTATTCAACTTTTGTTTGCTAATGTAACGGAATCCTATGGACCCCAGGCTGATTAAAATTTTAGTTTTCTTAATAACTGGGTCTAAAATGCCAGCCCCGCCAAGTAATTTTGTGGCCAGGGTTCCCGCGCCCTTCCCCGCGCAGGACCATGGAATTCGTCCTTACTTTATATTCCTCTGCTGACAGCATTTACCAAACGTAAATGCTTATAATTGAATGAAAGTGGACATCAAAATACTAAAGACAGCGATACATTAGTATTGGTTTGTCATCACAAAATCACTCTCCATATATTCATGCTTCACATATTGGTACTTGAGTACAAGGCAGCGTATCTCAGAGACGGCAGCTCCAGGGAGACGGAGAATATGATCCAGGTATATTAGTCATATAGTATTATCGGCGCCGAGTATTTCAGCGATATCCAGTGTATAGTATTGAGCGAACAGTAACAGTCTCAGTACTGATGTCACAAAACGCCTCCTTGCCGCAAGTCACAACATTGAAGCCCATACAAACATAGTCAATTAAAACGTATTAAGCCATCGCGCATAGTTTGCAGGGAAGCTCTCGTTACAATCGCCGCTAGACTAGCCGCCGGGACTTACGGTTACCGCGTGACCGACAGGTGGCTCTTCTTTCGCTCTTTAAAACCTTGTCAGCTGCTATGTACTGGCCTGTACGCAGGTTTAGACAGCGATTGTGAAAGTCCTGCATTCTACCACCTGATCGCGAATACGGAGACTCCCATCATACATCGCTCGTCTTCACATCCATCATCAACAAGGTACAAACCACTACTAATGGTACACGCGGTTATTAATAATATAACTATGTACAATATCTCATAGAGAACTTTATATTTTAGTCAGCCTGGTATACATATATGGTGTGATATAGACATAGATACACAACAGAGTTATTAATGTTATACAGTTCATGCAATAAATTACAGTAAAGTGAATAACAGACACTCACCGGACTTTTAGCTGCGTCGCTGCCAAACTTACCCCTTGCCCTGTGCTGATCACCTTCTCTTGAAGCCGCTCGCCTTGTTCTTCGATATCACTTAGCACTAATTATCGACCAACACCGAACCTCTTTCGCGCTTGGCCAGGTCCGATCTCTCTCGCACCATAAGACCAACTGTCTAAAACACCACGCTAGAGCGTTCCCGTAAACTGCCCTCTTCCGAGTCCTAAAACTGACTGTCTCCCGAAACCCCGCTCTTTCAGTATCGCCTAAACTACCACGCTACGCGTGCCCGAGATCTGCCAACCTTCGCGTCCTAAGACCGACTGCCTCGTCCCTACTTCCTCAACTCCCACGCCACGCTGTCCTGGGACCCAACTCGCTCCGCCTCCTAAGATCGATTGTCCAGTCAAACACCCCCAAGGCAATGCCCCTGGCCTCTTAATACCTGATAGGGTCCGTTTCTTATCGTTGATCC
The DNA here is from genome assembly GCA_944739405.2 of Euclidia mi. NCBI lineage: Eukaryota > Metazoa > Arthropoda > Insecta > Lepidoptera > Erebidae > Euclidia > Euclidia mi. Next base: position 26,433,978 of record OX123189.2, on the reverse strand, counting down.
CTTTTTTTATGATTCTCAACTATACCGCATGTGAACACTACAGTGCCAATATTTTCTCATATTTCATGGCAATTTCTTTAATTATATGCCTGTCACATAATTCTTATAAATTTGTCAAACTCTTGCAATTTATGAGTTTACTAATTGCATAACGTTAGCGCCATCGTAGCGATAAGACAAACACATGTGGATACAAGTATGCGTCCTAGGACTATATTTTATTATTTAATTTAGTGTAGCCAGTAACACCATTACATTCCCCCCTCTGAAAATCAGACTATGTCATAGCGTATGAGCTTTCACTAATGATACAATTGCATATGTAATAGAGTAGTCGCCAGTTAATACTGCATCTTGTTTTCCACCATTAACTGCCGGCAAATATCACACAACTTCCAATAAGTAACCACTGCTTCAATACCACTTATCCTAACTTGTTTTGATTGACAATAATAACCCTACTATACCTTTGCGAAGGTCGCCCCGTACGATACACCAACTAACTTTACTCCGACCATCCCTATACTATGACAACATTAACACTTATAACGATCCTTTATCAATTGTCGCCTCAACTGTGCCTAGTCAAGTACGAAGTTTTGCTATGTCTATGAGGAATTATCAAAATTCTAATCTATTTGTATACTACTACTCCTACCAGTCCTAACCTTCTTATTAGAACTAGCGCACATAACCGAGATCACCAGTTGCCCGTAACCTATGTATTCCAATAAGCCAAATGGCTTAGCAATAAATTCTCAAAACAGTAGTATAATCTATAAGACATCCTAGCCATGCTTAGAATGGAAGTGTACATACCTGATGTCTTCTTGATAAATGGGCAGCGTGGTATGATCAAGGTACCTGATTCGCCATTGTCACTCGTCGAAATCGGGTTCAGTAGCGGGTGTACATAGCGGCAGGTAGCAGTGGCTGAAATAGTTCGCACACACTCGTATAAGAGACTAGTTTTATCAAAATTGACAGATAAGTAGTTGCAATAGTTTTATATATTGAGCTAAATAGTCGTAAACAATAGTATAGTGCAGCAGTCGGTTTCCCCAGACGATAGCTCGACAGTCCCTACAACTAAACAATTCTCAACTCGGTCCCACACTAGGAATGATTCCCATTTAGCTTGAATTGTACGCGCGGGGATCGAACCCACAACGTCCGGCGAGATAGCCACTCCAATCAGTTCTCCATTCGCATCATCAAGTGTATCGGCACTATGTCTACCTCATTATTAAGGCTCTGAATTTAGTTAAAGTAAATAACTTTTATTATTATTACTCGTGTAGTTGGATGCAGTTGCCAAATATTTATGTCATAAAGACAAGTTCTATATAATGAACGACACATATAAGGGCCTATGTAACTTAAACCTTCGTTTAATATTATATATCTGAGAGTCTGGATCAGAGGGAGTCCACTTGTTTGAAGATGCTCGATGTGCGCGTTTATAGTTAGTAAAGATAATGAAAACTTAGCTCTGTGTAAGATGATCCGATGTGAGATATGTCCTCCAAAGCATACTGCAGCTGTCTTGCACTTTACTGGAAAGCCGCTGCTTTGTAATCACAGCTCCACGGTCGCAACACCACGTGTGGCAGTGTGTGTGTGTGGAAGATGATGTAAAGTCCTGGAATTTTAAATGAAATGGCACGAGTATCAAACTTCCAAGATTAGTCATATAATATACGACTTCTATTTGAGTACTAAACCCGGATACAAACTAACAGATGATTAGAGGTGTGACGTGGATCACCAATTAATATTTTTCAGTACGGATGCGTAATAAGTATTTTTGCATGTGTCTAGCAACAAAATATTATTTTTATTTGAACTCCAGAATCAAGTTAGCTGTTTACGAATATTACACGATAGGGCTAAACTATGTCTATGAGTCTAGTATGTATCAATACGTTTTTAGCATACTGCTTACACACCTCTCGAATCTCATGAGAAATATGAAGTCAATGTCAAGCTCTAAGCAAACCTGGGGCTCGAACCCTGGTACATTGAGCGCTCTTAAAAGGTATGTCTACATACCAGGCATAACAAATACATACATCATTGCCACTGGCAATCACATTGTAACACAGATGAATAAGTATTGTAAACACTCAGCTAAACCCAATTCTGAAATAGCCTAAACTGTAACAGTTAGGTATAATACTGATGTTTAGAATTAACACGTGTAGAATATCTATTTCCTATGACGCACGGCGGGTAGCGAACCCATCCCAAAGCCATTTCGTTTCTCAAAACAATGCGCCACATGTGCAATCATATCTTAACAAAGTAGCCCATCCTGTCCTTTTCACGTGCGCGTTGGCGCGTCTGGACAAAGCACATCAATAATACAAAAGAACAATAGTTCCTTTCTAGCCTTCTTTCTTTTAACTAATAAACATCTAAAATGTGTTTCCTTTTTTTGTTTTATCCCTTTTTTTCACACGCTGGCATTTGGAAACAAAACGTGCCAGATGTCGGCTTATCGCATTGCCTTTCTAGTTTAGGAAACAATTTTAAAACAAAACATTTTAAAACAATGGTCACTAAACCCATCTCCAGACGGACATTATCGGCGAAATATTATTTCCTGCTATAATAACAACAATTAACAAAATAGTTTCGTGTTCAACAATAGTGTGCATTATTTTTATGTTTGGGAATCAAACCCAAAATATTTAAAATCACATTGTACGACTTCTATAAAGCCGACGCTGATCATTAGGTACATGAGTATAATATCCGCCGACTTTCACCAATGCTCAGGAATCGAACCTAGAGCTTTTATAAGGTATACCAAAATACTGCAGTGGGCTAATATTACCCTAATCTACTTGCTACACGTTAGGAAACTAAATTTACTGATATATGACCTCAGAATAATCCTTTTCTCAATTAAAGCTCGTGTAAACTTCATCAATAAAACCCCTATGCATTCTGTAAGAATCTCAACTCAACCAATGTAATAAACTAATAGATGCTTCTCCAAAGAACGCGTATGCATAAGATAGATATTATTACTAGATTTCGTAATTTAATACGTGTGTTGACACCATTTTGAAATATCGTAGCAACAGGAATCGAACCCGCTATTTCAGTAAGTCTTTTGAAAATATTTTTATAATATCGTAGCAACAGGAGTCGAACCCGCTATTTCAGTAAGTTTGTTAAAACCATTTCAAAATATCGTAGCAACAGGAGTCGAACCCGCTATTTCAGTAAGTTTGTTGAAAACATTTCAAAATATCGTAGCAACAGGAGTCGAACCCGCTATTTCAGTAAGTTTCGTTGAAAACATTTCAAAATATCATAGCAACAGGAGTCGAACCTGCTATTTCAGTACGTTAGTGTAATAAATTCCTGTCCCGCAACTCCAACAAAATATTAAACATTATTTATCCTTAAATAATTCCCTCTTATTATATACAGTTATCGAACAAGCTATTAATAATACGGCGACTAGTTTGTTGACGTTGCACATCAATATAGTTATCGTCACAGACATTACTCAGGAGTCTAACCTGATTTACCTACACCTAGGTGTTCCACGGAATATTCTGGTGTGCATTATATATTAATCTCAAGCCATGTTAATGTCCTACACCAGATATCCTATAAATATAATCTACATAATATAAAATCCTTCTCTTACCTTATCCAAAATTAGTTCTAACCATCGCTAGTCTGCATCACGAATCGGACTCAAACAGCAAACCTGATACGCAAGTGCTTGTAACCAATAATATGCTTATTATCGAGAGTCGAACTCGATATATTCAAACGTTAAGCATTTTCTGTAGCCAATAATATAACCACTGTCGAGACTCGAACTCGACATACAGTATAAATGACACGCATGTGCAGTATTTATGTAAAGCGTTTCAACATATATATGTTTACTTTCAAGATACAGCGATATTATAAGAGGAACCACAGTGCCATAAAAATAAATAACACATGGGAAAGTGTGGCACTTAGGCGCAATATCGCCCTCCTCGGTCTATTAAATATTGAGATAATTGCCGTGACTTAAATATTATTTCGTTTTTCTGAAATTAACATGATCGTCTATCGATTAATGAATGGCACGTTGTGTCTAATTAATTTGACATTTTCCTACGTTGTGTATGGTTATTTCTCTACGTTGTGTTTGCATTTTTCTGCGTTGTGTTTGTGTAGTAACCTTTAAGTTCTTCCTCGTTGTTCTGAAGTGAATCAGAACATTTTATGACAAGGATCCTGGTCACGGCACCAAATGTAACGGAATCCTATGGACCCCAGGCTGATTAAAATTTTAGTTTTCTTATAACTGGGTCTAAAATGCCAGCCCCGCCAAGTAATTTTGTGGCCAGGGTTCCCGCGCCCCTCCCCGCGCAGGACCATGGAATTCGTCCTTACTTTATATTCCTCTGCTGACAGCATTTACCAAACGTAAATGCTTATAATTGAATGAAAGTGGACATCAAAATACTAAAGACAGCGATACATTAGTATTGGTTTGTCATCACAAAATCACTCTCCATATATTCATGCTTCACATATTGGTACTTGAGTACAAGGCAGCGTATCTCAGAGACGGCAGCTCCAGGGAGACGGAGAACATGATCCAGGTATATTAGTCATATAGTATTATCGGCGCCGAGTATTTCAGCGATATCCAGTGTATAGTATTGAGCGTACAGTAACAGTCTCAGAACTGATGTCACAAAACGCCTCCTTGCCGCAAGTCACAACATTGAAGCCCATACAAACATAGTCAATTAAAACGTATTAAGCCATCGCGCATAGTTTGCAGGGAAGCTCTCGTTACAATCGCCGCTAGACTAGCCGCCGGGACTTACGGTTACCGCGTGACCGACAGGTGGCTCTTCTTTCGCTCTTTAAAACCTTGTCAGCTGCTATGTACTGGCCTGTACGCAGGTTTAGACAGCGATTGTGAAAGTCCTGCATTCTACCACCTGATCGCGAATACGGAGACTCCCATCATACATCGCTCGTCTTCACATCCATCATCAACAAGGTACAAACCACTACTAATGGTACACGCGGTTATTAATAATATAACTATGTACAATATCTCATAGAGAACTTTATATTTTAGTCAGCCTGGTATACATATATGGTGTGATATAGACATAGATACACAACAGAGTTATTAATGTTATACAGTTCATGCAATAAATTACAGTAAAGTGAATAACAGACACTCACCGGACTTTTAGCTGCGTCGCTGCCAAACTTACCCCTTGCCCTGTGCTGATCACCTTCTCTTGAAGCCGCTCGCCTTGTTCTTCGATATCACTAAGCACTAATTATCGACCAACACCGAACCTCTTTCGCGCTAGGCCAGGTCCGATCCCTCTCGCACCATAAGACCAACTGTCTAAAACACCACGCTAGAGCGTTCCCGTAAACTGCCCTCTTCCGAGTCCTAAAACTGACTGTCTCCCGAAACCCCGCTCTTTCAGTATCGCCTAAACTACCACGCTACGCGTGCCCGAGATCTGCCAACCTTCGCGTCCTAAGACCGACTGCCTCGTCCCTACTTCCTCAACTCCCACGCCACGCTGTCCTGGGACCCAACTCGCTCCGCCTCCTAAGATCGACTGTCCAGTCAAACACCCCCAAGGCAACGCCCCTGGCCTCTTACTACCTGATAGGGTCCGTTTCTTATCGTTGATCCCTTTTTTTATGATCCTCAACTATACCGCATGTGAACACTACAGTGCCAATATTTTCTCATATTTCATGGCTATTTCTTTAATTATGTGCCTGTCACATAATTATTATAAATTTGTCAAACTCTTGCAATTTATGAGTTTACTAATTGCATAACGTTGGCGCCATCGTAGCGATAAGACAAACACATGTGGATACAAGTATGCGTCCTAGGACTATATTTTATTATTTAATTTAGTGTAGCCAGTAACACCATTACACTATTATTATTATTAGACGAGCTAGATGAACTAGACTGCGTATTATGAAATATTCGACACTGATCTTTGATGAAAGAAATAAAACTATCTAGTGTAGGTATTTCATGATTACGTTCCGTCATCTCGAATGCACGAAATGTTTCAGTGTCAAACTTTTTTAAAGCGAGTTGAAGAAACATAAAGTCGGAAAGATTATTTAATTTTAGGTTTTTAAGGGAATTAACTGCGGTAACAAAGTCGTCTATAAACAGCTGGAAATTCGAAACAGACGCGACACTAGAAAATTTAAAATTTAAAGCTTGATCAAAGTAAGTAGACGCTAGAACACGAGTATCTTGATACCTATCAAGTAGTGACTGGAATATGACCTGATAATTCTCAGCACTGGGTGTGACACCTGCAAATACGAACTGAGCCTTCGGTGACAGCTTACCTATTAAAAAATACAACCTGTCAGCATCTGTCAGAGAACCATTATCGTGCACTGTAGACTTAAAACTCGCATAGAATAACGGCCAATTTCGTATATCGCCATCAAATGACATAAGCTCAATTGGCGGTAATCTCGGCGCTCGAACTACCGGTGAGGCAGAAACGGGCTGCGTGGAACACCTACCCTCCAATTGTGATTGTATGCGCTTGATGATACAATAAAGATCTTCGAATGAGGTGTACGCCTGATAATTCGGCTGTTCATCAGGATTAATAGAAAGCAATCTTACGTTATAATCGTCTAACAATTTATGAAATCTGTTCGAATACTATCTACTGTCATACAATAACTAAGAAATGATTCCCTATTAATATCGGAAGTAGCGGCAGTTTTTGAGCGTTCGTAAGTGTTTTGAATACGCTCAAATAAAATATTACGTTTAGCTTCCAAGAATGTCAGCTCTTTTTCTTCCGACATGCATGGCTTCTTTTGTTGCGCCATGTTTACGTATATATAAGCTAATGAGACCGAATCAAAATAAGAATACCTAAAGTACCTATTATTTTACCTAAGTAGGTGTTTATGCGGTAGTTATTCGTAAGTAGGCAACAACTTTAAGGCGGTGGAATTAAAAGGTGCTTGAAATATGGAATTTACAAGACAACTATGATAGTTCCAGTAATAATAATTGGGTTAGTAGGTAGCTACATAAAAGTATATTACCTTCGGAAGCGTGCGGAAATAACCACGTAATGGGTATGTAAATGGACTAGGAGTATAGCTAGGTGCTATAACTACTTAGGCAGGTACTTCTAGAAGATACCTATACGCGAGATAAACGAGAGGTTACGTATAAACGCAAATGAATCCGGCTTCGTACGGACCAAAAAATGGTTCAGCGTTGCACCCCTTTTCCTATTCTAGGCGTTCATCTCCTTATACAGTCTACAATATTAATATTTTTCCAAATCGCCTAGTACATACTTTCGGTGCAACGCCGAACCAAAAAGTGAATAATTATATTATTTTGACTTTGACTACGAATTTATTCCAATTTCTTTAACAAAATGAACATAGTTGCTATTGACTACACAATAGCATTCTGTGAGGTCTTTATATGCAGTTGGTAGCGAGATTAAGTGGCAACAGACCTTGACAAATCCTTGCTTCACATGTAAAACTTGAATCATTAGTCTTACAACATGGATGTTCAGCGCTCGCCGTAATGGAGAAGGCGTGTTTATAGCTTCAGGACTGCGGTTTAGTATTGCCGTTGGTATAATTACTTATGTTATAGCATAATTGTAAATAATATGCTAATGGCTTCACCCTTTATCACAGTAGTATAAATGGTGCTTGAATTTTATTCCCGCGGGCTTGGTTTGTTGGCACAAATTATACATACCTACCTAATAATATAAGAGAACTGAAAATTTTGTTTTAGCGCAATATATCTCCGGAACCACCCATTGGCATTTGAATGTGTTAGAAGGTTTATGTACTATCACTCTATGACCCTTGATTTGTATATAAGTGATTGCGTTTAGTATAGAAATAAAGAGCTGGTTCAAATATCTGCCCAGAGATAATACTTACTTATTGTGGAATACACGCACTTCATTCCGTCATTCGTATTTTTAGATTCGTCAACAATTACAGTTTTAGGTATAACATGACTAAACATAATTGAGCCCAAACTGAAATATTATCATCAAGTCTTAAATAGCAAAACCTGTAACTTCGCCAATCAGTCTAACTGAACAACATAGTAATTTATAATTTATTTGCAAACCAAATACTAAATACCTAAAAATAATAGAAACAGAACAAATTGTCAAAAATCATTACAAAAATACTTGTCTTGATTGGTAACGAATACACGACGTCCAACATAACATTCAGTATTACAAACCACAAAATCCACACCCCAGTCAAATACTCTAAGGCCCTGTTTCACCACCTATATGTAAGCCTTATCTTTGAAGTAAATTCAAAATAAGAACGAAATTTGTATGTATTTATATGCCAAGTAATTTAATCGGCACTTACCAGTGGTGAAACAGGCCTTAAACCTCCTAAAATTAATCCCAACAGAAAGAAAATCAAAACCATTATAACAATCTTAAGTCTAGCCACGTTTTATGCGTGACTACTAGGCTCATTACCGCTTTGAATTCATCCCGATACAGCACACAGGGGACGGTAATGAATGGAAATAGATGAGGCGGGCAATCTTGCCTATGATGTGACGAGATTTCTTAATACGAGCGCGGTGGTTTCTAAGAAACGCTTTGAGTTTATTTCCTTGGGACTCGGGCTATGAAAAGTTACGATATGTGCTGATTAGGTAGAGGAATTCTGTATGAAGTGAAATGTATTAAAGTTAAATTTATATGAATTAAGATTCAATTTTTCAGATCCACTACTAGATTAATTTAAGTAATGAATTTGTGGCGTAGAAATATTCGGCTAACTATTACTACTTTAAAATTATTTATAGGATAATGGCTGGTTAATTATATAAACTGTGGACTTAGGAGACCACATTTGCGTCGAAAAATTGAACCCAAGCTTTAGAGCTCAAGTCTTGAAAGCAGCGAAATTTTATATACTTCATACAAACGTTAGGTACTGGATAGGTACACAATGAATTTGTCGCACTAAATTCACGCACGTCACATTTGAATTATTACGTGTGAAGTATTTTGTGGCAGACTGAATTATTATGTTGCAGAGCTTAGTTTTCTGCTCTGTAATTTCAGTAAAATAAGTTTTACGTGGTTCACAAACTAGAAGTCAAAAACTCCATTCCAGTGAACGGGAACTATTTATAACAGCTTCATAATGACGTGACCAGAAACCGTGTCTATTAAGTCTCCATAACTAATGATAATATAGCTCACTACAGTGTATAACAAACAATAACATTCGAACAATAACCTTGCTATTCACACAAACGGAAACATTCCTTACCGACCGTTGGCCCATCAGATATAGTAAGATATAGCTTTAGGAAATCGTCGGTCAGCGTCGACAAGTAAAAATGATCATTGTAATGGCGGCAATTACTTCTGGGCCCAAACTCGTTTAGGCGCAAAAAATACAGGAGATTCAGGCTTTTTGCGGCTATCTGCAGATTTGTGTGAAGATCTTTTTAAGATGGATGAGCTATTGAATTGATTTAGAATTAAATAAGTGCTCGATAGTGATTAGAAAACTGTTTGACAGTTGAGTGGTTTTATAAATTAACGAAAATAGATCCAGATAGCTAGATTTGTGCTGAAAGTCATATCAAACACTAATGACGATGTTGCCTAGTTATGACCATTACCGTTTTGTCAAGAGCCCTGTAAATTAAATTTATTCCACGATGTCTTATGACAAGTGGCAAAGAAAGCCTGTGTGCCTGTGCCCAGTACAAAAACACAACGGAACTTTTCTGAGTCGTGTCGTTGTGGCTATGTTTTAAGGTGATAAAAAACCTAGTAATTTTTTTAACAGTGACAGACTTATTACCATATCTTATATATTCTTAGCTCCGCTACTTCATTTGAGGCTTCTCTGCGCTGCACCTGATACAACAGTGAAATACTTCGCACTTCTTCACTATAATATATCTCCCCAACAATATGTTCTAGTGGTTGTTACCTGATGAGTTGGGGCCGTTTGTTGTTGTTGAGGAGTTGCTGGAAGCGTTGTTAATAAATACATGAAAGAAATAGAGGTATATTTTGACGTCCATATTGTGCGTGAATGTTGACTATACTTTAAAGACTACATATTTTGTTATGTAGTTTATGGGACGAACAAAAATCCCTGAATCGTAGGTAACAGATTTCTACAATAGGTTTTAGTTGATAAACTAGTGTTTGTTTTGTTATTGGTTTTCGTGTTTTTTTTTGTATCATACAAGTGATCAATTGTGTATTTACTATTTAGGAGATGACATGATAATATTAAAATTCTAAACATTTAACTAACATTCGGTCATATGTTAGATTATTAAGTGGAGGCGTGGAGGCGAAAGCCTTGGATGTAAATGAAGTCAAAACGACAATGTTAAGTATCTGAAACTGCAAGTAAATATATTTTTCTGTCAAAAATAGAAAATTGTTGTTTTAAAATAAATATATATGGTCAGATACAATGACTATAGTATTACAAACAAAGTAAAATTAATAAGTGTAACTCTAGCGAATAAATTTTAGCTAAGCCTATGTCACCTCAACCATAATCATGAATCGATTAACGCCTCATTCATCAAAGCCGGATGCGTAGTTTTAGCGCAGCGGTGGAACACAAATTAGAATCATATTCGTATGTATGATGATGACATATGTAACACATCATCATACTTATTTACCACGTAAGTACATGCCGTGAAAATTGGCCCTCCTTTTGACTTTGCTGTAGTGTGGCAAAATAAGCTTTTTAAAGATGGCTTCTGGTTGTTATATTATGTATTTCACTCGTCGAGTAAATCTAATCCAAATCACCTATTTAAATTTTATGAAGACGCAGACAAAAGTGCTCCAGATGTTCCTAACATTACTTTTAAACATCAGTATGCAACTCTAGGTACGTACCAAAATTAGAAACAAGTTTTCGTATGTTACCACATTTTTAGCGCATAGATTAATGTGGCAACTTGTAAATACTTCGAACAGCGGCCATAAAAAAAAGCATAGCAATCAAATATGGTGTTGGTATTGCTTCAGAATGAAGTAGACAACCGCACATGCAGGTTAACCATTTATACCTATATGGTGGGCCGTTAATCTTCGCCCGCGCAGATACGCACGTACAATCGTCGATAATGCTCCAAACATAACTAAATAAATTAGTACCTCCGTATATTAATGTTTGGTGACTATTTCCCTTCATAGTTGTATTTAGGTAACTCTACTGAAAGATTTGGGGAATTGGTTTGAGGGGTTACTGAGTTGTTTTCCTTTTTGTTAAAATTTGCGGATCGGACATCCAAATTTTTCTGTGACATGTAGTGAAGATCAGAAACGGTACCATCCCGAGCCAAAATATTGCCGTTGTCTATTGATATCAGCCAACGGATTGCCGTCACTGTACGGGTAAAGAAAAATATCACTGATCACTTGTGAGCCTGCTGACAGCGTGAAAGGTCCTAGTTTTGTATATATAGCCAGATATGAACAAACAAAAGCATATTTATATTAGAGCATTTTTGTAACTGTATGGTTAACAGTTTAACTACCAAACCCATGATAATAGTGCAAAAAAATTATCATACTAATCAAATACTAATCAGTAGGTAGTAGTAGTAATAATTGACGTCCGGTTGGCGCAGCGGGAGTATAAGCGACTGCTACGCCGAAGGTCGCGGGTTCAATTCCCGCTCAAGTCAAACATTTTTGTGCATGAACATGGAAGTTTGTCTTGGTCTGGGTGTTTCTATGTATAAATATGTATGTACTAACGAAAAAAAAATGTATATATGTATGTTTATTCATTATCTAGTACCCATAACACAAGCTCAGCTTAGCTTGGGACTGTGATGTGTGTATGTGATAGAATAGAATAGAATTTTATTTATCGTACCGTATTTCGACGTGATGCTTGGACATATTTCTTCCCTTACAAAGACGATGATTCGAAACTTATTGTAGATAATAACACCGCATTTATCAACATCTAACGTTGAATCAAATCCATTAAAATTTTACGTAGAATAAACTTTCATTTGATGACAACTAGTGTTATTCTACATAATATATGGCCTCGCAATCTCCATCAAATAAAAGATAAATCGAGGGATAAATCGAGCTACATTATTTGTATTTGCCTGTCGTATTGATCGATAATCACGAAGTTTCAAACTTCGTGATTATCGATCAATATAATTATAAGTATCAGACTAAATATCTCCCTCAAAAGAGTAGACGTCAGCAGATTTCTGGAAATGATGTTTTAATCACAGGTTGTAAATGAGGAGACTCTACCATAATTGAAAAACATTTATTTCCTGCGGAGAGCGGCCCCATATAAAATCCCCAAAGCTGAACTACTATTAAATATATAACTGGCCAAAATAATAACGTTTAACAAAGAGCTGGTACTTCTAAGAATATGATTGATAGATAAAAATATTAAATCTTAAGCGATTCTGGGCTGCAAATTAAAACGCATTTGTCAATGTCCACTGCTGGGGTGACAATAAATAGGGACAATTAAACAGATGCTGCTATTGTGCCGAAGTATCAATGCGATTATATATAAGCACTTGTTTGTGTGTCCTCTGTATACTGTAATATCGTTTGATAGATCAAAATTGGGGTTCAAATTTGGGTGGTTTAAAACTTGTTGTGCTAGGTATGTATTTTGAAAAAGCGTGAAAGAAATATCAGTATATATTTAATATTATTAATATAGTATTGGTACTTACCTAACAACAAAATAATGAATTATTATTTACACATAGTTACCTTTAATCAATATAGGTAAATTTAAGCTAATCTATGAAATATACACGTCAAAAAACACGATTAAAAAAGATGTAAGAAAGAAGAAATGTATTTAAAACGAGTAAAAGTCGCATGTTCCATCTGCTGCTTATGTACAATTCTTGCGTTAAATACTGACTGATAGATAATGCATAGCTGAAACGATTAGGCGCAAGAAATTTGGCAAATTTATTGGAGACCGTAGGGGTGCACGATAAAAGGATTTCTCTACATTTCTGTCGGGATCGTGTAGAAACGGTTACATTGAAACGAAATATGCTGGTGTCGCTGCGGACATCTTCTAGTCCCTTATAAAGATATACAAAGTATACATCGTAAATACACACACACACACATACACATTAGTAAATAATAGATACTAACCAAATTACCTGTCTAATCTAGTGTGTTATATTACTGTTATATAAACAAATAATGTTGGGTTTTTAGTCGCCCTTTCACCTTTCATTGCCCGCAAATGTTACTTATGAAGTAATAAACATTTCCAACGTAGTAAAACGTATTGCAATAACGTAACGGTTTAAAAATACAACAGTTTATTAGAAATCAGTATTATAGTTATAGGCGAGTAAAGAGAACTGCAATGTTGGCACAAGTTAAAATTAAGAATTTTGAGACAGAATTAGGCACGGCTTGTACAAAAACTGCCTTATTGATATTGTGGTATATTCTCAACGATGTTACAAGTAAAAAGAAGCATATGCTGGCTTTATTTACAGCCTTTCGCAGTCCTCTATTACACTTAAACTTCTCGTAATATGCTTCACAGTAGTACTGTGAGGCAAAATGATTTTGCCCACTATACCAGGCTCGCTGGCCAGACGGTTTGGTATAGGATTTTATGTAGCGCTTTTTTTCTCTTTGCAAATCTTTTGCTATTTAGTTTATTTTATAAGGAATGGAACAGGATAGTGACATTTGATAGTCATAATCCGTCACCAAACGAACAATTGTTGTCCTTTCCACTATCTTAATTGACATACCAGATACCCATCCAATTACAGACCTTCATAAATATCGCTTAACCCTACACTATTCATAAACAAAAGAACCCTCACGTCATAATATAAATTACTCTAATCCTACGGTTACAATATAGCCTTACAATTTGTGAATAGAAGGTTTAAAAATAATGATAACGCAGGGTGTATGAGTACCATTGCGTTGTTTAATACCATCGTTACGGCCATTGTCCGTTTTAAAATGGCAATGGACAGGGTGGCTATGGTTTCAGTAGCGATGAGAAAGCGATTTTCTGGGAGACCGATTTTAACTAATGATTGTGTTTGTGAAATTTTCACGTATATACATAATAATATGTTTACACGAGATAGTAATATGAAAATTTTGTTTCATCGAAGTTTTATTACAGATTCGACGAAACAAATACAGCTACACGCCGCGCCGTTCATTGCTCACCATATAAACAACTTTTTCCTAGAAATCACACGTACACGGAACACTTCAGTACACAGCAATAAATAATTGAATTTTGAAAACAGTGGTGTGATCGTTTTATTAGGCCTGTCTGAAAATCTATCCAAGACTTTGTGTACTAAATTAATAAAGTAGGTAGTTTTATATTGAGCCAAACGGAAAAACTAAATAGTTTTTGTAACACACCTAATAAGAAACATCATCAATATACTACTTACGCCATCTATGTACGGAGCCAATAATAACTAATCAACTTAGTTTAACGGTGGATCATAACGTTAATACTGTAAGCATTCATCTATTTCAACAAGTTCCTGTGTTTTGAACTAGATGGCTCTGATCAAACTACGTCACAAATTAAAAGTCGATGTTAAGATTCTCCAAAGGTGAATGACCTCCGTAGGATCAAGCAATATTTGTTAATCTATCTCAGGTTGCATTCGCTAACTACGTCCTACTTGGAATAGTTATTCGGAACTTCTTGAGCTTAGATAGTCTTTAGGCGACTTCCTCCCCTTTCGTCCTACTTGGTCTAAGGGTGCAAAGGCGATTGAGTACGTATATAATTTGTACACATTCGTACAATAAACGCTGTACAACTCTACCAGGCGGCTTTTCTTGCTGATTCCCTGCATCCCGGACGAACCCCAGCTACATTTTTTTTTACTTAAATATTTTTTAGTTACTTACTGTTTATTAAGATCGAAAAAAAAATGCTTTAAAATTACGTTTGTTGTATTTTTTAATATTTACTTTTTTTTAAATTATTTATTTTGAAAGGTAGGTAATATACAACTACATAATTATTCTGAGAAAATTTTAAGCGCTACCTGTTACCGTTAGTAATATTGAGCAAAAATACGAAAAAGGACACGTTTATTGTATGGGACTCTCCTTCTTTCTCTTAGCGTTTCAATCTGGGGTCTGCTTACTAGTCTAACCGGATTTGGCTGAATATAAGCTTTTCCACAGAGCGACTGCCTGTCTGACCTCCGCAACCCGAAGGGATAGCGATATTCCATGGTTTAGACTAGTGTCAGTTTATTAAGAAGGTACTGACGCTCTGTAACGACTGTCAAAGATCTTCATGACAACCGGGACCGATGGCTTAACGTGCTCTCCGAGGCACGGGACAAGCGATAATTAACAATTCAATACGAACATAACTCCGAAAAGTCATTGGTGCGTGCCGTGGATTCGAACCCGATACCCTCTGCATAGCAGTCTGTTGGTATATCCACTCGGCTATCGCTGCCTCCTATGGGACCCTCCCTTCATATTTAATACTTTTTTTAATTTTAGTATTTTTTGTTACAGCGGCAACGCAAATACATAATTTGTGAAAATTTCAGCATTCTAGCTATCACGGTTTATGAGATATAGCCTGGTGACTGACAGACAGACAGACAGACAGACAGCGGAGGCTTAGAAATAGGGTCCCGTTTTTTTACCTTTTAAGTACGGAATCCTAAAAAGGCTACCAATTAATTGTACAAAAGAACGGTGATTTTGTCCGTTTTTGTTGAATTCTGGACCAGATAAAAACGTGGTCACGTCAGTAACAGAAAAGGGCCATGATTGATTAGATTCGAGCTATTAAAGGTTTTACAAAGTGTTAAAATGTTATGAAATGTGGATGACGACGGCCAGTGTTGCTGTTTTGTTGCTTTGTTATGCTTCGTAATCTTAATATTTTGCCTCATTTTCCGCTCCCACGGTAAACTCTTATTGGTTCAAAATCTTACAGTCAGTGATACAAAGGAACATAAGTATTAACTAACACACCTACAAAATCTCACCCAACGCTCTATACCCTCTTCATACCACCCGGGGTAAATAGAAACAGTAAAAGGTAAACAATGTCGGATGCGCTTATTAATTAGCTGAATTATTTTCTTTTTATTAATCACAAAAACACTGCTGCAATTCCTTACATTTTACCGTACAACATTCTACCTTAAGGCGTTTTAGGGAAGCGCTCCCATCATTTTACAACATCGTCGTAAATTCAACGACGATCGTTCAGTTAATATTCTGCTGACAGTAACCACAATTCGCCTTACGTTACGACTCCACTTACCATGAAGCAACACTGTTATGCTTCCGCACCATCTTCATAATTCTCGAGGTGATAGGCAGTTCTATTAGAAGGTTAGTGGAGACCATGAGTGAAGCCGTGCATACGATTTATGCGGCTCATCAAAGTATGTCGGTGTCCCTTCGTGGGATGAGTGGATTAATGAGCTGCTATTTTAAAATAAAAATATTTTATTACAAAACAAACAAATGTAATGATATCAGCTTTGTTACAAGTACTTTTAAACTTTTACGAGTTGTAAACATGTTCATTTCTGTATTTGAATACATTCCGTGCTCTAACCCGCCACGGGATGATTGAAAACGAAGCATCTCAGAATAATATATTATACGTTATTTTATCTTTATTCTTTCAACAATTATTGATCTATCAGCTTTATTTCATTTTTCTTTTTGCAAAGATGTCCCTACTGAGAACTTAATTTTTGGGATTTATTGTCAGTGTTTCTTTCTTTAATAATATTGATTATTAAGTCAAACCTTATAATATTTCAACAGTTTATTTTTCCTAGTTTACTTTTAAATACGCTTTACACAACAGATCATTCGTTTAAATCAGAACCGCCATTTAAAATGTATGGTATGGCGAAACTATGTAGGCATTTCATAATCTGTTTGTAATGCCGACATAACTGTTTAGCTTACCTGTAGTAATGTGTATTTGTGGTTGCTCTTGCTCAATGGTCCGATGATATGTATAATTATGTATACACCTGTCACGTACTACTAGCTGAAATATTAATATCGGAACTTGGACATCCTGATTATAACTTTTCTTAACTTTTGGAAGGTAACACTTAGTACCATAAATAAATTTTCTTTTCTATTGGCACACTTTGGTAGTATCAATAATGTTGCTTATTGGTATAATAATTAGGTATGTAAGTAAGTATTGTATTTCATTTTGAGTCGTGAATATTTTATATTGCTGATAAAAGTAAAGTAAGCTTCTTACTAACATTTTGAATTCTTGGTCTGCTTAAGATATGTTTTGGGTTTCCCATTGTTATAAAGCATATGTATAAAATACAGTTGTACCTATGTTAAAAAAACCTTTACATTACTAATTAATTTAAAATGCGTACCCGAATTGTATTCCAAAATCAGTTTAGCCCAGTTCCGGAGCGAACTACGAAGTGCACTTTGTCATATTACAACGGCAGTTTAAGTCGTGGCTTTTAGAACTCGTTACTGTTAGAAGTTTTTGGTACTTGTGAAAAATATACAAAATTGTAAACTTGCTCATTACTTACATTTTATCCGGCTGTGTAGCTGAACTACTATTTCACTTACCTCTGGTGAGTTGTCGAATGAGGTATATTAAGTTACGTTTTTCACATCACCACTACATTGTTTGACTACACGGATGGTGTACTGGCTTATACGCCCAGTATTGCGGGTTTGATCTTCACATTAGGCAGCATTTTGTGTAATCCACAAATAAATTGTAATTTCTTTAAGCCAATCTTTGAGTCCTTTGGCGAATTCATATAGTTTCTCGGATTGATTACTATTGGTCTCCTACGTAAACAGAAATTATGTAGTAAAACTGAAGGTATAATTTTCTGACAAATTTTGAGAAGAGAACAATTTTATTATAACAGCTATGTGTTAGAGAAGATAATCTTTTGTCGAAGCACAGATTAAAATCATAACTGTTTCTAAGTACTAGGTACAGTCGTCCAATGCTACAGATAAGCGCTCCTGATTATATGTAACTACTAGAGGACCCCAGCAGCTACGCCTGCATTTTTTTTAAATTTACCCGTTTTGGCCGAGCCCGTAAGAATTTCGGGTAATCCTTTCTTAGTGCACCCCTTCGGTCCCCAAGGAACATACATGTCAAATTTCAGCTTCCTGCGCCCAATAGTTTCGTCTGTAGCGTGTCTGTCAGTCAGTCAGTAACGCAAGGATGATACCAACAAACAATATCAATTCAAAGCATTCCTCATGGGACATTGATTAGTAGAAATATGAATTAATGTAAACATTAGTATAATTATACATTTAATTATTTATTTCAGTTATACATATAAGTATAACTGAAATAAATTTCAGTTATTCCACTTGTATGTGTTTCAAACAAGGAAAATCTAAATCAGATTCGCACGTAATGTGTTTTCGCAGTCGAAATTTCACGTCAAACGCCCAAAATGATCAAAACACCTTCATTACATTACCTTGGACCTCGTAAACATAAAAGGTCATGTCCCATTCCCATGGGATATGACAGAAAATGAAAATTGCTGATAAATTTCACTCCATATCGCTTTAATGTCAGTTTGCGATAGCGACTGTTTAATACGGAATACATGTTTCTGAAATGAGGTTTTACAGCAGCCATACTTGATTTATGGATAATGATATTTTTGATAACATGGTTATTTAATTTAAAGATGATTTAAAGAGAGATGTTTTTAATATGTAAACTCCATACAGTACATAAAATATTGCTCGCTGTTATGAATTATTAAAAATTATGGCCAATTTTGATTTCGTATTTATGTTGTACCTGTTCAGTAGTGTGTTAAATATAATATTACTAACAGAACTATGATTGATTATTGAAACAAATAACCAAACTAACGATATCTACTATCAATATTGGAATAGAATAGAATAAATTTGCTTAGATTCTTTGCTGAAGCTAGGTTACGTTTCAATCTGACAACCACTATTATAATGTATTAATTTTGTACAATCAATAGAGACAATACAGAAATCAGTACATATATCTCTTGCGAAAGAAAAGTTCTGATAATGAACTTTTCGTCGCCCTCACCCGTCTTGTGGTACTTAACTTATTGGCATCTGTATATGCATACCTTACCTACGTCCTCAGTGTTAACGAATAGTGTAGCTTATATTAACTACATAATATAATAACTTTTTACTAACGAAACAATCATTCACTGTTTTTCTTCGTGTGGCCAATTTGCCGGTGTCGAGGTTTTCAGACCCCCTGAATGTCTCCGACTTGGCCTAATGACCCTTGTCCTGAGGCAACCGGGACCGACAGCTTTACGTGCCCTCCGATGCACAGTAGCGCTAATGATTCAGGTGGTCAACCATCTAAAAAGTGGCCGGTGCAAGCGTTGCTTAACTTTGCCCACCTATTACGGCAACAAGCAATGAATCTCCATGCATTAGGTACCAGATCTTTTTCGGAAAGGAGTGCAAAAAGCTAACTTAAAATGAGTTGACAAAGGATAATGCCTTCGAGTAATTCATTACATTTTTATCACTCCACGGACGAGATAGCTTTGGTTTTCATTGAAAACCGCTTTACTAATTAGTCGGCTATTGTCTTCAAGGATAAAACGAAATAGTGCAAGTACTTGTATACTTTAATTGTATTGAATTATTTATGTAAAATTTGAATTAATTTGCGAAATAATTATTTAGTGTATTACGTCACAATACCTTCATAATATACGTGTAACAAGAAAGCCGTTGGCAGTCCAGAATGGTTGGATGGTTACATGTTATTGCTTTGTGAACGATTAGAAATACTACTCAGACATGTCGGTCGACCCAAATGCGTTTTAATATTTTGGGTAAAATAATAATAAATGCCTAAATAATAATATTTCTAATAGTACTCGACAAAAAGTCAAATGACAAAATTATATAGGCACCGCAGTGTTAGTCAAAAGTTGTGCGAACTTGAGGTTCAAGGGCACTCTGATTTACGACTTTGTTTTGTCAAATAAATGGCAACGACCGCAACAAATGGCACCGTATAACACAAAATACCAAACTATATAAGTTGAACTGATGTATGTTATTGCCTGAAGTATTCTAGTAAGATACTAATGCTCCAAAATATCCGCATATTTTTACTATTTTCAAGGTAGTAGAGCCTTGCTGATTTCAGCATGTATGGGCCGGCTCGACCGGGGAAGTACTACCCTCTCACAGAAAATCGACATAAAGTAACGGACCTAAAATGTTGCGTTTCGTTCGGTGAGTGAGAGTGCCGGAGGCCCTATCCCCTATTCCTTCTCCCTCATCCCACTTCTCATCCTATCTCTTTATCCAACCCCAAGGGGTGGCAACGCACTTGTGACTCCTGTGGTGTTGCTTGTGTCCATGGGCGGCGGTAATTGTTTACCATTAGGCGATCCGTCTGCTCGTATGCCGCCTGTTATCTTGGTATCACAGGGGACTAAAATAAAATGGCTGTGACATACATGGCGAATCTATAAAGGTTCCGTTTTTTGCCATTTTGGCAACCTAAAATAAGGACAAAACACCCAGATTTGGAAGAACCATGTGAAAGTATGAAGTTTCCTTGCATGAGATAAACGGAGCTTCGACCGCTCACCCCAGACTCCAAGGCGTGTCAATCTTGGATGCAACCGGGAAAACGCTAGGTCGAAGATGATGATTTATCTCTAGAAGCCAAATTACCGGCTATAACTGTCACAAGATCTGCAAAAACGTCTCTTAATTTAAATACAAAGCGCTAACGTCATAAAGCATATCTTAACTTTGAAGTGCATATTAAGTCAAGTTCAAGGTTATTTAGATTTACGATTTTGTTTTGTTAAAAAAGTTTCACAGTACACGGGCAGATGTCGAGATTTATAGTTTAATTAAGAGACATTTTTAGAATGGAATGCCTTTATTAATTTTTTTAATAAGTACTTACAAGAATAAACGTGCCACTCGCTGTTTGAGTTTCACTGAGCCGTTTAAGTGTTATTGCGTGTCTCTGCGATAGTTCTTAGTAGCAAAGCCTGAAAATACACTTCCTTGAGAGGAGATGCGTTCTATCCTATTATTTTACTTGATTGGGTAGGTACAGGTGAATGTAAGTGAAATATAATTATGTATGTCTCTCTAGCATCTCAATTTTTTTGCCATCGCCCAATGGTTATTATTTTATTATGACAAATGTCGGCTGTCACATTGATGGTGTTTGCGTAAACAATCTTAGTTACGCTGATGGTATGGTGTTGCTGAGTCCTTCGATCAGCGCTCTCAGGCGCCTTCTAGATATCTGCGAAAGGTACGCGTTGGCTCAGAGACTCAGGTATAATGCTGATAAGAGTGAGATGCTTGTAGTTAAAGCTCGCGGCAAATGTTACATAAACGTACCACAAGTAGCCATTAACAATACTCCTCTGAAAAGAGTCACTCAGTTCAAATACCTGGGTCACTGGTTCACCGACGACTTGAGCGATGACTGACGAATGATGAATGCAGGGCGTTGGCTATCCGATGTAATATGCTGATCCGCAAATTTGCACGGTGTAGCAAACATGTAAAACAGACACTTTTCAGAGCTTACTGACAGTCTTTCTACACCTGCAGTCTGTGGGTTAGTTAAACGCAGAGGGCATAACAATGCCCTGCGTGTTCAGTACAACAACGCGTTCAGGATGCTTATGGGGATACCGCGATTTGGTAGTGCTTCGGCAATGTTTGCTGAAGCGCGGATTGATGGTTTCCATGCCATCATACGCAAGCGGAGTGCCTCGATCCTGCGCAGAACTCGCGCCAGCTCCCATAGCATCCTGAACACATTGTGAAACAGATGGGACAATTCAATGTTACGTCATTGGGTCGAACTTCATGCATCGACGAATATACCCTATATATTAAGTGGGTAGCATGGGGTTCGGCTGCTAACGTAGATTAAGTTTACTAACATTAATTTATAGGTACATTTATTATTTATATTCTTTTTTTGTTTTAGTAACACGAATTTACTATTGTATTGTAATTATACTTATGGATTGTTTGTGATCTGAAATAAATCTTATTGAATTGAATTGAATTATTAAAATGAGTCAAGAACCATATTTGGTGTGATGCGAACTTCTCTGTACTTCTCTGTTACATAAACGTCTTGTATAAACCATAATACATTATTTGTTGCTTTTTATTTTACTACTCCGCTCCTAATATTTTTTTACGTATGTAATAATATTATGTAAGTCGTAATCGTATATAAACGGTTTTTACAACGACCAAGAATGCACGGATCCTAAAGAGATTTTATTTCCTTTCTATTATCGAACATAGGCATCATGCACACAATACTGTGTCATTATTCTCATAGACTTTGTTTCGTGTTATTTGTATTAGAAATACGGCAAATGTTGGATATTCTTACAGAATAGCAGGGTGGTCATTAATGTTTCTTGACAATATTTTCCTTCTTGCAAAGGTTCAAGTTTAATGATCCGACGACTACAGATAAAAATGCTGTAGGCTATAATTAATCTTAATCTCACGTTGTTATTATGGAGACATAAAGAAATAAATATAATGTCAAAAGAAAGTTTATTGGGTAGGTGTATTTGAACAAATTATGCTGAATTTACGGTGTGTGGTAGAGAATGATAATCTATTATCTGACGAACGCCCTGAACAGCCTCACGGATGTAAAAAATTATGCTGTTTCGTGGGGCATGTTCGTTTAAAATGCTTGTACTTGTATACTAGTTATTTCTCATTTTAAATATCTGCTGTTTGTTTAGCTTGGTACTTTTCGCAAGCATTTTTGACTTGGTACATATCACATAGTCGAGTTCCTTTAGAAGTAGCATTTGCAATATCATCCACGACAATACATAAAAACATTAGATTTCTAACGGACACGAAAATCTGTGAGCTTTTAAAGTCAATAAAGAGTAAGATATAATAAGTATTAGGAAAAGTCTTTTCATAAATAAACTGGGTAAAAAATAAGGGTTGTATTTTACAAACTATATCATGAAAAGCTGTGTTATCATCGTGAGAATCTAACGTATTGTTGGATATGGTTTAGTAAGATTAAAAATACAGCCTATTCAGCACGAAGAGACAAAATTATAACATCGAATTGTTGAATATACAGGAAAATATATCTGTTCTCCTCGTTTAGCTATATATCAAAGACGAACAAATAGCTCTTCACATAACCAATATAGTTTTATTGTTTTGTGCTTCCTCGGTAGGCCATTGATCTTAAGTTCACCGTGTGACAGTGTGCATCATGCTTCCCGTATCTTTTCCTATTGATCTACGTAGACTGGCTAAGGAAGATATGATATATAGATAGATTCAGGTGCATGTCACGACTACATGGATAATTCTCTTAGCGCTATGGTCAAAATAAATAGCAATAAATTGCAAGACAAAATCCTAGTTACGAGAATCGACCAGATTTGACAGCGCTAAGATTCCTATGTTATAAAGCTATAGTACAACTACACTTATAAGTGTAGTTGTACTATGGCTTCAACTTTAACAGTACCTATTTTGTCTAGGTTATCTTTTAGCTACCCACCTGCTGGTTCATATTAATACCGCTCTAAGATTGCAAAATTAAATATCTGCTGACCCATTACAACCCCGGTAAAGAAATCAGAGGCTCTTCTTTGAAACAGCCTGATTAGGTCGGCTTCTCGAACAATTCACAACGGTACTGCTTTACCATCTTCGCTATTCTGTTAGAAAGAAACACTTAAGCTGATCTATTACAGTACAATGTATTTGTAAAAATCACAAGCCTTTTTGGTTGATTACTCTGATGTCTAAAAACTTGAAGCTTTATTACCAATGTCATGTTTCAATGTCAAGAATTTGCCGTAACAAAATGTGAAAGTCCAACGCGACCCATAAATCACAATACTAAATAAAGTCACAATAGAACGCTATTAATCACGCTTTCCTCGACCAAAAAATGAATTTTGATGATCAGCCACCGTGTGGGAAAAGTGTATAAGTACAATTTTGGATTTTGTACGAATTTATGTTTCTATTAAATAGCAAATATTTAATAGCTTTAACTCACTAATTACTAAAGTTATATCGAACCATGTTCGAACCCAACCATGACTTTAAAATTTTATTGAATTTAAAAATTGGCAAGAAAGTTGAACGACATTATTAGCGACGGTATTTATAACAGTTTTCTTTTAATGTTCAATTGAAAAGAAAGCTTTTATAATTACCGTCGTTATTAATATTAATGTACACTTAATACGCTAACCTAGCAAATAAAATGTTAATATCCAGGTATCCGTTACAGGGAATACTGTTCGTGACATGACTGAACGTAATCTACCTATTGCTTTGCGAATGGGCAGTAAATGTAAATGTAGATGCATTAAGTAATGTACATTAAAATTTGACGTTCATAAGCGTCACGTTGTGACCTAGATGAATAAATGATTTTGACTTTGACTTTGACTTAATGCGTATCATATTATTATACGGATCCCATCCCTTTACAGACAGAGGAACAGCCTCCTTTTGTGAAAACAACCCTGATCTTACGATCAGTTTGATAAAATATTTTGTCCTCTCACTAAATTTATTTTGAATTAATTACGTAATAATATAAATATCTAAATAATTAACTGTTGCAGCAATTAACTAAAGCAAATAAAAGATAACAATGCTTTCTGATGAAGAAAGTAAGTCTTAATAATGCTCTATTCATTAAATATCTTGCCCAAGGCAACATTATTAAACCGGACCATCGATTGATATATTCTACGGTCTATTCAGTAACAAGTTTTTTTCTGAAATATTCCAAACCATTAATGTTTCACTACATTTTATAAAACTCAAAAAACTCCAGCTTTTGTTGAACTAAAAAGTTTTTTTTCACAGCGGAAAGGGTGCTATTCAAAACCGTGGAAGAGGGTTCATTAGATGACGTCTTTGGACAACGTGACAAGAATATACCTACAGGTTATTGGACCGAGAGGGTTATTCTGAACAATAAAGCGTAATATTTAGTACTTAAAATTCTGATGCGACGTAAGATAACATGAGAATAAACCTATTTTCATTGAAAATATATATTTTGGGCGTTGTTTATCAGTTTTTTCTATTATGAGGGTAATTTCAAGATATATCGTATTCATCAATTACCTAACCACTTAAAACACAGTGGTCTGTTATTTTATCGAACCTTATTTTATCATTATATATGAATCAAAATAAAAAAAGAAATTCTCTACATTGACTTTGCTCGATTGAAATGAATGAAGCACGTGCTCCCGATATAATTAGACTTGTTTCACTTTTTTAACACACAAACGCAAATGGTTTCGCATTTGTAATATAAATGTATATCATGTACCTTATAACTTATATTTTTATGTCAATTATTATTACTTCTCGTAAATATCAGAAATATGAACACCAAACTAATTGCATACAGACAATCATACTGAATACGCTTTACCAACTTCACCAATGCATATAAATTAGAAAAAGCGACATGTGCCGCTTTGGTCACAAACCGAACAGATTACCGGTTCTTTGTGATAAATGAAATGCCTTTTCAGTGAAGTAAAATGTTTTTGACATATTATAGGCCAGTTCAGATTTAACTGTAATTTAATTTTGTTGAAACTTTCCATTTAAGCCTGACATGGCCTGTTTTATTTCCCTACGGTTTGATTCAGTAAGCCTTTTGAAATACTACCATAGAATATTGTACAATGGTTTGGGTGATGGACTTTGTCAACATCGACTAAACCTACAGTATACATATATCTACTAATATACCACGTAAAACTGTGTGGATATGATGTTTGTGTTTTGTTTTATTACACGGATTGTATGACATGATAATAGTCACTCCAAATATTCTCTGTTTCTGTAATAAATGCGTTAAAAACGTGATTTTCAAAATAATCTTTCACGTAGACGCTTACACTAGATATCGATCTAATATTGGAACAGTGGAGGTACGCTTCTTGAAAGTTGGACGACAATCTGGTTAAGATTGCATGGTGCAGTTCCATGTTAAATACAAAACTTTAGCCGTGAAAGCCAGGGTCTACTTTCTAGCCTAACCAGATCTGACAGAATATTAATTTTCCACAGAGCGACTATCATCTGATCCGGAACCCGAAGGGATAGCGACGTTCGATGGCTTTGACTAGTGTCAGTATATTAAGAGCAGTGACTCTAAAAATTTCACGACTGCTGGAGCTGAGGCGTGGGGCAAGCGACAGTTAACCATTTTATACACTCGTTACCTCGAAAAGTCAGTGGTACGCTCAGGGTTTCTACCAGAGGCTGTACACGGCAGTCTTTTGGTGTCTCTACTAGACAAACATAAAAAGTGATATGATGTTAAAGCATAAACACAACTTTTTATAATAACCAAATTTTATTGACACATAAGAATAGAACAAAGACTGAATGTAACTTATTACTTTGAAAATATACAAAAGATTCCTTGAAAACACAATATTACTTTCTAAATTCAAACATTCAAAGGTCATTGGGCATATCTGACCCGCCTTGCAAACAGTGGCGGACATTAACCAAAATAGTTTTAAACAAAGGGGAATAATATGACCTTTCATTGCATATAATTGTTTGATTAAAAATCGTCGGAGGAAAATGTACAGGATCCTTTAAAAAAAAACACTTACGGTATCAAAGGATTTTATTTCATCTTATAAAGGAAGAATATCGAAACCGTACAGCGTGGTGCACGGATGAGCTAATGTTTAGAGGTACACTGCCATTATACGCCCCATGCTTACATATGGTGCAGTAGTGTGGTGGCCACGCACACAACTAAGCACAATCACAAAAAAGCTACAGAGCCTTCAACGCTTAGCCTGCTTGGCCACAACAGGCTGCATAAAGACCACTCCAACAGTCGCCTTGTAGATACTACTGGACCTAAGACCGCTGCACCTAATGATCCAGCAGGAAGCTGGCGCTGCAGCAATCCGTCTAGACAAGCTCGGGCTGTGGAGAAAGGATGATCGAATAACCTACGCACGCCTAAAAGGGACCTTAACCCGATGCTAGAGGCCGCTTGCGATCTCATCCCTAAAACCTTTGTCTTTGACAAAAAATATCGCATCCAATTACAGGAGGAACACAAAGACAGCTCTGGTATACACGAAGTCAGAGTATACACAGACGGCTCAAAAACGAAGCATGGGACAGGTGCGGGCGTATTCTCCCATGACTTAAATATCAACATATCAACATCCCTTGGCACTTTTAACACCATATTCCAAGCCGAGTGTGTTGGGATAACAAGAGCCGCAACAGCAATCGCGTCTAGGCACGTAAGTGACCTGTCTATACGCATTATCACGGAGAGTGTCTCTGTACTACAAGCTCTCGGCAGCAACTGCTTTAACAGCGGCCTCATCATGGAATGCCACCTAGAGCTGCAAAAGATTGCAGATAAGAATTGGGTTACGCTGCAATGGATTAAAGGCCACAGCAACTTCGCAGGCAATGACGCCGCAGACCAACTGGCACGGCAAGGATCGGACACAATGATAATGGGACCCGAGCCGATTGTACCGATATCGGCAAGCCAACTCAAAACGTGGCTACGTGAGAGAACCGCACATGAACACGAAAAACAGTGGGCAGACATAAAAGAATGCAGACAAACAAAAGATGCTATCCCCTGCTTGAACAAGCGACTCTCGCACAAGCAGCTGCATTCTAATAGAAAAACTCTTAAGCATCTGACAGGCATAATAACCGGCCACTGTCCACTCAACAAGCACCTATTCAACATAGGCGTTACGGACAGCCCACTGTGCAGGGGCTGCATGGAAACCGAAGAAACACCCGCTCACGTCATTCTGCACTGCACAAGTGTGAGCGATCAACGGACAAGGCTGCTGAACAACCCCAGAACCATGTGTGAGGCTTTGAACGACATCAGCCAACTAATGGCTTTCTGGAAGGAGCTAAGGTGGTATGAGTAGTCGGCGTCAATCAAGTCGCCACTTACGCACAATGGCCCAAATAAGTGGCTAAGTGCCGAAAACCCACGACCAACTAAACTAAACTAATGTTTAGAGGTATGTTATACTCTGTCTCTTTAGCACATTAAACAAAAGCTGCACCCATATAGCTAGCATGGTTTATTATCTGTCACAAGATAATAAACCATGCAGCACCAGGGGCAAACACCAGGAAACAACAGATGCACCCGCTGCCTTTTTAAATGATCTTATAATTGATTTGGATCAAATTGAGTAAATAATATTTTAATGAATTAGCATTTTATTTTTCTTACCTATATCAATAAATTAGCGGAGCCCGCGACTTCGTCGGCGTCATTCACTGATCCCGCGGGAATATCGGGATAAAAAGTAGCCTATAAGGCTATAACCTTTCTCATGAATGTGGCTATCACACACAAAAGCATATTTTCAAATCGGATCAGTAGTTTCAGAGAGCTATGTACTTACATACTACATAGATAACACTTGAATTTTTTGAGATTCCCGTGGTTCACATTAATGCGACTAATGCCATAGTAAATGAGAGCCATAGATGAATACACTCTGCTATATTTCGGTTGTGTCCACCATGGGTATGGTTTCCATACTAAGGTGCCCATTTACCTTTTCGCGTCACCTTTATTGATGCTCAGGTGCACTGCCTAAGATGTTTAAACCTTTCTGTATTTTATCATACTTGATTTAAATATTGAATGGCTTAGATTATTCTTGTTATCTAATGGAAGGAAAGAGGAACCCACCACGCACCCTCGAATTGACCACCCCAACTATTGCAATAGAAAAAGGTTGACAATATCAAACTCCTCTAAAAGGATAAGGGATATAGGAATGGTATGGGTTCCAGGAAGATACCTGACTTGCAGTATCCCGCTGTATGCGCCGACTATTCTTCGACACGTGTTTCGCCTCTGTACGAGGCATCCTCAGGAACGATGGGCAACGACTGAGCGCTTTCCAACCGTGGCCATGTCTTATAAACGATTGTACTTTCTAATCCCCTCCCTCCGTTGCTCGACTGATGTGAGTCATTATGACGGTGTGCGAATGTATTCAGCAATGGGGACCCGTTAAAGTTGGTTTGATCGTTCAGTAATGTATGCTTGTCCCGCTTTAAAATCTCTAATTGTTCCAATACGCACATTCTAATACCCTTTTGACAAGTGTGTATGACGTCAAATGAATGTCCGCTATTTAAGGTATGACCCGATTCAAGTAAATGTTCGGCAAAATGAGACGTTTCCGGCTGGTTGTTTCTAAACGCCGCTAAATGTTCTTTATATCTCAGCTCAAAACTTCGACCCGTCTGTCCTATGTACTTATTTTGGCATTGGTCGCATGTTAAGCAGTAAATACCGGACTTTTTGTTCTTGCATACTTTATCTTTACCATTGCAAAGAAATTTTAACGTTTTGTATGGTTTATAGGCTGATCTGATACCGTTCCTCCTCAGTATACGCGTCATTCGGTCAGTTATGCTTCCAAAATAGGTAAGAACAGCGGTATTATTTATAGGTTCTTTTATAGAGGGATATAAAAGTGACTTGGCCATTCTAAGTTGTTTTCCTCTAATCATCTTGTCAATTAGGCGTTTACTATACCCGTTGGATTGAGCTATATGATAAATAATATTTAATTCTCTGTTATATGATTCTATATTCAGTGGTACATTTAATAATCTATGAATCATACTGTGAAATGCTGCCATTTTGTGTTGCGATGGATGACAGGACGATGCTGGTATTGTACTATCTGTATACGTCAGTTTACGATAAATTTCAAATGAGTGTGAGGTACCCTCCCTTTTGATAGTCAAATCTAAGAAGTTTATTGAGCTGTCTTGTTCTATCTCCAATTCGAACTTAATTTTGGGGTGTATACTATTAATTCTTGTAAGAAAACAGTGAAGCTGACGTTCTGTGCCCTTCCAAGCCAGCAAAATATCGTCCACGAATCTATAATAATATAAGATGTTCGGTTTTTTTACCAAATGCTCGTGTTCGTAGTTATTCATAAAGATATCTGCTAACAACGGACTAAGCGGTGAACCCATGGCCAAACCCTCCTTCTGTAAGTAGTACTCGTTGTTGAATTGAAAATAATTTTGTTTACTGCATAACTCGGTTAATTTCAAAATATTCTGAATCTGTTCTGGGTGTATTCTATTTCTTCCCAGCAGATTTTTAATTATTACTAAACATTCTTTATTCGGGACATTTGTAAATAAGCTTTTTACATCCAAAGACACGAGTTTTGTGTTTCTAGGTAGACAGATGTGTTTTATTTTGCTAATTAAATCATAACTATTTTTCAGGCTGTATTTTGCGGTGAATGACGTCTTCTCTTTAATCAATCCGTTTAAATATTTCGCTAATTTATAAGCTGGAGCGTTGACATATGAGACGATTGGACCGATGGTCATTCACCGCAAAATACAGCCTGAAAAATAGTTATGATTTGATTAGCAAAATAAAACACATCTGTCTACCTAGAAACACAAAACTCGTGTCTTTGGATGTAAAAAGCTTATTTACAAATGTCCCGTATAAAGAATGTTTAGTTATAATTAAAAATTTGCTGGGAAGAAATAGAATACACCCAGAACAGATTCAGAATATTTTGAAATTAACCGAGTTATGCAGTAAACAAAATTATTTTCAAGTTGTAATGGAATCCTATAGACCCCAGGCTGATTAACAGCTTCGCTGCCACCAAGGAAAGTAGAAACTTGCCCCTGGGGCCAAAGGTGTTTTTTTTTAATTGACTTTAAAAGTGATTGGTTAGGATTATTATGATATTTATTTAATATATTTAGGTATTTTACTGTATTTTGAACGAGGTGAAAAACTGCCCCGCACCGGTGCGTGCTTGGCACTGGGAATGGAATGGACTTTCCCAGTGCCGAACATCGCACGGGTGCGTTGTCAGTTTTTGTCATGGTTTATAGTTTATTAGGAATAAAACACAGTTATTTGTTATATAAATCAAATATAATAAAAACTAGCACTACTATTAGAAAATAAACTACAAAAAGAAACATTTTGAAAAAGGAAATATAAAACTAAAACACTCTCGAAAGGAAACAAAACTAAATTATTTCTAATTGAACATTACCTAGACATTATGGCATTACACTTTGGTATTGATATAAATCAAATAGTTATAATAAAAACTTTCATTATACTTAGGATATAAACAATAAAATAAACATTTTCAAAAAGGAAACATAACTAAATTCTTTCTAATTGAACCTTTTTTTTAGTCTTATTTATTTAGTCCACACAAACACAACCGTACAACTTATCAAAAAACCAAAAACACGTTACGAAAGTTCGGAATTTCAAGCACAGTGCCACTACAAAAACAAAGTCTCTCGCCCGATGCCGACAGCGCACTGAGTGTAGGAAATTTCCAAGACGCTAGCCCGCACCGGTGCGTGGTCGGCACCCCGCGCAACACTCCCTTCCCCGCACCGGTGCGTGCTCGGCAGCGAAGCTGTTAAAACTTTAGTTTTCTTACTAACTGGGTCTAAAATATCAATTTCAGCCTGGCCCCGCCAAGTAATTTGTGGCCAGGGTTCCCGCGCACCACCCCGCGCAGGACCATGGAATTCGTCCTTACTTTATATTCCTCTGCTGACAGCATTTACCAAACGTAAATGCTTATAATTGAATGAAAGTGGACATCAAAATACTAAAGACAGCGATACATTAGTATTGGTTTGTCATCACAAAATCACTCTCCATATATTCATGCCTCACATATTGGTACTTGAGTACAAGGCAGCGTATCTCAGAGACGGCAGCTCCAGGGAGACGGAGAACATGATCCAGGTATATTAGTCATATAGTATTATCGGCGCCGAGTATTTCAGCGATATCCAGTGAATAGTATTGAGCGTACAGTAACAGTCTCAGAACTGATGTCACAAAACGCCTCCTTGCCGCAAGTCACAACATTGAAGCCCATACAAACATAGTCAATTAGAACGTATTAAGCCATCGCGCATAGTTTGCAGGGGAGCTCTCGTTACAATCGCCGCTAGATTAGCCGCACGGTCTTACTGCTACCGCGTGACCGACAGGTGGCTCTTCTTTCACTCTTTAAAACCTTGTCAGCTGCTATGTACTGGCCTGTACGCAGGTTTAGACAGCGATTGTGAAAGTCCTGCATTCTACCACCTGATCGCGAATACGGAGACTCCCATCATACATCGCTCGTCTTTACATCCATCATCAACAAGGTACGAACCACTACTAATGGTACACGCGGTTATTGATAATATAACTATGTACAATATCTCATAGAGAACTTTATATTTTAGTCAGCCTGGTATATATATATGGTGTGATATAGACATAGATACACAACAGAGTTATTAATGTTATACAGTTCATGCAATAAATTACAGTAAAGTGAATAACAGACACTCACCGGACTATTAGCTGCGTCACTGCCAAACTTACCCCTTGCCCTGTGCTGATCACCTTCTCTTGAAGCCGCTCGCCTTGTTCTTCGATATCACTAAGCACTAATTATCGACCAACACCGGACCTCTTACGCGCTAGGCCAGGTCCGATCTCTCTCGCGCCATAAGACCAACTGTCTGAAACACCACGCTAGAGCGTTCCCGTGAACTGCCCTCTTCCGCGTCCTAAGACTGACTGTCCGAGATCCGCCTAGTTCCGCGTCCCAACCTTGACTGTCTAAAACACCACGCTAGAGCGTTCCCGTAAACTGTCCTCTTTCGCGTCATAAGACCGACTGCCCAGTCAAACACCCCCAAGGCAACGCCCCTGACCTCTTACTACCTGATAAGGTCCGCTTCTTATGGTTCGTCCCTTTTTTATAATCCCCAACTATATCGCATGCGAACACTACAGTGTAAATGTTTTCTCATATTTCATGGCTATTTCTTTACTCATATGCCTGTCACATAACTCTTATAAATTTGTCAACCCCTTAGAATTTATGAGTTTACTAATTGCAGAACGTTGGCGCCATCGTAGCGATAAGACAAACACATGTGGAAACAAGTATGCGACCTAAGGACTATATATTATTATTTAATTTGGTGTAGCCAGCAACACCATTACAAAGTCAACAACGAGTACTACTTACAGAAGGAGGGTTTGGCCATGGGTTCACCGCTTAGTCCGTTGTTAGCAGATATCTTTATGAATAACTACGAACACGAGCATTTGGTAAAAGAACCGAACATCTTATATTATTATAGATTCGTGGACGATATTTTGCTGGCTTGGAAGGGCACAGAACGTCAGCTTCACTGTTTTCTTACAAGAATTAATAGTATACACCCCAAAATTAAGTTCGAGTTGGAGATAGAACAAAACAGCTCAATAAACTTCTTAGATTTGACTATCAAAAGGGAGGGTACCTCACACTCATTTGAAATTTATCGGAAACCGACGTATACAGATAGTACAATACCAGCATCGTCCTGTCATCCATCGCAACACAAAATGGCAGCATTTCACAGTATGATTCATAGATTATTAAATGTACCACTGAATATAGAATCATATAACAGAGAATTAAATATTATTTATCATATAGCTCAATCCAACGGGTATAGTAAACGCCTAATTGACAAGATGATTAGAGGAAAACAACTTAGAATGGCCAAGTCACTTTTATATCCCTCTATAAAAGAACCTATAAATAATACCGCTGTTCTTACCTATTTTGGAAGCATAACTGACCGTATGGCGCGTATACTGAGGAGGAACGGTATCAGATAAGCCTATAAACCATACAAAACGTTAAAATTTCTTTGCAATGGTAAAGATAAAGTATGCAAGAACAAAAAGTCCGGTATTTACTGCTTAACATGCGACCAATGCCAAAATAAGTACATAGGACAGACGGGTCGAAGTTTTGAGCTGAGATATAAAGAACATTTAGCGGCGTTTAGAAACAACCAGCCGGAAAAGTCTCATTTTGCCGAACATTTACTTGAATCGGGTCATACCTTAAATAGCGGACATTCATTTGACGTCATACACACTTGTCAAAAGGGTATTAGAATGTGCGTATTGGAACAATTAGTGATTTTAAAGCGGGACAAGCATACATTACTGAACGATCAAACCAACTTTAACGGGTCCCCATTGCTGAATACATTCGCATACCGTCATAATGACTCACATCAGTCGAGCAACGGAGGGAGGGGATTAGAAAGTACAATCGTTTATAAGACATGCCCACGGTTGGAAAGCGCTCAGTCGTTGCCCATCGTTCCTGAGGATGCCTCGTGCAGAGGCGAAACACGTGTCGAAGAATAGTCGGCGCATACAGCGGGATACTGCAAGTCAGGTATCTTCCTGGAACCCATACCATTCCTATATCCCTTATCCTTTTAGAGGAGTTCGATATTGTCAACCTTTTTCTATTGCAATAGTTGGGGTGGTCAATTCGAGGGTGCGTGGTGGGTTCCTCTTTCCTTCCATTAGGTTACAATGGAGTTCCGCCAAGTAACGCCTGATTCAATCAACTATATCAAATCAGCAAGCATAGCTGTACAGGCGAAATTATACATCAAACTTACGAAGCAACACCGGGTCGCATGTCAAAACGTGTGGTTCAATCAGAAATGTAAATATTACAATGTCATTCCAAATTATATTACTATACGTTCCAATACGCAAAGTCGGGCTGCCAATATGGCGATACAAAAAGCTCAAAAAATTTGGCTAGGTGAAGAGGCAAGACGTTGGTTTACGGTTCGCGATAATTTAAAACTACATTTAAAAATACTGCACTTAGAACTTTCATTCAAGTTACACAATGTCGAGTTCGATTTATTAGACCAAAAAGCTAGGGAATCAGCGTCAACTGTAGCTCACGAGAAATACATCATTCAAAGTAGGAAGTTACAAGAACTGATAGGAAGAATAACACCACCTTCAGACTATACTGGCAACACCACTTTTAATCATCAATTTCATCCCAGAATAAAGAATCTTTCGAACACCATTTTCACACGTGACGAGAACTCACTTTTGGAGAAGGGATTAAAATATAGTATTCCTCAAAAAGTTACGCAATATTCTTTGGAAACATTGGCGGTGGATGCAGAAATAGCTATTACCAGAAATAAAAAAGATAACATAGTCAAGAGTTTAGCTGCCCATCAGTTAAAAACATACAAATCGACTAATTTCATTAACTGCGAATTAAAAATATATAAATCCATCCAAAATAAAATTCAACAAAATGATTTGGTGGTAAATAAGGCGGATAAAGGCAACACCGTAGTAATTATGTCTAGATCGCAGTATAATAGCAAAGTACAAGATGTAATACACACCGAAGATTTCCAGCGTCTGCCCTACGATCCTACCAAACGATTTCATGCAGAATTAAAACTCAGTATCAAGTCAAGTACTTACCTTTTTCCACAAAACTGCTATTTAGCGAAAAGTCTTATACCGATGAACCCTCAGTGTCCGCTGTTGTATGGTTTACCAAAAATACATAAAGATCAGGTGCCCATCCGTCCAGTCGTCTCATATGTCAACGCTCCAGCTTATAAATTAGCGAAATATTTAAACGGATTGATTAAAGAGAAGACGTCATTCACCGCAAAATACAGCCTGAAAAATAGTTATGATTTGATTAGCAAAATAAAACACATCTGTCTACCCAGAAACACAAAACTCGTGCCTTTGGATGTAAAAAGCCTATTTACAAATGTCCCGTATAAAGAATGTTTAGTTATAATTAAAAATCTGCTGGGAAGAAATAGAATACATCCAGAACAGATTCAGAATATTTTGAAATTAACCGAGTTATGCAGTAAACAAAATTATTTTCAATTCAACAACGAGTACTACTTACAGAAGGAGGGTTTGGCCATGGGTTCACCGCATAGTCCGTTGTTAGCAGATATCTTTATGAATAACTACGAACACGAGCATTTGGTAAAAGAACCGAACATCTTATATTATTATAGATTCGTGGACGATATTTTGCTGGCTTGGAAGGGCACAGAACGTCAGCTTCACTGTTTTCTTACAAGAATTAATAGTATACACCCCAAAATTAAGTTCGAATTGGAGATAGAACAAAACAGCTCAATAAACTTCTTAGATTTGACTATCAAAAGGGAGGGTACCTCACACTCATTTGAAATTTATCGGAAACCGACGTATACAGATAGTACAATACCAGCATCGTCCTGTCATCCATCGCAACACAAAATGGCAGCATTTCACAGTATGATTCATAGATTATTAAATGTACCACTGAATATAAAATCATATAACAGAGAATTAAATATTATTTATCATATAGCTCAATCCAACGGGTATAGTAAACGCCTAATTGACAAGATGATTAGAGGAAAACAACTTAGAATGGCCAAGTCACTTTTATATCCCTCTATAAAAGAACCTATAAATAATACCGCTGTTCTTACCTATTTTGGAAGCATAACTGACCGTATGGCGCGTATACTGAGGAGGAACGGTATCAGATCAGCCTATAAACCATACAAAACGTTAAAATTTCTTTGCAATGGTAAAGATAAAGTATGCAAGAACAAAAAGTCCGGTATTTACTGCTTAACATGCGACCAATGCCAAAATAAGTACATAGGACAGACGGGTCGAAGTTTTGAGCTGAGATATAAAGAACATTTAGCGGCGTTTAGAAACAACCAGCCGGAAACGTCTCATTTTGCCGAACATTTACTTGAATCAGGTCATACCTTAAATAGCGGACATTCATTTGACGTCATACACACTTGTCAAAAGGGTATTAGAATGTGCGTATTGGAACAATTAGAGATTTTAAAGCGGGACAAGCATACATTACTGAACGATCAAACCAACTTTAACGGGTCCCCATTGCTGAATACATTTGCACACCGTCATAATGACTCACATCAGTCGAGCAACGGAGAGAGGGGATTAGAAAGTACAATCGTTTATAAGACATGGCCACGGTTGGAAAGCGCTCAGTCGTTGCCCATCGTTCCTGAGGATGCCTCGTGCAGAGGCGAAACACGTGTCGAAGAATAGTCGGCGCATACAGCGGGATACTGCAAGTCAGGTATCTTCCTGGAACCCATACCATTCCTATATCCCTTATCCTTTTAGAGGAGTTCGATATTGTCAACCTTTTTCTATTGCAATAGTTGGGGTGGTCAATTCGAGGGTGCGTGGTGGGTTCCTCTTTCCTTCCATTAGGTTACAATGGAGTTCCGCCAAGTAACGCCTGATTCAATCAACTATATTCTTGTTATATCTTTGAAATAGTGAGATGCAAGTACAGCACTGTAATATGAGCGAAAAGGACGGCGTGACCTGAATAATATGGCGAAACAAAGTAATTGGTTGGCAGTAAAATTTTAATTATTGAGTTTCACGTTTTATGGTTTTTGTAGTGGGAGGTTTTGTAGCAGCGAACGGATTTTAATTAAGTAATATATTTACAACTAGTTCAACGTGTGACTTTGTTCCATAATTTCATCATCATAAAGTATGCTACATGAAATCGTATACGCAGCCAAACCTCTTTGTAGACCAGGTAGGAATAAGCGTCGCGATTTTTTAAGACATAAAGAAATAGAATGACAAAAGGAAGCTTATTGGGAAGGTGCAATTGAACAAATTATGCTGAATTTACGGTGTGTGGTAGAGAATGATAATCTATTATTTGACGAACACCCTGAACAGCCTTACGGATGTAAAAAAATAATGCTGTTTCGTAGGGCATGTTCGTTTTAAATGCTTGTGCTTGTATACTATTTCTCATTTTAAATATCTGCTGTATGTTTAGCTTGGTACTTTTGCGGAGTCTGGTAATGTGCCCGGTACGGCAATAGGCTCGCCCCCTATTACGTGGGACCTAAAAATTCATGTCGAAATGTGGGTGTAATATTACACCTCTGCCTACCCCTTCTGGGATACAGGCGTGAGTCAATTATAATTAAATTAAATAAAACTTTTGGCAAGCATTTTTGAGTTGGTACATATCAGATAGTCGAGTTCCTTTAGAATTGGCATTTGCAATTTCATCTATGATAAATGATAATACATAAAAAAATAGATTTCTAACGGAAACGAAAAACTGTAAGCTTTTAAAGTCAATAAAGAGTAAGATATAATAAGTATATATAATTGCCGTGTGGTTGACGGCATAGAATACAAGTGTCACCACCCCCTATCTTCCCGTGGGTGTCGTAAGAGGCGACTAAGGGATAACACGATGCAAATACCATCTTTGCGTAGAGACGGAAAACTCGACATCAAACCCCTATACGACTGCCTCGTTGGTCTCGCGGCATAAATGTGCGCGTGGGATCGGGAGGTCCCGGGTTCGATTCCTGGGTCGGGCAGTGTTATTGGGTTTTTCTGTCACGAAATTCTCAGTAGCAGCACGTAGTCTGGAAATGTGCCCGGTACGGCAATAGGCTCGCCCCTTATTACGTGGGACTAAAGTATATCTGGCAAAAAGTGGGTGTAGAAATGCACTCAAATCTGCCTACCCCTTCGGGGATAAAAGGCGTGACGATATGTATGTATGTATGTATGTATATAATAAGTATTAGGAAAAGTCTTTTCATAAATAAACTGTATACAAAATGTGGGTTAGATTTTAAAAAGTCTGTCATGAAAAGCTGTCTTATCATCGTGAGAAACTAACGTATTGTTGGATATGGTTTAGTAAGATTAAAAATACAGCCTATTCAGCACGAAGAGACAAAAATATAACATCGAATTGTCGAATATACAGGAAAATATATCTGATCTCCTCGTTTAGCTATATATCAATATAGTTTTACTGTTTTGTGCTTCCTCGGTAGGTCATTGATCTTAAGTTCACCGTGTGATAGTGTGAATCGCGCTTCCCCGTATCTTTCCCTATTGATCTACGTAGACTGGGTAAGGAAGATATGATATATAGATAGATTCAGGTGCATGTCACGACTACATGGATAATTCTTTTAGCGCTATGGTCCAAATAAATATCAATAAATTGCAAGACAAATTCATAGTTACGAGAATCGACCAGATTTTACAGCGCTAAGATTCCTTTGTTATAAAGCTATATTACAACTACACTTATAAGTGTAGTTGTACTAAGGCTTTATTCGCTACACAGTACAACTTTAACAGTAGCTGGTTCTAAAATTGCTAAATTAAATATCTGCTGACCCATTACAACCCCGGTAAAGAAATCAGAGGCTCTTCTTTAAAACAGCCTGATTAGGTCGGCTTCTCGAACAATTCGCAACTGCTTTACGATCGTCGACATTCTGTTAGAAAGAAACACTTAAGTCGATCTATTACAGCAAAATGTTGTGGAGGATAAAGGTGTGGTGTTCCTCCAACTAGAGGGAGGATCCTCTAACCAGGCTGGGTGATATTGCCTGGTGGACTGTCAGTCCGAAGGATGTATTTGAGATGTTGTATATATACAACTCGGCGCGCGAACTCTGCATGTGCGATTCAGCACCTTGTTTCCGTGGAATCGTGTCCGATAGATGTCGCCGTATTGTTGATGTTGAAATTTCGTCGTCGCTCGCTAGATGGCCTCAGTTGTATGTAGCTACCGCTACATCACTCCCCCCCAAGACCGGAGGTCGATCTTGAAGGTGATGAGTCAGCTGTCGATGCTTCTGAGGAGCGTGCCAGTGCCAGTGGAGAGATGCCGCTAGTTCCAGTGGGTCGGAACTGTGTGCCGCTAGTAGGCCCTGTGAGTCGGGTCTAAGTGCGGTGCGCGGTGAGCTATCCCAGTGAGTCGGGATAGTGGCTTCGCAATGGTCCCACGGTGAGTCGGGGAAAGGTTGCGAAGGTGCTGCGCAGTGAGTGTCCCACGGTGAGTCGGGCAGATGCTGCGAGGTTGCTGCGTAGTGGCTGGCTGCTGCGTTGCCGGTGAGAGATGTCCTCTTCTTACGTGAACCGGGTGCAGGGTGCTGTGCCTAGACGCTGAGTGGCTGCAGGGAAGACCAGGCATGCAAGCCTGCATGGCCTATGGTTGGTCCCTGGCCGAAGATGCTGGTTGGCGGCGACTTGATTACCGCCCATCGGGTGAAGTGCGGAGTGAGGCGAGGTGAGGCGAGGATGACGACGAAGCTGCTGTTGATCTGACCGGTGAAGGTTGCTTCAGATCACGTCGGGAGCTGCTGGTAATCTGACCGGTGAAGGTTGCTTCAGATCACGTCGGGAGCTGCTGGTAATCTGACCGGTGAAGGCTGCTTCAGATCACGTCGGGGTCACCAATGTGGAGGATAAAGGTGTGGTGTTCCTCCAACTAGAGGGAGGATCCTCTAACCAGGCTGGGTGATATTGCCTGGTGGACTGTCAGTCCGAAGGATGTATTTGAGATGTTGTATATATACAACTCGGCGCGCGAACTCTGCATGTGCGATTCAGCACCTTGTTTCCGTGGAATCGTGTCCGATAGATGTCGCCGTATTGTTGATGTTGAAATTTCGTCGTCGCTCGCTAGATGGCCTCAGTTGTATGTAGCTACCGCTACAATGTATTTGTAAAAATCACAAGCCTTTTTGATTGATTACTCTGATGTCTAAAAGCATGAAGCTTTAATACCAATGTCATGTTTCAATTTCAAGAATTTGCCGTAACAAAATGTGAAAATCCAACGCGACCCATAAAGCACAATACTAAATAAAGACACAATAGAACGCTATTAATCACGGTTTCCTCGAACAAAAAATGAATTTTGATGATCAGCCACTGTGTGGGAAAAGTGTATAAGTACAGTGTTGGGTTTTGTACGAATTTATGTTTCTATTAAATGGCAAATATTTAATAGCTTTAACTCACTAATTACTAAAGTTATATCCAACCATGTCCGTACCCAACCGTGAATTTCTTGCCAATTTCTAAATTGGCAAGAAAGTTGAACGAAATTATTGGCGACAGTATTTATAACAGTTTTCTTTTAATGTTCAATTGAAGTTCTTTTATAATTTTATCATCATCGTTATTAATAGGAATGTACACTTAATACGCTAACCTCCAAAAAAATGTTAATATGCAGGTATCCGTTACAGGGAATACTGATCGTGACTGACTGAACGTAATGCGTATCATATTATTATACGGATCCCATCCCTTTACAGACAGAGGAACAGCCTCCTTTTGTGAAAACAACCCTGATCTTACGATCAGTATGATAAAATCTTTTGTCCTCTCACTAAATTTATTTTGAATTAATCACGTAATAATATAAATATCAAAATAATTAACTGCTGCAGCAATTAACTAAAGCAAATAAAAGATAACAAAGCTCTCTGATGTAGAAAGTAATGGTAGTCTTAATAATCCTCTGTTCATTAAATATCTTGCCCATGGCAACATTATTAAACCGGACCATCGATCGATATATTCTACGGTCTATTCAGTAACAAGTTTTTTCTGAAATATTCCAAACCATTAAAGTTTCACTACATTATATAAAACTCAAAAAACTCCAGCTTTTGTTGAACTAAAAAGTATTTTTCACAGCGGGAAGGGTGCTATTAAAAACCGTGGAAGAGGGTTCATTAGATGACGTCATTGGACAACGTGACAAGAATATACAGGTTATTGGACCGAGAGGGTTATTCTGAACAATAAAGCATGTTCAGCATAAGCAATATTCAGAACTTAATTTTTTTATACAACGTAAGATTTAATTGAAATTTTTCATTTTGGCCTTTGTTTGAGTTTTTTCTATTTATGAGGGTAATTTTAGGGTATATCGTATTTCCCCCCCGTGGGATCTCCACCTTGTCCTGGTGGGGGGGGCTTAGTAACCGTGGATTTGATTTTCTCCCACGGTGAAGCTAAGCGGGATCCCGGGAGGGGACGCTCCACGTGGGCTTGCGTGAGGCCTGCGTAGGATGCGTCCATAGGTGCGGGTGCGGGGGACATTTCTGTCTGTCCCTCGCAGTCGGGTGCGGTCGCAGGCGTGTCGGTGTTGCGTTGCCGCACGCCCTATCTCCCGCGAACAAATAGGGGCACACCATCGTTGCGTCGCGGTGGGGCCGCAGAGGAAGAGGAGATGCGGTGTTGTGTTGCCGTCCTCCCTATCCTCTGTGGCCGCTGGGTGTTTTGGCGGCGGAGCCCAACACCTTCATCCACCGCCAAGGGGGTTTCGTTCGGGGCCCGCCTGACCATCTGGCGGGCCAATACCCGTCGGGGGGTAGCGAGGAATGCTTAGGTGAAACCCTACCCTCCGACACATGGGTACATGAGGAGCATGGGTTGGTTTTTAGTCAATAAGAGTCTGACAGTCCCCTTCGCCCTTCCCCCCCAGGGCGAAGGGACTCCATGAGGATATTCCAACCCGAAACCAAAAAAAAAAAAAATTGAGTATATCGTATTTACCCTCGTGTAATATACCCTTTTTTAAATAACCCTTTTTTATCATTTTATAAATATGAGAATCAAAATGAAAAAAAATATCTACATTGACTTGGCTCGACTGAAATTAATGAAGCACGTGCTCCCGACATAATTATTTAGACTTGTTTTTTTTAACACGCAAACGCAAATGGTTTCCATTTGTAATATAATGTATATCATGTACCTTATAACTTATATTTTATACTTCTCGTAAATATCAGAAATATGAACAATACACTGACAATCACACTGAATACGCTTTCCCAACTTCCCCGCACAGTTACATAAATTAAAAAAAGTGATATGTTCCGCTTTGGTCACAAACCGAACAGATTACCGGTTCTTTGTGATAAATGAAATGCCTTTTCAGTGAAGTAAAATGTTTTTGACATATTATAGGCCAGTTCAGATTTAACTGTAATTTAGTTTTGTTGAAAAACTTTCCATTTAAGTCTGACA
Organism: Euclidia mi; assembly: GCA_944739405.2. Lineage (NCBI taxonomy): Eukaryota > Metazoa > Arthropoda > Insecta > Lepidoptera > Erebidae > Euclidia > Euclidia mi. Next base: position 26,390,967 of record OX123189.2, on the reverse strand, counting down.
TGGCCTGTTTTATTTCCCTACGGTTTGATTCAGTAAGCCTTTTGAAATACTTTCATAGAATATTGTACAATGGTTTGGGTGATGGACTTTGTCAACATCGACTATACCTATATATGTATACTGTAGTATACATAATTATATCTTCCTATATACCACGTTAAACTGTGTGGATATGATGTTTGTGTTTTGTTTTATTACACGGATTGTATGATATGATAATAGTCACTCCAAACATTCTCTGTTTCTGTTGCTTTAGTAAATACGTTAAAAACGTGATTTTCAAAATCATCTTTCACTCAGACGCTTACACTAGATACACAATAGGCTGCCTACATTTTAGAACCGACCTATCTGATTGGTTTTTAGGCATACACGTATAATAATGATGTAAAAACATACATAAATTGTAGCTTTTCTGAAAGACAAGTTCCCTGCGTATTGAAGAGTGAGAAAATCAAAATCATGCAACTAGCACGACAAAATCAAAATAGCACGACTGAAAAAGTATCGTGTGGTCTGCCCGCATGTCAGGTCAGGTCTGTTTTTGTAAATATATGTTTATAATAATAATATAAATAACAAATACAATTTTTAGCTTTGTTAAAATAACGCAAATTTTATGAAATTTTGGAAACTATGATATGATGATAGTTTTCCTATAAAAATAAATATATATTTTAAGATATCAAAACGGCAGACATGCTGCGAACACGTTTTGAAAGTCGATTTTCATGCTTTTCGACTTCTAGGCACGCATAAAGGAACCCTCTATGGGAATAGTGAATCCCCATTTGATCTACGGCAGATGAGTTAGTATAACTAGCATAAATATGGAGTTTGCTACTATACCGTAAGTCTGCGGAACACTGGCTATTTGAATACCTTTATAGATTAGAATCCCTAAGTGATCTAAAATGGATTACCTATAAAAACTTCGAAATATGTACGAATGATTACGAGCTTATTCCAACATACCCTAGATAATTAACACTAGCGCCAATTGCTTCGATCAAGAGCTATTAGTACGATTATTCATAGGTAAATATCATTAGGCAAAACATAATCGCCCAGGGACAACCAATGTAATTATCAATTTGATCGCTTTAAAAATGAACTGAGTAACTAAACGGATCTCATATATTTTTATTGGTTTATGATGCTACGATGGCAGATCCGCAGGAGATCCAAGATAATTTAGAAAACATGAATTTAGTCATCATGAATGAGGTGGTGCTTTCCAAATAGCTGAAATGGCAATGGGCAACGCACATATTCTAAAAAACCGATGGTTTTTGGAGCAGACAAGTTCTGAGGTGGCGGTCACGTACCAGGTGATGCAGTGGAGGTACGCTTCTCGCAAGTTGGACGACAATCTGGTTAAGATTGCAGGGAGCAGTTCCATATTCAATGCTGAACTTTCACCGTGAAAGCCAGGGTCCGCTTTCTGGTCTAACCAGATTTGACAGAATATTAATTTTCCACAGAGTAACTATCGTCTGATCCGCGGCCGTCAAAAAAATTCACGACAGCCGGCGCTGAGGCGCGGTGGAAGCGACGGTTAACCATTTTATACACTCCTGATCTCGAAAAGTCAGTGGTACGCTCTGGGTTTCTACTAGAGACTGTACACGGCAATCTTTTGGTGTGTCTACTAAGCAAACATAAAAAATGATATGCTTTAACGTCATATCACTTTTGTCAAGGTAAAAACACAACTTCTTATAATAACCTTATTTTATTGACACAATATTGCTGAAATAAGAATAGATCAAAGACTGAATGAAACTTATTACTTCGAAAATATATACGCGAAAGTAATATTGTGTTTTCAAGGAACCTTTCCTTGAAAACACAATATTACTTTCGCGTCACTTTTATTAATGCTCAGGTGCACAGCCTAAGATATTAAAACCTTTCTGTATTTTATCATACTTGATTTAAATATTGAATGGCTAAGATTATTCTTGTTACATCTTTGAAAGAGTGAGATGCAAGTACAGCACTGTATGAGTGAAAAGGACGGCGTGACCTGAATTATATTGCGGAACAAAATAATTGGTTGGCAGTAAAATTTTAATTATTGAGTTTCACGTTTTATGGTTTTTGTAGTTGGAGGTTTTGTAGCGGCGAACGGATTTTAATTAAGTAATATATTTACAACTAGTTCAACGTGTGACTTTGTTCCTTAATTTAATCACAATAAAGTAGGCTACATGAAATCGTATACGCAGCCAAATCTCTTTGTAGACCAGGTAGGAATAAGTGTTGCGATTTTTTTTGTGCTGGCACACTAGATTAAGTACAACTGGTAATTTTTCCGCTAGGGGAACTTTTTTAACAAGACTTGTGGTAATTTCACCCTTACAATCGAGTGTACCTGGCAAAACATACCTAAATGAAATAAATCGAGCACAGATATATACACTAGTATAATCGGAGAATATCATTTTGAGCTAAAGTTAGCATTATTTCCCTAAGCTACGCGGCGAAAGATACAGACAGCTAGGACGAGGATGATGACAATATACTATAGAATCTTAAAACAATGATATGCGTTGCAGGAGATGGTAACAATCATGCATGGTGCGTTAGAGAGGAAAGGAATGAAAGTGAAAGTAAGTAAAACGAAAAAAAAATATGGCAGAAGAGTCATGAAAGTAGAATAAATGCTGTAGAAATGACAGCACTGAGAAGTATGTGTGGTGTTTTTTTGACTGACAGAGTAAAGAATTGTGTGATAAGAGAGTATTGTGGGGTAAAAGAAGATGTAGTGACAAGCATCGAGAAAGGTATGCGCGTGGAGAGGATGGATGACATTTATATATAAGGCAAGTGTGGAAGGGACAGGACGAAGGGGAAGACCTAGGCGAACGTTCTCTGACCAGATTGGAGACATCCTAAAAACAGAACAGGTTAGAAGTACCCTGAACAGAAGAGCATGCATGAGGAATCTGATGGTAGTGAATTAAGCAAGAAAGGAATGTTAGGATCGTTGCAAATGGCGTTCCGTAGTCTCTGCCTACCCCTCCAAGAAACAGGCGTGAGTCTATGTATTATGTTTTGAAGCCATTTTCACCTCCAAGATTCCGGTAGTATGCAGACAGTTCCTAGAGTTTCTACTAAAACATTAAGATCTGTACCGCAGCTCAAGATAACATGCTTTGTATGAAAGGAACTCGATACCGAGCAAACATCGGTGGCAAGGCGTCCATTCAGACTGTCCTATCGTATCTTCAAATAGATTGATCGATTTGCACGCTGGGCATTGGCATCTCCGTAGACAAACATCATTCGTACACATAGCGTCTACAACATTATTTCACATCTAGAACTTGTTCAATACATATCTTGCAATCATATTTTAGTGAAGAATCTAGTACCCTACTATTATATTTTTTTATCTTTTATAGACTCACTCCTGTATCCCTGAAGGGGTAGGCAGAGGTGTAATATTACACCCACATTTCGCCATGAATTTTTAGGTCCCACTTAATAGGGGGCGAGCCTATTGCCGTACCGGGCATATTACCAGACTCCGTGCTGTTACTGAGAATTTCCTAACGGAAAAACCCAATAACACTTTGCCCGACCCGGGAAACGAACCCGTGACCTCCCAATCCCACGTGCACATTTATACCGCGAGACTAACGAGGCAGTCTTTTAAAAATTATAAATGAAAAAGTATGCAAGTACACAGGTAGATTCAATTTTAGAGTTGTTTTTTAGGTGTATCATCTGGTTGGTTAATTTCGGCTTTTCCATTTATTCATGGTACTGTGAGTTCATTCAGCACCCGAACACACTTCTTGAATGATTTAAATGTGATCTGTCCATTAGAAAAGCACGACTATAAATCTATGTAAGTATACAAAAATAATTATTGTAAATATATTTCTTCGATCTTACGGAATTTGGAATTTTTGATCCAGCCGCATGCGCTTTCATTCGACTGTGTAAATCACGTAGCGATGCGCTCCGTGAGGCGATTTCGAAAGCAACTAGCCGTGCGGTGAAAATTGACCCTGCGTAAGTCCTGTAATACATTCACGTTCACACAAAAAAGAATGATAGGTACATGCAGTAAATAACTGCGTGTTATAGATACAAGCGATCATTATTTTATGTCTTTAGAATGGTCTGAATTCAGTGCCGGTTTTAGAAAACTATTTAGATCGTGAATTATCACGACTATATTTTGTAGTGCTAAATAGTTAGTGCTACAGGTTGTCAGTTTCTTGGCCAACTCATATGTATACATCATCATCATCAGCCCTTTATACTGTCCCACTGCTGGGTACGGGCCTCTTCTCACAATGAGAAGAATATTTATACATGAAAATAAAATTGAAGTATGTGTCTGTGATTTTAGAATAACTATGTTTTTCAAGCGCATATGGTTAGTTGCACGATACCAAGTCGTAAACAACCTTTTTGTTGTATTGCTGCTTACTGTAAACGTAAGATGGAATAAAGCCCCTGACTTTCAAATTGAGTATGATGATTACATTATTTAGTTTAAAGATCTTCGTTATTATAAAAAATGCAATCATATTTATTTGTTACAGCGACTGCCTTACCTGATTGTATTATATAAATAACGCTTTATGAAAACTTATTAATAGCAGCAATATAAAAACGATTGAGGCATGGACGCACTCCGCGAGAGAAGGATAAAAATATATTACACGCCTGACTGCCATAAGCCAGTTACGCCTATATGGTAACTTTTCACCTCTTGCTTAAAAACTCTTTACACAAAAGGGTCGATAAGCCGTGCCTTCGCAGTTAAGCCGACCTCTGACTTAATACGAAAAATTAGCAAATAATATTTGATATCTTTTTTCGTATTAATTCTCTAACACTCTCATCAAATGTAAAGTACAACCTCGTAAAGGCCTTTTAAAGTAATTGCGGTAGTGTTAAGGGGCGTTTAGTGTTCGAGCGCCGGGACATTAAAATACTCTAACTTGTTGCTATTTTGGAGTGTTGCCAGGCAGATATAGGTATAAATCTGTTGGCGGATTTTCGCTTCAGTGGTTCAGCTACAGTGTAAGCGATGTGATGTTATTTTGTAGTAACGATTGATTGATAGTATTTTATTTAATTTTTTTTGTTGTTCATTTCGTTGCAATATACTGTTACACAACCAAGATGGTTGTGTTAGCTAGTTTTGAAATCTGATCTTCCATATTATCAGTATGTTAATACATACATACACACATTCTCAACGCTGGTGAGTGCATGCAAGCTTCAGGTGTCAAAGTGCAAACGCTAACATGGTTGGTCTCAAATTTCCTTGATACATTAGTCTATATATATGTATATGTGCGCTGTTTGTTGCAGTTTTATGACAGAATTATACTTACGTTTATTATATGATCATAAATCCAAATTTTCTTATTTTTACTTCCTTTTTTCTTTGCTCGCGAAAGCAGTAAGTATCACCAACATTTAAAACAAATGACCATTCTAGTAACTTGAAGAAATATTGTCTGACTTTGGAATCTCGAAATATTTTGCCGACTGGTCCAATTAATTATGTATAATATTCGAAATGTTGCAGACACTGGTCTGATACTTACAATGATGATACTACTAATGGCATCTATACTCGTAGATATATTTATAATCTGTTTTTTATGTCAAAGGTGGAGGCGGAGACAAATTTGCAAACGGATCGCCTGATGGTAAGCGATTACCATCGCCCATGAAAACACGGAACTAAAGAGGAGTCAGAAGTGCGTGGCCGGCTTGTAGGAGGAAAAAGGAGTAAGGGGAAAAGCGGGTCGAGGAAGAAGGAAAAGGAGATGGGATCTCCAGCCCTCTCATTCACCGCACGTAACAGTATAGTTACTATCACGTTACGTTGATGTTCCGTGAGAGGATAGTGCTTCCCCGGTCTAGTTGGTTCATGCATGCTTCATTCAGCAAGGCTCCAAAACTTTTCTGTTACACAGTCACATAATCTGTTAAAATCTGCTTAGACTAAGACTAGCTGAAGAGGAATAGATTTCTAATTTTCACACGAGTACGCTCGAAATTTCTTCAAAGGAAGCACTAAATCTACACACGTTTCTTCAGTTTAAACTGAATTTCGTTGCAAGTTACACAGGTGGTAGTTTGAAGAGTTACTTTATTGTAGTTTGAAACTCGCGAACTGATTTCCAAGTTCCAATGGCGTATTGAGTGAATGTCTTGTATCTATGAGAATATGATTATACAGTAGATATGTGCAAATGGCTCTTGCAGTTTCAAGTACTATGAAGAACTTGTAATATATAAATTGCAACATGTCAGTAATTTGGTGTATCTCAGAACTGCTGGTAAAAACGGTTTCATTTATATTCGTTTCAAAATCACAGGCTTGATCGGAGTGGAATATACTTACTCCATGTGTTAAGAACTAACAACTTTACTGAATTTGAAATAACTACTAACGTCGAAAAAATATAAAGATAATTACATGGCCAACCTCGACGACCTCATTTTGCGGAATGACGTGCTTTAAAGTGGCGCTTGCGCACCAATGTTGCCCTTTGAAATAGTGATGTGCCGTAACACCATGTGAATATTTTTTGCTATTGAACATGCTTTAAGAATATAATTATATTATTTTAATACGTATGACATTGTTTTTACTTGTACATCTATATAATTATGCGAAACTCGCCAATGAAGCAATTAATTAGCATGACATCATATTTGAGCTTATTTACATAAAACCTCAATATACATACACAATTTAACTTTCCTCATGAATCACAATGTTCTTAAGAAAAACCCTTTGTCGTTTGTTGAATTCAAAAACAAGAATACGCGAGAAACAAAGAAACGTGGCGAGAGAGCTTTTAACAATATGAAATAACCGTGTACAAGTTACAGGATTTGGATTTCGTTTAATCATAAGCCAAAACAACCCCAAGCATTTTCATCTTGTCATCGTAGACCTTCGAAAAAAAAAACACGAAATGTATACTCAAAATAATAATAAAATTAATCAACACAACAAAACCGCTATCAAACAAAAAATGAGGACAAAGAAATTGACTTCATCATGGAAATGAAAGGTGAGAAATAAATCGATACAAGGTTTATTATTAGTAACAATATTATTATAGCTTTAGTATATGAGGTATATGTTTAGTTTATAAAAAGATACAGACGCTTAGGTACGCGTGACTTTCTCGAGATTTTCTGACATTTGTTGAAATGTCTTGGCCCAAGTATTCGCTTCAGAAATAACCATTGTCTTACAGTTTAAATGTAAACAATGTATTTCGCACATTGAAACCCTGAAGTGATTGATATGACAAACAAAACATTTAAGTTAAACAACAGTAGCCCGAAGTCATGAACAAGAAATTGCGGGTTTGAATGCAATGATTTCACCAAATAAAAAACTTAAGTTCTGCTGGAGATGGAAATAAGAATACAAATTGTTTGAAATTACAAAGAACAACACATTTCAATCTTATTATGCCGGTTGCATCCAATATTTTCGTCGAGGAGTCCAAGGTCTGTTTTCTAGGCTAACAATATTTGACTGAATATTAACTTATCTTCAGGTCGGCTGCCGTCAGAACTTGGCTACCCGTACACAATCCACCGTAGCTAACATAATTAAAGATAGTTATGAGAAAGTTACTAAGATATCCTGGATGCATTATAAATAGATATAACGTTTATTTAGTTTCAAATTTACAATCATCTTCCTATCGTTATCGCAGTTGCATACCGGGGTCCGCTTATTAGTCTAACCGGATTTGACTGAATACTAGCTTTTCTACCGAGCGACTCCCTATCTGACCTCCGCAACCAAAGGGGATAGCGATATCCTACGGTTTAGTTAGACTAATGTTAGTTTATTCAGAGGTACTGACTGCCTATTATCAGAGATCTTCATGACAGCCGGGATTGACAAGTAAACTTGATCTGCGTGGCACGGATCAAATTTATTATGTTATGTTCATTTATTTAGTCAACTTTTAAAATCTAGAAATTATTACATTTCTTTGAACAGTCGTAAATTTTTTTTTTTGTTGTTTTGGTTTTATGATGGCGGTAGAATTTTAGATACGGATACAATGTATCTGGATTCATTGTAGGCAAATAAACAACGATCGTAATTGCAAATATCCCTTTTGTGGGATAGAACCTGAAGACGCTCAGCACATTTTAATGGCGAATTTGAATATACTGCTGCTACTGAGCCTTCACTCGGCTGTTAAATCTCAAAATTGCTCGGTTATGTAGCGATTAATGAGCGAAACATAACTTAAGATATTTAATATTATTTGTCATAAATCTGTGTTGTATAATCAGGTCATATCCTAAACATCATCGTCATCATCTATTAATCAAACGCATGATTGTATCAACATGTTTGGTCGTGAAGGCGTACAAAAGTATTTTATTATAGAAGTCGCACTGCTATTGAAAATTCGGAAAATATCCATAGCCCTTTTGGCCAACCCGGGAATCGAATCCGGAACGTCCCGATCAGCAGACTCAGATACTGGACTATGGAGGCAGTAAATATTTTAAAGTACTTGCAAAACGTCATCATCTTACCATTACACTAGTTCGGGGCCTACTGTTGAGAAGAGCTGGCAAGAAACGCAATATAATATTTTCTTGGGTTTACGCGAATGTTTGCAGGTGAACGCAATAGTTATTTTTTAAATAATTTGATGCTACGAAGTTACATAGCTTATAGATAATAATAAACATTACAATTATTGGTACTTTAGAAGAAAGTATTGTATTTAATTATAAAGTTTTAATAATTAAAATTCTTATTGAACTTATTTCTATAGAATACCAATAAATATACATTGGTACAATTATTGGTATTCTGTAAAATAGGGTGCTACGAAATGGCGTAGCACTGCTTGACTGTGGTTATAGGTACAATAATTACCAAAATATAATATTATTGACATTTTGGACAGTTGTAAGATTTAACAAGTATATTTATAGTGATAAGCATATAAGCGTGGCAGCCAGGGTCGACTGCTTTGCGTGCAAGTAGTGCCTTAATGTGCATCTTTAGTGGCCGATCACCCATCGTAAATGTTCAACAAGACATATTATCTACCTGAAACACAAAAACAGTTTTTATGTTTTGTTACAAAACTGTAGTTTATTAATGACAGCTGACAATGTGAATTTTAAATAGTTCGTAGCAGTAGACGTAAAATGGCACTAGAGAATAGAAACGAGACAAAAACAAGCCTTTGTATTGAATTTATTTGCTTGAAGAATTTGTGAGAAAGTAGTATTTCATTCTTCTATTGCTCTACCTCTAGACTACGTGGACGTAGATGGTATGGTAATATCTACGAGAATAGTACGTGGAAAACACCAAAAAGAGAACTATTGATTTTCTTAAAAAATTAAAAATTGGTACAATGTTCTTTCCACAGCGTCCTTTCTCTGTAATCAAAAACAAAGCGTCAATTTTCAGTCGTCCTCTTTACCTTTTTCCTTTGTAATAAAGAGTTGGAACCATGTCTCAAAGGGTAATTAATATTTGGCCGGCATCCCGCTTATTAGCTGACTGCGTCGTTATTGGACGGCAGTAATGAGCTGCGAGTATACTTTGGAAACTAAGTACTTAGTTCTTTGAAAGGATTCAGACTTGGTCGTACCTATGATCGAAAGCATTTATTATGATATAATGTATGTAGGTACCTATAGTGGGAACATATTATACCTTTTTGCATAATTCTTTATGCGATGTATTTTTATGCCTTTATAAAGGTAGTCATCATTTAAGCCCCAAAATGCTTAAATTGGTCCATCATAAGTCTGGATATTGCAGATGCAACGCAAATATAACTTTGAAGAATAACAAAGGGAGGACGGACGAATATGGCTTTATTACAAGTAACAGAGGGTTACCGTAGAGAAGAGTGAGAGAGAGTATTTTAGTGACAGGCTGGCGCATTGTGAGCACATGACACCTGTCAATTCGTATGAAATCAGTGGGGCGCTATGGTGCAATTTTTTGAAGATAGATAAGGCCGTTTAAAAGTGAATTATGCAATTTTGTCCTAAAAAGCGGTCCACGCTGTACTTATATTATGCTTTTAAAACCTGTTTACGCCTGCTAAAAACTCTATATAAAACCCAATTTACCAGCAGATTCTTTATTGTAGCAAGAGTTTTTGGCGATCAATTCTCGCTTTCAATATATCTCCAAATTATCCAGGGAAAATTCTTTACTGAACATTTCATAATCTTTCCTAAACTAAAGCGAATGGTAACTCGGATTTCCCCTTACATTCCTTTCCAGCTTTAACACATAACAAAACTGACACACAAAACGAGCTTTATATAAGTGAACTCGTGTTCAGACATTGCGACGTCAGCTTGCAAACATTCGCGACTCGAGCGGTCGGGATTGCGCTCTCTATACAAGTCTTAAGTGAAATTAAACTAGTATTCTCCCACAACTTTTCACTGAGTAATCGTAAAATATTCGCCTGAAAATGCTGGTAACAACTTTCTAATTTTTCTTCATAAAGTGTCGATTCGAAGTTTATAATAATTTCATACTGCCTGCGTGGTCCAGTGAATAGCGTATGCGACTGCTGATCGGGGGTCCCGGGTTCGATTTTCGGGACGGGCAAAAGTGTTACTGAGGTTTTCCGAATTCTTAGTAGCAGCACAGAGTCTGGTAATGTGCCCGGTAACGGCAATAGGCTCGCCCCCTATAGGACACCCCCCACGTGGGATCTTCCTACGTGGGACCTAAAAATTCATGGCGAAGTGTGGGTGTAATATTACACCTCTGCCTACCCCTTCGGGGTTACAAGCGTGAGTCTATAATAAAATAAAAATTCATGCGAATAACAAAAATCTCAGTATGCATTGTTTGTTTTAACCAGAAAAGACTTTACCACGGTGCGGCTGCGGTAAATAGAATTTCCAGGCCTAGTAGGCCAGTGCCGCTGTTACCCGGGCGTAGATGCGGTCATTGCCCTTAAGATGAAACAACGGTTTATTTAAAAAAACTACTAGTAAAGAGATCAAATATGAGCAATAAAGACAACAACATAATTGTCTATGACCTTTTAGGTCCTTTTAAACAATAAAAAAATAAAATAAAAACATTTTTATATTAAACGTTTTATATTTATCTGATCAATACCCCAGATTGATGAGAAGATTGGTGCGATCTGGTAGCTAGGACTTACCGAATTATTATTTAGCTTTTAGTACATAACCTAACTACATATTTTTCATTGTAATAAAACTGTTTAATATAAAAATGTTTTTATTTTATTTTATTTTCAAGTTTTTAGTTATGTTGTTAGTTCATAGTGAGCCCTATTCTACTAATCAAACCCTTTCATTCGATACCCATATTGAGGTATTTGTGAAAAATATGTAATCCGCCATTTTGTGGCGGCAGCCATCTTGGATTTTTCATAGTGGGCTCTATTCTACCAATCAAGCCCTTTCATTCGATACCCATTTTGAGGTATTTGTGGAAAATATGTAGGTAATCCGCCATTTTGTGGCGGCGGCCATCTTGAATTTTTATAGTAAGCTCTACTCTACCAATCAAGCCCTTTCAATTGATACCCATATTCAGATTGTTGTGAAGAAATATGTGATCCACCATTTTGTATCGGCAGCCATCTTGGATTTTTCATAGTGAATTGCATTCTACCAATCAAGCCCTTTCATTTGATACCCATATTGAGGTTGTTGTGAAGTAATATGTGATCCGCCATTTTGTATTGTATTGCTTGAGTATGATATCAATAACTATTAACTTTTGCAATAGTAGATAACTCACAATGTGAAACAGTTGCAGCTCCTTACAAATATAACATGTAAAACCATTATACTGGCATTTAAAAAGAGCGGCCACGAGTTTTATTTCCCGTTCTTTCTCGTGGTTCTACCTATTGCATTGCGAACGTGGCAGTAAATGTAAATGTAGAATCATCTAGTAACTAACTTTAACTTTTGACGTTCATAAGCGTCACTTTGTGGCCTAAATGAATAAATGATTTTGAGTTTGAGTTTGTATCGGCGGCCGTCTTGGATTTACAATCATAAGGAATATATCATGTTGTATTGTCATCTAGACTAAGAGTGTGTACCAAATATCAGATCAATCTGTCATCAGGCAGGGGGTAAAATTCCAATTACTAAATTTGACCCAAACAAACAAATAAACAGGTCAAGCTAAGTAAAACCGTTTAATAAAAACACAAAATACTATCAGTAAGTAATCAGACATATCAACAATGAAATTTATTATTATTATTTTGTATGATAATCATAAAAACAATTACGACCATATACCAAACAAAGCCTCACGTTGCATTTTACACATATTAATTTAGTTTGACTTTTTATGCAATTCTTGCATCTGCCTTTATTTGTAAATGATGGCAAGTGTCCAAAGTGGTCATATCAGCCGTAGCATAGAGCATAGATATTTACATGTATTTATTGGCCGTAGTCAGACGTCTGCGGTGAAACAAATTTCGAACCTCTGGACATATTCGAAAACTTCTTAGTCCTTGGAAAGGTGGTGACATCATTACTTATGGCACATCGAAAGTCTTTTAGTTTCATTCGCTTCGCATCTTTGGTTTCACGACGATAAGTGAGCCAAGCATTATTGATACATATGTCAAGAACCTGTGAGTATAAAGGTATATACCTACGATGTGCTCGCATTACAGTCCGATAAAGAGCTACAAGCATATCTGCAAGGTCTACACCATACAACAGTTGTATTCTTTTACGATGTTGGGACATGTAACAGGTGCTTTGCTTTTTGTGTTTTTACAGTATCGTAACTTGCGTAACACCTAATGCTCAGGCTGCGAGTCAGTATAAATAAGTACTGGCCGTAGTGACACACTTGTTGTCAACCCATTTGACTACTGCTATTTTACATCCATTAGAAACGACTCGGGCCAAAGATTCACGACCTTCTTTAGGTTTTTATCAGTAGGTAGTTTGGCTGCAGCTCCTTGAAGTCTGTTTTGCCTGATAGTCCCTAAAGCAAAGATATCATAAACATTTTTCAAATGTTCCAGCAATTCTACTGAAGTTAATAAATTTTCGAAGTATAGCACTGAACATGCATAATGAAGTTCATCTTCCGAAGAACCACTTTTTTCTATGTCGGAACTAGCACCAGACTTAGGTACCAACGCCAAAATTCTCGAAGTCCTTGTAGAAGGCTAGAAAATAAAGAAATATAACAAATAAACATCTAATAGAAAGAAATAATTTAATTGAAATTCATAATGTTATTTTAAAAACAATGTCCTTCAAACTGGCAATGTATCTATAAATGCACACAGCCTAGTGCTGGTAGGTCTGTTCATAGTTTGGCAATGTGATTTAAAGACACATGCAAGATAACATGAAATTTTTTTCCGAGTAAACTATTTCAAAATGAAAAAATCTATATTTAATTCACAAGACTGTATATTTAAGTACTGTTTTTATCACTTTTTTATTCAATTTCGTTAAAAAATAATATGATTTCATTGGTTTTTACCTTATATGCCGTAGACGCACGCGCACGCTCCACCATCTTGCGATCTACTGAGTACACCAAGTGTTGCCAGTGCTCAGTAATATTTTTTTAAGTCAAATACGGGCATTTCATGGGTGAATGAGTAGAAAATAAAAAAAAAATGTACTTAATTTTGCTTGTAGAATATTAAAAAAAAAGTGTGCATTTAAATGCACATCGTCAAGTATAGGGTTAAGCTAGTGTCACTCAAAAGGACTTAGCAATGGTGCCGGTCAGTCCAGTGCAGAAATACACAAAAATTATTTTCAAATCCGTGACTCACTACTAGTTATTTTTAAGATTACTTCGCCTCTTAATGCATGTATATGACTTCCATGTCACAGGATTTATACATAGTGGGAGTTGCCTTTTAACACACGTCGGCAAAAGTAATTGTAACAAAGAACTTCGCATAAAATACGACCTCGTGTTATAACGAAGTGATCTCAACGTAAGCCCGTTGAAGCGTTTATTATAAATTTTCCACACACATCAATTTGTCGCGAGTATTACTTAGCCTAAATTATATAGTAGTTTCGTGTGTTCGCGAGGGGCTGTAATGAGCAGCTGCTGGTATGGAATAATGAAATTTCGTATTACAATATCCAAAGTTTCCTTTTTCTTACTCGTGGTTCTAGCAAAATCAGAAATAACACATATAAAAAGACTTATATCTCTTAAGTTTTGTCTTTCAGTTTCGCCATGGATCGACATCATCAGTGAAACTGAAAGACCGTATCCCTAATTTAATCCTATAAAAACTATATGTTCATGGAGCCGATATTTATTAACGATATAAATTTTGCGGTAATCAGTTTTAGTTTAACTATCATCAGCAAGTTTAAAACTCTTCCGTAACTAACTGACAACAAACAACGCTTAGCCGAAACCTCCAGACGCAATAAGCTGTTTGGCATGTATGTCCCATCGGGACCGGGGGGGTGCACAAAGAAGGGATTGTCCGTAATTCCCAAGGGATCGGCAAGAAACGGCTAAACAAAAAAAAACATGTGCGGGCGTAGCTACGAGCGTCTTCTAGTATAATTGAAACTATTATGAACACAATTATCATGGACTTGAATTACTTCAAAGTCTGCATTCTCATTTTCAAAGCAGTTAAATTAAAACTTCTTCGCTAGCGTATTGGTTACTGCGGTCGTTTCTCCGTTTTTCACTGCGCCGAGTTTTATGGCAAAGTTTAGAGTTTGAAATAAACATATTTTTTCACCCGAGCTGTCTACCACGCAAACACAACAGTATTTGTCAATGAGTTGTGATGAATGAAAGTTTTGATTTGATTCGGCTGTGATGGACGGACTAGGCAAAAATGCGTCGATTCAACTCACTACTACTATTGTACACGATTCGCTGGGGCTTAATTGAATACTGCCAAATCAAAGGCACAATTACCAAGTATATTTTACATAGGCGCGTTACTTCTCTTTCTCTTGCTCTACTGAACAGAGTATAAGTAATTTTAAAAATTTGTTTTTAAAATATTTACTCCATTCATATTATTAGATGTCGTAAACACACTTACATCTTCCCTTTACTCCCTTACAACGATATCATCTTAGAGTTATCTCGGTTGCATCCAAGACTTCTACACAATTCTTTAAATTCCCTTTAACTTCATGTGAAATAAAATCAAATTTAACGAGATACCCTAGACTAATGGCTGTTGATACAAATCAAACAAATTAGAATAAACAAAATAAACATACTGAACATTTACTGAACCGGTGAACTGTGAGAATTTTGCAAATATACTACGACGGTGAACTAACGGTAGATAAGACATCGTTAGTGATATGTAAATAGAGGAATATCAATGTATTGTAAATATGTGTTTATGAGAATAAAGTTTGACACTGGTGGTGCATAGAAAATAGCACCGGCATATAATCAATTTTTTTTCGTTGTGTATTGAACCCATTATCTCCGGCTTAGCAGACAGATCATTCCACTCCAAAATAACAGCCAGATTCGTAAAGCAAACCTTTTAATATTTGCGTGCGCACTCAAATATTACCTACACTAGTGAACTAACAAAGCAGCCGTAAGAGTACAAAGATTGATTTGCAGTCATTTAGACAGAAAGCAATAAAATAGTATATTGTTCCCAGACACATAACAAGAGTTTTCTGAACAATCGTATCTTAATAATTATCCATCACTAACCAAATCCTATTTCCTACAATCGACTATCTCACTTCTCCAACGCTTCCTTACAAAAGAAATCATGAAGAAAATGTGAAATAATGGCAATAGCAAAACGGAATAAAGGAAATGACTATATAAAAAAGCAACATAAAATATGATTTAGCACTGCATAAAACCAGCATGAAACACTAGGCTGTAATACCAAAGAGAATTCTTTCCTTATTTTTGTTCCTTTTTTTTTGTTTAAACCTCAACTTCGCCGAAGAAATTCGATTATAATACAAAAATTTTATTACCCTTTTCATATAGAGAAATAGTGGGTTCGTTCAATGTTTATTTTTTATGAGCTATTGTATAGCAGACAGTACTGGCTGTTGGGGCGTAATTTGAGGCTTTCAATCAAGAATATTCGTTGTTAATGGAGCTCTTGGCAGTTTGGTTGCCGGGTTGAAAGTAATACCAAACTTTCTGTAGGATTGCTCTGTTAAACGTTATGCAAGAATTTAACGGCACAAATGAATTACATATATTATTTAAGGAAATTGTGAATTAATGATCACATGACAAAGTGAGTAATTCCATTTTAATCAATTTGGCGTATTATTCGTCATTATGGTGGGTGATTAAACAATCACCCACCATAATGACGAATAAAAGTTCTATTAAGCGATGTAATATGTAATGAAATCGTTTGATTTCATTACACATTACATCGCTTAATAGAACTTGTAGCAAGATGTATGATGAAATATGCAGCTAGTAACTGAGTGTTCGCCGTACGTAGTTTACTTATGCAACTTTTTTAATGTAGGGGACCTAAAATACGGGATAAATTTGGATCTTGAATGATCCAAATGTCGCAGATATAATACCGAGAATTCAAAATATTAGCGTGGTAAAATTTTATAAAATGCGTACAAACCCGCCATTACATAAACATTAATAAAAAAGAATACAATACGCATTACATTGTAACTTACAAATGTGAGCAAATTAAAAATTATTTCATTTATTTTAATTGAAATTTATGGCTAATGCGCGTAAGTTAAACTCTTCGTATTTTACATAAAAATATAAATCTCTAGTGGCTACCTATTATTTTAATTCAGCCCACAATGAACGAAGGCAAAATGGAGTCTCGGATTTAAATTGTCGGATTTCAATTGGTAATCTACGTTTCGAATGCAGAATTAAAATCTAGTTTAAAACGAACAAAAATCTGTTGTAACGCGGCGTAATTGAAGAGTATGATGAAAATAATTTGATAAAACCCAAGTTTAGCCGAGAACGGAAAGGTAATTGAGGATTAGGATTACTGGCTGAATAGATAAATTAATATTTTGCAGGTGAGGAATAATAAAAATAAAAATGTTTCGAATTAAGAAACGAAAAAAACAGTTTTAATACAAATCATGTTGTAATTTCGGTAACGTAAATCAGTGGCAATGCGTGCACATTGATTTTAGCCTTAGCGTATTCAGTGGAAACAAATGTTCTTATATAGATATTTAAAGATAAAAGCAAAATTTCCTGGCGGAACAGTGTACTTACATCTAATTATACAGGTAAACATAAAATCTTTACATATAATATGTCATATTTACAGATCACAGATACCTTACCCTACCAAAAAGGGCAAAAACATAATTTCCGCTCCTTACAACAAGTAATTCAACAAATTAAAGACTTACCAACTTCATTATTTGTTCCTTCTTTCTTTTAAGCTTGAGGAATTCTTTGTCAAAAATGATCTTATCTTAAGGGTTGTGACGAAGAGTGGTTCCGCCCTTGCTTCATCAAAGTTTTCAAAGCGCATTTAAAACCTTTGACATGACTTAATTGCGAACGCCATGTTGAGATTGAAGACTTTATTTAGGGGTATAATTTATTCCGCTTCAAAAATTTACAGAATGAATCCTTTTAGGATTTCGTGGTAAGAGACGTAAGAGGGATTTGCTGAGAAAATTTGCCGCAACTGTCTTGTGTGCAAATGTTGTAATAGTGCACTGTTGAATTCTAAATCAGACAAATAGGTAAGGAGGTTTCCTGGTAAAGGAAGTTTTAACCTGGGCGTTTAGAATATAAATATGTACTTAAAGTACATGAACACTTAAATGTATACCTATTAATCCCATCAAAAGTATAATTTCATCATATATCTACTACATACATATATTTTATATCATCGTGGAAATATGTAAGTTTTACTATGAACATAATATAGCTCATATTGCAAAATACTTATTACATTTTACTTATTAATATTTTATGTGACGATGTATTTAATAATTCGGCAAGTCTGGCTACATTAAAAAGCGTATTACATTTGTAGGTTAACATGAGTTTTATAACGGTTGTGGGCTCAGAGTTCCTAGAACCATAATTTATATTAATACAATTGATAACAAGAAACAAAAAGTCTCATTCCTTACAAGTATTTTATAAAACAAAATAATAATAAGACCCCAAGAGCCCTTTTAATTAAGAAACTTCTTATACCTTACGGTATAAGAAGTTTCGTATATAAGAAACCTACATGTATACAACTTTTCATTAAAAGAGTTCACTCCTTAGAATATATATATTATGTTATAGACGGAGCGATCCGCATGCAAGACCATCACTAAAAGGTCTGACATAGGTCACCGTGTGGGCACCCATAACCCGTCAAAATTTTATAGAACTTCATTTGAAACTTTGATACTTCGTTCATAGACATTTTGATTTATTCTTATAAAGATTGAGACGCATAAACATAGTGACGTTATAACTTTATCGATACTTTTATTTTACAGACTAGCTTCGGCCCACGTTTTCGCCGATGTGGGTGACAGTTATTGCAATAAAAAGGTAGCCTTTGCACTATTGTGATGTATAAGCTATACTGCAATATTTCTTTGAAATACACACATCAAAAAAGTCTAGGCAACACATACTATTTCAAATTATTAATCAATTATTATATCATTTCTTACCAAGTAGGTAATACCTAAGTAAACTTTTTTGATCTAGGGGACATACTGGCTGGTTGTAAAAAAAATTCGAGTATCATATTTTTTTTTTCACAAATTCAAAAGCGAATGCATTTGTTTGAATTTTATAGCGTTTTCTTTGCTCATTAAAATTTAGTATTCTGTATCAATTTTATGATTTAAACAAAAATTTGAAAAAGTTTTGAACAAATTTGGATTTTGAGACATTTTTTACGTCATGGAGCGACGTCATTTGAACGCAGATGAAATGCAAAGAGCTGTAGGGATGTTGCAAGCGGGAAAAAGTCAATCTCAGGTATCTCGGTATTTTGGTATCAGCAGAAGCGTTATTTGCCGTCTTTATCAGCGTTACACTAACACGGGAGATCCTGCTGGGCAGCACCCAGATCGAGGTAGGTGTACAACCACACGGCAAGATCGATACATACAACTGACTGCAAGACGCCAGCCGATGTTAACCGCCCGAGAGATAGGTGTAAGGCTACTAAATTCAAGTGGTGTTGCTGTTAGCTGCCAAACTGTGCGAAATCGACTGCATGAGTAGGTATGGCCTACGAGCGCGACGGCCAATTAGGTGCCCACCGATACGCCGCGGAAATCGCGCTCGTCGAAATGAATGGTGTAGAGAACACATTACATGGACCCGGGAACAATGGGATACATTTTATTTTGCGATGAGTCTCGATTTGGGTTCAAGCCTGATACTAAAAGGGTAAGAGTGTACCGTCGTCCTAGAAATACTGAAAGACTGAGGTGTGTTCAGGAAGTGCATCTATACAACGGCTCAACAGTTATGGTATGGGCGGGTATTATGAAGAACAGACGAACTGATCTCGTTTTTGTAAATGGTAACATGAACGCTTTAAATTACGTTGAGGATGTTCTAAGGTCTTATGTCCGTCTATTCGCACAAACGCTTGGCTCCGATTTCATGTCGATGCATGATAATGCGCGTTCGCATACAGCTTTGCACACACGGGAGTATTTGGCAAGGGAAAACATCCTGGTATTGCCTTGGCCTGCACAATCGCCAGACCTCAACCCCATCGAGCATGCATGGGACATGCTCTAGAGACGTGTTTTAAAGGACTTGGATGGAGTGACAACAACCCAACAACTGATGGACTTACTAAAATTTCAGTGGGAGCGATTACCGCAGGATAAAATTAACAATCTCATCGATTCTATTAATAATCGGTGCCAGTAAGTTCTCAATAACAGAGAAGGCCACATTTTGTATTAAATTATGCAATTTTTGTACAACTATTTAATTTTAGTTTAAGTTTAGTTGATTAGGCACCTTACTTTGTACTCCGTACATACAGTACTTACTCGTAATTATTGTTAATTAAGATTATTTAAAAAAAAAACTTACATACATACATACATTACATATTCTCACGCCTATAACCCCGAAGAGGTAGGCAGAGGTATATTTCTACACCCACTTTTTTCCAGATATACTTTAACCCCACGTAATAAGGGGCGAGCCTATTGCCGTACCGGGCACATTTCCAGACTCCGTGCTGCTACTGAGAATTTCGTGACAGAAAAACCCAATAACACTGCCCGACCCAGGAATCGAACCCGGGACCTCCCGATCCCACGCGCACATTTATGCCGCGAGACCAACGAGGCAGTCGTATAGGGTTTGATGTCGAGTTTTCCGTCTCTACGCAAAGATGGTATTTGCATCGTGTTTTTTGCAGAAAAGAAACTTATTGTTGTTTGACATCAAAAAGCATTAAAAAATAATATTAATAAGAAAATACATACATACATACATAGACTCACGCCTGTTTCCCAGAGGGGTGGGCAGAGACTACGGAACGCCATTTGCAACGATCCTGACATACCGCACTTGCTTCACTCACTCCCATCAAGTTTCTACTTCTGACTTGTCCTTTTTTCAGGATGTCTCCAATCTGGTCAGAGAACGTCCGCCTAGGTCTTCCCCTTTGTCCTGTTCCATTCACACTTGCCTTATATATCTTCTTGGTCAGTCTATCGTCATCCATCCTCTCCATGTGCCCAAACCATCTTAACATGCCTTTCTCAATGCTTGTCACTACATCTTCTTTTACCCCACAGCACTCTCGTATCAATACTAAGAAAATACTATATATAATAAGAAAATACTAAGCATTTAATGCGAAAACATATTGTAAAATTGAAATTTGTATGTGTTGCTTAGAGTTTTTTGATGTGTGTATAAGTATACTTGAATATAATTATATATCTCAAGAAAAGTGTTTTCATCGATCATCACAAACTTTCGGCTATCGCACACAGACTATCGCTGCCTTCACGTACAACCTTTATTGTAACTTTAAAAATATGTAATACATATTTTGATGGTGAGACTAATCCTCCTCTGTCTTTTATTATTATTCTATTCTTTTATTTCTATTATTCTCTTCGGTGAAACCAAAGGTTTTGTCTTTACAATTATGGACGAAGTTGTCATGACAAACAACTACCGATAGTATATGCTGAGGGACGGTGCGATTGACATAATAATATGGCGGGCATGTCACCAGCCCGGGGAATCTCTCAGACATATAGTATCCGGTTGTTCAAGTTTTGCCAATGGCCAGTATTTGCACAGACACAATCAAATGGCCAAGATAATCCATCAGCAACTAGCCCTTAAATATAATCTCACTAGAGGACGCCAGCAGCTACGCCAGATTTTTTTTTAAATTTACCCGTTTTGGCCGATCCCGTAGGAACCTCGGGAAATTCCTTCTTAGTGCGCCTCTACGGTCCCCAAGGAATATACATGCCAAATTTCAGCTTCCTGCGTCCAATAGTTTCGGCTGTAGCGTGTCTGTCAGTCAGTAAGTAACGCAAGGATTTTATATATTAAGATTGGTTCACCGTACTACAGATATAGATATGTGCCAGACCCAGTACTCGAAAAAATGGGCGTACGTTGTTGTCCTGGTGTAGGTCTATCATTACAGACAGGTTTATTGTAGCCAATAAGCGTGATATTGAAGTGATCGACTGAGCAGAGTGACTCGCATTGATAGACGTTATTACCATATCGCATGACGGCAATGTCGTAAAAGCAGAAAAAGAGAAGAAGTTCAAATATTTGGTCCCAGCTCATGAGGTTGTCGATATGTGGGATGTGAACTCGGCGATTATTGTGCCGATAGCTGTGTCAGTAAATGGACTAATCGCCAAGAGCCTTTACCAACATCTAAAGATGCTCGCACTAGGCAGCAGAAAAACTAATATTTTTAACAACAACACTTTTTGAGTTCGGTGCCAGTTAGAAGTACGCACACAATTTTATTTCTTTTCTTACTCACCATGCGGGCTCCTGGTTTAATTCTTTTATATTATTTTTATTTCTTACTTATTTTAGACTGAGGCTTCTATAAGGGCGTAATTAATTTGACCTGTATATATAATATGATTTTGTAAAGATTTGAGTTTTTTTTTCTAATTAAGCCAATGACAGGGCGGAAGCCCGTGCAGGTCAACTCGTACTTAACACCTCTGAACTGCACTGACTTCTACTCCCTACACCTGAGTCCGGTGCAGGGAGTGGCAAATGGCCTCAGGGGTAGCGCAGGTCGCGAAGATCCCCTTAGGCAAGGCTGGTGGACTATCCTTCCCGAGGTTGCCGCCCGTTCTTGGTCCAGTTCCTTCAGAAATGGATGCAACCAAAACCTCCAGCCGAAACACAAACAACAGGCACTTTACACACGCACAAACACACACGTACACACATGCGCGCACACATCCACATCCAGGAACACATCTCTTCACCACGCCCCCGCGTGGTCGGGTGGGCGCGGGCTCGTAGTAAAAAGTCACGGGTAAGAGAAGTTGACCACCTGCGCTAGGACCTGCGCAGTCGAGCGCCGTACGCGGGGATGACGGAGTCCTGGGGGGTTGAGCCGAGCGGCGCTGGCGGTAATGTGACCGTGAGGCAACACGCCCTCTTTGGTCCCGATTTCACGCTAAACGGTAGCCCCCGCTGTGAGCCGCAGCGGGGGAAATGGCCACCGTGTCCCGTCAGAGGGCCACAGGCTAGGGACGTAGGGTCCACATCAGCAGTTGGAATTTATTTCGGCTGTTGATGTGGTAGGTGAAGGCTATACGGAGGGCGCAAGCGAAGGATAACGGCTAGAGTTGGTAACTCGGCTCAGGCCGTTGACCCGAGCGGGCGCCCGAAGTCGTGCTGTAAACCAGCCCCGCGTTCCTATATCCCTCTGGTAATCCTAACGTCCGGTATGACGTTCCCAAATGCGGGCTCCATGGAGGGTGGGAAGCCAGAGGGATGAAGTCTTAGTAAACTTGCATGGATACCGAAATCCCATTTATTACCCCAACCGCGACGGGGAAGGCGAAAGCTGTTCCCGCCGCCACAACCACAACCATACAGATGGTTGACGCCGTGGCCCCGGCTGCAGGTGTCACACCATCCCCCAAGGACGTGACGTCGCGTCCTTACAATCGTCAGCCCATTTGAAATAAAGCGGGAAGACAACTCCTCCTTCGCGGGCTGGCAAGTGGTGAGTCACCACAAGGGCAAGGGTAAGGGCAAGACCACCGGTCCTGTTCGACACTCGCCCACCACACAACCGAGTGGCCCCGCTGCTACCAGCTCTGCGAAGAAGAAGAAGGCGAATAAAAACAAGAGGCAGCGCCTGGCAATAAGGCGTAAGGCTGCACAAACCGCTGCCGCCGCCGGTGCTGCCTCTACAAAAACAGCGGAGCAGGCCGCTGTCGCAGGTCCCAGTAATGTGACCAGCGCGCAGCCCGCGCTCTGCAGTGGGGGGTGCACGAAGGCCGGAGGCAGTACGGGGAAGCCGCCTGCCGCCAAGCGGCGGGCCGGCCACCCTGGACGGCATCCAGCCCCAGCACCACCGGGAAACACGGCAGGTAAAACTGCCGGAAACAAGGAAAGAGGTGAGGCCAAACGTGCTCTCAACGAGACCAGCTCGCCTCGAGGGGAGCACAAGAAGCCCCGCCTCGACTCCTCCAGGACACAAGGTAAGTCCTACGCACAGGCCTCCAAGGCGTCCCTGGGCGTTGCAGTAACATGCAAACGCACAGGGAACTTGCCGAAGGAGTTCGTGGACCGGATACTCACGGAGATTCAAAGGAAGATCCTGAGTGACGCCTGGTCGACTAAAACCCCCAAACGCCCCGCTCCTGCGTTCACTGGGAAACCCATGTACGCGGACGGGGTCCTCAAACTCTGGTGCGCCGACGAGGCAACGCGTACCTGGCTGACGGAGGCGGTCTCTCTCCTGGTCCCACCACCGGGCTTCGAACTGGAGGTCAGGGGCCAGGAAGAGGCCCCGAAGAGAGTGCGGTGCAGCATTGTCGTTCCTAACGAACAGGGAGTCTGGGACGACGTGCGCGACGTGGGTCGGGCTCTGGAGTTCCAGAACCCCTGGTTGGCGGTCGACAAATGGTCGCTGCTGCACTCGGAAAGACAGTCAGGTGGGTGCTTCCTGGTCGTGGGCGTCCCGGAGGAACAAGTCCCGGTCCTGGTGCAGAACGAGCGCCGCCTCGCGTTGGGGCTGGGTGCAGTCTACGTCCGGTTCCGGGACTCAACAGGCAAGTATGTCGACCATCCTCCGGAATGCGACAACTCCACACAACCACATCAAGCATCAGACACCCAGCCAGCGTGTTCCGCGGAACCCGGCCCGTCAGAGCCGGCCGCATCTGGCTTGGGGGCTGGCCCGTCAGCCGAGGGTAACTCGGAAGATGAGAGCCTGCTCCTGAGTCCGGTGCGGCGGGACGACGGGGTGGGGGCCGGCGACATCCTGGCTGGCCTAACGCAGCTGAAGGTCGGGGAGGAGGGGACATCACCCATAGATGAACCCTCTGCCTAGTGACGTCAGTTGCCTGCAAATCAACCTCCATCATAGCCAAACGGCCACTGCGCAACTGCGCAAATGGATGGAGGTCCAACATTCAGCCATCGTGCTCATCCAGGAACCTTGGATAAGGGATGGCCTCATTAGAGGCCTCTCCAGCCTGGGAGGTAAGATTTACTCTTCTACTGACCACACACATCCAAGAACCTGTATACTTACAACTAAAAACATCAAAGCCCAAGCTTTAATGGAGTTCTGTTCCAGAGACATCACAGCGATACAAATTGAAATAATACAGCAGCCAAGGAGTATAGCGGTCGTTTTCGCATCGGTCTACATGCCCGAGGCTGAAGACCCGCCTTCGTTCGACCTCACGCGTCTGGTTAAACAGTGCGAGAGAACCAATACGGAGGTTGTAATAGGGACGGACTCCAATGCCCACCACCAAATGTGGGGCATGGACTGCAACAATAACAGAGGTAAGTCACTGGTTGAATACCTATTCACCACTAATCTTACCCTATTAAACACAGGTACGGAGCCCACCTTCGTCACAAAACGTAGTCAGACAATTATCGACTTAACTCTCGCAACAGAAGGAGCGGCTGAACGCATCAAGGGATGGCACGTCTCAAAGGAGGCATCATGCTCAGACCACAGATGGATCAGCTTCTCCATGAAAGTCGATATACAGCCCACACAGCCCCGCAGGAAACCACACAACACGGACAAATCACAGTATGTCCTATTACTTAGAGATAAACTTACCCTTACCGCTATGCCGACGGTACTGGATGACACTGAACAGATCGACGAGCAGGTATGCACACTGACGCAGTCGATGCTAGACAGCTACCATGCAGCTTGCCCGGAAACCACTCCGCCTTCAACCCCGGGGAAACAACCCTGGTGGGGCGCTGAGCTTGATCGCAAGCGCAAGAAGGTAAGAAAGGCTCTAAATAGGGCAATGAACACAAGCGCGGACGCTGATTGGGACGCTTATAAAGCGGCCAAATCAGACTACAGGAAATGCCTCAGATTCAGACGCACCATGGGATGGAGGAAATTCTGTGGGAGCATTGAATCCTGCCAACAAGCAAACCGGGTAAGGAAACTACTGGCTCAGCAACCAACAGTTGCACCAGGTACTCTCCGTAAACCGGATGACACATACACCACATCGGAGGAGGAGACAAGACGCGTCCTACTCGAAACACATTTCCCAGGCTGCGTCCTCACCCCGGTAATAACGTGGCACGATACACCAACAGTGGCGACCGAACACGAATGGAGACACGCAAACAACGTGGTCACAGAAGAAAAACTCCGATGGGCCATCGATAGCTTCCATCCATTCAAAGCAGCCGGACTGGACAGCATCTTCCCAGGGTTATTACAATGGGGAGGGGAACCTGTCCTTAAAAGACTCCTGGCAATCATGAGGGCTAGCCTGGCCCTCAGATATGTACCGAAGAAATGGAGGGAAGTCAAACTAATCTTCATACCAAAACCAGGCAAAACAGACTATACCAATGCAAAGTCCTTCAGACCAATAAGCCTGACCTCCTTCATGCTTAAAGCCTTGGAAAGGCTTTGCGAGAGGGAACTAAGAAGTGGGGCTCTTAAGCACTTACCCCTACATGCCAACCAACATGCATACAGCTCAGGGAAATCGACGGAATCGGCCTTACATCAGGTCGTGAACCAGATAGAAGCTGCTATACAACAAAAAAACATCTGCCTAGGCACCTTCATCGACATAGAAGGAGCCTTCGACAAGACAAACTTCTCCAGCATAAGCAACGCCCTAGCCAGACATGGTGTGGATCAGATGCTCATACAGTGGATCCAAAACATGCTCAGCAAAAGGGTAGTGCGCCTACACGGCGACACTCAGACAGCCTTGATAACTAAAGGGTGCCCGCAGGGAGGTGTACTCTCCCCGCTATTGTGGAACTTAGTCATCAATGAACTCATAGACAAACTCAACGCGAGAGACTTCTACACAATAGGTTATGCAGATGATCTAACCATACTCACCTCAGGTAAGGTAACCAGTACAGTGTACGACCTAACCCAACAAGCGCTACGCATAGTAGAGTGGTGGTGTAATGAGTACGAATTATCTGTAAACCCGACCAAGACCGAACTAGTTATGTTCACACACAAACGCGCGCTGGGCACTTACCGACTGCCCAGGTTATTTAACACAGAGCTTAAGCTGTCTACCGAGGTCAAGTACCTGGGTGTCATTCTCGACAGCAAATTGACATGGAACAGCCACATGGAAAATAAGCTCAACAAAGCAAGCATTGTCTTCTGGCAGTGCAAGAAGATGATAGGCAAACGCTGGGGCCTATCCTCCAAAATTGTCTTATGGCTCTATAAGATAATAATACGTCCGATGATAAGCTACGGCGCAGTAGTGTGGTGGCCTCGGACCAACCTAATAACGGCCGCCAACAAGCTCCAAAAGCTACACCACGGGCTGCATGAAAACTACACCTACAGCGGCACTCGAAGTGTTGCTGGACCTGCCCCCATTGCACCTGTTTATACAACAAGAAGCAACGATGTCGGCGGTCCGGCTAAGAGCTCTGAAGCTCTGGAAAGACACCAACACACCGCACACTAACAACTTAAATACACTCTTTAGAGAAGTTCCTCTCACACAAGCCATTGGCGACCAAATACCGAAACAATTTGTGTTCGATAAGAAATACAAAATCCAACTGTACGAGGATCTACACGAAGGAGCGGTTAATCACAACGAGCTCACGATCTTCACAGATGGGTCTAAGACGGATACAGGTACAGGTTCAGGAGTATTCTCCGAGGACCTAAACATCAACATCGCAGCACCGCTGGGAGCCTACAACACGGTCTACCAGGCCGAATGTTTTGGCATAATCCTAGCTGCCACAGCAATCATGGCACGTGAGGTAAGGGAACGATCCATTAGGATCCTCTCAGATAGTAAGGCAGTCCTCTCAGCCCTCAAAAGCCATACTATCACCTCGGCGCTCACGCTTGAATGCCACCAGAAACTAACAGAGGTAGGTAAACAAAACAAATTAACACTGCAATGGATCAAGGGCCACAGTGGCTCTAGAGGGAATGACGCAGCCGACGTACTTGCCAGAAGAGGGGCCACTTTAGAGGTGGTGGGACCCGAGCCCATTATTCCCCTCCCTTCTGGATTTTATCGCAACCTGGTAAGAAATAGGACCAGGACCCAACACAACCAGTCCTGGATTGGTATTGAAACATGTAGGCAGGCCAAGGAGGCTCTTCCCGCAGTAGACGATAAGATAGCTAAACAAATCCTCCGGCTGTCCAAACAACAACTGCGGACAGTCACGGCCGCCTACACAGGACACGGATTCCTTAATAAACACCTATTTACTTTAGGCATCACCGACAGCCCGCTGTGCAGGGCCTGTATGGCAGCAGACGAGACGGCAGCCCACCTGCTCCTCGACTGCCCTGAGGTCGCACAGTACAGGCAGCAGTACTTGACAAGACACAGCACCCTGAGGGAAGCAGTGGGCCACATCAAGAGTCTGCTGGCCTTCCTCGAAGAGCTGGGGTGGCTGGAATGACGACACCATTCCCACCCGCACGCAAAATACGCGCCAAGACGTGGAGTTGCGGAAACAGCCCGTGCCATCAAGTAAGTAAGTAAGTAAGCCAATGACACTGTCTGTGACTTTCCCTATTTTACCCTAAATAAATGTGATTAATTATGTGTGAAATATTCTATTTAAAATTGACCCTAAAGTTAAATTTTATTTCTAATCTGTTAGTTAACTCACTTATTACTGCAGCCTACTCTCGATTGGTGATTTAATATAATTATGTAACTGAGCATACTGGGCTCGGGCCTCCCTTCAATTTGAGAAGGCCTAATTTGGTTTGGAAGATTTTAGATGAACACTTGACTATCGTGATAATTTTCTAAATAATAAGCATATATATATAATTTCCAAAAGTCTGAAATACGTAACGTGGTTTTGTTTTCGAAAATCATTACGTGGTAATGATCTCGTCATTGACCCTATCATTGCATATAGGTAGTGATTATTAATGCTATTATGAATATCAATAGCTTTATTCACCTTAAAAAGGTAATTTAAAAAAATATTTTTCATCGTAACTTATTTACTAGTGTTTAAGTATAAGCTGGATTTATTGACATTATTTTACTTTATCTGAGGATTTATCAACATTCAATTGACATGCATTCTGAGCAAACCAAAGAACAATGCCCATTTTTAGGGTTCCGTACCTAAAAGGTAAAAAACGGAACCCTATTACTAAGCCTCCGCTGTCTGTCTGTCTGTCTGTCTGTCTGTCTGTCTGTCTGTCTGTCTGTCTGTCTGTCACCAGGCTGTATCTCATAAACCATGATAGCTAGAAAGCTGAAATTTTCACAAATTATGTATTTCGGTTGCCGCTATAACAACAAATACTAAAAATAAAAAAATGAAAATATTAAGGGGGGGTCCCATACAAAAAACGTGTTTTTTTTCGTATTTTTTGTTCAAAATTACTAACTGTAACAAGTAGACGCTTTAAATTTTTACAGAATATGTAGTTGTATGTT
The DNA here is from genome assembly GCA_944739405.2 of Euclidia mi. Lineage (NCBI taxonomy): Eukaryota > Metazoa > Arthropoda > Insecta > Lepidoptera > Erebidae > Euclidia > Euclidia mi. The sequence continues at coordinate 26,361,795 of OX123189.2, read as the reverse complement.
ACCTTTCAAAATAAATAATTAAATTTTAAAAAAGTAAATAATAAAGGGGGGCTCCCATACAACAAACGTAATTTTTAAGCAATTTGTTACTCGATAGACACTTATGAAGTATTTAAGTATACATACAACGAACGTGATTTTCTTTTATAGATGATGGTACGGAACCCTTCGTGCGCGAGTCCGATTCGCACTTGCCCAATTTTTTTTCTTAGAAGATTTTTTTTCGATTTTTGATTTCTTTTCTTTCGTCCCAGATCCGCACAGTCAAAAATTGAAGTAGTTATTATTGTATTAGATAAAAGAGTGTTAAACTAGAATTTTGAGATTGATTAGGGGTCCGCCACATTCATCATTTTATTACAAGACGTACTTTTATAAGCTGAAAATATATTAGGTGTGTACATACTTTTAGTAGGACAGTTAAAGTATTTCGTTGTTTTGAGTAGAAAGGAATGAGTTAATCGTTTGGTAAGGGTAGAAATCCGATGGAAAAGCCAAAAGTCGTAAAAGAGATCCAATATATAATAAAATAAATTGACTATGACATTATTGACATTTACTAACAGTCAAAAAAGTGTTGTCATTTTGCAGTTTTTAAATAATATGGATTAATCGATATTGATTTCGGACCAGGTTATCAATCTATATATTTGGTTCAATATATACATTAAAAATGCACACGTCAAAAATGTTTAAGGACCAACTAAGGATTTGCAAGTCACTAAAATCATTTTGAGTAGAAAAAATATCAAATCGATTAAGAAGAAGTGATAATAAAATGATAATCGATTTAATATTATGATTTCTTTACTGGCAACGTCTTATCTATTTCGTTTTGGCTATTTAGACGCTAACACATCTTTTTAAACATCTTTATTGAATAAATTTCTCGGCATACTTTTAGTAATGCCTATAAATTAAGTTATAAATAAACATGATTATTCAACAACAAATTGAAACTCTATTGTGCTGTTCATGAGTTCCTAACTGGGCCAGAAATGGGCATTGTTCTTTAAGGATTTATTGCAAACATTATCGATATCTTATCGAAATTCATTTTGAGTAAGCACATCACTAGTCTAGTTAAAATTTACGACATTTGTATATTTATCTTTCTCTTACATGAGAAAAAAAATCATAAGTCAGAGTGAGGTACAAGGTTGCTATTCTAATGCGGTCTCCATTACTTCCTTACTTTGAGGTTCACTCTGTTATGAAAGTGCCACAGACGAAAGCTATCAAAAGTTTGTTGTGCGAAAGAACCTTTTTAGGAGTTTCATTTTAACAATCCAAAGTGTTCAGAATACAGTTGCGGCCATTTGTATTTATTAAAACAAAAATATAGAAAATATATTTTGAAAGGAGTATTTTTATTATAAAAATAAACGCAAACATATTACATTAATGTAGACGCAAGGCCGGTGATAACCTTTTATTTCACACATTATAATTTTACATACAAAAGCGTGCCCATCTTGTAAGTAAACTTTTAATACTCATAAAGAAATACAATCTATTCTGTATCGCAGACCCGTCTTTCATTTGTCGAAACAATTATTATTAAGTCCTGAAAATAATTAATATTACAAAAGCCCCCAATTTTTAATACTTAATAGCTTGTTTGCCAGAAACTAAGACGAAATAATTTATTTCTTTATCCTAGAGCATTTTTCTTGGCGTCTAAGGCTGAAGTGTGTCACTAAAAAGTTAATTATTTTTTTAAGCTGGCACTTAAGCAGAAGCCGCAGAATTTCATTTAAGCGTTAAAGTTTTCCCACTGACGTTCTTAAATCGCCTGCAATGTTTTCTCCGTACGCGCCTGGCACATTTTTATTTTTTTTGCAAAGTGTGGCCTTAGCTGCTTCTCGTTTAAATTATCTTCAAGTTGCTGTTTTACAGCCGACCGACGCAGACGATTGATACCCGTTATCGAGTAAGGATACAGCAAACCATTTAAATTCTTTTAAACTATCTATTCTTGTTGCAAATATTTTAAATAGTCTGCTCTGCAGCTGGAAATCTTGAGTTTATCTATTTTACTTAGGTGCCGTCTGTTTCTTTTTTTGGTACTTACAAGTCAAATTTTGCGATTGATATACCGTAAGTTAGTAAGTTGGAACATGTGTTGCCAAATACCATCAAATCATAATAAAAAGGGCCAGGTTTCAAGTGATAAATGAATGTAAAAACTATAAGGTAATTGTAATTTACTAGGTATGTGTATAATATTAATTATAGAATAGCCTCTTTATGTTCGTGAGACGCAAAACAAATAGTGGTTTATTTTTTACAACTATAGTGAGAAATCAAAAAGAGTTTTTTTAAAGCTGATGAATGTTTTTTCTTGTTGCGATCATAGCATAATGAATAAAAGAAAATTGTTAGGAAACAATTAAAATCTTAAACACATTGTTTTAAAAATTTGAAACTTACTAAAGTAAAACTGCCTCGTTGGTCTCGCGGCATAAATGTGCGCGTGGGATCGGGAGGTCCCGGGTTCGATTCCTGGGTCGGGCAGTGTTATTGGGTTTTTCTGTCACGAAATTCTCAGTAGCAGCACGGAGTCTGGAAATGTGCCCGGTACGGCAATAGGCTCGCCCCTTATTACGTGGGACTAAAGTATATATGGCGAAAAGTGGGTGTAGAAATACACCTCTGCCTACCCCTTCGGGGATAAAAGGCGTGACGATATGTATGTATGACGATATGTAAAGTAAAACCTTCGAATAGTTTTCTCGTGATACGAGCCATTATGCTACGTCTATAGGTGATCGTTAGTCGCCAGATTGGTATGATCACGGAAACGACTGCTTCAACTGATTTATATTCCTACTGCACGTGTTTCGCAGTCATTTTATAAATCTGCAATATTTTTCATTCGTTGCGAAATTAAAAAATTAAATACGGGTCACGCGGGTTCATTTAAATTGTATTATGGGTAACAATGGTGTAATACTGGCAACTTTACTGACATGTATGTTACTCAATCTGTTTTTTAATACTATTCCACATCTGATGGCGAGTGGTTCATTGACACAGAACACGAACATGTGTATTTATTTAATATCGTAAGAAAAAGAAACAGTAAGAGACAGGAACCGTAACCATCCTATCCTTCAGTGGAATTATATTATAAATGATTGTGTACTCCTAGATATTTTTTTCTTTTTAATCGTGGAGGGATTATCCTGGGAATGAATCCTTTATCGCAAGATACCATGCAAACATTCAAGCGATACATTAAAAAAAGGACACCTAGATTCAAAACAACATTTAATTTTGTGCTTCACATAGGTGTCTCGTATGGTCTAACCTAACCTAACTCAAAACACGCGACACAGTACCAAACGGTGAGTCGGCCAATGAAACCACTACGTCATTCGTGCAGCCGAATTTCATGTCAATACTAAATTTTATGTACACTAATTTAGCCGACAAAGATTACCGTCAGAATTATAACTTTATGGAATTATCAGAAATATATCAGTATAACTTTATGGTATTATTAAGTTACAATTTTTTCTTCAGAGGAAGAGTATACGTCTATTATCTAAATAAGTACTGAATATATTCCTCACATATAACAATTCCATGACTTCAACTTAAATGAAATTATAGAGCAGCCGGCTTTAAACTGTTGTTTCTCAGTAACATAGAATGAGCTGGGTTGACGGGAAATTAAAGGAAAACAGAGCCTGCATCGACTGTTTATCACGTAAAACAAGGAGCAGCTTAATCTACTGAAGGTATGTCGGGTATTGTATAGGTATGGTGTCCATAATATTATGTATGTATCTGTTTATTAACAGTCCACTCTGTATAACTTTATTATTTATTTAGATTTATGACCAGGTTATAAAAATACTTAGTTACTTGTCAATTATAACACTATCCACAGGCGAATTCAGTAAGTTAATATTATAATAAAATAATATCATATCTACATGCAATAACATTAAATAATTTTTGTCAAACATAAAATTTTAATACTCCCTGGTTCGGCGTTGCACCGAACCGTAAGTACTAGGCGATTTGGAAAAATATTAATATTGTGGACTGTATAAGGATGGCTGGTGATCGCCTAGAATAGGAAAAAGGTGAAGAGGAGTTGGAAATTATAGCTACTGGAATTTATAGGTCACGCCTTACCTCCTTTTTCTCGGCTTGACAAAATGGCGGCCGCCTGGTTCTTCGAGAGTCGGGCCACAAAGCTGATCATTCCATCTGGATCCAACCCAGAGCAACACAGACCACTCCACTACACCCGCGGGTAGTTTAGTTGTCGTTTATAGTATAAAACGGTAAAATATTGCGGTATTGCACGTGTTCGGCGCGGCGCGGGGCGGCGTAGGGACGCAACCGATCAGAGTGACGATTGATCCTTGACTCGCTCGCAGCGTCGTTGAATTCTGCGACCACTTACAGCGAGGCGTGCCTTTTGGAAGGGAAGGGATAAAAGGATCGCTCGTATTTGACACTGCCGTATGCAAAGGAATTTATAAGCTACGTGTTGACATTAATAATTATCAATAGAAAGATAGATGGCGCTACCATATCCCCTCGGCCCTAAAGGGTTGCCTTTAAAAAAATAAAATTGAACTTAGCTATGTTGGATGTACTACCGCATAATCCATCAATAGGCTAAGACAGCGATATGATATTAAAATTAATCTAAATTAACTTTAGCGAAACAATTATGACGAAAACTACAAACTAAATACTTAAACTAAGAGGTAGATCCAACTTCAGGCTAGATCTCACTGAGTTGGAAGCGGACAGAGACGTACAACAGGGCGCACGTAGCTCCCCTTCGCGGTTTTCACGGTAACAACGCGGGTTGTACCATCTTTGGAAGTATGCAGTTTCTCCACGATGGCTAACGGCCATGAAAGCGGCGGAGCATTATCATGTACTATGACGACCAACGTACCCTCCTGTATACGGAATGCAGGACTATTCCACTTGGATCTAGCCTGAAGCTGGTGGAGATATTCCGCACGCCAGCGCCGCCAGAACGACTGCACGAGTTTATCCAGCAGAGTATGTCTCTGGAGCAAGCTTGAAGAGTCTGCTTCAGGAGCCGGAAGTGACGATAGTGGCACTGTGTTCAGAAAATGTGCAGGGCTTAACGCGGATGGTTCTGCAGGGTCACTACTCAATGCCGTGAGCGGACGCGAGTTGATCAGCGCCTCGACTAGTGCAAGGACATTTAAAAGCTCTTCGTAAGAGAGGATCTGTTGACCTATAACTTTAAAGAGATGCTTTTTAATTACTTTGACCATGCTTTCCCAACATCCACCGAAATGTGGTGATGCTGGCGGAATAAACGTCCAGTCAATATGATTTATGGAAAGTTCCTCCTGAAGACAAGTACGATATTTTTCCCTGAGAAACTTATAAAGATCGCGTAAATAAGAGCTTGCGTCCACGAAACAAGTGCCGTTATCCGTGAACAAACACTGTATAGGGCCGCGTCGTGAAAGAAATCGTTTAAGGGCTGCCAGGAATGACACCTTGCTTAAATCCGTCGCAACTTCAATGTGCGTAGCGCGCGTCGTTAAGCATGTAAAAATACATAGCAAAGCTTTACGGCTTTTAACACCTCGACCACGCACTGACGTATACTGCAGTGCTCCTGCGTAATCACAACCGGTGTGTGTAAACGCTTTATCAACCTGATTGACGCGCTGGCTAGAAAGATCTGCCATGGGAGGGAAAATCGGACGCAGACGAAATTTGAAACAGACGTTACATTTATGTATTCTGTGACGAATTATTCGTCGAGCGGCTAAAACCCAATATTTATGCCTAAGTAAGGACATAAGCAACTCTGGACCAGCATGGAGGTGCTTCTTGTAATAAAAATCAACAAGAAGGTCGACAACATGATCATGACGCGGTAGAATGCAAGGATGCTTGTAGTTATAAGGTTCATCCGAATTTGACAGACGACCACCAACGCGTATCACGCCGTGCTCATCGAGAAACGGCTTGAGCCTAAGAATAGCGGGAGAACAAGGTACATTATTTTTCAAATTTTGAATGTCGTTACTAAAATGAACAGCCTGTACAGCTCGTAGTAACTTATATTCTGCAAATTCAAGGTCAGTACTTGAAACAAAAGTCCCATTAGGTAGGTGCCTAAGAAACCTACAGACATAAACGATGGCGCGGAGTAACTTAGACCACGATGACATGCGTAGTGCGAGTGCATAGATCGGAGATTCAGCAACCTCGACAATCTCGGGATGAGAAACAGACTTCCGTTCGGGTAGATCCTCGTCCTCTGCACTGTGGTCAAAGGGTTGCATGGGCCACTCTGACGGATCATGGGAAATTCAAGAGGGCCCACGATGCTACAATGGATGATGCAGAAGATTAAGTGGAGTAACACCACGAGACAGGCAATCAGCGGGGTTCTCAATACCCGCGACGTGATTGAAACAAGTAGCAGGAACAAGTTCAATTAATTTACTAACGCGGTTGGCGACAAAAGTCTGCCAGCGGTGAGGAGAAGAATAAATCCAAGTGAGCACTATTTTGGAGTCAGAAAACGCGTATATTTTATTGATAGGGTGGTGGGGCAAAACTGTGTCTTGAACCTTGCGGAGCAACTGAGACAGCAGAAGGGCCGCGCACAACTCCAGTCTCGCAACTGAAATGGTTTTAATAGGCGAGACCTTGGACTTGACACAAACTAACTGCACCGAGTAGTTAGAACCAATGCAGACTTGCAGATATACGACTCCGCCGTAAGCACGCTCGCTGGCGTCAGTGAAACCTATTAAGTTGATGGTACATCCATCTACCAACCCAAGATGACGCGGAATAGTAATTTGATTGAGCGCGGTAAGCTCAATACAAAACTGGCTCCAAGCGGCGACAATATGGTCAGGGGGTGTTTCATCCCACTCACACTTTGATAAACAAAGTTCTTTGATCAAGAGCTTGGCGTACAAAATTGTGGGAGCCACAAAACCCATTATATCCCATAGTCGAGCCACTGTGGACAGCATAGTGCGTTTGGTGCACTTATCATCTGGCGGTGAAACCTCAAACCGAAAACTATCACAGGATTTGTCCCAGCGTAAACCGAGAACTTTATGCGGTACAGACTTCTCAAACTCAATGTCTGGAGAAGCTTTATGAGAATCAGGTATGCGTGCGAGAACCTCCTTAGAATTGCTTGTCCATTTGACAAAATCGAACTGGCCTCGCTTGAAAAGCTGAATAAGCTCTTCACAAAGCGAAATTGCTAGCGGAACGGATATGACACTACAGGCAATGTCATCCATATACAAAACGGAAGTAGCAACAGCTGCTGCGGCGGGAAAGTGATCGCCTTCATCAGCGATCAACTGGCGAACAACTCGTAACGCGTGATATGGGCTAGACTTGAGTCCAAAACAAACACCACTGAACTGATACACGGATAAAGGTTCCTTATTGTTAAAACGATAAAAAATCCGTTGAAATCTACGGTCAGATTCACAAACGCCGATACTGAGAAACATTTGGCGGCAATCAGCTGACAGAGCGATTTGGAAAAGACGAAACTTTATTATGATGTCATATAAATCATCCTGTAGATTAGGGCCGGCATGCAAAATGTCATTAATCGACTGACCCGATGTAGTCTTACAACTAGCATCTAAAACCACACGAAGTTTAGTAGAGGTTTTATCTTAGAGAACTACGCCGTGATGCGGGATATAATATGAGGGAAGATAATTGCCCTCGTTGTTTACAACTACACTCAAAAAACCTTTATTTAGGTAGTCACGAATGACATCATTATAGGCGCCGCGTAACTTAAGTGATGCATCAACTTTACGTTCTAAACAATGAAAACGTCTAAGCGCAGCAGCGTACGAGTCGCCTAACGAATAAGAGTCACCATAGAATGGCAACGCCACAACGTATCTGCCACTGTCGTCCCGAACAGTGGTAGCGCGGAAATGTTGTTCACACTCGAGATCCTTACGGCTCATCGAGGGCGGTGCGGTAATCTCTTCGAGCTCCTAAAATCGCTTGAGAAGAGAATCAATATTATTTTCTTGAAGAACAGAACAACAACAAGACATAATATAATGAGAAGTATGTAACGTAGGTATGGTACTCATAATCACATACCCAAATACCGTCTCAATAGCGGGCGGTAAATTATGTTGCTCACTACGTACAACTTTAGGTAGTAACAAGTGCGGAAATATTGAAGCTCCGATCAAAACATCAATGTCTGCCGGATTCGCAAATTCCGCGTCTGCTAGCGGTAATGTCTCGAGATGTGTGAGTAGTGATACGTCCACATTAGCGTTCGGCAATGTGTCCGTAATACGCTCCACGATAAGCGAAGAAATGTTAAAATTAATATTCCTATCAAAACGCGAATGTATTTTAACATCTACGGAACCCTTGCAATGTTTTTCTGACCCCTCGATACCCTTGACTACTAAGTTAGTATTTCTAAAGTTATCCCACAGTACGAGGCGTTTGAAACAATCAAGTAATAAAATTACTCTGTGACGCACTATCGAGTAAACAACGAACTATGTGCGGTGCGTTATTAATATCATAAACGATAACTTGCGCTGTCGCTAATAGAACCGTCTTGGACGCCGTATACTGCGGTTTGGCATCGCGCTGAGCACGACAAGCACGCGAGGGTTGTCCGCGTGTGTGCGCTGCCCGCGCAATGGACGTCGTACACAACGATACTTCGCACTGAGACGCGGAGGGGGAAGCCACCGTGGCCTGCACCTGCAACGTAAGTGGGCCAATGTTACCGGATTGGCCCGACAGCGGATAACTTTTATCAAAGTGTAATCATGAGTGATGTCGTTGATTATATGAACGACACTTCGTTTTACTAGAACAATCACTCGTTTTATGTTTTATACTTAAACAATTAACGCAAGCTTTGTTTTCTTTTACACATTTGTAACGAGCAGTCGGATTTAAATTATTAAAGGCGGGACATTTATAGAAATGGTCGTGTACTATATTACTGCACAGACACTTCTGTGAATTATTATTATTAGATTCCGAGCATGCTACGTAAGATTGCGGATTAGGGACCGAGTTATTATTGCTATTTCGCGCTTTATTCGACTTTTATTTGCTATTATTATTATTAGACGAGCTAGATGAACTGGACTGAGTATTATGAAATATTCGACACTGATCTTTGATGAAAGAAATAAAACTATCTAGTGTAGGTATTTTATGATTACGTTCCGTCATCTCGAATGCACGAATTGTTTTTTTGTGTCAAACTTTTTTAAAGCGAGTTGAAGAAACATAAAGTCGGAAAGATCTTTTAATTTTAAGTTTTTAAGGGAATTAACTGCGGTAACAATTGTCACATATTGCGGTATATGTTTTCTATAAACAGCTGGAAATTCGAAACAGACGCGGCACCGGACAATTTAAGATTTAAAGCTTGATCAAAGTAAATAGACGCTAGAACACGAGTATCTTGATACCTATCAAGTAGTGACTGGAATATGACCTGATAGTTCTCAGCACTAGGTGTGACACCTGCAAATACGGACTGGGCCTTCGGTGACACCTTACCTATTAAATAGTACAACCTGTCAGCATCTGTCACAGAACCATTATCGTGCACTGTAGACTTAAAACTCGCATAGAATAATGGCCAATTTCGTATATCGGCATCAAATGACATAAGCTCAAATGGCGGTAATCTCGGCGCTCGAACCGGTCTGGCAGAAACGGGCTGCGCGGTATATTTACCCTCCAATTGTAATTGTATGCGCTTGATAATACAATAAAGATCTTCGAATGAGGTGTACGCCTGATAATTTGGCTGTTCATCAGGATTAATAGAAAGCAATCTTGCGTTATAATCGTCTAACAACTTATGAAAATCTGTTCGAATACTACCTACTGTCACACAATAACTAATAAATGATTCCCTTTTATTATCGGAAGTAGCGGCAGTTTTTGAGCGCTCGTAAATGTTTTGAATACGCTCAAATAAAATATTACGTTTAGCTTCCAAGATTGTCAGCTCTTTTTCTTCCGACATGCATGGCTTCTTTTGTTGCGCCATGTTTACGTATGTATAAGCTAATGAGACCGAATCAAAATAAGATTACCTCAAGTACCTATTATTTTACCTAAGTAGGTGTTTATGCGGTAGTTATTCGTAAGTAGGCAACAACTTTAAGGCGGCGGAATTAAAAGGTGCTTGAAATATGGAATTTACAAGACAACTATGATAGTTCCAGTAATAATCATTGGGTTAGTAGGTAGCTACATAAAAGTATATTACCTACGGAAGCGTGCCGAAATAACCACGTAATGGGTATGTAAATGGACTAGGAGTATAGCTAGGTGCTATAACTACCTAGGTAGGTACTTCTAGAAGATACCTATACGCGAGTTAAACGAGAGGTTACTTATAAACGCAAATGAATCCGGCTTCGTACGGACCAAAAAATAGTTCGGCGTTGCACCGAACCGTAAGTACTAGGCGATTTGGAAAAATGTTAATATTGTGGACTGTATAAGGATGGCTGATGATCGCCTAGAATAGGAAAAAGGTGAAGAGGAGTTGGAAATTATAGCTACTGGGATTTATAGGTCACGCCTTACTTCCTTTTTCTCGGCTTGACAAAATGGCGGCCGCCTGGTTCTTCGAGAGTCGGGCCACAAAGCTGATTACTCCATCTGGATCCAACCAAGAGCAACACAGACCACTCCACTACACCCGCGGGTAGTTTAGTTCTCGTTTATAGTATAAAGCGGTAAAATATTGCGGTATTGCACGTGTTCGGCGAGGCGCGGGGCGGCGTAGGGACGCAACCGATCAGAGTGACGATTGATCCTTGACTCGCTCGCAGCGTCGTTGAATTCTGCGACCAATTACAGCGAGGCGTGCCTTTTGGAAGGGAAGGGATAAAAGGATCGCTCGTATTTGACACTGCGGTGTGCAAAGGAATTTATTAGCTAGGTGTTGACATAATTAATTATCAATAGAAAGATAGATGGCGCTAACACTCCCGTCGCTTTATATAATGGAAATTATTTTATTTCAAAAAAAATATCTTCATTTATTTCCGTGTTTATCAGATAATGTTGTTCGTAGTCGACGTGATAATAACAGACTACAGATTCATCCAGCGAACACAGCGCTGCTGCACAAAAGTGTAATATGTATGGCTGCAAAAAAAAAATTTTTTTTTATTTTTTATTTAACTTTTGCACAGCACAATAAATATGTGGCACATAGGCGGACTTAATGCCTTAGGTATTAATTTAACATTAGTGATGCAGAGATAGTAGATAGTAGGTGCGTGATTCATAATCATCATCATCATCAGCCTGCCGTAGTCCACTGCTGGATATAGGCCTCTCCAATGGCACGCCACTGAGCCCAATTTTCGGCTCTTCGTGTCCAGCCGCTGCCAGCCACTTTGCGTATATCGTCACTCCACCTAGCCGGAGGGTGTCTTACACTACGTTTGCCAAGGCGCGGTCTCCACTCTAGAACACGGCTACTCCATCGGTTATCGGTTCTGCGACAGATGTGACCAGGCCACTGCCACTTCAACGTGCTAATTCTCTGAGCTATGTCGATTAGCTTGGTTCTTTGTCGGATCACTTCATTACGAATTCGATCCTTCAGAGAAACTCCGAGCATAGCCATCTCCATAGCTCGCTTAGCGACCTTAAATTGGTGGACTAGTCGCACCGTCAGTGTCCACGTCTCGGCACCGTAAGTCATAACGGGTAGGACGCACTCGTTGAAGACTTTTGTCTTAAGGCTTTGCGGTAGGGATGACGAAAAGACTCGACAGAGTTTCCTATATGCCGCCCAGCCAAGCTGTATTCTTCTGCAAGCCTCCCTCTCGAAGTTGTTTCTACCCAACTGTAAGGTTTGCCCAAGGTAGACGTACTCCTGAACAACTTCGAGAGGGACCCCGTTTAGGATAATCGGTTCCGGAGAGACATGTTCATTGAACATTATTTTGGTTTTATCCAAGTTCATCTGGAGACTGATGCGAGCAGAAAAATCAGCTAGGCTGCTCAGCATATGCTGCAAGTCTTGCACGGTTTCAGCCACGATAACGATATCGTCTGCAAATCTTAAGTGTGAGAGGTACTCGCCGTTTATGTTAATACCACGTCCTTTCCAGTGCAGCGTCTTGAACATATCCTCCACTTCATTTGTGAACAATTTGGGGGAGATAACATTCCCTTGTCTCACACCTCGATGCAGGTGGATAGGTTCAGACTGCTGGTTCTGTACTTGGACGGTCATAGTCGCGGGCCATACAGACCTCTCAGCACTTGTACGGACCGCCAATCGATTTGGCACCGTTGCAAAGACTCCAGAACAGACCAGGTTTCGATGGAGTCAAAGGCCTTCTCATAGTCCACAAACGCTAAGCACAGAGACTGATTATACTCCTCTGTCTTCTGTATAATCTGCCGCACTGTGTGGATGTTGGTCTATGGTGCCATACCCTCCTCGAAAACCGGCCTGTTCGGGCGGCTGAAACTCGTCGAGTCTACGCGCGAGACGGTTCGTCATGACTCTGGAAAACAGCTTATAGACGTGGCTCAAGAGCGAGATCGGTCGATAGTTCTTCAACAGAGTTTTGTCTCCCTTTTTGAAGAACAAAACGACTATGCTCTTGCTCCACGTCCTTGGAGTTCTCCCCGAGAACAGGACAGAATTAAATATGCGTTGGAGCTGCACCAGTATAGGTTTTCCACCTGCCTTTAGCAGCTCCGTCGTAATTCCATCTTCCCCGGGGGCTTTTCCATTTCTTTTTTTGTTGATGGTGATTATTAGAACATTATTTGGAATGTGTTATAATGATGACAAATGTTACTTAAATTATAGATACATATTTAAAATAAATACATAAATATATATTAATAAATATATAAAAATAAATACATTAATAGTACGGTGTTTTTAACCTAAAAAAAGCCCTAACCTTGACATCCAAAGTAAAAGTTTTATTTTTTTTAACTCCAAATTGTTCTATATAACCCTCTTATTGTTTGGTAAAAAGTTACACCATTTTGAGCGTCGGGTGGGGGGAGGGGGAGAAAAAGTAGGAAATTTAGTAGTTTTTTTAGTTGTTTGGAAATTGGTTGAAAACTAAGCTGTTTAGCACAAAGAGTGTTATATACAAAAATATTCTACATGAAATTTTAACTAAAAATGTCCTATGCATATTCCCTGTAACATTTACGGTTCATGAGTTGCAGACGGTGTAAAAATAAAAATGATATAATTTTTAAGGTTTTTTTTTCCAAATAAAGCTATATAGAAATAAGTAAATGATTTAATTAAAGAGTAATAATATACCACAGTATTATATTCAAAAAGAGGCTAAGAGGCACCATAGAAGGTTGAAAAAGTAAAAATAATTGTTAAGAGAAACGTGGTAGTACAAGCAGGCGTGGCCGCCATCATAGTGACCTTGGACCGCGGGCCGCAACCAATGGCGGTTCTGTCTTCTGCACCTGTTGTCTGCCCCCTCCATTCCACCCCTCCCTCACGCACTGTCACAGATCGATCGATATTCTTCTTCAGTCGTCTTATGAGACAAGTTGAGTACGTTTGTGCGTGGTACTTCTAGTGCAGTTTTGCTATAAATTTTTTATAGTTGGTGTTTATAGTAACGTGCGAATTATGTGAAAATCACTTGAGATAGTGTGTTAGTTATAGCAATATAGTGATTACGTATGTACTCATTATGGAAAAGCGACTGTTGTTTTTGATGGTTACGAACGAAGTAACACAAAGGATCAAGAACACCTACGAAGATCACGTTCCAACATTGTGGTCAAAGTAGAAGACTCAATCCATGTCAACATAAATCAAAATGAATTTTAGCTAGTGCTAAAAACAAGATGGGTCTAATAACCCTCCTTTCATCGCACTTGCAACAATGTGGTTGCACAGTTCTTCAAGCATCGGGTGATGCTGACCTATTAGTAGTCTTAACAGCTATTGATGAAGCAAAGAAAGATGTTCAAACGTGTGTTATTGGTGATGACACGGACTTATTAGTATTGTTGACTGTCCACGCACCTTCAGGGAATAAACTGAAAATGGTCGTACCTAAAAAAGGAAATCACCAGGAAAAAGTGTACATTATTTCTGACATTCAGCAAGGCATTGGGGATATGAAAGATGTACTTCTGGTTACATACGCCTTCACAGGATGTGACACTGTGTCTGCTGTCTATAGGAAGGGAAAAATTGCACCTTATAGGAAAGTTCAAGCCAACACCGTTCTTCGTGAAAAACTTCTGGTCTTCAACAACCCCAAAGCCGACCCCAGTGCAGTGGCTGATGCAGGAAATTACTTCCTACTTGCAATGTTTGGAGCCAAGAACACTGAAGATCTAGATTGTCTCCGCTACCAGTCCTACTTGAAAACGATTGCAAAGCAGCCTATACATGCATTACTGAAGTTGGATGCACTACCCCCCACTTCAGGAGCGTCCAGACAGCATTCATTTAGGACCTACCACCAGGTACAACAGTGGCTGAATGAAGATAAGGATCCACCCGAGTGGGGTTGGAAGAAGATTGGCGACCACCTGACACCAATTACAACAGCACGTCCTGCAGCCCCCCAGGAATTACTGTCCCTTATAATGTGTACTTGCAAAGATGAATGCGTTCGTAATTGTGAATGCAGAAGGAGTGGTCTAAACTGCACTAGCATATGCAGCAATTGCTCAGGCCAAGCATGTGATAACATGGACAATAATAACATCTTAGACGACGAGCTAGAGGAGGAGGATAATGTGCTGGAGGATGAGTGAAGTTAATAAAGACATTGAACATTCCAAATTTGAAAGATATTTATGCTTAAGAAGTGAATTTATGTTGCAATGTTCGTAGAAAGTTCAGGGTGGGTTTCTCCGTACCACAGGTTTATATGGCCTAGGCCTGTGGAAGCCTCTTTTCCCTTAAAAAAGAGTGCCCCTTGATAAGGTGGTGAGGTTGTCGTTCCTTCAAGGGCTTATCACTAACATACCACCGGCCACTGAAATAGCAACATTCTTTTACGAAGCTTTTTTAAAAAATTATCAAAATTACGAAAAAGTTAACATTTATACCGTCTGTAACTCTTAAACCGTACAATTTAGAGTGATTATGAAAAGTACCATTCTTATTTAAAATTTAACGTAGAACATTTTTGTATATAACAATGTTTAGGATAAACCGCTTAGTTTTTGAAATATTTACGAAAAACTAAAAATCTAGTGATTTTTCAAATTCCCCACCCCCTCACCCCCAAACCCGACGCTCAAAATGGTGTAACTTTTTACCATAGAATAAGGGGACTATGTAGGGCAATTTGGTGTTGGAGGAAAGCTTTTACTTTGGATGTTGAGGTTTAGGTCTAATTACACCGTACTATAAGTATTTATAAGTATAAATACAAATATATGTATATGAATAAATACTTGCAAATTCTAAATATATATACATAATAATATATACGTCAGTGAATACAGTCATTATGATATTATTATGCCATTTTACTCCGTACAAACTCTCGAGGCTTTAGTTTGAAAGTGAGCCGATTTTTAATAGAATTTCAAGTGCAATTAAACAATTGAATACAAATTTACTACGATAGATATTAAAATCTATATGAATTAGTAAATGTTATTATAATTTAAATGATTTTTTGAATGATAAACTATGAATATCTGTGTAAATATTATGTCAACCCTGTGATGTCGACCGTATTTTTCTGTATTATTGTTTAAAATTTTTGTGTAAAATTGCTGTGTAAAATTTTTGTGTTGTAGTAATTCTTAATGTGCTATTCGTAATCTTAATAACTTGATTTATAGTTGTACACCATAATGGTAAGTCATATGGAACTTATTTTCTTTGTACATAACACCTTTGTAATTATTACCACCTATGTTTAGCAAATAAATTATTCCTATTCTTAGGTCAGAATAAATTGCTTTAAATCATCTGTGTTATTTATTGCGGTTTTTCGATTCCTTCGTATTAACACAATAATAAAACGACTGAGAAGGAGCACGTTATTGTACCTTTAAAAATCTGTCATTAAATGTATTACAATATTTGACCAATTAAAACTCTTCGAAGAAAAACTTAAATATCTTAATCTCAAATAGAATGTCTTAGTTAAACCGAAAAGTATATCACAGCACATGAATGGTGTAATTTATTCAGATATTCTGCGGCGCATAAAGATTGTCAATATTCTCAATTTTCTTTTATTTTGCATTGAAAGCACTCTAAAATTGCCAACGATATGATTGATAGTGCGGTGTAACGTGAATATGTAAAACATACAATGATTGAAAATGTTGTATAGTGTTGGTATTCATACAAAATAATTTTGCGGGTCTTAACAGTGTAAACTTAACTTATTTAAGGTATAAATACCTATTTGTTTTCGACGTTTTGCTCGTTTTTCACCGAGCGTGGTCGCGGAGAGATTGATGAGAGCTCAGCGCCGTCTTGTGGAAGTGCGGGTTTCGGCACCTACCCTCACTTGGTCTATATTTAAGTTCGCAATGTCGGTACTCCGACACACCAAACTAATAATGTCTTCACACTGTTGAGATTTATCACTGCTCGCTGTTTACATTTGCTGATGACTGGATTCGAGAAAGATGAGCGAAACGTCGCGAAGCCTTAAATAAGTTAAGTTTACGCCATTAAGACCTGCTAAATTATTTTGTATGATGTATACAAATCGTGAAAGATTCAAATTGTGTGTTGGAATTGTTGCAATATTAGCTGAGGTAGTAAATATAGGAGATCAGGCGATCATGCATCTTCTTTTCATTACGCCATCATCATCGTTCTAGCAATATCCCAGTTGCATCCAAGACTTTCGTTTTTGAGCCAGAGCTCTGCGTAAGAGTCTGTTGCTATCTGCGCTCAGCTATCTCTCTTCATAACACCATAGATAGATAGAAAGAAAATTCTTTATTGTACACCAGATATAATACAAATGCTACATATAACATTATTCAATTTTACAAATGTACAATAGGCGGCCTTATCGCTATAAGCAATTTCTACCCGGCAACCTTGGGATGGACTGGAAGAGATCAGATAAATAAAAACAGTGGTGTAGTCATAAAATGAAGTAAGGATCCATATATACATACACAAGTACATCAATACATAAATAGATGAATACATGAATACATAAATAAATATAATATACATATAGCTATACAAAATACATACATACATAGTCTCGCGCCTATAACCCCGAAGAGGTAGGCAGAGGTGTAATTCTACACCCACTTTTCGCCAGATATACTTTAGTCCCACGTAATAAGGGGCGAGCCTATTGCCGTACCGGGCACATTTCCAGACTCCGTGCTGCTACTGAGAATTTCGTGACAGAAAAACCCAATAACACTGCCCGACCCAGGAATCGAACCCGGGACCTCCCGATCCGACGCGCACATTTATGCCGCGAGACCAACGAGGCAGTATACAAAATATATAGGTACATTGAACTAAATAGAATATAAAATTCAGTTACATAGCCAAGTAATGCTGTTTTATTGCGCTTTTGAATATGCCAAGCGATTTTGCTTGCCTAATTTCTATCGGCAACGCATTCCACAAGCGTACTGCTTGCACAGTAAGGGATTTGTCATAGAAATTTGTGGAATGTGTTGGCATCGGCAGCCTCAAATCCTTAGACGACCTCAGAAACTTTGCATGTGTGTCATGAATGAACTTAAAACATTCTTTGAGACGGTTGAATAGGATATTATACAGTAATGTAAGAATGTGAGTATTCCTGCGAAGACGAATTGGGAGCCACTTGAGTTTGTTACGAAATTCTGATACATGATCATATTTACGTAATCCAAATATGAATCTAATACAAAACTTTTGGAAACGCTCAAGTTTATGAAGTTGCTCCTCAGTGAGGTCAAGATAGCTGACATCAGCTTAATTGAGTACTGGGAGAAGTAATGACTGCAAGCGCAATTTTAGTGGACGTTGGGAGAAAATTCCGCAGCCTACGCAACGAGCCTGCTGACGCGAATAGTTTTCGACTAGTCTCTTGCATTTGAAAACCCCAGGATAAAGTTTTATCCATGCATAACCCCAAATTTTTCACGTGATCAGTAAAAGCTAATACGATGCCGTTGAATTGAATCTCAGGCAGCATTGACCAATTTAACTTAGAGATCATTCTGGGACTGCCGATAAGAATTATTTGCATTTTACATGGATTAATCTTGAGCCCATACTTTTTACTCCACTCACAGATTTGTGCTAAGTCCGAGTTTATATCAGAAAATACATCTGCTACCATTTATATCGTCTTAAATTACACTGTAGTCTAAGATCTGTATATTTATCAATTTGTTTAATAGACAAATCTTATATTAAAATGCTACTTTACTGCGAACACGATGTTAAGGATTTTCTGCAAAAAATCTGTCATGAAAAGCAGTTGATATAATTTTTTTGCCTACCCATTCGCGATATATTTTTTAACATGCAGAATTTGATATAAAATACATTAACCAGATCGTTGAAGCTCACTCTTTTACGGATCTCTTACTACTAGCTGTGGTCACGAAATGAACAGTCTTCTTGTAATCACTGTTGATAAAACCCATGACGAAACGTCGAGATCAGAGTCTAAAGTGGGAACTGAACTAGCAATCTCCTTTATCTTCAAAACTTCTAGATAACTTTGAACCTACTTGTAATCTACGATTAACATTGTCCTTTGAGATATGTATAGTCACGAGCATAACTATATTACTATGGACAGATTAGCAAAAATATCTGTCCCAAGAATGAGTTCAATAATATCTGTCTGCACGTACGCAGCAAAAATATCTGATATTATCAGGCAGCGTAATAAAGTAGCATCAAAATGATGTGATGACAATGTCGAAGCATAAATATCTGATGTGACAGGTGGCAAAATGTTATGATGCCTTGTGGAGAGCTAATATATGTAACGTTTTCTATTTGTGTAATTTGCATTGATTCCGCCCTAAGAGCATAAATATGTGACACCAACTAGGTGGCAATAATATCTCACATATAATTTATAAACAATAAAATATTTGATATTATGTATAGCGCCGGTAAAATGGGCCACGAATATGAACTAAAACACGTTATAAATATTTTTAATTTCTTTGCCTAATCAACTTAATAAAATAATGATTTTAAGCGAGTATATAGGTCACCGGAGAATGACAAGAACCGCAAATTTATAAATTTCCTAAGAAATGTATAAACTTTCGTAGGATTCTAAACGAGAGATGAATAGTATTATTTTACGCCCACATTTTCGCAAATGGCGTAACTTACGAATTCACACGTAAAATAATAAGTAAGCAATTACCAAACGCCATGTGCGCTCTGATTGGTTGAATAAGTCACGTGTTTTTTCCTTCCTCTCCACCGCCATTGTTCGCCACTTTAACGAATAAACTAGAACTTTATCGATGTTTATGAGCCTAAGTTACCGGAACCATGCTTCGCAAGGCTCCTATTTTCTGTTTAGGGTCACAAGAAAACCTAACATAACCTATTAAGTTGAATTGATACCGACCTTTATTATCACCGACCGACGAATCAGAGAGCAGTATGTTATTTGCCGTATTTTAAAGAAGCGTAAATTAATGCGAAATTTCTGTGATTGGTTGAACCGTTTAGAATCTTACGAATTGATATCCGTTAGTTAATAAATTTACCACGAGACGTTGTAAGAATATGGGCGTAAAATAATACAATTTATCTCCCGTTTAGAATTTCCTAGTAAATCAAATTATACATAATGAATTAAAATCGAGTTAATCCACCATTTGCATCATTACGTCCTGTGGCCTCTCTTGCATTGTAGAACTATATTAGCACATTACTTGCGAGCCTCGGAGTAACTCCCAAATATCAAAGGTGTGACAACGTAGAAAATCATGAGTTCCAGCCAGAGTTGGATCCTATTGTTGAAACATTGAGCTACACAGATTCTCAATGGGATTCAAATCAGGGCTCTCTGAAGGGAAATTGAGGAACTTTAAGGCCTCTCTTTGAATATTAACTTTTAAACCACTCACGAGTTATTCGAGAGCAATTAATGGAATATGTGCATCGAATAGTATCCATGTATGTATTCATACATGGATACTATTCGATGTTTCGATTTCATTGGATTGACGATAACTCATCGTCAATCCAATGAAATCCAAAAAAATAAGTAAGGTCCGATATATTACTATAAAAACAATAGGGGATCGGACTGTTTTAAAAATAAATTGCAAATTATCATTTATCAAAAAGATTGTCTCAAATCACCACTATAAATTCTTAAATTTAAATATTGCTCTTACAGCAAATTTCATATAAATACAACCATAAAAAAGTACAGCAGTTGTTAGATACAAAACTAGCGTTTCGACAGGTGACAACAAGTTACTGATTTGACTATGCAGTCCGATACCCTATTCCTAAACTATTACTCGGCAGCCGTAGATAGAATAGATCTACTCACTACCTGCAATGAATAAATAATTTAATTCGGTCGTGATATTGGATATGTCTACACATAAGTATAGTATAAAACGACAGCCTATATTAAAACAATGTAAAATAACATTTATTTTTTAATTATTTCGTATGAATTTTAAATTAAATTCAAGATAAAATAATGTCAGATATTATTGCCACTTAGTTGATGTCACATATTTATCCTTTTAGGGCGGAATCAATGCAAATTACAGAAATATAAAACGATACATATATTTGCTCTCCACGGGGGGTCGGAACATTTTGCCACCTGTACCGTCACATATTTATGCTTTTGCATTGTCATCACATCATTTTGATGCCACTTTATTATGCTGCCTGATAATATCAGATATTTTTGCTGCGTACGTGCAGACAGATATTATTAAAATCGTTCTTGGAACAGATATTTTTGCTCATCTGCCCATAGTAATATATTTATGCTCGTGACTGTACCACGTAACTTTGTTTTGAGTACTTGTCCTGACACAAGTACTCGAAACAAACACAATAAAATACTCACGTTATTGACCACGAATGGTTAAATTCCTGTATTAGAGACATGTATGTGCATATGAAATCACAAAAAAGGTACCATTATATGGTACCTTTTTCGTCATCATTTTCCTGTCCTAGTGCTTTTGTTTATCCCAAATATATTTGGACAAAATTCACGTTCATAATCCACAGCAACAGCGCTTCACTTTACCCCAGTTTAAATAATAATATCTAGTTTAATCTACGGCTAAGGTAGTCCTCGCCATTATATTAATAAAAATTTAAACCATCACTGAAATTCATATCAACTGGACGAGTCGGCACGAGCGGACGGGGACTGTGACAAACTACGTTAACAAGTAAAACTAGCGACGTCGGAAATTCACATATTTCCTGGTATTCTAACTGAAGTTGCAAACCCAACTTTCTGATACCATTTTTTGTTGCATACCAAATTTAGTTATGTACAAAATTTGAATTGCAGCAATGTTTTTCACTGTGCAATGTTGTGGATACTTTTTATAATAGTACCTTTATTAATTTAGCAACTGAACAGATGAACAGACTAGTAAATTTCATTACGCCTTTGTGTTGGTGACGTTTGATAGCTGCGCTACAAACTATACTAGTACCTTTGACTAGCAAAACCAATATCATTAAGTAAGCTATATGTATCAAAGGTAATATTAAAATTCTATCATCTTGATGTAGATTTAAATAATCTATTTATCAATTGCTGTCATTAAAAATCGTATTGTTAATTCACTCCTACTTAAGGTACAGCATATTGGCTTCTATTTTTCTTTGTTGATGCTACGCTGAGTTTCGAGACTGAATATTCGCAAAGGACTGTACTTTACATATATCCGTTATTTTAATAATATTACATATTCTCTTGCGTTTCAAAAGTTATTCATAAGCTGAGAAGTATAGCTTATTAAAGACATAGTGATATGTCGGTAGGCTGTCAGTAATCACCGATTTTTCAGTAATCAACCAATTAACACTAGTTATAAATATCCAAAACTGCACATTGTCATACGGACTTACCCCATACCATCCTCCAACACCAATGTCCACGGTTAGCCAAGAAAACTATCAATCAATGCACAATTTAATATCGAACTCAGGAGCGGGTGTTCGAATAATAGCTAACAGCTTAGTCACTGTCTGTGCCGTTATCGTTTTTATAAAAAACTTAAACAAAGATGTCTTGTGCACACAATACACTATCACAAACTTATTTTATTGTGAGGCTTGGACAGCTTCGAAGGGTGATCTACACATGTCAAGTTTGGGGTCGTAACACAGTGTTGTAGTCGAATTTCGGTGCCTAATTAGCCATCGAAAGGTTGCGGTCAATACAAATACTCTGGCAGAAATGGTGTGTAGCTGTGATTTCTACGGGAAATATCTATAAACATCTTTATTTATCTATGATATGGATGTGAGTAACCATAAGTAAACATGTTGGTGATAGAATCTGCAAAACAATAGGACACTGCAGATTCTCTCAAACAGCCGACTCGTGAACTAGTTGAGCTTTTCCAGATCTAATATCCAATTGATATCAAATGTTGTTTGTGTATCTATTTTTACCGTGGCAAAGGCGCTGAAGCTAATCGGTACAATGCTTTATACGCGACAATGGGACCGAAGGAAAGCCAGTTCGGAGTCACAATACCGACTGGACACCGTTATTGGAAAATCGGATCACTATCGTACACACGATACACACTGCGCTTGAACTGACCTCGTTGTTGGAATATGATACAAAATACATGATTGCTTACAAAAATATTATAAAATATGTTTTGCAATTTATTTGTTTTGTATATGATCGATTGTCTAATAGATATAAGTTCTTAATTGAAGTGTCAAATGCGTTTATTGTTGCTTATATTTATAGACAAAATGAATTTGATGTTACCAGCATTTCCATAGTATTATCATGGTCAGCGTATTTTCAACTAAACTATCAATCTTGACTTTATAATGTCCGTATAGCAAAGACCGGCAATGAGGCTAATTTATGTTATGCAAGTATGTTTTTTATAAATTTAGTAAAACTTTCATATTGAATAGTTATAGCACGTGCAAATTTTATGTTGCTATTACAGCTTTTAAGATATATATATACAAAATTAATAACCAATTAATTAATTACGAAATTTATAAGCAAAGGGGAGGAAATAACATTTCTGATAGCAACTACACGATAAACTGCAAAACATTTGTTCTAATACCTAATGAATGTCTCGAACCTAATCTTATACACGACACTACCCTATTAATAACATTACAGCTAACGATATTTCCTTTAAGTGGCTTGCAACCAACAAAAGAAATAAGCTCGCTAAAACAATAAATCTATATAATACTCAATATTTGGGGCTTACACAGGCATTTACTTGCTTTTCCTTGTAAGCAACTCACGAAACAAGGCCATGTAAACATACGGAACAATAAAATGTAAAAACACTCGAGAGTGATTTATGTTTGATTTTGCCCTTACCGTCTCGAAACCAACAATTTTGAAGAATGATAGCGCTGTTTAATACTTTAATAAGATAACAGTTTTTTTTTGTTGATTAAATTAACTTGTTGACGATATGAAAGATAGTTATTAGTCTAAAAGGTACTTTCCTCTTGTGATTTATTTTGACTCAAGGCGGCAGCCAGTCAAAAACATCCTTCAATAGAAACTTTATAAGATTTGTCGGGTTGCGTGTTGTTTGACCTTAAACCCACGCACGCCTACCGTGTCTTAACCTCTGAAACGCAAGCGAGACATACGTATGTCCCAGGAAAATCTGTTCCGTCCAGCGCTTGCAGGAAACACGTATGTCCCGCAACGACAGCGCCATATTTCACTACTTGAAATGACGTTAAAATAATTTCACCAATAAGATTATGCCCCACTATTGCATTATTCTTTTTAATTCTGCATTGTAACTGGTTGTCATTATATATAGAGTTTTTTTGTAAAAATAACGACTGAAAATTGTTTGCCACAAATTCGACTTCGCGCGCGTTAGAATGATGACAGCTCTGATTTGAAAAACGTGTAGCGTCGCAATCTCGTTATTGCACTATATGTTTTATATGCCATTGTACTCGGAAACTAATCTTGTTTGCTATAAAATAAAGTAATGAAATCATCATTGTATAAATTATAACGAAAAACGATTTTCAAAATATTATTATCAAAAACGGCGGCAAATTGTAAATGCACACGTTCGCATTTCAGTTTTGTAAGATTAGTTAGGTAAAAGTCGGTATTATTACTCATAACCTTTCTTATTTATCCCAAACTAGTGAGTAAACAATAATAAAATAATAAACTAATGATTTTGATATTTACGAAAGTGTATCTAAAACGGCATAGTTTCGCGCGCGATTATGGCGGCCGTTTTGTATTCCGATGATGTGTTTAAACTTTTGTTGATTTATAAAAATATAAGTGAAGTTGATATTAATATGATATTTTTTAAGGTACATTTCAACAAAGCTTGAGTATGATATCAATAGGTACTAAACATTTTACTAGTAGATGTCTATCATATGAAACAGTTGCAGCTCCTTACAAAAATAAAATGTACAACCATTATATTTGATTGAAAAGAGTGGCCATGAGTTTTATTGCCCGTTCTTTCTCGTGGTTCTACATATTGCATTGCGAACGTGCAGTAAATGTAAATGTAGAATCATTAAGTAATTAACAAAAAAATTGACGTTCATAAGCGTCACTTTGTGGCCAGATGAATAAATGATTTTGACTTTGACTTTTGACTTTGAAAGCGACTTTGTTTTAGTGAACTTTTTAATAATAAGGATTTAAATTTTAATCGTATAAACCCAACTAAATTCTAAATTAAACATCTGGTACCTAGATGATGGAATCCTGGGCGGTGACGTAGAGTCTGTGTATCAAGATCTAGCACTTCTGAAATCAAAATTTTTATCCATAGGCTTAGAACTGAATACAAACAAATGCGAATTTTTTATTAATGACAATCTAGATAAATCCTCTATTCTTTCAAAATTTCAATATTTGGCTCCCAATATCACTCAAGTTGAAAAAAGTTCTCTTCGCCTCCTGGGGTAATTTTAGACGACGGTTTTGATTCTTTTATACTGGAAAAAATTCAAAATTTTAGTGAAATTTCTGACAGGCTACTCAAAATTAATATACATTCGGCTTTCACTATTATTCGATATTGTCTTTTTGTCCCTAAATTTACGCACGCATTACGGTGCTCACCTTTTTGGAAAAATCCAACTCCACTCATTCAAATTGACAAAATTATACAGAATACCCTGAGTAAAATTTTGAATGTGGCCCTGAACGACCGGGTGTGGCTACAGGCGTCCTTACCTGTGCGCTTGGGCGGCCTCGGCGTTCGCAAAATTACCGACGTAAGCCTACCAGCGTTCTTGTCATCGGTCCACAGCACTGCAGATTTGACTAGGAAAATTTTAGCTCCCACGCTGGTTGATTCTGAAGTGCCGTGTAAGACCGATGCCTTGAACGCTTGGAAAAATGCTTGTCCAGGAACTGAGTTACCCCGAAACTTATCCTCCCAGAGGCAATGGGATGGGCCGCTTTGCAGCGTGGTACGAGAAAACCTTTTCAATACATCGTCCAACGCTGCGGAGCGTGCTCGCCTGCTGGCTGTGGGAGAGTGGGAATCGGGCCTCTGGCTTCAGGCACTGCCATCGTCTAATATAGGTACCATGTTGGACGATACGACCTTCCGCTTCGCTACTTGCCTCCGTTTAGGTGCGTCATGTGTCTCTCCGCATCGTTGTCACTGTGGAGAGGCTGTCGATAGCCTTGGTCACCATGGCCTGTCATGCAGCAGGAGCGCGGGTCGTATTTCTCGACACGCCAACCTCAATGACATACTGCGCCGTGCTCTTGCCACCGCTGGCATTCCAGCCCAACTTGAACCTCAAGGCTTGGCACGCGACGATGGCAAAAGATCAGACGGGATGTCGTTACTGCCGTGGAAGCTGGGTAGGCCTTTGGTATAGGACGCAATTTGTGTCGATACCCTTGCGCCATCTCATCTTCCCAGCACAGCAGGTTGTGCGGGCGCTGCTGCTGCTACAGCGGAGACACTCAAACGGCGCAAATATGTACATAAATCTAATAGGAGATTATGTATTTGAGCCGTTTGGGGTCGAAACATTGGGGCCATGGGGTCCAAGTGCGCGATCACTTTTTAGAGATCTCGCAAAGAGACTTATAGACGCTTCGCGTGACCAGAGGGCTGGCACGTATTTGGCTCAAAAAATAAGTATAGCCATCCAACGAGGCAATGCTGCCAGTCTTCTGGGCACGCTTCCAATTGACTGCGATGCGGATGAGTTTCATGACGCCTTCCAAATTTTAATTTTTAATTTTTTGAATTTTCCCTTGTATATATTAATTCGTTTTTTTTTATTATTTGAAGACTTAATTTAATTATATTGTTAATTGTAAACAAATATTATAATTATGTCATTAAACACGACAATCTCTCCTATCGTATAAATGAATAGAAACGCCAATATACCTATCAAAGAAAACGATAAGTGCGAGTACGCTCCTATTCTGAAAAACCAGTATGTTTCCAACCCAACTTGAACAATTATGTAGGTGATCCCTCGCCCAAGTACTCGCACTTTTGATAATAAACGTATTATCAAACGTATTATACTTATTTATATACTTACATATCGATGCCTTACGGCCAAAAGAGGCTAACCGCCACTTTACAAACTTTACAGGAGAGTAGTTTAAAGTTCAAAATAAGTGAAAAAAAATCATAGAAAATTTTCTGTACGTTCCAAAAGTTTCAAAATTTAACCATATAGTTTTTGATTAGGTCTCTACGAAATGACATTGTTAATTAAAACAAATCACACTCCTTACACTGTTTACTGTCGCTTACCCTCAAATGGTCCTAATTATAGTAACAGGAAAAAACGTCGTAAATGAAAACAACTCAATTAATGAGTTCCAGCCCAAATGATTTAACTGCACCATTTATTTTATTTCTGCTGAAGAAAAAGAGCGTACCTGTGCTTTTTCTGTTCATCAAGTGGAGCCAATATGACATAACCGGCTATTGGTTAAAGGCAGAAGAACAAGGAAATTGTAATAAGTTAACTATCTATAAAAAATACAATAAGCTCTTTTATACAACGCGAAAGCACATTGTGATTAATTTTTATAAAATAATACATACATACTTATATACATACATTAGACTTTTATAAGTTTTTAAACTGGGTAACCAACTAAGGTATAATAATAATAATCATTTATTTGTCAAACACAGGTAACATTACAAATTTCGGTCTTGTGTGTTTACAATTTCGAGTGCGCTGTGTTTTGCCTTAAAGACATACAAATATACATATTATACAAGAATAGTCTACGCTTCATTCACTAATAAGTGAACAATAATACAAAATTAAATAAAAAGAAAACATAATGTCTTAATATAATAAAAAACAAAGGAAGTAAAAGTAAATTGTCAATGTTAAAATCAAGTTTAAAATAGAAATTTAATAATTTTTATAAAGAAATAATTTGCGATATAGATAATATAGAAATAATTTATATGTCAAACAGTCAAACAGTCAAAATAGTTACATTCAGGAATTCGTCAATATTATAATAACATTTCTCTATCAATAATTCATTAAATCTATTTTTAACCCTTTCACTGGCAGAAGCATTTTTTTATGTCAGAAAAATAAAATGTCGTTTTATGGAATCATTGTGGGTAGTTTAATAATTAATGTTCAAGAAAAAAAATTATATATGTTTACAATAAGAAAAAAACATGGTGGCAATATCCTTGCCAGCACCAGTGAGGGACCAAGAAAATCAATGAACGACGAATCGTTCATTGATTTTCTTGGTGAAATAATTTGAAACATGGATGTATAAATGGTGCCACTTTACTCCGTTCACATTCTATTTTAGACCTCTTATTATTTACTTTAGTGCTGCAGTAGCGACACCTCTTATAAGTCTCTATTTCTATAGGCCAGTGTTCATCTAATCTTTCAAAGCTGATTTCTTCTGGTACACCGTAAATTATTTTTGTCTTTCATGAGTCTCTTCCACTCGATTCTTTTTTTTTTAGTTACATAATTATTTTGGCGTTGATTGGAATGATTTTTTTCTAAAGATTTTATTATCCACCAGCTCCCTTGAAAAAACAATTCTGAATTGTTTTTGGCTCATAACATTGTGCTCTCGGGTGTATGTTTGATGTAACATATGGGCATTGGTTATTGCAACATCTATAAAAAAATATATTCGGGTCCACCATTTGCGACTTCTTCTACCCACGGAATATGATGTTCTTTTTTGGTCGAAACGATCGACACTTCCCATATGTTTTGTATATTCTGGTATTAGTAATGGGCATTTGATAGTTTTTTTTAACAGCGTAAATCGAAGTTTTCCAAGTTAGGACTTTGTTGCCAAGATTGCTTTTTCCATTCAACCTCATCTGCATCCGATTCATCATCTGATGAAGAAGAAAAGTCTGAAAAGTTTGGGATTTCTCCGGCTTCAGACACAGATGACTGAAATCTTGCAGTTTCCAATGGAGAAAAATTTTAACATCTGCTCTAGATGTAGACGGTTGGGGTGAATTTGTTAGGCCGGGACTTTCTTGTACTTGTTCCGATGCTGAGGTAATCAGAGCATCTTCACCTACTAACACAGAAAGCAAGTCTGAATCTTCAACGCACTCGGTATCTGTCACTACTTCATCATCTTCAGATAAAGAGCCATCTGGTATACCGAATAGATTTTCAAGCTCTTCTTCTATTTGCTTGTCCGCCAATACTTGTCTTCGCTTACTCTTTGTCAAAGAAAATATGAAAAGTAAAGATTACTTATATATTTCTATACAAATCTAAAACAAACCGGACAAGTGCAATGGTAATGGTAACTGGTAATGGCATATATGTTGCCACCATGTTGCCACATGATCGGAGCCAATTTTGAGAACAATTAGAAGTTATTGTTAGAAAAATTATAGTATAGCATAATTAGAATACCATTTACTTTACAATAAATATAAAATCGTAACCTGGCTACGTCGCAATATGAAGATATTCTTGGATTTTTATACAGATCGTAAACTGATGATTTTTTTAAAAATACCTCCGTCCAAAAACTTGACAATTGTCAAATGTGTCAATGTTTTATTTTTTTTAATAATCTGTGATAGGTTCATTATCACACAGAATTGGTACTTTTTAAGTAGTAGTATTGTCGTACAAGAAAAAAAATAAAAAAGTTGGTGGCATAAATATTGCCACTACCAGTAAAAGGGTTAAACAGTTTTAGTGGCATATTCTTGATTGATTCGGGTACTTTATTAGCAACTACGCCTGCATTTTTTTTAAATTTACCCGTTTTGGCCGATCCCGTGGGAATTTCAGGAAATCCCTTCTTAGTGCACCCCTACGGTCCCCAAGGAACATACATGTCAAATTTCAGCTTCCTGCGCCCAATAGCTTCGGCTGTAGCGTGTCTGTCAGTCAGTCAGTAACGAGCGAGACCAAAAAAACTTTTCTGCATTAATGTTGTTTTGCATTAATTGATGTTACTTAACTGGTTTTTATATTGAGCACGTATTGGAGCCTTGCTGACATCAGACAATCTTGTAAATAAGTGTGGATTGCATTTTACAAATAGTGCTGTTCCAATATAAGTGATGTTAATGTTAAAGTTTTTAAGGATTTAAAATAAGGAACGCAGCTGTCAGTTGATACCAAACATAGATCTTACACATCGTTTTTGAATCCTAAATACCAGCTGCCTATCAGTGGATTGCCCTCAAAACACAATGCCGTACCGTAAAACTGATTGTGCCAAGCCATTGTATGCTGTTTTGAGAGCTTGACTGTTAACCCTTCGCGACAGTTGGAACAGGGCGTACGCGGTTTTGCTCAGTCTTTTGCATAATGTTTCAACATGAGGCTTCCAATTTAATTAGTGATCCATTATTATACCCAAGAATTTGCACAGAGTTGTTGCCTCAATATTGACATCTTTATAGGAAATGTTAGTGTTTATTATTTCACAGCGCTGATGGAAATGCATAACTATGGTCTTGCTTCAATTTATCACTAAATTGTTATTTTGAAGCCACTCTATAATAGTATACAGGCACGCATTTATTTCTTTCTCGTAATCCGCTTTATTTTCACACTTTATTATAGCTGTGCTGTCGTCCGCAACGAGTACCATTTTATGGGGTGTTATGGAATGAATGAAAAATTGTGCTCAATCGGTCTTTATTTTAGAAAATTAAACAAAACAATTGTTACTCATTGTAAGTTAGTCTTGCATTATACATTCATGCTGACATTCTAGGTATGACAAAAAATATAAACTTAAAATTTTCTAGTTTCTCGTTGGTCTCGCGGCATAAATGTGCGCGTGGGGTTGGGAGGTCTCGGGTTTGATTTCCGGGTCAGGCAAAGTCTTATTGGGTTTTTGCGTTAGGAAATTCTCAGTAGCAGCTCGGAGTCTGGTAATGTGCCCGGTACGGCAATAGGCTCGCCCCCTATTACGTGGGACCTAAAAATTCATGGTGAAATGTGGGTGTTATATCACACCTCTGCCTACCTCTTCGGGGATACAGGCGTGTGTCTATAAAAAATAAATAAATAAAATAAAATTTCGTACCTAAGGACCACTTTTAGGTATGACGGTAGGTTTGGTCCTCGTCGTCCGCATGTCCGCGTCTACAGTTGCCGTAAATAGCCTCGCGACGTCCGTTGCCGGGGGAGTCCTCCACAGCAAAGAAACTACCCAAAACAACCGAGTCCGGTGAAGACATGCGTCAGGCGGAAGGTGATGACTCATTGGCGGCGTCCAGCCACTCCTCAAAGAGAGTTCTTACTATCGCGTTTGCCGTGTATCCATTCATTCGCACTCACCCATCCATTCACTCAATCGATTAAACAATGATGATGACACATGTTAAATCAGTCACAATTTGCGAAAGAGGGACCTACTAACGTGCGCTAATATATGTGCAAAACAAACGTGCAGTTTTTATTCGCTCACTCTCATAGTCCCATAGGCAATTCGACACAACAGAGTCATATCAGTCGCAGGATTAACTCTTGACTGTTACTGAGAATTCATCAAAAAATCCAATAATTCCTTGCTGGCCCAACCTGGGATTCGAACCCTTGATTATGATCCTAAGCCAGGCCAGCCAACAAAAACTCTGTTATTTAACAATTCAGTATTGTCTGAACAAGATAGCAAAAGAATGACTTCTTACCTATAAAACTTAAAATAACTAATTAGAATACACAATTATTATAGATGAATATAAAAGTCT
Source organism: Euclidia mi (assembly GCA_944739405.2). Lineage (NCBI taxonomy): Eukaryota > Metazoa > Arthropoda > Insecta > Lepidoptera > Erebidae > Euclidia > Euclidia mi. The sequence continues at coordinate 26,330,355 of OX123189.2, read as the reverse complement.
ATTAAAATAATCTTACTGTTTTATTTTCTTCGAAAAACTTCGCGCCAAACGGACTCGCAAGCACGGAGGGGCTTACGCCGCGGTGAATGTTCGCTGTGCATCGCTAACGACATTTTGTTCGAATGAAAGAGTGAGATAACCGGTGCTGTTTGTCATTCTTCTGTAAGTTAACCGCCAAACCTTTGATTTACCTTGTTATCTAACCACCATACCAAATATATTTTTTTGGGAGGGAAAAAAGGGTAAGCGACAATGTAAGGCGACATTTGTTTAGATGATTTATCCTAAGCGCCTTCGATGATTGATTTGGTGACTAGGGAAAATAAAAATAAGCGCCAAATAAAGTCACGGAAATGAGACCTAAATGTAATAAATGACATATATTTTATCCAAAGAAACTGCCCTGATATCCTAACCGAAAGTTTGGTACACAAAGTTTCAAGTAAAATTTGATTAATGTATTTTTTACAACAAAGTATTTACAGCCCAAACTACTTAACGTTCAAGTAAAGAAAAAAATATTCAAAGCCAAAATTGCTTATCTCACAGTTTTGAAATATTATTTTTATCCAACCACCATAATACAAAATACACCAAAAATAACTGTCGTTTATGACGAAAAACTTAGTGTTAGAACCTCAATTCCTTTACCGCCTAAGCGACAAAAAGTTTGTCCTAGAGCCACGAAACTTAGACCATTAGACGCAGAAAAAAAAGCCGACTCTAACCATATATATAAGTCGATTTCGCAAAAAATGTCGCTTACCCCCTTTTGGCCGGAAGGCATCGATATGTATAGGATGTTAAGTCGGTACATGTTAGTTTATTGATTTAAAAATACTGACACTAAACCATGTCGCTTAAGGCAAAGCAAATATTCTGTCAAATCTAGTTAGACTATAAAGCGGACTCCGGGATCCGAGACGAAAATCTTGAACGCAATGGAGGTAACGCTACGATGACGATATAAGTTTGTTTTACAAATCATACGCCATAGTAATTGTTTGACGCAAGTGATGATTCTTCTCTAGATTATTAGTGAACCAAAAAAATTATAGTCTTTATCCGTAATCTCTATTTTTAGTAATGATGAACCAAACAGTTTTCAGTTTCACAAGTTTCAGTGCTTTGCACCTGCAAAGCAATTCATCCTACTCTCTGAAATACCGCTGTGAGTATATAACTAAGCATGTAAGTTTATTGTTTGTTTTGTTTGTTTTTCGTGTGAGTGTGTGGCCAACTCTGGTGTCGGAGTTTTCAGACCACCCGAAGGCCTCCGACATGGCCTAACGACCCTTATCTTTAGACAAGAGCCGGGACCGACAGCTTTACGTGCCCTCCGAAGCACGGTAGCGCTCAGATGAAAATGCCACACACGGTCACCCATCCAAGTGGCGACCTGTGCAAGCGTTGCTTAACTTTGTCGATCTGTTACGAACGGCAAGCCAAGTCTCGCTATGAGCGCTACTGTAAGTTTATTGATCTAAAGCCATATTCCAATTTCAACCCAAATTCAATGAAAAAAGACTGCTCATACATTTGCAAGTTATATCAAAGTAGATTTTGATCAAGATATTAATTACCGTCGATTCGTTCCAAATGTTTGTGTTACTAATTATATGTAAGTTTCCATAGCAGTAAAATTTAAGGAAGTTTGTTAAACAATTTGGGTACCGAGCAAAAATATACCTACCTAAATATCTGTATATATAACACATTACTGCGTTATCTACTGACTGACTGACTGACAAGCTACAGCCAAAATTACTGGGCGCGAGAAGCTGAAACTTGGCATGTATGTTCCTTCAGTCGAAGGGGTGCACTAGGAAGGGCTTGCCTGAAACTCCCACGGGATCCAGCAGAAATAGTAAATGTGCGGGCGTAGCTGCGGGCACCCTCTAGTCATCTATATAGGACTTAACATTATACAGATCTTTACATTGGTTTAATTATGGAATGTTGTGTAGATATAAAAAAAGTTAAAATGTTATTGCTGCAAAGTATGCTAGTCGTGATTTGCGTTATCTCGCTGCTACGGGACGTCGAGGACACCGCGGTGATTATATTTAAAGAGTTTGTCAGCTCCACTCGAATCAAAAAGTGGCTTGCGACGGAAGTCTTACAGCCTAATTAAAAAGCGGAGAAAAATTTACTACATTTTTTTCCGTCACGATAGACACAATAAAAAAGACAACATAAGATAAATGATAATAATCAATCATCATCAGCCTTTAACAGTCTCCTGCTGGACTAGGCCTCTCCTTTAAAATGAGGACTTGGCCTACTGTACCACACCGGCCAAATGGATTGGTAATTCCCTAACAGCGCTGTTCTCTGCATAATATGCAGTAAAATACCAACAAAATACCAACACAATAAAATAACAACTCATATTTTAGAGTTGCCATTAGGTTCGTTTTAGGCAGAAGTTAAAAATAATCTTATAAATAAGGAAGCTTACAGTTTGAAGGATTATTTTGATGACATGTGCGCTTGGAAGTAGTTGTTCGCTTTTGACTAGGTCAATAATTAGTAGTTTTATTTTATAGTGTAGTTAATTACGATAATCTCATTTCATACTATATTTTGCATTCATTTTCTACACTTTCATTATAACTTTGCGGATTAATAAAATGTGTCAATGTCAATTGCTTTGGTTTCATATATCGTTACTTTCTGCTTCATTCACTTCCACCATAGTTTTGACCATGTTTGCGAGTTGCCTACTTTAAAAAGACGTAAGTGGATGTTCCTGTTTCACCATATTTACTTTGGGAGGCTTACCATATGACATTCATTTACTGTTTGAGTATGATATCAATAGTTACTAAAAATTTTACTAGTAGATGTCTACAATGTGAAATATTTGCAGCTCCTTACAAAAATAAAATGTACAACCATTATATTTGATTGAAAAGATTGGCCATGAGTTTTATTGCCCGTTCTTTCTCGTGGTTCTTCCTATTGCATTGCGAACGTGGCAGTAAATGTAAATGTAAAATCATTAAGTAATTAACTTAAATTTTGACGTTCATAAGCGTCACTTTGTGGCCTAGATGAATAAATGATTTTAACTTTGACTAGGGTCCCTCTGTCAGCTCTTGCGATAACTTTGGGATGACACATTCCGTATTCTTAATACGTCACCACACGAACAGGACATGATAATAATACAATAAGTTTAAAAGAGAATCATCTAAACTAGTTGTCAAGTCTTTAAAAGTAATTTCATGGTCCATAATCCTTACGATGAAAATGTAAAACCTATTTGAATGGAATTTGTCTGAGAGGTCCCTTGAAAGCAATTGGAGAACATCAGACACTTTCTTCGATATATTTTCTACATATTATATTATACGCAATCATGTCTTCAGACTGAACTAGCTGTGCAAATCTAGACTGAGCTAGCTAAAAGGTTTTCTTTTTGATTGATGATGATTTAGACTCCAAAATGACGTACAACAAACATACTGTTCAACTGGTGATATGCGTCGATTTTAGCTTAGGACCATGCTCTAGTCTTGACATCTCTAGACTTCAAATTAACAAAGGACCTGAAATCTGCAACCAGAACAAACTTAGTATAAGTTTACACTTTTTGCCTCATTGATGATGACGTCGTAACGATATACTAACCTACCTTATACGTACATGCACATGCTTATTTGGAGGAGCAAGCTTAGTAACTTATAACATGCATGCAAATTTTTTTGTGTATCTATAAGCATTTATAAACTCGAGAGAAACAAGGTTAAATGCTTGATATCGCTAATCTACTTAAATGAGATAATTATTGCAGATTGCATCGCTTAATAGCTAAAACGAGTTTGAAACTATAGTTGTAACCATTTTGCCTAATATTACAAATTTTCAGCAGAGAGTACCGCAAGCGATATGAGTTGCTGCAGTTAGTGGCGCAATGGTTTCCACGTGCAGTCATCCCATTACCACGGATATATTTACAACAACGCTGTTTCTGAATAACGTTAAGTGGGCTACGTGCGGCTTTATAATTGCTTGTCCTAACTGTGATAAGATTGAGGAAGTGAATATTTTTGCATAACCCTATTTTCATGTCGCTCTATAAATTTTCTATTCCTTTTTTTATGAATAAGCCAGACGTTACGTTACGTTTTTCGAGTAAATAAAGTGTTAATTTTAATAAATATCTCAAAATTTTACATTATGATTAAAAAAAATCGGTCTCGAGGTTGTTTCATTTCTTTGCATTTTCTGAGAACGTTTACCTTAGTAATGTATATTTTATTCACACCATCAAAAAGTAGAGATTTCAACGAACAAAACGCCGAACAATTTAAAAAAAAAAGCTGATATTTTGACGTGAGAATTTTCAATTGAAAATTAGGGTTTTATTTCGATATTAAGTCAAAATAAGGCGTAAAAATAAATATTTTTGATAAAAAAACATTAACATTGTGTTTGGAACATAAAAAGGCAAGTTTTCACCAAATTTCGTGTAAAAGAAAAAACTATTGTAAAAGTTAAAAATTAAAAAACCAAAAACTTGGTTATTTGAATTTTTCATATATAGTTGATTGAATCAGGCGTTACTTGGCGGAACTCTATTGTAACCTTATGGAAGGAAAGAGGAACCCACCACGCACCCTCAAATTGACCACCCCAACTATTGCAATAGAAAAAGGTTGACAATATCGAACTCCTCTAAAAGGATAAGGGATATAGGAATGGTATGGGTTCCAGGAAGATACCTGACTTGCAGTATCCCGCTGTATGCGCCGACTATTCTTCGACACGTGTTTCGCCTCTGCACGAGGCATCCTCAGGAACGATGGGCAACGACTGAGCGCTTTCCAACCGTGGGCATCTCTTATAAACGATTGTACTTTCTAATCCCCTCCCTCCGTTGCTCGACTGATGTGAGTCATTATGACGGTGTGCGAATATATTCAGCAATGGGGACCCGTTAAAGTTGGTTTGATCGTTCAGTAATGTATGCTTGGCCCGCTTTAAAATTTCTAATTGTTCCAATACGCACATTCTAATACCCTTTTGACACGTGTGTATGACGTCAAATGAATGTCCGCTATTTAAGGTATGACCCGATTCAAGTAAATGTTCGGCAAAATGAGACTTTTCCGGCTGGTTGTTTCTAAACGCCGCTAAATGTTCTTTATATCTCAGCTCAAAACTTCGACCCGTCTGTCCTATGTACTTATTTTGGCATTGGTCGCATGTTAAGCAGTAAATACCGGACTTTTTGTTCTTGCATACTTTATCTTTACCATTGCAAAGAAATTTTAACGTTTTGTATGGTTTATAGGCTGATCTGATACCGTTCCTCCTCAGTATACGCGCCATACGGTCAGTTATGCTTCCAAAATAGGTAAGAACAGCGGTATTATTTATAGGTTCTTTTATAGAGGGATATAAAAGTGACTTGGCCATTCTAAGTTGTTTTCCTCTAATCATCTTGTCAATTAGGCGTTTACTATACCAGTTGGATTGAGCTATATGATAAATAATATTTAATTCTCTGTTATATGATTCTATATTCAGTGGTACATTTAATAATCTATGAATCATACTGTGAAATGCTGCCATTTTGTGTTGCGATGGATGACAGGACGATGCTGGTATTGTACTATCTGTATACGTCGGTTTACGATAAATTTCAAATGAGTGTGAGGTACCCTCCCTTTCGATAGTCAAATCTAAGAAGTTTATTGAGCTGTTTTGTTCTATCTCCAATTCGAACTTAATTTTGGGGTGTATACTATTAATTCTTGTAAGAAAACAGTGAAGCAGACGTTCTGTGCCCTTCCAAGCCAGCAAAATATCGTCCACGAATCTATAATAATATAAGATGTTCGGTTCTTTTACCAAATGCTCGTGTTCGTAGTTATTCATAAAGATATCTGCTAACAACGGACTAAGCGGTGAGCCCATGGCCAAACCCTCCTTCTGTAAGTAGTACTCGTTGTTGAATTGAAAATAATTTTGTTTACTGCATAACTCGGTTAATTTCAAAATATTCTGAATCCGTTCTGGGTGTATTCTATTTCTTCCCAGCAGATTTTTAATTATAACTAAACATTCTTTATACGGGACATTTGTAAATAAGCTTTTTACATCCAAAGACACGAGTTTTGTGTTTCTAGGTAGACAGATGTGTTTTATTTTGCTAATCAAATCATAACTATTTTTCAGGCTGTATTTTGCGGTGAATGACGTCTTCTCTTTAATCAATCCGTTTAAATATTTCGCTAATTTATAAGCTGGAGCGTTGACATATGAGACGACTGGACGGATGGGCACCTGATCTTTATGTATTTTTGGTAAACCATACAACAGCGGACACTGAGGGTTCATCGGTATAAGACTTTTCGCTAAATAGCAGTTTTGTGGAAAAAGGTAAGTACTTGACTTGATACTGAGTTTTAATTCTGCATGAAATCGTTTGGTAGGATCGTAGGGCAGACGCTGGAAATCTTCGGTGTGTATTACATCTTGTACTTTGCTATTATACTGCGATCTAGACATAATTACTACGGTGTTGCCTTTATCCGCCTTATTTACCACATAAATTATGACGTTGTGTGAATAAAGTGTAAATACAAAAGTTGTAGATCTTTTTATTACCTACAACTTTGTTATTGACGTTTTTCCCGTAGGACTTGTAGTTTTGCTGTCAATCGAGACAAACCTTTTTTTACCCTTAAAATCGCAACCCCATCCACTTCTCGACCTCAGATGGCCCGTAATTTATTTTTCCTTAAATTTTTGCTATCGATTCATCGTTTCATCCTACTGTAATTTTATTTAACTTTTTACCGTTTTCTAACGTATCTGCACTGGTCTATGTCGAGGCTGTTATGCCGAAGGCTTGCTTAGATAGTAAGCACGTGTATTACTTTTACAAGAGCAATTGAGGACCTTTAACCGGAACTCGTATGCGTAATTATATATATATAATATTCATCACCATCTAATCCCATACTAAGCAGAGCTTGTACTATGGGTACTAGACAATGGATAGACATACATATATGTAGATGCCGCTATACTACATACATACGAAATACCTACCTAATTTACCCTAATATCTGACCTGACGCTACTTAATCAATAAAATAGAAACCTATTAAACTCTTTTTATATATTCTCTTTAGATAAGCCATCAACAGCTGCGCCAATAAATGGCCGGATTCCGAACTTTGGAAAGGGTTGAGTGAACTAAATCTAAGATTGAACGGGGATAGAAGCCTTAAATTGTGCTTTACTATAGAACCTACAAAACGGGCAAGATAGACTCGGTCACGCGTCAGTGTGGGGACACTCCGTCTTGTGTATTTTTTATACTATTTTGTTGGTCACGTACATGTAGGCTTTGGTTTAAACTACTGGGTTGGATGTTTTTCATACCCTATCACTTGCTTTAAACGATGGTCAATAAAATCTATTACTATTGTGTTGCTAACATTTACTTGCACCACTATTTTAAGTTGACGTCCAAAATCAGCTCAGTTAACAATACCCACAATATATTCTTACCGAAATATGATAAAATAATTAATATTTCATCTACGGGAATAAACTCAGAGCATCACCAACATAAGTAAAAAAATGCTCTATAATTGATTAAAAAGAGAATGTACGAGACAGAAAGGAGAGAATGATATTTTACATATATTTTTGTATCTACGCATAGGAAAACTGCTGTACACATTATTATGGTGCTGATAAATCGCGAACAGGTATGGCGAGTTACGCTAACTGCGTCTCACTCTTGAACTGTTGCACTTATAGTAGGTATACGTCCTCGTCTTCTGATTTGGTCTGGTCTGTGAAGGTATAGTAAGGTAGGTAATTTTGAATACTTGGTTTCGTTCCCTTATTTCAGTCCTAACTTCAAAGACTTCGTACCCACGATGCTTCGCTTCAAATTAGAATTAATTCTAAATCCGGTTTGAATCTATTTTAGAGATATACCTAGAATAATACAGAAAATTCATATAAGAAGGGTGACTGAAGCCAGATGGATGAACACGACAAAATTTTATCTGCACGGATCTCTAAAGGAAAAAACTTGGATATTGTTTTCATCATTCTTGGCTTACCTAAAGTTTGGTTAAATCGTGATTAAATTCGTCTCTTCGCGTGGGTAGGGTGGATCGAAAAGTTGTAAATCAGAGGGCCAACCGACTACTGAACTACTGCGGTTAACCCAAAGGTCGGCTTAGCGAAATATTAGTGGATTTCGACCTTCAATGGTTTATGACTATGCTCATGGCCTATAGATATAAATAGACTTTGATCTTTATAGTATTTTACAGCATAAAAATAGAATTTCATGAGACTTGAATGTCTCGGACATCCAGTAAACAACTTTTCTAGACAATTTCGTTTGAAGCGTAAACGCTTTATGATATATTTACCTTGATAGTTCAGTTTGTTTTGCTACTAAGGCCTTGAAAGAGTCTTGATTTTAAATTATATTAAACTAGAGGACGCCAGCAGCTACGCCTGCGTTTTTTTTTAAATTTACCCGTTTTGGCCGATCCCGTGGGAACTTCGGGAAATCCCTTCTTAGTGCACCCCTACGGTCCCCAAGGAACATACATGCCAAATTTCAGCTGCCTGCGCCCAAAAGTTTCGGCTGTAGCGTGTCTGTCAATCAGTCAGTAACGCAAGGATTTTATATATTACGATGATTAGCATTATAAAGAAATACGCTATCGTCTTTCTAGCCTTGGATAGTAAATTAGCAATTTACATTAATCCTAAATTATTTTCAGTCAATTGAATATTACGTTTCAGAAAATGTAGTTTTGTTTTTTGCAACAAAATACTAACTGAAATGTAGAGATACGGTCTCAAAACCAAACCCGAGCTATAGGCATATGGACATTAGAAGTGACAAAAACTGCCAAAAATAATGTTTGTAATCACTCAAACTTCAGTTATTATAAATCCCATGTTCGATGTTCTGCTACATAAACAGGCTCCTAATTATTTATTTACCAGACTACCTAACATAGAGATACAGATTTACTTGAGTGTGTTTAGAGTTTTCTGCAACATACAAGCTCACGAGGTTTGTTGATATCGATACTCATGTACTTACTTGGATCGCAGCTCTTTTAGTCACAGAGTCTGTTGCTCTTGGCTATATTCCAACTATGAAAGACTGTTGAGTTGAAGCCCTCTTGGCTTAATTACTTGTTCTCGAGCCAATCAAGCTGCATCGAACTTGTTACAGTGAAAATGCGTTTTATACTTTGCCAAAAATGGTGCAAACAAACTGTTTACTAGAATTAAAAATAAGAATCTATATTTTTCCAAAATATAAATGGGTCTTTATTTTTACATAAGCCACTACTTTAAAGTAATCGTAAATTTCATTTGAAGATACTTTTACTGGAACAATAAAAATATTTAATAAAATTCTATTCTCTGCCCTTGGGTTTGTTTCTATTACACATAATCGTCTATATCATTTTAAAATTGAATATGATGTTGCAGGTTTATATCTTATCCCCCCCGTGGGATCTCCACCTTGTCGTGGTGAGGGGGGCTCAGTAACCGTGGGTTCGAGGTACAACACCCACGGTGAAGCTAAGCGGGATCCCGAGAGGGGCGCTCCACTTGAGCTTGCGTGAGGCCTGCGTAGGATGCGTCCCAAGGTGCGGGTGCGGGGGACAGTTCTGTCTGTCCCTCGCAGTCGGGTGTGGTCGCGGGAGGAGAGGCGTGTCGGTGTTGCGTTGCCGCGCGTCCTATCTCCCGCGACCAAATGGGGGCGCACCATCGTTGCGTCGCGGTGGGGCCGCAGAGGAAGAAGAGATGCGGTGTTGCGTTGCCGTCCTCCCTATCCTCTGCGGCCGCTAGGTGTTTTGGCGGCGGAGCCCAACACCTTCATCCGCCGCCAAGGGGGTTTCGTTCGGGGCCTGCCTGACCATCTGGCGGGCCAATACCCGTCGGGGGGTAGCGAGGAATGCCTCGGTGAAACCCTACCCTCCGACACATGGGTACATGAGGAGCACAAAAAAAAAAAAGTTTATATCTTATACTAGTCAGTTATCATTCTTAGGCGAGCCCCACAATCCAGTAGGATGTACTGTGAAATGTCTGAATAATGCCATGTTTCAAAAAACGCCTTGTTTCAGTAAACGTCGCCATGAAAATGAATGGAAAGTAGTTGTCCCAATTCTGAATGTTCTTTACGTTTATTCGTTTCTTTGCTTGCAAAGAACCCATCATTCAGACCCTTCATAATATTGCCGAACTTTTATTCTTAAAAAAAAAGCAACAACTAAATTCAGATAATAATATGATGCGTATATGGTGTGATCTATGGAAAAATAATAATATACATAACTTTTATAAAATTAATTAACTTAAAATACGATCAAACTTCAAATATTCATAAAATGAAACATGACAATTTCGTCATGTATAGCAATGGTGTACTGAAAAACAATACAAAACAATTTTTACCAGTAGCGGACTAAACAATGAAGTGTCTTAAGTTACAAAGTAATAGTTGCATTTAATACCTATGTACATACCGAATAGCACTGATTTCTAAAGTAGCGGTGTACATTGTAAAACAAATAAACTGAAACTGCGGGAACATTATATACATTTTACAACACGTGACTGCTTCACTATAAACTACATATACATACATATAAGAATAGCCAAGAAAATAAAAATCTCAAGTGCGCTAGATTTTCCGAAGCAAAAGTCGGGTATATCATTTATCTTGTCGAAAGCAAGAAGGTTTCAATACAAAAACTTGTTTGGCAGAGTAATGACGGCGGAGTCAGGTCATTCTTGGTTCACCACAACTTTAAGCTAGGATTTTGTGCTTAGTAAAGGACTTGATAAATGTCTATGACTACAGCACTAGATATTTTACGTTTAAGTACATGGAAGAAAATACGAACACTTTCTTTATTTATATTTCTCCTTTCTCTATTTCTGGAAATGTTTTATAGTATTTCTTGGTTGTAATAATTTTAAGATGTATGTATTTCTGTGCTGACTTAATTTGACAGGTATAATATTGACGACGCAGGTACGATATGAAGTATTTAATATGTAATTCAGCACACATTGCAATGCAGCACCTCATACACCGACAATAGTTTATATTTTAATATTACCATATCTTAGGATGCGAGTAATATTAAAGAATACTTTAACGTAAAATGCAAGAAATATTTACAAATATCTAAAAGAAATGTATTTGTTCATAGTTACACATTAAAATCGCTTTGATTTAATTTTTCATGGCGTTTACTTTTGAGCGAGTGTAAGTCAACTAAGGCAAAAACCAGTGCATAAGCTCATATTTCGACTAATTTAAAATTTGAATACCTACTTTGTTTCACTTTTAGATATATTCAATAACTATATTAAAATGTATAGATATATATTTGGGACGGATTCATGTCCTTGTAGAACCGAGAAACCAAGTACGTACATAATTAAGAAACAATTATCTAAACCTTAAATGTAGCAGTCGGATACTTGAAACCCAACTATAGGAACCTATTTAAATAAAAAAAACCAGACGAAAAAAAAAGATTCAGTAAATTATCAAACCAAATAATTTTAGTATAATGAGCAAAATTCCCAAAAGTAGCGAACATAATCTATCTACCTTTTTTACTCAGATTAATTCAGTGGTATTATCAGGATTACGCCCTCAGCACGAAGTTCAATTTTTTTCACTTTCCAAAGGTGACCGCGCAAATAACACAAATTAACGCAAAAACTTTGCTTATTCTCTTCACTGGCAAAAGTGTTATATTAAGTTATCACTTAGACCGACAAAGTAAGGCTGCGATCACAATGGGACGGGAGCGGAGAGCGTTCATCAGTGGAAGCAACTAGCGGATATACATATGACTGATACCTATATACATAAATATATCTTTCCAACAAACTTTTGAGAAAGTAAGCACAATGTCGACTAACTATTAAAATATATGCCCGAAATTATATTTTTTTACAGTTCAAAGTTTTACATCATTAGTATTAACTTTTTACTGTAGAGAAAATCTAAATAGTATTTTTTTTTTACCAGACTACGGCGAAACCGAACCGGTGGCGAAGCGGCGTATGTTTGTATATTCCACCGTAGCGCCCAAACTACAGAACCGATTTTAATAAATGGGGCATCAATAGATTTGTAATAATGGCCCGGGAGACATAGGCAATATAAATTTTATCAAAATTTTCTATTACGGAATTGTACCTACCTCAAATTCCAACCTCAAAAAAAAACTGAGATAGTCATGACGTGTTTGGTATCAAAAGAAAGGTATTGGCATAGTAAAATAAGAATAGTACGTTAGCTAAGGGCGCTCGGCGAGTTAATTGCCTACTCTTGCGTTGACAAACGGGTTGTCACTTGTTTACACCGCGGCCGCGCGACGCCAGCTTTGTCGGCGCGCGCGCTTTTTCGCCGCTTTTTTAAGTGATCGCGCTGAATAGTTCACAATTTAAGTTTGAATATATTTTTTTCAAATACCTACTGACTATAACGCTGACTAACCTACGCTTTATAACGAAAAAAAAGTAACAAGTTTAATTTACTGTCATTTAACACATTGTATAATATTAATAACGTTTATTACAAAACTGAATGTATATAAACAATGCGAGCGGGCGAGCAGTGTAGTACCTACATGAATGCGCGCGATCAGACGCGCGGCGCATCCCGTACTGATACCGCGCGAGCCGCGCTCGTCTATGAGATTGTGTGCGTGAAAAGTGCGTGCGTACATGGTGCTGGCGACTCACGCGTACATTCAAACCGGCGGCGGCCGATTTGTATGAAGCTATCCTACTATTCTTTTTGTACTATGGTATTGGTGAGCACATTAAAAATATGTACAAATATTGTACTGCTTGAGTCAAAATATAAGTTTAAAACGCGGTTGCACATAAATTGGCGCGGTACAGATGCTTTGAGTTACCTACCTATTCTTCGTTCTACCTTCCTTTAAATGTGTCATGATGTAAATATTGCACGGTTCGTTTACATGCCGCATCGGGATACGGAAAAGGATTAAATAAAAAAAAATTGTTAAAAAACTATAACCCGACTACGTAATAAAAGGGGGTCTAAAAAGGAACACTTACCTGCATCAAAAAACATGGTAGGTACATGTACACTTTGTCCACGCCTCTAGCTTGAGCATTGCTGTACTTATACTTTTCTTGTTTCGTCCTTTTTAGACCGCCGCTTGTTTACGTAGTCAGGTTATAGTTTTAAACTATTTTCTTTATTTAGTCCTTTTGGGTATCCCGGGCATGGGCATGTAAACTAACCGTACAATATTTACATTGTCACATTTAATGTAAGAAAGAAAGAAAAATAGGTAACTCAATGCGTCTAAACCGCGTGAATTGTAAGTACAACCGCGATTAAAACTTATATTTTGACAGAAACAGTATAATATATTATGTACATATTTACAAAAAACGACATGCGTCGAAACCCTTGCGCCATCACATCTTTCAAGTACATCTGGATCAGCGGGCGCTGCTGCTACATCGGCGGAGGCCCTCAAACGGCGCAAATATGGAAACCTAGCGGGTAATTACGTTTTTGAGCCGTTTGGGGTCGAAACGCTGGGGCCATGGGGACCTAGTGCACACGCTCTATATAAAGAAATCGCCAGAAGGCTGATTGATGCTTCCCGTGACCAGAAGGCTGGTTTGTATTTCGCAGAGAAAATAAGCATTGCCATACAACGTGGCAATGCTGCCAGCCTTCTGGGCACGCTACCAGTCGACAGCGTTGCGGAGAAATTTTTGGACGCTTCATAGTTGTGTTGCCTCTTTTGTTTTTCGTTAGTTTAGGATAGTTAAGTATTTTAAGTAGTTTAATTTTTTGTAATACATGTTATAAGAATGTATATAATTACGCAGGAAGAACAGTAGTTTAATTTTAAGGTTGAGTTTCCTATTTGAAAATGTAAATCACAAACCAAATAAATACCTATTTATACACAAAAAAAAAACACCTGTACATATTTGTAATGTAATCGCTAATACCTTTAGTTTTATACCAAACACTTAATGATTATCTAATTGTTATTTTTTTGAAGTTGTAATCTGAGATAGGTATAATTCCGTAATAGAAAATTTAGATAAAATTTATATAGCCTATGTCACCCGCGCCAATATTGCGAATCTTTTGACACCCCATTTCTTAAAATCGGTTCAGTAGTTTAAGCGCTACGGTGGAACATACAAACATACATACATACATAGATTGCCAAAGACATTACCCTTCCTTTTGGCTTCGCCGAAGTCGGGTAAAAATATAGAGTTACGTATTATTTTAAACTTTTGATGTTTTATAAACAAGTCGTGAATAGTAGAACGGGTAAGCGAAATACGTCATACATACGTGCCTTTGCGCTTCCGCTCCCGCTTTCCACCCCGCTCCCACTGTGTTCGCACATTAAGTAATTCATAGGTGAAATTTATATCGGCTGGGATTACACCACGCCGTCTTGTTTGATACTAAATGTCTTTGCTTAGGCACTTAAGGCGCCATTTTGCATACTGACTCAGTTCTGTGGTAAAAACTTAAGAATACCCATGTTTCTTTGTCGAAATGTGAGTTTTAAAAGAGTTTTTAGTTGGTCCTTCACAAATGATATCATAAAGATATATATGCAAAGTATGGCAGCTGTGTAACATACTTGTATGTTTTTATGGGTTTATGTAAAACTACTCTATTGTTCTTAAATATTTAAAAGTTAGTTAAGCCATTTCTGATAAGACATTATTTAGTGTGAGGAGTGATAGGCAGATATTGCAATCATAATAGTGTCTGTAATTGGGTTCTTGCCTTTTTTAAACAAATGTAGAATATACATTTTACAAAAAAGTTATAAAATGCATATTTATATTTTCGTAAACAGCAACGCTACTTCTTTTACGCCCATGATATGTTCATATTTCGTAAGATACGAATGGTCAGTATGGTTTTCTGCAATGTAATAAAGCACAAGACCGTTGTTCAAACTTCAAGTGCCTATACAAATTTAAGATAATAAAGTGTCACAATTACCCGTGAAAATAAGTAAACTGGCGCAAAAAAGAACATTATTTTTATATATTCATCTTTTTTACGTTAAAGTAATGACCGTGCCTTTAAAAAGTTCGGACATTTGTTAAAGCCTAAGTTAAAAAGTACTAATTCAAAATTATCAATTGATTCCGCTTGATAAAATCATTTTGAAAGTTTTACTTGAATAATAATTTGTGTAATAACAAAACGTATGCACAAGTTTCATTGCTAAAATTAAAATCATACCTCACGAAATCAACGGTATATGGCATATTATGAGACTTTCAGAGGTTGTACAATACAATATGTCTTACGGCTTAAATCTTCGTTGATCAGTCGTCATAGGCAAAAAAGAAATTAATCTGGCTACTCTTACTTCTTAGCTTTGAATAGGTATAAATAAAACCATATTTTTAAAAGACTATAAGTATGACTCGACTAGATCGCAAAACAAATACAATTAAGATCTTTAGAGAAACTTAGAGAGATTATTAAAGATAACGATCACCGACACTTCTTTACGTCACGCTGAGATTAGCCTCATCGTTGCGTATTTCTAGTAAAAATGCTCTTAAAACTCCAATAATACTTTGATACTCCGACTTCCATACAATTAAGTGGCCCTTTCGAATTTCAAAAATAACAGTTATTGGGGAAACACGAAACAAAAATACAGATAACTTCTAAAGTAATAAAAGATAAGCTGGAACTGCTTGTAGTTAAAAAGATTTAGACAAAATATTTACAAGGAAAAGAGGCTGATACAAACTAGCCATATTTGAAATAAAACCTCGGACTTTTTCAATTACCAGGAGAACCATGCACGGTACAGGTGCTAAGCTCTTTTGCTTTAAAGGTTCCGCAGATGCTTTAGCAGAGTACACGTTTTATCGACAAAGGATTTATTAGGTTTTAATCCAGCGTGTGCAGTATTTGCTTGTTTGTCTAGCTTTTATCATGTTACAAACCAATATGAACATTTTAGTTTACAATATTATAATATTTTCAGATATTACCTTAAATGCTGTGGGTATATATATTTCGTTTGTACCGAAAGGCACAGCCCACATAACGGGGCCGATGATGCAACTGGGGTGGACTGGGGTATAATTTTTTATTGTATGTCCTTTACTATGTAGCTCCAGCTAGGGTAAAGTATATTTGATAGTAATTCCCTCTGTCTTAATTCAGCAAAGATGTCTTCAGCAGCCATATTAATTTATTAGTCAAGCGGCACCACATAATTGTCTTCTTTTTACCTAAGTACGGCGAAACCAAAAGGCAGGGTAATGTTTTTGACAGTCTATGTATTTTTGTATGTTCCACCGTAGCTTTAGGTGTTAAGTACGCACAACAGGTGCGACACGGCTCTAGCTTGAGCATTACTGTACTTATACTTTTCTTGTTTTGTCGTTTTAGACCCCCATTTTACGTAGTCGGGTCATAATTCAATAAAAGCGTAATTTCATGCAGCTATACTGAAATACTTATGTTAATTTTATTTTTTTCTCTAGTCTCAGGTCTTGATCTTTGGTCATGTGATTTTATATAGCCTTCCTCGATAAATAGGCAATCCAACACAAAAATAATCATCAATATCGAATCAATAGCTCCGGAGATTAGCGTCTGCAACCAAACGAACAAATAAACAAACTCGTCAACTTTATCATATTAGAATAGATTCCTATGGGATTCCCCTTGCACCGTTGTTATAACAGACCTTATCACAATATAACAAAGGATGACACAACAATTCGTTGTATTAGCGCCATTTCAAACATATTTACGTAAGTCCATTTCTTATCTTCCTCTATCTATCCGTAGGTATTAAGTCCACACGGTACTTATCTGTAAACCTTTGAGCATTAAAACTTCTAAACATGTCTGTTTATATCATAGTATTTATAAATGGTATCTTAAACATAACATAACTTAACGCCTTTTATTCCCGAAGTGGTAGGCAGATTATACATATATTACACACCCACACTACACCAGCTATGTTTCGGTCCCAGTGTAATAGGAGGCTAGCCTATTGCCATCTGCCGGGCACATTATTAACCGAGCGATAATTCACATTTTAAGATACGCATAACATCGAAAAGTCAGAGGTGTGTGCCCGATGTACGTAGGGATCGAACCCGAGACGCACGATTCAAAATATAAAAAAATCCAAAATCCAATTACAATTACCACAGCATGTTTAAAAAAATAGGCTGCGTTCCTCCATGCTTAATGAGAAACATACTTGAGGAAAACAAACTCTTCCGAGAGTTGCGATGTAAATTACTCTGTTGACATAAAGTGATGACTTTACATTTTTCGTAACCTTTATTACTACAGGGAATACCTGCTCGAAAATTACTTCATTTTATTTAATAACGATATTATGTTTACAATATACAAAATAAATTGAACAAATCTAATTAATATCTACTGCAATTTAGATCCACAACAATGGGCAAACCGCCGCACGCTGAAATAACCACACGATAATTTAGATGTCAATCAGTTGTTGTGAATATGGCTTTTACGTATAAAATTGTTGGTAACTTTGCTTGAAAATGAGGTGCCGAAAATATGATTAATTTTATGTTTATTTTTTCACTACATTGATAAAATTTTCACGTTTTGGTTTTACCTAACACCTCTTAGGTTGAAGACTGCTGCTAGTCTGTATGTAAAGACCGGTTCTTTATGCAATGCAATAATATTGACGATTTTAAAGAAACATTATATGACATATTAATTAGTAACCCATATTATTCCATTAATGAATATTTAATTGACAAATGTCTCCCTAAGTAACAATTATAATTTAATTAATAATACCACAATAATTTAGACAAATATAGATTGAATATAATTTTTTGTAATGTGTACCTATATCTAATGTTTTTGAATTCTTTTTATATTTATATTTGTATGCTTTTCAAGCGAAACATAGTGGACCTATATATATTTTTTTAACCACTCTGTACTTACCTATGTTTACAAATAAATGCTTTGACTTTGACTTATGTTTTCAGCAAATTATACTTACCGCGATTCATGTGCCTCCGTTACTAAGGTAAGTATCACTGAAGATGTAGTGCATAAGCTAAACATCTTTCGTTAGTCGCACATAGTCCCTCCACCAGACACCCATCTCTGCTTTCGCTTAGTTTTCAGACGTAGTGGAGTCCCGCAGCAAAGGTTTTCCATCGAGGCATACCACAGGGTTAACAATATACGTATAGCGCCTGATTGACCTTACTCATAAATTATTTTCTACTAGCGGAGTACCTCCCTCACCTTACTTTATAAAGAAGTATCGCGAAAACAAAACCCAGACATAATAATAAATTACTTTTTTGACTTTTATTGACTGCCTCGTTGATCTCGCGGCATAAATGTGCGCGGGGGATTGGGAGGTCTCGGGTTCGATTCCCGGGTCGGGCAAAGTGTTATTGGGTTTTTCCGTTAGGAAGCTCTCAGTAGCAGCTCGGAGTCTGGTAATGTGCCTGGTACGGCAATAGGCTCGCCCCCTATTACGTGGGACTAAAATAAAGCTGGCGAAATGTGGGTGTATTATTACACCTCTGCCTACCCCTTCGGGGACACAGGCGTGAGTCTATAAAAAAAAAATATACAAAACATAACATTACTAAAACTATAGCAATATTTAAATCAATTCAAAATACATGACTCGTCTGCTTACATACTGGCCCCTCTTAAAATAATCCTCACTAACGAATCCAAATCCGAAGCGATATTCCGTAACGCAGGCACTAAATCAAGTGAAAAGTTTACCTGCGCTCACAGCGCGGCTAGCCGCAAGAAATATACCTTCACTATAAATAAGCAAAACCACACGCTAAGCTACGTATTTGGCTAGGATTTTCTTTGGAAATTGGATTGGATTGGATGTATGGCTCTTAGTAAAGAGACTGGCTGTACTACAAACTTTGGAGTGGTGCTGATTCGTTTCTTAATAGGCTATCCTAGGTCGTTGCTATAATGACTTAAAAATTTATTAAGTTGCTACGCTATGCATATTAATATACCTAACAACATTGTATAGTAATATCTTCAGACAGAGATTTGAAGTTGACCTTTTCAGTATTTTGCTTAAAGTTGGTGATAAATGTTTACGCAACTTACAGTTTCGTACTTAACATTGTTTGTTTCTCTCATTATCAAGGGTATCTCAATTTGACGTTGCAAGCGTAGAATATCCAGCTTGTCTGATCCTCAATTTGTGAAGCATCGTGCTTTCACATAACAACATTAAAGCAAAGTAAAACTTTTTCTTTTGAAGCAGTGCACTCTGATAAAACTACAGTGATACTATTAAATACAATGAAGCACATACAACCGCGATTTCGCCGTTGGCTTGTACAAAAAGTCGCATGTTCATAGTCTGTTACGGTCTATTCGCAGATAGCCTGCAGCAAAAATTACTGCATTGCATGCAAGGCAAGGGACTATTAGTTCCAGACAGGCACATAGTTTCAGACAAACTTAGATTGCGTGATTCACACCCATTGAGCACGCTTAGTCGCGCAATCAAAGTTCATCTTTAAGTTCAAGTTTTGCTTTAATCGATAATCAGATATGTGACAACTATGAACAACAATTTACACATTACGCATGTTTAATTAAATAAGGGACAATCAACTTCAATGACTGGTGAAATTGTCAATAGTTAAATATGCACGTTTTTTTCATATTTGATTACGCAGCGCACGTTCTTACTGCCGATTTTTAGTTTCTGTAGATCTCATTTTACACACTTTATTATTATGAAGAACTTGTAGAATGTAGGTTCCATGTGTTGTTTCCTTAAATTATTAACATAAGAACGGGAATACCACAATGCTCACCAATGCGTTATTATTGTTCTTTTGTTTATGCATTTTCATTATCAAAAGATGCAAAAAGTTATAATTTAAATTTATTATCTTTGTCGTTGCAGCAATATAACTTCTTAATTTGCCAATCTTTACGGGCCGTACTAATTAAAAGCTATCCATCAAGTTGATTATAATTGGCTCGATGAAGAATATGAAGAATATCGCTGAACTATAAATTATGTAGATTATAAGATATGCCGATCTTGATAGTAGGAGGCTAGCTATTTAAATCCACACTTAAGATAAAAGTATTGGCTAACTAGCTGCATTTCGACAAAGATTAGATAAAGTATCATAATTATATTACATAATTATTAATATACAATCTATTCGAGAGCTACCACTCATAAAAATGAGATAGGAATTGAAAAAATGGTTGATACTACAAATTTTTTATTCAATAAAGGAATTCTTTGACGTAAAAATATAACTGGGTTACTCCCCGTAAAGACCATAACCCTCCAACAGCACATAGAAACAACTACAAAGAAACAAACGTTTACGTCGCAGCCCTTAACGTGCGCACGCTGAGAAATGAAGAAAACCTTATAGAACTAAAAAATGCGTTAAAACAAATTAAATGGGATATCCTGGGCCTCAGCGAAGTAAGACGAATGGGAAAAAAAATTACCTCTGAACCAGACTTCTTAATGTATCATATAGGAACGCCTTCATGGGGTTGGTTTCATCGTCAAAAAATATCTTGAAAAATCAATTGAAGGATTTATTGGAATCTCGGAACGCATAGCAATGATGAACCTGAAACTACCGGGGTATAAAGATCCTTAGTCTATTTTACAAATATATTCATCAACAGAACAATCGGACATACGGCCATTTTCAATATTCGAAGTATAGATAGATCTGTAGATTTTAGATTCGTGTTTGACATATTTTGTATGGAGCTTATGTCAAAAACTATCAAAAACGAATCTAAAATCTACAGATCTATCTATAATTCGAATATTGAATTCCTAAATAACACCATCCAAGAACAGGCCCACAGAAACTTGATCATCATGGGTGACTTCAATGGCCAAATTGGAATAAGCGCCCGGGAGAAGAAACAGCACTAGGACCATTCATCTACAGAAATTAAATTAGAAGCAGAAATGGAGAAAAACTTATAAACTTCACACTAGAAAATAACTTAGCCATTTTAAACTTTTTATACAAGAAAAACAAAAAGAAGATGTGGACATGGATTTCACCAGATGGAAAAACAAAGAATCAAATTGATTTCATAATTACCAATAAAAACAACTGCTTTACAAATTTTGACGTCATCAACAAGTTTAACTTCAATACCAACCACAGACAAAAAACCCCAGACCGGGACAGGAACTATCAACTAACAAGCTCAGCAGGCAACAAAAGGAGCAACTAGTACTCACCCTAGAGGACAAATTTAAGGACCTAGAAGAGTACGCAAAGATCGCAAGAACTCAGAAAAAATACAACTGGATAGAGACTACTATTAAAGTTCAACTACAACACATTAGTAAGATAGAAATAAAGAAAACAGCTAATCAACACAAAAGATAATGACAGAAGAAAGCACATATCGAAAATCAGTAAAGGCATCAATGAAAGCATGAGAAAAGAGAGCAAAAGAAGAAGAATTGAAATTATTGAAAAACATGTAATCAAAAGTATCAAAACAGGAAATGTTAAAAAAGCGAACAAGGAATTAACAAACTCAAAAGACTGGATCACAAAAATTAAAAACGACAGCGGAGAATACAGCCACCACAGAAAAAAACATCTTAGGAATTGCCTCATCTTATTTCAGAAAGATATACAAACACAACACTGCTCAAGACGAAGAGGACTTAGAGGAAAGCTCAAATGTCCCTAATATCCTTCAGAGTGAATTAGTAAACGCTATAGATAGTCAAAAGAGAGACAATGCACCAGGCCCTGATGGTATAAACAATGACATCTTAAAAAAAAGTTTAAAAAGTTATAGCACCAGTCCTTACCGACATACTCAACGAGATATTAATAACCTAAAATAATCCCACAGCAATGGACAGAATCAAACATTATTCTTCTATATAAGAAAGGAGACAAATATGAAATCGGGAACTACCGCCCTATAAGCCAAATGTCCAATTTATATAAAGTATTTGCTAAGATCATACTAAATCGGATTGAGAAAATACTAGACGAACACCAACCCATTGAGCAGGCGGGTTTTCGAAAAGACTACTCAGTGCTCGACCACATTCACGTAGTACGCCAAGTCATGGAGAAGTATAAAGTACCAATGTACCTACTACATAGCATTCATCGACTACAGCAAGGCATTTGATTCTTTATTTCACGCAAAGATATGGGAGTCATTAAAGGAACAAGGAGTTGACCACAGTATATCCGCTTAATAAAAAACGTTTACAGTAAGAGTACAGCGAGAATACAACTAGAAACGAAAGGCGAACGTTTCAAAATTGGCAAAGGCGTACGACAAGGAGATCCAAAATTATTCTCGGCGGTACTTGAGTCAGTATTCAGAGGTCTTCATTGGGAAAATCTCGGTATCAACGTAGATGGTCTCTCACTAACTCATCTGAGATTTGCAGATGACATTGTGCTATTTGCAAAAACTCCAGAAGATTAAGCAAAAATGATAAACGATTTGGCAACGGCAAGCAAAAAGGTGGGTTACAACTGAACCGAGAAAAAACTAGGGTGATGACCAACGGAGATAGAACAGCTATAAACTCAGGAAGTAATCAAATCGAGTATACAGAAGAATATATTTATCTGGGAAAACTAATAACAAATGATAACCCGATGCACAAAGAAATTGAAAGAAGAATACCTAACCAATGGCTGGAAAAGGTACTGAGCTTTAAAAGAGATTATGAAGGATAAAAACCTGCATATTAATACAAAAAGCAAACTTTTTAACACCTGCATATTACCCGTTCTTATGTAAGGCAGTCAAACATGGACCTTGTCACAAAACATGACTAACAAACTTGCAACATGTCAATATGCAAAGGAAATAAGCATGATGAATGTGAAAAAATCTGACTGACTGAGAAACTGTGTAATAAGAAGTAAAACAAAGGTTACAGATATAACATACAAAATTAGAAGACTGAAGTGGCGATGGGTGGGGCACATGATAAAAGGAAGAGATAAATGGAGCAAAAATGTGACGTGATGGTATCCAAGAGAGAGAAAAATGAAAAGAGGGAGACCACAAAAAAGGTGGGACGATGACATCAGGCAAGTGGCAGGCGTCACATGGAACAGAGTGGCCCAAGAAAGACGTGAGTGGAAAAGGTTGGAGGAGGCCTTTACCGATTGGCAAACAGATCTTAAAAAAATAAGACAAATTCAAATAAAATACTAGATTAAAGATAGCATTCATGTTTAAGTTTTCATGTATTTTTTTTTTTATGTAATTGTAGGATCTGAATAAAAGGCTATATCTATCTATATCTTTTTGGATTTTCAGCTAGCGTAACCACAACTATGGTCGCCAACCTTAACTTTTAACAATAGCTGCTGATGGACGAAATTATAAGGGTTTGTCACTTCGTATCCTTAAAAAAATTAAAGGATAACGTGATTGAGACGTGAGCAAAAAACTGGAAATCCTTTTCTTTTTAATAAAATCAAGACCGGCACTCGGTTTCATCCCTGTGTTACAGGAACAACGAATCTTGAAACAATGGACGCAATGAATTCTCGGTCCTGGTTTTTTATTTACATAACATTTTCTATGCTTTGTTTCTAAAAATTTACATAGAAAATGCAACAGTCAGATAGGTTTTTACTGAGCTGTTATTAGAGAACGATGCGTTTACTCCCAACTGTGGCTAAACTCATTGTTTTTAATAATAGCTTTTATTAATAATAGCTATAAAGCTATTATTACATTGAGTTATCATGGTAACAAGCCAAGTCAACGGTTCAGCCCATAGAAGTCTACGGCTGGACGTAGGCCTCCCCCAAAGCTCTTCACGAAAACTGATCTTAAGCCACCCGCCCACACCCATCTGCTCATCTCTGATCCCAATAAGTTCGTCGGACTACTGCGCAGGAGGCCTATCTCTGCTGCGCCGTCTGGTGCCTGGCTGCCACTTGGGGACCTTTCTGCAACAAAACCTTATTAAAATCTAAGAATATCTAACATATTATTTTTAACATGCAACGTCCACGAAAACGTGGTGATATTATATCAAAACATGGTATTACGTTTTATGAAATTTATTTGACACAGGCGACAGACCTTGAGAGCCTCGACGGAGCTTCTTTTATTTAAGAAATAATTAATTATGAAAACAGTAACTATTTAGGATAAGTGTAACTGTCGAATGTTTAAGAATGACTAAATAGGAAAACCTAAGAACGAGTTGTATTCCAGAACCGTAACTGTTAATATTAAGAATGCCTTTTAAGCAAAACTTCGACCCCGAGCTAACAGTCTAACTAATGCAACAAATCAACAATGAAGTTGAGTATAGAACTCACGCGGCAAGTGAGAAGGAGGACAATACGAAGGAATAGCGCTTTACAAAATTACTACCTATTCGTTCTCTACAATGGAACTAAAGTACTTGATTGTTAGAAAGCTTCAAGCTTAAATCGATGCCATTGAAAGTTACTTTAACTTGCAATGGAACTGGTTGTGTTGTTACTTACTAAACTTTTGCGTTACCTGGCTGTAGACTGACGCCTTCATATCTGAGAGTGTGTATACGAAGCGAATACATCAAAATTTGGCCAGCTGTACTTTAAGTTCCATTAGTGACAGTCTCCTTACATTATAATATGCCCGAAAGCTCTGACTTTGTAATCTGCTTTCAATCGAGTTATGTATTTATTTATTTAACACTTTATTGTACACTATAAAATGACATTTCATAATGAATCGTTTTACAAACATAGTACAATGGGCGGCCTTATCGCTAATAGCGATTTCTACCAGGCAACCTTTGGATGGAGATTATTGGTAGGTAAGAAATGGTAGTTGCTAGTGTACCAGTAAATTATGATTATATTTTAAATATATACATTGATATATAATAAATATTACAATAATATACCTAATCGTACATAAATAACTATACATACACATACATAAATAATAATATATAATATATACTTATAATTATATATAAGAAGTGTTATAATGATAGGTAGTGATTCTTGACAAGAGATTTGAACCTTGTTACCGTCTGAGCCTGCCTTATATGAAAAGGCAATGCATTCCATAACCGAACAGCAGTGACACAAAACGATTTATCATAAAATGCAGTTGAATGAACTGGCATCTTCAGTTTCAAATTTTCTGATGACCTTAAATAACGGTTATGCGTATCATGAAGGAATTCGAATCGTCCTTTAAGATAGGAAGGAGTTGAAGGGTTAAGCAGTATATTGTACGGCAGAGATAGACTGTGAGCATTCCGGCGATATCGTATGGGTAACCACTTGAGTTGTGCTTATGTATGTGCTCTCTGAATTTCTCTGAACTTATGTCAGATTTCAGTAGTCATGATTGTGTTATCTAATGATTTTGTCTTACAAGTGGTGCGTAAAATAGGTACTGAATCTGACTTGGCAAGCCTGGCACTAATATAAATTTCTGTATTTCAATTACTTTCTAACACAAAAAGGCTCACTTATAATCTTTAAAAGAATAAGATTTACCGTCCATAGAAAAGTATAAGCCTACGTTGATTTCAATAATCCACTAACAGCTTACACTCCTTAATCCTCGAAACAAATAAGCACCACTTTCGCACACACTCGAAATCAGTATGCAAGACGCGGGGTCTACTTAAGAAATAATTTAACATGTTGTATGGCAGTACGCAAGCTAGTCGCGGTCGTGACTTGTACTCGAAACGAGAAGTTTGAAAGTTTCGACGCAGCTGCGGCTACTGATATTGTAGCCACATTCCACACGACACACGTACCTAGAGTTTTGATGTTTCCATACTATGTTGTATATTTACTGTGCCCTGTGCCACCAACTTGACTGCACGTACTGTACTTGGAAAGGGATAAAAAGTTTTGCGCCCCAAAATGGAATATAAATATAGTTTGTGTTAGTTTTGGTATGTTGAAAGTTTCTGGGTTTATTTACTGTAACAAAGCTGCATGCTTGTACTGCCAATAGTATATACAAATGTGTATTATTATGTAGGCTGCTTAATTTACTGTTTACTTATATAAAAGTTATTAAGAATACAAAATGTCACTACCCAAGTAAAGTTACCGTTGTATGAGCTAGCTAAGGAAATTATACGCAACTAGTAGTATTTTTACGATTTTTTGTTGTAGACCCAATTCTTCTACTGCATTATAGTGCTAAATTACAACCATAAAACCTTAAGTCCTGCAGTAGACTGCGAAAGGCTATATTAATTGAAAATAAATTCTAACCATGAATTCATCCAAAAACTTTTCAGGTATGCTGTCAAAGTTACGTATTCATCACAAAACACTAAGTACTCATAAAAGCTGTCTCGTACTAAAGTAGGGCAAATGTAGCCTCACTCTTGGTAAACGTTAGATAACCGCAAATTGGCGCTCACCACAAGCAGCGACGTAACGTCATCTGTCCTAACAACTTGACTGCACGGTTGGCTTAGTGGTTTAAGCGGCCGCCTCGCCACTTGACACTGCGTCGAGTGTCGTGGGTTAGATTCCCACACGAGACAACACTTTGTGTGATCCACAAATTGTTGTTTCGAGTCTGGGTGTTCATTGTGTCCGTTGGTTGTATGTTTGTAAAGTCCCCCGCGACACAGGATTTATTCCTAGTGCGGGAGTTGTCTTTTTAACAATACAAATATCACGGCGGATTGCTTGATTCTTGGCCGGTATCAACACTTCACATCACAGTTCGTTAATAAGTTCACACCAAATCAAATTTAACAAAACTGACTAGTACTGAACACGAAACGAGTGACAGTTTCTAGGTACTTGTTGCTCGCCCGGAGTCTCTATGAGAAGTGATAGTTGTCGTTGCTCCGTTGAACGTCAACCGTCATACCCCCTCTTCAACTCTAGCGAACGTAACTCGACTCTGTCGAAGCGCGCCACCTTCGCACTTCCGTTTCGTACTCAATCGACGTCCTGTACTGATGACCATTCCGTTACGACCATCCTACAAGACACACGTCCCTGTGTGATAATCTGTAACAAAATTTTACACGCACAGTATCACATTGCTCGGTCACTCCTGACTTAACCCAGGTAAGGGTTGAATCAAAACAGTGTGAGTGAGTGATTCCAATCAAATTTTCTACAAAATTACCTCTTACATTACATTCCTAACTATTATAGGAGCTGGATTCAGAGCATCACTGACAATACAGTCAATAGGATAGTTTCCAGGGTCAAAATAATTACATTTTATTTAGTCCGTATTTTAGATTATAAAAAAATATTGGACACGTATTTTTTCTTTTTTTGATTAAATAAAAAATAACAAAGATATAGCCCATTAAAGTTACGTGTGACGTCACCTAGTGCGAAAAAAAGCAGCACGGCGTGACGTTATACGTATCTTTAATGAGCTATATCTTGATCATGTTTGGTTTAATTTACTAATAAAACAATATGTATCGCTTATTTTTGAATAATCTAAAGGACGGACTTATAATTTTTTTTTTCGTCAACTAGCCTATTACCATAGAATCGCGTTATAATCAAATCAAATAACTAAAGCTCTACATGTGATTCATAACCGTTCAGTAACCTCCAGTTACTAAACCAGGCACTCAACCAGCCACTCGGTTGCCCCCATTCGGTAACCTCCAATTACTAAACCAGGACTTACACCAGTCACTCGGTTGCCACCCATTCATCTGCGCATCCTCTCAAGGATCGCCAAGTCCCTCCTGGACTTTATGGTTTCCACGAAACCCCCAACACCAGAGTTATCTGCCTACCGCGTACTCACGGACAACTGCCTTCACAGTTGTATTGAATCCGATCTGTACTGATTTGCAGCTACAAATCAACACCTGACATTGAATCACACAACCAATCAAACACCAGAGTCATCTGCCTACCTACCGTGTACTCACGGACAACTGCCCACAGTTGTATTGAATCCGATTTGTACTGATTTACGGCTATTACGGCTACAAATCGACCTCTGACATTTAATCACACAACCAATCAACATGTAAGCCTAGTTTTCTACTGTCTTGTCAGTATTAAGGTTCACAATTTGCTCTCTTTAAGATCGTCAGTTATGCTCTGATCATCTGGCACAAAGTTTCAGTATCAAAATCAATAATCAGGAAACTCAAAGTAAAACTGACATTTCACTATCGCTGTATCTCTCATGATATTATTTCAAACCAAGTAAAGCATAACATTTAAGCTCTACATGCAATCATGGCTATGCATAGCCCAGTAACCTCCAGTTACTCTACTTTCTGCGAACCCCACATGGGAACGCCACTGGAACCCGACCTCCACCAGAGCTGACTGCAATACCGCCTACTCACGGACTACTAAGTTAGCAGACGCCGATTTCTACCGAGCTACGGCTACACGTCAGCCTCTGGTACGGTCCGATCCGATCATCATGTAAACTTAAACACTCTCTTCAATATCAGAACTACTTTGTTCTACCTCAATTTCGTCAGTTGTACTTTGACCTTCAGGCATTTTTTGCAACCTGTCGAGTGGGTACTTACAGTAACGCTTTTTTTGCGATTATAAAGATCATCGTACAGGCCGCGCCGGCCATCAGGCCGCGCTAGCCACCAGGATTACCCAAAAAGAAAATAAATCTACCATTAGTATTTCAAACATTCGTCTCATTGTATACCCACTGAATAGAGTATCTGTTCTTTCAGACTAATTCAACGTCCGCACTTCGTAAATTTTAAGCGATTATCAAATTCGTTTACAACTTGACTACAAACACAACTGCACAGAACGTAACGCCCGTCCATACTCTCAATGAGCTATGTCAAAACTGGATTTGACCGCTGACAAAAACTAAAAACAAATGCGAACATGGCGAGAACTGACAAGCTACTTTCAGACAAACTGATTTCCTTTTGCTACATAGAGGCAACGACTACAGTTCTGAGATAACCAATCGGCAGTCTATGAGTACTTTCAGATTCTCGCAACACGCTCTTGTCATACGACCCAGAAACCAGTGGTAGATAATTTTAGCGATCAAAAATCAAATGAGAGCTACTTGAGTAGCAGGGTATCCGTGATTGCGATCAACGGCCACACTTTAATGTACTTGGCTCTAGGAATAAAAGAAAATTATCGCACAGCACTCATTCTAGTCATTCGGCTATTCCTGACCCAAGTCGGTGGGGAATAAAGCTACTCTGATCAGAATCATTACAGGTTTTAATGAAAATCACAACTAAGTCTTTCTCTCGAAGCTGACATGTTGAACAACACGCATACTCGTTAAAATAATAGGAAACTCATTAAAATATTGCATTGCTCATACTCCGACATCCATCGTGTCTTCAAAATCACGCTATGAAACCTCCATTCGGTTACACAACACCACCCGGATAATCATTTCGAGCGTAACAAGGTAATCTTAAACTAGGTTTTTTCAACATGTTGCTTTGGTTTCCCTTATCACATAGCAGACTATAAAAAAAATCTTACTAGGCTGATAGTCTAGATATTAAGTTTACTACCAAGTATCCAATCAGTCTTTTCAGCGTTATAATTTTGTCATGGATATTCTAAATACGAAGCTTATCCTAACCTAATCATTAGCTATACAGCAACGGACCTTTCGCGTTCAAGACGATGGACAACGTTTGTGATACTATGATTAATAAGTAATAACGTTTATGCAAATCACTGACGGTAACGTGGGTACCACAAAATTATCACAACAACGACTAACAAAGCACCCATTTAATGAGAATAAGGTTAAGCACACAATCATCAATCACTAACGATCACTAACCTAGTTCTACCTACAATGAAAATTAAAATCTCTGTAACTGATTATCGTAACGCACTACGATGTTAACTCAATCATTTTCTTCTACGTCTGATAATCGAGTTTAACAGCTTCTACTAGAAACACTATCACTCCTAAACGTCCTAAGCATAACTTGAAATTGGCCAGAGAACTCGGGGCACTTGATAAAAACTCCCAGCGTATCACATGAATTTAAAAAAAACACACAGGAGGTAAATTTCACGAGTAAAATCTTTAAATTGAATTAAATTTTACTAGTGGTGTCATCTAATAATCAGAGTAAGAAACATTTTAATGTGCCATGTTAAAAATTTATGCACACAAAGAAGCAGGTGTAATTGCAACACCGAGATCGTCTGTACAACTCAGAATTACAACGAGTATAACAGTGTCACTTTTTACTTAGGCTCTCATCACGTTTAAACGAAAACCGTTACGTATTATCAACACCACGAGTCGATGAAATAATGGCGCTAGTAATATCTTTTGACTATGGTCAGGTTACACTAACCAACCAACCGCACTCGTCTAGACAGCACTGCAGTTCACACGTTTATTTAAGAAATAAAAGCTACAAGCTGTTCTACACAAAATCAGCACAGTCAGAATCAATAGGAGCTATTCTTACACTTACACTTCTTATTTTACACTTATTATTATAGCACAGTCTTACACTATGAACTTAGTATGTACGATTCGATTAGTTTACCAACTTTAGCGCCGCTGCCCTGCAAAGGACAGTCTAGACCGGAGTTATTGTTCTAGATTTCGCAGAAAACCAACCAAAGCTGGTTGTAGGTTCTAAAACCAATATTACAACTGCACTACAACAATAACTAGCACGTTTCACTCAAACGCACTTGTTTGGAACAATGCAAGTCAGCCTGTACGCTCACTCTCGTTACTATTACAGTCCATAAAGTAAGACCGAGACAAGATAATCTATGTACAAGCAAGCATATTATGATCACAAGGTTCGTGAGTGCGAGCCACCCTCGCACGAAGAAAATAAAAAAAATCGCTTTCCTTTTAACTGGCGTATCAAATTCAAAATCTCCGTTCGCTATCTACCCACATTTTTTTGTGTTTCTTCTTTAAGCTATTAAAAAAAATATTATTCATGAGATCATGCCATGGGAACCACGACACCGTAAAAGTCAAACGGTTCCACAACTCAGAGTCTCGTGTAGGAATCGAACCTACAACACTCGGTACGATGTGATGGCGATATCACCACAAGGATTATGACATTTCCAAGGTTAAACGCGTAATGTTTTACTACTACTGCCACTAAACAAAATTGGCAGTACCAATAAAAAAAATCAGACAAAATAGCTGCAAGCTCAGCTGATTCACCAACATAGCAACGTTAGCAGTCGCCTTCGTTCACGCCTTTTGGTCACGCTGGTCCATGATGCCACTTCTGATGACGGCGGTTGCTTGATTCTTGGCCGGTATCAACACTTCACATTAACAGTTCGTTAATAAGTTCACACCAAATCAAATTTAACAAAACTGACTAGTACTGAACACGAAACGAGTGACAGTTTCTAGGTACTTGTTGCTCGCCCGGAGTCTCCAAGAGAAGTGATAGTTGTCGTTGCTCCGTTGAACGTCAACCGTCATCCCCCCTCTTCAACTATAGCGAACGTAACTAGACTCTGTCGAAGCGCGCCACCTTCGCACTTCCGTTTCGTACTCAATCGAGGACGTCGATAGAAGGTACTGATGACCATTCCGTTAAATAAATAAATAAACAACCCAATAAGTTTGACACGTGGAACCTTACACGTAAGGGTCAATTCACACCGAAACGCGACGCGACGCGACGATGCTTGAAGAGGACAGTGGTTTTGCGCTGCGCAGCGCGACCCCGCGAGATGCATCGCGGCGTCGTGAGGTGCATAGTGAAGTCGATAACGGCGCGATTCCTCGCTGCGAAGCGAGACACCGCGAGGTGTAGCGAAACATGTCTACTCGCCCCGGCCAACCGCCGGGCGCCGCGCCCACGCCACTCATAATAATCATACAATTTTTCTGGATAGTTGGTAATATGGTCATTAGACAAAGTATGAAATTCACCATGAATTCTCCCATTCTGCCAAAAATTATGCACCCAAGTACTCCTGTGTGTTGTCTTCTTTTTAATTTTATTTTTGTAATCTTCTTTCTCTTACTCTTCTGCAAGAAGTCCGATTACAACAAGATCCCAGTCTATCATTATGTTTTCACTTGAGCACTTGACCGAACTGCACCAATTCTAAACGAAGTCTGGACGGAAATAGTAGACAAGTAGCAACAGCGGCCTCAGGCTTCGCCTCGCGGCGTCGCGCTGGGTCGCGCGGCATCACGAGACGCAGCACCGCTCTTGCACGCCGGTCGTACCGGCGATGCACCGCTGCTGCGCGATACGTCGCGGTACGACGCGAGGCATCTCGAGGCGCAGTGCTGCGTAGTGCAACGTATTCTGAATTCTCAAAATGAAATGTGTATGTTATCGCGTTGTAAATAAAGTATATCTTCAGTTGCTCTATTAAAATGTGCGCGCATCGTCGCGTCGCGTCGCGTTTAGGTGTGAATTGACCCTTAGGTTATTGGCTAATCGGTAGCTGTTTTATGAGTATATACACCACTATTTTTTAATTAGTACAAAACCTTTAAGGACATATTAGTGAAGACATAATTATCATATATGTGACATAAGAATTTCGTAATATCTATAAATAGCCAAGTTATAATCATTTGTTTTTTGTAGAAAATCTCACCAAAATCATAGACATATTTTACAATCCATTCACTACTTCATTGATAGTATTTACTTTCCGTCCTACTCTTACGCATTCTTTTCGTCGCACTTATAATGTAGGTAGCCTTAGACAATAAAATGAAGCAAAATAATCAGTGTAGGTAGCTACTTTTTAATTTTCTTAATTCTACCCTCTCATTTATAGTTTATCCGGGCTTAGGACCGGCAAAATTTACCGTTTTATAAGTACCTAATTAAATACGAAGGTATGTAATTAGAAAGCAAACACATATCAAAATAAAAGAAGTTATTCTGTAATAAAACAAAACAGTAATTTTGGCGTATTTATGAAGTTAGAATCATCTGCTATTTACAAATTATTTTATCATCATCATGACAGCCTAGAGACGACCACTGCTGGACATAGGCCTCCCTCAAGGTTCTCACATAGACCGATTTTGAGCCGCCCGCCTCAAATAACTATTTACTTAGGTAGGTATTATTTACTCAACTTACAAGTATTTCCATTGTCCTTCAAAATGTCCAACACCACTGTCAATACACATTCTTTTCACTTCGTCAAAAGCGTCCATTATGCGCTGTTTTAATTATTCGACACTAGCCGGCTTACTTTTTTACTCTCACAAAATGATGTCCATGGGTAC
The DNA here is from genome assembly GCA_944739405.2 of Euclidia mi. Lineage (NCBI taxonomy): Eukaryota > Metazoa > Arthropoda > Insecta > Lepidoptera > Erebidae > Euclidia > Euclidia mi. The sequence continues at coordinate 26,297,009 of OX123189.2, read as the reverse complement.
ACAGCTGCACTCGCGATTCCTCCACTCAAAAAGTACGCACGAAGCATAGCTACATACAACCGTGATATCATGAACTGATAAGCCATCGCGTCGGGAAAACGTAGACAAACAAATTGTAGCGAAAAAATCGATAGGTACTCTCTCGTCCGCTAGCAATTTAGCACTGTTTGTAGCAACCGAGCGCGGCGCGCGCGCAGTGGGACAGGGGGGAATTTATCAATGGAATATTTTATTACGAATAGTACGCAAGTCGGTCATAGTCTTAGTTATGCATTAACTAATTATTACGTATTTTTGTGGACAGTTTTGAGACACTTTTGGGACTTAGTGTTTTTATTTTTTAACTACATAAATATGATCAGTTAAAGATACTTAGTGCCCCGTTAATTTTTTTGTACTAATTAAAAAATAGTTATCATCAATGCCGATAATCCCAGACACAAATTCTGATTCTTCCAAAAATATATATGATTGTCACTAAGAGACCTTTAACCCCCCCCCCCCCTCCTACGTGATTACAGCACGCACGGTCGTGCTCTAATTTTGGTGATCCAAAGTGTTTGAGGCACGGTCAATTAAAAATCGTTTTATTGGTCGCAGTTGTTTCACGTATTGTTTTACTTAAACCAAGAAACGAAAGTAGTAACTATTAGAATAGTTCATATTCTATGCAACTAAATCGTTTTAGAAGGGTGAGGGAAACGAAACGCGTCAAAAATATTGAAATATAATTATCTGTGTCTCAGTTGCGAAAGCGTCCGCCATTGTTGTGTTTTGTTTCGTGATCTTTATAATAAAAGATGTCTTGTGGAAGAAACCGGTGAATATTTTATAAATATACTTATATAGATTTACTCAGAAAGAAATAAATATTAATTGTAAAGTGACATTATTCGTGACAAAGACAAGAAATACAGTGATAAAAGGCAAAACTTTTTAGAAGGGCTATTTCTACTCTTGAAACTCGCTATTTTCGTAAGTGTTTTGTGATAAATATTCTTTTAATAGTTATGAAAGACATAAAAGTACCCAGATTATTTATCTGAAAACATATTTTAGCAACTAAATACTAGCATTGTTGTACATTTTCACTGTTATCGTGTTTTCAAATGGTAAATAATTCACAGCCACAGTGTTCGTAACAGTAACATGGCTGCCTGGCACGGCGAACTTTTTGTTACGCGTTCGGATTATATTTTTTTTTAGTGGCGTTAGATTCGTTTGTTTCAAATAAATAATGTTTTGTGTGAAAACCTAAAGGTATATGTGATAATGTTTTTGTGTTTATGAACCAAACAAGTAATGAAATTCATTAATATGTAATGAAATGTTTGTGTGAACGAGTGAAAAAAACAAACCTCTAAGTTTGTAAGCTTGTTTTGCCAGAAATGTGAGTATTTAGTAGTAATTCATGTTATTATTATGATAGTTGATTTTATAACCAACACAATGATATGCAATTTATGTGATATAATTATATTAAGGTGTCATAATTATTTTTTTCCGGTAACCTATGCCAATGAAAATTTGCAGCAACGTGACCTTTCGCACTTGTGGCACTTTGCCTTTAGTTTGATCGCACCTCAAGGGTTAACAGTAAATGCTGCCTTTTTACCGGAGTAGGAGAAACGGAGCAATCCAACCAATGTAAATGCGTATTTCTAATTTTTGTTTTGACAACTCCGGACCTATACAAGCTGAATCACCGGCAAAACTACCGTTACAGGCAACTTGGTTAAGTACTTTCTAACGTGACGTTGAATTGAATACGAGTAAGTAGGTATATCAAAGTTATGAGAACAAGTATCCATTATTTCCAAAAAACACTTTCAAAGACTAACATAAATAAAACCTCAACTCAGGTTAGATGTACCGTTGCTTCTATGGAGCATCATAACCATCGCTCTACCGTAGATTTTTACTTTTATGGTGTGAAGACAGGTGCCCTTATCTGGGATGCGTCAAGACTGCGGCACCAAACTTGAACTCACGCACGCATTAAGAAATTACTGCAAAGTATTATGCCAACTATCTTATCAAAGTACTTGCGGTTAACAATGACATAATAATTATCTATACTACCAAATAAAATTAAATTGTCTATTAGTGACATGAAAATAACAATATAAAAAATATCTGCTTGTCTACCATTTACCAGTAAGTATAACTTGTCATATATGCACAGTAAGTAACGTAATCCCTAAAATTGTTTCATAGAACTAATGTTATTACCTACATTACATTACATATAATATATTCGTGACCGGTCGATCGCAGTAGGATTTGACCTGGCGACCTATATTGATCGATCCTTGATAACTTTCTCTTTACAGCATGGAAGCCACTGGCCACAGAATGGCTAGCTGACGTAATGAGTTTTGATTGAAGCTATTATTGCTATCTATTGAATCCTACAAGTTAAATGGGAACAGTATTTTTTGATTTTTAAGGAAATTAATTGCGATATTTCCCTGGATAGCGACATTTGCTTAAATTGCAAACTAGGATTTCTGCCAAAACTGTCTTAAACTTGACTTGCCTTAAAAATATAATTGTACGCAATTCTTACACTTAATATACCACATGCATTGTGTATAACGTAAAGTAAAATATAATATAACTTTAGATCTATCGGTCTAGTCAGTCAGATTAGACCGATAGATCTAAAATTACACTTCTACATGCGTTTATAAAAATGTGTAATTAACTGATGTACCATCCAAGAGTAAAAGAGGATTTTTATATTAAGATATCACATGAAAAGGTCACCAATCATATATATGTATAGTCTGCATTACCAACTCAAAAAGTGATACAACAAAAACAATCTTAAGCCAGTGCGATCAAACTTGTCGAAATGATGAAAGTTGCGGCGTTTGTAACTGTCCTGCCGGCAGTTATGGTTGTTTGCCAGGCGACCTTATCAATCAGACGACGATGCTTTTAAGTGTGGCTTTAATGGTTCGGAGACTGATTGGTGGCTCAGATCTGCTTAAAGGAAATTGACGATGATGCAGTATATTTCGGTATTATTTTGCTTAAAAGAAATTTATGTCTGAGCATGCACATTATCATACACAATAAAGCAATTTTTACAAAACAAGGCTTTACCATAATACCAGACCTGATACTAACTAGATTTAGATTTTTCAAAAGATAACAACACCTTCTACAAATACTAAATTTTTTTTTATTTCATATCGACATTTTGTTATTGTTCCAATAAATTTTAGTAACATGAGTATTATTTTATTTACTTATGACGTTGAGGCTATGATAGCTTAGTGGAGATTCTCATAGACGGTCACGTGGAGAGTGTTAAGTTTCTAACCCACGTCGCGCACCACTGATGTTTCGAAGTAATTACCGTTTAAATCCTTAAATATGGCTTGCCCTTGCCTCGATTAACAGTTTCAGCTGTTGTTCACCACCCTCTTAAAGATATTTAACAGATGTTACGAGAAATAAGTACTCTCGAATACTTTCACTGGACATAACCATGCAATATCCCGATCCCCTTGAATCGCGTTGAGTTGAGGTCAGACGATAATTGTTCTGAGCACAAACTAATATTCTATCAAATCTGGTTAAACTAGAAAGCAGCTAGCCTATAATCACTATTAAATATTATCTTTATGTCAGCCGGTACTAACTACTTAACGAAGCACGGGACATGCGACAACTAACAATGATTATATCCGCACATAACTTCGATAAGTAATAGATGCATGCTATGGTTTTGAACCCAAGACCCTTAGCTGCTACCAGACTGCTTCAAAGAGAACAAAGCCTACCTAGCGATACTTGGTACTTGGTAGCACGGGCTGTTTCCGCAACTCCACGTCCTGGCGTGTATTTTGCGTGCGGGTGGGAATGGTCTTGTCACTCGAGCCACCCCAGGTCTTCGAGGAAGGCCAGCAGACTCTGGCTCACTGCTTCCCTCAGGGCGCTGTATCTGGTCAGGTACTGCTGCCTGTACTGTGCGACCTCAGGGCAGTCAAGGAGCAGGTGGGCTGCCGTCTCGTCTGCTGAAATACAGGCTCTGCACAGTGGGCTGTCGGTGATATCTATAGTAAATAGGTGTTTATTAAAGAATCCGTGTCCTGTGTAGGCGGCCGTGACTGTCCGTAGTTGTTGTTTGGACAGCAGGAGGACTTATTTGGCTATCTTACCGTTTACTGCGGGAAGAGCCTCCTTGGCCTGCCGACATGTTTTAATCCCAATCCAGGACTGGTTGTGCTGTCAGGTTCCGATAAAAACCAGAAGGGAGGGGAATAATGGGCTCAGGTCCCTGCACCTTTAAAGTTGCCCCTGTTCTGGCAAGTACGTCGACTGCGTCATTCCCTCTTGAGCCACTGTAGCCCTTGATTCATTGCAGTGTTCATTTGTTTAGTTCACCTACCTCTGTTAGTTTCTGGTGGCATTCTAGTCTGAGTGCCGAGGTGATAGTATGGCTTTTGAGGGCTGAAAGGACTGCCATACTATCTGAGAGGATCCTAATGGATTGTTCTCTTACCTCACGTGCCATGATTGCTGTGGCAGCTAGGATTATGCCTAAATCTCCATCCATCTCTTCGGAACATATCTAAGGGCCAGGCTAGCCCTCATGATTGCCAGAAGTCGGTTACGGACAGTTTCACCACCCATTGTAATTACCCTGGGAAGATGCCGTCCAGTCCGGCTGCTTTGAAGAGATGAAAGCTATCGATGGCCCATCGGAGTTTTTATTCTGTAACCACGGTGTTTGCGTGTCTCCACTCGTGTTCGGTTGCCACTGTTGGTGTATCGTGCCACGTTATTACCGGGGTGAGGAAGCAGCCTGAGAAGTGTGATTTTTTTTTTTTTTTTTTGGAGTAGGACGCGTCTTGTCTCCTCCTCCGATGTGGTGTATGTGTTATCCGGTTTACGGAGAGTACCTGGTGCAACCGTTGGTTGCTGAGCTAGTAGTTTCGTTACCCGGTTTGCTTGTTGGCAAGATTCAATGCTCCACAGAATTTTCTCAATCCCATGGTGCGTCTGAATCTGAAACATTTCTTGTAGCTTGATTTGGCCGCTTTATAAGCGTCCCAATCTTCGTCCGCGCTTGTTTTCATTGCCCTGTTTAAAGCCCTTCTTACCTTCTTGCGCTTGCGGTCAAGCTCTGCGCCCCACCAGGGTTGTTTACCTGGGGTTGAGGGTAGAGTGGTTTCTGAGCATGCTGCGTGGTAGCTGTCTAGCATCGACTGCGTCAGTGTACATACCTGCTCCTCGATCTGTTCATTGTCACCCAGTACCGTTGACGTAGCAGTAAGGGTAAGTTTATCTTTAAGTAATTGGACATACTTTGCTTTGTCAGTGTTGTGAGGTTTCCTGCGTGGCTGTGTAGGTTGTATAATGACTTCCATGGAGAAGCTGATGCATCTGTGGTCTGAGCACGATGCCTCTTTTGAGACGTGTCATCACTTGATGCGTTCAGCCGCTCCTTCTTTTGCGAGAGTTAAGTCGATAATTGTCTGACTACGTCTTGTGACGAAGGTGGGCTCCGTACCTGTGTTTACTAGGGTAAGATTAGTGGTAAATAGGTATTCAACCAGTGAGCACCCTGCCTGGAAGTTGTTACGAGCGGTCGTGTTTTGAAAACTCTCCATTAAAAATATTGATACAGTGCTCTAAGTACATAAATCTTCTACAAATCGCCAACATATTGTTATTAACGTTAACAATAATAACTGGTGCAAGAATAAAGTCAGCGCATAAACAATTATAACCATTAAAGTATGATAATATAATAACTATTCTAAAAGTGCAAATCATTCTAAAGTTAACGTGACACAGGAAGGGACGGACGACAACATTCAAGGTCAAACTGCGATACGATAAACTTTACACTTGCAATACAACGCCTATTTTGCAACATTAAATTATCAACTCATAGCCGAGCAGCGTAACAACTGACCGTGCGAAACGCAGGTTGAGAGTTCGAATCCTGGTCAAGTAAACAAAAGATAAATCGTCTTGTTGTTACATTCTGTTATTTTTATTGCTTGATTTTTCTTGTCTTTTACAACTGCTGCCCAGATTTTCGAATATATAATTAATAAAAAACAGGATGTATAAAACACCACCACACTCCGCTCAAATACTTGATGCGTCGACAGCGTCACGCCCCGAGTCCGACATTGCAAACCTGCGTGTGGAAGACACTTGCACGCTCTCAAACATTACTCAACGATCAAAACGATTACGTTCTACGGAGAATCCGTATGATGAGCAACCAGTATCGCTATCCGATTTAAAATCGGATCTTTAAAGAACTCCAATTGAATCAAGACCGAAAATTTTAAATAATAAACAACAGTCTAGTCGCTTTAGTAACTCAAAATCAAGAATTTCAAAAATCCTTTGTGATGTTATCTGCCCAAAATCAAGAATTGTTGCAGAAAGTTGACACATTGCAAGCTGAAAATAACCAACAGAAATATAGCATTTTCTATTTTAGAAAAACAGTTAGACTCACTCGAAAAAAATGCCACTTCTACTTCCATTGAAATACGCAACTTGCCCAAACAGACAAATGAAAACAAAGCTGTTCTTGTTGAGCTAATACAGAAAATGAACACAGCTTTGGGAGTTTCATCACCAATCCAAGAGATAGAGATCAGAAATACCTACCGTACTAAATCTGAAACCATAGTTGTCGATTTTACTACGACCCTTCGTAAAGAAACTGTCATCTCATCATTCAAAGCATTCAACAAATTACGCCGAGGTTCAAAGAAACCGCCTTTTGACTCAAGCTCTTTTAAACTAACCGGTGAGCCATGTAGAATATGTATATCTGAGTATCTAACGAGTAAAACTAGAAGAGTGTTCTATCTTGCTCGGCAATATGTTAAAGACAAGAAACTCGTTGCAGCCTGGACATCCTATGGCAAGGTCTTTGTGAAGAAGGAGGAAGAATCATCCCCCGTACGTATTGAGTATGAGACCGGTCTTACAAATCTCGTCAAATGACTAGCACGAGTCGTTGAATATTATATTAGAGTCCTTGTTTTGTTTTCCGAGTTACGCGCACATTTCTTGCCAAATGTATTGTACTGTAGATTAGTTTTTTATTTATTATATAGTTCCATAAGTTTCACTATTTATTATGCCAGAACCGTTAATGCTATGCAGTCACCCTTAAATTTTTGCCTTATACTGACAAAAGTCACATATTCTACACAACAAAGTCATTACACCTTTATCAAGCGAGTATCGCACATATGTAATGTGGGGCTATTGCATACATTATTAAGTCACTTCTTAGCGGCTTCTAGGTACTGGGTCGAGGCGCCTTTATTTAAATATTTCTATAAAAAAGTCACACTGATGTGGCTTGCTATTTGCCAATAACTAAATAAATAAATGCTAAATATTATTGATAGTTTAAGATTCGACCTAGATAACTTACAAATTGCTAAGCCAATTCTTTGTGACATAGAAAGTGCCAAAAATTACATAGTAGAAAGTAAACACAGAATAAACATACTATCCCAAAACATCTGCAGTATAAATTGTAATATGAACAATTTAATCACACTGCTTCAAAGATCACAAATAGTCTGGGACATACTGATATTAACCGAGTGTTGGCTACAAACCGCCCGACCATTACCTAATTTAGACAACTACAATTACATTACCACAAGTTTACATAAGACACAGAAATAAGGCGTTATTATTTACTATAATAAGGAACACGTAGTAACTTATGAGGAGCCTAATATTGACGACGCAAACTGTCTTTTATTAAAATTAAATCATGAAACATGCGTCATTGGTATTTACCGCTCTCCTAATCAGTCGAGTACCAATAATTTTGTGAGCTCCTTGGACATATCACTCACCAGATTGCGTAATTATAAAAATATATTTTTATGTGGTGATATGAATATAGATATAACCCCTAACAGTTCCTACAGGAGAGCTTATGAATACCTTAATGTTCTCGCTAGGCATGGCATACTTCCTGGCCACGTCGTGCCAACACATAACCGTACATGCCTTGACCACATAATGCTAAAAATTAAAAGAGATAGTATTGCAAACTGTGTAGTCTTTGCATCCTCTATTACAGACCACGAGAGTGTTGGAACAAAATTGACTTTCCTGGCTTACACGAAACTGTTCGAAACATAGACTTTCATTCCATTAGCGACTGCAGTGATCCCGACATCGCAACTGATCTACTTGTATCCTCCCTATTAACTGCTATAAAGAATAACTCAAGTGTGGTGAAAATTTCCAACAGGAAAAGAATAATTAAACCATGGGTAACCGAGGGTTTATTGCGCGTCATGAAAAATAGAGACAGCTTATATATAGCTTATATATATATAGTTAAAAGTGACCCCACAAATGAGGTAGCCAAAGTTACATACAGGCGCTATCAGAATTTTTGTGCTAATCTATTAAAAAGAGCAAAACGTAATTATGAAAAAAAATAGATTGAAAAGGCTAAGGGCGATGGGAAACGGTTGTGAGAGATTGTCAAAGAAATAAATGGCACAGACAAAAAAACAAACCATTCTGTTTGCCTCATATCTAATGGTAATCCAGACAAGAACATTAATGACGTCAATGAATATTTTGTTACCATTGGCAGTAAACTTGCTAAGCAAATTACTATGCCCGTCCAATCAAATTCACTCCAATCCAACTTCATCAGTCCATCGCCTCCTAATTCTCTTGTTCTACTACCTATCGATGAGGAAGAGGTACTTCGTACTATTCAGAGATTAAAAGATATGTCTACTACAGGTATCGATCAAATCTCTAGCAAAGTCATGAAAAGGTACTAAAACATACTCAGTTTTCCCATCACACATATATGTAACCTTTCATTCACAACGGGTATTTTTCCTTCAGCGTTTAAAGTTGCACTTATTAGACCCATTCATAAGGGTGACGAAAGGGACCGTGTCGAAAACTTTCGACCGATTTCCATTCTGCCTAAATTATCCAAGATCCTAGAGCGCCTTATAAATAACCGACTAGTTTCATTTTTAGAGAATAACAACATCCTCTCGCCCAATCAGTTTGGTTTTCGTCGCGGTAAGTCCACTTGTGACGCAGTACACGAGCTCTTATACTCGATCGTTACAAATATAGACCGAAAACAGAAATGTCTAACAGTCTTCCAGGATTTAGCAAAGGCTTTTGACACGGTCTCTATTTCACTCCTGTTAAGTAAACTGGAACACTATGGTATAAGGGGTAAATCACTTAAACTAATGATAAATTATTTATTTATTTATTTAAAAACTTTTTGCACATACAAACTGTACAATGGTGGACATAATGCCTTGTGGCATTCTCTACCTGTCGACCCTTAGGTAGTGCAGAGATAAATGTGGTAGGTGCACAAGAGATTTGTGTCTTTTTTACACGTTTTCCAGTAATTATGAAATATAATAGATAATATTGGTTATAACAATATACCTAACTAAAACATGGGATACTATACATAATATAATAATAAAGTACATAGATAAGGAATAATAACATATAATAATAAATTATATAATAATATGATACATACGTATAAATATATACATACACAATACATATTAATACATACTTATAATAATGGATGAGAGGGATGTGCTGATTCCTTCAATCTCCTAAACAAGAGGTCACGTACTTTCATTTTGAATGCGTAACGGTTAGTGGACATTCTGACTTCAAGAGGGAGCACGTTCCAGAGTAGAACAGACTGGACAATAAAGGAAGAGTAGACAAACCCAGAAGAATGACTGGGACATGAAAGAAGTAGATTATGGGAAGAACGGAGAATTCTCTCGTGAGTAGAAGATAGATACTGGAAGTATTCAGTAAGATAAGTGGGCGAGGAAGGGGACTTAATAATCGTGAAGAGAGTAGTGAGAGCACGCAAACTACGGCGTTGACGAATTGGTAGCCAATTAAGTTGAGAACGATAAGTAGAGACATGGTCATACTTACGAAGATTATAAATGAATCGAATGCAGTTATTGAGAAGTCGGTCGTATTTATTGAGAAATTCTGCATTCAAGTCATAATAGCACATATCACCATAGTCGATTATAGGATATATTAAGGTCTGCACAAGCATAGTCTTGGTCCTGGATGGGAGGAAATTTTTAAGGCGATATAGCGCTCTGAGTGATCCTGTAACCTTCTGACTAACTAAACTTCTGACTAAATTACCTATCCAACAGAGGACAGAGTGTCAAGATTGGTCAGAGAATTAGTAAGGAGCTGCCTATTAAATATGGCGTCACGCAGGGGAGCATTATATGTCCCACGTTGTTTCTTATGTATATTAATGACCTCTGCCAGATCAAACTCGTAAAATAGAAAAATTGTCACTTTCGCCGATGACACGGCACTTTCCTTCTATGGAGGCAGCTGGGATGAGGTTTTCAGCTTTGCCCAAACTGGTGCAAACAAAGTCAGTGAATGGCTGCTATCTAACTCTCTAACCCTGAACATTAGCAAAACTAAATACATGGCGTATGCCCACAGACTTGACCTCTTGCCATCGCCTACGCTTTCCATTACGGCCCATCTTGCGGTCATACGCGCTCGCAATGTTCATGTGCTTTACTCGAACGGACGGACCGCATAAAGTACCTCGGCATTACAGTGGACCAGTGTTTAACCTTCAAGTGCCACATAAACAATTTAGTCGGTCGATTGCGGAAATTAATTTTTATGTTTAAAACTTTAAGACACGTTGCCGATCGACGCATCTTAAAAATGGTTTACTATGCCACATGCCAATCTCTCACTAACTATTGCATTTCATGTTGGGGCGGTGCAGCCAAATCATATCTAATTGAAGTTGAGAGGGCACAGCGTGCGATACTCAAGGGGGGCGCGGGACTGCCCTATGGATTCCCAACTACGGCACTGTACACTGTACAGAAACTTAGATGTCCTTACGGTTCGAAAGTCCTTCATATTCCATACCATTCTCAAACAACATTCACTAACACCTTGTGAGGCAATACGAGTGACGAGCAAGCGTCGCAAGGGCAAGGTCTGTGCGACTCATCCTTTTTACACATCACTGGCACACAGATTCTTCAACTTCTTAGGCCCATATCTTTATAATAAAGGGTCACGGTCAAAATGGGCGTAAAACCAACAGCTTTAAAATATATTTTATGTGAAAGCTAATGACCATTACTTAATTTTATACTATGACGGCAATCACCCAAACAACCGGTTAGCAGAGATATTCAGTGTTGTTCAAACGTATTTTTCATAGAATCCAAAACAATCGCTGATACAACGGAGATAACACGACACGATGTTGTGCAGAGCTAGGCCAATGAAACCAATCTATTGGTTGGTAACATAACGGAATTACTACATTCCATCCCTTTCTAACTTCTCACTTACTCCGGCGCCGACCAAAAAACAAGCGTGCGGGCAGGCCGGGCAATGCGCGTCAGTCGCCATTCATATTTAATTGAATTATATAGAGAGGAGTCATTAGATGATTTAAGGCGAGGACATATGTGAATTGTACGTCATTAGGGGTAAATTAATACCGTTTTTCTCCGTAATTGTTATAGAAAAAAAATACAAAAAAAATGTGCTAATCTACAATTCTACATCATATAAAGCATTTTCTCTTCGGTACCAAATCCTAAAAAAGTAATTTAAATATCTGAATAAAATATGCAAAGTAACCTCTGTTTTTGTAGTTATTACCTTTTTTATCCTAATCTATCAATCATAATATTGTTTAAATTGAATCAGCCTCTTATATATTAGAACACCAAGGGAACCTTCAGCTTATTTTTGCAAATAACTTTACTTATTATTTTTTAACGATTTTTTACGTCACCGATACTCGCAAATCGCGCGTGGACAACTAACCACTAGTACGAGCATGGTCAACGGCGTATATCCACCTCTTAAACAGATGTAATATTCTGCAAACGAATGTGTGGTTTCTTCGAATTAAAGGTCAACAGTCGCGGCATGTCAGATCGCGCACATATAATACTTACATTTTCATCAATAGGGACCAAATCGGTAGAAATGTGGTAGTTGAGCATTACTGTATTTGTTTAACAGGCAGAAGAACAGTAGGAAGTTGTGCCCACATAGTTTCAGTTTTGTGGTTTTTAGGATAAGGACGGCACGAGCCTTTCATTGCACCCGCAGAACATTTATTAGATGTTATAGTTGATGATAACCATTGATATTTAAATAAAAGGTATCAATATATAGTAGTTTTTAACAAATATGTTTGTTTTATTTAACCAATCTTTGGATTTTTTTTGCAGTGATACCCGGTCGATATTGGGGTTAACAAGTATATAGGGGGTATTTAGAAGTACAATAAAGTAAATTACAACAAATTTTATTTCTGTTGGTTTTACGCCCAGCTCTCATACAAAAATGCCCATGATCCTTTAATACTTCTTTAAATATATACCCCTTAAAAGTACCAAATTGTAAATCTACTGTCTCGGTCTATCTTAAAACACTGAACTACGATGAAACTGAGAATCTGATGTCTCCTGTAATCTAATCTGTTCAGTGCTACTTCGGATACTCTATTCTATTCCACTACTCGCAAACTCTTACACACTCTCGTTAACCATAATACAACCACACCAACACTATACACACACGCTCCCACACACACACGCACACACGCATGCACGCACGCTCGCACGTACACACACACACACAATCTGGCTTAACGAAATTATTTATACCGTTTTTTATATATTTTTTTTTTAATTTTTGTTATTATTGTTACTTTGCTTTTTTGGTTATTTTATTTTCTGGGTAACCGTAACTTTACTAAACCGTTACTTCTTTTTATGTACTATAGCTGCAGGAGGGTCTTGATGACCTGTGACACAGGTTTTAACAAACCTATTTCAGGCACCAATCTCTCACAATGTTACTTCATGTGTAGATTGTAAGCGATTTGTAACTATTGTTACATTTTGAAATTAAACTACAGTTTACGGATAATATCGCGATTTTATAAGAAGGACATACGTGGGAGCGCTAAGATCTTAAAACAGGCAAGTCATAAGTTACTCATTCAAAAGATACACGAACACCGCGCTGACTTACGCAGAATAAATTGAAATGTTGAGAATTTGTCTACAGATTGATAACTCCATTTGATTTTGAAAAATGCATAAATGCAATAAATAACAGAGAAACATCAAAATATTACGCGTGTAAACGTAACAAAATAGAAAAATTTGAAAAATTACAACAAAAATCAAATGACCTGAGGCTCAAGCACGAAATATTTGCGAATTTGATAAGTAAACGTATCGAGTCCTCGATAACAGAATTATAGCAGCCAGCACCAACCAACTTTGACATCTATCGTTTACTCGATGACTTTACATTAGTATCGTAACCTGATCGTAACGGTATCGTACATAGGGATGTGGCCATGTGAGCTAAATGACCGTCTTATTGAATGAATGGTACGTTCCAAACTAGGTGAAATAGTTAATATTAATAAAATTTATATTGTAAAAACTCTTTTGTAGAAAACATAAAAAATTTATGGTTTCCGAATGTCCTTTCTTGTCATCGTCAGATGACGGACTTGTGTCAATAAATAAAAATCTAGTAAATCAAAATACGAGTAATTAAATCATTGGCACATTGTTATATAAAGAATTAGGTAAATACTATTATGGAAGGTGTTCGTGATACATTATTTTATTTTGGTTAAACCGCGTGAATACTACAATATAAAGTGTTCAAGGAGAAAATTATAATAATATAAGTAAGTTTACAAGTTTCATTGTTGTTGGAACACCTTAAATGTATGATGTTTAAAGAAGATTTCAGTTATTTGTATAGCTAAGAAGCATGAAGTTTTATACAGAAGCTAATAAAGTGGACCACTGTTATGTACCTGACATTCAAAGCCTATTTTTATAAGAATATTTAGTTGAAAATAAAATAATGGTTATTGTTGTATTGGTGTTTTTCATTTATTACTACAGCTTAATAAGATTAAGGCCTACCTCACATTGGGCGTCAGCGTTACTCGAGCGTACACCCAGCGTGCGCTAGGCGTTCACTCTGTAGTACAAAGTGAACCGCGCCGGGCTCACGCCGAACGGACGCCGAGCGTACGCTCGAGGAACGCTCATGACCAATGTGAGGGAGGCCTAATAGACAGCTATCTTATCACATGTCTTCTGACTAAAGAGTAAAGCGTTCGTTTTTTATTAATATTCAGTCATATCCGAGAGGGCTAGGTAAGACGCTGATATAAGACTGACGAATTATTTACGGCAGATACTAGTCCGTCACCTAAATTTTATTACTATACTCGCTATGCCCGCATATTATTTCTTCAAAATAAGAGGGTTTTTAAACAACCTTACAAACCCAATTTTACCCCCTTGAAGATACAATATGAAAATCCTTCCTAAGTGTTATAAAATAAATCTGCGGTCCAAATTGTATGTTTCTATCTTCAGCGTTTGATTATATGTTAGTCAGGATAAGTTTTTTTTATACTTGTAGAGTAAGAGCACCTACTTAATTGTAGAGTAGAATACGCAGGAGTGTTAAAAGAGTCTCTAAATAACATCCTATGTTCATATTAGAAAATTGATATGATGTCGATGTCGATTAGTACTTTGTTTTTCGTATATAGATAATTTTCACACATATTTTTACATGCTCGCAACCAAAATATGGAGTTATTTACTACATATTTAAAGTGGCAAAATTTGCGTGTTTGCTTCTTTATTGTGTCAATAATCAGGTCCTACATTCAAAAGGAACACATAAAATATGAATCTACATAAATATTCATCATAAAAAGGCTCAAAACGTATAAATACGATACAAATATATGTTTCGAATCTTTTCTCACCAACAAATTCTAGGTGAAAATTGTTTCGACAAAATGACATTAGATTTACATTAGGTTTACTTTGCTTATGTCAAATCAGGAGTTCGTGCTGCCGTTTTTTGCTTATTTGTTAGAAAACTCGATACATTTACATGACATTTACCGCAGGATTGTCGTCGAAAGTAGTTTGTGCTGCCAATATTAGTTGCATCTTACGCACGATAGGGGCGCTGTACAATTGCCATACAAATTTTGACATTTACGTTACGAATACTTTCTCGATAGTTTTTCGTGCTAGGGCCTCTGTACAAAATGAAACAGAACGTTTTTGCACGGACCAATCACACGCTACCGTCCGCCGACCATAGACAAACAGTTGTCAATCTGTCAAAACACACGTTAGATCAAAACACTGAAAATGTACTAAAGAGAGGTTTAAATTATGCGATAACTCCATCCAGAATACCGTATGAGACCATTATTTGCAACGTTGAGGATTGTCTAGTAAAGAACAATGTGAGTAAGGAAGATTTCGAGGCCATACGTCAAGACGTTTCTGCTGTATTGCGCCAGTCGAAAGTGCCGAAAAGGAATCTACCAAAACCTGAGTATTTCGCACTAAAGAACCTACGAGCTAGACCTGAACTAACAGTACTCCGAGCAGATAAGGGAAATGCAACGGTAGTGATGGACACGTCCGATTATAAACAAAAAATGGAAAATCTTTTGTCGGATGAAAGTACATATAAATTGGTTAAGAGGGACCCTACCAACAAAATACTCAAGCAAACGAGTGATATTGTGAAGAAATACTCCGAACAACTGAATCTGGACGTGAAATACTTAATACCATCGTGTGCAAAACCTCCCCAATTGTATGGTCTACCGAAAATACACAAGGAAAATGCTCCACTGCGCCCTATAGTCAGTCAAATAGGGGCACCAACCTACAGATTGGCTCAACACCTTGCAAAGATTCTCTCGCCACTCAGAGGCAAGACGAGAGCGCATGTAAAGGATTCCTACCATTTTGTCAGTGAAATAAAACACCTACATCTCTCTGACAAGGAAACTATGGTTAGTTTTGATGTACAGTCATTATTCACATGCTTACCAGCACATGACTGTATTGAGATAACTAGAAGGAAGCTAATAGAGAACAACATGCCTGAGGAATATGCAGAAATATTGAAACACTGTTTAACAACTGGCTATCTGTTATGGGATGAGAAATACTACATACAAGTAGACGGTGGGGCAATGGGCTCTCCAGTATCGCCTGTTGTTGCTGTCATCTTCATGGAGGACTTCGAGGCGCGAGCCCTGCAGACTGCCACCATCACACCGAGGTTCTACAAGCGGTATGTAGATGACACTTTTACAATTTTACCAACAGATAGTGTTAATGTATTCCTAGACCATCTTAATTCTATATAGATAAAATTTACAATAGAATTAGAGGCAAACAATTCTTTAGCTTTCTTAGATGTACTTGTTATCAGGAACAAAAACAACTCTTTGAGCCACACTGTGTATAGGAAAAAGACACATACAAATAGGTACTTAAACGGTGAATCTCACCACCATTCTAAACAGTTAGCTACCGTAGGAATGTCTTTGTTTCAGAGAGCCCGGGGGATCTGTGACAAGAAACACCTGGACGCCGAGCTTCAACATGTCAAGCAAGTTCTGCAAGACAACAAGCTCCGACCGCCGCGAAGAACAAGCCAGCCACAGTAGAGAGACAAGGGCCCATACATCAAGGGCGTGACCGACAAGATTGGCTACATCTTGAAGCGAGCTTCAATCAAAACTTTCTACAAGCCGCCAACGAAGATAAGCCAATTATTACCATCTGTCAAGAGTCAGTTACCCTTACAAGAGGCCGGGGTTTACAAGATAGACTGTGAGTGTGGGCTCTCATACATTGGACAAACCAAGAGAAGCATAGGCATTCGACTAAAGGAACATATAGCTGACATTAAACACAAACGCTCGACGAAGTCTGCTGTGTGTGAACATGTAGAACAAGGAACCAACCATTACCTGCGATTTGATAAACCACAGATACGTGCAAAAGAACACCGCTTTATTCCAAGAATGATACGTGAAGCTATTGAAATTAAAAAACATCCTAATTTCAATAGGGAAGATGGTTGGAATGTTCCTCCAGCTTGGGACCCTGTTATCAGGCTAATGAAACCCAAGAAGGACAAAGTCACCAGAAGACATCAAGACACAGTGAGCACCTTCTGCCTAGATAGTAACACCAATAGTTGAAAAATGTTCGGGTACTTTGAGATAACTTTTAAATTCAAGACAAAGACAAATACCACCTCAGTCTGCCGTGAACATGAATCCTGTAAAGAATTCGAAACGTTGGCTAGTAATAAAAATGTAGTTTCTAGATCATTCGGTTTAAATGTAAAAACAAGTGAAACCAATATAACGCGATAAAATCCGTAAACTGTAGTTTAATTTCAATGTGTAACATTCGCGTAAACCCAAGAAAATATTATATTGCTACATTGTACCAATTATTGTGAAGAGAAAATAAATATTTATTTTATTATTATTTATTAGTGATTTACCTCTGTTGTTATTGCAGTTCATGCCCCAAATTTGGTGGTGAACATTGGAGTCTGTTCCTGTTACGACCTCCGTTTTGGTTCTCTCGCACTGGTTAACCAGACGCATGAGGTCAAACGGAGGCGGGTTTTTGGCCTCGGGCATGTAGACCGATGCGAAAACAACCGCTATACTAAGGAGTATGGCTGCTGTGTTATTTCAATTTGTATAGCTATGATGTCTCTGGACCAGAACTGCGTTAAAGCTTGGGCTCTGATGTTTTTAGTTGTCAGTATGCAGGTTCTTGGATGTGTGTAGTCAGTTGAAGGATAAATCTTACCTCCCAGGCTGGAGAGGCCTCTGATGAGGCCACCCCTAATCCAAGGTTCCTGGATGAGCACGTTGGCTGATTGTTGGACCTCCATCCATTTGCGCAGTGGCCGGTAGTTCATCTTTGGATAATGTCCCCTCCCGTCAGCTGCATTAGGCCGGCCAGGATGTCGCCAGCCTCCACTCCGTCGTCCCGCCACACCGGGCTCAAGAGCAAGCTCTCATCTTCCGAGTTACCCTCGGCTGATGGGCCAGCCGTTCTGACGGGTCGTGTTCTGCGTCGCACCCTGACTGGGTGTTGAAGTCATGCTTGACCTGAGTGGAATTGCCGTCGCATCCCGGAGAACGGTTGACATACTTGCCTGAAGGGCCAACGCGAGGCGGCGCTCGTTCCTAATACCTAGCGATAAATCGATAACAAGGTAACTAGAGACAGTAACATATATTCCTGGTATTGTTAAGTATGGTAATACGCTCCAAGCTTAGTACTGGGAATCATTAGTCACGCAATGGATTTGTATTTATCGGCAGTAAATAAAACGAAACTTCCGGGCGCAATAAGCTGTGTGGCATGTATGTCCCTTAGGGATCATGGGGGTGCACAAAGAAGGGATTGCCCGTAATTCCCACGGGATCGGCAAGAAACGGCTACTCAAAAAAAACATGTGCGGGCGTAGCTACGAGCGTCTTTTTGTATAATTTAAACTATTATGAACACAATTATTATGGACTTATATATAATTCAAGTCAATAAGTCAAGTGTGAATGGGACAGGAGGAAGGGGAAGACCTTAACGGACGTTCTCTGACCAGATTGGAGACATCCTAAAAAGGACAGGTTAGAAGTACCCTCAACCGAAGAGCATGCATGAGAAATTTGATGGGAGTGAATGAGGCAAGAGAGATATGTCAGGGTCGTTGCAAATGGCGTTCCGTAGTCTCTGCCTACCCCTCCGGAAACCGGTGTGAGTATATGTATGTATGTATGCATGTTATTATGGACTTCAATTACTTCAAAGTCTGCATTCTCATTTTCAAAGCAGTTAAATGAAAACTTATTTTAAAACTTCTTCGCTACCGTATTGGTTACTGCGGTCATTTCTCCGTTTTTCACTGCGCCGAGTTTTATGGAAAACATTAGTATTTGAAATAAACATATTTCTTCATCCGAGCTGTCTATCACGCAAGCACAACAGTCTTTGTCGATGAGTTGTGATGAATAAAAGTTTTGATTCGATTCGGCTGTGATGGACACACTAGGCAAAAATGAGTCGATTCAACTCGCTACGACTATTGTACACAAATCGTTGGGCCTAATTCAATACTGCCAAAATGAAAGGCACAATTACCAAGTATATTTTCCATAGGCGCGTTACTTTTCTTTCTCTTGCATTACAGAACAGAGTATAAGTAATTTTCAAAATTTGTTTTTCATATTTTATTCCATTCATATTATAAGACTGCCTCGTTGTTCTCGCGGCACACGTGTGCGCGAGGGATTGGGAGGTCTCGGGTTCGATTCCCGGGTCGGGCAAAGTGTTATTTGGTTTTTCCGTTAGGAAATTCTCATTAGCAGCTCGGTGTCTGGTAATGTGCCCGGTACGGCAATAGGCTAGCCTCCTATTACGTGGCACTAAAAGAAAGCTGGCGAAAAATTAGTGTAGCCATATACCTCTGCCTACCTCTTCGGGGATATAGGCGTGAGACGATGTATGTATGTATGAGTTATAGGAAACACACTTTCATCTTTCCTTTACAACGACATCGACTTAGAGTTATCTCGGTTGCATCCAAGACTTTTCGTCTTGAAGCCCGGTGCCATGTTTCATTCATGCGATGCCCGGTTCATGCGAAATAAAATCAAATTTAACGAGATACGCTAGACTAAAAGCTGTTGATAACAATCAAACAAAATAGAATAAACAAAATAAACATACTGAACAATTACTGTGCATAGGGTTCCCACCAAGAACTCAGAGTCCCAAGCCAACCTCGCCTGCAAGTGGTGCACCTGCCGATCAACGGAGAGGCTCTGGCAAACAAAATATCCCGATAAGCGGCAATAGGCTCGCCACCTATTACGTGGGATCAAAACACTGGCGAAAAGTCGGCGTTTAATATGCCTCTGCCTACCCCTTCGGGGAAATAGGCGTGAGTCTATGTATGTATGTATGTAACAATTACTGAACTGTGAAATTTTTGCAAATATACTACGACGGTGTACCAACGCTAGATAACACATTGTTAGTGACATGTAAATAGAGGACTATCGAGATATTGTGAATATGTGTTTATGGGAATAATATTTAACACTGGTGGTGCATAGAAAATAGCACCGGCATATATTCCATTATTTTCTCGTTATGTATTGAACCCACTTGTATCCGGCTTAGCAGACTGAGTCATTACACACTAAAATAACAGCTCAGATAGGCCAGATTCGTAAATCAAACCTTCTAATATTTGCGTGCGCTCTCAAATATTACCTACACTAGTGAACTAACAAAGCAGCCGGAAAAGTAAAAAGATTGATATGCAGCCGAATACAGAAAGCAATAAAATAGTTTATTGTTCCCAGACACATATAACAAGAGTTTTCTGAACAATCGTAGCTTAATAATTATCCATTACTAACCAAATCCTATTTCCTACAATCGACTATCTCACTTTTCCAACGCTTCTTTACAAAAGAAATCATGAAGAAAATGTGAAATAACGGCAAGAGCAAAACGGAATAAAGGAAATGACTATATAAAAAAGCAACATAAAATATGATTTAGCACTGCATAAAACCGGCATGAAACACTAGGCTATAATACCAAAGAGAATTATTTCCTTATTTTTATTCTTTTTTTTGTTTTAACCTCAACTTCGCCGAAAAAAGTCGATTATAGTACAAAAATTAAATTACCCTTTTCATAGAGGGAAATATTAGGTTCGTTCAATGTTTATTTTTTATGAGCTATTGTATGGCAGATATTACTGGCTTTTGGGGCGTAATTTGAAGCCTTCAATCAAGAATATTCGTTGTTAATGGAGATCTTGGCAGTTTGGTTTCCGGGTGGAAAGTAATGCCAAACTTTATGTGGGGTTGCTCTGTAAAACGTTATGCAGGAGTTTAACCGCACAAATGAATTACATATTATTTTATTTAAAGCAATTGTGAATAAATGATCACATGACAAAGTGAGTAATTCCATTTTAATCAGTTTGGTGTATTATTCGTCATTATCATGGGTGATTAAACGATTCCATTACATATTACATCGCTAAATAGAACTTGTAGCAAGCTGTATAATGAAATTAATATGCAGTTACCATAAGTAACTGAGTGTTCACCGTACGTAATTTATGCAACTTTCTTAGTGTATGGGACCTAAGATAGCGGTTAAATTTGTATCAGAGGCTCAAGCACGAAATATTTGCAAATTTGATAAGTAAACGTATCGAGTCCTCGATAACAGAATTATAGCAGCCAGCACCAACCAATTTTGACATCTATCGTTTACTCGATGACTTTACATTAGTATCGTAACGGTATCGTACATAGGGATGTGGCCATGTGAGCTAAATGACCGTCTTATTGAATGAATGGTACGTTCCAAACTAGGTGAAATAGTTAATATTTATAAAATTTATATTGTAAAAACTCTTTTGTAGAAAACATAAAAAAATATTTTATGGTTTCCTAATGTACTTTCTTGTCATCGTCAGATGACGGACTTGTATCAATAAATAAAAATCTAGTAAATCAAAATACGAGTAAATAAATCATTGGCACATTGTTATATATACCGAATTAGGTAAATACTATTATGGAAGGTGTTCGTGATACATTATTTTATTTTGGTTAAACTGTGTGAATACTACAATATAAAGTGTTCAACGAGAAAATTATAATAATATACGTTTACAAGTTTCATTGTTGTTGGCAGCGATAGCCGAGTGGATATACCAACAGACTGCCATGCAGAGGGTATCAGGTTCGAATCCACGGCGCGCACCAATGACTTTTCGGAGTTATGTGCGTATTGAATTGTTAATTATCGCTTGTCCCGTGCCTCGGAGAGCACGTTAAGCCGTCGGTCCCGGTTGTCATGAAGATCTTTGACAGTCGTTACAGGGCGTCAGTACCTTCTAAACAAACTGACACTAGTCTAAACCATGGAATATCGCTATCCCTTCGGGTTGCGCAGGTCAGACAGGCAGTCGCTCCGTGGAAAAGCTAATATTCAGCCAAATCCGGTTAGACTAGAAAGCGGACCCCAGACTGAAACTGGGATAACGCTTAGAGAAAGAAGAGAAAGAAGACAAGTTTCATTGTTGTTGGAACACCTTAAATGTATGTATGATGTCTAAAGAAGATTTCGGTTATTTGTATAGCTAAAAAGCATGCAGTTTTATACAGAAGCTAATAAAGTGGACCAGTGTTATGATATAGTTGAAAATAAAATAATGGTTATTGTTGTATTGGTGTGTTTCATTTATTACTACAGCTTAATAAGATTAAGGCCTACCTCACATTGGGCCTCAGCGTTACTCGAGCGTACACCCAGCGTGCGCTCGGCGTTCACTCTGTAGTACAAAGTGAACCGCGCCGGGCTCACGCCGAACGGACGCCGAGCGTACGCTCGAGGAACGCTCATGACCAATGTGAGGGAGGCCTAATAGACAGCTATCTTATCACATATCTTCTGACTAAAGCGTTCGTTTTTATTGATATACAGTGATATCCGAGAGGGCTAGGTAAGACGCTGATATAAGACTCACGAATTATTTACGGCAGATACTAGTCCGTCACCTAAATTTTATTATTATACTCGCTGTGCCCGCATATTATTTCTTCAAAATAAGAGGGTTTTAAAAGAACCTAACAAACCCAATGTTACCCCCTTGAAGATACAATATGAAAATCCTTCCTAAGTGTTATAAAATAAATCCGCGGTCCAAATTGTATATTTCTATCTTCAGCGTTTGATTATATGTGAGTCAGGATAAGTTTTTTTATACTTGTAGAGTAGAGCACCTACCTACTTAATTGTAGAGTAGAATACGCAGGAGTGTTAAAGAGAGACTCTTTAACACTCCTAATATAAATAACATCCTATGTTCATATTAGAAAATTGATATGAAGTCGATGTCGATTGGTACTTTGTTTTTCGTATATTGATAATTTTCACACATAATTTTACATGCTCGCAACCAAAATATAGGGTTATTTACTACATATTTAAAGTGGCGAAATTTGCGTTGCGTGTTTGCTTCTTTATTGTGTCAATAATCAGGTCCTACATTCAAAAGGAACACATAAAATATGAATCTACATAAATATTCATCATAAAAAGGCTCAAAACGTATAAATACGATACATTTATATGTTTCGAATCTTTTCTCACCAACAAATTCTAGGTGAAAATTGTTTCGACAAAATGTCATTAGATTTACTTTAAGTTTACTTTGCTTACATATGTCAAATCAGGAGTTCGTGCTGCCGTTTTTTGCTTGTTTGTTAGAAAACTCGATACATTCACATGACATTTACCGCAGGATTGTCGTCGAAAGTAGTTTGTGCTGCCAATATTAGTTGCATCTTACGCACGATAGGGGCGCTGTACAATTGCCATACAAATTTTGACATTTACGATACGAATACTTTCTCGATAGTTTTTCGTACTAGGGCCTCTGGTATGATCCATATTTCGCAAATATAATACCCGGAATTCAAAATATTAACGTGATAAAATTGTATAAAATGCGTATCAACCCTCCATAACATAAACATTACTAAAAAAATACACTATTCATTAAACTGTAACTTACAAATGTGAGCAAAATAAAAATTATTCTATTTATTTTAATCTAAATTTATGACTAATGCGCGTAGTTTTAACTTTAAATTAAACTCGTAGTATTTTACATAAAAATATAAATCTCTAGAGGCTACCTATTATTTTATTTCATCCCACAATGAACGAAGGCAAAATAGAGTCTCGGATTTCAATTTGTAATCCACGTTTCAAATGCTGAATTAAAATCTAGTTTAAAAAGAATAAAAATCTGTTGTAACGCGGCGCAATTGAAGAGTAATATCAAAATAATTCGATAAAACCCAAATTTAGACGAGGACGGAAAGGTAATTGTGGATACGGAATACTGGCTGAATAGATAAATGAATATTTTGCAGATGAGGAATACTAAAAATAAAAATGTTTCTAATTAAGAAACGAAGAAACAGTTTTTAATACAAAGCATGTTGTAATTTTGGTACGATCATAAAAGTTTTATAAATATAGTTCCGTTCATCTATATTTATAGAACTATAGATCCTTAAAACTTTAAGGATCTATATTTATAGAACTTTTCTTTCATCTAAAATAAAATTCCCTTACAGGACTTTGTAGTTATATCTAATCATACAAGTAACCATTAAATCTGTAAATATAACCCTATATCATATTTACATATCCAAGTTACAAAAAGCGCGCAAAAAAATTCATAATATAATTTCCGCTGCTTACAAGAAGTAATTCAAAAACTTAAAAACTTACCAACTTCATTATTTATTCCTTTTTTTTTAAGCTTGAGCAATTCTTCGTCAAAAATGATCTTATCTTAAGGGTTGTGACGGAGAGTGGTTCCGCCCTTGCTTCATCAAAGTTTTCAAAGCGCATTTAAAACCTTTGGCATTACTTAATAGCGAATGCCATGTTGAGATTGAAGACTTTATTGAGAGGTATAATTTATTCTGCTTCTAAAATTGTCAGAATTAATCCTTTTAGGATTCCGTGGTAAAAGACATAAGAGGGATTTGCTGAGGAAATTTGTCGCAACTGTCTTGGGTACAAATGTTGTAATTGTGCATTGTTAAATTCTGAATAATACATATTGGTCCATACCAATTTGTATAAGTTTTCTGGCAAAGGAATTTTTAACCTGTGCGATTTCAATATGATTTTTAAGTAAATAAATACTTAAATTAATAATGCTACTAATCTCATCAAAGGTATAATTACATCATGTACCTTCAGTCCTACATAAGATGTTTAAAACACACGTGGTAGCAGGGGAGCTTTACCATGAACTTGATATAGTTCATAATGTAAAATACTTATTAAATAATTATGAGTGATTATATTTTATTACGTGTCTTTTTTTATCAGTTTGTCTGGTTACATTAATAAGCGTATTCCGATCTTTAGTAAACAACCGGGTTAGCACTAGTGTTAACACGGTTGTAAGATTAGAGTTCCTAGCAACATAATTATTACAATTGATAGCAAAAACTTTATTATTTTATAAGCATTTTCTATCTATCTATCTATCGTCACGCCTGCCTCCCATTGGGGTAGGCAGAGACTATGCTACGCCAAATACTCTGGTTCAAACCCACCACTTTCGCTTCCTCGACATTCATTAACCTCATCATACATGCTCGGCGGTTATTGGTAAGTACTTTTATTCTGGGCCTTTTTTAGTACGTCACCTATTTGGTCGGCGTACGTCCGTCTTAGGCGTCCCCTACCGACATCTCCATTCACTCTTACACGATACACTTCTTTCGAATTTCTTCTTTCATCCATCCGTCTCAAATGTCCAAACCATCGCAACATTCCTTTTTCAATCTATATCACTACATCTTCTTTTAGACCACACTTCTCTCGTATCACACTGTTTTTCACTTTATCTATCAGCCGTACTCCGTACATACTCCTCAAAGCTCTTATCTCCACAGCATTGATTCTACTTTCATGCTTCTTCTGCCATACCCATGATTCGCTACCATATATCAGCGTTGGCGCCAAAACTCCCTGCAGTGCAGCAAGGCGAGCCTTCCTTGGGATAATTTCGTTACTGATGATGGACTGTAAGGCGCCATTCACACTATTTCCTGCTTTTACTCTCCTTTCAACTTTTTTTTTATTCTGACACAGGCACTTGAATCCCTATATAAGGATTCAAGTGCCCGTATCAGACTGCTGCTCACTCCATACACAGAAATTGTTGACCAAAGTTCATCATAAGACTCCAAGCCCTTTTAATGAAAAGTAAGGTAGTTATATAAGAAACCTACATGTATACAACTTTTTCATTAAAAGAGTTCACTCTGTTATGAAAATGCCACAGACGAAAGCTATCAAAAGTTTGTTGTGCGAAAGAACCTTTTTAGGAGTTTCATTTTAACAACCCAAAGTGTTCAGAAGACAGTTGCGGCCATTTGTATTTATTAAAACAAAAATATAGAATACATACTTTGCAATAAGTATTTTTATGATTAAAAAATAATGCTAACATAATACATCAATGTTAGCGCTTGGCTAGTGAACAATCTTACATTACACACTCATTACAATTTTGAAATTGCAAGACATACAAAAGCATACCCATCTGGTAAGGTGTATTTTTAATACTCACAAAGTAATAAAATCTATTCTGTATCGCAGGCCCGTCTTTCAATTTGTCAAAACAATTATTATTAACTAGAGGACGCCAGCAGCTACGCCTGCATTTTTGTTAAATTTACCCGTTTTGGCCGATCCCGTGGGAATTTCGGGAAATCCCTTCTTAGTGCACCCCTACGATCCCCAAGGAATATACATGCCAAATTTCAGCTTCCTGCGCCCAATAGTTTCGGCTGTAGCGTGTCTGTCAGTCAGTCAGTAACGCAAGGATTTTATATATTAAGATAAGTCCTGAAAAGTAATTAATATTACAAAATACAAGGGTATATAGCGGGTCTTACTCGTGATAAATCTTATATTTATTTCGCAGCTGTGAAAAATCGACAAGTAAATAAGTCCGCTATAGCTAAACATTTATTGGAGTCTGGACCAAACCACTGGATAGAACTACATCATCCACAGGTCTTGTCCACCGAACGTCACTATTACTCCAGGATAGTGCGTGAAGCGGTTGAAATAAAAAAACACAAGAATTTCAACCGGGAGGATGGATTTAGATTATCAACAACTTGGAATCCAGTCATCAATAAGTGTAAACACCGCCGCAATGATACAGCTCAACAGTGTGTCGAGGTACCGACACTGCGGTTAAAAACAAAAATAAAAATCCATTGAGGGTAGGTGCCAAAACCCGCACAGCAGTCCCGCCGCGACCACGGCTGAAGCAAGTCAGCCGAAACGTTGGCAAGAACCGAAGTATTTATGCCTTAAATATAAGATTTATCGCGAGTAAGACCCGCTATACACCCTCGTATAATGTATACTTATCGCGAAAGTTTAAAATCGTTTAATATTAAAAAAGCCCCCAATTTTTAATACTTAAGAGCTTGTCTACCAGAAACTAAGACGAAATAATTTCTTTCTTTATTCTAGAGCAGTGTTTCCCAAACATTGTCCTGCCATGGCCCGGTAATTTTCACATTGCCCCTTCGTGACCCATTGAATACTTTTGAACCTAAGCTGGTTCCATTAAAATAAATGTGTATTATTTAGGTTAAATAATACACATTTCTTAATAGTAGAAATGTATTTTATTAATACAAGGTACTTAATTATAATACTTTGGTATCACCTATTTAGTCACTAAACTAAAATACGTCGACTTATTTTTAAAACAAGGCAGGTATGTTGTGACCCGGTAGTTTATTTTGGCGGCCCGGTACCGGGTCACGTCCCGGCAAATGGGAAACGCTGTTCTAGAGCATTTTTCTTGGCGTCTAAGCCTGAAGTGTGTCAGCAAAAAGTTAATTATTTTTTTAAGCTCGCACTTAAGCAGTAGCCGCAGAATTTTATTTAATCGTTAAAGTTTTCCCACTGACGTTTTTAAATCGCTTGCAATGTTTTCTCCGTACGCGCCTGGCACATTTTTATTATTTTTGCGAGGTGTGGCCTTAGCTGCTTCTTGTTTAAATCATCTTGAAGTTGTTGTTTTACTGCCGACCGACGCAAACAATTGATTCGCGTTATCGAGTAGGGACACAGCAAACCATTAAAATTCTTTCAAACTGTCTATTCTAGTTTAAAAGATTTTAAATAGTTTGCTGTGCAGCTTGACATCTTGACTTTATCTATTTTGCTTATGTGCTGTCTGTTTCTTTTTTGGTACTTACAAGTCACGTCAAAATTTGCGATCAATATACACCTACAGTAAGTTAGTAAGTTGGTGCATGTTTTGCCATATACCACCAAATCATAACAAAAAGGGCCAAGTTTCACGTGAAAAATGAATGTTACAAACTAAGGTAACTGTAACTTACTAGGTATGTGTGTAGTACTAATTTACAATAGCTTCTGTGTGCTCGTGTGACGCAAAACAAAAAGTAGTTTTGTACAACTATAGTAATAAATCAAAAAGGAGACCTATAATGTTAACCGGAGAAAACCAAAGAGAAAAATGTTTTGTATTTAGCTGATTATTTATGTATTTTTAACTTACTTCAGTCATAACATAATCTACAAAAGGAGATTATTAGGTAACAATAACAAACTTAAATAGATTGTTTGAAAATTCATAAATGTATTGAAGTAAAACCCTCGAATACTTTTCTCGTGATACGAGCCATTATGCTACGTCTATAGGTGATCGTTTGTCGCCAGATTGGTATGATCACCCAAACGACTACTTCAACTGATTTATATTCCTACTGCACGTGTTTCGCAGTCATTTTGTAAATCTGAAATATTTTTCATTCGTTGCGAAATTCACCAATTAAGGCGCTGTTATACCTCAGAAGCTGTGAAACACCTAATTTTTCGTCGCGCATCTAGCCATAACGGTACATATTACAAACAAGCAAAAAATAGAGCTTAAAGTCAAAAGTCTGAACAAAAGACTTTTGAAAGAATTTTTCATGTATGTAAAATAGAATCACGGTAAAAAAATCACAAAATCGAGGCAGAAAATAATCTTTCGTCTCACTGTTTGCAATATTTTTATCGTAAGCTGTCATATTTTATTTGATAATATTGTAGGAAATCTAATGAACTAAAGAATTACCCTATTTATTTTCATATTATTCGTGTATATTTTGTAAAATTAAATAAAATCTGCCAAACGTCTATGATTTTGACGCTCGGTAGATCCCATCAATATCAAACGCTTCAGCAATTTAAACCTTATTTGCATAAGCGGTGTACTGAGTGTCAGTTGCTAGTTTACGCCCCACCCAGACCTCATCATTCGGCTATGAGCCATGTGAGAGATAGGTCATGTCGCTTGCGTCTCCGCTGCACGAAATTTTACGTAAACCTGTTTGTTATTTATAATACGCCGATTTGAGTTCGTAATTTCATGTTTTATGTTATAGACTGAATACTTTGAATAAAATAGGCTTTTCATATAACTATGGGCACATATAATTAGGACCTAAGTTTGTACTCTTGTTGCGTTTAATGTGTTATTGTTTCTGTGCTTATAAATATATAATTAGAAGAATAAAATATAAACAATTAGAGAAATGAAGTTCTACGAAGGATTTGTACAAGAAAGCGTCGTAATAAAAAAGAAATTCATCCATGGCCAAATGATTATGAAATATGTAAAATTTTTACGCAAATTATTTTCATAAGTCTTTTATGACTAACTGTGTTATAGATTATCGATTACGCATAATATAATTATATAAATTATTCTCACAATACATAGCTGCCACAGTTTTCAATTTTTGAAAGAGTAATAACATAAAATCGAATCATTTTATGTACCTATATTGCAAATTCATTAGCTTGTCAGAGCGCCTGGAGCGCTAAGATGCCGCCACGGCGAACAATAAACAGCGCTAATATGGCGCTCCGCAAACCGCACACAAGCGGTAACGAATGTTGTATTATT
This sequence comes from Euclidia mi, assembly GCA_944739405.2. Taxonomy (NCBI): domain Eukaryota; kingdom Metazoa; phylum Arthropoda; class Insecta; order Lepidoptera; family Erebidae; genus Euclidia; species Euclidia mi. Next base: position 26,267,447 of record OX123189.2, on the reverse strand, counting down.
GTGTTGTGAACATAAACCTATTTAGGTACATCGGGTAAAACTTTGACTATTCATAAACTATTAGGTATGTCTCAGTACATCTAATATCCTTTTAATTTCTAAAATCAATCATTTATAAGTAAGAAGGTGACTTCTCTGTTTGCTAACACAAGATATAGTATTTATTTTAATAATAAAGTACGTAACTAATTATCTTTATTGTAATTACAGTGAAGTTAAAGATAACAGTTCTGCAACGTCTTACACACATTTGACTGCAGTCATTCCTAACACGATCTGTTCAAGAGCTAGCCAAGAAATGCCAAACAATTTTTTTAACAAATTTGACTCAAATTCCGTAGTGATAAGCAAAAATTACAAGATGGATAGCAGTGACTGGTTCGAATTGCGTAAGAATATGTTAACAGATTGAAATTTTGGTATAGTGGTAAAAAGAAGAGATAACAGCAGTAAAGCCAACTTAGTAAAAAATATTTTGTACAAATAAAATATTTGCAATGTAAAATCAGTTGCGCATGGAATCTAAAATGAACAAGGCTTTGCAACAACTGGCGAAGCAAGAAAATGTAACAATCGAGCCTTGTGGATTATCCGTTTATTGGTGCCACGCCAGATGGATTAATAGGTCCAAACACGATTGTGGAAATTTAATAATAATAATAATAATAAATCATTTTATTTCGCGTGGAATAGACGCATATATAAATACCTTACAATCTAACATACATACAGTGGTTGTTAGTATAAATATACTTATAAACTATGTTAGTATTGCTTCACTTGCACGTTGTTGTTGTGCGTTCGTGTGGCACTTGTCCGCGGAAGCGACGGAACACCACACCCTTCGGCCAAAAGTCCTCCTTCATAATAACATCCAGATAGCACGTCGGGACCCGCACCACAAACGCCTTAAAGTTGACGTTGCGTCTCGACTCCAACAGCTGCCCTCTCGGCATGTACTTCGACTTCTGGCGCACGTACTCCGCGATGTCCTCCGCCTTAGTGGTGTAGTGCAGGCGAGAGACATAGACGGGTGTGTTCGGTGCGGCAGCGCGTAGATTTGCACCAGACTCCACAGGAGCCGTACCGCAGCAGTTCTTGTTGGTTTTCTGACGACGCTTCCTCCTCTGCACCGTCATAAAACCATCATCTGCGTCCTCGTCGCGGTTCCTTGCCGTCTCCGGCATGGACTTCAGCGTGGAAGCAGCGGGGGTGCTCGCAGTTACCTGCTGAGCCTCTTTTCGCTTAGGTCGCGCGGCGATACACGGAGGCGCCGCGGAGCCGGGGGCAGGGCTGCGGGGCGCTTGTGTAGCGCACTCAGCAGTCACAACATTCGGCGGCGACAAAACTGCTGACGCGAAACTTGCAACCGATGTGTCGACGCATGCACCTCGGCGCGTGTTGACGTTACTACGCGCCGGTGACCCAGTTAAATTGACATATGCCTATAAGAATGGCCTGGAGAATAGTATAAGAGCAAATAAAATACAAATATGGAAACATGATAAAAAGTACATACATACATACATAACGTCACTCCTTTTATCCCCGAAGGGGTAGGCAGAGGTGTATTTCTACACCCACTTTTCGCCAAATATATTTTAGTCCCACGTAATAAGGGGCGAGCCTATTGCCGTACCGGGCACATTTCCAGACTCCGTGCGGCTACTGAAAATTTCGTGACAGAAAAACCCAATAACACTGCCCGACCCAGGAATCGAACCCGGGACCTCTGATCCCACGCGCACATTTATGCCGCGAGACCAACGAGGCAGTCGTATAGGGTTTGATGTCGAGTTTTCCGTCTCTACGCAAAGATGGTATTTGCATCGTGTTATCCCTTATAGGGATAACACGATGCAAATACCATCGAAATAACGAAATATCTTCGTTCTACAGAAACGAGCGGTACGAGCTATATACATGTTAGGGGCAAAAGATACTCTTAGGGAACGCTTTAAGTCTATAGGGATTCTTACAGTAGCCTCGCAATTTTTATTTGCTAATATATTGTATATTAGGCAAAATATAGGTTTATTTACTACAAAAAGTGATGTACATAACATAAATACTCGAAACAGGCATAAGTTATATGCCCCTTATCATCGTTTACATAAAGTTAATAATTCTTTTGTAGGGCTAGGTATTCGTATATACAATAAAATACCAATTAGTCTTTTAGAATTGCCATTTAGTACGTTCAAAAGTAAAATAAAAGACTGTCTTATTAGGAAAGGTTATTATACCATTAATGATTATTTCAGTGATAAGGATAGGTGGTCACTTACACTAGCCAACTCCTGATTTTTTTAATTTATATAGATACCTTACTTTTCAGTTTTTTTTTATATAAAATCTCTAGTTCTATTAATTTAATATTCATGCATTATTAGGTCATTCAACTTACTACATTTACATTTTCATTGTTGTTCCATAAATTTTATTAAAATTTGCTACAGTGTTAGATGAAGGTAACTCGTTATCATGGGCTGGATACTAACGTTTTTGTAATTTTCGTGTATTCATATACCGTCACTTTCTGTAACATACTTTTCCACCATAGTTCTGAACATGATCGCGAGTTGCCTACATTATAAAGCGTAAGTGGATGCTCCTGTTACACAAGATTCACATTTGAAGACTACTACAGCACTTAATTTAATAACTACATATTTTGTATATAATATGTTTGTTCTTATTTACTATTTACAAGTAATTAATTACAATGTGAAACAGTTGCAGCTCCTTACAAAAACAAAATATGTACCATAACACTGGCGATTAAAAAGAGTGGCCACGAGTTTTATTGCCCGTTCTTTCTCGTGGTTCTACCTATTGCTTTGCGAATGGGCAGTAAATGTAAATGTAGAAGCATTACTAATTTACTTTAAAAATTTGACGTTCATAAGCGTCACGTTGTGACCTAGATGAATAAATGATTTTTGACTTTTGACTTTGACTTAGTCGCCTCTTACGATACCCACGGGATGATAGGGGGTGGTGACACTTGTATTCTACGCCGTCAACCACACGTATTGTAATTGTTATTACCAAATTCAGGGGCAACGCCACGTTACACGCAAACAAAAGTGTTTATTTGCAGTGTGGAGTGGCGAAAGTATACCACTAAAAATAGAAATTACAGAAAGAGATGATGTTTTCTGGGAGAAGAAAAGCTTGTGGCGTTTTATATGAATTGGCAGTTGCCTGAAATTGTTGATACTCGTCAAGCTCAAGGGATGGCATTGCGAGATCACGGAGAGGAAAATGTTTCATCAGTGCTTGAAATTTCTACAATACCAAGCCGTAAAAGGAAAGAAAGTACATGAAACTGTGCCTCGTGAACCAGCAAATAATAAGTACTGAAGCCTTATCACCTCACACACTGCATTTAACATTCGATGAGAATAAAGAAAACCTGCCGGGTTGTAGCAGACAGCTAACTTTTGATGAGCTGTAAACTCTATATTTCGTTAATAAATGATAAATTAATATAAATAAATATCTTTTAATATTTATTTTCTTTGAAACAACATATATTTGAAGCGAAAGAAAATTTTTATATTTTTCCATACAAACATGTATGAGGAGAGTTAACGAAAAAGCAGTAACTCTAATTCTATAATTTTCTAAGCGACATAGCAGTATCTCATGAATAACGGCTGGCCACGGACAATTGGCTGCAGCGAAAATTCACGCGATGCGACCGGCGACGCGACTTGCGACATAATCAAATGTATAGAAATGTTCTAAACATGCCACGCGCAGTGGCGACCAGCGACGCGACCGGCGAATAGCACCGAGCGGCACCGCGGCGAGTCGCGCGACACGTCGCGCGACCAAAACAAATGTATGAATTAGTACGGCGCATGCCACGCCTTGGCATGCGCCGTGCGGTATTCGCGGCGACTGCTGCCGCAGCTGATTCAGTATAACATTTTTTAGTTTATTTTGATAGGCTAGCTTTTTGGAACGTTAAATACATAGGAATCTGGATGTTATCTATATATGTATGTATACCTATAAATAAAGTTAAAGTGTCTGTCTGCGATTTCAATATACCTAAGTAAGATTTTTGAAGTGCATATGCCTAGTTAGTTAGATCACGCTAAAGTACCTTCTTAACCTTTACCGAATTTTAACTGTGTATGGTCGGAACGCCCGTTATACCAACAAGCGTTGGGTTCAGTACGCATTCAGTACAGAGTGTGTACCGAAGTGCCTAGAGTTTTGGCAGTGTTACGACCCTGTACCTACCTCTATTTAGTTCGTCTACTCCTCTATATCTTTCAAATATAAAATCTTGAGCAAAAATCTGCTGCCCTCCAAAGTCCAAACAATATCGAGCTAACTTTCAAAAATCTCGGCTAATCTCGTCTCGCTCCTGGTCTATATTGGTCGCGGCGGCGAGCGCGTGTACCCGTGGCGTGTTTTTCGCGTCGCGCGAATTGTCGCGTCGCCGGTCGTGCCGCAGGTCGCGTCGCCGGTCCCCGTGGGCCAAGCCGTAAGGTATATCCACATATATTTTTGATGTTTCATCTATTTTGAAAAATAATAATGGGTTGGGTTTCGAAACGAGTCGCCTGAATTTGAGGGTATTGGTAGTGTAGGGGGCTTAAGGGAGTTCGTTTTATTCCCCTAAAAGTAATTTTGGCTGCCGAAGTTGCGTCTAAATATTTTTAAAAAAATTCCAAAATTTCATAAATACTTCGGCAATTATGCAAAACGGAACGTAGTTTTTATACTTTAGTACAGTCTTACAAATGTCATTTTTAGGTTTTTATGTGAAAAACGTGAAACGAATCGCAAAACTGCCATCTTGGAATGATCATATTGACAGCTAATATCAAATGTGTGCGTCATTGCTTTCGAGTGCCTAGGGTTAGGTGCGACTGTAATAAGTACTTAACCCGGCGAAGATGCGGTGTAAATAGTAACGTGGAGGTTGTGGAGGGTCATATTGACCCTGTATATAATTTGGTTTAAAATATCTAAATTTATATTAATGTACCAAATATTAATCAATATTATGTATATTACATGCTATATTTACGGTTCTATCGAAATAAAACGCAGATAAGATTACAAAATATTATAATTAAATCACTTTGAGCAAAGTACTACAAAATATTCAACTTTTGCATAAACTTTCTAAACTTACACTCAAAACAACAAAAAGTAACTAACTTCTTGACGATTAACTTTTAATTTGGTACATATGTAGAGATCAATTAGTTTCAGTCACAATCTTATCATCAATTATGAACTACAAATCATTATTGTCTGTGTTGCAGCATAGCACAATCCTGGCAGAATAAAATAGTGTGTTCTGGACAAATATACTTATGGCAATCTTCACAAACATTAGTTGTCTTGCGATGGCGGGCATAAGGACATTCTTGGCACCTTTTTCGTACACCTGGAACCCTAACAGGTGCTTCTTGTGCAGGTTCTCCAAAGGATTCTCTGATTCTCTTGCGTAGCTGTCAAATGATCTTCCTTTTCGCTACCGTCGGATAACAAGTAGTCTTCTCTGTCAGACTGCATTAAAACAAGACGTATGCGCTCATCCTCAAGCTCCTGGCTATTCATTGTGTACGAAAAAACCTAAAATTATAATAATATTAGGTAAAAATATAATTGAAACCTTACATAAAAATGTTACATCGCGGTTGTCGCGGGGTCATATTTACCCTTTCTGACTGCACACATGACTTGCTCCCGTCTCAGGCGACGGCCAACGGAACAGGGGCGCGGGGCGCGCGCGCCAGTCCTTTAGCAACAGCTATTGTGACGTTCAAAACTCTTCGATCGCAGAATAAAAAACTACACACGATTAAAAATTTACAGGGTCAGAATGACCCCTCCACATCCTCGCCGGGTTTAATAGGTTATGTTAGGTTATTTTTTGACCCTTAATCCGAAAATAGGACCCCTTCGCAGGGCTCCGTCAACCTTAGTTTATTAAACTAGTGTGATGAATGTGGTAGTTGGCAGTGCCATACACACCGATGTTTGGAGATTTTTCTTTTCAGAGGAAACCAAGTATTTCCGGCAAGTGAAAGTGGTGAGGGGGGTTTCGAGACCTCCCCTCCTCCCTCTCCAATCACTCATAACCCCTAAAAACGGCGACGTATTTCGAAACCTTTACCATAATAATTATACCTATAATAACAATAAACATCCATAAATAAATAAAAGAAATCAACTTTTACTAAACTTCAATTATCTCGTAACTCGCTTTAGTTGAGATACGGCTTTTGCGCTAAGTAGAGCAGTATTGTGTTTTTTAGGGTACCGTAGCCAAAAATTGTAAAAACGGAACCCTTATAGATTCGCAATGTCTGTCTGTCTGTCCGCCCGTATGTCACAGCCATTTTATTGCAAAACAGATTTGAAAACTGGCAGGAATGGAATTAGATGTAGGTATTCTATGAACTGCTTCACTATTTTTATACAAAAACAAAACAAACATAATAATGGCCTCTCCATACATGGAACTGTCTTTATTATTTTTATCATCTTACGGCACGTAGGTATTTATCTACTTTCGTCAACTATTAATACCTATAACCACAGAATAGATAGTCTTACGTACTATAACGTCTAATGTAAACCAGTTTTGCTCATGGCTGCACTGAGAACAAAAATTGCGCTATGCCTATATTGTACAAACAGATTGATGTATGTAATATAAATTTTAATATCAGTATCTCAATTCAATATGCTAAAACGTTTTGCTTGCGATTTTGAAATATTGGAATACGGATGTCGCCAGAATACGGCCGTTCGCGACGAGAATGAAGGGGGCGCCCCGCAGTAGACGGAGCTAAGCACCCTTCACCTCCCCTGCTTCACCCCCTCATTTACCAAAACAGTCGCTTAGGACAGCGTGAAGAATTGAGTATGTAACGCGTAATACTGGCAAATTTACTCACACGTTTGTAACTCAATCTGTTTTTTAATATTTATTCTGCATCTGATAGCGAGTAGTGTTTCAATGACACAGTACACGGATATCGGTGTTTATTTTCGATATAGTAAAGAAAAAAAAATGGTATGGGACCGATACCATCCTACGCTGCAGTTGGAATGATAATAATACATGAGTTCTGCTAGACAGTTTCTTAGTTTTTTACACGTGGAGGGGTAAATCCTAGGAATTAATACTTTATCGCTACAGACCATAAAAACAATCAACCAATAAATTAAAAAAAAAGACACCTAGACTCGAAATAACATTTAATTTTGTGCTTCACACACAGTGATGTCTCATATGGACATCAAACCTAAGACACGCGACACAGTACCAAACGGCGAGGCGACCATTTCATCATCATCAGCCTTTAACAGTCCACTGCTGGACTAGGCCTCTCCTTTGAAAGGAGGAATTGGCCTACTATACCACGCTGGCCAAACGGGTTGGCATAGGGTTTGTATCAAGTTTTCCTTCTCTTACAGTTCTGTTCTCTGCAAAATATGCTGCCTCTGTCGGCTCTTACGACACCTATGGGATGATATGGGGTGGCAACATTCCGTATTCTTAATCCGTCACCACACGGACGAATAAAAAAATATTTTCTGGACTAATTATTTTATTGAATTCACCAATATTATAGTAAAAATTATACCGAACACTGTATCACGTAATGACTACAAATAACGTTAATTAATTATTAGCACATCGTAACGGTGTTAGGGATCGGGAACTTCCCACAAGGTAGACCGACGATCTGATTAAAATCGTGGCAAGCGGTAAGACAAGGCAATCTGAACACAGATATTTTGATCGGATCTCATAGCGCCCTTGCTTTTTCATAAAAGCATGCAACAAGTTATATTTTCCACAGCGGCGGTACAGAACATTTCAAAATATGAAAGGAATGCTTGATGAAGTGAAACATAGAACATGTCTAATATAATATGGTTTATCATTTTTATTTTTCATCTCATCTGCAATACTACCCTTTCTCACGCATTTGTTGTAACACAATTTGTTACTATAAAGTTATGACTCATAAAAATATAACCGACACAAGAACTAGGCGATCTCTTTTTATTATTATTTTATTTTACCACAACATCTCCCACACAAGTATGCGTATAAAACAAAAACACGTACATTCTCAAAATAAAGTATTTCTACAGCTATGTTGCTAGTGAAAACGAAGAGAGCTAGGATAAAAATAAAATAGATAATTGTGAACAGAATTCCTGTCCTTTGCACTGGAATAAAATATATAATTCATTTTGTATATGTAACAGGATCTCCCGGACAGAGTGAATTAATTGATAGAGAATAAATTAAACTTGATATTGTCTGTTTGTACAGTAGTACAAGCTAGACAAGAATTATATTAGCGCTAGGCAAGAAGCATTGCTATTCAGTAGAATAGCAATATTTCTTGACTAGCGCAGACTTAAAATAGCAGATCTTATAAGAGAAAATTTGAAACGTAACCGGCCCACAAAATTATTGCTCACTTTATATTATGTCTATAAATTAAACGGCAAATAAACCATCCGATATCGTTTTTCAAATCAGATTAGTTAGTTTCTAATTTTCTACGATATTGTCATAGAATTGTTTATCATTATGTTAAATCCTTTTAAATACGTGAGTCAGACAATACATGGCAGTATAAAATCTCAGAAATACTCTCGATATTAATTAACATGAGTCTGTTTATTTTCATTACCATAAATTTGGAACCTAATCATGACCAGGCATATTTAAATACAATTATATCCCCTCATATCTCCTAGAACGTGACTAAATTTTGGCAAACACGCTAGGAACACCATATTTACAGTGGTAACATTGAATGTAATACCGTCGTCTCAGCTTAGTGTATAATCAATCAAACTCAGGTTTAATCCTTTCGCTCACTGTTGGAATATTCGGGGCTTTGTAGAATTGAACTACTATTCCTAATTTCAATAATATTAAAGTTTGCTACGTGACACCGGCTGCCCTCAGAAACATTAAATTTGGCATTTTACATTACTCGTTAAGTATTAAGGCAGACTAAATAATACTCTGTCATAGAAGATGTAGCTACTGCTTTAAAGCAGTAGCTTAACTGAACTTATACCTCATTTTAAGTTTGAGTTCGTCTAATATAGTGTCCTACGTGATTGGTGGCAGGCGACTCTGCGGAGCGAAGTGACTGGAACGATTAGCACCTTATAACAACAGCGCTGTCAAAACGCTAAAATTTACAGTTTGTTACCAACGCAAGGCAACGCAACGAGTTGCATGTCAGCGGGACAATTTATTCATCACATATTTAGTGCCCCACGTGAACGACCTAACATGACGTCGACGAAATAATGCGTACGCTTTACTTGTACGTTAATGGCTGGAGAAATGCCTAAACATCTTCTTAGAGAAAATACTCTCGAAAAAGAATTTCTCGGAAACGTGTCTATAATAATATAAATACGCAGAGTTTCAAGGTAAAACTTATAATTACTACCGTTGTGTATTACATACCCGTCCGAAGTTCGCTTATCGGCATCAGAAAGTAAACATAGCGAAGACAAATTCCGCCCTACATTTTATCATTTTATATCACCGTTTGACGAATAAAAGCAACATCAAAGCATATTTGCCATCCGTAATTACCTAAACTATTTACAATAGAGTTCAAATACTAGCGACGTTAACGTTATTTATTTGTAGTCATTACGTTACATAGTATTTCGTTTAATTTCTACTAAAATTTTGGCGTCTTTAATGAACATATTTAGGAACTTTTTATTCTCACATCGCAAGCGGTTTAGGGATCTAAAACCTCCTATAAGGTGGACCGACGATGTGATCCATATCTATAGATCGGGCAGTGTGGAGAACCTTAGGGGAGCCCTATGTCCAGCAGTAGACGCCTCTAGGCTGAGATGAATTAAAATAGCATATCGATATTATTTTTTAAAACATGGCGATTGATATTTTTCGTGAAATAGGTACTTAGTGAGATTTTATCTCCATCATCTTGTTTACATAAAATAAGGCTCAAAACGAGTGCAAATAAGTCCGTTTGTACGTAGCTACGGATATCGTACGTGCGCTACGTACGTTTCGACTATAATTATGCGGGGTAAATGAATATGCGTATCCTACTTATTTGCTTTACATTTAATTTATTCGTTGTACAACGCAACTACCTTTTAGATGTCATATCTGAAAGGTGTTTGCGTTGGATTGCGTGAATCTTATCTTCTTAATATATACGCCGAAACCATTGGGCGCAGGAAGCTGATATTTGGCATGTATGTTCCTTGGGGACCGTAGTGGTGCACTAAAGGTAGAATTCCGTGCATCGTGATCGATCGCAGCCGCGCGCGGCCTACGACTGTCGTCGATCGCTCGCGACAATAGTCAAAGTATGAAAATGTATGGCACTGCTGCCGAGGCCCGCGACTGACGCGCGCGGCCGACGAATGTCGTGAGCCGCGCGCGGCAGTGTCTTGAAATTAGTAGTAATGAAAAAAAAATCGGAAGTTTTGCCGACTATACAGGGTGTAAAAAGGCCCTTAACGAAAACTGAAATCCCATGTTGTACCAATCACTACGAACATTTTCTACTTCGGCACCATACCAGGGAAATTACTGGTACAGAAGATATTGAAGCTCAAAGTTAGTATGGAATTTTTCTAATTCGGTACAAAATCGATGCATTTACCCCGCCAATATGTTCTTTAGATGCCCTCTAAGCCCATGGATAAGTAGGTTTTTCGAGCATTGCACGCGCGCGCTTTTAATTGCGGTTTAAAAAATGAGAAAACTTTAAAAAAAATAAAACGATTCCCAGGTATAATTTTTGGTTAGTATGACTTGGCATGATGTCCACAACGAGTAGACTTCGGTTTGGTGATGGGTCTTGTGACACTCTGTATAAAAACAATTCAATTTTGTATTATCGTTCCAAACTTCCAACATTTTTTTCATTAGGTACAATATAATTGCCTTTGAATCAATATTTGCTAGTATCCTTTTTCATTTCTGCTTTTAAAGATGGGGTCGATTGGTACTCTAGTTTCATAATATAGCAACAGCAGCTCGTCATTCTCCTCTTCTTCTTCAAGGATGTCAATTAGCATTTCGACCATGATTTTGACTTCGCTAGACACACGTCTAGAGGGAACTGACGAACAACATCTACTAATTTCAAGACACTGCCGCGCGCGGCTCACGACAGTCGTCGGCCGCGCGCGTCAGTCGCGGGCCTCGGCAGCGGTGCCATACATTTTCATACGTTGACTATTGTCGCGAACGATCGACGACAGTCGTAGGCCGCGCGCGGCTGCGATCGATCGCGATGCACGGAATTCTACCTTAAGAAGGGATTTCCCGAAATGCTTACGGAATAGGCCAAACCGGGTAAATTAAAAAAAAATGCAGGCATAGCTGCTGGCATCCTCTAGTACTTATATATAAAGCTGAAGAGTTTGTTTGTTTGTTTGAACGCGTTAATCTCAGGAACTACAGGTTCGATATAAAAATTATTTCAGTGTTAGATAGGTAATTTATCGAGGAAGGCTATAGGCTATATAACGTCACGGGAGCGGAGCAGTAGCCTTAAATAACGCGGGTGTAACCGCAGGCATCATCTTGTAATAAATACACGCTGATTTTTAATTGGTTTTGGAGCGAAAGCCATCTTATTACTTATCGTTAAGAGAACCTAACCAGCTAATAAAATTTGAAATCTAAGCTATAAAAATCGTAACAAAAATATTAAATTATTGGTACGAGAGTTCGTAGTTATGAAAGAAATCGCGCGCGCCGAAGTATGTTCGATCGTGCCACACACATACCTACACAGATAGATATTAAACACACGACACACACAGATAAACATTGCACTGTAGCACGGTAATATAATCTAACAGTATTGTAACTCGGCCGTCTTCGTGAGTTATATACCTACAGACGCGCCGTACGCAAACCACAGCGGTAGGGATGCCCGCCTCAAGTATTTTAATTACATCTACCTACTTAAGTTTTTTTCTGGTTTTGTGATTGTTCATATTACTTATATTTTTATTCAAACAAATGAAAATCGAATGAAGGAAATAGTAAACTGCAGTCGCCGTAGGTTACAAAACTTAAATTTTTACTTCAACACCTACCTACTGAGCCAAAATGCAAGTACCTACGTCCTTAATAACTGACGAGTATAATTATAACTTTTCATCGTAAATTAACGTCCAACGTCAACGTCCCTATTACTAACAGCACAGGGCAACTCGAAATAACAGTTATTTGGTCACCCATCCGATGTCCAACCGCTTTGAACATTACTTAACGTCAACCATCTAATTGCGTATGCGCTACTTACAGTAATATCTATTCATTGCCAACTGGTTCAATAACACTACATAAAATCTACCTTATCATTTTAATTTCATAACGATATTACGTTTAATTCAATATGTATTTCCAAAAACCTATAGCTCGGGGTGCTTTAAAATTAAGCAAAAAATGATGTACTTAGGTAAGTAAGTACCCTAAGAAATTACCTATTGGTTATGTAATAAGCAGATTTCCATTGGCTTCCATTTTGAAAATTACCCTGTAGGTAGGTAGTACTAATCATAGACAACAATGAAATAATACATTGTCCATAACGCAGGTAAAAGTGTCCTGCTAGTAGGTATACGTTATAACCGCAATATGTTTTAAAAATAATAAACATACTAATAGATTAAGCTAATCAAATTACGACTTTATCACGCTAAAGTTAATTACCGTGTCAGAAGGTAGGTGTGAAAAGCGTAGTTTTCATTTAAAATAAGGTAGTAGTATAATACTAGAACTAGCAGCAACCATTGTAGTTTGTAAAAAAAAAACATTGTATAAATAGTCTTACCTTACAGAGTTTACAGGTAATTTAAAAAATCTTATAGTGGGGTGAGTTATCGAAGAATTTAAACAACCAAAAACAGCACAATATAATCTATTCGTCTTCGCCATGTCTTCGCCATAATAATTATTTGAATATCAGAACACTGGTACAAAAATCATCACTGTCTGTTCGTCATTGCGACACGGTGCGAGCTGCGGCACGAGCGACCGCGGCTGTGGGTACTCTACGCTCAGTCTAAATGGGTACTCTGCTCGAGGCACGTAGGTATAACTCGAGTTTCGTGCGTTTGTATGGAGTTACAATACTGTTAGATATTATTACCGTGACTGTAGGTAGTAGTACAGACCCCGCCCCCAGCGTACGCGCATAGCAACGCGGGGCGACAGGGGTAAGGGCGGGGGTCGGCTGCAATTTGCCGCTCGTCACTTCGACAGTCTCGCGAAATTAGGTCAACTGGGCGCTCGTACGTCACGTTCGACCCCGTCATTGTACCCGTGTTACGTCGCGCGCGCTTCGTAATGGATCGGCATTATGAATATTCCAATATTGAGTTCGCGTCTATGGTGCGAATGTATTACATGTCTGGTGAAAATATGGAAGAGGCGAGGCGCATGTATTCGTTACCAGACCACCTGGAATCGTTGCGCACGCGAGGTATTCACTCACCCTAAGTGCCATCACCATCACCAAACACAATCCTGGCTGTAGTGCAACGCCTCATAAACATCGGTCAGTTTAGCAGTGTATTCAGTGCAGTTTGAACAAGAAATTTGGCATCGTAATTAATTAGTGTTTTTCTAATTAGCTATCATTAACAAAAGACAATGTGTGAAAGGTGTAAATTGATTGTGATGTACGAGTACCTAGGCAGCAAACAGCAAAGGTAATTGGTTTATTCATTATTGAATACCTACTGTGATTACATTCTTATACATAGAAATACGCAAGTACTAAACTTTTCCATTGTTAAAATCTTTGTCTAGTTATTCAAAAGATAATGTAGGTACCTATGTCTAATAACGTAACGAATAATTCTTAGTTTATCGTTTTTCTTCTACTAGTTCATCATGATTTCGTAAACCCACAGCTTGTTTCGACGAAATTCTAAGTCCGAGTAATGTTCCAAGAAATTATTGAATAGGTATAGCTATTTAGTTACATACGTTTATTATTTTAATTATTCATTACTGCACTTCATGGTTGGCGTAGTGGTTTAAGCGATGTTTGACACAACACTTTGTGTGATTCATAAATTGTTGTTTCGACTGCTGTGTCCGTTACGTATCTTTATCAGTCGGCAGTTCGGCACTAACAACCTACAACCGCTGTAGGTAAACAACAGCAACAGCTGACGGCTGCGCCCGGCGCACGCGGCGAGGTCATGCATGACCGCGCGGCGCGCGAACACTACCTACTCATAAACAACCGTGTGTACTACGTATTTCCAGCAGTTACTGACTTTTATAACTTTTTTGTTTTAGGTGCTAGGTGAATTTTGATTTTGAATATGAATAGAGGATTTTATTTCGGACATGAGGTTTTTTTTTCCTAAACCTATAAAAAATCAGCGTGTATAAAATAAGGATTTAAACCATTGAGAACTGAAACCATAAAATATTGTGTTTATGTATATTTTAGAATTAGTCCTTGATGTAGAAACAGGGCATTTTTTTTCATAAAATACCTTGTAGGTATTAAACAGACATGTAAAACTAAACATTTGAAACAGAAAACTGATAACTACCCACTTAAAAAAACTTTTAAAGACCGTTGTAATGTTGTAAGGGAGTGATTTTGTTATGGCACCTATCTTATATTTAACAGAATTTGGTTTCTTTTTGTAAGTGTAAAACCAATTATTGGTCACTGAATAACCAGTGACTAATTATTCAGTGACATTCAGGATCAATACATAACTATTATATTTCCTTCAAAATATGCTTAGAACAGTATTATTATGCATAAACAACAATGAAGTATTGTAATAAAACATTTATCACAGACTAGCCAATGCGCTCCTGCTGTATGAGCTATACAGGGTGTTGATATGCATTTGCAAAATTAGAGAGTATATTTATACTTATTCACTTAAAATTATTTTAAACAGTGTGCGATGATATAAGACCCAATTTTCATTAAATGCTACTTAGATAGTAAATCAGAATAAACTGTTGAATCGTCCAGAATAAAACTGTATCTGTATCTAGCTGAGCGGCGATGGCGGTCAATAGGTTCATCGAGTTAATTTTCAAAGTGTATGATGACGAAAAAATTGTTTAAACTTTAAGTGACTTATCTTTTCATGTATTCGTTTTCAGTTATAGTAGTATTTTTTTATATATTTTTATAGACTCACGCCTGTATCCCCGAAGGGGTAGGCAGAGATGTAATATTACACCCACATTTCGCCATGAATTAGGTCCCACGTAATAGAGGGCGAGCCTATTGCCGTACCGAGCACATTAACAGACTCCGTGCTGCTTCTGAGAATTTCCTAACGGAATATCCCAATAACACTTTGCCCGACCCGGGAATCGAACCCGAGACCTACCAACCCCACGCGCACATTTATGCCGCGAGACCAACGAGGCAGTAGTATATTCATCCCTTAAAATATTACAAATGCAAATCAACAACCTGTATTATTGTAAAGTTCCAATAACACCCACTCGCTTTTTAGGGTAACAAAAATTCATACATCCTCACAAAGTTTCGCATTAATAATCATAGTAAGTACGTATAATCCTAGTGCTTATCTCAAATCGTTTTATAAGGCAAGTTGCCACGAGTTCCTGCATCGAAAAAGCTTCTTCCAACTTTGAAGCAACAAACTTAAAAGCAATCATTCTTGGAAAAACTATTTCTCGTATATACAATTTTTTCGATTTCTAATCATACTACAGTACTGTGAGACGCAGTTTTACGCTATAAGTTTTCACCAGCGTGTTGTTAAGAGTCAGTAGCATTCATCATAGATTTACAACAGTTAAATACAGATAAAATTTGATACACACAATTCATCATATTTATTGCTGAAATACTTATTGTTTTGTAACAATACTGTAATGTTTGAGAAACTTAAATAAATAAATGATCATTATCATGCCACAGTTGCGATCGTCGCCTTGAAGCGCGGAGTCCGCAGAACTTACATTATGTAATAGGTACACATTTTACATACGCGTTCACAAAATATACCTTTTAATACGGAGGACTCATCCAAGATAATTGAGTGGGTATAAGCAATCGTCAAGAAAGTTTAATTAAATATATTTTTAAATTAAACCCTTCATACTTAGTTGAAGCCGTTTTCGCATTGAAATTCATTTCTTGTCCTTAAAAATAGCAACAACAAAAGACTCAAAGTTAAAATGTTAGGAATTTGAACAACTTCACGAAGAGCTTCACTTAATCGAAGTAAATTTATCTTAACGAACCTTTATTATTAACTTGCCAGCCAGCCCCATGGTGTAGTAGCGAAATTTAAAATCTTGACCGCAAAATTAAAAAATTGGGCAAGTGCGAGTCGAACTCGCGCACGAAGGGTTCCGTACCATCATCTATAAAAGAAAATCACGTTCGTTGTATGTATACTTAAATACTTTATAAGTTTCTACCTGTTTATTAAGATCGAGTAACAAATTGCTTAAAAATTACGTTTGTTGTATGGGAGCCCCCCTTTATTATTTACTTTTTTTAAATTTAATTATTCATTTTGAAAGGTAATATACAACTACATATTCTGTGAAAATTTAAAGCATCTACCTGTTACAGTTAGTAATTTTGAGTAAAAAATACGAAAAACAAAAAATACGAAAAAAAACACGTTTTTTGTATGGGACCCCCCTTAATATTTTCATTTTTTTTATTTTTAGTATTTGTTGTTATAGCGGCAACCGAAATACATAATTTGTGAAAATTTCAGCTTTCTAGCTATCATGGTTTATGAGATACAGCCTGGTGACAGACAGACAGACAGACAGACAGACAGACAGCGGAGGCTTAGTAATAGGGTTCCGTTTTTTACCTTTTAGGTACGAAACCCTAAAAATATTTCTGCAATATGTAGGCAACTAGTATGCAGCTTATAAAATATGGGTTCTGATAAACAAATGTGTACACCTAATCAACAGCAGCATGGATTTCGTATATTTTCAACCTTGATGTATTTTGACTGAAATTATTCCATAGAATACTAACATAATACTGTGAGTACAATTTCAGGTGTTTAGTTTTGAAAAACCATAGTTATGTTTATTCCAAAGCATAGAAGTCTAAAAGAATAATTACCTAGGACAAGGATTCTTCATGTCCTGTGTAGAGAGATTATTTCCAAGAATTTATTATACTCGTACAAAGTAAATTACTGCGTCTTAAGAAAGTTTAAAACGCGTAAGAAAATGTGCAACGTTGAATTAAATAAACATAATCAATTGCATGCAATAAACAAGCGTTGGAAGCTGAAATCCCAACAATGAAACAGCATTAAAGTGAATTAAAGCTGCGCGTCCACCGGATCGGAATCGGAGCGTACGGAGCGGAAGGATTTGTTGCTTTGTATTAATTTCTATGAAACTGCGTGCACTGGATCGGCATTTTTGCGCCTGAGACCGGTATTTGTGCTGATGACGTCATCCGCAGTGAACGCGTCATTCGAATGCCGAGCGTTTCAAGTTCTGACGTGTTTGCGACGTTAAACTGTAGGCAAAAATACTTATTCACGATGAACGACGATGTTTTAATTACTTTAGTAGAGTCATATGAATGTACCCAAAAATCTATTTTCATCTTCTAATAAATCAGAATAATATAATGTATGATATTCTCCGAAAATTGAGTTTATATTATGAATCTATATCTTTCGTTTCTTCTTCTTTCTCTCGTCGTGTTCTGATAAAATACAGCTAATTACAACAATATCCTCGTCACTATCCTCCATAATGCAAATGAACGTAGACGGTTAGGTAGGTTAGGTAAAGCGAAGACGGTTGCTTTAAAATACCTAAATTGCCGATGCTGAATCCGAATGCAGTAGACGCACCCCATCGGCATTTTGTAAATGACGACGCTCCGTCCGCTCCGTACGCTCCGATTCCGATCCTGTGGACGCGCAGCTTAAAACTTACCTCGGTGGGTGGGATGAATTATTACAGGTAGGTAAGAAAAACCTGCGCGCCGCCGCGAAAAACTTTTAGTCTACCCACTTAAAAGTTGGAGCTTTTTTTTCACAATTCTGTAAATAAGTCCCCTAAGATCGTAGTTAGAAGAATTCTTTATGCGAAACCGGTGTAAAATGAACTTTGATGCCTTTAAATTTTATTTAAAAATTAATGTTTACGACGAAACATTGAAGGCCTTTATAAAATGGCGGTTGTTAAGAAGATTTTTGAGTCAACAGCTACATTAAGTTTGATGTGCTTGCAAAGTGTTTTCTTACTTATTTTGATAACATTCGGGAAGTTCGTGAACATTCAGGGCTCAAAATTATCGGGTGAAATTTGACAGCGAGCCTCTCAGTCGGTTAAGGATGAAATTTGGGGTAATATTCTTGATTCTTGAATCTTCACTGGTAATAACATATATTAAAGGTACATAATTAAAAGGAAATAAGATAATTTAAAGGAAATAAGATGAACAATAACATAATTTAAAGGAAATAAGATGTCAATAATTTGTTCCGTGTGGTTAAATTTGACTAAAATACCTACTTTTATTTTTGTTTTCTTTTTATTCGGGAAACAAACAGATATAATACAGATAATAATACAGATAATTCGGGGATACAGGCGTGAGTCTAAAAAAATACAGATAAAATTACTTACAACTAAACCATACACAATCCAAAAAGAGTCTCACCATATTGGCATAACATAAGCGCCAAACAACGTTAAGAATATGAGGAAGTTAACAACATATCAAAATCTCAAACACAAAAACAAGAAACAATGTATCATGAACAGAATATGCAAAAGGGCTAAAGTTTTAATTACAATCAACAAGAACAAGGCAATCATGAATATAATTCTTAAAGTTGGGCAAAGAAAGGCATTATGTTTAATAAAGAAAAAGAAAGAACACATATTTTGATCTGAATAGTGCCTGCTAGTACTTAAATTTTAGTAAATAAAGATTTAATATATATTATATTACCCTTGCTATAAAAACTAATAAATTGGACCTCATTTATATTACCTATCTTCGTGTATTCAGTGTCATAGAGCCAAAAACGTCAAATATGACGGCGCATTTTCAAAAACGTAGTGCCTTCATATTATCAAAATATCAGTATGAATATCAAAATTTCTGGTGCTCTCAAAAGAATATATACATTATGGTAAGCGATATATATTTTTGAAGTCCTCTAGCAGTTCAAATATTTGTTTCGGTTCAGGTTTGCTTCGTATTCCTAATTTTATGAATGTGTTTGTATGATTCACTTCCTTGCCTTACCTGCTCAGCCGATTTTGCATACACATTGTTAGATGTTCAAAAGAATGGCTTCTGATTTCTTTCTTCCGAGAATAGTCAAATAGCAAAAATATAGAATACAAATATTGCCCTGTCTGCCAACTTGCAAATGGTCTACTATGTAATTGCAACTTTTCCCAATAATGCCGTATACTGATATCCACATAATCAACAGTTATTTGATTAAAATAAATGGAATTTTACTAAGATCATCGTCTGCCAATTATGAGAAATACTTCCTTTCGTTTCTCTAAAGAGGTACATAGCATAGATGGCTCTAATCTTACTACTTCTCGTAAAAACATACAGTTTAGTAAAAATGGTTGAATGTGAGGATGTTTATCACGCAGTTATCAATAATATAAAAATGAATCACTGAATGTGTTGCTAAGCGATTGTGCGATCGATTTAGCTAATTCTTTTTAATAATATTCCTTGAAGTACGATGAATATTATAAAAAAGAAAAATAATAATCGACTGTTAGGCGGCACAAAGCTCGCCGGGTTAGCTAGTATATTATATAACTATGTGTAGTATTTATTGTGTGAAAAATATCTTACATTATTATACTATAAACTTTGCAGTAATATAGCATATATTTCGGAATAGCACATGGGCTACCTTTTGTCTCGATAACAAACCTACGTAGGCGAAGCGGCGGATATAAACTAGTACAATACCTAAATCAACGCCCAGTGGGCACAAAACCAAAATCAAAGTGACCCTAGAAATTGCAGCATCTCTCACTTCTTGTATTAACTGCGGAAATACATCTCATTGCTGTATTTCCACAGCTAATTTAGTAAAGCGCCTTCATCCTGGGATCATATTACATTTTCCATGCTTAGATGATTCTTGAGGAAATTGTCGCGCTTGGCTGGCAGAGTGAAAATTGCATTAAATGTTATTACAGCCAAAGTGTAGGGATAATGATCCCCATCATATTGATTTAAGAGCAATTCGGTTTTGATAAACAAAGGAGACTACCGAAATATTGTCATGACCCTCCTTTTCTGCAATTTGAACATTTTGCTTTGAATACGATTTCACGTAAAGCGTATCCTTTTGCGATTCTTTGAAATTCGTTTAGTACGTTTTCAAATGCCTCATCTATTCATTGACTATAATGTTGCTAAACATGGGTCTCCTCAACTTTATGTTGCCTTATGATGAATGATGACAGTAAGCTATTATAACCTATGTGGATTAAAATGGTCCATACATTGTTGGAAAAGGTTACAATAATTACAGTTTTACAATATTTTACTATGGCGTTAAGGTACTCACAGTTAAAATAATTTGTAGACTTTTATGATTCCGTTGGAGACATAAGACTTAGGCCTCCCTCACATTGGTCATGAGAGTACGCTCGGCGTCCGTTCGGCGTGCGCCTGGCGTTCACTTTGTACTTCAGAATGACGCCCAATGTGAGGTCGGCCTTATAGACTACCGGGAATACGTTATAACAAACATTTTTTATAACCTTTAAATATTTTATTTATTTCAGTTTCAGAGGCAGTCAGTTCAACCACAAAAAATGCCAAGATCAAATTACATCTCAAGTAACCAGCACATATCCCAATGAAGACACGATCAAATTGGCAATTGTTCGCCTCACGCCAACTTTGAGGCTACTTTCCTTCAGAGTGTCCAAGAACTATCTATATTTCAGTTTTGCGAAACCAGACACGGACTTGCTTGAGTACTATGAACTTTGCAACGATGAGAGCTTAAATTGTTGATATAGGTTTTAGTGCAGTAATATTAGAGTGTTGACGAATATTTTGAAGTTAATTTATAACTCAATACACGATTTTCAAAGATAAAATAATGTCGAATCTAGACTTTTTTGATGTACTATTAACGATCGTAGAGATAGGATTATGTACGTGGGCGAAGTACATGTGTGTTCGGCCCGCTAGCGTCATCCTGCGTTGTGAATGCTGTGAGTACAATATTGTAGTCATAGAGGGAACTCCACCGCCTCCTGAACCTCAGCCTTAACTTTAAAATACAAGAACATTTTTGGCAATGCAAAAAAAAAAACAAGCACTGAATTTTAAGACAAACATCATTATATTTTTTTATTTTAATTTAAAGTTATCTCTTTCTTTCCTATTTCTTCATTACTCTAATGTTACTGTCTGTTTGTATCGTAAGCTTAATTGTTTGTGTCTAATGTTTTCAGTCTTTGTGTTTGTCCATTCCATGTATGTAATATGTTATATGTTAAAAATGATTCGTCTGTTTTAGATAAATACATGTTTGTGTAATTGTTATTGTGATATTGTCCTATTGTAACGTCATTGTGTTATTGTAAGTGTATTGTAACGTCGAAAAATAAAATAAATGCAAACGATGTTTAATAATCTTACTCAATGATTTCTTCTTAGTGCTGATAAAACATTAATATTATACTGAATACTTTACTAATATGTTCTATTGAGAAAAGTGTTATTTTTAAAAGAAACATCTTAATTATCCAAGGTGTCATACTAAGCTCATACGTATCAGTATTTTAATGAAGTAATAAGAAAAACTTATCCAAGGTGATCAAAATATAATTAATATATTACTTTATTATGATCGCTTTTATTCACCTATGATGTTCTGGGTTCGAACCCACGGCACGCACTGATGTCTTTTCAAAGTTAAGTGTGTAAATTGTTAATTATAACTTGCCTAACGATGAAAGAAAACATCGTGAGGAAACCTACATATCTGAGGGTTCTCCAAAGTTGAAGTCTGGCGAACCGCACTTGGCCAGCGTGGACTGGAGGACTATGGCATTACCCTTATCATAGGCCTGTGCCCAGCAGTGGCAAGGAATACATACAGGGCACCCAAGTAAATTAAGTCAAGCGTTTGGAGAACCTACTTAAATCACTCAAATTATTTGTGTGATTCATGTGGAAAAATCCTATCAGGCCACTTAAGCCAAAAAAATAATTGTTTAATACACAAGTACACAGTACATAGAAGTTTTATAGCAACCAAGTAACAAAGTACCTTACGTAGGTATAGTACTTAAATACTAAAAGGTTAGTTTTCTTAGTTCTACTTATTAGCGAAGTTTGCACGAGAGCACGTTTGCACTGAATTTTGTATTTGTAATACAAATTGTAAGTTGTATTAAGCTGTGGTGCAAACAACGATACTAGTGCTCTCTACACAAATCTTAGTGCTTTGTTAAAATTTACCAGTTCGGGTTCCGCGAACAGTATCTGTCTACTTCTATATTCAATTATATGAGTACTATATTTTTACCCGACTACGGAGAAGCCAAAAGGAAGGGTTATGTTTTTGGCAGTCTATGTATGTATGTTCCACCGTAGTACCTAAACTACTGAACCGATTTTAATGAATGGGGTGTCAATAGATTTGTAATAATAGCCCGGGTGACATAGACTATATAAATTTTATCTAAATTTGCTATTAGATTATTACGTAGTCGGGTTATAGTTTTTAAACATTTTTTTTATTATTAACTTTAATTAAAAATAATTACATAATCAGCCTTTAACAGTCCACCGCTGGACTAGGCCTCTCCTTTGAAAGGAAGACTTGGCCTACTATACCACGCTGGCCAAACGGGTTGGTATAGGGTTTGTATCAAGTTTTCCTTCTCTTGCAGTGGTGTTCTCTGCATAATATGCTCCCTCTGTCGGCTCTTACGACACCCATGGGATGATATGGGGTGGTGACATTCCGTATTCTTAATCCGTCACCACACGGATGTAAAAATAATTACCTAAGCTTTAATTTTCATGAACTAATAAAGAAAGAGATCTTGAGATTGACGTACTTATTAATTTTGCGATGTAGAGTTTATGAGATCAAAATAATGATAATGCTAACAATTATACTTAGAAAAAGGATCCAAGAAGATTCAAGGCTCAATACTTCAACTTTGTTGACATCGAGAAATCGATTTGTATATTCTTCAGTTACTTTTATACGAAATTAAGATAACTATTTTAATCTATAACATATTTGACTAGAAGATGCCCTCAGCTACGCCCGCATATTTTCATATAATTGAATCGTTTGTGCCCGTTCTCGTGGGAAATTCGGAAAATCCCCTCTTAGTGCACCCCACGGTCCATAAGGATTATACATGCTTAACTTCAGCTTCTTGCGCCCAATAATTTCGGCTGTGCGTTGTCTATCAGCCAGTCAGTAACGCAAGAATTGAATATATACAGATGGTGCATCGATACATCATCATCACTAATATTTGTTAATAATATTGGCGATGCAAAGATTATCCGCGCGCCTCTAGTGGCGAATGTGGAAGTTATCCGGGTACGACACTTTTGACAGCTTTCAATACAACTTTGCTTCTACTAATTTTATTGAGCTGTCAAAAGTGTCGTACCTGGGCAACTTCCAAATTCGCCGCTAGAGTCGCTAGTTAGAATCTTAGCATCGCCAATACATAAATGCTCATATATCTATTTATCCAACCTCATTCTGGTTTTGGCTGTGTATTTGTGAGCCTTAGACAGAAATACTTAATGACTTCTGTCAAGAAACATCTGTCAACGTCCTTCCAACAAAGACCGGTGTTTGACTAAAAATACAAATCAAATTATTTGTTGTTGCTATATTGAAACGTAATGTTTCTAAATATTTACCATATTTAGAAACATAATCCAAATTTATTTTCAGACCACAAACGCCACTCAAACAAAAGCAATGTTCGATAAACAGAGCTATGGTATCAAAGAAATGTAAAAAAAGAGTTTCAAGATGTTGGAAAAAGACTAAGAGAGCAAGTAAGAAAATATGTTCTTGCAATGGAAAGTTAACCAAGTGGTACAAAAAAACGAAAAAGAAGCTAGCACAATTCTGCTGCGCATGTCCATGCTGCAAGTGGTGTAACATATGTGATTTATGTAAGAGATGCATATGTTTCTTCAACTGTTGCAGACGAAGACCAAGGAAGAAGAGAGTTGAATTAGCTCGCTACTATAAAACAGGATCCTGTCCTCGCTACTATAGAAGTGAAGTGTTTATAATTCGCACTGTAGTAAAGAAAAGTTATCAAAGTGAAAGACAAACCAAAAGTGATTCAGAAGTTTACCAAAATAAAACAGCACAAGAAAATAAACAAGTTGAAAAAAAGAATGCAGAAACGCAGTCAAATATATAAATGAGCTCTTACTCTTAACACACGCGTATAAGTGTACTTATACATGTGGCCGGTTGTGAGTAATTCTGTGGAATAATTAATATTTAATGTAATTAAATTATGTCAAATACCCTTTACCCTTTGTTGTAAATGTTGAAATTGCTTGATGAAAGCAGAGTATATTATAATTGACAGGTGAAACGAAGAGTCAATTGAAACCAACTATCGTTTTTTGAAAATAAGTACTAATTTTAATTTACTGAGAGATATAATTTGAGCATATTCTAAAGAAACAGTACTGCCGCACTATATCAGATAAATAGCCAAACCTTGTGTAATCTACTGCAGTTAGCAGAATGTGCAAAGTACCTAAATATGTGCAAAATGCAGATATTATGTTGCAACGGAATTGCCAATCTGACTTTTATGACAGTAATGCATTACCTACACTTTAGATAATTTGGTGTTGTACTTTTATAAAGTGCACTATTTCGTAGCCAGTTGCGCTTGTAAAGAGCGTAGGCTTTAAGGCCTCTAAAATGGACTGTGTGTTTTCTTCTACTTTAGTCGATGCCAACACATAGAGATACCAATTACTATGCATAGCTTATTGGCAAACAATCGGAAGGACATGAATACATTTCAGTTGATAGGTGGCAAGTAATAGAGAATGAGAATGTTACCACCTACCCAACACAACACAAGCTTTTGACAATCTAATATTCTGTAAAGACTAGATAACAACCCGGTTTCATCCAAGGAAAAAGTCTTGGATGAAACCGGGTTAATGCTAGCTCGATGATGATGATTTAAGAATAAAATATTTTTTTTTTATTAAGACTGTTATAAAAGTGCATCATATTTGTGTTTTGCACAGATACCTTATGAATTATGCATAAACTGCCACGGCAAAGTTGAACGCGTTCATTAACGAAACTTTCCACTGATATGTAACTTCATAGTTAAAAAGTTGATGATGGTAGAGCAATAAGAGGACAGACTTCATAATAAATTACATTTTTAATAAAAGATAAAATGTTCCTCGTCATGGTTGGGTGACTAGTTCGATAAGAAAACCTCTTTGAAGGCAAAAAAATACCTTTGGCTATGACGTGATTTCTCAAGTAAAATACTACAATATTTATATATTCTTTATGAACAAAATAGACATTATTTTAAAACACAAGACTCCGCCCGCGTAAATTATACTCCTAAACTTTTTCCAGAAAACACACAATCGTTGGTCAAACCAAACATAAATCCGTTTTTAAGTTTTTAAGTTTCTCGCATTAATACAAATAGGCACGCCGAGGGACTTCATTTTGATGCGTGCAGATATAGATGGACTAAATTTCTAACTTTTAAGTTTGCTGTAATCTGATCCCACACAGTAGGCAGCGAGCTATATAGTAGGTACCTTAAAACTCTATGCGTATTTTGACTTTAATCATCACTAGCATCATATCAGCCGAGAGACGTACACTGCTGGACATAGCCCTCTCCCAAAGGCTCTTCACAAATCTTGATATTGAGCCACCCGCATCCATTTTGACTTTACGTAAACCAAAAACATATTTGCTCGAAATCAAACCGTTTCAGATCGTTCAATTTCGCATGCACAAAGCTATGATCAGAAAACCAGTAACATTTCCCAAATAATATAAATATACGTGGATACAGCGTATTATGACAATACAATCGGATTAAGTTGACTCATTGGCAGTCATCAAGGGACATTACAAAGGTAGAATTATCAGGATTACATTAACAGCCTGAATTAATATTGCCGATGGAATTCAATCGCGAGGATCGATACTGGCATCAGAATGTCGGTATGTTGTTGGTGTGCATTTGTAAATAGTAGAGGAGACGTGGAACATCGACCTTCACCGATCTGATAACCAGATGAGACGTATTTTTTATGTAATATAATTTATAAACAAATATGCCTATAATAACTTGCCTATCAAAAAGTGCTCATAGCTACCTTTAAATTTAAGTTAATTGTAATCAACCGCAAATATAACTTAGTCGTTTA
Source organism: Euclidia mi (assembly GCA_944739405.2). Taxonomy (NCBI): domain Eukaryota; kingdom Metazoa; phylum Arthropoda; class Insecta; order Lepidoptera; family Erebidae; genus Euclidia; species Euclidia mi. The sequence goes on along the minus strand of OX123189.2, from coordinate 26,240,934 downwards.
TACAAACACTATTGAAAACAAAGTTATTTTTGGTAAATGAAAAAGTGATAGTGATATTTGGATAGGTGAAGATAAAGGGTATGTTAAGTGTTAAGGCTGATGCTAGTAATTAATAAACGAACACGGAAGCAATATAGCAATAAAGATCAAACAATTAGATTAAGTGCGAGTCCCGTAAGGGTCCCGTAGTTCAGGTATCCACATAACATACCCTTTATCTTCACTTAACCAAATATCACGATCGCTTTTTCATCACCAAAAATAACTTTGTTTTCCATAGTGTATGTATAAACGACAAAGTTATATTTGCGGTTGATTACAGTTAACTTAAATTTAAAATAGCTATGAGCACTTTTTGATAGGCAAGTTATTATAGACATATTTGTTTATAAATTTTATTACATAAAAAATACGTCTCATCTGGTTATCAGATCGGTGAAGGTCGATGTTCTACGTCTCTTCTACTAAAAATATGAGGCATTTTTTTTATTATTCGTATTAGGAGAATATTATGTAAAAATGTATATTGGATAAATATATTGCCTCAATTTAAATAAAGCTTCATCATCAGCCTTAAACAGTCCACTGCTGGACTAGTCCTCTCCTTTGAACGGAGGAATTGGCCTACTATACCACGCTGGCGGGTTGGTATAGGGTTTGTATCAAGCTTTCCTTCTCTTACAGTGCTGTTCTCTGCATAATATGCTCCCTCTGTCAGCTCTTACGACACCCATGTGATGGTATGGGGTGGTGAAATTCCGTATTCTTAATCCGTCACCACACGGACGAAATAAAGCTTACATAATAATATTTCAAATTAAAATAAACATAATTTTAAACAAGACTTGAAAATTAATCTTGACATAGTTTTATATACTAACGTGTAACGATTATCAATAACGTACCAAACAAATGCAAGTAAAATCAATAAAAAGAAATGAAATACTACATATGTGCCTTATTGGCCTCGTCGAGCAAAATTATATTTTATTATATCATATGATACACTTGGAAGTTCTTATCACAGTTATTACGTGAAACTTAAAAGTGATACTAAATAAAAGTTATGCCTAACTCATTAACACCGCTGCACAATATTTAGGATATATTACAGTGGCGTTAATAAGTTATTATATATATTTTATGTTTTCATAGACTTTTACGCCTGTATCTCCGAAGGGGTGTGGGAGGTGTAATATTACACCCACATTTCGCCATGAATTTTTAGGTCCCACGTAATAGGTGGCGAAAAGTTATTATTCTTATAAATAAACAGCATTATTTAGGTATACGACTAATTGTATGCGATTATTGCAGATCCCGCAATATCACTCGTGCTGTGTACGCCATCCTTTTACATACATCACGACGACAGTTTAAATAACATGCATTACTTGCTAACCTGCAAATCAAACAGCTCCTTCGCATCTTGCGTTCAGATTTATAATGCATTTCGTAGGCGCAGTCTATTGCAGCTAGGGTACCTGTTTACTTATGCAGGTGAACACCATGTTTGTATAGTACGTACCGCTGCTGCATTTGCATTTCGCACTTAAGAGCACCGCCGCGGCACGGTAATATAATCTAACAGTATTGTAACTCGGCCGCCTTCGTGAGTTATACAGGGTGTTACATATCCATCCGTCCGATCAATGAAGGGGTTGTAGAGTAGCGTAAAATGATGAGATATTTGTCATTATTTCACGGAAATTCAACATAAAATTTTCCCATGTAAATTTAATTAATTTTAAATAATATCATATCAGATTACCCATGGCAACACTAAAGACTCATAAATCGTATTAGCTAGGTATCTACCTAAAGTTCATAAAAATTTGACGGCAAAAGCGGCGCCTTTGAGTGCATAGGCCAACCGACCGCCTCCTTTGACAAAAGCCGCCGCCGCGCGTCATCGTCCTTTACACGTGCCAAGTATTATTTTAGGTATAAACAGATTTTATGCACTTGATGCAACAGCTGATCTTTTGCTTCGACGGTTTAGGCAAAACTCCGTAAAACAAAGTACAGTATTAAGGTTTTCTGTTTGTTTCGTGCGAGTGCGTGGCCAACTCTGGTGTCACTGTTTTCAAACTGCTCGAATACCTACGACATGGCCTAACGATTCTTGGATGCGGCTTTACGGGCCGTCGGAAGCCCGGAAGCGCTTTCATGTAATGTCACACGCGGTCACCCATCTAAGAGAAAATCGTCGCGCTATGACTACGGTACTTACATTAATAACTACCTACTTTTTAATTGGTTTAATCTTACGTAACTAGGTACCTACCTTAATTGATAAAAATATCAACTTGCTGTAAGTTGCGACGGTCATTCTCCACATGTCCGCCGCCCACGTCCAGACACTTACGGCACCTTTGCACCATATCCGAACGCACACTTCTTAACACTCCTGGGTTTAAACTTCGGAAAGCAGAAACGATACGCGCACGCATTTCTTCTTCAGTGTCACACGGTTTTTGGTACACTATTTGTTTAACGTGTCCCCACAAGTAAAAGTCTAAAGGCGTTAGGTCCGGTGATCTTGGTGGCCACGAGATAGGCCCGCTTCGTCCAATCCACTTGCCAGGGAACTGTGCGTCAAGATACTCACGCACAGCTCGTAAAAAATGAGGTGGGGCACCGTCGTGCTGGAACCACAAGCTGCGGTGGAAGCTTAACGGCAACGAATCTAACTCGTCACTTAGAACTTCCCTCAAAAATCTTAAATAATTGGTACCGTTCATGGTTTCATTTAAAAAATGCGGACCAATAATACGGTCGCCGAGGATTCCCGCCCACACATTGATGCGCCAACGATGTTGAAAATGGCTTTCTTTCATCGCGTGTGGATTTTCAACAGCCCAGACGTGTTCATTGTGACAGTTGAAAACACCCGTCCGCACAAATGAACATTCGTCGGTAAATAACACGCGCTCCAAGAACGTAGCATCCTCTTCTACTTTGCCAAGTAGCCAGTTGCAGTATTGTCTTCTGTGGGCATAGTCCGACGGCATAAGTGAGTGAACACGTTGGTAGTGAAAAGGATGTTGTCCGTCTTCTTTTAATATCCTCCACACTCGCGCGTTACTGGTGCCCAGTTCACGTGCCGCACTCCTGGTACTCTGCGTGGGATCCTCAGCGAATAATTGTAAGACCTGTTCCACTACACCGTCGCTACTTTGTGGTCTGCCACCATGATTGCGATTCGAATCATCGCGAACACTGCCCGTGTTGTACACCCGGTGGTGAAGCCGTTGAAACGCGCGCTCCGACGGCACGGGTAGACCCCGTGGTCTGGCATACCGTTCCTCGTACTCTCTACGAGCACCTGCATAATTGCATTCACTCCTACCTAAGCACATCAACATGTTAAAGTATTCAGGGTTTGAATATGACATACCTAACGAATCTACTATTTCACGCGGAAGTCTAAACAAAAGGAAAGCTAGCGAAAGACTGAGTGTTCAAGTAGGCAAATAGTTAATTCGTAAATCAAATAGGTAAATAAATAGAGATGTAACAAATGGTATTCACTGGAGTACTGTTTCTATCGACATTTTATGTTATTGTTTACCTGATAGAATATCGGTAGCTAAACCCCTAAAACGTCAGCTTTGTGTAAATTTATGTTTTTATTTGCTGTTAATAAATAAAAACATTCCATGGTTTAGACTAGAATCAGTTTATTTAAGGGTACTGACTCCGCGTGACGACTGTCAAAGATCTTCATGACTGTTGCTCCGACGGTTTAACGTGCTCTCCGAGACACAGGGATATTAACTATTTATTACGCACGTAACTTGGAAAAGTCTTATTATCTTATTATGTATTTGATGCGCGCCGTGGATTCGAACCCGATACCCTCTGCACGGCAATCCGTTGGTATCATCACTAGGCTATCATTGGCCTAGTAGTCTAGCAGGCTATCATTCTAGTTTTAACATGTCATGTTAAAATTAAATAAATCGATATTATCTCTTGATCGTAAACATCACTAGAGCGGTCCCTTTGTGTACGGCGGCTCGCTTGACGGTAAAATTGCACTATTTTAAAAAGGCGGCATGCCCTTTGACACGGTAAGCGGCGAAAGCCGACAATTTTTAATAAATTTAAAGGCCTATCCACACGACACAATTTTACGTCCAACTTGACTAAATCACTTGATTAAATCGTGACGTGTAGACGCCAGTCGTCCAACTCAAGTTCATCGGGTGTGCGGACCACCAGATTTTAACCAATTGGGTGGACGGAATGAAATTCAGTCATTTGATTGTGTCGTGTAGACGGGCAAAGCCAATTCCATTGAAAATTTGATCAGTGGTAAAATTGTGCCGTGTGGATGGGCCTTAAGAATCATAAAGGATTCCGCTATTGAGGGGAGTGTTGTTAGTTTACAGAATTTTCGCTAATTTCGGGGTAATGTTTCTCGTTAGCACTGAGCTAAGGAAATTTATTCTGATGTTTTATGATGACCTAGATTTTTTTTATTATTTTTCCTGGTATGCCTGATAAGTCAGTAATATGACCTTTCGAGATCAGACGGGGGTTTATGAAACACACTGTATACCTACCAGCGCCGCAGCGCGCCGCATGCGAGCTGCGGCACGATCGCGGCTGTGGGTACTCTTGGCACAGTCCGCACAGTATAATGGGTACACTGCTCGAGGCACGTAGGTATAACTCGAGTTTTGTGCGTTTGTATAGAGTTACAATACTGTTAGATATTATTACCGTGGCCGCGGTTTGAACTAAATACAAGGAAATGCACGCAGGCTTAAGGTAAAAATTGTGGTTCAAAGCTAAATCGTTTAGGTACATTAGATTTAGTATTCAAAAACGAGTCGCGGCTTCAAATTAGATAATTACTGAAACACGCGGTATAAAATACATACAAACACACTACTGTCTCGGTTGCAATAAAAAAATTGAGTTCAGGATTCAGCACTAACGGCTATTTGAATTATTCTTCTATATTTCTAAAAAAAAGACAACTCTTGCTCAAATCTAATGGTATCTTTTGTCATACACTCAGCACATATAAAATCAAATTCTTCACAAACAAGCACCGTTATTCTGATTTGAATATAATGACTTCTTGATTTTATATTAATGCACCAGTAGCTAGCATTAGCCTGATAGTTTGTAGAAAATAATCACATTTTGTGCGAAGAAACATGTGCAAAGTCGTTAAAGAATTCATTTTCTTGAGAACATCGAGCACAGACTCTTAATAACTACGTTGAAGATGACATTTTTAAACAAATAACGACAAACTATCGTCTACTTGATCTGTTCTTCTTGCTGTCAGATACAACTAACAATCTTTCGCTTTCGATTCAGTTTTCAACATCCTATCCTATCCTACTTACTAATATTATGAATGTGAAAGTTTGTGAAGATGTATGTATAGATGGATGGATGGATGTTTATTACTCTTTCACGCAAAAACTACTGATTCGTAGAATAGAACTCACTATGAAAAACCTAAGATGGCTGTCGCAGCAAAATGGCGGATTACTTATTTGCCACAAATACCTCAATGTGGGTATCAAATGAAAGGGCTTGATTGTTAGAATAGGGCTCACTATGAAAAATTCAAGATGGCTGCTGCCACAAAATGGCTGATTACATATTTGCCACAAATACCTCAATAATAATATGGGTATCAAATGAAAGAGCTTAATTGATTTGTAGAATAGACCTAACTATGAAAAATCCAAGATGGCCGCCGCCACAAAATGGCGGAATACTTATTTTTCACAAATACCTCAATATGGGTATAAAATGTAAGGGCTTGATTCGTAGTAAAGCGTTCACTATAAAAATCCAAGATGGCTGTCGCAGCAAAATGGCTGATTACATATTTGCCACAAATACTTCAATATGGGTATCAAATGAAAGGGCTTGATTGGTAAAATAGATCTCAATATGAATAATCCAAGATGGCAACCGCCACAAAATGGCGGATTACTTATTTTTCACAAATATCTCAATATGGGTATCAAATGTAAGGGCTTGATTCGTAGAATAGAGCTCACTATGATAAATCCAAGATGGCTGACGCAGCAAAATGGCTGATTACATATTTGCCACAAATACCTCAATATGGGTAACTAATGAAAGGGCTTGATTGATAGAATAGAACTCACTATGAAAAATCCAAGATGGCCGCCGCTACAAAATGGCTAATTACCTATTTTCCACGAATACCTCAATATGGGTATCGAATGACAGGGTTTGATTGGTAGAAAAGGGCTCACTATGAAAATAGAATGAGAAGTATCAACTAACAACAAAACTTAGACTTGAAAATAAAAAATAAATAAAAAAATCACATTTATTTTTATTTTGGGCGTAGCGTATCCAGAATAAACATTATGATAGAAATTTCACTTCCCCAACGATTTTATATTTGTCTGATCAATACTCCAGATTGATGAGAAGATTGGTGCGATCTGGCAGCTAGGACTTACCGAATTTCTTTTTAGCTTTTAGTACATAACCTAACTACATCATTTTTATTGTTATAAATCAGTATTACAAAAAGAAATATGTTTTTTACAATGCTCATTCTAGAGTAGTTATCAAATTGTTTTCATAATTGATAGATTTATTTATTATAGTTCAGTATTTAATGTAGATGAAATTTGTCTTTACAGTAAGTAGTTTGGACGAATAGTTTAAAAGTTATTACGATATCATTGATCTAATGACCTAAGGGCAGAGTCATTAAAAGCGCTTTCTATGAGTTGGCGCGCTTAAGCGCGCTTATGACGGTCTGATATGTACTTTGTGGTAGTGCTTTCAGTTTTTATTTAAGCTGCTGTTATATTCAGTAGGTACATAAGCTCTTCATAACTTCAATAATATACCTACATACTAATCTTTACCTAAAGTTCAACGATTATGAAAACAAAAGTAATTCTTAAGTATTATCTGTTAATACATATGTATGCTACACGGCTAATCTGCAGAGCCGTTTGTGATGAAATTTGGCATGGATAGTCTGAAACCCGGGGAAGTACATAGGCTACTCCTTATTAAAATTTCATGCTGGCGAAGCCGCAGGCGAATGCTAGTCATCTGTAGTATTCTATACATTATTTGTTTTCCAAAGCTGACAGTGAAAGATCAAAATTGCAATGAGACTGTCTATCGAATCTTATGTAAATCCATTTTACGACTTGTTCAGTAAGGAGTAGTCGTCTCTATGGCTACTGCTATCGCGTTTTCTCCTTCGTCATGTGAGATAAAAGACATTATGGATATAGAGCATTTAACTTGCCTGTTGGCCAAGTGCTTTGTTATAATGGGCCGACGGCCATGGGTTCGATTCCCACGAAGCACAATTCTGTCTGGATACTATTTAAAATTAAAATATATTTTATAATTTTTACACTGGCGAAAAGTGGGCGTTTAATATGCCTCTGCCTACCCCTTCGGGGAAACAGGCGTGAGTCTATGTATGTATGTATGTATATATTTATATTCCTAAATACATATCTACATAATATTGAGAGAATCTGATTCCGTTGGACTAGCAGTTTCCGACTCACGGTGTAGGAATTCCACTTATCACAGTTGACAATCATGTGCAGTAAGTAAATGAAAATCTTGAATGGATACTGCGTGTAACTTACTCCATTATATCTAGTACGTAACTAAAAAATAGCTTATCGATGAGAGAAGAGATTTAAAGTATGGACTTATCTCAGTATGTGTCTGAACTTTTTTTTAATTCCCTTCGCGAGGAATATATTCATTTCATGGGGCTACAACTAAGGAATCCATATATTTTGGGCAATGGCCCATTGTCAAAAAATCAAATAAGACCACACATTTACATTTTCGGCAAATCATGAGAGCGATTATTTAATCCACCAATTGGACGATCGAAAAGCGAATGACACCGTGATCTATCCTTGAATGAATTTTAATAGAAGACACTCTGAAAAATAAGTGGCACTATGAGTTAATATACCACAACGTAGATAATATCCCCAGAGGGCTGTTGGTACCTTGTCAGGATGAGTAGGGAACAAGGCAGGGAATGTGGATGACGTAATTATTAAGAATGCCACCCAACCGTGTCTTTGTGAAATACGATACCCAACTTATACAAAATGTACCTATAGATCCGTGACGCAAAATTATCTGTATCTTTCATGGATTTTTACTTAGAAGCTTTAATCGTTAAAAGCAAAACTTATACACTAAAAATAATGTTGTGGTACCTAAATACAATGAATGAATTCGATACAATTACATACACTACATACATAATACATTGGGACTATATACGAAGGTGAATATCTGAAAAAAAAACTTAAGGCGCCGTGTACAGCTACTGAGTTCAGCTGTTGCTGTCACTGTCGGATTGTATACATAAGAAAAAGAAGCGCGATGACGACGGGACGTTCAGAACGAGTTATTTATCATTAAATACATTAATCCTTACAAATATCTTATTCCAATCGATAAATAAAAACAACAGTTCCCTTTATTATTATATATTACATCACTGTTACTAATATTATCAAGATTTGTTTATAAATAATACAGTTACAATTGCTAGAATTTCAATTTAAATGGTTATTTTATGGTTTTTTTTATCGAGAAAATTTACCGAAAACGTGTTTTGAACACGTCCTCCCATAAATATGATCAAGATTAACATATATTTTTTTAGCTGCTCTAAAATGTATACATTTGGCTAAAAAACTATTTTGTGAAGTCTATTTTGACTTGGTACAGCGCCTTAAGAATACTTTCGAGAAAACCTTCTCGTTATGTAACAAAATTACACCAACAGTAAACAATTATTATCCTAATAAAATTGTTTTACCTGACATATAGAAAATACACAAATTAAGCATCGAGGAGGAGTCTACATCCAAGTGTCCAAAATCTCTGAAGTGTTTTACTGCATAAGCGTATGTGTTTTTATGACATTATCATAGACTTAAAGATAATTACATGCTAACTAAGGAGTAGTTAATACAAAAAAAAATACATTGCGTCGTAGCAGTTACCTATTACATTTCAAGAGAACAATAATTCTAAAGGTTATTACATCTTTTAGTAGTAAGTAGAGCAAGGTCTGAGGGAGCTTCAAGCAGGTGATTGGCGTGAAGTGGCCAAAGATCGGGTGAAGTGGAGTTCCACATTTTGGGTCGATGAGCCATTGGAGTAAGTAGTAAGTATTACATATTTCATATTTCTCTCAAATTCGGTCGAATAAACGTCGAACTGACAATCTACAGACGGTCTAAATAAGTCTCAAAGTAAGGATATAAGTGTAAATCTTGGACTTAGCCTGTTATAAAATGTGGACTGCATATAATATAATACGCAATCCACGTTTTATAACAGGCATTTTTCGTTCATACATTTGTAAATTTGTTTGTCTGTTCTTTTTATTCTAAAGGTTCTGATACAATTACAGATTTAATTATAATTTTAATTAACATAACATGATTGTAATTCATCGGCGAAATCCTCGGTGGGATGTTCAGGAAGGATGTATCCGGAATGGGGATAGGCGGCGCCGTTCGCACAATTCACTAATGACCTTCGCCTCCCTAAGGACGTGGATAAGGACCGGGTCAACACAATTCCTATTCCAGGAAATGATTTATCTCCCACGCAAATTTATTTGATAATTTGCTTTTGCACACGGTTTTGGTGAGGTTTGAGTTTTAAATAAATTTATTCATTTTGACATAATTTAGCTGGAGCCATTTCAGGAAGATATGGATGCCGTAGACCGGGCAATAGGAATAAGTCGCACCAGAAAAGTGAACTCTGAGCTCTAGGGGGAGGGTCTTGGATCAATACGAGATCCGAGACAGCATTGTCTCGGATCTCGTATTGATCCATCCGCCAACATATTAGTATAATATGATGATGATGATTTTCGGAAGACGGCAGAAGTAAACGAACAAGAATAATAGGAGATTTTTTTCATGAGTTATCTATGTTTAATCACATTTCGATACACTTACCCACAATAGTATCTTTAATGTAAATTTCTAACAGCATAGAACCGCCAATTGGTTTTATTGTGTACGATAGTTTGATATTTCTTAACATCAAACTATAGTACATCCTCTCCAACATCATTGTCGCCAACATATGTCACTATTAACGCAAGTCTCAAGTTGCAGGCTTTGTGAGCGCTATGCAGATGTAATTTTATAATTGTAATTGTGCTCAAAACACATACGGGTATACTTCTGAAATTTTAAGTTCAACACAGTGTCTTCCGCCTTAATATTGCGAAGAGAATAATTGTGTTAACGAAGTAGATTCTAGAAGTAGTGCGCAAGTTATGCTTGTTAAAGAAGAATATAAATATAACATACATACATACATAGACTCACGCCTGTTTCCCCGAAGGGGTAGGCAGAGGCTTATTAAACGACCACTTTTCGCCAGTGTTTTGATCCCACGTGATAGGTGGCGAGCCTGTTGCCGCTTATCGGGATATTTTGTTTGCCAGACTCGTCCGTTCATCGGCAGGTGCACCACTTGCGCTGAGGTTGGCTTGGGACCCTAAGTTCTTGGTGGAAACCCTTAAAATATAATTTACTAGATTTTGCTCTCGACTTTGTCTGCGTGGATTGTAAGACGTGTCTTTAGAGACGGAATTCACCACCAGTCATTGGGTCAAGAATTTAAATTCTATAATTAATTCTCGATGATCTTTTTGGACACGGAATAAAGTTTTCTTCTCAACTTGTTGGTCAAGAAAGAAGTTAAAACTTAAATCTCGATAGTATTGGTTGAAAGCGTCCTTTGGATTAATCACCACAAGAAAAGTAGGTTTGATGTTACTTTCTAACAAGATGCACTAATTTCAAGGATCTATTACCGAAACTTACTTTAGTAACATTTTATACAAGCTAACATAAAAGATTTACGCACACCCTTAATTGTCAAAATTATATCCCAACGTTAAAAATGTTAAAATAGATTATAATCTTTTACAAAGCAACGGTACACGTTAAGTAGTAAGAAAATCAACAGTTATGCCGGTGAGATAGCATAAAGTTGAAATTGCGCAGGCTTTACGTCACAAGTGGCAATAAACCGGGAGACGCCCGAAGGCGCGGTTAACCTCGCTTTATTATACAACTGGGAAATGTTACTAATTTAGCGTCGTGCTTATATTTGAGTTTGATAAATTTATTTTGTTTTGACAGCGACATAGGCAATATTTTGAAAGAAAATAATTATATTTTGCCAAGCCGGAATTTATAAATAATCTCCGCGCATTAGGATAAATGAAATTACGTTTAACTTGTAAATGAGCAACGATAATAATTATACCTAAGGACCATTGCATATTTATATACGGTAAAATCTACTACCGGCCGCTCACCCTAAGAAACAATGTTAGATACCTAGACAAATGATTGGTATCGCTTCGCTATTCGTCTAGTAGAGCAGAGCGAGACCAATCATTAGTCTATGGTTAGATAACTTATTGTTACTCTATGCTATTTCTACAACTGCCTTATTATATTCAATCTACGACTATAGTACGTTTCAGCCATTTAATAAGCTCAATTATTGGTCATGTTCGTAGTTCGTAGTTTTAGTTAGATCTGGAGGTAATTTTGTCCACGGTGTAGGAAGTAGTTTGCTTCCAAACAATTTTTAAATAGAACAGTATATTTGTCAGACAGACCGTTTGCCCTTAGTTTTCTCTCAACGACCTCAAGGCAGTCCTGTACTGGAACATTGGTGAAGAGTGAATCCACGTCAAAACTCACCATCACTTCGTCTGGTTCCTTTTTCACGCTCTTGATAATGTCAATAAAGTGACGAGAGTCCTTCACGAAAGATGCCGTCTTACCTACCAACGGTTGCAGTACCTTGCTGATGTGTTTCGCCAAACCATATGTGAGTGAGTTTATTTGACTCACTATCGGTCGCAATGGTACGTTAGTCTTGTGGTCTTTGGGCAAACCGTATATCTTGGGCGGCTGCACGATTTGATGTTTGTGTAGACGTTCAAATTCATCTTCCGTGAAAACGTTATTATGGTCCTTAATCAAAGCTCGAATGCGTTATCATTCCTCTACAAACAACTGGCGTCTACAAGGTCGACTGCAGTTGTGGTAGTTCCTATATCGGACAGACCAAACTAACCATCGCTGAAAGGGTCAAGGAACATATCGCAGCTGTAAAAAACCGGCAAATTAACAAGTCTGCCATAGCTAAGCATTTGTTGGAGTCTGGACCAAACCACTGGATCGAATTAAATCAACCAAAGGTCTTTTCTACCGATCGTCACTATTACTCCAGGATAGTACGTGAAGCGGTTGAAATCAAAAAACATAAACATTGCAACCGGGAAGATGGATACAGACTGTCTGCAACTTGGAATCCGGTAATCAACAAATGTAAACCCCGCCGCAGTAACACAGCTCATCAGTGTATAGACGTCATAAGTGTAGTGTGTCAACGTACCAACAGTTCGAATAAAAATAAAAATAAAAACAAGTGAGGGTAGCTGCCGAAACCCGCGCTTCACAAGGACGACGCTGAGATGACATCAGTCCTGCCGCGACCAAGACTGTTGTAAGACGGCCGAAACGTCGGTAAAACATAGGTTGTTGTATTTATACCTTAAATTAATTAAATATCGCGAATAAAACCCGTTTTAATAAAATTGTATAAAATATTTCTTATTATTCCTTGTATTTGCCGTACATAAAATAACATATTTAAGAGTACTATGCGCCTCATTCGTTTGCTTTAACTTGCTGTGAAAGGATTAAATATTGTATGTTAATGTACAATAAATCATTAAATTTATTTTAAGGCATCCATTGCGCTTGCAATGAATCCTGTGTCTTGAGAGATTATGTTGGTATAAATTTTCATTCAAAGGTTACAAAGTGTGGTACAAACGCTGTGCCAAACTCTACTGGTACAGTCGTTTAATCAGTAAGAGCTACTAGACCAATCGTTGTAATTGATGATGTGTGAGGATGACCAGATTCTTCTTTTGTTTATCCACCGCAGGACGTAATGCTTCATTATAGTCCAAGATCCAAGAGCCGCCAGACCTACGTCATTTTAGCAAAGCTAAAATTTTGAGGATAATTAGTATAAAATCTTGTTAAGAAGTATGCCGACCCACTAGCTTGAAAGCCGGGCCATTTCACAGGTAGCGCGAAGTAAAGGTACCAAAAAAACATACTCACCTACGTTAAAGTAGCAAAGCTGGTATTCAAATATGTGTGTAAAAATACTGTCTAAAATTGAAATTCATTCCATTACTTCTGCCAGACATCTTAAAGGTTACTTAAAAATGAAGCAAATTACGTCATTTTAGCAAAGCTACATTTGATATATGTTACTTAAGATACTATTTTAAGACCCTTCCTAAGCAGCCAGACCAATCCGAAGAGCCGTTCGTCCAGCCAGACGCCATGAAACTTTTCCTGTAAGTGCGCGCGTGCGGCCATTATTCATACGCATGAATGCGTGTGAGTACACTACATTGTCCCAAAAGACTGGAGGTATATTATTTTGGGTATTATCACAGAATATATACAAGTACTATTATTACAAGAATAAAAGTGTAAAATATTTATACGCATGATACGCATGAGTATGCTCCAAAAGTGTGTGGCCTTTTTTCTATATAGTCTATAGTCGTGCAGCTGCTGTGCAGTTTGATCTGCTGATTTTGAAAAGATTTGAAAAACTCAAAATTTAAACAGGCACTCGTAAATTTATTCACACCTTTTATTTGCAATAAATTGATTAAAGTTAATTTCATAGAATGTCATTCTTTTACTGTCATTATTAATACAGTTTTATCGAGTATTGATGAAAATTTATCGTGTCCAGAGCATGAAGAAGCAGACACAAAAATTATTATTTATCATGTATCGATACTCAAGCAAACATTGTCATCAGATGTTCTGATACTGACGCATCAGTTATAATGCTGGACAATATGCATCATTTAAAAGATAGTGCCCAAGGTACTTACAGTATAGGCACCGGAAACAATCAAATATATTATGTTGATTTATCCATAATCTATGGCTACTTGGGATAGTCTTTATGTAGAAGTTTAATAGGCTACTTTCTTTAGAAAAGGAAAGCAAAGGCCTTTTAAAATATTGAAAAAAATACCTGAATATCAGCAAGCGTTCCTTAAATTCGGTGAACTTCAATTATTTATTGAAAAGGATGAGGAACAAAATGATATCACGATTTGACTGCACGGTTGGTGTAGTGGTTTAAGCGACCGCCTCGCCGCTTGACACTACGCCGAGTGTTGTGGGTTCGATTCCCACACTTCGTGTGATTCATAAATTGTTGTTTCGAGTCTGGGTGTTCATTGTGTCCGTTAGATATATGTTTGTAAAGTCCCCCGCGACACAGGATTTAGTCCTAGTGCGGGAGATAAAAAGTTCCAAAAAAAAAGATACAATACAAAAATTCGTCTGCTAATTATATAAAGTTTCTGGAACAATTAACGTAGATGCTGCGCGGCTGCAGCTTTTCATCAATAAGTATACAGATGCCGATGTAAATGACATTTTAAATGAATATAATTTTTGTGAAAAATATATTTTACACTTTTATTCTTGTAATAATACCCAAAATGATATTCCTACAGTCTTTTGGGATAATGTAGTGTACTCCAGTCCGTGTGGTGACGGATTAAGAATACGGCATGTCACCACCCCATATCATCCCATGGGTTTCGTAAGAGCCGACAGAGGGAGCATATTATGCAGAGAACAGACTGTAAGAGAAGGAAAACTTGATACAAACCCTATACCAACCCGTTTGGCCAGCGTGGTATAGTAGGCCAATTCCTCCTTTCAAAGGAGAGGCCTAGTCCAGCAGTGGACTGTTAAAGGCTGATGATGTAGTGTACTCACACGCATTCATGCGTATGAATAATGGCCGCACGCTCGCACTCACAGGGAAAGTTTCATGGCGTCTGGCTGGACGAACGGCCCTTCGGATTGGTCTGGCTGCTTAGGAAGGGTCTTAAAATAGTATCTTAAGTAACATATATCAAATTTAGCTTTGCTAAAATGACGTAATTTGCTTCATTTTTAAGTAACCTTTAAGACGTCTGGCAGAAGTAATGGCCCACGGCAGGTGTCTGGCAATAATGAATTTCAATTTTAGACAGTATTTTTACACACATATTTGAATACCAGCTTTGCTACTTTAACGTAGGTGAGTATGTTTTTTGGTACCTTTACTTCGCGCTACCTGTGAAATGGCCCGGCTTTCAAGCTAGTGGGTCGGCATACTTCTTAACAAGATTTTATACTAATTATCCTCAAAATTTCAGCTTTGCTAAAATGACGTAGCTCTGGCGGCTCTTGGATCTTGGACTATAATGAAGCATTACGTCCTGCGGTGGATAAACAAAAGAAGAATCTGGTCATCCTCACACATCATCAATTACAACGACACTTTCTCGTCATTCAGTATTTTAAATTGGTCTAGTAGCTCTTACTGATTAAACGACTGTACCAGTAGAGTTTGGCACAGCGTTTTTACCACACTTTGTAACCTTTGAATGAAAATTTATACCAACATAATCTCTCAAGACACAGGATTCATTGCAAGCGCAATGGATGCCTTAAAATAAATTTAATGATTTATTGTACATTAACATACAATATTTAATCCTTTCACAGCAAGTTAAAGCAAACGAATGAGGCGAATAGTACTCTTAAATATGTTATTTTATGTACGGCAAATACAAGGAATAATAAGAAATATTTTATACAATTTTATTAAAACGGGTCTTATTCGCGATATTTAATTAATTTAAGGTATAAATACCTATGTTTTACCGACGTTTCGGCCGTCTTACAACAGTCTTGGTCGCGGCAGGACTGATGTCATCTCAGCGTCGTCCTTGTGAAGCGCGGATTTCGGCAGCTACCCTCACGTGTTTTTTATTTTTATTTTTATTCGAACTGTCGGTACGTTGACACACTACACTTATTAATCAAGCCCAAAACATATTTAATGCAATAATATGCTTTGAAAGGTACTTCGCAGCTACGTATCCTCATTTGATATCTAACACGGACGTTTAAAACATACTACTGTTTTAATATGAAACTTTACGTCCTCAAAAGGTCGCGAAATTTAATCTAAAATGACGTCATACAGCCTTGTGTGACGGAGGTATAATAGCTTTCAATCAGGACGCTTCTAGGAATACCGCATCTGCTAAATTATGGAACGCAGTTCACAAGATACCTATACGAAAACAGAAGTCATATTTTATACTTATTATTAAAATGCAGGCTACGCCCACACATTTTTGTTGATCCCGTAGGAATTTCGGGAAATCCCTTTAATCATGTCTGTCAGTTAGTCAGTAAAGCAAGATTTTTTATTATATACACATTAAGTCCCCTTTTCTTTCGTGCCTGTCTGTGTGAACGCGATAAACTCAAAAGCTGCCGATTCTTTTTTTCCTTTTTTTTATACAAAATAAAAAAGGCTCAACGTTTCAAAATAGCAAAAACCCAAGACTCCCAACAACATAATTTAGGCAACGGTTGATAGATCGCGGCAACATTGTTGCACAAAGAATCGCGTGCGGCTCCTGTATTTATCACTCAGATAAAGAGCGACTGTCTTAAATCATTGCGCCGCTGCAAATACGGTACTACACCGATATACAATACCGTTTGTTGTTATGGGGGCCTTATAAATGTGTTATATCGAGCAAGCGTATGTCGTGACTTGACTTGCCGTACTTATTCGTAATATCGGCAAAGTTAAGCAATGTTCATAGGAGGCACCATTTGGATGGGTGATTGATACTAAAATGAAAATGATATTTAGATAATAAAAATGTGGTGATTGTTGTGGTTTTTGCATCATTGCGTTACCGTGCTACGGCAGAAACTTAATGCTGTGCTCCCGGGTTTAGTCCCAGGACAGGAGTCGTTAGGACATGTCGGAGGCCTTCGAGGGGCCTCTTAAACCAGATTAACCAATAATGATGTCAGGTACCAGAATTGGCAACACAGACCAACGAAAAGAAAATCAAATAAAGAAGTAGATTGCAGATCAATTACGTTGGAATATGGTTTCTTTTCTTGAGTAACAAGTTCTCTGCTAAGTAGGTATAAACTATTTGATGCGAACTGGTAGCCATGGAAGTTTGTGACTGCATGCAAATCGATACCGGATATCTACTCCACACAAATGACACCTAAATCGCATTATAATAGTAATAACGATCTTTTGAGTCAGCGTTCAGCTCTTGGTCTCTCGTCTCTTGACAAAAACTGGCAGGAATACAACACACTGCTAAAGGAAATAACTGCAAAGGCAGACTATCTCAGCAAGAATATTTAAAACATTTTTAAGATGGCTGTAATTAAGAGTAGCGATGAAACAACTCACTGCCAGCTCACGTGTTTCCTTCCTCCCTTGATTCCGGGTCCTTTAAGCGGGGCGTGAAAAAGCATCTCTCAAGGCCGTCAAAGTGAGGGCCGTCATGTCACATTGCCTAACCAGCAATTGGGGATGATGGCCTTCCCAATAGGACTTCACTGTCAGCTTACCATCAGGCAGCGTGAAGTCATTTTGATAGGTTCTTTTTAATAAAATAAAAAAAAAAAACAAATGTGTGTTAGATTGGTGTGCTACTTGGTATAAAAAAGTTTAGACTCGCTTAATAAACTCATTAAAAAAGTAAATTAAGAACGGGCTTTTGATGGGTTACAATCAAGGTAACAATTATAATCAAGTAAGGAACAGATCGCTCATGGCTGGGTCCCGGATGGGCAGCCAATTAAACAAATCGTTATTTTAAGCAAATTTTTAAAAGTACTATACAATATTATTTTTATATGCGGTGGCGATCATACTGCAGTCGTGTGGAAATACCTATTTATTCTATCTAATCTATACTAGCAAGCGAAAAACGAGTTCCAAGACGGGAGTATTACATGGAACTGGGATATCGCTAGGACGATGATGATAATAATGATGATATAATAAATCATATAATATCCATTTATCTATCCATCTATTGGATAAATTTGTCTGTATTTCTGTCGGCGTGTACCTGTTTACTTGTCATTCGAATAGTCTTTGTCGCGGTTTACTCGCACTTGGCAGTTGTTAAACAGAGCTCGCAATCACTACGGCGGCGTCTATAGGGTTCCAATTGGATCACTCTGTTCCTCCTGTCTAATGCTGTAAACGTAACTGCTACTATCATTCTATACAATTACACGATGTGATAGTTTAATGAACGTATAAATTTACTTGCACGGATTAATTAGAGGTGGTTATGTTTGTTTCGTCGCAGCTACGTTCATACTGTAGATACTTAACCATGATTTCATGTTGCTACTATGAATTGATGTTATAAACAAGACAAATTATAACTAGGGGAACATCACAAACAGTAAAAATTAAGTGTCTGATAGTATCCAGCCTAAACAAATTATTTTTGTAGGCGCTTATATTAATTCTGGTCCTTCACTATGCGTTGCGCTATTCGCTATAACTGTAGAAAAATACAAAACATAGTGCAAAAAAAAAGTAAAAAATAACAACCAATGACCCATAGATATGCATATAAGTAACTAAATACAGGGTGTCAGAAGACCCATCACCAACCCGAAGTCTACTCGTTGTGGACATCATGCCAAGTCATACTAACCAAAAATAATACCTGGGAAATGATTATTTTTTAAGTTTTCACATTTTTTAAACCGCAATTAAAAGCGCGCACGGGCAATCCCCGAAATACCTACTTATCCATGAGGTCATAGGGCATATAAAGAACATATTGTCGGGGTAAATGCATCGATTTTGTACCTAATTAGAAAAATTCCATACTAACTTTGTGCCTCAATATCTCCTGAACCAGTAATTTCCCAGGTATGGTGCTGAAGTAAAAAGTGTTCGTAGTGATTGGTACAACATGGGATTTCATTTTTCGTTAAGGGTCTTTTTACACCCTGTATATGATATAAAAATCTGCTGTAAATTAAGTTATGAAATGGACATGGTTATAAGTCGATATTTTACTACTGCGGGACCACTAGTTAACATAATTTTGTATTTAACAAGGATATGCGGTTGGAAACAACATGCGTGTTGCAATAGAGTAAGATCCCGGAGCCGCCAGACCTACGTCATTTTAGCAAAGCTGAAATTTTGAGGATTATTAGTATACAATCTTGTTAAGAGGTATACCGACCCACTAGCTTGAAAGCCGGGCCATTTCACAGGTAGCGCGAAGTAAAGGTACCAAAAAAACATACTCACCTACGTTAAAGTAGCAAAGCTGGTATTCAAATATGTGTGTAAAAATACTGTCTAAAATTGAAATTCATTATTGCCAGACTCCTGCCGTGGGCCATTTTTTCTGCCAGACGTCTTAAAGGTTACTTAAAAATGAAGCAAATTACGTCATTTTAGCAAAGCTAAATTTGATATATGTTACTTAAGATACTATTTTAGCCAGACGCCATGAAACTTTCCCTGTGAGTGCGAGCGTGCGGCCATTATTCATACGCATGAATGCGTGTGAGTACAGTACATTGTTCCAAAAGACTGGAGGAATATTATTTTGGGTATTATCACAGAATATATACAAGTACTATTATTTCAAGAATAAAAGTGTAAAATATTCATACGCATGATACGGATTGGTCTGGCTGCTTAGGAAGGGTCTTAAAATAGTATTTTAAGTAACATATATCAAATTTAGCTTTGCTAAAATGACGTAATTTGCTTCATTTTTAAGTAACCTTTAAGATGTCTGGCAGAAGTAATGGTTACTTAAAAATGAAGCAAATTACGTCATTTTAGCAAAGCTCTATCAGCCCTTCGTCCAGCCAAACGCCATGAAACTTTTCCTGTAAGTGCGAGCGTGCGGCCATTATTCATACGCATGAATGCGTGTGAGTACACTACATTGTCCCAAAAGACTGGAAGAATATTATTTTGGGTATTATCACAGAATATATACAAGTACTATTATTACAAGAATAAAAGTGTAAAATATTCATACGCATGATACGCATGAGTATGCTCCAAAAGTGTGTGGCCTTTTTTCTATATAGTCTATAGTCGTGCAGCTGCTGTGCAGTTTGATCTGCTGATTTTGAAAAGATTTGAAAAACTCAAAATTTAAACAGGCACTCGTAAATTTATTCACACCTTTTATTTGCAATAAATTGATTAAAGTTAATTTCATAGAATGTCATTCTTTTACTGTCATTATTAATACAGTTGTATCGAGTATTGATGAAAATTTATCGTGTCCAGAGCATGAAGAAGCAGACACAAAAATTATTATTTATCATGTATCGATACTCAAGCAAACATTGTCATCAGATGTTCTGATACTGACGTATCAGTTATAATGCTGGACAATATGCATCATTTAAAAGATAGTGCCCAAGGTACTTACAGTATAGGCACCGGAAACAATCAAATATATTATGTTGATTTATCCAAAATCTATGGTTACTTGGGATAGTCTTTATGTAGAAGTTTAATAGGCTACTTTCTTTAGAAAAGGAAAGCAAAGGCCTTTTAAAATATTGAAAAAAATACCTGAATATCAGCAAGCGTTCCTTAAATTCGGTGAACTTCAATTATTTATTGAAAAGGATGAGGAACAAAATGATATCACGATTTGACTGCACGGTTGGTGTAGTGGTTTAAGCGACCGCCTCGCCGCTTGACACTACGCCGAGTGTTGTGGGTTCGATTCCCACACTTCGTGTGATTCATAAATTGTTGTTTCGAGTCTGGGTGTTAATTGTGTCCGTTAGATATATGTTTATAAAGTCCCCCGCGACACAGGATTTAGTCCTAGTGCGGGAGATAAAAAGTTCCAAAAAAAAAGATACAATACAAAAATTCGTCTGCTAATTATATAAAGTCTCTGGAATAATTAACTTAGATGCTGCGCGGCTGCAGCTTTTCATCAATAAGTATACAGATGCCGATGTAAATGACATTTTAAATGAATATAATTTTTGTGAAAAATATATTTTACACTTTTATTCTTGTAATAATACCCAAAATAATATTCCTACAGTCTTTTGGGATAATGTAGTGTACTCCAGTCCGTGTGGTGACGGATTAAGAATACGGAATGTCACCACCCCATATCATCCAATGGGTTTCGTAAGAGCCGACAGAGGGAGCATATTATGCAGAGAACAGCACTGTAAGAGAAGGAAAACTTGATACAAACCCTATACCAACCCGTTTGGCCAGCGTGGTATAGTAGGCCAATTCCTCCTTTCAAAGGAGAGGCCTAGTCCAGCAGTGGACTGTTAAAGGCTGATGATGTAGTGTACTCACACGCATTCATGCGTATGAATAATGGCCGCACGCTCGCACTCACAGGGAAAGTTTCATGGCGTCTGGCTGGACGAACGGCCCTTCGGATTGGTCTGGCTGCTTAGGAAGGGTTTTAAAATAGTATCTTAAGTAACATATATCAAATTTAGCTTTGCTAAAATGACGTTATTTGCTTCATTTTTAAGTAACCTTTAAGACGTCTGGCAGAAGTAATGGCCCACGGCAGGTGTCTGGCAATAATGAATTTCAATTTTAGACAGTATTTTTACACACATATTTGAATACCATTAAGTCAAGGGCAGTCGGGTACGATAATATTAGTCGTCGCATGATTACCACTGTCCTTGACCAACTCCTTCCTGTTATCCGTCACAGAATCAACTTTTCCCTTTCCTTGGGTCAATATCCTGCCATCTGGCGAAAAGCCTACGTCCGACCTCTTCCTAAAATCTCCAATCCCACTATGCCGAACCACTTTAGACCCATTTCCATTCTCCCATTCCTATCCAAAGTCCTAGAGGCTTGCGTACACAAGCAGTTATCCCGATTCATCCTATGCAATAACATCCTTAGCCCATTCCAATCCGGATTCCGGCCTGGTCACAGTACTGTTTCAGCTCTACTTAAGGTGACTGGCGATGTTAGGGCGGGCGTGGAGAAAGCCGAGGTAACTGTGTTAGTTTTGGTGGACTTCTCGAACGCCTTTAATACCGTCAGCCATGATGTACTTTTGGCCATCCTCTCCCACCTTAATATTTCATCTAAGGCTCGGGATTGGTTCTCTTCATATCTTCGTGGTCGCCAGCAATCGGTTCGCATTGATGAGACATCGTCGAATTGGTGTGATCTGGACGCTGGGGTTCCACAAGGCGGAATTCTCTCTCCACTTCTATTCTCACTATTCATTAACCTCATCACTCACGAACTTCAGTGTGCGTATCATTTGTATGCTGATGACTTGCAGCTTTACGCTCAGGCAAGGGTGGACAGGCTGTCCGATATCATTGCAGATGTTAATCGAGACTTACATGCCATAGCAGAGTGGTCTGACAGATTTGGGCTTTGCGTCAATCCTACAAAATGCCAAGCTATCGTTGTAGGAAGCCCGCGTATGATAACCAGAATAGATTTCGCAAGCCTGTCGCCTGTAACTTTTAACGGGTGTGCTATACCATTCTCGACATCTGTGAAAAATCTCGGTCTACACATAGATGGCAACCTTGACTGGCAGACCCAGATTTCAGTTGTCAGCCAAAAAGTATTCGGGACTTTGCGCTCACTGTACCGTCTCTAAAATTTTCTTCCATCCAAAACTAAAGCAATGCTTGTGCAAACTTTAATATTCCCTATAATTGACTATGGTGACGTGTGTTATCTCGACCTGAATGCAGATCTACTCAACAAACTTGACCGACTTCTCAATTATTGCATTCGGTTCGTTTTTAATCTGCGTAAGTTCGATCACGTTTCTAAATTTCGCAAAGAATTAAAATGGTTGCCGATTCATCAGCGACGAAATTTACGTACTCTGACGACTTTATACTCTTTTCTCCACTCTCCTAACGGTCCGTCATATCTAGTACCGTATTTTCAATATCTCTGCTCCAACCATGATAAGAACTTGCGATCTACTAATAACCTTCTCCTCTGTCCATCTCACTCTTCTAGCTTAGTACATTCTTCTTTCAATATCCAATCTATCCTTCTTTGGAATGCTCTGCCTCCCGAAGTTAGGACGTCCACTAGTCGTGCCACGTTCAAATTTAGAGTTCGCCAGCTGTTGTATAGCGAATTGTCGGAACCTTCTCAGTAGCAATTCACTACTTGTTAGTATTCTATCTTTTTAACTATTTATTTTCATGTGTATGTATATTATTAACTGTTAGTAATCTATCGTCTTAAATATTTATTTTTATGTATATATATTATATATGTATTTATATATTTATTTATTTATATGTATATACTTATGTATTTTGTTATGTATTTATATTTAAATTATAAGTATATATTATATTGCGTATTCTCTTTAATTTTTCTCTTTATGTATGAAGTACACACCTGCCATGATCATCTCTGCATCACCTAAAGGTTGACTGGGAGAAAATGCCTATAGGCATTAAGTCCGCCTTGTGCAATGTATTTTGCAGGAAGTTTTTAAATAAATAAATAAAATACCAGCTTTGCTACTTTAACGTAGGTGAGTATGTTTTTTTGGTACCTTTACTTCGCGCTACCTGTGAAATGGCCCGGCTTTCAAGCTAGTGGGTCGGTATACCTCTTAACAAGATTGTATACTAATAATCCTCATAATTTCAGCTTTGCTAAAATGACGTAGGTCTGGCGTCTCCGGGATCTTACTCTATTGCAACACGCATGTTGTTTCCGACCGCATATCCTTGTTAAATACAAAATTATGTTAACTAGTGGTCCCGCAGTAGTAAAAAATCGACTTATAACCATGTCCATTTCGTAACTTAATTTACAGCAGATTTTTATTTCATATACAGGGTGTAAAAAGACCCTTAACGAAAAATGAAATCTCATGTTGTACCAATCACTACGTACACTTTTTACTTCGGCACCATACCTGGGAAATTACTGGTTCAGGAGATATTGAGGCACAAAGTTAGTATGGAATTTTTTAATGGATTTTTTTCTAATTAGGTACAAAATCGATGCATTTACCCCGCTAATATGTTCTTTATATACCTATGACCTCATGGATAAGTAGGTATTTCAGGGATTGCCCGTGCGCGCTTTTAATTGCGGTTTAAAAAATGTGAAAACTTAAAAAATAATCGTTTCCCAGGTATTATTTTTGGTTAGTATGACTTGGCATGATGTCCACAACGAGTAGACTTCGGGTTGGTGATGGGTCTTCTGACACCCTGTATTTAGTTACTTATATGCATATCTATGGGTCATTGGTTGTTATTTTTTACTTTTTTTTTGCACTATGTTTTGTATTTTTCTACAGTTATAGCGAATAGCGCAACGCATAGTGAAGGACCAGAATTAATATAAGCGCCTACAAAAATAATTTGTTAAGGCTGGATACTATCAGACACTTAATTTTTACTGTTTGTGATGTTCCCCTAGTTATAATTTGTCTTGTTTATAACATCAATTCATAGTAGCAACATGAAATCATGGTTAAGTATCTACAGTATGAACGTAGCTGCGACGAAACAAACATAACCACCTCTAATTAATCCGTGCAAGTAAATTTATACGTTCATTAAACTATCACATCGTGTAATTGTATAGAATGATAGTAGCAGTTACGTTTACAGCATTAGACAGGAGGAACAGAGTGATCCAATTGGAACCCTATAGACGCCGCCGTAGTGATTGCGAGCTCTGTTTAACACCTGCCAAGTGCGAGTAAACCGCGACAAAGACTATTCGAATGACAAGTAAACAGGTACACGCCGACAGAAATACAGACAAATTTATCCAATAGATGGATAGATAAATGGATATTATATGATTTATTATATCATCATTATTATCATCATCGTCCTAGCGATATCCCAGTTCCATGTAATACTCCCGTCTTGGAACTCGTTTTTCGCTTGCTAGTATAGATTAGATAGAATAAATAGGTATTTCCACACGACTGCAGTATGATCGCCACCGCATATAAAAATAATATTGTATAGTACTTTTAAAAATTTGCTTAAAATAACGATTTGTTTAATTGGCTGCCCATCCGGGACCCAGCCATGAGCGATCTGTTCCTTACTTGATTATAATTGTTACCTTGATTGTAACCCATCAAAAGCCCGTTCTTAATTTACTTTTTTAATGAGTTTATTAAGCGAGTCTAAACTTTTTTATACCAAGTAGCACACCAATCTAACACACATTTGTTTTTTTTTTATTTTATTAAAAAGAACCTATCAAAATGACTTCACGCTGCCTGATGGTAAGCTGACAGTGAAGTCCTATTGGGAAGGCCATCATCCCCAATTGCTGGTTAGGCAATGTGACATGACGGCCCTCACTTTGACGGCCTTGAGATATGCTTTTTCACGCCCCGCTTAAAGGACCCGGAATCAAGGGAGGAAGGAAACACGTGAGCTGGCAGTGAGTTGTTTCATCGCTACTCTTAATTACAGCCATCTTAAAAATGTTTTAAATATTCTTGCTGAGATAGTCTGCCTTTGCAGTTATTTCCTTTAGCAGTGTGTTGTATTCCTGCCAGTTTTTGTCAAGAGACGAGAGACCAAGAGCTGAACGCTGACTCAAAAGATCGTTATTACTATTATAATGCGATTTAGGTGTCATTTGTGTGGAGTAGATATCCGGTATCGATTTGCATGCAGTCACAAACTTCCATGGCTACCAGTTCGCATCAAATAGTTTATACCTACTTAGCAGAGAACTTGTTACTCAAGAAAAGAAACCATATTCCAACGTAATTGATCTGCAATCTACTTCTTTATTTGATTTTCTTTTCGTTGGTCTGTGTTGCCAATTCTGGTACCTGACATCATTATTGGTTAATCTGGTTTAAGAGGCCCCTCGAAGGCCTCCGACATGTCCTAACGACTCCTGTCCTGGGACTAAACCCGGGAGCACAGCATTAAGTTTCTGCCGTAGCACGGTACCGCAATGATGCAAAACCACAACAATCACCACATTTTTATTATCTAAATATCATTTTCATTTTAGTATCAATCACCCATCCAAATGGTGCCTCCTATGAACATTGCTTAACTTAGCCGATATTTTAGTTAGGACCAAATTTTTGACGGATTCAGATAGACTGTGGTGTCCGGGATAAACCGCCATGTTGTTTAATTGTCATTACGCATTTTGTGTTTGTCATCTGCACGTGTCGTTAAGATTTCCGGACTTAAGGTGAGTAAATTATTAATATTTTTTAAGATTTTCTAGATATAGAATTATATTTATAAAGCGTCTTTAACTTATTTGTCGAAAGGCATGTCGAAATTTTCGATTCTTAGTTAAATTTGTGAATTATTGCAACTTTTAGGTTACGTCGTGATAAAATTTTATTCCATTGTGAGATTTGTGACACGAAATTGTGCGACGTGTCACAAGGGAAATTTCTAAAGCTATGTTTACATTAATTCAACTCCATTTAGCTACCTACGAGTATGATTCGAATTATTGCTTAAATATTAATCATTATTTTTACCTTACTATGCCGAAGCTCAAAAAGAGGGTAATGGTTTTAATTGGTACGTTTTTATGCCTGTCTGTATTTTATCTCTTAGATGCTATATTATATAACCATCATTAGATCCGCGGCTGTTCCGCGAGTGACACTGGCTATTAATATAATACTCATGGAATGAAGTGTGTATTTTAGTAAATTAGTTATAAATATAATAATTTTTTTTGCCAGATCTTTGTCTAACTATATTTTCTTGTATGTTCCGCTTTTCTTAAACCTTTTTAATGTTTTATTAGTAAATTGAAAATACCTAGGTACTTTTGAGCATGTTGTTGTAAAAGTGTTTTTTGATCAACTCCTTAAGAGCATGAGTCATTCTGATAGGTTTTCTCATTCATTTCTCACAAAAGGTCACTTTTGTGAGCTAACACGTTGGTCCAAGATGTTTTTGCAGACTTTGTTTCTTTTTTTCAGATGCCTTTATCATCGGCAGAAAAAGTCACAAGTACCGAGAAAAGCTAAAACAAGAAAATCCTGAAAAAAATTATAAATGTTATTTGTACGGCTGTTATTTTTTGTTATTTTATTAAATATTTCTTGATTATTTTATAATTTTTATTTATTCCACTTACCTACCTAAAATCTTAAGACCATATACACACACCCTAAGAATTCCACTGTGCTACATTTATTTTCCAATGTAACACATTCCGTTGTGATTTCCGTTGTGCGAATCCGTCAAAAATTTGGTCCTCACCCTATTACGAATAAGTACGGCAAGTCAAGTCACGGCATACGCTTGCTCGATATAACACATTTATAAGGCCCCCCATAACAACAAACGGTATTGTATATCGGTGTAGTACCGTATTTGCAGCGGCGCAATGATTTAATACAGTCGCTCCTTATCTGAGTGATAAATACAGGAGCCGCACGCGATTCTTTGTGCAACAATGTTGCCGCGATCTATCAACCGTTGCCTAAATTATGTTGTTGGGAGTCTTGGGTTTTTGCTATTTTGAAACGTTGAGCCTTTTTTATTTTGTATAAAAAAAAGGAAAAAAAGAATCCACAGCTTTTGAGTTTATCGCGTTCACACAGACAGGCACGAAAGAAAAGGGGACTTAATGTGTATATAATAAAAAATCTTGCTTTACTGACTAACTGACAGACATGATTAAAGGGATTTCCCGAAATTCCTACGGGATCAACAAAAATGTGCGGGCGTAGCCTGCATTTTAATAATAAGTATAAAATATGACTTCTGTTTTCGTATAGGTATCTTGTGAACTGCGTTCCATAATTTAGCAGATGCAGTATTCCTAGAAGCGTCCTGATTGAAAGCTATTATACCTCCGTCACACAAGGCTGTATGACGTCATTTTAGATTAAATTTCGCGACCTTTTGAGGACGTAAAGTTTCATATTAAAACAGTAGTATGTTTTAAATGTCCGTGTTAGATATCAAATGAGGATACGTAGCTGCGAAGTACCTTTCAAAGCATATTATTGCATTAAATATGTTTTGGGCTTGATTAATAGCGGATGAAGGCGATTGCATCGCGTCTTCTCTGTATGAACGCGATAAACCCAAAAAATATCGAACGGAATTTGAAACCGCGAAAGTATATTAAGTATTTAAAATAAAGATGCACTAGATAAAATTTTCCATATCAGTATTCACATACCAGCCTTAAATAAACTATATTCAAATACACCTCACAGTATCAAAATATAATACGTTCGTATCTCTTTTAAAATATCTCCATAACAAAGATTATTTCATATCGCAGCTCTCTTGCAGCGCAAAAGTATGGTTCTTTCGTTTCAAAGTACAGTCTCGCTAAGCGATTACGCCCTGTGCAAAGGACTGTTTAAGGGGTCTCATATCTGACACTGTTGCTGCAAATTTTCTCTCTTTATTATATTTCAGCGTGAAAATTGATGGTGTTTTTGTAAAATTGCTTTCTGGCCTCTGTTTAGATATACGCAGAAGATGCGCTATTCAATAGCTGGGTTTTTGGTTAAATTGATGGCTACCCTTTAGTTATATGATAATAATATGAATTTATGACTTTAGATAGAAAGATATGTATTGTGAGCAAAATATAAAAATATTGTTTATTTGGGCACACAGTTGAAGACAAAGCTTTATGTATATTAAGATTTTCTTCGAATCATATCGTCTCCATTATGCTAAGAGCTTAGAATTCGTACGTATGGTGCTAAAGGTCTTTACAAAAATGAAATGTCCCTTTATTCTGTATACCTATTTTTTATGTGTTTCCGAAAAGCCAATTATGTATCCTTCCATTTTCGCTAAGGCTTCTTATATCATACTGGCAAAAATATACTTAATTTACATAACATAGTTCAAAATGTTAACCAAACCCTTTAAATCAATTGGATAGTTGTTTCTGTCGACATGTTTATTCGTATTGTAAAATAACAATTCAGCGCCACCCTATCCACACACTGAATAAACATGTTTACTTTATACCACTTACTACAAAAAGGAGGAATCGTTGCTGTGTGCACTGTATTGTTTTCATATCACACGACCCCGAGTAAAACGTGAACGAAAACATGTCGACACAAAAGATATCTCAGTGGCGATAGCGAGTCTTTGAGAGTATTTAACTGATGTCCCATTGTGCTTTAAATCTGTTCTTTTATTATTTGTGTTAGAATACAAAGTGGATTCTTCAAACGAACTCTTATAGCCAAAGCTGAGATCGTGTTATATACAAAGGATGTGATTTTATGCTGCTGTGCTCGTGCTACAATGGTTAGCGGAGCGTGATTTGCAGATTCGATGTAAACCTTAAGAAGGTGATAGATGAGGTCGCTTAGAAGAACGTACTTTATAAATTAATCGTAAAAGTTTTGAAGGTCTATAGCTGAGATAGACGGGGGCCGACACGCAAGGCGGGCCAATCCAAGCTATGGCTATATTATACTAACGCAGTCCCCGTGACTCCATAGTTCACTTCGTAAAATAATACCACAGTGGTTTTAGTAAGCAAGTCCAACCGACTCTTAAGGAGTCTCACACACTTTTGACGAGCCAAGCCATCCAATTTGGCCCGAAGCAAAATTGTATAATATAGCGCGATTCTGCGTCGGCTGCTGTCCCAGCGCACGCGTAATACTGATGTCATTAGCAGTATTTTATCATGACTGACAGATAGACTCTGAACTTTTACAATATTAATTTACCTATTGTATTAGCTAAAAGTTTTCACGTTTTAAATAACTACTTTAAAAGTTGACATCATGTTCGGGTGATAAAGGTGTCTATGACTAATATTGACACTATTTAATTTATTAGATATGGCCATAATACTAGATATGGATATTGGATATTATTTACATGATAAGCCTTATTTGTAGTTTACCTAATCTACTAAGTCAACAAATTATTAAGTATTTGCAGCATTATCAACCTTAAAGCATCACAAGACCTATATACAAAAAAATTAAAAAGCAGTATTACAAAATGACGGCTTCACATTTTAATACGAAATCGTTCAAGCGCAGCTGTCGGTCCCGCACTACCGCCTCAATAACACTCTCTTACACTTTGTCTAATATAAATTCACGTCGACGTGGGAATATTTAGGAATTGTGCCGGCAAATTGAAACATTATGACGTCGTATTAGCTCCTGTATTGTTCTTACATTGTATTTTATATTTCGCTGCGCTCGCCAAGTAAGAGGTATAATTTCAATATTCATTTTATAGTGGGCGAAATATCAAGTGATATTTCAACGATCCTAGACACAAAAGAGTGATATTTACTGCACATTATAACTTGTTACTTATTTAGAGGATCTGGTAACAATTATGTGTAGTGAAACTAGGAAATAAACACAAAGAGTAATTGATCAAAAATTTATTTGGTTTGCACGAATACGTTCCATGTACAACTTTTGAGTCTAGAATTATACGCATAGAACACTGGATAGCGGCGCAGCCGTAAACCTAAAAAACGACGTGCACCAAATATCAATAGACCTTTTTTTTTTCCGTGGATAAAACTACAAATTTTTGCGGCGGCTGCACCAAAATTGAATAGCTTTTTATAATATACGTTGAAAATCACAAACAAAACGCCACAACCGTACTTACAAAAATAAAATCAATCGTTTCCCTAAAGAAAATGTTTATATAAACAAACTAACAAAAAGTACTCCAAGTTTCAATTGTCGAAAAGATCTGCCAACTCGAAGCTACCTCTAGGGATGCCTTAATATTTGCTACAATGTTACAAATTTGTAGCAATGACGGTAACATTCTGCCACTGGATATTATTACAAACAATGTGGTTTTTGTTTACTTTGTTCGTCCAATTTGTTAATTAGTCGGGTTGGTATTGTTTAAATTGAGCTGTATATTTCGTATCGAGCAAATATCTTCAGAACATTGCAGGAATGAATACTAAATATTTAAATCAAAACAATTCAGATATCAGACAGGTCTACTATTAGAACCTAAGACCTAGTGGACCTTTTATTGATTTTCTTCAGATTTGTGGAAAAAGATTAGAACCTTTTCAAAATCAAGTAGGCTAAACGCATATAAGAAAGCATATATACAATTTTCGTTACACATTCCACAGCTTTCTTCAGCTGTAAACGTTACATTGGAAATTTTTCAATAATAAGTGCTGCAGCTCTATGAAAAATCAATTGCTTTCCAAGCAAAGGTTAGTACTGAATAAACATAAAGCTCTCTGTATATGTACAGTCTAAATAAAAAGCCGACACAGATACTCATCAAAACACACACAGAGTACGAAGTGTTTTCGCTTTTTCACGTTCGTTCGAAAGCCATTAATAGGCCATTACGAGTGTATTTCCTACATGAAAGCCTTAATGAAAAAGTAATTGAGTTTAGCTCACATTCCGTCACAGTATACGTCACTGTAGCTGTTGCTAGTGTTTGTGTTAGGAAGGGTTTCCTATACAAATAAGACGTTCTTTAATTCGTTTATGCAATGCGTTATTTTGAACTTATTTCTGGAAATACCGCGCTCATTTTAGTCAATCCTTCTTGCTGTGATATATGTCAGTTGAATGGTGAGTACACATTTACTTGTAACATAATAGGGAGCCATTCCAACGTCGCTCGCTCTTTCAGGAACCAAGCTTCAAGAACCACGACTCTTAGTTACAACATGAATGTACAACCCGTCAAGTAAATGCTTACTCGCTGTAAGCATTACTTTGTAAGGCTAAAGCACTCACATGCTTCTGTATGTGCTACCAGGAACATTGTATCATTGGGAATGATCACATGTATTCCTAAAGAAAGGCAAATACTTGTTATGCTGTCAACATGTATTGTGGCAAAAGACAATTCTCTGTCAAGCGAACTGTATATTCGTCCCTCTAATCTTGTAGAAAAAGTGTAATTTGTTGCTACACACAGCAAATCATTCTTCGTAGGAAATTCTGTATTTTATGTAGGCGTGTGCGAGATAAGATAATGAAAAACAATACTTCAGCCGTAAAGCATGGACGGCGAAAGTGTTATCGTAAATAGAGTGGAGGCGCCATACCAGAATACATTGTAACCATTGTAGGCATAAACAGATATCAAAACTTTGCTTGGTTTTTCTGTTGGTACTTGTTTTTGTACGAGTTTGCGTGTAAAGTGTTTTGTAGTACGTTTTATCTGGGGTGCTGTTACAGATAACACGAAATGTAGTATCGGTGTCTTGTACACACTTGTATTTATATTGTTTACGAAAATTAGGCTTTACGGATAGTGTGGTGATCTCAATAGCTGCGCAACAATACTATGCATGTGTATGTGTGATCTATAAATGGCTGTTCTGGTTTATTTTTGTTCTTAATTGAGTATTGGTAATGTTTCAAAGTATTCCTAATGTGAGAGTAGTCATTAAAAACTAAATAAATAGGGTTACGTTCGTCGGGCGGGTGGTTTATAGGTCTATGTGCAGAGCCTCGAGTAGGCCTATGTCCAGCAGTGGACCTCTATCGGCAGATATTATGCTGATAAAACTGTATGCATCAGCTGTATAGAAATAGACCCCAAGTAGTTAATGGCGAGGTACACCAGGGTCAATGCAGCAACCACATACCTTCCCATGGTCTAGCAACAAAAATACTTACGTATGATTTCGCCTCGACTTATTTACTGCTGCATGTTATTATTGTTTGAAACATTTCCATTTCTTCCTCCTGATTGCTTCTAGACCAAATGAGGCTCGCGAAAATCAGCAGAACAGTACACAATTACACTACCAGAATTACTAGTGATTAATTGTCAATCGAGGTAAACGTTTCCCTCTCAACGCGACATTTCAATTTCAACGTATGTCGTGTCCTTTTTTTTTTTTTTTTTTTTATCGCGGGAAAATGCTTATGCATACCCCATTTGTTCGGGGGACAAATAAAGGTTATGTGGGACTGCACTCACTAAACAACCCGCGGTGAGCCTTGCACGTCGCCTTGACGGGAGGTCCCGGAACATGTTACGACTTCGGCAACCTCCCAGCGAGACACCCGCACTAGAACGGGCTACCTCTCTTGGGCGATGTCCCGGCTCATCCTAGGACATCAACCCCATTGCGGAATCCTGCAGACGATGGATACCCCCGATCCTTCGCACGCAGTACCACTTAAGGCGGCATAAGGCGCATTTCAGCGCGCTGACGCCGCCTGGTTCGCCGGCGGCGGATCGAGTCAGGCAAGGCATTTTCCTCCCTGGCTCGCTCCGCCGCTTCCTTCTGCGAGATTACTTCCTCGCAGAAGGTTGCGACCGCCGCCCAATGCCTGTCACTGATAACCATAGCCTGAACTACAGCCGGTAGTGACAGATCAACACCAATGACTGCTGCAAGATCCCGTCGGCACACATCCCAAGCTGGGCAGTGCTCGAGGGTATGCTGCGCAGTATCCTCACTGCAGTCGCAGTGGTGGCAGACGGAACTCGGCTCTCTCCTAGCGACCGTGTGCAAGTATTTGCCGAAGCACCCATGATCTGACAAAACCTGCACCAGTCGGAAAGTGAGGGTCCCGTGCTGCCGCCCCGCCCAACAGTCTAAGACTGGCCGGAGCGCTTCCACGGTCCTAATACCGGCTCGCGGCGTCTCCAACCGATCACGCCATTTGACCATAGTGACGTGGTGGGCATTTTCACGCAACCTACGTAGTTCCTCCAGCGATGGAACTGAACCAGTTTCCTTTACCACCGCTGCACGCCAATACATTTCGGCAAGTACTTCCGCCTCCAAGTCCCATGGTGGTGTGCCGGCTAGAACACATGCCGCTTCTGTTGACACAGTGCGGTAGCCCCGTATGACCCTAACTGCCATAACCCTTTGGGGTTTCCAAAGCATAGCCCTCGTTTGGGCGGTTAGGCACTCTGCCCACACTGGTGCACCATATAGTGCCATCGAGCGGATAACACTCGTGTACAGTCGCCGGCACATGATCGAAGGTCCACCTAAGTTCGGCAGAAGCCGTCCGAGGGCAGACGCTGTGCTTACAAGCCTTGGGGAAAGTTGGCGAAAGTGTTCGCTGAATTGCCATTTTCCGTCCAACATAAGCCCAAGATATTTTATGCTGGACTTGATCGGCACGAGAACCGAGCTGATCGTTATCGAAGCACCAGTGGGTGGCTTACGGCGAGGTCCGTGGAAGAAAAGAGCCTCAGTTTTATTCAGAGACACTGTAAGTCCCAGTGCCTCGATACGCCCCACCACTTCTGAGACTCCTATGTTGGCCAGATGAATCGCTTCATTGAAGCTAGCTCCCTGGGCTGTAACAAGAGTATCATCTGCATAACAAATGATACCCAGCCCGCGACAGTGCTCCCCACGAAGGACCCAGTCGTATCCAATGTTCCACAGGAGAGGTCCCAGCACAGACCCCTGTGGAACACCGCACGTCATACGACTACGAACTATGACTCCATCTCGATTCTCATGCACAATACTTCTACCCTCCAGATAGTCTGCCACTAGCCGCACTAGGTAGCTAGGAACTCTATGATAATAAAGTGCCTCCTGAATGCAGCTAAATGGCAGACTATTAAAAGCATTGGCGATGTCAAGAGACACCGCCAATAAAACACCGCCTCTGGTAACCGCATCCTCGGCCGTGGCCTTTAGTCTCATGATAGCGTCAACCGTTGACCGTCCCACACGAAAACCAAATTGAGCATCAGACAGATTTGGGCCGACTTCGTTGAGATGCCGGACGATACGGGTAGCAAGAATTCTTTCGAACAGCTTGCCAACCTCGTCCAGCAGGATAATAGGCCTATAGGCCGTGGCCGAATCAGGGGCTCGTCCTGGCTTCGGCAGAAGTACCAGCCTCCCTGTTTTCCAGCACTCAGGGAACTGTCCAGAGCGAAGACAAGCGTCAAAAAGACCACTAAGGTGATCTTGGAAATGTTCAAATGTCAGAGACAGAACTCGCGCTGGAATACCGTCAGGCCCAGGGGCAGTGTTTTTCGAGCGAATCCTCAGAATAGCTGCCCTAATTTCTGCATCCGTGACAGCTGGGACACTTGATTCTGTATTCCAAGCATCAGGTGGGGACGCCATTGCTGGAGCTGCATATCCAGACCGCTGGGGAAAAAGACTCACGATCACTTCGGAAAGAAAGCTAGGCTGGAGGGTTTCGGTGAGGGGAGGACCTGATGAGCGCAGATTATTCCGCACCGCGCGGTATGGACGACCCCAGGGATCATTTTCAAGACCCCTCACCATCTCTTCACGGGCGATATCTTTGGCACGACAGATAGCAATTTTCAGAGTTGCACAGGCAGATTGATACACCGCGTATAACTGTGCGTCCCGTTCATCACCGGCATGTCTTCGTCGGCTGCGGGTATAAGACCTTCGAGCACGAATACAGGCTTTACGAAGATCTGCCAATTCCTGAGACCACCAGTACACCTCCTTTTTTGGGTTCCGACGACGGACGCGAGGCATAGCTGCGTCACATATTTCCGTCATTGTATTGCGAAAATGGCCAGCCTCGACATCAATATTCATCCCCTCAGAAGGTGGTGAGGACAGCCAAGAATGAATAACGGCTGCCTCCGCTAGCAAGTTTCGGTCGAGCTTGCGCACAGCCCATCGTGGAAATTTGGGAGTTCTGCTCACTGTATGAACTCCTTGCGTACGGGAGATGCGTACTAAGATATAAAGATGATCCGACAGGGTTTCTACGTCTACCAGTACACGCCAGCTGGTCACACGCTCTGCAACCACAGGAGAAGCAAACGAGAGGTCAACTATCGACCCCCCTTGTCGCCGCACGCAGGTATTTGTGGAACCTGTATTTAGAAGACAGAGGTCCAACGATGACATCCATGCCAAGACAGCCGCACCGCGTACGTCTGTTCTGGGCGATCCCCACGCAACGGACTTTGCGTTAAAATCACCCAGAACTAAAACGCGGCTAGGTGATATCCGTCGTATTGAGATTTCTAGATTATTGAGAAAGATCTCAAAATCCGCCAAGCTACGGTTAGGAGAGAAGTAAACCCCATATATAACCAGTCCGCCCAATTCGGCAGCGACATAGCCCGAGCCCTTATCTTTGAGCAGCAAGGGCGGAGAACCCAATGCTGTAGAGGTGACAATTGCCACGGAGCCTTCCCAGTCACTCGCCCAATTAGAGCGAGGAGGAACGAAATAAGGCTCCGAGGCTACGGCTGCACCAATTGACCACTCAGCCAAAGATTGCAGGAAGAGATCTTGAGCGCGAGCGGAGTGGTTAAGATTCGCCTGAAGGAAGCAGCAGTCACGATCCATAATTAAATCGTGACCATTGCCTCCTCTTGCGACTGCAGTCGCTGAACATCGCTGGAACCAGGAAGTGTAGCCCGTATCGATAAACTATCCTTAGGATTATTCTTAGAGGCCAAAGTAGATCGACATTCCTTCCCGCCTATTTTGTGATCTGCAGGGAGCTTGGCTACTTCGCATGATGGACAGTGTGGAGGGGCAGAGCACCCCGCTGCTTTGTGTCCCGGACAACCACAGCGATAACAAAGGTCACTGCAATCAATATTACTGTTGCAGGTGATACGCGTGTGCCCCTGCGCTAGACATTTGAAGCACCTCGCAGGCCTAGGCTCCAGAAGAGTTACCCTAGCTGAGCTCCAGCCTATGAGTAGCCTCCCAGCGCTTTCTAAACTTTTAGCTGCTGTAACGGGACAGCTGACCCACGCCGCACCCATGCCTCCGGGACCAGTACGGATGGTACCAACTCTAACTGACTCTGGAGCGCACGCAGTTTTGGAGACTATTGCACTCTGGATTTCCTGCGTAGTCACTGAATCATCCAGGCCCGCAATGCGTAATTCTACGCATTTAACAGGTCTGGTGATTTTCACTCCATCCTCCCCAGCAAAGAAATCTCGGAGCCTTTCCGCTAGTGTGTCGGCAGTCTTTGTGCCTTCAACTCCAGGAAACTCAAGCATTCGGGTTCGGGCACCAGCATTCCCTAGATCGGACACGTCTACACCCTGACGTGCCTTTCTTAACACGGCCTCATAGGAGAGACCTTTGTCAACAGCCTGTGGAAGCACTGTAATAACAACAGCTGCTGTTTTAGGTGGACGGACTTTCCTCGGCTTCTTGCCCTTTTCAGCGACTTCAACTGCTTTGGCGGCAGCCTTTCTTTTCTTTCTCCCTTTCTTTCTTCCCCCTTCTGCAGTTTGCCAGCCCTGATTAGAAAGATTGCGAGCAGAGGCATTCGAGGCACTTCTACCCGATGCATTACCAGATACATTCACCATCGCCTTCTTCGTTTTCCCTTGCAATTGTGCCTGCTCTGTGGAGGTTTTATTGTTGAGACTCGGTCTGGTTGGACACAGGCGTCCCAGCTACCATGGCATACGTTCCTTGCAAAGCTCCGGCATAAGTAGTACTCGTAGGCTGTTTACGTTTGTCTGTAGCCAATGGAGGCCGAAGAAGTGGCTCAGGAGGCAGTCTCGCTTCCAGGGCGGCCAATCGTGCATCTACCAAGCTTCCCGTACGATCCATGATTAGACGCACTTGTGCGTCTGATAAAGCAGAGGTCGTGTTAGTACTACAAACGTATGTCGTGTCCTACGGCGGCAATCAGTGAATAATTATCTGCTGCCGAATAGCAACGATACGTTCAGCGAATATTACCATAATGCTGTGTACTTTGCTTTGTTGAGCTTTGTTAACTAGGCGGCGCGGTGGCTTTGACTCTGTTGTTTATTGCGACAAGCCAACAGTAAAAAAATAAATTACCAATGGCATAATAGCTCAGTTAGTCGCATACGCCTTAATTGCAATCCCGTAAGATACTTACATATTTATTTCTTTATTTACAACTGATACCAACTGATTATTCTCATTCTAAAAAAGTTAAAGTATGCCATGCTTTGGATAGATCTAGATTTTGGATTCATCACAGGGGTGTGTTAACTTCAAAGTAAAATAGTTATTTAAAACAACTAATTTCCCACTGTCAATATAGCACTGCGCACTGCAATCCAACGGATTTGAAGCATGGTGGTTCGATGCCCTCGACATTTGACAGAAAATAATCTCTTGAAAATAAGGTCCATAAAAATAGTCACACGAATAAATACAGCGTACTTCTATTTATAACATCTGAGTTCACGAAAAAGGAAGCGATCTAAAACACTACCACTGCGGATCGATTCGAATCGATTATTTATTCGAGTCGCGCTTTCGATATTGGAATTATTTACGCGTAGCCAGCGTCTTGTAGGCCTGCGTATTTAAATAATGCGTGACTGCTTCTCTGTTCAACTAATATAATATGAAGTGTCAATCCGTCCATATTTATGACAAGGAGTTTCCATCACGCTATTTCAGGAGGATTTCTTTTTTGTATTTGTATTGTAGTGTTCTTTATGTTAGGCCGAGATCCAGATTTTATTATTGCGTGTTTATTATTTTTGATTTGATGTCACATATTCTTGAGCCGTAGATAAATCGTATTATTTTTTATTCTTTATATTGTGACAAATGTTGTATTGTTATTTTATCGGTTTATATTATACGAATGCCTGCGGCTTGCTAATATTTACGCAAAAGATCTCCTTTACGTAATGATTTGAAAGAAAATAATAATTTATTTTCTCCGACGCGACGTTTC
This sequence comes from Euclidia mi, assembly GCA_944739405.2. Classification (NCBI taxonomy): domain Eukaryota; kingdom Metazoa; phylum Arthropoda; class Insecta; order Lepidoptera; family Erebidae; genus Euclidia; species Euclidia mi. Next base: position 26,202,269 of record OX123189.2, on the reverse strand, counting down.
GCCGCGTGCTAAACTATTTGTGGTCACGAAAAATCTTTCACCCCAGTTGCAATAATTTTAGTTTTAAATACACACTAAATTTATGTGATCGTTTGGGCACATGTAGGGGATGGATGACGATAGACTGACAAAGAAGATATATAAGGCAAGTCTGAATGGAACAGGACAAAGGGGAAGACCTAGGCGGACGTTCTCTGACCAAATTGAATACCTACATCCTAAAAAAAGGAGGAGGTCAGAAGTACCCTTAACAGAAGAGCATGCATGAGAGTGAATGAAGCAAGAGAGGTATGTCAGGATCGTTGCAAATGGCGTTCCGTAGTCTCTGCCTACCCCTCCGGGAAACAGGCGTGAGTCTATGTATGTATTTATGTACTAAACTTATGTAATTTATCGTCATGTTCCGTTTAGTAGCCACTGTTTTCCACTAGTGGTCAAAAGCCAAGCAACGTGGAAGATTGATTTATGCATGTGGTCTTGTTCTTGCCAAGACATAAGGAGCACGCTTAAAGCCTGCAGTCTTGGCTCATTAAGTAAACTAAGTTAGCATATAAACATTGTTGCTGTTTAGACTAATAAGACAACACTGAACATTATTCAACGCAGTTAGCTGTCGTCTTTAATTACGCTCTTAAGTATTCTATTTACTGCACAGTGTACAGTCAGTTTCTTAAATATTATTTCTATACTTTTCTACTCACTGGCATCATTTGTAGCCAATTACCATTATAAATGTTTATCCAATACTTTAATGAGAAGAGTGCAGAAATATTATTTAGTTGATCAAAAACTCGGAACATATATCGACATATGAGGCAGACTGTACGTGTACTAAATATGTCTACGAATAAACAAACTAAACTTTGCTCACATCTTGTACCAAGATTTATAAATTAAGCGTTAGTTCACCTATACTTCACTACATAGTATATAACAAAGTCTGTCTTCTGTCTGTCTGTCCCTATGTATGCTTAAATCTTTAAAACTACGCAACGGTTTCAATGCGGGTGTAAAAGACCCTTAACGAAAACTGAAACCCCATATTGAACCAATCATTACGAACATTTTTTACTTCGGCATATCTGTGTTCGGCACCATACCTGGGAAATTACCGGTTCAGGAGATATTGAGGCTCAAAGTCACGATATTTTTTTTCTGATTATTCCAAAATCGTGTATTGAATGATAAAAGTAAACTTTTCTCCAAATAAACATACACAAAATTATTAATATTTCTCTAAAATAAACGGCTTTGAATTTCTCAAAACGCAATGGACGCCTCAAATCAAGTTCACGCCTCACGCACACAGACGGAGTCTACCAGCTGATCTACCAAGTTCGTTGCCTTCGCACGACCACGTGATCATTTACTTCCTGCCGATCGTTCGTTAGCGCGCTCGCATACCTACTTACTAAAAATGAGTTAGAACAATTAACTAGAAAGCTATCTTTTTATGGTTATTATTTATTTATTTAGGACAACCAGTCGTTGATACATTGTAATAAATAATAAAAAAAACAGAATTAATAAGATAAAAACTAAAATGTACAACATGCTAAGGTGTCACAGCAAGCACCAAAAGATAAGTACATGTAAGTAATGTTGTTATCTTTTTTGCCTAATTTATAAAAAGAAGTAGGAAGCAATGTTTCTAAGGAATTGTTTAACTAATAAAAATTTTCTACTCAAAGATACGCCATCTTAAAAAAAATGTTAATTTACATCCAATTTATCATGTGTCGTACCACCATGTTCTAGACGTTGTTTTGAAGAGTTGTTATGATTATAAAACCGGCTTGAATTAATTTGTTATCGAAGAAAAAAATTGCCTATTCTCGGTGCGTAGGCGTTTAGGCACATTGCGCAATGTTAGTGATATAATGATCTAATACTGAGTAAGTTTTCATAATATTCCGTAATTTATTACGATTACAGCTAGTCACTCATTTTCTTATTCAAACTCTTTATTTCTAAGTCATGATTATAAAGAAACGCAACTTTACTCTTCCATACAATTATCAGGAAATTAAAGCTCCTACAAAAATTTTAGTAGCAAAATGTTTCTACATTATTTTACAGGATGCAAAATTTTATTCAAATTTCAAGGAGCAAAATGCACATTTCTACTACTTATTAATTAGTCCTCGTCTAGTAACTAACTAGCAAGACTTTGCTGATAGCAATTTTCTGACTCACGACGAATGCATCCTGATTTACTAACGATAAATTCACATTTTACACACTCATTACGCAGGCAGATATGCATGATACCTACCTAAATACTTAACATGCTTGGCGTTCATTCATTGATCGATCCCATTCTTAGGTAGCGATTTGTTATAATATCTGATAAAAGGTAAAATTAATGCTTTTATTGTGTTAATACGTAGATGTGTTTCAAAAGTAATTATTCATTTGGAGTAAGTAGGTAGTTAGAATAAAAGTATCTTATTTTACAAGCTAATTGTAATGATTACTTGAAAAAACTATTGTTTATTATTTTATCTAGTTAAGGTTGAATGCGAACCATGTTCAAATAAAATGTATGTATTATATTATATCAGTGTTGTTATTAGTTTCACATTAACAAAGTATGTAGGTAATAAAAAAGTTCGTCAACGACTTACCTACGCGAACCGCGGCTGCTTTCCGCTTGCTGGCGCAAGCGCCGGCGACGGCGGCTACATCAAAGGGATTCATGAACTTCATGAAATTTTGTATTTTAAAAATTCAGTTCGATTTCTTTCGTCGTCGAATGCGCATTAACAATTATTCTCGGTTTTCTCTTTGTTGTCTTGTGTCTTGACTGTGTGTTTTGTGTGTGGTTTTGTGTGTGCGTTTTTGTGTGTGATTTTGTGTGTGATTGAAAAAATATGCCTTGGCATGAATTTACTGCCCGTGAGTACGTTAACATGGTGTACTGTTACGGGATGGCGCGAGGTAATGCCTCTGAGGCCCTGAGGCTGTATGGTATTGAGCATCCAGAAGCTCATCAACCCCGTGATCCACGAGTCCTGACGAGAGCTGTACAGCGCTTGTTAGATAACCAACCGATCGTTCCTGTTTCCGAAGGAGACAAATACCTATTGCGGCCGAGCAAGCCATTCTGGATGAAGTGCAAGCGAATCCACGTCTAGGAGTGCGTACGGCAGCTAAAGTGCTTCGTAGATGGCCTGGACATCGCGCCCGATTTGTCGTGTCTCACTCTACTGTGCACAGAGTTTTAAGACGAGATAGGCAGCGTCCATACAAAATTCATCGTGTGCACGCGCTTCAAGCGGGTGACGCCCAATGTCGGATGGCATACTTTATTTTTATTCGAATGAGTTTTGGTTAACTGCGAGATAAACTGTTTGTATTTGAAATAAGGTATGTGCCCCTTAAAACAGAAATTATATGTCTGCACAATAAGTGAAAATATTAATATCTGCAGAGGGGGCTATAAATGGAAATTCTTGGTCTCCCTTAGAGAAAATCACACATAACTTTGCGGAACTCTCAGATTTTCGTCAAATCAACTTGTTTGGGATTAAGAACTCTGTTAGGTTTGTAACTAGTTGCATGCTTTAGCTTACTCAGCTAGTTTTTAGTCAATCCAGCTAACTGAACTTATGTTGTTCGGACAACACATGAAAGACATATTATCATATATTTAGATAGTTCAGCAAATATAACAAAACAAGGAAATCCACGTGACAAAACTAGTCCACCAAAAAGCATAGACAAAGGAATATATTTTTGTATTAAGCATACCAACCTGCTATATTTTGTTAATAACGCCACGAGATCTTTGAAGAGGCTCGTGGTTGCCTACCAAATTTTAATCTTATTGCCATATAGATTAGGTTTATAATTCAATGTTTTTGGCTTGGATAAAATTCTAAGTGAGTACATATATACGTTTTATTGTCCTCCTCAAGAGTGCTCGACTTATGATTGAGTTTTTGTATAACATTGTTACAGAATAACGGTTAATACGTTGTTTTGATGCTGTTGGCATGATAACTGCGGTTTATCGATTTCATGCCAAATCTGTCCATTACCGTGTCAATATAGATAGGAAATTCAGTGGAAAATATTGGAATGGTAAGCGTTATAGAACTAAAACGTGCAAGTACTATGACATTATATTATACTTACTTTTTACTGTTTCTACGGGATATATACCACGTACCTTTGTTTTGAGTAACCGATATTTCGGCACTGTTGCAAGCGCCATGTTCACGGATATACTGAAGTATTGCGGGTGGATGAATGTTATAAACAAGTGAAACAAGTGAAAATGAAGGATTGAGTTACATAACCCTTAGGTGCTGTCGACAGAACGCCACTATATACCTAGAATGGTTAAAGAAGCTATTGAAATTAAGAAGTATAAAAACTTCAATAGAGAAGATGGGTTTCAACTGTCGAGTACCTGGCATCCAGTGGTACGTCTATGCAAAACCCGTGAACCACAAAAACTTAAATCACGAGCCTACGTAGTGAGTACAGTGTGTCGCAATCGAGTACATTGTGAAAGTGAAGACGGTGGTAGTGGTTGTGCGCGCAATAAACGAGTAAGAAAGCGGGTAGACCGGTTCACTTGTTTATAACATTCATCCACCCGCAATACTTCAGTATATACTTCAGTACATATTCGTATCTGAGCAGTGATAGCTACACATGCGATTTATTCCCTTTGATTGAAAGATCCTGTGGAGAGATCCGAATGTATCAAATGAGTTGTTCATTTGAATAAGACGGCCTCCGCGATCCGATACAACAAAATATATTTTTCACCAATACTTCTGAATATTCAGTAAAGCTCTCGGTGTACCGAACAAATATATTTTTATCTTATTTCTTCGTGTGGATAATTTAGATTTTGATCCCTTAGTAGAAGGGATTGATAGTGGATTTTCCTGTTAGGAAATTTTTGCGGCAAGTCTCAGTTAAAATAAGAGGTTTATATAATTCTTAGAGTATAATCCAATATCACCTGCAGCCATAGCGTAATGGAGATACCAACAAACTGTCATGCAAAGAGGATCGGGGGCCAACCCACAGACCACAACACTGACTTTTTAAAGTTCAAACTGTTGATTATTGTTTGCTCCGTATCTCGCAAAGCATGTTGATCCTGGCTGTTATGACAATCGTTATGAGAAGTCGGCACTCTTGAATATACTAACACTTATATGAGGCATAGAATATGACTATCGCTTTGGGTTGCGGCTCTCGTACGACACTCTGCGGAAAAGGCATTTTTGATTAGACTCGAGAGCGGACTGCGGTCTAAGGCGGAAGTCTTGGATGCAACCGAAATAATTATAGGATGATGATGTCATCATTTCAACTTTTTATGTTTGCAAAGAAATAAATAAATTGTGTCAAAAAACCAAGTCTAGCAACTCAGTTCTCCTACCGTAAAAAGTTGTGAGACCCATGACTGTAATACCTAGTCGGTTAATTAAAAATCTTTAATGTTTTAACCCTTTGACCGCCAAGGACGCATTAAAGCGTCATTTAATAACTTGATCGAGACGCCAATGACGTCTTTAAGCGTCCATCACACGTCAACTTTTAATGACGAATAAAACTTGGCCAATGCTGATTTTCAAAATTAGGCATATTTATAATTATTCATCTTGACTTCGACTACTACAGTAATGCATAAACAGTGAGATATAGTATATAATTGGGCACGTAATAGTAAAAAATAAACCATCAAAAAACTAACTTATAAAGTTACATCCACGGCGCCATTGACGGCTTTAAGCGTCTACTAGTGCTGTGACTACCCCCGAATGGAAAATAAAAAAATATCATAGGTAGGTATCTTCAAAATTGTAACGTTCTAGATTATTCTACACTAGTCGTCAAAAGTGAGACGTGTTAAATTATTTCCGTGTTAAATTATTTCCGTTCCATTTTGAAGTTGCGTTTGGACCGTAATGGAGAAGAAAACTGGTAAGATCAGTTTATTTTTCAGATAATAACATAAAAAATAAAAATTCCAATTAAAAAACTATCTAAGTACAGTCAACATGTGTAACGTATTAATGAAACGTGATTTACATAAAAATATATATATTTGTATTGTATTTTACACAGATTTGAAACGTCGAAGAGAGCAATCGCCGAGCATCCTACCCCAAGTTGCACACAAACATAATCCTACATCAGCAGCAACAGGACAACATTAAAATCAAGATTCTAATGCTGAGAAAATTATCACAAGATGTTTGGAATGTATCAATCATCAGAGTGATGATAAAAGGCACTACATATTATTTTTGTCAATTACTAAATGAAGAATTAATGTACCTCAAACCTTGTATTCGTTCACGTTGTTACATAAAAAAGTTAAATTTTATACAGCATGCAAAGAACACTCACTTTAACGAAATAGATTTATCAGATAAAGAGAAACAGTAGGTAGGTAACCATTATAATAGACTTCGATGTGTTTGAATAATTAAAATATTTACAATAAACTCAATATAGCGTTTTCTTTTCAAAATATTTATTATTTAGCATAGGGCCTAGATACTAACTAATAAGTATTATCTTTGTTTGCAATACCTACATCCACGGGTCTATAAATAAATCTAAATTACCTACTTAGTTTCCTTGTCACATTATGGTTTTCTATTTACATAAATAAATATCGACAGCTTAATCGAACATTACTACTCATCACATACTTTTCTATGTCGTGAACGCCGTCGACGACTTAAAGCGTCCGCCTATGACGTCACAAGCGAGTGCGTTGTTAGTTAAAGTGTTGGGATTTGACGGTAGAATTTTTTTTTTATGAAATTACCCTCGATACATAAATTACTATAACAACTACAATAAGTGTTTTACTAGCAGACATTTTTACTTAACGCGTGTATTAAATTTGATAAGTACAAAATATGGACCACGATGAGTTGCTTCGTATTTTAGAAGATGTCGATGATGTTGGAATCACAATTGAATCTGCTTCGGACAGTGAAATTGAAGACGAATTTGAGGTAAGTCATTTCTAAGTTCACAAACTTCTACTTCTAACATTACAAGTTAAAAATATCGATACCTACCTATTAAACAATAACTAACATCACTATCTATATCACGTTTTATTCATAAAATTTCCCCTCTCCTACGCCATTGACGCTCTAAAGCGTCAACTAGTTACGGGAAAATATGGCAATGAGTTATCTTTTTCTTGTTGCTAAATCAATATTTATAAAGGCATATATACTTAATAATGATAAACTAAATGTTTATTATTTCATTATAAATAAAACTTCAGTTGTATAAGCATTATTTTATTTGTAAATCATGCACAAACAAAATGTATCGATGTTTTATCGGTTTGCGTTTTCCATCACTATTTTTTTGTAGGTATAATACAACGAATTTATTGCTTGGCGTAGGGAGCACAGTTTTTCGTTATTAGCGTGGCGGTCAAAGGGTTAAATAAATAGATTGACTCGGCCATCGCACGAAAACACAACATTTCTCATAAGAAATAAATTATAGATTGTTTAGTGCGATTGCCAAGTCAATCTATTTTGTACAGGTTTTTTTATTGTTTTTTATGGGATCTCATTTCTTTATGTAGATAGTCCTAATTTTCCCCTTTCCGGTACCTTCTACTTCTTGTACATCAACAACGAATTTTCTTAATTAAAGCCTTAACTGCAAATGTAATTTTGTAATCCCATATATTTATATGGGATTACAAATATATTTACGCAGTTGTTGTATCTCAAAACTGGACCGAAATTGAAAAATATTTTGGTATTTTCTTGATTCATACAGTAAAAAATAATTGTATTCTAAATTTCAAGCTTGATCTACCTTCTAGTTATGTCTGCTAGAAGTGACCTTAGACTTTTGATGATCGGTCAGTCAGTGAGTGACAAAATTAAGAAACTTTGCCTCGTTATAATTCTTAAACTACTAGTTCAAATTAATTGAAATTTGAAATATACCATATTTATACATTGCCTGCTTGGCTTCTAAAAGATCAGGCTTCTAGTTTTATCCACAACGAAGTTATAGGGGGTTGAATATGGCCTGAACTGCTTCAAGAAAAGGATGGTACGGCCGTGCCGCTTTTTTGCTCGACTTGGCGGGGACATTACCGTGTCCCCAGATTCGTCCGTTACTGAATGACTCCTAAATAATGCACTGCCAAAATTAGTCATGTACGTATGTTCCTTGGGGATCGTAGGGGTGCAGTAGGAAAGGATTTTCGAAATTCCCAAGAAAGCGAGGAGATACTTGTAACGGGTTCTGGTAGTAAAACGCAGTACGAGGTTCTATGCGTTTATTTGCCGAGTATTGCCTCACTTCCTATGCCGAGTATGACCGACCAACAACACGACACTGGCCTGAACACTAAGGGCTGCAGTCTCCCACGCTGTTCCCTCCGGTAGTGTGCAGGGCAGGTTGCTCGAAGGCTGCGCGTAGCGGTACAGGTCCTCGCAGGCCGTTGGCTCAGCTGGCAGGCGCCGGCGGTGCGAGTATGATGAGCAGGGCAGGCCAGACTCTCCGGCAGAGGTGACGCCGAAGGCGATGCAGGAAGGTAGCGGTCTAGGAGCGTAGCCGAAGTCTTAAGGTGAACCTGGAACCTGAAGGAAAGCAGCATTAGGAGAGCCACAACCAATAGAGTCAGGCAGGCGGCGTCAGCCGGCCTCAGCTAGCAGGTAGAGAGATGGGCAGTACGCTAACGCAGTAAATGTAGTAACTTACCCACAGCTGGGACCAGGATACACGTATGAAGTAGTATAATTATAGATATAGCGGTATAGAATTTAGTAGCGGTAGTAGGTTAGTGTAGAGTAGCGGTGCCGGCCTCTCTGTCGGCCCCTTTATATACCGGGCCCTCCATCAGTTCGTGTCGGCGCATTACCAAATATAGGCAAAACTTACGAGCGCGGACGATGGCCTTCTCTGATTGGCCGAGCGTATGGACGGTATTATGACGTAAACTCGGTAGGTACCGGTCATACGCCACAATACCGCCCGCCTTAGGAGAGGATTTTACGTGGCTAACAAGGAAAATCCGACTAACTGCGTTAGGTCTATGAGTCCGCTACTGTCCAAGCTTAGACGGCATATAGAGAGAAGGAAGGGAAAGTCTTCTACGGTTTGTAACAAATAGTTAGGCACCATAGTGTATAAGTTTTAGGTCCTTAATGTGCCAAAACCCAATAGAATTTCCAGACGCGTCCGACAACTCGTAAACGAGAGGCGACTTTTTATTAATCACTGTGCACTTCACGAATTTAGGGGCTAGTTTCTTACAAAAGGACTTATCCTTGTCGCTCTGATAAAAAGTCCTTTTCCACACAGTGTCTCCCACATTAAACTCAGCTGGTTTACGGCGTAAATTATACGTTTGGGAATTCCTAGCATGAGCTTGAATGAGGAGTGCCTGAACTTTGTCAAATATGCCTGATAAGTGACCTATGTTTTCTGCGTAATCGTCCCTATACATACCGTATACTATATCATCAGCGTCCGTGTCGACATAGTGTGAGCCGCATGGAACTAATTCACGTCCATAGACTAAAAAACTAGGTGTATAGCCCGTGACTTCATTAACTGCAGTATTTAATGCAAACTGCACCTTAGGTAGGAGAGTGTCCCATAATCTCTGGTCATTTCCTACAAACGCCGCTAAGGTAGAACCAATGGTTTTATTATAGCGTTCGACCGTATTGACATGTGGGGAATATTTAGGAGTATAATGAAGATTAGGGATTTTGTACTTGCGCAACAAGCTTTTAAAGTAGCACTTACAAACTGTTTACGATTGTCCAATATAATTGTAGATGGTATACCATGAACCAAAAATATTTTTTCTTCTAAAATATTAGTTATTATTTCAGCAGTTGCGCGCCTGATAGGAAAAAGTAGACAGTATTTACTAAAACAACAAGTTACAACAAAGATGTAGGCGTTTTGTTTTCTTGTGACGGGTAATGGCCCCACCAAATCTACACTAATGGTTTGGAAGGGTCGTGAACGCACTTTGGGTCGTCCCATGGTTCCCAAAGGTGCATGGTTCTGATGTTTGTGCGCGATACAAGTGTCGCAAGAATTTATGAACTTAACTACGTCATCGCGCATTTTGGGCCAATAGTAACGCAGTGCTAAGCGCTTGTAAGTTTTAAATATACCGAAATGCCCTGAACTGGGTTCGGCATGGTTCTCTAATATGGCATTATTTCGATCAGAAGAAGGTAGTACTTCTTTCCATTCGAACTCCTTACGTAGCATACACCTAGATTTAATCAAACGATACAATTTATTATTTTAATAGAATAGTCTGGATAGTCATAAGGCGAAGATAAACAACCATTGTAGGTGGCTGAATACCATTGGTCAGTGTCAACATTAGGGTCATTCACGTTATTATTATTCGCGTTAATTATATTTACAGGTAGGGATCGTGATAACGCATCGGCTATAATATTATCCGCGCCGCGCCAATGCTTTATTTCGAAGTTAAATGCTGACAGACGAACCGACCACCGAGCTAATCTACCAGTCGGGTTGCTCAAGTTAAGGAACCATTTCAGTGCAGAATGGTCAGTATACACAACGAACTTTAACCCGTTTTCTAAATAACAGCGCCAATATTCGAGGGCCGTTAGAACTGCTAATGTCTCCCGTTCTGTTATACTGTAGTTTTGTTCCTGTGCATTTAGTGACCTACTCATGTAAGCGATAGGTAGTTCCACGCCATCTATTTCTTGTGTAAGTAACCCACCGATGCCGCTCGCACTCGCATCTGTGTGAACTTGAAAAGGTTTCTCGTAATCTAGCCTACCTATACCAATTGTGGCGTATGACCGGTACCTACCGAGTGTACGTCATAATACCGTCCGTACGCTCGGCCAATCAGAGAAGGCCATCGTCCGCGCTCGTAAGTTTTGCCTATATTTGGTAATGCGCCGACACGAACTGATGGAGGGCCCGGTATATAAAGGGGCCGACAGAGAGGCCGGCACCGCTACTCTACACTAACCTACTACCGCTACTAAATTCTATACCGCTATATCTATAATTATACTACTTCATACGTGTATCCTGGTCCCAGCTGTGGGTAAGTTACTACATTTACTGCGTTAGCGTACTGCCCATCTCTCTACCTGCTAGCTGAGGCCGGCTGACGCCGCCTGCCTGACTCTATTGGTTGTGGCTCTCCTAATGCTGCTTTCCTTCAGGTTCCAGGTTCACCTTAAGACTTCGGCTACGCTCCTAGACCGCTACCTTCCTGCATCGCCTTCGGCGTCACCTCTGCCGGAGAGTCTGGCCTGCCCTGCTCATCATACTCGCACCTCCGGCGCCTGCCAGCTGAGCCAACGGCCTGCGAGGACCTGTACCGCTACGCGCAGCCTTCGAGCAACCTGCCCTGCACACTACCGGAGGGAACAGCGTGGGAGACTGCAGCCCTTAGTGTTCAGGCCAGTGTCGTGTTGTTGGTCGGTCATACTCGGCATAGGAAGTGAGGCAATACTCGGCAAATAAACGCATAGAACCTCGTACTGCGTTTTACTACCAGAACCCGTTACAAGTATCTCCTCGCTTTCTTGTGAATTTCGAAAATCCTTTCCTACTGCACCCCTACGATCCCCAAGGAACATACGTACATGACTCATCTTGGCAGTGCATTATTTAGGAGTCATTCAGTAACGGACGAATCTGGGGACACGGTAATGTCCCCGCCAAGTCGAGCAAAAAAGCGGCACGGCCGTACCATCCTTTTCTTGAAGCAGTTCAGGCCATATTCAACCCCCTATAACTTCGTTGTGGATAAAACTAGAAGCCTGATCTTTTAGAAGCCAAGCAGGCAATGTATAAATATGGTATATTTCAAATTTCAATTAATTTGAACTAGTAGTTTAAGAATTATAACGAGGCAAAGTTTCTTAATTTTGTCACTCACTGACTGACCGATCATCAAAAGTCTAAGGTCACTTCTAGCAGACATAACTAGAAGGTAGATCAAGCTTGAAATTTAGAATACAATTATTTTTTACTGTATGAATCAAGAAAATACCAAAATATTTTTCAATTTCGGTCCAGTTTTGAGATACAACAACTGCGTAAATATATTTGTAATCCCATATAAATATATGGGATTACAAAATTACATTTGCAGTTAAGGCTTTAATTAAGAAAATTCGTTGTTGATGTACAAGAAGTAGAAGGTACCGGAAAGGGGAAAATTAGGACTATCTACATAAAGAAATGAGATCCCATAAAAAACAATAAAAAAACCTGTACAAAATAGATTGACTTGGCAATCGCACTAAACAATCTATAATTTATTTCTTATGAGATATGTTGTGTTTTCGTGCGATGGCCGAGTCAATCTATTTATTTAAAACATTAAAGATTTTTAATTAACCGACTAGGTATTACAGTCATGGATCTCACAACTTTTTACGGTAGGAGAACTGAGTTGCTAGACTTGGTTTTTTGACACAATTTATTTATTTCTTTGCAAACATAAAAAGTTGAAATGATGACATCATCATCCTATAATTATTTCGGTTGCATCCAAGACTTCCGCCTTAGACCGCAGTCCGCTCTCGAGTCTAATCAAATATGCCTTTTCCGCAGAGTGTCGTACGAGAGCCGCAACCCAAAGCGATAGTCATATTCTATGCCTCATATAAGTGTTAGTATATTCAAGAGTGCCGACTTCTCATAACGATTGTCATAACAGCCAGGATCAACATGCTTTGCGAGATACGGAGCAAACAATAATCAACAGTTTGAACTTTAAAAAGTCAGTGTTGTGGTCTGTGGGTTGGCCCCCGATCCTCTTTGCATGACAGTTTGTTGGTATCTCCATTACGCTATGGCTGCAGGTGATATTGGATTATACTCTAAGAATTATATAAACCTCTTATTTTAACTGAGACTTGCCGCAAAAATTTCCTAACAGGAAAATCCACTATCAATCCCTTCTACTAAGGGATCAAAATCTAAATTATCCACACGAAGAAATAAGATAAAAATATATTTGTTCGGTACACCGAGAGCTTTACTGAATATTCAGAAGTATTGGTGAAAAATATATTTTGTTGTATAGGATCGCGGAGGCCGTCTTATTCAAATGAACAACTCATTTGATACATTCGGATCTCTCCACAGGATCTTTCAATCAAAGGGAATAAATCGCATGTGTAGCTATCACTGCTCAGATACGAATATGTACTGAAGTATATACTGAAGTATTGCGGGTGGATGAATGTTATAAACAAGTGAACCGGTCTACCCGCTTTCTTACTCGTTTATTGCGCGCACAACCACTACCACCGTCTTCACTTTCACAATGTACTCGATTGCGACACACTGTACTCACTACGTAGGCTCGTGATTTAAGTTTTTGTGGTTCACGGGTTTTGCATAGACGTACCACTGGATGCCAGGTACTCGACAGTTGAAACCCATCTTCTCTATTGAAGTTTTTATACTTCTTAATTTCAATAGCTTCTTTAACCATTCTAGGTATATAGTGGCGTTCTGTCGACAGCACCTAAGGGTTATGTAACTCAATCCTTCATTTTCACTTGTTTCACTTGTTTATAACATTCATCCACCCGCAATACTTCAGTATATCCGTGAACATGGCGCTTGCAACAGTGCCGAAATATCGGTTACTCAAAACAAAGGTACGTGGTATATATCCCGTAGAAACAGTAAAAAGTAAGTATAATATAATGTCATAGTACTTGCACGTTTTAGTTCTATAACGCTTACCATTCCAATATTTTCCACTGAATTTCCTATCTATATTGACACGGTAATGGACAGATTTGGCATGAAATCGATAAACCGCAGTTATCATGCCAACAGCATCAAAACAACGTATTAACCGTTATTCTGTAACAATGTTATACAAAAACTCAATCATAAGTCGAGCACTCTTGAGGAGGACAATAAAACGTATATATGTACTCACTTAGAATTTTATCCAAGCCAAAAACATTGAATTATAAACCTAATCTATATGGCAATAAGATTAAAATTTGGTAGGCAACCACGAGCCTCTTCAAAGATCTCGTGGCGTTATTAACAAAATATAGCAGGTTGGTATGCTTAATACAAAAATATATTCCTTTGTCTACGCTTTTTGGTGGACTAGTTTTGTCACGTGGATTTCCTTGTTTTGTTATATTTGCTGAACTATCTAAATATATGATAATATGTCTTTCATGTGTTGTCCGAACAACATAAGTTCAGTTAGCTGGATTGACTAAAAACTAGCTGAGTAAGCTAAAGCATGCAACTAGTTACAAACCTAACAGAGTTCTTAATCCCAAACAAGTTGATTTGACGAAAATCTGAGAGTTCCGCAAAGTTATGTGTAATTTTCTCTAAAGGAGACCAAGAATTTCCATTTATAGCCCCCTCTGCAGATATTAATATTTTCACTTATTGTGCAGACATATAATTTCTGTTTTAAGGGGCACATACCTTATTTCAAATACAAACAGTTTATCTCGCAGTTAACCAAAACTCATTCACTAAAACTCTTTTTCTCTTTTCCTATAGTAATACACCGAAAGACAAAAAGCAAAATTCTTTGTCAATATATTTTCGTTAATTGCTCCCAAATATTATAACGTCACTCTATGGTCATGTCTGATAAGCGAGAGCATATGGTAGACCTGCATCATTATCACGTTTACCCGTTTTTCACAAATTTTTAACTACTTTTGGAGCAAGGCCATTTAGGCCTTAGGAGCAAGGCCATAATAAGTCAGATGTATGTATGTATCTATAGATTAGATAATTACTGTCAGAATCTGGTCAGTACACTTTACATTATAGAATGTAATATACTTATTTGAATCCAGCATGACTCTGACCAGCAAATCCAAGTCGCAGAAAATTTTATTTCAATCACTACCCGAAATAGGTTTTTTCATGTAGAAAAATAACTGTCATGTGATTCCCTTTGGAATTTACTTTTTCAAAGGAAATCAAATAACAATTATCTTTTTCTATCTTTTCTTCGAATAATTTTCAATTCACGAACAAACAAACGAAAGTACTGGAAGCAGAGCTGTTTCTATCTCTCGGTTCATATTATGTATTCCCCGAATAAATGTAAATGCTACATATTTGCAAGTATTCTAAGTGGAACGCCCTCTTTAATTCCACCGGCTTCATTATTTGTTGTATAAAAATGTTATATCGCAAAATTGAAAGTAGTGCGTGAGTATAGTGTTTCCTTTAGACCTAAGTCCTCAAAAAATTAAATGATAATATAAATATTTTTTTTACAAATCTGCTGGCTATAGAAATCCTGGAGGTAAATAAACGATAAAACGGTGAACACATTCTAAGAGCGTGTTTTGTATACGCGTGTTTAATAATAATAGACTTGCCTCTTAGTACAAAAAATAAACGTTAAAATAGGGATGACCATTTTGATAAGCAATACAACTATATTGTAGCAAATGACAATTTAATAAAGTTGAAATGATGCCGTAAAAAATAACACCATCCTTAGAATCCGAATAATTCAGTCTGCGTAATTAAGGGTGTGTTACGGACGGGGTAACGGGATTGGAAGAAAACACCGAGTAGCACTGATCACACTTTATTCGACTTCACACACGACGCGCCGTTTAATTTCGACGCGGACAGCACCAACACTAGCGTCTTTTGCACTGCACTTTTCACTGCACTTCACTGCACTATACTTTCACTTCACTTTATTTTACTTCTTGTTCTTTCTTCCTTTTACTTCTTCACTTTACTACTTTTAAACTTAAACTGGCGCTCAGCGCGTATACACCGCCTTATATACCCATAGGAATGTTCTAGATCTTCTAATTTCGATTGTCATTTCATAATTCAATTGTTTTTCTATCTCCTGTCTCTTTTTAACCTTTCCATTCCTTCCTGAAGTTTCTAGAAATTTCTAAGCTTTATTCGAAATATTTAAATTTGTTTTTCCATCTCCTGTCTCTTTTTAACCTTTCCATTCCTTCCTGAAGTTTCTAGAATTTTCTAATTTTTACTCGAAATATTTAAATAATCTTTTTTTAAATATTTGCCAAATATTCATAAACATTTTCCAACTTTCATAAAAACCATAAACCACATAACTGTTATGACTGGGATTTGAACCCACGCCATCAGAACGTGAACGGGATGTGTTATCCGCACGGCCATCGAATTGTTGTCAATGTCTGGTGAATTTGGCGAACACTTGACAGACTGTATACGTCATCAAACTAAAAACTGTCCTTTCCAAACAATAAAATAGTATTCAAACCTCTTTGCTAATTATTGTGTTTGGCGACCGGCTAGTTTGTCGTGTAGACGTCAGTAGTCCTTGGCAACGATAGTGATGACAGCTTGACATGACACCGGCCGTCACAAAAAAGAACAAATACTGCAAGCGTTGGTAGTTGTTTAAGCTGTGCTACGCCGTAACCGCTACAAAGCTACGGTGTAGTAGGTTTGCTACGCCGGTGGTGCGGATTAGTGATGTATGCATGTAATGTAGCAGACGGTAACTCTGTTGTAGTCGGCATCTTCTGCTAAACACAGTCAGTACAAACCACAGACATAGATCTACATAGATAACGCAAATGCATGCACTTCGCGTGTCTGAACTCCGACCAAGCGTCGAGCTTGGTCGCCACTAATTTCAGTCCCCGCGCGTCCGTTTTACCGTTAAGTAAACTTTATTCACATTACGTTGCCGCGTTTGCTTCGGACGTTTGATCTGACGTTGTGTATTAGGAGACGATGAATATCGCACAAGCGATACTGTCGCGCATCGCTTCGACTTCGTGATACAGGCAACGTCACAGTAGGTATTAAAAAGTCGGCACGCTTGGTTTCAATACAAATCGTGATAGTTGCGTTATCTATGTAGATCTATATCTGTGGTACAAACCACAGACATAGATACAAACATTCAAACATGCAGACACGCACGAAATTAATATTTATTTCGGGCTCAGAGACACAATCCTAGGTATTTATAAATAACTTTTATACCTGTTTTACAACTTTCTGAGAGAAAAAATTTAAATTGTTTGTAATTTGGAAAAACTTTGTAGATACTTTGCAACAACAAAAAAATTATATATTCAGGTTCACACTATCTCCTTTCTCATCAAAACATCTCATCTCGTCGTACCATTATCACCAGCCACCTGATACACCGTTATTGTAAGTTACAGAGGGTAGACACAAGATAAATAACCATGAAACATCTTCTATTAGATACAGTTTACAGGTAGCTCATGGTGTCCCGTTTTTATGAGCCGCTTGACTTAATAAATCATTTTTATGAGCCCGATATCACTGATACTCACTAAATAAAATTTTATGTCCAATAACTTGACTCATTAAACATAATTTATGATTAGTCACGGAAAGTAACTTGTTGTATTTTTTGCTATTTCTATTCAACGGAAAAGGTTATGCATATTTTTACTTTGATATTTGATCTTGGATATATAATAAGGTAGGAGGAAGGAAATTGATTACTTCTTGATGGATTGGCATTTCCAAGGTTTACTTTGGTTTGACTATTACTTCACAAACCCATCGTGATAACAAGTTGACAGCGTCATTGATGAAAACAGGTACTCGAAAACTTTTAAGGTATCGAGTGTGAAGTGCTTGCTTGTAAAGTTTTATTTTAATCAGTTTGATTAACTAGGAGAACCATTTGAATAGGTTATGTTAAGTTTTCTTTTGACCCTGCACCTAAAAATAGGAGCGCTGCGACTGCCAAACTGCTGGTGTCCAAGCCACGGTTATTGAGCCCCCCCACCACGACAAGGTGGAGATCCCACAGCGTGGAAATGATTGTAACCCGTTTTTTTTTTGTGTCGGATTGGTAAATCCTCATGGAGTCCTTCCGCCCTGGGGGAAGGGCGAAGGGGGTCTGTCAGACTCTTACTGGCCATAAACCTATCCGTGTTCCTCATGTACCCGTGTGTCGGAGGGTCGGGTATCGCCAAAGCATTCATCGCTACCCCCCGACAGGTATTGGCCCGCCAGATGGTCAGGCGGGCTCCGAAAACTCCCTCTGTGACGGGTGAAGGTGTTGGGCTCCGCTGCCAAAACACCCAGCGGCCGCAGAAGATAGGGAGGACGGCAACCTGGCAACACCGCATCTCCTCTTCCTCTGCGGCCCCACCGCGACGCAACAATGGGGCGCCCACATTTGGCCGCGGGAGATAGAGTGTGCGGCAACGCAACACCGACACGCCTCTCCTCATGCGATCGCGCCCGACTGCGAGGGACAGACATAACTGTCCCCCACACCTGCACTTTTGGACGCATCCTGCGCAGGCCCCTCCAAGCCCACGCGGAGCGTCCGCTCCCGGGATCTCTCTGAGCTTCACCGCGGGTGTCGAAACCACGGTTACTGAGCCCCCCACCACGATAAGGTGGAGATCCCACAGCGGGGAAATGATTGTTACCCTATGCTTTACATATATATCTATAACTTCCTTTTATATCCAATTTACGACCAAAGTACGCTTCAACCATTTAATAAGCTTAATTATTTAAAAACGAAGGTAGAAATTGCATGGATTGCACCAGCCGTGGTCATGGGATGTTAGTCATGGGCACAGCTGCTGTATAACACATCGTGATAAATTAAAGGTATTTTCTGTTTTCACCATACTAAAGTAGGGAAAAATATGCGTCTTCTACTAAATTCATATGCTTGTACATTTTTTTCGTTTTTATACTCAGATTGAATTTTAATCAATGTATCTAATTGGGAAACTATAAATGATTAAATATTTTCATAGAAGTCTGGTTATAATAATAGTAAAACACGTGACTTAGCTAGATCCTATGCATTTATCAGTATGTTAGTGCTTGCTTTCTCAACACAATTTACTCATTTTATTTTCACGCCGAGTCTGTCGCTTACTGACACAAAATGAATAAAGAGGCTTATATTACTAAACTCAACTTATTCATTTTTCTTTTGAACGCTTACGCGCCTTAAATCCAGCTTATCTTAGTACCGAATTATCACATAGTTGATATTTTCCTTCTTTTTTAGGGTTCCGTACCTCACAAGGTAAAAAAAGGAACCCTTATAAGATCACTTTCTTGACCGTCTGTCTGTCTGTCTGTGTGTCACCACCGATTTTTTCAGGAACGGGTGGACCTAGCGAATTGAAATTTATACCAGATACTGAGGTCTATGGTTCCTATTAGGTGTATAAAAATCAGGGTCCTGGGTCAACCCGATAAAAAGATATGGTCAAAATTAGATTTTTGCGAAAACTTGTAAGTACCAAAATTAACCTTAATTTTCAACTTTTTTTTAATTTTCAGAATTTTTCCTTTACTTGTGCTGTAAGACCTTGGTTTTAACCAAAATTGACAATTCTAGGTCAACCGTAAGTACCCTATAGGTTTTGGGTCGAAAACCTATATGGTAGTTCCCGTTGAACTATAATCACGAAATTTGGCCAAAAGCAGGGTCTTACAGCACAAATAAAGGAAAAATTACAAAAATTAAAAAAGTGGAAAATTTAAGGGCGTCCCCATACATACATAGTAGACTCCATTTAAGATAGTTCTCTAAGTTGTATGGGCGCTCATTCAGATTTAGAGGACTAGCGTAATTAGCACCAACCACCAATAAGGTAAAATGCGTACGGAACCCTCGGTGCGCGGGTCAGACTCGCACTTGCGCGAATTTTTTATGATATAGGCGACAAACGAGCATAATAATGGATAGCCTGATGATAAGCGATAACCGCCGTGCTGAACGCTTGCATCACCAGGCGAGTCACAAGTGTGTTACCAGCCTCGGAATGAGCAAAGGAATAAGAGGAGTTTCAGGATGAGCGAAAGAGAAAAAGGGAATGGAGCATCCGGTCTTCTCTCTAACCAAACGGCACGCAACAGCGTAGATACTGTAGCTCTACGTCGATATTTTGTGAGAGGGTTGTACTTCCCATTCCAACCGACCTATTTATGCTAAAATCAGCAAGGCTCTACTACCTATAAAACAAAGTACAGAAAGCCACCTAGATTCGGCACAAGAGCTTGTGGATTATGTAAATTATTGAGGATCAAACCAGAATACAGTAATGAAGCGTCCACTTGAATCACTTTACTAACAAAATATTTCTTTTTATTCCTTGTATTTGCCGTACACAAAAGACCATATAGGAATTTAAACTTTCGTGGTCACTATAATTACTTTGTACTGTTCCTACGGGTTCCATAAACCGGAAAAACTTAAATCACGAGCTGACGTAGTGAGTACATTGTGTCGCGATCGAGTACAGTGCGAGAGTGAAAACGGTGAAAGTGGTTGTGCGCGCAATAAACGAGTAAGGAAGCGGGTAGACCGGTTCACTTGTTTATAACTTTCATCCAACCGCAATACTTCAGCACATCCGTGAACATGGCGCTTGCAACAGTGCCGAAATATCGGTTACTCAAAACAAAGGTACGTGGTATATATCCCGTAGGAACAGTACAAAGTAATAAAAGACCATATTTAAGAGTACGATTCGCGTCATTCGTTTGCTTTAACTCGCTGTGAAAGGAATAAATATTGTTTATTAATGTACAATAAATCATTAAATTTATTTTTAAGGCATCCATTGCGCTTTCAATGAATCCTGTGTCTTAAAAGATTATGTTGGTATAGATTTTCAATCAAAGGTTACAAAGTGTGGTACAAACGCAGTGCCAAACGCTACTGGTACAGTCGTTTAATCAGTAAGAGCTACTTGAACAATTTAAAATACTGAATGACGAGAAAGTGTCGTTGCGGTTGATGATGTGTGCGGATGAGCTTCTCGATGTGTGTAGCCACCGCAGGATGCAATGTTTTAGGATCACACGCATATTGCTTCCGACCGGATATCCTTGTTAAATACAAAATTATGTAAACTAAACTAACTGTCGAATTTTTATTACTGCAGGACCACTGTCCCGCAGTAGTAAAAATTCGACTTATAACCATGTCCATTTCGTAACTTAATTTACAGCAAATTTTTATTTCATATAATGTAGTTACTTATATGCATATCTATGGGTCATTGGTTGTTATTCTTACATTTTTATTGCACTATGTTTTTTATTTTTCTACAGTTATATCGAATAGCGCAGTGTGTAATAGTAGACGATAGAGATACGTAGAGAGATTATGCAGCGCAGACACGCAGCATATAGTGAAGTGACAGAATAATTTTAAAGGCCTAAAAAAATAATTGTTTTAGTCTGGATACTATCGGACACTACATTTTTACTGTTTGTGATGTTCCCTTAGAAATAATTTGTCCTGTTTATAAGGCCAATTGGTAGTAGCAACATGAAACCATGGTTAAGTATCTACAGCATGAACATAAGAGCGACGAAACAACCATAACCCACATCTCATTAATCCTTGCGAGTAAAACTATACGTTCATTAAACTACCACATCGTGTAATCGAATAGAATGATAGCAGTCACGTTTACAGCATTAGACAGGAGGCTCGAAGTGATCTAATTGGAACGGTATAGACGCCGTTGTAATTGCGAGCTCTGTTTAACAACTGTTAAGCTCTGCTTAGTGCGAGTAAACCGCGACAAAGACAATTCATATGACGAGTGAACAGATACACTCCGACAGAAGTACAGACATATTTATCCAATAAATGGATATTATATGACTTATTATATCATCATTATCATCATCATCGTCCTAGCGTTATCCCAGTTCCACCCAATACTCCCGTCTTGGAACTCATTTTTCGCTTGCTAGTATAGATTTGATAGAATAAATAGGCCTTTCAGCACGACTGCAGTATGATCGCAACCGCATATAAAAATAATATTGTATAGTACATTTGTAAAGTTGCTTAAAATGTCGATTTGTGTAATCGGCTGCCTGATGACAGTACAGGACGTCAATTGACTACGAAACGGAAGTGCGAAGATTGCGCGCTTCGACAGAGTCTCTTCGACTGTAGCGAACGTGACGCGTAGGTCACGTTCGCTACAGTCGAAGAGGGGGGTGATGGTTGACGTTCAACGGGGCAACGACCACTATCACTTCTCTTGGAGACTCCGAGCGGGCAACAAGTACCTAGAAACTGTCACTCGTTTCGTGTTCAGTAATACAAAATAGTTATAGTCAGTTTTGTTAGATTTGATTTGGTGTGAACTTATAACGAGCTGTGATGTGAAGTGTTGATACCGGCCAAGAATCAAGCAACCCGCCGTCATGTATATATAAAAAATCTTGCGTCACTGACTCACTGACGGACATGAAGGAACCATTCCTTGGGAACCGTAGGGGTGCACGGGATCGAGAAAAAGTCGTTAAATAATAAAAATGTGCAGGCGTAGCCTGCATTTTAATAAAAAGTATTAAAGATGACTTCTGCTTTCGTATATCTTGTAAACTGCGTTCCATAATTTAGCACATGCGGTATTCCTAGAAGCGTCCTGATTGCAAGCTATGATACCTCCGTCACATAAGGCTGTATGACGTCATTTTAGATTAAAGAACAATGGCAGAATTTGGTCTGGGTTTGTTGTGGCGACCTTAAACTTCATATGAACAAAACAAATTGTTTTTTTTTCTACGATTTTTAATATTTTTACTTTGTCTCGTTAAAGCTGGAGTATTTTATGATGATAAAAAGCATTCCAATTGATTACGAATACTTTATTGTTTGATTGTTGCCATAGACAATGGTGTGACAGGAATAGACGTGAGTGCTATATCCGTATCGATTATTAAATAAGTAATCGATACGATCGACCCAAACCAACTCTATAAAGAGTTGGTTTGGTTTAAAATGCAGTTATTTAATATTTAATCAAAATTATATCAATAAGCTATATATTTTTGAAGCAAAACAACGTTTAAATCAAATAAAAACGTCACAGCAACGTTTTAATCATGTATCGATTTCACATAAAATCGATTTAAAATGTGCGGCTCTGCTTTTGTCTTTGACTGTGACAGTTAGATGCTACAAAATACTTCCGCGTTTTGATGTCAATCTGACATATGTCATTTTATAATTCAAGCGTTATACCCACATTGTTTAACTTTCATACTATAACTTTCCTTTTACCTACATTGTTCATTCTTAACTGAAAATTCAAACACCGATATCTTCTTTTTCCACCTTTCCTGAGTGAAAATAGAATCATTTATAGACTTTGTTACTCAGGGTGCTTCTACACGGTGCATGTAGCTGGAGCATGTAGCTGGAGCGGGTTACACGCGTGAGTAATATGCGCAAGCTACTTGTTCCAGTTACTCGCTTGTACTTGTACATGGTGCAAATAACTGGAGCAAGTAAAGACGCGGGCTACTTGCGCAAGCTGTGTGTACAAGTTATTTGTTCGTGGTCAAGAGCTAGGTATATGTGCATGCTATTCGCGCGGTAGCTTTATGACTTGAATCGCGTCAAAATATCTCGATGAACGAAAATTCTTTAAAATCATATGTTAAAAATCTAATTTTAACAAGTAACATGCGCGAGTGACCCGCGCGCGCCGCAGAGCACGTGAGTTACGAGACTTGCGCGGGTGGCTCGCATTGGTACCTACATGCTCGAGTCGCTGGACCCGCACATGTTTTTAAACGATATGTTTACGGTGCATGTAACCCGCGCAAGTGTCTCAACATGCTCAAGCTACATGCGCCGTGTAGAAGCACCCTTACGCCAAATTTTTTGATATATTTTTCTTTACTGTTCGCTTCAATTTAATTTCAGACATTTTGATGTATGGAGATCTGCCATTGTCCTTTCGCGACCTTTTGAGGACGTAAAGTTTCATATTAAAACAGTAGTATGTTTTAAATGTCCGTGTTAGATATCAAATGGGGATACGTAACTGCTAAGTACCTTTCAAAGCATATAATTTTATTAAATATGTTTTGGGCTTGAACGCGATAAGCCCAATAATACTGAACGGAATTTGAAACCGCGAAAGTATATTATTTAAAATAAAGATGAACTATTATACTATATGTGAATACTGATGTGGAAAATGTTATCATTTTTCATATCAGTATTCACATATCAGCCTTAAATGAAATATATTCAAATAAAGTTGGTATTTACACCACACAGTATCAAAATATAATACGTTCGTATCTCTTTTAAAATGTCTCCATAACAAAGATTATTTCATATTGCAGCTCTCTTGCAGCGCAAGAGTATGGTTCTTTCGTTTCCCCTCCGTGGGATCTCCACCTTGTCGTGGTGGGGGGGCTCAGTAACCGTGGATTGGTGACCCGCGGTGAAGCTAAGAGGGATCCAGGAGGGGACGCCCCGCGTGGGCTTGACGGGGCCTGCGCAGGATGCGTCCAACGGTGCGGGTGCGGGGGACAGTTCTGTCTGTCCCTCGCAGTCGGGTGCGGTCGCGGGAGGAGAGGCGTGTCGGTGTTGCGTTGCCGCGCGCCCTATCTCCCGCGACCAAATGGGGGCGTACCATTCGATGCGTCGCGGTGGGGCCGCAGAGGAAGAGGAGATGCGGTGTTGCGTTGCCGTCCTTCCTATCCTCTGCGGCCGCTGGGTGTTTTGGCGGCGGAGCCCAACACCTTAATCCGCCGCCAAGGGGGTTTTGTTCGGGGCCCACCTGACCATCTGGCGGGCCGATACCCGTCGTGGGGTTGCGACGTATGCTTGGGCGAAACCCGACCCTCCGACACACGGGTACATGAGGCACACGGGTTGGTTTTTAGTCAGTAAGAGTCTGACAGTCCCCTTCGCCCATCCCCCAGGGCGGAGGGACTCCATGAGGATTTTCCAACCCGAAACCAAAAAAAAAAATTGTTCTTTCGTTTCAAAGTACAGTCTCGCTAAGCGATTACGCCCTGTGCAAAGGACTGTTTAAGGGGACTTATATCTGACAGAGTCGCTGCAATTTTTCCTTTATAATATTTCAGCGTGAAAATTGATGGTGTTTTACATTAAATTGCTTTCTGGCCTCTGTTTGGCTATACGCGGAAAATACTCTATTCAATAGCTGGGCTTTTCAATAAATTGGATGGGTACCCTTTACCTGTATGATAATGATACGAATTTATGGCTTTTAGATAGAAAAATATGTATTGTGAGCAAAATATAGAAATATTGTTCATTTCGGTACAAAGTAAACGACAAAGCTTTATGGATATTTAGATGCTCTTTAAATCATATCGTCTCCATTATGCTGAGAGCTTAGAATTCCTACGTATCATATGTATCGTCATCACCGGTACTTATGGTAACATGCTGCTAATGGTCTATACCAAAATGAAATGTAATTTTATTCCGTGTAAACTTTTTAGCTGCTTACCCTACCACCATCCTATTAATCCGTTAAGGCTTCTTATATCATCATCCTCCTAGCGTTATCCCAGTTTCAACCTGGGATCCGCTTACTAGTCTAACCGGCTTTGACTGAATATTGGCTTCTCCACAGAGCGACTGCCTGTCTGACCTACGCAACCCAAAGGGATAGCGATATTCAATGGTTAAGACTATAGTGTCAGTTTATTAAGAAGGTACTGACGCCCAATAATGACTGTCAAAGATCTTCATGACTGTCAAAGATCTTCATGACAACCAGGACCGATGGCTTGACGGAGCAAGCGATAATTAACGATTCAATACGAACATAACTCCGAAATATTATTGGTGCGCGCCGTGGATCCGAACCCGATACCCTCTGCATGGCACGGTATCTCCACTAGGCTATCGCTGCCGGTTGGTATCTTCACTAGGCTATCGCTGCCTAAGGCTTCTTGTATAATACTGGCAAAAATATACTTCACTCACATAACATAGTTAAAAATGTAAACCGAACCATTTCAATCAATCCACGGATAGTTGTTTCTTTCGACATGTTTATTCGTATTGTAAAACAACAATTCAGCGCCACCCTATCCACACACTGAATAAACATGTTTTCTTTATACCACTTACTACAAAAACGAGGAATTGTTTCTGTGTGCACTGTATTGTGTTCATATCACACGACCCCCAGTATAACGTGAAAACATGTCGACACAAAATATATCTAAGTGGCGATAGCGAGTCTTTGAGAGTATTTAACTGATGTCCCATTGTGCTTTAAATCTGTTCTTTTATTATTTGTGTAAGAATACAAAGTGGATTCTTCAAACGAACTCTTATAGCCAAAGCTAAGATCGTGTAATACGAAAAGGATGTGATTTTATGCTGCTGTGCTCGTGCTACAACTGTTAGTGGAGCGTGATTTGCACATTCGTTCTAAATCTTAAGAAGGTGATAGACGGGGTCGCTTAGAAGAACGTAATTTAGAAATTAACCGTAAAAGTTTTGAAGGTCTATAGCTGAGATATACGGGGGCCGACACGCAAGGCGGGCCAATCCAAGCTATGGCTATATTTTACTAACGCAGTTCCCGTGACTCAATAGTTCACTAAAGGTCGTTAAAAATACCACAGTGGTTTTAGTTAGGAGGTCCAACCGACTCTTAAGGAGTCTCACACACTATTGACGAACTAAACCAGCCTATTAGGCCTGAAGCAAAATTGTACAATATAGCGCGATCATTTCTGCGTCGGCTTCTGTCCCAGCGCACGCGTAATGCTGATGATATTAGCAGTATTTCATCATGACTGACCTTATATAGTGTATGTTTTGATGATGATATTCATTAAATATAAATGACTCTGATCTTTTACAATATTAATTTACCAATATTGTATAAGCTGACAGTTTTAACGTTTTAAATAACTACTTTATAAGTTAACATCATGTTAGGATCATGATAAAGGTGTCAAGTCAATGACTAGTAATGACACTATTAAATTTATTAGATATGGCCATAATACTAGATATGGACATTGGATATCATTTACATGATAAGCATTATTTGTAGTTTACCAAATCTACGGAGTCAACAAATTATTAAGTATTTGCAGCATTATCAACCTTAAAGCATCTCGAGCACAATATTCAAAAAAATTACCAAACAGTATTACAAAATGACGGCTTCACATTTTAATACGAAATCGTTCAAGCGCAGCTGTCGGTCCCACACTACGCCTCAATAACACTCTCTTACACTTTGTCTAATATAAATTCACGTCGTCGCGGGAATATTTAGGAAGTGTGCCGGCAGATTGAAACGTTATGACGTCGTATTAGCTCCTGTATTGTTCTTACATTGTATTTTATATTTAGCTGAGCTCAAGAGGTGTAATTTCAATATTCATATTATATTGGGCGACATATCAAGTAACATTTCAACAATCCATGACGCTGGAGATTGGCGTTGACTACACATTAAATAGTTTATTATGTGTAGTGAAGCTAGTAAATAAACACTTCGAGTAATTGATTTAAAATTTATTTGGTTTGCACGAATATTTTCCGTGTACAAATTTCGCGGCTAAAATAATACGCGGAGAACACTGGATAGCCGCACATTCATGAACTTAAAAAACCATGCGCAACAAATAACGATACACCTTTTTTGTTCCGTGGATAAAACTACAAATTTTTGCGGCTGCTGCACACCTACCAAAATTGAATAGTTCTTTACAACGTAGGTACGTTGAAAATCGCAAACAAATCGCCTCAACCGTACTTACAAAAATAAAATCAATCGTTTCCCTAAAGAAAATGTTTATATGAACAAACCCACAAAAAGTACTCCACAAGTTTCAATTGTCGAAAAGATCTGCCAACTTGAAGCTACCTCTTGGGATGCCTTAATATTTGCTACAATGTTACAAATTTGTAGCAATGATGCTAACATTCTGCCACTGGATATTATTACAAACAATGTGGTTTTTGTTCACTTTGTT
Organism: Euclidia mi; assembly: GCA_944739405.2. NCBI lineage: Eukaryota > Metazoa > Arthropoda > Insecta > Lepidoptera > Erebidae > Euclidia > Euclidia mi. The sequence goes on along the minus strand of OX123189.2, from coordinate 26,174,453 downwards.
CGTCCAATTTGTTAATTAGTCGGTATGGTCTTGTTTATATTGAGCTGTATATTCCACATCGAGCAAATATCTTCAGAATAATGCAGGAATGAATATTAAATATTTAAATCAAATAATTCAGATATCAGACAGGTCTACTATTAGAACCTAAGACCTATTGGACTTTTTATTGATTTTTTCCGTTTTGTGGAAAAATATTAGAACCTTTTCAAAATCAAGTAGGCTTAACGCATATAAGTAAGCATATACAATTTTTGTTACACATTCCACAGCTTTCTTCAGCTTTTAACGTTAAATTGGAACATTTTCAATATCAAGTGCCAAATGCATGTTAAATACTGCAGCTCTATGAAAAATCAATGACTTTCCAAGCAAAGGCTAGTACTGAACTGAAGTACTGAATAAACATAAAGCTCTCTGTATATGTACAGTCTAAATAAAAAGCCGACACAGATACTCATGAAAACACACACAGAGTACGAAGTGTTTTTTGCTTTTTCACGTTCGTTCGAAAGCCATTATTAGGCCATTGTGGGTGTATTTCCTACATGAAAGCCTTAATGAAAAAGTAATTGAGTTTAGCTCACATTCCGTCACAGTATACGTCACTGTAACTGTTGCTAGTGTTTGTGTTAGGAAGGGTTTCTTATACAAATAAGCCGTTCTTGTATTCGTTTATGCAATGATTTATTATTTATTATTATTTATTTATTTGTTTATTTATTATTTTGAACTTATTTCTGGCAATACCGCGCTCTTTTTAGTCAATCCTTCTTGCTGCGATATATGTCATTAGAATGGTGAGTACACCTATTTACTTGTAACATAATAGGGAGCCACTCTGATGTCGCTCGCTCTTTCAGGAACCAAACTTCAAGAACCACGACTCTTAGTTACCACATGAACATGAAGCATTACTTTGTAAGGCTCAAGCACTCACATGCTTCTGTATTTGCTGCCAGGAACATTGTATCATTGGGAATGATCACATGTATTCCTGAAGAAAGGCAAATACTTGTGATGCTGCCAGCATGTGGCAAGAGACAATTCTCTGTGAAGCGAACTGCATATTCGTCACTCTAATCTTGTAGAAAACGTGTAATTTGTTGCTACACACAGCAAATCATTCTTCGTAGGAAATTCTGTATTTCATGTAGGCGTGTGCGAGATAAGAGAATGAAAAACAATACTTCAGTGGTAAAGCATGAACGGCGAAATTGTTATCGTAAATAGAGTGGAGGTGCCATGCCAGAATACATTGTTACCATTGTAGGCATAAACAGATATCAAAACTTTGCCTGGTTTTTCTGTTGGTACTTGTTTTTGTCATGTCCGTGTGGTGACGGATTAAGAATACGGATTGTCATCACCCCGTATCATCCCATGGGTGTCGTAAGAGCCGACAGAGGGAGCATATTATGCAGAGAACAGCACTGTAAGAAAAGGAAAACTTGATACAAACCCTATACCAACCCGTTTGGCCACCGTGGTATAGTAGGCCAAATCCTCCTTTCAGAGGAGAGGCCTAGTCCAGCAGTGGACTGTTAAAGGCTGATGATGATGACTTATTTTTTGACGAGTTTGCGTGTAAAGTGTTTTGTAGTACATTTTATCTGGGGTGCTGTTATAGATAACACGACATGTAGTATCGCTGTAAAAGTATTTATATTGTATACGAAAATTAGGTTTTATCGGTAGTGTGGTACTCTCAATAGCTGCGCGACAATACTTTGCGTGTGTATGTGTGATCTATAAATGGTTTTTCTGATTTATTTTTGTTCATAATTGAGTATTTGTAATGTCCCTCCTTTCAAAGTATCGGACGGACGTCGGGCGGGTGGTTTATAGGTCTATGTGCAGAGCCTCGAGTAGGCCTATGTCCAGCAGTGGACGTCTATCGGCAGATATGATGATTATTAAACTGTATGCATCAGCTGTATAGAAATAGACCCCAAGTAATAAATGGCGAGGTACACCAGGGTCAATGCAGCAACCACATACCTTACCATGGTCTGCAACAAAAATACTTACGTATGCTTTCGCCTCGACTTATTTACTGCTGTATGTTATTATTGTTTGGAACATTTCCATTGGAGTACGACTCCTGATTGTTTCTAGGCCATAATGAGGCGCACGAACATCAGCAGAACAGTACACAATTACACTACCAGAATTACTAGTAATTAATTGTCAATCGAGGTAAACGTTTTCCTCTCAACGCGACATTTCAATTTCAACGTATGTCGTGTCCTACGGCGGCAATCAGTGAATAATTATCTGCTGCCGAATAGCAACGATACGTTCCGCGAATATTACCATAATGCTGTGTACTTTGCTTTGTTGAGCTTTGTTAACTAGGCGGCGGGGTGGCTTTGACTCTGTTGTTTATTGCGACAAGCCAACAGTAACAAAATAAATTACCAATGGCGTAATAGCTCAATTAGTCGCATACGCCTTAATTGCAATCACGTAAGATACTTACATATTATTTCTTTATTTACAGATGAGATAGTTTTGATACCAACCGATTATTCTCATTCTAAAAAAGTTAAAGTATGCCATGCTTTGGATAGATCTAGATTTTGGATTCATCGCAGGGGTGTGTTAACTTCAAAGTAAAATAGTTATTTAAAACAACTAATTTCCCACTGTCAATATTGCACTGCGCACTGAAATCTAACGGATTTGAAGCATGGTGGTTCGATGCCCTCGACATATGACAGAAAATAATCCCTTGAAAATAAAGACCATAAAAATAGTCACACGAATAAATACAGCGTACTTCTATTTATAACATCTGAGTTCACAAAAAAGGAAGCGATCTAAAACACTACCACTGCGGATCGATTCGAATCGATTATTTATTCGAGTCGCGCTTTCGATATTGGAATTATTTACGCGTAGCCAGCGTCTTGTAGGCCTGCGTATTTAAATAATGCGAGGCTGCTTCTCTGTTCAACTAATATAATATGAAGTGTCGATCCGCCCATATTTATGACAAGGATTTTCCATCACGCTATTTCAGGAGGCTTTCTTTTTTGTGTTTGTACTGTAGTGCTCTTTATGTTAGGCACAGATCCAGATTTTATTACTGCGTGTTTTTTTTTTTTTTTATTTGATGTCACATATTCTTGAGCCGTAGATAAATCGTATTATTTTTATTCGCTTTATATTGTGACAAATATTGTATTGTTATTTTATCGGTTTATGTTATACGAATCTCTGCCGCTTGCTAATAATTTCAAAGTAAAGAATAATTTATTTGCTCCGACGTTTCGACGGGTGCTAAGCTATTTGTGGTCACGAGGAGTATTTCGCCCATTTGCAATAAGTTTAGTTTTAACTATACACACTAAACTTATGTCATTTATCGTCACGTTCTGTTTAGTAGCCACTGTTTTCCACTAGTGGTCAAAAGCCAAGGAACGTGAAAGACGGATTTATGCATGTGGTTTTGTTCTTGCCAAGACGTAAGGAGTACGGTTAAAGTCTGCAGTCTTGGCTCATTAAGTAAACTAAGCTAACATATAAACATTGTTGCTGTTTAGACTAATAAGACAGCACCGAACATTATTCAACGCAGTTAGCTGTCGTCTTTAATTGCGCTTTTGTCTCTGTATTCTATTTACTGCACAGTGTACATTCAGCTTCTTTAATATTATTTCTTTACTTTTCCACACACTGGCAAAATTTGTAGCGAATTATGTTGAAACTGAGTTTTGAAACTATAAACGTTTATCTCAATCTTTATATTTCAGCTTCAATAAGAATAGCGAGAAATTAATATTATTTAGGTAAACAAAATCTCCCAGCATAAATCAACATATGAAGCAGGCTGTAGATGTAAATATATCTACGAATAAGCAGACTACGCTTGACTGCTTTGCTCACATCAAGTACCAAGATTAATAAATTAAGCGTTAGCCCAACTTTACTTTAATGATAAGAGAGTGTGCTTGCATTATACTAGAGAATGCCTGCAGTGACGCTTGCATATTTTTTGAAAACTTTATATTTTCTTCTAGTGTAGTCAAGAGTGCTGATTTTTGATAACGTTTCTCATAACAGCCAGGATCAACATGCTTTGCGAGATACGGAGCAAGCAATAATCAACAGTTTGAACTTTTAAAGTCAGTGTTGCGCTCTGTGGGTTGGCATCCGATCCTCTTTGCATGGCAGTTTGTTGGTATCTCCATTACACTATGGCTGCAGATGATATTGGGTTATACTCTAAGAATTATATACACCTCTTAACTGAGACTTGCCGCAAAAAGTTCCTAACAGGAAAATCAAACATCACTCCCTTCTACCAAGAAATCAAAATCTAAATTATCCACACGAAGAAATAAGATAAAAATATATTTATTCGGTACACCGATTGTTCATCCAAAGCTTTACAGAATATTCAGAAGCATTGGTGAAAAATATGTTTTGTTGTAGCGGATCGTGGAGGCCGTCTGATTCAAATGAACAACTCATTTGATACATTCGGATCTCTCCACAGGATCTTTCAATCAAAGGGAATAAATCGCATGTGAGCTATCAGTGTTCAGACGCAAATATGTACGGTTCTTTAACTTGCTATTTATATAAATAAATAGCACGGATCTTTTACTTGATATTTACTTATATGTGCTAAAATCCTATCGATCCTTAGTGGTAAGGAAACGATAAAGAAGAGTCTTTAAATGTATGCAAACTGAAGGAATAGCTTGCCTTTTTACGGTACCATGTAAAACAAGAAGGAATACTTTTAGATTCTTAATATGTATTCGCAAAGATTTTACTTAAATTGAATTGATAATGGTCACTTCTTACAACTTGGAGAGCTTGGCTAATAACTAAAGGTTCAATCGTGGGAATTGGGTCTAATTAGATGCGAATCTACCACTTTAAATATTGCTTCATCTATGTAATGTATAAACTTAAAGGGGACCATAATGCTCGCTCAAATTAATTTCCAAGGGGCGTTAAAACAATATAATTATATAAATCAGTTAGGTAAACACAAAGAGTAACGCGGCAGCGGTAATATAAATACACACTCGTTGTTAATTTCAACTTACCACTCCAATAGAGTTTCATATAGGTATTTAAGTTACCCGTGCCGCACTCGCGCCCGCGCCTTCGTTTCACTCTGGCTGAGCACACACTGTTTCGATTCACGGAATACAGCCTGCTGACAGACAAACGAACTGACGGTGAGCGAAGGCTTAGTATTAAATCTGTTGGCACTCGAATTAACTTCTGAACCGTACAAATAAAAACATATATTTACTTAGTTAGGTTAAAGAGCATGGTCAACTTAGCAGTTTTTATGAACAGTAGGTACTTCTCCTAATGTGAACTGAAGCCGCAATACTAAATCCTATGATCTTTTACAGACTAAAATATGTTAGCTGAATCTACATAGTAATACGCTTAGGGTTAAATAGGAATCCCCCTAAAAACTGTATTTAATATCATGGTACTTGCACGTTTTAGTTCCACAACGGTTACTATTAGGTACAATATTTTCCTCGTCATTTCCTCACTAAATTGACTCAGCAATAGACAGATTTGGCATGAAATTGATAAACCGCAGTTATCATGCCAACAGCATCAAAACAACGTATTAACCGTTATTCTGTAACAATGTTATACAAAAACTCAATCATAAGTCGAGCACTCTTGAGGAGGACAATAAAAACGTATATATGTACTCACTTAAAATTTTATCCAAGCCAAAAACATTGAATTATAAACCTAATCTATATGGTAATAAGATTAAAATTTGGTAGGCAACCACGAGCCTCTTCAAAGATCTCGTGGCGTTATTAACAAAATACAGCAGGTCGGTATGCTTAATACAAAAATATATTCCTTTGTCTGCGCTTTTTGGTGGACTAGTTTTATCACGTGGATTTCCTTGTTTTGTTATATTTGCTGAACTATCTATATGACAATAGTTATTTGTACAACAAGAGAGCAAAGTTGTTTTTTGTTTCGAGTGCTTATTTTGAGTCCCGAGCAAGCGAAGGATTCTATGATTGATTCACGAGCGTAGCGAGTGAATCAAAGTTAGAATCCTGAGCGTGGTGAGGGACTCAACAGCACGAGATACAAAAAACTTTGCTCTCGTGTAGCACACATAGCTTTTCACCACAGCAGTGAGAACACATATTACTTAGGAGACATAGAAATGAACAGATATAGAAATTCTGGTGTTAAAGTACAGTCATCATCGCTAGTTTCACTCATCTTTTTAGATGATTATATTATATATTAATATAATTTAACACGTTACGCTATAGGTACCTACTGTATCAGCATCAGCGAAATTTTTATTCCCGCTACTTTTATAAATCGCGTTTTAATACCGCGTCCCTGATGTTTATTTTTCAAATGTATCATTGTTGTAATTCTAAATAAAAATGTATTGGTTAAATACTAATTTTATACTATTAATTAGACTTATTTTTAAAATCCAATAATAAATTAAACATGTAAACAATAACATATAAAAAAAACAAATATCTTTTTTTTGCGTTGCCGTAGGTGTTTTCTTTGAGGTCGAATACCAAATTCGAATTTCGAATTCGAAGGGATTTGTTTTTTCACTCACTTTTTATATGCATGTGAAAGAGACAGAGCACAGTAAAATTCGAATGTTTCAAATTTGTGGCTGAACAATGTCAATTCGTGGCACTGAAGATTGAAAAATTAAAAAGCTACTTTGCCTCACGCTCGAATCAAAATCGCGTTTTGTTCACTGTTGTCTCGCAGCAAAAGCGGCATGTTTGAGCTGCTGTGGTGAAAATTACAATCTCCACGCGTTGCATATAATTACATAAATATTCGTCTTTCATGTGTTGTCCGGACAACATAAGTTCAGTTAGCTGTATGGACTAAAAACTAGCTGAGTAAGCTAAAGTATGCAACTAGTTATAAACCTAACAGTGTTCTTAATCCCAAACAAGTTGATTTGACGAAAATCTGAGAGTTCCGTAAAGTTATGTGTAATTTTCTTTAAAGGGGACCAAGAATTTCCAGTTACAGCCCCCTCTGCAGATATTAAAATTTCACTTATTGTTCAGACATATAATTTCTGTTATAATGGGCCTTATCTATACATCTATACATATAAATAAAATTGAAGTGTCTGTCTGTGATTTCAAAATAACTATGGATTTTCAAGTGCATATAGTTAGTTATACGATTCTAAGTCCAAAACAACCCTTTTTAACATGTTTGTCTGTCTATCTGTCTGTCTTTCTGTTTGTCCGGGGTAATCTCTGGAATGGCTGAACCGATTCTAATGAGACTTTCACTACCAGGTAGAGGACTTTATAGTGCTACATATAGGCTACAATTTGACCCGGTAGTTGGCACTGTTGTCGCGATAACAAGTCTTTACTTATTCAACTCATCTATACATATAAATAAAATTAAAGTGTCTGTCTGTGATTTCAAAATAACTATGGTTTTCAAGTGCATATAGTTAGTTACACGATTCTAAGTCCAAAACAACCCTTTTTAACATGTTTGTCTGTCTATCTGTCTGTCTTTCTGTTTGTCCGGGGTAATCTCTGGAATGGCTGAACCGATTCTAATGAGACTTTCACTACCAGGTAGAGGACTTTATAGTGCTACATATAGGCTACAATTTGACCCGGTAGTTGGCACTGTTGTCGCGATAACAAGTCTTTACTTATTCAACTCATCTATACATATAAATAAAATTAAAGTGTCTGTCTGTGATTTCAAAATAACTATGGTTTTCAAGTGCATATAGTTAGTTACACGATTCTAAGTCCAAAACAACCCTTTTTAACATTTTTGTCTGTCTGTCTGTCTGTTGATCCGGGGTAATCTCTGGAACGGCTGAACCGATTCAAATGAGACTTTCACTACCAGGTAGAGGACTTTATAGCGCTACATATAAGCTACAATTTGACCCGGTAGTTGGCGCTGTTGTCGCGATAACAAGTCTTTACTTATTCATCTCATCAATACATATAAATAAAATTAAAGTGTCTGTCTGTGATTTCAAAATAACTATGGTTTTCAAGTGCATATAGTTAGTTACACGATTCTTAGTCCAAAACAACCCTTTTTAACAGTTTTGTCTGTCTGTCTGTCTGTTGGTCCGGGGTAATCTCTGGAATGGCTGAACCGATTCAAATGAGACTTTAACTGGAAGGTAGAGCACTTTATAGCGCTACACATAGGCTTGAACTTGACCCGGTAGGTTGCGCTGTTATCTTGACACTTATTTTTGTATAATTATATATAAAAGCAAAGAGTCATTCATCTTGAAATCTGGAAAATCACCGGCTGTATAAAGATTAGATTTGGCAGATAACTTTTTAAAACGTAACTTTTTTCCGCGTGCGAAGCCGCGGGTACCAGCTAGTTTCAAATACAAACGGTTTATCTATACTATAGGAAACACAAAAAGCAATATTTTTTATCAATATATTTTCGTTAATTGCTCCCAAATATTATAACGTCACTCTATCGTCATGTCTGATAAGCGAGAGCATATGGTAGACCTGCATCATTATCACTTTTACCCGTTTTTCACATATTTTTAAATACTTTAGGAGCAAGGCCATAATAATGCGGATGTATGTGTCTATAGATTAGATGTTTACTGTAAGAATCCGGTCAGTACACTTTACATTATAGAATGTTATATACTTATTTGAATGCAGCATTACTCTGACCTCTAAATCCAAGTCGCAGAAAATGTGATTTCAATCAGTACCCGAGATAGGTATTTCCATGTAGAAAAATAATTGTCATGTACCCTATGTTTTTTTTTTCAAAAGAAATCAAATAACAATTATCTTTTGCTATCTTTTCTTCGAATAATTTTCAGTTCACGAACAAACAAACGAAAGTACTGGAAGCAGAGCTGTTTCTATCTCTCGGTTCATATTATGTATTCCCCGAATAAATGTAAATACTTCATATTTGCAAATATTTTACGCGGAACGCCCTCTTTAATTCCGCCGACTCCATTCTGTGTTGTATAAAAATGTCATATAGCAAAATTGAAAGTAGTGTGTGAGTGAAGTGTTTCCTTTCGACCTAAGTCCTCGAAAAATTAAATTATAATATAAATAATTATTTTTTTTACAAGTCTGCTGACTATAGAAATCCTGGAGTTACAGAATATTCGGGGTAAATAAACGACTAACTTACTAACGGTGAAGTGATGCCGTAAGAAATAACACCATCCATAGAATCCGAATAATTACAATCAGTCTGAGTACTTAAAGTGCATACTCCAAAGCACACAATTGTAAAAAAGAACAAAGACTGCAAGCGTTGATAGTTGTGCTATGCCGTAACGGCTACAGAGCTACGGTGTAGTAGGTTTGCTACGCCGATGGTGCGGATTAGTGATGTATGCATGTAATGTAGCAGACGGTAACTTTGTTGTAGTCAGCATTTTATGCCAAACACAGACAGTACAATCATTCAAACATGCAGACACGCACGAAATTAATATTTATTTCGGGCTCAGAGACACAATCCTAGGTATTTATAAATAGCTTTATACCTATTTTACAACTTTCTGAGAGTAAAAATTTAAATTGTTTGTAATTTGGACAAACTTTGTAGATACTTGGCAATGACAATAAAGTTATATATTCACGTTCACACTATCTCCTTTCTCATCAGAACATCTCATCTCGTCGTACCATTATCGCCAGCCACCTGATACACTGTTATTGTAAGTTACAGAGGGTAGACGCAAGATAAATAACCATGAAACATCTTCTATTAGATACAGTTTACAGGTCCCCCCCGTGGGATCTCCACTTTGTCGTTGTGGGGGGGCTCAGAAACCGTGGATTGGTCACCAGCGGTGAAGCTAAGAGGGATCCAGAAGGGGACGCTACGCGTGGGCTTGACCTCCGTCATGCCCACGCGTAGCGTCCCCTTCTGCTCCTGCTCCTATACGCATCCTGCGCAGGCCTCCGCCTGCGCAGGATGCGTCCAAAGGAACAGAGGAACTGTCCCTCGCACCCGCCGGCGCGAGGGACAGTTCTTCTGTCCCTCGCAGTCGGGTGCGGTCGCGGGAGGAGAGGCGTGTTGGTATTGCGTAGCCGCGCGCCCTATCTCCCGCGACCAAATGGGGGCGCACCATCGTTGCGTCGCGTTGGGGCCGCAGAGGAAGAGGAGATGCGGTGTTGCGTTGCCGTCCTCCCTATCCTCTGCGGCCGCTGGGTGTTTTGGCGGCGGAGCCCAACATTCATTCGCCGCCAAGGGGGTTTTGTTCGGAGCCCGCCTGACCATCTGGCGGGCCAATACCCGTCGGGGGGTAGCGAGGAATGCTTCAGCGATACCAGACCCTTCGACACACGGGTACGTGAGGAACACGGGTTGGTATTTAGTCAGTAATAGTCTGACAGTCCCCTTCGTCCTTCCCCCAGGGCGGAGGACTCCACGAGGATTTCCCAACCCGACACCAAAAAAAAAATAAAAAAAAAGATACAGTTTACAGGTAGCTCATTGTGTCCCGTTTTTATGAGCCGCTTGACTTAATAAATCATTTTTATGAGCCCGATATCACTGATACTCACTAAATAAAATGTTATGTCTTGTAACTTGACTCATAAAACATAATTTATGATTAGTCACGGAAAGTAACTTGTTGTATTTTTTGCTAGGTATTTCTATTCAACGTAAAAGGTTATGCATATTTTTACTTTGATAGTTGATCTTGGATATAAAATAAGATAGGAGAAAGGAAATTGATTACTTATTGCAGGATTTTTTTTAATAGTAATAGACGGCAAACGAGCAGACGGATCGCCATGGTAAGCAATTACCGCCGCCCATGGACACAAGTAACACCACAGGAGTCACAAGTGCGTTGCCGCCTCTTGGGGTAAGGAAAAGGCAAAGGATAAGAAGTGGGATGAGTGAGAAGGAATAGGGGATAGGACCTCCGGGACTCTTACTCACCGAACTGTTACGCGGGACCGGGAAAGTGTCTTTTAAAAAAAATATATTTGAACTAGCTAAAATTATTTATTGGAACACGGTTCACACACGTAATATTAGATATAGTAGAAACTGATTTAGAAATGGAACTTAGAACTGGTACAAAGATTTAGGACTTGAGACTGGCACACTAAGGATATGGTAGAACTGTTCGCGTTAGATGATGGATGCAGACTAAGGTTGAAAGGGACTGAATGAATAAGGAAGGCAAAAGTGCTGACACGGAGATTTAGGCATTGGTAGGGATTTGTGATGAGTAGTATGGATAGGCAACTATGTTAGCATTCTAGGGTTCAAGAGGCGTTTGTAACAGCCCCCCGATTTAGAGTAAACTTCACGGTAAAAAAATGAAGTTTACTTATAAAGAAATGGCAAGGATTACGAGTTGCGAATACCAAGAGTAGGTGATGTTATAGTAGGAAGTTCAATTTCATCATTTTCGGGTTCAGGTATAGGAGTTTCGCGAGTTTTTAGAATTTTCCTGAATATGCCAGTTTTACAGATTAAGAAGATAGTACAAATTAAAACTAGAGTTAGGATTACATAGATCGTGGAAGTATAGTACTTCTCATAGAGTACAATATGCGGTTTTTCGATAAATTCGTTTAATTCTTTAAGTAATTTAGGATTTTCAAAAGCAATGGAATCTAAATTTACATTTTTCAAGTTAACAGGAGGTAAGTTGGATACAATACTAGTATATTTGTTGAAATTACAGCAGGAGTCGTTAAGGATATTTAATTTAGCGATTATAGGTTTTAATATAATATTAATATTATTCTTAGAGACTAGCCGTGTGTCTTTACAATAGGCGACACATCCTTGGGGTAAGTACAATAATCCGCTACCGCTTATATCTAGGTCTACAATAGAGGTATTACATTCTATACTTAGCTTACTTCTATTGGACATGACAAACAACCATTTGTTGTTTTGTAAATGTTGCCAAATGTTTACATTTCCAGTGAAAAACTTAGTATTACATAATTCGGGAATTTCAGTAAGTACTTTAGTAATAATTTCTGTTTCACATGATGGAGTTGCGACAGTAGAGTAGGATATCGGAGTGTTACACAGGTAATGTTCATGGTTTATCATTTTACAGTCATTCAGATTATTAAGTTTACAATAAGTGGACTTATCTTTACTTATGCCTATATACTTGGTAGAAGGAACAATAATAGTATAAGATACAGGGTTACGAGGTTCATAGGGTACTGGACAGGGTAAATTATGATACATGTGGAAATTAGTGGGATTGACTATTGGAATGTCTAGGACGAAAACTATTTTGTTTTCGTTTTCATAACAAGATATAGAAGACATATTTATAATGATTTGTATATTATTTAGGCTTAGAAGAACTGGAAGGCGTTTAGAATTTGGTATGAATCTATAATTATTAATCAACTCAGTATAGAGTTCTTTAGGCGTTAGAATAGAAGGGTAAAGTATGTTTGATTTACTAAACATTATTGAGCTTAATATCTTCAACTTTGAAGGATAGTGTTAATAGACTATTCTCTGTCATGGAAATTAATTCTAGGATACGTGATCTTATTCCTAATTCTCTGGCGATAAAAGTTTGATTTTTAATGTCTTGGTTAAGACCGTCGATGGCGACATTTAATTCATGCTCGTTATGACTTATAGTATAAATGGTTTCGTTAAAAGCTTTGAGGGTTGAGGTAGTAATGAGGATATTCTGTTCTACTAATGACGCTAGTTTCTTTTGATCGGACTCAACTTCTTGGATGGCATTATTATACCGGATAGCGTCATCTTCGTCCATGGTTCCGAATAACTTTTTCTGAAATAGATCCTATGATAGATAGGGGTGCGCCTCTCCGAGATTGGTGAGGGACATGATAAAGGATAGATTCAGTGTTACGATATAGGTCTTCAAAGCGAGTATTTAGGGGTTGAAAGAGATTGAAACATTCTACGTCATTTAATGCATTATCATTTTCACGAAATGATTTAGAAACGTTGAGAATATAGTATAAATTATCTATATGTGGAAACAGGTAAGATATGTCTACTGGTATAACTACGCTAAGGTAACTATCAACTAAATTTAACGATCCTAAGGGGTCGAAATATATTCCTGAACTGTTTGTCAGGGGTTCGACGAATTCTTGACCCGTTGAAGGGTTGCTGTAAGAGAATAGAATAATGATATAGTGAACTAATCTTCAGTACTAGATCTAGAAGCGAGTTTCACCTCATCATAGTGATGGGTGACGTGCCTACGGTTTATTAGAAGGGTTAGTGTATTTCTGCCGTTTATCTTCACGACTTTGTAAGGGCTTTTCCACACTGGAGATAGGGCTTTGCGCAGTCTTACATGATTTTTCAGGTAAACGTAATCGTCTACTTTATATTGAATGGGACGTGAGTGATTGTCATAATATTCCTTGGATCTTTCTTTCGACTTTTGAATATTTTTGAGAGCTTTGTCTCTTGAGAGTTTGAGTCTATGATGTAGGAATTTTACATATTCGGGGTAGATGAAGGCTTTGTGGCCGAATAGGAGTTCGTAAGGGGTAAAATTGGTTGACGCATGAACAGAGGTATTATAGGCTAACATTGCCGTGAAGACGAATTTGTGCCAATCGGTATGGTTCTCATTGACGTAGGATTTGAGGTACTCCTTAAGGGTAGAATGACTACGCTCTAAGGCGCCTTGAGTTTGAGGATGATACGGGGATGACCATATTTGTTTGATTTTGAGAAATTCGCAGGTTCTCTTGAACATCTCTGCGGTAAAGTTGGTACCTTGGTCGGTTAGGATAGTTTTAGGGATGCCGAATAGAGAAATAAAATGTACTAGGCACTCGCATGTATCTTCTGAGGTAGCATTGGCGATAGGATAGGCAAATGAGAATTTAGTGAGGTCATCCTGCATAGTGAGTATGAATTTTAATTGTTTTAACCCTGCTTCTGGCAGAGGGCCTACGAGATCCATGCCAAGGCGTTCAAAGGGTTTGGTAGAAGTGGTAGTTATTTGCATAGGAGCTCTATTAGTTTGTCTGAGGGCTTTATTGCTTTGACACAGTGTGCAGTTTTTTATATAGGTCTCGATATCTGAACGCATGTTTTTCCAATAGTATTTTTCTTTAATTCGATTTAGCATTCGGGCTGTGCCAAGATGACCGGCAATAGGGATATCATGATTTTCACGAAGGATTTTAGGTATTTCTGAGAGGGTTGGAAATATGAGAGTATTGTGATAGACGTTGATGCTTATGTTAGTATTATTAAAGATATAGCAGAACATATTGTATATTCTTGACCAAATATGTTTATCGAAAGGGTCGCGGAAATCAGTGATAGCTATTTCTAAGCTTTCGTTGGTTAGAGATAAGGAAGGAATTGATTTTTAAGACAGATTAGGCTTTTGTAAATAGATTCATAAGAGCAGTTGTCGAAATGGTATACTTTGGTAAATAGGAAGTATATAGTGGATCCTTTGTGCTCAAAGGATATAAACGTATATAGGGTTCTTTCCCTATTTAGGAATTCGCTAGGATCTGGGATGTTGCTTAGGATTTCTTCGATATACGGGTTAGAAGTATCAAGATCGACTGAGGTAGGAATAACTATGTGTTTGCTAGGAGTTTTAAGAATACTTTCGTTAAATTCGAGGATTTTAGTATTACTATTAAATTGCTTTTCTGACATAATTTTCAGGAATTTGCTGTAGTTTTCATCAGAAGGAGGAGTGGGATTAGCAGGAGAAGCAGTGGAACCAGAAGGTGAGTGAGGATTTAGAACGGGTTCAGTGGATTCAGCGGGATCAGCGGATTCAGCGGGAGGAAGCAGAGGATTGGAATTATCAGGTGAGTGATTATTGCTTTCAGGATTTAGGATATCTGATAAAGCGTCGTCGTTTTCTAACAGGGCTATCGAAGGGACTTCCTTAGAGCCTAGAGGAACAGAGGGTATCTGGATATCGAGGTCGTCAAGAGTTATAGGGCTAAACGCAGGTGATGGATATTGAATATCTTGACGGGAGGTAGAAGGAATAGGATTATCGTATGGATTTTCTATTGAGTCTTGAGTTGGTTGTACAGGATTCACTGGGAATCTGGATAGAGCATTGCTAGCTTGATTACGCCTTTCTTGTATTCGATTTTGTAATCAAACTCTTCTAGTTTTAGACGCCATCTGACTAAACGGGAACCTGGGTCTTTACAATTGAAAAGCCATTTTAATGGCCTATGATCATTGACAATAGTGAATTTATGACCATATAGATAGGGACGGAAGGTTTTTGTTCCCAATACGATGGCTAAGCATTCTTTTTCGGTTGTGGAATAGTTAGTTTCGGCTTTATTTAGTATTCTCGAAGCATAAGCTATAGGGTGGTCTTTACCTATATCCCCTTGAGATAGGATAGCGGAGATAGCATAGTTAGACGCGTCGCAGGTTAGGACAAAAGGTTCAGTGAAATCAGGGTAAATAAGGATAGGAGCAGAAACGAGCTTTTCTTTTAATTCGTCAAACGCTTGTTGTTGCTCGTTTGACCAGGAGAAAGTGATGTCCTTTTTTAGTAAAGCAGTTAGGGGTTTGGCGATTTTGGAGAATTCAGGGATAAAACGACGATAGTAAGAGACTAGACCTAGGAAGGATTTGGTATCTTTTGGACATTTAGGAATAGGAAACTGTGTTACAGCCTTGATTTTGTCTAGATTTGGGCTTATGCCTTTGTCACTAATAATGTGACCAAGATAGCCGACTTCTTTGCGTAGAAATTCGCATTTGTCGGGCTGGAGTTTGAGGTTATGTTTACGTAATCTTTCGAAGATTTTAGAGAGCTTTTCGCTGTGATTAGGGAGGTCGTGTGAATAGATAACAATATCATCGAGGTAAATGTAGCAGTGAATGCCTTGAAGGCCAGCTAGGGCTGTGTTCATGAGACGTTAGAAAGTCACGTGAGCATTTTTAAGTCCGAACGGCATGCGTTTGAATTCGAAATGTCCTTGCGGAACGGTGAATGCAGTTCTAGGAGCGTCCTTTTTTGATATGGAAATTTGGTGAAAACCAGAACAGAGATCAAGAGTGGAAAAGTATTTGCTTTGACCTAATTGGTCTAGGATATCGTGAATTTGTGGAATTGGATAACTTTCCCCGATGGTAATATCGTTAAGCTTTCTGTAGTCTATAACGATGCGCCATTTCTTTTGGCCGGAAGAGTCAATTTTCTTTGGGACTACCCATATAGGGAATGACCATGGAGAAGTAGAAGGTTGGATAATGTCTTGAGATAGCATTTTGGAGATTTGGGTTTCAACTTCCTTTTTATGGATTTCTGGGAATCTGTAGGATTTGACGTTGATAGGCTCAGAGGGATTAGTATTTATCTCATGCTCTAGTAAGTCGGTGGTAGTAAGTTTGTCGTTAGGTAATTGGAATATGTCTGAATATTGGGAACACATGTCAAGGAGTCGAGATTTTTCTTCGTCGTTTAAATGTTCTGTCCTAAGCATGTTTAGGACTTGGTTTCTGCGGGATGTAGAAGTTTTAGTATTATAGGGTTCGGAGTTATAGATAAAGGAGGAATTAGCATTGAAGGGTTGGAGATTTATTTTAATATCGGATTGATTTCGACTGTCTTCTGATGTATTTAATACAGATGCGTTTACTCTGTTGTTGTCTCTTACAGTGACAAGGGAATTAGCAATTAGGAGAGAGTCGGAGATATGTTGATCTAGAATGAGTCCTACACGATATTCGGGGTTAGTAACTGCACATTCAATTATTGTTTCGGTGTGAAGCGGAATTTTGTAGGTTAGCTCGTAATATTTTAATCTAACCACGAAATGTCTGATTTGTAATGTACCGGAATTGTAATCAATAATGCCATCTAAGTCATTGAGAAGATCGGTGCCGATGATGCCATCGTAATTCAAGTCTATTTCTTCAATTACGTGGAATTTATAAGTGTAAGGTATGCCCATATTATATGTAACGTTGATGCATCGATGTACTCTATATAACCATGTAATCGATTGAATAAAGTCAGTCATCATACAGATCTCGAACCTTTCATTTATCTCCTACACCCAACAGTATATGGCGACCCTGCCAACGGGCAGCTATCTGCTGCGTTAGCAAATTCTTGTGTCCACGGCCCACGCGCTGTAAGATAAGTCGAACAATATGGGCACTTGCGATACTTTCTTCGTTCATGTTTCTCGTGTTGTACAACATCATAAGTATTTTTGTGTTTGCTATAATGGGTTCCACAAATACTAAAGAAGAATTAGTCCTGGCGCAAGATGCCGCAGGAAATGCGAGCAATAGCGGAATTGGTGAGCTCCAGCACCATGCGAGTATCACAAACATCATACTTATTGTCATAACTGTGTTTTTGGCAATAACATTGGGATATTTTGCCCTGAAGAATTATAGAAAATGCCACAGAACGTGGATTACAGAGGAGATACACAGGCATTCTTTTAGGAAGTCAAGGTCGATGTATTATCGCCGTCCCCGCGATATCGAGGCAGCTGCAAGCGTAAATAAGGAGTCCGGGGTAATAAATGCATAAAGTAAAGAGCCGGGTCTCTCCATGATGGAAAATAGTGCGGTGCGGTCAATCGAAATTATGCGGAAATATCATAAAAGGTGCGGTAAATAGTTGTGTCGGTTTCTATATTATGGTGTATTTAGTGCGGAATCGTTATCAATAATAATCGGTAAATAAAACCAGTGCGCGTTAATCTGCAAAATTATGGAGGTGCTTGGACAATAATTTAGAGACTTTAATATTTTTGTTTTAAGCAGTACTATTGTCTTATTTCAAGTACAAGAGGTATGTATTTGCTATTTTATTCAATAAATTAGGTACTTGTAGAATATACTTGTTGCTGTCAAAGTTATAAATTCCTATGGCTGAAAAACTGAGTGAAATATACAATGAATTATTAGAATTACGAAAGTACTTAATCAAAATTGGCCCTAGTAGAAGGAAGGGTAAGATTATTGTTGTTAAATTAGAAGAAGCAGATACTTTATATAAAAAATTTAGTTCTTGTTTAGAGTCGATAGAGACATCTAAAACCAAATTTAAAGAGGAAGATTTGTTCTTTATTAATAAGATTAGTAAAGATATTAACATTTTATATAAGGGTATATTAGATTTATGTACTGAGACATCGTGTTCAGGAAATTTAGAAGAAAATAAGTTAGGAATAATGGAGAAGTTCAATATAAAAATAGCTTTGAGCTTATTGCCAGTTGCATCAGATGATGAATCAAGTATAAAGCAGTTAATAGATGGTATAAGTTATTATAAATCTGAAATTGATGCGGACTCTCAGAAAAAGCTTATTGATTTCGTATTAAAAAACAGGCTTTCTCAGACAGCTAAGCTTAAGTTATCGTCTAATTATGATAATGTTGATTCACTTATCAAGGACATGCGAATTCGACTGTTACCCAGAAAATCGGCAACGGCTATTCAGCGTCGGTTGTATAATCATAAGCAAAATAATTTGAGTATAGATGAATATGGCAAACAAATTGCAGAAATGTTTGCAGATCTGACGATCACACAAGCTGAGGGCTGCGATCTTAATATTCAGAGTTTAAGGTCTTTGAATGAAAAACAGGCAATAAAATCTTTTGCAGAAGGCCTTAGAAATCGTCGCCTAAGCACTATTATATCCGCAAGGAATTATGACACCTTGAAGGACGCTGTACAGGGTGCGATTGATGAAGATATTGCTTCCACGGTAACTTCTAGCGAAATAATGACCATTAATTGTTATACTAATTCACATTCCAGGAATTTTCCTCGGCGTTCGAGCAACACTCACTTTCAGCAGCGAATGCATGCTGGTCGAGGGAGGTACCAGCGAGGTTCTCCTAGGCAACAGGGCAATACTCCAGCACAATATCAGCGAGGTCAGACGAATACCTCGCGCGGGACTAGAACCTTCTATGGTAATCGAGGTAGGTCCAACTTTAATCCATTCAGAGGTCAAAGGGGTACTACGAGGCACGTACATACTTTGACAAGTTCAAGCTCTCATCCTCGTGATGAATCTGAAAATAGGAATCAGTTTTTTCGAGACTAATAGCATCATATTATCTTGTGGTAATTCTTGTTATGTTAAGTTACGTAGTCATAAGTATATTTACACGTGTCTTATTGATACAGGCGCATCGATTTCAGTCGTGAGTCATAAGCATGTACTTGCGCAAAATCTTCCTATCTCTATGCAGAATACAGTTGTCAGCGGTATCGGAGGCAAAGTCCGTACCATTGGATATGTTTATTTAGACTTACTTCTCGGGTGTCATGTTGTAACTCACAAGTTTTATGTTTTGAATTCCTTACCTCCTAAGGCGAGTGCAATAATTGGGTACGACTTTTTAAACAAATACAAGTCGGTTCTAAATGTTAATAATAAAACATTAACTTTATGGAACAATAATATTAAAGTGATATTACCCTTAACTACAAACAGTAATACGCATTCTTCATGTTTTAGCAGTAATAAAGTACATTTGCCTGAAAGGTCGAAATCTGTGCATTTTATACATACTTCCGTTACAGAAGAGAGCGTTATTTGCGCATCAGAACTGCGTAAAGGGGTTTTCATAGCTAGTGCATTAGTTAATCCCGTAGACGGAAAAATACCTATCCGAATATTAAATACTACTGAATCAGCTTTAACCTTGCACGACATTAAACCAATTATTCAGAGTGCAAAAGAATATGTTTGTTGTTCATTTGACAAAGCCATTAATGATTCTAATCGAGTTAAAAAATTATTTTCATTGCTGAATCTGAACCATTTAAATAAAGAAGAACAGATATCATTAGAAAATTTATGTGCAAAGTACTCGGATATATTTTACCTACCAGGTGATAAGTTGACAACTACTAACATTTATAAACATTCCATAACTTTAAAACCGAACATTTCTCCAGTGTATACGAAACCATATAGAGTACCGCATTCACAGAAAAATGAAATTAAGAAACAAATAGATCATATGCTCGAGCAAAGTATTATTGAGCCTTGCAACAGTGAGTGGTCCAGTCCTGTCCTTCTAGTACCAAAAAAGACTGATAAAAATAATGAAAAGAAATGGCGGTTAGTGATTGACTACCGTAAACTCAATAATTGTATTCATGAAGACAAATTTCCATTACCTAACATTACAGAAATTTTAGACTCTTTATCTGGCTGTCTTTATTTTAGCCATTTAGATTTAAATTCAGGATTTTATAATGTAGAATTGGATGCATCTAGTCGAAAATATACAGCATTCTGCTCTGGACAGTACCAGATGACCCGCATGCCTATGGGCCTCAAGACTAGCCCCGGTGCCTTCTCTAGGATGATGACCATGGCCATGGCAGGATTAAATTATGAAAAATGTTTAGTGTATCAGGACGATTTAGTTTGCTTTAGCCGAAATTTAAATAGTCATATAGAAAACCTTCAAGATATATTTGAAAGATTGAGGAAAGTAAATCTTAAATTAAATCCCAATAAATGTGATTTTCTAAAAAAACAAATACTTTATTTGGGTCATGCAGTGTCAAGCGCCGGTGTCTCACCCGATCCCGAAAAAATTAATAGAATTAAAAACTATCCTGTTCCTAAAACAACTGATGAAGTAAAAAGATTTGTTGCTTTTGCAAATTACTACAGGAAATTTATACCCAATTTTGCTGATAAAGCTCATTATTTAAATATGTTAAGTAGGAAAAATGCTAAGTTTATTTGGGACGAAAATTGTCAGAAGTCTTTTGAAACATTAAAATTAAACCTAATGTCACCACCTGTTTTACAATATCCTGATTTATCCGATCAAAATCAATTTGTTTTACATACTGACGCTTCAGGCTATGGATTAGGAGCCGTTTTATCAAATTCTGATGGTCGACCAGTTGCGTACGCCAGTAGAAGCCTAAATAAAGCTGAGAAAAATTACCCGACCATCGAAAAGGAATTGTTGGCTATAGTTTGGTCTGTTAAACACTTTAGGCCATATTTATATGGTCGAAAATTTAAAATAGTAACCGACCATAAACCATTAATTTACTTATTTAACATGAAGGACCCATCGAGCAGGTTACTTAAATTTAGACTTGTACTTGAAGAGTATGACTTTTTTATTGAATATATTAAAGGCAAAGAGAATGCGGCTGCAGACGCATTGTCTCGCTTAACTATATCCTCAAATGAACTTAAGGAAATGAATGAATGCGTGTGCGTTATGACGCGTGCACAGAAAAGGCAATTAGAATATACGAATTCTTCGGATGAAATTGTTCCAACTGACAAAAGGCCTGATCAACCTAAAGTCGTTGAAACTAATTTCAAGCCCAAAAATTCGGTAGAGCTTAGATTTATAGACACTAGTAGGTTAGAGAAGTTAAGAAAAGATAGCGAAATAACGTTTGAAACAAATACGTTCATATATATATCTGATTTATTATCGATATTTATAAATCCAGCTACTCAATCACAAATGACGCGAGCCGCATTTGCGAGAGAGCTGAGCGATTTTTGTAATCAAATAAATGTAGAAGAAGTATACTTCATCAAAAATAAAAATAATTATATTTTTGTAGATAAATTAGTGAGTGAAATAAAGAAACATACAGATTGGAAAGGACCAAGGTTGTGTATTCTAAAAGAAGTAATAAGAGTCGAGAATAAAGACGACAGAAAGGTTATTTTGAACGACTTTCATCTTTTGCCTACCAGTGGCCACGCAGGCATAAGACGAATGTTCAATAATATCAAAAAGAGTTATTTTTGGCCCGGGCTGGAAACAGATATTAAGAATTTTGTGAAAAAATGTCCTAAATGCCAAAAGCAAAAATATACGGTTATTGTTAAAGAACCAATGACCATCACTTCTACTGCTCATGAAGCATTTGAAAAAATATTTTTAGATCTTGTAGGTCCTCTCGATAGAGATGAAAATAATTTTAATTTTATATTAACCCTTCAATGTGAATTGACAAAATATGTATGTGCATACCCATTGACTTCCAAAACAGCTGCTGAGGTCGCGCGAACATTTGTTAATAATTTTATTCTGCAACACGGAGTCCCGAAAGAGATAGCAACAGACAGAGGTGCTGAATTTATGGCGGACACCATGCAAAAGGTTTGTGAGATATTAAATATTAATAAACTTAACTCTACAGCATACCATCACCAAAGCATCGGTGCATTAGAAAACTCTCATAAGAGTTTGGGTGCATTTTTACGCATACAAGTTGACGGTAAGCCCGAAACTTGGAGTACATGGCTACCATTTTGGTGCTTTGCCTATAATAATTCCGTTCATACGTCAACAAATTTTACACCATTTGAGCTTGTCTATGGTAAGAAATGTAATTTGCCTACGAACTTAACTAATAGAATAGATCCACTGTATAACCACGATAACTACCCGTTAGAACTCAAATATCGTTTACAAGTATCACAAGCAGAAGCACGAAACAACCTTTTACTAAGTAAACACGCTTTAAAAAGTAGGTATGATAGGTATACTAATCCGGTTTGTTATAAACCTAACGATATGATATTAATTAAAAATGAAACTGGCAACAAGCTCACAAGTTTATACTCTGGTCCCTATAAAGTGATAAGAGATCTATCACCTAATGTTGAAGTAAATATAAATGGTAAAATTGACTTGGTTCACAAGAATAGAACAAAATCATTTTATAATTAATCATGTAAAATGCTTTCGCAAGTAGAACATAATTCATGTTACTAAAATATCAAGTAGTGAACTTTATTTACATATCATGTATTCAGTACTTAAAGCAATTATTATGCTTAGTGTATGTTTTGATAGTCAATTAAGACGTGTTAGATAATAGGTTCAACGTTCTGCATTAAATATACTAATTAATATTGTTACCTGTAATATGTTTTTACTATACCTATGCATAACAAATGTATTTTGTTAAACGTATAAAACTATATTTTACACTGTTAAATGATATTTTGTATTTTAGTTATTAGTTAATCTCTTAAAGGTGAGATATTATATTCCTTTGTATTTTATTACTTTTTCTTTATAACCAAGCTGTATTGTATTGAACAGCATAAAATAAAATTTGTATTTTATTTTATTTTTTTTTTCTAATGGGAAGATGTAAGGTATGCCCATATTATATGTAACGTTGATGCATCGATGTACTCTATATAACCATGTAATCGATTGAATAAAGTCAGTCATCATACAGATCTCGAACCTTTCATTTATCTCCTACACCCAACAGTATATAAGTAAGATCGGAATGAGCATCTGTGAATAATTTTAATTGGAAGTGGCCTATAGTAGACACGGTTTCGTCACTGGTATTAATACCTTTTAATTGAATGGTTTCATTTTTCAGAGCTGGCATCACGTTCATTGAAGATCGTTTTACTAGACTGACACAGGAACCGGTGTCAACTAAGAACGAGAGGTCGCGGTTATTGACTTGGGTTCGGATATTGACGTGAGGTAGGTATCGTTTATTAGAGCTGATTTCGTATATAGTAAGGGTTGGAATGGAATTGGCTGAATTAGGAGGTACAGAGGATCTACATCCTCTGTAGATGCAGTGAATTTAGAGGAGTTGGTAGTTGCAACGGATTTGGTAGGTCTATTGGTAATTGGAGGTTTAGCAGGTATAAAGCAAGATTCAGTGGACTTGGTAAGTGAATGGTAAGGTTTTGAGGATACAGCGGATGCAGTGGGAACAATGGATTTGGTATGTATATAACGAGACGTAGAGGATGCAGCGGGGACAGAGGATACAGCGGATGTACGAGGCACAGTGGATGCAGAGGATCTGGTAGGTATTTTATGAGATGCAGAGGATACAGTGGATATAGAAGGTTTAGAGGATCTAGTAAGACTATGCAGTGGATACAGAGGATGCAGTGGTAGAGTTTTGCGGTCGAACTCCTAATACGGCGGATGCGTAGGATTTAGTAGGAACAGCGGATACAGAGGATACAGAGATAGAGCTTTCCTTATGGGGCTGGTTACCCTGCGGTGTAGCTCTGGATACAGAGGATTTAGTAGATACAGTGACTGAGCTTCCTTTTTGGGGCTGGTTACCCTGCGGTGTAGCTCTGGATACAGTAAATTTTGTAGATACAGTGACTGAGCTTCCCTTTTGGGGCTGGTTACCCTGCGGTGTAGCTCTGGATACGGAGGATTTAGTAGATACAGTGACTGAGCTTCCCTTTTGGGGCTGGTTACCCTGTGGTGTAGCTCTTGATACAGTGGATTTAGAAAGGGTGTCATTATGAAAGGATTGAGACGATTTTGAATGGTTTTGGGGTCTCACGAGACACCGTCGTGAGCCCTCTATTCGTTTAAAGGAAGGTCTTCCTCGTAGGTAGAGTCGTCTTGGGTGTAGTGGACTCGATTTTGGAAGTTTGGACGTTGGGGAGGACGAGTCGTGTTCGGGTTAGAGCGTTGGGGTTAGGTGTTATTATTCCTAGCCCTATTGTTGTTGTATTCGCTCTTCCGACAGACGTCTATGGTATGCCCTACGTTCTTACAATATCGACACGTAGGTGGTGTAGAGTTGGACGACTGACCAATGTTGTGGACCATTGGTTTAGGACGATCTTGGGAATTAGAAGGTTTTCGTGAGTATCGATTTTGATAAGGGTTACGTTTTGATAGTAGCATTTGTATTTTTTCCTCGGATGTAGCATAGTTAATAGCTTCGTTGAGCGTAGAAGGACTTTTCATGCGAACTAGGTTGCCGATTTTGGGTATAAGACCCATTAGGAAAGAGTGTAAGGCTAGATCTTCCATAGCGGTAGTCTTCCCTGACAGCTCTGCTTTTTTCTTATTTGAAAGAGTGATTTCTGTAAGAATTTGAACGAGACACGTTTCAATTTTGATTGAGTATTGGCTGACCGACTCACCCAGCAATTGGTGAGTTTCTTGTAATTCACTGAGTAAGTGAGCGTAATGTTTACGCTCGCCGAATTGCGATTGTAAGAAAGAGCTAAGTGACTCCCAACTGTCGAAGTCTTTTATTGAAGCAGCGGATTCAGCTTTGCCCTCAAGCCGGCAAAGTATGAAATTTAAAAGGATTGGTTTTTGAGTTTGAAGCTAATCGATATGCGTTTTCGCAGTTATTTATAAAGAAATTTAGTTTATCGCGAGACCCATCGTAGGGTTTAATGAATTTGAATATGTGTATTAATATCGATACGGTCAAGGAGAACGGTTTCTTCCTTCTTTGTCGTCATTGTTCACAGCTAAAAATAGTACAAAGAAACACAGAAATACACAAAGACAATGGAAAGATATAGAACTTATAGTAAGAATTAGAACAAAGGGTTACTTAGATAGTACAAAGCTTGACTAAGATTTGGTATAGTGTTACAATGTAAGTAACAATGGAGTTTGTTGTAGCTCGATGCGGCGACGGTCGGGCGGCTGGAACTGATAACGATGTAGTACTGAGAATATGGGATTGTAACGCACTGTGTGGACTTTGTTCACTTTATGAATTTGGGCACTTTCAATTTTGAAATGGAATAATATAGCACTGCACTGGATAAAAATGTTTGCACTTACAGGACGCTGGCGACGATGATGAGGAGAATGAACATGGTCACCTCGTGTAGAGTTGGTATGTCCCTTCTTAGGAACCTGGAGCTCGGCGGCCTGTCTGCGGGCCACTCGGGGACTGGAACTCGGGACCTCGGGTGTTGTTCACCGCGCAGTATGCGGCGGATGGACGGTTCGAGAGATAGTGCGATTCTCGAACTACGGCGAATGCGATGCAGAGACGAATGCGAGACGGCGGAGTATTACCGGAGCGGGATACGGAGACGGACCGGGGATTTCTGAGGAATCCCTTTACGCTGCCACCAAATGTTACGCGGGACCGGGAAAGTGTCTTTTTAAAAAAAAGATATTTGAACTAGCTAAAATTATTTATTGGAACACGGTACACACACGTTATATTAGATATAGTAGAAACTGATTTAGAAATATAACTTAGAACTGGTACAAAGATTTAGGACCTGAGACTGGCACACTAAGGATATGGTAGAACTTTTCGCTTTAGATGATGGATGCAAACTAAGGTTGAAAGGGACTGAATGAATAAGGAAGGCAAAAGTGCTGACACGGAGATTTGGGCATTGGTAGGGACTTGTGATGAGTAGTATGGATAGGCAACTATGTTAGCATTTTAGGGTTCAAGAGGTGTTTGTAACAGAACGAAATGCAACAGTTTAGGTACAGTTACTTTACGTCGATTTTCTGTGAGAGGGTAGTACTTCCCCGGTCGAGCCGGGCCATTCATTTTTATGAGCCCGATATCACTGATACTCACTAAATAAAATTTTATGTCTTGTAACTTGACTCATAAAACATAATTTATGATTAGTCACGGAAAGTCACTTGTTGTATTTTTGCTATTTCTATTCTACGTAAATGGTTATGCATATTTTTACTTTGATAGTTGATCTTGGATATAAAATAAGATAGGAGAAAGGAAATTGATAACTTCTTGCAGGATTTTTTTTAAATAGTAATAGACGGCAAACGAGCAGACGGATCGCCTGATGGTAAGCTATTACCGCCGCCCATGGACACAAGTAACACCACAAGAGTCACAAGTGGGTTGCCGACCCTTGGGGTAAGGAAAAGGGATAGGATGAGAAGTGGGATGAGGGAGAAGGAATAGGGGATAGGGCCTCCGGCACTCTCACTCACCGAACGCAATGCAACAGTTTAGGTACTGTTACTTTACGTCGATTTTCTGTGAGAGGGTAGTACTTCCCCGGTCGAGCCGGCCCATTCATGCTGCAATCAGCATGGCTCTACTACAGGATTGGCAATTTCAAGGTTTACTTTGGTTGGACTATTACCTCACAAACCCATCGCGATAAAACGTTGACAGCGTCATAGATGAAAACAGCTACTCGAAAACCGTTAAGGTATCGAGTGGTACGTACCTATCTGGTGATCGTGGGTTTTATAGCAAATGTGATAATACCGTGGTTCGCTCTTTTTGGAAATTTTCTTGCAATATGCAATTTAGATTAACTATTATAAAAAAAATCCTTCTCCAGAAATAATCAAACTTGATATAAACAATTAATTGTGTATAGTATGTAGCAGATATTATATCACTCATGATACCATATTCCTGACAACATAGAAACATCTCAGTTAAATAGCGTTGAAACACATTACTAGTATTTACAGTATGGTGAATTTGTTTATCAAGTAAACATAATTAACTTATAGTAAGTAAATGAATAATAAGTGAAATAATAAAGGGGATAAAAGCAAGAGATGAGATAAAAGAAGAGCATTCTGTGTACTTATACTTTGCGTACATAGTTTCACTCGTGTTATTTATACAATCTCGTCGCACGCTTTATGTGTTCATAGTTCATTCTACTACTGAAAGTATTAAGCCAGAGTCCGGTATCAAAATTATGCAACTGGTATGGAGAATAATAACCCTTCTTTTTATGTCACATGAGGCAAATGTGCAGACGGTGTGGCCAGTGCGTTGCCGACGTTCATTAGAAAAGGAATAGGAGGTGGAGTGTTATTATGAAGCAGAAACAGAGAATGCGTCCTCCGGCGCTTGCACTCGACTACCAAAACGCTACAGGTACGGTACTTTACGTCGATCTTCTGTGGGAGTAGTGTTCTGTGGTAGTGCCTCCCCGGTCAAGTTGGCCAATTCCTGCTTAAATCAGCAAGGGTTTACTACTTCTTGCCTTCTCAATCAAAATTATATTTATTTTATATATATTTTCTGAAATATAGGGTATCTACTAGAGTACTACTAGTTCTACTATATTTATTATTATACTTGTATAGATGCAACTGCAGACTACTCACGAAATTGCTAACCTCAAATAAAAATATTGGAAAAGAAAGCAGCAAGCTGCACATTTTACATAGAAATTCTACACACGTTAATTTTCTGTATTATACCGATTGGGGCTAATTGGCTTCATAACAATTAGGAGAATTTATCGGCGCTAGACGCTAAAACAGATTGTTTTGGGAGCATGTTCGGTGCAGATATTTCCATATTTAACGCTCAAATGGGATACAAATTCAGTTCTACAAAGTAGAACGTTTAGCTCCGGTCTTTTTATACACTTTTCAGTATAAATTGACAACATATACAATTATAAAAACCAAAAATAATATTATTATACACTGTTCAAGATAAACACGCTCAAGACTTTGGTGCTTGTGTGTTTTAAGCGAATTAAATCGAACCACGAAAATTGTGTGGCTCTGTTGATATGTATCTTAGTATATTTATAGAGTGAAAACCGTAGTATTATTATACGATACCAAATTATGATGAAGCCGAAGAAAAATGTGGGCGTTTTCCGTCAGCCTACACAGGCTTATAAAGTTCTAACCTTTTGTACGTTCGCAATTTGTAGAGGTCTACAATGTCTTAAATTTAACATAACACTCAAATAGTGTATTTTTTGTGGACTTCAGTATGACTGTGTCATAATTAGGTGTTTTAAAGACATTTCAAGTTAAGGGAAATGATTGTGCTGGTCATGGCGAAAGAATTAAGTTAAATATACAGTAAATGACGTAACGATGATGTCACATGGTTCTTTTCAAACATTCAATTAATGGACACAAAGATCACCTCGACTCGAAACAACAATTTGTGGAGCACAAAAAGTGTATTATTATTAGTGTTATATAGTAGGTAGTATATAATAAGTTAAACATTTCAACCATCCTCTTATATAATCATTACTATTAATAATTGGCCAGTAAAAATTTGTCAGATTCCTCGTCAGTTGACTGCCCCATTTGGTAGATTAAGATAGCGCCAACGTTACGTGACCACAAACTCCGAGGTAACTATGTATATGTTACAGCCAAAGTAAAAAATCCAGATATTATTTATAATATCTAGCCATTATAAATACCTAATATCAACTCAATTTGGACAAAATAAATTGACACTGAATTAATCATATTAACTACTTACTTTATATAACATATTAGTACTCTTGGATAAGGTAATAATATAATAAGTGAAGTACTGGTACAGTCGTTTAGGCAGTAAGAGCTACGAGACCAATTTAAAATATTGAACGACGAGAAAGTATCGATGTGATTGATAATGTGTGAGGATGACCAGATTCTTCTTTTGTTTATGGATATGTGGTGGACCGCAGGATGCAATACTTCAGTACAACACGCATGTTGTTTCCGACCAGATATACTTGTTAAACAAAAAAATGTGTTAAGTCGATTTTTTACTACTGCGGGACCCTAGTGGTCCCGCAGTAGTAAAAAATCGACTTAAAATCATGTCCATTTCGTAAGTTAATTTACAGTAAATACTTTAATTTACACGAAATTAGTTTTTTATTTAATTTAGTTACCTACTTCTATGCATACATATCTATGGGTCATTGATGGGTATTTTTGTATTTGGATTGCCCTATGTTTTGTATTTTTCTACAGTGATATAAGCGCAGCGCATAGTGAAGAGACAGAATAAATATAAGCACCACCAAAAATAATTGTTTTTAGTCTGGATACTATCGGACACTACATTTTTACTGTTTGTGATGTTCCCTTAAAAAGAATTATATTGTCAATTCATAGTAGCAATATGAAACCATGGTTAAGTATCAACAGTATGAACATAACTGCCGCGAAACAACCATAACCCACCTCAAATTAATCCTTGCAAGTAAAATTATACGATCATTAAACTATCACATCGTGTAATCGTATAGAATGATAGCAGTCACGTTTACACAGGAGTTTAGACAGGAGGCTCAAAGTGATCTAATTAGAACGGTATAGACGCCGTTGTGATTGCGAGCCCTGTTTAACAACTGCTAAACTCTGTTAAGTTCGAGTAAACTGCGACAAAGACAATTCAAATGACGAGTGAACAGGTACACTCCGACATAAATACAGACATATTTATCAAATAAATGGAAACATAAATTGATATTATATGACTTTTTATATCATCATTATCATCATCATCGTCCTAGCGTTATCCCAGTTCCATCCAATACTCCCGTCTTGGAAGTATCGATTTGATAGAATATTAGCCTTTTCACGCGGCGACTGCAGTATGGTCGCTACCGCATATAAAAATAATATTGTATAGTACATTTAGAAAGTTGCTTATAATGTCGATTTGTGTAATCGGCTGCCCATCCGAGCCCCCGCCATGAGCGATCTGTTCCTCACTTGATTATAATTGTAACACATCAAAAGCCAGTTCTTAATTTACTGTTTTTAATGAGTTTATTAAATGAATCTAAACTTTTTAATACCAAGTAGCACACCAATCTAAAACACATTTGTTTCATCGCTACTATTAATTACAGCCATTTTAAAAATGTTTTAAATATTTTTGCTGAGATAGTCTGCCTTTGAAGTTATTTCCTTTAGCAGCGTGTTGTTTTCCTGCCAGATTTTGTCGAGAGACGAGAGACCAAGTGCTGAACGCTGACTTAGAAGACCGTTATTACTATTATAATGCGATTTAGATGTCATTTATGTGGAGTATATATCTGGTATCGATTAGCATGCAATTACAAACTTCCATGGCTACCGGTTCGCATCAAATAGCACTACCTACTTAGCAGAGAACTTGTAACTCAAGAAAAGAAACCATATTCCAACGTAATTGATCTGCAATCTACTTCTTTATTTGATTTTCTTTTCGTATGTCTGTGTTGCCAGCTCTGGTATCTGATATCATTATTGGTTAATCTGGTTTAAGAGGCCTCCGCTTAAACCAGAACTCCAGGCTCGAAGGCCTCCGACATGTCCTAACGATTCCTATTCCTGAGTGGGACTAGACCCGGGAGCACCGCGTTAAGTGTCTGCCGAAAGGTACCGCAATGATGCAAAAACCACAGTAATCACCACATTTTTACAAATAGGTAGATAAACATCATTTTCATTTTAGTATCAATCACCCATCCTAATGGTGCCTCCTATGAACATTGCTTAACTTTGCCGACTTGCCGTACTTATTCGTAATAAGCACGGCAAGTCAAGTCACGGCATACGCTTGCTCGATATAACAAATTTATAAGGCCCCCCATAACAACAAACGGTACTGTGCATATCGGTATAGTGCCGTATTTGCAGCGGCGAAATGATTTAAGACAGTCGCTCTTTATCTGAGTGATGAATACGGGAGCCGCACGCGATTCTTTGTGCAACAATGTTGCCGCGATCTATCAGCCGTTGTCTACATTCTGTTGTTGTGATTCTCGTGTTTTTGTTATTTTGAAACGTTTTTTTAATACGTGAGCCTGTTTTATTTTATGTAAAACGAGAAAGTAATACTGGGAATTATGATTTTACTAGACACCTAAACGTTCCTCAGGAATCACTCTATCTATTAATGAAAACCATTCAAAACTCAGTTCAGCAGCTTTTGAGTTGATCGCGTGCATACATCATCATCATCATATCAGCCTTTAATAGTCCACTGCTGGACTAGGCCTCTCCTTTGAAAGGAGGAATTGGCCTACTATATCACGCTGGCCAAACGGGTTGGTATAGGGTTTGTATCAAGTTTTCCTTCTCTTGCAGTTTTGTTCTCTGCATAATGTGCTCCCTCTGTCGGCTCTTACGACACCCATGGGATGATATGGGGTGGTGACATTTCGTATTCTTAATCCGTCACCACACGGACAAACGGACGTGCATACAAACAGACAGAAATAAAAGGGAACTTAATCTGTATATATAAAAAATCTTGCGTCACTGACTTACTGACAGACATGATGGTTCCTTGGACACCGTAGGGGTGCAGAAGGGATTTTACTGAAATTACCACGGGATCGAGAAAAAGTCGTTAAATTATAAAAATGTGCGGGTGTAGCCGTATAGCATTTTTGTAAAAATATCAAAGATAACTTCTATTTTCGTATATCTTGTGAACTGCGCTCCATAAATTATCATTTTATCATGTGGTATTCCTAGAAGCGTTCTAATTGCAAGCTATGCTACGTCCAACACACAAGGCTATGTGGCGTCATGTTAGAATAAATTTCGCGTCCTTTTGAGGACGTAAAGATTCATATTAAAAGAGTAGTATGTTTTAAATGTCCGTGTTAGATATCAAATGAATATGATTACAAGTAAATAGGTTTTGGCCTTGGAGGAAGCCTATTTCTAGCAGAGGGCTACAGGCCGAAGTGATGATAAAATTTGTTTCGATTCATTCATTTTTAGTCGGAAATGATGGCGATTGCATTTGTAGGATATCAAGCTATAGATTACGATCAAAAACAAAAATGTCACATCTTAATCAACAAGTTAACGAGTTAAACCGGTATATAATGAGGTAAGATATGTTACTCCATTGCGTTACATAAGCGTGATTCTTATGAAAGCACACAAAATTATTATTGTGTTTACATACGGTTTCAGATATGCTTAAAACCTACTTGTAAAATTTTGCATAAATGACAATATTTAACGTTATTTTCAATTTAATTGGGAAAGAGTATTCTGTCGCCTGAAAATACATAACCAGACTCCTTGTTGCTAATGTAGAACTCTTAATATGATGACTTATGAAATGCCTCAAGCTTAGTCTGCCTTGGCGGCATATTAACCAACGATATGCAAGCCGATCTGTGAACATAATAATGGTAGCTAGTCTCTGGATCGCCAGCGCATCTTCACATTACACTATAATGTTTGGGATAATTACTAGACTAGATAAAATTTAAATTTTTAGCAGGTTCTGAAATGCACTATGTTCAAATACTATCTAAACCGCACAGAATCAAAATACAATACGCTCGTATCTCTTTAAAATGTCTCCATAACAAAGATTATTTCATATCTCAGTTCTCTTGCAGCGCAAAAGGATGGTTCTTTCGTTTCAAAGTACAGTCTCGCTAAGCGATTACGCCCTGTGCAAAGTACTGTTTAAGGGTCTCATATCTGACACTGTCGCTGCAAATTTTCTCTCTTTATAATATTTCAGCATAAAAATTGATGTGTTTTTGTAAAATTGTTTTCTGGCCTCTGTTTGGACGTACGCGGAAAATACGCTATTCAATAGCTGGGTTTTTGGGTAAATTGATGGCTACCCTTTAGTTATATGATAAAGATATGAATTTATGACTTTTGGATAGAAAAATATGTAATGTGAGCAAAATATAAAAATATTGTTTACTTGGGCACGCAGTAAAATACAAAGCTTTATGGATATTAAGATGCTCTTCAAATCATATCGTCTCCATTATGCTAAGAGTTTAGAATTCCTACGTATGGTGCTAATGGTCTTTACAAAAATGAAATGTCTCTTTATTCCGTATAATTTTTATGTGTTTACGAAACGCCAATTATTTATCCTTCCACTTTCTCATTATTACGCTCAGGCTTCTTATTTCATACTGGCAAAAATATACTCATTTACATAACATAGTTCAAAATGTTAACCAAACCCTTTAAATCAATCGGATAGTTGTTTCACACAATTCACTTGAGTGAAGAAATTACGTGCTACCATCAATGTTCTGAGAGCCAATTAGTTGATCGTTCAATGTTTTAGAGTAACTCGCGCCGTTGCCTGCCAGATAGTCTGCCAGATTGCCACCCAGATTGGCTTTGAAATAATATGCCGTTGTCTGTTTGTTAATTTTCTGGATTATACCGATTGGGGCTAATTGGCTTCATAACAATTAGGAGAATTTATCGGTGCTAGACGCTAAAACAAATTGTTTTAGGAGTATGTTCGGTGCAGATATTTCCATATTTAATGCTCAAATGTGATACAAATTTAGTTCTACAAAGTAGAACGTTTAGCTCCGGTCTTTTTATACACTTTTCAGTATAAATTGACAACATATACAAGTATAAAAACCAAAAATAATATTATAATACACTGTTAGATAAACACGCTCAAGACTTTGGTGCTTGTGTGTTTTAAGCGAATTAACTCGAATCAAGAAAATTGTGTGGCTCTGCTGATATTCATCTTAGTATATTTATAGAGTTAAAACCGTAGTATTATTATACGATACCAAATTATGATGAATCCGAAGAAAAATGTGGGCGTTTTCCGTCAGCCTACACAGGCTTATAAAGGTCTAACATTTTGTACGTTCGCAATTTGTAGAGGTCTACAATGTCTTTAACTTAATATAACACTCAAATAGTGTATTCTTTGTGGACTTCAATATGACTGTGTCATAATTAGGTGCTTTAAAGACATTTCAAGTTAAGGAAAATGATTGTGCTGCAGAAAATGAAGTAACGATGATGTCACATGGTTCTTTTCAAACATTCAATTAATGGACACAAATATCACCTCGACTCGAAACAACAATTTGTGGAGCACAAAAAGTGTATTGTTATTAGTGTTATATAGTAGGTAGTATATAATAAGTTAAACATTTCAACCAACCTCTTATATAATCATTACTATTAATAATTGGCCGGTAAAAAATAGTCAGATTCCTCGTCAGGTGACTGCCCCATTTGGTAGTTTAAGATAGCGCCAACGTTAAGTGACCACAAGCTTCGAGGTAACTATGTATATGTTACAGCCAAAGTAATAAATCCAGATATTATTTATACTATCTAGCCATTATAAATAATATCAACTCAATTTGGACAAAGTAAATTGACACCAAATTAATCACATTAACTGCCTACTTTATATAACATCTTAGTACTCTTGGATAAGGTAATAATAAAATAAGTGAAGTGCTTGCTTGTAAAGTTTTATTTTAACCAGTTCGATTAACTAGGAGAACCATTTGAATAGGTTATGTTAAGTTTTCTTTTGACCCTGCACCTAAAAATAGCAGCCCTGCGACTGCCAAACTGCTGGTGTCCAAGACACGGTTATTGAACCCCCCCACCACGACAAGGTGGAGATCCCACAGCGGGGAAATGATTGTTACCCGTTTTTTTGTGTCGGATTGGTAAATCCTCATGGAGTCCCTCCGCCCTGGGGGAAGGGCGAAGGGGGTCTGTCAGACTCTTAAAGGCCATAAACCTATCCGTGTTCCTCATGTACCCCTGTGTCGGAGGGTCGGGTATCGCCGAAGCATTCATCGCTACCCCCCGACAGGTATTGGGCCGCCAGATGGTCAGGCGGGCTCCGAAAACCCTCTCTGTGATGGGTGAAGGTGTTGGGCTCCGCTGCCAAAACACCCAGCGGCCGCAGAGGATAGGGAGGACGGCAACCTGGCAACACCGCATCTCCTCTTCCTCTGCGGCCCCACCGCGACGCAACAATGGGGTGCCCACATTTGGCCGCGGGAGATAGGGTGCGCGGCAACGCAACACCGACACGCCTCTCCTCCTGCGATCGCGCCCGACTGTGAGGAACAGACAGAACTGTCCCCCGCACCTGCACTTTTGGACGCATCCTGCGCAGGCCCCTCCAAGCCCACGCGGAGCGTCCGCTCCCGGGATCTCTCTTAGCTTCACCGCGGGTGTCGAAGCCACGGTTACTGAGCCCCCTACCACGACAAGGTGGAGATCCCACAGCGGGGAAATGATTGTTACCCTATGCTTTACATATATATCTATAACTTCCTTTTGATATCCAATTTACGACCAAAGTACGCTTCAACCATTTAATAAGCTTAATTATTTAAAAATGAAGGTAGAAATTGCAGGGATTGCATCAGCCGTGGTCATGGGATGTTAGTCATGTGCACAGCTGCTGTATAACACATCGTAATAAATTAAAGGCATTTTCTGTTTTCACCATACTAAAGTAGGGAAAAAATATGCGTCTTCTACTAAATTCATATGCTTGTACATTTTTGTCGTTTTTATACTCAGATTGAATTTTAATCAATGTATCTAATTGGGAAACCATAAATGATTAAATATTTTCATAGAAGTTTGGTTATAATAATAGTAAAACACGTGACTTAGCTAGATCTTATGCATTTATAAGTATGTTAGTGCTTGCTTTCTCAACACAATTTACTCATTTTATTTTCACGCCGAGTCTGTCGCTTACTGACACAAAATGAATAAAGAGACTTATATATTACTAAACTCAACTTATTCGCTTTTCTTTTGAACGCTTACGCGCCTTAAATCCAGCTTATCTTAGTACCGAATTATCACATAGTTGATATTTTAATTCTTTTTTATGATACAGGCGACAAACGAGCATAATAATGGATAGCCTGATGATAAGCGATAACCGCCGTGCTGAACGCTTGCATCACCAGGCGAGTCACAAGTGTGTTACCAGCCTCGGAATGAGCAAAGGAATAAGAGGAGTTTCAGGATGAGCGAAAGAGAAAAAGGGAATGGAGCCTCCGGTCTTCTCTCTAACCAAACGGCACGCAACAGCGTAGATACTGTAGCTCTACGTCGATATTTTGTGAGAGGGTAGTACTTCCCATTCCAACCGACCTATTTATGCTAAAATCAGCAAGGCTCTACTACCTGTAAAACAAAATACAGAAAGCCACCTAGATTCGGCACAAGAGCTTGTGGATTATGTAAATTATTGAGGATCAAACCAGAATACAGTAATGAAGCGTCCACTTGAATCACTTTACTAACAAATTATTTCTTTTTATTCCTTGTATTTGCCGTACATAAAAGACCATATAGGAATTTAAACTTTCGTGATCACTATAATTACTTTGTACTGTTCCTACGGGTTCCATAAATCGGAAAAACTTAAATCACGAGCTGACGTAGTGAGTACAGTGTGTCGCGATCGAGTACAGTGTGAGAGTGAAAACGGTGATAGTGGTTGTGCGCGCAATAAACGAGTAAGGAAGCGGGTAGACCGGTTCACTTGTTTATAACTTTCATCCACCCGCAATACTTCAGTACATCCGTGAACATGGCGCTTGCAACAGTGCCGAAATATCGGTTACTCAAAACAAAGGTACGTGGTATATATCCCGTAGGAACAGTACAAAGTAATAAAAGACCATATTTAAGAGTACGATTCGCGTCATTCGTTTGCTTTAACTCGCTGTGAAAGGAATAAATATTGTATATTAATGTACAATAAATCATTAAATTTATTTTTAAGGTATCCATTGCGCTTTCAATGAATCCTGTGTCTTAAAAGATTATGTTGATATAGATTTTCAATCAAAGGTTAGGGTGCTTGTACACGGCGCATGTAGCTTGAGCATGTTGAG
Organism: Euclidia mi; assembly: GCA_944739405.2. Classification (NCBI taxonomy): domain Eukaryota; kingdom Metazoa; phylum Arthropoda; class Insecta; order Lepidoptera; family Erebidae; genus Euclidia; species Euclidia mi. The sequence goes on along the minus strand of OX123189.2, from coordinate 26,137,275 downwards.
GCACTTGCGCATTAAACATATCCTTTAAAACAATGTGCGGGTCCAGCGACTCGAGCATGTACCAAAGCGAGCCACCCGCGCAAGTAATTCGCGTGCTCTGCGACGCGCGCGGGTCACTCGCGCATGTTATCTGTTAAAATTACATTTTTAACACATGATTTTAAAATAATTTTCGTTCGTCGAGACATTTGACGCGATTCAAGTCATAAAGCTACCGCGCGAATAGCATGCACATGTAGCTCTTGACCACGAACAAATAACTTGTACATAGGTACAGCTTGTGCAAGTAGCCCGCGTCTTTACTTGCTCCAGTTATTTGCACCATGTACAAGTACAAGCGAGTAACTTGATCAAGTAGCTTGCGCATATTACCCACGCGTGTAACCCGCACCTTTACTTGCTCCAGCTACATGCACCGTGTAGAAGCACCCTTACAAAGTGTGGTACGAACGCAGTGCCAAACGCTACTGGTACAGTCGTTTAATCAGTAAGAGCTACTTGAACAATTTAAAATACTGAATGACGAGAAAGTGTCGTTGCGGTTGATGATGTGTGTGGATGAACTTCTCGTTGTGTGTAGCCACCGCAGGATGCAATGTTTTAGCATCACACGCATGTTGCTTCCGACCGGATATCCTTGTTAAATACAAAATTATGTTAACTAAACTAACTGTCGAATTTTTACTACTGCAGGACCACTGTCCAGCAGTATTAAAAATTCGACTTATAACCATGTCCATTTCGTAACTTAATTTACAGCAAATTTTTATTTCATATAATGTAACTACATTAGATATGCATATAAGTAACTACTTATATGCATATCTATGGGTCATTGGTTGTTATTCTTACATTTTTATTGCACTATATTTTGTATTTTTCTACAGTTATATCGAATAGCGCAGTATATAGTGAAGTGACAGAATAAATTTAAAGGCCTACAAAAATAATTGTTTTAGTCTGGATACTATCGGACACTACATTTTTACTGTTTGTGATGTTCCCTTAGAAATAATTTGTCCTGTTTATAAAGCCAATTCATAGGAGCAACATGAAACCATGGTTAAGTATCTACAGTATGAACATAAGTGCGACGAAACAACCATAACCCACCTCTAATTAATCCTTGCGAGTAAAACTATACGTTTATTAAACTACCACATCGTGTAATCGAATATAATGATAGCAGTCACGTTTACAGCATTAGACAGGAGGCTCGAAGTGATCTAATTGGAACGGTATAGACGCCGTTGTGATTGCGAGCTCTGTTTAACAACTGCTAAGCTCTGCTTAGTGCGAGTAAACCGCGACAAAGACAATTCATATGACGAGTGAACAGGTACACTCCGACAGAAATACAGACATATTTATCCAATAAATGGATAGATAAATGGATATTATATGACTTATTATATCATCATTATCATCATCATCGTCCTAGCGTTATCCCAGTTCCACCGTTTCCCGTCTTGGAACTCATTTTTCGCTTGCTAGTATAGATTTGATAGAATAATAGGCCTTTTAGCACGACTGCAGTATGATCGCAACCGCATATAAAAATAATATTGTATAGTACATACATACATAGACTCACGCCTGTTTCCCGGAAGGGTAGGCAGAGACTACGGAGCGCCATTTGCAACGATCTTGACATATCTCTCTTGCTTCATTCACTCCCATCAGATTCCTCATGCATGCTCTATTCATATTGTATAGTACATTTGTAAAGTTGCTTAAAATGCCGATTTGTGTAATCGGCTGCCCATCCGAGACCCGGCCATGAGCGATCTGTTCCTCACTTGATTATAATTGTAAGCCATCAAAAGCCAGTTCTTAATTTACTGTTTTTAATGAGTTTATTATATGAATCTGAACTTTTTTATACTAAATAGCACACCAATCAAAAACACATTTGTTTCATCGCTACTCTTAATTGCAGCCATATTAAAAATGTTTATGGGGTATGATAGGATTACAGTCGAAATGCTGAAGGCTGGACAGGGCATCATAGTTAGTCAGCTGCAGCGTTTATTTAACTTGTGCTGGAGCACCGGCCGAGTACCTGATGACTGGGCCACAGCAGTAGTTGTGCCCCTTTATAAAGGAAAAGGCTCGCAACAAGACTGCAATAACTATAGAGGCCTTCTCAGCATTGTTGGCAAATTGTATGCGAAGATTGAAAGAGTTATGAAAGTAACCGACAAGAAAATATGGGATGTACGAGCGGGATTCCGAAAGGGTATGGGGTGTACGGATCAAGCTTTTCCTTGCGATGCATAGTCGAGAAATTTTTGGCCAAAGGTCGAAAGGTCTACTGCGCATTCATAGATTTGGAAAAGGCTTATGATAAAGTGGTGAGGAATGAAATGTGGTCGGTACTGTCGATGTATGGGGTGAACAGCAGCCTCATTCGAGCTCTGAAATCCCTTTATGAGGATTCTAGAGCTTGTGTGAGGATAAACGGGGCATACACTGACTGGTTTACCATCAACACAGGTGTTAGACAGGGATGTGTAGCGTCGCCGTGGCTGTTCAACCTCTTCATGGACAGTTGTTTGCAAGATTTGAAACATAGTGATTGTGGATTAAGGATGAATGAGTTACTTGTCAAATGCCTCCTTTATGCTGATGATCAGGTTATACTTGCGTCTTCAGCGGAGGAGTTGCAGGTGATGGTAACAATCATGCATGGTGCGTTAGAGAGGAAAAGAATGAAAGTGAATGTAAGTAAAACGAAAGTTATGGTTTTTGAAAAGGAGGAATGCGTTACGGCTTGTAATGCTATGATCGATGGAGAGCGAGTGGAGCAAGTGAATGAGTTTGTATATTTAGTTACACTGTTTACAAGAGATGGTAAGAATGTAGAAGATATTGAAAGAAGAGTTAATGCACGTAATAGAGTGAATGGAGCTCTGAAGGCGTTAATGAATAGCCAAAACGTGTCCAAGAAGGCACGTTTGGCTGTGCATAGAGGGGTGTTAGTACCTACTCTTATGTATGGTAGTGATAGTTGGGTATGGCAGAGGAGTCATGAAAGTAGAATAAATGCTGTAGAAATGATAGCACTGAGAAGTATGTGTCGTGTTTCTCTGACTGACAGAGTAAATAATTGTGTGATAAGAGAGTGTTGTGGGGTAAAAGAAGATGTAGCGACAAGCATCGAGAAAGGTATGCTAAGATGGTTTGGGCACGTGGAGAGGATGGATGACGAAAGACTGACCAAGCAGATATATAAGGCAAGTGTGGAAGGGACAGGACGAAGGGGAAGACCTAGGCGGACGTTCTCTGACCAGATCGGAGACATCCTAAAACAGGACAGGTGAGAAGTACCCTGAACAGAAGAGCATGCATGAGGAATCTGCTAGGAGTGAATGAAGCAAGAAAGATATGTCAGGATAGTTGCAAATGGCGTTCCGTAGTCTCTGCCTACCCCTCCGGGAAACAGGCGTGAGTCTATGTATGTATGTATTAAAAATGTTTTAAATATTCTTGCTGAGATAGTCTGCCTTTGAAGTTATTTCCTTTAGCAGTGTGTTGTATTACTGCCAGTTTTTGTCAAGAGACGAGAGACCAAGCACTGACCGCTGACTCAGTAGACCGTTATTACTATTATAATGCGATTTAGGTGTCATTTGTGTGAAGTATATATCCGGTATCGATTAGCATGCAGTCACAAACTTCCATGGCTACCGATTCGCTTCAAATAGGTTATACCTACTTAGCAGAAAACTTGTTACTCAAGAAAAGAAACCATATTCCAACTTAATTTATCTGCAATCTACTTCTTTATTTCATTTTCTTATCGTATGTCTGTGTTGCCAGTTCTGGTATCTGACATCATTATTGGTTAATCTGGTTTAACAGGCCGCTCGAAGGCCTCCGACATGTCCTAACGATCCCCATCCTGGGACTAGACCCGGGAGGCCGGGAGCACAGCGTTAAATGTCTGCCGAAACACGGTACCGCAATGATGCAAAAACCACAACAATGACCACATTGTTACAAATACTTAGATAAATATCATTTTCATTTTAGTATCAATCACCCATTCATATGGTGCCTCCTATGAACATTGCTTAACTTTGCCGATATTACGAATTAGTACAGCAAGTCAAGTCACGGCATATACTTTACTCGATATAACACATTTATAAGGTCCCCCTAAACAACAAACTGTACTGTTTTCGGTATAGTACCGTATTTGCAGCGCCGCCGCCGCAATGATTTAAGGCAGTCGCTCCTTACCTGGGTGATAAATACGGGAGCCGCACGCGATTCTTTGGCAACAATGTTGCCGCGATCTATCAGCCGTTGCCTACATTCTGTTGTTGCGATTATCGTGTTTATGTTATTATGAAACGGTTTTTAATACGTGAGCCATTATTCTATTTTATGTAAAAAAAAAATTAAGTAACAATGGGAATTATGATTTTACTAGATTTTGCCTGCAGCTTCGCGCGCGAGAATTATACACCTAAACGTTCTTCAGGAATCACTCTATCTATTAAGAAAAACATTCAAAACTCAGTTCAGCAGCTTTAGAGTTGATCGCGATCATACAGACAGACAGGAATAAAAGGGGACTTAATCTGTATATATAAAAAATCTTGCATCACTTACTTACTGACAGACATGAAGGAACAATTCCTTGGGAACCGTAGGGGTGCACGGGATCGAGAAAAAGTCGTTAAATAATAAAAATATGCATGCGTAGCCTGCATTTTAATAAAAAGTATCAAAGATGACTTCTGCTTTCGTATATCTTGTAAACTGCGTTCCATAATTTAGCACATGCGGTATTCCTAGAAGCGTTCTGATTGCAAGCTAGGATACCTCCGTCACACAAGGCTGTATGACGTCATTTTAGATTAAATTTCGCGACCTTTTGAGGACGTAAAGTTTCATATTAAAACAGTAGTATGTTTTAAATGTCCGTGTTAGATATCAAATGGGGATACGTAACTGCTAAGTCCCTTTCAAAGCATATCATTTTATTAAATATGTTTTGGGCTTGAACGCGATAAACTCAAAAATACTGAACGGAATTTGAAACCGCGAAAGTATATTATTATTTAAAATAAAGATGAACTATTATATTATATGTGAATACTGATATGGAAAATGTTATCATTTTCCATATCAATGTTTACATATCAGCCTTAAACGAACCATTTTCAAATGAAGTTGGTATTAACACCACACAGTATCAAAATATAATACGCTCGTATCTCTTTTAAAATGTCTCCATAACAAAGATTATTTCATATCGCAGCTCTCTTGCAGCGCAAAAGTATGGTTCTTTCGTTTCAAAGTACAGTCTCGCGAAGCGATTACGCTCTGTGCAAAGGACTGTTTAAGGGGACTCATATCTGACACTGTTACTGTGCTAATTTTCTCTCTTTATAATATTTCAGCGTGAAAATTGATGGTGTTTTTGTAAAATTGCTTTCTGGCCTCTGTTTGGATGTACGCGGAATATACGCTATTCAATAGCTGGGTTTTTGAATCAATTGGATGGTTACCCTTTACCTGTATCATAAGGATATGAATTTATGGCTTTTAGATAGAAAAATATGTATTGTGAGCAAAATATAAAAATACTGTTTACTTGTACACACAGTAAAAGACAAAGCTTTATGGATATTTAGCTGCTCTTTAAATCATATCGTCTCCATTATGCCATGAGCTTAGAATTCCTACGTATCATATGTATCATCATCACTGGTACTTATGGTAACATGCTACTAATGGTCTATACCAAAATGAAATGTAATTTTATTCCGTGTAAACTTTTAGCTGATTATCCTACCACCATCCTATTAATCCGTTAGGGCTTCTTATATCATCATCCTCCTAGCGTTATCCCAGTTTCAACCTGGGGTCCGCTTACTAGTCTAACCGGCTTTGACTGAATATTGGCTTTTCCACAGCGCGACTGCCTGCCTGACCTCCGCAACCCAAAGGGATAGTGATATTCAATGGTTAAAAAATAAGACTATAGTGTCAGTTTATTAAGAAGGTACTGACGCCCATTAACGACTGTCAGAGATCTTCATGACAACCAGGACCGACGGCTTGACGGAGCAAGCGATAATTAACGATTCAATACGAACAGAACTCCGAAAAATCATTGGTGCGCGCCGTGGATTCGAACCCGATACCCTCTGCATGGCACGGTATCTCCACTAGGCTATCGCTGCCGGTTGGTATCTTCACTAGGCTATCGCTGCCTAAGGCTTCTTATATAATACTGGCAAAAATATACTTCACTTACATAACATAGTTTAAAATGGTAACCGAACCTATTCAATCAATCCACGGATAGTTGTTTCTTTCGACATGTTTATACGTATTGTAAAATAACAATTCAGCGCCACCCTATCCAGACACTGCCTAATGTTTACTTTATACCACTTACTACAAAAACGAGGAATCGTTTCTGTGTGCACTGTATTGTTTTCATATCACACGGCCCCGAGTAAAACGTGAAAACATGTCGACACAAAAGATATCTCAGTGGCGATAGCGAGTCATTGAGAGTATTTAACTGATGTCCCATTGTGCTGTAAATCTGTTCTTTTATTATTTGTGTTAGAATACAAAGTGGATTCTTCAAACGAACTCTTATAGCCAAAGCTGAGATCGTGTAATAAGAAAAGGATGTCATTTTATGCTGCTGTGCTCGTGCTACAATGGTTAGCGGAGTGTGATTTGCAGATTCGTTGTAAACCTTAAGAAGGTGATAGACGGGGTCGCTTAGAAGAACGTAATTAGTAAGTTTTGAAGGTCTATAGCTGAGATAGACGGAGGCCGACACGCAAGGCGGGCCAATCCAAGCTGTGGCTATATTATACTAACGCAGTCCCCGTGACTCCATAGTTCACTAAGTGTCGTAAAATAATACCACAGTGGTTTTAGTAAGTAGGTCCAACCGACTCTTAAGGAGTCTCACACACTTTTGACGAGCCAAGCCATCCAATTTGGCCCGAAGCAAAATTGTATAATATAGCGCGATTCTGCGTCGGCTTCTGTCCCAGCGCACGCGTAATACTGATGACATTAGCAGTATTTTATCACGACTGACAGATAGACTCTGAACTTTTACAATATCAATTTACCTATTGTATTAGCTAAAAGTTGTCACGTTTTAAATAACTTTTTTTAAAGTTGACATCATGTTCGGGTGATAAAGGTGTGTATGACTAATATTGACACTATTTAATTTATTAGATATGGCCATAATACTAGATATAGACATTGGATATCATTTACATGATAAGCATTATTTGTAGTTTACCAAATCTACGGACTCAACAAATTATTAAGTATTTGCAGCATTTTCAATCTTAAAGCATCTCAAGCACAATATTCAGAAAAATTACCAAACAATATTACAAAATGACGGCATCACATTTTAATACGAAATCGTTCAAGCGCAGCTGTCGGTTCCACACTACGCCTCAATAACACTCTCTTACACTTTGTCTTATATAAATTCACGTCGTCGCGTCGCGGGAATATTAGGAAATGTGCCGGCAGATTGAAACGTTATAATGTTGTATTAGCTTCTGTGTTGTTCTTACAGTGTATTTTATATTTCGCTGAGCTCACCGAGTAAAAGGTGTGATTTCAATATTCATATTATATTGGGCGACATATCAAGTAACATTTCAACGATCCTTGACGCTGGAGATTGGCGTTGACTACACATTAAATAGTTTATTATGTGTAGTGAAGCTAGTAAATAAACACTTCGAGTAATTGATTTAAAAGTTATTTGGTTTGCACGAATACTTTCCGTGTACAAATTTCGCGTCTAAAATAATACGCGAAGAACACTGGATGGCCATCAACCTAAAACCATGCGCAACAAATAACGATACACCTTTTTTTCCGTGGATAAAACTACAAATTTTTGCGGCTGCTGCACATCTACCAAAATTGAATAGTTCTTTACAATGTAGGTACGTTAAAAATCGTAAACAAATCGCCTCAACCGTACTTACAAAAATAAAAGCAATCGTTTCCCTAAAGAAAATGTTTATATAAACAAACTAACAAAAAGTACTCCACAACTTTCAATTGTCGAAAAGATCTGCCAACTTGAAACTAGCTCTCGGGATGCCTTAATATTTGCTACAATGTTACAAATTTGTAGCAATGACGCTAACATTCTGCCACTGGATATTATTACAAACAATGTGGTTTTTGTTCACTTTGTTCGTCCAATTTGTTAATTAGTCGGTATGGTCTTGTTTATATTGAGCTGTATATTCCACATCGAGCAAATATCTTCAGAATAATGCAGGAATGAATATTAAATATTTAAATCAAATAATTCAGATATCAGACAGGTCTACTATTAGAACCTAAGACCTATTGGACTTTTTATTGATTTTCTTCAGTTTTGTGGAAAAAATTAGAACCTTTTCAAAATCAAGTAGGCTAAACGCAAGTAAGCATATACAATTTTTGGGTTATTGAGTTTTTCTGTCACGAAATTCTCAGTAGCAGCACGGAGTCTGGAAATGTGCCCGGTACGGCAAAAGGCTCGCCCCTTATTACGTGGGACTAAAGTATATCTGGCGAAAAGTGGGTGTAGAAATACACCTCTGCATACCTCTTCGGGGTTATAGGCGTGAGACTATGTATGTATGTAAACAATTTTTGTTACACATTCCACAGCTTTCTTCAGCTTTTAACGTTAAATTGGAACATTTTCAATATCAAGTGCCAAATGCATGTTAAATACTGCAGCTCTATGAAAAATCAATGGCTTTCCAAGCAAAGGCTAGTACTGAATAAACATAAAGCTCTTTGTATATGTACAGTCTAAATAAAAGCCGACTCAGATACTCATCAAAACACACACAGAGTACGAAGTGTTTTTGCTTTTTCACGTTCGTTCGAAAGCCATTATTAGGCCATTGCGGGTGTATTTCCTACATGAAAGCCTTAATGAAAAAGTAATTGAGTTTAGCTCACATTCCGTCACAGTGTACGTCACTGTAGCTGTTGCTAGTGTTTGTGTTAGGAAGGGTTTCTTATACAAATAAGACGTTCTTGTATTCGTTTATGCAATGTGCTATTTTGAACTTATTTCTGGAAATACTGCGCTCTTTTTAGTCAATCCTTCTTGCTGCGATATAGGTCATTAGAATGGTGAGTACACCTATTTACTTGTAACATAATAGGGAGCCACTCTGATGTCGCTCGCTCTTTCAGGAACCAAACTTCAAGAACCACGACTCTTAGTTACCACATGAACATGAAGCATTACTTTGTAAGGCTCAAGCACTCACATGCTTCTGTATTTGCTGCCAGGAACATTGTATCATTGGGAATGATCACATGTATTCCTGAAGAAAGGCAAATACTTGTGATGCTGCCAGCATGTGGCAAGAGACAATTCTCTGTGAAGCGAACTGCATATTCGTCACTCTAATCTTGTAGAAAACGTGTAATTTGTTGCTACACACAGCAAATCATTCTTCGTAGGAAATTCTGTATTTCATGTAGGCGTGTGCGAGATAAGAGAATGAAAAACAATACTTCAGTCGTAAAGCATGGACGGCGAAATTGTTATCGTAAATAGAGTGGAGGTGCCATGCCAGAATACATTGTAACCATTGTAGGCATAAACAGATATCAAAACTTTGCCTGGTTTTTCTGTTGGTACTTGTTTTTGTCATGTCCGTGTGGTGACGGATTAAGAATACGGATTGTCATCACCCCGTATCATCCCATGGGTGTCGTAAGAGCCGACAGAGGGAGCATATTATACAGAGAACAGCACTGTAAGAAAAGGAAAACTTGATACAAACCCTATACCAACCCGTTTGGCCACCGTGGTATAGTAGGCCAATTCGGTAGTGTGGTGATCTCAATAGCTGCGCGACAATACTTTGCGTGTGTATGTGTGATCTATAAATGGTTGTTCTGATTTATTTTTGTTCATAATTGAGTATTTGTAATGTCTCTCCTTTCAAAGTATCGGACGGACGTCGGGCGGGTGGTTTATAGGTCTATGTACAGAGCCTCGAGTAGGCCTATTTCCAGCAGTGGACGTCTATTGGCAGATATGATGATGATAAAGCTGTATGCATCAGCTGCATAGAAATAGAACCCAAGTAATAAATGGCGAGGTACACCAGGGTCAATGCAGCAACCACATACCTTACCATGGTCTGCAACAAAAATACTTACGTATGATTTCGGCTCGACTTATTTACTGCTGCATGTTATTATTGTTTGGAACATTTCCATTTCGTACTCCTGATTGCTTCTAGACCATAATGAGGCGCACGAACATCAGAAGAACAGTACACAATTACACTACCAGAATTACTAGTAATTAATTGTCAATCGAGGTAAACGTTTTCCTCTCAACGCGACATTTCAATTGCAACGTATGTCGTGTCCACAGTGCGTCACCTACGGCGGCAATCAGTGAATAATTATCTGCTGTCGAATAGCACCGATACGTTCCGCGAATATTACCATAATGCTGTGTACTTTGCTTTGTTGAGCTTTGTTAACTAGGCGGCGGGGTGGCTTTGACTCTGTTGTTTATTGCGACAAGCCAACAGTAACATAATAAATTACCAATGGTGTAATAGCTAAATTAGTCGCATACGCCTTAATTGCAATCACGTAAGATACTTACATATTATTTCTTTATTTACAGATGAGATAGTTTTGATACCAACTGATTATTCTCATTCTAAAAAAGTTAAAGTATGCCATGCTTTGGATAGATCTAGATTTTGGATTCATCACAGGGGTGTGTTAACTTCAAAGTAAAAAAGTTATTTAAAACAACTAATTTCCAACTGTCAATATTGCACTGCGCACTGAAATCCAACGGATTTGAAGCATGGTGGTTCGATGCCCTCGACATATGACAGAAAATAATCTCTTGAAAATAAAGTCCATAAAAATAGTCACACGAATAAATACAGCGTACTTCTATTTACAACATCTGACTTCACGAAAAAGGAAGCGATCTAAAACACTACCACTGCGGATCGATTCGAATCGATTATTTATTCGAGTCGCGCTCTCGATATTGGAATTATTTACGCGTAGCCAGCGTCTTGTAGGTCTGCGTATTTAAATAATGCGAGGCTGCTTCTCTGTTCAACTAATATAATATGAAGTGTCGATCCGTCCATATTTATGACAAGGATTTTCCATCACGCTATTTCAGGAGGCTATCTTTTTTGTGTTTGTACTGTAGTGCTCTTTATGTTAGGCACAGATCCAGATTTTATTATTGCGTGTTTATTATTTTTTTATTTGATATCACATATTCTTGAGACGTAGATAAATCGTATTATTTTTATTCGCTTTATATTGTGACAAATATTGTATTGTTATTTTATCGGTTTATGTTATACGAATCTCTGCCGCTTGCTTATAATTTCAAAGTAAAGAATAATTTATTTGCTCCGACGTTTCGACGGGTGCTAAGCTATTTGTGGTCACGAGGAGTATTTCGTCCATTTGCAATAAGTTTAGTTTTAACTATACACACTAAACTTATGTCATTTATCGTCACGTTCTGTTTAGTAGCCATTGTTTTCCACTAGTGGTCAAAGGCCAAGAAACGTGGAAGACGGATTTATGCATGTGGTTTTGTTCTTGCCAAGACGTAAGGAGTACGGTTAAAGTCTGCAGTCTTGGCTCATTAAGTAAACTAAGTTAGCATATAAACATTGTTGCTGTTTAGACTAATAAGACAGCACCGAAAATTATTCAACGCAGTTAGCTGTCCTCTTTAATTGCGCTCTTGTCTCTGTATTCCATTTACTGCACAATTTACAGTCACTTTCTTAAATATTATTTCTTTACTTTTCTACACACTGCCATCATTTGTAGCCAATTATGTTGAAACGCAATTTTGCGATTATAAACGTTTATCTCAATCTTAATATTTCAGCTTCAATAAGAATAGCGTAAAATTAATGTTATTTAAGTAAACAAAATCTTCCAGCATAAATCAACAAATGAAGCAGACTGTTCATGTAAATATATCTACGTATAAGCAGACTACGCTTTGCTGCTTTGCTCACATCAAGTACCAAGATTAAAAAATTAAGCGTTAGCCCAACTTTACTTTAATGATAAGAGAGTGTGCTTGCATTATACTAGAGAATGCCTGCAGTGACGCTTGCATATTTTTTTTAAACTTTATATTTTCTTCTAGTGTAGTCAAGAGTGCTGATTTTTCATAACGTTTGTCAAAACAGCCAGGATCAACATGCTTTGCGAGATACGGAGCAAGCAATAATCAACAGTAAAGTCAGTGTGCGCTCTGTGGGTTAGCATCCGATCCTCTTTGCATGGCAGTTTGTTGATATCTCCATTACGCTATGGCTGCAGATGATATTGGGTTATACTCTAAGAATTATATACACCTCTTAACTGAGTCTTGCCGCAAAAAGTTCCTAACAGGAAAATCCAATATCTCTCCCTTCTACTATGGAATCAAAATCTAAATTATCCACACGAAGAAATAAGATAAAAATATATTTGTTCGGTACACCGATTGTTAATCCAGAGCTTTACAGAATATTCAGAAGCATTGGTGAAAATATATTTTGTTGTATCGGATCGTGGAGGCCGTCTGATTCAAAACTCATTTGATACATTCGGATCTCTCCACAGGATCTTTCAATCCCCCCCAGTGGGATCTCCACCTTGTCGTGGTGGGGGGGCTCAGTAACCGTGGATTGGAGCCCCGCGGTGAAGCTAAGAGAGATCCCTGGAGTGGACGCTCCGCGTGGGCTTGGCAGTGGGCCTGCGCAGGATGCGTCCAACGGTGCGGGTGCGGGGGACAGTTCTGTCTGTCCCTCGCAGTCGGGCGCGGTCGCGGGAGGAGAGACGTGTCGGTGTTGCGTTGCCGCGTGCCCTATCTCACGCGACCGCACCATTCGATGCGTCGCGGTGGGGCCGCAGAGGAAGAGAAGATGCGGTGTAGCGTTGCCGTCCTCCGTATCCTTTGCGGCCGCTGGGTGTTTTGGCGGCGGAGCCCAACACCTTAATCTGCCGCCAAGGGGGTTTTGTTCGGGGCCCGCCTGACCATCTGGCCGATACCCGTCGGGGGGTTGCGACGTATGATTGGGCGAAACCCGACTCTCCGACACACGGATACATGAGGCACACGGGTTGGTTTTTAGTCAGTAAGAGTCTGCCAGTCCCCTTCGCCCTTCTCCCATACCCCAGGGCGGGAGGACTCGATGAGAATTTTCCAACACGAAACAAAAAAAAATAAAAAAAAAATAAAGGAGGATCTTTCAATCAAAGGGAATAAATCGCATGTGAGCTATCACTGTTCAGACGCGAATATGTACGGTTCTTTAACTTGCTATTTATTTATATGTGCTAAAATCCTATCGATCCTTAGGATCGATAGGATTTTAGGGAGGAAACGATAAAGAAGAGTCTTTAAATGTATGCAAACTGAAGGGATAGCTTGCCTTATTACGGTACCATGTAAAACAAGAAGGAATTCTTTTAGATTCTTAATATGTATTCGCAAAGATTTTACTTAAATTGAATTGATAATGGTCACTTCTTACAACTTGGAGAGCTTGGCTAATAACTAAAGGTTCAATCGTGGGAATTGGGTCTAATTAGATGCGAATCTACCACTTTCAATATTGCTTCATCTATGTTATGTATAAACTTAAAGGGGACCATAATGCTCGCTCAAATTAATTTCCAAGGGGCGTTAAAACAATATAATTATATAAATCAGTTAGGTAAACACAAAGAGTAACGCGGCAGCGGCAATATAAATACACACTCGTTGAAAATTTCAACTTACCACTCAAATAGAGTTTCTTATATTTGAGTTACCCGTGCCGCACTCGCGCCCGGGCCCGCGTTTCACTCTGGCTGAGCACACACTGTTTCGATTCACGGCATACAGCCTGCTGACAGACAAACGAACTGACGGTGAGCGAAGGCTTAGTATTAAGTCTGCTGGCACTCGACTTAACTTCTGAACCATACAAATAAAAACATACATTTACTTAATTAGGTTAAAGAGCATGGTCAACTTAGCAGTTTTTATGAACAGTAGCTGTACTTCTCCTAAGGTGAACTGAAGGCGCAATACAAAATCTTATGAACTTTTACAGACTAAAATATGTTAGCTGAATCTACATAGTAATTCGCTTAGGGTTAAATAAGAATCCCCCTGAAAACTGTATTTAATATCATGGTACTTGCACGTTTTAGTTCCACAACGGTTACTATTCCAATATTTTCCACGTCATTTCCTCACTAGATTGACACAGCATTGGACAGATTTGGCATGAAATTGATAAACCGCAGATATCATGCCAACAGCATCAAAACAACGTATTAACCGTTATTCTGTAACAATGTTATACAAAAACTCAATAATAAGTCGAGCACTCTTGAGGAGGACAATAAAAACGTATATATGTACTCACTTAGAATTTTATCCAAGCCAAAAACATTGAATTATAAACCTAATCTATATGGTAATAAGATTAAAATTTGGTAGGCAACCACGAGCCTCTTCAAAGATCTCGTAGCGTTATTAACAAAATACAGTAGGTCGGTATGCTTAATACAAAAATATATTTCTTTGTCTACGCTTTTTGGTGGACTAGTTTTGTCACATGGATTTCCTTGTTTTGTTATATTTGCTGAACTATCTATATGATAATGTGTATTTCATGTGTTGTCCGAACAACATAAGTTCAGTTAGCTGTATGGACTAAAAACTAGCTGAGTAAGCTAAAGCATGCAACTAGTTACAAGCCTAACAGAGTTCTTAATCCCAAACAAGTTGATTTGACGAAAATCTGAGAGTTCCGTAAAGTTATGTGTAATTTTCTCTAAAGGAGACCAAGAATTTCCATTTATAGCCCCCTCTGCAGATATTAATATTTTCACTTATTGTGCAGAGGTATAATCTTTGTTTTAAGGGGCGCATACCTTATTTCAAATACAAACAGTTTATCTCGCAGTTTTTAACCAAAACTCATTCACTTAAACTCTTTTTCTCTTTTCCAATAGTAATATACCGAAAGACAAAAAGCAAAATTCTTCGTTAATATATTTTCGTTAATTGCTCTCAAATATTATAACGTCACTCTATGGTCATGTCTGATAAGCGAGAGCATAAGGTAGACCTGCATCATTATCACGTTTACCCGTTTTTCAAATATTTTTAAATACTTTAGGAGCAAGGCCATTTAGGCCTTAAGAGCAAGGCCATAATAATTCGGATGTATGTGTCTATAGATTAGATAACTACTGTAAGAATCCAGTCAGTACACTTTATATTATAGAATGTAATATACTTATGTGAATGCAGCATTACTCTGACCTCTAAATCCAAGTCGCAGAAAATATGATTTCAATCATTACCCGAGATAAGTAGGTATTTCCATGTAGAAAAATAATTGTCATGTGATTCCCTTTGAAATTTACTTTTTTTTA
This sequence comes from Euclidia mi, assembly GCA_944739405.2. Lineage (NCBI taxonomy): Eukaryota > Metazoa > Arthropoda > Insecta > Lepidoptera > Erebidae > Euclidia > Euclidia mi. The sequence continues at coordinate 26,121,792 of OX123189.2, read as the reverse complement.
AAGGAAATCAAATAACAATTATCTTTTGCTATCATTTCTTCGAATAATTTTCAGTTCACGAACAAACAAACGAAAGTACTGGAAGCAGAGCTGTTTCTATCTCTCGATTCATGTTATGTATTCCCCGAATAAATGTAAATGCTACATATTTGCAAGTATTCTACGCGGAACGCCCTCTTTAATTCCGCCGGCTCCATTATGTGTTGAATAAAAATTTCATATAGCAAAATTGAAAGTAGTGCGTGAGTATAGTGTTTCCTTTAGACCTAAGTCCTCGAAAAATTAAATGATAATATAAACAAATTTTTTTACAAATCTGCTGGCTATAGATATCCTGGAGTTACAGAATATTCGGGGTAAATAAACGATAAAATGGTGAACAGATTCTAATAGCGTATTTTGTATACGCGTGTTTAATAATAATAGACTTGCCTCTTATTACAAAAAATATTCGTTAAAATAGGGATTACCATTTTGATAAGCAATACAACTATTGTAGCAAATGACAATTTAATAACGGTGAAGTGATGCCTTAAGAAATAACACACCATCCTTAGAATCCGAATAATTACAGTCAGTCTGTGTACTTAAAGTGCAAACTCCAAAGCACACAATTGTTAAAAAGAAGAAAGACTGCAAGCGTTGATAGTTGTTTAAGCTGTGCTACGCTGTAACCGCTACAAAACTACGGTGTAGTAGGTTTGCTACGCCGGTGGTGCGGATTAGTGATGTATGCATGTAAGGGCGGTTTTAAAATTATAATATAAAAATTTTAATTGTTTGCAATTTGGACAAACTTTATAGATACTTTGCAATGACAAAAAATATATATATTCACGTTCACACTATCTCCTTTCTCATCAGAACATCTCATCTCGTCGTACCATTATCGCCAGCCACCTAATACACCGTTATTGTAAGTTACAGAGGGTAGACACAAGATAAATAACCATGAAACATCTTCTATTACACACAGTTTACAGGTAGCTCATTTTGTCCCGTTTTTATGAGCCGCTTGACTTAATAAATCATTTTTATGAGCCCGATATCACTGATACTCACTAAATAAAATTTTATGTCTTGTAACTTGACTCATAAAACATAATTTATTATTAGTCACGGAAAGTAACTTGTTGTATTTTTTTGCTAGGTATTTCTATTCAACGTAAAAGGTTATGCATATTTTTACTTTGATAGTTGATCTTGGATATAAAATAAGATAGGAGAAAGGAAATTGATTACTTCTTGATGGATTGGCAATTCCAAGGTTTACTTTGGTTGGACTATTACTTCACAAAACCATCGTGATAAAAAGTTGACAGCGTCATAAATGAAAACAGCTACTCGAAAACTTTTAAGGTATCGAGTGGTACGTACTTATCTGGTGATCGTGGGTTTTATAGCAACTGTGAAAATACCGTGGTTCGCTCTTTTTGGAAATTTCATTGCAATATACAATTTAGATTAACTATTTAAAAAAAATCTTTCTCCAGAAATAATCAAACTTGATATAAACAATTCATTGTGTATAAGTATGAAGCTGATATTATATCACTCATGATACCATATTCCTGACAACATAGAACCATCTCAGTTAAATAGCGTTGAAACACATTACGAGTATTTACAGTATGGTGAATTTGTTTATCAAGTAAGATGGCTCTAGGTTCAAACACGGGTTCTACAATAAACATAATTAGCTTATAGTAAGTAAATGAATAGGAGATAAAAGCAAGAGATGAGATAAGAGCAGAGCATTCTGTGTACTTATACTTTGTGTACATAAATTCACTCCTGTTATACAATCTCATCGCACGCTTTATGTGTTCATAGTTCATTATACTACTGAAAAGTGTAAAGCCAGAGTCCGGTATCAAAATTATGCATATTCCTTTCAGTGGTGGTAATGGTATGGAGAATAATAACCCTTCTTTTTATGTCACATGAGGCAAATGTGCAGACGGTGTGGCCAGTGCGTTGCTGACCTTCATAAGAAAAGGGATAGGAGGTGGAGTGTTATTATGAAGAAGGAACAGGGAATGCGTCCTCCGGCGCTTGCACTAACCTATCAAAACGCTACAGGTACGGTACTTTACGTCGATCTTCTGTGGGAGTAGTATTCGGTAGTGCCTCCCCGGTCAAGTCGGCCAATTCCTGCTTAAATTAGCAAGGGTTTATTACTTCTTGCCTTCTCAATCAAAATTATACTTATTATTTATATATTTTCTTAAATAAAGGGTATCTACTAGACTGCTACTAGTTCTACTACATTTATTAGATGCAACTGCAGACTTCTCTCGAAATTGCTTACCTCAAATAAAAATATTGGAAAATAAACAGCAAGGTGCACATTTTTCATAGAAATTCTACACAAACTTAATAGTCTAGCCACTCCAATAGCGAAGTACAAACACAATTCACTTGAGTGAAGAAATTACGTGCTACCATCAATGTTCTGAGAGCCAATTAGTTGATCGTTCAATGTTTTAGAGTACCTCGCGCCGTTGCCTGCCAGATAGACTGCCAGATTGCCACCCAGATTGGCTTTGAAATAATATTGCATTGTCTGTTTGTTAATTTTCTGGATTATACCGATTTAACAATTAGGAGAATTTATCGGCGCTAGACGCTAAGACAGATTGTTTTAGGAGTAGGTTCGGTGCAGATATTGCCATATTTAACGCTCAAATGAGATACATATTTAGTTCTACAAAGTAGAACGTTTAGCTCCGGTCTTTTTATACACTTTTCAGTATATATTGACAACATATACAATTATAAAAACCAAAAATAATATTATTATACACTGTTACAGATAAACACGCTCAAGACTTTGGTGCTTGTGTGTTTTAAGCGAATTAAATCGAATCAAGAAAATTGTGTGGCTCTGCTGATATTTATCTAAGTATATTTATAGAGTTAAAACCGTAGTATTATTATACGATTACAAATTATGATGAAGCCGAAGAAAAATGTGGGCGTTTTCCGTCAGCCTACACAGGCTTATAAAGGTCTAACATTTTGTACGTTCGCAATTTGTAGAGGTCTACAATGTCTTTAACTTAATATAACACTCAAACAGTGTATTCTTTGTGGACTTCAATATGACTGTGTCATAATTAGGTGCTTTAAAGACATTTCAAGTTAAGGAAAATGATTGTGCTGCAGAAAATGACGTAACGATGATGTCACATGGTTCTTTTCAAACATTCAATTAATGGACACAAATATCACCTCGACTCGAAACAACAATTTGTGAAGCACAAAAAGTGTATTGTTATTAGTATTATATAGTAGGTAGTATATAATAAGTAAAACATTTCAACCAACCTCTTATATAATCAATACTAGTAATAATTGGCCGGTAAAAATTAGTCAGATTCTTCGTCAGGTGACTGCCCCATTTGGTAGTTTAAGATAGCGCCAACGTTAAGTGACTACAAACTTCGAGGTAACTATGTATATGTTACAGCCAAAGTAATAAATCCAGATATAATTTATACTATCTAGCCATTATGAATAATATCAACTCAATTTGGACAAAGTAAATTGACACCAAATTAATCACATTAACTGCCTACTTTATATAACATCTTAGTACTCTTGGATAAGGTAATAATAAAATAAGTGAAGTGCTTGCTTGTAAAGTTTTATTTTAATCAGTTCGATTAACTAGGCGAACCATTTGAATAGGTTATGTTAAGTTTTCTTTTGACCCTGCACCTAAAAATAGGAGCTCTGCGACTGCCAAACGGCTGGAGTCCAAGCCACGGTTATTGAACCCCCCCACCACGACAAGGTGGAGATCCCACAGCGGGGAAATGATTATAACCCGTCTTTTTTGTGTCGGATTGGTAATATCCTCATGGAGTCCCTCCGCCCTGGGGGAAGGGCGAAGGGGGTCTGTCAGACTCTTACTGGCCATAAACCTATCCGTGTTCCTCATGTACCCCTGTGTCGGAGGGTCGGGTATCGCCGAAGCATTCATCGCTACCCCACGACAGGTATTGGGCCGCCAGATGGTCAGGCGGGCTCCGAAAACCCCCTCTGTGACGGGTGAAGGTGTTGGGCTCCGCTGCCAAAACACCCAGCGGCCACAGAGGATAGGGAAGACGGCAACCAGGCAACACCGCATCTCCTCTTCCTCTGCGGCCCCATCGCGATGCAACAATGGGGCGCCCACATTTGGCCGCGGGAGATAGGGTGCGCGGCAACGCAACACCGACACGCCTCGCCTCCTGCGATCGCGCCCGACTGCGAGGAACAGACAGAACTGTCCCCCGCACCTGCACTTTTGGACGCATCCTGCGCAGGCCCCTCCAAGCCCACGCGGAGCGTCCGCTCCCGGGATCTCTCTTAGCTTCACCGCGGGTGTCGAAGCCACGGTTACTGAGCCCCCCACCACGACAAGGTGGAGATCCCACAGCGGGGAAATGATTGTTACCCTATGCTTTACATATATATCTATAACTTCCTTTTATATCCAATATACGACCAAAGTACGCTTCAACCATTTAATAAGCTTAATTATTTAAAAATGAAGGTAGAAATTGCATGGATTGCACCAGCCGTAGTCATGGGATGTTAGTCATGGGCACAGCTGCTGTAAAACATATCGTGATAAATTAAAGGCATTTTCTGTTTTCACCATACTAAAGTAGGGAAAAAATATGCGTCTTCTACTAAATTCATATGCTTGTACATTTTTTTCGTTTTTATACTCAGATTGAATTTTAATCAATGTATCTAATTGGGAAACCATAAATGATTAAATATTTTCATAGAAGTCTGGTTATAATAATAGTAAAACACGTGACTTAGCTAGATCCTATGCATTTATCAGTATGTTAGTGCTTGCTTTCTCAACACAATTTACTCATTTTATTTTCACGCCGAGTCTGTCGCTTACTGACATTCATTTTTTTTTTCTTTTGAACGCTTACGCGCCTTAAATCCAGCTTATCTTAGTACAGAATTATCACATAGTTGATATTTTCCTTCTTATTTTATGATATAGGCGACAAACGAGCATAATAATGGATAGCCTGATAATAAGCGAAAACCGCCGTGCTGAACGCTTGCATCACCAGGCGAGTCACAAGTGTGTTACCAGCCGCGGAATGAGCAAAGGAATAAGAGGAGTTTCAGGATGAGCGAAAGAGAAAAAGGGAATGGAGCCTCCGGTCTTCTCTCTAACCAAACGGCACGCAACAGCGTAGATACTGTAGGTCTACGTCGATATTTTGTGAGAGGGTAGTACTTCCCATTCCAACCGACCTATTTATGCTAAAATCAGCAAGGCTCTACTACCTATAAAACAAAGTACAGAAAGCTACCTAGATTCGGCACAAGAGCTTTTGGATTATGTAAATTATTGAGGATGAAACCAGAATACAGTAATGAAGCGTCCACTTGAATCACTTTACTAACAAAATATTTATTTTTATTCCTTGTATTTGCCGTACATAAAAGACCATATTTAAGAGTAAGATTCGCGTCATTCGTTTGCTTTAACTCGCTGTGAAAGGAATAAATATTGTATATTAATGTACAATAAATCATTAAATTTATTTTTAAGGCATCCATTGCGCTTTCAATGAATCCTGTGTCTTAAGAGATTAATATGTTGGTATAGATTTTCAATCAAAGGTTACAAAATGTGGTACAAACGCAGTGCCAAACGCTACTGGTACAGTCGTTTAATCAGTAAGAGCTACTGGAACAATTTAAAATACTGAATGACGAGAAAGTGTCGTTGCGGTTGATGATGTGTGTGGATGAGCTTCTCGTTTTGTGTAGCCACCGCAAGATGCAATGTTTTAGCATTACACGCATGTTGCTTCCGACCGGATATCCTTGTTAAATACAAAATTATGTTAACTAAACTAACTGTCGAATTTTTACTACTGCAGGACCACTGTCCCGCAGTAGTAAAAATTCGACTTATAACCATGTCCATTTTGTAACTTAATTTACAGGAAATTTTTATTTCATATATGTAGTTACTTATATGCATATCTATGGGTCATTGGTTGTTATTTTTACATTTTTATTGCACTATGTTTTGTATTTTTCTACAGTTATATCGAATAGCGCAGCATATATTGAAGTGACAGAATAAATATAAAGGCCTACAAAAATAATTGTTTTAGTCTGGATACTATCGGACACTACATTTATACTGTTTGTGATGTTCCCTTAGAAATAATTTGTCCTGTTTATAAGGACAATTCATAGTAGCAACATGAAACCATGGTTAAGTATCTACAGTATGAACATAAGTGCGACGAAACAACCATAACCCACCTCTAATTAATCCTTGCGAGTAAAACTATACGTTCATTAAACTACTACATCGTGTAATCGAATAGAATGATAGCAGTCACGTTTACAGCATTAGACAGGAGGCTTGAAGTGATCTAATTGGAACGGTATAGACGCCGTTGTGATTGCGAGCTCTGTTTAACAACTGCTAAGCTCTGCTTAGTGCGAGTAAACTGCGACAAAGACAATTCATATGACGAGTGAACAGGTACACTCCGACAGAAATACAGACATATTTATCCAATAAATGAATAGATAAATGGATATTATATGACTTATTATATCATCATAATCATCATCATCGTCCTAGCGTTATCCCAGTTCCACCCAATACTCCCGTCTTGGAACTCATTTTTCGCTTGCTAGTATAGATTTGATAGAATAAATAGGCCTTTCAGAACGACTGCAGTATGATCGCAACCGCATATAAAAATAATATTGTATAGTACATTTGTAAAGTTGCTTAAAATGTCGATTTGTGTAATCGGCTGCCCATCCGAGACCCGGCCATGAGCGATCTGTTCCTCACTTGATTATACTTGTAAGCCATCAAAAGCCAGATCTTAATTTACTGTTTTTAATGAGTTTATTAAATGAATCTGAACTGGCGTGTGGTTGACGGCATAGAATACAAGTGTCACCACCCGCTATCTTCCCGTGGGTGTCGTAAGAGGCGACTAAGGGATAACACGATGCAAATACCATCTTTGCGTAGAGACGGAAAACTCGACATCAAACCCTATACGACTGCCTCGTTGGTCTCGCGGCATAAATGTGCGCGTGGGATCGGGAGGTCCCGGGTTCGATTCCTGGGTCGGGCAGTGTTATTGGATTTTTCTGTCACGAAACTCTCAGTAGCAGCACGGAGTCTGGAAATGTGCCCGGTACGGCAATAGGCTCGCACCTTATTACGTGGGACTAAAGTATTTCTGGCGAAAAGTGGGTGTAGAAATACACCTCTGCCTACCCCTTCGGGGATAAAAGGCGTGACGTTATGTATGTATGTATGTATCTGAACTTTTTTATACTAAGTAGCACACCAATCAAAAACACATTTGTTTCATCGCTACTCTTAATTACAGCCATATTAAAAGTGTTTATGGGGTATGATAGGACTACAGTCGAAATGCTGAAGGCTGGACATGGCATCATAGTCAGCTGCAGCGTTTATTTAATTTGTGCTGGAGCACCGGCAGAGTACCTGATGACTGGGCCACAGCAGTAGTTGTGCCTCTTTATAAAGGAAAAGGCTCGCAACAAGACTGCAATAACTATAGAGGCATTAGCCTTCTCAGCATTGTTGGCAAATTGTATGCGAAGATTGAAAGAGTTATGAAAGTAACCGACAAGAAAATAAGGGATGTACAAGCGGGATTCCGAAAGGGTATGGGGTGTGCGGATCAAATCTTTTCCTTGCGATGCATAGTCGAGAAATTTTTGGCCAAAGGTCGAAAGGTCTACTGCGCATTCATGGATTTGGAAAAGGCTTATGATAAAGTGGTGAGGAATGAAATGTGGTCGGTACTATCGATGTATGGGGTGAACAGCAGCCTCATTCGAGCTCTGAAATCCTTTATGAGGATTCTAGAGCTTGTGTGAAGATGCAAACGGGGCATACACTGACTGGTATACCATCAATACAGGTGTTAGACAGGGATGTGTAGCGTCGCCGTGGCTGTTCAACCTCTTCATGGACAGTTGTTTGCAAGATTTGAAACATAGTGATTGTGGATTAAGGATGAATGAGTTACTTGTCAAATGCCTCCTTTATGCTGATGATCAGGTTATACTTGCGTCTTCAGCGGAGGAGTTGCAGGAGATGGTAACAATCATGCATGGTGCGTTAGAGAGAAAAGGAATGAAAGTGAATGTAAGTAAAACGAAAGTTACTGTTTTTGAAAAGGAGGAATGCGTTACGGCTTGTAATGTTATGATCGATGGAGAGCGAGTGGAGCAAGTGAATGAGTTTGTATATTTAGGTACACTGTTTACAAGAGATGGTAAGAATGTAGAAGATGTTGAAAGAAGAGTTAATGCAGGTAATAGAGTGAAGTGAGCTCTGAAGGCGTTTGTGAATAGCCAAACATGGCCAAAAAGGCACGTTTGGCTGTGCATAGAGGGGTGTTAGTACCTACTCTTATGTATGGTAGTGATAGTTGGGTATAGCAGAGGAGTCATGAAAGTAGAATAAATGCTGTAGAAATGAGAGCACTGAGAAGTATGTGTGGTGTTTCTCTGACTGACAGAGTAAATAATTGTGTGATAAGAGAGTGTTGTGGGGTAAAAGAAAATGTAGTGACAAGCATTGAGAAAGGTATGCTAAGACGGTTTGGGCACGTGGAGAGGATGGATGACGAAAGACTGACCAAGCAGATATATAAGGCAAGTGTGGAAGGGACAGGACGAAGGGGAAGACCTAGGCGGACGTTCTCTGACCAGATTGGAGACATCGTAAAACAGGACAGATGAGAAGTACCCTGAACAGTAGAGCATGCATGAGGAATCTGATGGGAGTGAATGAAGCAAGAGAGATATGTCAGGATAGTTGCAAATGGCGATCCGTAGTCTCTGCCTACCCCTCCGGGAAACAGGCGTGAGTCTATGTATGTATTAAAAATTGAGACGGAGGATCTCAGGATGTCGGGGTTCGAGAGAAACACTGCTAGGCTGAACAGGTTCTTTATTATGTCTCACTACCGCTTACATACAGTATGACCGAACTAGGTAAGCACTGGCCTGAGCTGGCTGGAGTGTAGACTCCTGTTGCTCTCCGACGCTCGCAGGGTAGCTGCTCGAAGGGTCGCCGATGAGCTGGCCAAGGTGCGCTGCGCAGGCAGCTCTGTGGTCGATGTTCAGGCTGAGCGGGTCTCAGGCGGTGCAGCCGATGTGGGTCGAGCGGTCAGGCTCAGGCGTCCGTGGCCTGGCTGTAGGAGCTCGTAGGCAGGAACGGAGGCTTGGGTGGCAGCTGGCTAGTAGCGGCACGACGCCAGCAGCTCGTGGCTTGTAGCCCGTAGGAAGAACGTCAGGTGCAGTGAGCTCGTAGGGTGAACTGGAAACAGCATAGAGAATACACAACAACCGGTCAGGAACAGGCTGTCCCTAGATCGGCTGTTATGCTTAGGAGACACAGATACTACAGACAGAACATATAGGCACACAGACAACTAGAATATGCTTACCCCTAGCGGGACAGTAGATAGGAAGTAGAATGTAAAATAATCGCGAGGTGTAGCGGCAGCGTTCCGATGTCTAGGGAAAGTGACCATTCTACGACGCGCACCCATCTTATATAGGCATAAATCTATGACTCACAACTGCCTTTGGCTAGTGAATATGACTATATTGGGTAATATTGCGAACGATGTCTGGCTAAGCTGGCGTTAAGCGCCTGAAAGATATTATAACGCAATACGTGTAGTATTACGTTACAATACCCCGCTCTGTACAGCAGGATTTTTCGTGTCTAGACAAGAAAAATCCGTCTAACTAAGTCCTCCGAACTTCTGTAGACAGTGCTAAGTAGATAGTGACTATGAAACTCAAACTGCAGGTAGGTACAATGAAAGAATCTAGTTAGGTTTGGAATCAGTGTAGTTAATTAGTTTTAAATCTTTAATGTGCCAACTGCCAATAGATTTACCCGACGAATCCGCTAATTCGTATACTAGTGGTGACTTTTTAGCAATAATAGTACACTTGGTAAACTTGGGAGCCAGTTTTTTGCTAAATGATTTGTCCTTATCGCTTAGATAGTAGGTTCTTTTCCATACGGTATCACCTATGTTAAACTCAGCCGGTTTACGACGTAAGTTGTATGTGTGTAAGTTTCTAGCGTGAGCTTGGATTAAAAGAGACTGGACCTTATCGAAAATACTTGATAGACAGCCTATATTTTCAGCATAAGAATCCCTAGGTATATAAATAACATCATCTGACTCGGCATCAATATAGTGTGAACCGCAAGTTACTAGTTCTCTGCCGTACACTAAAAAACTCGGAGTATAACCAGTTACCTCATTAACCGCAGTATTTAGCGCGAATTGAATTTTGGGAATTAAAGTATCCCATATTCTATGGTCGTTTTCGATAAACGAAGATATAGTAGTCACGATGGTTTTGTTGTATCTTTCAACAGAATTTACGTGCGGAGTGTATTTCGGTGTAAAGTGCAAGTTAGGTATTTTATATTTTCTAATCATAGACTTTAGAGTTGCACTTACAAATTGTTTACCATTGTCTAGAATAACGGTTGAAGGTATGCCATGTTTTAAGAAAACTTTTTCCTCGAGAATGTTAGTTATAATCTCGGCGGTAGCCCGCTTGATGGGAAAGAGAAGACAATATTTACTGAAGCAACAAGTAACAACAAAAATATAGCTATTTTGTTTTCTAGTTGAGGGAAGGGGTCCAACAAGGTCGATACTAATTGTTTGGAAGGGACGAGAGCACACCTTTGGTCGTCCCATAACACCTAAAGTAGCGTGGTTTTGGTGTTTATGTGCGACACAAGTATCACATGAAGATATAAATTTAACAACGTCGGCGTGCATACCGGGCCAATAATAACGCTGTGCTAAACGTTTATACGTTTTAAAAATACCTAAGTGACCCGCAGCGAGTTCCGAATGGTTTTCTTTAATAGCTGTAGATCTATCCGAGGTAGGTAGAACCTCTTTCCATTCGAATTCTTTCCGCAGTGTACATTTAGATACCATATATCTGTACAATTTATCATTCCTCATAGAATAATTAGGGAAAGATGCAGGTGAGTTTTTACAGCCATTGTAGATTGTAGTATACCACTGATCCGAGGTTATAGTAGTCTCGTTATCAGTGTTAGTATCAATAGCTGACACAGTAGCATTAACTTTATTAGGCAAGGAATTACTACGAGAGTAATTATTAGATAAAGAAACAGAGTTAATATAGTTTGGTAACAATTTAAATCTTTTCCAGAAGTCAATACCTAAAATTAACGAACTAATGACTTCTGGAATTACGTACGATTTTAAGTTATAAGTTTTATTTTCAAAAGTGGTGGGTAGGTTGATATAGCCGATCGGTGTCAAACGACCGACCGCCGACCGAAAAAATATAGTAGGGTTGTCACACTTATTCAAAGGGAGATTCTTTTTAGAAATAATTTCTTCATGAGAATTATTGCCCAATATAGTCACGGCAGAACCTGAGTCAAGTAACCCAGTAAGGGGTAGATTCTTAATGGTTACATTAACATAGGGTCGAAAATCAGTATTAGGTTTTTGATCACGGATCGCAGCCACAGAATAGCTGGAAAAATACACTTTTAGAGTGTTCAGCCAATTTTTCCAGTCTTCTTTGTCAAAATATTTAGGTTTAGAGGATGTACAAACGGTAGGGTTTGTCATCTTATTTGACGAACTACGATCCGAGTAAATTAGTTTTTTGAAAAAAAAAATATTTTTACAGTTAGGACAATTTACGAACGTGACATCCCTAAGGCCACACTTAAAACATATCGGATAACGTTCTCGCTTGCACGTCCCTAGTGAGTGATCAGTTGAACGGCATCGCGGACAAAATACACACCTCTTATTAGTTATTTTTGTAGGAACAGCTGATTTAGATATCATGTTGACATCATAGTGTTGCGGGTTAGGCACAGGTGTATCGTTCGGTTCGACATTTATAAATGCGACAGAAGCGTAGTTTTTTAGTTTAGACGGTTTATAGTACTGTGAATTATTATAGTGACCGTGCGTGTCCTTTTTATTTATGTAAGCTAAATCAGGTGCTACTGTGTTAGACGTAGGGTAACTAGGTTCGTGAAATTGTGCACTTAAACACTGGAACCTCTCATAGTTTAGACAAAGTGTTTTTAGAGTGTCTATAGTGTCTATAGCCGTAGTACATGAAGCTAGTACTGTAGAATAACACGGTCTAATATTGTGAAGCAATATATTTAATTTTTCATGTTCGGTTAGTACCGTGTTCGGTGACAATCGCGCAAAAAGTTGGAACATAATTGATAAGTAGATGATTATACCCTCAGTTTGCCCTTGAGTACGATTACGAATCTCGGCTAAAAGTTTATAATCATAGTCGTACGGTGTAAAATCAGCTGTGAGTTTACTAGCTAGTTCGTCCCATGTAGAAATGGAATCTTTAACACCGCGAAACCAGTGTAACGCATTACCCGTAAAAATTTCGGACGTGTAATCGAATAATCTATTGGCAGGTAGATTTCTAACCGTCCTAAATTCCGTCACGCGTTGTAGAAATTCACGAACGCAGCCTGTTCCGTCGAATTTGAGTTTCGATAGTTCGCCAACCCTCAAATGCTCACAGTGGACAGTTACCGGAGTCGACGCTGCCTGTGCAGGGGTTGAATCCGTGCAAGTCATCGTGGCTCCGACTTCCGCCGACGGAACATTCGAGTGTTCTATCTTAGATAGCTCTGCCGACAGCATCCGAAAGCGTTCAGTCAGGTCGGATATTTTCTTGCCGTATTTAGGTTCGGATTTGTCTAATCTGCCCAATCTGTGGTAGACCTGGTTGTGCAAAGCCGTAGTTCGCTTAGCCAAGTTGTGGTCGTATAGCTCCTTAAGGGAAGAGATTCGCGAATCTAAATCGGTAACTGACAGGCTAGCTCCCTTGAAGTCGTCTGCTATGTCTAGGCCTGACTCTAGGATTTCGTCATTCGGAATCAGCTCGAGTAGTTTAGGTAGCTGCTTCCGTAAACCTAAAACAGAGGTAGCCGGCTCCTCTCCGCGAATAGCGACCTCGTAGGCCAATTCATTTTTATTAAGTAGAAAGTACTTGATAGGGTTAGTGCTCATGATGATATAAAATAAGTATGATAGAAAAGAACGTAAGTATATTACAGCCCTCCGTGTGCAATAGTTCTGCTTTACAAAGAAACTACGACGATTCGGTGTAAAAATGTAGACAATAGATAGTGACTTGCAAAAATAAAAAACGTTTATTTCAAATTGCGAACAGTTACGTAGGGAATCGGTAGTTGAAATTTGAATTAGACAATAGTAAGATAACACATAATAGGTATACAAGAATAGAAATTAAAGATAGACAGCAATACACAGATACACACAAGTTAGATATTACGTACCAGTTCGCTGATGTCTGCACCTCCTCGTTTACAAAGACTGACCTCCTAAACAAGAACAACTGCAGTAATTGGAAGTGAGACAAATAGAGTTGGGCGCCACTGAGACGGAGGATCTCAGGTAGGATGTCGGGGTTCGAGAGAAACACTGCTAGGCTGAACAGGTTCTTTATTATGTCTCACTACCGCTTACATACAGTATGACCGAACTAGGTAAGCACTGGCCTGAGCTGGCTGGAGTGTAGACTCCTGCTGCTCTCCGACGCTCGCAGGGTAGCTGCTCGAAGGGTCGCCGATGAGCTGGCCAAGGTGCGCTGCGCAGGCAGCTCTGTGGTCGATGTTCAGGCTGAGCGGGTCTCAGGCGGTGCAGCCGATGTGGGTCGAGCGGTCAGGCTCAGGCGTCCGTGGCCTGGCTGTAGGAGCTCGTAGGCAGGAACGGAGGCTTGGGTGGCAGCTGGCTAGTAGCGGCACGGCGCCAGCAGCTCGTGGCTTGTAGCCCGTAGGAAGAACGTCAGGTGCAGTGAGCTCGTAGGGTGAACTGGAAACAGCATAGAGAATACACAACAACCGGTCAGGAACAGGCTGTCCCTAGATCGGCTGTTATGCTTAGGAGACACAGATACTACAGACAGAACATATAGGCACACAGACAACTAGAATATGCTTACCCCCAGCGGGACAGTAGATAGGAAGTAGAATGTAGAATAATCGCGAGGTCTAGCGGCAGCGTTCCGATGTCTAGGGAAAGTGACCATTCTACGACGCGCACCCATCTTATATAGACATAAATCTATGACTCACAACTGCCTTTGGCTAGTGAATATGACCATATTGGGTAATATTGCGAACGATGTCTGGCTAAGCTGGCGTTAAGCGCCTGCGAGATATTATAACGCAATAGTATTACGTGTAGTATTACGTTACAAAATGTTTTAAATATTCTTGCTGAGATAGTCTGCCTTTGAAGTTATTTCCTTTAGCAGTGTGTTGTAGTCCTGCCAGTTTTTGTCGAGAGACGAGAGACCAAGCACTGACCGCTGACTCAGAAGACTTTTATTACTATTATAATGCGATGTAGGTGTCATTTGTGTGGAGTAGATATCCGGTATCGATTAGCATGCAGTCACAAACTTCCATGGCTACCAATTCGCATCAAATAGGTTATACCTACTAAGCAGAGAACTTGTTACTCAAGAAAAGAAATCATATTCCAACGTAATTGATCTGCAATCTACTTCTTTATTTCATTTTCTTTTCGTCATCATGTCTGTGTTGCCAGTTCTAGTATCTGACAACATTATTGGTTTGGTTAATCTGGTTTAACAGGCCGCTCGAAGGCCTCCGACATGTCCTAACGATTCCCATCCTGGGACTAGACCCGGGAGGCCCGAAGCACAGCGTTAAGTGTCTGCCGAAACACGGTACCGCAATGATGCAAAAACCACAACAATGACCACATTGTTACAAATACTTAGATAAATATCATTTTCATTTTAGTATCAATCACCCTTTCAAATGGTGCCTCCTATGAACATTGCTTAACTTTGCCGATATTACGAATAAGTACGGCAAGTCAAGTCACGGCATATACTTTACTCGATATAACACATTTATAAGGTCCCCCAAAACAACAAACGGTACTGTTTTCGGTATAGTACCGTATTTGCAGCGCCGCCGCCGCAATGATTTAAGGCAGTCGCTCCTTATCTGGGTGATAAACACGGGAGCCGCACGCGATTCTTTGGCAACAATGTTGCCGCGATCTATCAGCCGTTGCCTACATTCTATTGTTGCGATTCTCGTTTTTTTTGTTATTGTTTTTTTTTGTTATTATGAAACGTTTTTTTAATACGTGGGCCTATTTCATTTTATGTAAAAAAAAATTAAGTTATACTGGGAATTATGATTTTACTAGATTTTGCCTGCAGCTCCACGTGCGAGAATTATACACCTAAACGTTCTTCAGGAATCACTCTATCTATTTAGAAAACCATTCAAAACTCAGTTCAGCAGCTTTAGAGTTGATCGCGATCATACAGACAGACAGGAATAAAAGGGGACTTAATCTGTATATATAAAAAATCTTGCGTCACTGAATTAGTATGTAGGAGTGTACGGGATCGAGAAAAAGTCGTTAAATGATAAAAATGTGCAGGCGTAGCCTGGATTTTAATAAAAAGTATCAAAGATGACTTCTGCTTTCGTATATCTTGTGAACTGCGTTCCATAATTTAGCACATGCGGTATTCCTAGAAGCGTCCTGATTGCAAGCTATGATACCTCCGTCACACAAGGCTGTATGACGTCATTTTAGATTAAATTTCGCGAACTTTTGAGGATGTAAAGTTTCATATTAAAACAGTAGTATGTTTTAAATGTCCGTGTTAGATATCAAATGGGGATACGTAACTGCTAAGTACCTTTCAAAGCATATCATTTTATTAAATATGTTTTGGGCTTGAACGCGATAAACCCAAAAATACTGAACGGAATTTGAAACCGCGAAAGTATATTATTTAAAATAAAGATCAACTATTATATTATATGTGAATACTGATATGGAAAATGTTATCATTTTCCATATCAATGTTTACATATCAGCCTTAAACGAACCATATTCACATAAAGTTGGTATTAACACCACACAGTATCAAAATATAATACGCTCGTATCTCTTTTAAAATGTCTCCATAACAAAGATTATTTCATATCGCAGCTCTCTTGCAGCGCTAAAGTATGGTTCTTTCGTTTCAAAGTACAGTCTCGCTAAGCGATTACGCCCTGTGCAAAGGACTGTTTAAGGGGACTCATATCTGACACTGTCACTGTGAAAATTTTCTCTCTTTATAATATTTCAGCGTGAAAATTGATGGTGTTTTTGTAAAATTGCTTTCTGGCCTCTGTTTGGATGTACGCGGGAAATACGCTATTCAATAGCTGGGTTTTTGAATAAATTGGATGGGTACCCTTTACCTGTATGATAAGGATATGAATTTATGGCTTTTAGATAGAAAAATATGTATTGTGAGCAAAATATAAAAATACTGTTTACTTGTACACACGGTAAAAGACAAAGCTTTATGGATATTTAGCTGCTCTTTAAATCATATCGTCTCCATTATGCCATGAGCTTAGAATTCCTACGTATCATATGTATCATCATCACCGGTACTTATGGTAACATGCTGCTAATGGTCTATACCAAAATGAAATGTAATTTTATTCCGTGTAAACTTTTAGCTGCTTACCCTACCACCATTATATTAATCCGTTAAGGCTTCTCAAACTCAAACTCAAACTCAAAATCCTTTATTCATTTAGATCACAAAGTGACACTTATGAACGTCAAATTTAAACATTATTACTGTATGCTTCTACATTTACATTTACTGCCACGTTCGCAATGCAATAGGTAGAACCATGAGAAAGAACGGGCAATAAAACTCACGGTCACTCTTTTTCAACGCCAGGTTTTTAATAATACATAACAATTAAACTTTTGTAAGGTGCTGCAACTGTTATACCTTCTATGTTACTTGTATATATTTACTTTACATGATACTCAAGCATAATCAAGTTAAATTTTGATGTTCATTTAGTTAGCCTCCTGAACATAGACATGGTGAAACAGGAGCATCCACTTACATTATGCACCTAACAATGCAGGCAATCCGCGCAAATGTTCAGAACCATGATGGAAACGATGAAGTTAAATATAAATAAAAAAATATACCAGCCCATAAGACCGCCATCGACCAGTCATCGCAAGTAGCACCCGTTCACGAGTATGACGCATGTGCCAGCCATCATCTTATATCATCATCCTCCTAGCGTTATCCCAGTTTCAACCTGGGGTCCGCTTACTAGTCTAACCGGCTTTGACTGAATATTGGCTTTTCCACAGCGCGACTGCCTGTCTGACCTCCGCAACCCAAAGGGATAGCGATATTAAATGGTTAAGACTATAGTGTCAGTTTATTAAGAAGGTACTGACGCCCTATAACGACTGTCAGAAATGTTCATGACAACCAGGACCGACGGCTTGACGGAGCAAGCGATAATTAACGATTCAATACGAACATTACTCCGAAAAATCATTGGTGCGCGCCGTGGATTCGAACCCGATACCCTCTGCATGGCACGGTATCTCCACTAGGCTATCGCTGCCGGTTGGTATCTTCACTAGGCTATCGCTGCCTAAGGCTTCTTATATAATACTGGCAAAAATATACTTCACTTACATAACATAGTTTAAAATGTTAACCGAACCTATTCAATCAATCCACGGATAGTTGTTTCTTTCGACATGTTTATACGTATTGTAAAATAACAATTCAGCGCCACCCTATCCACACACTGAATAAACATGTTAACTTTATACCACTTACTACAAAAACGAGGAATCGTTTCTGTGTGCACTGTATTGTTTTCATATCACACGACCCCGAGTAAAACGTGAAAACATGTCGACACAAAAGATATCTCAGTGGCGATAGCGAGTCTTTGAGAGTATTTAACTGATGTCCCATTGTGCTGTAAATCTGTTCTTTTATTATTTGTGTAAGAATACAAAGTGGATTCTTCAAACGAACTCTTATAGCCAAAGCTGAGATCATGTAATAAGAAAAGGATGTCATTTTATGCTGCTGTGCTCGTGCTACAATGGTTAGCGGAGCGTGATTTGCAGATTCGTTGTAAACCTTAAGAAGGTGATAGACGGGGTCGCTTAGAAGAACGTAATTTATAAATAAATCGTAAAAGTTTTGAAGGTCTATAGCTGAGATAGACGGGGGCCGACACGCAAGGCGGGCCAATCCAAGCTATGGCTATATTATACTAACGCAGTCCCCGTAACTCCATAGTTCACTAAGGGTCGTAAAATAATACCACAGTGGTTTTAGTAAGCAGGTCCAACCGACTCTTAAGGAGTCTCACACACTTTTGACGAGCCAAGCCATCCAATTTGGCCCGAAGCAAAATTGTATAATATAGCGCGATTCTGCGTCGGCTTCTGTCCCAGCGCTCACGTAATACTGATGACATTAGCAGTATTTTATCATGACTGACAGATAGACTCTGAACGTTTACAATATCAATTTACCTATTGTATTAGCTAAAAGTTGTCACGTTTTAAATAACTTTTTTAAAAGTTGACATCATGTTCGGGTGATAAAGGTGTCTATGACTAATATTGACACTATTTAATTTATTAGATATGGCCATAATACTAGATATGGATATTGGATATTATTTACATGATAAGCCTTATTTGTAGTTTACCTAATCTACTAAGTCAACAAATTATTAAGTATTTGCAGCATTATCAACCATAAAGCATCGCAAGAACTATATTCAGAAAAATTACCAAACAGTATTACAAAATGACGGCTTCACATTTAAATACGAAATCGTTCAAGCGCAGCTGTCGGTCCCGCACTATCGCCTCAATAACACTCTCTTACACTTTGTCTAATATAAATTCACGTCGTCGCGGGAATATTTAGGAATTGTGCTGGCAAATTGAAACGAGATGTCATTTTATGCTGCTGTGCTCGTGCTACAATGGTTAGCGGAGCGTGATTTGCAGATTCGTTGTAAACCTTAAGTAGGTGATAGACGAGGGAGGTCGCTTAGAAGAACGTAATTTATAAATTAACCGTAAAAGTTTTGAAGGTCTATAGCTGAGATAGACGGGGGCCGACACGCAAGGCGGGCCAATCCAAGCTATGGCTATATTATACTAACGCAGTTCCCGTGACTCAATAGTTCACTAAGGGTCGTTAAAAATACCACAGTGGTTTTAGTTAGGAGGTCCAACCGACTCTTAAGAAGTCTCACACACTTTTGACGAACTAAACCAGCCTATTAGGCCTGAAGCAAAATTGTACAATATAGCGCGATCATTTCTGTGTCGGCTTCTGTCCCAGCGCACGCGTAATGCTCATGACATTAGCAGTATTTCATCATGACTGACCTTATATAGTGTATGTATTGAATAAGTGACTGACAGATATTCATTAAATATAAATGGCTCTGATCTTTTACAATATTTATATACCAATATTGTATAAGCTAACAGTTTTAACGTTTTAAATAACTACTTTATAAGTTAACATCATGTTAGGGTGATAAAGGTGTCAAGTCAATGACTAGTAATGACACTATTAAATTTATTAGATATGGCCATAATACTGGATATGGACATTGGATATCATTTATATGATAAGCATTATTTGTAGTTTACCAAAACTACGGAGTCAACAAATTATTAAGTATTTGCAGCATTTTCAACCTTAAAGCATCTCAAGCACAATATTCAGAAAAATTACCAAACAATATTACAAAATGACGGCTTCACATTTTAATACGAAATCGTTCAAGCGCAGCTGTCGGTCCCACACTACGCCTCAATAACACTCTCTTACACTTTGTCTAATATAAATTCACGTCGTCGCGGGAATATTGGGAAATGTGCCGGCAGATTGAAACGTTATAATGTTGTATTAGCTTCTGTGTTGTTCTTACATTGTATTTTATATTTCGCTGAGCTCACCGAGTAAGAGGTGTGATTTCAATATTCATATTATATTGGGCGACATATCAAGTAACATTTCAACGATCCTTGACGCTGGAGATTGGCGTTGACTACACATAAAATAGTTTATTACGTGTAATGAAGCTAGAAAATAAACACTTCGAGTAATTGATTTAAAAGTTATTTGGTTTGCACGAATACTTTCCGTGTACAAATTTTGCGTCTAAAATAATACGCGGAGAGCACTGGATAGCCGCACAGCCATGAACCTAAAACCATGCGCAACAAATAACGATACACCTTTTTTGTTCCGTGGATAAAACTACAAATTTTTGCGGCTGCTGCACACCTACCAAAATTGAATAGTTCTTTACAATGTAGGTACGTTAAAAATCGTAAACAAATCGCCTCAACCGTACTTACAAAAATAAAATCAATCGTTTCCCTAAAGAAAATGTTTATATAAACAAACTAACAAAAAGTACTCCACAAGTTTCAATTGTCGAAAAGATCTGCCAACTTGAAACTACCTCTCGGGATGCCTTAATATTTGCTACAATGTTACAAATTTGTAGCAATGATGCTAACATTCTGCCACTGGATATTATTACAAACAATGTGGTTTTTGTTCACTTTGTTCGTCCAATTGGTTAATTAGTCGAGTTGTTCTTGTTTACATTGAGGTGCATATTCCGTATCGAGCAAACATCTTCAGAATATTACAGGAATGAATATTAAATTTATTTAAATCAAAACAATTCAGACATCAGACAAGTCTACTATTAAAACCTAGGACATTTTATTGATTTTCTTCAGTTTTATGGAAAAAAGATTAGGTATATTAGAACATTTTCAAAATCAAGTAGGTAAACGCATATAAGTAAGCATTTACAATTTTTGTTACACATTCCACAGCTTTCTTCAGCTTTTAACGTTAAATTGGAACATTTTCAATATCAACTGCCAAATGCATGTTAAATACTGCAGCTCTATGAAAAATCAATGGCTTTCCAAGCAAAGGCTAGTACTGAATAAACATAAAGCTCTCTGTATATGTACAGTCTAAATAAAAACCGACACAGATACTCATCAAAACACACACAGAGTACGGAGTGTTTTTGCTTTTTCACGTTAGTTCGAAAGCCATTAATAGGCCATTGCGGGTGTATTTCCTAAATGAAAGCCTTAATGAAAAAGTAATTGAGTTTAGCTCACATTCCGTCACAGTGTACGTCACTGTAGCTGTTGCTAGTGTTTGTGTTAGGAAGGGTTTCTGATACAAATAAGACGTTCTTGTATTCGTTTATGCAATGTGTTATTTTGAACTTATTTCTGGAAATACCACGATCTTTTTAGTCAATCCTTCTTCCTGCGATATAGGTCATTAGAATGGTGAGTACACCTATTTACTTGTAACATAATAGGGAGCCACTCTGATGTCACTCGCTCTTTCAGGAACCAAACTTCAAGAACCACGACTCTTAGTTACCACATGAACATGAAGGCTTTGTAAGGCTCAAACACTCACATGCTTCTGTATTTGCTGCCAGGAAATTGTATCATTGGGAATAATCACATGTATTCCTGAAGAAAGGCAAATACTTGTGATGCTGCCAGCATGTGGCAAGAGACAATTCTCTGTGAAGCGAACTGCATATTCGTCACTCTAATCTTGTAGAAAACGTGTAATTTGTTGCTACACACAGCAAATCATTCTTCGTAGGAAATTCTGTATTTCATGTAGGCGTGTGCGAGATAAGAGAATCAAAAACAATACTTCAGTCGTAAAGCATGGACGGCGAAATTGTTATCGTAAATAGAGTGGAGGTGCCATGCCAGAATACATTGTAACCATTGTAGGCATAAACAGATATCAAAACTTTGCCTGGTTTTTCTGTTGGTACTTGTTTTTGTCATGTCCGTGTGGTGACGGATTAAGAATACGGATTGTCATCACCCCGTATCATCCCATGGGTGTCGTAAGAGCCGACAGAGGGAGCATATTATGCAGAGAACAGCACTGTAAGAAAAGGAAAACTTGATACAAACCCTATACCAACCCGTTTGGCCACCGTGGTATAGTAGGCCAATTCCTCCTTTCAAAGGAGAGGCCTAGTCCAGCAGTGGACTGTTAAAGGCTGATGATGATGACTTGTTTTTGGACGAGTTTGCGTGTAAAGTGTTTTGTAGTACTTTTTATCTGGGGTGCTGTTATAGATAACACGACATGTAGTATCGCTGTAAAAGTATTTATATTGTATACGAAAATTAGGTTTTATCGGTAGTGTGGTGATCTCAATAGCTGCGCGACAATACTTTGCGTGTGTATGTGTGATCTATAAATGGTTGTTCTGATTTATTTTTGTTCATAATTGAGTATTTGTAATGTCTCTCCTTTCAAAGTATCGGACGGACGTCGGGCGGGTGGTTTATAGGTCTATGTGCAGAGCCTCGAGTAGGCCTATGTCCAGCAGTGGACGTCTATCGGCAGATATGATGATGATAAAGCTGTATGCATCAGCTGCATAGAAATAGACCCCAAGTAATAAATGGCGAGGTACACCAGGGTCAATGCAGCAACCACATACCTTACCATGGTCTGCAACAAAAATACTTACGTATGCTTTCGGCTCGACTTATTTACTGCTGCATGTTATTATTGTTTGGAACATTTCCATTTCGTACTCCTGATTGCTTCTAGACCATAATGAGGCGCACGAACATCAGAAGAACAGTACACAATTACACTACCAGAATTACTAGTAATTAATTGTCAATCGAGGTAAACGTTTTCCTCTCAACGCGACATTTCAATTTCAACGTATGTCGTGTCCACAGTGCGTCACCTACGGCGGCAATCAGTGAATAATTATCTGCTGCCGAATAGCAACGATACGTTCCGCGAATATTACCATAATGCTGTGTACTTTGCTTTGTTGAGGTTTGTTAACTAGGCGGCTGGATGGCTTTGACTCTGTTGTTTATTGCGACAAACCAACAGTAACAAAATAAATTACCAATGGCGTAATAGCTCAATTAGTCGCATACGCCTTAAGGCGAGGTTGCAGTACAGTGCGTAGCTCGACCTCACCCCCCGCAAAAACAAAAACACGGCGGTGGCGTCAGCGAGTGAGCGGGGGGAGGGGAGGGGAGGGGGTTTCGTGTGTGCGTGTGCCACAGCGCAGCGTAAAAAACCCGTAGATGAGTTATGCGAACTTCAAAAGTGGCACATTAAAAACAGGCTAAATGTCTCATTTGGCTTTAGTCGCGTACGCGCTGCGGTCGGAAGCGCTCGCACTTTTACTCGCGTGTGTGTACGTTACATTTGAAAATGCCGTCGTGTGTAATTAGATTTTGCACAAACTATAGTAGGAAAATGACTAAAAGTTATGGAATCACTTCTCATTCATGAGTATTACAATGTTACAACGTTACAACGTTTTATTTACAATTTATAATAAATTCAGTATCACAAATAATAGAGTGAATAAAAAAATTGGCATTTAGCGAGTGTAAAAGAGAAGCAGTATTGTGCGTGTTCAAAGACTAAAAAACAAAGTATTCAGATGGGACATTCGTAATAATAAAATACTGATGTATGTTTTTGTCAAGTAATAAAAGTGATTTGAGGCTGAATCAACACAATATATTATTATTATTATAGAAATACAAAATCATACGTAAGTTACAAACATTGACAGATGATCAAAGTCCATTCACTTGTTCTTGTTTTTCTCCTTTTAGTATTAAACAACTAAGTAGATTGTACTGCACAGTTTTCGCTGCCGACCCACCGTACCCCTGGCAGTACCCCTGGGGGTATGGTGGGTCTTTCAAAGCTTAACCGTACTCCCAGATAATATTGTTGTGTAATAAGTTTATTAACTTCAGTTCGTTCATTTCAAGTTCTACTATTTTGTGGGATCATTCCCAGTATAGTAGTAGTATTGAACAATTCTATGATAGAACCGTTCTAATTCTATTAGCACAACTTGACAATCACGCCTAGACAGGCACTGATGAACGGCCGGCGAGCGATATAATGCCAACATTTTGACTATTTTTTTCTTGGAGAAAAATGATAACGAAATTACGAAATCTGTTTTTACCATTTATTTTAAAATAAAGAGCTGTTTCTATTGATAATACTTTCATATAAATTCATTATGGAATCTCTAAGCAGTACACGTTTAAAATTGTGATTTAGTGCCATGTTTGACTATTTTTTTTATCGAGCCAATCATTCCAAATCGTATTTCTATCTTTACGATTTACTAGAAGATATGTTCAACTTTTATACTTTAATTTTTATTCATTAAAAATATCATAGTTTATGGGACTTTCAGACGTTCAAAAATCTTAAAAAGTACTACAACCTCGCCTTAATTGCAATCACGTAAGATACTTACATATTATTTCTTTATTTACAGATGAGATAGTTTTGATACCAACTGATTATTCTCATTCTAAAAAAGTTAAAGTATGCCATGCTTTGGATAGATCTAGATTTTGGATTCATCACAGGGGTGTGTTAACTTCAAAGTAAAATAGTTATTTAAAAAAACTAATTTCCTACTGTCAATATTGCATTGCGCACTGAAATCCAACGAATTTGAAGCATGGTGGTTCGATGCCCTCGACATATGACAGAAAATAATCTCTTGAAAATAAAGACCATATAATAGTCACACGAATAAATACAGCGTACTTCTATTTACAACATCTGACTTCACGAAAAAGGAAGCGATCTAAAACACTACCACTGCGGATCGATTCGAATCGATTATTTTTTCGAGTCGCGCTCTCGATATTGGAATTATTTACGCGTAGCCAGCGTCTTGTAGGTCTGCGTATTTAAATAATGCGAGGCTGCTTCTCTGTTCAACTAATATAATATGAAGTGTCGATCCGTCCATATTTATGACAAGGATTTTCCATCACGCTATTTCAGGAGGCTATCTTTTTTGTGTTTGTACTGTAGTGCTCTTTATGTTAGGCACAGATCCAGATTTTATTATTGCGTGTTTATTATTTTTTTATTTGATATCACATATTCTTGAGCCGTAGATAAATCGTATTATTTTTATTCGCTTTATATTGTGACAAATATTGTATTGTTATTTTATCGGTTTATGTTATACGAATCTCTGCCGCTTGCTAATAATTTCAAAGTAAAGAATAATTTATTTGCTCCGACGTTTCGACGGGTGCTAAGCTATTTGTGGCCACGAGGAGTATTTCGTCCATTTGCAATAAGTTTAGTTTTAACTATACACACTAAACTTATGTCATTTATCGTCACGTTCTGTTTAGTAGCCACTGTTTTCCACTAGTGGTCAAAAGCCAAGGAACGTGGAAGACGGTTGGTTGTGTGGTTTTGTTATTGCCAAGACGTAAGGAGTACGGTTAAAGTCTGCAGTCTTGGCTCATTAAGTAAACTAAGTTAGCATATAAACATTGTTGCTGTTTAGAATAATAAGACAGCACCGAACATTATTCAACGCAGTTAGCTGTCCCCTTTAATTACGCTCTTGTCTCTGTATTCCATTTACTGCACAATGTACAATCACTTTCTTAAATATTATTTCATTACTTTTCTACACACTGGCATCATTTGTAGCCAATTATGTTGAAACGCAATTTTGCGATTATAAACGTTTATCTCAATCTTAATATTTCAGCTTCAATAAGAATAGCGTAAAATTAATGTTATTTAAGTAAACAAAATCTTCCAGCATAAATCAACAAATGAAGCAGACTGTTCATGTAAATATATCTACGTATAAGCAGACTACGCTTTGCTGCTTTGCTCACATCAAGTACCAAGATTAAAAAATTAAGCGTTAGCCCAACTTTACTTTAATGATAAGAGAGAGAATGTCTGCAGTGACGCTTGCATATATTTTTCAAACTTTATATTTTCTTCTAGTGTAGTCAAGAATGCTGATTTTTCATAACGTTTGTCAAAACAGCCAGGATCAACATGCTTTGCGAGATACGGAGCAAGCAATAATCAACAGTTTGAACTTTTAAAGTCAGTGTTGCGCTCTGTGGGTTGGCATCCGATCCTCTTTGCATGGCAGTTTGTTGATATCTCCATTACGCTATGGCTGCAGATGATATTGGGTTATACTCTAAGAATTATATACACCTCTTAACCGAGTCTTGCCGCAAAAAGTTCCTAACAGGAAAATCCAATATCTCTCCCTTCTACTATGGAATCAAAATCTAAATTATCCACACGAAGAAATGAGATAAAAATATATTTGTTCGGTACACCGATTGTTAATCCAGAGCTTTACAGAATATTCAGAAGCATTGGTGAAAATATATTTTGTTGTATCGGATCGTGGAGGCCGTCTGATCAAAACTCATTTGATACATTCGGATCTCTCCACAGGATCTTTCAATCCCCCCCAGTGGGATCTCCACCTTGTCGTGGTGGGGGGGCTCAGTAACCGTGGATTGGAGCCCCGCGGTGAAGCTAAGAGGGATCCCTGGAGTGGACGCTCCGCGTGGGCTTGGCAGTGGGCCTGCGCAGGATGCGTTCAACGGTGCGGGTGCGGGGGACAGTTCTGTCTGTCCCTCGCAGTCGGGCGCGGTCGCGGGAGGAGAGACGTGTCGGTGTTGCGTTGCCGCGTGCCCTATCTCACGCGACCAAATGGGTGCGCACCATTCGATGCGTCGCGGTGGAGCCGCAGAGGAAGAGAAGATGCGGTGTTGCGTTGCCGTCCTCCCTATCCTTTGCGGCCGCTGGGTGTTTTGGCGGCGGAGCCCAACACCTTAATCCGCCGCCAAGGGGGTTTTGTTCGGGGCCCGCCTGACCATCTGGCCGATACCCGTCGGGGGGTTGCGACTTATTCTTGGGCGAAACCCGACTCTCCGACACACGGGTACATGAGGCACACGGGTTGGTTTTTAGTCAGTAAGAGTCTGCCAGTCCCCTTCGCCCTTCTCCCATACCCCAGGGCGGGGGGACTCGATGAGGATTTTCCAACACGAAACAAAAAAAAAAAAAAAAGGAGGATCTTTCAATCAAAGGGAATAAATCGCATGTGAGCTATCACTGTTCAGACGCGAATATGTACGGTTCTTTTTAGTTCTTAATATTGCTTCATCTATGTTATGTATAAACTTAAAGGGGACCATAATGCTCGCTCAAATTAATTTCCAAGGGGCGTTAAAACAATATAATTATATAAATCAGTTAGGTAAACACAAAGAGTAACGCGGCAGCGGCAATATAAATACACACTCGTTGAAAATTTCAACTTACCACTCAAATAGAGTTTCTTATATTTGAGTTACCCGTGCCGCACTCGCGCCCGCGCCCGCGTTTCACTCTGGCTGAGCACACACTGTTTCGATTCACGGCACACAGCCTGCTGAAAGACAAACGAACTGATGGTGAGCGAAGCCTTAGTATTAAGTCTGTTGGCACTCGACTTAACTTCTGAACCATACAAATAAAACATACATTTACTTAATTAGGTTAAAGAGCATGGTCAACTTAGCAGTTTTTATGAACAGTAGCTGTACTTCTCCTAAGGTGAACTTAAGGCGCAATACAAAATCTTATGATCTTTTACAGACTAAAATATGTTAGCTGAATCTACATAGTAATTCGCTTAGGGTTAAATAAGAACCCCCCTGAAAACTGTATTTAATATCATGGTACTTGCACGTTTTAGTTCCACAACGGTTACTATTCCAATATTTTCCACGTCATTTCCTCACTAGATTGACACGGCATTGGACAGATTTGGCATGAAATTGATAAACCGCAGTAGTTATCATGCCAACAGCATCAAAACAACGTATTAACCGTTATTCTGTAACAATGTTATACAAAAACTCAATCATAAGTCGAGCACTCTTGAGGAGGACAATAAAAACGTATATATGTACTCACTTAGAATTTTATCCAAGCCAAAAACATTGAATTATAAACCTAATCGAAATGGTGATAAGATTAAAATTTGGTAGGCAACCACGAGCCTCTTCAAAGATCTCGTGGCGTTATTAACAAAATACAGCAGGTCGGTATGCTTAATACAAAAATATATTCCTTTGTCTACGCTTTTTGGTGGACTAGTTTTGTCACGTGGATTTACTTGTTTTGTTATATTTACTGAACTATCTATATGACAAAGTACATTATGTGTAAATTTTCTCTAAAGGGGACCAAGAATTTCCAGTTACAGCCTTCCCTTTGCAGATATTAAAATTTCACTAATTGTTCAGACATATAATTTCTGTTTTAATGGGCACA
The DNA here is from genome assembly GCA_944739405.2 of Euclidia mi. Lineage (NCBI taxonomy): Eukaryota > Metazoa > Arthropoda > Insecta > Lepidoptera > Erebidae > Euclidia > Euclidia mi. Next base: position 26,093,556 of record OX123189.2, on the reverse strand, counting down.
TACCTTATTTCAAATACAAACAGTTTATCTCATATTTAAACAATACTCATTCACTGGGTTCATTTTTCAATCGTCAGTTTAAATTTACTTGACCGTTAAACATGGACCGGGCTAAATTAAAAAGTACGTAATATCATTGATCTACTTTATGCACAACCGTAGTTTTTAATTTGTAAGTGTTATATTTTATTGTTTTGTTATCTTTTAACTGACGATTTAAAAATCGGCCCAAACTCTTTTTCTCTTTTCCTATAGTAATATACCGAAAGACAAAAAGCAATATTTTTTATCAATATATTTTCGTTAATTGCTCCCAAATATTATAACGTCACTCTATCGTCATGTCTGATAAGCGAGAGCATAAGGTAGACCTGCATCATTATCACGTTTACCCGTTTTTTACATATTTTTAAATACTTTAGGAGCAAGGCCATTTAGGCCTTAAGAGCAAGGCCATAATAATTCGGATGTATGTGTCTATAGATTAGATGCTTACTGTCAGAATCCGGTCAGTACACTTTACATTATAGAATGTTATATACTTATTTGAATGCAGCATTACTCTAACCTCTAAATCTAAGTCGCAGAAAATGTGATTTCAATCAGTACCCGAGATAGGTAGGTCATGTTCCCTTTGAAATTTACTTTTTTCAAAGGAAATCAAATAACAATTATCTTTTGCTATCTTTTCTTCGAATAATTTTCAATACACGAACAAACAAACGAAAGTACTGGAAGCAGAGCTGTTTCTATCTCTCGGTTCATATTAGGTATTCCCCGAATAAATGTAAATGCTACATATTTGCAAATATTCTACGCGGAACGCCCTCTTTAATTCCGCCGACTCCATTCTGTGTTGTATAAAAATGTCATATAGCAAAATTGAAAGTAGTGCGTGAGTGTAGTGTTTCCTTTCGACCGAAGTCCTCGCAAAATTTAATGATAATGTAAATAATTTTAATTTTTAAAGTACGATTTGCCTCATTTGTTTGCTTTAAATCGCTGTGAAAGGAATAAATATTGTATGTTAATGTACAATAAATCATTAAATTTATTTTTAAGGCATCCATTGCGCTTTGAATGAAACCTGTGTCTTAAGAGATTATGTTGGTATAGATATTCTATCAAAGGTTACAACGTGTGGTACAGTCGTTTAGTCAGAAAGAGCTACTAGACCAATTTAAAATACTGAATGACGAGAAAGTATCGTTGCGATTGATGATGTGTGAGGATGATCCTCACACATCATCAATCGCAACGACACTTTCTCGTCATTCAGTCAATGATATTACAAGAATTTTACTTTTGTAACATCATTGGGATGACCAGATTCTTCTTTTGTTTATCCACCGCAAGATGCAAGGCTTCAGTATGACACGCATGTTGCTACCGACCGGATATCCTGTATCACTTGCATACAAAATGATGTTAACTAGTGGTCCCGCAGTAGTAAAAAATTCGACTTATAACCATGACCATTTCGTAAGTTAATTTACGGCTAATTTTTATTTTTTAATTATATTATTTATTATTATATTATAAAATATACATTTGGTAGCATAAATGCAGAAATATCTATGGGTTTTTGGTGGATATTTTTACATTTGGATTGCACTATGTTTTATATTTTTATACAATTATAGAGGACGCCAGCAGCTACGCCTGCAATTTTTTTTAAATTTACTCGTTTTGGCCGATCCCGTGGGAATTTCGGGAAATCCCTTCTTAATGCACCGCTACGATCCCCAGGGAACATACATGCCAAATTTCAGCTTCCTGCGCCCAATAGTTTTGGCTGTAGCGTGTCTGTCAGTCAGTAAGTAACGCAAGGATTTTATATATTAAGATATCGAATAGCGCAACGCATAGCGCAGAGACAGAATTAATATAAGCATACATACATACATACATATACTCACGCCTTTTTCCCGTCGGGGTAGGCAGAGACAACAGAACGCCACTTGCTTCTATCCTTACAAACCTCACGCGCTTCCTCTACACTCATTACTCTTTTCATACATGCTCGCCGGTTTCGGGTACTTCGGACCTGGCCGTTTTTTAGGACGTCCGCAATTTGATCGAGGAATGTCCGACGAGGTCTGCCGCGACCGACTTGCCCACACACATTTGCCTTATAAATCTTATTCGTCATTCTTTCTTCACTCGCGCCTACAAAAATAATTGTTTCTAGTCTGGATGCTATTGGACACTTAATATTTACTATCTGTGATGTTCCTTTAGAAATAACTTGTCCTGTTATATCATCAAAGCATAGTAGCAACATGAAACCATGGTTGAGTATCTACAGTATGAACGTAACTACGACGAAACAACCACCTCTAATTAATCCTTGCGAGTAAAATTATACGTTCATTAAACTATCACATCGTGTAATTGTATAGAATGATAGTAGCAGTCACGTTTACAGCATTAGACAGGAGGCACAGAGTGATTGAATTGGAACCGTATAGACGCCGCCGTTGTGATTGCGAGCTCTGTTTAGTAACTGCTAAGTGCGAGTAAACCGCGACAAAGACTATTCGAATGACGAGTAAACAGGTACACTCCGACAGAAATACAGACATATTTATCCAATAGATGGTGGTAGCGCCATCTATCTTTTCTATTGATAGTGTCAAAACGAGCGCTCTTTTATCCCTTTCCCTCCCAAAGGCACGCCTAGCTCTAATTGGTCGCGGAATTCAACGACGCTGCGAGCGAGTCAAAGATCAATCGTCACGCTGACCGGTTGTGTGCTTACGCAGCCCCGCGCCGCGCCGAACGCGTGCAATACCGCAATATCTTACCGCTATTTTATACTATAAATGAGAACTAAACCACCCGCGGGTGTAGTGGAGTGATCTGTGCAGCTTCGGGCTGGATCCAGGTGGAGTGATCGGTTTTGTAGCCCGACTCTCGAAGACACCGGCGGCAGCCATTTTGTCAAGGTAGGGCGTGCCTCCTTATAAAGTCCTATAGCCATAAGATCGCCCGTTCACCCACTCTTCTAGGCGATTTACCAGCCATTCTTGATACAGTCCACAATATTAATATGTTTCCATATCACGAAATCGCCTAGTACATATTTCGGTGCAACGCCGAACCATTTTTTGGTCCGTACGAAGCCGGATTCATTTGCGTTTATACGTAACCTCTCGTTTATCTCGCGTAGGTATCTTCTAGAAGTACCTACCTAGGTAGTTATAGCACCTAGCTATACTCCTAGTCCATTTACATACCCGTTACGTGGTTACTTCCGCACGCTTCCGTAGGTAATATACTTTTATGTAGCTACCTACTAATCTGATATATCTACCCAATTATTATTATTGGAACTATCATAGTTGTCTTGTAAATTCCATATCTCAAGCACCTTTTAATTCCACCGCCTTAAAGTTGTTGCCTACTTACGAATAACTACCGCATAAACACCTACTTAGGTAAAATAATAGGTACTGTTGCGTATTGGGGTCTTGATAATAAAAAATACAGCTACTGCTATTCCACAATACTTTTAATGCAATATTTGCAATATTAAAACATTACAATATAATGATAGGTACGTTAAAATTATAGACGACGTCGCGCGCAATAGTAGGTGTGCGAATGAATAAAAAAGGTGGAGCGCACGGCGCGCCGCCACGAGTGTTGGGAACCGGTTGGCGGTCCGTTCGCGACGTAGACAACACACGGCGCGAACATACTGGGGGCCCTTGAAGACTCAGGTCTTCAACGGTGTTTCTGGTTCATCCAGTAAAGGGCAGAGGTACTTGATACCTCGCCTATAAGTGCCGGTAATCGTAGCAACATCGGCTACGCGAGAAATCCCGTCTGCTCCAGGAAATAGCTTTATAATACGTCCAAGGCGCCAGTGTAGAGGAGGTGCATTCTCTTCCTTGACGAGGACCAAGTCGCCCACTTGAAGACATCTGTTAGGAACGCGCCACTTGGTCCGTTGCTGTAGCTCTCCAATGTACTCCAACTGCCAGCGTTTCCAAAAATGCTGCCTCATGGATTCGAGTCTCTGAAACCGATCTAATCTGGCTTCGTTAAGGCCCGCCAAGGAAGGCGATGGCAGAGACATCAAGGCACGGCCAATGAGGAAGTGACCTGGAGTCAAAGGTTGGAAGTCATGAGGAGAGGATGAGATAGGACATAAGGGACGACTGTTCAGGATAGCCTCTACTTGACTAAATAAGGTTGCTAATTCCTCGAAGGTAAGATGAGAATTACCTAAAATACGCCTTATATGGAATTTCGCGGACTTAACTCCTGCCTCAAATAGACCGCCGAAATGTGGAGCATAAGCCGGCTGGAATTTAAAATTTAAGAAGTGATAGAAGAAGAATTTGTAGTTATAAAATCGCTAATTTCTTTGGCAGCTGCAACAAAATTGCGGCCGTTATCACAGACGATCTCGCGTGACTTTCCTCGTCTGGATATAAAGCGGCGTAGGGATAAAATAAAAGCTTCCTTTGAAAGCTGACTGACGGCTTCTAAATGAATACACTTAAATCTAGTACAAACAAAAATAGCTAAATAACATTTGGTAATTTTACATCCCCTACCCTTCCTATCAACTATAAAAAATGGTCCAGCGAAGTCGACACCGACACTAATAAATGGGTAATCAGGTGTTACGCGCTCTGAAGGCAGCGCACCCATGAGTGGAGTGGCGGTGCGAGCAGCGAAACGACGGCACGTAACGCACTGTCGCGAAACTGTACGCGCTAGGTTGCGCCCGCCGACAGCCCACACGAACTCCCTGATTGAAGCAAGTAGTAGTTGGGGGCCAGCATGTAGAAGTCGCAGATGCTCCTGCTGAAAAAGTAGTCGCGTGAGTCTATGCTTGGACAGTAAAAGCATGGGATGGCACTTTTCGAAAGAATAAAACGATGAATTAAGCCGACCACCCACGCGTAGAATACCTTCGTGATCTAAAAAGGGATTTAAGGGCAGCAGGTAATTTTTCGAATTTAGACTTTGCTTATTGCGAAGAATATTTAATTCTAATGGAAAACTATCAGCTTGAGATAATTTTATTAAATGTTTGAATGATAATTCTAGTTCCTCAGGCTGCAAAACACCTAAAAATTTGTTGTTAGGATATCGGCAGTTATGTACGAACCTTAATACGTATGCGAAAAAACGTTGTATGGTTTTTAGCTTAGAATATTTATCAAAATCAATTAAATTTACGCTTGTCTGATTCTGCTCAACTAATGTAAAATTAATCTTTAATTCAGGAATTTCTTCAATTTTAAAATTGTTAGTGCTCAATTGAGGCCAATTATTTTTAGATTCGTACAAAAATGAGGGACCGTTCCACCAAACGTCTAGATTATTTAATTTGTGCGCGTCAACACCGCGAGAAGCACAATCCGCGGGGTTTAGCGCAGTGGGGACGTGTCGCCACTCCGAACCTTCGGTTAACTCTAAAATGGTTGCTACTCTGTTAGATACAAACGTTTTTAATTTAGTATGACTAGTGTTTAGCCACGCTAAAACGATCGATGAATCAGTCCAATAGTAGGATCGCGTTATGATACAACGAAGCGTGCGGACGACCGCGGCAGTGAGCTGAGCGCCCAGTACTGCAGCGCAAAGCTCCAGTCGTGGTATGGTCGTCGGCGCGACGGGACTCACGCGCGCCTTCGCACAAAGGAGCCGGACAGTGACGCCGCCTTGATTGTTTGTCGACTTTAAGTAAACACAGGCTGCGTACGCGTCGTTGCTACTGTCACAAAAACAATGTAATTCTATAAAAGCAACTGAGTCGCATAGCACGTATCTAGGTATACGGAGCGTTTTAATTGATGTCAACCCATATACAAACTGTTGCCAGGATTTCTTGATATCCTCAGGCACGGGTTGATCCCAGTTAATTTTGGCAAGCCATAGCCTTTGTATTAATATTTTTGGCACTATAGTTAACAAGCTTAAGAGACCTAAGGGATCGAAAATTTTACACGAATCGGACAAAATTGATCGTTTAGTGGGACCATCGTTTCTTGGCGAATACTGAGTGGGGAAATGTATGACATCAGCTTCAGAATCCCAGCCCACTCCGAGTGTGTGTGAAGAGGAACTAAGTATAAGGCTACTTTGTGTATCAGTATTTTGACTGTCGTTTAAAACTAAGGACGAGTTAGAACGAAACTTACGCAAGGGAAAACAACCAGTTGACAAACATTTCTCAATAGATTTTTTTATGTATAATAAATTATACATTAACAAGTCATCGACCAGAAAATCGTTTTGGATAATATTTTTAATGTTTAAGTCTGCGCAATCCTCACCCAACTGCCATAAACAACGAGTACAAAAAACTAGCACTTGAATAGCCATAAGTAACTGTATTGAGTCTTAATGTTTTTAATCGCTCATTCTCATTGTTACGCCATAAGACTAATTGTAAATCACGGTCACACTCTTGTATTAATACTTGTCTGTACATTTTTGTGACGTCACCAGTTAGAACGTATCTATATGTCCTAAATCTGAGCAATATGTTAAAAAGAGAATCTTGTATGCATGGTCCAATCATCTGGAGGTCATTAATTGAATAACCAGACGATGTAGAAGCACTGCTATTGAATACAACGCGAAGTTTTGTTGACTCACTAGTGGGTTTGAGTACTGGGTGATGCGGCACAAAAAATGCAATGCTAGGGCGTCGAACCTTAGACTCAGAAAGATGGCCTAACTCGGCATACTCGTCAATGAATTCCTTATACATTTTTTTAAGTTCTGGGTTTCTCTTAAATCGCTTTTCTAAACCAATAAAGCGTTTTTTAGCCAATCGATACGAGTCGCCTAAGCAGTCGGGCTCAGTTATCAATGGAAGGCGCACACAAAAGCGGCCGTCCTTGTCGCGGTATGTATGAGTGACAAAATGTTGTTCACATTCAGCATTTATGTCGGTGTGCTGTTGAGTAGACTGAGGAATCTGTTCTAGCTGCCAAAACTTCGTCATTAACTCATCTAAATTATTATGCGTTGAAATATGATTGGATTGAATAAATGAATTAAATGAATATTGTTTAGAAAAAGTTTTATCATATATAGGACCTGCTAGTATCCAGCCAAGTCTTGACTCGCGCACAATGGGTAAATTATTACCTAACGTAATCTGCTCGGACCCAATTAAATGCCAAAAAATATCAGCGCCGATTAGAATATTAATAGATGCGGGCTGATTAAAATGGGGATCTGCGAGTTTGATGTTACGGGGAATTTTTAATTGCGAAACATCAATATATTTGTGCGGCATATCGCCGGTGATAGACGGTAGTACCAAGCATGACACATTTAAGTTAAGACTGTTGTCATGTTTTGATTTGATTACAATACTACAATGCTCAGGCATACCTGTTATTGGAATATTACCTACACCGACTACGCTTGTGTTATTAGGCTGAGAAGTCAACTGCAGCTGTTGTTTCAAGCTAGAAGTGATCAAAGAAGTTTGACTTCCGCTATCTAAAAGACATCTAACGGTTAAACAAGCGCCGGTATCGGGATTACACACATTTATAAGCGCCGTAGACAGTAAAATGTGATTATTGTTAAAGGTCGCCATGCCGGTCGTAACCTGAGGTTCCAATTTCGGTGGCGGATCTAATGAGAGATTTGTAGCCTGAGGATACTCCCTATGCAACAGTGTATTATGACGTTTTTTGCACTTAGAGCAAGGGCCCAACCTACAGCGATGGGAAGAGTGACCCTTGCGTAAACAATTTAAACAAAGTTTCAACTTTACCGCCTCAGAAATCCTATTATCGACGGACTTGGACAGAAACGACGAACAATCGTAGATACGATGCTCCCCGTCACAGAAGACACACGAGGCAATAATGGCAGAGGCACCGGCGTCGGCGGGAGCGGCTGAAATTTGAAACGATTTCGCGGGTGACTTTCGTGAATTAGAGAAATCATATTTTGCATTGAGAGCGACCTTCTCCGACTTACTTCGCTGGACCGATTCTAAAATATCGGCGCGACCCTTTATAAATTTAAAAAAGTCAGTGAGTGAAGGAATCTCCTCAAAACTATTTTTGTATTCCTCCCATTTAAAATTAGTGCTACTGTCAAGCTTCGCTGAGACCATGTGTATAATTAAAGTATCCCACTTGTCTGTGGGCTGGCCCAAACTATTCAAGGCACGCAAATTTTTGGACACATGATCAATTAAATATCTTAGGCCTTTGGCTAATTCTCGTCCCATCGGCTGAATGTTAAAAAGGGAATTAAGGTGATTATTAACTAACTGTTTTTTATTGTTATATCTCTCGCAGAGGAGATGCCAAGCTTCCAAATAATTGGTCTCTGTAACTTCCAAATTACTTATAACTTGCGATGCCTCACCCTCTAAATAAGAGTTCAAATAATGGAATTTATGGATCGGTTTTATACGATCGTTAAAATGAATAAGAGAGTTGAAGGTATCCCTAAACTCGAGCCACTTAAAATAAGTACCATCAAAATTAGCGATTTTAATGATAGGCAATCTAAAATTGATGTCATTGTGGTGACTACAATTCGAATGTGTGTCAGATTTCACACTAACCTTGTCGTTCGAGTTATCCACCAACCTTTGGGCGATTGCAATTAAAGTAAGAAATTCTTGTTCAATCTCCTCTCGCACATCGATTTCAGAGTCCATCGAATCAGGATTCGAAATCTCAATTTGTGTCTGTAGTTCATCAAATTGGCTAAAAAGATTACGAAATCGATCCAGCCTCAGTGTGAGTTCACTTCTTTGGTCAGACGAAAGACCGTCACAATTATTTAATTTATCAAGATAATTTTTAAATTTAGTTACACGTCCTTTAATGGAGCTTCTAATTATATTATGTGACGATTTCTCAGTCATCTTGCACAATTACAACAAAGAAACAAGAATTGCACCAAACAATTAAACAAATAAAAATGTACTTAACAAAAAAATACGTAAATTGCTCGGCTTATGCTCCTAGACAGCGCGGCGGCGCAAGCGACGACCAGGTGTCTTGTATTGTAACGGTAAATGATGTACTTCGGCTCAGCTGATCGAACAATAGGGCGGGCACGAGCCGCCGATGTGACGTACGCACTTGTAAGTTTGCACTACACAGAAAAATAGTATAATATTAGAAAAAATGCTTTGAATTTATTATAAAATTACCTATAGGGATTTATTGAATGGCAAACATAAAGGTAAAAATTGTTTAAATATGTATGTAGATACTAGTTTATGCTAATCGCAAACAATGTAGGTAGGTATTTAAGAACACTTAGGGCGTGGCCCGTTTAATTTCTAGAGAATAAATCACTAATTTGAATGTGATTAAAACGTAAAATTCAATTGAGAGAATAAAATATAGAAACGAGCAACCCTAATAGTCACGTACAAGGGGGAAAATTATAGAAATAGGTATAGGAAAATTAGGAATGGTGCACTTCCCTGGCTAAACCTTGTGCTGCGGTGCGTTAGGCTGACCGGCTGGCTTGAAGCGAGGGTTAGCTGGAAGCTGCGTCACTGGTCCAAGGGTCGCATCAAGGTCATGGAGTCCAAACTATTTGACGGCGGCAGATGCAATCTTATAAATCCGTAGCCATGTATCATCACAGCCGTTGAGATTCTTCTTCCTCTTGCTCCTCCGAAAGTCGTGGTCCGAAACGATGAATATAAGTGCGTGACCCTTTGTCCTTCACGAAGCTCAGCTTGATGTGCAGTATGGGCGTGTTTGCGATCACGTCGGGGTCACCATATGTTGCGTATTGGGGTCTTGATAATAAAAAATACAGCTACTGCTATTCCACAATACTTTTAATGCAATATTTGCAATATTAAAACATTACAATATAATGATAGGTACGTTAAAATTATAGACGACGTCGCGCGCAATAGTAGGTGTGCGAATGAATAAAAAAGGTGGAGCGCACGGCGCGCCGCCACGAGTGTTGGGAACCGGTTGGCGGTCCGTTCGCGACGTAGACAACACACGGCGCGAACAGGTATTTTAGGTATTCTTATTTTGATTCGGTCTCATTAGCTACGTCATCATGGCGCAACAAAAGAAGCCATGCATGTCGGAAGAAAAAGAGCTGACAATCTTGGAAGCTAAACGTAATATTTTATTTGAGCGTATTCAAAACATTTACGAGCGCTCAAAAACTGCCGCTACTTCCGATATTAATAGGGAATCATTTCTTAGTTATTGTATGACAGTAGATAGTATTCGAACAGATTTTCATAAGTTGTTAGACGATTATAACGCAAGATTGCTTTATATTAATCCTGATGAACAGCCGAATTATCAGGCGTACACCTCATTTGAAGATCTTTATTGTATCATCAAGCGCATACAATCACAATTGGAAGGTAGATGTTCCGCACAGCCCGTTTCTGTTGGACCGGCGGTTCGAGCGCAGAGATTACCGCCAATTGAGCTTATGTCATTCGATGGCGATATACGAAGTTGGCCGTTATTCTATGCGAGTTTTAAGTCTACAGTGCACGATAATGGTTCTCTGACAGACGCTGACAGGTTGTACTATTTAATAGGTAAGCTGTCACCGAAGGCCCAGTCCGTATTTGCAGGTGTCACACCCAGTGCTGAGAACTATCAGGTCATATTCCAGTCAATAATTGATAGCTATCAAGATATTCGTGTTCTAGCGTCTACTTACTTTGATCAACCTTTAAATCTTAAATTGTCCAGTGCCGCGTCTGTTTCGAATTTCCAGCTGTTTATAGACAACTTTGTTACCGCAGTTAGTTCCCTTAAAAACTTAAAATTAAAAGATCTTTCCGACTTTATGTTTCTTCAACTCGCGTTAAAAAAGTTTGACACTGAAACAATTCGTGCTTTCGAGATGACGGAACGTAATCATAAAATACCTACACTAGATAGTTTTATTTCTTTCATCAAAGATCAGTGTCGAATATTTCATAATACGCAGTCTAGTTCATCTAGCTCGTCTAATAATAATAATAGCAAACAAAAGTCGAATAAATCGCGAAATAGCAATAATAACTCGGTCCCTAATCCGCAATCTTACGTAGCATGCTCGGAATCTAATAATAATAATTCACAGAAGTGTCTGTGCAGTAATATAGTACACGACCATTTCTATAAATGTTCCGCTTTTAATAATTTAAATCCGACTGCTCGTTTCAAATGTGTAAAAGAAAACAAAGCTTGCGTTAATTGTTTAAGTATAAAACATAAAACGAGTGATTGTTCTAGTAAGACGAAGTGTCATTCATGTAATCAACGACATCACTCATTATTACATTTTGATAAAAGTTATCCGTTGTCGGGTCAATCCGGTAACCTTGACACAATTTCTGGCTTTCCCCTCCGCATCTCAGTGCGAAGTATCGTTGTGTACGACGTCCATTGCGCTGGCGGCGCACACACGCGGACAACCCTCGCGCGCTTGTCATGCTCAGCGCGATGCTAAACCGCAGTGTACGGCGTCCAAAACGGTTCTATTAGCAACAGCGCAAGTTATCGTTTATGATATTAATAACGCACCGCACATAGTTCGTTGTTTACTCGATAGCGCATCGCAGAGTAACTTTATTACTTCTGATTGTTTCAAACGCTTCGGACTGTGGGATAACTTTAAAAATACTAACTTAGTAGTCAAGGGGATCGGCGGGTCAGAAAAACATTGCAAGGGTTCCGTAGATATTAAAATACATTCGCGTTTTGATAGGGATATTCATTTTAACATTTCTTCACTTATCGTGGAGCGTATTACAGACACATTGCCGAACGCTAATGTGGACGTATCGCTACTCACACATCTCGAGACATTGCCGCTAGCAGACGCGGAATTGTTGTGTTGTTGTGGCGTTGCCATTCTATGGTGACCCTTATTCGTTAGGCGACTCGTACGCTGCTGCGCTTAGACGTTTTCATTGTTTAGAACGTAAACTTGATGCATCACTTAAGTTACGCGGCGCCTATAATGACGTCACTCGTGACTACCTAAATAAAGGTTTTTTGAGTGTTGTTGTAAACAACGAGGGCAATTCTCTTCCTTCATATTATATCCCGCATCACGGCGTAGTTCGCGAAGATAAAACCTCTACTAAACTTCGTGTGGTTTTAGATGCTAGTTGTAGGACTACATCGGGTCAGTCGATTAAAGATATTTTGCAAGCCGGCCCTAACCTACAGGGTGATTTATTTAATATCATAATAAAGTTTCGTCTTTTCCAAATCGCTCTGTCAGCTGATTGCCACGAAATGTTTCTCAATATCGGCGTTTGCGAATCTGACCGTAGATTTCAACGGATTTTGAATCGTTTTGACAATAAGGAACCTTTATCCGTGTATCAGTTCAATCGTGTTTGTTTTGGACTCAAGTCTAGCCCATATCACGCGTTACGAGTTGTTCGCCAGTTGATCGCTGATGAAGGCGATCACTTTCCCGCCGCAGCAGCTGTTGCTACTTCCGCTTTATGTATGGATGACATCGCCTGCAGCGCCTGCAGTGTCATATCCGTTCCGGTAGCAATTTTGCTTTGTGAAGAGCTTATTCAGCTTTTCAAGCTAGGCCAGTTTGATCTTGTCAAATGGACAAGCAATTCTAAGCAGGTTCTTGCACGCGTACCTGATTCTCATAAAGCTTCCACAGACATTGAGTTTGAGAAGTCTGTACCGCATTAAGTTCTCGGTTTACGCTGGGACAAATCCTGCGATAGTTTTCGGTTTGACGTCTCACCGCTAGATGATAAGTGCACCAAACGCACTATGCTGTACACAGTGGCTCGACTATGGGACATAATGGGTTTTGTGGCACCCACAATTTTGTACGCCAAGCTCTTGATCAAAGAACTTTGGTTATCAAAGTGTGAGTGGGATGAAACACCCCCTGACCATATTGTCGCCGCTTGGAGCCAGTTTTGTATTGAGCTTACCGCGCTCAATCAAATTACTATTCCGCGTCATCTTGGGTTGGTAGATGGATGTACCATCAACTTAATAGGTTTCGCTGACGCCAGCGAGCGTGCTTACGGCGGAGTCGTATATCTGCAAGTCCGCATTGGTTCTAACTACTCGGTGCAATTAGTTTGTGCCAAGTCCAAGGTCTCGCCTATTAAAACCATTTCGGTTGTGAGACTGGAGTTGTGCGCGGCCCTTCTGTTGTCTCAGTTGCTCCGCAAGGTTCAAGACACAGTTTTGCCCCACTACCCTATCAATAAAATATACGCGTTTTCTGACTCCAAAATAGTGCTCACTTGGATTTATTCTTCTCCTCACCGCTGGCAGACTTTTGTCGCCAACCGCGTTATTAAATTAGTTGAACTTGTTCTTGCTACTTGTTTCGTGGGCGCAAGATCTTATTTACGCGACCTTTATAAGTTTCTCAGGGAAGAATATCGTACTCGTCTTCAGGAAGAACTTTCCATAAATCATATTGACTGGAAGTTTATTCCGCCAGCATCACCACATTTCGGTGGATGTTGGGAAAGCATGGTCAAAGTAATTAAAAGGCATCTCTTTAAAGTTATAGGTCAACAGATCCTCTCTTACGAAGAGCTTTTAACTGTCCTTGCACAAGTCGAGGCACTGATCAACTCGCGTCCGCTCACGGCATTGAGTAGTAACCCTGCAGAACCATCCGCGTTAAGCCCTGCACATTTTCTGAACACAGTGCCATTATCGTCATTTCCGGCTCCTGAAGCAGACTCTTCAAAATTGCTCCAGAGACATACTCTACTGGAAAAACTCGTGCAGTCGTTCTGGCGGCGCTGGCGTGCGGAATATCTCCACCAGCTTCAGGCTAGACCCAAATGGAATAGTCCTGCATCCCCTATACAGGAGGGTACGTTGGTCGTCATAGTACATGATAATGCTCCGCCGCTTTCATGGCCGTTGGCCATCGTGGAGAAACTGCATACTTCCAAAGACGGTACAACCCGCGTTGTTACCGTGAAAACCGCGAAGGGGAGCTACGTGCGCCCTGTTGTACGTCTCTGTCCGCTTCCAACTCCGTGAGATCTAGCCAGAAGTTAGATCTACCTCTTAGTTTAAGTATTTAGTTTGTAGTTTTCGTTATAATTGTTTCGCTAAAGTTAATTTAGATTAATTTTAATATCATATCGCTGTCTTAGCCTATTGATGGGTTATGCGGTAGTACATCTAACATAGCTAAGTTCAATTTAATTTTTTTTAAAGGCAACCCTTTAGGGCCGGGGGGATATGGAAGCGCCATCTATCTTTTCTATTGATAGTGTTAAAACGAGAGATCTTTTATCCCTTTCCCTCCCAAAGGCACGCCTAGCTACTGCGAGCGAGTCCTAGCTAGTGCGCAGCCCCGCGCCGCGCTGAACGCGTGCAATACCGCAATATCTTACCGCTATTCTATACTATAAACGAGAACTAAACCGCCCGCGGGTGTAGTGGAGTGATCTGTGCAGCTTCGGGCTGGATCCAGGTGGAGTGATCGGTTTTGTAGCCCGACTCTCGAAGACGCCGGCAGCAGTCATTTTGTCATAAAATCGCTCGTTCACCCACTCTTCTAGGCGATTTACCAGCCATTCTTGATACAGTCCACAATATTAATATGTTTCCATATCACGAAATCGCCTAGTACATATTCCGGTGCAACGCCGAACCAGATGGATAGATAAATGGATATAATTTGACTTATTATATCATCATTAACATCATCATCGTCCCAGCGTTATCCCAGTTCCATCCAATACCCCCGTCTTGGAACTAGTTTTTCGCTTGCTAGTATAGATTTGATAGAATAAATAGGCCTTTCCACACAACTGCAGTATGATCGCCACCGCATATAAAAATAATGTTGTATAGTACATTTGTAAAGTTGGGTGCTTAAAATAACGATTAGTGTAATCGGCTGCCCATCAGAGACTCCGCCATAAGCGATCTGTTCCTCACTTGATTGTAATAAAATTGTAACCCATCAAAAGCCAGATCTTAATTTAATTTTTTAATGAGTTTATTAAATGAATCTAAACTTTTTTATACCAAGTAGCACACCCATCTAAAACAGGTTTGTTTCATAGCTACGCTTAATTACAGCTATATTAAAATGTTTTAAATATTCTTGCTGAGATAGTCTGCCTTTGAAGTTATTTCCTTAAAGTGATGATGTTTGCCTGCCAGTTTTTGTTTAGAGACGAGAGACCAAGTGCTGACAGCAGTAGGCCGTTATTACTGTTATACAGCCATTTAGAAGTTACGTTTTTATGTGGAGTAGACAACTCGCGATTGATAAATAAAGTCACAAACTACCGTATCTACCGCTTAGAATCAATAACATGATACTTAAACATAGATTTCAGAAAAGAAACCAAAATGTCGTCGTATTTGATCGACAATCTTCTTCTTTTCGTGTTAGTGTGTTACCAAGTCTGGAGTCTGACATCATTATTGGTTACTCTGCTTTTATGGACTACTCGAAGGCCTCCGACTACTTCACGTGCCCACAAAAATACGGTAGCACCTTGATGAAAAACCACAACAATCGGTCACACATCCAAGAGCTTAACTTTGCCGATATTACGAACGGCAAGTGAAGTCACGCTATTTACACTACGCTTTGCTCAATATAACACATTTATAAGGCCCCCCATAATAACAAACGGTACTGTATATCGGTGTAGTGCTGTATTTGCAGCGGCGCAATGATTTAAGACAGTCGCTCCTTATCTGAGTGATAAATACAGGAGCCGCACGCGATTCTTTGTGCAACAATGTTGCCGCGATCTATCAGCCGTTCCCTACTTTCTGTTGTTGTGATTCTCATGTTTTTTGTTATCTTGAAACGTTTTTTTAATACGTGAGCCTATTTTATTTTATGTAAAAAATAAATAAAGTAATTCTGGGAATTATGATTTTACTAGAGTTTACCTGCAACTCCGCGCGCGAGAATTATACACCTAAACGTTCTTCAGAAATCACTCTACCTATTAATGAAAACCATTCAAAACTTAGCTTAGCAGAGTTGATCGCGATCATACAGACAGACAGGAATAACTACTAAAATACGCGGCAAATACGCTATTGAATAGCTGGGTTTTTGAATAAATTGGATTGGCTTTTAGATAGAAAAATATGTATTGTGAGCAAAATATAAAAATACTGTTTACTTGTACACACAGTAAAAGACAAAGCTTTATGGATATTTAGCTGCTCTTTAAATCATATCGTCTCAAATAACTCTATTGCATATTGTTGCTAACCCATTTCCACATCAGGTACGATGAAAAATAAATCAAGTAAGGAATTAAAAGTTTCATACAAACTGTGAACCCTTTTTGAACTCCCCGTTTTAGTGGTGAATTCACTAACGTCACTTGAGGAACCGATATACAAATTTTCAAGTGAATCCATTGAAGTTTGTTTTTATATTACAAAATGGGACTCCCTTTCTTAACCCCCGTAGGGGAGTGACTTCAAAAACCCCTTTCTTGGTGTTCACTAACGTCATTTGAGGAACCTACATACAAAGTTTGAAGTTAATCCAATGAAGGAATAAAAAGGTTTCATACAAATTCTGACTTCTCTTTTTAACCTTTTAGGGTGAGAAATTCCAAAAAGATTTTCTTAATATCCTCTTAACTGTGACTTTTCGCGCGACTTAAGCGCATCTGTCACGCTACTCTCCAGACTACAAATGACCATATCTCTTAAGTTTTGTATGGGAACTATATATAAAACTTATGTCATTGAAATTGCTATGAAAGAACCTATCAGGTTATGTATGATTTAGTAAAGCTTTGCCTTCCAATATATTGTTAAATTTAATTTCAAAATACGGTAATAAAATTTTTCCAGTTTATTGGATAAAAGTCGAGATAATTATAAAATTAAACCATTATATCAATATGTTTATATTTTTTTAACAAAAAAGTACTTTGTTATTCAATAAAAAACCTTCCAAAAATCAAGAAAATAAAGCAAATTAATTTTACTGACGAAATAATATACTTCGAGCTCGGTCTGTCAACGTGCCGTCTGGCGGCAATGAAGAATTCCTCGCGTATAATTTGGTTTTGGCTATGGAACGATGCGTGAAACTTTTAAGAAACTGTCAGACATACTCTTCACGATTATTTAAAACCCTGCAACAAGGTAATAAAGTCCAACATATTTATAAAAACTTGAGTCAAGTGCACAACGATCGATTTGCCGCCAGACGGCACGTTGACAAATGCGTGAGGTGTTGTGTTTTGCGGCCTGGCGGTGACTTGACAGATGAGAGGTTATTTACTAAGGTCATTAGAGAAATCAATATACAAAGTTTGAAGTCAATCCACTGAAGGAATAATAAGTTTCGTTTAATACACACTTTGAACCCCAATCTTACCCCCTGAGGAAAGGAATTTTCAAAAAACAAATTCTTAGTGTTCACTATCGTCGTTTGAGGAACCAATATACAAAGTTTGAAGTCAATCCATTAAAGGAATAAAAGTTACATAAAAACTTTGACCGTCAATCTTACCCTCTTAGGGGCGGCATTTCCAAAAAAATAATTCTTAGTGTTCGCTATCGTCGTTTGAGGAACTAATATACAAAGTTTGGAGTCAATCCATTGAAGGAATAAAAAGTTTCATACAAACTTTGACCCCCAGTTTTACCCCCTTACGGATGGAATTTCCAAAAATCCTCTCATAGTGCTACCCTACACTCTTCAAGGAACATACATGCTAAATTTTATCTTCTTGTGACCAGTCGTTTCGGCTGTAGCGTGGCTGTCAGTCAGTAAGTAACGCAAGGATTTTATATATTAAGAAGATAAGATAAGCCAAATGCGCAGACGTGACAATGCTGACCTTTATTGAATTATGAATAGGACGAAAGAATTATTAGGAAGTAGGAAGTAGGTCTTCCAGCGCTCGCACTCACCGATCGAAACACAACAGTATAGATGCGGTTACTATACGTCGATACTCTGTGAGATAAGCGTTCTGTGGTAGTGCTTTCCCGGTTGTATGCTCCCATTCCTGCTTAAACCAGCAGGGCTCTACTACCTCTTGCCTTCTCAGTCTAAGATAAAGAGTATCTGTATATTTACCTACTAATCTAATACATTTATTATTATACTTGTATAGGTGCAACTGCAGACTACTTTCGAAATTGCTTACCTCAACAAATATTGGAAAAGAAAATAGCTAGGTACATATTTTTCATAGAAAGTCTACACAAACTTAATAATCTAGCCCCTCCAATAGCGAAGTACAAACACAATTCACTTGAGTGAAGAAATTACGTGCTACCATCAATGTTCTGAGAGCCAATTAGTTGATCGTTCAATGTTTTAGAGTACCTCGCACCGTTGCCTGCCAGATCGCCACCCAAATTGGCTTTGAAATAATATGCCGGTGTCTGTTTGTTAATTTTCTGGATTATACCAATTGGGGCTAATTGGCTTCATAACAATTAGGAGGATTTATCGGCGTTAGAAGCTAAAATAGATTGTTTTGGGAGCATGTTCGGTGCAGATATGTATTTCCATATTTCACGCTAAAATGGGAAACAAATTTAGTTCTACAAAGTAGAACGTTTGGCTCCGGTCTTTTTTATACACTTTTCAGTATAATTTGACAAAATATACAATTATAAAAACCTACATAATAATATTATTATTATAGAACATTAAAGGTAAAAACGCGCAAGAGTTTGTATAAGTTTTAAACGATTTAAATCCAACTAAGAAAATTGTGTGGTTCTGATGATATTTATCTAAGTATATTTATAGAGTTAAAACCGTAGTATTATTATACGATACCAAATTATGATGAAACCGAAGAAAAATGTGGGCGTTTTCCGTCAGCCTACACAGGCTTATAAAGGTCTAACATTTTGTACGTTAAAGACATAAAGACATAAAGACATATTTATTTCTGCATTTTGGTTGTTTACAACACTTATACATGTCAAAAACCCTATTCTAGATGAGGCCGGCTTTTCCTAGCTAAATGACTTCTTGAGAAGAAAAGCCGAAACAAACTCAGAGTCATTATTTTTTTTGTCACTTCAATTTCTTTAGTCTTTTCTTGATCTTTTAAAGTCCAGACAAAAAAAAAGGGTTTAGTATGCAAGTACAATGCAGGAAATCATCTGACGCTTTTGTCTGACTCGGCCCACTGATGGCCCGCATTCAACAGCAATCGTACGGCTCAACCTTGATTGAGGGAGCCAGCACGATCTGTATCACTATGCCTCCACGCCATCAGAAGGTGTATGCATAAGCATGTCAGCCTAAGCCATCAGACAGGTTGCCACAACTATTTGCTTATATGTTTAATAATGCCCACATCGTACTCACAACTTTACATGCTAATACATAGTAAAATACATGTTGTAAACAATATGTAAAATTATAAAAATTTTAACAATAAAATGTCATATATTTAAATGTCACAAAATATTATTGAATGTCAATTTAAGAATGTCTAAAAAATAAAATAATAATATATTACTTAAGTAATTTTAAATGTCAAAAGAAAATAACAATGTCAAAACAAAATAAATAAAATTACAAATGTCAAATCAAAAATGTCAGAATGTAAAGATATAAGTACTACAAATGTAAATAAAAATATTATGTCACTAATTTCAAAATGTCAAAATTCATAATGTCAATTCATAATTTAATGTTCGCAATTTGTAGAGGTCTACAATGTCTTTAACTGAATCAAAGCACTCAAATTGTGTAATTCAATATGACTGTGTCATAATTAGGTGCTTTAAAGATATTTCAAGTTAAGGAAAATGATTGTGCTGGTCATGACGAAAAAAATTAAGTTAAATACACAGAAAATGACGTAACGATGATGTCACGTGGTACTTTTCAAACATTCAATTAATGGACATAAAGATCACACAACAGTTTGTGCAGCACAAAAAGTATATTGTTATTAGTTGTATATAGTATATAATAAGTTAAACATTTCAACCAGCCTCTTATATAATCATTACTATTAATAATTGCTCAATAACAATTAGTCAAATTCCTCGTCGGTTGAAGTGAAGCTTGTAAAGTTTTATTTTAATCATTTCGATTAACTAAGAGAACCATTTGAATAGGTTATGTTAGGTGTTATTGTGACCCTGGCTCCTAAAAATAGGAGCCCTGCGCGTCTCCGTCAACTTAGCTTATTAAACAGCGTCCCCTTACTCCACATTACATTATACCGTGGCTTGGTGATCAAGCCACGTTGTATAGAAATGGTAAGGCAAGTAATTCGTATCGTACTAATTACTTTAACTTCTTTGGCCTGGCTTTATGAATAACATCCAGATGAAGTGATTAATTTATCAAATTGTCTAAGCAATTTGTAATTATATATATTGACTAGTCATTATGTATAATTTTATATTAACCACTATGGCTGTAACATATATATGTTTAGCTAAAGCTACAATTCTAGGCGCAAAATCAGGTTCACTTCTCAGAATAAATATTAGAATAAAGGAGTTACATAACTCACGTTGATAGTGTATTTGAGAATTTAAAGATGTTGCAGCAGATTGAACCAACACGCCTCAAATTGCTGTTAGTAAATGTAAGAGATTTTATAACCATTGTCCAGTAGCACCTACCTACAGTATCTTCATATTTTACTTTAACTCTTTCTTATACTGCTATATAAAATCATTGGATCGCCGAATGCATTGGAATGGTTCTCAAATTATCTTCAGGAGCGCCAGCAGTCTGTTCTCTGCGATGAATCTACATCGAATTGGCGAAACATGGGCTCTGGTGTTCCTCAGGGTGGCATTCGCTCTCCTCTACTATTCTCTATATTTATTAACTTTTTAACTCCAAATCTTCGATGTTCGTATCATCTCTATGCCGACGACTTGGAGTTGTACTCGCAATCGAGGGTGGATGATGTGTCAGTTGCCATTGCCGACATAAATAGTGACCTTGAATCAATGATGGACTGGTGTCATAAATTTGGCTTAGAAGTTAACTCAGCGAAGTGCCAGGCCATTATTGTAGGCAGTCGCCGTTTATTACAAATATTAGATGTCAAAACTCTACCGCCTGTAATGTTTAATGGCTTGATCGTCCCATATAGTGCATCCGTAAAAGACCTAGGCCTGTACTGTGATTCCACTCTCGATTGGCAAGTGCAGGTGACTAATGTTAGTCAGAGGGTTACTGGAACTCTTAGAGCACTATACCGCCTCAAGAATTTTCTCCCGTCCAAAACAAAGACAATGCTTGTGCAGACTCTAATATTTCCCATAATCGACTATGATGATATGTGCTATTATGACCTGAATGCAGAACATCTCAATAAGTACGACCGACTTCTCAATAACTGCATTCGATTCATTTACAATCTTTGTAAGTATGATAACGTATCTACTTATCGTTCCGAACTAAGATGGTTACCAATTCGCCAGCGCCGGTGTTTGCGTGCTCTTACTACCCTCTTCTCTATTCTCAAGTCTCCTTCCCCTCCATCTTATCTCACCTCATACTTCCAATATCCATCTTCAATTCATGAGAGAGATCTCCGTTCTTCTCATAACCTTCTTCTTTCTTGCCCCAGTCATACTACTGGGTTCGTTAACTCTTCTTTTATGGTGCAATCTATCATTTTATGGAATACACTCCCTCCTGAAATCAGACTGTCCACTAACCGTTATGCATTTAAAATGAAAGTTCGAGAGCTTCTTTTTGAGAGATTGAAGGAATCAGCACATCAGTCTCATCCATTATTATAAGTATTTATGTAACTATATAGTATGTATGTATGTATGTATGTATATTTAGGTGTATATAGACTTATGTATAAGTATGTATATATATATACTATATATAATAATTATTATGATGTTATACCTTGTAACTTTTCCACATTTAAATTTATATAGTTAAATGCACCTACCACTTTCATCTCTGCACCACCTTAAGGTTGACAGGTAGAGAATGCCAAAAGGCATTATGTCCACCAATGTACACAATGTATGTGCATAAAGAATTAAATAAATAAAATAAGATACACCGTATTTCATTTCATATAAATGAGTAATAAAAATCTAATAGAGGAGGCAAGAAAAAAGTACTTAATGATCTATGGATACAATGAGATAATAATTATCACGTGAAGAAGCGCAGCTGAGGAAAACGTAATCTATAACAATATTTTACCAAAGAAATGTTTCGCCAAAATCTGGACTCGGAACAAATATTTAGAATCAACAAATATATAGAAGGTAGGAGACCTCCAGACTGCTCTAGCGCAGTCAACGGCTCGAGCAGTCGGTGTATGCCTTACGACCGCTCGCGAGTGGTCGACGGCACCATTGAATTTCGTCATGTAGTTGACGGCTTGAAGCGGTCGCTACTGCTCGAGCCATCGTGTGTACGGCAACTAATGAATGACTATAGTTCACCGCGCGGTAGCGGCTTCATGCAGTCGGTCTCAACTGCTTGAAGCAGTCCGTGTACGGCTGGCCTTAGAGCCCGGCGTCCCACTATATCCTAAGTTGTAACAACACATCACTATATTTACTAAGCGTGATCTAATATCTTATTTTATTAGAACGACGAAAATTTAATGTGCTCAATTCGAACGAGCCTTGCCTTTGAAACTTAACACTGTTAGATTGGTACTTGATCACAAAGTATTGGGACTATTTAATTAAACAGGCCTTTGATTAACCCATTTTGCTACCGACTTCGCTGTAAAAGTAATAATTTTTAGAATAATTTGAAATTGAAAGCTTTTCTTTTAGTATTTCTATTCTAAGATTAAAACCACTTAGTTTCTAGGCTTCAAATCAATTCAAAGCATACTATTGTATCTATGCGGTAGATTATATCACTACGTGTTCAATCTATATTGTTTCGACTATAGGTATTTCCGTGTCCAACATGCGAGAGATTGCCAAACGTTAATGCATGTGAATTTCTGGAAATGTTCAACACTTGGGTCTTACGTGTGTATACACCGTGCCAAAGAGCTCAGATATTTACATAAAGGCGCATTTCCTATGGGTGCTCTGAAGACAAACTTTCTGTGACACAAATTGCCGCTTGGCAGCGTGGCAGTCGCGCTGTGCTGTCTCTACGAGAGCAAGAGAGACGAACGTTCCTCTTGTGTATCTTAACTACCCTTACTACGAACTAAACTGGAGACATTCTCCACTTGGAATCGGCACACGAAATCCTTAAGAACTGCGCTTCTATGTAAATCTGTATTCATTGAGTGTGCCTACCTGTATGATTGTATATCATTATACCTCCGTTACCATAGTTTCTCAATAACATTTCAATGCGTAAGTCGCTAATTGCTATATGTAATAACTAACCTGAGGGCCAATTCGCGTGATTATATTTGATCAAAATGCAGTTTCGATCTAATATCAGTGTCATAAATGGTATTCTTCTAAAATAACTGATATTTGAATGATATCGCGACTAGATCGTAAATTAAACAATGTATCAAACAATGTATCAGGGGGCCAATTCTCCTATTTTTATAGGTATTAACCCCTACCCTAATGTCATTATTGTATAATTTGAAATAAACAGTTCGTCGTTGACACATATTTTGACACTTGTTTCAATTTAAGATCTCGTTACAACTTCGTTAAATTATCAGATAATTTAGAAGAATACGCTTTTTGTGACGTAAGTATGACACTGACATGATATCGAAACTATATTTATTTAGGAGAATTGGGCCCCGGATAACGACGAACTATACATATACGCCAAATTAAATGATAATAACATTAAGTTTGCAGAAGACCGATGTGAGTCGATTCAAAATCTAATCAATCAAATAAAATACGTGAATTGGCCTACGAGGGCCAATTCTCCTAATATAGAATTATAATTATTCAAAATGCAGTTTCAATCTAATGTCAGTGTCATACTTATGTCTTAAATGGTATTCTCTTACTATGCTCTATGCTTAAATTAACTGATATTTGAATGATATCGAGCCTAGATCGTAATTTGATCAATGTGTCAAAATATGTATCAACGACGAACTATGCATCAAAATGACATTAAATTAGCAGAATACCAATTTTTTATCAATTTAAAATCTAATCTCATTTCGTTCAAAATATAATGTCGATGTCAGATTAAATAGAAGAATTGGCCTAAACAAAAAACAAATCGTAGGCTAAAAGTTTTAAACATTTAGCATGCATGCAAGCATGCATGTACATTATGATCGCCAATTGCTACTTAATGTAAGCCACAATTCTTCTGCGTCCGAAAGGGGTCAAAAACAAGTTTAGAAATCATTTAATTTTTAATGTATAATACTAATTATTTATGGTAGATGTTTCTAAAATTATAAATCATTGAAATCAAATTTACGAGGTATTCTGCGAAGCGTGCCTATTTTGGAACGCAACCAACAAACCGCAACTAAGTTCTAATAGATGCGTAATAAATAAATCATTTGATAGACGTACTGAAATTAATTCAATATTAATAAATGAATGAAGCTCATCTGAAAAATTCTGAACATATTTATGGCGAACCGTTGCAGCGAGTGCAATATACATATTTGGAATTTATTGGAAATACATTACATAATATGTACATGAGGTGGAACGAATTATAAAACGTTGTAAATGCTAAAGTTTGTTTGAATTGATGAAGCTTGCCGTGTGGTTGACGGCATAGAATACAAGTGTCACCACCCCCTATCTTCCCGTGGGTGTCGTAAGAGGCGACTAAGGGATAACACGATGCAAATACCATCTTTGCGTATAGACGGAAAACTCGACATCAAACCCTATATGACTACCTCGTTGGTCTCGCGGCATAAATGTGCGCGTGGGATCGGGAGGTCCCGGGTTCAATTCCTGGGTCGGGCAGTGTTATTGGGTTTTTCTGTCACGAAATTCTCAGTAGCAGCACGGAGTCTGGAAATGTGCCCGGTACGGCTATAGGCTCGCCCCTTATTACGTGGGACTAAAGTATATCTGGCGAATTGTGGGTGTATAAATACACCTCTGCCTACCCCTTCGGGGATAAAAGGCGTGACGTTATGTATGTATGTATGTTTGTTTGAATAAATACGGACTGATGCATGCGATTTCATAGTGCCTTTAAAATAAGCAAATTTTCGAACATATTTAACTCCCTTTAGTGTAGTTTCGTCCAACAAGCAGATCAAGTCCTCGCTGGGGCAAACACTCAGCGATCAGGTTTTAATTTAAGCATATCTTTTCTTAACACGGATTGTGTATCTATTTGTACGTTTCCTGAGCGAGAAAATAACTGAGTTAGTCGCTTCATCGGTGGTGGTGAGACAACTACCTCTAAGAAACCCACAGTCCTATCTTTCTAACAACAGTAGTTCAGCACCTGCGAATATATATCAATATATACATTTCTTTTTATTATGTATGTATTTGTATGTCATATATTACTTTACTGCTACTGTATCTATCAATTTCATCTGAAGGTTTCCAACTCATTCGTATTGAAACTAGTACAATTGTTTCCTAAAAGTAACAAGATAATATCTCTCGAGATATTATTACCTCAAAGGCTTCCACGAATTATATTGGATTCTCCGCGATACATACATTATTGTGATACTAGTTAACGGAACAGTAAGTTTCTGGGAATCATAGTCTTTACCAAGTTGTCGATGGTTCAATACGCCCTATATCGGCAACTTCTCATGCTCGTATATATACGTGGATACCCTGCTATTTAATATCACCCATTATGGCTTATAATATATAATTATGACAGCAATATAAAATCTGTGACTAACATAGATTTTATCCGCTACAGAATACTCATAAAAAAAATAATTTCGGGTAGTACTTCTCCTGAAAGTGGTTTTGCTTTTTAAAGGTTAGGTTTCGTTTTAAATACATCACTTTCTAGGATAACTCACTTATAATGAGGGTCCCAGTTAGCGTCCTAAAATAAAAGCGTTCACCTTAAGTTCAAAGATAAACCCAACGAAGAGATAATAAATATTTTCTAAAAATAAACGACCTCGAATTTACATTCCACGCAATTAAGGACAACTTGTTAAAGTAACTAAACATAATTACTAAATACTAATATTCTCTGCCAAGGACAACACTTTAGCCATGGCGGTGACAAAGAAGCATTGAGATCGGTCAAAATCATTAAATGTTTAATTTGTGTACATTCTACACATCAATTGAGTCATAAAGGAACCAGTATAGAAAACAACACACAAACCGAATCTGCAAAAATCGCAATTGTTATTCAATCTATACTTATCGATTTATTTATCCAGTTTCATAAAAGCTATCTCTTTTCAACAGATAAATCCAGTAAATCTATTCAACAATGCTTGAACATTGAACCGACCTATTATTTCGAGCACTCGAGCACCACTATCAAAGCCCTAGCGCTGTTTGCCTTAGCCGGTTTTAAATTAAACTGGACGGCAGCTGAAAAAAATCACAAAATCAGAGACCACCTCAAACGGACCTAAAGTTATATGACGCGGTACACAAATTGAGAATTTTGCGAGCCTAAATACACCATTTCGATGTACTTTTTTGTACCAATTCTTAGAGAGTTGATTCATAGACTTGTTACTTCACTCGCTCACCTTCTGTTTTTGATCTTTCTTGTATTCTTTTTTTTCTTTATCGTTTCGCTTTCTTGTAATTTAAGTAACTTTTAGGATAATGTGCTTATGAAACTATTTTTAAATGTTAATAAATTATCAACACAATGATATATCCGAAATCATGTTCGGAGAAGTGATTGTCGCCATCACGTAAACTGTTTTTTTACATCTTTGACTTCGTCACGGGTTTAAAAGTCGTGGTGAAATCCACGGTCCAAACGGTACACTCTTAGCATGCATTCGGATGACTTGCACAAAAACTCCTAGTTATTACAGGTTTAAGCACAACTACTACCACTTCCATTTATGAACCAAAACAGCAGACAGTCAACTTAACATTACATTCTTCACGTGACCACCCAACAGGATTTCTGTGTCAATTAACAGTTTGCCGACATCAAAGCCATCGATGATATTACTATCGCTCAAACGACCCCTAACTACAAAGCATGTAATGACTAGTTGTAATCGCTGCTATTGACAGTCTGAAGTGACAGCCATTTAATAACACCGATGTACTTATATATGAACAATATACATCATACAGCCACAATTGTAGATAACTATTGGCGAAAATTACCTGATATTTGCGGTAAATAGACGAAGCAATTTGTACTGCTATTACAAACATTTACGTGTAATTGTATCTAATTTACAAATGGCATAGTACTATTGCCCGCAATTTCATAGATCCTTGCTTCAAATTTGAGCTACTGATTTAACGCTACTGCTCCGCACCTGTGATAGATAGCGTGATGTTATGTAGCCCAAAGCCTTCTTCAATAGATGATCGAAATCGAACCAGTAGTCCCTGAAATTAGCGCGTAAAAAAAAATCTTACGAAGACAGGGAAATGTTCATAGACTAGATATATACCTAATTAAAACACCGTACGTGTTTACAACGAGTATCTAATACTGTCTATTAATAGAAGTTTTAGTATATTTAAAACTTTTGAACTCAAACAATTCACGAACATTTCTTTTGCCCATTCACACATCAGTCACTCTTTACAACATTTATGCAACCACCCTGTCTATCACCCGTCCAAGTAACAAGCGTAATCTAATATTGTGCTATATACTCCCATAATCCGGTACCCCAGTTCTCTCCAACTCGGCAACCAGGTCGAGTGGCAAAACTAGCGCTGCACGGTAAAATATTAAATTTAATGACCCGCTTTTGTCACAACCGAGTTATTGCGCGCCCACCCTGTTTCACTTTTAATTATCAAAAAGCTAATTTTGTTTGGCTAAAGGCTGACTTCTAAATCTTGATGAAGTTAATGTGTTACTTGACTTGCTGTTAAAAAAGATTTCAGCGGGAAAGTCCGGGGATTGTACTCAAAAGTTTTGATGATACGTATTTTATGCTAGACTAGTTACTACTAGTTACTACTAGTTAATATTTTTATAATAATGTGTGGTGGCTTAAATACAATTAAAACTGCGGACATATTGAGAAGCTATTTATTTGATCATGTATCTCAAATATCTAAATATGATATTTCTTCATATAAATAATAAATATTGTTACGAGCTGGGGTTCGGTGATAAATTATATACACTATGCCAGAAAAACTGCACTTTATTTACTGACACAAACACTATACACACTTATTTCTCAACACTAATAAAAACACACTTATTTCACACCACTAGAAACACCACTAAACACTCCGAATTACTTCCCTTCGCTTGATGATTATCGCTCCGATATTCAATTGTTACTGTCTCTTCTCGCCCGTCTGCGTGGTATTTATACCGGCCGGAACACATAACTAGTATTTTCAAGACTCATCACGAAAGTTCTGGTAGCTTGCGGTCATTCTAGTTTGTTCTATTTACAGCAACGCCATCTATTAGAGGATAGATGAAACAGCTTTAAACCACCGATACATTCAATCTGTTCTAGTACCCCCGTTCACCGATAGATGGCGTAACACTGCCCCCCTCTTAAGCGTGTTCGTCTCGAACATCGTTGGACCCATAGTAACGAGCCAACCGGTCCACATGAACTATCTTCGGTGCACCTCGCGACCCCTTCTGGATTCGATAGGTGACGTCGTTCATCCTGGTAATTATGCGATATGGCCCGTCCCACCTGGCTTGTCACTTAGGCGATTTACCTTTGCTTCGTACTGGGTTATGAAGCCATACCAATGATCCCTCATCGAAGCCTTTGTTGTTCGCCTTTCGATCGTAGCGAGTCTTCATCTTTTCAGACATCTGTTGTTCTGACTCCCTGATGTGCTCGTATACGTCGTTCATCTTGTTGCGTAGCTCGGTCACGTAATCCGTTATATTGCGTGGAGATTCTGGTGGAATACCGGTGATTAAGTCTGCAGGTGAACGTAGTTCTCTACCGAAATTGGCAAAAGCTGGTGTTACTCCTGTAGTTTCGTGGAACGCACTGCGATATGACAGGAGAAATGGTTGGATGTGCTTGTCCCAATCTCTTTGTTTGCTCTCCACGACCTTCGCCAGGTACCTTTCCAGTGATTGGTTAAACCGTTCAACCATGCCATCCGATTGCGGATGATAAGCCGTGGTCCTGGTTTTATGTGCACCCATCACGCGACAAGTCTCCTTGAACACCTCAGATTCGAAGTTCCGGCCTTGATCGCTGTGGATTTCCAAGGGCACCCCGAACCGACAAAAGACTTCATGCACCAGTTTATCGGTATCGGTTACTGTGGTAGCTTCCTGATTTGGGATTGCAAACACTTCAGGCCACTTCGTGAAGTAATCCATCACAACCAAGAAGTATTTGTTTCCGTCCTGGCTCTCCGGAAATGGTCCAGCGACATCTAATGCTATGCGCTCCCATTGAGCTCCTACATTGTACACCTTCAATGCACCTCTGCTACGCGTGTGTGGCCCCTTCACAGCCGCACAACTTGTGCATTTGCGACACCAATCCTCGACGTCATCCCGACAGTGGAGCCAATAAAATCGCTCCCGGATCTTAGTAAGGGTCTTCTTAACTCTCATGTGACCTCCAGAAGCACTATTGTGATAGAGCTGCAAGACTTCCGGCACCTTAGTTTTGGGCACTACCATTTGCAGATGGCATTGGTTACCTCGAGCGTTTTCCCATTTGCGGCACAGAACTCCATCCTGGACCACCAAGCTTTCCCACTGTGCCCAATAACCTTTGGTGACAGGGCTCATTGCTGCGATATCACTCCATTTGGGCCTAGGAGCGCCTGATTTCTTCCATTTGAGAATAGGCTGTACGTCCTTGTCTTCTTGCTGAGCACGCTGCAAAGCTTCTTTCCATCCGTCGCTCAGATCCGTCTTCAACATTCTCACTAGCGCTGCCGGCTTCGCTTCCTGTCTTGCACAGTGTTTGCGTTGGTCGGGGTAAGCCCTACCTGTCAGAGCATCTGCGCAACGTTGCTCTTGCCGCCAGACAGGTACGTCAGGTGACTCCCTTGGTGGAGACAGAGTACCAACGTGCCGCTTACGCTTTGGGCAGCTCAAGCGGATATGGCCTCTTTCCCCGCAGTTGTAGCATCGTGGTGAAGAAACAACTTCGCTGATACGGTAAGTTCGATCCTCGTGACGCGCTGCTTCCACCTCCAGAGCGTAAGATAAGGCTGCCTTCAGGGACTTGAAGTGCCCAAGTCTTACCGCTGCTCTAACTTCCAGGTCCCGGATCCCATCCGTAAACGCTTGTACGAGGTTCCCGGCAATGAGCACAGGCGACGGCTGGTATGCCTTTCTGACCAGCCTTTCCACCTCTAGAGCCCACTGCTGCAGAGTTTCTCCGGTGCGTTGTGTCCTGTTCTTCAGCTGAGCACGATACACATGTTCGAGATGCGCGTCTCCGTACCTCACCTCCAACGCCTCCAGAAGCTTCTCGTAGGTGACGTCTTGCCCGAGTGCCTCCAACACCGTCAAGGCCTGATCACGAAGGCCCAAGGTTAGGGCGGTGAAGGCCTGTTCTTTGTCCCACCCATTCGCTCGCATAACGGCCTCAAACTGAACCTTGTATGCAAACCACAATGACGAGCCATCAAATGGTGGAACCTTAAACCAACGAGGCGAGGATGCCACAGCTGCAGGTGTAACGTAGTAGGACCCGAGCCTACACAATTTCTTCTCCAATTCGGCAATACGGGCCTCGAGTTGATCATGTACACGCTTCTCAATGTTGCTGATACGGGCCTCGTGCTGCTGGAGTTCCTCCTTGACCGCCTTCAAGCCCTTCCCCATTGCGGCGCTGAGGTCCTTCATGAGCACCAGCTGTTCCTCCAGACGGTGCGCGTGCTCCTCCTTGTCGCGCGGCAGCTGCTCCTCTAGGCGGCGCGCGTGCTCCTCTTGACGGCGAGCCTGCTCCTGTTGACGGCGGTCCTGCTCCTCCTTGACGCGCTGTAGCTGTTCCTCCAGGCGGCGCGCGTGCTCCTCTTGACGGCGAGCCCGCTCCTCCTTGTTGCGCTGTAGCTGTTCCTCCAGGCGGCGCGCGTGCTCCTCTTCACGGCGGGCCTGCTCCTCCTGACGGCGGGCCTGCTCCTCCTGACGGCGGGCCTGCTCCTGCATGAACGCCATCAGAGCCGCGATGTTGGGCACCGTCACGGAGTGTGTGGCGCTTGCAGGCTCCACTGTAGCCGCGTAGTCGCCTGGTCCACCAGACGATGGATTAGGTACGTTTCCGAAGCGTCTCTGGTCCAGTTCTTGCTGGCGCTGGTTCCTGGTGCGCACTCCTTCAGTTTCTTCTTTCGGCATAACCGGCATAATTTATCCCACTTCTGACACCAATTTGTTACGAGCTGGGGTTCGGTGATAAATGATATACACTATGCCAGAAAAACTGCACTTTATTTACTGACACAAACACTATACACACTTATTTCTCAACACTAATAAAAACACACTTATTTCACACCACTAGAAACACCACTAAACACTCCGACTTACTTCCCTTCGCTTGATGATTATCGCTCCGATATTCAATTGTTACTGTCTCTTCTCGCCCGTCTGCGTGGTATTTATAACGGCCGGCACACATAACTAGTATTTTCGAGACTCATCACGAAAGCTTGCGGTCATTCTAGTTTGATCTATTTACAGCAACGCCATCTATTAGAGGATAGATGAAACAGCTCTAAACCACCGATACATTCAATCTCTTCTAGGACCTCCATTCACCGATAGATGGCGTAACAATATAAAGGGATACAGGATTGGTCGCATATTTAGGTGCCGCTTAAATACATATCATAAAGAAGTATGTATTTTTAATCTCATTCGCGGTTTTAACAATGAAGGTGAAATAAACTTGCTAATTTAATAACCATCCATTTAATAACAAGCCATCCTGTATTTTTCTTTCCGTGTGAGTATGTGGTCAACCCTGGAATTGGAACTCAAAGATTATCCGAAAGTCTACCTACATGGCCTAAAGATTTACGTCTTCAGTCAAAAGTTGCCTACATTATAAGACGTAAGTGGATGCTCCTGTTACACAAGATTCACACTGGAAGGCTACTACAGCACTTAATTTGGTAACTGCATTAATTATTTAAGTATATTAATTACAATGTGAAACAGTTG
Organism: Euclidia mi; assembly: GCA_944739405.2. Taxonomy (NCBI): domain Eukaryota; kingdom Metazoa; phylum Arthropoda; class Insecta; order Lepidoptera; family Erebidae; genus Euclidia; species Euclidia mi. The sequence goes on along the minus strand of OX123189.2, from coordinate 26,061,405 downwards.
CAGCTCCTTACAAAAACAAAATATGTACCATAACATTGGCGATTAATAAGAGTGGCCACGAGTTTTATTGCCCGTTCTTTCTCGTGGTTCTACCTATTGCTTTGCGAACGAGGCAGTAAATGTAAATGTAGAAGCATTAAGAAATTTACTTTAAAATTTGACGTTCATAAGCGTCACCTTGTGACCTAGATGAATAAATGATTTTGACTTTGACTTTGAAAAACCAGGATCAACGACTGTACTTGCTCTCAATACTACGATAGCGCTGATGTATTCTTATTAGGTGTGTCAAATTTTCTACGCCAATGATTGAAGGAGATTACCTCACGGAAATGCGTATAGACACAGCCGACTTCAGACAACAAACCAGGCATGTAAATCGATTCGCTTACATTTTGATTGGTTCGCGAACACTGTTTGCGTAACGTGCGACATTCCACCGGTTTTCAGTTCCTGACGAATACGCGGCGCAAACTGAACGTGTTTGTAACATGGAAATCAAAATCCCATATATGGAAGGATATTGGTTCTGAAAACGATTGGATTATGAATAAGCTTCCTTGCGCTGACTTTTAATTTTAAAAGTATAATGTTACAAGTTTTGTGTGTTGAAATATCCACCTTCGGACAAAATATCGCCTATAAACAATGATAAAGATTCTAGATTTTCCACAAGTGCATTCCTACCTACCATTAAAACGGACTGCAACGAAGAGCAATTATAATATGTCCTATTAACTGACCTAAGTACATAATTGTGGTAAATTACAATTATCATAATTACTTTAATCTTATGAACAAATTGCTTTAATATAAAATGTACCTACATATAACAACAAGAACTTTCAATATGCATAATTTCTATATGTATTCAAATTAGCTACTAAATAAGCAAATAATGAGCCCCCAATGAAGTGCACGATTGTTTTTGAAGTGCGTCTTGTACAGGAAGCAGGTAGAGCGTGCAGAGACAGCCATTGAACACGGTCTGAAATGGAGGATGTATACAAAGCGTTATTAGATGTTAGAGCTTCCTCCGCAATTACCTATGTATTCGTATTTGTATGAGGTACGGTTGACTTCTAGGCAATTCAAATATGTACGTATTGAAGTCGTATACGTCTTCCATCCTTTCAAACGTTGACATCTTGGTATGTATGTTACAATAGATAACAATGAATGCATGACTATTATATATTATACTGAAAAACTGTCAATGCTTTTTCGTTTTTATTGTACTGATATTCAAAGTGACTGATATTACAAATAAGTTATCAAATCGCGACATCGGCAAACCATATCGCACACCGGGTGCAATAACGTCATAAGTAACAAATAACGTTTTTTTCAGTAGACCGATTTAAAAGTTGTCGCTTTATCCAAATAAAATGTACCAATTATATTAATATAAATCAATGATCAAAATAACCTATATAGGTTAGTTATGTAGAGTATATACTCTACATATATTTTACAAATAAGATTGTTTCGGGAAAAAAAGGTAAAATAAGTGGCATATTTTTATTGTTTTTCATTACAATACCTACATTTATGACGATATTGTACAGAAAGTTAAATTAAAAGCAAAACTTTACTGTGCAAGAACGTCATAACGACAGAACTAAACACAAAATCAACACTATTATTTTATAATAAGATAAGTTTTTCAGTGGTAATAATATTCAAAATTATTAACAAAATAAATGTCATATAAAATCTAACAAAATTATGAATAACTTCTTATATTTAAGTACCCGTAATCAGACTTTTATAAGGAACTAACAGGCTAGAAACAATATTTCTAAAAAAATAATTAAATGGTTTTTTTTAACATAACATACAATAGATGCCGAACTGTGTAAATTTATAACAATTCTAGCAGTCTTAAAGTTTTTTGGCTTCTGTTCACTTATGACATTATTGCACCAATTCTATGAAATATGTTGTCATAATTACCTTTTTGTCGTTGTTGCTGCTGCACACAAACACTTCCTGTGAGGGGGCCGCGAGCAACTGACCAATTAGAACGTTCTCGCACTAGCATGAACAAAAACCCGCCAAAACCACAACGACTTTTACGCCCTCAGTGGGTCATTTTTAGAGGTATGGGTTGATTACACCTAACGAGTACAGTGGCGAGTCAGTGTCCTCGGCCGAGTACTCGGTTGGTATATACGCTTTAACGAGTGCTCGACCGAGTGCTCGGCCGAGCAAAGAGGCGAAAGAGTCACTAGAATCCCAATCTGTTTACTAGGCCGAGTACCCACCTCCCCGCATCATTTTTCTACCCCCGCACCGACGCGGTATCCCGCTCGGCACGTATGGACACGCTCTCGATTGTTACTCGGCCACTCGCCACTCGTTCGTTCGTTGTGTTTGTTTATGTTTTACGAATGCTGCCTTATGTGAATGCTGTGCTCACTATTTTAGGAGGCATACGATATAAAAAAATAAAAATATGTATATTAAGTGTGCTTTCAGTTTGTGAGCCTAATAAAAAAAAAAAAATAAAGATTCTGTTTTTAAATTATCCTAATCTCAATTAAAATGTCCGTTAATAACAAATGGAGCTTGGAAACAACAATAAAATTTATTCAGTGTTACAAAATACATGAATGTTTGTGGAATTTTTCATCACCCGATTACAAATGCAAGGACAAGCGTAATGCAGCACTAATTGCAACAGTAAATGAGATGAACATCAACTACTTTGGAGTCGCAGTGGTCAAGAACAAAATCAAAAATTTAAGATCAACATACAGCCAAGAATTGAAAAAAATTGAAGACTCAAAAAAAAACCGGAGCTGGACTAAATAATGTTTATGTCTCAAATATAAAATGGCTCAAGGAAATGGAGGAGGTATTCGTGAATGATCTGAAACGAAAGACGTACGAGAATGTGAGTATTTATTTTTATTTACGTTTTTACAACCTAAAACATAACATATTTATTACATGGCTATTTTTTCTTTTAGCTAATCATTCTATTTTGCCATGGAACGGCGCCCGGGCCGGAGAAGTATTCTGCATATTTGTCACGTAAATCTCTTGTTACCCTCCCTGCATAGTTTGTGTTGTGGTCGGTAATAGTTGGCAAGGTGTTAATAAGTTCTCGTCTCCAAGACCCCTCAATTATAGTGCCTGAATCAATGTCTTCTTCATCAACACAACCTCGCCGAATATAATGTACTTGAACTTGTCTTTCGTAGCCAATTATGAAGAGCACATGACGCTCGTATGATTTTATCAGTTGTGTCAAAATCAGTTGGTATACGCCTTTGGAAAATTTGAAATCTGCTTGCCAGAATACCAAATCCGTTTTCAACTATTTTGCGCGCTCTGGATAAGCGGTAGTTAAACATTTTTTGCGTCGTTGTAAGATTGGTACCACTATACGGTTTAAGTAAATACGTTTTTAATGCGAAAGCATCATCGCCCACCAAAAAACCTCCCTTTGGTAATAAATTATTTTCGAGACTATGACGTAGTGAGCTTTGTCTGAAAATTCCAGCATCTGAGTTTCTGCCATTTGCTCCTATATTTAAATAGCGAAAACAATAATCATGGTCAATTACAGCCAGTAAGACAATGCTGTTCGAACCCTTGTAATTGAAATATTCACTTCCAGAAGTTGAAGGCGCATCTATCAAAACATGTTTGCCATCGATGGCGCCATGATATCCAGGAAAATTCCACCTAGTTCTGAAACCATTTTCAATTTCTTGCCATTCATTATGATCTGGTATCTGAAACAATTTTATTTTGTTAATTACAGATTGAATCGGGGTCTCAAATTCACGATTATCAAAATGCTGAGCAACAACAAAGTGATTTACAATGCGTAGCCTCTGCACAAGCAAATAGTTCGCAATCTACAGTCAGTGATGTCAATGCTAAAAATAATTTATCAACTGGTGCTTCTGCTACTCCTTCGAGACCAAAAAAGAGACCAAGAGAAATTGTAAAAGCCATTTATGATTTAAAGACGATGCACGATAAAATAAACGCCAAAAAAGAAGAAGAAACACCATTTGACGTATTTGGCAAAAGTCTTGCGATGCAATTAAAAAAAAAATACAGTTGAAAATGTGTTAAGAGCACAACAGAAAATTCAATGCATTTTAACCGAAATTGGGATAAAAGATTATAGAGAGAGATCAGCTTCATCAATAGCTACATATAGTTACGAGTCAGTTGCGACTCCAGCATCTACTCATTCAGGTTACGATGAAAGACGGGCAGCCGACACATATGAAGTTGGTACTGAAGATAGTAATGCTGTTTATTCTTATATTATCCAAGAACCAGAAGCATCCACACAAATTACTGACACGAATGATCTCATTCACTCAGCTATGCAGGCCGCTTTTGTTAGTAGTAATATGTCTCAATATTAAGTACTTGTTTAATTACTGATTTTCATTAACAATAAACCGGAATAAAGTAAAATGTTGGTTTAATTCAATTTTATATAATTAATCTAGAGCAGTCCAATGCTGGATGTTCACACTAAAATACTTACCTTCACATACAATTCTAAATAGTTTATAATGGCGTCCAGTACTTCTGGTATAAATACTGATATCGCAGATCGAGACACTCTATAAAATGCTTGCAAATATCGATAGCTTATCCCTGCTGCTAAATAAGTTAATGTTATTTGCAGTTTAACTTTTGCTGGTATTGCTTCTCTCAGAATTGTATCTTGTCTTTGTATATATGGTGTTATGTTCTCCAGTAATGTCTCAAAACTTTCTACACTCATTCTCAAAAGTGCCTTGAATTCTTTGGGATCTTCTGACTGCAATTCATTAAAAAGGCAATTTGTTGCTCCAAGGGCATTTCGCCTTAACATCCATGTTCTAGTCCAAATTCTTCGGTCTCCATCTTCTAATAAATAAACTTTAAAAAAACTTTATTTATAAAACAGATTGATATTATGTACATGTGACATTTGTATTACCGATAAAAAACATAAATGTTCAATGTACGTAGGTACATCTTCAATCAGGTGGGTGAAGCGATGTTCTCCTAGCTAGGCTAGAATATAGCCTGTATTAAGGAGTGACAGTCCCGAACCCCTCTAATAGTGTTAATTGTTGTACATAATCCAAATAGAGAAAATATGCAATACTAAACTAAACTAATCTATTATAATATAAATCATCAATATCAATCTTCTAATAAATCCCACAATTCGTTTATAATGTCTGGTAACAGCTGGTTGAAAACCTTTTAAATTTTTTTTTTTGCGATCCATTGCAGACGTAAGCGTGATCAAAACTAAACTGTCTCGCCACTATAGTAAATACGTGTGACCACCCACTCGGTTCAGCAACTCTCTCGGCCGAGAGCGCATTTACTGACTCGCCACTGTTCTCGTTAGGTGTAATCAACCCAGTAGTTTCATGACATTGTTGCATCGTATTTAGACGCATTATTGACACCATTTGCAATCATAAACACATTTTACAAATTTTAGCATTTATGACGTTATTGCACCCGGTGTGCGATATGTCATTCTTGTTTCACACTCAAATTTACGAGTGCAGTTAGGTTCTAGGTGCAAGTGTTGAATAAGTGCAGTTTTTACGCAGGCAAGATTCTTTCTGACACCTCCAGAGAAAACCAAAAGTGATGTAGAAAATAAATTGCGTCAAAAAAAAATATTGCCTTGTAAAACTACATACACATAAAGACTTGGTTTCTTGACAATATCTATAGCATCGTAACATTCTCATCTTTGCTGCAATGTACCGATAATAACCCTTCAGTCTTTGCTTCGGTTACATACATTAATTTCCTACAACACATCCAATATTTTTTCCATATCTAGGTACCTATTCCGCCTCCTTTATAACAATACTAGAGGACGCCAGCAGCTACGCCTGCATTATTTTTAAATGTACCCGTTTTGGCTGATCCCGTGGGAATTTCGGGAAATCCCTTCTTAGTGCACCTCTACGGTCCCCAAGGTACATACATGCCAAATTTCAGCTTCCTGCGCCCAATAGTTTCGGCTGTAGCGTGTCTGTCAGTCAGTCAGTAACGCAAGGATTTTATATATTAAGATTATTCTCAAGGCAAGGCAGGCGGATAGTAAAAACACATGCCACAACCCTATTGCAGTATGACCATTTGCAAGTAACTACTATTAGTATAAACATAAACAAAGTTTTAAATTAAGAGGAACACTGAAAAGTCTGAAAACTTACCAATACGATCTGACATTGATACATAAAACTGATAGATGCCAAATGGGTTATTTCACTCTCATTCACAAATAGCTCAATTAGCTCAATACCACGTGCTTAATAGATTTTCGCTGCGTTGACGCTGACGCCTAATGCGAGGGAGTCCTAGAACACAATCATTAAGAAAGCAAAATTTCCCGCGCGCGGCGTTCTGAATTCAAACTTTATGACAACTGCAATGTTATTATGTTTGTGCCTACGGACTTCAATAAACAGATATAGTTTTATTATTTTACACTTTGTCAGAAAGCTATAATAATAATTTAAAAAAATACCATGCACTTAATACATTAATATTGTATTAATTTATTTTAATTCACACGCCAAGATAAATTATATTTTGAAAACACAAAATCTATTAGGCAGAATAGGACAAACTTTCGACAAAAAATACCTACATGTACTAATTATTCATTTCATCTATTTTCAGTTTGAAACTCATATTTAAGTTATAAAATAATAATTAATGGATTATACTTATAATATCGACTTATGTGCTTTATTAAAAAAGCCAAGATAAATAATATATTGTAATAAATACAAAATCTATTAGGCAGAATAGAACAAACCTTAATCAAAAAAGTATTGTTTTCCTTTTTTTATATATTTTCCTGTTTAAATTTTATTTAATTTAATAGTAGTTGTAAGTACTTATTTTTTTTTTAATTCAAAAATGAATTTAATACTGTAAAATGCTTTCATGAAAAAAGTATATACATTTTATAATTAAACTATTTTCAGTTTGCCAGTCTATGGGTCTGTATCAATATTATTGTGGTAAAAAGGGAAAAAAATTTTGCTTCACGTATTTATACTTAAATAAAATTTAAAATTAATGGACTATTCATAATACAGATATGTATATTTAACGTATAAATAAAGGAGGATGCCAAGATAAATATATTGCAAAAAATACAAAATCTCTTAGGCAGAATAGGACAAATCTTGAACAAAAAAGTATATACATGTATTATCCTCTTTTCAGTTATACAAAATAAATTAGCGGGTTAGTTAGTTATTATTATTTGTACGCGATTAAGGTCGCGTACAATTAATTTATTTAAGGTATAAATACCTATTTGTTTTCGACGTTTCGCTTGTCTTGCACCGAGCCAGGTCGCAGAGAGACTTTAGAGTTTGTAGTTTATGGGTTCATAATCGTAAACTAAAAAAGTAAAATGTAATATTGTATACGTATACGATGTTATGTATGTGTGTGTGCGAAATTTAAGGTAATAGTGGTATTGTATATTTTCATTAAAATCATATATTTCTATTGCATATTAAATAAAAATATAAGCATTGTGCACACCTCCTACATGTCAGCAATAAGCGTGCCGAATTTCATAATAATCCGTTCGCGCATTTCTCGTAAAAAGGGATCACAAAATTTCGCTTCACGTTTTAATATATATATCGGAATGGTCATGAGTACGGGACGTCCACTGACTACGAAACGGAAGTGTAAAGATGGCGCGCTTCGACAGAGTCTAGTGTGACGTTCGCTACAGTTGAAGAGGGGGGTGACTGTTGACGTTCAACGGAGCAACACAACTCACTTCTCTTGGAAACTCCGGGCGGACAACAAGTACCTAGAAACTGTCACTCGTTTCGTGTTCAGTAATCCAAAATAATTATAGTCAGTTTTGTTAATTTGATTTGGTGTGAACTTATGACAAACTGTGAAGCGTTGATAGCGCCCAAAAATCAAGCAACCCGTCGTCATCAGAAGTGGCATAATAGACCAGCGCGACGACAAGGCGCGAGCAAAGGCGACTGCTAACACTGCTATGTTGGTGAATCAGCTGATCTTTCAACTGCAACCGTGGTGAGCGTATTTTGTCTGATTTTTTTATTGGTACTGCCAATTTTATTTAGTGACAGTAGTTCTAAAACATTACGCGTTTTACCTTGGAAATGTCTTAATCGTTGTGGTGATATCGATTGATTGTGATTTCCATGGCATGGTCTCATGAATAACCTTCTTTTTAATAGATTAAAGAAGAAAAAGACAAAAATAAAAAATGTGGGTAGTACTGAACGTTTTAATTGCGACCTTTGCTGTATTTTATGTTAGCGTATGATTATCTGACTACATTTGTGACCTAGCTATAGCGTAGATATCGAACGGAGGTTTTGAGTTTGATACGCCGGTTAAAAAGAAAGGGATTATTTTTATTTTTTCATGTGATTCGTGAGTGCGAGCCACCTCGCACTCACGAACCTAGTGATCATATTATGCTTGCTTGCAAATAGATTATCTTGTCTCGGTCTTACTTAATGAACTGTAATGGTTACGAGAGTGAGCTTACAGGTCGACTTGCATTATTCCAAGCAAGTGCGTTTGAATGAAACGTGCCTAGTTATTGTTCTAGTGCAGTTGTTATATTGGTTTTAGAACCAAAACCAGCTTCAGTTGGTTTTCTGCTAAATCTAGAACAATAACTCTGGTCTAGACTGTCCTTCGCAGGACAGCGGCGCTAAAGTTGGTAAATTAATCGAATCGTACATACTAAGTTCATAGTGCAAGACTGTGCGAAGCTATTGCTTCTGACTGTGCTGATTTTGTGTAGAACAGCTTGTAGCTTTTATTTATTAAATAGACGTGTGAACTGCAGTGCTGTTTAGACTAGTGCGGTTGGTTGATTAGTGTAACCTGACCATAGTCGAAAGATATTACTAGCGCCATTATTTTATCGACTCGTGGTGTTGATAATACCTAACTGTTTTCGTTTAAACGTGATCAGAGCCTAAGTAAAAAGTGGCACTGTTACTCGTTGTAATTCTGAGTTGTACAGACGATCTCGGTGTTATAATTACACCTGTTTCTTTGTGTGCATACATTTTTAAAACATGGCACATTAAAATGTTTCTTACTCATGATTATTAGATGGCACCACTAGTAAAATTAAATTCAATTTTAAGATTTTACGCGTGAACATTACATACTGTGTGTTACCTAATGGAAGGAAAGAGGAACCCACCACGCACCCTCGAATTGACCACCCCAACTATTGCAATAGAAAAAGGTTGACAATATCGAACTCCTCTAAAAGGATAAGGGATATAGGAATGGTATGGGTTCCAGGAAGATACCTGACTTGCAGTATCCCGCTGTATGCGCCGACTATTCTTCGACACGTGTTTCGCCTCTGCACGAGGCATCCTCAGGAACGATGGGCAACGACTGAGCGCTTTCCAACCGTGGGCATGTCTTATAAACGATTGTACTTTCTAATCCCCTCCCTCCGTTGCTCGACTGATGTGAGTCATTATGACGGTGTGCGAATATATTCAGCAATGGGGACCCGTTAAAGTTGGTTTGATCGTTCAGTAATGTATGCTTGTCCCGCTTTAAAATCTCTAATTGTTCCAATACGCACATTCTAATACCCTTTTGACAAGTGTGTATGACGTCAAATGAATGTCCGCTATTTAAGGTATGACCCGATTCAAGTAAATGTTCGGCAAAATGAGACTTTTCCGGCTGGTTGTTTCTAAACGCCGCTAAATGCTTAGCTCAAAACTTCGACCCGTCTGTCCTATGTACTTATTTTGGCATTGGTCGCATGTTAAGCAGTAAATACCGGACTTTTTGTTCTTGCATACTTTATCTTTACCATTGCAAAGAAATTTTAACGTTTTGTATGGTTTATAGGCTGATCTGATACCGTTCCTCCTCAGTATACGCGCCATACGGTCAGTTATGCTTCCAAAATAGGTAAGAACAGCGGTATTATTTATAGGTTCTTTTATAGAGGGATATAAAAGTGACTTGGCCATTCTAAGTTGTTTTCCTCTAATCATCTTATCAATTAGGCGTTTACTATACCCGTTGGATTGAGCTATATGATAAATAATATTTGATTCTCTGTTATATGATTCTATATTCAGTGGTACATTTAATAATCTATGAATCATACTGTGAAATGCTGCCATTTTGTGTTGCGATGGATGACAGGACGATGCTGGTATTATACTATCTGTATACGTCGGTTTACGATAAATTTCAAATGAGTGTGAGGTACCCTCCCTTTTGATAGTCAAATCTAAGAAGTTTATTGAGCTGTTTTGTTCTATCTCCAATTCGAACTTAATTTTGGGGTGTATACTATTAATTCTTGTAAGAAAACAGTGAAGCTGACGTTCTGTGCCCTTCCAAGCCAGCAAAATATCGTCCACGAATCTATAATAATATAAGATGTTCGGTTCTTTTACCAAATGCTCGTGTTCGTAGTTATTCATAAAGATATCTGCTAACAACGGACTAAGCGGTGAACCCATGGCCAAACCCTCCTTCTGTAAGTAGTACTCGTTGTTGAATTGAAAATAATTTTGTTTACTGCATAACTCGGTTAATTTCAAAATATTCTGAATCTGTTCTGGGTGTATTCTATTTCTTCCCAGCAGATTTTTAATTATAACTAAACATTCTTTATACGGGACATTTGTAAATAAGCTTTTTACATCCAAAGACACGAGTTTTGTGTTTCTAGGTAGACAGATGTGTTTTATTTTGCTAATCAAATCATAACTATTTTTCAGGCTGTATTTTGCCGTGAATGACGTCTTCTCTTTAATCAATCCGTTTAAATATTTCGCTAATTTATAAGCTGGAGCGTTGACATATGAGACGACTGGACGGATGGGCACCTGATCTTTATGTATTTTTGGTAAACCATACAACAGCGGACACTGAGGGTTCATCGGTATAAGACTTTTCGCTAAATAGCAGTTTTGTGGAAAAAGGTAAGTACTTGACTTGATACTGAGTTTTAATTCTGCATGAAATCGTTTGGTAGGATCGTAGGGCAGACGCTGGAAATCTTCGGTGTGTATTACATCTTGTACTTTGCTATTATACTGCGATCTAGACATAATTACTACGGTGTTGCCTTTATCCGCCTTATTTACCACCAAATCATTTTGTTGAATTTTATTTTGGATGGATTTATATATTTTTAATTCGCAATTAATGAAATTAGTCGATTTGTATGTTTGTAACTGATGGGCAGCTAACCATACCATTCCTATATCCCTTATGCTTTTAGAGGAGTTCGATATTGTCAATCTTTTTCTATTGCAATAGTTGGGGTGGTCAATTCGAGGGTGCGTGGTGGGTTCCTCTTTCCTTCCATTAGGTTACAATGGAGTTCCGCCAAGTAACGCCTGATTCAATCAACTATACTGTGTGTTTTTAAAATTCATGTGATACACTGGGAATTTTTATCAAGTGCCCCGAGTTCTCTGGCCAATTCCAAGTTATGTTTAGGACGCTTAGGAGTGATAGTGTTTCTAGAAGAAGCTGTTAAACTCGATTATCAGACGTAGAAGAAAATGATTGAGTTATCATCGTACGATAATCGGTTTCAGAGATTTTAATTTTCATTGTAGGTAGAACTAGGTTAGTGATCGGTAGTGATGAGTGTATGCTTTACGTTATTCTCATTAAATGGGTATTTTTTTTTGTCGTTGTTTGATAATTTTGTGGTACCCATGTTTCCGTTTGCCCAGATTAGCATAAACTGGATAAGCCATTTGTGTGGCTGCATGTTTAGCCATGCGTTGCCGTTGGTTGGACCGGCAAAGTGCCTTTCCGGTTAGCCTAGTTTACCCCGAAGCTTTTGTGTTAGACATAATCTCCGTTGGTGCGCAAACAAGACAGCCATTAGTGCATTTATCATAGTATCACAAACGTTGTCCACCGGCTTGCACGCGAAAGGTCCGATGCTGTATCGCTAATGATTAGGTTAGGATAAGCTTCGTATTTAGACTATCCATGACAAAATTATGACGCTGAAAAGACTGGTTGGATACTTGGTAGTAAACTTAACATCTAGAGTATCAACCTAGTAAGAGTTTCTTATAGTCTGCTATGTGATAAGGAAAACCAAAGCAAAATGTTGAACAAACCTAGTTTAAGATTACTTTGTTAAACGCTCGAAATGATTATCCAGGTGGTGTTGTGTAACCAGATGGAGGTTGCAAAGTGTGATGATAAAGACCCGATGGATGTCAGAGTATGAGCAATTTTAACGAGTATTCGTGTTGTTCAACATGTCAGCTTCGAGAGAAACAGTTAGTTGTGATTTTCATTAAAACCTGTAATGATTTTGATCAGAGTACCTTTATTCCCCACCGACTTGGATAAGGAATAGCCGACGACTAGCATGAGTGCTGTGCGATAATTTTCTTTGATTCCTAGAACGAAGTGCATTAAGGTGTGGTTGTTGATCGCAATCATGGATTCCCTGCTGCTCAAGAAGCTCTGCTTTGATATTTGTTCACTAAAATTGTTAGATACCTCTGGTTTCTGTGTTGTATGACAAGAGCGTTCTTGGGAGGATACATTAGCCGAAGTCCAACTCGCGATTAACTGTACGGTTAACCACACGATGAAAACTAGTCCCCTAGAGTTGTTAATAGGCAAGGTGTGTGCACGGCCTCTATCATTGATGGCAGTTGATGTAGAACCTGAGGTTGACCTAAATACCGTGAGAGATGATGCGTTATGTAATATTGAGAGTGCAGCATCATATCAGAAACTTAGGTTTGATAAGACAAAGGCAAGGCTTAGTAAATTTTTTAGTAGGTTACTTTGTGTTCATTATGAACGAGGAACGTTATCAAACGAAGTTAGAACCTAAGCATAAAGGCCCATTTGAGGTCACAGAAGTTCTTGATGGTGATCGTTATAATCTCAAAGCCCTTAATTCTAAGCGTATCTATAAGTACGCATACGACAGGTTGCGAAAAAATGCATAAAAGTCAAAGTACAACTGACGAAATTGAGGTAGAACTTGGGTAGAACAAAGTAGTTCTGATATTGAAGAAAGTGTTTAAGTTGACATGATGATCGGATCGGACTGTACCAGAGGCTGACGTGTAGCCGTAGTTCGGAAGAAATCGGCGTCTACTAACTTAGTAGTCCGTGCATTGCAGTCAGCTCTGGCGGAGGTTGGGTTTCAGTGGAAACCATAGAGTCCTGGAAAGACTCGGCGTTCCCATGTGGGGTTCGCAGAAAGTAGAGTAACTGGAGGCTACTGGGCTATGCGTAGCCATGATGACATGTAGAGCTTAAATCTTTTGGTTTACTTGGTTTGAAATAATATCTTGAGAGATACCGCGATAGTGAAATGTCAGTTTTACTTTGAGTTTCCTGATTATTGATTTTGATACTGAAATTTTGTGCCAGAGGATCAGAGCATACCTGACAATCTTGAAGAGAGCAAAGTGTGAATCTTACAACAAAACTAAGCTTACATGTTGATTGGTCGTGTGGTTCAATGTCAGAGGTTGATTTGTAGCCCTAAATCAGTCCAAATCGGTATCAACCAACTGTGAAGGCAGTTGTCCGTGAGTACGCGGTAGGCAGACAACTCTGGTGTTGGGATTTCGTAGGAAACCATAAAGTCCAGGAGGGACTTGGCGATCCTTGTGAGGATGCGCAGATAAATGGGTTTCGTAGGAAACCATAAAGTCCAGGAGGGACTTGGCGATCCTTGTGAGGATGTGCAGATAAATGGGTTTCGTAGGAAACCATTAAGTCCAGGAGGGACTTGGTGATCCTTGTGAGGATGCACAGATAAATGGGTGGCAACCGAGTGACTGGTTGAGTACCTGGCTTAGTAACTGGGGGTTACTAAATGGTGGCAACCGAGTGGCTGGTTGAGTACCTGGTTTTGGAGGTTACTGAATGGTTATGAATCACATGTAGAGTAGTTATTTGATTTGATTATAACGTGAGTCTATGGTAATTGACTGTATTGTCAGTGATGCTCTGAATCCAGCTCCTATAATAGTTAGGAATGTAATGTAGGAGGTAATTTTGTAAAAAAAATATTGGAATTCTAACATTGTTTTGATTCAACCAAAGTTAAGTCAGGAGTGACCGAGCAATGTGATACTGAGCGTGTAAAATTTTGTTACAGATTAACACACAGGGACGTATGTCTTGTAGGATGGCCGTATCGGAATGGTCATGAGTACGGGACGCCAACTGACTATGAAACGGAAGTTTGAGATGGCGCGCTTCGACAGAGTCTAGTGTGACGTTCGCTACAGTTGAAGAGAGGGGGACGGTTGACGTTCAACGGAGCAACACAACTCACTTCTATTGGAAACTCCGGGCGAACAACAAGTACCTAGAAACTGTCAGTCGTTTCGTGTTTAATAATCCAAAATAGTTATAGTCAGTTTTGTTTATTTGATTTGGTGTGAACTTATAACAAACTGTGAAGCGTTGATACCGCCCAAAAATCAAGAGAATAGAAGAGATGAGAACAATACTCCATACAGGATCGGACTTGTGCTTGGTATAGAGGGATAGTACGATTCAGACCAACCGGCTCGCATCAGGCCGGGCCGGGCGACATTTTACAATGCGGTAAAAAAGATTGAAATCTATCAACAGTCATTACAGTTCATATTTGCATGCAACTTACGCATAGTTTTCCGTGTGGTGACGGATTAAGAATACGTAATGTTTTCCGTGTGGTGACGGATTAAGAATACGGAATGTCACCACCCCATATCATCCCATGGGTGTCGTAAGAGCCGACGGAGGGAGCATATTATGCAGAGAACAGCACTGTAAGAGAAGGAAAACTTGATACAAACCCTATACCAACCCGTTTGGCCAGCGTGGTGTAGTAGGCCAATTCCTCCTTTCAAAGGAGAGGCCTAGTCCAGCAGTGGACTGCTAAAGGCTGACGATGATGATACGCATAGTTACCTCCGTGGGCATCCCATCGCAGAATGCATTTGGCTGTCGCGGCGGGCGACCGGCCCCGACTGGCTCCGAACGGCGCCGACGGCATCCAATCGGCTGCCGTCGGGTCCGTTCGGAGCCGGTCGGCCGTGCGTCGTGGAATACGAACGGAGATTACGGTGCAACAACTAGAAGCGAATCATTCAAGTTGTGTTCTTCAAGCGACAGTTAACATATTAAACTTAAATATGGATACGGAAGAAAAACTAATTACTTTAGTCTGAACTATATTGACATATGATTGTTTTTATGACGTTAATTCCGGTCGTTCCGGCGTCAATACAGTGAAAATTTTTCGTTTCTTCTAGTTTATTTTTTTATTATTTTCTTCTTCCTCTAATGCAAGGGCTAGCAAAACGACGTCCCACTCCACCATATTTTAAATAAAATTTAACTTTACGTCCACGCAGCGCAATGTGAGCAGCACTTTTGGGCGCTTGTTGGAGTGCGTACGGATTCCAGCGGACACTGTCGGCTGCCGCGGCACGCGTACGGCTACCGCGGTAGCCTTACGGCCTGGCCACGGACAATTCGCTCCAGCGAAAATTCGCGCGACGCGACCGGCGACGCGACGCGTCAGCTAATGCAAACGAAGTCCGGGGTTTTTTTTTTATTTATTTAAGGTCGCTTTTTAACAACTAGGGTCATTAGCGACCACATTAAACAAACTATTTAATTTTACATTACATTTCACTTACGGACAATTAGCTCCAGCGAAAATTCGCGCGACGCGACCGGCGACGCGTTTTGCGACTGAATCAAATGTATAGAAATGTTCTAAGCATGCCATGCGCAGCGGCGACCGGCGACGCGACCGGCGAATAGCACCGAGCGGTACAGCGGCGTGTCGCGTGACACGTCGCGCGACCAAAACAAATGTATGAATTAGTACGGCGCACGCCACGGCGTCGAGCGCTAGTCGCGGCGACTAGCGCCGGAGCTGAGTCAGTATAAAATGTTTAGTTTATTTCTCCGCGAGCATGCTATTATTCTTATAATTTTTAGTTAGGCTAGCTATTTGGAACGTCTGGATGTTATCTATATCTACATAAATGTATACAGTATAAATAAAGTTGAAGTGTCTGTCTGTGATTTCAAAATACCTAAGTATGTTTTTAGAAGTGCATATATTTAGTTAGTTAGATCACACTTACCTACATAAGCATAATAAATTAAATAAACATATTAGGAAACTCATTCTTAGTCTAAAGCAATATAGTAAAACTAAGATAACATCTCAGCAATATAAATATTTAGTTTCTGAGCGTTCAGATTTGTTAATGGAGTTAGACAATTACAATGCAGAGTTGATTAATGGCAAAATGTTATACGACAAACATACTAGGGATCTTAAAAGTCAAATTACTTCCTTACAATCTCAAATAAGTAGAATGAACACGCAATATGAAAATCAGGTTCAGGAGTATATTATGAAATATGATGAGATTGCACAAGTGGGGAGGCAAAATTTAGAATATGTAAAGGCCTTAACAAATACCAATAGTTGTTTGAATATCATAAAACCAACTTTACCCACTTGTGAGTCCCAGATTATTTGCGATAGTGATAAAAGTACTTGTTCAGTGAATAATAGAACAGGTAAGTCTTCTTTAGGTAAGAATTCTGGCACAAATAAAGTTTATATGTTCTCAGATAGGCTTGGTGTAGGTTTAGGTAGTTTAATAAATTATGAGCTGACACAACACAATACTATCAATTATTGTTATCCAGGGTCTTCGTTTACATATCTAATTAATACATTAAATACAACAATATTTGATAGGCAGTCTACAATAATTATCACATATGGTGATAGCCCAACGGTGACTAAAAAGGATATATTTAATTTGACAGAAGTTATGTTATCGCTTCACAGGAAATTTGAATGCAAATTTATAACTCTTGCTTTGCCTTATTCTTGTAGCTTAAATGAAACAATGAATAGTTATATTCATGAACTCAACTTGTGCTTATACAATTTGACATGGCAATATAAAGATTTTATTTTATTATTTGACATTAATAATTTTATTAGTAATTTTACATTGACCAAAGATACTATGTATCTGCCACTATTTTATAGAAGACAAGTTGCTAAATTACTAGCATTTAATTTACAAAATGACACAGGTACATGTAGGGTATCCAAGAATTTAGCTTCTGTAAATAGTTCCTATCTTTATAATTCTTCTATTGAATATACTGACACAAGTTCTTTAAACTTAAGACTAGGACAAAGGGTAGACAAATTCAACTGAATGTAGCACATCAAAACATACAAGGTCTATCTGGCAAGGATTTAGAATTAAGTTTATATTTAGAAAATCACAATATACAAGTTATGTGTATTACAGAACACTGGCTAAAAGAGTACCAAATTAAATTCTTAAATAACTCGCAATACACGGTACACAGTGCCTTCTCTAGGAAACACGCTATTCATGGTGGATCCTTGATTATTGTTTCAAATAGCTTAACATGTAAAGAACGGAAAGACATAGCAAGTTTGTCTATAGAACGCACCGTGGAACTGTCATGTGTAGAACTTGAGCAGCATATTATCATATGTGTATATCGTCCACCGTTAAGTAACTTTAGCTTGTTTGAATCAGTTATTGAAGATGCAATTACTAAAATTAGGAGCAATAAGAAAGGTATTATAGTTTGTGGTGATTTTAATGTAAATATTCTTGATCATTCAGTAATGACTAGTAGATTTTTAAATCTATTTAAATCATTTAATTTAAAAAATTTGTTCCTTGAACCAACTAGGATTACAGCAACTTCATCCACCTGTCTTGACAATATATTTAGTAATTGTACAGTTTTGAATAAATTAGTTAGTTCTGAATTAACTTCGGATCACTGTGGTCAATTAGCAAGGTTTCCGTATTATAGTGATAGCATTATACAGAAAGTGTTAGTTAGGCCATTACCTAGGCATAAGTTTAATGAATTCCGGAATAAAATTTTGATTGGAATGAATGCTATGAGTCCTGATTTAATGGAGATTGATTCGCCAAATGAAAATTTCAATAATTTATTTAATGTAGTTAACAAGGAATTTCAGAATACTTTTAAGACTAAGGAGAAAGTAGTTAAGGAATCTCGAGCTTTTAGTGAGTGGGCTACTGCAGGTATTTACAAAAGCAGAGCAAAGATGTACGAGTTGTACGGTATGAAGAGATACAATTCTGATTCGAACTTCACTGAGTATGTTAGGAATTATTCCAAGATATTTAAAAGAGTGTGCAATACAGCTAAGGCATTATTCGTTATGAACAAAATTGAACAATCCTCGAATAAAATTAAGGCAACCTGGCGAGCTATTAATGAAGCAACAGGTAAGACAACACTTAGAGGTAATAGTTTTAGTTTATTTGATAGTGACAAATTTATTCATAATGACAAAGAAGTTGCACACACATTTAATAAATTCTTTGCTAGCATACCGATTACTACTACTAGAGAATTAAAATCATCAGCTATAGTCGCAGAAAACCTATTAGAATCTAGTGTAGGCAAATGTGATGTATTATTTAAGTTCGATTGTATTAATTCTACCGACATTATAAGTACTTTTCAATCTCTAGAGTCTAAGAATACAGGTGATCTCTGGGGCATTTCTGTTAAGGTTTTAAAAAGTGTAATTGACGTAGTAGCTCCTTATTTAAGCAACTTATTTAATAAGTGTATTGAATCAGGTGTTTTTCCCGATCTTATGAAACACAGTAGGATAATACCTCTTTTCAAATCCGGCAGTAAGACTGATCCTAGTAATTATAGGCCAATATCGATACTACCTGCCTTTAGTAAGATTTTTGAAAAGATCATACTCAAGCAATTACTTAGACATTTTAATCTAAACAGCCTCCTTCATAGTGAGCAATATGGATTTACCAAGGGTCACTCGACAACAGATGCAGGAGTAGCGTTACTTAAACACATATTCAGTGCATGGGAGAATGCCCAAAATGCTATTGGTGTGTTTTGCGACCTTTCGAAAGCATTCGATTGTGTCTGCCATGAAACGCTCTTATGCAAACTTAGACATTACGGCGTACAGACTAAAGCATTGGAAGTCATTAAGTCATACTTAAGTGACAGAATCCAATGTGTTGAAATAAACGGCTCAAAATCCAGTGCCTTACCTGTTGATTTGGGAGTGCCGCAAGGCAGCATCCTAGGGCCTTTCCTGTTTCTTGTTTACATAAACGATTTACCTTTTTACTTGAAAAACATTTGTGACGTTGTACTGTTTGCTGACGATACTTCTTTGATATTCAAAGTAGATAGAAATAAGGAACATTTTAACGAAATAAACAGTGCGCTCATTCAAGTAACTAAATGGTTTAATGTAAACAATCTGGTACTGAACGCCAAAAAAACAAAATGTATTAAGTTTGCTCTGCCTAATGTCAGAAACCTTGGTCCTAGTATAGCTCTAAATGACGATGTTCTCGAAACATCTGAATCTACATTATTTCTAGGAATAACACTTGATTCGAAATTACAGTGGGGTGCGCACGTTACATATCTCTCAGGGAAACTTAGCTCAGCTGCTTATGCCATTAAGAAGGTTCGTAGGTTGACTGATGTCGATACGGCTAGATTGGTTTATTTTAGCTATTTTCATAGTGTTATGTCATATGGCATATTATTATGGGGTAGGGCCGCTGACATCGAAAATATTTTTATATTACAAAAACGAGCAGTTAGGGCCATTTACCAGTTAAAGACAAGAGTCTCACTTAAAGAAAAATTTAAAACTATTGGTATTCTTACTGTAGCATCACAATATATTTATGCCAGTGTTATGCATGTACGACTACATATAAATTCTTACAAAATGAATAGTGACATACACAATATTAATACTAGGAACAGGCACAAATTATGTGTACCATATTTCCGTTTACACAAAACGCATAGCTCTTTTATTGGTCTTAGTATAAGAATCTATAATAAAATACCGAGTAATATTTTAGACTTGCCTTTAAGGTCGTTTCAGACAATTGTTAAAAATAATCTTTTACTAAAGGCATATTATAGTTTAAATGAGTATTTTGACGACAAGTACGCTTGGAAATAAATATTCTTTTATTAGGTCAATTTATTTTTATTATTAGGTCAATAGGCAGTTTTATAGTGTAGTTAATTACCGTATTCTCTTTTTATGCTACATTTGCATTCTTGTTCTACTCTTTTTATTATAATTTATTGGATTTGTAAGGTGAGGGTAACTCGTGGTCATGAACTGCTAACTAATAGATTGTAAATTGCTGCATTACTTTTCGGAACATACTGTTCCACCATAGATCAGAACAGTCATGTTCGCGAGTTGCTTACATCAAAAGACGTAAGTGGATGCTCCTGTTTCACCATATTCACTTTGGGAGGCTTAATAAATGAACATAATTTATTGCTTGAGTATGATATCAATAACTATTAACTTTTGCAATAGTAGATAACTCACAATGTGAAACAGTTGCAGCTCCTTACAAATATAACATGTAAAACCATTATACTGGCAGTTAAAAAGAGTGGCCACGAGTTTTATTGCCCGTTCTTTCTCGTGGTTCTACCTATTGCATTGCGAACGTGGCAGTAAATGTAAATGTAGAATCATCTAGTAATTAACTTTAACTTTTGACGTTCATAAGCGTCACTTTGTGGCCTAAATGAATAAATGATTTTGAGTTTTGAGTTTGAGTTTAAGCTTTTCCGTATTTTAACTCACAACTCGAGTTACAATACCTACAAGCGTCGGCTCAGTACAGTACGCATTCAGTAGGTACCTACAGAACGTATACCGAAGCGCCTCGAGTTTGGTATGCAGTAGGTTAGGTGGGTACCGAGCCTGACGCTCGTAGGTATAAATCGCGTTCCGACCGTTTGTATAAAGATAAAATACAGTACCTATATTTTTCAATACCGTGGTTAGGTACACAATATCAAGTCTGCCTCTGTGATCTTGCGGTAGTGTAAGCGGATCACGAGGCCTCGGGTTCGATTGCCGGGTTGAAACAAATGTGATATTGCCACCAAAGTCCGTACAATGTCGAGCTAAATTTCATAAAAAGATCTCAGCTAATGTCGTCTCGCTCCTGGTCTACACTGGTCGCGGCGGTGAACGCGTGTGCCCGTGGCATGTTTTTCGCGTCGCGCGAATTGTCGCGTCGCCGGTCGTGTCGCAGGTCGCGTCGCCGGTCCGCGTGGCCAAGCCGTTACGCATGCCGCGGTAGCGGTACGGCTCCGACGGACGCGTTCCGCTGCCGCGGCCCACGTTCAGCTGCCGTGGCACGCGAACGGCTCCGTTCCGATGCGGCGCGATGCGAGCCGGTTGGTCTGAATCGTACCTTAGCAGTTGTCCCGGCGAAAAGTATCGTCTCACTTTGGCCAATATTCCGAGCTTTTTTGACGCAGTTGCAGCTTTCGACTTAATAAATGAGCCAACATTGAGAGTCGGGGTGAGTGTAATACCAAGAAGCTCAAGGTGGTCAGCTATCGGCACAGATACATTCCGGAAAGTTGGAGACATTTTGAACGCACTACGTTTAGAAGAAGTCAATTCCTTCTATACTCTTGACAGAAATTCTCCACACCGCAGGAATGTCACAAACTTATGAGAAGCGCGGGGCTTGAGTGGTTTTCCCAGAGACCTCACACTTTTCCTTATGACTCACCTGTGTGTCGTTGCGGCCTTAACGCGGTATTTGACTATTTGATATTTTAAAGAGGAAGCTGCGGAACGATCGCCAAGCGTTTAAGGAAGTATTTTGAATATTATGCATATTGAAGATTACGAAATAGACAAAAGCTCTTGTATGCAATTTGTGTTTACTATGTATAGCTATCGACAATGATTGTTTAATTAAAATACCTACTGACTATTTTGTCATTACAGAAAATTATCTCCACCTAAATACTAAGTTTAAATTCAGCTTATTAGACCATGAAAAATAACGTTTCAAATCATTCAAAAAAAACTTTACTACAATCTAACCTAACAAGTATAACAAATAAACTACACTAAAAATCTCCACTTAAAACAAAAATAGTCAAAAAAATAGCTATGGCATAAATTGGTACAAATTATCGCCATCTTAGTTTCCAAGTCGCGGTCAAACCGGCCAGCAGTCCCGAGGAAGTCATTAAACTCCAACGGGTAAGTAAAAAACTTCACAACACGTGTTTCGTGAAAGTGCCAAAACATTTTCTCTTAATGATATAATAGGAATACTACCACTTCCATATTATTTTACTCAATATCTGTATGTATTTGAGTGGAAATGACTAAAGAAAATATAAACAACTGAGTGGTTCATTGAGTGAATGAACAGATACTTTTTTGTCTTCAGAAAACCTTTACAAGCATTATGATGTATCTAATAATACCTAATTTAGGCAAACATTGCTTGTATCATAAATGTAAAAAATGTTTGCCTAAAGTATACAAATAGGTAATTTTAAGCACCGAGTTAGATACTTATGAATATGCTCCATAGTTAAACTGCCAACATGTTTGTCTTTATACGATTACAAAAACATAAAAGAATACGAAATAATAAATAAGACAAAGAGAGAGTATGCGCAAGAAAGTATTCTTACATCCATACTTTTATGACGCCTTCGACTATTAGGCAGCAGGCTAGCTTCACAAGCCATACCCAGAGAAATGGAAAAGTTTTTACTACTAATATCCGAACCAAGGCTCCATAAGTAATTGCTCTGCAATCTATTACTGCCTATACAAGTGTAAATACTATAATATTAATACAACATCGCTTAGGAAGTTATAAGTAGGGCAATTTGTGATATTATAATTCTTCATGAGACTGCCCGACTTCAAGGATTTGTAGGAAAATTTCATTTACTTGAAGTCGAGTGGCAAAATTTAGTTATAGTATAGGTGCTTGTAATTTTCCACTGTTTGTTCATGGCCTACTTATGTGGCCGAGGTAACATCGGTTGAACGTTGAGTAACGATTTGTGCAAATGAGAAACGAGAGTACCAATTTAAACGTAGGTATTTCTTATAATATTGTTATTTATTTCTGTTTTGACTGCACGGTTGACGTAGTGCATAAAGCGACCAACTCGCCACTTGACATTGTGCCGAGTGTTGTGGGTACGATCTCCATACGAAACAACACTTTGCGTGGTCCATAAATTGTTGTTTGTGAGAGTGTTCATCGTGTCCGTTGATTTATGTTTGTAAAGTACCCCGTGACACGGGATTTATTTCTAGTGCCGACAAGTCTTTAAAAAACGTAACGGCTTCACTGCTAAATAGATTAATAATCGATTGATTTCTTTTATAATTTATAATATAGGGGAAGGTTACTATGAATGGACCACTTAACTTTAAGACAACATATCTTGAAAAGTTAATGTCTTTCTCTTTCTCCTAGCGTTATCCCAGTTTCAACCCGGGGTCCGCTTACTAGTCTAACCGGGTTTAACCGAATATTAGCTTTTCCACGGAGCGACTGCCTGTCTGACCTCCGCAACCCAAAGGGATAGCGATATTTCATGGTTTAGACTAGTATCAGTTTATTCAGAGATAGGTACTGACGACCTCATATAACGACTGTCAAAGATCTTCATGACAACCGGGACCGACGGCTTAACCTGCTCTCCGAGGCACGGGACAAGCGATAATTAATAATTCAATACGCACATAACTTCGAAAAGTCAGTGGTGCGCGCCTAGGATTTGAACCCGATACCCTCTGCATGGCAGTCTGTTGGTATCCCCACTAGGCTATCTTGAAAAATAAATGTGATAAAATTAAAGCAGTTTGTATTTTAATTTCGTAGGACCTCATTTATAATAATCAAACGCACAAACAATTCAGGCTTACACTTTTTGGTATAAACGAAGAAAACTAAATTTTGGGCTGTTTCCTTCTATGGACCATGGGCACTTTCATTGAACCACCAGGTTGCCGTCAATGGACTTCGAGGAATTTGTTCTAGAGGTCCAATCAAGGTAACTTATAAAACTTAACTTGCACAAAAACTCTTAGATATTTTGAGTTTAAGCGTATTTCCTTAGTGAACCAAAACAGCACTGAAAATGCAAACACGTTTTTTAAAGGCGCCGTCGACTCGCGTTTGTAGCGATACAGACGCAATACGCACGCAAGTCAGACGCAGCCTGTAGACCTTTGCACACCTGTATAAATTCAAACGCGCGTGTAGCGATACAGACGCTCTCAGATTATAGAACAAGAAACAGATGGAGCGCGCGGAACAGTTGCGTGAGGCCACTAAAGCAAATACAAATTGAAAAGCGAATACAAATCCGGCTCAGTGCGAAACGAAGCATCGTACAGTTCACGCGCCCCGATCAACTCAACATTTAAATTCATAAAATGCCGTCATGCGTTTTTAAACATTGTAAATGTTGTTTCCAAAAGCAAACACAGAAATATAGAATATCTTTTCACAGTTATCTATGGATTATTTGACTGTTTCATAATTTAATTTCGATAAAATTCGTATTTCTGCAAAAAATGTGTAAGTGTTGCCAGTTTACGTCGACGCCGTTTTCCCTGTATTATGGAAAACGCACTTGTCAATTGATTTATGTAATATGTAATAAGACTAATAAGAATTGTCATGTTAATAAAAAATATATTAACATATTATAAAAGTATATTTTAGATATATCTTTATTAGCAAATATTGTTATAGGCTTTCCAATATGTTTACATTGTTTTGGGTTCGATCCCTATAAGACCTAAATATTCATGTACTTAATGTGTCGAAACAGAAATAATTGATTGCAGGCATTCATTTTTTTTAATAGCTCACGTTGTCCCACATCTGGGCAAAGGCTTCCCCCAAATCTTTCCAGGTATGCTTGTCGCACGTAATCTCAAGCCAGCTCTTGTGGTAGGCGTCTAGGTCATTTCACCACCTGTTTCGTGGCCGGCCTCGGCGACGTCGTCTATCCTCTGGTACCCACAGTGTTGATACTCTTGCCCAACGAGCCTCGTTCATACGGCTGACGCTGCTCGCCCAGTTCCATTTGAGACTGGCAGCCTTTCTTCCCACGTCTTTGATGCCTGAACTAAAACGCAGCTCGGTGTTCCGTATCCCGTCTTTAAGTTTAAGATCCAGGATGCGACGCTCTGTGGCTCTTTGGCGACCCCTAGGCGTGACTTGTGAAGCTGGGTAGTGACCAGGTTTGAGAACCGTACGTTGAAATGGTCAGAATAAACAATCATATCCATGAATTTGCACTTCTAATATTTTTTTTTTTTTAATAGTAAAATTAGTGTTGTCTACACATCATAATATTTATACTGTGTACTTGACAAAATTTCACCGGTTTATTAATACCTTTACAAGGGTGAGAGAATTGATCTGTATTCACCTGTATAGTGTACGTCGCTTTCATTAATGTTCACTGTCTCCGGTGCATGAATATTATATGTAATGAAATCTATTACAGTTATACAGTAAATTATTCAAGACCGCAAACTAATGTCAGTATATAACTTCCATAAAAACATTACAAAACTATGTGCAAAATAGTGGGAGATTGGGTGACGGATTAAGAATACGGAATGTCACCACCCCATATCATCCCATGGGTGTCGTAAGAGCCGACAGAGGGAGCATATTGCAGAGAACAGCACTGTAAAAGAAGGAAAACTTGATACAAACCCTACACCAACCCGTTTGGCCAGCGTGGTATAGTAGGCCAATTCCTCCTTTCAAAGGAGAGTCTTAGTCCAGCCGTGGATTGTTAAAGGCTGATGATGATGAGTGGGAGATTATTCATAATCTGGCTACTTTACACGCATATAGACGCTCGTGTCCGTACAGTGCAGTCGCCAAATGTCACGCTCACATAGCTGTTAACGTGCCTCACTTTGATAAATGCGCTCCATCTGCCTTTTGTTCTAATAATCTGAGCAAACGCTATACTAATTCACGTGTGTCAAACGTGCCGCACCAGCGCGTCTGTATCGATACAAACGACAACAAACTGCTCTGTAGGATAAAAGCGCGCCGTCGACGCGTGTTTTTGAAACGCGCGTCGACGGCGCGTTTAAAAAACGTGGTTTGCACAGGCCCTTAACATTACCTTTTCACGTGAACACGCAACGGGATTTCTGTGTCAATTAACAGTTTGCCGACATAAAAGCCATTGATGATATAACTATCGCTCAAATGACCCCTAACTACAAAGCATGTAATGACTAGTTGTAATCGCTGCTATTGACAGTCTGAAGTGACAGCCATTTAATAACACCGATGTACACTTATATATGAACAATACACATCATCCAGCCACAATTGTAGATAACTATTGGCGAACATTACCTGATATTAGCAGTAAATAGACGAAGCAATTTGGACTGCTATTACGAACATTTACGTGTAATTGTATCTAATTTATAAATGGCATAATACTATTGCCCGCAATTTCATAGATCCTTGCTTCAAATTTGGCGGTTTTACAGTTGTTTAGGCTATGTTATATATAAAATTTTATGTAATAGCTTGCTGAGCTACTGCTTTAATGTTACTGCACCGCACCTGTGATAGATAGCGTGAAGTTATGTGGACTAAAGCCTTCTTCAATAGATGATCGAAATCGAACCGGTAGTCCCTAAAATTAGCGCGTTCAACTAAACAAGCAAACAAACTCTTTAGCTTTATTATATTAGTATAATAGATATATGATGATAAATGTGGAAGAGTAATTCAGTGGCACGTATCTTCTCCTCTGTTATATAGGGTTCCTATAACTATTCAACTAAAGTCTGTCTGATACCAGTATTTGAGAACATAGTACTTGGTTTTAGATTTTAATATATTCCTTTTCAAATAGACTAGAATCCATTTGAAATATCTAATCTCTTTTCAAATGGATTTATTAATAAGCGTATTGTATGTACTGCCTTCTCAAATGTTGTGAGATGTGACCATCATAAGACACTACTAAATAATATCTGATTTTGTTGTCACCAATGAAATAATACAATCTTAATTTTTTTAAATATTTCAAATTACTTTTATGCTGACTTTTGTTCAATATAAGGATGATGTTTTTTGTGTCCTGTAGCTTAAATTTTAATCAGGTCATGAGTGTAGAATATCTAGATAAGCTTTTGCTCACTGCAAAATCTTAAGAAAACAGGGAAATGTTCATAGACGCGTTTACACCGAGTACCCAATACTGTCTATTAATAAAAGTTTTAGTATATTTGAAACTTTTGAACTAAAACAATTCACGAACAGGTGTAAACATTTCTTTTACCCATTCACACATCCGTCACTCTTTACAACATTTATGCAACCCCCCTGTCTATCACCCGTCCAAGTAGCAAGCGTAATCTAAGGCTGGTTTCAGAGTCACGCGTTTGACCGGCGCCGGCCACACGCGCGCGCTTACAATTACACTAGATTAGTAGTAGCGTTTCATAGTCTCGCAGTTCAAACGCGCCGCGTGTGAGACGCGCGCGCCGGCCGCGCTGCCGAAGCTTCATACATTGCAATGAGAAACGCGAACTCGTTTCACAGTGATCCGCGCGCCACACGCGCTGTTGAGACGCGCTGGCCGACGGCGCGTGCCGCGCGCGTCACTCTGAAACCAGTCTAACATTGTGCTATAAACTCCCATAATCCGGTACCCGCGTGCTCTCCAACTCGGCAACCAGGTCGAGAGGCAAAACTAGCGCTGCACGGTAAAATATTAAATTTAATGAGCCGCTTTTGTCCCAGCCGAGTTATTGCGCGCCCACCCTGTTTCACTTTTAATTATAAAAAAGCTAATTTTGTTTGGCTTAAGGGTGACCTCTAAATCTTGACGGAGTTAATGTGTTACTTGACTTGTTGTTAAAAAAGATTTCAGCGGGAAAGTCCGGGGATTTAATTCAAAAGTTTTGATAGTAATAGTTTATTTATTATCTCTCAAAAAGGTACATAATTTTGGTTACAGTGAGTCAGTACAAAACTTAAAATTCAAAAAAACAAAAAAATTGATGATACGTATTTTATACTAGACTCACTTGAATGTAATGAAATAGAAGAGATTGAGTTTTACAGTTTGTGTTAATATTTTTATAACACCTCGGGGACTTCATTCTGGTTGGTCAACTTGACAACTTAATTACACTAGCAATGACCTGAGAGTATTTGGTCAACTCTAATGTCGGTGTTTGTAGTCTGCCCGAAGGCCGCCGACATGACCCAACGATTTAAGTCTGGAGACAAAAACCGACACCGACGCGACGTCTGTACGAGCTCTCCGTAGTACGGCAGCACTCTAATATATTCTAATCAGGCGTGCCAAATTTTCTACGCCAGAGATTGAAGAAGATTACCTCACGGAAATGCGTATAGACACAGCCGACTACAGACTACAAACCAGTCATGTAAATCGATTCGCTTACATGTTGATTGGTTCGCGAACACTGTTTGCGTAACGTGCGACATTCCACCGGCTTTCAGTTCATGAATAATACGCGGCGCAAACTGAACGTGTTTGTAACATGGAAATCAAATCCCATATATGGAAGGATATTGATTCTGAAAACGATTGGATTATGAATCAGCTTGCTTGCGCTTACTTTGATTTTATAAAAGTATTGTTTCGGCGAACCGAATGTTCCTAGGCGATTTGGGAAAAGTGGACTGTAAGGATTTGGGTTCTTATCGACTAGGAAACGAAAGGGAGGAAAAGTGTATGGGATAGGATGAATTATAGGATGTGGAAGGATGAGGGCACACCTACCTTGCACATCAGTCTTCTTCTTCTCAAATGGCAGCCTCCTGGTGTCTTCGGGAATCCTGAAGCTGCGTTGAATCACTACACTACACTCGCGTGTGGTTTAGTTCTCGTTATATCCCGGGAGCCGTAAAAAAAATATGGCGGTGCGGTTTTGCGGGACGCGTATGCTATACACACCCGTCAGCCGAGACGTTCTTTCTGGACTGTTCTGTAGGCGTTCCTTGGGACGGGAGCGAAAGAGACAAAAGGATCGCTCGCATTGGACGAGCAAGCGTGGAACGATTGACGTTGATGTGATTAATTTTCGATGGAAAGGTAGTTGGCGCTACCATAAATTGAACTTAGCTATGTTGGGTGTACTACCGCATAACCCATCAATAGGCTAAGACAGCGATATGATAATAAAATTAATCTAAATTAACTTTAGCGAAAATTACAAACGCAATTATAGCGAAAACTACAAACTAAATACTAAACTAAGAGGTAGATCCAACTTCAGGCTAGATCTCACTGAGTTGGAAGCGGACAGAGACGTACAACAGGGCGCACGTAGCTCCCCTTAGCGGTTTTCACGGTAGCAACGCGGGTTGTACCGTCCTTGGAAGTATGCAGTTTCTCTACGATGGCTAACGGCCATGAAAGCGGCGGAGCATTATCATGTATTATGACGACCAACGTACCCTCCTGTATAGGGGATGCAGGACTATTCCACTTGGATCTAGCCTGAAGCTGGTGGAGATATTCCGCACGCCAGCGCCGCCAGAACGACTGCACGAGTTTATCCAGCAGAGTATGTCTCTGGAGCAAGCTTGAAGAGTCTGCTTCAGGAGCCGGAAATGACGATAATGGCACTGTGTTCAGAAAATGTGCAGGGCTTAACTCGCATGGTTCTGCAGGGTCACTACTCAATGCCGTGAGCGGACGCGAGTTGATCAGTGCCTCGACTTGTGCAAGGACAGTTAAAAGCTCTTCGTAAGAGAGGATCTGTTGACCTATAACTTTGAAGAGATGCGTTTTAATTAGTTTGACCATGCTTTCCCAACATCCACCGAAATGTGGTGATGCTGGTGGAATAAACTTCCAGTCAATATGATCTATGGAAAGTTCTTCCTGAAGACGAGTACGATATTCTTCTCTGAGAACTTATAAAGGTCGCGTAAATAAGTGCTTTCGCCCACGAAACAAGTGCCGTTATCCATATACAAACACTGTATAGGGCCGCGCCGTGAGAGAAATCGTTTAAGGGCTGCAAGGAATGACACCATGCTTAAATCTGTCGCAACTTCAATATACGTAGCGCGCGTCGTTAAGCATGTAAAAATACATAGCCAAGCTTTACGGCTTTTAACACCTCGACCACGCACTGGCGTATACTGCAGCGGTCCTGCGTAATCACAACCGGTATGTGTAAACGCTTTATCAACTTGATTGACGCGTTGGCTAGGAAGATCTGCCATGGGAGGGAAAGTCGGACGCGGACGAAATTTGAAACAGACGTTACATTTATGTATTCTGTGACGAATTATTCGTCGAGCGGCTAAAATCCAATACTTATGCCTAAGTAAGGACATAAGCAACTCTGGACCAGCATGGAGGTGCTTCTTGTGATAAAAATCAACAAGGAGGTCGACAACATGATCATGACGCGGCAGAATGCAAGGATGTTTGTAGTTATAAGGTTCATCCGAATTTGACAGACGACCCCCAACGCGTACGACGCCGTGTTCATCGAGAAACGGCTTGATTCTAAGGATAGCGGGAGAAGAAGGTACATTGTTTTTCAAATTTTGAATGTCGTTACTAAAATGAACAGCCTACTAATGAACAACTACAGCTCGTAGTAACTTACATTCTGCGAATTTGATATCAGTACTTGATACAAAAGTCCCCTTAGGTAGGTGCCTAAGAAACCTACAGACATAAACGATGGCGCGGAGTAACTTAGACCACGATGACATGCGTAGTGCGAGTGCATAGATCGGAGACTCCGCAACCTCAGCAATCACGGGATAAGAAACAGACTTCCGTTCGGGTACATCTTCGTCTTCTGCACTGTGGTCGAAGGGTTGCATGGGCCATTCTGACGGATCATGGGAAATCCAAGAAGGTCCACGATGCCACAATGGATGATGCAGAAGATTAAGTGGAGTAACACCACGAGACAGGCAATCAGCGGGGTTCTCAATACCCGCGACGTGATTGAAACAAGTAGCGGGAACAAGTTCAATCAATTTACTAACGCGATTGGCGACAAAAGTCTGCCAGCGGTGATGAGATGAATAAATCCAAGCGAGCACTACTTTGGAGTCAGAAAATGTGTTTATTTTATTAATAGGGTAGTGGGGCAAAACTGTGTCTTGAACCTTGCGGAGCAACTGAGACAGCAGAAGGGCCGCGCACAACTCCAGTCTCGCAACCGAAATGGTTTTAACAGGCGAGACCTTAGACTTGGCACAAACTAACTGCACCGAGTAGTTAGAACCAATGCGGACTTGCAGATATACGACTCCGCCGTAAGCACGCTCGCTGGTGTCAGCGAAACCTATTAAGTTGATGGTACATCCATCTACCAACCCAAGATGACGCGGAATAGTAATTTGATTGAGCGCGGTAAGCTCAATACAAAACTGGCCCCAAGCGGTGACAATATGGTCA
The DNA here is from genome assembly GCA_944739405.2 of Euclidia mi. Taxonomy (NCBI): domain Eukaryota; kingdom Metazoa; phylum Arthropoda; class Insecta; order Lepidoptera; family Erebidae; genus Euclidia; species Euclidia mi. Next base: position 26,029,971 of record OX123189.2, on the reverse strand, counting down.
GGGGGTGTTTCATCCCACTCACACTTTGATAGTCATCTTTGATCAAGAGCTTGGCGTACAAAATTGTGGGAGCCACAAACCCCATTATGTCCCATAGTCGAGCCACTGTGGACAGCATAGTGCGTTTGGTGCACTTATCATCTGGCGGTGAGACGTCAAACCGAAAACTATCACAGGATTTGTCCCAGCGTAAACCGAGAACTTTATGCGGTACAGATTTCTCAAACTCAATGTCTGGAGAAGCTTTATGAGAATCTGGTATGCGTGCGAGAACCTCCTTAGAGTTGCTTGTCCATTTGACAAGATCAAACTGGCCTCGCTTGAAAAGCTGAATAAGCTCTTCACAAAGCGAAATTGCTAGCGGAGCGGATATGACACTACAGGCAATGTCATCCATATACAAAGCGGAAGTAGCAACAGCTGCTGCGGCGGGAAAGTGATCGCCTTCATCAGCGATCAACTGGCGAACATCTCGTAACGCGTGATATGGACTAGACTTGAGTCCAAAACAAACACGATTGAACTGATACACAGATAAAGGTTCCTTATTGTTAAAACGATAAAAAATCCGTTGAAATCTACGGTCAGACTCGCAAACGCCGATATTGAGGAACATTTGGCGGCAATCAGCTGACAGAGTGATTTGGAAAAGACGAAACTTTATTATGATGTTGAATAAATCACCCTGTAGATTGGGGCCAGCATGCAAAATGTCATTAATCGACTGACCCGATGTAGTCTTACAACTAGCATCTAAAACCACACGAAGTTTAGTAGAGGTTTTATCTTCGCGAACTACGCCGTGATGCGGGATATAATATGAGGGAAGAGAATTGCCCTCGTCGTTTACAACTACACTCAAAAAACCTTTATCTATGTAGTCACGAATGACGCCATTATAGGCGCTGCGTAACTTAAGTGATGCATCAAGTTTACGTTTTAAACAATGGAAACGTCTAAGCGCAGCAGCGTACGAGTCGCCTAACGAATACGGGTCACCATAGAATGGCAACGCCACAATGTATCTGCCACTGTCGTCACGAACAGTGGTAGCGCGGAAATGTTGTTCACACTCGAGATCCTTACGGCTCATCGAGGGCGGTGCGGTAACCTCTTCAAGCTCCCAAAATCACTTGAGAAGAGAATCAATATTATTTTCTTGAAGAACAGAACGAAGAAATGAAGTATGTAACGTAGGTACGGTACCCATAATCACATACCCAAATACCGTCTCAATAGCGGGCGGTAAGTTATGTTGCTCACTACGTACCACTTTAGTTAGTAACAAGTGCGGGAATATTGCAGCTCCGATCAAAACATCAATGTTTGCCGGATTCGCAAACTCCGAGTCTGCCAGCGGCAATGACTCGAGGTGTGTGAGTAGCGATACGTCCACATTAGCGTTTGGCAATGTGTCCGTAATACGCTCCACGATAAGCGAAGAAATGTTAAAATTAATATCCCTATCAAAACGCGAATGTATTTTAACATCTACGGAACCCTTGCAATGTTTTTCTGAACCGCCGATCCCTTTGACTACTGAGTTAGTATTTTTAAAGTTATTCCACAATCCGAGGCGTTTGAAACATTCAAATTATATGAAATTGCTCTGAGATGCGCTATCGAGTTGACAACGTACCACGTGCGGCGATCCATTAATATCATAAACGATAAATTGCGCTGTCGCTAACAGTACCGTCTTGGACGCCATACACTGCGGCTTGGCCCCGCGCGGATCATTATAGATGCGCGAGGGCCGTCCGCACGTGCGCGTCGCCCGCGCGATGGATGTCGTACACAACGATATTTCATTCTGAGTCGTGGGAGGCGCAGTTATCGTGGCCTGCACTTGCGACGTAAGTGTGTCGAGGTTAGCGGCTTGGCTTGACAACGGACTACCTTTATTGAAGTGCAACAATGAGTAGTGTCGCTGATTACATGAACGACATCTCGTCTTACTAGAACAATCACTCGTTTTATGCTTTATACTTAAGCAATTAATGCATGCATTGTTATCTTTTACGCACTTGAAACGAGCAGTCGGATTTAAACCACTAAAGGCGGGACACTTATAGAAATGGTCGTGCACTATATTACTGCACAGACACTTCTGTGAATTATTATTATTAGATTCCGAGCATGTTACGTAAGATTGCGGATTAGGGACCGAGTTATTAATACTATTTTGCGCTTTATTCGACCTTTGTTTGCTGTTGTTAGTATTAGACGGGCTAGATGAACTAGACTGCGTATTATGAAATATTCGACACTGATCTTTGATGAACGAAATAAAACTATCTCGTGTAGGTATTTTATTATTGCGTTCCGTCATCTCGAATGCGCGAATTGTTTCAGTACCAAACTTCTTTAAAGCGAGTTGAAGCAACATAAAGTCGGAAAGATCTTCTAATTTCAAGTTCCTAAGAGAATTAACCGCGGTAACAAAGTTATCTATAAACAGCTGGAAATTCGCGACAGACGCGACACCGGACAGTTTAAGATTTAAAGCTTGATCAAAGTAGGTAGACGCTAGGACGCGAGTGTCTTGATATCTATCAAGTAGTGACTGGAATATGACCTGATAATTCTCAGCACTGGGTGTGACACCTGCAAATATGGACTGGGCCTTCGGTGACAGTTTACCTATTAAATAGTACAACCTGTCAGCATCTGTCAGAGAACCATTATCGCGCACTGTGGACTTAAAACTCGCATAGAATAACGGCCAATTTCGTATATCTCCGTCATACGACATAATCTCGATTGGCGGTAATCTCGGCGTGCGAGCCGCTGAAACGGGCTGTGCCGAATATTTACCTTCTAATTGTGATTGTATTCGCTTAATGATACAATAAAGATCTTCGAATGAGGTGTACGCCTGATAATTCGGTTTTTCATCAGGATTAGTAGAAAGCAATCTTGCGTTATAATCGTCTAACAACTTATGAAAATCTGTTCGAATACTATCTCATCATCATATCAGCCAAACGACGTCCACTGCCGGACATAGGCCTCCCCCAAGGTTCTCCACACAGACCGGTCTTGAGCCGCCCGCATCCAACCACCTCCCGCGATCTTGACGAGATCGTCGGTCCACCTTGCGGGGGGCCTACCTCTGCTGCGTCCGGTACGTGGCCGCCACTCCAGAACCTTTCTGCCCCAACGGCCATCGGTTCTTCGAGCTATGTGCCCTGCCCACTGCCACTTCAGCTTGGCTATCCGGAGAGCTATGTCGGCGACTTTGGTTCTACTGCGGATCTCCTCATTTCTGATTCGATCTCGCAGGGAAACTCCAAGCATAGCTTTCTCCATCGCCCTCTGAGTGACCTTGAGCCTTCTGATAAGGCCCATAGTGAGCGACCACGTCTCTGATCCGTACGTCATCATTGGCAACACACACTGGCTGATGACTTTCGTCTTGAGACACTGCGGAATATCTGACGAGAAGATATGTCGTAGCTTCCCGAACGCTGCCCAACCGAGTTGGATTCGACGATTGACCTCCTTCTCGAAGTTGGACCTACCTAATTGGACTACTTGTCCCAGGTGGATATACTTGTCGACAACTTCGAGCGTAGAGTTCCCAACCTGAATAGGAGCAGGTACAACATGGACGTTCGACATGATTTTCGTCTTGTCCATGTTCATCTTAAGACCTACTTGTTGGGAGACTCTACAGAGGCCATCGAGCATTGTGCCTAGATCTTCCATGGTCTCAGCCATGAATACGATATCGTCTGCGAATCGAAGGTGAGTGATGTACTCGCCATTGATGTTGATGCCGAGTCCATTCCAGTCCAGAAGCTTGAAAACATCCTCCAGCGCAGTGGTAAACAGTTTCGGGGATATGACATCCCCCTGTCTCACTCCTCGCTGGAGTTGAATAGGTTTCGAACTCTGGTCCTGGAGGCAGACTGACATAGTGGCGTTTTCATACAAACACTTCAGCACTTCGATATATCGGTAGTCAATCCGGCACCGTTGGCGAGACTGTAGCACCGCCCAGGTTTCGATCGAATCGAAGGCTTTCTCAAAGTCCACAAACGCCAAGCATAGGGGCTGGTTATACTCCTCGGACTTCTGAATAACCTGCCGCAGCGTATGTATGTGGTCTATGGTACTATAGCCTTTACGGAAACCGGCTTGTTCGGGAGGCTAATACTATCTACTGTCATACAATAACTGAGAAATGACTCCCTATTACTATCAGAAGCGGCGGCGGTCTTTGAGCGCTCGTAAATGTTTTGAATACGCTCAAATTAAATATTGCGTTTAGCTTCTAAGATTGTCATCTCTCTGTCTTCCGACACGCGTGGCTTCTTTTGTTGTGACTATAAGCTTACGTAAGTATAAGCTAATGAGAACTTAACAAAATAAGAATACCTAAAGTACCTATTATTTTACCTAAGTAGGCAACACTTTAAGGCGGTGGAATTAAAAGGTGCTTGAAATATGAGATTTACAAGACAACTATGATAGTTCCAGAAATAATAATTGGGTATGTAGGTAGCTACATAAAAGTATATTACCTACTGATGCGTGCGGAAACAACCATGTGACGGTTATGTAAATGGACAAGGAGTATAGCTAGGTGCTATAACTGCCTAGGTATAGAGATATAACGAGGTGTTACGTATAAAACGAAAATGAATCCGTCTCGTATGGATCAAAAAATGTTTCGGCGAACCGAATGTTCCTAGGCGATTTGGGAAAAGTGGACTGTAAGAATTTGGGTTCTTATCGACTAGGAAACGAAAGGGAGGAAAAGTGTGTGGGATAGGAGGAATTATAGGATGCGGAAGGATGAGGGCACACCTGCCTTGCACATCAGTCTTCTTCTTCTCAAATGGCAGCCTCCTGGTGTCTTCGAGAATCCTGAAGCTGCGTTGAATCACTCCACTACACTCGCGCTAACCACTAAAAGTACATTGCTAATTTTATAGAAGAGTTACAAAATAGGGAGACGTTAAGAGTCTGAGTGCACAGTTTACGAAGTGCTTTGAGCAACCAACTCGCCCCTTGACACGTTGCCGAGTGTTGTGGGTTCGATCCCCACACTAGACAACACTTTGTGTGGTCCATAAACTGTTGTTAAAAGTGGGGGTGTTCATTGTGACCGTTGGATGTATGTAATATGTAGTAGTAAAGTGCAGCAACCGCGAAACAGGATTTATTCCTACAATTACTTATAAAAAATAAAAATGCAATATAAAAACGAAAACCTCCGATTTTGTACATGGCTAAATCCATTAGACCAGCCTAATTAGCATTTTCTCTTTAAGAGAATTTTATATAATCTAACAATCCTTATTTAAATTTATCCAACAAAGAGAATAACAAGAAACTTTATGAACATATTTTGAGCCACCCTATGTACTAGAAACAGGAACTTTAGGTAGCGTGTGCCGCGATTAGTTTTCAGTAGTAAATACCATCTTAAATGTCGTTCGCTTTCTATTACCCTTAGTATAGAATTAGCTCCGTCGCCGAGATCTTGAGCAACTATTCTCAGTCGTGTAAAGCAGCTTTACTTGATCCTAATGAAATGGTTTTGAAGGCTTGTAGCTATAAATATCGCCTAGAAACCAGGTCTTTATGTGTATGTAGTTTTACAAGGTAATATTTTTCTTTGACGCAATTTATTTTCCACATCACGTAGTTTTTATCTTAAGGTGTCAGGAACAATCCTGCTTGCGTATAAACCACACTATTTCAATACTTGCACCTAGAACCCAACTGTACTCGTAAATTTGAGTATGCAACAAGAATAACATTTGGCATTGTGTGGTTTGCCGATGTAGCGATTTGATAACTTACTTGTAATATCGAAAACGAAAAAGCATTGACAGTTTTTCAGTTTAATATATAATAGTTATGCATTCATTGTTATCTATTGTAACATACATAGATCTCAACTTTTAAAAGAATGGAAGACGTATACGACTTCAATACGTACATATTTGAATTGTCTCGAAGTCAACCGTACCTCATACAAATACGAATACATAGGTAATTGCTGAGAAAGCTCTAGCATCTAATAACGCTTTGTATACATATTCCACTTCAAACCGTGATCAAAGGCTGTCTCTGCACGCTCTACCTGCTTCCCGTACAAGACGCACTTCAAAAACAATCGTGCGCTCCATTGGGGGCTCATTATTTGCTTATTTAGTAGCCAATTTGAATATTTATATATATATGTATATCTTTCTTAGAAATTATGCATTTTGAGAGTTCTTGTTGTTATATGTCGGTACATTTTATATTAAAGCAATTCGTTCATAAGAATATAGTAATTATGATAATTGTAATTCACTACAATTATGCACTTTCTGTCGCACAAAAATTTTGTAACGCCTCCATCAATATCAATAATAGGATTAGGTCAGTTAATAGGACATATTAAAATTGTTCTTCCCTGCAGTCCGTTTAACTGATAGGCAGGAATGCACTTGTGAAAAATCTAGAAAGTTTATAATTGTTTATAGACGATATTTTGTCCGAATGTGGATATTTCAACACACAATACCTACCTGTAACATTATACTTTTATAAAATGAAAGTAAGCGCAAGCAAGCTGATTCATAATCCAATCGTTTTCAGAATCAATATCTTTCCATATATGGGATTTGATTTCCATGTTACAAACACGTTCAGTTTGCGCCGCGTATTCTTCATGAACTGAAAACCGGTGGAATGTTGCAAGTTACGCAAACAGTGTTCGCGAAACAATTAAAATGTAAGCGAATCGATTTACATGACTGGTTTGTAGTCTGTAGTCGGCTGTGTCTATACACATTTCCGTGAGGTAATCTTCTTCAATCTCTGGCGAAGAAAATTTTGCACACCTGATTAGAATACATTAGAGTGCTGCATTACTACGGAGAGCTCGTATAGACGTCGGTGTCGGTTTTTGTCTCCAGACTTAAATCGTTGGGTCATGTCGGCGGCCTTCGGGCAGACAACAAACACCGACATTAGAGTTGACCACATACTCTCAGGTCATTGCTAGTGTAATTAAGTTGTCAAGTTGACCAACCAGAATGAAGTCCCCGAGGTGTTATAAAAATATTAACACAAACTGTAAAACTCAATCTCTTCTATTTCATTACATTCAGGCGAGTCTAGTATAAAATACGTATCATCAAAACTTTTGAATTAAATCCCCGGACTTTACCGCTGAAATCTTTTTTAATAACAAGTCAAGTAACACATTAACTCCGTCAAGATTTAGAGGTCACCCTTAAGCCAAACAAAATTAGCTTTTTAATAATTAAAAGTGAAACAGGGTGGGCGCGCAATAATTCGGCTGTGACAAAAGCGGGTCATTAAATTTAATATTTTACTGTGCAGCGCTAGTTTTGCCTCTCAACCTGGTTGCCGAGTTGGAGAGCACTGGGGTACCGGATTATGGGAGTTTATAGCACAATGTTAGAGTAAGCTTGTTACTTGGACGGGTGATAGACAGGGTGGTTGCATAAATGTTGTAAAGAGTGACTGATGTGTGAATGGGCAAAAGAAATGGCTGTGTTTACACCTGTTCGTGAATTGTTTGAGTTCAAAAGTTTCAAATATACTAAAACTTCTATTAATAGACAGTATTAGATACTCGTTGTAAACACGTACGGTCGCACGGTCTTATAATTAGGTATATATCTAGTCTATGAACATTTCCCTGTTTTCGTAAGTTTTTTTTTTACGCGCTAATTTCAGGGACTACTGTTTCCATTTCGATCATCTATTGAAGAAGGCTTTGGGCTACATAACATCACGCTATCTATCACAGGTGCGGAGCAGTAGCGTTAAATCAGTAGCTCAGCTAGCTATTATACAAAATTTTATATATCGCAGAGCCTAAACTACTGTAAAACCGCCGAATTTGAAGCAAGGATCTATGAAATTGCGGGCAACAGTATTATGCCATTTATAAATTAGATACAATTACACGTAAATGTTTGTAATAGCAGTACAAATTGCTTCGTCTATTTACCGCAAATATCAGGTAATGTTCGCCAGTAGTTATCTACAATTGTGGCTGTATGATGTATATTGTTCATGGGATCCCTTCTTTTTGCATAATGTTCTTTGTCCTAATATACTTCGGCATAACGATTTTGGCACAATTTGTTTTGGCATAATAATACATCGGCATAATTTTTTTAGGCTTACATTTTATGTTGGCATAATCATCTTAAAGACTAATTTGTTTTGTCATAAATTTGATTCGCATAACGTTAGTAGGCCTAATGACTATTAGCATAACGTTAGTAGGCCTAATGACTATTAGCATAATATTTATATATTTAACTTGTAAAAAAATTATATGCTGTGCAACAAAAGTTAGTGACAGAACCGAATTGCTGCAAAACCGACTCCACGTAGTCTTGTTTGTCCTACCCCTAGAGTGTTATTTAAAATCGCGTAGGGCGGAGCCGGCCAGAAAGCCGAAGCTGCGATGGTGAGCGAAAGCCGTCGGCGACGATTAGCACGCGTGGGGACGCCGGAGGCCCGCAGCGCCGGAGCCGTGATAGAAGCCCTGCCTGCTGCATGTTGCATGCTCGCTTGAATGCTGCATGCTGCTTGCTGCATGCTTGCTTGTATGCTGCATGCTTGCTTGCATGCTGCATGCTTGCTTGCATGCTGCATGCTTGCTTGTATGCTGCATGCTTGCTTGCATGCTGCATGCTTGCTTGCATGCTGCATGCTTGCTTTCATGCTGTATGCTTGCTTGCTTCATGCTTCCTACAGTGAAAAATATGCCAAAGACGTATTGCCAAAGGTATTATATCCAATTTGTATTGTATTGTTATCATTATGCGTAAATAAATTTATGCTTTAAGATATTATGCTTAAAAAAGTTATGCTTTAGAACTTTATGCTTAATAAATTTATGCTTTAGGATATTATGCTTAAAAAAGTCATGCTTTAGAACTTTATGCTTAATAAATTTATGCTTTAGAATATTATGCTTAATCATTATTATGGTTAGAGAAATTATGCTTAAAAAATTATGCGTAAGCTGTTATGCGTAATTATATTAAGCGAAAATATAATTATGCCAAATTTATGCTAAGTTATATTAGGTCTTAAAATTTAATGCAAATGGATAGGGAACCTATTGTTCATATATAAGTGTACATCGGTGTTATTAGGAGCGTGTATTCGAAATATTGTAAGTCAAAAGCCGCGCGATCGCTAGGACGTCGATGCACTGACGCACACAGATATGATCGCTGTGTGCGTAACCGTTGAGCTGCGCTATACTACTCGGAAGGAACAGTTTGATACTTTTGTGCGTTTTTTTCACACAAAACTAACAGTATACTTTCTTATTGATCCGATCCTAATTTCTCGCGTTAAGTATCAAGGTATAAATACATATGTATGACCAGACTTCTCAGGCTCAGCCGATTTGTGTCATTGCGGCGAAGCACAGCAACTTACATCGCCTGTGTAAAAATGTCCTTAGTGGGACGAAGTACTGACAGTTACAATAAAGGCAATATAAATATTTGTAAATAAACATGTTTATTAATAAACGGAAAACCTTAAACTATTTAGTGCGAAATCAGGGGTCCAAATTCTCGCATGGATAGAGAAATCTCTAGTTTCGACAATTGAAAATCTCACGAAAATGTTTGTTATACATTAGACATAAATATCATCAGTACCAACATGAGAACACTCTTATAATCTCTATTAACAAAACGTTAAACGGTAGACTGGTAGATAATGCCTATGGCATTAAGTCCGCCTATATACTTTGTGTATATAAAGAACAAAGCCTTTCTAATATTATAAATTCGAAAGTGTGTATGTATGTATGTTCCGTTTTCACGCGAAAACGGCTGAACCAATTTTGTTGAAATTTAATATACAACGTGTAATGGAAATAACGCACATCCTCAGACACCCCAATTAGAAAACCTTGTTACAATCATAATGCATGCATTGAAATATTTTTTTATTTGCGTAAATAATGTTTTTTAAAGAAAGTATTAACTCAATTAAAAGTGAAAATCGTGGTCACTGTAAATCTGCGCACGCCCACAAACGAAACGGTTGCTATGGTAAACAAACAACAGCAATCTGATAGGAACGAAACACGATACGATATAACAAAATGTATGAAATTCAGTCTGTAAACCACACTCTGATAGAGTGGGGTTTACAAAAATGATGTTTGAACAATTTGTCGGCCACTGTTGATATTACCAAAGATATTATGAGTATTTCTTTCCATCACACTTTTAGGCTATGGAGTGGACAGTCGAATTATTTATTGTTTGTTATTAATACGCACGATCTATTGTTTCTTAACATCGTAAGTGACTATTGTGACTATCTTAACTTAATCATACATAGTTAGCATTATTGATCGATAAAGTAAAAGAATATCAATGAGAGAAATAAACAAGAACGGCGTGTTTAAAGTTGTCTTGTGAATCTAAATAGTTACAATAATAGAATAATAAAATAACGTACAGGCTTAAATCACATTTCTTGAGTCCACGTAGCACTTTACAATTTCCTCACAAATCACATCTTTTCACTGTTTCAAAAACAGCTAGTATCTTAATTAATTAACTACTCGGCACTTTTTCTCTCGTCACAATAAACTAGTGATTTAATATTTCTCCACAATGAGAAAGTTCAGGGGAGTCAAGTCAACATCAAGATGATGTTGAACATTCCACACCGGCACCGTCTTATTGATAATTATTAAATTATACACCATTACACATTTTGTAAACAAGTGAACTTTAAAAAAGGTTTTCACAGCACTCACTGATAGATAGATATTCCCGGTTGTACTTGTCATAACATGTTTAAGCGCATCGCCAGCTGCGCTTGTCATGCGCCAGCGCGAGCGATACATTACGTCTCGCTCTTTCCCGTTTTTTATTACCTACGTTAGCGAAAGATAGATGATAGACATTTTGGTGGTCAATTGTGTGCTATTGTCTTTGCCGTCTATTGTGTTGTATTAATGTGTGCGTTTGTGTAAGTCAACGTGGAACCATTTAACAAATGCATTTAAAAATAAGCCGTTCTGCTTTAATTTAAGGTTTATTTTCGAATAGCTTATTTTTTTTTTAAATGAGTGACTACAATTTACGTTATTTTAATTATTTTAAGACTAAAAATAAACAATATTAAAAATGACGGAAATGGATTCAGTTTCCGATTCTGAACAAAGTACTTTCAGGATGTGCATATAAACTTGTTACATGTTGTAGAGATATATTGGACCATGGAGACGGACATAGGCTACCATAAGTTGCAAAAATTAAACTGGGAGGGATTGTAGGGAGGGTAGAAATTTGTTCGGCAGAAATTTTCCTCTTGGAACTAAGAACGCATGCGCGAATAATTAAGTGCTGCGCATGTGCTATCTGTCAGTACTGTCAATGTACTGTCACATCATACATATTGATATGTTGTGCACGGTGATTACATTGTTCGCATATATAAACTAATTATTATATACTATGCTCAAACGGCTGAAACGATTTTCTCTACCTACTAAAATTATAAATGCGAAAGTGTTTATAGATATATTATTATATTGGACATGTATTGAAACATGGCTTTGATAAACCGATATTGACCGAGTTACTTTGTACTCTATAGAGCTTTTGACTCTTTAGAATAATCAGGAGTGTCTTCACACAACTTGGGAGTGAAAGTAGATATGTGTTAGCCCGAAATTAACGCGCGCGAAGCTGCGGGCAAAAGCTAGTAAATAAATAAAACGTTGCGTTTTAACGTATCTTGAAAAGAAAATATAAAGTTAAAAAATGAAGCCATAAAAACATTATAGTTAAACTATTATATTTCACTCTTTTGGCACATATTTTCATAAAATTAATATAATTTTTGTAAGATATGAAATAAATATTTTGATAAATTAATTTTGTAGTAAGGAGTTTCGTAATGTGAAAAAGAACTTTATCAATTTATATGATATATATATTTCTTGCGTGCGTGTGTATGTTACTGAACTCCTAAGCGACTGGACCGATTTTGATGAAATGTTTTGTGTGTGTTCAAGGGAACTTGGAGTGGTTTAGATTCACAATTGAGTCCACTGGAAAATGTTTTAGTTAATTTTTAATTTGTAAGTAGTTGTTGATTTTATAATGTTTCACATTGGAACCGACGAGTTGTGCTACCATCGGAGTGTCAAATCTATATTAATAATTTCGTCAAGGCGTACGGTAGAATCGATCGAAACCTTAGCTGAATAATAAAACATAAAAAAATAAAGATTTCGAGTCGACACCACATAGCCGCAAAATTCGGATTGTCGAGTATTTTGTTAAATTGTAATGGTTCTGACAGACAAATCGCAGTCGCCATATTGTCCACTCTAGCGAATAGTCACTGATACCGGATAACATTTTGAGTACTACTAGGTCTTAGTACGAAGTAATTTGTATGTGTAATACTTTTTGCAGTTATATAGTACCTATCTGCCCAATAAAAGAGATTTGTGTTACCCCGAATATAGATGATATACTATAACTAGAGAACTCCGAATTTACGCAAGCGAAGCCGCGGGCGAAAGCTAGTTATCTTTATATTTTAAATTTACCTAGAACTTTCTTTCACTAACTATATTCCACTAACTATGTTGTAATTTACATTATATTATCAATATCGTGATTAGAATGTCCATTAAAAATTATGGCGATATTATTAATTAGGCATAAGCGATATTTTCATCGGCTGGGCGATCGACATTGTGATCTCTACTGCTACCTTGCAAGTCGAGCGCTAGGAATAGAGATTTATCTATCGTGACATTACGAGAATAATGTAACACATATTCGACATTTGCTATCATTTTGACACATATCTTTGATTCGATATGATTAAATATAGATAATTATTCGATTACGCTACTTTGTAGTATAGGTTATGTTTTGATAAAATATATTTTTCTGTCTTGTATCTTCTAAACATTGAGCATTCTACTATTGATATCTCTAAAAACGACGTGACGATAAGTCAGAAATCGCTGGGAACTAGGAAGACGTCAGCGCGCAGACGACTTTAAAGCGTATTGTCTATGTGATATAGTTCACCTTTGCTTTACTTTGCAATACACAGGAATATTAATTAATCAATCACCGGGAAAACAAACACGCTCATTACTTTTATAATAGTTTACATAAACATTTTTATAGGCTAAGGCCTGTAACTCCCGAAGGGGTAGGCAGAGGTATTACACCCACATTTTGCCATGAATTTTTAGGTCCAACGTAATAGGGCATATCACCAGACTCCAGACAGAATAGTTGGGCAAGTGAAATTTCTATCATAATGTTTACTCTGGATATGCTACGCCCAAAACAATTTTTTTTAGTTAGGTAATTTTATTTTTATTTGCCCGCGTGGTGACGGATTAAGAATACGGAATGTTACCACCCCATATCATCCCATGGGTGTCGTAAGAGCCGACAGAGGGAGCATATTATGCAGAGAACAGCACTGTAAGAGAAGGAAAACTTGATACAAACCCTATACCAACCCGCTTGGCCAGCGTGGTATAGTAGGCCAATTCCTCCTTTCAAAGGAGTGTCCAGTGTGTGTTCTCCTAGTCCAGCAGTGGACTGTTAAAGGCTGATGATGATGATGATGATGAATTTTATTTTCAAGTGTTTACTTTTGTTGTTAGTTGATACTTCTCATTCTCTTTTCATTGTGATCCCTTTTCTACCAATCAGGCCCTGTCGTTCGATACCCATATTGAGGTATTTGTGGAATATAGGTAATCCGCCATTTCGTGGTGGCGGCCATCTTGAATTTTTCACAGTGAGCTCTATTCTACCAATCAAACCCTTTCATTTGATACCCATATTGAGGTATTTTATTATTATTATTATTTATTATCAGGCAGGCAGTTGAGACAACTGATAATGCCTGTATCCAGATGCTCCTCACTGGTTCCTCTGTCTGCAGTTCAGTAGATATTTATCCAGTCTATTCTTGAATTGGTTAACATTTTGGGCTTGTATTGTGTCTTCTGGGAGTTTGTTCCACGCTCTGACTACGCGGTTACTTAAAAAGTGCCTATAGGGATTGCTATTTGACAATCTAGTGCATAACTTGTAGCTATGACCTCTTAGGTGAACATTTTCATTGCGTGTGAATAAATTCTGAATTTCCTGCAGGTCATAGTGCCCATGTAAGATCTTGTAAGTTTCGATTAGGTCCCCACGGTCTCTGCGGTCTTTCAAAGTTGTAAGTTTTAGTGATTTTAAGCGTTCTTCATATGGTTGTTGTTTTAATACCCGTGGTATTTTCGTAAAACTCTAAAATAAATAGCTTTCAGAGCTCAGGATTTTTGCCGACTTAGTTGATACTTTTTCTTATATTATGGCAACATTATACAAAAATGTTATAAATTGTAGCCTATGTGTTATTCTGAAGTATAAACTATATTACTCTACTAGTTTCATCTAAATCCGTTCAGTAGTTTTTGCGTGAAAGAGTAACAAACATCCATCCATCCATCCATCTATACAAACTGTCACCTGTCTTCACAAACTTTCACATTTATAATATTAGTAGGATTAAAAACAAAAGTACTTTGGTGAGTTTTTATAACCCACCAAAGTATCAATATTGTTAGGTCGCGCTATAGATTGTCGACGCTATCCGTATACGGATGCGAGCGAAGTAGTGCCGACGGAAAAATGTGTTACGTCCGTTCTCTGGGAGGACCCGCCGCGGAATGAGCGTACGTCGCATCGTAGGTCTTCTTCTCACAACCCCTTTCGGGGTAGTGGGGGTACCTTTGAGAGGTTTACCCCTTAAGGAGATTGTCTACGCGGCCCATTACTATGGGCCGGTCAATGGGTTGGCCGCCCTCGAGGCTGACCAACCGGGTGAGTCTCCGTTGGGAGAGGCCCAGTTAGTCGCCTGCGAGAGGGCGGCGGCTGGTCATCTTGCTGATGTGGTGATGGTGGTGGTGGTGGTGGTGAAGAAGAAGCCCCGCTCGAGGGAACTGGGATCAGTTCCCGAGCGGGGCGCTTCAGTCTCCTCCGGATGAGGTTTGTTGCCTCTGGATGGGGGAGTGGAGCGATGTTGACTAGGTGGGGATGCTCTGAGCGATCTGCTCGCTCGAACATACCCCGGGCCAGCCCGCTCACGAATCCCTCGATCGGCTCCCATTTGAGGTCCCGATGGATGGTCGCGTTTTTCAGGTACCTGGGCGCGTCGACCGCTAGGCGAAGGCACACGTTCTCCACCCGCTGCAGTCGCTGCCGAGTGGTCCTCGCTGTCATGTTGTACCAGGCCGGCCCCGCATAGGTGAGGCGCGACCTGATATAAGTTTTGTAGAGGGCCAGCTTGGCTCTCAACGGCAATCTCGAGGACAGCAGCAGACGAAGCTTCGCCCTGGCTACCTGGGCCTTCGCGACGATTGTTCCGACGTGATGTGACATCGTCAGGTTCCGGTCGATTGTGACGCCTAGGTACTTGACCGTCGGCGACCAAAGGATTTCCTCCCCCATCAGCTTGAGGCACGGCGGGTACTGTACCCGTCCAGTCACCATAGCCTGGGTCTTGGACACGTTGCACTTGAGCCTCCACTTCTTCAGCCAGCCCGGGAGCGCTTCAAGTGTCGGGCTCAGCTTCCGTGCAGCGTGTTTGGCGTTCCGTGAGCTGGACGGGTACGCGGCGTCGTCCGCAAATAGCGCCAGCTTCACGTCGCCCACTACTGGGATGTCGTCCGTGTAGTGGGCGTACAAAACTGGGGAGAGACAGCTCCCCTGTGGGACTCCGGCCTTGATGGTCCTCTCCTCTGACGTGACGTCCTCAACGGCCACGTGGAAGGTTCTCCCTCGGAGAAATGATGCGATGACCGTGATGAGTTGTCGTGGGATAGTGGACGTCGACAGTTTGTAGATGAGGCCGTCATGCCACACCCTGTCGAACGCCTTCTCCATGTCGAGCATCACGGTCACCGTGTGGCCTCGTTTGTTCATCTACGTGGCCATCTCGCCCAGTACGCGAGTCAGCTGCAGCGTGGTGGAGTGTGCCTGGCGAAACCCGAATTGTTCGGGCCTCGGGCTGAGGTGCGGGGTGATCTTCGCCAGCAGCAGCCGCTCGAACACCTTGGACGTCGTCGAGAGGAGAGTGATGGGCCTGTAGTTCTCCGGCTTCCTGAGGTCCTTGCCGGGCTTGGGGAGAACAATGACCCGGCCCCGCTTCCAGCTGGTCGGGAAGTGGCCGGTTCTCAGGATGCCGTTGAAGAGCTGGGTCGCTGCAATCAGCGATTTCCGAGGAAGTCGATGCAGCGCGGAGTTCGGGATGCCGTCCTCACCAGGCGCCTTCCGGGGGTTAGTTTTGCGGATCACCGCTGCAACCTCTTGCGGGGTCACCAGCAGGTCACCTCCATCCGATGAGACGAGGGGCGTTGAGAGGTAGGTCCGGACTAGCTCCTCTACCTCTCGTGAGTGGGCCTCGTCTTGGACCTCGTGGGGGGTGAACTGTTGTTCGAGGCTGCTCGCGATGATCTCCGCCCGGTCTTCAGCCTTGTAGCGCAAAAGGCCGTCTCTTCCGAGCAGGGGGCGCGTCGGGTTTGGGTCCACAGATAGCTGTCTGCAGAGGCGTGACAAAGAGGCCTGGTTGTCCTCGATGTGAGACAGATATTGCTCCCACTCGTCCCCCCTGTGCTCCCACAGAGTGGCCTTGAGCGCGTTGGTGAGGCGGTTGTACCGGGTTTTGTCCCTGGGGTGCCGAGTTCTCATCCAGGTCTTCTTGGCATCGCGCTTTTCCTCGAGCAGCTTCCGTATCGAGGCGGGAAGGGGTGCCCGCCTCTTGGAGTTGGCCCTGGTGCTCGAGGATGCTCGAAACGCGGCCTGAATGGTGCTGGAGAGCTCCTCGGCGGCTGCATCGACTTCCTCAGAAGTGTGGATGGTGGACGGCTGATGGTAGCCGGCCAGCTCTTCCTCGAACTGGTCCCAGTTTGTCTGGGTACGTGGTTTTGGTAGGTTGACCATCGTCGTGGGTTCCCTGAATACCAGTAATACCGGTCGGTGGTCGGAAGGCAAGTCTGGCAGGACCTCTTGCGTGGGAGGCGCCCTCAGTCCTCGGGAGATCAGGATGTCCAGCACGTTGTCATTACGCCCCGAGGGATCCAGCCGGGTAGGCTCTCGGGGGCCGGCGACTTCGTAATTGTAGGTGCTGGCATCCTGGAAGATGAGCCCTCCCGCTCGGTCGCTGCTTGCGCAGTGCCATGCCGGGTGCTTGGCATTCAGGTCTCCCGCGATGATGGTGGGCGTGGATGGAAGAAGAAAATTCCTCAACTCGGCCACGTTGAAGGAGCTAATAGAGCCGGTCCCTGGCGGTCGATAGGCCGCGTATAGGCGCATCTCCCGTCCGCCGACTTGAACATCAACACCGAGGGCGTAGATGGTGTTGTGTCTCTTCGGCTCGACGAGTTGATGCACCATTGACCTCTTCACCAGGACAGCAAGTCCCCGGTAGGCTATGCCTGCCGGCGAGACCTCATCCTGCCTGTAGACGATGTACCCCGGGATCTTGAGAGGGGCGGTGGGCTTCAGGTGGGTCTCGCTTATCAGCATGATGTCGACTTGCTGCTCCTTGACAAAGAGGCGTAGGAGGCCTATCTTCCCAGACAGGGACTGGGCATTCCAATTGACCACCCTTAGCGGCTTATCCATTGGAGGGGATGGTCTGCAGCATTCCTGTTACATCTATGTCGCCGGCCCTAACCTTCTGAGCGAACAGAGAGAGAAGGGCGGCGAGCTGCTCTTTTTCGCTGGTACGTAGCTCGAGCGCGCGGTTTTATAGTAGTTTTTAAAATAATCATATAAAATAAATAAGTAAGTGTACGGCTTTAAAAAAAAACTTGTAGTTTAAGTATTACATACTTTACTATAATATAAGTCTAAAAATCAATTTAATGTCATAATCTAGTAAATAAAATATGTAAAAATTGGCCGATTTTGTGTTTATTTAATTCTGTTGTCAAGCAGAAATTCATGATATTTTAGTAAAAATGACTCTGTTTGCATCTTAAACACTATATATTCTATTACATTGTCGCTTAAAACTAAGTAGTTATCTTAATTAAAACAGTTAAAATTTTACTCAAAGTTGGCTCTGACACAAGTTTTCGTAAAACGTTGTGGAGAAACTGCGTTTGTTTTATAAGAATATAATTTAAATGATTTTTTTTATTTAGTACGTGCCCTTTATTATTAGTTATTCCTTATAGAACTGCAATTTATATAGAATTATTTAGTGGCGTTGTAAAGATATTACCTTTGAAAAACTCATAAAACGTCATGTTTTCGTCTAAAATCGATTACACGCTCTTAAATGGTCGTCACTTCAGACTGTCAATAGCAGCGATTACAACTAGTCATTACATGCTTTTTAGTTAGGGGTCGTTTGAGCGATAGTTATATCATCGATGGCTTTGATGTCGGCAAACTGTTAATTGGCACAGAAATCCTGTTGGGTGGTCACGTGAAGAATGTAATGTTAAGTTGACTGTCTGCTGTTTTGGTTCATAAATGGAAGTGGTAGTAGTTGTGCTTAAACCTGTAATAACTAGGAGTTTTTGTGCAAGTCATCCGAATGCATGCTAAGAGTGTACCGTTTGGACCGTGGATTTCACCACGACTTTTAAACCCGTGATGAAGTCAAAGATGTAAAAAAACAGTTTACGTGATGGCGACAATCACTTCTCCGAACATGATTTCGGATAATCGATTTTAAACTTTCGCGATTTGTATTCATCATACAAAATAAATTAGCGGGTCTTAATCGCGTACAACTAACTTATTTAAGGTATAAATACCTATTTGGTTCCGACGTTTCGCTCGTCTTGCACCGAGCGTGGTCGCGGAGAGACAGATGAGAGCTCAGCGCCGTCTTGTGGAAGTGCGGGTTTCGGCACCTACCCTCACTTGGTCTATATTTAAGTTCGCAATGTCGGTACTCCGACACACTACACTAATGACGTCTACACACTGTTGAGATTTATCACTGCGGCGGTGTCTGAATGTTATGAATGTTATGTTTCTTGATTTCTACTGATGCTCAGCTATCGCCGACTTATAATAACCGACAGATTAATAAGTCGGCGATAGCTGAGCATTTGTTGGAGTCTGGACCAAACCACTGGATAGAACTGCATCAACCACAAGTCTTATCCACCGATCGTCACTATTACTCCAGGATAGTACGTGAAGCGGTAGAAATCAAGAAACATAACAATTTCAACCGGGAGGATGGATATAGATTATCGGCTACTTGGAATCCAGTCATCAGCAAGTGTAGACACCGCCGCAGTGATAAATCTCAACAGTGTGTAGACGTCATTAGTGTAGTGTGTCGGAGTACCGACATTGCGAACTTAAATAAAGACCAAGTGAGGGTAGGTGCCGAAACCCGCACTTCCACAAGACGGCGCTGAGCTCTCATCAGTCTCTCCGCGACCACGCTCGGTGCAAGACGAGCGAAACGTCGGAACCAAATAGGTATTTATACCTTAAATAAGTTAGTTGTACGCGATTAAGACCCGCTAATTTATTTTGTGTGATGATTTCGGATATATCATTGTGCTGATAATTTATTTACATTTAAAAATACTTTCATAAGAAGTTAAAAAAAGAATACAAGAAAGAACAAAAACAGAACAAAAGGTGATCGAGTGAAGTAACAAGTCTATGAATCAACTCTCTAAGAATTGGTCCAAAAAAGTACATCTAAATGTTGTATTCAGGCTCGCAAAATTCTCAATTTGTGTACAGCGTCATATAACTTTAGGTCCGTTTGAGGTGGTCTCTGATTTTGTGATTTTTTTTAGCTGCCGTCCAGTTTAATTTAAAACCGGCTAAGGCAAACAGCGCTAGGGCTTTGATAGTGGTGCTCGAGTGCTCGAAGTAATAGGTCGGTTCAATGTTCAAGCATTGTTGAATAGATTTACTGGATTTATCTGTTGAAAAGAGATAGCTTTTATGAAACTGGATAAATAAATGGATAAGTATAGATTGAATAACAATTGCGATTTTTGCAGATTCGGTTTGTGTGTAGTTTTCTATACTGGTTCCTTTATGACTCAATTGATGTGTACAATGTACACAAATTAAACTTTAATGATTTTGACCGATCTCAATGCTTCTTTGTCACCGCCATGGCTAAAGTGTTGTCCTTGGCAGAGAATATTAGTATTTAGTAATTATGTTTAGTTACTTTAACAAGTTGTCCTTAATTGCGTGGAATGTAAATTCGAGGTCGTTTATTTTTAGAAAATTTTTATTATCTCTTCGTTGGGTTTATCTTTGAACTTAAGGTGAACGCTTTTATTTTAGGACACTAACCGGGACCCTCATTATAAGTGAGTTATCCTCTTTTTTTTTTTGTTTTACGAGGTGGAAAATCCCTTCGGATCTCCAACTCTTGGGGGAAATAAGAGCCGGAGTATGTGGTGTTTCCACTAAAACCACCTCGACTTCCGCCATGTACCCGTGTGTCGGAGGGTGTGGCATCACCTAAGCACTCGTCGCCACCCTCCGACGGGTATTGGCCCGCCAGATGGTCAGGCGGGCCCCGAACAAAACCCCCTTGGCGACGGATTAAGGTGTTGGACTCCGCCACCAAAACGCCCAGCGGCCGCAGAGGATAGGGAGGACGGCAACGCAACACCGCATCTCCTCTTCCTCTGCGGCCCACCGCGACGCATCGAATGGTGCGCCCCCATTTGGTCGCGGGAGATAGGGCGCGCGGCAACGCAACACCGACACGCCTCTCCTCCCGCGACCGCACCCGTCTGCGAGGGACAGACAGAACTGTCCCCAGCACCCGCACCGTTGGACGCATCCTGCGCAGGCCCCTCCAATTCCACGCGGAGCGTCCCCTCCTGGATCCCTCTTAGCTTCACCGCGGGTGACCAATCCACGGTTACTGAGCCCCCCCACCACGACAAGGTGGAGATCCTACGGGGGGGATAAGTGAGTTATCCTAGAAAGTGATGTATTTAAAACGAAACCTAACCTTTATAAAGCAAAACCACTTTCAGGAGAAGTACTACCCGAAATTATTTTTTTTTTGAGTATTCTGTAGCGGATAAAATCTATGTTAGTCACAGATTTTATATTGCTGTCATAATTATATACTATAAGCCATAATGGGTGATATTAAATAGCAGGGTATCCACGTATATATACGAGCATAAGAAGTTGCCGATATAGGGCGTATTGAACCATCGACAACTTGGTAAAGACTATGATTCCCAGAAACTTACTGTTCCGTTAACTAGTATCACAATAATATATGTATCGCGGAGAATCCAATATAATTCGTGGAAGCCTTTGAGGTAATAATATCTCGAGAGATATTATCTTGTTACTTTTAGGAAACAATTGTACTAGTTTCAATACGAATGAGTTGGAAACCTTCAGATGAGATTGATAGATACAGTAGCAGTAAAGTAATATATGACATACAAATACATACATAATAAAAAGAAATGTATATATTGATATATATTCGCAGGTGCTGAACTACTGTTGTTAGAAAGATAGGACTGTGGGTTTCTTAGAGGCAGTTGTCTCACCACCACCGATGAAGCGACTAACTCAGTTATTTTCTCGCTCAAGAAACGTACAAATAGATACACAATCCGTGTTAAGAAAAGATATGCTTAAATTAAAACCTGATCGCTGAGTGTTTGCCCCAGCGAGGACTTGATCTGCTTGTTAGACGAAACTACACTAAAGGGAGTTAAATATGTTCGAAAATTTGCTTATTTTAAAGGCACTATGAAATCGCATGCATCAGTCCGTATTTATTCAAACAAACTTTAGCATTTTCAACGTTATATAATTCGTTCCACGTCATGTACCTATGTAATGTATTTCCAATAAATTCCAAACATGTATATTGCACTCGCTGCGACGGTTCGCCATAAATATGTTCAGAATTTTTCAGATGAGCTTCATTCATTTATTAATATTGAATTAATTTCAGTACGTCTATCAAATGATTTATTTATTACGCATCTATTGGAACTTACTTGCGGTTTGTTGGTTGCGTTCCAAAATAGGCACGCTTCGCAGAATACCTCGTAAATTTGAATTCAATTATTTATAATTTTAGAAACATCTATGTTTGACATAGAAATATTATTTGTGATAGGTCAAGTCGATTATATCGATTTAGTAACGTTTAGTTTAGTCTATTGTAAATTTTTACTATGGTCACACTAAACTGTCATTCACTCTCTTTGGGTCTTTGTCGTTTCCCGGTAAAAAAGTTTCGACCACGCCGTATCTTGTAAGCACGCAGTTTATAGTAATTTTGAGTTTTTGAGTTAATTATAGTAATTAACAACCTCACAACCGTCGCTATATGAAGTTGTCCGACGAGGTTGTGAGCGATTGACAAGTAAATTACCCGTTTGGTCTTGGGTCCGCGCGGTTTTGTCTCTCTCGCGTGGTTTAAGTGGTTTTGTAATTAAAATAAATTGTTCGCCTTTTGGAAAGCTCGTCCTAGTAGCTCGCGAAGTGATAAAAGATAAACCTATAAGTAACCTATGAACATTGTAAAACTTGAGTGAATCCGATGCACGTGGTTGGTGCCCGACGATTTCGCTGATGAAGGACGCCGAACTGGACCCTGTGGTATTTAACGATTTTCTTGTTATTTTGGCCAAAATTATGAGTTAATCTTATAGGTCCACTCAAGAGCATTATCAGGAGCATCAGTGAAGATTTGGTAAGACATTTTATTAATATTATTAGTTGTAATTCACTGTGCAACGCAGTGAATTGTGTCTGGATATATTGTCTTACTTGATACTTGATACTTGATGGCACGGGCTGTTTCCGCAACTCCACGTCTTGGCGTGTATTTTGCGTGCAGGTGGGAATGGTGTCTTCATTCGAGCCACCCCAGCTCTTCGAGGAAGGCCAGCAGACTCTGGATATATTGTCTATCGTGGTCAGGTAGATGTATTACAACTTCCACTGTGCACTCTGAACAATTTCCTACCTGCCTACGGTAATTCTAGACAATCTACCATAAATAATTAGTATTATACATTAAAAATTAAATGATTTCTAAACTTGTTTTTGACCCCTTTCGGACGCAGAAGAATTGTGGCTTACAATAAGTAGCAATCGGCGATCATAATGTTTAAAACTTTTAGCCTACGATTTGTTTTTTGTTTAGGCCAATTCTTCTATTTAATCTGACATCGACATTATATTTTGAACGAAATGAGATTATATTTTCTTGGGTTTACGCGAATGTTACACATTGAAATTAAACTACAGTTTACGGATCTTCGAAAATCCGTAAACTGTAGTTTAATTTTGAAATGAGATTAGATTTTGAATTGATAAAAAATTGGTATTCTGCTAATTTAATATCATTTTGATGCATATATCGTCGTTGATACATATTTTGACACATTGATCAAATTACGATCTAGTCTCGATATCATTCAAATATCAGTTAATTTAAGCATAGAGCATAGTAAAAGAATACCATTTAAGACATAGGTATGACACTGACATTAGATTGAAACTGCATTTTGAATAATTATAATTCTATATTAGGAGAATTGGCCCTCGAAGGCCAATTCACGTATTTTATTTGATTGATTAGATTTTGAATCGACTCACATTGGTCTTCTGCTAACTTAATGTTATTGTCATCTAATTTGGCATATTATATGTATAGTTCGTCGTTATCCGGGGCCAAATTCTCCTAATTAAATATAGTTTCGATATCATGTCAGTGTCATACTTACGTCACAAAAAGCGTATTCTTCTAAATTATCTGATAATTGAACGAAGTTGTAACGAGATCTTAAATTGAAACAAGTGTCAAAATATGTGTCAACGACGAACTGTTTATTTCAAATTATACAATAATGACATTAGGGTAGGGGTTAATACCTATAAAAATAGGAGAATTGGCCCCCTGATACATTGTTTGATACATTGTTCAATTTACGATCTAGTCGCGATATCATTCAAATATCAGTTATTTTAGAAGAATATCATTTATGACACTGATATTAGATCGAAACTGCATTTTGAGCAAATATAATCACGCAAATTGGCCCTCAGGTTAGTTATTACATATAGCAATTAGCGACTTACGCATTGAAATATTATTGAGAAACTATGGTAACGGGGGTGTGATGATCTACAATCATACAGGTAGGCACAGTCAATGAATACAGATTTACATAGAAGCGCAGTTCTTAAGGATTTCGTGTGCCGATTCCAAGTGGAGACTGTCTCCAGTTTAGTTCGTAGTAAGGGTAGTTAAGATACACAAGTGGAACGTACGTCTCTCTTGCTCTCGTAGAGACAGCACAGCGCGACTGCCACGCTGCCAAGCGGCAATTTGTGTCACAGAAAGTTTGTCTTCAGAGCGCCCATAGGAAATGCGCCTTTATGTAAATATCTGAGCTCTTTGGCACGGTGGTATATACACGTAGGACCCAAGAGTTGAACATTTCCAGAAATTCACATGCATTAATGTTTGACAATCTCTCGCATATTGGACACGGAAATACCTATAGTCGAAACAATATAGATTGAACACGTAGTGATATAATCTACCGCATAGATACAATAGTATGCTTTGAATTGATTTGAAGCCTAGAAACTAAGTGGTTTTAATCTTAGAATAGAAATACTAAAAGAAAAGCTTTCAATTTCAAATTATTCTAAAAATTATTACTTTTACAGCAAAGTCGGTAGCAAAATGGGTTAATCAAAGGCCTGTTTAATTAAATAGTCCCAATACTTTGTGATCAAGTACCAATCTAACAGTGTTAAGTTTCAAAGGCAAGGCTCGTTCGAATTGAGCACATTAAATTTTCGTCGTTCTAATAAAATAAGTTGTTAGATCACGCTTAGTAAATATAGTGATGTGTTGTTACAACTTAGGATATAGTGGGACGCCGGGCTCTAAGGCCAGCCAAACACGGACTGCTTCAAGCAGTTGAGACCGACTGCATGAAGCCGCTACCGCGCGGTGAACTATAGTCATTCATTAGCTGCCGTACACACGATTGCTCGAGCAGTAGCGACCGCTTCAAGCCGTCAACTACATGACGAAATTCAATCGTGCCGTCGACCGCTCGCGAGCGGTCGTAAGGCATACACCGACTGCTCGAGCCGTTGACTGCGCTAGAGCAGTCTGCAGGTCTCCTACCTTCTATATATTTGTTGATTCTAAATATTTGTTCCGAGTCCAGATTTTGGCGAAACATTTCCTTGGTAAAATATTGTTATAAATTACGTTTTCCTCAGCTGCGCTTCTTTATGTGATAATTATTATCTCATTGTATCCATAGATCATTAAGTACTTTTTTCTTGCATCCTCTATTAGATCTTTATTACTCATTTATATGAAATGAAATACGGTGTATATTATTTTATTTATTTATTTTTATTTATTTAATTCTTTATGCAAATACATTGTGTACATTGGTGGACATAATGCCTTTTGGCATTCTCTACCTGTCAACCTTAAGGTGGTGCAGAGATGAAAGTGGTAGGTGCATTTAACTATATAAATTTAAATGTGGAAAAGTTACAAGGTATAATATATAGTATATATATAAATACATACAAAATATATAGTTCTATATATACATACTTATACATAAGTCTATATACACCTAAATATACATAGTCAAAAGTGAAAAATCATTTATTCATCTAGGTCACAACGTGACGCTTATGAACGTCAAATTTTTAAAGTAAATTTATAATGCTTCTACATTTACATTTACTGCCCATTCGCAAAGCAATAGGTAGAACCACGAGAAAGAACGGGTAATAAAACTCGTGGCCACTCTTTTTAATCGCCAGTGTTATGGTACATATTTTGTTTTTGTAAGGAGCTGCAACTGTTTCACATTGTAATTAATTACTTGTAAATAGTAAATAAGAACATACATAATACTTAAACAAATATGCAGTTACTATATTAAGTGCTGTAGTAGTCTTCAAATGTGAATCTTGTGTAACAGGAGCATCCACTTACGCTTTATAATGTAGGCAACTCGCGATCATGTTCAGAACTATGGTGGAAAAGTATGTTACAGAAAGTGACGGTATATGAATACAGGAAAATTACAAAAATACTAATCCAGCCCATGATAACGAGTTACCTACATCTAACACTGTAGCAAATTTAATAAAATTTGTGGAACAACAATGAAAATGTAAATGTAAGTAAGTTGAATGACCTAATAATACATGAATATTAAATTAATAGAACTAGAGATATTATATAAAAGAAACTGAAAAGTAAGGTATCTATATTAATTAAAAAAATCAAGAGTTGGCTAGTGTAAGTGACCATCTATCCTTATCACTGAAATAATCATTAATGGTATAATAACCTTTCCTAATAAAGCAGTCTTTTATTTTACTTTTGAACGTACTAAATGGTAATTCTAAAAGACTAATTGGTATTTTATTGTATTTACGAATACCTAGCCCTACAAAAGAATTATTAACTTTATGTAAACGATGATAAGGGACATATAACATATGCCTATTTCGAGTATTTATGTTATGTACATCACTTTTTGTAGTAAATAAACCTATATTTTGCCTAATATACAATATATTAGCAAATAAAAATTGTGAGGCTACTGTAAGAATCCCTATAGACTTAAAGCGTTCCCTAAGAGTATCTTTTGCACCTAACATGTATATTGCTCGTACCGCTCGTTTCTGTAGAACGAAGATATTCTGAATATCCGCAGCTTTGCCCCATAACAAAATACCGTAGGACATGACACTATGAAAATAGCTAAAATAAACTAGACGAGCTGTGTCAACATCAGTAAGTTGTCTAACTTTTTTGACAGCATACGCAGCAGAGCTGAGCTTACCTGCAAGACATGCTATATGTGCACCCCATTGTAACTTATTATCTAGTGTAATGCCTAGAAACACTGTCGAGTCAAGTGTCAAGTTCCTCCCTATCTAGCCTTATATTAGGTCCCAGTTGTCTAACGTTAGGTAAAGCAAATTTAACGCATTTAGTCTTTTTAGAATTAAGCACTAGGTTGTTTGCTGTAAACCATTGTGTAACCTGTATAAGTGCATTATTTACATCATCAAATTGATTCCTATTCACATTCCGATATAACATACATACATACTATATACTTACATAAATACTTATAATAATGGATGAGACTGATGTCCTGATTCCTTCAATCTCTCAAAAAGAAGCTCTCGAACTTTCATTTTAAATGCATAACGGTTAGTGGACAGTCTGATTTCAGGAGGGAGTGTATTCCATAAGATGATAGATTGCACCACAAAAGAAGAGTTAACGAACCCAGTAGTATGACTGGGGCAAGAAAGAAAAAGGTTATGAGAAGAACGCAGATCTCTCTCATGAATTGAAGATAGATATTGGAAGTATGAGGTGAGATAAGATGGAGGGGAAGGAGACTTGAGAATAGAGAAGAGGGTAGTAAGAGCACGCAAACACCGGCGCTGGCGAATTGGTAACCATCTTAGTTCGGAACGATAAGTAGATACGTTATCATACTTACGAAGATTGTAAATGAATCGAATGCAGTTATTGAGAAGTCGGTCGTACTTATTGAGATGTTCTGCATTCAAGTCATAATAGCACATATCACCATAGTCGATTATGGGAAATATTAGAGTCTGCACAAGCATTGTCTTGGTTTTGGACGGGAGAAAATTCTTGAGGCGGTATAGTGCTCTAAGAGTTCCAGTAACCCTCTGACTAGCATTAGTCACCTGCACTTGCCAATCGAGAGTGGAATCGATGTACAGGCCTAGGTCTTTTACGGATGCACTATATGGGACGATCAAGCCATTAAACATTACAGGCGGTAGAGTTTTGACATCTAATATTTGTAATAAACGGCGACCGCCTACAATAATGGCCTGGCACTTCGCTGGGTTAACTTCTAAGCCAAATTTATGACACCAGTCCATCATTGACTCAAGGTCACTATTTATGTCGGCAATTGCAACTGACACATCATCCACCCTCGATTGCGAGTACAACTGCAAGTCGTCGGCATAAAGATGATACGAACATCGAAGATTTGGAGTTTAAAAGTTAATAAAAATAGAGAATAGTAGAGGAGAGAGAATGCCACCCTGAGGAACACCAGAGCCCATGTTTCGCCAACTCGATGTAGATTCATCGCAGCGAACAGACTGCTGGCGCTCTTGAAGATAATTTGAGAACCATTCCAATGCATTCGGCGATCCAATGATTTTATATAGCAGTAAAAGAACGAGTTAAGGTAAAATATGAAGATACTATAGGTGCTACTGGACAATGGTTATAAAATCTCTTACATTTACTAACAGCAATTTTAGGCGTGTTGGTTCAATCTGCTGCAACATCTTTAAATTCTCAAATACGCTATCAACGTGAGTTATGTAACTCCGTTATCCTAATATTTATTCTGAGAAGTGAACCTGATTTTGCGCCTAGAATTGTAGCTTTAGCTAAACATATATATGTTACAGCCATAGTGGTTAATATAAAATTATACATAATGACTAGTCAATATATATAATTACTAAATTGCTTAGACAATTTGATAAATTAATCACTTCATCCGGATGTTATTCATAAAGCCAGGCCAAAGAAGTTAACGAAATTAATACGATACGAATTACTTGCCTTACCATTTCTATACAACGTGGCTTGATCACCAAGCCACGGTATAATGTAATGTGGAGTAAGGGGACGCTGTTTAATAAGCTAAGTTGACGGAGACGCGCAGGGCTCCTATTTTTAGGAGCCAGGGTCACAAGAAAACCTAACATAACCTATTCAAATGGTTCTCTTAGTTAATCGAACTGATTAAAATAAAACTTTACAAACTTCACTTCAACCGACGAGGAATTTGACTTATTGTTATTGAGCAATTATTAATAGTAATGATTATATAAGAGGCTGGTTGAAATGTTTAACTAATTATATACTATATACAACTAATAACAATATACTTTTTGTGCTCCACAAACTGTTGTGTGATCTTTGTGACGTCACGTCGCGCCCCTGCGCCGCGAGCCTCGCTACGAGTGACGCACAGCAGTGGGCCGCTCCCTCGCCCCCCTCCTCCTCGCCGGCCTTATAAATACCGGGGACACACGAGGCTTCGCCCTTTTTGCTCCGGCCAACACCACCGAGTTGAGTACCTTATCCGAAGACCTGTGAAGTGCCAACGTCCCCCACGCCCTGGATAATTGTCTCTTCTGCTAATTTTAAGTGTCAGCTCTTTTTGTATCGAATCGAATAACTAGAATTATAACGCGAGTTTAAACTTTCCTGGTGATATTTTTTTATTTATTTCCCGTAAGTCAAACTAATTATCTCTCTTTAATTGCTCGGCGAGTGATCGATCCCGGCTACCACGTGGAAATCAATCACTCGTGCGACAATGTCCATTAATTGAATGTTTGAAAAGTACCACGTGACATCATCGTTACGTAATTTTCTGTGTATTTAACTTAATTTTTTTCGTCATGACCAGCACAATCATTTTCCTTAACTTGAAATATCTTTAAAGCACCTAATTATGACACAGTCATATTGAAGTACACAATTTGAGTGCTTTGATTCAGTTAAATACATTGTAGACCTCTACAAATTGCGAACGTACAAAAGGTTAGACCTTTATAAGCCTGTGTAGGCTGACGGAAAACGCCCACATTTTTCTTCGGTTTCATCATAATTTGGTATCGTATAATAATATTACGGTTTTAACTCTATAAATATACTTAGATAAATATCATCAGAACCACACAATTTTCTTAGTTGGATTTAAATCGTTTAAAACTTATACAAACTCTTGCGCGTTTTTACCTTTAATGTTCTATGTAGGTTTTTATAATTGTATATGTTGTCAATTTATACTGAAAAGTGTATAAAAAAGACCGGAGCAAAACGTTCTACTTTGTAGAACTAAATTTGTTTCCCATTTTAGCGTGAAATATGGCAATATCTGCACCGAACATACTCCCAAAACAATCTATTTTAGCGTCTAGCGCCGATAAATTCTCCTAAGTGTTATGAAGCCAATTAGCCCCAATCGGTATAATCCAGAAAATTAACAAACAGACAACGGTATATTATTTCAAAGCCAATCTGGCGATCTGGCAGCCAACGGTGCGAGGTACTCTTAAATATTGAACGATCAACTAATTGGCTCTCAGAACATTGATGGTAGCACGTAATTTCTTCACTCAAGTGAATTGTGTTTATACTTCACTATTGGAGTGGCTAGATAATTAAATTTGTGTAGAATTTCTATGAAAAATATGTACCTAGCTATTTTCTTTTCCAATATTAGTTGAGGTAAGCAATTTCGTGAGTAGTCTGCAGTTGCACCTATACAAGTATAATAATAAATGTAGTAGAGTAGTAGGTAAATATACAGGATACTCTTTATTTTAGACTGAGAAGGCAAGAGGTAGTAGGGCCCAGATGGTTTAAGCAGGAATGGGAGCACACGACCGGGGAAGCACTACCACAGAACGCTTATCTCACAGAGTATCGACGTAAAGTAACTGCATCTATACTGTTGCGTTTCGATCGGTGAGCGCCAGCGCTGGAGGACGTATCTCCTTTTCCTTCTTCCTAATAATTCTGCTCATCCTATTCATAAGTCAATGAAGATCAGCATTGTCACGTCTGCGCATTTGGCTTATCTTATCTTCTTAATGTATAAAACCCTTGCGTTACTTACTGACTGACAGCCACGCTACAGCCGAAACGACTGATCACAAGAAGATAAAATTTAGCATGTTTGTTCCTTAAAGAGTGTAGGGTAGCAATAAGAGAGGATTTTTGGAAATTCCATCCGTAAGGGGGTAAAACTGGGGGTCAAAGTTTGTATGAAACTTTTTATTCCTTCAATGGATTGACTCCAAACTTTGTATATTAGTTCCTCAAACGACGATAGCGAACACTAAGAATTATTTTTTTGGAAATTCCGCCCCTAAAAGGGTAAGATTGAGGGTCAAAGTTTTTATGTAACTTTTATTCCTTTAATGGATTGACTTTAAACTTTGTATATTGGTTCCTCAAACGACGATAGTGAACACTAAGAATTTGTTTTTTGAAAATTCCTTTCCTCAGGGGGTAAGATTGGGGTTCAAAGTGTGTATTAAACGAAACTTATTATTCCTTCAGTGGGTTGACTTCAAACTTTGTATATTGATTTCTCTAATGACCTTAGTAAATAACCTCTCATCTGTCAAGTCACCGCCAGGCGGCAAAACACAACACCTCACGCATCTGTCAACGTGCCGTCTGGCGGCAAATCGATCGTTGTGCACTTGACTCAAGTTTTTATAAATATGTTGGACTTTATTACCTTGGTGCAGGGTTTTAAATAATCGTGAAGAGTATGTCTGACAGTTTCTTAAAAGTTTCACGCATCGTTCCATAACCAAAACTTAATTATACGCGAGGAATTCTTTATTGCCGCCAGACGGCCTGTTGACAGACCGAGCTCGAAGTATATTATTTCGTCAGTAAAATTAATTTGCTTTGTTTTCTTGATTTTTGGAAGGTTTTTTATTGAATAACAAAGTACTTTTTTGTTAAAAAAATATAAATATATTGATATAATGGTTTAATTTTATAATTATCTCGACTTTTATCCAATAAACTGGAAAAATGTTATTACCGTATTTTGAAATTAAATTTAACAATATATTGGAAGGCAAAGCTTTACTAAATCATACATAACCTGATAGCTTCTTTCATAGCAATTTTAACGACATAAGTTTTATATATAGTTCCCATACAAATCTTTAGAGATATGGTCATTTGTAGTCTGGAGAGTAGCGTGACAGATGCGCTTAAGTCGCGCGAAAAGTCACAGATAAGAGGATATTAAGAAAATCTTTTTGGAATTTCTCATCCTAAAGGGTTAAAAAGAGGAGTCGGAATTTGTATGAAACCTTTTTATTCCTTCATTGGATTAACTTCAAACTTTGTATGTAGGTTCCTCAAATGACGTTAGTGAACACCAAGAAAGGGGTTTTTGAAGTCACTCCCCTACGGGGGTTAAGAAAGGCTGTCCTATTTTGTAATATTAAAAATACTTCAATGGATTCACTTGAAAATTTGTATATCGGTTCCTCAAGTGACGTTAGTGAGAGTTTGTATGAAACTTTTAATTCCTTACTTGATTTTTTTTCATCGTACCTGATGTGGAAATGGGTTAGCAACAATATGCAATAGAGTTATTTTGAGATTACAGACAGTTTGTTTATTTTTTTTATAGTCTCACGCCTGTGTCCCCGAAGGGGTAGGCAGAATATTACACCCACATTTCGCCATGTTGCATATTAGGACACACGTAATAGGGGCCGAGCGCAAGCAAGTGAAAGGACTATGGGCAAAAATGAAACACAAAACACATGGAACTGATGCCAATGTGTACCTTAAGTGTCCACTATTTGATTAAAATTTTTCTTACCTAAATCCATTGCATATATAAATAAGAAACAATTTATTATTATTAACCAATATTTTTATTTTACACTTGTATGTTATTTTAACATTATGGTTATATTACAGTCCAAAACATGATTTAGTAACTATACATAATAAAAGAATAATGTATTTTTAAACATTTAAATGATTATGAATGAATTATAGGAAAAGAACGAATATAAATGAATCATCATCGCCCTAGCGTTATCCCGGTTGCATCCAAGACTTTCGTCATCAGCCTTTAACAGTCCACTGCTGGACTAGGCCTCTCCTTTGAAAGGAGGAATTGGCCTACTATACCACGCTGGCCAAACGGGTTGGTACAGGGTTTGTATCAAGTATTCCTTCTCTTACAGTGTTGTTCTCTGCATAATATGCTCCCTCTGTCGGCTTTTACGACACCCATTGCGATGATATGGGGTGGTGACATTACGTATTCTTAATCCGTCACCACACGGACACATCCAAGACTTACACGCCTTAGAACCCGAGGTCCGCTTACTGGTATTACTCACAGATATTACAGAATATAAACTTTTTCACAGAGCGACTGCCGTCTGACCTCTGCAACCCAAAGGGGTAGCGATATTCCATGGAATAGACCAGTATCAGTTTATTTGAGGGTACTGACTCCACGTAACGACTGTCAAAGATCTTCATGATAGCCGGGACCGACGGTTTAACGTGTTCTCCAAGGCACGGGGCAAGCGATAATTAACAATTTAATACGCACTTAACTTTGAAAAGTCATTGGTGCGCGCCGTGGATTCGAACCCGATTCCCTCTGCACGGCAATCCGTTGGTATCTCCACTAGGCTAGCGCTGCCCTTATATAATAATCACTACATAGTATAAAACAAACTCTGTCTTCTCTCTGTCTGTCCTAATGAATGCTTAAATGTTAAAAACTACGCAACGGATTTTGATGCGGTTTTGTTTAATAGATAGAGGAAGATTTATATGTATAATTGACGCGGGCGAAGCCGCTGGCGCCGTCTAGTATAATATAAATGAATGAATCGTTTGAATTCATTTTCTTCTAATTATTCATTCTTACAATGCTCATAGTAGGCAAATAACAATAGTGAGTGTTAATATTACTGATCTATGTTCACTGTGCACTAATGAATAGATAAATGAGTAGGTCTTTTACAAATAATCGTCAAAAATACGTACTTATACGAATATTTGTTTAAACGTTAATTACTATGACAACCTAATGCTTTTGGGCAACGTCCCCATAGTAAAAAAATATCATCTTGCCAAGATGTGTCAATTGAGCTACATTTCATTTTTGTTGATGGGTGGGGACGATTCCGCCCATTGTCCCTTGGCATGTATGTGCCTAAAGGTATGTAGGGGCGCACTAAGAGAGGATTTTTGGAAATACCTCCCTTTAGCGGGTTAAACAGGTTTTCAGAGTTTGAATGACACTTATAATTCCTTCAATGGATTAACTTGAAACTTTGTATATTGGTTCCTCAATTGAAGTAAGTGAACACTAAGAAAGTCTTTTTGGAAATTCTTACCCTAAGTGGATAAAAAGGGGAGTCATAATTTGCATAGAACCTTTTATGCCTTCAAGGGATTAACTTCATACTTTGTTTATTGGATCCGCAAATAACGTTAGCGAACACAAAGACATTTATTATGGAAATTTTCCCCTAAGAGGGTGGAAAAGGGATTCAGTGTTTGTGTAAAAACTTTTATTTTTCAATGGAATCACTTCAATCTGTGTATGTAAAATCCTAGCGTTAGTGACTGACTGACAGACACATTACAGCCAAAATTACCGGGCGCAAGAACGTTAAATTTGGCATGTATGTTCGTTGAGGAGGGTAGGGGTGTTTGTACAAAATATTTTATCTAATCGTAATTTACGCGTGCGAAGCAACGGGCAAAAGCTAGTACTAATATATAAAGCTGAAGAGTTTGTTTGTTTGAACGCGCTAATCTCAGAAACTACTGGTTCGATTTGAAAAATTATTTCAGTGTTAGATACCCCATTTGCCGAGGAAGGCTATAGGCTATATAACATCACGCTATGAGCCACAGGAGCAGAGTAGTAGCCTAAAATAACGCGGGTGTGACGGGCTCATCTGGTTTGTCATAAAAGAGAAGGGTTATAATGTTGCATGGATACTGTAAAACTTTGTGTCCCAAAAGAAGCTAACCTGGTGAAGCCTTTGGTAGCGTCTAGTTCTAAATACATATCAATATCTGTTTATACCCAATTTTATTAAAAATCAAAATCAAAACCTTTTATTCTAAATTGGCTGGTAAACAGCTCTTTCTGAACGTTAAATTTTACAATAGACAGTCCCCCAAAAAGCCCAACACTTCACTGCTTCCTATGTGTTTTCGCTAGGAAGAAGAAGCAGCGCAACAAACTCCCTAGCAACACAGTACTGTCTGCGTATTTAAATAAGAAGTTATACATTATAATCAATAAATAATAATATCACATTTGAGTTAACATGATAGCTATCACACAACCTATTGACATTTATTTAGTTACGTACCTACTTAAGACTTGAAAATTGAGAATAATGACTAACACTTAGCCTCCAAAACAAAATGACAAGTAGGGTGTAACCGCACACATGTTAAATATCATGTTGTTATGTAATCACTGCTCAGTCAAATCACGTTACAATGCATTAATTAGGTAGGTACCAAAACAATTGGAACAAATTGCAAATAAACTCATAAATCAGCAAGTATTGAATGGAATATGCATAATTTTGATACTCAACTCTGACTTAACACTTTACAGTAAGTACAATGAACTATGAACACATGAGGCGTGCGACGAGTGTATTTGTTATTGTTCAAATAACAAGAGTGAATCTATGTCCGCAAAGTATAAGGACCCACAGAATGCTCTGCTCTTATCTGGATGAGACTCCGTTGTTTTTATTCCCGATGCAATTAATTATTCAAAGTTAATTATGTTTATTGTAGAACCCGTGTTTGAACCTAGAGCTATCTTACCTTACTTGATAAACAAATTCACCATAGTGTAAATACTAGCAATGTGTTTCAACGCTATTTAACTGAGATGGTTCTATGTTGTCAGGAAAATGGTATCATGAGTGATATAATATCAGCTTACATACTATACACAATGAATTGTTTATATCAAGTTTGATTATTTCTGGAGAAGGATTTTTTTTATAATAGTTTATCTAAATTGAATATTGCAAGGAAATTTCCAAAACGAGCGAACCTCGATATTATCACAGTTGCTATAAAACCCACGATCACCAGATAGGTACGTACCACTCGATACCTTAACACTTTTCGAGTAGCTGTTTTCATCTATGACGGTGTCAACTTTTTATCGCGATGGGTTTGTGAAGTAATAGTCCAACCAAAGTTAACCTTGAAATTGCCAATTCTGTAGTAGAGCCATGCTGATTGCAGCATGAATGAGCCGGCTCGACCGGGGAAGTACTACCCTCTCACAGAAAATCGACGTAAAGTAACAGTACCTAAACTGTTGCATTGCGTTCGGTGAGTGAGAGTGCCGGAGGCCCTATCCCCTATTCCTTCTCCCTCATCCCACTTCTCATCCTATCCCTTTTCCTTACCCCAAGGGTCGGCAACCCACTTGTGACTCTTGTGCTGTTACTTGTGTCCATGGGCGGCGGTAATAGCTTACCATCAGGCGATCCGTCTGCTCGTTTGCCGTCTATTACTATTTAAAAAAATCCTGCAAGAAGTTATCAATTTCCTTTCTCCTATCTTATTATATATCCAAGATCAACTATCAAAGTAAAAATATGCATAACCATTTACGTAGAATAGAAATAGCAAAAATACAACAAGTGACTTTCCGTGACTAATCATAAATTATGTTTTATGAGTCAAGTTACAAGACATAAAATTTTATTTAGTGAGTATCAGTGATATCGGGCTCATAAAAATGATTTATTAAGTCAAGCGGCTCATAAAAACGGGACACAATGGGCTACCTGTAAACTGTATCTAATAGAAGATGTTTCATGGTTATTTATCTTGTGTCTACCCTCTGTAACTTACAATAACGGTGTATCAGGTAGCTGGCGATAATGGTACGACGAGATCAGATGTTCTGATGAGAAAGGAGATAGTGTGAACGTGAATATATAATTTTATTGTCATTGCCAAGTATCTACAAAGTTTGTCCAAATTACAAACAATTTAAATTTTTACTCTCAGAAAGTCGTAAAACAGATATAAAAGCTATTTATAAATACCTAGGATTGTGTCTCTGAGCCCGAAATAAATATTAATTTCGTGCGTGTCTGCATGTTTGAATGTTTGTACTGACTGTGTTTGGCATAAAATGCTGACTACAATAGAGTTACCGTCTGCTACATTACATGCATACATCACTAATCCGCACCATCGGCGTAGCAAACCTACTACACCGTAGCTCTGTAGCGGTTACGGCGTAGCACAGCTTAAACAACTATCAACGCTTTCAGTCTTTGTTCTTTTTTACAATTGTGTGCTTTGAAGTTTGCACTTTAAGTACTCAGACTGATTGTAATTATTCGGATTCTAAGGATGGTGTTATTTCTTACAGCATCACTTCACCGTTAGTAAGTAAGTTGTTTATTTATCCCGAATATTCTGTAACTCCAGGATTTCTATAGCCAGCAGACTTTTTTGAATTATTATTATTGAATTATTTATATTATCATTTAATTTTTCGAGGACTTAGGTCGAAAGGAAACACTATACTCACGCACTACATTCAATTTTGCTATATGACATTTTTATACAACACAGAATGGAGTCGGCGGAATTAAAGAGGGCGTTCTGCGTAGAATATTTGCAAATATGTAGCATTTACATTTATTCGGGGAATACATAATATGAACCGAGAGATAGAAACAGCTCTGCTTCCAATACTTTCGTTTGTTTGTTCGTGAATTGAAAATTATTCGAAGAAAAGATAGCAAAAGATAATTGTTATTTGATTTCCTTTGAAAAAAGTAAATTTCAAAGGGAACATGACAATTATTTTTCTACATGGAAATACCTATCTCGGGTACTGATTGAAATCACATTTTCTGCGACGTGGATTTAGAGGTTAGAGTAATGCTGCATTCAAATAAGTATATAACATTCTATAATGTAAAGTGTACTGACCGGATTCTTACAGTAAACATCTAATCTATAGACACATACATCCGAATTATGATGGCCTTGCTCTTAAGGCCTAAATGGCCTCGCTCCTAAAGTATTTAAAAATATGTAAAAAACGGGTAAACGTGATAATGATGCAGGTCTACCTTATGCTCTCGCTTATCAGACATGACGATAGAGTGACGTTATAATATTTGGGAGCAATTAACGAAAATATATTGATTAAAAATATTGCTTTTTGTCTTTCGGTATATTACTATAGGAAAAGAGAAAAACAGTTTGGGCCGATTTTTAAATCGTCAGTTAAAAGATAACAAAACAATAAAATATAACACTTACAAATTAAAAACTACGGTTGTGCATAAAGTAGATCAATGATGTTACGTACTTTTTAATTTAGCCCGGTTAATGTTTAACTGTCAAGTAAATTTTAACTGACGATTGAAAAATCAACCCAGTGAATGAGTTTTGTTTAACTATGAGATAAACTGTTTGTATTTGAAATAAGGTATGTGCCCATTAAAACAGAAATTATATGTCTGAACAGTAAGTGAAATTTTAATATCTGCAGAGGGGGCTGTAACTGGAAATTCTTGGCCCCCTTTAGAGAAAATTACACATAACTTTACGGAATTCTCAGATTTTCGTCAAATCAAATTGTTTGGGATTAAGAACTCTGTTAGGTTTATAACTAGTTGCATACTTTAGCTTACTCAGCTAGTTTTTAGTCCAGCCAGCTAGCTGAACTTATGTTGTCCGGACAACACATGAAAGACGAATATTTATGTAATTATATGCAACGCGTGGAGATTGTGCTTTATCATATAGATAGTTCAGCAAATATAACAAAACAAGAAAATCCACGTGACAAAACTAGTCCACCAAAAAGCGTAGACAAAGGAATATATTTTTGTATTAAGCATACGGACCTGCTGTATTTTGTTAATAACGCCACGAGACCTTTGAAGAGGCTCGTGGTTGCCTACCAAATTTTAATCTTATTACCATATAGATTAGGTTTATAATTCAATGTTTTTGGCTTGGATAAAATTCTAAGTGAGTACATATATACGTTTTTATTGTCCTCCTCAAGAGTGCTCGACTTATTATTGAGTTTTTGTATAACATTATTACAGAATAAAGGTTAATACGTTGTTTTGATGCTGTTGGCATGATAACTGCGGTTTATCAATTTCATGCCAAATCTGTCCATTGCCGTGTCAATCTAGTGAGGAAATGACGTGGAAAATATTGGAATAGTAACCGTTGTGGAATTAAAACGTGCAAGTACCATGATATTAAATACAGTTTTCAGGGGGATTCCTATTTAACCCTAAGCGAATTACTATGTAGATTCAGCTAACATATTTTAGTCTGTAAAAGATCATAAGATTTTGTATTGCGCCTTCAGTTCACCTTAGGAGAAGTACCTACTGTTCATAAAAACTGCTAAGTTGACCATGCTCTTTAACCTAATTAAGTAAATGTATGTTTTATTTGTGTGGTTCAGAATCCGTCCTTCGCTCACCGTCAGTTCGTTTGTCTGTCAGCAGGCTGTATGCCGTGAATCGAAACAATGTGTGCTCAGCCAAAGTGAAACGCGGGTGCGGGCGCGGGCGCGAGTGCGACACGGGTAACTCAAATATATGAAACTCTATTGGAGTGGTAAGTTGAAATTTTCAACGAGTGTGTATTTATATTGCCGCTGCCGCGTTACTCTGTGTGTTTACCTAACTGATTTATATAATTACACAGATATGAGAAGTAGTATCAGATAGAGCGCATTCGTCCAACTAAGTGTGGCACGTTGACAGCTATGTGTGCGTGACCTTTGGCGACTGGCACTGTACGGACATGCGCGTCTATGTGTGTGAAAAGTTGCCAGATTATGAATAATCTCCCAGTATTTTGCATATAGTTATGTAATATTATATTCATTTGCGGTTTTGAAGAATTTACCATGGATTTAATTAATGCTTTTATAAATACATTTCTTAAATGTAGGTACCGAGTTAAGTTTTAACTACTTCGTAAATCTGTATATATAAAATCCTTGCGTTACTGACTGACTGACAGACAAGCTACAGCCGAAACTACTCGGCGCATGAAGCTGAAATTTAGCATGTATGTTTCTTGGGAACCGTAGGGGTGCACCAAGACGGGATTTCTCGAAATTCCCACAGGATCGGGCAAAACGAGAAATACGAAAATATGTGCGTGCGAAGCCGCTGGCGTCGATTAGTTGAGAAATAAATAGTATGTATGTACACACGGCACCAAGTCAAGCTAAACAGTTGCTGTACGATTTTGATACTTATTCCCTACGCCATAAGTATGTATGTACACACGGCGCCAAGTCAAGCTAAACAGTTGCTGTACGATTTTGATACTTATTCCCTACGCCATAAGTATGTATGTACACACGGCACCAAGTCAAGCTAAACAGTTGCTGTACGATTTTGATACTAATTCCCTACGCCATAAGTAGGTATGTATGTACACACGGCTCCAAGTCAAGCTAAACAGTTGCTGTACGATTTTGATACTTATTCCCTACGCCATAAGTATGTATGTACACACGGCGCCAAGTCAAGCTAAACAGTTGCTGTACGATTTTGATACTTATTATTTACGCCATAAGAACGGTGCAAAGGACAAAGTGTATAAGCTTGACGAGTAGCAGGGTGTACTTGTACACGAATATTTGGATCGCTTGGGGATCGAACTCAAAACAATACTATGTAAGGTATATACTAATGGAAATTTAAATTCTATTACTATATTTATGAGAAAGAAGATATATCTACAATATACTTTTATAATACGGTAATATATTTTTCATTAACATGACAATCATTATCACATACCTAATCAATTGACAAGTGTATTTTCCCTAATTCAGGCAGAACGGCGTCGACAAAAACTGGCAACACTTACATATTTCTTGCACAAATACGAATTTTATCGAAATTAAATTAGGAAACAGTCAAATTATCAATAGTTACCTGTGAAAAGATATTCCATTTTCCTGTTTTTGTTTTTAGAAACAACTTTTACAGTGTTTAAGAACACAAGACGGCATTTTGAGAATTTAAAAGTTGAAGTGATCGTGACGCGTGAACTGTACGATGCTTCGTAGCGCCCTGAGACGAGTTTGTATTCGCTTTTCAATTTTGTATTTGCTTTAGTGGCCGCACGCAACTGTGCCGCGCGTTCCATCTGATACTACTTCTCATATCTGTGTATAATTATATTATTTTAACGCCCCTTGGAAATTAATTTGAGCGAGCATTATGGTCCCCTTTAAGTTTATACATTACATAGATGAAGCAATATTTAAAGTGATTGATTCGCATCTAATTAGACCCAATTCCCACGATTGAACCTTTAGTTAATAACTAGCCAAGCTCTCCAAGTCGTAAGAAGTGACTACTATCAATTCAATTTAAGTACCTAAAAACTTTGCGAGTACATATTAAGAATCTATAAGAATTCCTTCTTTTTTTACATGGTACCGTAATAAGGCAAGCTATCCCTTCAGTTTGCATACATTTAAAGACTCTTCTTTATCGTTTCCTTACCACTAAGGATCGATAGGATTTTAGCACATTTAAATAAATAGCAAGTTAGAGAACCGTACATATTCGCGTCTGAACAGTGATAGCTCACATGCGATTTATTCCCTTTGATTGAAAGATCCTGTGGAGAGATCCGAATGTATCAAATGAGTTGTTCATTTGAATCAGACGGCCTCCACGATCCGATACAACAAAATATATTTTTCACCAATGCTTCTGAATATTCTATAAAGCTCTGGATGAACAATCGGTGTACCGAACAAATATATTTTTATCTTATTTCTTCGTGTGGATAATTCAGATTTTGATTCCTTGGTAGAAGGGAGTGATATTGGATTTTCCTGTTAGGAACTTTTTGCGGCAAGTCTCAGTTAAGAGGTGTATATAATTCTTAGAGTATAACCCAATATCATCTGCAGCCATAGGCCATAGTGTAATGAAGATACCAACAAACTGTCATGCAAAGAGGATCGGGGGCCAACCCACAGAGCGCAACACTGACTTTAAAAGTTCAAACTGTTGATTATTGCTTGCTCCGTATCTCGCAAAGCATGTTGATCCTGGCTGTTATGAGAAACGTTATGAAAAATCAGCACTCTTGACTACACTAGAAGAAAATATAAAGTTTTAAAAAAATATGCAAGCGTCACTGCAGGCATTCTCTAGTATAATGCAAGCACACTCTCTTATCATTAAAGTAAAGTTGGGCTAACGCTTAATTTATTAATCTTGGTACTTGATGTCAGCACAGCAGCAAAGCGTAGTCTGCTTATTCATAGATATATTTACATGTACAGCCTGCTTCTTATGTTGTTTGATGCTGTGAGATTTTGTTTACTTAAATAACATTAATTTTTCGCTATTCTTATTGAAGCTGAAATATTAAGATTGAGATAAACGTTTATAATCGCAAAATCGCGTTTCAACATAATTGGCTACAAATGATGCTAGTGTGTAGAAAAGTAAAGAAATAATATTTAAGAAAGTGACTGTACACTGTGCAGTAAATAGAATACAGATACAAGAGCGCAATTAAAGACGACAGATAACTGCGTTGAATAATGTTCAGTGTTGTCTTATTAGTCTAAACAGCAACAATGTTTATATGCTTACTTAGTTTACTTAATGAGCCAAGACTGCAGGCTT
Organism: Euclidia mi; assembly: GCA_944739405.2. Taxonomy (NCBI): domain Eukaryota; kingdom Metazoa; phylum Arthropoda; class Insecta; order Lepidoptera; family Erebidae; genus Euclidia; species Euclidia mi. The sequence continues at coordinate 25,987,564 of OX123189.2, read as the reverse complement.
TAAGCGTGCTCCTTATTTCTTGGCAAGAACAAGACCACATGCATAAATCAGCTTTCCACGTTCCTTGGCTTTTGACCACTAGTGGAAAACAGTGGCTACGAAACGGAACATGACGATAAATTACATAAGTTTAGTACATAAATACATACATACATAGACTCACGCCTGTTTCCCGGAGAGGCAGGCAGAGACTACGGAACGCCATTGGCAACGATCCTGACATACCTCTCTTGCTTAATTCACTCTCATGCATGCTCTTCTGTTAAGGGTACTTCTGACCTCCTCCTTTTTTAGGATGTCTCCAATTTGGTCAGAGAACGTACGCCTAGGTCTTCCCCTTCGTCCTGTCCCATTCACACTTGCCTTATATATCTTCTTTGTCAGTCTATCGTTATCCATCCTCTACATGTGCCCAAACCATCACATAAGTTTAGTGTGTATTTAAAACTAAAATTATTGCAACTGGGGTGAAAGATTTTTCGTGACACAAATAGTTTAGCACGCGGCGAAACGTCGGAGCAAATAAATTATTATTTTCTTTCAAATCATTACGTAAAGGAGATCTTTTGCGTTAATATTAGCAAGCCGCAGAGATTCGTATAATATAAACCGATAAAATAACAATACAACATTTGTAATAATATAAAGAATAAAAAATAATACAATTTATCTACGGCTCAAGAATATGTGACATCAAATAAAAAAATAATAAACACGCAATAATAAAATCTGGATCTGTGCCTAACATAAAAAACACTACAATACAAATACAAAAAAGAAATCCTCCTGAAATAGCGTGATGGAAAATCCTTGTCATAAATATGGACGGATCGACACTTCATATTATATTAGTTGAACAGAGAAGCAGTCTCGCATTATTTAAATACGCAGACCTACAAGACGCTGGCTACGCGTAAATAATTCCAATATCGAGAGCGCGACTCGAATAAATAATCGATTCGAATCGATCCGCAGTGGTAGTGTTTTAGATCGCTTCTTTTTTTGTGAAGTCAAATGTTTTAAATAGAAGTACGCTTTATTTATTCGTGTGACTATTTCTATGGTCTTTATTTTCAAGAGATTATTTTCTGTCATATGTCGAGGGCATCGAACCACCATGCTTCAAATCCGTTAGATTGCAGTGCGCAGTGCAATATTGACAGTTGGAAATTAGTTGTTTTAAATAACTATTTTAATTTGAAGTTAACACACCCCTATGATGAAGCCAAAATCTAGATCTATCCAAAGCATGGCATACTTTAACTTTTTTAGAATGAGAATAATCAGTTGGTATCAAAACTATCTCATCTGTAAATAAAGAAATAAATATGTAAGTATCTTACGGGATTGCCATTAATAGTCGCATACTCCTAATTGAGCTATTACACCATTGGTAATTTATTTTGTTACTGTTGGCTTGTCGCAATAAACAACAGAGTCAAAGCCACCCCGCCGCCTAGTTAACAAACCTCTACAAAGCAAAGTACACAGCATTATGGTAATATTCGCGGAACGTATCGTTGCTATTCGGCAGCAGACAATTATCCACTGATTGCCGCGGTAGATAATTGTCGCGGCGACGCACTGTGGACGCGACATACGTTGAAATTGAAATGTCGCGTTGAGAGGAAAACGTTTGCCTCGATTGACAACTAATTACTAGTAATTCTGGTATTGTAATTGTGTACTGTTCTGCTGATTTTCGAGGGCCTCATTATGGTCTAGAAGCAATCAGGAGTATGAAATGGAAATGTTACAAACAATAATAACATGCAGGTAAATAAGTACAGCCGAAAGCTTACGTATGTATTTTGTTGCAAGACCATGGTAAGGTATGTGGTTGCTGTTATGACCCTGGTGTACCTCGCCATTTATTACTTGGGGTCTATTTCTATACAGCTGATGCATACAGTTTTATCATCATCATATCTGCCGATAGAGGTCCATTGCTGGACATAGGCCTACTCGAGGCTCGCGCAGCTATTGAGATCACCACACTATCCATAAAGCCTAATTTTCGTAAACAATATAAATACTTTTACACCGATACTAAATGTCATGTTATCTATAACAGCACCCCAGATAAAATGTACTTCAAAACACTTTACACGCAAACTCGTACAAATACAAGTACTAACAGAAAAACCAGGCAAAGTTTTGATATCTGTTTATGCCTACAATGGTTACAATGTATTCTGGCATGGCCCCTCCACTCTATTTACGATAACACTTTCGCCGTCCATGCTTTACGGCTGAAGTATTGTCTTTCATTATCTTATCTCACACACGCCTACATAAAATACAGAATTTCTTACGAAGAATGATTTGCTGTGTGTAGCAACAGTTTACAAAATTACACTTTTTCTACAAGATTAGAGGGATAAATATACAGAGAATTGTCTCTTGCCACATGTTGACAGCATCACAAGTATTTGCCTTTCTTCAGGAATACATGTGATCATTCCCAATGATACAATGTTCCTGCCAGCAAATACAGAAGCATGTGAGTGCTTGAGCCTTACAAAGTAATACTTACAGCGAGTAAGCATTTACTTGACGGGTTCTACATTCATGTTGTACCTAAGAGTCGTGGTTCTTGAAGTTTGGTTCCTGAAAGAGCGCGCGACATCGAAGTGGCTCCCTATTATGTTACAAGTAAATGTGTACTCAACATTCAACTGACATATATCGCAGCAAGAAGGATTGACTTAAAAGAGTGTGGTATTTCCAGAAATAAGTTCAAAATAACGCATTGCATAAACGAATACAAGAACGTCATATTTGTATAAGAAACCCTTCCTAACACAAACACTAGCAACAGCTACAGTGACGTACACGGTGACGGAATGTGAGCTAAACTCAATTACTTTTTCATTAAGGCTTCCATGTAGGAAATACACACGTAATGGCCTATTAATGGCTTTCGAACGAACGTGAAAAAGCGAAAACACTACGTACTATGTGTGTGTTTTGATGACTATCTGTGTCGGCTTTTTATTTAGGCTGTACATAAACAGAGAGCTTTAAGCTTATTCAGTACTAGTCTTTGCTTGGAAAGCAATTGATTTTTCATAGAGCTGCAGTATTTAACATGCATTTGGCACTTGATATTGTAAATGTTCCAATGTAACGTTTACAGCTGAAGAAAGGTGTGGAATGTGTAACAAAAATTGTAAATGCTTACTTATATGCGTTTACCTACTTGATTTTGAAAATGTTCTAATGTACCTAATCTTTTTTCCATAAAACTGAAGAAAATCAATAAAATGTCCTAGGTTTTAATAGTAGACTTGTCTGATGTCTGAATTGTTTTGATTTAAATAAATTTAATATTCATTCCTGTAATATTCTGAAGATGTTTGCTCGATACGGAATATGCAGCTCAATGTAAACAAGACCAACTCGACCAATTAACCAATCGGGCGAACAAATTAAACAAAAACCACATTGTTTGTAATAATATCTAGTGGCAGAATGTTAGCGTCATTGCTACAAATTTGTTACATTGTAGCAAATATTAAGGCATATCTAGAGGTAGCTTTAACTTGGCAGATCTTTTCGACAATTGAAACTTGTGGAGTACTTTTTGTTAGTTTGTTTGTATAAACATTTTCTTTAGGGAAACGATTGATTTTATGTTTGTAAGTACGGTTATGGCGTTTTGTTTATGATTTTCAACGTACATTGTGAGGACTATTCAATTTTGGAAGCTGTGCGGCAGCAACAAAAATTTTAAGTTTTGTCCACGGAACAAAAAACGTCTATTGAAATTTGTTGCGCATAGTTTTTTAGGTTTACGGCTGTGCAGCTATCCAGTGTTCTGCGCGTATTATTCCAGACTCGAAAGCTATACAAGGAACGTATTCGTTCAGACAAAATACATTTAAATCAATTATTATCCGCGTTTATCGATTAGTTTCACAACATATATTTGCTGCCAGATCCTCAAAATAAGTAACAGCACAATAACCAGTGCAGTTAACGTCACTCTCCTTCGTCAAGGATCGTTGCAATTTCACTTGGTATTTCGCCTACTATTGGAATTATACCTCTTGCTCGGCGAGCGCAGCGAAATATAAAATACAATGTAAGAACAATACAGGAGCTAATTCGACGTCATAACGTTTCAATCTGCCGGCACATTTCCTAAATATTCCTGCGACGACGTGAATTTATACTAGACAAAGTGTAAGAGAGTGTTATTGAGGTGGTCGTGTGAGACCGACAGCTGCGCTTGAACGATTTCATATTAAAATGTGAAGGCGTCATTTCGTAATAATGTTTGGTAATTTTTCTGAATATTGTTCTTGCGATGCTTTAAGGTTGATAATGCTGCAAATTAGACGAATTACAAATAATGCTTACTATATTAGTTATAACCGTATCTAGTAGCACCTGTAAGTACATATATCAAATAGTGTCATTCATAGTCATTGAAATATCATAGTGACTCCATCAGTCACGGGAACTTCATTAGTATGACGGCGGGTCCTCATGTCTGTCACCAGAGTAATGGTTGTCTGCCATTTTGTGTGGCCGCAGGCGCTGAAATAATAATTCGATACGGTAGTTAATACGCCTGTTTATTGATTTTAAGCAAAAGTCAAACTTATACACGATTTATTATCCCGATGTAAATGGATAGTCAACGCGGTGATCCCCTAGAATGGCGTGACTACCGTTCCCTTCGCCGCTTCGTTCCAAAGTGCCTCAACGGTCCGTCCTCACACTTTATGTCATAACGGTCCTGACCTGTCAACCGTCTGTGTTGCCAACTTAAAAAAATAATAACACACTATTACGTGTTAGTCACGCCATCTAGAATTTCACCCAGGTACTAAACCTGACGTTTCCTCACTAACAATAAAATTAACCAAATCAACTTCCGTAAACGTATTTTATCTATCCAACTGACACCTTGCTCCGACAAGTATAATTAATATAGCCATAGCCTGGAATGGCCGGCCTTGCGTGTCGGCCCCCGTCTATCTCAGCTATAGATGTTCAAAACTTTTACGGTTAATTTCTAAAGTACTCTTCTAAGCGACCTCGTCTATCACCTTCTTAAGGTTTACAACGAATCTGCAAATCACGCTCCGCTAACCATTGTAGCACAAGCGCAGCAACATAAAATCACATCCTTTTCGTATTACACGATCATAGCTTTGGCTATAAGAGTTCGTTTGAAGAATCCACTTTGTATTCTTACACAAATAATAAAAGAACAGATTTACAACACAATGAGACATCAGTTAAATACCCTCAAAGACTCGCTATCGCCACTGAGATATCTTTTGTGTCGACATGTTTTCACGTTTTACTCGGGGTCGTGTGATATGCAAACAATACAGTGCACACAGCAACGATTCCTCCTTTTTACCCGACTGCGCGACGCAAAGGAGGGTTATGTGTTTATCAGTCTATGTATGTTTGTTTCTATGTGGCGTTCTAGAGACCAAATGCGTAGGCCGATTTTGATGATTCTTACGTCAATCGTTTTTTTTTTAGAATAGAATAGAATTTTATTTGTTTAACATGTAGGTACATAATTATAAAGATGGAACAAGGTAACAACAGAGGCAGATACATTTTGTCATATTGTGACATGCAAATATTGGTAGACCTAATTTTATTAATACATAGAATCATCATTCATCAATTTTATTATTCGCAAATATTATTTTTATGTATAATCCATTATTTGTGTATCTACAGTAATATTTAGTTATGTAATAAATTATGTTCTAATTGTTATTTAGGTATTCAGCTAATGAGTAGAAGGACTTATCTAGTAACCACTTTTTTAAGAATATACAAAATCTACTTAAAGTCATATTTTTCAAGTCATTTGGTAAAGCATTAAAAATACGCCCACACATTATTATGCTACTCTTTACATACATTGTAGTTCTTGGCACTTTTAGAAATACAATTCTGTCAGGGTGCCGAGTATTTCGCATATAAACATCTTTTGCCGTTTTAAATAGTGTAGGGTGCTGTTTGACAAATTTGGATGCTTCTAAGATGTACATACACGGCAGAGTGAGGATTTTTTACTGCCTAAATAATGGTCCGCAGGACTCCCATGGAGGTATACCTTTAATAGCACGAACACATTTTTTCTGTGCTATAAATGCCCTCTGAACGTCTGCAGAGTTACCCCATAAGACAATACCGTAGTTTATTACCGAAGATACATAGCCGTGGTATGCTGCTAATACAGTTTGTTCAGTAGAGGTCTTACGTAATTTGTAGATAACATAGACAAATCTGTTCATTTTATTGCACACATCTTCTATATGAAGTTTCCAATTCAAATGCTCGTCCAAGGTAAACCCTAAAAATTTTGTATGCGTAGCAATGTGAATTTCCTGATTATTATAATTAACCTTTATATTTTTATGGGGTCTACCGTATGTGCTAAATTGAATAAATTTTGTCTTATTTATATTTACTTGTATCTACAAGTAAATATAAAATGGTTGAAAGATTGTTATCTGTCAACCGTTTTATTTTATGTCAATGGAAAATGTATTTATGTCATATTTTTGTCACATGTCATTATAAGAGAGAAGTCATCTGCGAACATAATACATGAATACGAGGTAATGTCAGGTAAATCATTAATGTATAATAAGAATAATAAAAGTCCGAGAACACTGCCCTGAGGTACAGATACTTTGTTTCCTACAAAAGATGATTTATAAGTTTGTAATTCTTTCTTTTATTGTTTATGGTTTGAATTGCTACAGATTGCGTTCTGTTTTTTAAATAGTTTTCAACCCAACTTAATGCTGGACCTCTGATTCCATATCTGTCAAGTTTTTCTAGTAGGATATCATGGGACACCAGGTCAAATGCCCTAGACATGTCAAAAAAGACAACAACGACTGTTTTATTATCATCAATATTGTCAATAATTTTAGTTATAAGATCGTAGCACGCTAATGTCGTTTTTGAAATCCGTATTGTTCCTTTTTCAATAAACTATGGTTCTGGATAAAATTAGTAAGGCGTTTGTGCATTGCGGATTCAAAATTTTTTGAAATAACAGGTATCAGAGCTATCGGCCTATAGTTTTCTATACTAGTTATATCCCCTTTTTTGAATAATGGTTTTATAACGGAAAGCTTAAGTGGCTTCGGAAAGCAATCATTACTAAACGAAGAATTGACCAAATATGTCAATACAGGGGCAATTTCTTTGGCGCAGTATTTAAGGACTTTGGCATTAATTTCGTCATAGCCGAACTCGTGTTTTTAATGGACATAATAATGGAATAAATTTCATTACATGTTAATGGTTTTAAAAATATGCTATTACTTATATTACATTTGCAAGTGTTTTGTATAGTGGGGATAAAATGTGAATTAGTAAAAAGCTTATTAAATGCATTTGCTATTGATTTTGGATCATTTAGTAATATACCATCTTTGTTGACAAATTTAAATTAAAATACCATCTTTGTTGAAAATGACGTCATATAGCCTTGTGTGACGGAGGTATCATAGCTTGCAATCAGGACGCTTCTAGGAATACCGCATGTGCTAAATTATAATTAATAAAGCAGAAGTCATCTTTGATACTTTTTATTAAAATGCAGGCTACGCCTGCACTTTTTTATTATTTAACGATTTTTTCTCGATCCCGTGCACCCCTACGGTTCCCAAGGAATGGTTCCTTCATGTCTGTCAGTAAGTCAGTGACGCAAGATTTTTTATATATACAGATTACCTAAGTCCCCTTTTATTCCTGTCTGTCTGTATGATCGCGATCAACTCTAAAGCTGCTGAACTGAGTGTTGAATAGATTTCTTAATAGATAGAGTGATTCCTGAAGAACGTTTAGGTGTATAATTCTCGCGCGCGGAGCTGCAGGCAAAATCTAGTAAAATCATAATTCCCAGTATTACTTAATTTTTTTTTACATAAAATGAAATAGGCTCACGTATTAAAAAAACGTTTCATAATAACAAAAACACGAGAATCGCAACAACAGAATGTAGGCAACGGCTGATAGATCGCGGCAACATTGTTGCCAAAGAATCGCGTGCGGCTCCCGTATTTATCACCCAGGTAAGGAGCGACTGCCTTAAATCATTGCGGCGGCGGCGCTGCAAATACGGTACTATACCGAAAACAGTACCGTTTGTTGTTTAGGGGGACCTTATAAATGTGTTATATCGAGTAAAGTATATACCGTGACTTGACTTGCCGTACTTATTCGTAATATCGGCAAAGTTAAGCAATGTTCATAGGAGGCACCATTTGAATGGGTGATTGATACTAAAATGAAAATGATATTTATCTAAGTATTTGTAACAATGTGGTCATTGTTGTGGTTTTTGCATCATTGCGGTACCGTGTTTCGGCAGACACTTAACGCTGTGCTCCCAGCCTCCCGGGTCTAGTCCCAGGATGGGAATCGTTAGGACATGTCGGAGGCCTTCGAGCGGCCTGTTAAACCAGATTAACCAATAATGATGTCAGATACCAGAACTGGCAACACAGACATACAAAAAGAAAATGAATTAAAGAAGTAGATTGCAGATCAATTACGTTGGAATATGGTTTCTTTTCTTGAGTAACAAGTTCTCTGCTAAGTAGGTCTAACGAAGTGGAAGTTTGTGACTGCATGCTAATCGATACCGGATATCTACTTCACACAAATGACACCTAAATCGCATTATAATAGTAATAATGGACTTCTGAGTCAGCGGTCAGTGCTTGGTCCCTCGTCTCTCGACAAAAACTGGCAGTAATACAACACACTGCTAAAGGAAATAACTTCAAAGGCAGACTATCTCAGCAAGAATATTTAAAACATTTTTAATACATACATAGACTCACGCCTGTTTCCCGGAGGGGTAGGCAGAGACTACGGAACGCCATTTGCAACTATCCTGACATATCTCTCTTGCTTCATTCACTCCCATCAGATTCCTCATGCATGCTCTTCTGTTCAGGGTACTTCTCACCTGTCCTGTTTTAGGATGTCTCCAATCTGGTCAGAGAACGTCCACCTAGGTTTTCCCCTTCGTCCTGTCCCTTCCACACTTGCCTTATATATCTGCTTGGTCAGTCTTTCAACATCCATCCTCTCCACGTGCCCAAACCATCTTAGCATACCTTTCTCGATTCTTGTCACTACATATTCTTTTACCCCACAACACTCTCTTATCACACAATTATTTACTCTGTCAGTCAGAGAAACACCACACATACTTCTCAGTGCTCTCATTTCTACAGCATTTATTCTACTTTCATGACTCCTCTGCCATACCCAACTATCACTACGATACATAAGAGTAGGTACTAACACCCCTCTATGCACAGCCAAACGTGCCTTTTTGGACACGTTTTGGTTATTCATAAACGCCTTCAGAGCTCCTTTCACTCTATTACCTGCATTAACTCTTCTTTCAATATCTTCTACATTCTTACCATCTCTTGTAAACAGTGTACCTAAATATACAAACTCATTCACTTGCTCCACTCGCTCTCCATCGATCATAACATTACAAGCCGTAACGCATTCCTCCTTTTCAAAAACCATAACTTTCGTTTTACTTACATTCACTTTCATTCCTTTCCTATCTAACGCACCATGCATGATTGTTAACATCTCCTGCAATTCCTCCGCTGAAAACGCAAGTATAACCTGATCATCAGCATAAAGGAGGCATTTGACAAGTAACTCATTCATCCTTAATCCACAATCACTATGTTTCAAATCTTGCAAACAACTGTCCTCACCACTTTATCATAAGCCTTTTCCAAATCCATGAATGCGCAGTAGACCTTTCGACCTTTGGCCAAAAATTTCTCGACTATGCATTACAAGGAAAATACTTTATCCGTACACCCCATACCCTTTCGGAATCCCGCTTGTACATCCCATATTTTCTTGTCGGTTACTTTCATAACTCTTTCAATCTTCGCATATAATTTGCCAACAATGCTGAGAAGGTGCCTCTATAGTTATTGCAGTCTTGTTGCGAGCCTTTTCCTTTATAAAGAGGCACAACTACTGCTGTGGCCCAGTCATCAGGTACTCGGCCGGTGCTCCAGCACAAGTTAAATAAACGCTGCAGCTGACTAACTATGATGCCCTGTCCAGCATTCAGCATTTCGACTGTAATCCTATCATACCCCATAAACATTTTTAATATGGCTGTAATTAAGAGTAGCGATGAAACCAATCTGTTTTTGATTGGTGTGCTACTTAGTATAAAAAAGTTCAGGTTCATTTAATAAACTCATTAAAAACAGTAAATTAAGAACTGGCTTTTGATGGCTTACAATTATAATCAAATGAGGAACAGATCGCTCATGGCGGGGTCTCTAATGGGCAGCCGATTACACAAATCGACATTTTAAGCAAATTTACAAATGTACTATACAATATTATTTTTATATGCGGTTGCGATCATACTGCAGTCGTGCTGAAAGGCCTATTTATTCTATCAAATCTATACTAGCAAGCGAAAAATTAGTTCCAAGACGGGAGTATTGGGTGGAACTGGGATAACGCTAGGACGATGATGATGATAATGATGATATAATAAGTCATATAATATCCATTTATCTATCCATTTATTGGATAAATATGTCTGTATTTCTGTCGGAGTGTACCTGTTCACTCGTCATATGAATTGTCTTTGTCGCGATTTACTCGCACTTAGCAGAGCTTAGCAGTTGTTAAACAGAGCTCGCAATCATAACGGCGTCTATACCGTTCCAATTAGATCCCTTCGAGCCTCCTGTCTAATGCTGTAAACGTGACTGCTATCATTCTATTCGATTACACGATGTGGTAGTTTAATGAACGTATAGTTTTACTCGCAAGGATTAATTAGAGGTGGGTTATGGTTGTTTCGTCGCACTTATGTTCAAACTGTAGATACTTATCCATGGTTTCATGTTGCTACTATGAATTGGCCTTATAAACAGGACAAATTATTTCTAAGGGAACATCACAAACAGTAAAAATGTAGTGTCCGATAGTATCCAGACTAAAACAATTATTTTTGTAGGCCTTTATATTTATTCTGTCACTTCAATATATGCTGCGCTATTCGCTATAACTGTAGAAAAATACAAAACATAGTGCAATAAAAATGTAAAAATAACAACCAATGACCCATAGATATGCATATAAGTAACTACATTATATGAAATAAAAATATGCTGTAAATTGAGTTACGAAATGAACATGGTTATAAGTCGATTTTGTACTACTGCGGGACAGTGGTCCTGCAGTAGTAAAAATTCGACAGTTAGTTAAGTTAACATAATTTTGTATTTAACAAGGATATGCGGTCGGAAGCAACATGCGTGTGATGCTAAAACATTTCATCCTGCGGTGGCTACACAAAACGAGAAGCTCATCCACACACATCAAATTGTTCAAGTAGCTCTTACTGATTAAACGACTGTACCAGTAGCGTTTGGCACTGCGTTTGTACCACACTTTGTAACCTTTGATTGAAAATCTATACCAACATAATCTTTTAAGACACAGGATTCACTGAAAGCGCAATGGATGCCTTAAAAATAAATTTAATGATTTATTGTACATTAATATACAATATTTATTCCTTTCACAGCGAGTTAAAGCAAACGAATGACGCGAATCGTACTCTTAAATATGGTCTTTTATTACTTTGTACTGTTCCTACGGGATATATACCACGTACCTTTGTTTTGAGTAACCGATATTTCGGCACTGTTGCAAGCGCCATGTTCACGGATGTACTGAAGTATTGTGGGTGGATGAAAGTTATAAACAAGTGAACCGGTCTACCCGCTTCCTTACTCGTTTATTGCGCGCACAACCACTATCACCGTTTTCACTCTCGCACTGTACTCGATCGCAACACACTGTACTCTAGTGAGTACAGTGTGTCGCGATCGAGTACAGTACATAAACCAGAAAAACTTAAATCACGAGCTGACGTAGTCGTCAGCTCGTGATTTAAGTTTTTCCGGTTTATGGAACCCGTAGGAACAGTACAAAGTAATTATAGTGACCACGAAAGTTTAAATTCCTATATGGTCTTTTATGTACGGCAAATACAAGGAATAAAAAGAAATATTTTGTTAGTAAAGTGATTCAAGTGGACACTTCATTACTGTATTCTGGTTTGATCCTCAATAATTTACATAATCCACAAGCTCTTGTGCCGAATCTAGGTGGCTTTCTGTACTTTGTTTTATAGGTAGTAGAGCCTTGCTGATTTTAGCATAAATAGGTCGGTTGGAATGGGAAGTACTACCCTCTCACAAAATATCCACGTAGAGCTACAGTATCTACGCTGTTGCGTGCCGTTTGGTTAGAGAGAAGACCGGAGGCTCCATTCCCTTTTTCTCTTTCGCTCATCCTGAAACTCCTCTTATTCCTTTGCTCATTCCGAGGCTGGTAACACACTTGTGACGCGCCTGGTGATGCAAGCGTTCAGCACGGCGGTTATCGCTTATCATCAGGCTATCCATTATTATGCTCGTTTGTCGCCTATATCATAAAAAAGAAGGAAAATATCAACTATGTGATAATTCGGTACTAAGATAAGCTGGATTTAAGGCGCGTAAGCGTTCAAAAGAAAAATGAATACGTTGAGTTTAGTAATATATAAGCCTCTTTATTCATTTTGTGTCAGTAAGCGACAGACTCGGCAAGAAAATAAAATGAGTAAATTGTGTTGAGAAAGCAAGCACTAACATACTGATAAATGCATAGGATCTAGCTAAGTCACGTGTTTTACTATTATTATAACCAGACTTCTATGAAAATATTTAATCATTTATGGTTTCCCAATTAGATACATTGATTAAAATTCAATCTGAGTATAAAACGAAAAAAATGTACAAGCATATGAATTTAGTAGAAGACGCATATTTTTTCCCTACTTTAGTATGGTGAAAACAGAAAATGCCTTTAATTTATCACGATGTGTTATACAGCAGCTGTGCCCATGACTAACATCCCATGACCACGGCTGGTGCAATCCATGCAATTTCTACCTTCATTTTTAAATAATTAAGCTTATTAAATGGTTGAAGCGTACTTTGGTCGTAAATTGGATATAAAAGGAAGTTATAGATATATATGTAAAGCATAGGGTAACAATCATTTCCCCGCTGTGGGATCTCCACCTTGTCGTGGTGGGGGGCTCAGTAACCGTGGCTTCGACGGGCGAGCGGTGAAGCTAAGAGAGATCCCGGGAGCGGACGCTCCGCGTGGGCTTGGAGGGGCCTGCGTGGGATGCGTCCAAAAGTGCAGGTGCGGGGGACAGTTCTGTCTGTCCCTCGCAGTCGGGCGCGATCGCAGGAGGAGAGACGTGTCGGTGTTGCGTTGCCGCGCACCCTATCTCCCGCGGCCAAATGTGGGCGCCCCATTGTTGCGTCGCGGTGGGGCCGCAGAGGAAGAGGAGATGCGGTGTTGCCAGGTTGTCGTCCTCCCTATCCTCTGCGGCCGCTGGGTGTTTTGGCAGCGGAGCCCAACACCTTCACCCGTCACAGAGGGGGTTTTCGGAGCCCGCCTGACCATCTGGCGGGCCAATACCTGTCGGGGGGTAGCGATGAATGCTCCGGCGATACCCGACCCTCCGACACACGGGTACATGAGGAACACGGATTGGTTTATGGCCAGTAAGAGTCTGACAGACCCCCTTCGCGCTTCCCCCAGGGCGGTGGGACTCCATGAGGATTTACCAATCCGACACAAAAAAAAACGGGTTACAATCATTTCCCCGCTGTGGGATCTCCACCTTGTCGTGGTGGGGGGGCTCAATAACCGTGGCTTGGACTCCAGCAGTTTGGCAGTCGCAGGGCTCCTATTTTTAGGTGCAGGGTCAAAAGAAAACTTAACATAACCTATTCAAATGGTTCTCCTAGTTAATCGAACTGATTAAAATAAAACTTTACAAGCAAGCACTTCACTTATTTTATTATTACCTTATCCAAGAGTACTAAGATGTTATATAAAGTAGGCAGTTAATGTGATTAATTTGGTGTCAATTTACTTTGTCCAAATTGAGTTGATATTATTTATAATGGCTAGATAGTATAAATAATATCTGGATTTATTACTTTGGCTGTAACATATACATAGTTACCTCGCAGCTTGTGATCACTTAACGTTGGCGCTATCTTAAACTACCAAATGGGGCAGTCACCTGATGAGGAATCTGACTAATTTTTACTGGCCAATTATTAATAGTAATGATTATATAAGAGGTTGGTTGAAATGTTTAACGTATTATATACTACCTACTATATAACACTAATAACAATACACTTTTTGTGCTCCACAAATTGTTGTTTCGAGTCGAGGTGATTGATATTTGTGTCCATTAATTGAATGTTTGAAAAGAACCATGTGACATCATCGTTACGTCATTTTCTGCAGCACAATCATTTTCCTTTACTTGAAATGTCTTTAAAGCACCTAATTATGACACAGTCATATTGAAGGCCACAAAGAATACACTATTTGAGTGTTATATTAAGTTAAAGACATTGTAGACCTCTACAAATTGTGAACGTACAAAATGTTAGACTTTTATAAGCCTGTGTAGGCTGACGGAAAACGCCCACATTTTTCTTCGGCTTCATCATAATTTGGTATCGTATAATAATACTACGGTTTTAACTCTATAAATATACTTAAATAAATATCAGCAGAGCCACACAATTTTCTTGATTCGATTTAATTCGCTTAAAACACACAAGCAACAAAGTCTTGAGCGTGTTTATCTCTAACAGTGTATAATAATATTATTTTTGGTTTTTATAATTGTATATGTTGTCAATTTATACTGAAAAGTGTATAAAAAGACCGGAGCTAAACGTTCTACTTTGTAGAACTAAATTTGTATCCCATTTGAGCGTTAAATATGGCAATATCTGCACCGAACATACTCCTAAAACAATCTGTTTTAGCGTCTAGCGCCGATAAATTCTCCTAATTGTTATGAAGCCAATTAGCCCCAATCGGTATAATCCAGAAAATTAACAAACAGACAACGGCATATTATTTCAAAGCCATTCTGGGTGGCAATCTGGCAGACTATCTGGCAGGCAACGGCGCGAGGTACTCTAAAACATTGAACGATCAACTAAATGGCTCTCAGAACATTGATGGTAGCAAGTAATTTCTTCATTCAAGTGAATTGTGTTTATACTTCGCTATTGGAGTGGCTAGACTACTAAGTTTGTGTAGAATTTCCATGAAAAATGTGCAGCTTGCTGCTTTCTTTTCCAATATTTGTTGAGGTAAGCAATTTCGAGAGTAGTCTGCAGTTTCATCTATACTAGTATAATAATAAATGTAGTAGAACTAGTAGTACTCTAGTAGATTCCCTTTATTTATGAAAATATATAATATCATTTTTACTGAATGGAATATGCATAGTTTTGATACCGGACTCTGGCTTAACACTTTTCAGTAGTAGAATGAACTATGAACACATAAAGCGTGCGACGAGATTGTATAACAGACATGAATCTATGTACGCAAAGTATAAGTGCACAGAATGGTCTGCTATTATCTCAACTCTTGCTTTTACCCCCTATTCACTTACTTACTTTAAATTTATGTTCATTGTAGAACCCGTGTTTGAACCTAAAGCTATCTTTCTTGATAAACAAAGTCACCATACTGTAAATACCTTCTAGAAGTGTATTTCAACGCTGTCAGGAATATGATATCATGAGTGATATAATATCAGCTACTCGTACATACTATACACAATTAATTGTTTATATCAAGTTTGATTATTTCTGGAGAAGGAATTTTTTTATAAAAGTTAATCAACATTGTATATTGCAAGGAAATTTCCAAAAAGAGCGAACCACGGTATTATCACAGTTGCTATAAAACCCACGATCACCAGATAGGTACGTACCACTCGATACCTTAACAGTTTTCGAGTACCTGTTTTCATCTATGACGCTGTCAACTTGTTATCACGATGGGTTTGTGAAGTAATAGTCCAACCAAAGTAAACCTTGGAAATGCCAATCCATCAAGAAGTAATTCATTTCCTTTCTCCTGTCTTATTATATATCCAAGATCAACTATCAAAGTAAAAATATGCATAACCTTTTACGTTGAATAGAAATGACAAAAAATGCAAGAAGTTACTTTCCGTGACTAATCATAAACTATGTTTTATGAGTCAAGTTACAAGACATAAAATTTTATTTAGTGAGTATCAGTGATATCGGGCTCATAAAAATGATTTATTAAGTCAAGCGGCTCATAAAATCGGGACACAATGAGCTACCTGTAAACTGTATTTAATAGAAGATGTTTCATGGTTATTTATCTTGTGTCTACCCTCTGTAACTTACAATCACGGTGTATTAGGTGGCTGGCGATAATGGTACGACGAGATGAGATGTTTTGATGAGAAAGGAGATAGTGTGAACCTGAAAATATATTTTTTTGTCATTGCAAAGTATCTACAAAGTTTGTCCAAATTACAAACAATTAAAATTTTTACTCTCAGAAAGTTGTAAAACAGGTATAAAATCTATTTATAAATACCTAGGATTGTGTCTCTGAGCCCGAAATAAATATTAATTTCGTGCGTGTCTGCATGTTTGAATTTTTGTACTGACTGTGTTTAGCAGAAGATGCCGACTACAACAGAGTTACCATCTGCTACAATAGAGCGGTTTCAGATTAGCGATTTATACGCGCGTAAAAAGCTCGTTTTTAGAAGCGCATGTAGGCGCGTATAGGCGCGCCTTTTGGCACACGCGCAACTTGTACGAGCGTTGACGCGCTTCTAAGCTCGTATTACTACGAGCCGTCAGAATCCATGTAGACACTGACAAGACGTCACTACCGTTTTGAGCGAACACGCCCGTATACGTGAGTTTGGTTTTTTGAAGCGCGTAATATAGCGCGCGTGTAAGCGCGTATGCTGAAACGACCGTATACGCGCAGAAAAATACGCTAATCTGAAACCGCCCTTACATGCATACATCACTAATCCGCACCACCGGCGTAGCAAACCTACTACACCGTAGCTTTTTAGCGGTTACGGCGTAGAACAGCTTAAACAACTACCAACGCTTGCAGTATTTGTTCTTTTTTACAAAATTGTGTGCTTTGGAGTTTGCACTTTAATTGCGCGGACTGAATTATTCGGATTCTAAGGATGGTGTTATTTTTTACGGCATCATTTCAACTTTATTAAATTGTCATTTGCTACAATATAGTTTTATTGCTTATCAAAATGGTCATCCCTATTTTAACGAATATTTTTTGTACTAAGAGGCAAGTCTATTATTATTAAACACGCGTATACAAAATACGCTATTAGAATCTGTTCACCGTTTTATCGTTTATTTACCTCCAGGATTTCTATAGCCAGCAGATTTGTAAAAAAAAAAAAATTTATATTATCATTTAATTTTTCGAGGACTTTGGTCTAAAGGAAACACTATACTCACGCACTACTTTCAATTTTGCGATATAACATTTTTATACAACAAAGAATGGAGCCGGTGGAATTAAAGAGGGCGTTCCGCGTAGAATATTTGCAAATATATAGCATTTACATTTATTCGGGAATACATAATATGAACCGAGAGATAGAAACAGCTCTGCTTCCAGTACTTTCGTTTGTTTGTTCGTGAACTGAAAATTATTCGAAGAAAAGATAGCAAAAGATAATTGTTATTTGATTTCCTTTGAAAAAGTAAATTCCAAAGGGAATCACATGACAGTTATTTTTCTACATGGAAAAACCTATTTCGGGTAATGATTGAAATAAAAATTTCTGCGACTTGGATTTACTGGTCAGAGTCATGCTGGATTCAAATAAATATATTACATTCTATAATGTAAAGTGTACTGACCGGATTCTGACAGTAATTATCTAATCTATAGATACATACATACATCTGACTTATTATGGCCTTGCTCCTAAGGCCTAAATAGCCTTGCTCCAAAAGTATTTAAAAATTTGTGAAAAACGGATAAAAGTGATAATGATGCAGGTCTACCATATGCTCTCGCTTATCAGACATGACTATAGAGTGACGTTATAATATTTGGGCGCAATTAACGAAAATATATTGACGAAGAATTTTGCTTTTTGTCTTTCGGTATATTACTATAGGAAAAGAGAAAAAGAGTTTTAGTGAATGAGTATTGGTTAACTGTGAGATAAACTGTTTGTATTAGAAATAAGGTATGTGCCCCTTAAAACAGAAATTATATGTCTGCACAGTAAGTAAAAATATTAATATCTGCAGAGGGGGCTATAAATGGAAATTCTTGGTCTCCTTCAGAGAAAATTACACATAACTTTGCGGAACTCTCAGATTTTCGTCAAATCAACTTGTTTGGGATTAAGAACTCTGTTGGGTTTGTAACTAGTTGCATGCTTTAGCTTACTCAGCTAGTTTTTAGTCCATCCAGCTAACTGAACTTATGTTGTTCGGACAACACATGAAAGACATATTCTCATATAGATAGTTCAGCAAATATAACAAAACAAGGAAATCCACGTGACAAAACTAGTCCACCAAAAAGCGTAGACAAAGGAATATATTTTTGTATTAAGCATACCAACCTGCTATATTTTGTTAATAACGCCACGAGATCTTTGAAGAGGCTCGTGGTTGCCTACCAAATTTTAGTCTTATTACCATATAGATTAGGTTTATAATTCAATGTTTTTGGCTTGGATAAAATTCTAAGTGAGTACATATATACGTTTTATTGTCCTCCTCAAGAGTGCTCGACTTATGATTGAGTTTTTGTATAACATTGTTACAGAATAACGGTTAATACGTTGTTTTGATAGTATCTTCTGGTTTAATTTCAACGTTGTTTTGATGCTGTTGGCATGATAACTGCGGTTTATCAATTTCATGCCAAATCTGTCCATTACAGTGTCAATATAGTTAGGAAATTCTGTGGAAAATATTGGAATGGTAAGCGTTATGGAACTAAAACGTGCAAGTACTATGACATTATATTATACTCTCTTTCTTGAGAGGGGTCCTTACTTAACCCTTACCATATTATTATTATGTAGATTCAATTACACAATTTTTACGGACTAAAATATGACTCCGTAAAAATTCATTCGTTGTTGTATTTTATTTATTTTCGTTTTCATATTGCGATTTTAGTTCACCTTAGATGAGATCATCATCATCAGTCTTTAACAGTCCACTGCTGGACTAGGCCTCTCCTTTGAAAGGAGGAATTTGCCTACTATACCACGCAGGCCAAAGGGGTTGGTATAAGGTTTGTATCAAGTTTTCCTTCTCTTACAGTGTTGTTCCCTGCAATATGCTCCCTCTGTCGGCTCTTACGACACCCATGGGATGATATGGGGTGGTGTCATTCCGTATTCTTAATCCGTTAACACACGGACATTATGAGATACTGTTATTAAAATCTGCTAATTTATACCATGATGTTTAGCTTAATTATGTATAAATATGAAGGTTTGTTTTTTATGAACGTGAGCAATTATTTTTGTGGTTTCGTATATCATTCGAGTGCGAAAAGACTGAGCCTTCGCTCTCTGTCCGTCCGTTTGTCTGTTAGCAGGCTGTATGCCATGAATGAAAATAGTGAGGGAATTGAAATTTTCTCCGAGGGTGTATTACTACTTTTGTTGCACTAACGTAACCCTTGATGTTTGACGGGTTTATTTTGGTTACATATATCATTTCAACATCTTTGCTCATAATTGTAGCTAAAATGAAATGGAATTTGAGCGCTCATGATGGTCCTATTTAAGTTTATCGACTACATAAATGACGCATTGTTCAAAGTGAACGATTTGCACCCTATCCTATTCATCACCCAGGATTGAACCTATATCTATTTTTAAAGCGAGCTCTTATGTGGTTATGCTAGTATGCCTTGAAGTGGTAAAATATGGCCATTATAAAACAAAAAACTGACTAACGAATACTTGAATACTGAGTTCCTTGTGGTTCAATACGTAACTGTACAAAGTCACGCTATGCCTTCAATTTGTATAGATTTAAAGATTATTTTTCATAATTGCCAAACATTTATTTTTACTTTTCTATCAATCCACTGGGGATCGATAGGATTTTAGCACATATAAGTAAATATCAAATAAAAGAACCGTACATATTCGTATCTGAACAGTGATAGCTACACATGCGATTTATTCCCTTTGATTGAAAGATCCTGTGGAGAGATCCGAATGTATCAAATGAGTTGTTCATTTGAATCAGACGGCCTCCGCGATCCGATACAACAAAATATATTTTTCACCAATGCTTCTGAATATTCAGTAAAGCTCTCGGTGTACCGAACAAATATATTTTTTATCTTATTTCTTCGTGTGGATAATTTAGATTTTGATCCCTTAGTAGAAGGGATTGATATTGGATTTTCCTGTTAGGAATTTTTTGCGGCAAGTCTCAGTTAAAATAAGAGGTTTATATAATTCTTAGAGTATAAGCCAATATCACCTGCAGCCATAGCGTAATGGAGATACCAACAAACTGTCATGCAAAGAGGATCGGGGGCCAACCCACAGACCACAACACTGACTTTTTAAAGTTCAAACTGTTGATTATTGTTTGCTCCGTATCTCGCAAAGCATGTTGATCCTGGCTGTTATGACAATCGTTATGAGAAGTCGGCACTCTTGAATATACTAACACTTATATGAGGCATAGAATATGACTATCGCTTTGGGTTGCGGCTCTCGTACGACACTCTGCGGCAAAGGCATATTTGATTAGACTCGAGAGCGGACTGCGGTCTAAGGCGGAAGTCTTGGATGCAACCGAAATAATTATAGGATGATGATGTCATCATTTCAACTTTTTATGTTTGCAAAGAAATAAATAAATTGTGTCAAAAACTAAGTCTAGCAACTCAGTTCTCCTACCGTAAAAAGTTGTGAGATCCATGTAATACCTAGTCGGATAATTAAAAATCTTTAATGTTTTAAATAAATAGATTGACTCGGCCATCGCACGAAAACACAACATATCTCATAAGTAATAAATTATAGATGGTTAAGTGCGATTGCCAAGTCAATCTATTTTGTAAAGGTTTTTTTATTGTTTTTTATGGGATCTCATTTCATTTTGTAGATAGCCCTAATTTTCCCCTTTCCGGTACCTTCTACTTCTTGTACATCAACAACGAATTTTCTTAATTAAAGCCTTAACTGCAAATGTAATTTTGTAATCCCATATATTTATATGGGATTACAAATATATTTACGCAGTTGTTGTATCTCAAAACTGGACCGAAATTGAAAAGTATTTTGGTATTTTCTTGATTCATACAGTAAAAATTAATTGTATTCTAAATGTCAACCTTGATCTATCTTCTAGCTATGTCTGCTAGAAGTGACCTTAGACTTTTGATGATCGGTCAGTCAGTGAGTGACAAAATTAAGAAACTTTGACTCGTTATAATTATTAAACTACTAGTTCAAATTAAATTAAATTTTAAATATACCATATTTATACATTGCCTGCTTGGCTTCTAAAATATCAGGCTTCTAGTTTTATCCACGACGAAGTTATAGGGGGTTGAATATGGCCTGAACTGCTTCAAGAAAAGGATGGTACGGCCGTGCCGCTTTTTTGCTCGACTTGGCGGGGACATTACCGTGTCCCCAGATTCGTCCGTTACTGAATGACTCCTATATAATACACTGTCAAAATTAGGCATGTACGTATGTTCCTTGGGGATCGAAGGGGTGCAGTAGGAAAGGATTTTCGAAATTCCCAAGAAAGCGAGGAGATAGTAATAGAATAAAAAAAATGTGCGAGCGTAGCTGCGGGAATTCTCTAGTATAATGCAAGCACACTCTTTTATCATCAACTAGACGTGGCCAGCGGCTTCGCCCGCGTCAATTAA
Organism: Euclidia mi; assembly: GCA_944739405.2. Classification (NCBI taxonomy): domain Eukaryota; kingdom Metazoa; phylum Arthropoda; class Insecta; order Lepidoptera; family Erebidae; genus Euclidia; species Euclidia mi. The sequence goes on along the minus strand of OX123189.2, from coordinate 25,965,667 downwards.
ACATATAAACCTTCCTCTTGAATCATTGTATACTGAAACAGAAGGGTAATACAAACCCGTATAGGTAACACTGGTAAATTATTGGTTTATTGCAAATCAGAATACAGTATATATAATATGCAGGCTGACAGAGATTCGTCCTAGTTTGTGGTTGGTAAGTGAATGCGTACAAGAATGAGCTCCTCGAATATTTATAATGCGAAGCTTGGCAGTAGGATGTGACGTCACCAACGGTCATTGGCTGGCTTGGCATCCGGTTATGGCGAATAACCGGCGTGGCATGGCATGGCTTGGCTTGGCTTTGGCTTTGGCTTTGGCTTTGGCGTACACGTGGCTCGGCTTGGCATTTGGCGAGGCGTTACAATCGGCCATCCTGAAACAATTGCTCCCGCAATGGTGCATACAAGTTTGAATAGCTCTCTAGTAAGTCAATGAGATCTTCTGTGTCTAATTGATCATCAGAGCTGCTTGCACTGCCAGATACAGAAGCTACACTATGGTAAGGTCGCAAGGATTCTGCTGAAACCTGCCCAGTAAAGTTTTTGTAACCTCGCAACCCCTTTATACTCCTAATCCTGTATCTGTCATTACCAACAACTTTAGTTACAACATAAGGCCCTGAATATAAATTGTCTAGCTTTGTGTTAACCCTAGCAGCACTGCTTGTTGGTGCCTGTCTCCATAGAACCAAGTCTCCCCTTTTGTAAATATGGCACCTTTTGCGACGTTTATCAAAATTATGTTTAAAATGTGCCGATATCGGTGATTAACGTAATTTTTAAAACTTTGTTTATAGACACAAGTGAGCGAGCTTTATTTCGCATAGATAACGAAATATTTATAAAATTAAGCTAAATACTTTATAATTTGTTTCATACACTTGTCCGGAATTTTACCTCAAACAGTAAAGAAACTTCGTTCTGGTCATATTACCAATTTAATAAAGTGCCTACTATATAAAAACTCTTTATGAAATTGATTATAATGTAATGACGCGTGGCCTAAATAGAAAGCGATACCTAATTGATACCTTGTCTAATAACGTTGACTTGTTGTTAAAAAAGATTTCAGCAGGAAAGTCGGGGGATTTAATTCAAAAGTTTTGATGATACGTATTTTATACTAGACTCGCCTGAATGTAATGAAATAGAAGATATTGAGTTTTACAGGTTGTGTTAATAATTTTATAACACCTCGGGGACTTCATTCTGGTTGGTCAACTTGACAACTTAATTACACTAGCAATGACCTGAGAGTATTTGGTCAACTCTAATATCGGTGTTTGTAGTCTGCCCGAAGGCCGCCAACATGACCCAACTATTTAAGTCTGGAGACAAAAACCGACACCGACGTCTGTACGAGCTCTCCGTAGTACGGCAGCACTCTAATGTATTCTAATCAGGTGTGCAATTTTCTACGCCAGAGATTGAAGAAGATTACCTCACGGAAATGCGTATAGACACAGCCGACTACAGACTACAAACCAGTCATGTAAATCGATTCACTTACATTTTGATTGGTTCGCGAACACTGTTTGCGTAACTTGCGACATTCCACCGGTTTCCAGTTCATGAAGAATACGTGGCGCAAACTGAACGTGTTTGTAACATGGAAATCAAATCCCATTTATGGAAGGATATTGATTCTGAAAACGATTGGATTATGAATGAGCTTGCTTGCGCTTACTTTCATTTTATAAAAGTATAATGTTACAGGTAGGTATTGTGTGTTGAAATATCCACATTCGGACAAAATATCGTCTATAAACAATTATAAACTTTCTAGATTTTCCACAAGTGCATTCCTGCCTACCATTAAAACGGACTGCAGGGAAGAGCAATTTTAATATGTCCTATTAACTGACCTAATTCTATTATTGATATTGATGGAGGCATTACAAAAATTTTGTGCGACAGAAAGTACATCATTGTAGTAAATTACAATTATCATATACTATAATCTTATGAACGAATTGCTTTAATATAAAATGTACCTACATAAAACAACAAGAACTCTCAAAATGCATAATTTCTAAGAAAGATATACATATAATCAAATTGGCTACTAAATAAGCAAATAATGAGCCCCCAATGGAGCGCACAATTGTTTTTGAAGTGCGTCTTGTACGGGAAGCAGGTAGAGCGTGCAGAGACAGCCTTTGATTACGGTTTGAAGTGGAGGATGTATACAAAGCGTTATTAAATGCTAGAGCTTCCACAGCAATTACCTATGTATTCGTATTTGTATGAGGTACGGTTGACTTCGAGACAATTCAAATATGTACGTATTGAAGTCGTATATGTCTTCCATCCTTTCAAACGTTGAGATCTATGTATGTTACAATAGATAACAATGAATGCATAACTATTATATATTACACTGAAAAACTGTCAATGCTTCGTCAAAATTTCGTTTTCGATATTACAAGTAAGTTATCAAATCGCAACATCGGCAAACCACACAATGCCAAATGTTATTCTTGTTGCATACTCAAATTTACGAGAACAGTTGGGTTCTAGGTGCAAGTGTTGAAGTAGTGTGGTTTATACGCAAGCAGGATTGTTCCTGACACCTTAAGATAAAAACTACGTGATGTGGAAAATAAATTGCGTCAAAGAAAAGTATTACCTTGTAAAACTACATACACATAAAGACCTGGTTTCTAGGCGATATTTATAGCTACAAGCCTTCAAATCCATTTCATCGGGATCTAGTAAAGCTGCTTACACGACTGAGAATAGTTGCTCAAGATCTCGGCGATGGAGCTAATTCTATACTAAGGGTAATAGAAAGCGAACAACACTTAAGATGGTATTTACTACTGAAAACTAATCGCGGCACACGCTACCTAAAGTTCCTGTTTCTCGTACATAGGGTGGCTCAAAATATGTTCATAAAGTTTCTTGTTATTCTCTTTGTTGGATAAATTTAAATAAGGATTGTTAGATTATATAAAATTCTCTTAAAGAGAAAATGCTAATTAGGCTGGTCTAATGGATTTAGCCATGTACAAAATTGGAGGTTTTCGTTTTTATATTGCATTTTTATTTTTTATAAGTAATTGTAGGAATAAATCATGTTTCGCGGTTGCTGCACTTTACTACTACATATTACATACATCCAACGGTCACAATGAACACCCCCACTTTTAACAACAGTTTATGGACCACACAAAGTGTTGTGTAGTGTGGGGATCGAACCCACAACACTCGGCAACGTGTCAAGGGGCGAGTTGGTTGCTCAAAGCACTTCATAAACTGTGCAGTCAGACTCTTAACGTCTCCCTTTTTTGTAACTCTTCTATAAAATTAGCGATTTCCTTTTAGTGGCTGGCTTATTGGCCAAAAATAAATCTCACTAACAAGTACCTAATAAAGAGACAATCCATGTCATGTCTTCAATTAAGACAGTAATGCACGTGATATGTTTGCTCCTAAATTGAAATAAATGTGCATATTTTGTTTGCATATTTCTGAACACTCGTTTAATGTCTATTCATAACGAAAAGCATTTTTCTTATCAACGTATTTTATTAAGTCGTGAAGAAAATCACATCACATCTTTCGCAGCATCCTGTAGTCTCTATAAACGAATTATGTCAGAACATAGCATTTTATAGCCTGTTCGTGGTCGTCGGTAGCCGGTATGAACAAAAAGTAGTCGCCCGTTTACACTTAACTAGCCGAATGGAAGTTTTTAGTCTATTTTGGTAGACCAACAATAAAAAGTAGACTGTGTTTTCGCCCAGTTGAGTCGGTTAATTGAGTGGTGTTTCGTGTTTTTATTTTCTTTCATAATACCCAATTAGTAGTGCTTTTTGAGGTTTGCTGGTCGTGCAACTGTTTTGTTTTGTATTAAGTAGTCTTACACTAAGAGGATATTAAACTTGTTACTCTCAGATGGTGACCGACAGTACGCGTAATACTTAGCAAGAACATGTGTTCTAAGAATGGTGTAGGGCAGAATCACCGTGATTGTGGACAGTTTTAAGTCACCAACCATCGTCGGCATTTTGGAATCAGCACTACGTTAGGTGCTGGATTACATCACTATAATTTTCCTTGGAAAAATCAGCCATGTAAATGAAAGTAATATTACAACTGCCGATGTTCAAATAGGCTGTTAGCTCATCTTACACCGCAAGTCATAAAACACACGTTGGTGAGAGTGCTTAATAACGCGAATAGATAGGTTCGTGCGTTCACTCTTAGCTGTGAAGAATTTCTTTAATACCTAAGAAAAAATCAATAATGAGCTTTAATATTTTTCAACTGTCATGAGTCATGACAATCGTTTACTGTAAGTGTTGATTTATTAAAAATGGGATCTCATGGCGTCTATTGAACTTTTTAAGTATAAGAAATTTTATGTAGGTACATATTCAGTTAGTCACAGCATTACACGTTGTCAACCTAAAAGTAAAATTATTTATTTAATTAAAACTAATAAATAAATAAATAATAAATAAATAAATTTATTTCTCAAAAACCACAGATACAAATAGTATTCGTATAATATTATATTAAACTTACGGCTAATATTCTTCAAAGAATTGGGAAGAACACCAGACTCCTGTACTAGTTAAAAACTGTATCACAGGCAGTTGGGTCCCTCTTAACAAATTTGTTGATTTGTATTTTATCAATACAGCAATATAATTACATAATTTGGCAGTTTACAATATAATCAATAAATAAAACTAAGTTACTAATTATTAGATACCTATTAATAATCATTGATCGTATATTAGAATCCATATATTACGTGTTGTGCATGATAAACAAAACTGTAATCGACTTGGAAAACTGCGGGTCAGCAGAATCGCGAATAGTGACAGTGTTACAATTTAGCATTTATTTATAACGTTATGTAATAGTTACGTGCACTTATAAACTAGATGAAACAATGTTATGTTAGTAGGTTAATATTCTAATGAGGTGTTAACTTTATAAAATAGTAGATGAAATATACGTATTGTTTTATTTAAAATGGGTTTGGTGTATTCTATACTGAGAACTTAGGTATCTCCATAATCAATGGTATTGATGTATCTCCTCTCGGCCATTATTTTCGCTGGACAGTCAATGCATCCTGTAATATGTTTGCTCGGCTTTTTGTAGTGCAGGCATGTAGCACACTGTGGTTCCTCTGCCTTTTTCCCACAATCCTTTATAGAGTGGCCTCGATCACCGCAATGTCCACAGATGTATGTAGCCTCCCGACAAGTCTTAGCGGCATGGCCATATTGCTGGCACTTAAAACATCGCGTAACCAATGTAAAGTCTTTTACAGGGCATGAAGACCAGTTTACGAATACTCTATCTTTAGTAATGAGAGCTTTCCTGATTTCTGCAGAGACCTCTATAATGTAGTTACAGGTCTCACCGTCTTTCTTGCCCGACTTGTGGCTTAATCTTACCGAATCGAAAAAGGTCTCGAGATTGCAACTCGGCAACACATCGGCTAGATTTTGGTGGTACAGGCAAGTAAATACTTCCTTTTCTTGCATTGATGTGGGCACACCTATAACTACCACCCTTGGTTTCCGCTTATGAGGCTCGTCGATTTTAAGACCTGAGTTCGTGAGCTGCACTGACTGTTTGAGCTTCTGTATATCGTCTTTAGTGTCAGTGCTGATTATAACACCGCCGTTTTTTATCTTATGTAGGCCGCGTACGTGAAGCTTCATCTGCTCAGGACTGATAATTTTTTGGACGAGAGATTTTGTGTCGTCGCTTGATTTCAATTTATCTTCAGGATAAATGGCTATGGTATTCAATTTAATCGGCTGAATATAATTGTTGGTACCTTTCTTTACCATATCAGCAAAAGACTTGTTAATGGGAAGTTTCGACGATTCTTCTACGGTCCGTTTAAGGTTCTCTAGCTGATGTGAAAGGTCAACTTGTTCTTCAAGGGATTGTATTGACGAATAAGCTTGGACTGTTCTAATTTTCAGGGACTGGTACCGTACTGCCATATGAGATTTTGCATTGTCAACTTTACGGCAAAGATAATTAATTCTCAGTTTCTGCTCCGTGTTCATCTTACCCTCAGATACAATAGAACATATCTCATTGAGGCTTTGTTCAATAATCGTCATCCAGGACTGGATCTCTGGAGTGGGCATCACATCGTGAACATCTTCACCTTGAATCGGCGCATTAGGTCTCGTTGGGGGTGCAGGTGCGGGCCCTACCGGCGGTGTAGGAGGTGGGGAGCGCACGGTCTTGCTACTCCTGTTGAAGGGGCTGCTATCCATTTTGTTTTCCGGTTTTCTAATTACGCGTCAGACATATTCATGTTATGTCTATGCACATTACACATGTATAACACTTAGTAGGTCACGATTCAGCAAGTTATTTGTTAATTTTAATACTTATTTTAAACACGTCTGTACTCAACGAAGGTATAAATAATGTCACTAACTAACCCCGACGGGAAAAAGGCGTGAGTATATGTATGTATGTAATAAATATAAATCCAGGCTTGGTATTTAGCCATCCTTTGTTAAAAATTAACGACTTGAAATACTGTGAAGTAAACAAGATCACAATATTTTAGTAGCTTAAATGGCTAACAAATATAACTAACATAAAACATTCAGAATTCAATCAATACTACCCAGATTCACTTAACATTTTGTCCAATTTCCTTCAAGTTATTTCTGTCGATATGTTACTACAAACTAATAGGAGGTTGTGATGGCGCGTCGTATTGAAAAATTACTAGTTTCCATTTCATTTGGCTGAGTTATAGTCGTGGTTCGTCTTGTTGGGGCGGCACGGAAATACAACAATGTTTAAGATTTCCAAGTAAATATTTGTTTTTATATTTCATGATTGATAGAAACGTAAGCGTCATTTTTCAGCACTGTAAGAATGCCTTAAGGTGTGATGGATCTAACCACGAATATTGGCTCAGGCGCTATGTCCGGTGTCATTTAAAGAATTATACCTGATTATTTATGCCTATTTGCAACAACAATTTTTGCGTTAGGACTAGACTGTTTTTATTGCATCTTTAGATACTGCTCTAAAATCTGGAAAATTCCTTGAAAGAAAAACTATTGAGTAATTTTAAATAATGTTAAACAATTTCTGACATTGATTGATTTTTCCAACTTTAAAATTATTTCTCCTTTTAATTTAACTTGAACATCACATCCACAGGTTTCAGTTAATATTACCTAATAGGTATCGCCTTCTATTTAGGCCACGCCTCATTACATTATAATCAATTTCATAAAGAGCTTTTATTAATATAGACATTTTAATAAATTGGTAATATGACCTGAAAGAAGTTTCTTTACTGTCTGAGGTAAAATACAGGACAAGCGTATGAAATAAATTATAAAGTACCTCTGTGGCTACATTTTATAAATATTTCGTTATCTATGAGAAATAAAGTTTTGTTCACTTACCACTGAAAACGCAGTTTTAAAAAAATACATGCATCACCGGTATCGGCATATTTTAAAATATCTTACTTACCTTTTGCAGTGGTGGAGCCAATTGTGGTTACAGAATTAATAGCTCCCTTGGCTGGGTTGTACTATCTTCACACTAATGATCGGCATATATTTTCGTTCAGCATTTGAGTGCACCGCAGGCCCGAAGCTATCTTCATATTCTTTCTTAGGTGTGGAGACAAAATGTGACGGTGCTATTCGTCGGAATGACTGTGCCTGAGGGATATCTGTTTACCACCCTGCAGGTTAGGACACGTTCCCACTTTTATTGCGTAAAAAAAATTATTTACAAAACTAACAAATAAATGCAAATAAACAAGTTATACCGAATAACTATAGTCATAACAAAATACATTAATTCTTTCTAACTTGAGAAATTATTGTATATATATATATTTATTGTTGGATGTTCGATTAAACTTAGAAACCTTTGGATAGGATTGATGCGTAAGTGTTCAGTGACACCTGTAACAAATATAATAATACTGCAAAATAAAACATTCACATACATACACAAACCCTCTTAAAGCATTCGTGATTAGATCGATCAAGTCAATTCTTTCTATACTCTTGAGAAAAATTCTCCACACCGCAGGAATGTCCCAAACTTATGAGAAGCGCGGGGCTTGAGAGGTTTTCCCAGAGACCTCACACTTTTCCTTATGACTCACCTGTGAGTCGTTGCGACCTTTACGCGGTATTTGGCTATTTGATATTTTAAAGAGGAAGCTGTGGAACGATCGCCGAGCGTTTAAGGAAGTATTTTGAATATTATGCATAATGGAGATTACGAAATAGAAACGAGAAATAGACAAAAGCTCCTGTATACAACTTGTGTTTACTATGTAGGTATAGCCATAGATAATGATTGTTCAATTAAAATACCTAGGTACCGTCTATTTTGTCATTACAGAAAACTATCTTCCAGCTAAATACCAAGTTTAAATTCATATTATTAGAACATGAAAAATAACGTTTCAAATCATTAAAAAAAATCTTTACTACAATCTTACCTAAGAAGTTTATCAAATAAACTACTCTAAAAATGTCCACTTAAAACAAAAATTGTCAAAGAAATAGCTATGGCATAAAGTGGTACAAATTATCACCGTCTCAGTTTCCAAGTCTTGGTCAAGCCGGCCAGCAGTCCCGAGAAAGTCATTAAACTCCAAAGGGTAAGTAAAAAACTTCACAACACTTGTTTCGTGAAACTGCCAAAACATTTTTCTCTTAATGATATAAGAGGAATACTGCTAGTTGGATATTCTTTTACGCAATATCTGTTTACATTTCACGTGAAAATCACTAAAGTAAATATAAACAATTGAGTGGTTCATTCAGTCTGAATTTGAGATACTTTTTTCTCTTCCGTTACAAGCATTATGATGTATCTACTAATACCTACTACAGGCAACTGTAACATGTAGTCTAATCTGTTTATAAAATTAACTGAACAAATAGGCTAATTTATGCTCCAAGTTCGATACCTATCAAAAGACTTAATAGTTAAACTGCCAAAACTTTTGTCTACGTACATTTACAAAAGCATAGTAGAATACGAAATGAAAAATAACACAGAGAGAGAGAGTATACGCAAAAAGGTGTACTTATCTCTTCACAATTTGAGATTATACTTTAACAATGTTTTTGACTATTACTTACGCCTTTCACTGGCTTCTCACAATATCAGCTGTAGCTGTCACTCCGATCTTCATTTTAGCACAGCGATCGCCAAAGTAATCTCATAATCTAAAATAAACTTAAGCACTACTTTCTTGGCTAGAGTAGAGGCTAGCCTCATCAGCCATACCGAGAAAAATGGAAAGTTTTTAGTAGGTACTAATTTCCTTACTCCATAAGTCATTGCTCTGCATTCTGTTACTGCCTAAACAAGTATACATACTAAATTATTAGTAAAACCTCGCTTACGAAGTTAAATAGGGCAATTTGTTATATTATAATTCTTCACGAGACTGCCCGACATCAAGAGTTTGTAGGTAAAGGACCATGCCCATCTGTGCCCCAGAAATGTCCAGAGAAAGTAAATTACAAGATCGTCCTAATAAATTAAAACTAGAATTAAGTTGTTAATTTTGAAACCTATCAAGCACTGGATAAAAAAACGAAAAAAAAGACTTGTTTACTTTGCAGTACCTATGATAAATAATGTTTCATTCATTCATGCACTAAAAGTGCAGTTTATTGCGGTCTATAACCACGTTCTTTAGCCGATTTATTAATTCCTTGTGATAGTATCGCGGTTTTACGGAGTACTCTTTCCATGTTATTATTTATTCAAGTACCTACTTAAGTTTTGTATCTAACCAAATTGTTTTCAAATTTATATAGATGGAGATACTATGGAGACAGACTATATAATTCCAAATAACTGAAATGTTTACAGACTTATAAGTATATAAATGAACACTGATTTGGCCTAGCTTAGGTGATGATTATGAAGTGCCTAGTGGAAAACTAATAGCAATGCTGTTTGTAAACGATAAAATGTATAAACAATAGGCGTTAGGCAGTTATCATGTCTTGTTTAACGTCCAATAACTTTTCAACCAGTGCTTTATATGACATTAATACTAGATATCATAGAAATACTGTTAATAAGTTATCGTATGACATAGAGTTGCAATTTGGGAAATGCCTAGCATTGACGGCATTGCTGGGTTTCGCCTCCATACTAACATGGGCATGGTCCTTTCATTTACTTGGAGTCGAGTGGCAACATTTATTCATCGTAAAGTTGCTTGTAATTTGCCACTGTTTGTTTTTGGCCTAGGTATGTGGCCGAGGTAACATCGGATGAACGCATAGTAACGATTTGTGCAAATGAGAAACGAGAGTACCAATTTAAACGTTGGTATTTCTTATAATACTATTATTTATTTCTGATTTGACTGCACGGTTGACGTAGTGCATAAAGCAACCAACTCGCCACTTGACATTGTGCCGAATGTTGTGGGTACGATCTCCATACGACACAACACTTTGCATGGTCCATAAATTGTTGATTCTGAGAGTGTTCATCGTGTACATTGATTTATGTTTGTAAAGTATCCCGTGACACGGGATTCATTTCTAGTACTGGAAAGTCTTTAAAAATCGTAACGGCTTCACTAGTAAATAGCATATCTATTGATTTCTTTTATTATTAAAAATATAGAGGAAGGTTGCTATGAATGGACCACTTAACTTTAAGACAACATAATAATATCTTGAAAAATAAAAGTGATAAAATGAAAGCAGTTTGTATTTTCATTTCGTAGGACCTATATTATAAAACTTTAACTGTTGTACAAGTTTATGCACCAACATCTGCACACACAGATGAAGATATTGAGGATTTTTACGATCTAGTCAACAAAGCATGCGCCGAAAATAGAGGCACTTGGAACATGGTTGTTGGCGACTTTAACGCAAAAGTAGGACGAAGAAAAGACCTGGACAGAGAGAACATTTTAGGACCTTTTGGGCTAGAAGATCGAAATGAGCGAGGTAATCGTCTCACCCAATTTGCATTTGGTCAGAGTATGCACAAAACCAACAGCTTTTTCAAGAAGAAACCGCAGCGGCGTTGGACCTGGGGCTCTCCTAATAGCTTTATACGTAATGAAATTGATTATGTCTTATCCTCTGATAATAATATAGTAAAAAATCTAAGCACTAACAACAAAATAAAATACAGCTCTGATCATAGACCAGTCCGAGCCAAAGTCAGATTCAACTTTAAAATCCATCGAGCCAAGCTTTTCACAAAATACACTAAGAAACTTGATAAAGGCACACTTGTTAATAACGCAGAATATTTTAACTTAGAAATATCCAACTACTTTCAAAATTTAAAAATTGACGAGACAAATGCTGAAGATCAATATAAAGCAATAGTAACCGGCATTAGAAATAGTAGTAAACGGATAAAATGTAAAACTAGAAATAGAAAAATGTTGTCAACCAAGAGTATTAAGCTGATAGAAAGACGTACTGATATAGAAATAGCGACACTTGCTTATAGAATGTTGGATAAAGATGTAAAAACAAGTATCAGGAAAGATCTTCACTCGTCTGTGGACATCAGTAAATGTTATACGTACTTTTGGCTTTATCCATATATCGTCAACCTTTTTTATCAACTCAATCATGAAGTGCTAATTCTGTGGTGGTCAGTTTAATGACGGTGTCCAATGTGGTGACTGTGGAAAACACATGGCCTTTGGTTGCGCGGGCATTACTGAGGCAGGATGGACGCGTCTGAGACCGGAACGAAGATCTGCGTGGAAATGCCCATCATGCAAAACAGTATCTCCGTCTCAATCACCTTGTAAGGAACAAGCCAGTTTTGAAAGAGTCTTAAGGGAGATACAAGATATTAAGCTGCAGGTAAAAGACCTACCAATGCTGAGTGATGATATCAAAAGCATCAAGGAAGAATTGAAGGAGATTAAGGCCTCAAGTCAGTTTATCAGTGACAAGATCGACGAACTGACTAATAGACTAACAATTGCTGAAACAAAAATTGTTGAGTTCGAACGCAAGTATACCGAACTGGAGAACAATCTTGAAGGTGCCAAACTTCAGTTAGCCAGCAGCGAGCAAAGGTCAAGACTCAACAACATCGAGGTTAAGGGGATACCTCAAAAAAAGGACGAAAATCTCTTCAAAATTATAGATTCCCTGGGAGTAAAAATTGGTTATCAAATAGCCAAAACACAAATAAACTACGTGTCTCGAGTGCCTTCATTCAATTCTAAAGAAAAATCAATTATAATCAGTTTCATGAACCGGTTTGTTAAAGAAGATTTCATAGCTTCTGCGCGTGCTTACAAAGATCTTACAGCTGAGGACTTGGGGTTTCGAGATGTGACTCAACGCGTTTATGTCAACGATCATCTGAGTGCCGATCACAAGTTACTTCTTAACAAAACGAGAGAAGCTGCAAAAGTTAACAATTTCAGATTCATTTGGGTCAAGTTCGGTAAGATACACGTACGCAAAAACGAAAGCTCGCGTACTATCATAATTAACAAACCCCATGATTTAAACAAAATTGCCTAACCTTTCGCTTATTAAATAATTTACAGTTAATATGTTTAGATATTACAGTTGCAATTCATGTCCAACCTATATTATTGTTCATAGCATGTAGAATTAATACATTCATAAACCGTTCGAATTTTAAAAAATATCTTTTTTATAGCAACTTAATTAACCAGTGTAATAGATTTAGCACACCTGTCTCACCGCACGCACTCGCAAGCTTACAGCTTACTCGGACTGTCATATCGTAGTAAAAAATGCATTACCTATAGCTATCTCGCTTACTCACCAACGCACCACGCTACCATCGCTTTGTAAGAGGGAGAGGTCTGACCATACGCATATTTTTTCAAATCGTCGTGCGTTTACAAAAAAAATGCAAATCACTTATGATTTCTACCCGCTCTTATTTATAATAGAGGTATTGATGCAATTAATTTACCGAAGATTTTTATAGAAATTTAAATCTCAGTTCATACGATCTAGTGGTTTTAACTGAGACCTGGTTGACACCTAGTGTGAGTGATAGTGAGCTGTTCGATAATCGTTACATAGTTTGGCGACGAGACAGAGACTACGAGCTCACCAACCAAACCCGTGGCGGTGGTGTACTCATTGCGGTACGTAAACACATAGCAGCTTGTTTACAGCCTAGTTTTAAGTCTACTGCGGAGGATCTATGGGTCTCGATACCCCTAGGATACACTAACAATCGATCACGGAATTATCTAAATATATGCGTAATTTATTTATGTAAACAGAATATGGGCCTCACATTCTCTCAACAACTAAATAATTTTCTGTTGAAATTAGACGAGACTATAATTAACCATCCTGACGATCGGTACCTAATACTCGGTGACTTCAATCTAAGTGGTATATCATGGCAATTTAATAATAGCGACAATACGTTGTCGCCTCAGTCATTATCCACTACCGACGAACATTCACTCATAGACGTGTTGCATACCCACAGTTTATGTCAGTACCACAATGTTCCTAACGTTTTCGGTAGAATCTTAGATCTTGCTTTATCGACCGAGTGTCTAAATGTTCACGAGTGTAGCAACCCAATAGTACCAATTGATCCGCACCATCTATGATGAGATTAACTCGGACATACTTGCTGTGAATTGGTACGAAGAATTGTCCAATAGATCAGTCAGTGACGCCGTTGAATATTTTTATTCATTTATTCATAACGAAATTGAGAAACATATACCCCAAGGCAATAATATCATACAAGAATACATTTCCTATATGGTACTCACTAGCGCTCAAAAACTGTATCCGGGAGAAATCTAAATATTACCGTAAATTCAAAACTTATGGTAATATTTCTGATCATGAGACATATAAACTACTCAGGGAAAGAGTCAAGCAGTTAGAAAACGAGTGTTATAACAGCTACATAGCCAGCGTCGAAAATTCCATTAGGTATAATCCCAAATACTTTTGGACGTTTGTGAAATCTCGAAGAAAATCTTCAGTTATTCCTTCAACTATCAGACACGCAGGTGGTGTGGCCAACACCGGTGAGGACATATGTAATGCGTTTTCCAATTACTTTCTTACTACCTTTTTACAACCTACTAGCACAGTATCTGATCGAAGTTTGGTTGAGTCACCTACTTCAATAGCCGATATATCTCAAGTACACATAGATCTTGCTGAGGTAAGAAAAATCATCAAAGGTCTTGACTTGTCCAAATCAGCGGGTCCTGACAATCTGTCTCCAGTATTTTTATCATTATGTGCCGATACCATTTCACTACCTATTAAAATACTATTTGAAAAATCGTTGCATGATTGTGTTGTACTATCGATATGGAAATCCGCCTTTATCACTCCCATTCATAAAAAAGGCCCAAAAACAGATGTAGTTAATTACAGACCAGTCTATAAATTGTGTATATTGGCTAAGGTACTTGAAAAACTTATTTATTCTCAAATGTATGCTGCTCTTAAAAATTCACTTGGTAATTTTCAACATGGTTTCTTGAGAGGACGTTCAACAACGAGTAATTTGGTCTTGTTGAATGATTTTATAACTGAATGTATGAGTAATGGTAAGCAGGTCGATGTCGTTTATACTGATTACAGTAAATGTTTCGACAGAATCGATCACTGTACGTTATTATCAAAACTTATGCGGATTGGTATAAGGGGAGATCTATTGAGATGGTTCTCTTCGTATATAACAAATCGTACTCAGGCGGTAGTAGTCAACAACTACATATCTAGTTGGGTCTTAGTGCCTAGCGGAGTTCCGCAAGGTTCTTTACTTGGACCTCTACTCTTTGTGGTCTTTATAAACGACATCGACAAATGTTTCCATTACTCTAATTTATTATGTTTCGCTGACGATATGAAGATATTTTCGAGCATCTCATCAGTCGATGACGTAGCTACTCTTCAATCAGATCTAAACCGCCTAGTTAGTTATTGCACAGACCACAAATTAGATCTTAATCCAATGAAATGTTCTCTCATGACTTACAGCAGGAAACAAAACTCAATTCTATCAGAATATTACCTAAAGGGACATAGGCTTCAAAACTGTGATAAGATTCGTGATCTTGGTGTCATTCATGATCCTAAGCTAATGTTTAATGATCATATTGAACATATTATTGCCAAGGCATCGCAGGCACTGGGCTTTGTTATGCGAATGTCAAATAACTTCAAAGAAGCAAAAACATTTAAAATCCTGTACTGTACTTACGTGCGCAGCATCTTAGAATACGCCAGTCCTGTTTGGAATCCAAGATATGATATCTATAAAACTAGGATTGAAAATATCCAACGTCAATTCATTCGGTACTTATGTTATCGCCTTAAAATTAATTACACCTCAGAAAATTACTTTAAATTATGTTCTAAGTTCCATACTTTGCCATTAGTCTCTTGGCGTGAAATAGCGGATGTCTTATGCCTATTAAATATAATATCTGGCTCCATCGATTGCCCCGAACTACTGACTAAAATACTATTTAATGTACCAACAAGAGTAGTAAGATATTACACTCCTATTCACCTCCCTTTAGTTTCTTCCAACTATGAGCAAAACGCGTATCTATGGCGAGCGAGCAATACACTCAACAAGCGATGTAAGCAACATGATTTCGACATATTTATTACCAAAGTGGAACCGGTGAGACGGTTGCTAAGTCTAGAGATTTTTAATAAACATTCTTACATTTTAATTGATCTGTTATAATTAATTATTTTTTATATACATATTTTTTTTTAGTAATTAAGGCATTTGAATTCAACTATAGACGTGTATATAATATAATATATTGTTATATGTCCAAATTTTAAACTGTTATATTAATCGCGAGGACCTGTTATTGGCTTACCGTTGCTTATTTGCTATTACTGTACCTATATTGTATTTACGTGCTGTTGGTCTACCATATAATAAATAAATAAATAAAATAAATAAATAAATAAGATCTAAGAAATCATAACACGCATTTAGTAAAGACAGCTTTAGAAAATAATTCATCCTTAAGGATTTCAAAGCAAGGACTAACAAAGGGCAAATCCTGGATAAATAGTTTGGTTGATGATAGAGTTATAAAACATAGCAATAGAGAAAAAATTATGGAAGTAGCAACGAAATTCTTTGAATCCTTATATTCCGACAATGTCCTAGATGATACAAGCACAGAATACCACCTCCCAGATCCCATTCCTCCTATAGACGCTTCTGAAGTGCAAAAATCACTCATTACACTGCTATATGACAAAAGTCCAGGAGAAGATGGTATTACTACTGAAGCTCTGAGGATCGGCTCTTCATCACTGATATTGCCCCTCACAAAATTATTTAACACCATTCTAAACTCGTTCCACAGGTAATGTGTCATTCGAACATAATCCTTTTGCATAAGAAAGGCAACAAAAACGACATCAGTAACTACCGTCCCATTAGTTTAACATGACATATTTATAAAACATTCATCAAAGTACTGCATAATCGTATAGACGCAAAGTTGGATACTCATCAACCACCAGAACAAGTTGGATTACGTCCCAGATTTTCTACAACTGACCATCTTCACACTTTGAACCAATTATTGGAAAAACACCGAGAACATAATAAACCATTGTATTTGGCCGTCGTTGACTACAATAAAGCTTTTGACAGTATCAAACATTCAGAAATCTTTCATGCTTTAGAAAACCAAAATATTGAGAAACAGAACATTCAACTTATTAAATCCATTTACACCAATAGCTCCGCCAATATCAAACTAGACAGCATTGGGCCATCATTTAAAATACAGAAGGGTGTTAAACAGGGTGACCCGCTCTCCCCCAAGCTATTCACAAGTACACTCAAGGAGATTTTTAAAACACTGGCAACCTTATGGAATACAAAAGTGATTTTCGTCGGTAACAAGAGACTCACAAATCTCCGATTTGCCGACGATATAGTTTTTTTTGCTTCTACCGCTCTGGAACTTGAGACTATGCACCAAGAAGTGAGCACAGCAGGCCGCAGGGTGGGACTAGCGATAAACCGGTCCGAAAGTAAGGTTATGACAAACAGCACTAAACAGTCGAGGTGGATGGGCAGGAGATACAGTATGTCGATGACTACATCTATTTGGGCCAGCTAGTTTTATTCTAAAACAGGCTAGAAAGAGAAATGTATCGCCGTATCGAAAACGCTTCGAAACGCTTCTGGTCTGGAAGGGGGATCTGCCGATTTCTCTGAAGCGAAAACTCATCGATATGTGTATTCTGCCCATTCTAACCTACGGTGCTCAAACCTGGTCGCCTACCGAGTTGCAAAAGTCGCGCCTTGCGGTCTGCCAAAGAGCTATGGAGCGCAGCATCCTTGGTATTTCACTCAAAGATAGGACTCGAAACACTAAGCTGCGCTCCAAAACTAAAGTTATAGATGTGGGAAAAAAGCTGCCAGCCTGAAATGGAACTGGGAGGGCAACGTCAGCCGTACGCACGAGGATCGTTGGGTGAAAATGTCGACACTATGGGTGCCAGAAGATGGACGACGTCACCGGGGCCGGCCCCGAAAGAGATGGCGGGGTGACTTGTACGCCTACCACAAGAGTTGGCTGGAGACTGCAGGCGACAACAAAGTATGGAAAGATTTGGGGAGGCCTTTGCGCAGCAGTGGAACAGTACAGGCTAATGAAAAAAAAGACCTATATTTATAATAATCAAACGACGCACAAATAATTGAGGCTTACACTTTTTGGTATAAATGAAGAAAACTAAATTTTGGGCTGATTCCTTCTTTGGACCATGGGCACTTTCATTGAACCATCAGGTTGTCGTCGTAGACTACGAGGAATCTATTCTAGAGGTCCAATCAAGATAACTTATAAAACTTAACTTGCACAATAACTCTTACATATTTTGAGTTTAAGCTTACTTCCCTTGGTGAACCAAAACAGCACACAGTCAACTAAACATTACCTTTTCCCGTGAACACGCAACGGATTTTCTGTGTCAATTAACAGTTTGCCGACATCAAAGCCATCGATGATATAACTATCGCTCAAACGAACTACAAAGCATGTAATGACTAGTTGTAATCGCTGCTATTGACAGTCTGTAGTGGCAGCCATTTAATAACACCGATGTACACTTATATATGAACAATATAAATCATACAGCCACAATTGTAGATAACTATTGACGAAAATTACCTATATTTGCGGTAAATACTCGCAGCAATTTGTACTGCTATTACAAACATTTACGTGTTTACGTGTAATTGTATCTAATTTATAAATGGTTAGCTATTACCCGCGCGGTTTCATAGACCCTGCTTCAAAATCGGCGGCTTCACAGTAGTTTAGGCTCTGTGATATATAAAATTGTATATAATAGCTAGCTGAGCTACTGATTTAATGCTACTGCTCCGCACCTGTGATAGATAGCGTGATGTTATGTAGCCCAAAGCCTTCCTCGATAAATGGGCATTATTATTCAAATAGAACCAGTAGTCCCTGAGATTAGCGCGCTTAACTAAACAAGCAAAGATCTCTTCAGCTTTCTTATATTAGTATAATTGATATATGATGATAAATGTGGAAGAGTATTTCAGTGGCACGTATCTTCTCCTCTTATAACCATTCAGTTACAGTCTGTCTGACACCAGTATTTGAGAACATAGTCCATGTTTTTGGATTTTAATATATCCCTTTTCAAGTAGACTAGGCTCCATTTGAAATATCTAATCTCTTTTGAAATGGATTAATTAATCAGCGTATTGTATGTACTACGTTCTCAAATTTTGTGAGATGTGATCATAATAAGACACTCTTAAATAATATCTGAGGGGTGCATAGGGTTACCACCAAGAACTTAGGGTCCCAAGCCAACCTCACCTGCAAGTGTTGCACCTGCCGATCAACGGACGAGGCTCTGGCAAACAAAATATCCCGATAAGCGGCAATAGGCTCGCTACCTATTTTAAGTGGGATAAAAACACTGGCGAAAAGTGGGCGTTTAATATACCTCTGCCTACTCCTTCGGGTAAGCAGGCGTGGGTCTATGTATGTTTTATGCTGACTTTTGTTGAATATAAGGATGATGTTTTCTGTGTCCTGTCGCTTAAATTTTGATCCGGTAATGAGTGTAGAACATCTAGATAAGCTTTTGCTCACTACAAAATCTTACCATAACAGGGAAATGTTCATAGACGAAATATATACCTAATAAAAAGACCGTACGACCGTACGTGTTTACACCGAGTATCTAATACTGTCTATTAATAGAAGTTTTAGTATATTTAAAACTTTTGAACTCAAACAATTCACGAACAGGTATAAACACAGACATTTCTTTTGCCCATTCACACATCAGTCACTCTTTACAACATTTATGCATCCATCCTGTTTATCACCCGTCCAAGTAACAAGCGTAATCTAACATTGTGCTATAAACTCCCATAATCCGGTACCCCAGTGCTCTCCAACTCGGCAACCAGGTCGAGAGGCAAAACTAGCGCTGCACGGTAAAATATTAAATTTAATGACCTGCTTTTGTCACAGCTGAGTTATTGCGCGCCCACTCTATTTCACTTTTAATTATTAAAAAGCTAATTTTGTTTGGCTTAAGGGTGACTTCTAAATCTTGACGGAGTTAATGTGTTACTTGACTTGCTGTTAAAAAAGATATCAGCAGGAAAGTCCGGGGATTTAATTCAAAAGATTTGATGATACGTATTTTATACTAGACTCGCCTGAATGTAATGAAATAGAAGAGATTGAGTTTTACAGTTTGTGTTAATATTTTTATAACACCTCGGGGACTTCATTCTGGTTGGTCAACTTGACAACTTAATTACACTAGCAATGACCTAAGAGTATTTGGTCAACTCTAATGTCGGTGTTTGTAGTCTGCCCAAAGGCCGCCGACATGACCCAACGATTTAAATCTGGAGACAAAAACCGACACCGACGTCTGTATGAGCTCTCCGTAGTACGGCAGCACTCTAATGTATTCTAATCAGGTGTGCCAAATTTTCTACGCCAGAGATTGAAGAAGATTACCTCACGGAAATGCGTATA
This sequence comes from Euclidia mi, assembly GCA_944739405.2. Classification (NCBI taxonomy): domain Eukaryota; kingdom Metazoa; phylum Arthropoda; class Insecta; order Lepidoptera; family Erebidae; genus Euclidia; species Euclidia mi. The sequence continues at coordinate 25,945,594 of OX123189.2, read as the reverse complement.
GACACAGCCGACTACAGACTACAAACCAGTCATGTAAATCGATTCGCTTACATTTGATTGGTTCGCGAACACTGCGTAACGTGCGACATTCCACCGGTTTTCAGTTCATGAAAAATACGCGGCGCAAATTGAACGTGTTTGTAACATGGAAATCAAATCCCATATATGGAAGGATATTGGTTCTGAAAACGATTGGATTATGAATGAGCTTGCTTTTGGTTATTTTCATTTGAGAAAAGTATTGTGTGTTATAAAGATACAGGTATTGTGTGTTAAATTGCCCACATTCGGACATAATATCGCCTATAAACAAAAACAAAGATTGTAGATTTTTCTTATCATCTCTATAAAGTGCATCTCTACAAAGCCTTCCATTGAAAGTGACTATGGCCCAGAACATAAATACATAATGTAAGAATAATATATAATAATTCTCAAAAGACTTAAGGCGGCAATAGCCTAGTGGAGATACCAATGGACTGCCATGCAGAGGGTATCAGGTTCAAATCCACGGCGCGCACCACTGACTTTTCGAAGTTATGTGCGTATTCAATTATTAATTATCGCTTGCCCCATACCTCGGAGAGCACGCTAAACCGTCGGTCCCGACTGTCATGAACATCTTTAACAGTCGTTACGGGAAGTCAGTACCCTCAAATATACTGATTCTGGTCTAAACCACGAAATATCGCTATCTGTCATATCTGGTTGGACTAGTAAGCAAACAATGAGCTTCAAGTCGTGCAAGTCTTGAATACAAGCGGGATAACTCTAGGTTGTCCGTGTGGTGACGGATTAAGAATACGGAATGTCACCACTCCATATCATCCCACGGGTGTCGTAAGAGCCACCGAGGGAGCATATTATGCAGAGAACAGCACTGTAAGAGAAGGAAAACTTGATACAAACCCTATACCAACCCGTTTGGCCAGCGTGGTACAGTAGGCCAATTCCTCCTTTCAAAGGATAGGCATAGTCCAGCAGTGGACTGTTAAAGGCTGATGATGAATGAATGAATGAACCCTAGGACGGTGATGAATTAATAAGAGACTTGATATTGCTTGAGACGATACTAAAATGTTGTGCATCTAAAAGTGCATAATTTAAGTAAATTACAATTATTTTAACCATATTAACTTATTTATTTAAGATACAATATTTCCAAATAGTAAATCTTCAAATGCATACTTTCTAAGAAATAAATATCTGTATTAGACTGCACGGTTGGCGTAGTGGTTTAAGCGACCGCCTCGCCGCTTGACACTGCGCCGAGTGTTGTGGGTTCGATTCCCACACGAGACAACACTTCGTGTGATCCATAAATTGTTGTTTCGAGTCTGGGTGTTCATTATTCTCGTTAGTTGTATGTTTGTAAACGACACAGGATTTAGTCCTAATGCGGGAGTTGTCTTTTTATAAATAAAACAAATATTTAAATTGGCTTCTAAATAAGCAAAGCTCTTTTGGAGGCTCACCTCCAAAAGAGCGCACGATTGTTTTTGAAGTGCGTCTTGTACGGAAACAGGTAGAGCGTGCAAAGACATCCGTTGAAAACGGTTTGAAATGGAGGATGTATACAAAGCGTTATTAGATGCTAGAGCTTCCTCCGCAATTACCTATGTATTCGTACTTGTATGAGCTACGGTTGACTTCGAGACAATTCAAATATGTACGTATTGAAGTCGTATATGTCTTCCATCCATTCAAACGTGAATCTATGCACATAGCATAAGACATGAATGGATAACTAATACATATTGTTAAAGGAAGTTTTGTCACAGGTTTTTTTTTGTTTTTGTACTCATTTTCAAAGTGTGTACGATATGAAGTAACCAAATTGCAAATCGCAAAACCATAGATATTTTCATTTCAATGCAAATTACAGATACCCTAAGTATAATATAAAAATTTTACAGTTTCGATATGAATCAGTACTCCAATACTTTACAACTCGTAACCCAACAAACCTCAGAACAGAATAAAAAATATACTGGTATTATAACAATCACGACCTAATAATTAATCTTGTTTAACTACTAATTTGGTTCTGTCAAATAACTAATGGTGAAACTAAACGAATTTTACTTAGAACTTTACCAACTTGCGTCTGTTATCAATGGTCACTGCCGTTAGTCGTATTTACGACTGCATTTATGTTTCTAGTTGCATCAGTTTTAGTGCGGTGTATATGCAGGTTATAGATTTGTTGAAATATACTGTAAAGATATTTAAAAATATATCAAAGTAAGTACGTCTAAAGTATGTGTGTCCCGTTTGTAAGTACCTATTTATCATCCCAGCAAAAGCTCGGATATCAAACTGTTATAAATCTGGCTAGAATTTATATCATTGTTATTTTTACGTCGAGTTTTAGGTTAAGTTACAATAAGATCGATTTTAGAATTATTCACATATGTCTCTAACAAGATATAACCATATATATTGTATCATTAACTATGTATAGCCTAAACATATAGTAAATGAACATAAATGGATTGTATGTTTTAAATTTATAATGTTGCCAATTTTAAATAGACAAATAATTGGTTTGACGTTTAACACTGTCAAACGGGTAAATAGAGTATAAAAGGTGAATAGGTTCTGTTCCATGTTCACTTTCGCTCCGGCAACAGCTAACTAAGGTACGATATAATTCTGACTATTATATTAGGTATTGTGTTTCACTATTCTATATTGTTTCTGTGGTGTTAAATGAATAATAATAAAAGATATACCGGTGGTCAATATTACTAAATGAATTATATTGTTGCTAATACATTGTATTAATGTTACATTTGATATATTGAACTACCCACACCTTTGCTACCCAATATTATAAATATGATATAGTTTGTACTGCTTTTATGAACAATTACTATTAAAAGAATGGCCAAGAGTGGCGGTAAATGTAAATGTATCTTTATCTAAGATATATTCTTGTGACAAACTGAATAAATGAAAGTAAGAATTGATAGTTGTCTATTTATTTTTCAAACCATTGACAAATATGACTAAAATACTATATACATATCGACATATCGTCACGCCTTTTATCCCCGAAGGGGTAGGCAGAGGTGTATTTCTACACCCACTTTTCGCCAGATATATTCTAGTCCCACGTAATAAGGGGCGAGCCTATTGCCGTACCGGGCACATTTCCAGACTCCGTGCGGCTACTGAGAATTTCGTGACAGAAAAACCCAATAACACTGCCCGACCCAGGGATCGAACCCGGGACCTCCCGATCCCCACGCGCACATTTATGCCGCGAGACCAACGAGGCAGTCGTATAGGGTTTGATGTCGAGTTTTCCGTCTCTACGCAAAGATGGTATTTGCATCGTGTTATCCCTTAGTCGCCTCTTACGACACCCACGGGAAGATAGGGGGTGGTGACATTTGTATTCTATGCCGTCAACCACACGGCCGAAAAAATACTATATATAGGCCATATACCTTGTATCTATTCATATATACATAATCACCCTTCTATTACAGGCAGGAACAATCCTGACACCTTAAGATAAACCTACATGATGAAGAAAATAAATCCCCTCATAGAAAATATTGCCTTGTAAAACTACATACACATAAAGACTTGGTTTCTTGGCGATATTTATAGCTACAAGCCTTCAAAACCATTTCATCCGATCTAATAAAGCTGCTTACGCGACAATAGCTGCTCAAGATCTCGGCGACGGAACTAATTCTGTACTAAGGGTAATAGAAAGCGAACGACACTTAAGATGGTATTTACTACTGAAAACCAATCGCGGCACACGCAAACTAAAGTTCCTGTTTCTCGTACATAGGGTGCGTTTACACTAAACTAGCCGAAGGGAAGTTTTTAGTCTATTTTAGTAGACCAACAATAAAAAATAGACTGTTTTCGCCTAGTTGAGTCGGTTAACTGAGTAGTGTTTCGTGTTTTTATTTTCTTTCATAATACCCAATTAGTAGTGCTTTTTGAGGTTTGCTGGTCGTGCAATTGTTTTGTTTTGTATTATGTAGTCTTACACTAAGAGGGTATTAAACTTGTTACTCTCTGATGCTGACCGACAGTACGCGTAATACTTAGCAAGAACATACTAAGAATGGTGTAGGGCAGAATCACCGTGATTGTGGACGGTTTTAAGTCACCAACCATCGTCAGCATTTTGAAATCAGCATTACGTTAGGTGCTGGATTATATCAGATTATATCAGAAAAATCAGCCATGTAAATGAAAGTAATATTACAACTGCCGATGTTCAGGTAGGCTGTTAGCTCGTCTTACACCGCAAGTCATAAAACACACGTTGGTGAGAGTGCTTATTAACGCGAATAGATAGGTTTGTGCGTTCACTCTTAGTTGTGAAGAATTTCTTTAATACCTAAGAAAAATTCAATAATGAGCTTTAATATTTTTCAACTGTCATGACTCATGACAATGGTTTACTGTAAGTGTTGATTTATTAAAAATGGGATCTCATGGCGACTATTGAACTTTTTAAGTATAAGAAATTTAAAGTATCTACATATTCAGTTAGTCACAAACATTACACATTGTCAACCTAAAAGTAAAATTAATTATTTATTTAAAACTAATAAAATTCAAGCTTGGTATTTAGCCATTCTATGTTAAAAATTAACGACTTGGAATACTGTGAAGTAAATAAGATCACAATATTCTAGTAGCTTAAATGGCTAACAAATATAACTAACATAAATTCAGAATTCAATCAATACTACCCAGATTCACTTAACATTTTGTCCAATTTCGTTCAAGTTATTTCCGTCGATATGTTACTACAAACTAATAGGAGGTTGTGATAGCGCGTCGTATTGAAAAATTACTAGTTTCCATTTCATTTGGCTGAGTTATAGCCGTGGTTCGTCTTGTTGGGGCTGCACAGAAATACAACAACGTTTTAGATTTCCAAGTAAATATTTGTTTTTATATTTCATGATTGATGGAAACGTCAGCCTTATTTTAGTACCCTTTGTAAGAATGCTTATAGCACGGTAAGAATGCTTAAGGTGTGATGGATCTGACCATGAATATTGGCTCAGACGCTATGTCCGGTGTCATTTAAAGAATTATCCCTGATTATTTATGCCTGTTTGCAACAACACATATTTGCGTTGGCACTAGACTGTTTTTATTGCAACTTTAGATATTGCTCTAAAAACTGGAAAATTCCTTGAAGGAAAAACTATAGAGTAATTTTAAATAATATTAAACAATTTCTGATTTTGATTGATTTTTTCAACTTTAAAATTATTTCTCCTTTTAATTTAACTTGAACATCACATCCGTAGGGTTCAGTTAATATTACGTAATAGGTATCGCTTTCTATTTATGCCACGCGTCATTACATTATAATTAATTTCATAAAGAGCTTTTTATGTAATAGGCACTTTATCAAATTGGTAATATGACCTGAACAAAGTTTCGTTACTCTCTGAAGTAAAATTCAGGACAAGTGTATAAATTATAAAGTATTTAACTTAATTTTATATTTATAAAATTAAGCTAAATACTTTATCTATGATAAACAAAGCTCGCTCATTTGTGACTGAAAACAAAGTTTAAAAAAATACGTTAATCACCGATATCGGCTCATTTTAAAATACTTAAAAAAGCCAAATTAAAAGTACCCATAACCGACGAGCATGTATGATAAGGTTAATGAATGTCGAGGAAGCGAAAGAGGTTTGTTTGAACCGGAGCATTTAGCGTTCCATAGTCTCTGCCTACCCCAATAGGAGACAGGCGTGAAGATAGATAGATAGACTTACTTACCTTTTGCAGTGGTGGAGCCATTGTGGTTACAGTATAAATGGCTCCCTTGTCGGGGTAGTACTACCTTCTCACTATACACACTAACGATAGGCCTATAGTTCGTTCAGTATTTGAGTGCATCGCAGGTCCGTGCCTGGGTTCACATTCTATCGTAGGTGTTGAGACAAAATGTGATGAACCCACTCTTCGGATTGACTATGCCTAAGGGATACCTGTTTACCACCCTGCATGTTAAGGCATGTATCCATTTTTATGGCGTAAAAAATGTACTTACAAAACGAGCAAATAAATGCAAACAAGCAAGTTACACAGCATAACTATAATAAAATAAAATACATTAATTTTTCTAACTTGAGAAATATATATTTTTATTTTTGGATGTTCAAATAAACTTTGGAATCGTTGGAGAGGATTGACGCATTAGGGTGCGTTGACACCTATAACAAATATTATAATACAGCAAAATAAAAACTTCATTTAATATACACAAATCTCGATGCAGTTCCCTCTTAAAACATTCGTGATTAGATTGATCAAGTCAATTCCTTCTATACTCCTGAGAGAGATCCCCACACCGCAGGAACGCCACAAACTTATGAGAAGTGCGCGGCTTGAGAGGTTTTCCCAGAGACCTCGCACTTTTCCTTTTGACTCACCTGTGTGTCGTTGCGACCTTTACGCGGTATTTGACTATTTGATATTTTAAAGAGGAAGCTGCGGAACGATCGCCGAGCGTTTAAGGAAGTATTTTGAATATTTTGCATAATGGAGATTACGAAATAGAAACGAGAAATAGACAAAAGCTCTTGTATACAATTTGTGTTTACTATGTATAGCCATCGATAATGATTGTTCAATTAAAATACCTACTGTCTATTTTGTCATTACAGAAAATGATCTCCAGCTAAATACTAAGTTTAAATGCATCTTATAAGAACATGAAAAATTCCGTTTCAAGTCATTTAAAAAAAATCTTTATCTAACCTAACAAGTATAACAAATAAAGTACTCTAAAATCTCCACTTAAAACAAAAATAGTCAAAGAAATAGCTATGGCATAAAGTTGTACAAATTATTGCCATCTCAGTTTTCAAGTCGCGGTCAAGCTGGCCAGGAGTCCCGAGGAAGTCATTAAATTCCAACGGGTAAGTAAAAAACTTCACAACACTTGTTTCGTGAAAGTGGCAAATTTTTTTTCTCTTAATGATATAAGAGGAATACTGCCACTTGGATATTCTTTTACTGAATCTCTGTTTACATTTTGCGTGAAAATCATTAAAGTAAATAAAAAAAAATTGAGTTGTTCATTTAGTCTGAAATTGAGATACTTTTTACGTCTTCAGAATACCTTTACAAGCGTTATGATGTATCTACTAATACTTACTTTAGGCAAGCATTGCTTGCATTTTAAATGCATGCTTGCCTATTCTAATCAGGTGTGCCAAATTTTCTACGCCAGAGATTGAAGAAGATTACCTCACGGAAATGCGTATAGACACAGCCGACTACAGACTACAAACCAGTCATGTAAATCGATTTGCTTACATTTTATTGGTTCGCGAACACTACACCGGTTTTCAGTTCATGAAGAATACGCGGCGCAAACTGAATGTGTTTGTAACATGCAAATCAAATCCCATATATGGAAGGATATTGGTTCTGAAAACGATTGGATTATGAATCAGCTTGCTTTTGCTTACTTTCATTTGAGAAAAGTATTGTGTGTTATAAAGATACAGGTATTGTGTGTTAATTTGCCCACATTCGCACAAAATATCGCCTATAAACAATAACAAAGATTCTAGATTTTTCAAATCATCTCTATAAAGTGCATCTCTACAAAGCCTTCCTTTAAAAGTGACTGTGGCCCAGAACAAAAATACAAAATGTAAGAATAGTATATCATAATTCTCAAGAGACTTTAGGCGGCAATGGCCTAGTGGAGATACCAATGGACTGCCATGCAGAGGGTATCAGGTTCGAATCCACGGCGCGCACCACTGACTTTTCGAAGTTATGTGCGTATTCAATTATATATTATCGCCTGCCCCATGCCTCGTAGAGCACAGTAAACCGTCGGTCCCGACTGTCATGAACATCTTTAACAGTCATTACAGGGAGTCAGTACCCTCAAATAAACTGATTCTGGTCTAAACCACGAAATATCGCTATCCCTTTGGGCTGCGGAGGTCAGACGACAGTCGTTCTGTAGAAAGCAAATATTCTGTCATATCTGGTTGGACTAGTAAGCAGACAATGAGCTTCAAGTCGTGCAAGTCTTGAATACAAGCGGGATAACGCTAGGTTGTCCGTGTGGTGGGATTAAGAATACGGAATGTCACCACCCCATATCATCCCATGGGTGTCGTAAGAGCCGACACAGGGAGCATATTATGCAGAGAACAGCACTGTAAGAGAAGGAAAACTTGCAAACCCTATACCAACCCGTTTGGCCAGCGTGGTATAGTAGGCCAATTCCTCCTTTCAAAGGAGAGGCCTAGTCCAGCAGTGGACTGTTAAAGACTGATGATGAATGAATGAATGAACCCTAGGACGGTGATGAATTAATAAGAGACTTGATATTGCTTGAGACGATACTAAAATGTTGTGCATCTAAAAGTCCATAATTTAAGTTAATTACAATTATTTTGACCATATTAACTTATTTATTTAAGATACAATATTTTCAAATAGAAAATCTTGAAATGCATACTTTCTAAGAAAGAAATATGTGTATTAGACTGCACGGTTGGCGTAGTGGTTTAAGCGGCCGCCTCGCCGCTTGACACTGCGCCGAGTGTTGTGGGTTCGATTCCCACACGAGACAACACTTTGTGTGATCCATAAATTGTTGTTTCGAGTCTGGGTGTTCATTATTCTCGTTAGTTGTATGTTTGTAAACGACACAGGATTTAGTCCTAATGCGGGAGTTGTCTTTTTATAAATAAAACAAATATTTAAATTGGTTTCTAAATAAGCAAATAATGAGCCTCCAAAAGAGCGCACGATTGTTTTTGAAGTGCGTCTTGTACGGAAACAGGTAGAGCGTGCAAAGACATCCGTTGAAAACGGTTTGAAATGGAGGATGTATACAAAGCGTTATTAGATGCTAGAGCTTCCTCCGCAATTACCTATGTATTCGTACTTGTATGAGGTACGGTTTACTTCGAGACAATTCAAATATGTACGTATTGAAGTCGTATATGTCTTCCATCCATTCAAACGTGAATCTATGTACATAGCATAAGACATGAATGGATAACTAATACATATTGTTAAAGGAAGTTTTGTCACAGGTTTTTTTTTGTTTTTGTACTCATTTTCAAAGTGTGTACGATATGAAGTAACCAAATTGCAAATCGCAAAACCATAGATATTTTCATTTCAATGCAAATTACAGATACCCTAAGTATAATATAAAAATTTTACAGTTTCGATATGAATCAGTACTCCAATACTTTACAACTCGTAACCCAACAAACCTGAGAACAGAATAAAAAATATACTGGTATTATAACAATCACGACCTAATAATTAATCTTGTTTAACTACTAATTTGGTTCTGTCAAATAACTAATAGTGAAACTAAACGAATTTTACTTAGAACTTTACCAATTTGCGTCTGTTATCAATGGTCACTGCCGTTAGTCGTATTCACGACTGCATTTATGTTTCTAGTTGCATCAGTTTTAGTGCGGTGTATATGCAGGTTATAGATTTGTTGAAATATACTGTAAAGATATTTAAAAATATATCAAAGTAAGTACGTCTAAAGTATGTGTGTCCCGTTTGTAAGTACCTATTTATCATCCCAGCAAAAGCTCGGATATCAAACTGTTATAAATCTGGCTAGAATTTATATCATTGTTATTTTTACGTCGAGTTTTAGGTTAAGTTACAATAAGATCGATTTTAGAATTATTCACATATGTCTCTAACAAGATATAACCATATATATTGTATCATTAACTATGTATAGCCTAAACATATAGTAAATGAACATAAATGGATTGTATGTTTTAAATTTATAATGTTGCCAATTTTAAATAGACAAATAATTGGTTTGACGTTTAACACTGTCAAACGGGTAAATAGAGTATAAAAGGTGAATAGGTTCTGTTCCATGTTCACTTTCGCTCCGGCAACAGCTTACTAAGGTACGATATAATTCTGACTATTATATTAGGTATTGTGTTTCACTATTCTATATTGTTTCTGTGGTGTTAAATGAATAATAATAAAAGATATACCGGTGGTCAATATTACTAAATGAATTATATTGTTGCTAATACATTGTATTAATGTTACATTTGATATATTGAACTACCCACACCTTTGCTACCCAATATTATAAATATGATATAGTTTGTACTGCTTTTATGAACAATTACTATTAAAAGAATGGCCAAGAGTGGCGGTAAATGTAAATGTATCTTTATCTAAGATATATTCTTGTGACAAACTGAATAAATGAAAGTAAGAATTGATAGTTGTCTATTTATTTTTCAAACCATTGACAAATATGACTAAAATACTATATACATATCGACATATCGTCACGCCTTTTATCCCCGAAGGGGTAGGCAGAGGTGTATTTCTACACCCACTTTTCGCCAGATATATTCTAGTCCCACGTAATAAGGGGCGAGCCTATTGCCGTACCGGGCACATTTCCAGACTCCGTGCGGCTACTGAGAATTTCGTGACAGAAAAACCCAATAACACTGCCCGTCCCAGGGATCGAACCCGGGACCTCCCGATCCCCACGCGCACATTTATGCCGCGAGACCAACGAGGCAGTCGTATAGGGTTTGATGTCGAGTTTTCCGTCTCTACGCAAAGATGGTATTTGCATCGTGTTATCCCTTAGTCGCCTCTTACGACACCCACGGGAAGATAGGGGGTGGTGACACTTGTATTCTATGCCGTCAACCACACGGCCGAAAAAATACTATATATAGGCCATATACCTTGTATCTATACATATATACATAATCATCCTTCTATTACAGGCAGGAACAATCCTGACACCTTCAGATAAAGCTACATGATGAAGAAAATAAATCCCCTCATAGAAAATATTGCCTTGTAAAACTACATACACATAAAGACTTGGTTTCTTGGCGATATTTATAGCTACAAGCCTTCAAAACCATTTCATCCGATCTAATAAAGCTGCTTACGCGACAATAGTTGTTCAAGATCTCGGCGACGGAACTAATTCTGTACTAAGGGTAATAGAAAGCGAACGACACTTAAGATGGTATTTACTACTGAAAACCAATCGCGGCACACGCAAACTAAAGTTCCTGTTTCTCGTACATAGGGTGGCTTGTTTTTCGTTTTTAGATTGCATTTTTATTTTTTATAAGTAATAGTAGGAATAAATCCTGTTTCGCGGTTGCTGTACTTTACTACTACTTATTACATACATCCAACGGTCACGATGAACACCCCGACTTTTAACAACAATTTACGGACCACACAAAGTGTTGTCTAGTGTGGGGATCGAACCCACAACACTCGGCAAAGTGTCAAGGGGCGAGTTGGTTGCTCAAAGCACTACGTAAACTGTGCAGTCAGACTTTTAACGTTTCACTAGTTCATAACTCTTCTATAAAATTAGCAATGGCCTTTTACTGGTTAGCTTTTTGGCCAAAAATAAAGCTCACTAACAAGTAATTAAGAGCCAATCCATGTCAGCCTCTAATTAAGACAGTAATACATGTGATATGTTTGCTCCTAAATTGAAATAAATGTGCATATTTTGTTTGCATATTTCTGAACACTCGTTTAATGGTCTATTCATAACGAAAAGCATTTTTCTTATCAACGTATTTTATTAAGTTGTGAAGAAAATCACATCACATCTTTCGCAGCATCCTGTAGTCTCTATAAGCGAATTATGTCTGAACATAGCATTTTATAGCCTGTTCGTGGTCGTCGGTAGCCGGTATGAACAAAAAGTAGCCGCCCGTTTACACTAATCTAGCCGAATGGAAGTTTTTAGTCTATTTTGGTAGACCAACAATAAGAAGCTGACTGTGTTTTCGCCCAGTTGAGTCGGTTAATTGAGTGGTGTTTCGTGTTTTTATTTTCTTTCATAATACCCAATTAGAAGTGCTTTTTGAGGTTTGCTGGTCGTGCAATTCTTTTGTTTTGTATTAACTAGTCTTACACTAAGAGGATATTAAACTTGTTACTCTCTGATGCTGACCGACAGTACGCGTAATACTTAGCAAGAACATGTACTAAGAATGGTGCAGGGCATAATCACCGTGATTGTGGACGGTTTTAAGTCACCAACCATCGTCGGCATTTTGAATTCAGCACTACGTTAGGTGCTGGAGTATACCAGTATAATTTTCCTTGGAAAAACCAGCCATGTAAATGAAAGTAATATTACAACTGCCGTTGTTCGGGTAGGCTGTTAGCTCGTCTTACACCGCAAGTCATAAAACACACGTTTGTGAGAGTGCTTAATAACGCGAATAGATAGGTTCGTGCGTTCACTCTTAGCTGTGAAGAATTTCTTTAATACCTAAGAAAGATTCAATAATGAGCTTTAATATTTTTCAACTGTCATGAGTCATGACAGGCGTTTACTGTAAGTGTGGATTTATTAAAAAAGGGATCTCATGGGCGACTATTGAACTTTTTAATTATAAGAAATTTAAAGTATCTACATATTCAGTTAGTCACAAACATTACACATTGTCAACCTAAAAGTAAAATTAATTATTTATTTAAAACTAATAAAATTCAAGCTTGGTATTTAGCCATTCTATGTTAAAAATTAACGACTTGGAATACTGTGAAGTAAATAAGATCACAATATTCTAGTAGCTTAAATGGCTAACAAAAATAACTAACATAAATTCAGAATTCAATCAATACTACCCAGATTCACGTAACATTTTGTCCAATTTCCTTCAAGTTATTTCCGTCGATATGTTACTACAAACTAATAGGAGGTTATGATGGCGCGTCGTATTGAAAAATTACTAGTTTCCATTTCATTTGGCTGAGTTATAGCCGTGGTTCGTCTTATTGGGGCTGCACAGAAATACAACAACGTTTTAGATTTCCAAGTAAATATTTGTTTTTATATTTCATGATTGATGGAAACGTCAGCCTTATTTTAGTATCCTTTGTAAGAATGCTTATAGCACGGTAAGAATGCTTAAGGTGTGATGGATCTGACCACGAATATTGGCTCAGACGCTATGTCCGGTGTCATTTAAAGAATTATACCTGATTATTTATGCCTATTTGCAACAACACATATTTGCGTTGGCACTAGACTGTTTTTTATTGCAACTTTAGATATTGCTCTAAAAACTGGAAAATTCCTTGAAGGAAAAACTATAGAGTAATTTTAAATAATATTAAACAATTTCTGATTTTGATTGATTTTTTCAACTTTAAAATTATTTCTCCTTTTAATTTAACTTGAACATCACATCCGTAGGGTTCAGTTAATATTACGTAATAGGTATCGCTTTCTATTTATGCCACGCGTCATTACATTATAATTAATTTCATAAAGAGCTTTTTATGTAATAGGCACTTTATCAAATTGGTAATATGACCTGAACAAAGTTTCGTTACTCTCTAAAGTAAAATTCAGGACAAGTGTATAAATTATAAAGTATTTAACTTAATTTTATATTTATAAAATTAAGCTAAATACTTTATCTATGAGAAACAAAGCTCGCTCATTTGTGACTGAAAACAAAGTTTAAAAAAATACGTTAATCACCGATATCGGCTCATTTTAAAAAACTTAAAAAAGCCAAATTAAAAGTACCCATAACCGACGAGCATGTATGATAAGGTTAATGAATGTCGAGGAAGCGAAAGAGGTTTGTTTGAACCGGAGCATTTAGCGTTCCATAGTCTCTGCCTACCCCAATAGGAGAGGGGCGTGAGGATAGATAGATAGACTTACTTACCTTTTGCAGTGGTGGAGCCATTGTGGTTACAGTATAAATAGCTCCCTTGTCGGGGTAGTACTACCTTCTCACTATACACACTAACGATAGGCCTATAGTTCGTTCAGTATTTGAGTGCATCGCAGGTCCGTGCCTGGGTTCACATTCTATAGTAGGTGTTGAGACAAAATGTGATGAACCCACTCGTCGGATTGACTATGCCTAAGGGATACCTGTTTACCACCCTGCATGTTAAGGCATGTATCCACTTTTATGGCGTAAAAAAATGTACTTACAAAACGAGCAAATAAATGCAAACAAGCAAGTTACACAGCATAACTATAATAAAATAAAATACATTAATTTTTCTAACTTGAGAAATATATATTTTTATTTTTGGATGTTCAAATAAACTTTGGAACTTTTGGAAGTATTTTGAATATTTTGCATAGTGGAGATTACGAAATAGAAACGATAAATAGACAAAAGCTCTTGTATACAATTTGTGTTTACTATGTATAGCCATCGATAATGATTGTTCAATTAAAATACCTACTGTCTATTTTGTCATTACAGAAAATGATCTCCAGCTAAATACTAAGTTTAAATGCATCTTATAAGAACATGAAAAATTCCGTTTCAAGTCATTAAAAAAAAAATCTTTACTACAATCTAACCTAACAAGTATAACAAATAAAGTACTCTAAAATCTCCACTTAAAACAAAAATATTCAAAGAAATAGCTATGGCATAAAGTTGTACAAATTATTGCCATCTCAGTTTTCAAGTCGCGGTCAAGCTGGCCAGGAGTCCCGAGGCAGTCATTAAATTCCAACGGGTAAGTAAAAAACTTCACAACACTTGTTTCGTGAAAGTGGCAAAATTTTTTTCTCTTAATGATATAAGAGGAATACTGCCACTTGGATATTCTTTTACTGAATCTCTGTTTACATTTTGCGTGAAAATCATTAAAGTAAATAAAAAAAAATTGAGTTGTTCATTTAGTCTGAAATTGAGATACTTTTTACGTCTTCAGAATACCTTTACAAGCGTTATGATGTATCTACTAATACTTACTTTAGGCAAGCATTGCTTGCATTTTAAATGCATGCTTGCCTATTCTAATCAGGTGTGCCAAATTTTCTACGCCAGAGATTGAAGAAGATTACCTCACGGAAATGCGTATAGACACAGCCGACTACAGACTACAAACCAGTCATGTAAATCGATTTGCTTACATTTTATTGGTTCGCGAACACTACACCGGTTTTCAGTTCATGAAGAATACGCGGCGCAAACTGAACGTGTTTGTAACATGGAAATCAAATCCCATATATGGAAGGATATTGGTTCTGAAAACGATTGGATTATGAATCAGCTTGCTTTTGCTTATTTTCATTTGAGAAAAGTATTGTGTGTTATAAAGATACAGGTATTGTGTGTTAAATTGCCCACATTCGCACAAAATATCGCCTATAAACAATAACAAAGATTCTAGATTTTTCATATCATCTCTATAAAGTGCATCTCTACAAAGCCTTCCTTTAAAAGTGACTGTGGCCCAGAACAAAAATACAAAATGTAAGAATAGTATATCATAATTCTCAAGAGACTTTAGGCGGCAATGGCCTAGTGGAGATACCAATGGACTGCCATACAGAGGGTATCAGGTTCGAATCCACGGCGCGCACCACTGACTTTTCGAAGTTATGTGCGTATTCAATTATATATTATCGCTTGCCCCATGCCTCATAGAGCACAGTAAACCGTCGGTCCCGACTGTCATGAACATCTTTAACAGTCATTACAGGGAGTCAGTACCCTCAAATAAACTGATTCTGGTCTAAACCACGAAATATCGCTATCCCTTTGGGCTGCGGAGGTCAGACGACAGTCGTTCTGTAGAAAGCAAATATTCTGTCATATCTGGTTGGACTAGTAAGCAGACAATGAGCTTCAAGTCGTGCAAGTCTTGAATACAAGCGGGATAACGCTAGGTTGTCCGTGTGGTGGGATTAAGAATACGGAATGTCACCACCCCATATCATCCCATGGGTGTCGTAAGAGCCGACAGAGGGAGCATATTATGCAGAGAACAGCACTGTAAGAGAAGGAAAACTTGCAAACCCTATACCAACCCGTTTGGCCAGCGTGGTATAGTAGGCCAATTCCTCCTTTCAAAGGAGAGGCCTAGTCCAGCAGTGGACTGTTAAAGGCTTATGATGAATGAATGAATGAACCCTAGGACGGTGATGAATTAATAAGAGACTTGATATTGCTTGAGACGATACTAAAATGTTGTGCATCTAAAAGTCCATAATTTAAGTTAATTACAATTATTTTGACCATATTAACTTATTTATTTAAGATACAATATTTTCAAATAGAAAATCTTGAAATGCATACTTTCTAAGAAAGAAATATCTGTATTAGACTGCACGGTTGGCGTAGTGGTTTAAGCGGCTGCCTCGCCGCTTGACACTGCGGTGAGTGTTGTGGGTTCGATTCCCACACGAGACAACATTTCGTGTGATCCATAAATTGTTGTTTCGAGTCTGGGTGTTCATTATTCTCGTTAGTTGTATGTTTGTAAAGTCCGCCGCGACACAGGATTTAGTCCTAATGCGGCCGTTGTCTTATTATAAATAAAACTAGCCGTTTCCCGCGGTTTCACCCGCGTCCTGTCGGACCCCTATTTTTTCTAAAATAAAATATAGCCTATGTTACTCGCAGATAATGTAGCTTTCTAATGGTTAAAGAATTTTTTAAATCGGTCCAGTAGTTTTTAAGTTTATCCATTACAAACAAAAATACAATTTTTCCCTCTTTATAATATTAGTGTAGACAAATATATAAATTGGCTACTAAATAAGCAAATAATGAGCCTCCAATAGAGCGCACGATTGTTTTTGAAGTGTGTCTTGTACGGAAACAGGTAGAGCGTGCAAAGACATCCGTTGAAAACGGTTTGAAATGGAGGATGTATACAAAGCGTTATTAGATGCTAGAGCTTCCTCCGCAATTACCTATGTATTCGTACTTGTATGAGGTACGCTTGACTTCGTAATTCAAATATGTACGTATTGAAGTCGTATACGTCTTCCATCCGTTCAAACGTGAATCTATGTACTTAGCATAAGACATGAATAGATAACTAATTATAGGTTTACTAATGTTTGCCATAATTTAAAATGCCATAATTTCATATGCCATACTGGTATTTGCCATAATTTCATTAGAAATAACGCTTCAGTTGCCATAATCGTGAAATTACATAAAATGACTTTCACTAATTCCATTGGTCATAATCGATCAAGCGTCATAATAATTTAAATCGATAAATGTATTTGCTATAATTTTCGTTTTAAATAATGCCATTTTAATCAACTTCCACATTCTTCACAATAGTTTAATAAACTAACACCCGTATTCACTAACGATACTTGTGTAAGTAAAGTAGCAACGCTATGCGAAGTAAGACATTTCTCAGTGCGTCGCATATGGCCAGCCTTTCAATTCATAAACAATACTCAAACGACCCTTAACTATGAGAACGCACTGCGTTAAATAGGGCTCTCTGATTGGTTCGCGTATGTTGCGTAGTTCATTGCGCTTCACTGACGTTCATTTATGTTCATTTTAATTGTCAATTTTGTCATAACATAACCTCTAAAGAAGCTGTAAACAATACTATTCCGTCTCTGTGCCGATTTACTTCGTGGTATATTTGTATTGAATTGTGGATTTGTGAACATAATAAATATGGATAAACCTACAACTTGGTAAATAGCTGGTACTGGAAGTCCTCTCGCAGTTAATTTTTCTAGGTCTTCATTCACTAGTGGTACCTAAGAGCAGGAAAAACATCACTTCTTTGGAAAACCTATAGCGTCGTCTAAATTCCTCCGAACTATAATAATCAAAAGGATTTTGGAAATCCCGTACAACTCTCCTAGTAGTTATTCTTTGTTCGTTGATATAATTATCAAATTCTTCTTCGCTACTATAATCCATTGTAAACTGATGCGAAAATAACCTCGAGCAAAGTACACCGAACTACGCAAATAATACATAACCTAAGTTTTTGACATAAGTCAAACACAAAATTGACCCTATGCGTTGCGTAATATAGCTAGCGGGGTACCTTAGCTGTGCGTTCGTTTTAAGGGACGCATAGTGCTAGCCGGCACTCAAGTATTGTCTTTGAATAGGTTTTTTGTACTCTGTGCGTCCATTCAAACTATGAGACCTCATAGTAACGTTTGTGAATACGGGCGTAAGGTTGACGGAGCCCTGCTTCGCAGGGCTCCTATTTTCGGATGGAGGGTCAAAAGAGAACCTAACATAACCTATTTAGTTACTTATTACAGCCACACCTAACCCTAGGCACAGAATAGATAGTTCTTACGAACAGAAGCACCACTTCGCAAACCAATTTATAGAAATGGCGACTCTTGCTACTAAGCAAGAAAGTGCAATTCAGCTCGCATAAGCACTCAGTGCCTAACGCGATATTTACCTAACTGTTCCCGCTCTTTTTTAACACATAACGCTGTCGCTGTCTGGCGCGGAGTGACGCGCTAGGGTTGTCGACTTGCCGCTGCTACTATAATATTTATTCATCATCTATCTACCTACTTGACCACGTACCTAATTATAAATATTTATACTATAAGTATCCTATCCCACTATTTGAGCTCGTAGAACAAAAACCACAAAAATTCTGGTGGTTTACATTTTCACTATACTAATTCTTAGTTATTTCCTAAACGCGTAGACCGATTTACATGATTCAAACAGATAAAATGGTTTTTGAACTAGATCTTTAATTTGACACCACAATCGTTGAGATATCTCAACAAATAAAAAGTACAATTTTCAAGTTGCTCTCGTAAAATAAATAAAATAAAAATTTTAAGTTGCTTTCGACACACATCCGTTAAATAAGCAATACTTTGCACCAGACTTGTGATGAGACATTTTTGTTGTTCACTATTAAAATTCACGTTATTAGCTAGCCCTGCGCGCGAGCGGTGACGACGCGGCTTGGAAGCCGCGCGAAAGTGTAGGCACTTATCGCTGTAGGTGCGGCCGAGTGAAGGAGGCCTGCCCTAGGTACTCGAAAGCAATGACGCACAAATTTGATTCATTACAAGATGTTCGCTGTCAATATCATTCATTACAAGATGGCGGTTGCGTTTCGTTTCACGTTTTTCACATAAAACCTAAATATCGCTTTTATTGATTCCACTAGTTTAATAAACTGAGATTGACGGAGCTGCTTCGCAAGGCTCCTATTTTCGGGTTAAGGGTCAAAAGAGAACCTAACACAACCTATTTAGTTACTTTCACATAAAACCTAAAATTACGTTCCGTTTTGCATATTTGAATGAAGAATTTTTGGAAATTGTTAAAAAATATTTAGACGTAACTCCGGCAGCCAAAATTACTTTTAGGGGATTAAAACTAACTCCCTTAAGCCGTAAATTCGGGCGACTCGTTTCGAAACCCAACCCATTATATCAAATTTTGATTATGTCAAGAGTCGATTATAAGATGTGTTACTTATGGAAACTAATTATTATGATATATGTTGTTATAGAAAGTCATTTTATGGCAAATAAAAGTTATCACTGTTGAGTTGTTAAGGCAAACGTTATTAGTATACCTAAATGATAATAGTGCAAGTAAATATTATGATCAGGGATGATTATGGCAAACAATATTAGAGCAAATGAATTTATGGAAAACGAGAGAATACCCTAACTATATTGTTAAAGGAAGTTTTGTCATAGTTTTTTTTTCTTTCTGTACTCATTTTATAAGTGTGTACGATATGAAGTTACCAAATTGCGAATCGCAAAACCATCGATATTTTCATTTCAATGCAAATTACAGACACCCTAAGTATAATATAATCCTTTTACAGTTTTGATGTGAATCAGTACTCCATTTCTTTACAACTCGTCACCCAACAAACCTGAGAACAGAATAAAAAATATACTGGTTTTATAACAATCACGACCTAATAATTAATCTTGTTTAACTCCTAATTTGGTTCTGTCAAATAACTAATGGTGAAACTAAACGAATTTTACTTAGAACTTTACCAACTTGCGTCTGTTTTCAATGGTCACTGCCGTTAGTTGTATTTACGACTGCATTTATGTTTCTAGTTGCATCAGTTTTAGTGCGGTGTATATGCAGGCAGGAAAAATCATGACACCTTCAGATAAACCTACACGATGTAGAAAATAAATCCCCTCAAAGAAAATATTGCCTTGTAAAACTACATACACATATAGACTTGGTTTCTTGGCGATATTTATAGCTACAAGCCTTCAAAACCATTTCTTCGGGATCTTACTAGATCCCGAAGAAATGGTTTTGAAGGCATATATCTCGGTATATATATCTATATCTCGGTGAGGGACGGAGCTAATTCTGTACTAAGGGTAATAGAAAGCGAACGACACTTAAGATGGTATTTACTACTGAAAACCAATCGCGGCACACGCTACCTAAAGTTCCTGTTTCTCGTACATAGGGTGGCTCAAAATATGTTCTTAAAGTTTCTTGTCATTCTCTTTGTTGGATAAATTTGAGTAAGGATTGTTAGATTATATAAAATTCTCTTGAAGAGAAAATTCTAATGAGGCTGGTCTAATGGATTAAGCCAGGTACAAGAACTTTGTTTTTCGTTTTTATACTGTATTTTTTTATAAGATCACACTAGGAATAAATTCTTTTTCGCAGGGAAATTAACGACTTTATATTACACACATCAAAAGAACACAATGAGCACCAAGACATATAATCCCCTGACCTGACTTATGATCACATCGAAGTGTTGTCTTGTCATCAACATCTCATTATGGAAATCACCCAGCATCAAACTCTATGTAAAGACGACTCAAACGAGCCCAAACTCGACGGCATTGGGTTGTTTTCGTCAAATCGCTACAAGTGTGCTTATAAAATTTGAAGAGTTCCTTCGATTTTTCCAGGATTCCATGATCCTGACCTGATGATCATGGGACCAACTAGGAGGTATACCATTTCAATCAAAACAAGAGTTTTCGAAATTGGTCCAGGCGTCTTAGAGAAATCGGGGAAAATACATTAAAAAAAGATTCCGACGAATTGAGAACCTCCTCCTTTTTATGAAGTCGGTTAAAAAAGGGATCTCATGGGTGACTATTTGAGACTTCTATCTTAAAGAAGTATGTATTTTTAATCTCATTCGCGATGTTAACAATGAAGGTGAAATAAACTTGCTAATTTAATAACCATCCATTTAATAACAAGCCATCCTGTATTTTTCTTTTGGTGTGAGTATGTGGTCAACCCTGGAATCGGAACTCAAAGATTGCTCTCAAAACTTCGATAGCGCTGATGTATTCTTATAAGGTGTGTCAAATTTTCTACGCCAAAGATTGAAGGAGATTACCTCACGGAAATGCGTATAGACACAGCCGACTTCAGACAATAAACCAGGCATGTAAATCGATTCGCTTGCATTTTGATTGGTTCGCGAACACTGTTTGCGTAACGTGCGACATGCCACTGGTTTTCAGTTCCTGACGAATACGCGGCGCAAACTGAACGTGTTTTTAGCATGGAAATCAAATCCCATATACCTATGGAAAGATATTGGTTCTGAAAACGATTGGATTATGAATCAGCTTCCTTGCACTTACTTCCAATTTATAAAAGTATAATGTTACAAGTATTGTGTGTTGAAATATCCACATTCGGACAAAATATCGTCTATAAACAATGATAAAGTTTCTAGATTTTCCACAGGTGCATTCCTACCTACCAATAAAACGGACTGCAGAGAAGAGAAATTAGGTATAATATGTCCTATTAATTGACCTAGTCCTGTTATTGATATTGTAGGAGGCGTTACAAAAATTTTGTGCGACATAAAGTACATATTATAGTAAATTACAATTAACATAATTACTTTAATCTTATGAACAAATTGCTTTAATATAAAATGTACCTACATATAACAACAAGAACTTTCAAAATGCATAATTTCTAAGAAAGAGATACATACATACATACATACATATCGTCACGCCTTTTATCCCCTAAGGGGTAGGCAGAGGTGTATTTCTACACCCACTTTTCGCCAGATATATTTTAGTCCCACGTAATAAGGGGCGAGCCTATTGCCGTACCGGGCACATTTACAGACTCCGTGCGGCTACTGAGAATTTCGTGACAGAAAAACCCAATAACACTGCCCGACCCAGGGATCGAACCCGGGACCTCCCGATCCCACGCGCACATTTATGCCGCGAGACCAACGAGGCAGTCGTATAGGGTTTGATGTCGAGTTTTCCGTCTCTACGCAAAGATGGTATTTGCATCGTGTTATCCCTTAGTCGCCTCTTACGACACCCACGGGAAGATAGGGGGTGGTGACACTTTATTCTATGCCGTCAACCACACAGCCGATCTAAGAAAGAGATATGTATTCAAATTAGCTACTAAATAAGCCAATAATGAGCCCCCAATGGAGCGCACGATTGTTTTTGAAGTGCGTCTTGTACGGAAAGCAGGTAGAGCGTGCAGAGACAGCCTTTGAACACGGTCTGAAGTGGAGGATGTATACAAAGCGTTATTAGATGTTAGAGCTTCCTGCGCAATTACCTATGTATTCGTATTTGTATGAGGTACGGTTGACTTGGAGACAATTCAAATATGTACGTATTAAAGTCGTATACGTCTTCCATCCTTTCAAACGTTGAGATCTATGTATGTTACAATAGATAACAATGAATGCATGACTATTATATATTATACTGAAAAACTGTCAATGCTTTTTCATTTTTATTGTACTGATATTCAAAGTGACTGATATTACAAGTAAGTTATCAAATCGCGACATCGGCAAACCATACAATACCAAATGTTATTCTTGTTTCGCACTCAAATTTACGAGTGCATTTAGGTTCTAGGTGCAAGTGTTGAATTAGTGCAGTTTTTACGCAGGCAAGATTCTTTCTGACACCTCCAGAGCAAACCAAAAGTGATGTAGAAAATAAATTGCGTCAAAGAAAAATATTGCCTTGTAAAACTACATCCACATAAAGGCTCAGTTTCTTGGCAATATCATAGCTACAAGCCTTCAAAACCATTTCATCGGGATCTAGTAAAGCTGCTTACACGAGAATAGTTGTTCAAGATCTCAGCGACGGAGCTAATTCTGTACTAAGGGTAATAGAAAGCGAACGACACTTAAGATGGTATTTACTACTGAAAACCAATCGCGGCACACGCTACCTAAAGTTCCTGTTTCTCGTACATAGGGTGGCTCAAAATATTCTCTAAAAGTTTCTTGTCATTCCCTTGGTTGGATAAATTTGAGTAAGGATTGTTAGATTATAGAATATTCTCTTGAAGAGAAAATTCTAATTAGGCTGGTCTAATGGATTTAGCCATATACAAAAACTTTGTTTTACGTTTTTATACTGTATTTTTTTATAAGATCACACTAGGAATAAATTCTTTTTCGCAGGGAAATTAACGACTTTATATTACACACATCAAAAGAACACAATGAGCACCAAGACATATAATCCCCTGACCTGACTTATGATCACATCGAAGTGTTGTTTTGGGTGGAGATTACACCCACAACACTCGGCGCAGTGTCGGGGAGTTATTCTGAACACTCGTTTAATGGTCTATTTATAACGAAAGCATTTTTTCTATCAACGTATTTTATTAAATTGTGAAGAATATCACATCACATTTTTCGCAGCATCCTGTAGTCTCTATAAGCGACCACGAACAGGCTATAAAATGATATGTTCAGACATAGAACATATCATTTTATAGCCTGTTCGTGGTCGTCGGTATCCGGTATGAACAAAAAGTAGCCGCCAGTTTACACTAAACTAGCCGAATGGAAGCTTTTAGTCCATTTTGGTAGACCAACAATAAAAAATAGACTGTTTTCGCCTAGTTGAGTCGGTTAACTGAGTGGTGTTTCGTGTTTTTATTTTCTTTCATAATACCCAATTAGTAGTGCTTTTTGAGGTTTGCTGGTCGTGCAACTGTTTTGTTTTGTATTAAGTAGCCTTACACTAAGAGGGTATTAAACTTGTTACTCTCTGATGCTGACTGACAGTACGCGTAATACTTAGCAAGAACATGTGTTCTAAGAATGGTGTAGGGCAGAATCACCGTGATTGTGGACGGTTTTAAGTCACCAACCATTGTCGGTATTTTGGAATCAGCACTACGTTAGGTGCTGGATTATACCAGTATAATTTTCCTTGGAAAAATCAGCCATGTAAATGAAAGTAATATTACAACTGCCGATGTTCAAGTAGGCTATTAGCTCGTCTTACACCGCAAGTCATAAAACACACGTTGGTGAGAGTGCTTAATAACGCGAATAGATAGGTTCGTGCGTTCACTCTTAGCTGTGAAGAATTTCTTTAATACCTAAGAAAAAATCAATAATGAGCTTTAATATTTTTCAACTGTCATGAGTCATGACAATCGTTTACTGTAAGTGTTGATTTATTAAAAATGGGATCTCATGGCGTCTATTGAACTTTTAAAGTATAAGAAATTTTACGTAGGTACATATTCAGTTAGTCACAGCATTACACGTTGTCAACCTAAAAGTAAAATTATTTATTTAATTAAAACTAATAAATATAACTAACCCCGACGGGAAAAAGGCGTGAGTATATGTATGTATGTAATAAATATAAATCCAGGCTTGATATTTAGCCATCCTTTGTTAAAAATTAACGACTTGAAATACTGTGAAGTAAACAAGATCACAATATTTTAGTAGCTTAAATGGCTAACAAATATAACTAACATAAAACATTCAGAATTCAATCAATACTACCCAGATTCACTTAACATTTTGTCCAATTTCCTTCAAGTTATTTCTGTCGATATGTTACTACAAACTAATAGGAGGTTGTGATGGCGCGTCGTATTGAAAAATTACTAGTTTCCATTTCATTTGGCTGAGTTATAGTCGTGGTTCGTCTTGTTGGGGCGGCACGGAAATACAACAATGTTTTAGATTTCCAAGTAAATATTTGTTTTTATATTTCATGATTGATGGAAACGTAAGCGTCATTTTTCAGCACTGTAAGAATGCCTTAAGGTGTGATGGATCTAACCACGAATATTGGCTCAGGCGCTATGTCCGGTGTCATTTAAAGAATTATACCTGATTATTTATGCCTATTTGCAACAACAATTTTTGCGTTAGGACTAGACTGTTTTTTATTGCATCTTTAGATATTGCTCTAAAATCTGGAAAATTCCTTGAAAGAAAAGCTATTGAGTAATTTTAAATAATATTAAACAATTTCTGACATTGATTGATTTTTCCAACTTTAAAATTATTTCTCCTTTTAATTTATCTTGAACATCACATCCACAGGTTTCAGTTAATATTTCTATATAGGCCATTTAGGCCACGCCTCATTACATTATATGTAATCAATTTCATAAAGAGCTTTTATTAATATAGGCACTTTAATAAATTGGTAATATGACCTGAAAGAAGTTTCTTTACTGTCAGAGGTAAAATACAGGACAAGCGTATGAAACAAATTATAAAGTACCTCTGTGGCTACATTTTATAAATATTTCGTTATCTATGAGAAATAAAGTTTTGTTCCACTGAAAACGCAGTTTTAAAAAAATACATGCATCACCGGTATCGGCATATTTTAAAATATCTTACTTACCTTTTGCAGTGGTGGAGCCAATTGTGGTTTCATAATTAATAGCTCCCTTGGCGGGGTTGTACTATCTTCACACTAATGATCGGCATATATTTTCGTTCAGCATTTGAGTGCACCGCAGGCCCGAAGCTATCTTCATATTCTTTCTTAGGTGTGGAGACAAAATGTGACGGTGCTATTCGTCGGAATGACTGTGCCTGAGAGATATCTGTTTACCACCCTGCAGGTTAAGACACGTTCCCACTTTTATCGCGTAAAAAAAATATTTACAAAACTAGCAATTAAATGCAAATAAACAAGTTATACCGAATAACTATAGTCATAACAAAATACATTTATTCTTTCTAACTTGAGAAATTATTGTATATATATATATTTATTGTTGGATGTTCGATTAAACTTAGAAACCTTTGGATAGGATTGATGCATAAGTGTTCAGTGACACCTGTAACAAATATTTTATTTTATTTTATTTATTTAGGACTACCAATGGTTATATCAACAATTCAGAAACAATAATACAATACAAGGCACTAAATGTAGGATGTATAACCCCTGAAGGTAGCCACTGCATGCACAATTTAGTGGGCTGGGAAATAATACATTATAACTAAATTAATTGCTAGAGTCAAAAATATATAAAATTGTCACATAAACGATTCCAAACATTAATATAAAAAATAGGTAATAGAAATAAAATTAAGGAAATTAAAAAAAATAAAAATTAAAAAATTAATTAAAACAAAAAAAAAAATTACAACAATCATGCAATGTCTCAAACAATCACATAAATATATCAATTACGGTCAGTGTCAATTAATAAAATAAGATAACAAATGAATACAAACACACATTGTAATAAGAATATAAAGCACCAGGATACACAGCACTAACTGACCCCCTTCCGAAAAGCGGCTAGAGAGTCAAAATAAATGTCTACTGACGAGCTGCATGCGTTTAAAAGTCGGCACATACGAGGAACCAACGAACACTTTCCAAACTCTGTTTTCCTAAAGGGGGCTCTAAGCGGTGCAATAGGATTTCGGGGGTATCTAGACGGTACATTTAAATTAATCCTACTCAACAACTTCGGGCAGTCGGTATAGCCTCTAACTAATTTGTATAGAAAAGTTAGGTCCAATATGACTCTACGCTTAGTTAATGATTGTAGTTTAAAGTAATCAAGCCTTTCATCATAGGACTTTAATATATGACGTGATAACCTAGACCCACGACATAAATGCCATAAAAATCTTTTTTGTACTTTTTCTAGTCTAAGGGAGTGTATTGCGTAGTGGTCTCCATATCTGACTGCAGTATTCTAGAGTGCTTCTGACCAGGCTGTTGTACAGGGATATTTTAGTGGCGGGTTTTCTAAATTCTTTGCCATTGCGTATAACAAAACCCAACATCCTAGAGGCTTTCCCTATAGTCTGCTCTATGTGAGGTACAAATGTGAGCTTGTTATCCAAGAGAACACCTAGATCTCTCACTGTTTGTACCTCACACAGACTGTTCCCCCGTATGTTGTATGATGACGCAATAGGATTTAATTTTCGGGTGAATCGTACAAAATGGCATTTTTATGGTTCAGTTCCATGCCATTCACGGCGCACCATTTCGCTAATTGATCCAAATCCTTTTGCAGTTCCATTACATCGTTTGGAGTAGTTATTACTTTTAAAATTTTCAAGTCATCTGCATACATGTAGGGAATGCAGTTGGTAATGCACGAAGGTAGGTCGTTTATGAAAATATTAAATAGGATAGGGCCTAGATGCGATCCTTGTGGCACACCGGAAGTTATCTCATAGGATCTGGACATATAACCATTAATTACTACATAGAATTGACGGTGGTCTAAATACGACCTAAGCCACGATAGTAAAGAACCCGTGTAACCATACCGCGCCAATTTTTGCAACAACATATGATGTGAGACTTTGTCAAAGGCCTTACTAAAATCTGTGTATATGACGTCCACTTGCCTTTGACGATCAAGAGCACAAGTGACATCATCAACTAACACAGCGAGATTAATACATGTAGATCGAAAGTTGACGAATCCATGTTGACAATCGGTGAGGAGGCCTTTAAAGTGACTCTTGACAACTGGACATATTAGAGATTCGAAGACTTTGGCCATTGTGGACAGAAGGGAAATCGGACGATAGCCTTGAACCGCAGTATCTTCCTCTCCTTTATGAATGGGAACCACTTTTGCAAGTTTCCACGCCGAGGGGAATATACCAGTTTGCAGAGATGCGTTGTATATAATGTGCAACGGCACGGTCAAAGCTCTTATAAATATAATAATACTGCAAAATAAAACATTCACATACATACACAAACACCTCGATGCAGTCCCTCTTAAAGCATTCGTGATTAGATCGATCAAGTCAATTCCTTCTATACTCTTGAGAAAAATTCTCCACACCGCAGGAATGTCCCAAACTTATGAGAAGCGCGGGGCTTGAGAGGTTTTCTCAGAGACCTCACACTTTTCCTTATGACTCACCTGTGTGTCGTTGCGACCTTTACGCGGTATTTGGCTATTTGATATTTTAAAGAGGAAGCTGTGGAACGATCGCCGAGCGTTTAAGGAAGTATTTTGAATATTATGCATAATGGAGATTACGAAATAGAAACGAGAAATAGACAAAAACTCCTGTATACAACTTGTGTTTACTATGTAGGTATAGCCATAGATAATGATTGTTCAATTAAAATACCTAGGTACCGTCTATTTTGTCATTACAGAAAATTATCTTCCAGCTAAATACCAAGTTTAAATTCATATTATTAGAACATGAAAAATAACGTTTCAAATCATTAAAAAAAATCTTTACTACATTCTTACCTAAGAAGTTTATCAAATAAACTACTCTAAAAATGTCCACTTAAAACAAAAATAGTCAAAGAAATAGCTATGGCATAAAGTGGTACAAATTATCACCGTCTCAGTTTCCAAGTCTCGGTCAAGCCGGCCAGGAGTCCCAAGAAAGTCATTAAACTCCAACGGGTAAGTAAAAAACTTCACAACACTTGTTTCGTGAAACTGCCAAAACATTTTTCTGTTAATGATATAAGAGGGATACTGCCAGTTGGATATTTTTTTCGCAATCTCTGTTTATATTTCGCTTGAAAGTAAATATAAACAATTGAGTGGTTCATTCAGTCTGAATTTGAGATACTTTTTTCTCTTCAGGACACCGTTACAAGCATTATGATGTAGCTACTAATACCTACTACAGGCAACTGTAACATGTAGTCTATTCTGTTTATAAAATTAACTGAACAAATAGGCTAATTTATGCTCCAAGTTCGATACCTATCAAAAGACTTAATAGTTAAACTGCCAAAACTTTTGTCTACATACGTTTACAAAAGCATAGTAGAATACGAAATGAAAAATAACACACAGAGAGAGAGTATACGCAAAAAGGTGTACTTTTCTCTTCACAATTTGAGATTATACTTTAACAATGTCTTTGACTATTACTTACGCCTTTCACTGGCTTCTCACAATATCAGCTGTAGCTGTCACTCCGATCTTCATTTTAGCACAGCGATCGCCAAAGTAATCTCATAATCTTAAAGAAACGTTAGCACTGTTTTCTGGTACAGCACCAGTAAAACAGCAGCGAGAAGGCTAGCCTCATCAGCCATACCGAGAAAAATGGAAAAGTTTTTAGTAGGTACTAATTTCCTAATCATGACTCCATAAGCAATTTAATTGCTCTGCAATATATTACTGCCTATACAAGTATACATACTATATTATTAGTACAACATCGCTTACGAAGTTATAAGTAGGGCGATTTGTTATATTGTAATTCTTCACGAGACAGCCCGACATCAAGGATTTGTAGGAAAATTTCATTTACTTGGAGTCGAGTGGGAAAATTTAGTTATAGTAAAGGTGCTTGTAATTTCCCCCTGGTTGTTCATGGCCTACTTATGTGGCCGAGGTAACATCGGATGAACGTTGAGTAACGATTTGTGCAAATGAGAAACGAGAAAAAAAGAGCTTTAGTTACATTTGAAACTTATGAACTCAAACGATTCACGGACGGGTGAAACATATTATTATAGACATTTCTTTCTCCCATTTATACATGAGATACTCTACAACATTTATGCAAGAAGCCAGCCTATCACCCGTCCGAGTACCAACCAACCCAATTGAGTAACAAGCGTAACACTAACATTGTGCTATAAACTCCCATAATCCGGTACCCCAGTGCTCTCTAAATCGCAACCAGGTTGGCCAAAACCAAAACTAGCGCTGCACAGTAAAATATTAAATTTAATGACCCGCTTTTGTCACACCCGAGTTATTGCGCGCCCACCCTGTTTCACTTTTAATTATTAAAAAGCTAATTTTGTTTGGCTTAAGGGGGACCTCTAAATCTTGAAGGAGTTAATGTGTTACTTGACTTGCTGTTAAAAAATATTTCAGCGGGAAAGTCCGTGGATTTTACTCAAAAGTTTTGATGATACGTATTTTATGCTAGACTCGCCTGAATGTAATGAAATAGAAGAGATTGAGTTTTACAGATTGTGTTAATATTTTTATAATAATGTGTGGTGGCTTAAATACAATTAAAACTGCGGACATATTGAGAAGCTATTTATTTGATCATGTATCTCAAATATCTAAATATGATATTTCTTCATATAAATAATAAATATAAAGGCATACAGGATTGGTCGCATATTTAGGTGTCGCTAAAATACCTATCTTAAAGAAGTATGTATTTTTAATCTCAATCGCGGTGGTAACAATGTAGGTGAAATAAACTTGCTAATTTAATAACCATCCATTTAATAACAAGCCATCCTGTATTTTTCTTTCCGTGTGAGTATGTGGTCAACCCTGGAATCGGAACTCAAAGATTATCCGAAAGTCTACAATGGCCTAAAGATTTACGTCTTCAGTCAAAAACCAGGATCAACGACTGTACTTGCTCTCAACACTACGATAGCGCTGATGTATTCTTATTAGGTGTGTCAAATTTTCTACGCCAAAGATTGAAGGAGATTACCTCACGGAAATGCGTATAGACACAGCCAACTACAGACAACAAACCAGGCATGTAAATCAATTCGCTCACATTTTTATTGGTAAGCGAACACTGTTTGCATAACGTGCGACATGCCACTGGTTTTCAGTTCCTGACGAATACGCGGCGCAAGCTGAACGTGTTTTTAGCATGGAAATCAAATCCCATATATGGAAGGTTATTGGTTCTGAAAATGATTGGATTATGAATCAGCTTCCTTGCGCTTACTTTCAATTTACAAAAGTATAATGTTACAAGTATTGTGTGTTGAAATATCAAAATATCGCCTATAAACAGTGATAAAGATTCTAGATTTTCCAGAAGTGCATTCCTACCTACCATTAAAACGGACTACAGCAAAAAGCAATTATAATACGTCCTATTAACTGTCCGTGTGGTGACGGATTAAGAATACAGATGTCCGTGTGGTGACGGATTAAGAATACAGAATGTCACCACCCCGTATCATCCCATGGGTGTCGTAAGAGCCGACAGAGGGAGCATATTATGCAGAGAACAGCACTGTAAGAGAAGGAAAACTTGATACAAACCCTATACCAACCCGTTTGGCCAGCGTGGTATAGTAGGCCAATTCCTCCTTTCAAAGGAGAGGCCTAGTCCAGCAGTGGACTGTTAAAGGCTGATGATGATGATTAACTGACCTATTCCTATTACTGATATTGTAGGAGGCGTTATAAACATTTTGTGCGACAGAAAGTGCATTATTATAGTAAATTACAATTATCATAATTACTTTAATCTTATGAACAAATTGCTTTAATATAAAATGTACCTACATATAACAACAAAAACTCTCAAAATGCATTATTTCTAAGAAAGAGATATTTATTAAAATTAGCTACTAAATAAGCAAATAATGAGCCCCCAATGGAGCGCACGATTGTTTTTGAAGTGCGTCTTGTACGGGAAGCAGGTAGAGCGTGCAAAGCGTTATTAGATGTTAGAGCTTCCTCCGCAATTACCTATGTATTCGTATTTGTATGAGGTACGGTTGACTTCGAGACAATTCAAATATGTACGTATTGAAGTCGTATACGTCTTCTATCCTTTCAAACGTTGAGATCTATGTATGTTACCTATGTTTGTAATGCATGACTGTTATATATTATACCTACTGAAAAACGGTCAATACTTTTTCCTTTTTGTTATACTGATATTCAAAGTGATTGATATTACAAGTAAGTTATCAAATCGCGACATCGGCAAACCATACAATACCATGTTAAATGTTATTCTTGTTTCACACTCAAATTTACGACTGCAGTTAGGTTCTATGTGCAAGTGTTGAATAAGTGCGGTTTTTACGCAGGCAGGATTCTTTTCACAGTTGACACAGTTTCTTGGCAATATCTGTAGCATCGTAACATTCTCATCTTTGCTGCAATGTACCGATAATAACCCTTCAGTCTTTGCTTCGGTTACATACATTAATTTCCTACAACACATCCTATATTTTTTCCATATCTACCTACCTATTCCGCCTCCTTTATAACAATATTATTCTCAAGGCAAGTCAGGCAGATAGTAAAAACACATGCCACAACCCTATTGCAGTATGACCATTTGCAAGTAACTACTATTAGTATAAACAAAGTTTTAAATTAAGAGGAACACTGAAAAGTCTGAAAACTTACCAATACCATCTGACATTAATACATAAAACTCATAGATGGCAAATGTATTATTTCACTCTCATTCACAAATAGCTCAATTAGCTCAATACCATGTGCGTAATAGATTTTTGCTGCGTTGACGCTGACGCCTAATGTGAGGGAGTCCTAGAAGACAATCATTAAGAAAGCAAAATTTCCCGCGCGCGGCGTTCTGAATTCAAACTTTATGACAACTGCAATTTTATTATGTTTTTGCCTACGGATATCAATAAAAAGATATAGTTATATTATTTTACACTTTGTCAGAAATTTATAATAATAATTTAAAAAAATACTATGCACTTAATACATTAATATTGTATTAATTTATTTTAATTTACACGCCAAGATAAATTATATTTTGAAAATACAAAATCTATTAGGCAGGACAAACTTTCGACAAAAAATACCTAAATGTAATAATTATTAATGTAATCTATTTTCAGTTTGAAACTCATATTTCAGTAATAAAAAAAATAATTAATGGATTATACTTATAATATGTACTTATGTGCTTTATAAAAAAATGCCAAGATAAATAATATATTGTAATAAATACAAAATCTCTTAGGCAGAATAGGACAAACCTTGAACAAAAAAGTATATACATGTATTATTAACTTTTCAGTTATACGAAATAAATTAGCAGGTCTTAATCGCGTATAATTAATTTATTTAAGGTATAAATACCTATTTGTTGCCGACGTTTTGCTCGTCTAGCACCGAGCGTGGTCGCGGAGAGACTTTAGAGTTTGTAGTTTATGGGGTCATAATCGTAAACTAACTAAAGTAAAAAGTAATATTGTATTCGTATACGATGTTATGCATGTGTGTGTGCGAAATTTAAGGTAATAGTGGTATCGTATATTTTCATTAAAATCATATATTTCTAATGCATATTAAATAAAAATATTAGCATTGTGCACACCTTCTACATGTCAGCAATAAGCGTGCCGAATTTCATAATAATCCGTTCGCGCATTTCTCGTAAAAAGGGATCACAAAATTTCGCTTTACGTATTAATATATATATCGGAATGGTCACGAGTACGGGACGTCAACTGACTACGAAACGGAAGTGTAAAGATGGCGCGCTTCGACAGAGTCTAGTGTGACGTTCGCTACAGTTGAAGAGGGGGGTGACTGTTGACGTTCAACGGGGCAACACAACTCACTTCTCATGGAAACTCCGGGCGGACAACAAGTACCTAGAAACTGTCACTCGTTTCGTGTTCAGTAATCTAAAATAATTATAGTCAGTTTTGTTTATTTGATTTGGTGTGAACTTATAACTAATTGTGAAGCGTTGATACCGCCCAAAAATCAAACAACCCGTCGTCATATAGAAACCTAAGAAAGATTCAATAATGAGCTTTAATATTTTTCAACTGTCATACTCATAGGTCATGACAGGCGTTTACTGTTAGTGTGGATTTATTAAAATGGATCTCCTAGGCGACCATTGAACTTTTTAAATATAATAAATTTTTAATGCAGAATCGGTCAGTCACAAACATTACACGTGGTCAAGCTAAAAGTAAAATTATTTATTTCATTAACTACTCACCCCTACTGGAAGATGTACCATAACTATAAATAGTTGTAACGTAATACTACACGTATTGCGTTATAATATCTCGCAGGCGCTTAACGCCAGCTTAGCCATTCGCAATATTACCAAATATGGACATGTTCACTAGCCAAAGGCAGTTGTGAGTCATAGGTCTATATCTATATAAGATGGGTGCGCGATCTAAGTCGATCACTTGCCCTACACACCGTCTCGCTGATGGTTGTAGTAAGTACAACTACAATCCTACTTCTCTTTCTACTGTCCCGCTGGGGGTAAGCATATTCTAGTTGTCTGTGTGCCTATACGTTCTGTCTGTAGATTCTGTGTCTCCTAAGCATCTATCTAGGGACCGCCTGTTCCTGACCGGTTGTTGTGTATTCTCTATGCTGTTTCCAGTTCTTCCTACGGGCTCACTGCACCTGTCTTCTCTCTACGGGCTTCAAGCCACGAGCTGCTGGCGCCGTGCCGCTACTAGCCAGCTGCCGCCCAAGCCTCCGTTCCTGCCTACGAGCTCCTACAGCCAGGCCACGGACTCCTGAGCCTGACCGCTCGGCCCACATCGGCTGCACCGCCTGAGACCCCAGGGAGCTGCCTGCGCAGCGCACCTTGGCCAGCTCATCAGCGACCCTACGAGCAGCTACCCTGCGAGCGTCGGAAAGCAGCAGGAGTCTACGCTCCAGCCCTCAGGCCAGTGCTTACCTAGTTCGGTCATACTGTATGTAAGCGGTAGCGAGACATAATAAAGAACCTGTTCAGCCTAGCAGTGTTTCTCTCGAACCCCGACATCCTACCTGAGATCCTCCGTCTCTTTGGCGCCCAACGTGGGGCCGAAATTTTTACGGGTAATGCGTTACACTGGTTTCGCGGTGTTAAATATTCCATTTCTACATTGGACAAACTAGCTAGTAAACTCACAGCTGATTTTACACCGTACGACTATGATTATAAACTTTTAGCCGAGATTCGTAATCGTACTCAAGGGCAAACTGAGGGTATATATATATCTATTTATCAATTATGTTCCAACTTTTTGCGCGATTGTCACCGAACACGGTACTAACCGAACATGAAAAATTAAATATATTGCTTCACAATATTAGACCGTGTTGTTCTACAGTACTAGCTTCATGTACTACGGCTATAGACACTATAGACACTCTAAAAACACTATGTCTAAACTATGAGAGGTTCCAGTGTTTAAGCGCACAATTTCACGAACCTAGTTACCCTACGTCTACATAGTAGCACCTGATTTAGCTTACATAAATAAAAAGGACACGCACGGTCACTATAATAATTCACAGTACAATAAACCGTCTAAACTAAAAAACTACGCTTCTGTCGCATCTATAAATGTCGAACCGAACGATACACCTGTGCTTAACCTACAACACTATAATGTCAACATGATATCTAAATCATCTGTTCCTACAAAAATAACTAATAAGAGGTGTGTGTTTTGCCCGCGATGCCGTTCAACTGATCACTCACTAGGGACGTGCAAGCGAGAACGTTATCCGATATGTTTTAAGTGTGGCCTTAGGGATGTCACGTTCGTAAATTGTCCTAACTGTAAAAATAAATCTTTTTCAAAAAACTAATTTACTCGGATCGTAGTTCGTCAAATAAGATGACAAACCCTACCGTTTGTACATCTTCTAAACCTAAATATTTTGACAAAGAAGACTGGAAAAATTGGCTGAACACTCTAAAAGTGTATTTTTCCAGTTATTCTGTGGCTGCGATCCGTGATCAAAAACCTAATACTGATTTTCGACCCTACGTTAATGTAACCATTAAGAATCTACCCCTTACTGGGTTACTTGACTCAGGTTCTGCCGTGACTATATTGGGCAATAATTCTCATGAAGAAATTATTTCTAAAAAGAATCTCCCTTTGAATAAGTGTGACAACCCTACTATATTTTTTCGATCGGCGGGTGGTCATCGTCTGACACCGATTGGCTATATCCACCTACCCACCACTTTTAAAAAAAAAACTTGTTATTTAAAAGCGTACGTAATTCCAGAAGTTACTAGTTCGTTAATTTTAGGTATTGACTTCTGGAAAAGATTTAAATTGTTACCAAATCATATTAACTCTGTTTCTTTATCTAATAATTACTCTCGTAGTAATTCCTTGCCTAATAAAGTTAATGCTACCGTGTCAGCTATTGATACTAACACTTATAACGACACTACTATAACCTCGGATCAGTGGTATACTACTATCTACAATGGCTGTAAAAACACACCTACATCTTTGCCTAATTATTCTATCAAAAATGATAAGTTATATCGATATATGGTATCGAAATGTACACTGCGTAAAGTATTCGATTGGAAAGAGGTCCTACATACCTCGGATAGATCTACAGCTATTAAAGAAAACCATTCGGAACTCGCTGCGGGTCATTTAGGTATTTTTAAAACGTATTAACGTTTAGCGCAGCGTTATTATTGGCCTGGTATGCACGCTGACATTATTAAGTTTATATCTTCGTGTGATACTTGTGTCGCACGTAAACACCAAAACAATGGTACTTTATATACACACACATACAACTTACGTCGTAAACCGGCTGAGTTTAACATAGGTGATACCGTATGGAAAAGAAACTCCTATTTAAGTGATAAGGACAAATCATTTGGCAAAAAACTAGCTCCTAAGTTTACCAAGTGTACTATTATTGCTAAAAAGTCACCACTAGTATACGAATTAGCGGATTCGTCGGGTAAATCTATTGGCAGTTGGCACATTAAAGAATTAAAACTAATCAACTACACTGATTCCTAACCTAACTAGATTCTTTCATTGTACCTACCTGCAGTTTGAGTTTCATAGTCACTATCTACTTAGCACTGTCTACAGAAGTTCGGAGGACTTAGTTAGACGGATTTTTCTTGCCTAGACACGAAAAATCCTGCTGTACAGAGCGGGGTATTGTAACGTAATACTACACGTATTGCGTTATAATATCTCGCAGGCGCTTAACGCCAGCTTAGCCGTTCGCAATATTACCAAATATGGTCATGTTCACTAGCCAAAGGCAGTTGTGAGTCATAGGCCTATATCTATATAAGATGGGTGCGCGATCTAAGAGTCGATCACTTGCTCTACACACCGTCTCGCTGATGGTTGTAGTAACTACAACTACAATCCTACTTCTCTTTCTACTGTCCCGCTGGAGTTAAGCATATTCTAGTTGTCTGTGTGCCTATACGTTCTGTCTGTAGTATCTGTGTCTCCTAAGCATAACAGCCGATCTAGGGACCGCCTTTTCCTGACCGGTTGTTGTGTATTCTCTATGCTGTTTCCAGTTCTTCCTACGGGCTCACTGCACCTGTCTTCTCTCTACGGGCTACAAGCCACGAGCTGCTGGCGCCGTGCCGCTACTAGCCAGCTGCCGCCCAAGTCTCCGTTCCTGCCTACGAGCTCCTACAGCCAGGCCACGGACTCCTGAGCCTGACCGCTCGGCCCACATCGGCTGCACCGCCTGAGACCCCAGGGAGCTTCCTGCGCAGCGCACCTTGGCCAGCTCATCAGCGACCCTACGAGCAGCTACCCTGCGAGCGTCGGAAAGCAGAAGGAGTCTACGCTCCAGCCCTCAGGCCAGTGCTTACCTAGTTCGGTCGTACTGTATGTAAGCGGTAGTGAGACATAATAAAGAACCTGTTCAGCCTAGCAGTGTTTCTCTCGAACCCCGTATAGTGCTACAAACCCACCATAGTACTATCACTATTCCAGAGACTATTACGTTGCCTAAAAATGAAATAGCCCAAGAAAACGTCACCGTGCACAACATAGAGTTGCAGAACATACAGTCGGATAAACTACACTCGCTCGCTAACCTAGCCCGCGAGATGAACATCACGCCGATCACCCCCGGCATCGCCAATCAACCCAGCTGGACTTCAATCGCCGCATTAGCCGCAGTACTAGCCCTCATACTACAGATCAAGCCTATGCAGACGCCCGGGACTTCAACCGCCGCCGTGCGTCACCATGGAGACGGACTACGCGCCGCATCCGTCGGAGTCAGTAGCAGAGCCTCAGCACAGCGCTTCACCCTTGCATAGTCGGCCCTGCGTGCAATCCTCCTCTGTACGCAGCCCTTTGGGAAGGGAGGAGTTAAGAGCCTGTTTTACCACTGTCCAATAAGTTCTGGTTAAACTACTTGGCAAATAAATTCATACCAATTTCGTTCTAATTTTAAATTTACCTGGAAGGTAACGGTTACTTAGAGGTAGTGAAACAGGGCCTAGAACCAATAAAACCAGACTTGGTATTTAGTCATCGTATGTTTTGTCAGTGCACGACTTGAAATACTCTGAAGTAAACAAGATCACAATATTTTAGTAGCTTAAATTTCTAAACAATATAACAAACATAAAACATTCAGAATGCAATCAATAATCCCAGATTCACTTAACGTTTTGTCCAATTTCCTTTAAGTTATTTCTGTCGATACGTTACTACAAACTAATAGGAGGTTGTGATGGCGCGTCGTATTAAAAAATTACTAGTTTCCATTTCATTTGGCTGAGTTATAGTCGTGGTTCGTCTTGTTTGGGCGCCACGGAAATACAACAATGTTTTAGATTTCCAAGTAAATATTTGTTTTTATATTTCATGATTGATGGAAACGTAAGCGTCATTTTTCAGCACTGTAAGAATGCCTTAAGGTGTGATGGATCTGACCACAAATATTGGCTCAGACGCTATGTCCGGTATCATTTAAAGAATTAAACCTGATTATTTATGCCTATTTGCAACAACAATTTTTGCGTTAGGACTAGACTGTTTTTTATTGCATCTTTAGATATCAGAATTTTTATTAATGATTTTTTTATAGGGCATGTCTCATTTTCATTGTATATTATTAATGTTATTTGGACTTTTTTATTGAAATTTATTCATTTATTTTTATGATTTATTAATGTGATTTATTGGCTTTTTTTTCTTTTACTTACTTAAACATTTAAATAGAATTTAATTAATGATTTATTTATAGGACAAATCTCATTTTCATTGTATTGTTATAATTTATTAATGTGATTTATGGACATTTTTATTGAAATTTATTATTATTATTTTAATTTACTAATGAGATTTATTGACATTTTTTCTCTTATTTAATTAGTTATGATTTGTAAATTAAACTGAAAAAACTGTGAAATAATTTTTGCATGCCGCAAGGTAAAATATAGTGGATTTATTTGTACCTCTATTTGTCACCATTTTGTACCTATATTTGAGCAAATAAAGAATTTGAATTTGAATCGTTGCGAAATTTTCACGGTATCTGACTATTTGATATTTTAAAGAGTAAGCTGCGGAACGATCGCCGAGCGTTTAAGGTAGTATTTGGAATATTGTGCATAATGGAGATTACGAAATAGAAACGAGAAATAGACAAAAGCTCTTGTATACAACTTGTGTTTACTATGTAGGTATAGCCATAGATAATGATTGTTCAATTAAAATACCTACCGTCTATTTTGTCATTACAGAAAATTATCTTCAGCTAAATACCAAGTAAAAAACTTTTTTTATGAAATAATAATCCAAATTTCCATCAAAATTACTGATTGCACAGCAGAATACACAACTCAAAGTATTAGAAAACACACTACAATTTATTTACGTAACGTACGGCTGTTTATCTTAATGCAAAGCAATTTTATTAATGCACTGCTTATAATGACTAATATCCCTTATGGGTTGTATTTAACTGTTAGTCAAAAATACTAATTTTCCATCAAAAATACTAATTGCACCGCTAAGCTAAGTTGACGGAGCCCTGCTTCGCAGGGCTCCTATTTTTGAGAGAAGGGTCACAAGAGAACCTAACATAACCTATTAAGTTTTCTGAGTGGATAAGTTTACTCGGATAGATATTTTGCTTTTACAGTGAGTATCTTCTACATGCGCACTAGTTAATTTGCTGTGCAGTTAGTATTTTTGATAAACATTTAGAATTTTTGTACTTAAATAAATTTATTTGTATCGCATTATGAGGATAAAAGTAATGTCATGCTGATGTATTTTTTATTTTTTTCTGCAGTAATAGTTTTGTTAAACATTCAGTTTATTTGTAGTAAAGTAATTTATTTGATTTAAAAAAGCATATACCTAAATGATGAAAATATATTGATATGTGATTATTTATTTGATGTGCAATTAATAATATCCCCTTGTTAATAACGCAGAATATTTTAACTTAGAAATATCCAACTACTTTCAAAATTTAAAAATTGACGAGACAAATGCTGAAGATCAATATAAAGCAAATGTAACCGGCATTAGAAATAGTAGTAAACGGATAAAATGTAAAACTAGAAATAGAAAAATGTTGTCAACCAAGAGTATTAAGCTGATAGAAAGACGTACTGATATAGAAATAGCGACACTTGCTTATAGAATGTTGGATAAAGATGTAAAAACAAGTATCAGGAAAAATCTTCACTCGTCTGTGGACATCGGTAAATGTTACACGTACTTTTGGCTTTATCCATATATCGTCAACCTTTTTTATCAACTCAATCATGAAGTGCCAATTCTGTGGTGGTCAGTTTAATGACGGTGTCCAATGTGGTGGCTGTGGAAAACACATGGACTTTGGTTGCGCGGGCATTACTGAGGCAGGATGGAGGCGTTTGAGACCGGAACGAAGATCTGCGTGGAAATGCCCATCATGCAAAACAGTATCTCCGTCTCAATCACCTTGTAAGGAACAAGCCAGTTTTGAAAGAGTCTTAAGGGAGATACAAGATATTAAGCTGCAGGTAAAAGACCTACCAATGCTGAGTGATGATATCAAAAGCATCAAGGAAGAATTGAAGGAGATTAAGGCCTCAAGTCAGTTTATCAGTGACAAGATCGACGAACTGACTAATAGACTAACAATTGCTGAAACAAAAATTGTTGAGTTCGAACGCAAGTATACCGAACTGGAGAACAATCTTGAAGGTGCCAAACTTCAGTTAGCCAGCAGCGAGCAAAGGTCAAGACTCAACAACATCGAGGTTAAGGGGATACCTCAAAAAAAGGATGAAAATCTCTTCAAAATTATAGATTCCCTGGGAGTAAAAATTGGTTATCAAATAGCCAAAACACAAATAAACTACGTATCTCGAGTGCCTTCATTCAATTCTAAAGAAAAATCAATTATAATCAGTTTCATGAACCGGTTTGTTAAAGAAGATTTCATAGCTTCTGCGCGTGCTTACAAAGATCTTACAGCTGAGGACTTGGGGTTTCGAGATGTGACTCAACGTGTTTATGTCAACGATCATCTGAGTGCCGATCACAAATTACTTCTTAACAAAACGAGAGAAGCTGCAAAAGTTAACAATTTCAGATTCCTTTGGGTCAAGTTCGGTAAGATTCACGTACGCAAAAACGAAAGCTCGCGTACTATCATAATTAACAAACCCCATGATTTAAACAAAATTGCCTAACCTTTCGCTTATTAAATAATTTACAGTTAATATGTTTAGATAGAACAGTTGCAATTCATGTCCAACCTATATTATTGTTCATAGCATGTAGAATTAATACACTCATAGACCGTTCGAATTAAAAAAAATATGTCTTTTTTTATAGCAACTTAATTAACCAGTGTAATAGATTTAGCACACCTGTCTCACCGCACGCACTCGCAAGCTTACAGCTTACTCGGACTGTTCATATCGTAGTAAAAAATGCATTACCTATAGCTATCTCGCTTACTCACCAACGCACCACGCTACCATCGCTTTGTAAGAGGGAGAGGTCTGACCATACGCATATTTTTTCAAATCGTCGTGCGTTTACAAAAAAAATGCAAATCACTTATGATTTCTACCCGGTCTTATTTATAATAGAGGTATTGATGCAATTAATTTACAATTGTCGAATTTGCGACGCGTTTATTACTAATGAAATATGTTATTCTTATCCTATTACTTATATTTTTTATTACTAACGTTAATGGGTACAATTAGTGGAAGTGAAATTGTTAGTCTAAATGATCTTCATATCGATGCCTTCCGGCCAAAAGGGGGTAAGCGACATTTTTTTGCGAAATCGACTTATGTATATGGTTAGAATCGGCTTTTTTTTCTGCGTCTAATGGTCTAAGTTTCGTGGCTCTAGGACAAACATTTTGTCGCTTAGGCGGTAAAGGAATTGAGATTCTAACACTAAGTTTTTCGTCGTAAACGATATTTATTTTTGGTGTATTTTGTATTATGGTGGTTGGATAAAAATAAGATTTCAAAACTGTGAGATAAGCAATTTTGGCTTTGAATATTTTTTTCTTTACTTGAACGTTAAGTATTTTGTCTGTAAATACTTTTTTGTAAAAAATACATTAATCAAATTTTACTTGAATCTTTGTGTACCAAACTTTCGGTTAGGATATTAGGGCAGTTTCTTTGGATAAAATAAATGTCATGTATTACATTTAGTTCTCATTTCCGTGACTTTATTTGGCGCTTATTTTTATTTTCTCTAGTTACCAAATCAATCATCGAAGGCGCTTAGGATAAATCATCCAAACGAATGTCGCCTTATATTGTCGCTTACCCTTTTTTTCCCTCCCAAAAAAAAATTTGGTATGGTGGTTAGACAACAAGGTAAATCAAAGGTTTGGCGGTTAGCTTACAGAAGAACGACAAACAGCATCGGTTATCTCACTCTTTCGTTCGAACAAAATGTCGTTAGCGTTGCACAGCGAACATTCACCGCGGCGCAAGCACCTCCGTGCTTGCGAGTCCGTTTGGAGCGAAGTTTTGGAAGGAAATAAAACGGTAAGATTATTTTAATAGACTTTTATATTCATCTATAATTGTGTATTCTTATTAGTTATTTTAAGTTTTATAGGTAAGAAGTCATTCTTTTGCTATCTTGTTCAGAAAATACTGAATGGTTAAATA
Organism: Euclidia mi; assembly: GCA_944739405.2. Taxonomy (NCBI): domain Eukaryota; kingdom Metazoa; phylum Arthropoda; class Insecta; order Lepidoptera; family Erebidae; genus Euclidia; species Euclidia mi. The sequence goes on along the minus strand of OX123189.2, from coordinate 25,902,901 downwards.
AGTACCTACAGAGGTTTTGTTGGCTGGCCTGGCTTAGGATCATAATCAAGGGTTCGAATCCCAGGTTGGGCCAACAAGGAATTATTGGATTTATTGATGAATTCTCAGTAATAGTCAAGAGTTAATCCTGCGACTGATATGACTCTGTTGTGTCGAATTGCCTATGGGACTATGAGAGTGCGAGAATAAAAACTGCACGTTTGTTTCGCACATATATTAGCGCACGTTAGTAGGTCCCTCTTTTGCAAATTGTTATTCTGCCTCAAGATTTGCCACCGTGACTGATTTAACAGGTGTCATCATCATTGTTTTATCGATTGAGTGAATGGATGGGTGAGTGCAAATGAATGGATACACGGCAAAAGCGATCATAAGAACCCTCTTTGTGGAGTGGCTGGAGGCCGCCAGGGTGTCCTCACCTTCCGCCTGATGCATTTCTTCACCGGACATGGTTATTTTGGGTAGTTTCTTTGCTGTGGAGGACTCCCCCGGCAACGGAGGTCGCGAGGCGATTTACGGCACCTGTAGACGCGGACATGCGGACGACGAGGACTAAACGCCTACCGTCATACCTAAAAGTGGTCCTTAGGTACGAAATTTTAAGTTTATATTTTTTGTCATACCTAGAATGTCAGCATGAATGTATAATGCAAGAGTAACTTACAATGAGTAACAATTGCTTTGTTTAATTTTCTAAAATAATGACTGATTGAGTACAATTTCTCTTTTTTTTAAGTCATACCTTAGTCGGTTAGCCAGTTTAAAAACTTATAAAAGTCTAATGTATGTATGTAAGTATGTATGTATAATTTTATAAGAATTAATCACAATGTGCTTTCGCGTTGTATAAAAGAGCTTATTGTATTTTTTATAGATAATTAACTTATTACAATATCCTTGTTCTTCTGCCATTAACCCATTGATTGCCAAGTACGTAATATTACTTAGGTGGCAATAATAGCAGAGGCAAACTCGGTATTTTTCATAGATCTGTGAAAGTGCTAAAACATCACGCTTGTCTCTCCACTTACAAACAGTCATGTCTTTTCATACTTTTTATATATGCAATATTGCGTACTCCAGCATCCTGCTATAAACCATTATCTGTGATGAGTGCTACGAAATATTACGTAGTTGACCATTTGTATGGTGGCCACCAATTACAGTCCAATGGTTTACTTCGGCATTTAATGTGTTAACCAATAGCCGGTTATGTCATATTGGCTCCACTTGATGAACAGAAAAAGCACAGTTATGCTTTTTTTTCTTCAACAGAAATAAAATAAATGGTGCAGTTAAATCATTTGGGTTGGAACTCATTAATTGAGTTGTTTTCATTTACGAGGATTTTTCCTGTTAGTATAATTAGGACAATTTGAGGGTAAGCGACAGTAAATAGTGTTAGGAATGTGATTTGTTTTAATTAACAATGTCATTTCGTAGAGACCTAATCAATAACTATATGGTTAAATTTTGAAACTTTTGGACCGTACAGAAAATTTTCTATGATTTTTTTTTCACTTATTTTGAACTTTAAACTACTCTCCTGTAAAGTTTGTAAAGTGGCGGTTACCCTCTTTTGGCCGTAAGGCATCGATATATATTATCAAAACGTACGGGTACTGCGTTCTAAAACCGAAGATTTTTATAGAAACTTAAATCTCAGTTCATACGATCTAGTGGTTTTAACTGAGACCTGGTTGACACCTAGTGTGAGTGATAGTGAGCTGTTCGATAATCGTTACATAGTTTGGCGACGAGACAGAGACTACGAGCTCACCAACCAAACCCGTGGCGGTGGTGTACTCATTGCGGTACGTAAACACATAGCAGCTTGTTTACAGCCTAGTTTTAAGACTACTGCGGAGGATCTATGGGTCTGACCCCTAGGATACACTAACAATCGATCACGGAATTATCTAAATATATGCGTAATTTATTTATGTAAACAGAATATGGGCCTCACATTCTCTCAACAACTAAATAATTTTCTGTTGAAATTAGACGAGACTATAATTAACCATCCTGACGATCGGTACCTAATACTCGGTGACTTCAATCTAAGTGGTATATCATGGCAATTTAATAATAGCGACAATACGTTGTCGCCTCAGTCATTATCCACTACCGCCGAACATTCACTCATAGACGTGTTGCATACCCACATTTTATGTCAGTACAACAATGTTCCTAACGTTTTCGGTAGAATCTTAGATCTTGCTTTATCGACCGAGTGTCTAAATGTTCACGAGTGTAGCAACCCAATAGTACCAATTGATCCGCACCATCTATGATGAGATTAACTCGGACATACTTGCTGTGAATTGGTACGAAGAATTGTCTAATAGATTAGTCAGTGACGCCGTTGAATATTTTTATTCATTTATTCATAACGAAATTGAGAAACATATACCCAAAGCAATAATATCGTACAAGAATACATTTCCTATATGGTACTCACTAGCGCTCAAAAAATGTATCCGGGAGAAATCTAAATATTACCGTAAATTCAAAACTTATGGTAATATTTCTGATCATGAGACATATAAACTACTCAGGGAAAGAGTCAAGCAGTTAGAAAACGAGTGTTATAACAGCTACATAGCCAGCGTCGAAAATTCCATTAGGTATAATCCCAAATACTTTTGGACGTTTGTGAAATCTCGAAGAAAATCTTCAGTTATTCCTTCAACTATCAGACACGCAGGTGGTGTGGCCAACACCGGTGAGGACATATGTAATGCGTTTTCCAATTACTTTCTTACTACCTTTTTACAACTTACTAGCACAGTATCTGATCGAAGTTTGGTTGAGTCACCTACTTCACTAGCCGATATATCTCAAGTACACATAGATCTTGCTGAGGTAAGAAAAATCATCAAAGGTCTTGATTTGTCCAAATCAGCGGGTCCTGACAATCTGTCTCCAGTATTTTTATCATTATGTGCCGATACCATTTCACTACCTATTAAAATACTATTTGAAAAATCGTTGCATGATTGTGTTGTACCATCGATATGGAAATCCGCCTTTATCACTCCCATTCATAAAAAAGGCCCAAAAACAGATGTAGTTAATTACAGACCAGTCTCTAAATTGTGTATATTGGCTAAGGTACTTGAAAAACTTATTTATTCTCAAATGTATGCTGCTCTTAAAAATTCACTTGGTAATTTTCAACATGGTTTCTTGAGAGGACGTTCAACAACGAGTAATTTGGTCTTGTTGAATGATTTTATAACTGAGTGTATGAGTAATGGCAAGCAGGTCGATGTCGTTTATACTGATTACAGTAAATGTTTCGACAGAATCGATCACTGTACGTTATTATCAAAACTTATGCGGATTGGTATAAGGGGAGATCTATTGAGATGGTTCTCTTCGTATATAACAAATCGTACTCAGGCGGTAGTAGTCAACAACTACATATCTAGTTGGGTCTTAGTGCCTAGCGGAGTTCCGCAAGGTTCTTTACTTGGACCTCTACTCTTTGTGGTCTTTATAAACGACATCGACAAATGTTTCCATTACTCTAATTTATTATGTTTCGCTGACGATATGAAGATATTTTCGAGCATCTCATCAGTCGATGACGTAGCTAATCTTTAATCAGATCTAAACCGCCTAGTTAGTTATTGCACAGACAACAAATTAGATCTTAATCCAATGAAATGTTCTCTCATGACTTACAGCAGGAAACAAAACTCAATTCTATCAGAATATTACCTAAAGGGACATAGGCTTCAAAACTGTGATAAGATTCGTGATCTTGGTGTCATTCATGATCCTAAGCTAATGTTTAATGATCATATTGAACATATTATTGCCAAGGCATCGCAGGCACTGGGCTTTGTTATGCGAATGTCAAATAACTTCAAAGAAGCAAAAACATTTAAAATCCTGTACTGTACTTACGTGCGCAGCATCTTAGAATACGCCAGTCCTGTTTGGAATCCAAGATATGATATCTATAAAACTAGGATTGAAAATATCCAACGTCGATTCATTCGGTACTTATGTTATCGCCTTAAAATTAATTACACCTCAGAAGATTACTTTAAATTATGTTCTAAGTTCCATACTTTGCCATTAGTCTCTTGGCGTGAAATAGCGGATGTCTTATACCTATTAAATATAATATTTGGCTCCATCGATTGCCCCGAACTACTGACTAAAATACTATTTAATGTACCAACAAGAGTAGTAAGATATTACACTCCTATTCACCTCCCTTTAGTTTCTTCCAACTATGAGCAAAACGCGTTTCTATGGCGAGCGAGCAATACACTCAACAAGCGATGTAAGCAACATGATTTCGACATATTTATTACCAAAGTGGAACCGGTGAGACGGTTGCTAAGTCTAGAGATTTTTAATAAACATTCTTACATTTTAATTGATCTGTTATAATTAATTATTTTTTATATACATATTTTTTTTAGTAATTAAGGCATTTGAATTCAACTACAGACGTGTATATAATATAATATATTGTTATATGTCCAAATTTTAAACTGTTATATTAATCGCGAGGACCTGTTATTGGCTTACCGTCGCTTATTTGCTATTACTGTACCTATATTGTATTTACGTGCTGTTGGTCTTCCATATAATAAATAAATAAATAAAATAAATAAATAAATAAGATCTAAGAAATCATAACACGCATTTAGTAAAGACAGCTTTAGAAAATAATTCATCCTTAAGGATTTCAAAGCAAGGACTAACAAAGGGCAAATCCTGGATAAATAGTTTGGTTGATGATAGAGTTATAAAACATAGCAATAGAGAAAAAATTATGGCAATTAAAAGTAGCAACGAAATTCTATGAATCCTTATATTCCGACAATGTCCTAGATGATACAAGCACAGAATACCACCTTCCAGATCCCATTCCTCCTATAGACGCTTCTGAAGTGCAAAAATCACTCATTACAATGCTATATGACAAAAGTCCAGGAGAAGATGGTATTACTACTGAAGCTCTGAGGATCGGCTCTTCATAACTGATATTGCCCCTCACAAAATTATTTAACACCATTCTAAACTCGTTCCACAGGTAATGTGTCATTCGAACATAATCCTTTTGCATAAGAAAGGCAACAAAAACGACATCAGTAACTACCGTCCCATTAGTTTAACATGACATATTTATAAAACATTCATCAAAGTACTGCATAATCGTATAGACGCAAAGTTGGATACTCATCAACCACCAGAACAAGTTGGATTACGTCCCAGATTTTCTACAACTGACCATCTTCACACTTTGAACCAATTATTGGAAAAACACCGGGAACATAATAAACCATTGTATTTGGCCTTCGTTGACTACAATAAAGCTTTTGACAGTATCAAACATTCAGAAATCTTTCATGCTTTAGAAAACCAAAATATTGAGAAAAAGAACATTCAACTTATTAAATCCATTTACACCAATAGCTCCGCCAATATCAAACTAGACAGCATTGGGCCATCATTTAAAATACAGAAGGGTGTTAAACAAGGTGACCCGCTCTCCCCCAAGCTATTCACAAGTACACTCAAGGAAATTTTTAAAACACTGGCAACCTTATGGAATACAAAAGTGATTTTCGTCGGTAACAAGAGACTCACAAATCTCCGATTTGCCGACGATATAGTTTTTTTTTGCTTCTACCGCTCTGGAACTTGAGAATATGCACCAAGAAGTGAGCACAGCAGGCCGCAGGGTGGGACTAGCGATAAACCGGTCCAAAAGTAAGGTTATGACAAACAGCACTAAACAGTCGAGGTGGATGGGCAGGAGATACAGTATGTCGATGACTACATCTATTTGGGCCAGCTAGTTTCATTCGAAAACAGGCTAGAAAGAGAAATGGATCGCCGTATCGAAAACGCTTCGAAACGCTTCTGGTCTGGAAGGGGGATCTGCCGATTTCTCTGAAGCGAAAACTCATCGATATGTGTATTCTGCCCATTCTAACCTACGGTGCTCAAACCTGGTCGCCTACCGAGTTGCAAAAGTCGCGCCTTGCGGTCTGCCAAAGAGCTATGGAGCGCAGCATCCTTGGTATTTCACTCAAAGATAGGACTCGAAACACTAAGCTGCACTCCAAAACTAAAGTTATAGATGTGGGAAAAAAAGCTGCCAGCCTGAAATGGAACTGGGAGGGCCACGTCAGCCGTACGCACGAGGATCGTTGGGTGAAAATGTCGACACTATGGGTGCCAGAAGATGGACGACGTCACCGGGGCCGGCCCCGAAAGAGATGGCGGGATGACTTGTACGCCTACCACAAGAGTTGGCTGGAGACTGCAGGTGACAACAAAGTATGGAAAGATTTGGGGGAGGCCTTTGCGCAGCAGTAGAACAGTACAGGCTAATGAAAAAAAAAAGACCTATATTTATAATAATCAAACGACGCACAAATAATTCAGGCTTACACTTTTTGGTATAAATGAAGAAAACTAAATTTTGGGCTGATTCCTTCTTTGGACCATGGGCACTTTCATTGAACCATCAGGTTGTCGTCATAGACTACGAGGAATTTATTCTAGAGGTCCAATCAAGATAACTTATAAAACTTAACTTGCACAATAACTCTTACATATTTTGAGTTTAAGCTTACTTCCCTTAGTGAACCAAAACAGCACACAGTCAACTAAACATTACCTTTTCCCGTGAACACGCAACGGATTTTCTGTGTCAATTAACAGTTTGCCGACATCAAAGCCATCGATGATATAACTATCGCTCAAACGAACTACAAAGCATGTAATGACCAGTTGTAATCGCTGCTATTGACAGTCTGTAGTGGCAGCCATTTAATAACACCGATGTACACTTATATATGAACAATATAAATCATACAGCCACAATTGTAGATAACTATTGACGAAAATTACCTGATATTTGCGATAAATACTCCCAGCAATTTGTACTGCTATTACAAACATTTACGTGTTTACGTGTAATTGTATCTAATTTATAAATGGTTAGCTATTACCCGCGCGGTTTCATAGACCCTGCTTCAAAATCGGCGGCTTCACAGTAGTTTAGGCTCTGTGATATATAAAATTGTATATAATAGCTAGCTGAGCTACTGATTTAATGCTACTGCTCCGCACCTGTGATAGATAGCGTGATGTTATGTAGCCCAAAGCCTTCCTCGATAAATGGGCATTATTATTCAAATCGAACCAGTAGTCCCTGAGATTAGCGCGCTTAACTAAACAAGCAAAGATCTCTTCAGCTTTCTTATATTAGTATAATTGATATATGATGATAAATGTGGAAGAGAATTTCAGTGGCACGTATCTTCTCCTCTTATAACCATTCAGTTACAGTCTGTCTGACACCAGTATTTGAGAACATAGTCCATGTTTTTGGATTTTAATATATGCCTTTTCAAGTAGACTAGGCTCCATTTGAAATATCTAATCTCTTTTGAAATGTGGTAGCGCCATCTACCTTCCTATCTATAACTAATCGCATCAACATCAATCGTTCCATGCTGTTCTAGTGCGAGCGATATCATATTTCCGTCCCTGTCTCCCATTCCCGAAGAAGGGGCACTGCCTTCCGCCTGATTCGTCGCCGCGATCGTCGACGCAAGTACAGTCCAGAACATTCCGCTCGCTGAGAACGCCGTCTCGTTTGTATCGCGCCGCATCGCTGTATGTGATTATTACCACATATATAAACCGCTCGCAAGTGGGAGTGACGGTGAATTGAAGTGAAAACAAGCAGCTGCATCACGAAACCTCCAGGAGACTGCCCTACGGAAACGAAGAAGGTTGTATAAGGTAAGTGCCCTCCATCCTTGAAATATCCTATACCCACTCAATCACCCCTTCCCGTAACCATCTCCTAGGCGGCGAAGAACCGCTATCCTCTGTATACAGTCTATTTCCTTCTCCAAGTCGCCTAGAACCCTACGGTTTCGGTGTAACGCCGAACCATTTTTTTGATCCATACGAGTCGGATTCATTTACGTTTTTATACGTTATATCGCTATACCGTCACATGGTTATTTCCGCCCGCATCAGTAGGTAAACTTTTATGTAGCTACCTACTTATTAAATTATTAATTCTGGAACTATCATAGTTGTCTTATAAATCTCATATTTCAAGCAACTTTTAATTCCTCAGCTCCAAAGTGTTGCCTACTTAGGTAAAATAATAGATACATTAGATATTCTTATTTTGTTTCGTTCTCATTAGCTTATACTTACGTAAGCATGTCACAACAAAAGAAGTCACGCGTGTCGGAAGACAAAGAGATGACAATCTTAGAAGCAAAACGCAATATTCTATTTGAGCGCATTCAAAACATCTATGAACGATCAAAAACCGCATCTATGTCTGACAGTAATAGCGAAGCATTTCTCAGTTATTGTATAACAGTAGATAGTATTCGAACAGATTTTCATAAGTTGTTAGACGATTATAACGGAAGATTACTTTCTATCAATCCTGATGAAAAACCGAACTATCAGGCGTATACCTCATTCGAAGATCTTTATTGTATTATTAAGCGTATACAATCGCAATTGGAGGGTAAATGTTCAGCAGAGCCCGTTGCCCGCAAACCGAGATTACCGCCAATCGAGATTATGTCGTTTGACGGAGATATACGAAATTGGCCGTTATTCTATGCGAGTTTTAAGTCTACAGTACACGATAATGGTTCTCTGACAGATGCTGACAGGTTGTACTATTTAATAGGTAAACTGTCACCGAAGGCCCAGTCCGTATTTGCAGGTGTCACACCCAGTGCTGAGAATTATCAGGTCATATTTCAGTCACTACTTGACAGATATCAGGACACGCGCGTTCTAGCGTCTACTTACTTTGACCAAGCTTTAAATCTTAAATTGTCCGGTGCCGCGTCTGTTTCGAATTTCCAGCTGTTCATTGGTAGCTTCGTAACCGCGGTTAATTCTCTTAGGAATTTAAAATTAGAAGATCTTTCCGACTTTATGTTGCTTCAACTCGCTTTAAAAAAGTTTGACACTGATACAATTCGCGCATTCGAGATGACGGAACGCAATAATAAAATACCTACACTAGATAGTTTTATTTCGTTCATAAAAGACCAGTGTCGAATATTTCATAATACGCAGTCGGGTTCACCTGGCCCGTCTAACACTAACAGCAACAAACAAAGGTTGAATAAATCGCGAAATAGTAATAATAACTCGGTCCCTAATCCACAATCTTACGTAACATGTTCGGAATCTAATAGTAATAATTCACAGAAGTGTCTGTGCAGTAATATAGTGCACGACCACTTATACAAGTGTCCCGCCTTCGATAATTTGCATGCAACCGCTCGTTTTAAATGCGTAAAAGATAACAAAGCTTGCATTAACTGCTTAAGCATAAAACATAAAACAAGTAATTGTTCTAGTAAGACAAAGTGTCGATCATGTAATCAAAAACATCATACACTGTTACATTTCGATGAAGATAACCCGTTGTCAAGCCAAGCCGCTAACCTTGACACACTTGCGCTGCAGGTGCAGACCACGGTAGCTGCGCCTTCCGCGTCTGAGGGCGAAGTATCGTTGTGTATGACATCCATTGCGCGGGCGACACGCACGCGAGGACGGCACTCGCGCATCTATAATGATCCGCGCAGGGCCAAAACGCAGTGTACGGCGTCTAAGACGGTACTGTTAGCGACAGCGCAAGTTATCGTATATGATGTTAATGGGTCGCCGCACATGGTACGTTGTCTGCTAGATAGCGCATCTCAGACCAATCTAATAACATCGGAATGCTTCAAACGCCTCGGATTATGGAATAACTTTAAAAATACTAACTCAACCGTCAAAGGGATAGGCGGATCAGAAAGGCATTGCAGGGGTTCCGTAGATATTAAAATACATTCGCGTTTTGATAGGAATATTAATTTTAACATTTCTTCGCTTATCGTGGAGCGTATCACGGACGCATTGCCGAACGCTAATGTAGACGTAGCATCACTCACTCATCTCGAGTCATTGTCGCTAGCCGACGCGGAGTTTGCGAATCCGGCAGGCATTGATCTTTTGATCGGAGCTTCAATATTTCCGCACTTGCTACTAACTAAAATAGTACGTAGTGAGCGATATGATTTACCGCCCGCTATTGAGACGGTACTTGGGTATGTGATTATGGGTACCGTACCTACGTTACATACTTCTCATTGTATTACGTCTTGTTGTTGTTCTGCTCTTCAAGACATCAAGGTGGGTGCTAAAACTGTGTGTAAGATAAAGCACTAATTAGCTATGCTATGCTATGCTATGCTACGTCATGCTATGCTACGCTATGCTACGTTATGCTACGCTATGCTACGCTATGCTACGCTATGCTATGCTATGCTATGCTACGCTATGCTATGCTAAGCTACGCTACGCTACACTATACTATACTACACTTCCGCTTTGTATATGGATGACCTTGCCTGTAGTGTCATACCCGCTCCGCTAGCAATTTCGCTTTGTGAAGAGCTTATTCAGCTTTTCAAGCGAGGCCAGTTTGATCTTGTCAAATGGACAAGCAACTCTAAGGAGGTTCTCGCACGCATACCACTACTCCACTTCTCATAAGGCTTCTCCAGACATTGAGTTTGAGAAGTCTGTACCGCATAAGGTTCTCGGTTTACGCTGGGACAAATCCTGCGATAGTTTTCGGTTTGACGTCTCACCACCAGATGATAAGTGCACCAAACGCACTATGCTGTCCACAGTGGCTCGACTATGGGACATAATGGGTTTTGTGGCTCCCACAATTTTGTACGCCAAGCTCTTGATCAAAGAGCTTTGGCTATCAAAGTGTGAGTGGGATGAAACACCCCCTGACCATATTGTCACCGCTTGGGGCCAGTTTTGTATTGAGCTTACCGCGCTCAATCAAATTACTATTCCGCGTCATCTTGGGTTGGTAGATGGATGTACCATCAACTTAACAGGTTTCGCTGACGCCAGCGAGCGTGCTTACGGCGGAGTCGTATATCTGCAAGTCCGCATTGGTTCTAACTACTCGGTGCAGTTAGTTTGTGCCAAGTCTAAGGTCTCGCCTGTTAAAACCATTTCGGTTGCGAGACTGGAGTTGTGCGCGGCCCTTCTGCTGTCTCAGTTGCTCCACAAGGTTCAAGACACAGTTTTGCCCCACTACTCTATTAATAAATATACTCATTTTCCGACTCCAAAGTAGTGCTCGCTTGGATTCATTCTTCTCCTCATCGCTAGCAGACTTTTGTCGCCAACCGCGTTAGTAAATTGATTGAACTTGTTCCCGCTACTTGTTTCAATCACGTCGCGGGTTATCGTACTCGTCTTCAGGAAGAACTTTCCATAGATCATATTGACTGGAAGTTCATTCCACCAGCATCACCACATTTCGGTGGATGTTGGGCAAGCATGGTCAAAGTAATTAAAACGCATCTCTTCAAAGTTATAGGTCAACAGATCCTCTCTTACGAAGAGCCTTTAACTGTCCTTGCACAAGTCGAGGCACTGATCAACTCGCGTCCGCTTCCAACTCAGTGAGATCTAGCCTGAAGTTGGACCTACCTCTTAGTATTTAGTTAGTAGTTTCCGCTATTATTGCGTTTGTAGTTTTCGCTAAAGTTAATTTAGATTAATTTTATTGTCATATCGCTGTCTTAGCCTATTGATGGGTTTTGCGGTACTACACCCAACATAGCTAAAATCAATTCTATTCTTTTTTTTTTAAAGGCAACCCTTTAGGGCCGGGGGGATATGGTAGCGCCATCTACCTTCCTATCTATAACTAATCGCATCAACATCAATCGTTCCATGCTGTTCTAGTGCGAGCGATATCATATTTCCGTCCCTGTCTCCCATTCCCGAAGAAGGGGCACTGCCTTCCGCCTGATTCGTCGCCGCGATCGTCGACGCGAGTACAGTCCAGAACATTCCGCTCGCTGAGAACGCCGTCTCGTTCGTATCGCGCCGCATCGCTGTATGTGATTATTACCACATATATAAACCGCTCGCAAGTGGGAGTGACGGTGAATTGAAGTGAAAACAAGCAGCTGCGTCACGAAACCTCCAGGAGACTGCCCCTACGGAAACGAAGAAGGTTGTATAAGGTAAGTGCCCTCCATCCTTGAAATATCCTATACCCACTCAATCACCCCTTCCCGTAACCATCTCCTAGGCGGCGAAGAACCGCTATCCTCTGTATACAGTCCATTTCCTTCTCCAAGTCGCCTAGAACCCTACGGTTTCGGTGTAACGCCGAACCAAAATGGATTAATTAATTAGCGTATTGTATGTACTACGTTCTCAAATTTTGTGAGATGTGATCATAATAAGACACTCTTAAATAATATCTGAGGGGTGCATAGGGTTACCACCAAGAACTTAGGGTCCCAAGCCAACCTCACCTGCAAGTGTTGCACCTGCCGATCAACGGACGAGGCTCTGGCAAACAAAATATCCCGATAAGCGGCAATAGGCTCGCCACCTATTAAGTGGGATAAAATCACTGGCGAAAAGTGGGCGTTTAATATACCTCTGCCTACCCCTTCGGGGAAGCAGGCGTGGTTCTATGTTTGTTTTATGCTGACTTTTGTTGAATATAAGAATGATGTTTTCTGTGTCCTGTCGCTTAAATTTTGATCCGGTAATGAGTGTAGAACATCTAGATAAGCTTTTGCTCACTACAAAATCTTACCATAACAGGGAAATGTTCATAGACGAAATATATACCTAATAAAAAGACCGTACGAACGTACGTGTTTACACAGAGTATCTAATACTGTCTATTAATAGAAGTTTTAGTATGTTTGAAACTTTTGAACTCAAACAATTCACGAACAGGTATAAACACAGACATTTCTTTTGCCCATTCACACATCAGTCACTCTTTACAACATTTATGCATCCATCCTGTTTATCACCCGTCCAAGTAACAAGCGTAATCTAACATTGTGCTATAAACTCCCATAATCCGGTACCCCAGTGCTCTCCAACTCGGCAACCAGGTCGAGAGGCAAAACTAGCGCTGCACGGTAAAATATTAAATTTAATGACCCGCTTTTGTCACAGCCAAATTATTGCGCGCCCACCCTGTTTCACTTTTAATTATTAAAAAGCTAATTTTGTTTGGCTTAAGGGTGACCTCTAAATCTTGACGGAGTTAATGTGTTACTAGACTTGCTGTTAAAAAATATTTCAGCAGGAAAGTCCGGGGATTTAATTCAAAAGATTTGATGATACGTATTTTATACTAGACTCGCCTGAATGTAATGAAATAGAAGAGATTGAGTTTTACAGTTTGTGTTAATATTTTTATAACACCTCGGGGACTTCATTCTGGTTGGTCAACTTGACAACTTAATTACACTAGCAATGACCTGAGAGTATTTGGTCAACTCTAATGTCGGTGTTTGTAGTCTGCCCGAAGGCCGCCGACATGACCCAACGATTTAAGTCTGGAGACAAAAACCGACACCGACGTCTGTACGAGCTCTCCGTAGTACGGCAGCACTCTAATGTATTCTAATCAGGTGTGCCAAATTTTCTACGCCAGAGATTGAAGCAGATTACCTCACGGAAATGCGTATAGACACAGCCGACTACAGACTACTAACCAGTCATGTAAATCGATTCGCTTACATTTAATTGGTTCGCGAACACTGTTTGCGTAACTTGCAACATTCCACCGGTTTTCAGTTCATAAAGAATACGCGGCGCAAACTGAACGTGTTTGTAACATGGAAATCAAATCCCATATATGGAAGGATATTGGTTCTGAAAACGATTGGATTATGAATGAGCTTGCTTTTGCTTATTTTCATTTGAGAAAAGTATTGTGTGTTATAAAGATACAGGTATTGTGTGTTAAATTGCCCACATTCGGACATAATATCGCCTATAAACAAAAACAAAGATCAAAAGGCAGCGATAGCCGAGTGGATATAGGCAGCAATAGCCGAGTGGATATACCAACAGACTGCCATGCAGAGGGTATCGGGTTCGAATCCACGGCGCGCACCAATGACTTTTCGGAGTTATGTGCGTATTGAATTATTAATTATCGCTTGTCCCGTGCCTCGGAGAGTACGTTAAGCCGTCGGTCCCGGTTGTCATGAAGATCTTTGACAGTCGTTACAGGGCGTCAGTACCTTCTAAATAAACTGACACTAGTCTAAACCATGGAATATTGCTATCCCTTCGGGTTGCGGAGGTCAGACAGGCAGTCGCTCCGTGGAAAAGCTAATATTCTGCCAAATCCGGTTAGACTAGAAAGCGGACCCCAGATTGAAAACTGGGATAACGCTAAGAGGATGATGATGATTTCCAAATAGTAAATCTTGAAATGCATACTTTCTAAGAAATAAATATCTGTATTAGACTGCACGGTTGGCGTAGTGGTTTAAGCGGCCGCCTCGCCGCTTGACACTGCGCCGAGTGTTGTGGGTTCGATTCCAACACGAGACAACACTTCGTGTGAACCATAAATTGTTGTTTCGAGTCTGGGTGTTCATTATTCTCGTTAGTTGTATGTTTGTAAACGACACAGGATTTAGTCCTAATGCGGGAGTTGTCTTTTTATAAATAAAACAAATATTTAAATTGACTTCTAAATAAGCAAATAATGAGCCTCCAAAAGAGCGCACGATTGTTTTTGAAGTGCGTCTTGTACGGAAACAGGTAGAGCGTGCAAAGACATCCGTTGAAAACGGTTTGAAATGGAGGATGTATACAAAGCGTTATTAGATGCTAGAGCTTCCTCCGCAATTACCTATGTATTCGTACTTGTATGAGCTACGGTTGACTTCGAGATAATTCAAATATGTACGTATTGAAGTCGTAAATGTCTTCCATCCGTTCAAACGTGAATCTATGTACATAGCATAAGACATGAATGGATAACTAATACATATTGTTAAAGGAAGTTTTGTCATAGTTTTTTTTTCTTTCTGTACTCATTTTCAAAGTGTGTACGATATGAAGTAATCAAATTGCGAATCGCAAAACCATAGATATTTTCATTTCAATGCAAATTACAGATACCCTAAGTATAATATAAAAATTTTACAGTTTCGATATGAATCAGTACTCCAATACTTTACAACTCGTAACCCAACAAACCTGAGAACAGAGTAAAAAATATACTGGTATTATAACAATCACGACCTAATAATTAATCTTGTTTAACTACTAATTTGGTTCTGTCAAATAACTAATAGTGAAACTAAACGAATTTTACTTAGAACTTTACCAACTTGCGTCTGTTATAAATGGTCACTGCCGTTAGTCGTATTTACGACTGCATTTATGTTTCTAGTTGCATCAGTTTTAGTGCGGTGTATATGGGTTATAGATTTGTTGAAATATACTGTAAAGATATTTAAAAATATATCAAAGTAAGTACGTCTAAAGTATGTGTGTCCCGTTTGTAAGTACCTATTTATCATCCCAGCAAAAGCTCGGATATCAAACTGTTATAAATCTGGCTAGAATTTATATCATTGTTATTTTTACGTCGAGTTTTAGGTTAAGTTACAATAAGATCGATTTTAGAATTATTCACATATGTCTCTAACAAGATATAACCATATATATTGTATCATTAACTATGTATAGCCTAAACATATAGTAAATGAACATAAATGGATTGTATGTTTTAAATTTATAATGTTGCCAATTTTAAATAGACAAATAATTGGTTTGACGTTTAACACTGTCAAACGGGTAAATAGAGTATAAAAGGTGAATAGGTTCTCTTCCATGTTCACTTTCGCTCCGGCAACAGCTAACTAAGGTACGATATAATTCTGACTATTATATTAGGTATTGTGTTTCATTATTCTATATTGTTTCTGTTGTGTTAAATGAATAATAATAAAAGATATACCGGTGGTCAATATTACTAAATGAATTATATTGTTGCTAATACATTGTATTAATGTTACATTTGATATATTGAACTACCCACACCTTTGCTACCCAATATTATAAATATGATATAGTTTGTACTGCTTTTATGAACAATTACTATTAAAAGAATGGCCAAGAGTGGCGGTAAATGTAAATGTATCTTTATCTAAGATATATTCTTGTGACAAACTGAATAAATGAAAGTAAGAATTGATAGTTGTCTATTTTATTTTTCAAACCATTGACAAATATGACTAAAATACTATATACATATCGACATATCGTCACGCCTTTTATCCCCGAAGGGGAAGCAGAGGTGTATTTCTACACCCCCTTTTCGCCAGATATATTCTAGTCTCACGTAATAAGGGGCGAGCCTATTGCCGTACCGGGCACATTTCCAGACTCCGTGCGGCTACTGAGAATTTCGTGACAGAAAAACCCAATAACACTGCCCGACCCAGGGATCGAACCCGGGACCTCCCGATCCCCACGCGCACATTTATGCCGCGAGACCAACGAGGCAGTCGGATAGGGTTTGATGTCGAGTTTTCCGTCTCTACGCAAAGATGGTATTTGCATCGTGTTATCCCTTAGTCGCCTCTTACGACACCCACGGGAAGATAGGGGGTGGTGACACTTGTATTCTATGCCGTCAACCACACGGCCGAAAAAATACTATACCATATATATAGGCCATATACCTTGTATCTATACATATATACATAATCATCCTTCTATTACAGGCAGGAACAATCCTGACACCTTCAGATAAAGCTACATGATGAAGAAAATAAATCCCCTCATAGAAAATATTGCCTTGTAAAACTACATACACATAAAGACTTGGTTTCTTGGCGATATTTATAGCTACAAGCCTTCAAAACCATTTCATCCGATCTAATAAAGCTGCTTACGCGACAATAGTTGTTCAAGATCTCGGCGACGGAACTAATTCTGTACTAAGGGTAATAGAAAGCGAACGACACTTAAGATGGTATTTACTACTGAAAACCAATCGCGGCACACGCTACCTAAAGTTCCTGTTTCTCGTACATAGGGTGGCTCAAAATATGTTCTTAAAGTTTAGACCACACAAAGTGTTGTCTAGTGTGGGGATCGAACCCACAACACTCGGCAAAGTGTCAAGGGGCGAGTTGGTTGCTCAAAGCACTACGTAAACTGTGCAGTCAGACTTTTAACGTTTCACTAGTTCATAACTCTTCTATAAAATTAGCAATGGCCTTTTACTGGTTAGCTTTTTGGCCAAAAATAAAGCTCACTAACAAGTTATTAAGAGCCAATCCATGTCAGCCTCTAATTAAGACAGTAATATGTTTGCTCCTAAATTGAAATAAATGTGCATATTTTGTTTGCATATTTCTGAACACTCGTTTAATGGTCTATTCATAACGAAAAGCATTTTTCTTATCAACGTATTTTATTAAGTTGTGAAGAAAATCACATCACATCTTTCGCAGCATCCTGTAGTCTCTATAAGCGAATTATGTCTGAACATAGCATTTTATAGCCTGTTCGTGGTCGTCGGTAGCCGGTATGAACAAAAAGTAGCCGCCCGTTTACACTAATCTAGCCGAATGGAAGTTTTTAGTCTATTTTGGTAGACCAACAATAAGAAGCTGACTGTGTTTTCGCCCAGTTGAGTCGGTTAATTGAGTGGTGTTTCGTGTTTTTATTTTCTTTCATAATACCCAATTAGTAGTGCTTTTTGAGGTTTGCTGATTGTGCAATTGTTTGTTTTGTATTAAGTAGTCTTACACTAAGAGGATATTAAACTTGTTACTCTCTGATGCTGACCGACAGTACGCGTAATACTTAGCAAGAACATGTACTAAGAAAGGTGTAGCTCATAATCACCGTGATTGTGGACGGTTTAAGTCACCAACCATCGTCGGCATTTTGGATTCAGCACTACGTTAGGTGCTGGAGTATACCAGTATAATTTTCCTTGGAAAAACCAGCCATGTAAATGAAAGTAATATTACAACTGCCGATGTTCAGGTAGGCTGTTAGCTCGTCTTACACCGCAAGTCATAAAACACACGTTTGTGAGAGTGCTTAATAACGCGAATAGATAGGTTCGTGCGTTCACTCTTAGCTGTGAAGAATTTCTTTAATACCTAAGAAAGATTCAATAATGAGCTTTAATATTTTTCAACTGTCATGAGTCATGACAGGCGTTTACTGTAAGTGTGGATTTATTAAAAAAGGGATCTCATGGGCGACTATTGAACTTTTTAAGCCAGGATCAAACGAACGCGTTCAGCTCGCGTCCGCAGTGGCGTGCGCGGTGGCGATCAGATGTTGTGTACGAACTTATAGCGACGTGTTCACATCTACGCGTCCTCTGATTGGACGCGGCGTCCGGTGCAGCGTCTGCACGCGGCGGTGGCGATCAGATCGCGCTTGTTACGTTAGGACGCTGCACGCAACTATTATTTGTTGAGGACACTGTGATTTGTAGATTTTAAGTATGGTGTAAACGCAAGAAATTATAAATGAGGTCCACAAATACCCATTGTTGTATGATAACTAATCAAACTCTTGTTTTTCTGAAAAAATAATAATAAGGCGTTATCGAAAGATGACATATTTACTTCACTGGCACAGTATATCATACCCACCTCAAGTTCACTTCTTGTTCCTCTTCGTCTTCAATAATAGCAGACAGAAGTAAAACTTCTTCAATTTCACTATCGGTATCAGACAGCATTTTAGTGACGCGACTACGGCCTGGTGAACGCCTGAACGAACGCGACAGTGTGCACAACTTTTGCACGCGCAATAATCGCCACCGCGCACGCCACCGCGGACGCGAGCTGAACGCGTTGGTTTGATCCTGGCTTTAATTATAAGAAATTTAAAGTATCTACATATTCAGTTAGTCACAAACATTACACATTGTCAACCTAAAAGTAAAATTAATTATTTAATTAAAACTAATAAAATTCAAGCTTGGTATTTAGCCATTCTATGTTAAAAATTAACGACTTGGAATACTGCGAAGTAAATAAGATCACAATATTCTAGTAGCTTAAATGGCTAACAAATATAACTAACATAAATTCAGAATTCAATCAATACTACCCAGATTCACTTAACATTTTGTCCAATTTCCTTCAAGTTATTTCCGTCGATATGTTACTACAAACTAATAGGAGGTTGTGATGGCGCGTCGTATTGAAAAATTACTAGTTTCCATTTCATTTGGCTGAGTTATAGCCGTGGTTCGTCTTGTTGGGGCTGCACAGAAATACAACAACGTTTTAGATTTCCAAGTAAATATTTGTTTTTATATTTCATGATTGATGGAAACGTCAGCCTTATTTTAGTATCCTTTGTAAGAATGCTTATAGCACGGTAAGAATGCTTAAGGTGTGATGGATCTGACCACGAATATTGGCTCAGACGCTATGTCCGGTGTCATTTAAAGAATTATACCTGATTATTTATGCCTATTTGCAACAACACATATTTGCGTTGGCACTAGACTGTTTTTTATTGCAACTTTAGATATTGCTCTAAAAACTGGAAAATTCCTTGAAGGAAAAACTATAGAGTAATTTTAAATAATATTAAACAATTTCTGATTTTGATTGATTTTTTCAACTTTAAAATTATTTCTCCTTTTAATTTAACTCGAACATCACATCCGTAGGGTTCAGTTAATATTACGTAAAAGGTATCGCTTTCTATTTATGCCACGCGTCATTACATTATAATTAATTTCATAAAGAGCTTTTTATGTAATAGGCACTTTATCAAATTGGTAATATGACCTGAACAAAGTTTCGTTACTCTCTAAAGTAAAATTCAAGACAAGTGTATAAATTATAAAGTATTTAACTTAATTTTATATTTATTAAATTAAGCTAAATACTTTATCTATGATAAACAAAGCTCGCTCATTTGTGACTGAAAACAAAGTTTAAAAAAATACGTTAATCACCGATATCGGCTCATTTTAAAATACTTAAAAAAGCCAAATTAAAAGTACCCATAACCGACGAGCATGTATGATAAGGTTAATGAATGTCGAGGAAGCGAAAGAGGTTTGTTTGAACCGGAGCATTTAGCGTTCCATAGTCTCTACCTACCCCAATAGGAGACAGGCGTGAGGATAGATAGATAGACTTACTTACCTTTTGCAGTGGTGGAGCCATTGTGGTTACAGTATAAATGGCTCCCTTGTCGGGGTAGTACTACCTTCTCACTATACACACTAACGATAGGCCTATAGTTCGTTCAGTATTTGAGTGCATCGCAGGTCCGTGCCTGGGTTCACATTCTATCGTAGGTGTTGAGACAAAATGTAATGAACCCACTCGTTGGATTGACTATGCCTAAGGGATACCTGTTTACCACCCTGCATGTTAAGGCATGTATCCACTTTTATGGCGTAAAAAAATGTACTTATAAAACGAGCAAATAAATGCAAACAAGCTAATTAAACAGAATAACTATAGTAAAACAAAATACATTAATTTTTCTAGCTTGAGAAACATATATTTTTATTTTTGGATGTTCAAATAAACTTTGGAATAAAATTATACAATAACATTAGGATGCGTTGACACCTATAACAAATATTATAATACAGCAAAATAAAAACTTCATTTAATATACACACATCTCGATGCAGTTCCCTCTTAAAACATTCGTGATTAGATTGATCAAGTCAATTCCTTCTATACTCCTGAGAGAGATCCCCACACCGCAGGAATGCCACAAACTTATGAGAAGTGCGCGGCTTGAGAGGTTTTCCCAGAGACCTCACACTTTTCCTTATGACTCACCTGTGTGTCGTTGCGACCTGTACGCGGTATTTGGCTATTTGATATTTTAAAGAGGAAGCTGTGGAACGATCGCCGAGCGTTTAAGGAAGTATTTTGAATATTATGCAAAATGGAGATTACAAAATAGAAACGAGAAATAGACAAAAGCTCTTGTATACAATTTGTGTTTACTATGTATAGCCATCGACAATGATTGTTCAATTAAAATACCTACTGTCTATTTTGTAATTACAGAAAATTATCTCCAGCTAAATTCTTAGTTTAAATTCATCTTATTAGAACATGAAAAATAACGTTTCAAATCATTAAAATAATCTTTACTACAATCTAACCTAACAAGTATAACAAATAAACTACACTAAAAATCTCTACTTAAAACAAAAATAGTCAAAGAAATAGCTATGGCATAAAGTGGTACAAATTATTGCCGTCTCAGTTTCCAAGTCTCGGTCAAGCCGGCCAGGAGTCCCGAGGAAGTCATTAAACTCCAACGGGTAAGTAAAAAAACTTCACAACACTTGTTTCGTGAAAGTGGCAAAACATTTTTCTCTTAATGATATAAGAGGAATACTGCCAGTTGGATATTCTTTTACTGAATCTCTGTTTACATTTCGCGTGAAAATCACTAAAGTAAATATAAAAAATTTTGTTGTTCATTTAGTCTGAATTTGAGATACTTTTTTTTGTCTTCAGAATACCTTTATAAGCATTATGATGTATCTACTAATACTTACTTTAGGCAAGCATTGCTTGCATTTTAAATGCATACAATGCTTGCCTAAAGTATTCAAAATAAATGTAGAAGTTGTATGTATGTAGTATTTTCTGGTTATAAAATCAACTAACAAATAAGCAAATGGATGTACCAAGTTCTATCTTATCAAAACCCACGGTAAAATTGCCAAAACTTTTGTCTATATACGATCACAAAAGTATAGTAGAATACGAAATGAAAAGTAACACAGAGAGAGAGTGTATACGCAAAAAGGTGTACTTATATAATCTTTCACTGGCTACTCACAATATCAGCTGTAGCTGCCACTCCGATTTTGATTTTAGCACAGCGATCGCCAAAGTAATCTCATAATCTAAAAGAAACTTAAACACTATTTTCTGGCGCAGCATCAGTAAAATAGCAGGGAGGAGGCTCATCAGCCATACCGAGAAAAATGGAAAAGTTTTTAGTACTAATTTCCTAACTATGGCTCCATTAGTAATTGTTCTGCAATCTAAACTAACAAGTAAACATACTAAATTATAAGTAAAACATCGCTTACGAAGTTAAATAGGGCAATTTGTAATAATATAATTCTTCACGAGACTGCCCGACATCAAGGATTTGTAGGTAAATTTCATTTACTTGGAGTCGAGTGGCAATATTTCTTTATCGTAAAGGTGCTTGTAATTTTGCACTGTTTGTTTTTTGGCCTGCTTATGTGGCCGAGGTAACATCAGATGAAAGTTCAGTAACGATCGTGCAAATGAGAAACGAGAGTACCAATTTAAACGTAGGTAAACGTTTAAATTGGTACTTTTTCTTATTTATTTTTTTATTTTATTTATAGGCTCACGCCTGTATCCCCGAAGGGATAGGCAGAGGTATAATATAACTTCCACATTTCGCCATGAATGTTTAGGTCCCACGTAATAGGGGGCGAGCGTATTGCCGTTACCGGGCACATCACCAGACTCCATGCTGCTACTGAGAATTCGGAAAAACCCAGTAACACTTTTGCCCGACCCAGGAATCGAACCCGGGACCTCCGATCAGCAGTCGCATACGCTATCCACTGGACCACGGAGGCAGTCTTAGTTCAGTATTTCTTATAGTAGTGTAATTTATTTCTGTTTTGACTGCACGGTTGACGTAGTGCATAAAGCGATCAACTCGCCGCTTGACATTGTGCCGAGTTTTGTGGGTTCAATACGACACAACACTTTGCGTGGTCCATAAATAGTTGTTTGTGAGAGTGTTCATCGTGTCCGTTGATTTATGTTTGTAAAGTACCCCGTGACACGGGATTTATTTCTAGTGCTGGCAAGTCTTTAAAAAACGTAACGGCTTCACTGGTAAACAGAGCATACCTATTGATTTCTTTATAATTTAAAATATAGGGAAGGTTGCTATGAATCCACTACTTAACTTTAAGACAACATACGAGTATCATGAAAAATAAAAGTGATAAAATGAAAGCAGTTTGTATTTTTATTTCGTAGAGCCTATATTTATAATAATCAAACGCACAAACAATTCAGGCTTACACTTTTTGATATAAACGAAGAAAACTAAATTTTGGGCTGTTTCCTTCTTTGGACCATGGGCACTTTCATTGAACCACCAGGTTGCCGTCAATGGACTTCGAGGAATTTGTTCTGGAGGTCCAATCAAGGTAACTTATAAAACTTAACTTGCACAAAAACTCTTAGATATTTTGAGTTTAAGCGTACTTCCTTTAGTGAACCAAAACAGCACTCAGTCAACTTAACATTACCTTTTCACGTGAACACGCAACGGGATTTCTGTGTCAATTAACAGTTTGCCGACATCAAAGCCATCGATGATATAACTGTCGCTCAAACGACCCCTAACTACAAAGCATGTAATCATCATCATCATCATCATCATCCTGCCGTAGTCCACTGCTGGATATAGGCCTCTCCAATGGCACGCCACTGAGCCCGATTTTCGGCTCTTCGTGTCCAGCCGCTGCCAGCCACTTTGCGTATATCGTCACTCCACCTAACCGGAGGGCGTCCTACACTACGTTTTCCAAGGCGCGGTCTCCACTCTAGAACACGGCTACTCCATCGGTTATCGGTTCTGCGACAGATGTGACCAGCCCACTGCCACTTCAACGTGCTAATTCTCTGAGCTATGTCGACTACCTTGGTTCTCTGTCGGATCACTTCATTACGAATTCGATCCTTCAGAGAAACTCCGAGCATAGCCCTCTCCATAGCTCGCTGAGCGACCTTAAATTGGTGGACTAGTCGCACCGTCAGTGTCCACGTCTCGGCACCGTAAGTCATAACGGGTAGGACGCACTCATTGAAGACTTTTGTCTTAAGGCTTTGCGGTAGGGATGACGAAAAGACTCGACAGAGTTTCCTATATGCCGCCCAGCCAAGCTGTATTCTTTTGCAAGCCTCCCTCTCGAAGTTGTTTCTACCCAATTGCAAGGTTTGCCCAAGGTAGACGTACTCCTGAACAACTTCGAGAGGGTGCCCGTTTAGGATAATCGGTTCCGGAGAGACATGTTCATTGAACATTATTTTGGTTTTATCCAAGTTCATCTGGAGACCGATGCGAGCAGAAGAATCAGCTAGGCTGCTCAGCATATACTGCAAGTCTTGCACGGTTCCAGCCACGATAACGATATCGTCTGCAAATCTTAAGTGTGAGAGGTACTCGCCGTTTATGTTAATACCGCGTCCTTTCCAGTGCAGCGTCTTGAACATATCCTCCATTGCATTTGTGAACAATTTGGGGAAGATAACATCCCCTTGTCTCACACCTCTCCTCTGTCTTCTGTATAATCTGCCGCACTGTGTGGATGTGGTCTATGGTGCCATACCCTCCTCGAAAACCGGCCTGTTCGGGCGGCTGAAACTCGTCGAGTCTACGCGCGAGACGGTTCGTGATGACCCTGGAAAACAGCTTATAGACGTGGCTCAAGAGCGAGATCGGTCGATAGTTCTTCAACAGAGTTTTGTCTCCCTTTTTGAAGAACAAAACGACTATGCTCTTGCTCCACGCCCTTGGAAAGCATGTAATGACTAGTTGTAATCGCTGCTATTGACAGTCTGAAGTGACAGCCTTTTAATAACACCGATGTACACTTATATATGAACAATATAAATCATACAGCCACAATTGTAGATCAGGTAATTTTCTATTGACGAAAATTACCTGATATTTGCGATAAATACTCCCAGCAATTTGTACTGCTATTACAAACATTTACGTGTTTACGTGTAATTGTATCTAATTTATAAATGGTTAGCTATTACCCGCGCGGTTTCATAGACCCTGCTTCAAAATCGGCGGCTTCACAGTAGTTTAGGCTCTGTGATATATAAAATTTTATATAATAGAGCTACTGATGTAATGCTACTGCTCCGCACCTGTGATAGATAGCGTGATGTTATGTAGCCTAAAGCCTTCCTCGATAAATGGGTATTATTATTCAAATCAAACCAGTAGTCCCTGACATTAGCTCACTCAACTAAACAAGCAAAGATCTCTTCAGCTTTCTTATATTAGTATAATTGATATATGATGATAAATGTGTTGGTTACTGAACGGTTATGAATCACATGTAGAGCTTTAGTTATTTGATTTGATTATAACGTGAGTCTATGGTAATTGACTGTATTATCAGTGATGCTCTGAATCCAGCTTCTATAATAGAATGCTTATATAATGTAGGAGCAGGAGAATTTTGTAGAAATTTTTATTGGAATCCTAACACTGTTTTGATTCAACCCTTACCTGGGTTAAGTCAGGAGTGACCGAGCAATGTGATACTGTGCGTGTAAAATTTTGTTACAGATTAACACACAGGGACGTGTGTCTTGTAGGATGGCCGTATCGGAATGGTCATCAGTACAGGACGTCAATTGACTACGAAACGGAAGTGCGAGGATTGTGCGCTTCGACAGAGTCTACGCGTCACGTTCGCTACAGTCGAAGAGGGGGATGACGGTTGACGTTCAACGGAGCAACGACGACTATCACTTCTCTTGGAGACTCCGGGCGGGCTACAAGTACCTAGAAACTGTCACTCGTTTCGTGTTCAGTAATACAAAATAGTTATAGTTAGTTTTGTTAGATTTGATTTGGTGTGAACTATAACGAACTGTGATGTGAAGTGTTGATATCGGCCAAGAATCAAGCAATCCGCCGTCATATATATACATATATCGGAATGGTCATGAGTACGGGACGTCAACTGACTACGAAACGGAAGTGTAAAGATGGCGCGCTTCGACAGATTCTAGTGTGACGTTCGCTACAGTTGAAGAGGGGAGTGACTGTTGACGTCCAACGGAGCAACACAACTCACTTCTCTTGGAAACTCCGGGTGGACAACAAGTACCTAGAAACTGTCACTCGTTTCGTGTTCAGTGATCCAAAATAATTATAGTCAGTTTTGTTAATTTGATTTGGTGTGAACTTATAACAAACTGTGAAGCGTTGATACCGCCCAAAAATCAAGCAACCCGTCGTCATATAGAAACATAAGAATGATTCAATAATGAGCTTTAATATTTTTCAATCAATATTTGTCATGAGTCATGACAGGCGTTTACTTTTAGTGTGTATTTATTAAAAATGGATCTCCTAGGCGACCATTGAACTTTTTAAATATAATAAATTTTAAATGCAGAATCGGTCAGTCACAAACATTACACGTGGTCAAGCTAAAAGTAAAATTATTTATATCATTAAGAGCCTGTTTTACCACTGTCCAATAAGTTCTGGTTAAACTACTAGGCAAATAAATTCATACAAATTTCGTTCTAAATTTAAATTTACCTGGAAGATAACGGCTACTTAGAGGTAGTGAAGGCTACTTAGGGCCAATAAGCCAGTCCCGCCGCGACCACGGCTGAAGCAAGTCAGCCGAGACGTTGGCAAAAAAAAACCGAGGTATTTATGCCTTAAATATAAGATTTATCGCGAGTAAGACCCGCTATATAACTTTGTATAATGAATACAACAATGTTTAAGATTTCCCAGTAAATATTTGTTTTTATATTTCATGATTGATGGAAACGTAAGCGTAATTTTTCAGCACTGTAAGAATGCCTTAAGGTGTGATGGATCTACCACCGACCACGAATATTGGCTCAGACGCTTTGTCCGGTGCCATTTAAAGAATTATACCTGATAATTTATGCCTATTTGCAACAACAATTTTTGCGTTAGGACTAGACTGTTTTGTATTGCATCTTTAGATATTGCTCTAAAATCTGGTAAATTCCTTGAAAGAAAAACTATTGAGTAATTTTAAATACTGTTAAAAAAATTCTGACTGAAATAGAAATAGTTTTTATGATAAGCTAAATCGATAATATCGGTTTAGTAACGTTTTGTTTAGTCTATTATAAATTTTGACTATGGTCACACTATTCATTCCTTTTCATTGTCGGTTTCCCGGTAAAAAATTGTCTTGCGCTCACGCAGTCTTGTAATTTTGCGTTTTGGAATTGAATTATATTGATCGCCTTTTGGAAAGCACATCCTGGTAGCTTCGCGTATAGTTTTGTGATGAAAGATAAACTTGTTCTGGAAAATTCGCTTCGAAGACTCGTTGAATTCTTGCTAGTCCACGCCGTTTCGTTTGTCTTCTCGCGTGCTCTTGTAATAGTAAAGTAAACTTAAAACCCTAGTGAATTGTCGCTAATTGATCTGCCGGCATCGGTTTTTTTTGTAATAAACTTGTAACATATTGAACATTGTAAACCTTGTGTGAATCCGTGCACGTGTTTGGTGCCCGAGGACTTCGCCGAACTGGACCCTGCGGTAGCTTTAAGATACTTCATTCATCTATTTTGGCCAATATGTCTAATTTAACTCAAGCCTGACATCAGTGAAGATTTGGTAAGTAAATTAAATTTACATGTAATTGTAATTCACTGTGCAACACAGTGCAGTTATGTCAGAGATTTGTTGTGGCCGACAAGGACTGATGAATATAATCACGCTTCCACCAATCTCTGCAAACAATCCCAGTCCTTTCTAGCCAAACTCTAGACATAAATTCTGGTATCAGAGCTCGGTTGATGGTACTTGGCCGCTGTTGATTGTATCTAAACTCAGATTGGTATTGTATAAGCTTGTATCTGAGCTATATATCTCATTTGTTAACAGTGTTGTGATGTTCTCAGGTCAGTTTTGCCTAAAATACATGATATTTAATTGTATTAGTTGACCTACATAATTGAAACACATTGTCATACATAACCTCAAATCAGTAATTGTTTGACTTGTATTGTTGAAGTCTAGCTTAAATTTGTTGTTGTTAGTATTAATAAGTCAGTTTGATTGGATACATAACAGTTATATGTATCAATTAATTTAGTTAATTGCATATTTTGAGTTTGAAACATTATAACAACCAACCTTGACCTTGTTTTGGCGGATCACATTGATAAACCTTTGTTTGTTGTAATATACTGATAATATTCATTTTAGTCTGTTGCAAGTAATTAATTAATTAATTTGAAGTTTCAACTTATTAAATTTGTTGTGAGTTATAACTTGTTTTTTTTTGTCAATATCATTTTGTTGATCAGTAAATACCTGTCACTTGCTTGTACCAGCAGTAAACAGGCTAATACTTTGTTGGTTTCAAAGAATTAACAAATATTAAGTTTTGATTTATAGCATTGTTTAGCGCTTGTCCAAGCTCTTTTGCAAACTTAATATGTCAGCTATCAAGGACTTGCGTGCGGCTGCTGGTGCCATTGCATCAGATTTGTGCTGGTTTGCCTCAGCCAGTGCCTTGGTGAACTGGACTGATCGCCAGCAGGCCTTACTACAAAAATAAGAGCGGATCGAAGATCGCCTGGCAAGTGTGGAACAGCAATTTCGTACTTTCAGCGCTTGCTGTCTCGAAGTGTCAGTTAATGACTTCACCGCTGATCAGCGAAATAGAGTCAGCGAGGATTAAGCCCAGGTCTTAGACCTGTATGATGCTGTCTCCAACTGTGCAAGACAGTTAATTGCCGAGAGGGACGGGCAACCCGGCTTGAAGCAGGAGCTTCCTAGGACAGCACCGGGACTGGTGAGTAGGCTTCCCACTTTAGACCTCCCGCATTTTGATAGCTGCCTAGGAAGCTACCTGGGCTTCGTTAATATATTTGACAGCCTGGTCGATGACAGGGCTGATCTTCGGCCGGCACAAAAATTGGCATATTTGATGTCGGTTCTGGATGGGGAGGCCAAAGGCCTCATCCAGCATCTGCCCGTGTCTGACGAGGCGTACCAGACGGCTCGGGACTTAATTACCGTAGGTACCACAACAAGCGTGGCCTCGCAGACAACCACATCGAGCAGATTTTGGGTTTGCCCACGCTCACCCGGGTCTTTGGGTTGCGCACCCAACTTTTGAACCCACTCTTGGTGGCAATAAACGCACTTAAGTGCTTGGACCTGCCCGTGGACCAATGGTCCTACCTATTGGTGCACATTGTGCTCAAAAAGCTGCCTGCCGACCGGAGGTCGCGTTTTGAACAGCGCCTTGGTGGGGATAGCGAGACCCATCTGCCCCCCTTTTCAGACTTGAAGAAGTTTCTCGAGGATGAGTGCCGGGTCTTGGATAACTCCAGTGGTGACACGCCGGCTAAGTCGCAGCCGCCCAAGGTCAAGGAGCAGGCTCGCGTTCACACCCGAGCAAATGTTGACCGGCGCCCTCCTCACTTTGCAGTCACGCAGAGCCCAGCGGAGTGCTCTTACTGCAAGGTCACGGGGCGCAGAACGGCCAGTTGTAGGGCATTCTTGGACCTTCATGTCGCCTCTCGTAGGCGCATCGCGAATGCCCGCCGCCTTTGCTTCTCTTGTTTGGGGTCCCGCTACCAGCGAGACTGCCCAAACTCTCGCCCCTGTCCTCACTGTGGAGGACAGCTTTTGGACATTCTCTGCATGAATGCCAGAGAGGTAGGCCGCTTGTCCAATAGGTATTTTGGCCTCCGCTGGTTATGTAAGTAAATTAAATTTGCATGTAATTGTAATTCACTGTGCAACACAGTACAGTTATGTCAGAGATTTGTTGTGGCCGACAAGGACTGATGAATATAATCACGCTTCCACCAATCTCTGCAAACAATCCCAGTCCTTTCTAGCCAAACTCTAGACACTGACATTGATTGATTTTTCCAACTTTAAAATTATTTCTCCTTTTAATTTAACTTTAACATCACATCCGCAGGTTTCAGTTAATATTACTTCATAGGTATCGCTTTCAATTTAGGCCACGCGTCATTACATTATATTCAGTTTCATAAAGAGCTTTTATTAATATAGGCACTTTATTTAATTGGTAATATGACCTGAAAGAAGTTTCTTTACTATCTGAGGTAAAATACAGGACAAGCGTATGAAACAAATTATAAAGTATGTGGCTACATTTTATAAATATTTCGTTATCTATAAGAAATAAAGTTTGTTCACTTACCACTGAAAACGCAGTTTTAAAAAAATACATGCATCACCGGTATCGGCATATTTTAAAATATCTTACTTACCTTTTGCAGTGGCAAATTAATAGCTCCCTTGCCGGAGTAGTACCACCTTCACACTAATGATCGGCATATATTTTCGTTCAGCATTTGAGTACACTGCAGTATCTTCATATTCTTTCTTAGGTGTGGCGGCAAAATTTGACGATGCCATTCGTCGGAATGACTGTGCCTGAGGGATATCTGTTTACCACCCTACAGGTTAAGACTCGTTCCTACTCTTATTGTGTAAAAAAATGTATTAACAAAACTAGCAAATAAATGCAAATAAACAAGTTGTATAGAATAACTATAGTTAAAACAAAATACATTAATTCTTTCTAACTTGAGAAATTCTTGTATATATGTATTTTTATTGTTGGATGTTCGATTAAACTTTAAAATCTTTGGATAGGATTGATGCATAAGTGTTCAGTGACACCTGTAACAAATATAATAATACTGCTAAATAAAACATTCACTTACATAAACACCTCGATGCAGTCCCACTTAAAGCATTCGTGATTAGATTGCTCAAATCAATTCCTTCTATACTCTTGAGAAAAATTCTCCACACCGCAGGAATGTCACAAACTTATGAAAAGCGCGGGGCTTGAGAGGTTTTCCCAGAGACCTCACACTTTTCCTTATGACTCACCTGTGAGTCGTTGCGACCTTTACGCAGTATTTGGCTATTTGATATTTTAAAGAGGAAGCTGCGGAACGATCGCCGAGCGTTTAAGGAAGTAGGTATTTGGAATATTCTACATAATGGAGATTACGAAATAGAAACGAGAAATAGACAAAAGCTCTTGTATACAACTTGTGTTTACTATGTAGGTATAGGCATAGATAATGATTGTTCAATTAAAATACTTACCGTCTATTTTGCCATTACAGAAAATTATCTTCAGCTAAATACCAAGTCTAAATTCATCTCTTAGAACATGAAAAATAACGTTTCAAATCATTAAAAAAAAATCTTGACTACAATCTAACCTAAGAAGTTTATCAAATAAACTACTCTAAAAATGACCACTTAAGACAAAAATAGTCAAAGAAATTGCTATGGCATAAAGTGGTACAAATTATCACCGTCTCAGTTTCCAAGTCGCGGTCAAGCCGGCCAGGGGTCCCGAGGAAGTCATTAAACTCCTATGGGTAAGTAAAAAACTTCACAACACTTGTTTCGTGAAACTGCCAAAACATTTTTCTCTTAATGATATAAGAGGAATACTGGCACTTGGATATTTTTTACACAATCTCTGTTTACATTTCACGTGAAAATCACTAAAGTTAATATAAACAATTGAGTGGTTCATTCAGTCTGAATTTGAGATACTTTTTTCTCTTCAGGACACCGTTACAAGCATTATGATGTATCTACTAATACCTACTACAGGCAACTGTAATATGTAGTCTATTCTGTTTATAAAATTAACTGAATAAAGAGGCTAATTTTAAGCTCCAAGTTCGATACTTATCAAATCACTCCATAGTTAAACTGCCAAAACTTTTGTCTACATACGATTACAAAAGCAGAGTAGAATACTAAATGAAAAATAACACACAGAGAGAGAGAATACGCAAAAAAGTGTACTTATCTCTTCACAATTTGAGATTATACTTTAACAATGTCTTTGACTATTACTTACGCCTTTCACTGGCTTCTCACAATATCAGCTGTAGCTGTCACTCCGATCTTCATTTTAGCACAGCGATCGCCAAAGTAATCTCATAATCTAAAATAATCTTAAGCACTACTTTCTAGGCTAGAGTAGAGGCTTGCCTCAACAGCCATACCGAGAAAAATGGAAAGATTTTTGTTGGTACTAATTTCCTTACTCCATAAGTCATTGCTCTGCATTCTGTTACTGCCTAAACAAGTATACATACTAAATTATTAGTAAAACTAGGGCAATTTGTTATATTATAATTCTTCACGAGACTGCCCGACATCAAGGGTTTGTAGGTAAATTTCATTTACTTGGAGTCGAGTGCCAACATTTATTCATCGTAAAGTTGCTTGTAATTTGCCACTGTTTGTTTTTGGCCTAGGTATATGGCCGAGGTAACATCGGATGAACGCTGAGTAACGATTTGTGCAAATGAGAAACGAGAGTACCAATTTAACGTTGGTATTTCTTATAATACTATTATTTATTTCTGTTTTGACTGCACGGTTGACGTAGTGCATAAAGCAACCAACTCGCCGCTTGACATTGTGCCGAATGTTGTGGGTACGATCTCCATACGACACAACACTTTGCGTGGTCCATAAATTGTTGATTCTGAGAGTGTTCATTGTGTACATTGATTTATGTTTGTAAAGTACCCCGTGACATCAGAAGGATTTTGGTTCTGAAAACGATTGGATCATGAATCAGCTTGCTTTTGCTTATTTTCATTTGAGAAAAGTATTGTGTGTTATAAAGATACAGGTATTGTGTGTTAAATTGCCCACATTCGGACATAATATCGCCTATGAACAATAACAAAGATTCTAGATTTTCTTATCATCTCTATAAAGTGCATCTCTACAAAGCCTTCCTTTAAAAGTGACTGTGGCCCAGAACAAAAATACAAAATGTAAGAATAATATATCATAATTCTCAAAAGACTTAAGGCGGCAATAGCCTAGTGGAGATACCAATGGACTGCCATGCAGTCCATTGGTATCTCCACTAGGCTCCAGGGTATCAGGTTCAAATCCACGGCGCGCACCACTGACTTTTCGAAGTTATGTGCGTATTCAATTATTAATTATCGCTTGCCCCATGCCTCGGAGAGCACGGTAGACCGTCGGTCCCGACTGTCGTGAACATCTTTGACAGTCATTACGGGGAGTCAGTACCCTCAAATACACTGATTCTCGTCTAAACCACGAAATATCGCTATCTGTCATATCTGGTTGGACTAGTAAGCAGACAATGAGCTTCAAGTCCTGCAAGTCTTGAATACAAGCGGGATAACGCTAGGTTGTCCGTGTGGTGGGATTAAGAATACGGAATGTCACCACCCCATATCATCCCATGGGTGTCGTAAGAGCCACAGAGGGAGCATATTATGCAGAGAACAGCACTGTAAGAGAAGAATAACTTGATACAAACCCTATACCAACCCGTTTGGCCAGCGTGGTACAGCAGGCCAATTCCTCCTTTCAAAGGATAGGCATAATCCAGCAGTGGACTGTTAAAGGCTGATGATGAATGAATGAATGAACGCTAGGACGGTGATGAATTAATAAGAGTCTTGATATTGCTTGAGACGATACTAAAATGTTGTGCATCTAAAAGTGCATAATTTAAGTAAATTACAATTATTTTGACCATATTAACTTATTTATTTAAGATAAAATATTTCCAAATAGTAAATCTTGAAATGCATACTTTCTAAGAAAGAAATATCTGTATTAGACTGCACGGTTGGCGTAGTGGTTTAAGCGGCCGCCTCGCCGCTTGACACTGCGCCGAGTGTTGTGGGTTCGATTTCCACACGAGACAACACTTCGTGTGATCCATAAACTGTTGCTTCGAGTCTGGGTGTTCATTATTCTCGTTAGTTGTATGTTTGTAAAGTCCCCCGCGACACAGGATTTAGTCCTAATGCGGGAGTTGACTTTTTATAAATAAAACAAATATTTAAATTGGCTTCTAAATATGCAAATAATGAGCCTCCAAAAGAGCGCACGATTGTTTTTGAAGTGCGTCTTGTACGGAAACAGGTAAAGCGTGCAAAGACATCCGTTGAAAACGGTTTGAAATGGAGGATGTATACAAAGCGTTATTAGATGCTAGAGCTTCCTCCTTAATTACCTATGTATTCGTACTTGTATGAGGTACGCTTGACTTCGAGACAATTCAAATATGTACGTATTGAAGTCGTATACGTCTTCCATCCGTTCAAACGTGAATCTATGCACATAGCATAAGACATCAATGGATAACTAATACATATTGTTAAAGGAAGTTTTGTCATTGTTTTTTTTCTTTTTGTACTCATTTTCTAAGTGTGTACGATATGAAGTAACCAAATTGCGAATCGCAAAACCATCGATATTTTCATTTCAATGCAAATTACAGACACCCTAAGTATAATAATTATAATCCTTTTACAGTTTTGATGTGAATCAGTAGGTACTCCATTACTTTACAACTCGTAACCCAACAAACCTGAGAACAGAATAAAAAATATACTGGTATTACATATAACAATCACGACCTAATAATTAATCTTGTTTAACTCCTAATTTGGTTCTGTCAAATAACTAATGGTGAAAATAAACGAATTTTACTTAGAACTTTACCAACTTGCGTCTGTTATCAATGGTCACTGCCGTTAGTCGTATTTACGACTGCATTTATGTTTCTAGTTGCAGCAGTTTTAGTGTGGTGTATATGCAGGCAGGATCAATCCTGACACCTTCAGATAAACCTACACGATGAAGAAAATAAATCCCCTCATAGAAAATATTGCCTTGTAAAACTACATACACATAAAGACTTGGTTTCTTGGCGATATTTATAGCTACAAGCCTTCAAAACCATTTCATCCGATCCAATAAAGCTGCTTACACGACAATAGCTGCTCAATATCTCGGCGACGGAGCTAATTCTGTACTAAGGGTAATAGAAAGCGAACGACACTTAAGATGGTATTTACTACTGAAAACCAATCGCGGCACACGCTACCTAAAGTTCCTGTTTCTCGTACATAGGGTGGCTCAAAATATGTTCATAATAATAATAATAATAATAATAATAATAATATATTTATTTGCTAAAAACATGGTGTATAAGGTGTTACAATATAAAAATTCTGTACAATACATGTTTTGCTTAAACTAAGCATGCAAAATTATAGTTATAGTTTGTGAATATGTTTACTCTCCATATATTCATTCAGACTATAAAATGAATTTTCTTTAAGCCAATCACTCATTTTGATTTTAAAAAGCCTGTTATTTAAAGCCTTAAATGAAGTAGGTAATTTATTATAAATACGTATCGTCATGGCTACGCAGCTCTTGTTATACTTCGTCAATTGAGGTGTATCGTCAAATACGAGTCGGTGTGGGTCGCGCCTGTTTCGAGAAATTACATCTGCCGCAGTTTTGAACAGGTGTTTGTGATGTTGAACAAACATACAAGCTTCGTATATGTACAACGCGGGCAATGGTAGCAGACCCAGCTTTTTGAATATCGGTACGCATGACTCGTCTGGTGGTATTCCGTAGATGGCCCTTAAACACTTTTTTTGCGCGACAAATGCTCTATTTAGGTCGGTACTGTTTCCCCACATAATTAACCCATATCGTAGCAAGGATTCCACGTATGCTCGATATGAAAGTTTCTTGTTATTCTCTTTGTTGGATAAATTTGAGTATGGATTGTTAGATTATAGAAATAAAATGTAATGAAATGAAATGATTTATTCGCACAAGATACAGTTATATAGGATGTTATAAATTTATTCTAGGTACATCATATCTCGGCGTTATAGGCATACGAATGTCAATGTTGTTATGGACTTTAAAAATTATATAATTATTAAATATGTTGAAAAATTGTTGTGAAGATTATAAATTGTCATTAATTATTATTATACATACAATTACAAATGTCAATTCCATACTTCATTCTATTAAAATTAATTATATTTTTATCATTTATTATATCTTACAATTCAAAAATTCCAAAGATTTTTGAATTTTGTTATTGTTAGATCTTTAAGACTCTGTTGGAGATGGTTATACATCCTGATAGACATAACATAACTATTTCTACTGGATATATCGGTTCTTACATTTGGTAACACTAGTTTGTTAGGATATCTAGTATAAAAATTACAAACACGTATTTTTGTAGGGTACATATCAGGGTTCATTTTAACAAATATACAGCTTTCGAATATATAGAAACATGGCACTAGAAAATTCTCTTGAAGAGAAAATTCTAATCAGGGTGGTCTAATGGATTTAGCCATGTACAAAAACTTAGTTTTTCGTTTTTATATTGCATTTTTATTTTTTATAAGGAATAGGAGGAATAATGTCCGTGTGGTGACGGATTAAGAATACGAAATGTCACCACCTCATATCTTCCCATGGGTGTCGTAAAAGCCGATAGAGGGAGCATATTATGCAGAGAACAATACTGCAAGAGAAGGAAAACTTGATAAGGGTTTGCCTTTACCAACCCGTTTGGCCAGCGTGGTTGCTGTACTTTACTACTACATATTACATACATCCAACGGTCACAATGAACACCCCCACTTTTAACAACAATTTATGGACCACACAAAGTGTTGTCTAGTGTGGGGATCGAACCCACAACACTCAGCAACGTGTCAAGGGGCGAGTTGGTTGCTCAAAGCACTACGTAAACTGTGCAGTCAGACTTTTAACGTTTCACTAGTTTATAACTCTTCTATAAAATTAGCAATGGCCTTTTACTGGTTAGCTTTTTGGCCAAAAATAAAGCTCACTAACAAGTAATTAAGAGCCAATCCATGTCAGCCTCTAATAAAGACAGTAATACATGTGATATGTTTGCTCCTAAATTGAAATAAATGTGCATATTTTGTTTTCATATTTCTGAACACTAGTTTAATGGTCTATTCATAACGAAAAGCATTTTTCTTATCAACGTATTTTATTAAGTTGTGAAGAAAATCACATCTTTCGCAGCATCCTGTAGTCTCTATAAGCGAATTATGTCAGAACATAGCATTTTATAGCCTGTTCGTGGTCGTCGGTAGCCGGTATGAACAAAAAGTAGTCGCCCGTTTACACTTAACTAGCCGAATTGAAGTTTTTAGTCTATTTTGGTAGACCAACAATAAAAAGTAGACTGTGTTTTCGCCCAGTTGAGTCGGTTAACTGAGTGGTGTTTCGTGTTTTTATTTTCTTTCATAATACCCAATTAGTAGTCGTTTTGAGGTTTGCTGGTCGTGCAATTGTTTTGTTTTGTATTAAGTAGTCTGACACTAAGAGGGTATTAAACTTGTTACTCTCTGATGCTGACCGACAGTACGCGTAATACTTAGCAAGAACATACTAAGAATGGTGTAGGGCAGAATCACCGTGATTGTGGACGGTTTTAAGTCACCAACCATCGTCGGTATTTTGGAATCAGCACTACGTTAGGTGCTGGATTATATCAGTATAATTTTCCTTGAGAAAATCAGCCATGTAAATGAAAGTAATATTACAACTGCCGATTTTCAGGTAGGCTGTTAGCTCATCTTACACCGCAAAAGTCATAAAACACACGTTGGTGAGCGTGCTAAATCACGTGAATAGATAGATTCGTGCGTTCACTCTTACCTGTGAAGAATTTTAGAATTTCTTTAATACCTAAGAAAGATTCAATAATGAGCTTTAATATTTTTCAACTGTCATGAGTCATGACAGGCGTTTACTGTAAGTGTGGATTTATTAAAAAAGGGATCTCATGGGTGACTATTGAACTTTTTAATTATAAGAAATTTAAAGTATCTACATATTCAGTTAGTCACAAACATTACACATTGTCAACCTAAAAGTAAAATTAATTATTTAATTAAAACTAATAAAATTCAAGCTTGGTATTTAGCCATCCTATGTTAAAAATTAACGACTTGGAATACTGTGAAGTAAATAAGATCACAATATTCTAGTAGCTTAAATGGCTAACAAATATAACTAACATAAATTCAGAATTCAATCAATACTACCCAGATTCACTTAACATTTTGTCCAATTTCCTTCAAGTTATTTCTGTCGATATGTTACTACAAACTAATAGAAGGTTGCGATGGCGCGTCGTATTGAAAAATTACTAGTTTCCATTTCATTTGGCTGAGTTATAGTCGTGGTTCGTCTTGTTGGGGCTGCACAGAAATACAACAACGTTTTAGATTTCCAAGTAAATATTTGTTTTTATATTTCATGATTGATGGAAACGTCAGCCTTATTTTAGTATCCTTTGTAAGAATGCTTATAGCACGGTAAGAATGCTTAAGGTGTGATGGATCTGACCACGAATATTGGCTCAGACGCTATGTCCGGTGTCATTTAAAGAATTATACCTGATTATTTATGCCTATTTGCAACAACACATATTTGCGTTGGCACTAGACTGTTTTTTATTGCAACTTTAGATATTGCTCTAAAAACTGTAAAATTCCTTGAAGGAAATAGAGTAATTTTAAATAATATTAAACAATTTCTGATTTTGATAGATTTTTTCAACTTTAAAATGATTTCTCCTTTTAATTTAACTTGAACATCACATCCGTAGGGTTTAGTTAATATTACGTAATAGGTATCGCTTTCTATTTATGCCACGCGTCATTACATTATAATTAATTTCATAAAGAGCTTTTTATGTAATAGGCACTTTATCAAATTGGTAATATGACCTGAACAAAGTTTCGTTACTCTCTAAAGTAAAATTCAGGACAAGTGTATAAATTATAAAGTATTTAACTGAATTTTATATTTATAAAATTAAGCTAAATACTTTATCTATGATAAACAAAGCTCGCTCATTTGTGACTGAAAACAAAGTTTAAAAAAATACGTTAATCACCGATATCGGCTCATTTTAAAATACTTAAAAAAGCCAAATTAAAAGTACCCATAACCGACGAGCATGTATGATAAGGTTAATGAATGTCGAGGAAGCGAAAGAGGTTTGTTTGAACCGGAGCATTTAGCGTTCCATAGTCTCTACCTACCCCAATAGGAGACAGGCGTGAGGATAGATAGATAGACTTACTTACCTTTTGCAGTGGTGGAGCCATTGTGGTTACAGTATAAATGGCTCCCTTGTCGGGGTAGTACTACTTTCTCACTATACACACTAACGATAGGCCTATAGTTCGTTCAGTATTTGAGTGCATCGCAGGTCCGTGCCTGGGTTCACATTCTATCGTAGGTGTTGAGACAAAATGTGATGAACCCACTCGTCGGATTGACTATGCCTAAGGGATACCTGTTTACCACCCTGCATGTTAAGGCATGTATCCACTTTTATGGCGTAAAAAAATGTACTTACAAAACGAGCAAATAAATGCAAACAAGCAAGTTACACAGCATAACTATAATAAAATAAAATACATTAATTTTTCTAACTTGAGAAATATAAATTTTTATTTTTGGATGTTCAAATAAACTTTGGAATCGTTGGAGAGGATTGACGCATTAGGGTGCGTTGACACCTATAACAAATATTATAATACAGCAAAATAAAAACTTCATTTAATATACACACATCTCGATGCAGTTCCCTCTTAAAACATTCGTGATTAGATTGATCAAGTCAATTCCTTCTATACTCCTGAGAGAGATCCCCACACCGCAGGAATGCCACAAACTTATGAGAAGTGCGCGGCTTGAGAGGTTTTCCCAGAGACCTCACACTTTTCCTTATGACTCACCTGTGTGTCGTTGCGACCTGTACGCGGTATTTGGCTATTTGATATTTTAAAGAGGAAGCTGCGGAACGATCGCCGAGCGTTTAAGGAAGTATTTTGAATATTTTGCATAGTGGAGATTACGAAATAGAAACGATGAATAGACAAAAGCTCTTGTATACAATTTGTGTTTACTATGTATAGCCATCGATAATGATTGTTCAATTAAAATACCTACTGTCTATTTTGTCATTACAGAAAATTATCTCCAGCTAAATACTAAGTTTAAATGCATCTTATAAGAACATGAAAAATTCCGTTTCAAGTCATTTCAAAAAAAATCTTTACTACAATCTAACCTAACAAGTATAACAAATAAAATACTCTAAACTCTATCTCTAAAATCTCCACTTAAAACAAAAATAGTCAAAGAAATAGCTATGGCATAAAGTTGTACAAATTATTGCCGTCTCAGTTTTCAAGTCGCGGTCAAGCCGGCCAGGAGTCCCGAGGAAGTCATTAAATTCCAACGGGTAAGTAAAAAACTTCACAACACTTGTTTCGTGAAAGTGGCAAAAAAAAATTATCTTAATGATATAAGAGGAATACTGCCACTTGGATATTCTTTTATTGAATCTCTGTTTACATTTTGCGTGAAAATCATTAAAGTAAATAAAAAAAAATTGAGTTGTTCATTTAGTCTGAAATTGAGATACTTTTTACGTCTTCAGAATACCTTTACAAGCGTTATGATGTATCTACTAATACTTACTTTAGGCAAGCATTGCTTGCATTTTAAATGCATGCTTGCCTATTCTAATCAGGTGTGCCAAATTTTCTACGCCAGAGATTGAAGAAGATTACCTCACGGAAATGCGTATAGACACAGCCAACTACAGACTACAAACCAGTCATGTAAATCGATGTGCTTACATTTTATTGGTTCGCGAACACTACACCGGTTTTCAGTTCATGAAGAATACGCGGCGCAAACTGAACGTGTTTGTAACATGGAAATCAAATCCCATATATGGAAGGATATTGGTTCTAAAAACGATTGGATTATGAATCAGCTTGCTTTTGCTTATTTTCATTTGAGAAAAGTATCGTGTGTTATAAAGATACAGGTATTGTGTGTTAAATTGCCCACATTCGGACATAATATCGCCTATAAACAATAACAAAGATTCTAGATTTTTCATATCATCTCTATAAAGTGCATCTCTACAAAGCCTTCCTTTAAAAGTGACTGTGGCCCAGAGCAAAAATACAAAATGTAAGAATAGTATATCATAATTCTCAAGAGACTTTAGGCGGCAATGGCCTAGTGGAGATACCAATGGACTGCCATGCAGAGGGTGTCAGGTTCGAATCCACGGCGCGCACCACTGACTTTTCGAAGTTATGTGCGTATTCAATTATATATTATCGCTTGCCCCATGCCTCGTAGAGCACAGTAAACCGTCGGTCCCGACTGTCATGAACATCTTTAACAGTCATTACAGGGAGTCAGTACCCTCAAATAAACTGATTCTGGTCTAAACCACGAAATATCGCTATCCCTTTGGGCTGCGGAGGTCAGACGACAGTCGTTCTGTAGAAAGCAAATATACTGTCATATCTGGTTGGACTAGTAAGCAGACAATGAGCTTCAAGTCGTGCAAGTCTTGAATACAAGCGGGATAACGCTAGGTTGTCCGTGTGGTGGGATTAAGAATACGGAATGTCACCACCCCATATCATCCCATGGGTGTCGTAAGAGCCGACAGAGGGAGCATATTATGCAGAGAACAGCACTGTAAGAGAAGGAAAACTTGCAAACCCTATACCAACCCGTTTGGCGAGCGTGGTAGTAGGCCAATTCCTCCTTTCAAAGGAGAGGCCTAGTCCAGCAGTGGACTGTTAAAGGCTGATGATGAATGAATGAATGAACCCTAGGACGGTGATGAATTAATAAGAGACTTGATATTGCTTGAGACGATACTAAAATGTTGTGCATCTAAAAGTCCATAATTTAAGTTAATTACAATTATTTTGACCATATTAACTTATTTATTTAAGATACAATATTTTCAAATAGAAAATCTTGAAATGCATACTTTCTAAGAAAGAAATATCTGTATTAGACTGCACGGTTGGCGTAGTGGTTTAAGCGGCTGCCTCGCCGCTTGACACTGCGGTGAGTGTTGTGGGTTCGATTCCCACACGAGACAACATTTCGTGTGATCCATAAATTGTTGTTTCGAGTCTGGGTGTTCATTATTCTCGTTAGTTGTATGTTTGTAAAGTCCGCCGCGACACAGGATTTAGTCCTAATGCGGGCGTTGTCTTTTTATAAATAAAACTAGCCGTTTCCCGCGGTTTCACCCGCGTCCTGTCGGACCCCTATTTTTTCTAAAATAAAATATAGCCTATGTTACTCGCAGATAATGTAGCTTTCTAATGGTTAAAGAATTTTTAAAATCGGTCCAGTAGTTTTTAAGTTTATCCATTACGAACAAAAATACAATTTTCCCTCTTTATAATATTAGTGTAGACAAATATATAAATTGGCTACTAAATAAGCAAATAATGAGCCTCCAATAGAGCGCACGATTGTTTTGAAGTGCGTCTTGTACGGAAACAGGTAGAGCGTGCAAAGACATCCTTTGAAAACGGTTTGAAATGGAGGATGTATACAAAGCGTTATTAGATGCTAGAGCTTCCTCCGCAATTACCTATGTATTCGTACTTGTATGAGGTACGCTTGACTTCGTAATTCAAATATGTACGTATTGAAGTCGTATACGTCTTCCATCCGTTCAAACGTGAATCTATGTACATAGCATAAGACATGAATAGATAACTAATTATAGGTTTACTAATGTTTGCCATAATTTAAAATGCCATAATTTCATATGCCATACTGGTATTTGCCATAATTTCATTAGAAATAACGCTTCAGTTGCCATAATCGTGAAATTACATAAAATGACTTTCACTAATTCCATTGGTCATAATCGATCAAGCGTCATAATAATTTAAATCGATAAATGTATTTGCTATAATTTTCGTTTTCAATAATGCCATTTTAATCAACTTCCACATTCTTCACAATAATTTAATAAACTAACACCCGTATTCACAAACGATACTTGTGTAAGTAAAGTAGCAACGCTATGCGAAGTAAGACATTTCTCAGTGTGTCGCATATGGCCAGCCTTTCAATTCATAAACAATACTCAAACGACCCTTAACTATGAGAACGCACTGCGTTAAATAGGGCTCTCTGATTGGTTCGCGTATGTTGCGTAGTTCATTGCGCTTCACTGACGTTCATTTATGTTCATTTTAATTGTCAATTTTGTGATAACATAACCTCTAAAGAAGCTGTAAACAATACTATTCCGTCTCTGTGCCGATTTACTTCGTGGTATATTTGTATTGAATTGTGGATTTGTGAACATAATAAATATGGATAAACCTACAACTTGGTAAATAGCTGGTACTGGAAGTCCTCTCGCAGTTAATTTTTCTAGGTCTTCATTCACTAGTGGTACCTAAGAGCAGAAAAAACATCACTTCTTTGGAAAACCTATAGCGTCGTCTAAATTCCTCCGAACTATAATAATCAAAAGGATTTTGGAAATCCCGTACAACTCTCCTAGTAGTTATTCTTTGTTCGTTGATATAATTATCAAATTCTTCTTCGCTACTATAATCCATTGTAAACTGATGCGAAAATAACCTCGAGCAAAGTACACCGAACTACGCAAATAATACATAACCTAAGTTTTTGACGTAAGTCAAACACAAAATTGACCCTATGCGTTGCGTAATATAGCTAGCGGGGTACCTTAGCTGTGCGTTCGTTTTAAGGGACGCATAGTGCTAGCCGGCACTCAAGTATTGTCTTTGAATAGGTATTTTGTACTCTGTGCGTCCATTCAAACTATGAGACCTCATAGTAACGTTTGTGAATACGGGCGTTAGGTTGACGGAGCCCTGATTCGCAGGGCTCCTATTTTCGGATGGAGGGTCAAAAGAGAACCTAACATAACCTATTTAGTTACTTATTACAGCCACACCTAACCCTAGGTACTCGAAAGCAATGACGCACAAATTTGACATTAGCTGTGAATATCATTCATTACAAGATGGCGGTTGCGTTTCGTTTCACGTTTTTCACATAAAACCTAAATATCGCTTTTATTGATTCCACTAGTTTAATAAACTGAGATTGACGGAGCTGCTTCGCAAGGCTCCTATTTTCGGGTTAAGGGTCAAAAGAGAACCTAACACAACCTATTTAGTTACTTTCACATAAAACCTAAAATTACGTTCCGTTTTGCATATTTGAATGAAGAATTTTTGGAAATTGTTAAAAAATATTTAGACGTAACTCCGGCAGCCAAAATTACTTTTAGGGGATTAAAACTAACTCCCTTAAGCCGTAAATTCGGGCGACTCGTTTCGAAACCCAACCCATTATATCAAATTTTGATTATGTCAAGAGTCGATTATAAGATGTGTTACTTATGGAAACTAATTATTATGATATATGTTGTTATAGAAAGTCATTTTATGGCAAATAAAAGTTATCACTGTTGAGTTGTTAAGGCAAAGGTTATTAGTATACCTAAATGATAATAGTGTAAGTAAATATTATGATCAGGGATGATTATGGCAAA
The DNA here is from genome assembly GCA_944739405.2 of Euclidia mi. NCBI lineage: Eukaryota > Metazoa > Arthropoda > Insecta > Lepidoptera > Erebidae > Euclidia > Euclidia mi. The sequence continues at coordinate 25,858,902 of OX123189.2, read as the reverse complement.
CAATATTAGTGCAAATGAATTTATGGAAAACGAGAGAATACCCTAAATATATTGTTAAAGGAAGTTTTGTCATAGTTTTTTTTTTCTTTCTGTACTCATTTTATAAGTGTGTACGATATGAAGTAACCAAATTGCGAATCGCAAAACCATCGATATTTTCATTTCAATGCAAATTACAGACACCCTAAGTATAATATAATCCTTTTACAGTTTTGATGTGAATCAGTACTCCTTTTCTTTACAACTCGTCACCCAACAAACCTGAGAACAGAATAAAAAATATACTGGTTTTATAACAATCACGACCTAATAATTAATCTTGTTTAACTCCTAATTTGGTTCTGTCAAATAACTAATGGTGAAACTAAATGAATTTTACTTAGAACTTTACCAACTTGCGTCTGTTTTCAATGGTCACTGCCGTTAGTTGTATTTACGACTGCATTTATGTTTCTAGTTGCATCAGTTTTAGTGCGGTGTATATGCAGGCAGGAAAAATCATGACACCTTCAGATAAACCTACACGATGTAGAAAATAAATCCCCTCAAAGAAAATATTGCCTTGTAAAACTACATACACATATAGACTTGGTTTCTTGGCGATATTTATAGCTACAAGCCTTCAAAACCATTTCTTCGGGATCTTACTAGATCCCGAAGAAATGGTTTTGAAGGCATATGTATCTATATCCCGGTATATATATCTATATCTCGGTGAGGACGGAGCTAATTCTGTACTAAGGGTAATAGAAAGCGAACGACACTTAAGATGGTATTTACTACTGAAAACCAATCGCGGCACACGCTACCTAAAGTTCCTGTTTCTCGTACATAGGGTGGCTCAAAATATGTTCATAAAGTTTCTTGTCATTCTCTTTGTTGGATAAATTTGAGTAAGGATTGTTAGATTATATAAAATTCTCTTGAAGAGAAAATTCTTATGAGGCTGGTCTAATGGATTTAGCCATATACAAAAACTTTGTTTTACGTTTTTATACTGTATTTTTTTATAAGATCACACTAGGAATAAATTCTTTTTCGCAGGGAAATTAACGACTTTATATTACACACATCAAAAGAACACAATGAGCAATAAGACATATAATCCCCTGACCTGACTTATGATCACATCGAAGTGTTGTCTTGTCATCATCATCTCATTATGGAAATCACCCAGCATCAAACTCTATGTAAAGACGACTCAAACGAGCCCAAACTCGACGGCATTGGGTTGTTTTCGTCAAATCGCTTCAAGTGCGCTTATAAAATTTGAAGAGTTCCTTCGATTTTTCCAGGATTCCATGATCAGATCCCGACCTGATGATCATGGGACCAACTAGGAGGTATACCATTTCAATCAAAACAAGAATTTTCGAAATTGGTCCAGGCGTCTTAGAGAAATCGGGGAAAATACATTAAAAAAAGATTCCGACCAATTGAGAACCTCCTCCTTTTTTTGAAGTCGGTTAAAAAAGGGATCTCATGGGTGACTATTTGAGACTTCTATCTTAAAGAAGTATGTATTTTTAATCTCATTCGCGATGTTAACAATGAAGGTGAAATAAACTTGCTAATTTAATAACCATCCATTTAATAACAAGCCATCCTGTATTTTTCTTTTCGTGTGAGTATGTGGTCAACCCTGGAATCGGAACTCAAAGATTGCTCTCAAAACTACGATAGCGCTGATGTATTCTTATAAGGTGTGTCAAATTTTCTACGCCAAAGATTGAAGGAGATTACCTCACGGAAATGCGTATAGACACAGCCGACTTCAGACAATAAACCAGGCATGTAAATCGATTCGCTTGCATTTTGATTGGTTTGCGAACACTGTTTGCGTAACGTGCGACATGCCACTGGTTTTCAGTTCCTGACGAATACGCGGCGCAAACTGAACGTGTTTTTAGCATGGAAATCAAATCCCATACATGGAAAGATATTGGTTCTGAAAACGATTGGATTATGAATCAGCTTCCTTGCACTTACTTCCAATTTATAAAAGTATAATGTTACAAGTATTGTGTGTTGAAATATCCACATTCGGACAAAGTCTATAAACAATGATAAAGTTTCTAGATTTTCCACAAGTGCATTCCTACCTACCATCAAAACGGACTGCAGAGAAGAGCAATTAGGTATAATATGTCCTATTAACTGACCTAGTCCTATTATTGATATTGTAGGAGGCGTTACAAAAATGTTGTGCGACATAAAGTGCATATTATAGTAAATTACAATTAACATCATTACTTTAATCTTATGAACAAATTGCTTTAATATAAAATGTACCTACATATAACAACAAGAACTTTCAAAATGCATAATTTCTAAGAAAGAGATATGTATTCAAATTAGCTACTAAATAAGCCAATAATGAGCCCCCAATGGAGCGCACGATTGTTTTTGAAGTGCGTCTTGTACGGGAAGCAGGTAGAGCGTGCAGAGACAGCCTTTGAACACGGTCTGAAGTGGAGGATGTATACAAAGCGTTATTAGATGTTAGAGCTTCCTGCGCAATTACCTATGTATTCGTATTTGTATGAGGTACGGTTGACTTGGAGACAATTCAAATATGTACGTATTAAAGTCGTATACGTCTTCCATCCTTTCAAACGTTGAGATCTATGTATGTTACAATAGATAACAATGAATGCATGACTATTATATATTATACTGAAAAACTGTCAATGTTTTTTCATTTTTATTGTACTGATATTCAAAGTGACTGATATTACAAGTAAGTTATCAAATCGCGACATCGGCAAACCATACAATACCAAATGTTATTCTTGTTTCACACTCAAATTTACGAGTACAGTTGGGTTCTAGGTGCAAGTGTTGAATTAGTGCAGTTTTTACGCAGGCAAGATTCTTTCTGACACCTCCAGAGCAAACCAAAAGTAATGTAGAAAATAAATTGCGTCAAAGAAAAATATTGCCTTGTAAAACTACATCCACATAAAGACTCAGTTTCTTGGCAATATCATAGCTACAAGCCTTCAAAACCATTTCATCGGGATCTAGTAAAGCTGCTTACACGAGAATAGTTGTTCAAGATCTCAGCGACGGAGCTAATTCTGTACTAAGGGTAATAGAAAGCGAACGACACTTAAGATGGTATTTACTACTGAAAACCAATCGCGGCACACGCAAACTAAAGTTCCTGTTTCTCGTACATAGGGTGGCTCAAAATATTCTCTAAAAGTTTCTTGTCATTCCCTTGGTTGGATAAATTTGAGTAAGGATTGTTAGATTATAGAATATTCTCTTGAAGAGAAAATTCTAATTAGGCTGGTCTATTGGATTTAGCCATATACAAAAACTCTGTTTTACGTTTTTATACTGTATTTTTTTATAAGATCACACTTGGAATAAATTCTTTTTCGCAGGGAAATTAACGACTTTATATTACACACATCAGAAGAACACAATGAGCACCAAGACATATAATCCCCTGACCTGACTTATGATCACATCGAAGTGTTGTCTTGGGTGGAGATTACACCCACAACACTCGGCGCAGTGTCGGGGAGTTATTCTGAACACTCGTTTAATGGTCTATTCATAACGAAAGCATTTTTTCTATCAACGTATTTTATTAAATTGTGAAGAAAATCACATCACATTTTTCGCAGCATCCTGTAGTCTCTATAAGCGAATTATGTCTGAACATATCATTTTATAGCCTGTTCGTGGTCGTCGGTATCCGGTAGGAACAAAAAGTAGCCGCCAGTTTACACTAAACTAGCCGAATGGAAGCTTTTAGTCCATTTTGGTAGACCAACAATAAAAAGTAGACTGTGTTTTCGCCCAGTTGAGCCGGTTAATTGAGTGGTGTTTCGTGTTTTTATTTTCTTTCATAATACCCAATTAGTTTTGCTTTTTGAGGTTTGCTGGTCGTGCAATTGTTTTGTTTTGTATTAAGTAGTCTTACACTAAGATGGTATTAAACTTGTTACTCTCTGATGCTGACCGACAGTACGCGTAATACTTAGCAAGAACATATGTACTAAGAATGGTGTAGGGCAAAATCGCCGTGATTGTGGACGGTTTTAAGTCACCAACCATCGTCGGCATTTTGGAATCAGCACTACGTTAGGTGCTGGATTATACCAGTATAATTTTCCTTGGAAAAATCAGCCATGTAAATGAAAGTAATATTACAACTGCCGATGTTCAGGTAGGCTGTTAGCTCATCTTACACCGCAAGTCATAAAACACACGTTGGTGAGCGTGCTCAATAACGCGAATAGATAGGTTCGTGCGTTCACTCTTACCTGTGAGGAATTTCTTTAACTAGAGGTCGCCCAGTGGTCGAAATTCGACCATAATTTATTAAAATTTTAAGTTTCTACATAATTAAGATTGTACTATCAAAGACTACAATCACAGACTTCGCCGCACAATAAAAATAAAGAACACTTTTATGAAATTACTGGAATGGCTATTAAATACTCTTCTTGGCTATAAAACTCTAAAACAGATGTTAACATTGTGGACTTTTACTTTATAAAAATGTAATTCTCTTGCCCTTGCGCAGTATGTCCTTTACTTCTATACTTCTTTTTATCTAATTATTTACAAAGGTGAAAATTTCTTTTATCCATATCCCATCCTCACACAGTCGACTAATGTTTTCCTTGGCCTGATGATCCTTTTCGTGCCTCTACTTTCATATTCACACTGTCTATCCATCTTTTCTGTGGAAACACTCTTGTTTTTCGTCCCTCTCCTTTCGACTTCATTTAAGACTGCATAGTTAGTTGACACTGCGCAAGTATTGTGGTTTCTATACCCACACGAGACAACATTTGTGCGATCCATGAATTGTTGTTTCGATGGTGAGCCCCCGCGACGCAGGATTTATTTTATTCTTAGAGCGAAAGTTGTCTTTAAAAGAAATAAAAAAATATATTCACTTGTTTACCTCCATACAAATAATCTCTTCGCATAACATGCCCATACCAAGGCAACCGATATTTTCCTTCACTTTTAGTCTATGGGCACCACTTTCAGACTACTTCATATACTAATATATATACGTCAAATATACGTACTATCTTACATTCTCATTCCTTCTAATTCTGTCCATTCTTGTCACTCTACACATTCATCGTAACATTTTCATCTTTGCTGCAATGTACCGATAATAACCCTTCAGTCTTTGCTTCGGTTACTTACATTAATTTCCTACAACACATCCTATATTTTTTCCATATCTACCTATCCGCCTCCTTTATAACAATATCATTCTCAAGGCAAGGCAGGCGGATAGTAAAAACCCATGCCACAACCCTATTGCAGTATGACCATTTGCAAGTAACTACTATTAGTATAAACAAAGTTTTAAATTAAGAGGAACACTGAAAAGTCTGAAATTTTACCAATACGATCTGACATTGATACATAAAACTGATAGATGGCAAATGTATTCTTTCACTCTCATTCACAAATAGCTCAATTAGTTCAATACCATGTGCTTAATAGATTTTCGCTGCGTTGACGCTGACGCCTAAAGTGGGGGAGGCCTAGAACACAATCAAAGAAAGCAAAATTTCCCGCGCGTGGCGATCTGAATTCAAACTTTATTACAACTGCAATTATGTTTTTGCCTACGGATATCAATAAACAGATATAGTTTTATTATTTTACACTTTGTCAGAAACTTATAATAATCATTATTATTTAAAAAATACCATGCATTTAATACATTAATATTGTATTAATTTATTTTAATTGAGAGAGATTTTTTAAGATAAATTATATTTTGAAAATACAAAATCTATTAGGCAGAATAGGACAAACTTTCGACAAAAAATACCTTCATGTAATAATTATTAATTTCATCTATTTTCAGTTTGAAACTCATATTTAAATAATAAACAAATAATTAATGGATTATACTTATATCTACTTATGTGCTTTATTAAAAAAATGCCAAGATAAATAATATATCGTAATAAATACAAAATCTATTAGGCAGAATAGAACAAACCTTGAACAAAAAAGTATTGTTTTCCTTTTTTTATATATTCTCCTGTTTATATTTAATTTAATTAAATAGTAGTTTTAAGTACTTATTTTTTTTAATTCTTAAATGAATTTAATACTGTAAAATGCTTTCATGAAAAAAGTATATACATTTTATAAATAAACTATTTTCAGTTTGCCTGTCTATGGGTCTGTATCAATATTACAGTAAAAAGGGAAAACAATTTTTGCTTCACGTATTTATACTTAGATAAAAATTAAAATTAATGGACTATTCATAAAAATGGTATAATTAAAGGATGCCAAGATAAATATATTGCAAAAAATACAAAATCTCTTAGGCAGAATAAGACAAACCTTGAACAAAAAAGAATATACATGTATTATTAACCTCTTTTCAGTTTGAAAGTTTGTAGTTTGTGGGTTCATAATCGTAAACTAAAAAAGTAAAAAGTAATATTGTATACGTATACGATGTTATGCGTGTGTGTGTGCGAAATTTAAAGTAATAGTGGCATCGTATATTTTCATTAAAATCATATATTTCTAATGCATATTAAATATATATATATCGGAATGGTCATGAGTACGGGACGTCAACTGACTACGAAACGGAAGTGTAAAGATGGCGCGCTTCGACAGATTCTAGTGTGACGTTCGCTACAGTTGAAGAGGGGAGTGACTGTTGACGTCCAACGGAGCAACACAACTCACTTCTCTTTCTCTCTCAACTCACAAGCGTCATGTGAATGGTTCTATAGTGAATGTATGTGCCACTATTTATACGTTAAAACGTATACTGCAAAAAAACGTGCAGTACAATGCCGTGTGAACGAAGCCTTAGTGTGTATTTATTAAAAATGGATCTCCTAGGCGACCATTGAACTTTTTAAATATAATAAATTTTTAATGCAGAATCGGTCAGTCACAAACATTACACGTGGTCAAGCTAAAAGTAAAATAATTTATTTCATTAAGAGCCTGTTTTACCACTGTCCAATAAGTTCTGGTTAAACTACTAGGCAAATAAATTCATACAAATTTCGTTCTAAATTTAAATTTACCTGGAAGATAACGGCTACTTAGAGGTAGTGAAACAGGGCCAATAACTTGGTACAGACAGACTTGGTACAGAGAGAGAACAGACTTGGTATTTAGTCATCGTATGTTTTGTCAGTGAACGACTTGAAATACTCTGAAGTAAACAAGATCACAATATTTTAGTAGCTTAAATTTCTAACCAATATAACAAACATAAAACATTCAGAATGCAATCAATACTACCCAGATTCACTTAACGTTTTATTCAATTTCCTTCAACGTATATGTTACTACAAACTAATAGGAGGTTGTGATGGCGCGTCGTATTGAAAAATTACTAGTTTCCATTTCATTTGGCTAAGTTATAGTCGTGGTTCGTCTTGTTGGGGCGGCACGGAAATACAACAATGTTTAAGATTTCCAAGTAAATATTTGTTTTTATATTTCATGATTGATGGAAACGTAAGCGTAATTTTTCAGCACTGTAAGAATGCCTTAACGTGTGATGGATCTACCACCGACCACGAATATTGGCTCAGGCGCTATGTCCGGTGTCATTTAAAGAATTATACCTGATAATGTATGCCTATTTGCAACAACAATTTTTGCGTTAGGACTAGACTGTTTTGTATTGCATCTTTAGATATTGCTCTAAAATCTGGTAAATTCCTTGAAAGAAAAACTATTGAGTAATTTTAAATAATGTTAAAAAAATTCTGACTGTTTGAAATAGAAATAGTTTTTATGATAAGCTAAATCGATAATATCGGTTTAGTAACGTTTTGTTTAGTCTATTATAAATTTTGACTATGGTCACACTATTCATTCCTTTTCATTGTCGGTTTCCCGATAAAAAATTGTCTTGCGCTCACGCAGTCTTGTAATTTTGCGTTTTGGAATTGAATTATATTGATCGCCTTTTGGAAAGCACATCCTGGTAGCTTCGCGTATAGTTTTGTGATGAAAGATAAACTTGTTCTGGAAAATTCGCTTCGAAGACTCGTTGAATTCTTGCTAGTCCACGCCGTTTCGTTTGTCTTTTCGCGTGCTCTTGTAATAGCAAAGTAAACTTAAAACCCTAGTGAATTGTCGCTAATTGATCTGCCGGCATCGGTTTTTTTTTGTAATAAACTTGTAACATATTGAACATAGTAAAACTTGTGTGAATCCGTGCACGTGTTTGGTGCCCGAGGACTTCGCCGAACTGGACCCTACGGTAGCTATAAGATACTTCATTCATCTATTTTGGCCAATATGTCTAATTTAGCTCAAGCCTGACATCAGTGAAGATTTGGTAAGTAAATTAAATTTGCATGTAATTGTAATTCACTGTGCAACACAGTGCAATTATGTCAGAGATTTGTTGTGGCCGACAAGGACTGATGAATATAATCACGCTTCCACCAATCTCTGCAAACAATCCCAGTCCTTTCTAGCCAAACTCTAGACATAAATTCTGGTATTAGAGCTCGGTTGATGGTACTTAGCCGCTGTTGATTGTATCTAAACTCAGATTGGTATTGTATAAGCTTGTATCTGAGCTATATATCTCATTTGTTAACAGTGTTGTGATGTTCTCAGGTCAGTTTTGCCTAAAATACATGATATTTAATTGTATTAGTTGACCTACATAATTGAAACACATTGTCATACATAACCTCAAATCAGTAATTGTTTGACTTGTATTGTTGAAGTCTAGCTTAAATTTGTTGTTGTTAGTATTAATAAGTCAGTTTGATTGGATACATAACAGTTATATGTATCAATTAATTTAGTTAATTGCATATTTTGAGTTTGAAACATTATAACAACCAACCTTGACCTTGTTTTGGCGGATCACATTGATAAACCTTTGTTTGTTGTAATATACTGATAATATTCATTTTAGTCTGTTGCAAGTAATTAATTAATTAATTTGAAGTTTCAACTTATTAAATTTGTTGTGAGTTATAACTTGTTTTTTTTTTGTCAATATAATTTTGTTGATCAGTAAATACCTGTCACTTGCTTGTACCAGCAGTAAACAGGCTAATACTTTGTTGGTTTCAAAGAATTAACAAATATTAAGTTTTGATTGATAGCATTGTTTAGCGCTTGTCCAAGCTCTTTTGTAAACTTAATATGTCAGCTATCAAGGACTTGCGTGCGGCTGCTGGTGCCATTGCATCAGATTTGTGCTGGTTTGCCTCAGCCAGTGCCTTGGTGAACCGGCCTGATCGCCAGCAGGCCTTACTACAAAGATATGAGCGGATCGATGATCGCCTGGCAAGTGTGGAACAGCAATTTCGTACTTTCAGCGCTTGCTGTCTCGAAGTGTCAGTTAACCCCCCACGTGATTACAGCACGCACGGTCGTGCTCAATTAAAAATCGTTCTATTGGTCGCGGTTTTTGCACGTTTTGTTTTACTCAAACCAAGAAACGAAAGTAGTAAATATTAGAATAGTTCATATTCTATGCAACTAAATCGTTTTAGAAGGGTGAGGGAAACGAAACGCGCCAAAAAATATTGAAATATAATTATGTGTCTCAGTTGCGAAAGCGTCCGCCATTGTTGTGTTTTGTTCCGTGATCTTTATAATAAAAGTTGTCTTGTGGAAGAAACCGGTGAATATTTTCTAAAGATACTTATATAGATTTACTCAGAAAGAAATAAATATTAATTGTGAAGTGACATTATTTGTGACAAAGACAAGAAATACAGTGATAAAAGGCAAAAACTTTTTAGAAGGGCTATTTCTACTCTTGAAACTCGCTATTTTCGTAAGTGTTTTATGATAAATATTCTTTTAATAGTTATGAAAGACATATAAGTACCCAGATTATTTATTTGAAAACATATTTTAGCAACTAAATACTAGCATTGTTGTATATTTTCACTGTTATCGTGTTTCAAATGGTAAATAATTCACAGCCACAGTGTTCGTAACAGTAACATGGCTGCCTGGCACGGCGAACTTTTTGTTACGCGTTCGGATTATAATTTTTTTAGTGGCGTTAGATTCGTTTGTTACAAAAAAATAATGTATTGTGTGAAAACCTAAAGGTATATGTGATAATGTTTTTGTGTTTATGAACCAAACAAGTAATGAAATTCATAAATATGATATTCATATAATAACGAGTGAAAAAAAACAAACCTCTAAGTTTGTAAGCTTGTTTTGCCAGAAAAGTGAGTATTTAGTAGTAATTCATGTTATTATTATGATAGCTGATTTTATAACCAACACAATGATATGCAATTTATGTGTCATAATTAATTTTTTTCCGGTAACCTATGCCAATGAAAATTTGCAGCAACGTGACCTTTGGCACTTGTGGCACTTTGCCTTTAGTTTGATCGCACCTTAAGGGTTAATGACTTCATCGCTGACCAGCGAAATAGAGTCAGCGAGGATTAAGCCCAGGTCTTAGACCTGTATGATGCTGTCTCCAACTGTGCAAGACAGTTAATTGCCGAGAGGGACGGGCAACCCGGCTTGAAGCAGGAGCTTCCTAGGACAGCACCAGGACTGGTGAGTAGGCTTCCCACTTTAGACCTCCCGCATTTTGATAGCTGCCTAGGAAGCCTGGGCTTCGTTAATATATTTGACAGCCTGGTCGATGACAGAGCTGATCTTCGGCCGGCACTAAAATTGGCATATTTGATGTCGGTTCTGGATGGGGAGGCCAAAGGCCTCATCCAGCATCTGCCCGTGTCTGACGAGGCGTACCAGACGGCTCGGGACTTAATTATCCGTAGGTACCACAACAAGCGCGGCCTCGCAGACAACCACATCGAGCAGATTTTGGGTTTGTCCACGCTCACCCGGGTCTTTGGGTTGCGCACCCAACTTTTGAACCCACTCTTGGTGGCAATAAACGCACTTGCTTGGACCTGCCCGTGGACCAATGGTCCTACCTATTGGTGCACATTGTGCTGAAAAAGCTGCCTGCCGACCTGAGGTCGCGTTTTGAACAGCGCCTTGGTGGGGATAGAGAGACCCATCTGCCCCCCTTTTCAGACTTGGAGAAGTTTCTCGAGGATGAGTGCCGGGTCTTGGATAACTCCAGTGGTGACACGCCGGCTAAGTCGCAGCCGCCCAAGGTCAACGAGCAGGCTCGCGTTCACACCCGAGCAAATGTTGACCGGCGCCCTCCTCACTTTGCAGTCACGCAGAGCCCAGCGGAGTGCTCTTACTGCAAGGTCACGGGGCACAGAACTGCCAGTTGTAGGGAATTCTTGGACCTTCATGTCGCCTCTCGTAGGCGCATCGCGAATGCCCGCCGCCTTTGCTTCTCTTGTTTGGGGTCCCACTACCAGCGAGACTGCCCAAACTCTCGCCCCTGTCCTCACTGTGGAGGACAGCTTTTGTACATTCTCTGCATGTCTGCCAGAGAGGTAGGCCGCTTGTCCAATCAGCCAACGCCGCGCACGGGCGGGTGTTTTGAAGGTGGCAGCAGAGGCTCACTGGCGCGTAGCCGAGAGTCGCCTCGCTCAATTGATCGCCGCTCACCCCGCTTGGAGAACCGTAGCGTGCGCACGCCTCCTCTCTCTCGCGCACCTGAATGTGCGACTTCTCAACGTCACCAGCACCATGACTGCTGCCCCAGGTATTCCCCTCCTTTGGCGGAGCGTCCCCGCCTTGACTCGCGCCCACCTCGTTTTGGGCGGGAGCGTCATTATGACCTCCCACAGATGGCGCGCGGATCGAGTCATCGCGCCTTTGAGGACTTCAAGCCGCATCCTCATTTTGATTTGCCTGGTCCAGGCCAACGGTCGCCGCCTAGGCAACAATAGGTCATTGACTCCTGCCCTATAACACCAACCACCCCCATTGAGACCGTTATCCTACCAACGGTTGCTGTTAGGGTCTGGGAACCCACGGGGACCTCTGTTGTCGTCCGTGCTATATTGGACACAGGTTCACAAGGTTGCATTGTTTCCACTTATTTGGTAGGGCAGGTTAAATTAAATATGGGCTCTTTTCCCAATTGTATACGGGGAATAGGTGACGTAGCCTCTAATGTTGAAAGGCAAGTTAAGGTTTTGTTTGCCCCTGTTGAATCTTCACACCCGAGGATTAAAACCTCGGCTATTGTGCTGAAAAATATTTTGGGTATGCATCCACAGAAACAGCTACCTGCTGCTGTGGTGAATTTGACATCGGGATTGGAACTGGCAGACCCCAAATTTTACACACCGGGACAAATTGACTTGTTGATTGGCTCTGATGTGCTCGGTGGAATTTTGATTGGTGGGAAACGGGTGGTGCCAAATGATTTGACTGCCATCCCAACCATATTTGGATTTGCTTTGATGGGACCTGTACCTAGGGACCCCCCTCCACCTGAACTTGATAATTTGTTGGCTGTAGGCTCCGCTCTCTCTGATGCGGTTCAGAGGTTTTGGGAGGCAGAGGAGCCCCCCCAAGCTGCCCATTTGAATCCAGAACATGAAGAGTGCGAGCTGTTCTTCCAGAACAACACTGGTCGACTCCGTTCTGGTCGGATCATTACGAAGCTACCTTTTCTGTCTGCTCGGCCTCCGCTTGGAGTCACGACCTTTAGCCGAAAAGAGATTGTTGGCTTTGGAGCGCCGCGTGGGTCGTGATCCGGAGCTCAGACAGAAGTATATTGAGTTCATGAGAGAATATGAACAGTTGGGACACATGTCCGTGTCAAATTTGGATTGGCGTTCGGTGGAGCATTACTTTCTCCCGCATCATGTGGTATTGAAGCTATCGACTGGCAAGCTGCGCACAGTGTTTGTTGGTTCTGCGCAGACTTCTACAGGTGTATCCTTGAACCAGTGCTTGCATTCTGGTCCCAAGTTGGTCAAGGACCTTTGTGACGTCATCACCAGCTTCCGACGACATCAGGTTGTCTTTGTGGCCGATATAAAAATTATGTTTAGGCAGACGATTATCCACCGTGATGACCATCGTTTCCAGCTGATCCTTTGGAGAGAGAATCCTCGCGATCCTATGGTCGTCTACGAGCTCAATATCAATACGTACGGGTTAAGGTCGAGCCCCTACTTGGCAATACGTTCTCTTTGAAAGCTCGCAGACCGCGAAGGTTTACGTTTCCCACGAGCCTCCGCCATCTTGAAGGACGATATTTACGTCGATGACATTTGCTCGGGCGCCTCTACAGCGGACGAGGCGATCCTTCTGCGGGACGAATTGATAGGTATTTTGGCCTCCGCTGGTTATGTAAGTAAATTAAATTTGCATGTAATTGTAATTCACTGTGCAACACAGTACAGTTATGTCAGAGATTTGTTGTGGCCGACAAGGACTGATGAATATAATCACGCTTCCACCAATCTCTGCAAACAATCCCAGTCCTTTCTAGCCAAACTCTAGACACTGACATTGATTGATTTTTCCAACTTTAAAATTATTTCTCCTTTTAATTTAACTTTAACATCACATCCGCAGGTTTCAGTTAATATTACTTCATAGGTATCGCTTTCTATTTAGGCCACGCGTCATTACATTATATTCAATTTCATAAAGAGCTTTTATTAATATAGGCACTTTATTTAATTGGTAATATGACCTAAAAGAAGTTTCTTTACTATCTGAGGTAAAATACAGGACAAGCGTATGAAACAAATTATAAAGTATGTGGTTACATTTTATAAATATTTCGTTATCTATAAGAAATAAAGTTTGTTCACTTACCACTGAAAACGCAGTTTTAAAAAAATACATGCATCACCGGTATCGGCATATTTTAAAATATCTTACTTACCTTTTGCAGTGGCAAATTAATAGCTCCCTTGCTGGAGTAGTACCACCTTCACACTAATGATCGGCATATATTTTCGTTCAGCATTTGAGTACACCGCAGTATCTTCATATTCTTTCTTAGGTGTGGAGGCAAAATTTGACTATGCCATTCGTCGGAATGACTGTGCCTGAGGGATATCTGTTTACCACCCTACAGGTTAAGACTCGTTCCTACTCTTATTGTGTAAAAAAATGTATTAACAAAACTAGCAAATAAATGCAAATAAACAAGTTATACAGAATAACTATAGTTAAAACAAAATACATTAATTCTTTCTAACTTGAGAAATTATTGTATATATGTATTTTTATTGTTGGATGTTCGATTAAACTTTAAAATCTTTGGATAGGATTGATGCATAAGTGTTCAGTGACACCTGTAACAAATATAATAATACTGCTAAATAAAACATTCACTTACATAAACACCTCGATGCAGTCCCACTTAAAGCATTCGTGATTAGATTGCTCAAGTCAATTCCTTCTATACTCTTGAGAAAAATTCTCCACACCGCAGGAATGTCACAAACTTATGAAAAGCGCGGGGCTTGAGAGGTTTTCCCAGAGACCTCACACTTTTCCTTATGACTCACCTGTGTGTCGTTGCGACCTTTACGCAGTATTTGGCTATTTGATATTTTAAAGAGGAAGCTGCGGAACGATCGCCGAGCGTTTAAGGAAGTAGGTATTTGGAATATTCTACATAATGGAGATTACGAAATAGAAACGAGAAATAGACAAAAGCTCTTGTATACAACTTGTGTTTACTATGTAGGTATAGGCATAGATAATGATTGTTCAATTAAAATACTTACCGTCTATTTTGCCATTACAGAAAATTATCTTCAGCTAAATACCAAGTCTAAATTAATCTCTTAGAACATGAAAAATAACGTTTCAAATCATTAAAAAAAATCTTGACTACAATCTAACCTAAGAAGTTTATCAAATAAAATACTCTAAAAATGACCACTTAAAACAAAAATAGTCAAAGAAATTGCTATGGCATAAAGTGGTACAAATTATCACCGTCTCAGTTTCCAAGTCGCGGTCAAGCCGGCCAGGGGTCCCGAGGAAGTCATTAAACTCCAACGGGTAAGTAAAAAACTTCACAACACTTGTTTCGTGAAACTGCCAAAACATTTTTCTCTTAATGATATAAGAGAAATACTGGCACTTGGATATTTTTTCCGCAATCTCTGTTTACATTTCACGTGAAAATCACTAAAGTTAGTATAAACAATTGAGTGGTTCATTCAGTCTGAATTTGAGATACTTTTTTCTCTTCAGGACATCGTTACAAGCATTATGATGTATCTACTAATACCTACTACAGGCAACTTTAACATGTAGTCTATTCTGTTTATAAAATTAACTGAATAAAGAGGCTAATTTTAAGCTCCAAGTTCGATACTTATCAAATCACTCCATAGTTAAACTGCCAAAACTTTTGTCTACATACGATTACAAAAGCAGAGTAGAATACTAAATGAAAAATAACACAGAGAGAGAGTATAGGCAAAAAGGTGTACTTTTCTCTTCACAATTTGAGATTATACTTGTTCACACATGAACATGCCATTTCAGCGATATAATCCTACGTGAGTATTTACCGCAACACAGATTGTTCGTGATTTTTATTAAATTAAGAAAAATCACGTATTCACCTATATAAGTATATATTAATACGTATGGTAGGCCTAGGGATTTGTAGGGACAAATAGGATAAGGTTCTTAGGCGCGTACGAATCGTAGGTCTGTATCACAGCATACCACAGTAGTACCACGATAGTACGTGCCCTAGGTTAAGGGCCTAGTAGTAGGTGCGTATAAGTGCTGGTCTGTATCACAGAATACCACAGAGCACCAAGCCTATACGCATTATACGCTATTTACTGCACTATTTTATTCACAAAATCCTACAAATATAAGTTCACTAACCTGAATTCAGGTCACAAATCAAAAGTCTGAAAATAAAAGCCAGTACTTTAATCTGCTTAGCGGTAATACAGAACGCTTTAGAACGCAGCGGGTGTTTGCATAATTTTCTAACATTGAAGTTGAGCCGGACGCCAAATTGACAGTCGGATAGTTTTAATACCCAGCGTATGGAATACAAACGAATTTTACGTTTAAAAAATGGCAGCCGTGTAGATTATAATATGATAATTTAATTCTGACTTTCGGCTCAGCTAATTGCAGGGAGTATATGAATTTCACTACCTGAATTCTTGTCAGCGTGGGTTCGAAGTCTCTTTATACAATTAATTAGATTGGCATTCCAGAAAACCGGTAAATCTTTCCTCCCAAACACGATTACGGCAAGCTCGTGATAGAGACAAACATAGTTGATTGGTTAGTTTCAATTTTAGATCGTCGTAGAACTCTGACTGAACCAATCAATTCACAGAACGGCGATCGAAATAACCTTTTGTGGCTGCGGCAGCGCTACACACAGAGCATTTCTTGACAAAATAAAACTGCAAGAAAATTAGTCACCATTATGATTCTGAAATATTCTGTTCATTGAACATTCAATCCTCATAAAGCGACTTCAAGGAATATACTTGTACTACCATGGTACTGCGTCTTTAGTGGCAAAGGAACGTTGGCGGTATCAAACTTGATATAAAACTATATTGTGGTCGCATTTGTTACGCAGGACACAGGACCAGTGCCACTGTAGAGTTGTTTATCAGAGTTATACATATTTAAAACTGGCCAGTAACGAGTTAATTGTCATCCTAAGTTCATGAAATTTCTCTATGATCTTGCCTTTATGAGTACTCTATGCCTTTTGTAACACGTGTAACAAAAGTTAAACTATGAAAGATTAAAGTCAGTTCGAGTGCCGCTTTGGCTCGGTATTTTATTATTGTGTGAAAACAATAACTGTGTTCAAGTTATAACGATAACAACGGCGTGTTATAGTTCCATTGTTTACTTTAACTATGTATTGATTTATTGCGTTCGTTGTTACAGATGTAACAACGAACGCAATAAAAATAGATATTTTCACCGACTCTTCGGTACTTTATTTATGACCGTATTTACAGAGTTTATCAATACACTCATTCACTTATAGCCTGTAGTTGTGGACTTTATCTCTGGAATAAAACATGTTGGAATTAAAACAATAAATGAATAGTATGGATTTTATTATCTATTGGTGGACTAGACAGCATAAATAAAACCAAGAGTAAGTTTATTTATGTTTTCTGAATTATGACTTATAAGTATCTCCGATGGAATGGTCACGTGAAAAGGAGGCCACCAGACTACGTTGAAAATTTGGCACTACAGCTTGATCTCCCCGGTCGAAGACCTAGAGGAAGACCCAAGACAAGGTGGAGAGATGAATTGCAACAACAAGACAAGAGGGAATGCAAGGTCACTGACGATGATGTCACGGATAGAGCGAAGTGGAGGAGAAAGATAAAGAAAGCTGACCCCACCACCATGTCGGATATATAGCAAGGAAGAGAGAGTGAGAAGTATTCGTTAACTACTAGCCATTACATAAAATCTGAAATTAATAACATAATTTTATTATGTTCTTCTAAATCTAAGTTCAACAAAACCGTAATTACTCAGCTACTAAAAATATAATGATAAAACCATCCCTAAGCATTATTTAACGAATCCACCCCTCATTCATGCGGCAGCCTATTAAACGACAATCATCTGCAAAAAAAATAATCTTAACAAATTGAATAGGCCTCAAGCACCTGTGAAAATTCAAGAGATTCTTAGATTTCCAAAATGCCGTGTCACTTGGGGCCCCTGGGGGATCGATTGTGGGCCCACCTCACCCCCGTCCCCTCGTCGGCTGTCAGATAACCAATAACTCGGCACCTGCCGCCGTTCGCGTCAAAAGTTGAGTAAAAATGGCCGAGACGTTGATATTGGAGAAAAGGTAGTGTTAACTTATTTGAATAAGCCAACTGTTCCGTTCGATTAACAGTGGAAAGTTTTTATTACTTGACGATTTCAAATTAACAGTTTTAAGCATAATCAGAAATATTTTTTGGTATTTTATTTGAGAAAAAGGCTGCTTTACTAATTACTAATGTCTAATACCTAATTTACTTCTGAATGATAGTTTACATTCCTGCCATTTTAAATGCTGTTTAAATTAACTATATTTTACTAAATAAAACTATGGGATGCTTATTATATACTTGTATAATATGTATTCTGCATGCAAATTACTTATACTTACTTATATTGTTTTTTCCCTGTCTTACCCGTAAATGCAAATATATTTCTCGTTAAGGTCAAACAAAATACAAAAACGCCACTGACAATATGAGGCGTCACCACAAATTAATATTGCTCTTAGCTCCTTGGCAGCAACAGAAAATTAATACAAGCACCTGTCTCATCGCTATAATAAAATTATTATAACAATAATAATATATTTCTTTACGGCCGAAATTAATAAACAATGTTAGATTAAATTTTCAGATTGAAGACATCGTATTATGAATAAAATTTTACATAGGTAATGCATTTTTTGAAATTGTTGTAAAATGAATCTAAGCAATTTCAAGTGTTTTATGACATAGTATATTCAATCTTCGGTTTTAAGATTTATGTAAAATCTTATTTGACTTATTAGTGGGTATATTTTTTATCACCGAAATTTTTTCGAATAAAAGTCAGTGAACATTATTTTCTTTATTTCTGAAATGTACTTTATGATGTAATTACTAAACATATTGGTTTACGAATAGACTACAGGCTCATGTCCAAAATGGATGGGTCATATGAACCACCAAGTGACGTATATAGGACGATATAAGAGCATAAAATAATAAGATTCAGCACTATGCCGTCACTTGTAAGCTGTCCAACTGAGTGCTGGTGAGAATTCAAAAGCGAAAAAATAAAAAAATGGTGCGCCACAAAGACCGTAATTTTTTGGAAATTGTCCGAAAATCAAAAAAAAAAATTGTGGCGCACCATTTTTTACGGCACTGCGCGCTTTCTTATTATTTTTCATGGATCTAACGATGGTAAAAATGTCGTACAAAAATATATGACGGAAATGCGTACTCACTCTACCTGCACTTTTGAATTCTCACCAGCACTCAGTTGGAAAGCTTACAAGTGCTGAATCTTATTATTTTATGCTCTTATATCGTCCTATATACGTCACCTGGTGGTTCATATGACCCATCCATTTTGGACATGGGCCTGTAGTCTAGAATTGTAAGAAATGCTTATAAGTTCCCAATGTTGGTAACTCCAGAAAACATTAAAGACTATGGATAACAAACATCAGGCTTTGTCCATATTTACATTTCTACAATTGTCCACATTTTAATAAATTAAGCCTTTCTCATCGTATTTGGAACTATATTGTGGAACTGTTATTTAAAAAATATATTTCTTTGCAGTTGATAGGTATTGAAAGTAGTTTTATTCATCATACTACCTTTCACAGTCTATTTCTGGGCACAGTCCTCTCCAAATTTGCTTTACAATGGCAATGTAAGTCAATAGGAAAATTTGGCCTATAGCATATACCACCCTGGCCACAGGCGTTCGTACCTACTTGGTTGGATATCAAGCTTTCTGAGTCTTTTAACAAAGACTGTATTTTCCTTAGCACGGACGCACAGGTATCGGTTCAGGAGTATTCTCCGAGGACTTAAACATCAATATTGCAGCACTGCTGGAAGTCTATAACACGGTCTACCAGGCTGAATATTTAGGCATAATCCTAGCTGCCGCAGCAATCATGGCATGTGAGGTAAGGTAAGTGTAAAAAAAACTAACACTGAAATGCATCAAGGGCCACACTGGTTCAAGAGGGAACGACGCAGCAAACGTACTTGCCATAAGAGGGGCCACTCTAGAGGTGCTGGGACCCAAACCCATTATTCCCTTCCCTTCTGTTTTTTATCGCAACCTGGTCAGACATAGAACCGTCCTGGTTCTATGTCTGAACACTCTCCGCCCAACCAATCCTAGATTGATATTAAAACATGTAGATAAGCCAAGGAGGCTCTTACCGCAGCAGACGATAAGATAGCTAAACAAGTCCTGCGGCTGTCTAAACCACAATTGCAGACAGTCACGGCCACCCTCACAGGACACGGAGCCTTTAATAAGCACCTATTTACTATAGGTATCACCGACAGCCTGCTGTGCAGCGCATGTTTGGCAGCAGACGAGACGGCAGCTCACCTGCTCCTCGACTGCCCTGAGGTCTCACAGTATAGGCAGCTGTACTGAACAGACACAGCACCCTGAGAGAAACAGTAGGCCTCATCAAGAGTCTGCTGGCCTTCCTCGAAGAGCTGGGGTGGCTCGAATGACAACACCATTCCTACTAGTGCGCAAAATACACGCTATGACGTGGAGTTGCGGAAACAGCCCGTGCTACCATACTATGGAGTGCTTGAGTTGTATAACGGATGATAGGGTCACCTACACATACGATACCATAAGGGCCGGCGCACATATGCTGTATTATTTTGTGCCTTATTTCGCCTCTTACGACACCGCGGCAAAAAATAAAGGGAGTGAAACTTTGTATTCTTAATCTGACACCACAGTGACGATGTTCTTGAGATTAAACATATATTTTTTTAAGAAAATATCATTATATTTTTATTTATGTGTCTAGTGTCCTAAACCATTTGATATACACACACAGTAACCAGTCCACAAAATACAACTCCCTCCCAAATTAAAATAAAACTTTATAATACGTCATGAACTCCATTTTGTACAAAACCGGTAAGTGTATGAAATTTAAATTTCCAACTGACAGCATTCTATTATTATCAAATAGATTAACGAGATACACCATGTTATTTGAAATTCACAACGAATTATAGAAATTTAAATTGAAACTATATTGAAATAATTTGGCTACCGTACAAATGCAAAAATTTTTGAGCAACGAATTCAACTTAGCTAGACTACCGTCTAGCTTCTATTTTTTAATGTTGGCATTTCAATACTCTTTCTTCTATTGACCCATAAAGGCTGGCTGAATGCGGTTCAACAATGACAACATTTGCGAGCTTTTAGTATTGAAAAGTATTTAAAGATATATTATAAATACTTTGACCAAATAAAGCACGTGCCAAATTTTGAGAGTTACTTGCTGACTATAATTATTTCGTTTAAGCAGGTGTCTATCTGAATTAATTCCCTATTACATTAAGGGCGATTTCAGATTAGCGTTTTATACGCGCGTATAAGCTCGTTTTTGGAAGCGCATGTAGGCCCGTATAGGTTCGCCTTTTGGCACACGCGCAACTCGTACGAGCTTTGACGCGCTTCTAAGCTCGTATAACCGCGAGCCGTCAGAATCCATGTTGACACTGACAAGATGTCACTAACTCACTACCGTTTCGAGCGAACACGCAGAAATTTGCCCGTTTACGCGAGTCCGGGTTTTTATGCGCGTAATGTAGCGCGCGTGTAAACGCGTATGCTGAAACGACCGTATACGGTCAGAAAAATAAGCTAATCTGAAACCGCCCTAATTGTTTTAAAACAACTGATGAAGCGGCAAACGCCAGATCTGTACGATTGTCGACCGCAACATGAACTGTATCAGAATTTTGAATATGTATCAGGTAATTTCGAATGACCTCCTTTTCTTTAATTTTTTTTTATCTGCCGTTCTGCGATTATTTTTTTTGTCATCATCCTTGCGTTGTTATAGTTGCGTTCTATACTCACATTCTAGGGTGAGTATAGAACGCTCTAGCCTGAGATCCCCTTTGTAGTGTCTCATCTCCTCTGATCACATTAGATCGAATTTTAGGTTTACTACAGATTGATGGCGTCTGACCTCCACAACCCAAAGGAAATCATTTATTCTTCGGTTCAAATCACTTTAGAGTGTGTCCGATGTTTCTGTGTCTCTTTTCATATTCATAATACACCTGACCCTATTTTAAAAGCGTTACATTTCAAAGCTGGTCTAATTATATAGTATGAGAGTAGTTTCCATTTAAACAATGTATTTTAAGGTATATTATAATTATATGACCATACTTACTCCAAGCTACCTTCATAACACCATTACCTTGTAAAATTGTAAAATAGGCGATTATTCATAAGATTACAGTGGAGTTGTCATCTCAGGGACACGGCAATGTGCACCAAACCATCACTCTGATGGTGGATGGCTGTTAATATTACGAAATCATACACTTCCTCATACTCGTAAATGGCACAGTATCCTATAAGAAAAGGTATCAAATAAAACAACAAATGTATTATAAATCAGATTGCTTTAATTTATTTTAGTTTTATACAAATCGAATACTACTTACGATAGTCAATTTAACGAATAAATATTTTACCCGTCGAGTTTAATTTTTACAAATTTACCTTTGTATTTTAATATTTATTATTTTTTCATCTATTATAAAAACCTCCATAGGGGCTTTTCATTATAAACTTACATTACACTCGGATGTATTTAATCAACTTACTGCAGTCGTATATATTTTTTATTTTAATTTTAATTAATTATTTCATCTATGGTTAAGCCACAGGAACACAATGTGGAGTGATGTGTGTGATGTAAGAAACAAACATAATTATGTATGAGAAGCTCGAGTATAGAACATAAAATTGGTCGATATTGTTGTTACAAGTCGTGTTGAGGAGTTTAGCCTTACGTTTGCTACTAAGAAAATAACAATTTATTCCTCAAAAGTATATTTTCGATTCTTCGTAACGTCAGTTGTAATTTTGCCGCGAGAAGTAATGAATTAGTCATGAAGTATGTAATAATAATTAAACGTGTAACTTAGAGCTAAACACTTACAAACTTATAACGTTCAAAATGAAATAATTTCGAACATATTTCTTACAAACAATCGAATTCCGATAAATTTGAACAACTTATTCCGTAAATGAAATACAATTATATAAATTCAATAACATTCGCTTTTCAATCGAAAAGTATATGATACACGTTTGCAAGGCCAAACCCATCACAACATCCAAAATGTATAACACAAATGTTGAAAAAATTAAAAAGTTATGATACGTACAAATGATGGTGAGTAAGCGAGCACACACCAGGTGTAATGTTTAGATGTAGCCTAACAGTAGTGGAATGAGACAGATTTTATACGTGTTGACCAAGGAACTCTACAACCGTTTGTTAGATCCGACATCTGAGACAAACAGAATAAAATGGCACCTCGGTAGTACTTGGTACCTGTCCAAGGTGAAGTAATTAGTATATTAGAGATATTTTTTTATTCTCCAATGAATTAGTTGTGGGCAGTGCGAGGATAATGATTTAAAAGCAAAGCTTACCAGGGATCATTACTTTGATAACCATTAGAGACATAGAAATATAAACAAGACTTGTTTATTATATCTGTGATTAGAGAGCTTATTTTTGGGTTTTATCAAACTCTGTCGCCTGCTCTCTGAGCAATACCTTTTTGAGTTATATTTGTAAATTAAACCTCAGTTTGGCTATTCGGTATTGACAATAACACTAGCACTTTGTATAAAAAGTCTCTGAAATGTGTAGCTACAATTTTTTCTAGTTAGGAAAAGTTACCCATAATGAATCATCAAATGTGATATTTAGTTGAAGGCATGTAATTGATTCAACTGAATTTTTTTTCGTTACAGAGATATTTCATATTTCCACCACAAACTCCAAGTAGGAAACTTTTTCAACTAGTGAACGTATCTACAACGCGAGTCAATAGTCTTCGAGTCGTATCGGGAGATCACACAACATTCGAGGTGCCACACGACAAACAAGATGGCTGTCTTTGACAACGTTACCGTTACAAACGTCGCGACGTAGTTCTCGACTATACAGCAAATATAAAGTGTGGCTGCCGTACTGCCGTACTGCTTTTGTGGGAGGAATTCTTTAGAACTTGTTTGGAGTAAAATAAAAATGATTCAGGATAGGAGCAGTAGCGGCAAATATTTATCTAAAATGGAGAACAACAACACTTCTTGCAATTTTATGTGTTTATAGAAAATTTCTGTTAAATCTGGTGAGACTGGAAAGTGGACAGGGTGTCTTCAATCTGGATAAGATTGATGATGATGTTATATCACTATTTTATTTTGATTAAACGGTCGATTTTAAGTTCCTTGGCCACAAAGCGTTTATATCAAATGAAAATGTTATTATGAAAAACCCGCCGTAAATTCCTTACCGCTAACAAAACAATACAAGAGTAGATGAAACTCGAAATAGTTAAAATCTTAGTTTTAGCGTCCAGAAGTAGAAATATACATGGAAATCCAAAATACCTGTTTCACGATTAAAGCATTTCGTTACTGTTGTGCAGTATGCAGTGCTATCTGTATGACATATGAAAATATACGACAAGATTTTGTTTTTGAGTTTGTGTAGGTAGGTAAAACTTGTGTTTCAAAAAATGAAGACGGATATTTTGCCATAATTTTTATATAGGTTAAAATTGGCTATAAATAAACCGACTCTATCGTCATATGCCATACAAACATTTAAAATATATAAAGATGTATACATATAGGCATTAGTGTAGACATATACGATGTGTAAAGTGGTTCCTTAGTGTCGTTCAAAGTGAAATTCGGAAATAGGTTAGAGTTAATATTTACTTAATGTTTTTGGAAACTGACATGGGTTGCAATATAATTCCATCTCCATTAACTTAGTAGTCGATGAATAATGTTGACTAACGTTAACAAAAACAAATGGCGTTATTAGGAATGTGAATTATTGTCTCCCTTCTTCCGATTTTTCTCTTTTTGAACTAGTATTTCTAATACAACTGTAAGTTGATATGCCAAATTAAAACCACATACCAAATATTTTTTATGCTTTTGGTAGATTCCTGATCTAGCTCGATTTAACACTACCCAAAAGCATATAAACAACGACACATACTATTACTATACTAGTAGGTAGGTATAGATAGAAAAGCGCTAATTGAAATGTATTCCATTTCACACTGTCGACATCGCAATCACCAGTGTGAATCCTTTTATTTATTTTAGATTATCTAGCCCGCGCATTGGAACATACATTTTTAGTTAAAAGTAATTATTTTAGTCCATCAGCTGAGCGAAAATACCATTTAAATCCCATCCAATTTTATCAGTTTCCAAAGACAATAAGTAACCGTTTGAAGTATGTGAATATTGTCAAAAATATAATAAATTTTGCTGTAGTAGGTAGATAGTGAAAGATTAAAACTATAAATATTGTTTTAAAATGTTTATGCGTCGCATATGATGTGGAATACTTCAGTTCATTTTGTACGTTTATATTGCTACCCGGTCCCATGCAGGCGTTCATTTATCGGCTTTTATTAGAGTGTAGATTGTTTCTACTCGTTTTTATTTATTATAATTTTTATTATATTTTATCATTGGACCGCTACCACGGGCGTTACATTCGATTTCACAACCTCTCATTTATTTATTTCTTTAATAAAATAAGTTTAAAATTGGCTGAATAACCCGTAGCCGCGGCCCAACACAAACGTTAACCCGTTAAATTACATGTTAACAAAGACCCTAGTCCGTTTTTTTATTTTTTCTTTACAATAAACTTCTCAACTTTATCGTTTATACCTAAAATCCAACTTAACTCCAATATTTATAAACCCTATTTTTTGGCACTAACAAATCTAATTAAATATATCAATTAATTTTACAATTTTTCATTTATCATCACTTCCGAATCGAAAAATTCACAATCAAATATAACAATAGGGTTTGTGAAGTATAAAACAATACATAACAGTAACAAATTAGCAATATAAGAGAAGACATCGTATAGACGATATTGTACAGCACCGCACTGTTAAAATAAATTCTTTAAAACGACAACGTTTATAATCTTGAGAACATTTAACGTAATTAGGTTATATAATAAAATTCTGGCAAATACAATTAATGAACAAGCCGTACCTTTTTCTTAAGACACTTAATTATCTAAGCCTTTCAGAATTTCGCCGGCTTCAAGTATAAAGGTACTTTCACAAATTTTACTATACACACTTTATTCTTTAAGAAAAATAAAAAATATCGCGAAAACACACAGAGATGCGTAATATTAAATCTAATTTAGTGAGCTTCCTTATGAATAGATTTTCCTTTATAATGTTAGCTTAAATCAAGGGACACGACATTCACTAGGCTATCACGACATCTATAAGAGCGAAATTGAGGAACGGACATAGATAAAGATTTTAAATTGTTTATTTTTTAAATAATACGACTATTATATAGATGCTACAGTATGTGCTAAAAGGTTTCTATAATCGAATAGACACGTGACGAATCGGAATCGAGAACAGTCGACTTCATTTAAAAAAGATTTTCAATCAAATATTCGTCTAAGTGTCATTTGACGTCTTATTGGGCGAAATATTATTAGATTGTGTCAGATGAAAGTCTTTTATACATTAGTTTGGTACACCAGTACTAGTCTGATATAATAAATAGCTGTAATTAGCCAGTATAAATAAGTTACGAAGATGGGAGATTTCGCGTTCAATAGCATAATGTCCACCCAATAAGACTGGCTGTTAATTACTAAGTGTGAAGAATGCATACCTTAGTCTTTTTTCCGATTTTCTATAATTTATATACAAATACACATCGCGATAATCTGTATTTACAAGTTATCGATAAAGGTTACGTGATGGTTATGGTTAGTGATATCAACAGCATTGTTATATTTCCGCTAAGCATAACATTGTCTAAGTATTAAAACAATCCGACGTGTAAATAGTTGCTATTTCATGGCTCACATCAAACAAAAAAGGAAGATTCAGCACTCTCTATTCGTGAGTGAAGCCAAAACAGGAAGACCTGAAGCCAACACATATGTCAACACAGAACTTCAAATTACTCATTCACATACGCATATATAATAATTTACATCACTTTTTATTCACAGTGAGTCCTCTACCTTATTTTTCTTGATTTGGGGTAGAAACGGGTATATTGCCGCGTCTGTACTGGCAGTTTCTTTTTTGGCTTTACTTGCAGGGTAGAACGTGCTGTGTCTCCTTTATTTTACTTGATCCGAGTTTCATGCTTACTCTCATACCGATACACTAGAGTATTATAATATTACACTATCGATAGAGTGAGCATTTATCGATACGAGAGATCAACAAGTTACATTCTCGATTGTATTATAATATAACTAAAAAATCTTATCTCGTTATGTTCAGTTTTATGTCGGTCCTTATTATTTAGATCAACACCTCTGATGACTAGACCTATTCTATCTTTGGTTCCATTTTAATTGTTGATTTTCATATCAATTCCACAACTGTTTAACAATTCCTGGATTTAATCTTCGTAGTTCACGTTTATAAATACCACATATTCCCTTATTTGTACCTAAAAAATATTTCTCTAAATTGATAAACTTCCATTTTAAACGAGTCTATCAATTTAGATGCAGCGATTATCGCTAATTCTAAAGTCGAATGGAATAATCTTAAATCGTAAAGTAGCTATTCTGACTTGACTCTACCGATATTTGATCCGTTATGTACATTACTTATTACCCTAAGGTTTTATTTCATCGTCTGTGATCCCTCATTACGTGTATAAGGATGCCTGCAAGTCAACAATCATGATTTCAATCAGATTACCCAAAAACATTCCTTTGCCTTTAATTTCTAACATTT
The DNA here is from genome assembly GCA_944739405.2 of Euclidia mi. Classification (NCBI taxonomy): domain Eukaryota; kingdom Metazoa; phylum Arthropoda; class Insecta; order Lepidoptera; family Erebidae; genus Euclidia; species Euclidia mi. The sequence continues at coordinate 25,831,426 of OX123189.2, read as the reverse complement.
TTAATTTAAGTATTGACGTGATTTCGAACCCTACTGGGACTCAAACTTTTTTTATCAAACCTTTATTTTTCATCTGTACGCCTGTTTCCAGGGAAACTTTTTTTCAAATTAATGCAACTCTGTGCCTCAACAAAACCTGACCGTCATTTTGAGCGGTTTCAGATTAGCGTATTTTTCTGCGCGCATACGTTCGTTTCAGCATAAGCGCTTACACGCGCGCTACATTACTCGCTAAAAAAACGATCTCGCGTAAACCGACATATTTCGACGTGTTCGCTCGAAACATGGGGAGGTGTCTCTCGCGGCTCGCGCTTATACGAGCTTAGAAGCGCGTCAACGCTCGTACCAGTTGCTCGTGTGTCAAAAGGCGCGTTTAGTCCAAAAACGAGCTTATACGCGCGTATAAAACGCTGGTCTGAAACTGCTCTTTTCATTTAGCGTATAGTTTAATAATAATTATTATTATATTGTTTTTAACAAATTATACACGTCAACATTTATACGTATAACATCCTAATCAACATCACATTTTTTATAATCTTGTCAATGGGAATTTCACTTCGCACTTAGAGATTCGCTATTTCAAGGTCGTAAAAGTACAATGGTTGATGCAAATAAATACAGATCCAAATATGGTATTTCGTAGTCAAGTGTCAGTAAAAAACTGAATGTAATTATTATCCTTAAGATCAATCCCTTAAAATACTGTAGATTACAATTACACTATTGAAGCCTGTCGCGAACTGAAATTTCCACTAACATCACACTTAACTAATGTATGTAAATATATAATAATAATTTAATGTCTTAAGACTTTGTTATGGAGACGTGTGCGTTTCAACCACGTATTTAATTTAATTATATTATCCATTATAATTACATTCGGCAATCTAATAATTAGTTCTCTCATACTTGCACCGGGCAAAGCCGGGAGGCACCCTTAATTGTTGTCTCATTGAACGATGATATGTGGCGCTGACAACAAGACGGCCACTGTCGCGATGATTGTGAAAAGTGTGAACACGAACAGGCAAAACCTAAGGACAAAGAAGGACATAAGTTACATAATAATTAAACAATGTTTATGGTTAGTCATGATAAAATTGAATCATTAACTGATATGATAAGGAAAAGGAAATACGAGTATACCAATGAATTCGTGATCATGACGCTTGCAACAGTGCAGGTCTTCAAACTACAGTACACAAGATATATAAACATTTTGATTATAGAGAAAGCTCATATTGTAACAATCGCAAAGCAAAGGAACTTTGGTTAAAATTTACTGATTTAATGATTATTATTTCCTTTGCTGCACTATCCACGTAGTCAAAATGGTAAAAAAACACAACTGGATAACTAAAATGCCGTACATTCTAAGTGGTTAACGCCAAGACAAAGTTTTTGTGCACACATTAAACGTAGGTACTCCGAGAATGTATTCATTTGATCTTTTACGAGGTGCTTAACGATGCAGAAAGTCGCTCTTATCGTTTCACCCAGTACATTTCACGTTTAGAATGTATTATATCCGATTTTTTGCCATACTCCCTTAACCACTTACACTTCTAAAAAATTCATAGTAGATTTCGCTGTCCAGATTGGAAGAAGAGTTCACACCCCTTTTAATGGATCTATTAAATATTAAGATTTAGGGAACTGGTTAATATATGAGATAATTTTATAAAGGTTTAGGTTATACACGGAAGGATTTACAACTTTTTTATTTTATTCGATATTTTGCTACCAACTTTTGATACTAAGCCTCATAGCCAGATCAGCATAGAGGCTCATATGGCCATAAAGCCGGCGTACTTTACGAGCTTTTTCACTCCTAATTAAATTTTCTGCGGCTGCTGAGGCAATTTACTTTACTAAGGATATCAAGGGCTTTGGTTATTTACTACAGCACTTCGTATCCTTGGAGCTATTAAACCGATAAACGTGTACTCATATTTAAGATACATAATATTTTCTGAGGAGAAATTTAACTTTAGGGAAACATATTTTTATACGTTATCTATCTTGTGAAGTACCTATTAGCTTTTCTTAGCTTAGTAGCCTTAGTTCCCTATGTTTATTGATGTACCTAGTCATCACAGTAATTTGTTCTTTAAGGGAACTGAAACGTTTTATAAAGACGTGTAGACACAAAAAATACACTGCGCCAGATACATAATTATGGAATCACTTTCTCATTCATAAAGAATTTATACCAAACAAAGGATTTCTTCTATCAAATAATATTCACACAGGCAAAGCCGTAGACTCAGTTTACGTAACAAATATATATATAAGTAATCTTTTTTCGTTTTGTTTGTTCCTTCCTCTTTATTTCGATCACCGTTATTATGATGCTGGTACAACATAAAATTATGATAGATTGTAATTTTTCGTAGCGAATATTGAAAGATAATAAATAAATCTTCATAATACTTCTTCCCTTCTCAACATTCAATTCATTTTCCAGCAGTTCATTTGTTATGTATCGTCACGATCTTCATTCCTTTGCATTCCGGCTTTCGCCTTGAGGCAAACGCATTCCGCAAAAAATGTGTTAATGAGTTCTATCTCAAAAGAGAAAAAGTTTTGAATTTTAAAGTAGGAATAACAGTAATATTAGTAATTTTCAGATAAAGTCTACATATTTCTTTGCGTTGTCGTATAATAATGACATTCATTCACTACCTCTAAGTAAGCAATATTATCCAGATACATTCAAAATTAGAACCAAATGGATCAGATATGTTTCAGAGTTTGATAAAGTGGCCCTTATTGTTACCTATGTGAAGCAGATTGTTATAATTTTGCTTGTATGCACATACCTATCAACAACCATCGCCGCAAACTTCCAATCACTGATCAATTCAGCTTCGTCATCTGCTTTCTTCATCCTTGCGGTGATGAATTGCAGTTCTCTCAAGATTAAGTGGAGTTCCCTATGGTGGCTGCTAAGCCCTCCTCCCACGTCCTCCATCGTAGACGGACGGACGAACGACCGACGGAAATCCGTGCGGAATATTGAGCACCTGTACAGATAAATTGAGATTGGAAACACAGTATTAGCATAGAAATGTTAAATCGGATTGGAGTAAATGACAATTCTGTAAGCGCTTGAGTAAAAAGATCGTTGAACATTTCTGGCGATAAGATTCTGTATGATGCGGTTGATACATAAATATTAATTTTTTCGTGATTGAAATATTATAAGGACTTTTGCAACTCACCCAGGCCCTAAATTGCCTGTAGATGCCGTACTGTTCGGTGGCGGAGGTGCATGTCTAAAGTCATCATCTATATCCAGTACATTGGCTAACAGAGACTTTGACGACCTCTCTTTCAATTCCAGCTCTCTCATCCTGTTGGACATCATTATCGTCTTCCTTGTTATCTTCTTGCCTGGTCTCGACATTCGAAGAATCCATGGCAACCATTGCAGGAAGACTGTTTTTATCTGGTTTTTAAATATTAATTGATTTAGTTTTCAGCACTTTATGGTAGTCTCATCAAGCATGTGTTCTGTTTTTGGTTAGGTACTTACCCACTGTGGCATTTCATGTATGTCCGCTGTTCGATGATGGTAATTTAGCACGACTACCGTCAGTACTACAGAAGATGCTACCATGAACATGATGCAGTTGAAGTATGTCCCTGTCACACATAATGTCTAGTTTTACACCTTGAATAATAAGTTCATTATTTTGATTCAATGTTTTCTATATAGGAACTAGCTTATTTTGCAAGTCTTCACAGTTAATCTTTTCTGGAAAACGAATCAGACCTAAAAATAAATCTGAGCAAATAAATTCTAAGACTAAAACTGACTTTATTTCTTATTGTTTAACAACAATTTACCCAGAAAGATTTTGGGCAAGGTATTACACACCTAATCTTAAATTAAGCATGTGGAAAAGAAATAAAATAATGGCAAGGAGAAAATTAAGTACTCCAATTGTTTAAACTGTCGTTTATATGTAAAACTTTTTAGTTAGAATGCCACGTGATTCATAATAATATGACATAACCTAATTAACAATGACACAGAAAGCCACACTCATGCATTTTAATTGTACATGCGATGTTCTAATCTACATTTAGATGAGTTTTAGCTTTAATGCGTTACATTGACGGTATCAACTTTAATGAGTCAACATTTTTATGATAGTTTGCCGTGTTTATCTACATAATATATTTTTATATTTAAAATGTAATAAACATGACAAATTGTGATTCAATTTTTTTTCAACATTCTTTTATTTGTTTATGCTAAGAAAATGCTTGTCTAAAAAAGTCCATTAAACTTTTTAACAAGCACTTTCTGTTTATTATTAAACGTCTCTTGCAACAGCGTAGAAGTTAATCTCAATATTATTAACGTTTACATAGTAGCAAACGCTACAACAGACGTAACTTTGACAAAGGAATTCATTACAGCTAAATCAATGCTCAATACGATTTAGTATGAACTCAAGAACAAGTCTACAGTGCAAATTGTTAAAGCATTGTAACAGTGTAATTTCTATTCAAATCATCAAACTATAGGTATTACTGAAGACTAAGAGACTGAGATGAAATACTGAACAAAGTTTTATCTTTACAAATACCTTTGTCAAATGTTTCAATAAGTTTATCATTTTGTCAATTACAGGGATGGTAACAGACCCGACAAAGTTGAGACCCGAAGTTCACGAGATACTTGGAGGCTGGACCCTCACTACCCGCATCCACTTTGTTGCTTTAAACTGTTGTTTAACTTAAAATCCTGCTTTTAAACTACAAGCAATTAAGTATTTAGAAGCTCGTTTAGTTAAGGAGAGTTGTGCGTTAACGTTTCTTGTTTTTGGATTTTAAATATAATTTGAAAATCATGCTTAAAGCTGATATTTTGTAGTCGCAAATCCAATGTCTACAGTGAGGCCAATAGAAAATAAACAGAGACAGTAGAGAAGATTTGAAAATGAAATTTCGATGGTGGACGAAAAGTTCTGCAAATAGATTATTTTAATACATTACAAGAAATTCGAATGCCAGTGTATTGAAATTTACTTTTATGCAGACTTTATGTAGCTACGTATCTCAATAGCACAAATATAAAGTGCAATAACTCTATTTCAAGTGTCGAGAAACCGCAAGAGCGCTGTAAAAGCATAGATCAGTCTCCGGAGACGGTGAGACTCTAAAATGCAAGTTGAAAACAGAAAAGTAAGAAACTATACGCTCTCCTTCAAAAATTCAAGCATAAGTATCTATTTAGACTTTTGTTAAATTGTTGTTTCTTGAATGGGCTGAGGAACATTTTAGATTGGACACTTCAAAATATCCCTCGAGCCTCATTCCCATTTAACAAGAAACTATTCATCGTTATATTTAATGTTGTTTGTTTAAAAAAGATATAAAGAAACGCGTGGTACTTTTCTCACCTATTAGGGGGATCGCCTCAGAGGTTTTTGTGATGACGTGTCCCACCAATAGAGAGAAAACAGTTTGCGACAGGAGGATTGTAACACCTGCAAAGATCAATATAAACTATGAAACAAAAATCATAATATTGTATTTACAATTGTTGAACCTATTGTACCATCCAGTCTATAACATCGTCGGTATGATCTCGTCCTGTTTGTGTGCTGAGTCGGTATCAGGGGCTCAAGTAAAATCATAAACGAAACATAAGGATAGTCATGCAAACACTAATATAGAGGGTTTTATCGCTGGCTTTTATCATTGTTATTAAGTTTTCGTTTTATTTGAGGAGAAGGTTTTTACAAAATCGTCGTCAAAGTTGCACCACCACCCTCCAAGTATCCTGAGATTTCGGCGTTAAGGCCATTGATACTATATAATGACTTCGAAAAAACAGAAACATTCAAAATAAACATCCAAACACAAAATCCGAACACCATGGAATCGATTACGTATCAGACAGATAATTCATACAAATAGGTGGAGATAGTAAATATACGAATGTCAATAATTAGAATAAAATATCGCAACTTACCTTCAGTGTCCACAACAATTAAAAGCTCTTGTCAAAGTTATAAATCGCATGCCATGCCACTTAAATTAGAAAAGTTAGTATCGTTACAAAATAGTGTATCGACCAAATAAACAAAACAATGAGTACATAACCAAGTGACAAAGCTTAAGCAAAGGATCACGGAATCGATTCCAAGATTTATTAACCCAAAACAATTTAAGAGAATACAAAATAAGAAGATAATGTCATAGTTATTTATAATAGACAATTTAATGAACTTCCAATAGAAAATCTTTTCAAACCATCGTCAAAGCAAAAGCATTTTAATAACGTCTAATAAAATGACGTCTTTAATCAACAGATATACTTAATAAAATAAAAGCTTGAAACCACAAAATAGCAACATTTAAGCTCGCAATGATTTTAATGAAATATTAAACGTACGTAATTTACTCCTTGTAATGTTTTAAAATAACTATTAATTATATTTCGTTTTTAATCAAAATAAATGATAGCCAAAAGAAAGAGTGAAGACAAATGAACTAAAAGTATTAGGAGAATATGAGTATGAAGAGAAAATAAATGTGGGAGTTAAGCGGGATGGACGAACGGTGTGGGTTAGGTGTGGGTAGTGTACCTAACAAGGGGATAGCGTCGGAGACCTGTGGCAGGGTCTCTGCAACCAGGTTGAGGAACACCGTCAGCGAGAGAAGAATAGTGACTCCTGCAATCAAACACATGGTTAACACCCTACTACTACAATCTTGATCAGTCCAGATAATCATAATGTAGTCACTGTTTAGTTTTTTATTCCTTAACCAAAACAAAACTTGAAAGCGGTCGAGCAGAAATTACATCTAGAGCAATACTCGCTTACCGCTCTACAGACAATACATGTATACTAATACATTAACAGCTATACCACATTCTAAACAATCAAATATTTATTCCAATGCACGCTGCTTCAGAATGGGTCTTAAAAGTTTTATTGCTCCTTTGGCACGTTCAACAGGCAGAACCAGCCTGCAACCTTGGCTTTTACAGTATACGTTTATTATTTCTAATTAATTTGCCTCATAGCAGGTTACATTTAGAGTTGCTTGTTGCTTAATAGTGTTCAAAATACCAAACATAATTATATCAATTTGTAGCTCGTTAACTAACTTTTTATTTTATGCCGATAAGTAACTTCCTCTTCTATGGTCTCAAAAGACTATGCATCAATTATGGAATAAAATTTTGATTAAAATAAAGAGCCTTTCAGAAGGAAATGTTCAACGACATATTTATGCAGAAGTTGGACCTAATATGCACCCTTGAGGTATCACCACAACGTGGTACCTATATAGAAATTTAAACTTTCGTGGTCATTTAAAACTAGGTTACTCCAAACAAAGGTACGTGGTATATATCCCGTAAGACAATTTAAAATAAGTGGTACCTATAATTATTAGCATCACTATGCCCAAAGCTGAAAACATATTTGCCGCGCATGTTAGAACAATAAAATTTTACCCCTGTTGCCTGGTCAACGTCGTTTGAAAACGTATTTCACTAACATAATAGCATTTACAAATAATATTTGTTTTAAACAAAATAAAGTGTGTCTACGCTGAATTTGTAACAATATTGACATAGCGGGATTTATCTAAAAACGTTAGTGTAAAATTAATCCCAATTGTCAAAGCTGAAAACACATTAATTTTAACTAAACTTTGTCATGCTCATGAAATCCAGTGCTATTTACCAAAAATGTTTTATTTAAATAAGTATCCCAATCAGAGTAAACTAAATTAAGTAATCCATTATACCCAATTCTACAAAAGTAATTTAAGAACATTAATAGAAGTACTAACTAGGAACCGTCACACGAACTTAATTTAGAACTGTAACTGTGATTAAAATGGTTTCATAAATGTTTGCAAGTAACTCAAACGTGAATAATATTTTGAATTTGAGGGTGGTGAACACGGCCAATTTTCTAGTCTACGCAATAATAATTCTAACGCCTCCTTCAGACGCTACTCCATTAAATTTAAGTACGTTCTTAGTTCCAGTAGAGCTGCTCTTAAATACTCAAGTCGCATCACTTATAATTGTAAAACTGTCTTTATGGACCATAAACAAACTCGAGTTACAATTTATAAGATTTCGTTGGTTGTCGGCTCCATCATCCTTGTAATCTTTCATTGTATGCACCATTGACTTCCTTGTTCGGGCGGCTGTATCTGTTTCAGTATGACGGGGCGTTAATTATTTAATTTTTAGCTCAAGGAAAACGCTGGACTAAATAATTACGCTAAAATATTAAGTCGAAAATGATAAATGTTTTAAACTGTTTTACCGTTCTCTTTAAGTGTGTTTCAACGGTTATTATTGAAACTTGAAACCTACAGTTTGAAAGTCACTTTACATTCAACTCATAAACACATAAAATTTTACTACAATACTTAGCGTACATCAGCTCTTCAATAGACACTCATGTATATTGTTATACATGATACGAATATACACATTGTGGCCTTTTCAAGATAAGAAAATGGAACGCGATTTCACTCCGTTCTTCCGTACCTCTTTCGCTTAGGTATACGTATCGCATTATTCAGTTGTCAACAAAACAGACTTTCTTCAGGGATCTTTGAATATTCTACTGCTTATAAATGATGAGGTGAATACACTATGAGCAATATACTGACCGAGAGTGAGTTTTTCGCCGGAGTCTGGTGGCAGTGTGAACCCAAGAAGTGCCATAGATGATATTAGCACGCATGGCACGATGAGATTGAAGAAGTAGTACAGTGTCCGTCTCCTGATCATGATGGTGAAGGTAACATCCACGTAGGGCTCTGGACAGCACGCGTACGTTATTGTGTTCTTTTTCCCCGGCATTCCTGTTATGTTACAAATTAATACCCAGAATAATGTTATCTATCAATTGCAGATTATATAGAAATATACATCACAGAAAAATAAACAAATTACTACTAAAAATGAGTTCGTCACAGAAGAGCATAAATCAAAACAATATAACTCATATTGTGAACAGTTGTTTCATCTGAAATTAAAGCAAAATATTAAAGTCATAAGCTTCAAAATAACTGGTCAGTAAAACTATAACAATTACTCAATAATAGCTAAACTTACCTATTAGGTACCACTCTCCATTCGTGATGAAATCCGAGAGGTCACCTCCTGCCTCATCTTTTAGCACGAGATCCAACTGCCGGTGAAACATCGTGTAGTCACACAAATACACACAAATGCACAAACAAACCTAGCCAAATAATTTAACATGCAAACCATAATAAGACAGCAGGACCAAACAGTAAATATTTTCCATAATGCTGATTAACCAAATCGATTGTTGTTAAGTGTTGACGTCGAGCTCTAAACAATTAAAAGTAAGGAAACAATTTCATAATGAGATGGTTTAAAATTTTTCCTTATTTCTTCTTTCCCCTCTGCATATTTTCTCGGATAATCAAATTTCAGAAAACATTCAAATTACTCGTGGTTTGTGATTAAATTGGAAGAATTTAATACTTGACATATTTAACTGACCCTTTGATCCTGCTTACTTAAAGGTTTTGAAAATATATTACAATTGATTTGGTTAAGGTACACAAAGAAAGGGAAATGTGAGAACCTCTAATGCATAGCAGGAAGGGATGCAAGAACATGCTACATACAGTTTTATTATAACCCCGCCATACGGAATAAGGTAACATGTGTTTAAGAGCTTTACAAAATAATATCAAGAAAATCCTAAAAGCCGTTAAGAGACACACACAATTTAATCACAAAGAAATAGAATTAGATCTAAATACGTTTCTACTTGTAGATAGAAAAATATACATACTCGAAAATTCGATTAGTTCATGAAATCTTGTGAAAACTAACTACTATAGCAGAAAAAAGCTCTGTACTGTTGATTGTATATAAAAGGCTAGTTTTTCAGCTAATACTATTTATTTATTCAACAAAAAAGTCTCATCGCAAAACTGAAAATTAACCTACGTGAAACTAAAACACCAATTAAGTTGGGTAATCCAATTTCCTCGAGTGAACGCGTTCAAATTCTAAAACTAGTCAGAATGGTATTTATATAAAATAATAGTAGGACAAAGCCAAAGTTAAATTAAGTCTATAACAATATAACAAACACATGGTGTGAAACTAGAGTAATGAGCTCAGAGCCGCTCCCGGGCACTGCGGAATTATTCAACGACGTATCACTCACGTTCACTATATTTATGACAAGCTTTTGTACTATACTTATTAGTTTTTGTCCGGGTTTAATGGAAGGTTTTCAAACTGATTGGACGTTTGTTTTAGAACATAAGTTAGACCACTGCTAGATTACTAAAAGTTCTACGAGTTCAGAAGCTCATTTATAGTTAATATTTCTCACAAGGCAATGTGGCGTACTAACATATTATTATCTTTATCCAAAATTATACAAGAAAGTAATATACAACAGCCTAAAGAGTAAATGAAGTTTTTAATATTGGCTATAAAAGTAGCCTTAATATAAAATCAATGAACGTTCGCCATTTTAAAGTCTGCCATAAATACTAGACGCTCGTGGAGCTGTAACTAAAGAACTATAAAAAGTTTTAAATCAATAAAAATAATGTACACTTAGCAATCTAAATGGAGCTACATGAAAAAAAATCTTACATTTAAATAAAATAACATTTTATTTTTGCTACAGGTTCACAAATAGATTGAAAAGTGTGTACGTTTGCTAAATAATTTGGAACATTTCAACTTCTTTTATAAGTACGGTTCAATGAAATCATATAATAGTCTAGAGGTTACAGTGTTGAATAATGTTTCAATTAGGTAAGATAAACGCTTTTGAAAAGCATAATGTACAAACAATTTTTGTGTATTCATTCAACGGTACAAATCAAAGAAAGATTTCACAGATAAGTAAATAGGTATATAGCAGATATATCTTTTATTTTATAAAAATATTTTACTTATCAAAGTTGCAATAGGTGAATTGAAATAGTAATAATCTCATAGTTAAATTAATACACGACGATACTATTGCACGATATTTATAATAATGCAAAAAAGTATCACTTGATGCCGCATTCCCTATGTTTCTATCAATACAGTTTTAATTCTACATACATGGTTTGAATTTTTTGCATAGTCTATTGAAAACACAAGTAAACAGGACTGGAAGAACAAAATAGCACGCGCTTCTCACGACAGAACTACTGCAACAGATATAGCTATGAAATAGATGTGATATCCGATTAAAAATTGTTTGCGTTCCATTTTAATTACTAACGTGCATTGGTAACGATTATATCTAAACGACACTATTGTAACGAAACGTTATCCAATAAGTTATAACACAATCTAGCACAACACTAAAAAGTACGTCCACAATCTAATACAACACTAAAAACTACACACACAGTTTTCCGTATGGCGGTTAGAATAGTGATGTTTATACAGTGCTTCATTTTGCTCCATGCAAAATAGTACATACAAAACTTGAAGGATACAGAATATCCTTGGTTTCTCACATGGTTCCCTTATTTATGATTTATCCCTAGCCTAAATATTATTCTAATTAATTTCATCCGCGCAATCGTTTAATTTAATTATTTCAGCCACGGCTACTGCTATTTGTAATGTTATAATGTAATTAAATCTCCTTAATTTAAGTGTAATTAGCTTCGGAATTATCCGGTTCGTTAATGAAACGATGTTTAGAATTTTGTAGGTTGATTTTATTATTTGTAATAAACAGCTGCGGATGCGCCTGCCAATGTCTCCCTATTTAATTCATCGATTTGTAACAAAAGCAATATTTCTGAAATTTGAATATTGGAATTGGAATCTGAGACCGAATACTTTAGTAAATATATTAATTGTGAATGAATGGATTATTAAAAAGTCACGTTTTAATATTCTCCACTTTCGAATGATCGATCATTACAATGTAAAGTAGCTTAGATCATTAGTAACAATGAAATATTACATTTATCAAGATTTGTTCTGATGATAATAAATATCTGTCAGACATTAAATTTAGTTTATCAATCTTCGACAAATCGACAGAGTCATTACAATGTTTAGCTAAAATTAATGCCCCACGGAAATATGGCTACACAATAATATTTTACTATTTATCACCTGCAAGTCAAAGCTCCGCTCTGCAAGTATATCATTAATTATATGCTTTATTATTTATCTCGATGCGGACACTCGATTCCAAAGATTCAATCTATGCAGGTATCTGGTATATGCTTATGATAATAAATAACTTTATGTTTTCAATTTATCGGAAAGTTTAAAACACGAATACCGTAAGTGTAACAATATAGGCAAAAACAATTTGCATATTAGTGAGGCAACGAAACACGGGGAAAATTTAAATTACATGAATAAATCTTAAGTCCATACCTACACTTGACAGGTGAATCCGCAGCTTGTGTGTTTATGTTAATATTTCTCAAAATTTAAGCTGAGAAGATAAACAGAATTCAAACTAAGACGATCTCTTAAGGAAATAGTGTTGTGTTAGAGCTGACTCATATCTGCGGCACAAAGTGGTGCAAGAGTTTAAAGATTCATAAAATCGAGAACAAGATGCCGTTTCGATGGCTGAAATATCATTAATTAGAAGATTGTATAACAAATATCAACCATAGAAAGGAATATGAACCATCAAGTATTTTTGTAATTAACATCTTTAAAACTGCTACATCACGTTGCAATCATTCAACGATATGTGAAAGCCCTAAAATATCACGTGTGTAATAATGACTACAAAATGTGATGTGGATTAGAGACTCCTGTCGATCTATCAGAAAGATATGAAAGTTCAGAAATGTGAATTTGAGCGAAGAGCTTAGAAGGCCTCAATTAAGCCTTGAAAAATATCGCTACCTGGTTGCCATCGTATGTCCAGCTACCGAACTTCATGTCACAATGTTGGTCGTCGAAGGGGAACCAAGTGATGTCTATCTTGCATGTGCTCTTGAATATGCCAGGGGGCACGTACAGGCAACTGCCGTTGTTTCTGACCACCACGTTGGTCTGGTACGTCCCGTCAAAACCTTCGTCAGCACTATGTACCAATACAAATTCTGTCTTAGCATCTCGTATTCCACAAATGGTTTGACAATTTCGAACCATAATTTCAATTTCAAAGCATGTTTCTACTATAACATAATTCATCAATATTTAACCATTTACTAAAATATTGAAAGCGGTTCATTAATTAATTCTGAAATGCCCAAGAATCTCTTCAATTATAAAATGTTGGCTGATCGAATGAGTTGGAAAATTTAAGCCAATTATCCGCACTGTACCAAATTGCAAATCAAGAATGTTTAATACCTATGAAATTCTTAGTGTTCTTAAAAATCTCACACACTACGAGTTCACGCCTCGGTGCTTTTTTACGCTGCTTATTCAAAGGTAAAATATGTAGGAACACCGTAATAAATGAATTATACAGGAAATTGTACAGATATAAATTATATGAACTGACCCTTATCAAGTTTGCACAATGGCAAACGAATTTCGGGTACTTAGAGCATTCTTTGATCAGCCTCTGTAAATTAATTGAAATTCCTTTGAGCATAACGCATATGAAAGAATAAGATATTTTTATTCATAAAATCATCCCTAAATCTTATATTAGTAAGTTTCGAGAATGCCAAATTTTGAAAGAATACTTAGACAACTATTTAAACTAAAATTAGAAAAAGCGTCAGTGAAGTTGCATGAAAATAATAAGAATGAAAATAAAATTTCTTTTCCATTTATAACTTCGAAATTAAGTTTTATTTAAAAATAATAAGTATTTAATTGATATCAGAATAATTTATTTAGATATAATTAAAGCTATGTCAAAAGCATGTGTGCTTTTATAATAAAGCGTTTTAGTTTTTAATTAACAGATTATTTTTCAGTGCTTCAGATTCATCTGGGACGATATTATTAAAGTGCTGTCAGTGATAAAACGGTATTTTTATCAGTAACAACACAAACTTCATCCTCTCGCTCCATCAGACAAAGACAACATGTTCGTCCCTTTATTGCGTAATAAACTGTAAAAGGAGGAATGCATGTAGTTTGTCACAAAAGATCATCTGACAAGTGAGAGGATGATAGTGGTGTTCAAATCAGCGACTAGCGTGCCATGTACGTTTATTTCGTGTTTTATTTGTGGCAACACGAGTAGGAGATTAATGGCCTCGCGAACGATTGTTACTTTAAAGTTAACGTGGCAAGTACCAATCGTCACATTCGGAAGTATCTCCTACTGAATTGTCACTAAACTGAAAATTTGCAATTAATTATTTCAATTTATAGACATAAAATAAAACATAAATAAACATAATTATTTATAAAATTTAAACTTAAACCCATAATATAATACATTAAATATAATTCATTTGTGCTTATTCTATTTCTCATAAATTTACTTTACTCATACATGCATAATATTATTATCCCTCACAAACATATTTTTATAGAGGTGTCACTTTACATATTAAAGTTCGTCATATCGTTGATTGTTATCATTTTTATTCATAAGTGCACTAATATGAAAATATTAATTATCTTTTATAGTGCTTAGTAATATAAAACAGATTTAAAATCACATTTTTTATTGTTCTTACCATCAACTAACATGCAAAATAACACTCGTACCTATTATGTTACTTACATATTCTGTTTCCTCACACATATCTGACTCTAAGAAGACGCATCCTATTCAATTTTAAACGTGGTCCTTATCATTTACCACTAAAGCGAGTAATCACTTTCAGTTAAACCACAATTAGCAACACAACTAATAGAATTTAAACATTCAACCGCTAAGCGAAAATTCAAGACTATTCTGAGCTAAGCAGTTAAACTGTAATTTGTCTGGCAACACCGTTGTGGGATTCCCGAGTTGATGAAACGGGGATACTGGTTTACACCGGCTCCTACCGACCATAACTGGTTGAAACTAACTTTTAATGTTGCCATATTAAAGAACTTCACTTTAATATGCTTTAGGGAAAATTGTATAGGATTAACTAGAAACCAGAGAGCGTATTTCAAATCTCTTGAATTAATTTAAGCTGATATTTACGATAATTTGGATGAGCGAACGTGCTCTATCTTTTGTTCAGCGTTTAATGTAATATCTTGAATGCAAAGTCTATCATTCATAAAATTGAAATGAAAATGAAATTCAAATGCGCTCAGTCCTGAATCGCTTCAGCAGTTTCTGTTTAACAAAAGCGCGGTCATGTATTCAGAAAGTGCTTTTAAAAGTCATGCATATCGCGAAAGCCACATATTACTAGGATTTGCTATCGTGTCTGTGATGGATATTTAAAGTTTGATTTATAATATGCTGTTCAAAGCTTTATATCTACTGAAACTTTAAGCGTATGCCAAAACGACAAGCTCATTTGATAATTTTTTTGGTGAGCAGTTAAACATTAACGCGAACTATATCACATGCATACACAAAGTTTTCCTTTTCGAATCATCATAATCATCAGCCCTGTATATAAATTGTCCCACTGCTGGGACCTCTTCTCACTATGAGAAGGGTAAGGCCATAGTCCACCACGCCGGCGTAGTACGGGTTGGCAGACTTCACATGTCTTTCGAGACCATTATGGAGAACTCTCAGACATGCAGGTTTCCTCACGATGTTTTCCTTCACCGTTTAGCAAGCGATAATTTACAATTTAATACGCACATAACTCCGAAAAGTCTTTGGTGCGCGCCGTGAATTCGAACCCGCACCTCTGCGTAGCAGTCTGTCGATCTCTCCACTAGGCTATCACTGCCTTTTCGAATAGCTGCATCGATATAGGCAGTATGTGCTGCTATATAACACTAAACCAACATAATATGTATGTTCTTATGAGGAACAGTAATCAGAACCTACTAATGAAAATAGGCTAATATACCTTTAAATCTATAAAAGCGCCTATTACACCGACGTAAAAATTGCCCAAGGAAAACAAGGTAAAATTCTTAGATCGTGAAAAGCCGAAATCGCCTTGGGCGTTGACTGCAACAAAAGTGCTGTCATGTGCTCCGTATGTAGTATTCATGGATGTCGTGGATACGTGTCGTGTAACCACTCCGTTAGCTGGCGGCCCGCCAACAAATCCGTATTAACGTGACCGCGTCTCACACCGTACTGTAATGGCTTTAGGAACACGTTGACATTTAATATTTAGCAGTTTGAGACTGGCTGAATTTCGGTTGGTGATTCGGAACTTGAATTTGAACTGGTTATTTTTTATAGTACTTTACTTCTGCAGTAAGATATTTTTATTTTACATCTAAATAATAAGCAAGCAAGGCAATTATTACAGAGCAAATTAAGAATTGCTGAAAACCGAAAAACTACTGCAACCTACAAAATTTTGAAGTATATAGTTGAATGATCTTTTTTCATAATTAGTGCTCGCTTTACGCAGTATGTCACTGGCGTCAGTGGCTTTTTACAAACTTCTACATGGTTGCTACAATTTCAGCTCGATGTGCACTATACTCTGATGCTTCAGCCAGAGACGGTAAACAAGGTGGCACCGTCACACAACCCGGTAAGTGATTTAAAAGCTTTCATAATCGAATGTTGTGAGACCAAGGGTTGGCCAGCTTCCAACCTTGGGCCAATGTTTGCCGAATGTATAACCAATATCGTAAATGGTTGTTTCGTTGTTTTTGAATGTATCGACATTTGTTTATTGCGTAAAGTTTTGATTTTAAGAGGATAACTTGGCTTCCTTTAACTTTGGCAAGACTATTTCGTGGGTTTAAATTACTGTAATGTTTCTACTTGCACCATAAACAAGGCAGAGAATGTATTAAGAATTCTGTTTCAAACAGGATTGTGTTTTAAATGTCTATTATTCAAATAGGATCAATAAAAAAATGATATCAAAAATATTTTGTTTTATCTTACAAACTAGATAATTACTAATTTCTCGATGGTAGCCTAAATTACATCAGACAACATATAAGCAAACAGAAGCTCAATTACATCAAAACTTGTGTCCCCGCTAGAAACATACTTAGCAAATTGGCAACAATTGTGCGCACAAGTTGAAGCCAAATTACCACAATCATATTCGTCTGCCGTACGTTCGTCGCATCGACAAATCCCTTGTACGAGAAGTACCTGACGACTAATTAAGTTTGTAAACTAATCCAACATAGCCCATCTAAGATAATGTAAAGAAAGACGCTCAATTGAAGTTGAGGGAAGTAAGTGGGAAAGAACGAGACGGATAATCACACCATGTAACGAAGTAGAAACTTTTTAGAACAACTAATTGGTTTAAAAGTTGGTGACACGCTCTATTTCTCTCAGGTCCAACCTCAAATATCTTAAGTTTCATGGAGTTTTAAGAGAGTGCCCTTCTTTTCACAGTTTTCTGGCACTGGTATAACAATAATTCAAAGCTCTGCGTAGGTTTAACTTTAGTAACACTGTTACTAATTCTTTTTATCTCTTGGCATTGCAGTGATCCTCTGGTATTTGTTGAAAAAAAGATAGATTTGTCTCAAAATCTAAGTTGACTGTGTCACAAATAAAATGTCTTATATCTAACATGTGTATGTTATCTTTTATGAACAATAACTACGACTAATTAAGAAGAAGCCTGAGATAAGATACATCTTGTTTATTCTTTCAAAGAATATTTCCCATTGTAGAGTCTACAATGGGAAATATTCTATAACACGTCATCATCATCATCCTCTTAGCGTTATCCCGGTTTCAACCTGGGGTCCGCTTCCTAGTCTAACCGAATTTGGCTGAATATTAGCTTTTCCACAGAGCGACTGCCTGTCTGACCTCTGCAACCCGAAGGGATAGCGATATTCCATGGTTTAGACTAGTGTCAGTTTATTTAGAAGGTACTGACGAGGGTACTGATGAGTCTACCATAACACGTAAAAGAAGTAAATAATTTTGGAACAACGGAAACAAAAACACAACTCGACAAAATACTCGTGATTCTGAATGATGTAATGAGGCTACAAACAATTTTTGACATTCATATCATGCTGCTAGCAACTTTTAAACTCACTCATTATTCTATGCAGTGTTGTTGTAGCATTTTAATAATTAAAGAAGCATAATTACTAGATGATCTAACCTGCATTGGCTTAAAGTGGCATGTTCATAGGCCTTTTTCATAGAAAATATATATTGTTTAAAGCAGATAAAGTAAAATTTCGTAAGATTGGTCTTAGTCTTCATAATAACAGCAACACATAAACTTTTTTCTTCGAAAGTAATTCAGAATGACGCCGTAAACTTTAAGAGTAAATTTAACGAAACCCTTCCGTAGCCAAAAATGGGTGCCATTTATTTTGTCCTGCTCGCAGTATGTAAATGGGATATAAAGTGTATTTTGCGCCGAAACACTGCCAAGACGAAATCATTTGGTACGAGCGAATTATAATAACGCACAGATTAACATAAATACATATCTTGTTAACGTTTGCCGATAAACAGAGAATAATCCGCTCTATTCCGGTGATAAATCTCTATAACTTACTCTCAAATTCTTATTCTTTTATTTATATGACTCGTGGATTATTTATAATTTATAGGTATTTCGTGATAGGTAAATTTTACTCGATTTCGCGAGGCTACGAAATATTGCAGCAAAAAGCATCTGTCGTTCTGATGTATGAACAAAATTACTGCATATTTTGATCAAAAAGATTTAAGAAAAGAAACAAGAAAGGTTTGTTACAAAATACCGTTACGAGTATCAACATATCTGCCATATCTGCCGGATTTTCTACGTAAAAGCAAACAAATATCTATCTATTCTTCCGTCCATCCTCACCAACGCCTACGTTTATAATATAGTAGTAAGAATATCCATATATTTCCAAAATATACTAAATATTTCGTTATCTTACTTGCACTTACATCGGCCTCCTAAGAAAAAAGTCACACACACGCTAAATAAACATTCATGAACCTTCCTTATTGAGTCACTCAGTTTCCTCATACCGAATTATTTAGTTCCTAAAACGAAGCATGATCACCTTATATTCTCGCAACTCTTGCTGACTAGCAGAAAATAAATGAACAAATGGAATAAGCAAATCTTTTAGCTAGTTTATATCGTCAGAAATTCCTTCACTATTTTGTACCAGAGATTTTTTGTGAGAGAATATGTACACTAGTTTTTAAGGAAAATAAACTTTGTTCAAGCGTACTTTCTTTAAAAACATTATAAAATGTCTATGTTTTGTCGTCGTTCGTTATGATTTACGACTCTCAAATTTTAATTTAATGTATTCCAATCCTTGAAAGTGCAGAGTAAACGTAGGTGTATAATAGAACATAACTTTGACAAAACGGGTTGCCTTTGCAATTTGTTAAAGATACGTAAGGTCTTATAATTAAAAAGGACATACAACTAAATAACTCACAGATCAATTAGTAGATTATTACAAGTAACAGAGTAAAAGCAACGACAAATCAAAGACAAACAAGAAGTTAGTGGCACTAAAGGATAGTTGACTGGCAAACATCCAAGCGTAGTTTTTAACTCGGTGCCGCAATTTAAATCTATTCTACAGTTATTTAGTTGAAACTCAAAAGGCTTGAAACGGCAGAATGCGGCCAGTTTCAGACACAGATGAAGCGGTAACGGTGTCATTACACCACCCTGACTCAGCAAACTTGAAGGCATTGTAACCCAACCTTTGTTTTAATTCGGATTCTGAAATCTCGCTTAAAAATCTTGGGATAGCGAGTTTTGTTAAATTAATGTGGGTAGAACAAGATAAAATAATACGTTAGCTTTACTGTAAGGCTAATGTATTTTGGGTAATTATAACAGTATGTGCTCGCTCTCTGGAAAAGTGCCTTTTAAATATGGATGATTTATATCCAATTTTAATCTTATTTATTAGAAACATTAATTTCGGTCAGAACGCAAAAGATTCATTTTTCTATTTGGAAGGATTCGACAAAATTAAAATTTTGTAATAAAAAGTTATACTGGGCATATCTTCATTTGCATATAGATTTTAATATTAAGCCTGATTATCTCGTCTCGATGGGCTATAACATAAAGCAGGGAAAAGCCTAGAACTATCGTGACAAATAAAATAACCAAACCCAGGGTTCAATAAAAACCGCATCAACACTATGAAAATTATGCGATATCCAAGCAAAGGAAGGTCGTATACCCCGATTAGGGAGCCTATATCTATCCATTCTTACACACATAGTGATAAATAAAAGTATATAGCAACCGAACAAAAAAGCACGACCATAAATCTGTTATCCGCTCCATAATATCGCATATTCTATGGCGTCGTTAAACTACGATAGTGTCGGAGCCATAACTGTTTATCCATAGCTGTTCGTAAAAGTTATCAGGCCAAGATATACGTACATAAACATCTGGCTACCGTCCAGGTAAGTACCGATAAACATTGTACACTTGACATTAAATCATGTGACACTAGCGTCTATATCATTCGACGCTTAACGGTGTAATGAATGAAACTCTTTGGCGTCCCGCCAGATGGCGATACCGTCACTTTACGCGGACGTCTGTTTACCAAGAAAATTTGTTAAACGTTAACGACGTTTGAAGGAGGCGACTGCATCTAAATTTGAGAATAAATTGTCTGATAATATTCCTATTCTTACTTCACGAACTACTAACTGCACACCCATTTTTCTACTTAGCGAAGCTATTTCAAACAGACTTTAGATGTAGGTATACTTCTAAAATGCTTCAAGAAATTACAAATAGGTGCTCCGGACAAAATGTTTCCTGGGTGTGCCGCCATAATTAAAATCTTCTGATTTTGAAATGTAAAGTGGTCTTGTGAAATATTTTATCCTCACAAAAGCCGAGACGGCCGTTCACAAAATTGATAATTATTTTGTGTCCGAATATTTTACCGAGCTTAGAGCATTTCTCGCAAAGTAGACTTCACTCACAGCTTTTTGAAAATGTATATCAATTATAACACACGAGCAATTCGTGGGTACCTACTTTCTGTCAACGAAAATTAAACTTTTCCTTATATCTACGCACAGTCATGTCGGCATCGATAAATCTGTGTTGCCTTGGTTGCTGAGGAAAATATCCATAAAAAGCTCTCGTGCTCTTCATAATATAATACCAAAAACGAAAAAAAATACAAACCAAACATTTTTGGTATGTACGTTTACATTTATCCTGAGTTCGGCTCACTGGGTTGGGTTATTATTGAGCGTCAAGAATTCAAAATATAAAGACTTCGTAATATTATACAACATAGTCGAACAAAACATCATGATCGACACTTTCGATACTATTCAACTTTGTGAATGATATGTCAACTTTAGAAAAAGGCCCTATTTTTATTGTGATTCAGTAAACAGCACTCAGTGAATGAGGCCTGGGTAAATAAAGGAAAAAGGTTAATTAAGCGGCCGTCGTAAAAGAAAATATATTTATACACTTTCATTTACGAGGGCTGCTATGAGAGAGGATTGAAAAGATCCCATTGTGCCAGCTTTTTAGGAGTAAAATTTTACATTTTACCCGCATGTACTACAGCTATGTCTTAATCTCTACTGTATGACGTGGCAATTTGAGTACATACATATTTTTTTATATTTTCACTGATTTTACTGTAAAGGTGAAATTATATTTTATTATTAGAACCAAATGTAACAACAAAAAGTAAAATATACAACAACATGATAATTATGATATTTTTACACTAGAGCATGTCAAATTCTTTTGTGTCATTAAGTTCTCAAAAACTTGTCCAATGTAAATTATTATGTTTTGTCTTCATTTCTGGCATTTTATGAAAAACGTTATAATTTAAATATTGTAGAAAAGTTTTGAATTATAGAAACTTGTTGTCAGCCATTAAATAAATAAATTAAAAGAACATACCCATCGTCGATATTCTCACCTATTGTACATAAGCACGTCGGGCTTCCACAACTTGTTGGGAGTGATCCTGAGGTCCTTGACCCCTCCATACTCGCTGTCGTTCCACCTCAAGTTGTAGTCATTCCACTCCTGTTACATTAACCGACACAATCAGAGACATCATTACTAACATTACAGCGAGCAACAAATTTGGAGCATTTTTGATCAAAAAGGAACATTTTAATTAGATCGTATAAAAAGGTGCTAGACACCTTTAAAAGGTAAAGCAAAACTCTTAAGTGTCAACAGAGTATGAAGTGCAGTGCTGTGAACGGTGAATGACAAAATGTATAAAAAGTTTTCATGAAAATTTCGCGTTAAGTGAAGTCTGTATTTTGTCGTGTTTGAAATATTCTTATATTATTATATTATATTTTCTAATAGAAAATATAATAAGTATATAATCAATCTGAGAATAATTTGCTTGATATCAATTTGATCATCTTCAGTTTTATGATTTTTAAAGATTCGAGAGCATGCTCTGCCATAATATGAGCGATAGCGAAAATGGAATCGTAAAATGAAAACCACTTTGAGCAAACTATATTCAAATTTAATGTATACTTATCACTATCTTTCATGTACCTATTTTATAGTAAAATAAGAACTGTATAAAATGATATAAAAATATATATGTCGTTAAAGTATATTTGTACTCACGAGTATCAAACTTTATCGGTGGGTATGACATTTAAAATAATCATTAAAAGTTTATGAAAAATACTGTTTAAGTACAACAATGCGAAAACTCACAAACAACGTTGCCACGTCGTTTTAACGTCGAGGAATGGCATTTTCAAATGTAAAAATAAATGTATCAAAAATATTCCAGTGGATTGCTCGCCAGAGGGAGGGTGTGGCGTTTTTGGTTGATCTCGACGACATTGTAACGATTTTCTTTGATATAATTTTGTATTGTGTTGTATACCCCTTGAATATTGACGAAGGATTTGTTTACTAAGGATAAGCAGATTTTGCGATCGTATTCAACCGCTGTCACTTTAGTTACTAACTTCCTCTCGTAGTTTTATTATCGTGCTTAAAAGCTTCGGCAGTAATGTGAAGTGTATTTACATAAATCATTTTTACTGCCACCCTAACTCAGGCCTACGTTTATCTTTCTAAGAATAACTCCGAATGGACTTTTCCATTACCCGATGAGATATGATTCTATCTCTTGAGAATTTATACGTTCCTTCTGTTTCTAACTTAACATTATGGTTTTACAAAATCTTCACCCCGTCTTCTATTTGGATCCTTAACTTCTGGTTTAAGATTTTTGCGTCATCTTTACTTATATCTGTCTAACAGACTATCAGAACTACATTTATTTTTAATTATTAAAGGTGAAAATTACCGTTAAAAAACCTGTACAGTAAAAAAAATAAGTAACTGAATCTTTACCAGCGTTTAGAAACGTGTTACTTATAGTACTGTTATTATGGTAAAATTAATTGATAAAACAGGAATAAATAATTATTTTCAGTTACGTCATTTACAAATTAAGCTTCTACTTGAACTTTGAAGTGAATCTCGCACACATGTAAAAATAGTCTCAAGATATTCGCGCACACTTCTATTCACGCACGCATATTTTGAAAGCAAATACCATTGTTACACAAGACCTGGTTAATAACTGATATTGATATTACGTTATGCCAATGTTTGCACGGAATCCATTAAGAAGATGTGGTATTCCACAAAACGTGAAGTATACTTAGTTAACCTCAATAAATCTATTGTTATGTGGAAGGCCTCTCACGCATTCAATATTATCTATTTGCTCACTAGTGCCCGAGGCCTTACTAGGTATGAATATAAAATAATATTTCTAATTTTAATATTTGAATTGGTTGTGCGATATAATGAATATTAGTTAACAAAATATATATTTTTATATATGCCTACAGAAAAATAAGAATTCTGTTTTAATTTCATATTTGTAATTCGTTAAAAATATGTCTTTCGCAACAAAATTTTAATTGTAAAGAAACACAAAGAGAATATTTTTGACGCGGCTATTATACAAAATTAACATTAATTTTCTTTTACGTTCTTCAGAATTACATTTTTTTAATCAGGACCAAAGATAAGGGAGTTTCAAGTGGGATTTTCAGTTTTAATTAACTTACGTATATAACTTTATAATAATCTTGAGCTGGTGAATCAAATACTGAGGTTTAATTATTCAAGGTCAAGTTCATCTATTCAGCGTCATCAAATAGAATCGTTCTGAACTAGATTTCATAATATTTACGTCAATATAAGACACGTAAAATGCACAATACAAAATCATATTCAGTATGTCAAAAATCCTACAATGTACGTTATTGAAATCCAATTTGTTCCATTTGTAACAAGTAACCGAGATCAGCCAAGGACGCAATACAAAAAGGGGATAGTGTTATCTGTATTCCATAAAAATGAAAACATCGTACAACAATATTGAAAATCAAGCCGTAACTGTTTAAATTTTCACGTACACCGAACCCAATTTTGGCCGAAACCTTTTTCTAATTCTAAATTCAAAACGTTAGCGTTCATAAACCAAATGAAAACAAAAAACCGGTGGCATACACGATTTCCAATACTGTCGTCCGACGCGGATACTGCAACACCGGCTTCAATATCACCCAGCGGTACAACTACCCATTTAGATACCGGCGAAACAAAGCTAGGCCCTTCAAACTTCACCCTCTCCACTAATATTACAAAAGTTAGACCCACAACTTAGCGGTAATATCTACCTCTAGTAGTATCCTCATATTTGTATAGTATGTTATTAGATTGCCGACCGCCAGAGGCACTAGCATTTACAAATATCGCAGTAGCTCGGCAACTACTTTACTATTTTTCATGAAGCAAAGAGTGGAAGATAGTCAAACAAATACACAAAATTGAGACGAAATTATTCATCATCATCATCAGCCTTTCACAGTCCACTGCAGGACTGTGCCTCTCCCTTGAAAGGAGGAATTGGCTTACTATACCACGCTGGCCAAACGGGCTGATATAGGGTTTGTATCAAGTTTTCCTTCCTTCTCTTACAGTGGTGTTCTCTGCATAATATGCGCCCTCTGTCGGCTCTTACGACACCCATAGGATGATATGGGGTGGTGACATTTCGTATTCTTAATCCGTCACCATATGGACAGACGAAACTATTGAGTGTATTAAACTAATTTGTTTTTACTGTTGTTCATGACTTAAAAGTTAGTTTTGAATTATTAATCTTTACATGTGAATTTCTATGTAACTTTATGGCGGAACAGAGGAGGTAACAGGAACAATTGTTCTCAAAAGCAGCAATTAATGCTTTGTTTTCATGATTACTACAGAAAATGTAGATAAAACCGCTTTTGTGGGCTTAATCAATTTGAGTCTGCACTCTACAGATAGCCGGTGTTGGAGCGAGACGGATATATCAGCAGTGTTCTCTCCTGAAGGGTTATCAATTACATAGATAGTTTAACGGCTTTATTGTTTTCGAACATGTGCTGTAATATGTGGCACAGTTACTCGTAAACTTGAGGGTGG
This sequence comes from Euclidia mi, assembly GCA_944739405.2. Taxonomy (NCBI): domain Eukaryota; kingdom Metazoa; phylum Arthropoda; class Insecta; order Lepidoptera; family Erebidae; genus Euclidia; species Euclidia mi. Next base: position 25,805,935 of record OX123189.2, on the reverse strand, counting down.
CTTAGGCACCCAAATGACTTACTTATGTATATTGTGCTCCAATCGCTTCGGAACTGACGGAGAATTACGATTATCGCTCCAGTAATTGTTTATATAAGTCAACATTTAATATTGTTTTACAATAAGTATATGTATGTTATTTTAATAGAACACGCAAAACAAGAATCTTTACCTCTTGTCATGGAGTTACTAATTAGATTTCCAATTTATCAATTAGTTTGGTTGATTTTTTTGATAAAATGGCTATGTAAATTTATTTTCGAACACTTTACTTAATTTAAATTTTAATGTAAACTTTGCAGTGCAATTCTAAATGTTCTTTGATAAATTACTATTAAATAATTTTTACTCTCCATTGAAATACAAATTATAATTTGGCTATTTTCTTATATTTGTCTACACTTATTCATATAAAACGTTGAAGTTAAATTAGTACCCACTACGCCATTACTTTTAAATGCTCCAAAACAACTTTAATATTTTACTTTCTAAGCGACTTTCAGGAGAGAGCACTAACTTTTAAATTGGTAAAAGAAAACATGATAACTTATTAAATTGATCGTTATATTTTAAGAACAGAGAAAAATAAGCTTTACTTCTCTGTACTTAAAGTTAAGAATCAAATGTTCATGATAATGTACAATAAACTATGATAAAAATGTTGGAAAATTTTAGACTTTGATTAGGACAGAAAATTAGTTAAGTATTCAGACAAAGTAGAATTAGTGTAAAATCAAGTGCTTATGCATGAAATCAAATTTAGTTTATCGTACATTTTGTAATCATATAAATCCTGTAATATAAGATGTTATACACACAACACGTCACAAACACAATAGAGATAGTATATACATATAGTAAAATAGATAAAGAGAAATATACAATACATGTTTAGAAAACACGTCTATAAAAGCCGACATGCATTGGAGATAGTCATGCATATAAAATGGATGTATAATTATATCATTGTATGTATACAGCACATTATTATACCTATGTAAAGCTTGACTTTTCTAAAACATTTCATCCTTTCTAGGGATGGTAAGGCAACTGTCAAAAATTTGTTTTTTTTAACAACAAGACCAAGGGATCGGGGATCACTACGATTTCTGGAACTAAGCTGCCGTATTGGTAAATGCTAAAATAATTATTTTTAGTTGCTTAAAACATACCTTTATTGCTGGAAAATTAACAAAATATAAACAATCAATTCATACAAAAGTGAAAACTTTTATTCCGTCAGCATTAACAATGCAAAATGTACACAATTTAAACACAACCAACATTAAAAGTATGCTTATTAAGCATTATTCTTTTTAAATTGTTTTATTGAAAAAAATCATAAAATAAATAAAATTGTTGTCGATAAATCGGGAACTCAAGCAAAATTATAATCTATTATCATCAAAAAAAGAAATAAAACGGGTCTATATTAAATATTTTAAAACGTGTACATTCCATGTCAATTATGTACACGATTAAAAAAAATCATCGCATGTTAATGTCATAACGCATACAGGTACCAAGACAAAAAACATTTCAAAGAGGTAGAAAGATTTTTAAAAATATATCTTTAAAAAAACATATTTTTAAAGAATCGAAATATCGTCCCAAAGAGGTTTAACTTCACAGGCAAACTATCGAGCATGGTTACCACAATTGTCATCTGAACGAGGATATCTCCCATAATAAACATTCCATGGCCATGCATAGTATGAAAAATACTACAATTTCTTGTAGCGAAACACAAAAGAAAATTAACAGCGGGTACCCAGAATGTGCAGAGTTAATTTACAGTGTACATAAAACACATTTCATCTCAATAACAATATTTGTGCATATCAATATACATAAGTCTTCACCAATATGTCACTTCCAATTGACCTACCGAGACCCACTTTAACATTTAGTTTAGCACGGTATAGTTTTTCATTCAGAAAACAAGATTATATTTGTTTAAGTTTTAAATTATTACATCACACTTAACGTCAACCATTAGTACATATTGTTAAATGCATTGCGGCTTACACGGCAGCTTTGTGCTGATATACACAAATGTTCACTCATCTCTGTTCCCGATACTTACCGCCACAATAGCGCACATGTTACAGTATCGACTAGCTCCGCTACGCAAACCTCAACGTACTAAGGAACTAACTTATGACAGTTTGTATGAAGGGATGCATGATAGGGTCTACTGGCTAGTCTACAGCACGAGCCGGGGTCAGCGATGACGAGGATCTCAGGACATGTCAAGCAACTCCCATACAAAATTTCATAAACAGGTAAAATACAAAAAAGACTGCCGCATATTCCACAATGCTATGCAATTTTCATAACAGTCACAGATTAGAAGAATAACCGAAACAGATAGACAGAACGAAGGTTTAAAATACAAAAAAAGAAACAAATGAAACAAGAGTAGAAAACGAAAATAATGATCAGAAATTTTAGTGGTAATTTTAGGTTTGTCTTTTAGTCACACTTACCAACGACAGCCATATATTGGTTATAAGTAGTTGATTCTTCTCGTCCTATTGGGTTAGACGATGTCAACAAAAACAGAAAGGGCGCAGTCAGTATGATGATCTAAACAAACTGTTCCACACCGCCGGAGACACAATACTTAGGGGCTGGGGCGGCGAGCGAAAATGTACCTTATCATGCGTGGTGTTAAAAGCTATTTTAGCGCGCCGCCGGACACACAATCTAAATAGATATTATATGCGTAGTTTACAACAATGTAACACTGACTCCATGCGACAGATCTGCCGCGAAGGCGGCGCCCTCAGTCCGCGCCCGCCTCCTGTAACCTTTACCTCCAAAGTGCATTAAAAGGTGGTTTAATAGGTGCGGTTAAACTGTGCTCATTGAAAGTGTGAAAGTAACGATGTTCTCAGTTCGCGTTACCCGTTACTGTTGGGATTGCGGGGGGCGGGAGGGCGAAGGCGCCAAACCCGGCTCCTACCACTTACCAAGTTGAGCCAGACGTTTGTGGTCAGGATTTGATTTTTCTCATCCTTATTTTGTAAAAGGTAAGCACGCCGACGCAAGAAAGGAACGAAAAAATATGGTGAACAACAGTACCGATAAGGGGCTCTAGCTTTTACCTCTTATACTTAACAGCCGACGCCCAATAAAGCTTAGTGTACGCCAACATTTCGTTTAATATCATGAGGTATTAATTTATTCAAGTCTTATCCATAACTGTTGGCCTGGCAATAATGAGCTTTGCGAACATTTAAGCTTTATCGAAGTCAGTTAAATAACAATGTAAAAAAACAGAGACGAAGCACAAAGTCGTTTTAATCTGTTGCCCTCGATTATTGAAGTGACGGATAATCCAGTTTTACTGAGGCCAGTCGTTAAGATGAAACAATTAAATATATTCCAGCGAATAACAGGAGCAGTTGGGTGGTTGAATAATGCGTTTTATGATTCCACTCGACGCTTGTTTTATACCGTCATTTGCCAAGTTTGAGGTCGAGAGATTTGAATTTTGAATTCGCCCAAGCAGCTTGAGATGAGCATAAGATTACGATGCTTGTCATTCCACGTATCTATGGATGATATTAGCTTTAAGTTTAAAAAGCGATTTAACGAAGTAGATGTCTATTTCTAAAGTGCACCGTTTAATTGTATTTTAAATATCAGCGTTTTACTGAAACTTTAAAGATTTTTGTTTAGGTATGTTATCGGTCAGCAAGTTCTTGACAAATAACATTGAATTGCCGTTTCTTTAGCTTCAGGCACCCCACAAAACTTTAGATACTTTCCATCCATCTTTAGTACATATATTTTTTTCGATTCCTTCCAAAGGTTATGAATGAAAACATAAAATACAAGTTACATATCAAAAATTTAAGATTAGGAGCGAAATATACGGAACATAAGAATCTTTTGTTTAACTTTTTTATTAAAAGCAAAAGTATATTTCTTATATTCATTTAAGTAGGTATATTGACACAAAAGTATTAATGTTTGCCGAGAAAATACGCTGAAAACTTTTGCAAAAAGTCCCTTTCTGTATCGAAGTAATTGTTTCCCGATCCCGGGAAAACTTTCTACTTTATAATATTAATATTATTAACTATTCACGGTAATGAGAAGGCAGGGCACTTCATCATTAGGATAGATTATGTAATCGAAGATAATGTGATTTAGTTGAGTACCTACTATTGAGGGATTCGTTGCTACGGATACGATGGGATCGATTAATCTAAGTAGTTCTTAGCTGTAGTGATTATCGAATCGCTATAAATGAGACACCTATTGGATAATTTTATCATTGCAATTTTGTTTCTTTAAATCCCTATGCTTGCCTCTATACTTGTACTTATCTGCCATTACGTTTTAAGATTTTCTTACAACTATAAGGCTACGCAAGGCTTTCACAATAAATATGTTCGGCTTCATTGAGGTAACATAACAACTAGAGTAGACAACTCCTACAATTGACATTCAAAATAGGTGACCAGCCGAGACAGCCGACGGAGCTTTGAAACCAATAAGCACCTTCGTATCTCTTTCACTTATTCAAAAATGACGTTCAAAGACGTAAATTTGAATGAGACAACAACTGAACTGCAATCGTGAAATGCGGTGTTCTCCAGTTGTAAAAATGTTTTTTCCCGAAAACATTTTTACTTGCATACATTCTTAAATAAATGAATCCTCACAAAATCATAACTCACCTTTTTTTAGCAGACGTGTAAAAATTGGTACGAAATTGTGTAGAAATTGAAATAAACAAAATAAATGTTCTATACAAAACTTATTTTTAAGGTATTTTCTAGTTGATTATGTCTCGTCGATTTCTCTTTATAAATAAAGAAATTAAATCTGTGTATAAGATAAAACAGGAACAAAAATATATTAAAATATTTATTTACTGATTCGTATTATAGAAGGAATAAGTCTTAGTAAGAAACAAGGTATGAGTCCTATAATTCCGCTAGTCAAATGACAAATCTCATCACATTACGAAACGCCCGTAAAAGTGGGAAATTCTGAATTTTATTAATTTACAATACCGTGAAGTTCAATGATTTTTTGAGATTATTATTATTTAGATCAAAATGTCGTGATAAACAATTAACTTAAGTGTGAAATAAAATATCCTGACTCTTTATCAACGTGAATTGCAATATTTCACTGCGTATATACCCTTTTTACGGTTGTTGTCTTTTCATGTCGACAAAATTGACACTTCATGATAATGTAACAGGAATAGGTCCACGTACCTATAACACACGGCAACAAATCTATGCGCTCTTTGCTAATCTAGTTGCTATACAGATCAATGTTTGCTTAAGTTATCGTGGTGAGATTATAACAGAGTGGATTACTTATTTGCGATCATACGGTACTAGCTATATGGATAGAAAAGCCGTAATTCTGTCGGATCAGGTTAGGCTAAGAAGCGGACTCTAGCTGCAAGGAGAAAGACTTGGGTGAAAATGGTTAGGTATTGATCAATTTATTACGCTAAGATAACAATGGCAGCTGTATATAAATGGATAGGCTATTTTCACAGCGAATAATAAACATTAAATATTTACAATTGCTTTCTTAGCTCGAGTAAAAAGGAGAAACTTTTGTCGCAAAGTACAAACAAAAATAATTTAGAAATGAAATGGTTTCATTGCTAACAAAGGACCTTATTGAATGCTTAAATAATAATAAAACAAGATATTTGACAAGTAGACATAATTCCCCAGAGGCAAATAATATGAGATGTGTGCCTAAGTTTTAGGAAAGATATAAAGTGGGTCCTACGGAGGGCAATAAAGTTAGTAGATAGCATCTGATAAAAGTTTATGATATAGAAAGATTTATGTACCGAAGGGACACCCGGACAGTTCAATTGATTGATTAGGTGAGTGGCCCTTGTTTTACGATCAATATGGGTATGCTTAAGGACTTGAACGATGGAATCAATATATAATCAAAAACGTAAAGTAAAACCATTGTACATTATTTTGCTAAAATTAAAGGAACAGAGGAATGTGAAATTTGAGTATTACTGAAGCTTATATAGAAATTCATTGTTTTCGTAAAATCATAAATCTTGACATTTTCTTTTTATTTTGTGAATATCATGTTAATCTTATATTTTAAAATATTTCACAAAAATTGTAATGTAAAAAAAACAAAGCATATTTTCAAATATTTGCATGCCACAAGGTCGAGTATGGAGAAACACTTATTTTATGTAACATCTTTACCATTGTACGTACCCATATTCGCAAATAAAGTTTATTATTATTATTATTATAAAAGGAGGCAAAATATATTGCATTAGAACTAAACAAAATTAATGCATTACATTCAAACAAATAAACCTTTCGTAACTTATGCTGACAATGTCGAGAACAATCGTTAATTGAAGAAATATTAAAGAAAGAAAATAATCAAACAATAGATGCTTTCAAAACGTATCCTAAAATTTTAAGATGAATGTAAAATATTTAAAAAAATGGTGACGAAACTTCACCAAATGTTAGAAACAAATTTTCAAATACAGGACCGCATCTAAATGTCCTTCTTACAATCACTTTTCATTCTGCTCTATGACAGCTTGCAAAATATAAGAACAATATACGCCATCTGCTTTCCCAGAATATGTATGTAGGTTTCTCAGCGCAGACCTAAGCTTCGCATCAAGGAGCATCCATTACAGGGCATGTCCACACTAGTAGCTGTCACTGGGACGCCTTACAAATGATATGTGTTCATATATTACTGTGGAAGGATATGCACTGGTCTTGAGACAAGTGTTTTGATGTTACCTACGGCATTTTTATATTTCAACTGGAGTTTATGTACTGTGGAAGATTTTACTTATTTTGATATTAATGGTTGCTGTTTTGCGATGTTCATATGAATGGTTGCTGTGTTGCTGTAAAAATGCATTAGGTGAAATGCAATTTTATGGCATATTATTATACATATAACAGGGCACCAATCTAACTCTGAAAACGATTTTTATATATTTAATGAGAGTTTTACATTTGAAATAGCTGCTTAGGGACAACTTATTAAATTGGATATCGTCGATCTATTACAGCGATCTACTGCTGGCCATGTTGTCAGCAATTTTCTGTCAACGACCCTTCTATATTTTTCGTATAGATACTATTTCTTTCTATTCTTGCGATTGTATCTTAATGAGTATTCCGACAAGCTTCTTTGATTTATTCCACGCTTTTCCTTCCTATTAAGAAAACACAAGCTCTTGTATGCTTGTCAGGTCACTTTAACACCATGAAAGTATCTTATTACGAATACTATAGTTAAGTAACAATTAGTAATTGAAACGTCTGCCAGCATTTTTTATTATAATGCTTTTTCCTGGCAGAAGTATGACATAATATATAACAGTAGAACGTTCTCAGTAATGGCATATTATTGTATATATGGTATTTATATCGAAATTAGTGATTTAAAAATGCTTTTATATACCGCATATAAAACTGCGGAATGTATATGAATGTAGAAGTGTAAAGACGCTAATATTCAAATGTTACTAATACTTGGGGTATTATATAGCACTTAGGTAAGATATAGCTAACCTAATTTCCTTGTAGTTCCTTAATTAATAGCTGATGTATTTATTACCTGTTTTAAGTAGTTCAGAGTACAGATATAAATTTTATATTATAACATGTGATATTTGCAGAATATTTTTAAACCCCATAGTGCTTCAAAGATAATTATATAAATAAATGGGGCGAGCTGATGGCAACCTTGGAAACCTTGGAATTCCCATTTCAAAATGTCTGTTCGAATTTCAAAATAACTAAACAAGACTTAAGACTTTCAAACGCGCCAAATTCCAAAAAATAGAACGTGAATTGAGCACTGTAAAGCAGAGACAAAGTGTGAGTGCCTTAGGCATCGCAACTTTGAGCCTCGTGTTCTTAAGAGGAACACTCTTCGCCGGAGTGCCGTATTGAATAATTCTGAACGTACTTTTATATTGAGCATTCTTTGTGGTGTCATGAATGCGTTTATTTGGGTGCTACCGAGTTTAACGTGGAATAAAAACAAACACACAACGTACTCCTAACAGCCAAAGGCACCGTATGCTGTGAATCGGGTACTCGCGAGGAACGTTTTGTGTTATCTATACCGAGACTGAGTTTGTTTTTCAGTAAGCTGTGTTAATATTTTGAGTAAGTGATTCTCACTCCAAATTAAAGTTTATATCTTGTTTCTTGTATAAAAGTAATACAAGTGATCCAATGTCTAAAAAAAATCTATAAGTAATAAAATTGATTGTTTTTTTAGGGTTCCGTACCTAAAAGGTAAAAAACGGAACCCTATTACTAAGCCTCCGTTGTCTGTCTGTCACCAGGCTGTATCTCATAAACCATGATAGCTAGATAGCTGAAATTTTCACAAATTATGTATTTCAGTTGCCGCTATAACAACAAATACTAAAAATTAAAAAAAAAATTAAAATTAAGGGGGGTCCCATACAAAAAACGTGTTTTTTTTTCGTATATTTTGCTCAAAATTACTAACTGTTACAGGTAGACGCTTTAAATTTTTACAGAATATGTAGTTGTATATTACCTTTCAAAATAAATAATTAAATTTAAAAAAAGTAAATAATTGAGGGGGGCTCCCATACAACAAACGTAATTTTTAAGCAATTTGTTACTCGATCTTAATAAACAGGTAGAAACTTATAAAGTATTTAAGTATACATACAACGAACGTGATTTTCTTTTATAGATGATGGTACGGAACCCTTTGTGCGCGAGTCCGACTCGCACTTGCCCAATTTTTTTGTATCAACATACAAACCACAAATAATATTCTTCAAATTTCAATTTATTTTACGAGCGCACATATAAAATGTCATGAAATATCGATAATCCTAGAGCCACATGGATGCTTCAGACCTGTTGTTATTATGAATACACACTGCTACAGCGTAGGTATCAAAACGTTTAGGGAGTAGGTACTCAAAGTGTCCGGAGAGTGTCGCGAGTCTCCACACAGCAATAAAATATGAGCGCACGTTTCACTTGTACGTTCAGTGGAAACATGGAAAGGTGGAGTCTTATTGGAGCGAATAAGATTTACACATAAACGACAGTATACCTCCATATGTCGCCAGATATGTTTCAGGTACTTCGTAATAGAGAACGAGTCTATTACCTTCTGTTTGGCACTTTGCCCGCTGGCATTTTTTATTGAAATACTGCGTACTGAAAACTCTAGTAGAAATTCGCTTGACCCGTGTACTGGAATTTGTTTTATATCACGTAGTGTTCGTATTTATTGACATTCGGTCTTGTTGGTATCTATGTTTTTGTGAAAATTTACTTGTTGAGGTAAATATATGAAACATTCGCCGATGAAAACTGTCGCTACAAGGATATTATGGTGACACATATGTGAATCGTTATTTAAAGTCACTCTAAAAATTGTATATAGATTCCACAATCTGCTCTCTCCCGCCGAAAATTTATCAGTGTTTAACATTACAATAACTTTTTGCAATAATTTCCGTGTCGCGTGTTTGATTTATCCACAACAATATTTAATTTAACTACCTATTTAGCAGAATCAACTAACGATAATTACCAAAAGCTTTATGAAATCATGACATAATTAAATCCATTTAAAAGCCCGCTTTCCAATTCATATTGATTCAATGCTGATTTCCGCCTTCCGTAAATTCAATGAGATTAAATTATGTGTTATCAATTTAACTGAGTCCTAATAAATTCGAATTTATTTAAAGTTATATTTCGCTCACGCACATGCGTTATGATGAGTTCTGTCTAGTAAATAGCTTTGACTGAACTTTACTTTGAAGCCCAGTCATTTCAAATTATTTTCTGCATCTACGATTATAAGGATCTCTGTTTTTTTTTATAGTAATAGGCGCCAAACGAGCAGACGGATCGCCTGATAGTAAGCAATTACCGCCGCCCATGGACACAAGCAACACCACAGGAGTCACAAGTGCGTTGCCGCCCCTTGGGTTGGGAAAAGGGATAGGATAAGGAGTGGGATGAGGGAGAGGGAATAGGGGATAGGGCCTCCGGCACTCTCACTCACCGAAAGAAAAGCAACAGTTGAGGTACTGTTACTTTACGTCGATTTTCTGTGAGAGGGTAGTACTTCCCCAGTCGAGCCAGCCCATTCGTGCTGAAATCAGCAAGGCTCTACTACCGTATAATCTCAGGATACGAATTTTAAAAAAATGCCTTCCTTTTCACAAAAGATAAAAGACTTGTAGCCGTATTTTACTTGAAAAGAGCTCTTTACTATATATTTCGTATTGTAAGTATGTTAATTATAAATCGCACACTCCCATAATAGTGTTACGAATTGAAAATAACGCCATCTATCAGTGAATGGGAGAACTACATGAGATTAGATGTATCGGTTGTTTAAGGCTGTTTCATCTATCCTCTAATAGATGGCGTAGGTGTAAGTAGAACATTTACGCAATTCTAGAAACACCTTACACGTTTCCAGAAATATCGTGAGTCGTCTCGAAAAGCCTAGTGATGTTATCCGGCCAGTATAAATAGAGCGGGAGCGAACGGACCGGACACAGTTCAATTGAATACGGAAAGCGATCAAGATCAAGCGAAGGAGAAATAAGTCGAAGTGTTTAGTGTTGTACTAGTGGTGTGAATAGTGTGTTTTATTAGTGTTGGAAAATTAAGTGTGTGTATCTACTGTTTGTGTGTTAAAATAAAGTTCAGTTTAAGTGGCATAGTGAGCTATAATTTATCGTCGAACCCCAGCTCGTAACAAATTGGTGTCAGAAGTGGGATAAATTATGCCGGTTATGCCGAAAGAAGAAACTGAAGGAGTGCGCACCAGGAACCAGCGCCAGCAAGACCTGGACCAGAGACGCTTCGGAGACGTTCCTTCTCCATCGTCTGGTGGATCAGGCGACTCCGCGGCTGCAGTGGAGCCTGCAAGCGCACACTCCATGGCGGTGCCCGACATCGCGGCTCTGATGGCGTTCATGCAGGAGCAGGCGCGCCGCATGGAAGAACAGCGACAGCGCGACAAGGAGAAGCAGGCCCGCCGTCAAGAGGAGCACGCGCGCCGCCTGGAGGAACAGCTTCAGCGCGACAAGGAGGAGCAGGCTCGCCGTCAAGAGGAGCACGCGCGCCGTCAGGAGGAGCATGCGCGCCGCCTGGAGGAACAGCTTCAGCGCGACAAGGAGGAGCAGGCTCGCCGTCAAGAGGAGCACGCGCGCCGCCTAGAACAACAGCTCCAGCGTGACAAGGAGGAGCACGCGCGCCGCCTAGAAGAGCAGGTGGTGCTTATGAAGGACCTCAGCGCCGCTGTAGGGAAGGACTTGAAGGCGGTCAAGGAGGAACTTCAGCAGCATGAGGCCCGTATCAGCGACATAGAGAAGCGTGTACACGACCACCACGAGACCTGTGTTGCTGAAGTGGAGAAGAAGTTGCGTGGGCTCGAAGTGACACCAGCGGCTGTAGCGCCCTCACCTCGTGGATTTAAGGTTCCACCATTTGATGGCTCGTCATCATGGTCTGCATACAAGATCCAGTTCGAGGCTGTGATGCGATCGAATGGGTGGACCAAAGAACAAGCCTTAACCGCCCTAACCTTGGGCCTTCGCGACCGGGCCTTGACAGTGTTGGAGGCACTCGGGCAAGACGTCACCTACGAAAAGCTCCTGGAGGCGCTGGAGGCGAGATACGGTGACGCGCACCTTGAACACGTTTATCGTGCTCAGCTGAAGGACAGGACACAACGCAACGGAGAAACTCTGCAGCAGTGGGCTCTAGAGGTGGAAAAGCTGGTCAGGAAGGCATACCAGCCGTCTCCTGCGCTTATTGACGGGAACCTCGTACAGGCGTTTACGGATGGGATCCGGGACCTGGAGGTAAGAGCAGCAGTGAGGCTTGGGCACTTCAAGGACCTCAAGGACGCCTTAGCCCACGCTCTGGAGGTGGAAGCAGTGCGACGCGACGACCGAGGTCACCGCATCAGGGAAGTCTTGTCATCACCTCGGTGCTACAACTGCGGAGAAAGAGGCCATATCCGTTTGAGCTGCCCAAAGCGTAGGCAGCCTGGTGACACCCTGTCTCCACCAAAGGGGTCGCCTGATGTGCCTGCCAGGCAGCGAGAGCAGGGAAACGAGTAGAAGCCAGGACTGCGGGGCGGGTGCTGGCTGGTAATGGAAGAGCCCCAAGTATCTCGATCTCGCAATCATGCGACGGGAACAGTCTGATCATCGAAGGCGAAATTAACAGAACACCATGCAAGCTGACATTGGACACGGGTGCTTCTCGGACAGTCGTCGGTTTCCATCTGGCAAGACGGGTTCTTCGGGGCTGCTTCAGGAACAATGAATGTGTGAATCTGAGAACAGCTACCGGTCAGCACATAACCGTCCGAGGTGAAATGGAGGTGGATCTGAAGCTAGGCAACAAAATTTACCGTCACAAAGTCATCGTGGCCGATATAGTGGACGACTGCATCTTGGGCCTGGACTTCATGCGGAAGTATCGCTGCGAGATCGATGTTAGCCAGGGAGTGTTGAAGTGTGGCTCGGAAGAAGTCTTCATGGAAGGTGCAACTTCAGGAAAAGTGTACTGCCTGAAGAATGTCATTCTTCACCCGCGGTCGGAAACTGTTGTACCAGTTTGTTTATCAGGAAATTCTGGTCGAGGGAACCGCTGCGTACTAATCGAAGGTCTAGAGAAAGAGGCCTCCTGGAAGATTGCACGAACCTTGGTAAGGGGTACAAAAGTTTCATCAGTACGCGCACTGAATGCAAGTGACAAGGAAGTGTCGCTCAAGAAAGGGACGGAATTGGGCACCTATGAAGGAGCGGCTTGGATGCGTAGATGTCAAGAGCAACCTACCAGCGCCAAGGTTCAGGGTGCACGATTCGACGTGTCTACTCTTTTAGAGGACTGCGAAAGTACCCTGTCGGAGGAAGAGAAGACCGAGGCTCAGAAGATGTTGAACCGGTTCGCGGATATTTTCTCGACCAGTGATGCCGACATAGGGAAGACAGCACTAGTCCAGCACAAAATAAACACGGGAAGTGAAGCACCGATTCGCCAGCGACCAAGACGTGTGCCAGTAGCACGGGAACGTGAAGTGGAAGCTATGATCGACGGTATGGTGAACGAAGGCGTAATCGAGCCTTCGTCCAGCCCGTGGTGCTCTCCGGTTGTCCTAGTTAAGAAGAAGGATGGCAGCATGCGCTTCTGTGTAGACTACCGCCGATTGAATGACATCACGAAGAAGGACAGCTACCCGCTGCCAAGGATCGATGACACACTGGATACGCTGACGGGGATGAAGTGGTTTTCTACCTTAGACCTAAAAAGTGGCTACTGGCAGGTGGAAATAGATCCTCGAGACAAAGAGAAGACGGCATTCTCCACAGGCAAAGGACTGTGGCAATTTAACGTCATGCCCTTTGGATTGTGCAACGCTCCGGCTACTTTTGAGAGACTGATGGAGCGAGTGCTTATGGGACTGATTGGAGACGCCTGCTTGGTCTACCTGGATGACATCATCATCGTGGAGCGCACCTTCCAGGATCACCTTCGAAACTTGGAGCAAGTGCTGTCAAAAATACGAGGTGCTAATTTGAAGCTGAGTCCGAAGAAATGCGCGTTATTCAGACGGCAAGTGAACTTTCTAGGACATGTGGTCTCGGAGAACGGTATTCAAACTGACCCGGATAAGATCATTGCCGTGAAGGAGTGGCCAGTTCCAGAGAACAAAACGCAGGTCAGAGCATTCCTCGGATTATGCTCCTACTATCGACGGTTTGTGAAGAACTTTGCTGACATTGCTCGACCTCTTCATAAGCTCACCGAAGACAGAGTGCAGTTCTGTTGGAATGAGAGCTGTGACGTTGCATTCCAGAAGCTTAAGGAACATCTGTGTACTGCACCTATTCTAGGCTACCCTGACAATGAGCATGAATTCATAGTTGACACAGATGCCAGTAACACCGGAATTGGCGGCGTGCTGTCACAGAAGAAGAGTGATCAAGAAGTTGTTATAGCATACTTCAGCAAGACCTTATCCAAACCCGAAAGAAACTACTGCGTCACCAGGCGGGAACTCTTGGCTGTAGTAAAGACGTTGCAGCATTTCAACAAATACTTGTTGGGCCGTAAATTCCACCTGCGAACCGACCATGCAGCGCTGAAATGGCTACTTCAATTTAAGGACCCAGAAGGACAAGTAGCTAGATGGATTGAACTACTGCAAGAGTTTGATTTTGTAATACAACATCGCAGCGGCAAGTCCCATGGTAACGCAGATGCCCTATCGCGTAGGCCGTGTCCCGACCAGTGCAAGCACTGTAGCCGACAGGAAGCAAAGCAGGCAGCGCTAGTGAGGATGTTAAAGACGGATCTAAGCGACGAATGGAGAGAAGCTTTGCAGAGTGCTCAGCGAGATGACAAGGATGTACAGCCGATTCTTGAATGGAAGAAATCAGATGCGCCTAGGCCCAAATGGAGTGATATCGCAGCAATGAGCCCCATCACCAAGAGTTATTGGGCACAGTGGGAAAGCTTGGTCGTCCAGGATGGAGTTCTGTGCCGCAAATGGGAAAACGCTCGCGGTAACCAGTGCCATTTGCAAATGGTAGTGCCCAAAACTAAGGTGCCGGAAGTCTTGCAGCTCTATCACAATGGTGCTTCGGGAGGTCACATGGGAGTTAAGAAGACCCTTACTAAGATCCGGGAGCGGTTTTATTGGCTCCACTGTCGAGATGACGTCGAGGATAGGTGCCGCAAATGCACAAGTTGTGCGGCTGTCAAGGGGCCATATACTCGAAGCAGAGGTGCATTAAAGGTGTACAATGTGGGAGCTCCATGGGAGCGCATAGCGTTGGATGTCGCTGGGCCGTTTCCTGAGAGCCAGGACGGAAACAAATACTTCTTGGTTGTGATGGATTACTTCACGAAGTGGCCTGAAGTGTTTGCAATCCCAAATCAAGAAGCTACCACAGTGGCTGATAAGCTGGTGCATGAAGTCTTTTGTCGGTTCGGGGTGCCCTTGGAAATCCACAGCGATCAAGGCCGGAACTTCGAATCTGAGGTGTTCAAGGAGACTTGTCGCGTAATGGGTGCACATAAATCCAGGACCACAGCTTATCATCCGCAATCAGATGGCATGGTTGAACGGTTTAACCAATCACTAGAAAGGTACCTGGCGAAGGTCGTGGAGAGCAAACAAAGAGATTGGGACAAACACATCCAACCATTTCTCCTGTCATATCGCAGTGCGGTCCACGAAACTACAGGAGTAACACCAGCTTTTGCCAATTTCGGTAGAGAGCTCCGTTTACCTGCAGACCTTATCACCGGTATTCCACCAGAATCTCCACGCAATATAACGGATTACGCAACCGAGCTACGCAACAGGATGAACGACGTATACGAGCACATCAGGGAATCTGGACAACAGATGTCTGAGAAGATGAAGACTCGCTACGACCGGAAGGCAAACAACAAAGGCTTCGATGAGGGATCATTGGTGTGGCTTCATAACCCAGTACGAAGCAAAGGAAAATCGCCTAAGTTACAAGCCAGATGGGACGGGCCATATCGCATAATTACCAGGATGAACGACGTCACCTATCGAATCCAGAAGGGGTCGCGAGGTGCACCGAAGATAGTTCATGTGGACCGGTTGGCTCGTTACTATGGGTCTAACGATGTTCGAGACGAACACGTTTAAGAGGGAGGCCGTGTTACGAATTGAAAATAACGCCATCTATCAGTGAATGGGAGAACTACATGAGATTAGATGTATCGGTTGTTTAAGGCTGTTTCATCTATCCTCTAATAGATGGCGTAGGTGAAAATAGAACATTTACGCAATTCTAGAAACACCTTACACGTTTCCAGAAATATCGTGAGTCGTCTCGAAAAGCCTAGTGATGTTATCCGGCCAGTATAAATAGAGCGGGAGCGAACGGACCGGACACAGTTCAATTGAATACGGAAAGCGATCAAGATCAAGCGAAGGAGAAATAAGTCGAAGTGTTTAGTGTTGTACTAGTGGTGTGAATAGTGTGTTTTATTAGTGTTGGAAAATTAAGTGTGTGTATCTAGTGTTTGTGTGTTAAAATAAAGTTCAGTTTAAGTGGCATAGTGAGCTATAATTTATCGTCGAACCCCAGCTCGTAACAATAGTTTTTTTATAAAGTACGCTTTTGAGGCCTGCTCAGAAATGTATAGTCTATACCTAATGATATAATATGATATATACCACTTCTGGGCGCTTATAACATTTCGTTTTGTCTAATGAACACATAATAAAAACCTAATTTTAAAATTTCTTCATTTTATTTTCCTTCTTACCTTGTTCGATGTTCTGAAAGTGTTTTAATCTCGCCAAGTGTTAATCTGCATACTTGATTTATTTATTGCTTCAGAGCGGATAAGCAACATTCAGCGTGGAAAATCGCCGTTTAAACAAAATAAAAGAGATTCTTCGTATTTTAAAGAGCAAGTAAGATTGTAGAGGCCTAAGCACTTTTCGCCAGATAATACCCGCTAAGCCCATTCAAAGGGCTTTCTTTACACATTGTAAGAATATTCGATCGACGGCAGCTAAGCTACAAGATTGGTCCTTACATTGTCATCGAGAAATTCTGTATATATAATAATATACTTCCCTATAGCCGTCCCTTTGAGATCGAATACACCCTTGCTCGGTATTTTACTGTTATACCTACGTACTAAAATGTCTATCAACGCAAGAGAGGGACAAATATATAATGCAATAGTCGGCAACAAATATGTACTTCCTCAAACTTGTGATACCAGTGTACCATTAAGTTGAGGTTAAAAAAGCGTAAGTAATCTAGCTTACCCAAAACAAATATTATAATGGAGACTAGCGTGTTATTTGTCATCTTTCTAATTTATTAAGCTAGATAGTTGAGTACCTGTAACTCTATGTAAAAAAAAAACTAGAAGACAGTAACACACAAAGTTACTAAATATTTCCGTCCAAATATGCATTTCTACTATGATTCTCGCTTAAAATCAACTTATTTTTTGCATTAGTAGGGATAAGGAAGAGCAACGTTGTCTTTAGAACAATTGTAAGACTGCTCTTTATAACTCCACCTGAAGGATATTTTCATCACAAGGTGATGCCTCACTTACTAAGAAGTTGACACTTACCAAAGGCTTTCTAGACTATCCAGATATAAGATTTTGTTCTCTGTTTATATCGCCCCGCAATAATTAAAGTTTGTCTAGTTAAGGCAAGTAGGCTCTCTGAAGAGCCCTTGTGCAAGCAACACCAGCCACGATGCTTAGCTTACTTAGTTCTCGCGTCCTTTATTATAACATAGAAAGTCTGAGAAAATAATTTTCTGTATTTTTCCCCTAACTAACCATAGTAGTAGGTAAAGGTTAAGTAGTAGGACAGCATCAAATCAATAGGTTCTTGAAAGGTATATTAGATAAGAACCTTTTTATTTTGTTTGTTACCTATGTAATTATTAACAAAGTCACAGGCTCAGCATGAAACATGACATAACAAAATAGAAATAACTATCACTAAAATATTCACCAAACATCATCCCTAACATAAGATACAAACATATTGTTGATCTCCATAAACTTACTAAAGTAATAATGAGGCGTATTTCAGTAAGTTTTAGTGTTCATACGTAACCTCCGCTAAGGAGCTATTAAAGCTATCAGGAACGTTAACGCAATCGTTAACGTTACGATGTTGGTCGAAGCAACCGCTACACCTTCAACCTCGTAAACTGACCGACAACATTATAATTAGTTTTGGACCTCAGTTATAAGATTAAAAGGTCATATTTCATCTCGAATTGCTTTACCGTGGGGGGAAATCTGAATTTTATTATGACATCATTTTCAAATGAGTTAGTTTTGCGGTACCACTAATAGGACTATTTAAATTACCGGCTTAGTGGATTTCAACGTTTTGTTCAGTTAAACGGTCTTAAAGGTAATGTAAGTTTTAATTTTAAAAAAGTAATTGGGTAGTAACTTATTTACATTTGAACAATTATAACTATTCAGTTTGTATTATTTAAAGGCAAGAAAATTTTTCTTTACCAAGTGACGGATGAGACATGAGGAGCACAGGCTACATTTACTACAAAAAATTTAAAAAGAATATAAGTTACTAATACTAAAATATGCCAGCTATGCAGCTTTCGAAATGGGTGCGATACGTGGAACCGAAAACGTAACAACGCATACCACGTCACTGTATTCTAACTACCACGAAGTACTTGACATCGAATGCACGTTACAACGAATAGCTCGACATATTGTCTGTTCTTGAACTGATATTATTTATTATTAAATATTTTATACGTTAACACACTATAAAGTTGCATTATTCTTTGTCATGATCTCTTGGCATGCCGTGTCGTCAACGCGTTTAGAGTATTAGGTTTTAATATACATCATCGTAGGAAAATAATACATATCAAATCTACCTATGTATACTAAACTTCGTCCGTGGCTCTGCCCACGTAGGAGTCGGTTATCGCAAGTTAATACATACATACACGCCTGTTTCCCGGAGGGGTAGGCAGAGACTACGGAACGCCATTTGCAACGATCCTGACATATCTCTCTTGCTTCATTAACTCCCATCAAATTCCTCATGCATGGTCTTCTGTTTAGGGTAATTCTAACCTTTCCTGTATCGCAGTTAAAAGTAGCCTATACCATTGCTGACTATCACCAATTCACCACATACAAAATCATACCATAACATCGCTCTGTTGTCGCGTGAAAGAAGGACAAAAAATATACTTGCGCATTTATATATAATACTGTTGTTTCGAGTCTGGGTGTTAATTGTGTCCGTTAGTTGTATGTTTGTAAAGTCCCCCGCGACACAGGATTTAGTTCTAATGCGGGAGTTGTCTTTTAAAAAAAAAAACTAGCTGACCCGGCGAACTTCGTACCGCATTCTATTTCTCTAGATTTTTTTATTTTTTGGACTAAATTGTGAATCTTAACCATTCTCAAGTCCCCTTGAACACACACAAAAAAATTCATAAAAATCGGTCCAGTGGTTTAGGAGGAGTTCAGTGACATACACACGCACACAAGAAATATATATAAAGATTAGTTAATTTAAATTTATAAGGTTATTCGCCTGGCTGGATTTTCTTATTGTACTGATGTATTAGAAACCTACATGTACTACATTTGCTTTATTTATCTTTCGACAATTTGTCCGCCAATTCATAAGCATACAGACAGTCAATGAACCTATTTAATATGTACGAAAATTATTCCTAATAAGTCTGCAATGCAAATCGTGGGCCTTAATACTTTAATTATAATTTGCAGCGTGTGGCAATGTCAGCTTATTTTGTACCGACTGAGAATGTTTATGCTTAATCATATAAGTTCGTTGTTTCTAGTAGTCTTTGTTCGCAAGAATTGACTGCGGCTGCTAATGGGATTTAAACCTGCGCTAGACTAATTACTTTAAAATAATTTTTACTAATTATTAGACACTCCAAATGTTCTGCAACAGCGGGGAAAAGAAGAAAATAAGTGTGTTCTTCTGTACGTATTTACAGATACTCTATTAGACTACAATAACATGGTCCATTGCAGCTCATTTGTAGATATACATTATATTTTTATCCTAGCATAAAATATTAACCGTTACTATACCTACTAGTACATAAAGCTTTTCATGCGAAGTTTGTAATATACTAATTACGTAGTTAATACCTATCTGTACTTTCAGAATTAATCGCCGTACCCGCTTAGTGCCTACCTAAGAAGATCTCATGAACCTCATAAGATTTTATAGTAAGTACTTGCGATCACAATAAACAAGGCTCATCACATTGACATAACATAAAATATTATTATTTATCCAAACTTTCAAATGTATTATTCTCGAAACTTGGGAGATTCAAACAAATATACTTCGAACATTGAACATTGTGTTTACTGAGAGCAATGTTGGTACGTACTCCGTTATTTGCTGGGATATTTTGAAAATAAACATTTAGATAACCTCACATAACGTTTCAGAATATAAATACGGGTTTTGTGAACCGTTTGGTTAACACTAGACAATGGTGTAGGTAGGGAATGGATTTTCACATAAATAAGGCGATTCCGTTGTGTTGAGGATGAGTTATAAACGAAAAATAAAAATTACTACCAAGTCATACCCTATAGTCAGTATTACTCTACCCTAGTACTACTCTCACAAAGCTAGAAAATTCTATTTCACATAAAATATCTAAGGCGCCATAGATTATACAGATATACTAGTATAAGGCGCTATAACAATAACAGTTCCATAGCTATGTTACCCTTAAAAACCGTTTTATTGGCCCTAAACGACGATAACATGTTCATTTCTTCTATATTTTACAACAATGTCCGCAGTTCGTCCGTTAACAAATGACAATTTTTGACGTGGCGACCGCAAAATGTCACCACCTATCACGCTGTGGAACGTTGAAATCCCTTTGACAATTTAATACCCGTATAAAAGTGCTATTTCCATGGGAAAATTACTGCACTAGCAACGATTTTCCTCTGTTGTAGGGTTCAAACAAATTGGTCTTTGTCTGTAATAATATAATTTACCTATGGCTAAATTATCTTGAACTATCCCTCGATATTTATCAGGGCGGTTTGTTTCGTAGTTGTTGTACTATATTTATATCATAACAAAGTTTACGAAACCAAAACGTACCTACCTAGTTGAGAGTGACCGAATAAAGCTACCACACACTGACAGGTAACTAGAAAAAGTCAAGTCAGAGATCTAAATCTATACAGCCTAAGATCTCCTATCCTAAAAACGAGGCAAAGGTCTAAACCTATACAGCCTAAACTCATCCTCAACACAACGGTCTCTAAATAGCAGGTGACTCACCACGTCAATGATTTGCTGCAACGTGAGCCCGAACCTAACTTCTAGCGGCTCACTCTCGTTGGCTACTGGGCGCTCCAGGGTGTTGTACGACGCCAGTAGAGCGTTCAACAGACGCTTCTCGTGAGGACCTTGCTCCGATACTGGAATTAATAGAAAATTATGGTTTAGAATAAAAACTGACTGTGATTCGGAGTAGGACGCATTGAAGGATATTAAAAGTATGTCAATAGTGTAGCTTATTCAATAAATTACATCATGACACAATTTCCAAATTGCTGTGATTAAAAATAAACAACGGTTTTGAAAATAAGTTACTACTTTAGTATTACATATCTACCTACTAGCCATATTCTAATATGTTCGATGCTTAGGCCAGTTACTTCGGAAAACCTTCACAAAAATGCGCAAATAAGGCAGAATAATTTAACTCCGCTTAAAAAACCATCATCAATAAAATCTCAACCATCATCAATAAAGGAAAAATGTTGTCAGCGTATTTCAGAGAGATTAAAAGACATTAAAAATGTCTGAATATCAAACGCTCACATTTAATTTACTGTTTGAAAGGTTTGAGTGACGTTATCATAAGAGGATTTTGGCCTCTGAAATCTTTGACTTGTTTTATTTTGACAGCCAAAAAGGAAAATCATCTGACGATTTGTAAATTTATTTAATCAAGGAACAGTTTTATGTAAGATACGTTCCTACCTTAATACCGTTTTATTCAGTATCAGAACAGAGTCAACTGCTAAAAAGGCAGCTTTAATCTGTGTTTTCTGTGTTTAATCATGGGTTTACTATGAATTTTGTAATCAGTCTCAGTAAATTTTATACGTTCTTAGGAAAGATTTCAAGTAATGAAACATGTTAATCGTTTATTAACATTCTATCTCTTGCTTATTTTAACATAGTAGTAAAACCTTTTATCCATTGAGATCTAAATAATTTGACTACTAATTTTCAATGCGTATTTTGGTGATATTCCTCAGAATTATTTTTAACCCTCTTAAGGACAGTAAACGAGACACATAATATATACAGTATTGACATAGGCTCTGTGTCGTGGATGACTATTGAAATAGACAAAGTATTTCTATTTTAATAGTTTTACATATAAAATGAGAAGCTGAAATAAAATACACGTTTAAAAAGAGCTGAGGTGTCGAGTGTGTGAAAATTACGCAATAACCAACGTTAACCCGATACCGCAAGGTTTACTTTTGATGGTGCTGGAAATCCTAGAATAGTGAGACCCTCGACTGGGTCCCAATAACATAGTAAAATCCAATACAAACATGTATATGGAAATCACTTATCGCAAATATATTGACGATATGTATATGTATAAATATGTATCAGAATATCTTACTACTACAACAGAATCACGATCCGCAAGAACTTGGGCATAGTTCCTCAGACAATAGTTCAATTTGCTCTTTTAGTGTTGTTGTCTACCGAGGAACTGTTCTTGAACAGTCTTCTTCTGTATCACCTAAAGTACAAGAAAAATGTCATCTATATACAATCTGACAATTTATGGTTACAGAAGCATGGTATTATCTGTGAGCAGGCACGATGTTGCCAATCAAATAAATAGAAAGATATTTTCTATACCATACAGTCTTATGATACGTAATATAGTATAGTACATCACAAATACATTTATATAGTTACAAGGCAGGCGTGCGCATTTTAACTGCTGCTGTGGTTTTGTATTATCTTGTACGAAATTAAAATTACAATCCATAATCAGCAGTGACAGCAGTAGTTCCCTGGGTAAGATCAGATTTCTTACACATAATCTATACCAGGCTGAAAATACAACTCCCACAGAATCAAACAGGTACGTTTATTACAAACTAAATCTACTGTAGCTTCTTATGGCTCGTACGATAGACTGATTGATATATGTATACATTTCATATCAAAACATTCTCACTAATCACGGCAATATACATACGAGTATGCCTCGTTATAAATTAAAAATGTAATTAGTCAATATCAAATTAAATTAATCAGCTTTACTACTAAACAATATCTATATATTGCTGTATTTTATATTAACTTACTCTCATTGAGAAAATTAAGGCGTAAATAAAGAACAACATCTTATTAGATACAGAACATCGTTCCCACGTCTAGACATGACATAAACGTTACTGAGTAAATACGAACCAAATCCACAATATAATTTATGAGACGAAAAGAATTAAGAGCAAAACAGACCATACTTTTCCAACCAATTGGACAAATCCCTATAGTTCACCGGCCGGACTGAACTACGTACATCTGCCTCAAGAATAACGACTGGATAAGCCCGTCTACGCACCTGAACTGTTATAGGCCCCAAACCGACCACTCGCCTCTAATTCAATGACATAAAGTCCGTTTTCCCAATACACATAAAATCCACAAGAGTTCGGCTCGAAGGATCAGCAATAAACACTCATTTTAGAAGCTTACAATGCTCTTATTCGTGATGTATGAAGGCTAGAGTGTGACAAGAATAACTCACTTGTACGTCGGGATTAGTATGTTAGAATGAGAAGGATATACGTAGTCCGCTTCGTAAAAATTCAGGTAATTTATTTGCCTTGGCAAATTTAGATCTCAAGAGGCTTTTCGTATGGCCTAATAGTTTTTTGACCTGCGTGAATCTTGTTCGATCGCACATAAATCCGTTTGAAGATTCATTGGTGATTTCAGATTATTGTTTTCCATTTGTTTTCATTAATTTGCACTGTTTTGGAAATACCTCTACAGACTTTTGCAGTCGATTACTGGATGTATGCCTCTACTAATTCGCTTACTAGTAGCATAGTGAGTCAATTGGAAAATTTGGCCTAATATACTACGGTGGCTTAAGATTGGTACAAAGTATTCTATCAAGTATCCGTCTCATTACAAAAATACTATTTGCTTTGTGTATTTTTCTTAGTGCCACGTTGGTCTCGCTGCACAAATGTGCGCGTGGGATTGGGAGGTCTCAGGTTCGATTCTCGGGTCGGGCAAAAGTGTTACTAGGTTTTTACGAATACTCAATAGCAGCCTGGAGTCTGGTGATGTGCCCGGTAACGGCAATAGGCTCGCCCCCTATTACGTGGGACCTAAAAATTCATGGCACAATGTGGGTGCAATATTTACACCTCTGCCTACCCCTTCGGGGATACAGGCGTGAGACAATAAATAAATATTTCTTAGTCCCCTCTTTAGCTCTATCTACTCACACCATGAACCAGAATTGCAATAAATAATTTGCATTAATTGCCTAATTCGCCACCGCACGAACAGTACGGAAAATTATTGAAATAACTTTTGAATATTCAACATTAGTACATATCCGAATTATAATCAAGAAAAATAAACTACGTTACCACAAAAAGCCGACGACGGCGCCGCAGTGGTCAAAATTCAGCCATTTATTTTGTTTACCCGACGCCATAATGGATATGGCAAAGTTTTAACTGGCTGGCTGTTTACGTGTTTTGTTTTTATGATTTTTCTCATAGTTAGGAGAAAATAATTTCAACTTTAAGGATGTATGACTTCAACGTGTTTCGAAGTTTGTGTACGCTTCGTTTGTTTCTTATTGAATATGAAGCTAATTTAGATTTTTGTATAATCTTTGAGGATTCTTAAGCCTGCACTGAGGACCTCAAAGATTACGCAGATACACCGTATTCTCATCCGCTACGTGTTAAAGATAAATAGTTATAATCAAATCTGTGCCGTTGATTTGGTGGTTTAATTTCTGCCAATATATTGAAAAAAACAATAAAGTATTAGATTGCTAAGCAACTCAATTGCAGCGATACCGAGAAGGGGCATATTTTTCTGGTAAAAATGCACGTTTTATGTCGATATGCCATATCCCGTGTTACGCGTGCCAAAGGTAAATATTGTTAAAAACTCATTACATACCATTGAGCATATGCTTAATAACAAATAATTTTTTGAATAGACAAAAACATCACTGAAATGGATCACATTTAAATATTTTAAAGGTTTTAAAATGGTGTAGAAAACATAGAAAGGGTCATTATCCAGAGAGGCGCTTTTAATATACAAATAAAAATATATCAGCTGCTCAATCAGAGAAGTTAATATTTTATATTGATATTATACGACTCCATTTGTATCTTTTAACATTTTACGAAATCTCTATTTGAAATTACTTCAAGTATACGTTAAAATTGTTTTATACAAAGCCTTTTTTAACATCGTTATCATGATAACATCAAAAACGTGAGTGCTTATCACACATTATCGTTTCAATGTTATCGTGATAACGAGGATCGAGCAATTTTCGGGGCTCTTGTTAAAAATATCTTTTAATGACTTGTTTACCGCTGAAAAATGATTTAATTTTAGATAAAATTACTAAATACCAATTTCGATTTAAGTATTATTTAATGAGCTATTCGCTGCTTTTGCGTATAGATTTTATAAATAAATAGACAAAAAACTTAAAGATAAATAACACAAAAATACTGTGAAATAAAAATCTCTAAAAATACAAATACTTTATACGAATAAAAATACTAGAACTTAGTAAAGGATTTTAAAATAGATATGATGCGATAGTCTTCGTACAGAAATAATTATCATTAGTGTATGTAGTTAATAGGTTCAAAGCTCAGAATGTATGTAGTACATAATTATATCATCAATGGTTTGTAAACTGTAAACTTGTTACACTAATAAGCGTATCTTATGCTCTGATTATTACTAAGTTAATTATGTTTTACGTATAATCTGGGCAGCTTAGCCGTATTTTGAAGTGCCGGGTTAGTTTCGTATGAGGATGTCAAAACTCTTCTGTTAGTTTTCGATGTCGAAGAAAATATACCTAGTTTAAAAGAGTGCAGACTATCTGACCGGCTAAAACCGATAGCAAACAGTCGAAATGTCTTTGAAAACGACGTGTATTTATATCTTAACCTGTTAACGACTGATGGGACAAATGCGTCTTGGGCCAATAAATCTTATACTAATATATAAAGCTGAGGAGTTTGTTTGTTTGTTTGTTTGGTTGAACGCGCTAATCTCAGGAACTACTGGACCGATTTAAAAAAATCTTTCAGTGTTAGATAGCCCATTTATCGAGGAAGGTTATAGGCTATATAACATCACAAGGAGCGGGAGCGAAGCAGTAGCCTTAAATAACGCGGGTGTAACAGCGGGCATCCTCTAGTAGAAAATAAAATTATTTATATCTTAGCGGATGCGGTCAGAGACCCGTGAAATAAGTTTATATGATCTATGTTCTTCCTGGAGTCTGATACATGACACTCAAGAAACAGACATAAGTCCACCTACCTATAATATGACACCTAAACATGACCAATGAAATATGAGACTACTTGTTACTCAAGTGATTTACCGTTATTAGGGGTTCAGCCGCCCAACGATGCACGAAATTGTACGAGAGATAGTTTCAGTTATATGAACTTCAATGGTGAAGGTAAACATCGTGAGGAAAACTATATGTCTAAGAGTTCTCCATAATGTTCTAGAAAGATATGTAAAGGTTGCCAACCGTCATATGACCAGCATGTGTAGCCTAGTGGAGTATAGCCTTCTCACAGTAAGAAGTCGCCTGTGCCTAGCAGCGGGACAGTTTATAAAAATTGGGCAAGTGCAAGTCGGACTCGCGCACGAAGGGTTCCATACCATCATCTATAAAAGAAAATCACGTTCGTTGTATGTATACTTAAATACTTTATAAGTTTCTACCTGTTTATTAAGATCGAGTAACAAATTGCTTAAAAATTACGTTTGTTGTATGGGAGCCCCCCTTTATTATTAACTTTTATTAAATTTAATTATTTATTTTGAAAGGTAATATACAACTACATATTCTGTGAAAATTTAAAGTGTCTACCTGTTACAGTTAGTAATTTTGAGCAAAAATACGAAAAAAAACAGGTTTTTTGTATGGGACCCCCCCTTAATATTTTCATTTTTTTTATTTTTAGTATTTGTTGTTATAGCGGCAACCGAAATACATAATTTGTGAAAATTTCAGCTTTCTAGCTATCATGGTTTATGAGATACAGCCTGGTGACAGACAGACAGACAGACAGACAGACAGACAGACAGACGGCGGAGGCTTAGTAATAGGGTTCCGTTTTTTACCTTTTAGGTACGGAACCCTAAAAAGGGCTGGTGAGGACATCAACTTACAAAAAATCATGCTTATGAATTGGGAATAAAAATTAACATCGTTTGTATTGACAACACAATAGTAGGATATTTTTCTTTGGTGGAAAGCTCTAAAGTTACTTCAAATAGTTTTCAAGCACCCAGGACAACTAGCATTTAATTTTCCTTTCAGGAAAATTCAGTAGCGGCTCGTGCCTAGCGTGAAGCTAAAACACATGAAACACGTGAAAGTTTGTAAAAGTCTCACCTACTTTTACGTAATATCTAAACTAGATAGTAAAAAAGTTAAGATTTAGTGTTCTATTTCCCAAGTACCTTTAGCTCTCGTCTCCGCCCATACATGGAAACTGTCAGTGATTTTATGTCGAACAACCAGATATAAGGAAGCGCTTGGATGCGGGCGGCTCAAAATCGGCATGTGTGGAGAACTTTGGGGGAGGCCTATGTCCAGCAGCGGACGTCTCTAGGCTAACATGATGATGAACCAAATATAAAATAAAATGTAATATATTGCACCGTGGTAAATTCACATCTGTTGAAAATTTATCAACCTTTAAATGTATAATATTAGTTATTAATTACAGTGTATCTTTCTTACCCACTCTTAGTATCTTTCTTACTCCATAAATTATTAAAGTACCCACAGATCTGATCCTCAACTCAGATGATTATACATATTTTAAGTATTGTCAACTATGTGTGGGCGTACATACGATGATAATTATGGAAATTACCGACAACCTCTCGATATATCAGTAGGCAACGATCGGTATTGCGATTACATAATTACACCGAATATCGTATTAACTGAAATCTGATTAGCCCATTAACACATGGCTAATTAGGTTCTATATAACGCAAACATCGCCCGCTAACATCTCATGTCATCGAAAAATATGTTGACAGAAAACATCGTAATACAGAACTCCGATATTAGGTTTCTGGATTATGCTTCTGGCTGGAATAAGGAGAAAATTCCAATTTCTTACATCTTATTGGATTCATATCTTTTTAAATTACAAATAAAGCGGATGTCGCAAACTTTTGAGCGATTTAGGTTTTTATATGAGCATTTCAAATTATCTCTATAACCCGAAAAATATGTCTTTGTCAACTGGATATGTTATTTGAAATTAAATATTTATATTAATGTAAAGTTAACATTTTTTTTCCTTTCTTGTTGTAATTCTCGTTCAGCTCGTAAATTACTATCTTTAAAAAGTAAAATATCGATTTAACAAAAAAGTGCAAAACTAACAACAAACAAATCACAAGAAACAATAAAAAATAAGTAATTAACAGTTGGTAACAAAAGCAGTAATACTGCCTTAAAACTATGTGGTAGGCAGCTAAAGTAAAATAAAGTAAAACCTCTATCTGCGTGCCACGGCGTGCGGTCGACTCCTACGTAATCCATTCTGGGATTAACGCTTCTACCCAACTTAGGGCTGTCTGGCGAACATTTATGGTAGACGACAGAAACTTAAAGACTATGCACTGCAGAGGAGCAGTCGGTTTTTTATTAAAGCTCAACTCTTTTTATGGCGGTAGCACATCTTTGCTGCGAACTGTTGGAGTGGCTCTGCATGTACTACTGATTGACCCGATTGTAATATGACTAGCAAAATAGGACTAGCGGAACTGCCTATTCTAACACACTGATTTGACTACAATTCTTTCTCTTTCTCATGTAGCGTTTTCGTATAAGTGGAGATGTGCTAAGGCCGTTAGCGGTACTCAAGCTTAAGCTTGCAATACTGAGCTTAATATCGCAATCTTTTTCGTGCTCAAAGTAAAAGAAAATATTTCGAGGAAGCAATTAAATACTTACTGTATTCTCACACGCAATGAGGAAAAATATATTTCTTCTTATTAATTTCTGATTATTATCACACTCAAGAATATTCATCTTTTATTGTTCTGACGTTATGCGAGGTGACGTGTGAATTTTACATTAAATCTTAACAAGACTGTTTACTTATTCCCGCGTTATTACCTTTATAAGAAATTTTAGAAGTAAGTTAAATAGGGGAAATAATAAATACATATATTTTCTATTTGTATATTTTTAGTAAAATGCAACGTATGATATTTATACCTACATATCAGAGC
Source organism: Euclidia mi (assembly GCA_944739405.2). Taxonomy (NCBI): domain Eukaryota; kingdom Metazoa; phylum Arthropoda; class Insecta; order Lepidoptera; family Erebidae; genus Euclidia; species Euclidia mi. The sequence continues at coordinate 25,776,736 of OX123189.2, read as the reverse complement.
AATATACAGAAATATCAAATGGAATTAAGTCTGTTAATAAGAATTGTATAGTCAAGCTGTTTTGCGCTTTAAACGCTTTTCTCCAAAAGACAGCCCTGGCTAAATCCTCGTTAAATCGGAGCGGTGCACCTCAGTTGGTGATACTGAAAGAATTGCTCTGTCAATTACAGACTTACTGACAAGGAATAGAAGGTTTATTTTGAAAATATTTTGATAAGCACTGTAAATTGTAGATATAAGCAACAACAATATTATAGAACTTGACCAGATACACTACACATAAAAGCGTATGCGAATATGAGCAAGAAAGGATGATATAGTTGTTTCAAGTCAGGATGTTCTTTGCGTCCATTGATTTAATATTAGTAAAGTTCCCTGCGACACAGTCCTTGTTTCTTTATCCTTGTACATACATTTACCGATACAGTAAATACCTGGTACATAAGTAATATCAGCAAAAAACTTGCAGAATCTGTAAAGTAAGTAATCCTAGTTTATCTTTCTGCCCAAAGAACCGCTCAATAAAATATTCTTATCTTGATCGAACCTTATATTAAAGTCGAGAAGCACTTCATCCGTTACGACTAATGGAAAACATAAGCCCGCCGGTATATAGTAATCAAAATCATAAACCAATTTAACCGTCATATGAAGTAATAAACATATATTTTATTATGTAATTTCCGACGTGACTGAGGTAAATGACGAAGTGGCGTCAAGTATACTTGTGCCAGTACAAACGCCACGAAACGTAAAAAAAAACGGGAACACGCTCATAAAAATATCACGCATATGAATAATAAATTCCAAACAACCGTATTGGTGCCACTAAACAAATTTCAAACTAACAGAACAATAACTTTTTAATTTATTTTTCTGCATCGTACGAAGCGTAGTGGTTTATGTGCCCCGCCATTAGCAAAGCGGCGACTGTTGCAAAGCGGACACGAGATAAAAAATCCGTAGTGCACAGACAGTTACGACTCTAAGCGCTCTTTGTATCCTGTCTTATTTTTTTTAATGCCCTAGGATACAGATAATAACTTTCTATACCTATGCTTTCTTTAAAAAATATATATATTTTATGAAAATAGAGCCGTTTGTAAGTACGAACAATCTTGATATTTTCTACTAAATCAAAATGGCCGTCTTAGATACAATATTCGTTATTTTCAGAAATTATCGCTTTATTCGTCTAGTTAGCAACAGTCCTCTAAATAGAAACTGAGTTGGCAATCATCGTAATCTAATCCCTCAAGACAGACAAAGGAACGTTGTCTACGCAATTTATTTGCACCCCGACCCTCGTAATTACTGCAAATTTTGTCTAGAGGATAAAGCACACGCTCTATTTTAGCATCGGTGACCAGTAATTTGGCGATGACATCGATAAGTTGCATTTGTGCGTGTACGTCCGATTGCTGTAATCAAAGTCATCTGAATAGTAAAATAGGCTATTTTGTATATGTACATATAAGGCGTTCAGATCGAGCTTTTGAAAGGCGACTCAATAGGCATGATGCTAAGGAGTAGCCTGTGTGCGTCGGCCCCAACATGTATTAAACTTATATAGTAACATTCTTGTAAACAATAAGGCCGGATGTGTTGTGACAAACCCTGATATATGTGATAAAGCTACGGAAGCGAGAAGGTTCGCACACACCAGTGACTTTTAGTCAAACAACAATTATGTCGTGTAATATCGCCTCTAGAACCGTTACATACGCTCGACTTAACTAAACGCTTGAAATTTGATCAAACTATTGAATCGTAAATAGTTTTGAGTATGGATTGGGTCTTTGTGTTCCAAGATGAGACAAAATATCGAAGGACGGAGCATATTCTAATCGGTTGTCTCAATCACTTGCTCCAATGAATTGAACTATTTGATCGTACATTTCAATCTTGTTGTCCTTTTTGGTAACGTACGTCAAATGACAATAAGCCAGAGGAGAACAGGGATACATGATATAATAGACCTACTTACTTTAGTACAACACATAGTAACATTTTAAGATATAATGCTGAGACGAATATACGTAGAGAAATAAAATATCGTGAGTGTCGAGAATATTTGAACAGATTAGACCACATTTTGCATATTAGGTTCTTATAACACTTATATATTATAACATATAGTTGCGATATCTTTTTTCGTTGGACACGGTGGGTTAAAAAATAATATTTTTCACCACTGCAGCTCAAACATGCCACTTTTGCTGCGAGACAACAGTGAACAAAACGCGATTTTGATTCGAGCGTGAGTAAAAGTAGCTATTTAATTTTTCAATCTTCAGTGTCACGAATTGACATTGTTCAGCCATAAATTTGAAACATTCGAATATTACTGTGCTCTGTCTCTTTCACATGCATATAAAAAGTGAGTGAAAAAACAAACCCCTTCGAATTCGAAATTCGATTTTGGAATTCGACCTCAAAGAAAACACCTACGACAACGCAAAAAAAAAGATATTTGTAATAAAGAAATTACTTTTTTTATATGTTATTGTTTACATGTTTAATTTATTATTGGATTTTAATAAAAATAAGTCTAATTAACAGTATAAAATTAGTATTTAACCAATACTTTTTTATTTAGAATTACAACAATGATACATTTGAAAACTAAACATCAGGGACGCGGTATTAAAACGTGATATAAAAAAGTGGCGGGAATAAAAATTTCGCTGATGCTGATACAGTAGGTATAGCGTAACGTGTTAAATTATATTAATATATAAAATAATCTAAAAAGATGAGTGAAACTAGCGATGATGACTGTACTTTAACACCAGAAGAGTTAAATCAACAAGTGATTATGCAGAATTCAATCTATTCCTGTTCATTTCTATGTCTCCTAAGTAATATGTGTTCTCACTGCTGTGGTGAAAAGTTATGTGTGCTACACGAGAGCAAAGTTTTTTGTATCTCGTGCTGTTGAGTCCCTCACCACGCTCAGGATTCTAACTTTGATTCACTCGCTACGCTCGTGAATCAATCATAGAATCCTTCGCTTGCTCGGGACTCAAAATCAGCACTCAAAACAAAAAACAACTTTGCTCTCTTGTTGCACAAATAACTATTTTTTATATATGAAATTTCGGTACTGTTGCAAGTGCGTTGATCACAGATGATATCGGATACTCAAACAAGTAATGCGGAAGTATAAGGTACTCGAAACAAAGATAGGTACGTGGTTCATATCCTAAAAGATAGCTAGCTATATCTATATCCTTAGCATATTATTGTGTAGCAGATAACGATGCTTTTTTTGTACTTGTGTCTGGTTGTGGTAGCAATAAATCATTTTTCATTTCATTACATTTCAAAGATAACAAAAACTAATAGGTAGGTACTTTCTACTATCAAAGCTGTCATAGGTTTACACATTCAACAGAGAAAGTGCTTTAAGTCAATTTCACCAAAAATAATTTAAACCGAATATACCTAGTTAGACAAAAAATATTTATTTCAAATGTTACTTTCTGCAGATGATTATCTCGAATCAAAGTCATATACTTAGCTACGTTTAATCGTACATGAATCGATGAATACATAGGCAGTTAAACATCGATACGACGCCACGATACAGTAAGTAGCCCTCGTGGGAGGACCATCATGTCGCCCATTCCCCTCTCATAATGTCCTCTCGCGAAGTACCCCGCACGAAGTGTGTTGAGCCAAAGAGTCTTGAGAAACGCGCCTATACGTAGGTATGGCGTTCTTTAGAAAATTGCTTCACTAGTTATGCGAGAGATTTAGAACAATACGATTAGAATAATGAGTTGTTCTTTTATGTATAAGGTGCAATTGTGTTTAATGGAATGTAGACACAATCAATGAATTCACAATCGTCACAGAATGGATATCATAATTAAAGTTACGTTTACGTAGTAAGAAGTATTCTCGTAACTTTTGTAAGAAGTTACTAATCACTAGTATATTACATTTACTTGTAAAGTAACTTTTGTATATTGTATATGACCGGTTCCGAGAAAACGATGAAGCAAAACACACCTCCAAACGCTACAAGCTTATTCTGCAGTGCGTTAAGTACTTCAAGATATCAGATTTAGCAACCACTTCAACCCATAATTATAAAACCTTAAAATTGAGGACCTCTTGAAATTTTCTTTATACTGTGTCTACTCTGGAAACTTGATGAAATAATGATGTTATGTTTTTAACTTAATAATATAAAAACCACAAGAAGTAGCATAATTTCAACGTATTTTACGACTCAGTAGTCTAAAGTACTAACACCGAAAATCTCATATCCTGTGAGAAGCTTAGAACATTTTTATCCATCGCTTAAGCGAGCATCTTGTACGGACAATAACTTGCCGCTTACCCGCTATTGCTTACATTAGGATGGCAATAAAGCGGCATCAGGCTGCTAATCTGACGCTGCAGCGCTTCACAGCGGTGATATTAACGCCGCGAGCTGCACTGTGGATTATTTAAGCGCTATTTTCGCTTTATCGACATTGTGTTGGCGAAATTTTACAGGATTTTGATTTACGGTTATTGCATTTAGCGGTATTATATTTTTTCAGCAACGTTTTTTAATTTTACCGTCTGATACAATCAGAAAATGAATTTTAACTTAATCCTGCCTAGTTGACGGGCATTATATTAGGGGTTAAAGTATGAAATTGCCGATTTGTACTGAAAATCAAAATTGTTTATTTTATAATTTTTAACATATTTATTTAATCAAAATAGTTAACTAACTTACTTTAAACGTTACCATTATTATCTATACATTGCTGCCATCTAATGGTTAGGTCATTTATGCCTTTGCGATAGAACTCTGAGGATCTAGACTGCACAAACTGTGTGAAAGCATTTTGTACTGCCTCTTGGGAAGAAAACTTCTTGTCACGTAGATAATTGTCCAAATCACGAAAAAAATGGTAGTCCCTTGGAGCAAGGCCTGGCGAATACGGAGGATGACGAAAGGTTTCTAACTGCAGTTCCTGAAGGGTCAAAACGGTTTCTCGTACTGTATGAGGTCTTGCGTTGTCATGGAGCAATAATGGTGAAGATCGATTCATGAGTCGGGGCGGTTATACTGCTAGTTTTGCCCATGTTGTTCGGCGTTCGGTATAATAGACATCTGCCGTTATTGCTTGACCAGATCGGAGATAACTATAGTGAATAACACCATGATGAGACCACCAAACAGTTACCATTACCTTTTTATTGGTAAGCTTTGCTTCAGGACACTGTTGTGGCGTTTGACCTGGGGTCAGCAATTGCATTTTTCTTTTACGGTTATCATAAAGAATCCACTTTTCATCACATGTCACAATTCGATCCAATATTCCTTCGTTTCTGTACCGATTCAACAAGGCAACACAAGCTTTAACACGTGTTTCTTTCTGCAGACCAGTCAAATCATGAGGCACCCATTTTTCGTATTTTTTTATTTTATTGATTTGACGCAAATGAGTCAATATTTTGGGTAAGGTAACGTTAAACCATGCCGCTAATTCCTGGGTAGTTTGACCAGGATCGGCTTCCACCATCTATCTTAATTCATCGTTATTCACCTGTGTGGGCGGTCCTCCTCCTGGCTCGTTCTTCAAGTCGAAGTTTCCATAAGCGTCATTTTCCTAAAGCGTTTAAACCAAAATCGCACGGTGCGTTTATTAGCAGACCTCTCTCCAAACGCAACATTGATATTGCGGGCTGTTTCTGCCGCGTTACTTCCGTGTCGGAACTCGTATGTATTCAAAAATCACTCCAATTTTCGCAGTATCCATCTTTCTTGTCTAAGTTGGATAACAAAAACAATTGAAAGTCGATATTCAAATGTTCACATTTTTCAAAGAAAAACATCATAGAAACCATGTGAAAAAAGTTTCATTCAAAAACCTCAATTCATGAAGATTCTATGTCAATTGAAAGTACCTATTACAATAAAACGGCAATTTCATACTTTAACCCCTATTATTAAAATAAATATTTTATTAATTGTACCACACATGAATAGAAAAAATTGGCTAATGTAACACAGTTGTTATACTTTAAGCCATTTGTAGATATATTGTATTTTCTGTCAGTTAGAATGAGAGTAACCCACACTGTGTGAATTATCTATATTATATACAGTACTTCTCTCTCTTATATTCAGTCTCATAACAATCACTCAAACTACAAAAATAATCCAATCTTCTATAACTATTTGTTATGACAGATTATAAGTATGTAAGTACATAACGCCCTTAGATAAATTATCGCTTCCCTCGATACCAATTTTTTATCTAAGGTAACGCCTAAGCTACCATTCCATAATTCATGCAGTCGCCTAAATATTTATTATCTGTTTATACGAACGTGCCACCATGCACATAAAAACTGTCTGTAAAACTTCACAGGGTTTGGCAACTATACCACGGAATATACAAATTCGTAGCACAAATTGAATCTTTGAACCCGAAAGCACGTTATTTCTTTAACGACCCCGATACACATAAACGCACAGCAGCGGCGAAAAACACGTAAAGAATAGGATTTATGGATGTGTTTACACCACTAGTTCAGCGTATCGTGGCGATGGAAGTCAAATAAATAACACGTTGCATGGCACAATTCTAAAGCCCTTTAATAATTGAAATATTGGTGTTTTTCGTACAATTTTTTTTGTATGTAAGCATTCCTTCATCGGTTGGATACTATAGACCTTTAACCGTGTAAGAAGAAATATACAAGGTGTCACAAGACCCATCACCAAGCTGAAGTCTACTCCTTGTGGACATCAGGCTAAGTCATACTAACCAAAAATAATACCTGGGAAACGATGTTTTTTTAGTTTTCACATTTCTTAAACCGCAATTAAAAGCGCGCGCGTGCAATATAGGGATTTATAGAACATATTGGTGGGGTAAATGCATAAATTTTTTACCTCATAAGAAAAATTCTATACTAACTTTAAGCCTCAATATCTCCTGAACCAGTAATTTTACAGGTATGGTGCCGAAGTAAAAAATGTTCGTAGTGGTTGGTACAACATGGGATTTTCAACAGTTTTCGTTAAGGGTCTTTTTACATGTATCTTACGCACACATTTCGTCAGCTTATCTTTCTTAACCCTTCCAAGTAGGCGATCAGCCTATTTGTGTAATAAAATATGTTTATAACACAAAAACTACTGAACCTATATTTTGATACGATTTTTTGACTTCTGAGTAAGTTCAGACTGCGCAGGGTTCAATTGCGCCGGAACAGTATTCGACAAAAATAATATTTGATACATTATTGCAGCCAGCTACGTGTTTCTTGAAGCTATAGCTACAATAAGTAGCAATAAGACTACTCTTCATTCCATCCCAAGACAGAAAAACTAAAACAGAATAAGCGATTTAGATATTACGATATATTCGACGACACTAGTTGCTGAATTAATAAAGTAATAGGGCGTTTTCATCGGATTAATCTCGCACTAATCCGTGATCCTCGGACTGATCCGATAATTACCTAATTGCTTGATACCGAAAATCACATGGCTTTATTTTGCTTCTATAGTAGTTATGCATTGTGAGCATTCTTTGTACGCCTAAGTTATCATTAGTAAATTGATTTGGTTTCAATTCATAGTATGGATAATGGTAAATCATTTGCTAAAATGTTAGTTACTTTATTGGCAGATTACACATACCCCAACCCACCCAACCTAGCTATTTGACAGCTAATAGGAAGCAGAGTGAGAGATGGATTGTGCAGATGATCTATGAGAGCGCTGAAATAATCTTATGTTCTCTCATTCAAAGAAATAAACGCAAGGTTCTGTGATCGATACAATTTGCACTGCCTAAGTAATAGATTCAAATAAGTATAATTTTTACTTCTTATAGTATATATTCTCTCTGGGCTTTAAATATTTATAACAATATTTAAATCCAGAGAGAATATTAATATTGGATCTCACCACTATCTTACTATAACTTCAATACCGAAGTGACAGCGACAGTGTTAAATTGGGCATGAAGCAAAAAGTAATAGGTGATACATATACATTAAGTTTTATTTCTGTTGGTTTTCATAAATATTTTTATAACTTTTCCGTTTTAATTGTATGTAATGTAAGGGGATTTAGACCTTAACTATGACACACGTCGATACCGTACAGAAAATTAAAGGAGACCTAATAGATTAAATTGCACCGTAATCCGTGCTGAACTATGTATATTGGTAGACTATCCGTAGTCCGTGCTCAATATTTAGTAACAAACTTTTAGTAATCAATTATCTGGCTATAATAATCAGACAACCCTCTTCATCATACCGAAATATTTCAAATAAATTACAACCAAAATAAATCACACAAAAAAATTGAAACTATTTTGCAGTTAGGGTCACTTCGCACCAGGCTAACGTCCCATCATAATAAGTACTAAGCTTACTTACTTACTTTATTAGCACTTATTGCTGTGAATAAATATCAATTCACAAGCTATAAGTGGTGATGGAGACACGACAGAACTAAAATGTGACGTAGCACACATCCGTCAGAGTAATCCCACCGCATTTGATTGATGGCGCCGTCGGATGCCGGTCTTAAATTCCACACGGAATAAACGTCACCACGGTGTTATTTATATACCATCATGTGGAGGATCATTTAACATTGAAATGTGTTGCCAGGTACACTAACATCTTTCATTTAACGCAAAGTATATACTTACTACCAGCAAAAAATTTCGGACATACCTACATACAAATTTTAATTATTCAGGGGTCGCGATAAAGGTTAAAGTTTAGAAACGTGCTGCCTCGATGGACGAAAAGTGAGGATATTAGAGGATTCTAGGGGGTCTTCTCATACCTATGCAACACGATTTTCTTGCCGGAAACGCCGTTTTATAAAAAAAAACTACGACAAAATTCTTAATTTTTAGGTTAGGTTAGTGTAGTAGGCACTTTTTTTTTAGGTACTGTGTGTGTTTTGTACTGTGAACTGAGTCTGACTCCGGGTGTGCTCCCGCCAAAAGCTCTCGGTCACCCCTGCGAGCTCCCTCAAGCTTCTGGCTCCCGCATTTATAAAAAACACTCTAGGGGTAGGGACCACAACACTATGTGGGGTCGGGGTGCCCCGTGTCGGTTCTGAGACAAGTCCTGTCTGCATAATAAGTCAAATTATAAATAATAAGGGTATATTTACCTTTGTTATATTTCCTTTTTCCAAATTTGCGTAAAAAAAATGTCTTACTACAATAACCTAACCTAAAAATTAAGAACTTTGTCGTATTTTTTTTTATAAAACGGCGTTTCCGGCAAGAAATTTGCAATTTGCCGTCGTGTTGCATAGGTATGAGAAGACCCCCCCGAACCCCCTAATATCCTCACTTTGCGTCTATCGAGGCAGCACGTTTCTAAACCCTACCCGCGATAAATCTGCTATGTATATGACACTGATATGTCCAACCGAGTAAAGAGGAAGGAGAAGATTAGGATAGCAGACCTCACTATCAGATAGGAATAATAATGCTGAAGAGAGAGAGAGAGACACAACTCGTTAGGTCACACTATACGCTTGAGTACCGGAGTCGAAACGGCTCGAAAAGAGCATAAGGGGGACTTCGTCGTGAGGTGAGTTAGGGTGACCAGCATTTGCCCCCTATGATTTCGGCACCCCACGCCATAGGATCCGATTCTCGTTTCGCCGCGTTATTGTACTACCACTTTGGCATTAAAATCCCCCATAACAACGCTGTAGTGTATCTTGGTGGTATGATGTAGAGCCTTAGTAATGTCCTCATACATGGCTTCGACTATGTCATCGCAGTATGTCGAGGTCGGCGCATATACCTGTATCACCTTCAGGGAGTACCTGTCAGTGATCCTTAATATCAGGTACGCTACCTGTGTCGACACACTGCTGATTTCTACAACGTTGTTAGCGAGAGATTTGTTAACGAGGAAACCGACACCGCCCTGAGAGGGCTGATCGCCTTCTCGAAAGTAGAACAGGTTTCCTGACTCAAGGGTTATCGTGTCCTCCCCCTGTCTTCGGAATGACTATGAAATAACTTCTACCGATATATTATTATCTGAAAAATATGTCTTGATACATAACCAACCAAGCCCTTATAAATGCATTCGATGTAAATATCTTATGGCGGTTGATGTTAAATCGAAAATTCAAAACGTGCAATATGCATGTATTCAAATGCGCCAACATGTGACTTAGCCTGAGTATTCGTTGTATTGAATGTTTAGTATTCAGCCGCGCGTGTGCGGTGCAATATCTGAACGCAATCCGAGCGCTCATATGCAATTGGCTCAAGGATTTCTATCAGCGGTTGATCTGACGACAAATGCAATTGGATGCTCGGGACGTTCACGAGTTGCACTATCGTTCTTTTATATTTTTAACAATACTGTCTTAGTTTACTTTTCTGGATGAAATGCAAAATGTTTTCGTCACGAAAACTTCGTTTTGATTTTTTGATCATTCGTGATGTGCGGAATCGAGTGACGTGGAAAATCTTTTTGCGAGTGTAAATCACAAAATATTCGCTAAGCTAATTTTTATTCATCATTTCCCTAGCGTTATCCCGGTGGCATCCAAGACTTACGCACCTTGGAGCCTGAGGTCCGCTTACTGGTCTAACCAGGTATAACAGAATATCAACTTTTCCACAGAGCGACTGCCGTCTGACCTCCGCAACCCAAAAGGATAGCGATATGCCATGGTTTAGACCAGTATCAGTTTAATTGAGGGTACTGACTCCCCGTAACGACTGTCAAAGGTCTTCATGACAGCCGGGCCCGACGGTTTAACGTACTCTCCGAGGCATGGGGCAAGCGATAATTAACAATTGAATGCACTTAACTTCGAAAAGTCATTGGTGCGCGCCGTGGATTTGAACCCGATACTCTCTGCATGGCAGTCAGTTGGTATCTCTAAGCTAAATTTTATTACACATATTTAATTGAAATACGGTAGTATAGATTTTACAGCATCGCGAAATAAGTGACATTGATATTGCAATGCGATGATTACTAGCACCATGACATGACATTATTAGCACCATGTGGCACCAAAGCCTGCTGGTATAAACCAAGGAAATGTTTCGTGGATCTAATATCGTAATAATCCTAAAAATGCATCGTGAGGGAGAAGACATCATTTATCCTATGAATTTGCTTTGCATATTCAATCGCAGTTGACTTTTGGTATTGAGTTTAATGCCGTTTGTGTGTGGCAAGTCATGAAGGATTTAGTTTAAAGGATTCTTGAAAATATACTATCCCATAAAAACAATACTTGTCAAAAATACCAAGTCTCGCGACCGTAAAAAGTTGTGTGATCCATGTAATACCAAGTCGGTTAATTGAAAATCTTTAATGTTTTAAATAAATAGATTGACTCAGCCATCGCATGGAAACACAATATATCACATATATAAATTAGATTGTTTAATGCGATTGCCAAGTCAATATATTTATTTAAAACATTAAAGATTTTCTATTAACCGACTTGGTATTACATGGATCACACAACTTTTTATGGTCGCGAGACTTGGTATTTTTGACAAGTATTGTTTTTATGGGATCTCATTTGTTTTTGTAGATAGTCTTACTTTTGTCCTTTCCGGTAACTTCTACTTCTTGTACACCAACAACGAATTTTCTTAATTAAAGCTCTAACTGCAAATGTAATTTTGTAATCCTTTATATTTATATGGGATTACAAAGTTATTTATGCAGTTGATGTATCTCGAAAACTGGACCGAAATTGAAATGTGTTTTAGTTTTTCCTTGGTTCATACACTAAACACTAATTCTTTCCTAAATTTGAAGCTTCTATGTTTGCTAGAAGTGCCTTAGACTTTTGATGATTGGTCAGTGAGTGACAAAATTAAGAATTTTGACTCGTTATAATTCTTAAACTACTGGTTTAAATTGAATGAAATTTGAAATACACCATCTTTATACAATGCCTGCATGGTTACTAAACAATCAGGCTTCTAGTTTTATCCACAACGCAGTTATAGGGGGTCGAAAATGGCCTGAATTGCTTCGAGAAAAGGATGGTACGGCCGTGCAGTTTTTTTGCTCGACTTGGTGGGGGCACTGCCGTGCCCCCAGAAAAGTAGGTATATTGAAATTGTCAGCAATAATCGATTTTAAACTTTCGCGATTTGTATACATCATACAAAATACAAATAGGTATTTATACCTCAAATAAGTTAATTGTTCGTGATTAAGAACCGCTAATTTATTTTGTCAGCAATAGTAGCTAGCTACCAAATTTACTACATTATCATGCATATTAAACAGTATAATTTAAACACCCTTATATTAGATGGGGCGTATCCATAAGTGCACAATTGAATCCTAGATAAATTTAAACAAAAGGTTTACAAAACCTTGCCAACGCATGCCTTTTACACTTACCCTTACGGTCCCTTGGGCCCTTGAAACCTTAAAATAAGCTTAATTATTGACACACCTCAAATACAGGGAAAATTCTCAACACGTCGGCGCTCGCAATATTCAAACCAAACAAATGAACACACAATAATGGTTGAACAAGGGTACATTCGATCCCGGTCTAACTCGGCTAGAAAGGGTTAATTAAAACGTCCGCCACCGGTTTCTAAACTGTTAACAGTGTTAACCGACGCAAGGACTAGTCGCAGAGATGGATTGGGTGGCGTTACGGGTGCTTTGTGGGTTACGTAAATGGAAAATGTGCGTTATGCCATTGTTGTGACACCACAGGCGGTGAAGATACCACAGAGTGTGGAACATGTTAAGCGATAATTGAACTAAGAAGGGTGTTTATCTACAAGTATAAGTCTACTAGGTACATAGTATTACAATATTTTTCGATCGATACGCCATAAAGTATCCACATAGCATTAGGCCAGAGCTTCCTAATGCTAAATGCTTACCTATGGTCATGCCAGCAATACCAATGCTTACAGTAGAATGATTAAGAATTTTACTCCTTATATTTTCACAGCGGTTAAGTTATGCACTCATGTTCTGATCTAACAGTTAACTACCTCGACACACTATAGTACCACTATCATTAGACAAAGAATAAATTGCCTGATTTACTACCTTATACCCCAATCATATGCATTCATTTACAACGACTGTAGTAACAATACGCATTGTTTGACTTTATATTATAAAATAAATTATACAAGATGTGTATATCCCAACGAAAACCCAGCCTGCTAGACACCTAATGTTTTCATTTCTACAAACAAACAATTCTGTCAAAGCGGTGAGGTATGCGGGGCGAAGGGGGCTACAAAAATGCATTCTAATTGGCTGGTTCAAATTTGCGGTACGTCATACTTCATCATTAGTGTTGGGATTGGTCTTATGTAAGACGTATAAGTCTAACGTGTTGTCAGAAAGTGTTCGCCTTACGTCTGCCGTCTAGTAGGCTGGGTTGTCGTTGGTATATCCCTATTATGATAGATACGTTCGTGTGATGAGGGTTTAAGAATACAAAATGTGTCTAACCTTTTTCTTTCCGTGGTTGTCGTTAGAGACGACTATGGAAAATATACGGAGTAAATCACTACATAGTATAAAACAAAGTCTGTCTTCTGTCTGTCTGTCCCTATGTATGCTTAAATCTTAAAAACTACGCAACGGATTTCAATGCGTTTTTTTATAGATAGAATTATTCAAGAGAAGGTTTATATGTATAATTGACGCGGGCGAAGCCGCTGGCAACGTCTAGTAGTATATGTGCGAAGACACGGCAAGCTCAACATCAAACCAACCCGTCTGGCCAGCGTAATTATCCTATTGACTCATAGGACTACAGTGAAGCCAGTTAGAAGTAGTTTAAGTTCAACATTATTTTCTGAAATCAAACATATTTTTCGCTATCATTGTTTCTTCGCTACTTTTATTAAACGGTACACACTGCTATGGATCTAACCTGCTATAAAAATGTCGTAAATGTGTAACTGAACCTGTAAAACGTAACTACTTTAAAATCAATTTACCTGTTTGGTTTTATATTTTGACTGCATTACACAACTTCTACATCGCAATAGTTCAAATCTCAACAAGAATGAAGATAAATATCTATAAAATGTAATGCTTTTGCAACAAGTGTGCATAATGCATAAAGAGGCACGTAAACTAATTTTCGAAAATATAATACTAAGAGTTTATGATTACAGGAAAGACTAGCGATAGAAGGTCTCAACGATAAAATATCAGAGTAAAATACACTGTACAAATGTAAAGAAAATCCCAACTAGAAACAAAGGACTTGAAAAGGGAAACAACTGGTATAAATAATGCACCTCTTAGTCCGGCTCTGGGCTCCAGTTGTCAAATAAGTTGGGAACAAGTTAGTTGTAGTAGAGTACACCTGTGCTCGGTCGGTAAACAGTTTTTAGATTAGTTCGTATTGTTCACCTGCAGTTTGTATCGCAGTACTTATTGGATCCGTTATAGATAGGTTCACGGTTGTGTCGTGTACCTTGTTTATTTTGCGGATTGGAACTCAATAAATGTTGTGGACTAGGGGTTCTGTAAATATAATACTGATAAAGGTAAATATACGGATGTTCTTTGTTGTTGAATCTTAAGATCATGGGTTAATTCATTACTACTTTCGAGTGCAGAAAGAACAATAAGTAGGTATGTCTTTGAACTGGAACCTTTCTAAGGCATTGCATTTTAATTAGAGGTGAATTGATCACTAGAATTGAAAAGTATCACAAATGTTGTGATTTAAATTAGTTTCAGATTACGCTTAACGCTCCACTTTATATTATTGCCCATATCGACAAAACGATTAGTTAAATCAATCGCTTCCACAACTAAGGTAGGTAAGTTTAATGACATTATTTTAGACAATTATGCTAGATGATAGTTTATCCCAATTGTCAATAATCGCACGCTCCTACGCTCCCCCTCAATTTGTCTACCACCGAACAAACGAACCATATTTTAAAGTAAAGGCTATAAATTGAAGTAAACATTTTATTGCCGTTACTTTGTACAAACCCTCTTGAACAAGAACATCTCACAATCATTTCTGAGAAACGAAAGCTGCCGTATAAGAATTAATTTACAGAATATATTGCCTTAACCGTGTAGTCTGCGAAGAAGCCATTTTATTACTTCCCGAGGGTACGGTACGTGTATAAATAATGATAGGCTGCCCGCAACTGCTGCGAGATTATTTAGGGCTTTCACAATGTATGAAGTGGCAAGGAGTGACTGACTTTATCACAGTAATATGACTACGTCAGATGTGGGTATCCTATTGGTTGACGGGTTAATCTTGTGGCGGTGGTGCGAACTATTTCACCTCCTTATCTTTACGCTTATGTATGAGGCTATTAAGCTTTTCAGCCGCAAAAATCTCAAAAACTAGCGTCTATATACTAGAGTGGTTTTAGTTTTGTTTCTGTATGTGTGACTAAGGAGAGAATAGATTTTTATCTAGTACAAGTTTGTGAGTAATCACATTCAGTAATTAAATAGTTACACTTGACGGCTCACTCACTCACGCATTGTCTTGTCGTAAAGGTGAAGTTATACTCGCCTTCTTCTACAAAACCCTAGACAAATGATTGGTCTCGCTCTGTAAGGCGATACCAATCATTTGTCTAGGTACAAAACCTTATCCCCTTCTCATTCCTGCATTTTTGACACCTAATACATCACGTGGTAACCATGATTTTTACACTACACATTGCAGAAACGTTTTTTAATTATGGGAGGATATTTTTGTTCACACGGAGTGACAAGGTGAACTCTGGCCACATAATATAGAAATCCAAATCATAAAAAAATATTATTTTCTATGTATGAAAATCAAACCCACGACTTTCGTTTCACTACGGCAAATAATTACTTAAATAATTGCGTTTTTGCACAAGAGGTAGGTATGCTATTCCGATAGAATATGTAGCTACACATCCCGATAGCCTATCGATTGGCAGTCTGCAAAATTCTTGTGTATATCTCTTGCCGTATACATATTCATCGATACTTGTAGTCCAGAGTGAGCGGACTATCTCAATAATTACAACACAGTATTGGAGGCTGTGTGAACGTAGGCGTCGGGCTTGAAACAAGACAGGCGGCGGACGCCGGGAGGGGTGAGAGCACCACGCGTTTGAAGATCGTAGGATACACTTTGATGGACTTTTATTTCTGAATAAATACTAACAGCAACTATTTTTCAAACTCAACAAATAATAATTCTCTATCCATAGGATATATATTTAGATATACCCCTTTTTTATACAGATAATGACAATATATGACAATTTTGATGAGTAGCTAGTTTGTAAAAAGAAAACAGGTATAACTGGTATCAACAGACTATAAAAAAGTCTGTCAAAGGTATACCGATGGGAGCCCTTCATAGCGAAGTACAAGCAAATCTTATCAACCGCAATAAAGTAAAGGCAAAGCCGCCGCTTGTCTTCGAGGTAGAGTTTAGTAGCAGCAGCAGTAGCGCAATGCTTGTTTAATTCCTAACACATGTACACAGTAGATTGAGCAAAAATCCTTTGTACTTCTGACACCCAACAAAATCATTATAACAATCGTAATAGCATATCTATTCCATAACAGCTAACAGGTACAATACAAATTTCTTGCAAATCACATGGTCATATTTTTTTTCGATAAACACCTTACAACAAAATCCATATCCCTATTACCTACTGCTTTGTGGTCATAATAGCGGGCGGCGGGTAGTATGAGGTGCGGGGGGAGGTGGTCGGTACCATGAATGAATACCCGCTACCACGTGCACGTACACGCACCGGTGCGCTGCCCCGCACCATTATATTTTTAATGGACGGCTCTTTAATAACCCCAATATACAATATATATACGCGTATTCATGCCAGGATGAAGTCCTTGAAAATACAGGTAATTGTTCACAGTAATTGTGAGGCTTAGATGCGAGAGTAATTTATTATTTACGAAGGTAGATAGGAGAGTATGTGAAAGGTAAAATTAACCTTATGTATATGAACTAATATGATAATATAAAGTGTATCTTATGAGCGGAAGGAGATAATAAGAAAACTAATCGCAACTCGATATGGATTTTCCAACTCTCATTACTATTTTCACACTTAAAAAAGCAACTAGCTTTTACCCTATTATTTGTTATGGAAAAAGTATCTTCATCTCTCAACAGATTATTTAATCTTTTTCTGTTATTAGAAAAAAACTACTCCTTTGTGCATTTTACAAATATTTCTGATACGATCTCAGTGCAGTAAACATACCGGCAATATCAAAATTATTTTTAAGCTTAGAACTTCTTTGTTTTGTAATTTTTCAGGAAGGAAAATACATAATAGATGCAATTTATGTTCATATTTATAAAAAAACATATAACGATGAAATTCTGCAGTATATCCCCTAATTTACACCTTCATTTCAAAGCTTCTTCTTTCAATAAAACAAGATTTGCATCGATCACAAACACATTTCAATGGCAAGCCTCAGCACAGAAAAAAAATGATCGACAATAAGATTTAGCAGAATTTTGATCCGTGAATATACTGTTACCCGATAATCGGATGATCCTTTTTGTAGAGATCCCTGACGGACAAAAACAACCTTTCTTTTATTATAACAACTAGAGCCTTCTTTTATTCATTTTTTTCTTGTTAGAACATTTTGCTTCTAGAGGTGGGCAAGATGAGGATGGATTGACAGTGAAACTGTATCCAGAAATGCACAGAAAGATAAAACTCATCGACTTATAAATTTCAGACGTAGTTTTTTTATGCTCAAGTTGAGTTTTGTACCTTTAAAAGTGATTTAATTCGATTTTGAGTACCCCAAATTATATTTGAATATTATTAAATTACAACAAACTGATTCATTTTAATACAACTCCTTAAAACCCAGGCAAAAGTTTGAATACAAAATGATCTCCTATGTCTTTATCCACTTTAATCTTCACCATATTTTACTTCCATTATTATTAATTTCCATGCATTCGAAATTTGATAACCTGGTGTATATCTTGGGGTAACTTGTTAGTTTAGGACACTCGGATCAATAATCGACATAATTAAGCAGTAAGTTTGCGGGCACTCAACAAATATTGATTTTTGGCTCATAAATATACGTTATCTATGGATGCTGCATATGGGCTCGTAAGCCAACATAGATAATAGGTTCTATATAATGTGTGTATATTAAAGGATGAAAGGGCACAGATGAATCACATGTTCGGAAGGAACCCTGCGTCTGGTGTAGGCGGCTAAGAACAGCTGGAACTTATTTTATGAATAATGATATAACAAAGGGCGATATCTCATTGGGAAACGAAATAAAGATACTTGAAAAGAATTATATCTCCAAGATATTCTTAGGCTATTTGACTATATTTTAATAATCTTACTGCCAAAAACAGAGTATAAAATGCGAAATCTTGTGAATGCTTAAAAAAGCCATTATAATTGTGTGGAAATTTGATTTTGGCAAAATGAAATGTTTTCATCCCAAACATTGTTTAAGCGGGGGTTATGGCCGTTATAAATTATATGTGCTTGGAATAACAACAACTCAAACTCTCTCCATGTGTCGTTTGTTTGGCGAGTTAAATTTTCCATCAGAGCACACCATACATAAATCATGACAGTCCACCATTACCAAAACCCGTGACAATTGTGACGTTACGAGTCTCATACACTAACACATACAGCTGTGCCCAACGACTCGCATAAAGTCGAGGCTACAAAGCGAAACGTAAACGAATACACAAAACGCTGTTTAAATTAAACCACTTCCATGAAAGAGTGCAGTTAAATATAGTTGGGAAAACTAGATGACAAAGACTTTGCTATGCTTATTTCACACCTGTTTGACCCAATTTTGCCAATGACTTTTCCAACGATGCGTGCAAATAAGTTCCTATTTATCTATCTGCCTTGCACTATCAATCAAGAATCCTTAGATATAACATTTATTTGAAAGAATTTAAGCCATTATGTTGAATAAACATAAATATATATTTACATTTAATAATAAAAATATCATATTGTAATCAATACAATTACAAAACAAAGACAATAATTAAACACAAAATATAATAAACATATACTGTTGCAATACATAAATATTTGTTCGATGTTATTTGTTTCAAGTTTATAATGCACTGAAGACGCGGGTTTAAAATCTGTCGGCAGAAGCAACAGCCCGCCGCGGGGCGCGGGTGATGCGACTAGACAGAAGGGGTGGGGGCACCAGGGTGCGTTGTCATGGCAACCTTCGCCGAGCCACCTCAATTTTTGCCCTAGATACTGGCCGACGATTTGATACAGAGCTAAGTAGAAGGGCATGCCAGTCAAACTGCATCGATTTCGTTTGAAGGAGCTTCATTACACTTTATAAATGCTTAGCAAGTTTAGATTTCCTTTATTGGTTTTTCGTAAATTACATTTATTTCGTCTTGAGATTTAATCAAATAATAAGTATTTATTTACTGTTGTAGGTAAGCTTTAAGACAATTTGTATATGTTAATATAAAAAAACACATTATGTTACTATTGGTATAAGCCTCCGTATTGGGTATCACAAACCCAACGAATTTAGTGGGGAATACAAAACATCCTTGATGTTATCAAAATTATGAATAAAACTTTAAGAAAATTTGTAGAGTTGGATACGGTTGCCAGTATTAGAAAATCTGTTATAGAAAATTATCCGCCAAAAAACAACAGCAGCACCATAAAGAAGAGGGGCTACCACTGTACGCATAACAAAGATAAAAGGGGCCCAGTACAGATTGGAAAACTTCACACATCTTCTAGAATAAAACAGTCTCACACGTGCATATTAAACTATTTCAGACACAACTTGAAGATGCGTCCTATGGGAACCAATTCGAGACCTGTACATATAGAGTCTCAGAGTCAATTTTAATCCGAAAATCAAAAAATCCATTAAAAATATTATCTGTGACTAAACTCCTTGAGCATGAAAACACTTGTATGCGTGTCAAATATTTTCTTACTAGAAAACTAAGCTGCTATGTAATAAATACAACATTTTATGTACAAAGACCTTTTAACAAAGGTCTAACAGCTAACTCAAGTAGTAAAAGTCAACTGCGGCGGAGTCCGTGTTATTCTTCTAAATGACATCCTGCAACCTTTTGCTACTTATAGTCCATTTTGAGCCATAAACCCAAAACATTATGATCGCGTTCAACGGTCAAACCGCTTCGAGAAACTCTTTCAATAAGGAAAATGGATATAACGATATAAAAATATATAAATATAACAAGTTTAGTATAAGTGTTGATGAGTAAGTGTTTAGTCTACCGCTTGCGGAGATGAGATGGGCTTATCTTAGCAAATATTATCAATACTAATGTTATAAATGGCTGAAGTTTGTGAGTTTATACGTAAGAGGCAATCTCTGAAACTACAGATCTGGCCCTAAAATGGGCACTTACGAGTATAGCGAAGTTTTAGTTATCGATAACTGCCTTTGACTACTTTTTATCTTGGACTATTACTCGTGAGCATAAGACATCATAATAGGAAGATAAATACACGAATTTGTTTGTTACTTTTTCGAGCCTGAGCATATAAACTGATATCGATCAAATTTAGTACAGGGGTGAAGCCGAATCCTGCAAAATATCTAAATTTTCGTAGTGATGACAATCGCATTTCTTCAAACATAGATAAAACAGAGTATGCGAGATTTAGAAAGCCTATTCACATAAATACAGCACCAAACTATTTCATATCGTGTCTTACTAACAGAGGTCATACGGGTGAGACAGAAGGTAACCTCTTGTAAATTAATTCAACCCTTTGTCAGTGACGTCATAATAAATATATTCTGAACAAATTTATGTTGTACATGCAAATATGAATTATAAACTACATTTGTAAATTCTGTCACACCGTGCTACAAAAGACATAATTATTATTATTAATTTCCAAAAATATTTTTTATTTTATTTTATTCTTTATTAAACTTGTTGCACAATAAAAATCCTGTACATAGGTGGACTTAACGCCGCCCGATGGCATTCTCTAACAGACAACCTAGGATGATGCAGAGAAGTCAGTTAGTAGGTGCGTTCCGAATTTTAGTAGTAACAAATATAATTTAACAAATATAATAAAATATGTAAATGTATGTATGTATGTGTGTATATATAGATACATATTAGAATGTAAAAATACATAAATAAAATGTCTCAAGGTGCTGAAGATACTGCCAATTGACCCAAAAATAGCTCACGAATTTTTGCCTTAAAAGAAATCCGATTCTACTCATCCTGATCTCAAGAGGTAGCGAATTTAAATGGTTTTGATCGTTTTTAACTGTTTTTGATATATGATATTTAATTTACGCTTTGCAGCCAGGTATCAACCAATCCAAGCGTAGAAATAAGCGTAATTTAAGGATTTGTTCATAAATTACAGATAAAGAGGGTTGATCACGTAATCCTTGACCAAAGGAGGTAATCACATTATTACGAGAAAATAAGTAAATCTATAATTAAGTTAAACGGACCATCGAAGTCAATTCAAACTATTCGGATATAATCTGCCGGGTGCTAACATAGTAGAAACATTTTACTAAAAATATAACGCATAAATTTCAGAAAATCAGGTGATAATGTTACTTCATGCTCTGATGCTATTAGGACTTAACTCTGGATATACCGGAATACTCCTGATATATGACTAGGCGACACACTAGCATTTTATTATGTCTATATTCTAGCATACGAATGGTTAAAACATTTCTTTCAGCCAATATAATAAATTAATCTTATATCAAAGTGTATATCTTTCAGCCAATATAATAAATTAACCTTATATCAAAGATATATTTTTTACAGTATAAGATACATCTTATACTGTAAAAAATATATGCACCATAGTAGATATTTAGCCATATTTAATTTTTCCCTAAAAACCTGCCCAACCTACACAAAATGGGAGAGGAAAAAGTCGAGCAATTCACATTAAAATAACTGGCCAAAACCTTCAAACGTTAAAGAAAAGGTTAGGTATAGTAGACAAAGAGATTTGATCAAAAATATTGAATAAAAGAAAGCAATTACAGACTGAGGCTAGATTAATCCGTTACGATGAATGAAAAGACTGAGATCGGTAAATTTCCCAATAAATTGTGATCTAAAGAATTAATTATTATTAATTGTAGAGTCAAAGTTTCGTTAAAGTTCACAAACTTTAGCAAGTTTTGCTCGTCGCCTATTTTCGAACTTTCAACCATTTTATAAAATGTTACCAAGTCCTAGAGTTACTTATTTAATTTTGTCGGAATGGTACTTCAGATTCATAATTAATCTTTGACTTCGGCTATGTAAATGTATTAGTAGAGAAACTATCATTATTGAAACATCAATGATTTAATCAATTTGGATTTAGTAACTTTTTGGTTACTAATCGAAATGGACAACTAAAATGGCAATAGGAAATCATTGCTTCAAATACCGACCTCTTACTCGTATCTTAACAGCTGTTAAAGACTACTAGGTTTAACCTATCTTAAAAGCACCTATTTAAGTATTACATTGAAAATACGAATACAATCTCATTCCGAACGTTCAAAACCTTCGGAGCTAATTTCCGAAACTACTTCACCCTCATTCGTATAAAGGCACACGACGTCATAACAACAAAGCCTTAAGCTTCGAACGTTCAAGGAAATGTTCGAACTCAGAACAGAATATGTCTCACTAATCCTCCATAGGCCCGCGTTCCAACCCGTCCTCCCACTATAACGCGCTATTAACATGTCATTCCGACGATTATCGTTCCAATTCGCGATCCAATGCCGGCCCGGTGCATTCCAGACTTTAATTTTCCAGAATAGAGCCCGCTATGTACGCTAATCTGCTCAACCTAATCGTGTTTGCCAGTAACACTGTTTGAGCTTAGTGGAGGAAATAAAATTTAATTAGCAGATCTGAGTTTTGGTGTTCGGTCTAGCCAGTTTTAATGTAGTTAACAAGTAATGTGTATAAGTTTGATATTGTTAGCTACTGCTGTATGAAACGGGTGGGATTAGCTAAAACTTCATATTTAGTATAACATCAATCAGCATTTAATAACTGTAGGCACTGTTATTAAAACCTACGAACTTAATTTATTTTACGTTTGTAATTTTGTGGTAAAACCTCACCATCGTATGCCTGTTCAAAGACTTACTAACCAAAACCACTATAATAATTACTCCATAAACATAAATGAGAAGGGAAATGCAAATATAGGGGAAAAATCTCCAGCGTAGATCTCCACAAATCACGTAGCAATTGGTACGAGGTGCTACGTCGTAGATTTGGTAGAGTGTCTACGTCAGCATCTTCAAAATAATTGTCACGTGCGCGTTGAGTTTTCATTAGAACAATCGTTAAACGTCAAGAATTCATTTAGATTAAACAGAACATCTGTGTTTGTAACTGGCTTGCTGGCTTGCGAGGGTGGAAAGGGGGAGTTTAATTAATTATTTTTATTGTGTCGCTGAGGATACTTACTCCACGATTAGCTGGAAGTACGGTTGGGATGAATTTTTACAACTGCATTCTACTGATTGTATTATTTTACAAAAGTTTGAGCGGGTGATTACTTTTCTAGTAAAAGCAATCTGGGCATACCGGTATTGAATACAAATACTAATTACTTAATGATATGATGTTCGTGAATTAACAAAAAATCTATCTTCGAAAATACATATGTTTTAATGCATATAGCTAAATCAAGAAATATCCTACTGTGCATATTAATAAAGAATATTCAAATATCACTACATTGTATAAAACAAAGTCTGCCTCCTGCCTATCTGTCCCTATGTATACTTAAATCTTTAAAACTACGCAACGGATTTCAATGCGGTTTTTTAATAGATAGAATGATTCAAGAGGAAGGTTTATATGTATAATACATATATGGCGGGAGGAAGATCGCTGGGTCAGCTAGTTTATGAATATTCTATAAGTTGTTATTATTAAAAACTATGTCAGTTTTGCTCAATGCTAGACTAGTACATAAAATAATTTTGTCTGTTGTGTCCAGTTAAATATTGTTAAGAAATAATAAAAAAATCCCACCTATGTTACAAAGGTGACTTTCAAATTTCAGCGACGGCATAAATAAAATCGTTTTCAGCTAACGCAATCAACGGAATAGTACGAATTCGCGTGGACGTCAGTTAGGGGCGCATCCACAAAAACTAATCAACGCTAAAAGGCAACGCTGACAACCCTGTGCCGTGAAAAATGTAGCGATTATACCTGACTCCGTAGCGAATTGTCGCGTATATGCTACGTGTATCCTACGAATACTACATAGATGCTACGAGGCGTAGCAATTTGAGTGTCAGTATTGCTTTTTTGCAAAGTACTTGCCGGGCAAATACAGGTGCAAAATAAAATGCAAAATGCCTTGAATGTAAACTAGTTTTTGCTAACGCTGAGTTTTGACAGTGTAATGTAGGTCAGTAACCAAACTTTTTGCATTTTCATGAAAAATCTGGGCTATATTTATGACCGCTTATTTCCGTTGCAATGGTATATTAAATTTTACGTTTTATGAAATTGCTTTTCTACATTGCATATTACAACAATTTTTCGTTAAATCTTTTTACTTAAATTAATATTTACTTGAACTGATTTATAAAAAAGATATCATTTAATTCATTTTTTAAAGTCAGTATAAACCTTACATAATTTTTGCAAAATATAACAAATATAAAAACTGGAAGAACATTAATTATTGTTTCATAAATTGCTAACAGTCGAGCCCTGATTTGTCATTGAGAACTGGAATTAGTCCGCGTTCAACTACAAAGTGAATCTGAACAAGCAACAAAACAAGCAACACACACAAAAGCCAATTATCGCATAGAGACTTTCGTAGCTAGCGGCTACGGCTTAGAGGTTATAATAACAATATAACTGATGGAATTTTGCACCGCAAAGAAATATAATTAATGCCATAAATAGAGAATTGCTAATCATAACATTACCATTAAGTAATTACTCTCAGAAATGTTTACTGACGACATGCCTTGATTACTATCCTTTAGATCTTTTCAATCGTTAACATGCAACTGTTCTTTGCATATGAAATCATAATCAGCTTTCATATCTCGGCTTGGACTTCCACGCGTCACATAAAAAAAATAGTTCAAAGACGTGGAAAGCAACGCACCGCAGCGTTATTATGACGTTTGACCACATAAATCAAGACGCGATTTGTGCAGTCAAAAGTTTAAAGCATTTGCAGCGTACCATATAGTCATCGCTAGCTACTATCTATAAAATGAAAAAAATTAACAAGAGGCTTTAACGCTTCAATAAACTGTTAACACGCGGGTTAACGCACCCGTCGTCGTTTCGCCGCGTCACAAACAATATCCTCAAACATTTTCGCATTTTTATGAAAATCTGAACAACAAATTTTAATTAATTATAGCACCGTACGGGACAGGTTTACATGGCTCACTTAACCATGAACCCGTGATTAAACTGAAAAGATTCAAAAATAGTTATAATAATTTTTTTATTTGATCCTAAATTCACCTGAAAATCCGTAAAGAATGTATTTCTTTATCTTTTCAGCTATAAAATAATTTGGGTAAGTATTTCTATGACTTGAAGATGAACTCACTCTCTGTAAACGACTCTACCACAATGATAGCCTCAGCAGATACAGAATACAAAAACCTTCGTGTACAGACATAAATGGTTACAATTGTTTTCTTCCCTCGTAGCGCTACGAAAGTTACGGTTATCGTGGCTTAAGTCTACGAATGTCAACTGTGTATGGAATTAAATGGAGCTTACCATTATTGCTATTTTCATGCTTATCTTAAGTTAAAAGTTAAGGCGCTTTGTGTTGCATCGGCTTTCAGACTTATATGAAATTTCAAGAAGCATGGAAGAATATTAGTTTATGAAATAAATGTTACTTTGCGTCTTGAAACGATTTTACTGAGCGTCTCTATTTCTTCACATTACTCATATCATGAGAAGTAATGTGAATAAAATCAGTTACAAAAGGGGCTATCTGAATCACTCTCAAAGATTACGTATATCTATCTATTTTCACTAGACTTTATCTAACATAGAAATCCAAAATTGTGTAAAAGACAAGGTTTAGAAATTAATCTGCCTTATAAAAACAACATATTTTAACTGCAGGCTTAACAAGAATACTAGCAATTTATGACTAAATTATAAAAGTCTTCTTGGAAAATTATGATAAAGATATTTAAATGCAAATACTTGCAATTTTGGTAACATAAATGCTAGGCGAAAGTTAATAGCAGTAGTACCTCGTTACTTTCTTTTTTGCTCTTTTTTAAGGTTTTGCTAAAAAGGATTCTTCAACTACATTCACTTTGAAGTGCTCACTTTAGACTAAATGTTGTAGAAAGAAAACTTTGTTTAAGATAAAGCTGAGAACGTAAGCTTTTTATTCTATGTAGTGTACGAAAATATGAATTTTGTAAAGTGTTTCTAATTTAATGCCTCAGTCAAATCAGGCGTACTTTGCAGTCGGTGATTAATGTATAACACGTAGAAAAGTCACATTGTAATCTCTGCCCAATACTCCAAGCTATCCATTTGAATATTCTATATATGGAAAAATAAACCTTATCATGTACGAATAGGGTACACAATAAGTAATTCATGAATAACACTTGATAAAATGAACTGTTTTTGTAAGTCATTGTTTATACCACCATTATTTGCCACCATGAGGTGGAGATACAAGATATTTTGAAAATATAACATTTTACATACAGGACCCTTGAGCGGTTACGACGGTAAAGAGATCAGTTTATATGATTTATTATGACGTCTGCTTATTACAATGATCGTAAAATATTGAAACTTTTAAACACTCGCGTTGCATGTTTAAGAATATATAAATATACGGGAATTGACGTGAACATGCATTAGGTATTCACATACCTTATTTTGCTTGACGTTGATGATTCTATACCGCATATTAGTTATATCCTCCAAGCCATTTTAGTACACATATATCGATGCTCCAAGCTAAGTATTATATGTCGGCTCCTTTTTCTACAATAATAGAGCAACAGTGTATCACACATTGTTACTCAGGACATACGAACTCAAAATACATTTAGCACGCATTGCTACTCGTACAATACAATACGACGGGACTTATGGTAACCAAAGTATTAAGTTTAATTTTATCAGAGTTTAATCAAAAAAATAATGATCTTTCCTTTAGTTTATGTTAATATTTATTTCCAAAAAGACACAATTGGTAAATTGATTCTTTTTGGAAATAAATATTACATCACTCCTATCAAAGGCATATGGTGCTGGCCTAACAAAACAAACATAAAATATGTAATTTAGTTGACCTAAGCAACCATCGATATTGTATGAAAAATTACACCAAACTGAGAACCACCCATCGTTTGTTACTTTACTTTAATCTTGGATAGTTATCAAAATGACAGATTACAGAATATTAATCATCGTTAGTGAATAAATGAGTGAATGAGAACGGATATAGAAGTACGACACAAAGAACAGACGGCGCGTTAAACAAGCAAGCATTCAAGCATTCTGCTTTGTGATGTTAGTGTATATTAATCTTTTTGTTCGAATCAGATTGAATTTTTTGTTCGTGGTCGTGTCCTATAAATATTTTTTGTTGTTTATATTATAGTCAGAAGCTATTTATTATTAGATATGTAAGAAGTATTACACACCAAGCTGTAAGAATCGTCTTTCTATTAAAAATACCCTTCATAATGTTACTTTAATACAACAGTTGTGAAAAAGTAGAGTATTACTATACCCACATCTAACTCAAGGCGGCTAGTTGTTACTTAAATCAAAGACCTAATAAATAGGACACATTCAAGTAGACAATACTATTCGAACCTCAGTGTCGAAAGAATTCTGGCTATGTTAAAAAATACATGTTACACTTAGTCGACAACTGATAGTTAAATAACATTTAGAACTGTTCACATCGTGCCGTACTATGTCCGTCACGATTTGTATCGAATAAACGGATACTACAAAACACTACCTAAAACTGGGATTCTCGTATTATAATGGCTGTATTTTTTTTAATCAAACAAGCTGTTACTTAAAATTAGTACATATAATATACCGATACTTAAAAGTTCGACAGAAAGCCTTCTATGTCTGCTTACAAAGAATTCTTCACCGGTCTTACGAGGCAGCTTAACTGCCTCAAGAATCTCAATTAAGGCACCATTGATCAAAACGCATTGAACCAGAAACACACACACTCGTCCAATATCATTGTTTCAAAAGACAATTCATCGTTGTGGCTAACCACCTCCAAATTACTTTTATCTTTTATTAAAGCCTGGCTACCGAAGCGCGAAGGGAAAAAAAACATGTTAGAAGGGGATGACACGTCCCGTCATGGCGTGTTTGTAACACGTCGGCCTAACACGTCGATAACATCGTATGTTTTTATACTTTTCCGTTGTAGTTATTACTACACTTGCAAAAAGACTCATATATATGAGAGAGGGGATTTTTCAAGATTTGGGTAAGAAACACTGACGCTTATGATAACACTCCCTCTTGCTCGTACCGATTTGTTTTTCATTGTTATTTAAATCCTCTCTTATGCTGAACAAAGAGTGGTATAACATTAAGATTGTAAGCATAAGCATGTCTACTTAATTCTTATCATTCAATAGAATGTATTTCGGCATTAATTAAAGATCGACCTATACGTACACATTTTTATGACTTTAAGGAGTCTGAGTTTAAATATAAGACGATAAGAAATATAAGTATATTATAATATATGTATAATTGTATATGCTAAGGTCAAATCTTAAGTAAAAGCTCTCAAGATAATATTTCGGCTTCACCTCAAAAAATGCTTAAAGGTTTAAACGACATACATTTAATTCAAGGACATTCATTATTTAACAATATCGTGAAAGCTTTGAGAGTTCACCGTCAAACGGAGCACAGGGCCGACAAATTATATAATTAAGTCTTTAAATAAGTGCATGATTAATTACTTTCCCTTAATATAATAGAAAGGGTTTTCACAGAAATGGACGGGAAGGACTTTCTTTATACTAAATAAGCCGGTGCCTATGTATGATATAAATATTATATTATATTTAATGAAAGGATACTTCTAACTTCTTACCCGAGTGGTGTTGATGAAGACACACACACACACAACAATAAAATTACTAAATATATATTTGAGTGTTTGTAACATTAATACCTACTATAGCAATAAGTATTATATCGACTGCAATTAATTCATTTACTAACATATTTCGTACATCTGACCGAGCCTAAACATAAGAGTATATACAATATTGCTTACCCAATAATTTATCCATCGTTTTCAAACGTAAAGCAAACATTTTAGGAATTCATATTCAAATTCGCTTATCGAAACCTTTAGAGTCATCATTTGTAGATTACACGTAGTCTTATTGTATATTTGTTTAAAATTTACATTTAAACATTGTAAGCTTATATTAAAATATAATTAAATTTTGCACGAATAACAAAATTTGTTTCTTGGGAAAACAATGTTTTAAATCTGTTTAATAAATAATTAGCACTCACTGAATGGAAATATAAAATTAAAGCAAAAATACTTCGTAATTCTTACTTAGTAATGAGAGAAATATAAAATGCTAAATGTATTATTATATAGGTATTTTTATTTTTCAGGAGTAAGAACATTATATTTTGTTAGCAGTACATCTTGTCTTTACCTCTGGGAAAATAATACATAATTTTTTTTTGTCTTAAAACACGAACGTGAGATATCGAAATAAGAATCTAAACATGCACTCTACCAACCACGAATAATGTAATACTAAGATAGTATTAAAACTAAACAGAGAACAAACCTATAAAATATGTTTTTTAATATCGTGTGAAATAATATTGTACGTTTGCGAACGTGCGCGGTGGCGCCAACTACCGCAGCTCATGTGTATTACGCGCTTAGAATATTTTATTAGCTACCTATTGCGTTCACCGATATTCTGCTCTATCATTTAATAGTAATAAAGTGTGAATTATATTAATACAGGCGCGTGTGGCTTCGTAAATTGATATCTACATGCTCCGGTGAACATGTGACGGTGTCGATCCCAACCGTCGCACGTGTAGATCTTTATCTGTGCGTTCTATTGTTTGTGGAACAGGGGGAAATACCACGTATCGTTTTGTAGTTTAGGTTGTTATTTATTTCGTGTAAACTTTTCAAACTCGTATGTGACGGCAGGAACGTAACGTACCACTGAACAAGTAATTAACAGAAATGTTAAACGTATGTAATAACTTATATAATAGTTTGTTGTCATATAATTTATACCGGCAACCAAATTACTAGGTAGGTATATTTCTGAAGATTTTAAGAACCACGGATTCGAAGAGTAGATAAAAGAATAACTGTTTACAAGTGAACTAAATTGTAATGCATGACAACTAAAGATGGTAAAGGAATATTGTAGCCTTACTACAAACGAGAAGGCCACTAATATCATAGCCAGGGATAAACCACCGACAGCAGAAAATCTCCTCATCGAGCTACTGAAAATTAAGGTTAAATGCAATAGACTTAATAATCCAATTCAGATAATTCTCAAATTTCTTTACTGTATCAGCACTATCCAATCGTTATCGCGGTCGCATCCAAATCTTTTACCTTGGAGCCTTGAGAATGCAAAATATTGTCTTCTGTATCATCCTGTTGCAAGAAATACCCTAATGCCCTTTCCTAAACTTATTTAGAAAATATGGCGAAATGTGGGTGTAATACCTCTGCCTACCCCTTCGGGGACACAGGCGCGAGTCGATAAAAAAAAATTGAAAATACTCTGTCATTTTACGTTTAACCTGTGGCAAAACAAAGCTCTTAATAAGAATCCCCCAAGCAATACACAAGACTAAGCAATTGCCAAGCAATATAATAAAAATTCAAGCACAAAACTCTTGAGGCGGCGGCTTATCGACGAATTACGAAACACCCGATAGAAATACGAGTAAGATCAACAAAACAATTAAGAAAATCCAGAGACGAGCTTCGAATACCACTGGATTGGTGACATTTTTAGCTGTTATGCATAAATTACGCCCGTAACAATAGCTAAAGAACTTTAAGTCAAGCAAAATAATTTTATAAGAAGTACTGATGTCATGCTTAAGTTGTGTTTAAGAATTTCTAAGTTCTTTAAAATGTTATATTGTTTTACGCTAGTGACAATAGAATGTACGTATTCGTCTAAATATACTTTTTATATAAGCCATATTATACAGAGATATACAGCTTACTTTCTAGTGCATTGTTAAATCGTAAAGTACACGGTATATTCAAGCAGTTAATTTATTATTTAACGATATGACCGCTGCAATATTAGTCATAATTTCTCTGTTGCGGGCTATTTTATAAGTATTTATAGGACGGACTAAAAAAATACCGGTTTCACCCTTACTATCTGTAGAATGTGCAATGATTTGTTCACTTGAAATGTAAATTAGAAAACTATTTTTCAATT
This sequence comes from Euclidia mi, assembly GCA_944739405.2. Classification (NCBI taxonomy): domain Eukaryota; kingdom Metazoa; phylum Arthropoda; class Insecta; order Lepidoptera; family Erebidae; genus Euclidia; species Euclidia mi. The sequence continues at coordinate 25,745,179 of OX123189.2, read as the reverse complement.
GTCACACATAAACGTTTACCTCACGCATTGTATACTTATATGCAATGAACATTCAAGTATTTCTGATACAAGTTTCTTAACCCAAAAATACAGTACGTACTAAAATATCGTAGGTTCTGATATAAAATAAAGCCTTACATGTACCGTCGCAAAATCCTTTGATACAGTATTGGTATTTGGTAACCACAGACGTAACATAGACTATAGACGCGGGACAGTTTATGAGCAATAACTGCGCAAGATGGCCGCCGGCAGGAAAACATTTTCGTCAAAGAAATTTGCGCGCTGAAGAACCCCGGGATTTATTGTATACTGTTTGTCTTCAAGAAAATCGGCGACACTCGTCTCCGAAGCATCCCGGTAAAGTATTTATTTATGTTGTGCAAAGTTTTCTGGCGACGAAAGCAATGTGCGTACCTAACCTCACTTTTGTTAGCCCTATGTCATTGTGAGTTGCGACCTTATATTGGACGAACGTTCTTATTACCAATAGGCTCGTATCCTAAAATGTAATTAGTGATTGATTCATTCCTTTATTAGATGTTAAACCGGAATAACTGATTTTTTCTTCGAAAATCGATCAGCAACATTACTATTATAATTGAGACTTTTTAAAAACCTTTATGAATTTGACACGAAAACGCTGTCATCCATCATGGCGGTTGAGTGAGGTCACGAAGTGAAAAACAAAACAAACCGTGAATGAAGTTTGGTCTGGTGTAACCACTTTTATTTTGATATATTCGATTTGACAGGTACAAAATTTTACTTTGACTTTGACATTATTTTTAGTTTTAGAATCATAAAAATAACATTAATCATACCTTTTTATAATAAATAATAAACTTTATTGACATCTACAAATAATAACGAATCGATAGATACTACAATCAAACCGATTTCTTCTTAGTGGACACAAGCCTATTATTGAGTTTCTCTTATTATCGAGGTTGGATAGACAGTATAGCAGCTCAACTTCGTTTACTAGAAAACTGGAACGAAAGACAAAATTATTTCCAAGATGAACTTATGAGACACGTTCTTTTATGTACATACATACATACATAGACTCACGCCCGCTTTCCCGAAGGGGTAGGCATATTAAACTCCCACTTTTCGCCAGTGTTTTGATCCCACGTAATAGGTGGCGAGCCTATTGCCGCTTATCGGGATATTTTGTTTGCCAGAGCCTCGTCCGTTGATCGGCAGGTGCACCACTTGCAGGGGAGGTTGGCTTCGGACCCTAAGTTCTTGGTGGGAACCTTATGCACCCTCTTTTATGTTTGACTATAATATCGGCAACACCGGCTTTTATAAATTTTTCTATGGCTAAAAGTGATTTTAATTTGTATTCTACATATTTACCGAAGATGGATAAAAAAATAGCTTAATGCATAACGGAACAAGTACTTATCATTGGTAATAGGAAAACTTAAATTGGCTCGTATGGTTGCGAACTCGTACCTAGTTAATGAGTTATTAAAACAAGCATATTTCAGTGGTACAGTATTTTTGTGTAGTAGATGCAAGTACAAATAAAATATGTATGTAGGTTTTATAAAGTGGATGAGTAGATTTTATTTAATAGCTACATACTTGTTTTACCAACATATATTTCCTTTATTTATCATTTGTCAAATTAAAATTACATTTTTAAATATGCAATTTACAAAAAAAAATCATTTAAAAATATAAAAATAACCGTGGGGTCCCACCAGCATCGGGCACAGGGTCCAAGCTGCCGGTGGTTAGGGCTCTAGAGACAGGAACTTCCTCACAATACGTGCCGTGTCCAGAAGTACTGCCTTCTGCATCAGGCCCTTGACCCAAGGACCTAACGTGAGCCTCTTTAGGCTCTTGGCTATTAGACCATTAACGGTCACGACTATCGGAACAATAACTGCTGAGTTCACATCCCATATGTCGGCAATCTCGGCAGCCAAGCCCAGATATTTTATCAATTTTTCATTTTCAGCTTTCACGAGATTCTCGTCATGAGAGATAGTGACATCAACAATTATTGCGAGGCGCTCTAATAGATCTATCAACACGATATCAGGCTTGTTGGCTACAACAGTCCTGTCCGTGATGATAGATCGATCCTAGTACAATGTGGCATGGCAATTTTCAAGTACTGGCTCAGTAACATACCTATAGTACAGCACCTCGATGTCTACAAGTCTGTATTTCAGAGTAAGTTGCTAGTGAATGGTCCTGGCTACTTGGTTATGTCTGTGTAAGTACTCGCCATTAGTAAGACGAGAACACCCGGAAACGATATGCCTGAGGCATTCACCAGGTTGGTGACAAGCACGACAGATATCCGTAGTGCCATCCCTCAGGATATATTTCCGGTAGTTATTCGTGTCGATAACTTCGTGCGCAATTGCACAGACAAACCCTTTGGTTTCCCCAAAAAGGTCACCGAAGCGTAACCAGTTCACCGAAGCGAATAGGTCTACATCAGGTCCATGGAGAGACCGGTAGAATCTACCATGCAGCTCCTTGCTCTGCCATACAGACTTGCGATCATCAGTGCTTAGTACTATAGGCTTGCGCCAGTTTTCCTTAGCCCACTTGAGCGGGGTGAACCCATGGTCCACTGCGACAACATGGAGATGCATTTCCATATTTGCCCGCAGAAAATAGAGATGTGCTCTCTGAGATTGCACACCTCACGGTTGTGTAGGGTCTTGACATTCAAAAAGCCTCGACCCCCACAATTCCGCGGGATGTACAAGCTCATCACGAATGAACGTGGATGATGTGCCGTCAGCAATGTACGGACTCTCCTATCCGAAGCGTCTAATTCTGAGTCTGAGTCCACTTGAGTATTCCAAAGGAGAATACCAGAAGTGGCATGACCCAACCGTTGCAAGCTCGTACCTTGTTGGCACCTGATAAAAGACTTTTCAGTACTTTTTTCAGGCGGCCAAAGAATCGCTCTTGCAATGATTCTTCATGTACTGAGTCCTGCCTGTACCACGTCTCCTTCTGTAAGAACCTGTCTCCACAAACCTTCTGTATATTCTAGAAACCGTAGACTGGTTTAAATTTAAATTTCTACCAATCGTTCGTTGATCCAAGCCCTCCCGCACCAGTCCAGTGCTACAATTTGAGCCGCTTGTTCGGACGAAGTATCCATATTATGGTTCAAAAACTCTCGATAAGTTAAAAAACCAACCCAACAATTCTGCTGGTAGCAATAATTCAATTGACAAAAGAATAAAAAATCAATGCGAATCAATTTAAAACTTTGCTTTAAATAACACGCAAATCTGATACTACGAGTAAATTTTCTTTTCCCGGCTATATTCATTTGTTTTACTGCAGTTCTATTTTTAAATTTAGCTTTTTTTTAAGATTAAGAGCCAGTCTCTCCATATTTATATAATTTAATCTAAAAAGTTTGCATACTTATTAAAAAAAATCATTTCAAAGTAATCCTGAACTTTGATGCAGTTTATGAGTCCGTCAGTTTATTAGTACTGAGCCGAGCCTACGATCCTAGTATTTCTAAATGACCAATAATAAAAAAACAGAAAATTACACATAAAAAAATCCATATTTATTGTTTAGTACATATCTAATACACTAGTTTTGTATATCAGCCTACTTTAGTTTAGAGTTTCTCGTAAATTGAATAACAGAAGCTTATAAACTATGTAGATCACATTTAACTTCGATGAGTTGTAGACACAACCGTGTAATTAAGTGAGTGAAGTGATGCAGCTGGGCGAAGCAAATATATTCTAGATACAATAGAATATGAAACAATAGGCATTGACTTCGCATCGCAAATAGATTATACTACGTCCAGCCTAAGAAGAACCCAGTCTAAGAGAACGTGTTTATTTTGATGTATTGTGGCACAAAAGCTTAGTTGAATGTGACAATTACATACACTGTATTATGTACTCCTAGATATTTGATGTAATGGCGCCCTCTTGATATCCCCCTTGTTGTAAAGAACAATGCTTTGTAATTACTCTGGTAGTCTGTAGGATTGTAGGCACAAACTTTCTTCTGTAGTATAATAAAGGCAGCTGACTTCTCAAAGAATACGAGGCACAGATCTCTTAAAATAACTCGACTTTTGAACGAGAAACGACAGATCTCTTGAAACAACTTGTGGAACAACTGGCAGCAAAAGACGTCAATGCTAAATAAAGAATGAGTAAGTTTGCCGATGTACTGGCGAGGCAAACGGCACTGGATTGTCTGTAGCTGTATGCACAGCTTTAGAAAAAGTTGTAGTACTTAATTTAAAGTATGAATAAACAAAAAGAAATAAGTTGAGAGGTTATCGACCGTTTTATTTCAAAACTTAGTTAAAGAAACATTACGTTTCTTTAACTATGTAAACTTAGTTAATTAAACTCATCTAAGTCTTGTTTACTGTATAAATACTTTTAAAGCCGTGAAGTTTATTCATTAATGTTTTAATCGGGTGGGGATTTCATACATTATATATGTATATTTTGTTAGCTTTAAATCTCAAATCTTCTAAGATAGCTTAATAAAAATGTATTATTATATCTTAGGAAACAGGTGTCATAATAATAATCTTGTCAATACTTTTGATGCAGTAATGCACATAGCTGTAGTTCACTAAGCTTTATAAGTTTTGGCGTGTAACTAGTCTTAGGATATGACACTCTTCAACACTTAATATAAATACAATGATCATGTTATGTTGAAAAGTAATTATATTTATTCATGTTGATCATTACCAATATATAGAAAACGTGTCGTTATCAACAACCCCTGAAACTGTATACGAGGTTATTACGATGTAATTCCATCATATATGTGTGGCAGCTCTTATTATTCCGCCGCGTATCCCTTAGTAATTTGATTGTAAGCAATTATAGCAACCTAGAAGACCTTCCCTTCGTTCCAATTTTCTTTACCTATATATATCTGTGTTATTATAAAGAATCTGATACCTACTACATTTCATATGAGGTTTTACTTGTGATTTAAGGCACAAAAAGGTGTAACTTAAGGCAGCTGTTTTTACGGTACTGGTCTCGAAAGACTGGGAGTTTGATACTTAACACTGTATTGACACATTTAATATACATGCACTAAACCTATATGTCTTAAAAAAATACTTATAGGGTATTAATGTCGATTGAATAGGTCCATCTATTTCTTGTATTAGGTTAATTTCTTATTTTACTAGTTGATGTTATTAATATCGAGTACCTGCTCTTGTTTGTATAAACCTTAATACATAATGTCAGACACTTTCTCTTGTTTTGAGAACGGAGCTAAAGGAAATTATTCAGGGTGACAGGCATCAGGCAAATATTAATTCTGACACAATAATCTCAGAAGTAGTTTAGTATTCATTCGAAATATGTTGGCTTTATATTTGCCGCTATTAGACCGTTGTTTCTAGGATACCGACATGATTGACATGGATAAATCTAAGTAGTTTTGTCAAATATTAAACGAAAGCCTAGTGGAGAGTCTAGTTAACTGCTGCTCAAAGGGTCTCAGATAGAAATCCATGCCAGGTACTACTAACTCAAAGTCATATATGTATTAAATTGTTAATTCATCATCATCATCATCATCAGCGTTTAACAGTCCACTGCTGGACTAGGCCTCTCCTTTGAAAGGAGGAATTGGCCTTCTATACCACGCTGGCCAAACGGGTTGGTATTATCCGTGTGGTGACGGATTAAGAATACGGAATGTCACCACCCCATATCATCCCATGGGTGTCGTAAGAGCCGACAGAGGGAGCATATTATACAGAGAACAGCACTGTAAGAGAAGGAAAACTTGATACAATTGTTAATTACCGCTAGCTAAGCTGTTGTCCGTGTGGTGACGGATTAAGAATACGAATGGTCACCACCCCATATCATCCCATGGAACCCAAAGAACAGCACTGTAAGAGAAGGAAAACTTGATACAAACCCTATACCAACCCGTTTGGCCAGCGTGGTATAGTAGGCCAATTCCTCCTTTCAAACGAGAAGCCTAGTCCAGCAGTGGCATACAATGGTCCTTCCCATAGTGAGAAGCGGCTCGCGGTCAGTAGTGGATCAGTTTATAAACGGATATTATTTTAAAAAAAAGTCAAGTACGTAGTAGGTATAATAATTTGACAGATTTTTACTAGAAATATGTATTAATCCCACTTCAGTGAACATTAATATTATTTACAAAACGTGTCCAAAAAGGCACGTTTCGCTGTGCATAGAGGGGTGTTAGTACCTACTCTTATGTATGGTAGTGATAGTTGGGTATGGCAGAAGAGTCATGAAAGTGGAATAAATGCTGTAGTAATGAGAGCACTGAGAAGTATGTGTGGTGTTTCTCTGACTGACAGAATAAAGAATTGTGTGATAAGAGAGTGTTGTGGGGTAAAAGAAGATGTAGTGACAAGCATCGAGAAAGGTATGCTAAGATGGTTTGGGCACGTGGAGAGGATGGATGACGAAAGACTGACCAAGCAGATATATAAGGCAAGAGTGGAAGGGACAGGACGAAGGGGAAGACCAAGGCGGACGTTCTATAACCAGATTGGAGACATCCTAAAAACAGGACAGGTGAGAAGTACCCTGAACAGAAGAGCATGCATGAGGAATCTGATGGGAGTGAATGAAGCAAGAGAGATATGTCAGGATCGTTGCAAATGGCGTTCCGAAGTCTCTGCCTACCCCTCCGGGAAACAGGCGTGAGTCTATGTATGTATGTATGTAATATTATTTAGCAACCAAAACAAAGAAGTGAGTTGAACGATGCTATTAGCATTGTTAATTTAATAGCGCAGTACTCAAAAGCAGAGCTCACAAAACGCACGCACGCACATAATCGTTACTAGCACAAAGATAAATAAACAATAAAATTGCTTACCGCACATCCCTTCATTACCAAGCGAGTGTTGAAAATCACTTCCTTATTTGCACATACCTACGTTTGTGTACCGACGTTCATAAAAGGCATTGAATACGCATACTCAACAAAAGACTAGGGGCCTAAGGGCTGGCGGAATTTTTCCCTTGATATCAGATAGACGGTTTTGGACGCTTTTAGAGCTTATCATGACAGGTGATCTGGAGAAGTGTCGGCCCGACTTGATAAGCAAAAGCGATTGCGTCCGAGCGTCAAACGATCGCCTCACTCGGCATATAGTTTGAAATTTAAAGGATTCGGCAATGTTAGCGTTATCTTGGCGTTGGAGTAAGGTGGGTTTGTAATGTGTAATTTAAATGTGATGCGTAAGGCTAGTTTAGCGCGGGACGATTCAATACGCTTATGCTACAGTTCTAAAAAAAGCCCTTTCTATATTATATTATTCATGGACGCTGCATCTTTTGCATAGCAGCTACAAACTTCCTGGTATGTACTCGTGTAATAAAACCGCCGGTATCAATAATATTATAAAGCTAAAGAGTATCTTGGATTAAACGCGCTAATATTAGCCTAAATAAAGTTACGCCTACTTATAGACCATTCATCGGGTAAGGATATAAGGCTATATAAAATTACGCTATGGGCCATGGGTGCTACCTAAAATAACAGCTTATTTATCCATAACAAAAATATCATACCCAAAAAACCTTTCTACCCGTTTTACAGTTAAAATCATGCACGAGGTGTTTATTTTTTAAATATGTTTTCCCTAATGGAAACGGACGCGAATGGCAGCTAGTAAGAATATTATTTTCACAAAATTGACATCTCCCTAACATATGTTGTAAAAGAGTATATGTGCTCAAGCTCGCTACTGATATTTTTACACATGCTAGTGACAACATATATTTTTAGAATAACGGGGCTTTGTCACTTTGTTGGGTCGATAAAGCGTGTTTTTCGCGCCAAGAGACGATGAATATAAGCCCTCCCAAATGTACCAGAATAGAATACCGACGATGTACTGAACTTTATTGACAAAAATGCGAAATTATTTGAAGAGGTGAATAAAGAATATGCCGTTGAACGTAGATAGACTCAATGGTTATTCAAATACCGTATTTTCTATTCCTTATGTTATTTTTAAGGAATAAATCCTGTGTGGCAAAATACGTTACATTTTTTTAATTAAAATTACTTTTGAACTGCTAATGCTGCCAGCCTTCTTGGCACCATTGATGCGATGGCATTCAACAACGCGTATACCTTCTAAATAACAATTTCCACAAGTTTGATTAATTATTTATCATGGACCAAATTTCGTTAACATGAACGACCAGCAATGTGACAATCACATCACTAGTGTCCAATATGTATTTTTTTATTATATGTACGATTCACCTCTTACCCTAATTTCTCAGCAAGTAGCAAGGTTAAACAACGCTCTCCATAATAAGAAACCATATTATAATTTCATGATATAATATCGTGGTTAGCCTGTTGCTATCTATCGGGCACAGTTCCAGCCTGCTGGCACTAACGGATTTCTGGTTGCAGCAGAAAACCATTTAACGCTATACCGACCGTAGTAATGCAATCTTGTTTTAGCTCATAAGTTCTTGCTTAACTTTATTACCTAACTAGAAGATGCATATAATTAGATAGGAAAACTAGTTTTCACTGCAATGTAGTTTTAATTATTGTACAAACATTATTTATTTTTTGAACACGTTAAATTTTCTTAAGCAAAATAACGCATTTTGATCTTACTTTGTGGTGATTGTGTTTCCTGAAAATTGCTACCATTATTCTAATAACAATATTAGAATAAAAGGTCCAAACCATTCATTCTTGAATATTACTTATGTATTAGATATGACGCTGGTTTGCCTGCCATAAACAACATTAAAAAATCATCCCAAAAAAACTTGAGAAAATCATCATATGCACATCTTATAAACAAAACCTGAACTATCACTTCGGTATCCGAAACGACGTATCACGAACACACAATACAAAAACCTTTATGAACATTATCCGTTCAAATGTAGTCCTTAGCGGTGACGTCATAATTAGAAGGCTGTGCCCTGTCATCGTTACTTGCGGTTTCAGTTTGAGCCCTAATTTATGAAAATTCAGACAAAGGCAGACACAGACATGGCAGAAAAATCCGAGGCTATTTCGTACGTTTTAGAGGTTTTTTAAGGCTGGCAAATCATTCTGTTACTTTTTTATATAAAAACGAGTGACGTCATACTTTGCTTATTTCGTCTTGTATGCTTTAGTAGCAAGTGTGAACTATCTAGATTTTAGGATATTCTAAACGAAGTCCATAGCAGTGATTGCAATTTTATAATATTTTTCAAGTCGCATTCTCAAATTACTTAGAGTATTGCAATTATACAATTGGTCCAAAAAAATAACATGTATAATTTAATTTGACAAAAATCTACACACTAACATACAGTGTTAGTAGTTACACGAAATAAATGATCGTAGAATATAAAAGCACTTGAATTACTCCAAGTAAACCTGAGAGTACGTCTTCTTCATAAAAAGTGATTTTATAACAGAAAATTCATAAAACAAGATGAGAATTCTTGCATATATTCGGACAAGAATGTAATAAAATAATTTTGAAATTTAAATCGAGTTGCAGTTTGCTGCAATATTCTCGTAAAATTTTGAGTTTACGCCCTAACTACTGTTATAAAATCAAAATCACACTTTAAATTTAGATAATTATGTAGTAAAATATCACTGCTTGATATTCGAGAAAATTATTTTCATGTTTCTCATTCGTATAAGAAATCTAGCTAGCCAGTCTAATCAGAAATTAAATTCAGTCAGTCATTTCTCCTAAACTGAGAGACTGAGAACTGTTCTTGCTCGTATCTTACACCATATCATATTTAGATTATTCGTCAATTATTCTGAGCCTTCATACAATAATGGTTAAGCCCCTCCTACTTGCCATGCAACCACACTAGCAAAATACAAACACTAAATGCACTCATATTTAAACAGATTGACTTCAACTTCTCGCAGATATTGTTTAACTTCTAAGTTGCAATATAGTTCCATTTAAACCCAAACACATTTCTCGCTCGAAGGGGTAAAGTTATTCAACAGAAACATTCATTATCAAAGCCTTTTGCAACACGTCGACCATTCCTGAAGACTTATAAATAAACTGTGCCCGGAACCGCAGGACGGGACATGTATAAACAAAAGCACAGCATGCAAGATTCATGTCTTGCTGGGAATGAATAATGTATAGCTAGCTGTGACTGCAAGCCGAGTTATATCTTAGATTTAGTCGGTGACTCGCGTCGGTGCAGCCACTCAGTACACGCACGACGTCACATAAATATGTTTTTGCTGTTTCCCCGCGACCCTATCAGGGTGGAATTTGCATTTAGGCGCTTATTTAGTGGATCTGATAACGAAGTAACCATACGTACGTATGCAGCAAGAACTAATGTAATGCTTCCTGCGGATGCCGTGAAAAATGTTTGTGCTATTCCACAGAGCACGACGAAATACAATTTTAATGGATATAAAAACTTTAAAACGTGAAATGTATGTATCCAGATAAACTTGAAGAATACTGTTTTACTTCACATGTGAAGTGGGCGACATCCTTATTAAAATTGCAAGCAAGACACCTCTGAAAATATGTTTTAAAATTATCGTAGGTGGCAGATATCTTGGGTATTAAATCTGTGCTTAATCGTCTGAAATGGGACATAAATAATGGAAATATGGGTAGTATTTCTCACAAAGCCGAAGCTATTTTGTTGCGTCTTTTATTCAATATCACGCCGAACTTATTTCTTTAATGTTGTGTATCGTTGTTCATAATATTTTAATTCTGTAGTTTGTAACTTTTATTTATTTATAAGGTATGTATTCACTGAAACCAAACAAACACGTGATAAATTATTGCGACGATATCCGTCTCTGCTAATAAATACCTACTATATATTACCTACTGTTTCACATATTTAGTAAAATATTATTGGCAAGATGACTTTACTTGATTCTCAATAATTGCGATGAATTCATTCATGGTCTGGCAAAAGGTGAGCCGATGATAAAAAAAACCTATCAAAATTTCTTTAAACTAGAGAACACACCGCGTTTATTTGTGGCAATCAAAACACTGAATTTGAAGTAATTCATGAATTACTCTAAATTACAAATTCTCTAGGGTTTTTCCTTTACAAATAAAGCAAAAACCCTAGCATACCCGATATCAGTAAATTAATTATCTACTAGTCAATAAAACTCACAAATGTAAAGTGTACACAAATAGAACTGCGGCGGGCACATCTAGTAGGTATGTATTGCTCATGTAGACTGAACGTGTATAACTCAATTATAAACACATGCCTAAATAATCAACGTTTCATTGCTCACTCAATTAGTTACTAAGCGTGATTTGGACGAAAACGGTATTAATTCTAAGTACTACGGCAGCGCTTAAAGCCACATTTATTAGAAACTAGAAATCCAACTAAGCGCCGCTCTGGACTTAATGGGATTAAGTGTTTTTGTCTACTTTGTAACTAAACAAACTTTGACAGAGCAATAATAATGCTGGCTAGGCGATAAAAACAGAGAAGACCAAGTGTAGACCTATAAGAACATTGCTATTATATACCTACTTACGCTCGTATAGTCTAGATTTATGTGAACGACATGAGTGCTTCAGCACCTTTTCCTAAAACTGTTTAGGGAGTACACGACTACGTGATAACGGACAAAATTGCAAAGCAGTAAATCGGATACATTCCACAGAATGAACAGAGGCATTAAAGAATATGATATGTAGTTCGTTTAACCTCATCAGATAGCTAGAGTACCAGAATAAAAATTAAAGTGCTATTAGCAAGGAAGCCATAGTGTATTCAGCAAAATGATGAAACACTGACATTCATTTTTTAGCATTATGTCTGGTATCGCAACTACACGACCAACTGTTGGGATTTTGAAGTTGTAGAAAAGTATAAGGAAGACCGTTGTCTCACAATATGGCAGCTAAGGTTAAGAAAAATAAAGTGTTATGGATATTAGTACAAAGTTGCTAAAGGACTGGAATTTTGTTACAATTGTATCGGTGCCGCCAACATCATTAAATTATAATGAAACTCGATATTTTAGACGTTATTCGATAGTATTATACGACCTTAAACTTTAGAGCCGCCATAATCTTTTAAACTGTGATGAAAATAATTGACTCATAATATTTAAAGCTGAGTCGTTTAAAGCTACTTAATAATAAATGTGTGTAAGATTAAAGGTTTTTAGTGACCAACTTGTAATAAAGAAGACTTTATAATAAACACTTTAATGAAAACTGCTTTTAAATCTCAGTATCACCACATTTCACATCATAGTTTTTAAAACGAGAATTATATTTGAATGAAGAGTAGCAATGACATACTCAGACTTCATGTTTTAGCCTTCGCAAACGAATCATAAAATGTAACAATTATAAAAGGAGACTTTACATTTACTTTCTATGAAACCACCTCGTCCGATTTAGTGTTTTGTGCAATACTCCAAACAAGGAGTTAAGACAAAATAGAAATATATACATGATTACTTGTTATCTGTATCTAGCTTAACGTGGCCATCGCGTATTAAGTTACTTCACGACAAGTTACTTCGGGAAGGTAAACTTACCTTCGCAACAACTAAGCTACCTAAGTTTGGCTATCGTTTACTTGGCCCGGAACCCGGATTTAGAATTCAGTAATACATAATTACCTCGAGCTTGGAATATTTTCTTAACTTAAAATGTTTTGATATTGTAGATTTATTTTAATATTATGATGTTAGCTATGTTTAAAGCTATGAATGCAATTTTAGGCGCCCAGAAAATAAAGGAACTTTTGTGTTTTCTTATGTATATATAAAATTGTTTCGTGACTGACTGAGTCAACGCACAAGAAGCTGAAGTTAGTTGTTTCTTAGGTAGCACCAAGTGCTATTTTTTTTTTTAATTTCTCTATCTAAGGGTTAAAATAGTAACAAGCGAGCGAAGCCGTGAGCAAAGTCTAGTAAAATATAAAAACACATTATATATTGGTCTTAACTTTTTTCATTTCCTCAAAAGGATGACTCATTTTAGTTTAATCGTCCAACCTCACTTAAATTATTATCTGGGCATTCCTTTACATTAAATAATCTTGTTATTAATCGGATTTCATACAACTTGAAGATTGCCTAGACGAAAATATAAAAGAATTTTCCTCTCATTACTCTATAACAAAAGGTTTCCTTCTAAAACAAGTTCAAGCTATAGTGTAGGATTTTTTATTATAAGGTCACAAAGAATCCTACGCACCTAGATAAATATCTTACCCATACAATTCTAGCTTAGAAGTTTCGTAAAGTGCTATTCAGCTACTGTTCTACTTACTTAATAATTTATGAAATAATTAAGTATTTTTCAAATGCATAATATATCATCGTGACTAAAATCAACAGTAACATTGAATGCAACCAATCTTTAAATAGGATATAATCCTGAAGACCCACTGCAGAACATAAAACAGCATTGTTTGTTAGTTTTGCTACAATCTTCCGTTAGGTCGCCCAAGTTAATTCCCCAACCGGACTCATCTATGTTGAGTCAAACACAAATTTTGAGAGCATAACCCACTTTGGACTCTCTTGCTAATATGAAATTAATTAACTCATCTTAATCCATTTTGAACCCATTGTATGTATCTTATTTGAAATTCCAAATAGAAAGTTCTAATAGAATTTTAAAATGGGGTTTGTAGACAATATGGGAGAGTACTGACGCCCTATTTTTAAACGGATCTATCGATCAAACCGCAAGAGCGCCGTTGTGTGACGACACCTTGACCGGGATATATTTATCTTTCTAGAACCTTCGGTAGATTTTTATGCTTAGGTTTTTACTAGTCTCTTATTCTCTGTAACGTATTTAATAATGATAATTTTCACGCTTAACGTTCTGTAGGTAATACGCATCGCTGCTATGATTAGACACAAAAGAGCCATCTCTTAGAATGTCACAAAAACCGATTACTTAAATATTTGTATAACAATATTGAAGGAGACAGTGGAACTACGTTCCATGTTCCTGTCATAAACAGCGAACCTCGGCTTCATAAAAGCCGCTTTTGATAAGCAAAATCTTTAGCCTATCGTCTTCATCGCAATAGCTCTATTATTCAGAAATTGACAAAATCGATACAAGAATATAATTTACATGCCTTGTAAATTAAATCTAAATATAAGCCATTTATTAGTTCAAAATCATAGCAAAGTAAAAAGGATGATTAAATCGATATTCAAATAATATTTATTTACTAGTTAACAGCAGCAAAGAATAGTCGCGTCTTATACGACACGAAAGCTATATAATGGAATGTTAAAAATATATGGTTGTTCAACTTATTCATGGATAGCTGCATGAAAGATATGAGGGAAATTGATTGCGGGATCGATATGGTAGGTTTGCGTGTTAAGTGCCTCTTATACGCAGATGATCAAGTCATTCTTGCATCATCGGCGAATGAGTTGCAACAAATGATGGACTGCATGAACGAGAGTTTTAAAGCGAAAGGTATGAAAGTTAATGCAAGAAAGACGAAACTTATGAAAGTTTGACTGAGTGTAATAAAAATAAATGTAGGTATGTTAAAAATATATGAATGTATGTATGTATGTTAAAAATATATGAATTGCAATTTCTCTCACTAGTCCATAGGGTCCCAACTGAAATTAATGACTCCAATAATATGACAATTGTATTTACTCTGAGTAAAAAACTCTTTCTACGGCGACAAAAAAATAAAAAGACGACACTCCTCACCATTTCTTATACCAACCCCTATTCACCATTCCGATATTATTCAATAAAAACTAGTACCACCCTGAACATGGAAATGAATTTAGTAAACTTAGAATTTTCAATGGAAAGTTTACATATGAATCGGATTCGTTCAACGTCTTTTGTGATTCAGAATTGACGTGGTTGTACGTAGTTCGGATTTACAAGTGCACCGTTAACTTTGATTGTATTCCAACCATTTTATTACATACTATAGTAGTATTAGAGCTGATTTTTCTTTTTTTATTCTAGTGATAAGCATCTCATAGGTAATTCTAAAATTTGTTGTTGTATCATTTACGGCATTATAAACGTTACCACTATGCGAACGACATACATTACCGTAGCTCCAAGCTTTTATGAAGGGTTAATCTGTGGTGTGAAACACCCTCATGCCGCACTTATATCTGCTTAAACATGCAATAGAGATTAAACCAAGTGCTCACAGCTGGGCACATTTCCAAACTGTGTAGTTACGATATAAAAATAGTCTTACATGAAAATGCATATGAATTATAGAATCTGGATTGGCCATTAGAATGTGAGGAGCAAAGGGTAAATATAATGGAGAAATATTTGCCCCGGCGTTTCGGCGTGAATTACACAACTCGTGGTCATCAAATGATTTAGTAATGCGATTTAGGCCCCTTGCTTAAATATTAGTAAAGATACATAATTATGTGTATTAATGTGACAACTCTCAAAAGTGCGAAAGTATTTATATTAGTCATCTACTTGCTCCAACGTCCTCAATAATGAGAAAGGACCATCTCAAAAAGACAGAGCATTATAAATTCTCTAGTAATTACCAAAGAAAGATAAGACAATTTATACTCAAACGCGCAAAGGCCACTCGATCAACAAAAAATAGAATTAATCCTCAGGCACTCCCAAAGAGAAACCGGACGCTATGTACCATTTTCTGGACAAATTATACGTTGACAACAATTTAAATATCGGGTCAACTGAAAGCTAACCCTTTGGGACAGAACCCTAAAACAATATCCAAACCAGAGTGACGCACTAAGTAAAATTAATAAACCCGACAGCAAATAAAGAGGCTATCGCGACCAGACTGTATTGTCTCAGCATAAATAATCTGTGAACAACTATTTTCAATTTAAAAACATCGTAAGCCACCCTCTCATCCCCTGATAAAGTGGGGCGGTTCTAAAATCGATCGAGACACAATGGCATTGGTGAGATGTTAAGGGTGCTGAATGAAAGCCTTCGGGACGTAGATGGCAACTGGTAAGAAATTGTGGGCCACTTTGTGTTGCTTCACAATGCGGATTTGAATATAAAATCTTCAAGTTACCGTTAGAAAGGTTTGATAGTTTGAACAGCGGTTATATTTTTTCAAAAGAAATAAAAAGGATTCCTTTTGACTTCTATTGTTAGAGAGTCGAAACCTTTGAATGAAAATTATCCTTCTAATTATGTTAACAAACTGAAAAATGGACAGAGGCATGAATGAATGAATACTGCCATAAAAACCTTTTATAAACATGTCATACCGTAGTGATGTATAACGTAAATAAAACGTGTCCGGGATTAAAAAAATACATCAAAGCTGACACTTTATAAGCCATCGTTCACTGACACCATGCCCATTCACTTCCCTCAATAGCTTCATACGCCGCAAGTATAATAGTTATTACTTGGGCCTCGATAGGGATCGATCAATCCTCCTTTACTCTGAAGTTGACGTACCTCGGTCAAGCCTGAGGTATAAAAACTAAGGTCGCAGATAGTAAAAAGATTTTGTGCGCTGTTACCGAAGAAGTAAGCAAGCTTACAAATTATTTAAAGACCTAATAATAATACATGAGTTTGTTTCTAGATCATTAGTAAATAATTATTATATATTATGGTTTAAAGATTTTTGATTTAGAATACACCAAATAGCTAAGATTTTTACCTCATTGACCTCATTAAAGAAGTTTGAACTTGTATTTTCTATGTTTTGTTGCCATTCTATTATATAAGTTCTAACTTATATCAATATTATGGTACTTTTTACAGAATATGATAAATATGGAAGAAAACTGTGTGCTTAACGATATAACAAACAGAATCTGTTAATTGACATTCCCATCATTCATATATTAATGTTTGAGCATATTACATACATTTTTTTACTAGATAAAAACGTTCTCTAAAACGAGCTTTAACTAAAAATCCTAGCAAATTGAAGAGGCATCAAAAACTTCTAGCGAAACGATTTTATGAATGAATGAATGACTACGGAATTCAATATTCGAATTATAGATTGATCTCTAGATTTTAGATTCGTTTTTGGCAGTTTTTGACATTAGCTGCATAGAAAATATGTCAAACACGAATCTAAAATCTACAGATCTATCTATAGTTCGAATATTGAAAATGGCCGTGAATGAATCATTTATTTCACTTTTAAATTTCTTATAAACTAGATACATTGCCCCACAAAACTGCTTACGCAGTTTAACTGTGAGGTCGGTGAGCCTCTCTTACAGTTACATAATTTAAGGTACATTTATACCTTAAATAAATATATATTAATAAATTAATATTCATAAATTGCCTGATGCAAAATTCAAACATACGAGTACAAAAGGTATATCTATTTTGATCCATTCGTTAAAATAATATTTGTGCTATCACAATAGTAGATTGTATGACAAGGGAGCAAAATAGTATTTTTACGGCGAGGGCGCTACTTTGAATCACGAGCGAAGCGAAGGATTCTAGAATAGAATCCCGAGAGTAGCGAGGGATTCTAACGTAGAATCCTGAGCCCAGCGAGTGATTCAAATTACATTGCCCGAGGGAAAAATAATTTGAATTTTTATTTTTTTCTTTCTATGAGAAAATTAATAATTTTCTGTTCGTGGGTAATAAGTTTTGTACGTCACTGTTAGCTTCTATAGTTATTGTTTCAGGAGTTAAAGCATTCGCTTTCATAACTCAAGGTAGAACTCATGATTTTAACAAAATTCAATAAAGTATGTACGTACTGATTACGAGAACAGAGTCGTAATTCGTAAGCTTTTTTTTTTAGCACGGGTCACGCCCGTGCAGCCAACCGTACCAGCCAGTTATTCATACAATTTGCGTTCGATTTCTATGAATGATATACGTTCCAAATTCAAATCACTTTGCCGCCCCGCTAAAAAGCTCTGAACAGAAAAGAGCTATTTTGCTCCCGGTAAAAGAGGAACAAAGCGACACTTTTCGAATAGAAGGGATGAAAACAATATTAAATAACCTAAATAATTTTTGTTTTCTATGAAAACTATTCATACAATCCCGCTGGACTGACGAAATGCATAAGAATCAGATACCGAAATCCGGCAATACCGTCACTGGAATTCAAGCAGATTCCATGAAAGGATTAATTGAAACCTTTGTTACTCGTAAACCTTTCCATGCAATTGTCGGGTGTTATTCTAATATAAAACGTGGTATTTCCAATGTTGAATAAAATGGATTCCCAAAATTCAGTCTGGAAAGACGTTTGCGTCTAATTATTTGTAGTTCTCTATTTATTGCAATAATTTTTATCGACCGCCCAGGGACTTATCGCTATCTACGGACATCCGCTATTTAGCTCGGATAAAAGTGTGGTAGTAAGTAATTGATTGAGTCTTACGAATAGCAACACATAAAGGTTGCAACGGAACCTGACGCTTACCTCGACCCGTATTTCTTTTAGTTCTGAATGGCAAAAAAAATTATAACAAAAAGCACAAGTAAATATTCTAAATATTATTAAAAAAATCTGCACAGTATTGTCAAGTCATCAATTCAGATGTTGCAGCTTATAATAATGTTATTCCGCTTCTCTTGTTATCATGATAATGATTTAATATACGTGTGGTGAAATATTAATTACCTCCAGTCGATTAAACGGCGATTACACTAGTTCAAAGACACAAACAGTACCTAACAAAGCCTTAATACTAATTTATATCAAGACACAAACTCGTATATCCCAAAATAGTTTATCATACTCAGATTTTCTAAACCTCTTGGCCCCGGGACCTACGTGACGCGTAATACGACGAAGCCAATCTATTACCGGCCGGGGCAACATAACACAATTGACTATAGTTGCAATTCTAATCACATACTAGGTATACAGAACAGTGGGACACCATAGAATTCTTTGTCTAGTCCCATTGTCTCCTAGAACCTGCATATTGGCGGCTGTACGGCTCCGCTCAAAATATTGCTCGTCAAAATATACGTTATTAAAAGTAAACAATTCTACAGAGTGATCCATTGAAAAAATGGAACCTCATACATTTATTCCAGATGAATAATTCCTGGAGCTCAATCCCAAATTGTGGTTGAGATAAACCAATCGGTTTAAATAATTTCGGGGACGGACATGTGAAATATTTTATAAAAAGAAAAACAAATGTGAAAACCCTTAATGAACAGGATAATTAAATAATTAAAACACAGTAAACAGGGATACCGTGAGCTTTTTAACTTTTGTACATTTTGTTGACGACTTCATCCAATTTAATTAATTTTTCAGTCTGGTCGGTACGTTCTTTTAATTACTCAATATCCATTCCCTCCACGGGTAGTCATAAAAACACATGATAGCACCTACATTATATAAAAGAAGATATGGATGGATCTGTGTATTCATCGTGAAAGTATCAAATCGTTTAAATATGCATGTATTAAGTTGATAGGTAAATACACTATTTATCACATCATAAACTGAGCTGTAAAAACATGGACTACGCATGACAAAGAAGTATTTGAATAACAATTGAGCTGTGCCTTATATTCATAGTTCAAATATTTTTCACAATAGCAATAGATTTACGAACAGCTAACAAACAGATTCCACTTCACATTTTCGCTTTTAAAATATAACCTTATTTTCAACAATTCTCATAGACGATAAAATTGTAAGTTTTATATCGATACAATGTCTGCAAGTTCCCCCATAAAGCTGACATAGTCGGGAGCCGCTAACAAATCTAATAAATTCAATCCCACTTTATTCTTACAGACCATTCTATGTGAAACAAACAAGGAACTTTAAGCAATAAACAGTAAGGAAATCCCGTTATTCCCGGTAACAATAATTCTGTCCCAGAATTACGTCGTCTCATCTCTATTGGTATATGTCACTAAACCGCCACATGTAAAGGGAGGTGTACATTGGCGTGTTTATTCATGGAAATGTACTGAGTAAGCTTTAGTCGGATCGTAGACTAGTGTTTAATCCCTATAGGGGAAGCTTTGGCAAACATTGAAATCACGGCTCAAAGATGACGTTGAGCAAATATTTATGCAGGATATCTCCTTGCGTAATTCCTTTCAATCGTCTAATCCACTTCTGAAATAGAAGTACACAGACTGAGTTGGTTTGTGTTGTTAGGGTTCCGTACCTAAAAGGTAAAAACGGGACTAAGCCTCCGCTGTCTGTCTGTCCTTCTGTCTGTGTCCAGGCTGTATCTCATAAAGCGTGATAACCAGAAAGCTGAAATTTTCAGAAATTATGTATTTCCGTTGGCGTTATAACAACAAATACTAAAAATAAAAAAAATAAAATATTAAGGGGAGGTCCCATACAAAAAACATGTTTTTTTCGTATTTTTTTCTCAATATTACTACCGGTAACAGGTAGACGCTCAAAATTTTCATAGAATATATAATTGTATATTACCTTTCGAAATAAATAATTAAAAACAAAAAAAGACACGACAGTTAATTTAATTGATATCGTGAATTCCAAATAACTAATAATTACGCCGTTTACGTTTTTCAATATCCCATAAATTAGACGTATCTAATTTATCGGATTTATTAAAACTACGGTTTAAAGAGAACAAGCTAGGTCTTAGCACAGCTGCGGCAACTTAATACAAAGTTTACTGGCGCCTTGCATAAATCCTTCGGAGATAATTTATAGATTGCATTCCCCGCAATTTATAATACTTTAAATTACATCTTCAGTTTTAAGATCGCTTTTATCTTGCCCTTTAAAACCGCCGGTCTATGCAATAATCTCGTTATTTAACATAAATATGCAGTGGTGAACTACATGGAGCCTTTTGAAGCCCGGGGCGTCAAGATGAAGCTGTTACATATCAACAGGGACAACGCTAGGACGATGATACTGTAGATAAGTTGACCAAGATCATAAACTTATCACGTAGTCTATCAAAACAAATGTATCACTTGTTTGGTACTTTTACCACATCATTATATCATGATATAAAACAATGCATGCAAAGAACAGCTACACTCGGAATAACTATTTATAGAAGACAGATTTTTGAATTCCAGGTGGGTCTCCCCAAAATTAAGTAGGTACAGCTTTAAAAATATATCTACACCGACAGGCCTAACGATAAACACCGCCATCTTGGTGCGATGGTATCGCGCGGGATTCCGCGCTGTTCTGCTGTGATATGTTTCTATTCACACATTTCGCGCGGTATTCCGTCCAATGGTTACCGTGGCGATTTCGCTGCGCTTTCGCCGCTATTGTACGCACCTCCTAATGTAAACGTCACGTGTATAAACGGTAGTATAAAAACGTAAATGACGATGTGCGGAACATTTCTTTATTTTACTGCGCTCATCGCGTCGCAAATAAAATGTCTCAATGAATATTTTTATGATGTAATTTGGTATTCGGTTTTAATATTTTAACGAGTGAGTTACGCATGAATAAGGTATATTTTTATGGATAAGCTGATTGAGGGCTTTTATATAACATGTTTACGAATCACGGGAATTGTTAATACTGTGGACGGAATTTGCCTTCTGTAATATTACTTTATTGACGCAAATAAACTGAGGTTGTGTTACAAAAACGATAACAAAGAATTCTGCAAAGACAATAGTAGGTATATTTTTCTGTAATTAATAATACAACCAAATGACACAAACTTTAGGAAGTTTAGGTACAGCGTGACATTGATAGGTAGATACTTAGTGGTAAAAGATAAAGTTTTACTTAAAATACTCTGGAACTACCTAACTAATAGCAATATTCGTAGGCTAAAGTAGCTTCTTATTGCGCGGATATGGATTCAAGTATTGTGTGATGTAGCGTGTTTGTTTTGTCTTTCGTGTGAGCGTGTGGCCAACTCTGATGTCGGAGTTTTCAGGCCGCCCGAAGGCCTCCGACATGGCCTAACGATCCTTATCCTTAGACAAGAACCGGAACCGACAGCTTTACGTGCCCTCCGAAGCACGGTAGCGCTCAGATGCAAATGCCACACACGGTCACCCATCCAAGTGGTGACCTGTGCAAGCGTTGCTTGACTTTGCCGATCTGTTACGAACGGCAAGCCAAGTCTCGCCATGAGCGCTACGATACGATAATATAGCGTCATAATAAGATACATTGTAAGGTTAAACACACATACATCACTTGAACTATAATATTTGTACGAGAATCTCCACTACCTATACAATAGTTTTTGCGATAATCTCGAGTTACTGAGAGGTGTCACAAAAATAATTTACTGGATACATTTACAATACACGTGAAAGAGATTAAGCCTATATTAACCTTTAGTTTCAGACTTACAAAAAGTACAAAGAGTAATCTAAGTTCACCTAATCTAAATCTATGTATTTCAGCCAATCTTTTAGCCAACAATATTAGACGGAAAGTAGTCTGTATATATAAACCATTATCGTAGCTAATCTGCTGGGAAGTTTTTGATTAGATTTGTACATAAACATTTTCAGTGGTAGTACATTTGCTCTATACTCCTACAAAGAATAAAACCGATAATAATATAATAAAAGCTGTTGAGTTTGCTTATTTGTTTTGTTGAACGCACTAATCTGAAGAATCTGGATAGCCCATGTATCGAGGCAGGCTATAGGGTATATAACATCACGCTATAAGATGCACGGCTCATAAAATTTACCACACCGAAAACGAAAAACAAACAAGAAACCATATTTCAGAAAATTTAACGTTTTAAGTACATTCATATGACAATCATATAACGATCCGAAGTCCTTACCCCGTAAAGTTCCCTAAAGAGTTGTTCAGTCTAAAGAGATGTCCGTTATTACAGTTGGAATGCCGGGATTATGGCGGGACGATAAATTGTTTAAATTGTTGTGACATCGTTCAGCTTGTAATAACGAGCTTAAATATACATATTTTATTGTGAGAAAATAGACGCCATGATGCAACTGTAGCCGGCCTGTCCCATGCAGTGTAATTTTGTATGGTGACGGGGATCGAATAATCCTGAAGCATCAAGATTCGACTTTCAAGCGACCAATGACTACCGAATTTTTACGGTATCAAAAAATTATGTAGAATGTGAATTAAAATCACTTGAATTCAAAGTGTTGCAAATAAACACATGATAAAGGATAACGGAAGAAACATTCTATGAAGGGACATGTCTTTCATTTATAATATACTTAATTATTTTGTTTCACTTATGCTGTTGCATAAGGTAAGCAAGAAAAACCTCTATTATAATACTGTAATCAAAGTACAATAACAACAAAAGCCTTGTCTATTACACTCATTATTAGCCCGGGCAACAAAGCCCGGGGCTGATGCCTGCGACGTCACATCACTGTTATCGGCCGACGGTTTTTCCGACTAATGACCAAGAAGATCCCGCCTGAAGTATACAACAACGTCCCGGGCTTTAAGTACACGTCTTGTCGAGCCTAAAGGTGCGGTTTTGAATATGAGCGTTAAGCGAGCTTTTATGTAAACTCAATTTTATTTATCTAAGTATCCTTTATAGTCCAACTAAAACAACAATTTAAATGTCTCAAATGAGCATTCGATGAGGGTGCTTGCAGTAGTGGCGAAATTATGGCATTTACAATTACCGACTACCATATGTGAACATCGCAATAAATATTTAAATAAAGTGTTAAAGACCACGGATTTCTACATTCTGAAAAGACGTGTACTTTCTTAATTGATCACAAAAAGGAACCCTTATCTCTAGACCAACGAAGCAAAATAAAATATAAATGTAAACTATCGTATCATAAAAACATTCATTATTTACACGCACAAACAAACAATTTAACTACACGATAAAGAAGTGGTCGAAAAAGTGGCAAATATATTTTGGTTATTGATTCACATATGGTTATTATTTTCTGTTATTACGATAGCATGAAGTTTGATCATCTACTCCAAAAATCTCTCTGATCATCACTATGTTCATGTTTTATAGCGAAATATTGTGTTACAAATGTCGTCAAGCTAATCTGAAAAAAGAATTGAGAGGAAGTTATACAATGCAATGGATATTAAGACAGTTCTATAAAAAGAAACAGCATAGTAACGAGCCAAAAAAATACACATAAAATAACGTAAGTTACGGTGTATATATTGCACGCTTCCCTCTTTACCGGATGCACACCCTTAGTCCTATATCGTATAGTCATATCCATCCTATCTAGGGTTAGCTTGGTAATAAAAAATAATGTTCCGGAGTCGATTTTTCAAGAGCAATAGCGACTGATGGTCGACCGCTATAACACAGGTGGCCTGGTCTAATCGTAAAGTATGTTTTATGAGCCTGCCCGTCTTTTGAGGTAAAGGGTCTTTGTTTGGGACAAAAATGGTACATGATAACCGACGATTTTTGCATAAGTTGCTCTATTTTAGGCTGAATTTTTAAACACGATTACTTTTTAACCTATGTGTAGAGTGAAGTCTAGAATACAGAAAAATGGCAATTAAGCTATGCTGACATCTACATAAATTAAATATGCTTGTTCCCTACAACGCCTTCGCAGCGGGAAAATCCAAAGTGAGATAGAGTGATAAACAATACGGCATATCTGCAAATGTAAAGTAGTTCACATATTCTTATATTTGATCCCGTTATATAGCAGTTGTAAGGTAGGGTGTCTCAGTAAGGGTGCACTTTTTCATTTTAGAATAAAAACAAGTATTTTAAGACAGAGTTGTGATATTTTTATTGTATTGTAAAAAGGACATGTTCCGATTAGGTATGGAATTAAATATCCAGCAAATGACCCCCACGGCTCCGATGACAGGCCATTACTCTTTTCATGAAATTTTCCATGACTTTTACACAGAGATGTGGCTGTATCTCACCGATGACGCGTTGGATTTCCGATTTGAACTCAGGAATTGTTTTGGGTTTATTCGCATAAACCCGAGATTTCACAAAACCTCAAATAAATAAATCGCACGGCGTTAAATCGCACGATCTTGGTGGCCAGTTGACATCAGAATTTCGTGAGATAATGTGTTCTGGAAATCGTTGCTGCAATAAGTCGATTGTTTCATGCGCGGTGTGGCAGGTTGCGCCGTCCTGCTGAAACCACATGTTGTCCAGATTTATGCCGTCTAGTTGAGGCCACAAGAAATCCATTATCATATTCCTGTAACGAATGCCGTTCACAGTCACTGCAATTTCGGCCTCATTTTCAAAAAAGTAAGGTCCAATCACGCCGCCTGACCAAAATCCGCACCAGACAGTTACTCGTTGTGGGTGCATTTGTTTCTCATGGATTGCATGAGGATTTTTTGCGTCCCAAATTCGACAATTTTGTGTATTCACGAAGCCATTCATATGGAAATGCGCTTCATCGGAGAAAATTACATTTTTTGAAAAATTGGCATCGACTTCTCTTTGCTCCATTACCCATTGAACAAATTGCCGGCGCTTTCCGTGGTCTGCTTGTTTGAGCTCCTGAGTTAACGGAATCTTGTACGCATGAAGGTGGAGGTCCTTAGTCAAAATTCTCTGCGTAGTGCTTCGTGAAATTTGAAGTTGTTGAGAACGATGTCGAATTGATGTTTTCGGTGACACTATCGTTAACAGCAGCAATGTTTTCAAGAGACCGACCGGTACGTTGACGCAAAGGATTCTTATTATCCATAATTGACCCAGTTTCTTCAAATTTTTTGACCACTCTTTGAATGGTTGACACATTAGGTGTACTTTCTCGGCTGAAAATTTGGCAAGTTTGCGAGCGGTTTCAGCGTAACTTTCCCCATTTTTGTAATGAGTTTTGACCATTATAACGCATTGTTTTTAATAATCGGAATAAACAGAGGTCAACAGCTGTCAAATTACAGAGTTACCACTTGCATGAAAAAAATAAATTCCACTTTAAAAAAGTGCACTCTTACTAAGACACCCGTTATATACTTAATAGGCACGTATTCATGAACACAACACAACATTCGCAACAACTCAAATAAAATCATTAATAGTTAGTCTCAATCAAATCAGCGTTTTAATTACTTCTACCAAAAGCTACAATAACTGCTTTTATATAGTTGTCAGCATCACAATTCTCAACTCAAATCTTAAAACATAAATGAAGTACTCATTTTACAATCCATACTAACCTGCACCGAACTCTTAAATATTCGCACCGATCCCTATTATTGAAGATACCAAGAAACAACAATAAAAAGAACAAAATCTTAACTTTAAATTGTTCAATATCGTCCTTAAGACGTTCCCTATAAAACAAATAGGCTACAAAAAGTACTGGAGCTTGTAACAATCGCTGAATATAAAAAAGGATCCCAAATGGCCAATATTGAAACAAGAACTCAGATAGCTCCGACACAGATACAAAAGTCACAATTGTTGTGTCATGGCGGACGAAGTTTGGAAGTGTTACGGGATATCTTTAAGCAATCTGAATTCTTGTGTAAGTTTTTTATTACTCCGACTTTGAACAGTCAATCTAAACCTGTATACAGTTTGTACTGATTTATGACACTGCATGCAAAGTTCAGATATGTACATATAGATAGCCACATTCGCGACGATATCAATTTGATCTATTCAGCGTAAAGTTAAAGTTGAAATGCGGTTGATTGTTCCGTGACAAAAATAAAATCGGAAACGAAAAGAAAATAAGTAATACGATCTTGGTTTTTACATTATGCATTAGATGATTACAAATGTAATGTTTTATTTTTTATCTTTCTCCACTAAGGCTAAAAAGATACTAAATTTATTAAAAGGTAAAGTAGCGCACTTTATAACTACGGATATAATTACTACTTGTAGCAATATGAAATTTTAACATCACCGTGAACCTAGCCCTCACGGCCTAAAGATTTTAGACGAATAAATCCCGTGCGGGGAGAGTTTTTCATTCAAATACTAAACATAATTATCACACAGACTGGTAACAAATATTAGTGGATTGCCTGAATTATTTTTCAATATGAGGGTCGAACTATCCAACCTCACGGTGCAGTAACAATCCAGTATACCATCAGCATGAAACCCAAGCAACATTCCAGAATTCTTTGTGCAATATTTAACCTAAAATGGACGGATTCTTGCAAGCCCATATTTGCATCTCAAAACTTATTAACCGTCCCTAGTATATTTATTTATGAGGTGGCAAAATTTGATAAGTGCCATAAAGAGCTATTTGAACTCAAGGACAATACTAACAGACGCAAAATCCATCACTCGTATTATAAATTGCCAGTACCTCGCCTAGAGATTTTCAGGGTTAGTTGTGTTTATATGGCGCCACTTATAAATAACGCTTTACCGGAGCATATTACAACTCTTCCATATCATACATTTTGTACTCCAATGAAGAAATGGCTAGTAGCAGAATGCTTTACTCTGTAAATGATTTTTTCAAAAAGTACTCCTCGCAGTCATATCACTTCAGAAATGCATTAGTGTAATGAATGTTTATATTAAGTAACTAAGACCTTTTTTTTACAATTGTCCTCTTCTTATAGTATACTACTCTTTATCTTATAGTCAATTATTCTTAAATACAATGTTTTTTTACGTTAACATGTTAAGATAATTCTTATTTAACATTTGTAACATCTTAATATTTGCATGCTATCTAAATATGACAAAATGTGTCTTGTGCTTTTAAAATTATTAACAACCTGTACTGTAATTACCACATTTTCTGCAAATAAACAATTATGATTATTCATCACCTTTAAATCTCATTCCCTCATCAATACTTATGTTACAATTTATTCATACGAGTTAGTAAATTCTAATTAGTTATGCAATTACTTATTCATATGAGCTACTAGATTAACTTTCATATAAGTTGTACTTGAAGTTTATTCGGCCAGACGGTACGAACGCTTTTGAAGGATATACTTATCCTTCAAAAGCGTTCGTACCGTCTGGCCGCTCCAGTTATGTATTTTGTGAGACACTCTTTTATACTGATATACGTTCTACATCATAAATCGTGGCAGACACAACGAATCTAGCTTCCTAGAATATCTTACATGACATAAAGTAGTAGACATATAAGTAATATAGAAACCTTTGAGAGAGCACAAAAGCTCAATCTGGAGGAGAAAATTCTGGTACACCTACTCTCATGATTTTTGAACGCCAAGATTCCACGCCATATTGAATTTGCCGTGAAGTAATATTATCTAGACTGCTAAACAAAGAATGAACTCTCGTACCTTCATTATGTAGGACACCTACCGTTTATAAGATGACCTATAATGCAACTAATATTTTAAAATGTTGTCTTTGCTTTGTCTAACTCTTAGGCAAACGCAATTAAGATCTTTTCTTATTGGGGCAGATTTTAAATATAGTTACACTAGAAATATGTAGGTATGTTACTGTACATATATCCCTAAATGGTAGTAAATCTTAATTAATTTACAAATGGACCAAAAATCTAAGCACTCGTAACAATGAAACAAAGTTGCTTGCTTAATTCATATTATTTTCATAATTTTTAAGTGATCCTAAAGACGGATACACAAAATTTACCAACAATTTTATTTATTCCAATTGAAGTCCCTCAACAAAGATAACGTCCGAGCGTCCAGCGGTCACTTTAAAACATTTTCGAATAAACCACAATTCGTGAGCATATTTAATAGGGCGTCCCTTAGAAAACCCATTTCATCCAACTGTCAGCCATTCAAGATAGGACTGAATTTGCATGAAACACTCAATATTATACGGATACATTTCGTATTCTATTAATGTTGCAACTTCAAAGCGTACGAAGATACATGTTGCTTGCGACACACAGAAAATGGTGTAAAGATCTCCAGCTTAGTTCATCGTTTTAATTATGTGTATTTAGAAATAGAATAGAGGTGGATGTCGTTGTTTCGAACAAGGGAAACGAAGCCAATAAATTCTTTAACATGAAGTAGATTGCCGAGGCGTGTAATTGAAATTGCGCGCTGTAAATCTTTTCAAGGCTTTGGGATTGATCCAGGGATTTAAGAAAACATTGTAGCATCTTTTACAATGTCGTTATATGAGCACGTAAAATTCCATTACTAAATAAAAGTTGTTTTTGTACAGTGAACGAACAGACGTGAGTACCGCTGTGACTGCTTAACCGCCATCTGATTTATGAAGCGAGCTTCGTGTACTTTAACGGATAAAAGAAATGAAAAATTCAGGCAGTATATTATTTTTGTGGTCATCTAGCAAATAGCAGTGCACTGAAAATAATGGAATAATTTAATTCTTGATTTATTCTGAGGATTCGTTTTATTAAATTTTGCATCTATAATCTGTATCATATGCATGTAGAGATGAGTATCGTTATGGCAGAGGTGAATGATATTTTGTACTAGAATGTCTAAATATAATATGTAAATTGAGCACTTACGCAGAATTATCTTCACCCATAACATGTTCAAGACCGCAAAAAATGCTGAGCAATCTCCAGATCTTCAAGCCAAACATCCATTCGCAAGTCACCGTATTTCATAGGTAAGCTAATACATTTATCGTTTATTGAATAAGGCAATCTTATGAAATAAAAAGAGAAAATAAATAAGACTTCACTAGAAGGATATCCATTGTGTAATAATGTCAAAAGCAGGAGAGACTCCCACTCATATTTGAAGAAACACGTGTCGAAACGTCCCCTTACGATGGACGTCGAAACTTAAATGTTCCTGTAAATATTTCTTATACATTTTATATACACACTCACAAGCACAGGCTTATCCTCAGAGAAGTAGATTTAATGTAGTACACACGATTTGCTAGCTACATTTTTAGGTTCAGTGTAATACGGGGTGAGCTATTAAGTAATATACTTTCGAGGGCGCTACAGAAAGAAACTTATTTCTTTCAATAATTTAATTAATCTGAGGCATTTTAGCCTAACTAAGACCAAATTACTGTTGTTGTAATATAAAGAACCTTAATGCCAAATTTTGCATGATGGTAAACTTGCCGCTATAACTCATTTTGGTTTTTACGAAAGCAACTTTATTTCGATTTAGATTATTTTTTATAGACTCACGCGTTTATCCCCGAAGGCGTAGTCAGAGGTTTAATATTACACCCACATTTCGCCATGAATTTTTAGGTCTCACGTATTAGGGAGCGAGCCTATTGCCGCTACCGGGCACATCACCAGACTCCGTGCTGCTACTGAAAATTTGGAAAAACCCAATAACACTTTTGCGCGACCCGGGAATCGAACCCGGGACCTCCTATTATGGAACATGTTCAATTTCTTCGTCGGTGGTTTGAATATAACAAAACATAAAAGCACGACATGGATGACACTCAAAATCCTATTTTTAGTTCACAATACCACTAACTTCACAAGCACTAAACACCTAGTTATTTGCGTGTAAAAATTGAAATCATGGTGGAATACCACGCTAAATATATAGGAATCCTCGTTATTTTCTAATTTTTTACTTGGTGTAGGTGTAATAGTACAGTGTTTATGAAAGTACGTGTAAATAGTTTAATAATCCATTATGGAGGCACACGCTGCCTTTGCATTAGAGATTTGCGAGCCAGTTTGTAGAGCACGTTTACCAATAGTGTCACTTATCACCTAGGCTAAGCAAGACTTCAATAATTTCAATCAATGGTTTGGAACATGTACGCGACTTACTTGCATTATAAGACTTAAATGGATGCTCCTGTTTCACCATATTTTCTTTGGAAGTTGAATGTTGAATGAAGAACTAAATGAACTCCGTTTGTTAGAATACATGAATTGCTTAAGTATTTTCTTCGGTAGGTAATTATTTACTTTTGAATTTACAGGTCGTTTCAAAAATAAAATGATTGGCAATTGAAAAGAGTGGCCATGTGTTTTCTTTGTGTTGTCCGTTCTTTCTCATGGTTCTACGCCCTTGCATTATGAACTTGGAACTACATTACGTAGATAATTTGATAAATTTTGACTTTGACTAAAGTCATGCCATTAGCGGATTTATTGCTCACACACCACATAGTTTCTCCGCTCATCTTGCGTGGAAAGACTTTTAGACCTTACACCTATTTACGTAAAATATTCTACATAATCCCCTAAGGGTTAAGTAGACGTGTAATCTACCAAGTCGTTGTCACTTTTGCTTAGACTCCTTGTAATGGATAGCTTTACGCCACATACTCTTACTCTCATACATTGAAATTTATGACTTCAAAACCAAATTAGTAGATGCCTTTTTCAGGTTTTTTTTATACTAGGTTTTCGGCAAGACGTTCGTATCAAAAAAGTCTTCTAAAATTCATTACATTTAATTTTCTAATAGAAATTCCTGCTACATTTTATCAAGCGTGTGTTACAGAAGAACATTTTAAGTGTCACGTCCTAAGCTCCCCTAAGGGATTCACGATATTAGGTACCAACGGTACCACAATTTACTGGGCACAATTCCAATCCTAAGCTTCAATTGAAAACTGTTCTAATAGAAAACGCTAAACCAAGTTAAAGACATTTTTACGGGAGAGATATTAACAATTCTTCTTCTAACAATAAGCACAAGATAATTCAAATCTCATGTCTGCAAGGCTCTGTTACAATGGATTTATTATTTTCCGATAACAATTTACCATCACGTCAACAGCTTGACAGTAGCACACAAGGATCACCTTAGATACACACTTAACAGACGTACCTACGTGTTTCACGACGTCAATTCCACGAAAATCGAAACGTTGCAGAATGTTTATTTTTATTCTCTATATATAATTAATGTAACGTACGGTACGTTACATTAATTATATATAGAGAATGAGATTCTCGTTACACCCCTCAAAGAAACAAAGACAAACCACCCTATCACTCAAGACCTTAACACCGCAATGCACAGCTAAATACTCACGATTTCAAAATCTCCCCTTATTTTATTACGTTAAACTCAATTTAGCCCACCATAAACCAAAGAAATAAACAGTTGGTGTATCCGTCACAAGACATGCGGAAGACAGATTAATTACGAAAAACAGAGAGAACTAAATTACTTAGGAACGAATAAATTGCCGTTGCTAGTATACTGACGGGAATTTATTCTGTGACGGATTAACCGCCGTGGTTAAATGTATATGAATGTAATTACGTGCGCCGGCGTAAGGGATTTTGTTTTACAAGCCAATCTGATCATTGTATGCAGTTCAATAGATGAGATACATTGCGTGGCACGGAAGAACACGAACAACTTAAATGCAAATGAAATGTGCACAAAAATGGCCATAGGAATTTTCACGTTATGTAGCGTGCTATTTATGGATGGTCAAGTGACAATACGATAAACGGTAAGGCCTTTGAATACAAACAAGTGCTGGTAGTGAATTTTGTGACTCTACTGGTTAAAATAACAGTACTATTGCTCTTATTCATGTAGTAAAACAATATTCCTAACAATAATAATTGAGAGTATTCGGCAAAACCTAGTAACAGTAATAACCTAGTCTGGTGATGTGCCCGGTAACGGCAATAGGCTCGCCCCCTATTACGTGGGACCTAAAAATTCATGGCGAAATGTGGGTGTAATATTTACACCTCTGCCTACCCCTTCGGGGATACAGGCGTATAAATAATAATTGAGAAGATACACATCTGGTTCTCCTCAGAGTCAAGTCAAATCCCATATATCTCGATATGTTTAAACTACAGACACTTGAGAAAACACACTGGCTTCGGAACCTTGCAGTGGCTTTAAAACAAAAATACTTAACAAACGAAATATTAAAGCAAATGGTTCGCCCACTCGGTCTCCTGAGAAGCATTCATTCTCTCGCTCTTTAGCGAATGTCTAACTTAAACTCCAGTATTCAAGATTAATAATCTACATTGTCATTCAGCTTTGTTTTAATTTGTTATGAAAATCTCGATAAGACAAACTGATGTATGAATAAATTTGTGAATAAAGTTCTACGGACTTTATTGTGCTTTATCAGTCTAATGCGTATAAACAAAGAGGGAACTAATATATATATATATTATCTCAGAATACCAAGTGAATGATGATACCAACAGTGAATGATGTATAACTGTCGATCGAGTCTTCCAACCATCGTATGATACGAATAAATATCGTTTCTTAGTGTATTGATGAATATCAGCTGAAAGTGAGATTGCTGGCAAGCAGACGAGTATCTAAAATGGTGATCCAGATTGTAATTATTTACCAACAAACTGTTTTCGTTTTCATAGCTGCCTATGTCAATCAATTCTAATAATTCTAGAAGTGAATAAAGCGATACTAATGTTCTCAGAAAATTACGCAAAAACACGAAGTGCTGATGCACTTCTGTAATGGCTTAGTGAGGCTGATGCCTAACTAAGCCGTTACATTTGCTTAGCACACCGGATTATAACAAAGCCAACATTTAAAAAAAATACCTTCGTTTTTGTGCTAATGTGTATTCACATTTAAAATTTTTAGGCAACGTATTTGTTGCACTTGTGCCACGAGAAACTTTAGTTTTATACAATGGATAATTTACCAAAAAAATCTATTTACCGATGAATATTCATTAAAATAACTTGAGAAGTTGAAACGCGTGAAGTCTCAAATACTTATACGTTGCTTGAAGCCAGCATCTTGCATTGCATTAGCATT
The DNA here is from genome assembly GCA_944739405.2 of Euclidia mi. Classification (NCBI taxonomy): domain Eukaryota; kingdom Metazoa; phylum Arthropoda; class Insecta; order Lepidoptera; family Erebidae; genus Euclidia; species Euclidia mi. The sequence continues at coordinate 25,711,598 of OX123189.2, read as the reverse complement.
GTATCGTGCTGAAGCAAAACATAGCGGTGTGCACAAAAAAGCAGCAACATTTTATTAAAGAAACCTGCATCTTTGATTTACTAGACAATAGAGTCCGTTTGTTACATATCGCATGCGTAACCTATTTCTTTTGCATAAAGTACGATACTCCGCATTATTGTAATAGTCGCATAATAGACACCGATATACATTCGTATTCAAGTCTCATAGTGACCTAATAAATATATTAACTCGGTGAGTAGAAATCCAACATAATATGCTATAAGACATAAGAGAGGTGTGATGAACCTTTTTACAAAACTAATATTCCTTATACTACAATTTCTTTCAAAAAGTCCTTTCTCATTAAAGTTTTTGTTAGCTACTATGAAATACTTAGCCTAAATGAAATCTATAAAATATTTAGAAACGAATGATTAACGAATTCCAATTTCTCCTATCCCCGTCTGTTTATCAATATTTAGATCATAGATTTAGCTTTCCAACATTGCACATTTTTCTTCTCTTTGCTTGATATTTTATGAAGATAAATGGACGTTACCATATTAAATCTTGCTCAAAGAAATTAAACAATAATTAGAAACCGCGGCAGAAACCATACCGTCCGGATAGTATTATTATATTCATACATCTTTTACGGAGCACCATTTTCTTTCGCATAATTTTCTTTTAATTACCTCCTTTTCCCTTTCTTTTAGGCAAACAATACTAAATGTAGAGATGAATTAATTTTTATTTTATATTAATTCTAAGAAACTTAAGTTGAAATTGCGAGTACAATAATAATGAAACGTGCTTTGTTTTTGAGATATCTTTTAAATCTATTAGTCACCATTAACAGATAGCCAGAAATTAGATATTAAAACATAGATACCAGTTTTACAGGACTACTGAGCATATCAAAGAACATCTGCATATTCTTGCGTTAATGACTGACTGACAGATAATGCTCAGATGAAACTACTGGGCGCCAGAAGCAGAGCTTAGGGGTGCACTAAGAAGGAAGTTCCTGAAAATCTCACGGGATCAAGCAGAAATAGTTAAATTATAGAAATAATGTGCCAGCGGAGCTGCTGATCTTCTGGTATTAAAATATGAAAATCAGGTGCATAATCATGACAAAAGAAATACTTTAGTAAGCATTTTGATGTCACCCAGTTTTTTAGAAGTATGAGTATAAAAGTCGCAATAGATTATTATAAATTGCGCTTTACTCGCCTGAAATCTTTGCTAAGACAAGCATTTAGCTTTCATACTTAACTTATAAGTGAGTAGGTACCTACCTAAAAGTCTTATACTTTAACCGCGGCACTACTGTCGTTTACATAGATTATAATGCAGGTTAAAAGTAAACCGTGTTGTACAACAAAGATTAAAGAACTTTAAAGTTAAGCTACGCGGGTTGTACGACGTAACTTTAATATTAGCTTGAACACGCAAGCACAAAGCACTTCGGCTAAATAGTTGGGTAATTGATCGGCTGCATGTTGTAAAGGGTACACAAGTTTAGAAGAACTATGTTATATGCAACGCAATTTATTGTGGCAAATTACGACCTGTTGGTTCAACAAAACATTTAATATTGTCTTGTTTGTTCATGTCTTTCGTCTGGTAGAAATAAACGTTTTTTCTTTCTTCTTTCTTTCTTTCTATTTATTTAGTTTCTACTTGAATTGAGTGACATCGGAATGGCAATGAATACGGCAGATAATTTTATCTTTTAAGTAACTTTCAGAAAAGACCACTTATTTCAATGCAAAGTTTGTGCCTTTAACAAACAATAGCCTACTAAGCTAAGTTGTCCCTTAATTGCCTATTTAAATAAAGTCATATTAGCCAGTGCGCATGCGTCGTCGAAATATCTTAACGATATATTAACCTAATTTCTGCGACACCCGGTCACCCCCTCTACATTATATGGGCGTTCTCATACGGAAGGATAATTTTCACAGGTATTAAATGAAAGTCCGGACTAACATAATTCAAATTTATCTGCTAATATTCTAGATAAAAGATGATTTCAGTAGCCATGGTGTTGTTGTTCGTTGTTGGTGCATTGGGTGTATGCATAGAAATATGCATAGGTTAGCTTAAAATTAAATAATTTGGTATGCCAAACGTGGTTAATCTTCTTATTAAACATTGTACACAGGCATTTACGTATAAAGTTAAGAAAAGTCTGTCTTGCGATACATTGCCCTTCTATTTAGTAAGTAAAATATCCTCAATCTAATACAGCGAACATTTAATCAAGTTCATCACTTATAAAGTTGTAAGTCGTTTCTTTATACTTTGTTCTGTATTATATGTTATTATGTGTATTACATGTTATGTTATGCTTAGGTCTTTTAATAAAAAAATAACATATAATACAGCGAACATTTAATCAAGTTCATCACTTAGAAAGTCGTAAGTCATTTCTTTATACTTTGTTCTGTATTATTTGTTATTATATGTATTACATGTTATGTTATATTTAGTTCTTTTAATAAAAAATAACATATAATACAGCGAACATTTTATCAAGTTCATCACTTAGAAAGTCGTAAGTCGTTTCTTAATACTTTGTTCTGTATTATATGTTATTATATGTATTACATGTTATGTTACGTTTAGTTCTTTTAATAAAAAAATTACATATAATACAGCGAACATTTAATCAAGTTCATCACTTAGCGAGTCGTAAATCGCTCCTTTACACTTTTTCTGCCTACTGTTGAAGAATAATTATCTAATTGAAAAGCTAAACTACCTAACCAGTATGTACGTAACGAGCACACAATAATCAAACGATTTACATAAACTATGTAATTTCAATAAGGTACATTTGTCAGCCATAACTTATATTCTGCTTCCAAATAGAATAATAATTATTGGTAGATAATTCGAAACTAAGTCCGTCTTCACCGTAAACAACTCAACAAATACTAAAAATACCATGAACCAAATCGAAAATCACGAAACATACAGGAAAATAAATACAAATAACAAATCCTGCACCCTTCGGTTATCGTTCAGAAAAAAATACATAGCAAAGAGAATCCTCGTTATCATTGTGACGTGCAACTCGTTCAACAAAATGAGAGAAGGAAATCCTATATAAAAGAAATCATTGAAATTCCACGAACACCAATGTAATTCCTCGAACCCGTAATAATTTCGAGAAAACAATGACGTGTTTTCATTTTCTATACTCATAAGTGGTGAACAAAGAAATATTGAAAATGAAATGAACATCTTTGAGAAACATGCGCCATGGTGAGCATACTGTTTTCGCGGTTTTGGTTCTACGGTGTCATAATAAAATATGCTATTCAAATCTTGTACCGCAACAAAAAAATTAAGGTTGTTTGTTTATAATCGCGTAAAATAAATGATTCTTTGTTTGAATTTGATGGTGATTCTGTCCGTGTGGTGACGGATTAAGAATACGGAATGTCACCACCCCATATCATCCCATGAGTGTCGTAAGAGCCGACAGAGGGAGCATATTATGCAGAGAACAGCACTGTAAGAGAAGGAAAACTTGATACAAACCCTATACCAACCCGCTTGGCCAGCGTGGTATAGTAGGCCAATTCCTCCTTTCAAAGGAGAGGCCTAGTCCAGCAGTGGACTTTTAAAGGCTGATGATGATGATGTGTTACTTATTTTGAATCTCAAATTAAACTACGCGACGACTCAGTTTGGAGACCTTTTATTAACACTACATATTGTACCTACAATAATGAGTATAACCATCATATCTATACCGACATCAAATTATATTATTAAATTACATTTTTATATCTTTACGTTTACGGTTTTTATTAACAAGAAGAACACCTTGCCTGCGTTATTCTTTAACATGTTTTCTTTAAGTAAATTCATTTACTCGTTTCATTACGTAAAATATGACATTACTAACCTTATATTTTCTCTGAGCTATAAACATTCACGAAACAGCAAGCGACCATAACCGAGAGTACGTATATTTTCGCCGCGTCGGGACGGGGCTCAACCAATGTTTGTTAATATTTAACAAACTCATGTCGAAGTTCAACAATTTTCAAAAATGAAATCTCAAGATTCACGATTTTCTCTGTGAATATATCAAACTGAGTAAACTCCAAACTCACACACAAGTAAGACATGTTTATTAATTTAATCTTGTTGCCTCGAGCCTACTAAAAACCGTCGCAACTTTGAAGTTTGCAAATGGCGACACATTATGTGAACTAATCATAATAATCCACGAACAAAACGGATCCTCAGAACACACTATGAAGTATTCCAGTAGCTGAATCCCTTGAGAAAGAGACAAGTGTACACATGTATAGCTGTATCTCTGTCGGTGTGTAATAATGCTAAGCGGGTATTCGTGTTGATGTATAGAGCCTTGTTAAGACGGCTATTACGAGTTTCTTAGTTTATAATTGAAGCTGAACTATAGTCACAGAATTTATCGACCTAACAGTTGGTATATGTAATGGCATAAAATATGTTTTCTTACTTTTTATGACAAAACAACTGGATTTTCTTACTTAATCGCAAAGTATCCTGAGTATACGAGGCATTAGTGGCCATCCACATTTAAGTTCCAGCCTACGCCACCTCAGAAGAATGAATGAATAGATTGATAGTATTTTCTTAGGTTCTTGTAATATAAAAAATAAAGTAGCAAAATTCCCACAGCATAAATCACTTTAGGGCAATACAAATAATTTTCTTAAGAACATTGCCGTATTTACGCTGAGAGGCAGTATCTACGTAATATAAAACATTGCATGCTACAAAGTTTCTTCATTTGCCAAAAAGTTTGCCATGTCTTTTGAAACGACTGTCCGTTTTAATGGTCCTTTCATCGTTCAGAAACTTATTTTATAGGGATTTCAAATCTGTTTTCTGCTTCACGAAGTATGAACATAAAAGCAAAGTCCGAAAACGTTTAGTAAAGTATACATACTTCGAAATTATTATATGTTCGCGGAAAATCGCCAGAAATGTTAAATTTTTATGTGAGCTGAGCTTGAAGCGCTGTATATAACTTTCGAAACTTCTTCTGGGTAGTAAAATACAAGGTTCGCGATATTCACATAGTTGTCTATGTGTTTATTTTACATATTGCCATTATTTCTATGAACGCAAAATGAAGTCTCTTTAAGGCGGATTACATTTTTGGGAAGCGACAAAGACTGCGTAATAGCAACGCAGCCATGATCAAAAATTGATCACAAAATTAGATTAGAATTAGAAATTACAAGAATATTCTTACATTTGTTTCTAAAAGGCAATACCTGTACTAGGAATTAATCCTGTATCAAGGGAACGTCACAAACATTCGAGCAAAGAATATAAAGAACGCGTAGCCTCGATACATATTTATTATGAATCACACGAAGAGCCGCGTGGGTATCGAACCTGCAACACTCGACGTCATTTATTCGCAAGTAGCACCACAAGAGCGTGTCCTTGGTCTTCTAACTTGAAAGCTCATTTAGTTTGCCTACAACCTGCTACGGTCTTCGTTAAACGTGAAAAAGAACATGGACGCTAAGCCCAAACGTACCGATACACAAACTCTATATCAAATCCTATAAAGCATTTTTCTATCCCAACCGAATGGTAATAAAGGCCAGATTTATCACTCCGAACGCACGTAGAAAGAAGCAAAACGTACTGAAAACACAATACAAGATATATGGAGGCACAAAACCTAACATCGTTGTGTAACTGGGACCACGAAATAATTTTTGTTTGGACGCCGTTAGTATTGCTTGTACAGCTTTTATTCTTATGTTTTTTATTTTTTTTTATTTTTAAAGTCAATAATTATGTTTTTCGGACAGCACTAGCAAACAAAGGCTATTCAGCTGCGCTGGACATATTTTAGAGTACAATTGTGTGTGTTTATTTCCTCGCTCTCATAGGACATAGTTCTATGGGCGTCGGGCGACAATCTGTCACGACTGGAATGAGACTGAGACTTAGCGCCGACTTTCTGACGCCAAGCTACTGTTATTCAAAGAAAATAGTCTCAAACTTGTTTTGAAGGTATTTTAGGAAACACTGTATACAAGTAACATATATGTATGTCCTAATAAATTTCAACATAGCGTTCGCTAAATATGTTTAAATAAATATGCCTATCAAAACAAAATTAAAAAAATATTTCGAGCAGAAAAGAAATCCATTTCAACATAAACAATTTCTCAACCAAGACCTCTTCTCTCTACCTCATTCATACAGAGAATCTCTCATGGCAACCTTATTTCGCATACTACATATACTTGTGTGAAAAAATTCGTCTTTAGAAGCTTCTCTTTGAACGGGAATGAGAGCTAATTAGCCAACGCGCTTTATGCGTTATTAATGCCAGATTTTCTTAGCTGCGTAATCAAAAGCTCGATCTGTGTGAACAGAGCCGGCTAATGAACTGGCGTTTCAAGTCGATAATGTAATACGTGACTTTGGTTTTTGTTTATGACCTCGATGGATGAACTATCGATGACCTTAGTTGACACGAAGTACCTACCTTGATTTCAATACAATATTAATGTTGTACAAAAACAAATTTGGTGGTAGAAGCGACTAAGATGAACAGATCTTTCCACGATACTACAGCATAGTTTGTGGTATCATGATGTCAAATCTGGTTGGATTAGAAAGTATTAGATGCAACTGGGACAACGCTAGGATGACTACAAAATACTCAATAGCTTATCCAAAAAATTACTACACTACGGAGGGAAAGTGTAGTACCTAACGAATGTAACTGAAATAAAATAATTAATAACAAAATTTAACTAGAATAGAGGAAGCGCGTGCGGTTTGCAAGGATAGAAGCAAGTGGCGTTCTGTTATCTCTGCCTACCCCGACGGGAAAAGGCGTGATCATATGTATGTATGTATGTAAATTGAACTAATCAGAGTCAAATAGTAATTAATTCAAAATAATTGTAAATATAGTAGTTCATACCTGTTCAATAGTAGCGGTAACACAATAAACGAACAAGTACAAAACCCATAATGAACACGAACCCAATAAAGTTACTATCTTTCATATATCTTCTTTATAAGCTTATATAGTTAAGTCCCACCTTCAACATGCACCATTGATCAATGTAGTAGAAAGAATATTATTATGATGATCGATCTCTCTGCCAAGCCACTCGATTAATCCGATTAGTTGCGTCGGAGGAGGCTTGTGTCCTGACTACATTGACATAGTTTTATTTCAACGAGCCGGGTACAGGCAACCGCATATTGCCATGGGTTTTTTGTTGAGGCTCTCTCTTGGATTAGGATCATGTTAATGAATGACTTTTGTCTCTTTGACCAAATCTCACATCATCATCATCATCATCAGCCCTTTATACTGTCTCACTGCTGGGCATGGGCCTCTTCCCATTATGAGAACGGTAAGGCCATAGTCCACCTCGCTGGCCAAGTGCGGGTTGGCAGACTTCACATGTCTTTTGAGAACATTATGGAGAACTCTCAGACATACAGGTTTCCTCACGATGTTTTCCTTCACCGTTTAGCAAGCGATAATTAACAATTTCATACGCACATAACTCCGAAAAATCATCGGTGCGCGCCGTGGATTCGAACCCGGACCCTCTGCGTAGCAGTCTGTCGGTCTCTTCAGTAGGCTATCGCTGCTTCTGACACCGTGATTAAATCTTAATATATAAAATCCTTGCGTTACTGACTGACTGACAGACACGCTACAGCCGAAACTATTGGGCGTAGGAAGCTGAAATTTGGCATGTATGTTCCTTGGGGATCGTAGGGGTGCACTAAGAAGGGATTTCCTGAAATTCCCACGGGATCGGCCAAAACGGGTAAATTAAAAAAAAATGCAGGCGGAGCTGCGGGCGTCCTCTAGTATACATATACTTTTCCAGGAAGATTGAGCTAGGTGATTTTGTATGAACTGCCAGCACTGAAAAATCTGTACCTATCTATCTGTCTCCGGTTTGAAAAATACCAGGTGCATTCAAAGTAAATCCTGTATCACGGGCGACATTAAGAACACCCAGACTCGAAACAACAATTTACAGATAATACAAAATGTCACGGCCGCTTAAACCACTACACGTAGTTAAATAAAAAATGTCTCTCGCGTCAGTCAAGGGCCTCCTTTTGCAGCGGAAAATTCCCTCTCACTCACGTGCTAAGCATAATTTACCAGCGACCTACTGGGCGATGAAGGAACTTTCATGTCAGGTACGTGCAATTTATTAAAAACTTCAGATTTATGCGAGTATTGCGAGTTCACGCCATACTGCCTGTTAAAATATCCAACGTTCTTGTCAATTTATGTAATTAGGTAAGTCGGATAATTGATCTAAATTGCATTAAATTCTTCACATGCGTGCTAAGAGTGCATGTCAAATACGATGATAGTAAAACCTGCTTAATCTGAAACTAATATTCTTGAAGCTATTCAGCTAAGACGGGAAAACAAAATGCAATAGATACTTACACAGGGACCGTTTTCTACAGGCTTTGACCTACATGAAATAAACATTATTAATATTTTCCAATACACCGAATATTAATGTTGCCATTGATATCGCTGAGAGCTCAACGCAATATCATATAAAAAGCAAAATACCCTACACCCAAGTACATACGAACATCAAAAGCTATTTGTACTGAAAATAAGGGCCATAAGACGATTGTACGGTAATGCCAACAAGAAAAAAGATTTTTTTTACTCCACAAAAGTATATAAATTGGTAGTGGCCTTAATACGTAGGTTTGCAAAATACAAAGAGCTTCTGAAATATTCATGCCAAAGAAGGCTCGTTTTTTGTATGCAAATATTGTAGTGCTATCGGGCGTAGTTATACGATTAAGTATATGTAAAAGTATAATATATCAAAGGGGCAAAGGCACAGCGGAGTCATAGCTCAAACATGGGGCAATCTAATGGTGAAATATCTTCCTTACAGACGATAGCGATGAAATTTCGTGATGTATTTTTTACCAAAAATGAATATAAGTAACTGAATCTGGAGTGTCCAACATTCCTCACCAGCATAATTTTAGGTTACTTAAGTTTAAATATGCGCAGGTCACAAAATTTCCTTTACTATAAAGACTTAGCTAGTGCTAGCAATTCGCGCATACTCTTCAAGAGTTTGGGTGTGAGTGATGAAATATCTAAACAATTCAGATAATTATTTTTAATAAAATTTAGTCTCTGTGAGTTACATTTTCAATTCACGCATATGCAGGCTTATAATATTTTTCATTTTAATTTATTTTTATCCTATGAACAATACAAGAATTATTATATTTATTTCAAATTTCACTAGTAGATAATCTTAGTAACAAAAATATTCCCTCAGCGAAACTTGACTATGCAAAAAATATAAGTTTTCTGCCCAATGATATGTTAATAGAATTGTTCCCGTGAAATGTCCGTATTACATTTTTATGATAATCCTCGTCTGCGAAATGTAAAATAGAATACTTATCGCTCAATATAAATTACGAGAGCATACTAGTAGTAGATAAAATTGTAAGTATATTGAGTATTAGGAAAGCAAGCGTGAAAGATTTAGATCCGATTTACATTGAAATATATGAAGCTATAGAGCCTGATCAAGTAAATAGAGCTGTAACCAAAAAAATGTCTCAAGTATGTGTATTGTATTGTTGTAATCATAGCTAAGGATTCCGTGCTTGGAGAGAACTTTTTTAAAACGGTATGTAAGATAATTTATTAAGATTCTTAATTTCAAATATGAGTTAAAATAATTTTACCTTTCTTTTCAATTACTGCCCGTTATTGTTCAATACGGTTATCTAAAGTAAAACCTCAAAAAATAGATTAATTCAGCCCTCAGTGTTACCGTTACTTAGACTTGTAGGTACCGTTTTTTAAGCATTAAATTCTTTCTGTAATTTCAAATGTAACGGTTTTCGCAAAAGGCCCGTGTTCAACAAACAGCCATCGACTTGGCCTTATTGAATATTCATAATTGATTCTACCAGTCGTGAATATTCATGAGTACAAATGGTTGATTGAAGCAAATGGGTAATGATGCTGCGAGAAATCCAGCTGGAGGACAAAAAAAACATTTTATTGTTTATCAATTTTATCATACTACAAATTTTAAATTTCGAGGATTTCAAAGATATATTTTTATACATAATAGCGATATCTTTATATAAAATTTACAAAATTTCGACATTTTTAAATATACTTCTCATAGACTATAAAGTTTAATACTATGTTATTGGAATGGAACTCGCAGCAGAAGAGACCAAGAGAGAGGCCGAGAAAGAGGTGGGCTGACTGTATCGAGGAAACCTTAAGGCCATGATAAGGCATAATAACTAGAGAAGGAAAGCCAAAGACCGTCGCAAAAGGAAAACAATTGTTGAAGAGGCCAAGACCTACAAAGGGTTGTAGCGCCGGAGAAAGTAAAGTTAAGTAAGTACTCTGTTATTGGAAAACTATCTATATTTTTTCGATTCGTAACGAAGCGCTTTAAGACTAGGATACATTTGGGATAGCGCTAGCTAGGGTAATGATCATACACTTACTTATATGCCATCGCCATTTATTTAATTTGCCCCCAAAAAGTTACTATATCCCACAGCTTACTTATCAAATTCGCGTAACTATGCATTTAATTACACGCAAAACATAATGCCTCTAACTGGCCACAAAACAGAGGCAGTTAAGTAGAAACAATTTGTTGTTGGCAACACTAACACAATCCAGAGATAAGAGAGGAACAAATTTGTCTCGCCAAGTCAGACAAACGTCGCTAAACGGGGGAAAACTTGCGTCGGAAGCTAAGTAAGTAACACGTCTAGATATACAAAACCATGTATATTGTAGCCTCCTTAGAACAGGACTCCTACTTGATGTTGGGACTACCCGCTTGTTTTGTACTTTTGTTTTGTTTATTTTAAAACCGCGTTGAGAGGCTGTTTTATTTTTCTGAATAGTGGCGTAACCAATCTTAACATCGCTTATGATAGACGCCAATCGATCATTTATTTAACAATCAAATAAGGTTTATTGTGTTAATCAAAAAACAATTAATATTTTAATAAAACGGAATATTTTTTTAGATGAGCTTTACATGACTTGAGTAGCTTTATTGCTACCCAGGTGATTATATTAAATCTAAATTACTTAAAATAAAAATTCGGGCAAGTGCGAGTCTGACCCACACACCGAGGGTTCCGTACGCATTTTACCTTATTTGAGGTTGGTGCTAATTACGCTAGTCCTCTAAATCTGTATGAGTGCCCATACAACTTAGAGGACTATCTTAAAAGGAGTCTACTGTGTATGTATGGGGACACCCTTCAATTTGCCACTTTTTTTTAAATTTTTCCTTTATTTGAGCTGTAAGACCCTGCTTTTGTCCAAATTTCGTGATTCTAGTTAAACGGGAACTATCATATAGGTTTTCGACCCAAATATAGGCCTATAGGTTAACCTAGAATTGTCAATTTTTTTTAATACCAAGGTCTTACAGCACAAGTAAAGGAAAAATAAACCCTAGGTCGTTTTAGGAACCCTAAAAAGACTAATTATCACTTATATGGCTGAAAGGTTTCAAGGACCCTGTTTAACTACATGCAGTATCTTATGTCTACCTTACTAAAATAATAATACTACTGACGATAAATAAAAATTATTCAACATAGTAAAGTATCTATAATTATATTTAATGTTACCCATTAAGTATTAATTAACGCTACGTGTTAATTTCCAGCAAGTACATTAAACGTAGGGAAAGCTTTAAACGTCCGTGTAAAATTAACGAGCCATTGAAACTATGATGAAAACTTAAGTATTCATACTAATGAAGTAAGAAGATTGTGCTTCAAAGCCTGAATTTGCAACACTTTATTGCATTTTTAAACCTATTTTATCATGTATCCTTTTCATTATAATATGAAAATCAAGTGAAACCACAAGAGACATTGTATGGGGTAATAGTGTAGTTTGTGATTGTTGCTTTTGATGGTATATTGAGATGACACAACAGATTCAGTGGCTAAGTAACTTTAGCACGTCGCGGCGGCGTGTGGAAGCGAGTGTTGGCTCATGAAAATTTGTATCTACGCTAGTATGAAATATAGGTACCCCAATATTCGATAAAATACCTTTAAATACACACACTGATAAAAATTTATGATTTAAGCACGCGTCGATCGTAAGTAACTTAACCGAAGAGAAGTTATACTATTGTAATGGCTTTTGAATACTAAAGTGAATTTAGCCGATATTGCAACCAAGTTATGACTGCACACGGCCAAACTTGTGCAGATCTTACAGCTGAATGGTCAGGTTTATACCTAGTTTAATCTGAATTCCTGTGAAATTGAATTGTTGCGGAGTACTCAGACACAGTCTTAAACACTTCATGTGGTTTTATCGGACGTAACTGAAGCGGAAACCTAAATGATTACATGATGTTCTACGACAATAGAATCTGGTTAATACGGCACCACCTACAAAATAATGTAACCTCGTACGAAAGGACGGATGCATTAAAAATGGTTCAAACATTTTAAGCGTTAAAATGCCGACCGCATAAGCACGTGATTTTGGCTACTTTACCAGTTGTTACTGCCAAAAAGGAATACAACATTGTACCCGCTAAAGCTTGCTTTGATCGTTCAACAGGCTGCATATTATCTGTGTTTGATTTATAGACTTGTCATAATTGCCCTTGTGCTCTGGTTATGACGACACATTCCTGCGTTATTTAATTTAAGCGATTACGTATGAGTATTTCGAAAAAAAATATCGTTAATGCAGTACTTTGTTTTGAAATATAATAATTTGCAATTCGTGTATAACGGTACAGTAAAATAAAATTAAGCATTATATAAATGTTCAATTAGGTGCTACGAAAACAGAAATCAGACTACACATATCAATCAAACGCCTAACCCTATTTTGTGCTGTTAATAAAAAAATCCCAATCAGTAACACATAAACTAATGAGACAATATTAAATTGTGATCCAAAGACCTTAATACACACTAGTTCTATGCTTAAAATGCGAACGTAAAATAAATCTGCACTACTCCTAATGGTACTAGAGTGATATTAGACTGTACTTAGCTTGTGCTAAACTGCGTTCAAATCTTTTAAAGCACGTCTTGTGCCCAGAACTATGACGCCTAACTTTACAATAAATGCTATAAATTACACGTCTAACGCCAAAGACCAGACGTCTTGTTAAACGACCAAGGAGTTAAAACTTTTGACCGAGCAAAATAGAAAACGATAAAAATGTTATAACTCTCGGTGCACAGAGCAATAAGAATTCACTTTAAATTATAAAACGCGGTCATTGATGTGGGTACCGTCATTGACAGACTATATTCACAGGGAACATTTCGCAAAATGTAAATGCAGGAAACAAACTGATTGAGTATTAAACTGTTACAACGTAATCAGTCAGAATTTAGACAAACACATGGTACTGCTCCTAATGGGCAGGCCACATTTGTCGAAAAACCGATAACCGTTGGAGTAGTCTTGTTCTAGAGTGGAGACCGCGCCTTGGCAAACGTAGTGTAGGACGTCCTCCGGCTAGGTGGAGTGACGATATACGCAAAGTGGCTGGCAGCGGCTGGACACGAAAAGCCGAAAATCGGGCTCAATGGCGTACCATTGGAGAGGCCTATATCCAGCAGTGGACTCTTGCAGGCTGATGATGATGATGATGATGACATGGCACTGCTTGTCATCGTCATCATCCCCCTACCGTTATCGGTTTCTTTACTGCTAATGCATGCAGAAAAGAAACAAATAAAAGTACTATCCTGTCGCGTCCTTTTAAATATATTTTTTATTGCATCAAAAAATTGTCACATGGGTATTCAGTCTTCTTACGCTAATGCTGCACTCTGGTATAATAACTTTTGCCGTATTATCTTTTTAGTGAAGTGAAGCTAAGGGATACCCAATGGATGTAACAGAGGTTTGTTAGACCGGATTCACACAACACGCTTTTAGCATTTGTAGTAAATATTTAGAGATTTTCAAGACATGCCATTTAATGAGGGTGTTTGATATTTCTTCTACCACCAGACGGCGCTTAGTGTACGTCAGGTTCAAACTGACGTCAAATATGTACAGACGCGTAAACACACTTAACAGTCTTAATGCAAACAATACAGACCTATGAAAATATAGGGGCTTTAACACTTTTGACAGGTTTCTGGACCTGATGCATCAGTGTTGCCACATAGTGTCGCGTCATTTCAGAAGACCTTCATTCAGTATATTTGTTTTACAAATTATTTATAAAATGTCCCGCTGCTGTACACGACCCGACCACGCTGGACTAGTGTGACTTGACAGACGTCACATGCTCTCGAGATCATTATGACTCTCAGACTTACCTCATGGTCTTCCTTCGCCGTTTAGCAAGCATTAATATAACAATGTAATTGTCTTTAGAAGCGCTAAATTGCAGTATTACTTTAACGGCCTAAATAATTTTGTGATTGACTGTGAAGTTTTGATTTTCACTAATTAACAACTTTTAACACAAATCCTATGATAAAATTTATCTACCTCAGAAATCAAACCCAGGCACTATTATAAAACTGATTTGACAAACCTGTACTACTAAACCGTTAGGAAAACCTTTAAGAAAACAAAAACAAAGCAGTAGAAATACACGAGCCATTAATTTATCACAGTCACAAATCTTGGCACAGTAACAAAGCACAATTAAAACAATTGGCCCCGCAAATTAATTCGAAACACATTACTTAAGACCTCTTACACCGTAAATATCAATTAAAATTCAAACAAGAACGAAATTGTAACAAGACTAAGGCCAGAGGGACCGCAACAGACGCTTGATGTAAGAATAAAATGAGTCTCTGCGAAATTAAATTAGTAACTAGTTTGTATTGCTATTTTTTTATATTAACTGCAAAGGAAGACAATTTTTTTAAACACAGTTTTAATCTAAACATTTACGAATAAAATGCCTTTTTATAGAAATACACACAGATGCATTTATTAAAAGATTTCGCGTACCTAATAAATTGATAAATAAAGGTTTTCTATTGCGCTTACATTTTATTTTGGATTTTATAGCCGTGGTTAACAGTTCTTTCAATTTATTTTTCAAATAATTTCGCGATAAAGACCTGTATAAATAGAATTTTATAATAATCAGGACTACAAACCAGACATTTTCTTAAAATCTATTTGGGCTATCAATAAGCCATTGTGAATATAACATACCCTTGGTGACAATAATAATTACTTTTTACTTCAATATCCAAGACCACGGCAAGACGGAGGTATTAAGTAACTGTCTCAGTGTTCTGCACAGATAGTCAACACGTCGGCTTCTTTCTGATTACGGATACTGTAATACAAGATCTCGAGATAAGATGCTTTCAGGGTCAATAACTGTAAAGCCAGTTGTATTATAGACACTCAAACCAGCGCGCTACTACATTTTAATATAAACAAACTATTAATTACACTGTTCATACCAATCTCAAAGCCTGAACTGTAGGGACAATAACAACAAAAATGCATTAACGTTAAAACATTCTACAATACCGTCATAAGTTTTCACAGCAACACTTTCAATATTCTATTGTATTTTCAAGATATTATTTTGCTGTTATTTTTGCCGCTGAAGGCTGATGGTACGTAGGCTACGGATACACAAAATCTAATAGTACTAAAATGTGGCAACGCTCGTATTTTGGCTCGAATCTCAGTGAAAACTGAATCCTAATTGAAATTCTCACACCACCAAACCTCGGATGGTGCCAAAGGCACATTGCTTAAAAGGTTTGAGTCAAACGAAAATTCAAAAACTAATGGAATAATTTGGGAATGTACTGCATAAAAGATCGTATATTGAGGACAAAGCTGCATAGAGTGTTTAATCTCGTTGCTTTTTAATAACACGCTAGTTTTTACCGCATATTTGTATTCTCTCTTTCCAAAAATACCACTTTACTAAATATTTATACAAAATGCGTATTAAACAAAATACCAAAATGTGTAAATAAAAACAGAGCGTAGTGGATTAAAAACAAACCTTTTTACGCCGAAATTGTCTGTGCTCGATAAAGCTTGAACGAAAACAGATAAAAAATGGTGGCAAAAATGTCTCGAAAGTTTTTCCATTTTCACAGCTATATTGTATAGGCACCTTGGTTTGAAGTGAACGGTGCCAATATCGAAGAGCGTTAGAGGTGGGCCCACTAAGCCGTCGATTTAATCTGACAAGAGGGATAGATACGTTACACTCGCCATGTCACAGGTTGTCAAACGGCCAACGACACTTCTACCTGACGTTCATTGTTTTGACCAATAAGCGGATCCCGGGCTCCAAGACCAAAAGTTCTTCGATGCAACCGGGAAAGTGATTGGACGATGATGATGATGATGCAGCAAATTTTAGTTATTAAACTAATAATTTTGAAGGAATTATTTAATGTAGATATCACCTCTTACATCTTAAAGAAAATATATTTTATGAAGTGATTCCATCCTTGTATATATACTCGTGTAAAGAGTCACGAAACGCGCGAGCGACACGATTTTCATAGTGAATCGTTTTCACATATTTTCGGGCAGACGCTGCAAAGTTGTACGCCCCCTTAGGTGCTTGTTACTTGGCAGGCTCACCCACAACCCTTGTGTTTCGAACTACTCAGTATTGTACACAATTCAACAGCCTGTGATTTTCATTGTGGTCCCCGATGGCTACTCTTTGAATTTCATTCAGTCCTACGAAGGGTTATTTGTTCCCTTTTGTTTAATTTTTGGAGAATGAATGAGTTTTAAGCCGATTTCTAAATTTACTGAACGAAGTTTAGTTGCCGTAATGAATTTGCTTTATTTGTCAAGCGTTTGTTTTACAGGTAAGGCTGAATAATATAAGATTTTAGAAGAAGGTTTTGCTTGAGGGTAAATCGCAAAATCAAGTCAAGAAAATGGTTAATTCGGGCAGAAACTCAATAGAAACAATGAAATAACGAAGACAATGAAAATGTTGACTTGCCGTCGATTAAGCAAAATGAAATTTCTGTCTCTATTGCTCACTTTAAGAAGAAAGAGAAATGTGCTTACACTATTCGCTACTGTGGCTTTATTACTTTTTAATAGCGCCATTTGCCGAAAGAAAGAGCAGAAAGTACTTTATAGTTAAACAAAGCGTAGACAAAATATATTCAAAGGTCGTAACGTAAAACAAATACACCGACCGTGAAAACATATTAATATATGAATTTAATAAGAAAGACTTTCCCTTGCCAGTACCCTACTTTAATCCACTATCAAAATTGTTTGGAACATTAGTAATGGAAAAAAATAAAACAGCACAAAAGTCCCAATTAATTACATTCTCATGTAATTTCCGCCCACCTAATACGTGTGTGGTTATGTGTATTTTACTGAATACCTCTTGAATTCTGTGGTATTAAACAATAATGAGATACCTAGATTTTTACCAAAGACCTACAACAATAGGCAGTTGGTGTTATTTGTGCCTTTTTACTAAGATGCATGGCAATCTTATTCTTGTGTAACTCAAATTGACATCAAAGTAAAGCAAGTCAGAAAACAAAATGTTTCCATTTTTTTTATTAGAATTCTCTGTGTTTAAATACTTTTTCACCACAGCAGCTCAAACATGCCACTTTTGCTGCGAGACAAAACGCGATTTTGATTCGAGCGTGAGGCAAAGTAGCTTTTTAATTTTTCAATCTTCAGTGCCACGAATTGATATTGTTCAGCCACAAATTTGAAACATTCGAATTTTACTGTGCTCTGTCTCTTTCACATGCATATAAAAAGTGAGTGAAAAACAAACCCCTTCGAAT
The DNA here is from genome assembly GCA_944739405.2 of Euclidia mi. Lineage (NCBI taxonomy): Eukaryota > Metazoa > Arthropoda > Insecta > Lepidoptera > Erebidae > Euclidia > Euclidia mi. The sequence continues at coordinate 25,693,748 of OX123189.2, read as the reverse complement.
TCGAAATTCGATTATGGAATTCGACCTCAAAGAAAACACCTACGGCAACGCAAAAAAAAGATGTTTGTAAAAAAGAAATTACTTTTTTTATATGTTATTGTTTACATGTTTAATTTATCATTGGATTTAATAAAAATAAGTATAATTAATAGTATAAGAATTACAACAATGATACATTTGAAAAATAAACATCAGGGACGCGGTATTAAAACGCGATTTAAAAAAGTAGCAGGAATAAAAATTTCGCTGATGCTGATACAGTAGGTATAGCGTAACGTGTTAAATTATATTAATATATAAAATAATCTAAAAAGATGAGTGAAACTAGCGATGATGACTGTACTTTAACACCAGAAGAATTAAATCAACAAGTGATTATGCAGAATTCAATCTATTCCTGTTCATTTCTATGTCTCCTAAGTAATATGTGTTCTCACTGCTGTGGTGAAAAGTTATGTGTGCTACACGAGAGGAATTTTTTTTGTATCTCGTGCTGTTGAGTCCCTCACCACGCTCATGATTCTAACTTTGATTCACTCGCTACGCTCGTGAATCAATCATAGAATCCTTCGCTTGCTCGGGACTCAAAATCAGCACTCGAAACAAAAAACAACTTTGCTCTCTTGTTGCACAAATAACTATTTGATTTCTGTATTAATTCTAGTAAACAAAATACATACTCATTAGAATACATAATAGCACTGTTAAGGTGCACAAAACCTTTAAATGTAATAGTGCAAGCCAACAATAATGGGCTTGGTACTTTACACTTTACGGTTCACGATAATCTTGTACTGTAAACTGGCGGCTTAAACTTCGGTGCTTACCTAACTTCAAAAGGAAGCCCGTGGTTATCTACCACTAATGACAGTTTGTACACAGCTTACCAAGTTATTTTTTCTTATTAACGTACTCAGTAGATTTTTCACTGAAACTCCATTTAGCTGAAGTATTTTTCGTTATAAACTTAAATCTATGTGTTTTGTAAAGTGCGCTGATAAATGCTTAATGTTTGTGGATTTAGGGCATTTGCTAGCAAGAGAATTGGGGACGTACAATCACAATATGTTGAAGTTGGATTTACAATATTTAGCTCCATAAATAGTTTGAAAGTGAAATTTTCAACTCGATTAAAATATGGGTACGGCCTTATAACTAGCACAACTGCCAACCGAAAGGGCTCAGATACAAGTTATTATTAATTTTTTGGGTAACATTAATAGTCTCTGAGCGAAATATGCGGCTAAGTAAGTTTCATTTTATGAAATCTAGCAGAACGGTCTAGTGCAAAGCTGCTACAATTTATAAAGGTAATCTTTAAAAGATCTCAATTTTTGTTGTTTATTTTGATTTCTATTGTCTTGTTAATTTTGCGGAAAGTGTATTTTATTTTAGTATTTTTATATTTTAAGTAAGTTTTAATTTTGTGTTTATATACTCTGAAAAAATGTTGTGTACGTCTGTAATTGATATACATATAAGGTAGTATTTACAGTGCCATAATTTTAACACATTTTTGTATGTATATTGTTGATGTATACCTATAAATAAATAAAGGTATTGGTTTGATAAAATGCAAGAAGATGGCTGAATTTTTTACACAATTGTTAATTCGGGTTATTCCTAATGAATACCACTTAAGAAAAACCTTTGTTTTATTATTTTCATCGGTACTTGCTCAAAGTGCAATAAATTGCATTTCAATATTCTATGCAATAAAATCAAATTCATTTTGAACTTGATTTGCTAAAGATCAAGATGATTTTATTCTTCACTTAGACTTGTTTAACAAAGCCTATGTATGATCAAGTTTATTTGTTCTATTAGCCACACACAGCATATTGCATTAAACGCAAACAAATTTACAAGTACCTATAATTCAAACAATTTCCATGGCAATGTCCAGTTTAAAATAAAATTTCCTGCAATTGAAATAAATTATACAAATAATTTTATCTAGTGAAACATGTCAAAATAGTGGTAGTTTCATTCATCAATTAATTTTATTTAACAGTTTTTATCGACAATTTATTGATAATACGTATTCAACTTGACAGCAAAAAACTATGACGACACTATGTCATATTTCATACAAACGCGGTACAAAAGGTCGTTTTTGGCATTTCATTAAAAGTGTTTGATTTGACTAGTTGGAAACAACCCTATTCATATGGCAGCCCTACGAGGTTAACAATTTGTACCGCAAAGGGGCCCTTACCATCTAGTAAGTTATTTGCCAGTTTTCAATAAACCAAGCCACGACCTAATAAATGTATAATAGATTACGAAACCCTTTCATTAATGTGATCGTTACACTAAAGTTTAGAAGTTTCCCAACTAGGATTTCTGATATTTAGGAACAGCATCCATTAGGGAGAGTCAAACCATGACAGGGACACTTACAGAGCTTAAACTTGAGATAACATTGATCATCAATATCATTTCAAAAGTTTATAACCACAAGAAATATGGTGAAGAAGTAAATGAAAATACTGCTTTGATAATAATCTTTCAACCGAGTTGCCTAGATACGCCTTCTATAGATATGTGTTATAGGAAAAAGCAACATTTGTACCTAAGATTATTAACGAAGCTACTCGTACCATATCGATATAAAATCGGATACAATTTTTTAAGCATTTGACTAAATCATCAAATAAACTGGACATAAATACCCCAAATTACGCAAACAAAAAATAATAACAATAATAAAAATCATTTACCCAACTCACAATTTAGAGAGGTCGTAATTGCGAACACTTTTAACGTGTACACTGACATAGCAATGTATTTTGCAAACCGCACCGCTCGCCGAGGTTGCCAGGGCGCAAAAATGTGATTCCCAAGCAAATTGCTTAAATAGCACGGTCTAATCCTCATTTGAGTAAATTTAAGTAACAAATATGGTAATTATTTGCTGGGATAATTAAGTAACTTCGCTGTGTTTGCGTTACATCAAAGAACAAAAAATAAGCCGGAGTTTTAGGGGTGTCAAAATTCAAAAGCTTTGAGTGAATATTTGCTATTCAGGTAATTTCCACGTCTTGATCTGGCAAAGATTTCAAAGGGAAAATGTTTCCAAAGATAAAATGAAACTTGGACGATACTTTCAAGATTTTTTTTAACACTAGGAACTTTTGCAAAATTTTAACAAACACCATAGCACTTTCTGAGATTGTGATCGCTTGGCAAGTTATAGCCTATCATTCAATTTGAGAACTGTCGAGCAGCCACAAACAGCAGTCTATCGAACAGTATAAATTCAGCAACAGATCGATCCCGCAAAAATGCTGAACAAAACAGAAAACATAAATCTGTGTCAATACCAATTAACTGTGGCCCACAGGCCGGACGCAAAAACATTGGATATAAATCAACAGACATACACAATGTTGTTTTATTTTTAATGCAGTTAATTTGTGGTTTTGCGGGTGCTATACGTTTTAGTTTGGTAAATACTTGAAACCAAGACCGTGACTAATCATCATTTTCATATAATAATATATTAATATGAATATTCATTTCATTCAGATTTGTATTTTAAAATACAAATCTCAAATTTGTAAAGAGAGACCCTGCCGCCTGTGATACAGTTTATAACTAGTACAGGGGTATGGTGTTCTTTCCAATAGATTGAACTTCATAGCATTAAGAGTTATATTAGAATACTATTGCTTGAATTTATACTTTCTGTATTTTTTTTGTGAATAAAATTTTATTATTATTATTATTATTATTATTTATTATATATAATAATATGAATATTTTCAGTCACAGAGATAAGCGAATGATCTGCTTCTATACTTTACTAGCCTAATTGAGTACACAATTTTACATATAATATCGTCACTACGAGAATGCTCATTGAATAAGATGCTTTTAAGAACGATAGACGCGAGCGTTTGAGGTCAAGCAATTTATCAGATACAGGTATAAACTGACATGATTAAAAAAAAATATATTCTCTCTGTTCATAATCGCTATTAAATAATAAAGTGAAATAAAAGAACAGATAAAAACAAAATGAATACGCTCCGTATGTAACACAAATGTTCAAACGGGCTGACCTGAATCAGTATCATCGAAATAAATGACGTTATTTCAGCGAAGCATTATGACGAACACAGCGCAGACGGTAATGGCATGAAAGTGATAGATCGACCGAGCGTTGCACCACACAAAAATGTTATAAATCTTTTTGCCACGTTGTTCCATTCTTCATGTATTTAGAAGAACGGCAGGTAAAACTTTAATGTATAACCGTTAAAGTTTTACCTGCCGTTCTTCTAAATACATGAAGAATGGAAGAAACTATGATGAAGCAAAGTATCTGACAGGCTCATGACAAGGAACCAATGTGGCATGAATTAGTTATGAATTTGAAAGAAGTATATTTAATTTTAGTGAATAAATCTCACGATACCAAATCATGTAGTCCGTTTAATACTAAGGATACCTAATGGCTTTAAAAGCAAGTGAAATAATATGCAACAAATATTGATGTTGACAATATAAATATTTGAGGCTAACTAAAACTTACATTGCTACTGCTGGTCTAATTATGCAAACTAGAGCATAATTGATATTTTAATACAAATTGTCCTTTGAATTTCACGAAACAATTATGAACCTACTGGTAATTAGCTTTCATACTCATCGTTATTAATATAATGCTCAAGCGTCAAATACTAAATGTAAATTATAATAAACATATTTAATATAAAGCCATCTTCTTTGACCTCAACTTAATACTACTTTTATAATAATCTCCTCGAAATTGCCAGTCTCATCATGTCGATTCAAAGATAAGACAAAACAAATTAAAACTTCAGAGATTAATTTTTGTTCATAAAGGCAGAAACAGTTATTCGTCGTCGTAAAAAAGTTACCAAACTTAAGTGATCTTCATCTAAGTGAATTTTCCGATTTACTAATTTTAGAATCCTAGCTTTCCCGGCAGACATACTTCGGACAAAATAAAATAAAATACGCAAAATATTATTCGTTAAAGGATAATTATGGATGGAGGACACCTAAATTATCTAACCGTGTAAAACATACTTTAACACCTATTTTATACATAGCAATTATAGATAAAACATACCTTTAGACAAAAATCATAAAAATCAAGCTGTTTCGTATACACACGAGATTTTTGTATTTGACTAGAGGACGCCAGCAGCTACGCCTGCATTTTTTGTTAAATTTACCCGTTTTGGCCGATCCGGGAATTTCGGGAAATCCCTTCTTAGTGCACCCCTACGGTCCCCAAGGAACATACATGCCAAATTTCAGCTTCCTGCGCCCAATAGTTTCGGCTGTAGCGTGTCTGTCAGTCAGTCAGTAACGCAAGGACTTTATATATTAAGATTATTAAAAAAAGTACAGGCATAATAGGTGTACATTAAATTACAATATACTCGTCATATCATTTTGTCCTATACCACACAGTCATAAAACAAAAAGTTTAAGTAATGTATGCCTTTGTTTTATCTATTCTCAGACCACAGCGTCAACGACTCTGTGTCCATTTGATTGTTTTCCTTTGAGCAAATTCAGCAAAAGATAAGATAGAGACAAGAATACTACAGTGGACCACTGTGAGGCAGTTATGTCGAATGATCTCATCTAGAGAATAGGAGCTTCAACGAGCCAAAGATTTAGAGTGTGATATGATCTCACATCAAGAATACCATGTAGACCAGATTTTTATCCTAAGCGGCGATATCTCTTTACCAGAATATCAGATCCTAATATTCCTGATACTATGCCAAATCTTTCATATCTTGACGACATGATCGCAGTCATTTCTATTATTTCAAGCTTCGTGTTATTATGTTAGGTATCACGGAGTAGTACATTTTTCTGCTCGGAATCCGCTCTCGTAAGAGAGATCAATAGTGCGTCCGTCGGCACGGAATCGACTAGCGATAGAATGACCACAATACTTCAATGGATTGATTTCCAGCTCTCAACTATTTGAAATATAGCTTTTAACTCTCAAAATTATGATACTAATTTTGAGAATCTTAGGCGATATAAAACTATCACAGGTAAAAGCAAAATTGTCTTATGTATAATAATTTATACCATTTGCCGATCTTTGAGCATTTTACAATAGAGCTGAATTTTAGGGCTAGCAACCATGAACACACACGTTTTCGTTTAATCGAGGCTGCTGTCAATGATATCTGATAAACTCAAGCTTGCAAAAGATATGTAAAGTATAATTTGATCGTGACAATAACCCAGTGGTATAAAATCATTATAAAGATCTAGTTAAGCTTGCTACTTTCGCTTATTTTTAATCACTATAAAGGTATGAATCCAGTAAAATTCATGTTCCAATCCATTTTTCATATTGAAAGTACCTTGCAAACATCATACAGAATCAAAGGGAATCTAACAGATGAAGATTGCAAGGGTATGTATGAAATAGAACACCGCCACAATATCCACTTATCTTTGGGAGGAGGATAATGTAATAAACCCTTTTGACCTGTCGGACGTCCGTCAGAGCTTCAGCCCAAAGATACAACGTGCATATTTTATCGAGGAAAAATGAACGGCCGCTATTCTTTATACTTCATTGAGATTGGTCATCATTACACTACCATTTTTTTTATTATTGCGATACAGTTTGCTACAAAAAGAATTACGGTTTTCGTCATTTTTGTACTTCAAACGAGTAGATTTATAAAAGCAATATTCATCAAGTCAGCATTTTAAGCTAAATATCAACATAGATGTGAACGCATCACTTTTCATTATTGCACACTTGACACAAAGTGATAAGATCCACGTAGTTATAACTCTATAGGGCGAAACGCTAAGACGGAAACTGAGTTACAGGGGGGCGTTCTCGATTGTAACCTGTTGGCAAGTCAACAGGGGGATGGATCCCCGGGAGACGATCCGAAGTGCTCATGAATGTATTCATCCCGGCCATGCCCCTGGGACGAGTTCTGCTTTTTAGGACTTAATTAACTTTGTCTAGAGATGTGATTTTTCGTACACGGGCTTTTCTACACCCTTTTCAAGCTACGTGTGAAGACAGAAGTAATTGATTCTACTGAATAATTTTCTCTCAAAATGCAAATGCGTGGTATAATATGTCTTTGTAAAAAAATATAATGTATTCTTATCTCTACAAATATTCGAAGTAATACAAAAATCTCCAACCAGCTCAAAGCAACCATTCCAGAACATAAAACACGTGTAGCGTGATCCATAAAAACATTTTCTCGACAAAAATCCTGACGACAAGTAAATCATAAAACGAAAGACCTCACGGACGTGAATCATAAACTTGGCACCTCGTCTCACGAGTGTCGCTAACCAAATCATTCCCATCAGATTAGATACAGATTCACTCGTAAAACCTCATTTTTCGTTTTATTGTGTCGTATATAGTCCCAGCATTACGAATGAAAACATAGGCAGTACACGTGTCCTAAATCATATCCTATAAACATACCGCGTTCTTAAACGAAAAAGCCGTTACGGAGCGAGTTTCAAATTGTTCAAGCCCAAGTTTTCCAATGTAAATTTTCCACGCGGATACCGTTTACCTGGCCGACTTTGGAACGTTAAATTCCGGACGGCATCCGTACCGGTTACCTCCGTCAGCCGTCATCCCGTCATCTCACGGGTATCACACACAACACCTCAGCTCTCACCATCACGCCAATCGATCCTCATAGGGGTAAACAAACGCGGGGGCGCGGCGGACGCCTGTTGCGTCGCGTCACGAGGCGAAACACTCACCAGGCAGCAAAGCCAGCAGCGCCAAGGCCGCCAACATAGGGGCCATAGCGGCGAGGCGCGGGCATACCACACCCGCGCACGCTGCGCTAGCACGCTGGCGCGCTCATGCGGCCTGTACACACATGCGGCCGGCCCGAGCGGCGCCCGGCGCGGGACTACAGGGCGCGCCCGCCCCCTGGCAGCGCTCACCCCCCCTCCCCCCACTCCGTGCGCCCCGCCACCCGCGCCGCTGCGCAGCCGCCAGGACAGGTGCGCGCGGCACCCCTCGCCGACCTGGGCCCTACCCCATGAAAAAGGCTCTATTATCATCTCGAGTAATCACTCGATAGTAACGGCTGGTATTTAAGGTTGTTCGGCACACCCTAAACATGATGAGCGCAGCTCGTAAATATGTGTGTAGGGCGCTAAGTAGGGCAAGGGCTCAAGGTCGGTGCAGCCCGGCTGGGATGCGGTGCGCTCCGCTGCCTCGCACCCAATCTTTATGCGCCCTTGGAACGTTTAGGTCGCATCCCTACGTACCGATAAAATATTAAAGGCGCGTGGGTTGCGCTCACTAAATACACTATTCATTAACAATTCGTTAAATCTCATTAAAATTTTATTTGAGGTAACGTCATTTGCATAATTTACGATGCTTTACAACGTGTGTATCTACAAGACTGTATCTAAGGTAATCAAAACTGCTAGCTAGAGAAACCAACATGTATGTAGGTATACTCGATTTCAAAGTTTTTAAATGAGTACTGTCACCGAGGGTGAATGTTTCAACTGCATTAATCACACATTTAATTAACTGATGTACCCAAGCAGAGATACTCTTAACCATGAAATAATACGAAAATGAAGGCCATCAAAAAGCTAAACAAGCATTAAATTGCGACAATGTCACTTTTCTATCAGAATTTTCTGTTTACTTTTCCCCTAAGATTAAGATTGGAGGAAAAAGGTCGGTTATCCATCAAACGAAATTGTTTAAACCGACGCGGATATTGTAACTATAGGGATTTGAACGTTTTCGACCCGGTTACCTATAAATTATGTTAACGATAAAATGAACCTAGTTTCCCGGTATATTTCGCGGCTTATTTAACTTTTCGAGCACTTTTCAACGATTATGGTGACAAGTGGACCGTAGCCACTTCCCGGTAAAATATTTTACGAGATTTCCCCAATTACGATACCAGAAAGTTGAAAATATTGCCCATAATGTAAACACGCTTCCGGCACTGAGCTGACCAGGGGTTTTGAGCCTATAACACAACTTTATTTATTGAGCTTATTGCCAGTGCTTTATTACGAAATTTAGTCTTAATATATAAAATCCTTGCGTTACTGACTGACTGACAGACAAGCTACAGCCTAAACTACTAAGCGCAAGAAGCTGAAATTTAGCATGAATGTTCCTTGGAGACCGTAGGGGTGCACTAAGGCGAGATTTCCCGAAATTCCCACGGGATCGGGCAAAACGAGAAATTAAAAAATATGTGCGTGCGAAGCCGCTGGCGTCGACTAGTTGAATTATATTCGGCAAACAATGAGATTTTGACACACAAGTCATCCATTACAATCATCCAAACACAAAAGATAAGTCCAAAATCCAGAAGAAATAAAATTGTACCCAATTTGGATATTGTGCGGTCTGGCATACATTACAGGGTTCACACGTTAGTGCGAACTGTGAAATTCGATGAGTTGGTGGCTTAATACGGAGACGCACGGCACATAACTCAGCACACAGTTACACCCTCGCCAGGTCGATAACCTCATCATCACCGGAACGTCAAATTGTTAGTTGGATACTAGAATCTAAACATAACATTCAAATAGGTCTTCAGTTTCAGCAAGGTATCCAAAAGGTAAAATTGAATAAAATCATACATACATAGACTCACGCCTGTTTCCCGGAGGGGTAGGCAGAGACTACGGAACGAGATTTGCAACGATCCTGACATACCTCACTTGCTTCACTCACTCCCATCAAGTTTCTCATGCATGCTCTTCTGTTAAGGGTACTTCTGACTTGTCCTTTTTTCAGGATGTCTCCAATCTGGTCAGAGAACGTCCGCCTAGGTCTTCCCCTTTGTCCTGTCCCATTCACACTTGCCTTATATATCTTCTCTGTCAGTCTATCGTCATCCATCCTCTCCACGTGCCCAAACCATCTTAACATGCCTTTCTCAATGCTTGTCACTACATCTTCTTTTACCCCATACCACTCTCGTATCACACAATTCTTTACTCTGTCGGTCAAAGACAAACCACACATACTTCTCAGTGCTCTCATTTCTACAGCATTTACTTTCCAATCTCTTCTGCCATACCTAACTTTCACTACCATACATAAGGGTAGGCACTAACACACTCTATGTATAGCCAAACGTGCCTGTTTGGACACGTTTTGACTGTTCATAAACGCCTTCAGAGCTCCATTCACTCTATTACCTGCATTAACTTTTCTTTCAATATCTTCTACATTCTTACCATCTCTTGTAAATAGCGTACCTAAATATACAAACTCATTCATCATAACATTACAAGCATTCAAATAAAGATTTTTCTTTATTAAGCTTTATATACATTATTATGTAATTATACAGCTGGCTAAAATTCTAGTAAATATTCAAATCAAAGCTGTAATAAAAACTATTCAATCGGTAAATGGCTAATTCAAATGCTACCCATGTTTTACTAGTAATTCTCTTCACGCGCTAATTGTCATTTATTATTACAAAGCGTCCCTATATTTTAATGGGTTTACCAACCCACGTTCGTTTCAATGTTTTCATTAAAAATATTAAAGACTTAATAAATAATTCAATAACAGAGTAATATGCCGAAACTCGTTACATTTCAATTAAACTACTCTAATTCAATTTAAATATAAGTACAAAATCTGGAAATTTCCAAAATCTATATTTGCGTAGCACATAACGTTCAACTCGAAGCCTGCTTAATATTCTTGTAAGAGAATGCTCGTTTCTCAAGCCTGCCTGGGCCATAAATATGACTAAGATCGGCGATGAAAATTGATAAAAATTGACATTTTGCCACGCCTTTAGTAAGATTAACATTTTGAACGCAAACTTTGGAGGTATTTTAAGGAAAATCTTCTTCTACTTTCAAGCAAACGAAGGCTTAAAGCTTCGATTCGCTTTGTAGTAATGTGAGCGCCGACAATTTGTTTTCATTATCATGGTGGCACGATATTCGAAGAGAGCCTTGAGACCTCAAATGGTCGCATCTGTTCCATCACTCCGCAATACAACAATGATATGATTGCTATTGTCGTACTCAGATATGAATTACTAAGTAAGGTATCTCCCTAAATTTAAGAACACATAGAACACTCAGTAGGTTTTAGGTTTTATTGGTAATTATAAAAAGTAAATATTTTACACTTATTTAAGTGCCCATTCTGGCCAGATAGATTGAATGTACAGTATTTTAGGAATATTCGCTAATTTTGGTCAATACTTAATTATTTCATTGTCATCCTAGCTTTATCTCAGTGGTATTTAAGACTTTCACACTAGTTTTCGTACTTTATCAAATAGATTTAGATAAGTATGATTGTTCCAGGGTAAGTTTAATATAAACTGTTAAGAAATGGTGCCTTGGTCAAATAATTTTATGTCGAGTTATTTTAAACAGACACAAAGTCTGCCAATAAATCTAATGTAACGGGTTCAATCTCCGCTTGAAACTAATCACAAATTGTTCATCTATCATAACATTTGTTACTTCAATAACCATAAAATCCAGTCCCATAGAAAGATTTATGCGAATAAGTGGTTCTAAAAATGAGAAATATGTACATATTATTTAATTTTATAACATGCGGCTAAAATACGAGAATCTTTTTATTTCACCAATTTACTAAAATAAAGTCTGAAAGAAAATTATTAGACTGCGACAGCTGAGTGGAGAGACCGACAGACTGCTACGCAGAGAGTCTCGGGTTCGAATCCACGACACGCACCAATGACTTTTCGGAGTTAAGTGCGTATTAAATTGGTAATTATTGCTTGCTAATCAGTGAAGGAAAACATAGTGAGGAAATCTGCATCTCTGAGAGATCTACATAATTTTATTGAAAGACTCACTGTGTACTGGTTACTGGATATATGTACATATATCCAGTAACCAGTACACAGTGAGTTCAGTGGGTTTATTTTAAGCTGTCAAATGTTTGATCCACGTTTTATGTACTTCAACTTATACCTTGCCAGTTGCAAGGTATAAGTTGAAGTACATATATCCAGTAACCAGTACACAGTGAGTTCAGTGGGTTTATTTTAAGCTGTCAAATGTTTGATCCACGTTTTGGAACTACGCCAGGCTTCTGTAGTATTCGTTTTAGTCTTGCTATCATCGGCCTCTCCACATGATAGGGCTCGGTAATTTATTTTTCTTGAGCTTTCTGTCGTAGTGAAGATTTCAAATTGCGTTCATAATCAGTCCTCATCATTATGAATCATCCTAGCGTGTTCTGGTTGCATCGAAAACTTGGAATTCTAAGTCTATTTGTGATCTTACCAAGGGCTGGATTCGGATTCGTCTGATAATTAATCGTTTGAACTGTAAAATATTTATTGCTGCTGTCACTATTATAGGTGTTTAGAATGTCTATGTTTAAAGGTCTTCGAAATTACCCGTGATCCTCCGGGGGCTCCGGGGCAGACTTGTATTTTAATAAATATCTTATATTATGCCTGCAAAGGGCTAACAGTAAGATTTTCTGGAAATTGTCGGTCTGGGAACTGTCCTAGCCTCATCTCAAAGACTTAAGTTGTAGCTCTGAAGAGCAATAGATATATGTAGCCATAAGCTGGCAAAATTATTTCCTACGTCTTCAGATTACTAGGAATAATATTTAATAACAGCCATACATTCGGTGTACTTACCGAGCCGAGTCGCCGAACCGAGCGACATTAGACGAGCGTACACCGGCTCTTTGTCCTTAACAGCTCGCACTTAAATTTTACATAAAGGGCGTAAGTGCGTTAACCCCATTCTTGTTTTGAACATACTTTATTTATCTTTGGTAATTAGGTGCGCCCTTTCTTCTTGCGGTATTTTCTTTCATCATCGTCATCATCAGCCCTTTATACTGTCCCACTGCTGGGCACGGGCCTCTTCTCACTATGGGAAAGGTAAGGCTATAGCCTACCACGCTGGCCAAGTGCGGGTTTGCAGACTTCACATGTCTTTCAATAAAATTATGTAGATCTCTCAGAGATGCAGATTTCCTCACTATGTTTTCCTTCACTGATTAGCAAGCAATAATTACCAATTTAATACGCACTTAACTCCGAAAAGTCATTGGTGCGTGTCGTGGAATCGAACCCGAGACTCTCTGCGTAGCAGTCTGTCGGTCTCTCCACTCAGCTGTCGCTGTCTAATAATTTTCTTTCAGACTTTATTTTAGTAAATTGGTGAAATAAAAAGATTCTCGTATTATAGCCCCCGTATCTCGTTATAAAATTAAATAATATGTACATATATCTCATTTTTAGAACCACTTATTCGCATAAATCTTTCTATGGGACTGGATTTTATGGTTATTGAAGTAACAAATGTTATGATAGATGAACAATTTGTGATTAGTTTCAAGCGGAGATTGAACCCGTTACATTAGATTTATTGGCAGACTTTGTGTCTGTTTAAAATAACTCGACATAAAATTATTTGACCAAGGCACCATTTCTTAACAGTTTATATTAAACTTACCCTGGAACAATCATACTTATCTAAATCTATTTGATAAAGTACGAAAACTAGTGTGAAAGTCTTAAATACCACTGAGATAAAGCTAGGATGACAATGAAATAATTAAGTATTGACCAAAATTAGCGAATATTCCTAAAATACTGTACATTCAATCTATCTGGCCAGAATGGGCACTTAAATAAGTGTAAAATATTTACTTTTTATAATTACCAATAAAACCTAAAACCTACTGAGTGTTCTATGTGTTCTTAAATTTAGGGAGATACCTTACTTAGTAATTCATATCTGAGTACGACAATAGCAATCATATCATTGTTGTATTGCGGAGTGATGGAACAGATGCGACCATTTGAGGTCTCAAGGCTCTCTTCGAATATCGTGCCACCATGATAATGAAAACAAATTGTCGGCGCTCACATTACTACAAAGCGAATCGAAGCTTTAAGCCTTCGTTTGCTTGAAAGTAGAAGAAGATTTTCCTTAAAATACCTCCAAAGTTTGCGTTCAAAATGTTAATCTTACTAAAGGCGTGGCAAAATAATATTTTCTTGGGTTTACGCGAATGTTACACATTGAAATTAAACTACAGTTTACTACAGTTTAATTTCAAAGCGTGGCAAAATGACAATTTTTATCAATTTTCATCGCCGATCTTAGTCATATTTATGGCCCAGGCAGGCTTGAGAAACGAGCATTCTCTTACAAGAATATTAAGCAGGCTTCGAGTTGAACGTTATGTGCTACGCAAATATAGATTTTGGAAATTTCCAGATTTTGTACTTATATTTAAATTGAATTAGAGTAGTTTTATTGAAATGTAACGAGTTTCGGCATATTACTCTGTTATTGAATTATTTATTAAGTCTTTAATATTTTTAATGAAAACATTGAAACGAACGTGGGTTGGTAAACCCATTAAAATATAGGGACGCTTTGTAATAATAAATGACAATTAGCGCGTGAAGAGAATTACTAGTAAAACATGGGTAGCATTTGAATTAGCCATTTACCGATTGAATAGTTTTTATTACAGCTTTGATTTGAATATTTACTAGAATTTTAGCCAGCTGTATAATTACATAATAATGTATATAAAGCTTAATAAAGAAAAATCTTTATTTGAATGCTTGTAATGTTATGATGAATGAGTTTGTATATTTAGGTACGCTATTTACAAGAGATGGTAAGAATGTAGAAGATATTGAAAGAAGAGTTAATGCAGGTAATAGAGTGAATGGAGCTCTGAAGGCGTTTATGAACAGTCAAAACGTGTCCAAAAAGGCACGTTTGGCTATACATAGAGTGTGTTAGTGCCTACCCTTATGTATGGTAGTGAAAGTTAGGTATGGCAGAAGAGATTGGAAAGTAAATGCTGTAGAAATGAGAGCACTGAGAAGTATGTGTGGTTTGTCTTTGACCGACAGAGTAAAGAATTGTGTGATACGAGAGTGGTGTGGGGTAAAAGAAGATGTAGTGACATGCATTGAGAAAGGCATGTTAAGATGGTTTGGGCACGTGGAGAGGATGGATGACGATAGACTGACAGAGAAGATATATAAGGCAAGTGTGAATGGGACAGGACAAAGGGGAAGACCTAGGTGGACGTTCTCTGACCAGATTGGAGACATCCTGAAAAAAGGACAAGTCAGAAGTACCCTTAACAGAAGAGCATGCATGAGAAACTTGATGGGAGTGAGTGAAGCAAGTGAGGTATGTCAGGATCGTTGCAAATCTCGTTCCGTAGTCTCTGCCTACCCCTCCGGGAAACAGGCGTGAGTCTATGTTTGTATGATTTTATTCAATTTTACCTTTTGGATACCTTGCTGAAACTGAAGACCTATTTGAATGTTATGTTTAGATTCTAGCATCCAACTAACAATGTATTTGGATATATGTACTTCAACTTATACCTTGCAACTGGCAAGGTATAAGTTGAAGTACATATATCATCATTCATCAATGTGCTCTCAATTCTTCATCACTAAGGCGCTCAATAATCCGTAAACATCTTTTTAATTTGCCATTAATTAGTAATTATGGCTTCGAGACCGTTGCACTTTGCGTGTGATTTATCCCTTTTCTTCCATTCATGACCATTTCCATGATGTGGCATGTTTAATAAAGGTATACATATATTATAAAGCACCTTAAGCCTTGCCAAAGATTTAATGTAAATCGTTTTTCAATTTCGCATCCACGGCAACAATAACATACACGTATACCACATCTAATTAAGCCATTTGCCCTGTAGCCAATGTAACAGAGATCTACAGCACAGCTTCGCAAAATTATGTTTTATTTTCAGTAGCTAGCGCACCCCTACCGAATCGACATGTGATTGACATTTCTGTTAATGTAGGTACTACGGTTCTACATGCGCTACGAACGCTACGGGTGCTACGAGCGACGATGTATTACACTAGTTCCCTGGTGTTTCGAATTGAAATACATAGAAAACTACAGTGTGTGTCAATTTTGTGCATGGTTTTTATATAAATATTTTGTTTTAGTATTACATTCGTAATAAATTTCTATTGAAACTGAATTATTCTCACTTTGCTGAGAAAATGTGCAGTTATTAAGTTGATAGTAGCAGATACAAATAAAAGAATCACAGTGCAAGAGATACGAATTTCGTTGGGCGAGGGTAGACCCGTAATGGGTTCAGTCCCTACTCGGGTACTATTGAATACCCCACTGGGACGAAAAAGAAATCCGAAATCTGAGTGTTCTCACAGTGACATTATTGTGGACCTCATTACTATTAATGATACGATAGACGTGCGATTTATAATTATTGCACTCCGTAAAGTATTACAAACATAAGATTACATGCAGCTCAGCCAGAAAATATATAGAAATAACGAACACGATACAATTTCTCCGAATTTACAACGATTTAGAGATAATTGAACCCTTTACATTATTATTAATCGCGGCGATAGCCCAGTGGCGTATGTAACGGACTGCCGAGACAATGGTCTCGGGTTCGATCCCCAGTTACCCCCGTCACCACCTCTTTTCGAAGTTATGTGTGTATTAAAAATGTTAATTATCGCTCGCTTAATAATGTGCCCAGTAGATGGCAATAGGCTCGCCCCCTATCACATTGGGACCTAAACATAACTGGCGAAACGTGGGTGTGTAATACACCTCTGCCTACCCCTTCGGGGATAAAAGGCGTGAAGTTATGTAAGTTATGAACCCTTTACTTCCAAAACCCAGTGAACCATTTTATTATTCTGCAGTGAAAAATCTATTCCAATAGAAGTCACTGACTGTAAAGATAATAATAGTTCCAAAGACAAAACAATATAGAATTTTCTTATACGTTGATATTTATTTTAGACTAGCGACCCGCCTCGGCTTCGCACGTGTGCATATAAACCATCCTCTTGAATCATTCTCTCTATTAAAAAAATCGCATTAAAATCCGTTGCGTTGTTTTAAAGATTTAAGCATACATGGGGACAGACAGACAGCAGACAGACTTTGTTTTAAACAACTTTTTGTTTTGTTTTGTTTTATGTAGTGATAGTGAAGATCGGATAACACAGTCCTAGTTCACAATACATAAAATCTCAAACATATATTATATGTTTGAGATTATTATACTAATCTCAAATCAAACTGCCCATGTGGTGATGAAACCCGCTACACAAGGCGGAGTGTCAAGAGGCGTGGCGGTCGCTTATACCACTACGCCAACCGTGCTGCCCAAATTCTAAGATAAGTAATACTAATAACTAACTAATTTGTAAGATGTTATCATGATCATACAGGATGTCCCGATTGGTTGAAAACAACGATAACCTAACCTTCACGATTTTAGACTTTTGGATTCCGGCTTTATGTAGACGTTTATCTGTTGGCAATAAAATCACAATGAGCACTCCGACTCGAAACAACAATTTATGTATCACAAAAAAAGTTTGTAATTTAAGAGGATCGAACTCACAACACTATGCGCAGTGTTGAACTGCGAGGTAAAAACTGAAATACTACGCCATCGATATTTATTAAATTAGGTATCCCTCTTTATTTTATGAATGTAACATACGTTTTAACGGAGGGACGCATCGTATTGTTACATTAATATAAAACGTGTTACATAATAATATGATAATAACAAATAGCTCATTTCCCACACACTCAACACATACAACATCGCTCTAATGGCTTACCTAACGAACTACAGCACTCCAATTTGAAATCCAAGAGTAAAACAATATCGGTAGTTAATTTGATCCCTCTCCGTTTTTAGATATTCCCGACAGCCAGCTACCCTTATAATTTGGTTTTAACCCCTGTGTCAGTGTCTATCCGCATCACAAACGCAATTTGGCCATTACAGCCTTCTGATATTCTTTCGTTATTCATAGAAGAATATATGAGTATAGAAACATGAATCGAATATTCGAATGTGATGAGTACGGATTTATGTGTTGGCAAAACATATCTTGTTGCCTAGAGTAATCGGAGGCTTTAAAAATAAATAAAGATCAAATCATAAACAAATTGCGTATTAGTACTGTGCGCATTGAATAGGTACATTTATACTAATACCAATTTATATACTAAAATAATCCTGTTTGTTTGTTAATTGTGACCGTAACATGCTTTCACGACAAAGCCACATTGCCGATTTCTACTATCAGTTTGGTATCTCTATAAATAATTAGTATATCTATATCAACCAGCGTAACTTGAAGTTCGTACTTAATATCGAGAAAGTTAAGCAACGTTTGCAAAGTTGCCTACAAACTACATCACCAGACACTTTTATACACGAAAAGAATAAAAAATATAAGTATCATAATCTTCTCATATTCTTAAATTCCTTTTCGTGGCTTTACCGACACTTGGACGAAATTTGGACTAAAAGTTCCTTTCAAAACGTAGCCACTCTAAAGAAGGACTTTTGAGGACCCAATAATAGAGAATAAAAGTTTGTTTAAAATCCGCCGAAAATGCAGCTAGTATCATTATGTATAGGTACATATATATATATATCAAGAAATAGTAGGTATATCTAATTCTTCGAGTTATACCACCACTTACCTTGGTTTCCAGTATGCGACATTAGTGACCACGAATGATTAAATGCCAATATTTCTACAAATCGTTATGCACATACATAATATACGTACAATCGTAGTATACTTGCGGTTTACATTGGTAGCCATTTTGTAGAACGTACAATACGGATCTGATTGAAATCAAAACTGTTTGCCTGGAATCAAATACCTTCAATTTTAAAATAATTGAATGCCAAAAGAAGTATTAGAGTTTTCCAAAGTAAATCCTTACATCGGCATTTTCCACATTGTGTTGTTCGGTTACCTACCTTATTATTTCCGAATGATAAGCGTTGTGGGTTCGATCCACAAATTGTTTCTGTGTGTACTTTGTGTTCGTTGATTGTATGTTTGTAAAGTGGAAAACATTAGTAAGCTATACAGATTCATTCCTAATGTGAGGGTTGCCTTTTTTAGCAATACATTTTACAGGATTAGGTAACTTTTGTTTATCTGTCTGTTAAGACCCTCTATCTCAGGAACACGTATAAGTTGAAGTTACTTTGAAATATACTAAGCTATTTTGAGAACAATGGTTTATGGGTAACTCTCTTGTTAAATGGGCCATTGGATTAGTCTTTCAAAAACATTATAGGTTTGGATCAACACTTTTTGTACCTATTCAGGGAATTGTTTGTGAACCATTTATCAATCATAAACTGTCGTACAAATTCATCTGCTCGCGATTCGGCTCTGAGAAGGCTAGTAGTAGAACACTGTATATATTTTATTATACACATTTGTATCCTTATAGAAGTACCAAAAGGAACACCACTTGTAATCTGATTGAGCTATAAAATGAGTGCCTGTCACTCGCAGCTCGCCCCCGAAAATATTTGTTGTTAAAACGTTACAAGACATCAAATATTTAATGTATTTCGGCACACTGTCCACAAAGTTGTGGATCAAATCAAAAGCGAATCTAAACTTTTGGGGACTCTAAAGCGTTAATAAAGGCGCCTGACAATCCTTCTAACTTTTACAATGCGTATTTGTCGTTATTGTGCCGAAGGAAGTTAAAATTTTAAAAGCGTACTCGCCTAAATCATCTGGTTTTGTTTGTTCAAAAATATAATGTAAGCTTACTTACCTGTAGGTAGGTTGTCAATTCAAACTCTTGGATGATCTCGAAGTAGGTATACGGCCTAAAGGAATCAAACAAGTCATGGTAAAGAATGGTAACTGCGATTTGCGTGACCTCGCCGTTAACGGAACTTTGAGGACACCGAGGTGGTTTAACAAACGCCTATACGGAAGAGTGTCTTATGCGTTCTACACCAGCCCAACTCGGTCTACCACAAACATACCTATGCGGTCGAGACGGCCAACAAGAATTGCCACCGCACTGAACTGATGGTAGGGTAAAAACAATTACGTTTCATAAGTAGAAGTTTACATGAATTATAGAACTACTTATTTCGTTTCTTTTTCACCGCGTCACGAAAACCGAAGAGACCCTGGCTGAATTTTGATGCATTGATTTAGTAGGTACCAATACATAGATTATGCAGATCTAAATTGATTATATGGAGCGTGCATTAATTTAAAAATCAATTAAAAATAACATAACCACAATGCTTTATTTGAAATTTTGTATTTACTCATTGTTTGTGTATTCTAAATAAAACTTATTAAGAAATATGAATACCTACTTAACATTTTGATTTTCTCTCTCCACTACCTTAAAAGTAATGGCTGCTACACACAGTGCTACAGAAAGCCGCCGGGCATCATTCCAGTTGTATAGAAAGCAGGGTTGCCAACTTTTTTTGCCAAACTTTTCTATCTTTAAATGTTTCATAGCTTGTTTGACAATAAAAAATAACAATTCGTTTTTAATTACGTTAGTTAATTGACTTTCTATTTCTTTCTTCTCGCCACTTTGTATTCATCACTGAATTCTTTAATTCTGAACTTCTGAAGTGGCGAGGACGGCGACGGAGATATGATTTTAAGTGTAAATTGCCTCCGTGGTCCAGTGGATAGTGTATGCGACTGCTGATCGGAGGTCCCAGGTTCGATTCCTGGGTTGGGCAAAAGTGTTACTGAGTTTATCCGAATTCTTAGTAGCAGCACGGAGTCTGATGATGTGCCCTGTAACGGCAATAGGCTCGCCCCCTATTGCGTGGGACCTAAAAATTCATGGCGCCGGCACCGACGACGCCCGCCAAAAGCCGGCGGCATGAGCCGCGCGACAAAAGCCGGCGGCTCGTGCCGCCGGCACTGTGTGTAGCAGTCAAAATAATACCCTAGCAACGAATTTTATGAAATGTACTGTTAATTGAAAATAGTTTAATGCCCATTCAAAAAAATGTCAGGTAGGTATACCTAGAAGTCCCATTAAGAAATTATATCAGAGGGTACGATCACGAAACAAGTAAGCATAACCATTCTTATCAGTATATCTATCCTCTATCCGCAAAATCCAAAAGATAAAACGCTGATGATAAAAATATATGTACGAATGTACGATTCTATCTTAATAACTATAATATAAAACAGACATTAATTTCACATTAACATACCTAAGCTGTTTATTTTTTAGAACACAAACAAACGATAAAAACAATGTTTTCACAACACACATGTTATATAAAAAGTGCGCGAACAATAGCGTCGCCACAAGCTCAAATGTGAGCACAACAAAGTATTAAAACAAACTCCACACGTAGGTATCTACAACAAGAATGAAAAAATAACAAACACGCAACCTTTATCAAAACAATATAATCTTTTTATTAAATAAGTATATTCATTTTGAATACCAAGCAAAAGCATGGCTCCTGTGAAAATGTCCACGTTTGCATACAAAAGTTGAAGCTAAGTTTCACGCTAATGGAGGAACGCATCGTGGAAGTAATCGGTAAGATATACCTTACCTACACATATTTCGGCGCAATAGATGCCTACTTATTAATATTCTATGGAAGCAGAATTCAGTTAGTTATCCATGAAGATCATTACGTACAATCTTGTATTCGATTTATTTGTTTTATGTCGTCACGCCTATGTCCCCGAAGGGGCAAGGAAAGGTGTAATATTGCACCGACATTTCGCCTTGCGAATTTTAGGTCCTCTGTAATCGGGGCCGAGCCTATTGCCGTTACCAGGCACATTGCCAGACTCCGTGCTGCTACTAAGAATTCGGTAAAACTCAATAGCACTTTTGCCTGACCAGGGAATGGAACCTGGGACCCTCCGATCAGCAGACGCATACGCTATCCACTGGGCAACAGAGCCAGTCATTGCATTTGAATAAAAGTAATATAAAAATCTAATCGTTTTAAGAATACAACTAACGAATAACGTAGATATCTATGTCTAAATACCTAGGTATTATATAAAATATGTGAAGCGACAGCCCACTGAAGGTAACAACGGACTGCTATACAATGGATTTTAAGTTAAAATCCACGACGCGCAGCACTGATTTTTCAAACTCATGTGTTTAAATAGATCACGCGCCCCGTGCCTCGAAGAGCACACTAGGCAGTCCCGGCTGTAATGAAGATATTTCTTCTCCTTCTTGGCGTGTCAATGACGACTTAAATTATATGCGACTAGTAATCTGCCACAGTAGCCCCGCATCCGAACCGGATTGTACCTGGAACGGTCCACTTGTGTTCGCAGCCGATTTATGGACTTACATGTGGACCAAGGCAGGTCCTGTCCTGGAAAGTTCCCTTACACGTGTGATGTAGTGCTCAGGACGAATAAACCTTTCCCGCTACAGGACACCTTTCCCGCTACAGCTTTCGGCGTGCTAGCTAGTTGTAGAATTCATGTGCCGCAGGAAACTTTACCGGCTCTTTAGGTTTTTGATAGTCATAATATTATGGAGTCGGTACTTATAACCTTACCTTTAATTTGAAAAGCGCGCTATTATGTGACAGGTGTTTCTTTACTGAACTTGTTTGTGGCGCTACCGGCGTATCATTTTGATGACTACTACAATGGAAGGCGTAATAATTAATGAGGATATGGATTTTTGGGTATTAATAGGTATCCATATGTGACTGGAGTATCGTTGATGTAGTTAAATAGTTAAAATAAATATAAACCGAATCACTACATACATAGTATAAAACAAAGTCTGTCTTCTGTCTGTCTGTCCCTATATATGCTTAAATCTTTAAAACTACGCAACTTTATTGGGCCTATAACACAACTTTATATATTGAGCTTATTGCCAGTGCTTTATTACGAAATTTAATTGAATTATATCCGGCAAACAATGAGATTTTGACACACAAGTCACGTATTACAATCATCCAAACACAAAAGATAAGTCCAAAATTCAGAAGAAATAAAATTGTACCCAATTTGGATATTGTGCGGTCAGGCATACATTACAGGGTTCACACGTTAGTGCGAACTGTGAAATTGGATGAATTGGCGGCTTAATACGGAGTCGCACGGCACATAACTCCGCACACAGTTACACCCTCGCCAGGTCGATAACCTCACCATCACCCGAACGTCAAATACATTGTTAGTTAGATACTAGAATCTAAACATAACATTCAAATAGATCTTCAGTTTCAGCAAGGTATCCAAAAGGTAAAATATAATAAGATCAAATAAAGATTTATCTTTATTAAGCTTTATATAGATTATTATGTAATTATACAGCTGGCTAAAATTCTAGTTAATATTCAAATCAAAGCTGTAATAAAAACTAATCAATCGGTAAATGGCTAATTCAAATGCTACCCATGTTTTACTACAAATTCTCTTCACGCGTAAACACTAATTGTCATTGATTATTACAAAGCGTCCCTATATTTTTAATGGGTTTACCAACCAACGTTCGTCTCAATGTTTTCATTTAAAATATTAAAGACTTAATAAATAATTCAATAATGGAGTAATGTGCCGAAACTCGTTACATTTCAATAAAACTACTCTAATTCACTTTAAATATAAGTACTAAATCTGGAAATTTCCAAAATCTATATTTGCGTAGCACATAACGTTCAACTCGAAGCCTGCTTAATATTCTTGGAAGAGAATGCTCGTTTCTCAAGCCTGCCTGAGCCATAAATATGACTAAGATCGGCGATGAAAATTGATAAAAATCTACATTTTGCCACGCCTTTAGTAAGATTAACATTTTGAACGAAAACTTTGGAGGTATTTTAAGGAAAATCTTCTGCTACTTTCAAGCGAACGAAGGCTTAAAGCTTCGATTCGCTTTAAAGTAATGTGAGCGCCGACAATTTGTTTTCATTATCATGGTGGCACTTTACTATTGAGTGTTAAATTCGAAGAGGGCCTTGAGACCTCAAATGGCCGCATCTGTTCCATCACTCCGCAATACAACAATGATATGATTGCTATCGTCGTACTCAGATATTAATTACTAAGTAAGGTATCTCCCTAAATTTAAGGACACATAGAACACTCAGTGGGTATGTAAGTCCTTATATTATACTGCTATCCTTATATGCATCCATCCACATGTAAATTGTTTTAGGTTTTATTGCTAACTAGCGGACGCCAGCAGCTACGCCTGCATTTTTAATTTACCCGTTTTGGCCGATCCCGTGGGAATTTGTGGAAATCCCTCTTAGTGCACCCCTACGGTCCCCAAGGAAAATACATGCCAAATTTCAGCTTCCTGCGCCCTATAGTTTCGGCTGTAGCGTGTCTGTCAGTCAGTCAGTAACGCAAGGATTTTATATATTAAGATTATAAAATATAAATATTTAAACTTATTTAAGTGCCTATTCTGCCCAGACAGATTGAATGTACAGTATTTTAGGAATATTCGCTAATTTTGGTCAATACATAATTATTTAATTGTCATCCTAGCTTTATCTCAGTGGCATTTAAGACTTTCATACTAGTTTTCGTACTTTATCAAATAGATTTTATAAGTATGATTGTTCCAGGGTAATTTTAATATTAACTGTTAAGAAATGGTGTCTTGGTCAAATAATTTCGTGTCGTGTTATTTTAAACACAAAGTCTGATTATAAATCTAATGTAACGGATTCAATCTCCGCTTGAAACTAATCACAAACTGTTCATATATATATCATAGTATTTGTTACTTCAATAACCATAAAATCCTACAGAAAGATTTATGCGAATACGTGGTTCTAAAAATGTTAAATATGTACATATTTTTTATTTTATTACATGCGGCTAAAATACGAAAATCTCTTCAATTCACCAATTTAGTAAAATAAAGTAAGTCCAATAGAAAATACCGCAAGAAGAAAGAGCGCACCTAATTACCACAGATAAATAAAGTATGTTCAAAACAAGAACGGCGTTAACGCACTTACGCCCTTTATGATAAAATTTAAGCGCGAGCTGTTGAGGACAGAGCGCCGTGCGATTTATACCCATTGTGAATTTATTGCGGTGATCAAAACGCGTCGAGTGTTGCCACATAAAAATACATATATATCTCGCTCGCTTCGGCGACTCGGCTCGGTAAGTACACCGAATGTATGGCTGTTATTAAATATTATTCCTAGTAATCTGAAGACGTAGGAAATAATTTTGCCAGCTTATGGCTACATATATAAATTTTCTGTCAGAGCGATAACTTAAGTTTTTGAGATGAGGCTAGAACAGTTCATAGTCACTTTAAAACTACTCAATGCTGACAATTGCCAGAAAATATTTCTGTTAGCCAGGCTTAATATAAGATATTTATTATAATATAAGTCTGCCCCGGAGGATCACGGATGATTTCGAAGATCTTTAAACATAGACATTCTAAACACCTATGAGAGTGACAGCAGCAATAAACATTTTACAATTCAAACGATGAATTATCAGATGAATCCAAATCAAGCCCTTGGTAAGACCACAAATAGACTTAGAACTCCAAGTTTTCGATGCAACCAGAACACGCTATGAGGATGAGGGCTGATTATGAACGCAATTTTAAATCTTCACTACGACAGAAAGCTCAAGAAAAAAGATTGCCGCGCCCTATCATGTGGAGAGGCCGATGATAACAAGACTTAAACGAATACTATCGAAGCCTGGCGTAGTTCCAAAACCTGGATCAAACATTTGACAGCTTAAAATAAACCCATTGAACTCAGTGTACTGGTCAGTTGCATGGTATAAGTTCAAGTACATATATCATCATTTATCACTGTGCTCTCAATTCTTCATCACTAAGGCGTTCAGAAATCCGTAAATATCTTTTTAATTTGCCATTAATTAGTAATTATGGCTTCGAGACCGTTGTACTTTGCGTGTGGTTTATCCATAATCTGCCAAGCATGACTTTTTCCATAATGTGACATGTTTTAATAAAGGTATACATACATTATGAAGTACTTTAAGCCTGGTAAAGGATTTCATGTAAATTGCTTTTCAATTTCGCATCCACGGCAACAATAACGTACACGTATACCACATCTAATTAAGCCATTTGCCCTGTAGCCAATGTAACAGAGATCTACAGTACAGCTTCGTAAAATTATGTTGTATTTTCAGTTGCTAGCGCACCCCTACCGAATCGACGTGTGATTGACATTTCGGTTAATGTAGGTACTACGCTGCTACGTGCGCTACGAACGCTACGAGTGCTATGAGCTACGATGTAATTCACTAGTTCCCTTGTGTTCCGAATTGAATTACATAGAAAACTACAATGTGTATTAAGGCTGTGCATGATTTATGTAAGAATATTTTGTTTTTGTTTAACATTTGTAATAAATTTCTGTTGGTTTAATTATTCTCACTCTAACTGAGAAAATGTTCATTTCTTAAGTTGAAAGTTTCAGATCCAAACCTATCCAAATCCTAAATGTGAGTAGTACACTCACATTTAGGATTTCTTGTTCGTCCCTGTGAGGTATTTAATATTATCCGAGTGGTGACTGAGCCCATTACGGGTTCAATCCCCGCCCAACGACATTATCCCTAACACTGTGATTGTTCTGTTTGGATCTGAAACTTTCAACTTAAGAAATGCACATTTTCTCAGTTAGAGTGAGAATAATTAAATCAACAGAAATTTATTACAAATGTTAAACAAAAACAATATATTCTTACATAAATCATGCACAGCCTTAATACACATTGTAGTTTTCTATGTAATTCAATTCGGAACACAAGGGAACTAGTGAATTACATCGTAGCTCATAGCACTCGTAGCGTTCGTAGCGCACGTAGCAGCGTAGTACCTACATTAACCGAAATGTCAATCACACGTCGATTCGGTAGGGGTGCGCTAGCAACTGAAAATACAACATAATTTTGCGAAGCTGTACTGTAGATCTCTGTTACATTGGCTACAGGGCAAATGGCTTAATTAGATGTGGTATACGTGTACGTTATTGTTGCCGTGGATGCGAAATTGAAAAGCAATTTACATGAAATCCTTTACCAGGCTTAAAGTACTTCATAATGTATGTATACCTTTATTAAAACATGTCACATTATGGAAAAAGTCATGCTTGGCAGATTATGGATAAACCACACGCAAAGTACAACGGTCTCGAAGCCATAATTACTAATTAATGGCAAATTAAAAAGATATTTACGGATTTCTGAACGCCTTAGTGATGAAGAATTGAGAGCACAGTGATAAATGATGATATATGTACTTGAACTTATACCATGCAACTGACCAGTACACTGAGTTCAATGGGTTTATTTTAAGCTGTCAAATGTTTGATCCAGGTTTTGGAACTACGCCAGGCTTCGATAGTATTCGTTTAAGTCTTGTTATCATCGGCCTCTCCACATGATAGGGCGCGGCAATCTTTTTTCTTGAGCTTTCTGTCGTAGTGAAGATTTCAAATTGCGTTCATAATCAGCCCTCATCCTCCTAGCGTGTTCTGGTTGCATCGAAAACTTGGAGTTCTAAGTCTATTTGTGGTCTTACCAAGGGCTTGATTCGGATTCATCTGATAATTCATCGTTTGAATTGTAAAATGTTTATTGCTGCTGTCACTCTCATAGGTGTTTAGAATGTCTATGTTTAAAGATCTTCGAAATCATCCGTGATCCTCCGGGGCAGACTTGTATTATAATAAATATCTTATATTAAGCCTGGCTAACAGAAATATTTTCTGGCAATTGTCAGCATTGAGTAGTTTTAAAGTGACTATGAACTGTTCTAGCCTCATCTCAAAAACTTAAGATATCGCTTTGACAGAAAATTTATATATGTAGCCATAAGCTGGCAAAATTATTTCCTACGTCTTCAGATTACTAGGAATAATATTTAATAACAGCCATACATTCGGTGTACTTACCGAGCGGAGTCGCCGAAGCGAGCGAGATATATGTATTTTTATGTGGCAACACTCGACGCGTTTTGATCACCGCTATAAATTCACAATGGGTATAAATCGCACGGCGCTCTGTCCTCAACAGCTCGCGCTTAAATTTTATCATAAAGGGCGTAAGTGCGTTAACGCCGTTCTTGTTTTGAACATACTTTATTTATCTGTGGTAATTAGGTGCGCTCTTTCTTCTTGCGGTATTTTCTATTGGACTTACTTTATTTTACTAAATTGGTGAATTGAAGAGATTTTCGTATTTTAGCCACATGTAATAAAATAAAAAATATGTACATATTTAACATTTTTAGAACCACGTATTCGCATAAATCTTTCTGTAGGATTTTATGGTTATTGAAGTAACAAATACTATGATATATATATGAACAGTTTGTGATTAGTTTCAAGCGGAGATTGAATCCGTTACATTAGATTTATAATCAGACTTTATGTTTAAAATAACACGACACGAAATTATTTGACCAAGACACCATTTCTTAACAGTAAATATTAAAATTACCCTGGAACAATCATACTTATAAAATCTATTTGATAAAGTACGAAAACTAGTATGAAAGTCTTAAATGCCACTGAGAGATTTCAGTTGCTAGCGCACCCCTACCGAATCGACGTGTGATTGACATTTCGGTTAATGTAGGTACTACGCTGCTACGTGCGCTACGAACGCTACGAGTGCTATGAGCTACGATGTAATTCACTAGTTCCCTTATGTTCCGAATTGAATTACATAGAAAACTACAATGTATATTAAGGCTGTGCATGTTTTATGTAAGAATATTTTGTTTTTGTTTAACATTTGTAATAAATTTCTGTTGGTTTAATTATTCTCACTCTAACTGAGAAAATGTGCATTTCTTAAGTTGAAAGTTTCAGATCCAAACAGAACAATCACAGTGTTAGGGATAATGTCGTTGGGCGGGGATTCAACCCGTAATGGGCTCAGTCACCACTCGGATAATATTAAATACCCCACAGGGACGAACAAGAAATCCTAAATGTGAGTAGTACACTCACATTTAGGATTTCTACAGTGTCAATATTGTGGACTTCATTACTATTAATGATGCGCTGGACGTTCGATATACGTTTGTTGCACTCCCTTAACTATAAGTAGCATCAACATTTATGCAGTTCAAACTGGAAGTATCTACTTTCCAGTTGAGCCGCATGAGATACCTACTAATAAAAATATTTCTGTCTACCTAGAAATAAATATATTTTATTTGTATCTCAGTTAAAGTGAAGAAGATGAAGTGACAATAAAGATGGTTAAAAAAACAGTCAATAATAAATAAAGAGTACTACCTACAACAATGTAGAGATGTGGGTGTATTTTTTTTTTTTTTGAAGATCGGATAGCACAGTCATAATTCATAATACATCTAGTCTCAAATCACACTGCTTGAATTAGCGTCAACTGATGTCTATTCACTCTACAGATAAAACAAAATATCTATACGTGTTTCGTATGGGTTTATACAGGGTGTAAAAACACACTGAACGAAAACTGAAATCCCATCTTGTACCAATCGATCACTACGAACATTTTTTACTTCGCCACCATACCTGGGAAATTACTGGTTCAGCAGATATTGAGGCTCAAAGTTAGTATGGAATTTTTCTAATTAGGTACAAAATCGATGCATTTACCCCGCCAAAATGTTCTTTAGCTGCCCTATGACCCCATGGATAAGTGGGTATTTCGAGCATTGCACGCCCGCGCTTTTAACTGCGGCTTAACAAATGAAAAACTTAAAAAAAATCTTTTCCCAGGTATTATTTTTGGTTAGTATGACTCGGCATGATGTTTACAACGAGTAGTAGAGTAGGTTGTCAAAATGATACATATTTTGATGACTACTACAATGGAAGGCGTAATAATTAATGAGGATATGGATTTTTTGATATTAATAGGTATCCATATGTGTTTGGAGAATTGTAGATATAGTTAAATAGTTAAAATACATTTATACCGAATTAATTATAACTTGCTTAACTTTTTTAGGTTCTGTTTATTCAATTCTTTTAACATTCAATTTCGGGGCATACTTTTACCGAAATCTAAAAGTTATGTTGCTTAAAGAAAACTATATTTAGATTTTGAATCCCTGATGAAAGTTCTTTTAATCCTGGACCGGCTGTTATATAATTTATCCAATATCTCTGTACCTACTGTACTTTTACTCTAGTTCTTGGAATAAATCCTGTGTGGCATATAATACAATCACCAGACGCAAAGTACGCCTAGACTTGAAACAAAAAATTATAAATAACACAAGTTGTTGTTTCGTTTGGGGATTAAACCCACAACAGTCGGCGCAGGATCAAGAGACAAAGCGGCTGCTTTGGTAACCCTGCAGCCAAAATTCGAAAGTAAGTACTAATTTGTAAGATTTTATAATTATCATACAGGATATCAATATGTAAAAAAAGAAGGGATAACCTATTCTCACAATTATTGTAGTCGGCTTCATGTAGAATAAAATGAGCACCCAGACTCGAAACAAAGGTAAGTTTATCTTTTAAGAGGATCGAACTCACAACACTAAGCGCAGTGTTGAACAGCGAAGCGAAAGCTTTCAGCACTTCGCCATACGTGCAGTTCCTTTGGACCACATTTACTAGCACCGAGATTTATTAAATTTTTCATTTGTTTTGTGTGGATTTCACCAATGTGGTGTGATTTTTGAGAAACGTTAACGTGAGTAATTCACGCGGGCGGAGCAGCTAGCATAGATTAGTTTATTATATAAAACAACACCTAACACATTTTCCACACACTCAACACATACAACATCGCTCTAATGGCTTACCTAACGAACTACAGCACTCCAATTTGAAATCCAAGACTAAAACAATATCGGTAGTTAATTTGATCCCCTCTCCGATTTTAGATATTCCCGACAGCCAGCTACCCTTATAAAGCTAAAATTGTATAAAATCAAATAAAGTTTGTTCTCTATTAAGCTTTATATAGATTATTATGTAATTATACAACTGGTTAAAATTCTAGTTAATATTCAAGTCAAAGCTGTAATAAAAACAAATCAATCGGTAAATGGCTAGTTCAAATGCAACCCATGTTTTACTAGTAGGTAATTCTCTTCACGCGTAAACACTAATAATTGTCATTTATTATTACAAAGCGTCCCTATATTTTAATGGGTTTACCAACCCAGGTCCTTTTAATGTTTTCATTAAAAATATTAAAGACTTAATAAATAATTCAATAACAGAGTAATATGCCGAAACTCGTTACATTTCAATAAAACTACTCTAATTCAATTTAAATATAAGTACAAAATCTGGAAATTTCCAAAATCTATATTTGCGTAGCATATAACGTTCAACTCAAAGCCTGCTTAATATTCTTGGAAGAGCATGCTCGTTTCTCAAGCCTGCCTGGGCCATAAATATGACTAGGATCGGCGATGAAAATTGATAAAAATCGACATTTTGCCACGCCTTTAGTAAGATTAACATTTTGAACGCAAACTTTGGAGATATTTTAAGGAAAATCTTCTTCTACTTTCAAGCAAACGAAGGCTTAAAGCTTCGATTCGCTTTATAGTTATGTGAGCGCCGACAATTTGTTTTCATTATCATGGTGGCACGATATTCGAAGAGAGCCTTGAGACCTCAAATGGCCCCATCTGTTCCATCACTCCGCAATACAACAATGATATGATTGCTATCGTCGTACTCAGATATGAATGACTAAGTAAGGTATCTCCCTAAATTTAAGGACACATAGAACACTCAGTGGGTATGCAAGTACTTATATTATACTGCTATCCTTATATGCATCCACCCACACGTAAATTGTTTTAGGTTTTATTGCTAATTATAAAAAATAAATATTTTAAACTTATTTAAGTGCCTATTCTGCCCAGACAGATTGAATGTACAGTATTTTAGGAATATTCGCTAATTTTGGTCAATACTTAATTAATTAAATGTCATCCTAGTTTTATCTCAGTGGTATTTACGACTTTCATACTAGTTTTCGTACTTTATCAAATAGATTTTATAAGTATGATTGTTCCAGGGTAATTTTAATATTAACTGTTAAGAATTAAATTATTTGACCAAGACACCATGTCTTGGTCAAATAATTTCATGTCGAGTTATTTTAAACACAAAGTCTGATTATAAATCTAATGTAACGGGTTCAATCTACGCTTGAAACTAATCACAAAATGTTCATATATATATCATAGCATTTGTTACTTCAATAACCATAAAATCCTACAGAAAGATTTATGCGAATAAGTGGTTCTAAAAATGTTAAATATGTACATATTTTTTATTTTATTACATGTGGCTAAAATACGAAAATCTCTTCAATTCACCAATTTAGTAAAATAAAGTAAGTCCAAAAGAAAATACCGCAAGAAGAAAGAGCGCCCCTAATTACCAAAGATAAATAAAGTATGTTCAAAACAAGAACGGGGTTAACGCACTTACGCCCTTTATGATAAAATTTAAGCGCGAGCTGTTGAGGACAGAGTGCCGTGCGATTTATACCCATTGTGAATTTATTGCGGTGATCAAAACGCGTCGAGTGTTGCCACATAAAAATACATATATATCTCGCTCGCTTCGGCGACTCGGCTCGGTAAGTACACCGAATGTATGGCTGTTATTAAATATTATTCCTAGTAATCTGAAGACGTAGGAAATAATGGTGCCAGCTTATGGCTATATATATAAATTTTCTGTCAGAGCGATAACTTAAGATTTTGAGACGAGGCTAGGACAATTCATAGTCACTTTAAAACTACTCAAAGCTGACAATTTTCAGAAAATCTTACTGTTAGCCATTTGAAGGCTTAATATAAGATATTTATTAAAATACAAGTCTGCCCCGGAGGGTCACGGATGATTTCAAAGATCTTTAACATAGACATTCTAAACACCTATAATAGTGACAGCAGCAATAAAATTTTACAATTCAAACGATTAATTATCAGGTGAATCCGAATCAAGCCCTTGGTAAGATCACAAATAGACTTAGAACTCCAAGTTTTCGATGCAACCAGAACACGCTAGGAGAATGAGGGCTGATCATGAACGCAATTTGAAATCTTCACTACGACAGAAAGCTCAAGAAAAAAGATTACCGCGCCCTATCATGTGGAGAGGCCGATGATAGCAAGACTAAAACGAATACTACCGAAGCCTGGCGTAGTTCCAAAACGTGGATCAAATATTTGACAGCGTAAAATAAACCCATTGAACTCAGTGTACTGGTCAGTTGCAAGGTATAAGTTCAAGTACATATATCATCATTCATCACTGTGCTCTCAATTCTTCATCACTAAGGCGCTCAGAAATCCGTAAACATCTTTTTAATTTGCCATTAATTAGTAATTATGGCTTCGAGACCGTTGTACGTTGCGTGTGATTAATCCATAATCTGCCAAGCATGACGTTTTCCATAATGTGACATGTTTTAATAAAGGTATACATACATTATGAAGTACCTTAAGCCTGGTAAAGGAATTCATTTCATTCATTTCATTTCATAAATTGCTTTTCAATTTCGCATCCACGACAACAATAACGTACACGTATACCACATCTAATTAAGCCATTTGCCCTGTAGCCAATGTAACAGAGATCTACAGCACAGCTTCGCAAAATTATGTGGTATTTTCAGTTGCTAGCGCACCCCTACCGAAACGACGTGTGATTGACATTTCGGTTATGTAGGTACTACGCTGCTACGTGCGCTACGAACGCTACGGAAGTATGTACTTTCCAGTTGAGCCGCATGAGATACCTACTGATAAAAATATTTCTGTCTACCTAGAAATAAATATATTTTATTTGTATCTCATTTAAAGTAAAGAAGATGAAGTGACAATAAAGATGGTTAAAAAAACAAGTCAGTCAGTTTTAATACCTGACTGAGCGTGTATCAAACACTGCAATATATTTAATACCAAGTGCTATAAATTAAACAGGTCGTCAAAATTATACATATTTTGATGACTACCACAATGGAAGGCGTAATAACTAATGAGGATATGGATTTTTGGGTATTAATAGGTATCCGTATGTGACTGGAGAATCCTTGATGTAGTTAAATAGTTAAAATAAATATAAACCGAATCACTACATAGTATAAAACAAAGTCTGTCTTCTGTCTGTCTGTCCCTATGTATGCTTAAATCTTTAAAGCCACGCAACTTTATTGGGCCTATAACACAACTTTATATATTGAGCTTATTGCCGGTGCTTTATAACAAAATTTGATTGAATTATATCCGGCAAACAATGAAATGTTGACACACAAGTCACCTATTACAATCATCCAAACACAAAAGATAAGTCCAAAATCCAGAAGAAATAAAATTGTACCCAATTTGGATATTGTGCAGTCAGGCGCGCATCGTGCAATTCAATGAATTGGCGGCTTAATACGGAGAGATTTTATTGTTAGCAGAGCCTTGCTGATTTCAACATGAATGGGCGGGCTCGACCGGGGAAGTACTACCCTCTCATAGAAAATCGATCTAAAAGTAACAGTACCTAAACTGTTGCGTTTCATTCGGTGAATGAGAGTGCCGGAGGCCCTATTCCCTATTCTTTCTCCCTCATCCCACTCCTTATCCTATCCCTTTTCCCAACCCCAAGGGCGGCAACGCACTTGTGACTTCTGTGGTGTTGCTTGTGTCCATGGGCGGCGGTAATTGCTTACCATCAGGCGATCCGTCTGCTCGTTTGCCGCCTATTACTATAAAACAAAAGACACTCGGCACACAGCTCCAAACACAGTTACACCACTGTAAATTATCTAACAGTATTCTAACTCCACACAAACGCACGAAACTCGAGTTATACCTACGCGCCTCGAGCGTAGTACACAATAGACTGCGCCTATAGTTCACAACAGCCACGATCGTGCCGCAGGCAGTTGCGAACGGACGGACGGTTTTAATAGCAGTGTTCTTTATTTAAATAATAATTATGGCGAGTTGTAGACTATATTATTCTGTTTGAATTATTCGTTAAATCACCTAAAGATAAGATTTTCAAATTACCTGAAAGCTTCGAAAACTATTTATACAATATTTTTATGTTACAAATTAAGAATATGTGTTATAGTACTAGTCCTAGAACAATATCACATTTGTAAATTATAACCACACTTTTCATATCTTCCTACTGATTAACAACTTAATGTTTAATACGTAACTTATGCGTGATAAAGTTGAAATTTGATTAGGTTAATCTATTATTATGTTGATATTTTTAAAAACATATTGGTATGATTTTAGTAATAATATATACTTACTAGCAGAACAATTTTATCTACGTTATGGACAATGTATTATTTTATAAAACTTTATGATTAGAAGTAGGTACCTTCAGGGTAATTTTCAAAATGGAAGCTGATGAACCGGCTTAGTGTAACTGCTTAGTGTAAGTACTCAGTGTAACCAATAGGTCATTTCCTAGGGTACTTACATACCTACATGACTTTTATTTGTTTGAATAAAATTTATTAATGATATGAACGATTACAAAACCAGAAAAACTTCGAGTAGGTAGGTAGTAGTAGATGTAAGTAAAATACTTGAGGTGGGCAGCCCAGTCGCTTGTTTGCGTACGGCGCATCTGTAGGCATGTAACTGGAGGAGACGGCCGAGTTACAATGCTGTTAGATTATATTACCGTGGCTACACCGTCAGCAGCACGACAGGTCGTTAACCTCACCATCACCCGTACGTCAAATATACTGTTAGTTGGATACTAGAACCCCTACATAACATTCAAATAGGTCTTCAGTTTCAACGAGTTATCCAAAAGCTAAAATTGAATAAAATCCAATAAAGTTTTTCTTTATTTAACTTTATATAGATGATTACCTATGTAATTATACAGATGGTTAAAATTCTAGTTAATATTCAAGCCACAGCTGTAATAAAAACTAATCAATCGGTAAATGGCTAATTCAAATGCTACCCATTTTTTACTAGTAAATTCTCTTCACGCGTAAACACTAAAATTGTCATTGATTATTAAAAAGCGTCCCTATATTTTAATGGGTTTACCAACCCACGTTCGTTTCAATGTTTTCATAAAAAATATTAAAGACTTAATATTTAATTCAATAACAGAGTAATATGCCGAAACTCGTTACATTTCAATAAAACGACTAATTCTAATTCAATTTAAATATAAGTACAAAATATTGAATTTTCCAAAATGTATATTTGCGTAGCACATAACGTTCAACTCGAAGCCTGCTTAATATTCTTGGAAGAGAATGCTCGTTTCTCAAGCCTGCCTGGGCCATAAATATGACTAAGATCGGCGATGAAAATTGATAAAATCGACACTTCGCCACGCCTTTAGTAAGATTAACATTTTGATATCATTAAGATTTAATAAAGGTATACATACATTATGAAACACCTTAAGCCTTGCCAACCCAATCGAAATCGAATTTGCCAATCAAATCGAATATTCGAATGTGATGAGTACGGATTTATGTGTTGGCAAAACATATCTTGTTGCCTAGAGTAATCGGAGGCTTTAAAAATAAATAAAGATCAAATCATAAACAAATTGCGTATTAGTACTGTGCGCATTGAATAGGTACATTTATACTAATACCAATTTATATACTAAAATAATCCTGTTTGTTTGTTAATTGTGACCGTAACATGCTTTCACGACAAAGCCACATTGCCGATTTCTACTATCAGTTTGGTATCTCTATAAATAATTAGTATATCTATATCAACCAGCGTAACTTGAAGTTCGTACTTAATATCGAGAAAGTTAAGCAACGTTTGCAAAGTTGCCTACAAACTACATCACCAGACACTTTTATACACGAAAAGAATAAAAAATATAAGTATCATAATCTTCTCATATTCTTAAATTCCTTTTCGTGGCTTTACCGACACTTGGACGAAATTTGGACTAAAAGTTCCTTTCAAAACGTAGCCACTCTAAAGAAGGACTTTTGAGGACCCAATAATAGAGAATAAAAGTTTGTTTAAAATCCGCCGAAAATGCAGCTAGTATCATTATGTATAGGTACATATATATATATATATATATATCAAGAAATAGTAGGTATATCTAATTCTTCGAGTTATACCACCACTTACCTTGGTTTCCAGTATGCGACATTAGTGACCACGAATGATTAAATGCCAATATTTCTACAAATCGTTATGCACATACATAATATACGTACAATCGTAGTATACTTGCGGTTTACATTGGTAGCCATTTTGTAGAACGTACAATACGGATCTGATTGAAATCAAAACTGTTTGCCTGGAATCAAATACCTTCAATTTTAAAATAATTGAATGCCAAAAGAAGTATTAGAGTTTTCCAAAGTAAATCCTTACATCGGCATTTTCCACATTGTGTTGTTCGGTTACCTACCTTATTATTTCCGAATGATAAGCGTTGTGGGTTCGATCCACAAATTGTTTCTGTGTGTACTTTGTGTTCGTTGATTGTATGTTTGTAAAGTGGAAAACATTAGTAAGCTATACAGATTCATTCCTAATGTGAGGGTTGCCTTTTTTAGCAATACATTTTACAGGATTAGGTAACTTTTGTTTATCTGTCTGTTAAGACCCTCTATCTCAGGAACACGTATAAGTTGAAGTTACTTTGAAATATACTAAGCTATTTTGAGAACAATGGTTTATGGGTAACTCTCTTGTTAAATGGGCCATTGGATTAGTCTTTCAAAAACATTAGGGGTTTGGATCAACACTTTTTGTACCTATTCAGGGAATTGTTTGTGAACCATTTATCAATCATAAACTGTCGTACAAATTCATCTGCTCGCGATTCGGCTCTGAGAAGGCTAGTAGTAGAACACTGTATATATTTTATTATACACATTTGTATCCTTATAGAAGTACCAAAAGGAACACCACTTGTAATCTGATTGAGCTATAAAATGAGTGCCTGTCACTCGCAGCTCGCCCCCGAAAATATTTGTTGTTAAAACGTTACAAGACATCAAATATTTAATGTATTTTGGCACACTGTCCACAAAGTTGTGGATCAAATCAAAAGCGAATCTAAACTTTTGGGGACTCTAAAGCGTTAATAAAGGCGCCTGACAATCCTTCTAACTTTTACAATGCGTATTTGTCGTTATTGTGCCGAAGGAAGTTAAAATTTTAAAAGCGTACTCGCCTAAATCATCTGGTTTTGTTTGTTCAAAAATATAATGTAAGCTTACTTACCTGTAGGTAGGTTGTCAATTCAAACTCTTGGATGATCTCGAAGTAGGTATACGGCCTAAAGGAATCAAACAAGTCATGGTAAAGAATGGTAACTGCGATTTGCGTGACCTCGCCGTTAACGGAACTTTGAG
The DNA here is from genome assembly GCA_944739405.2 of Euclidia mi. Lineage (NCBI taxonomy): Eukaryota > Metazoa > Arthropoda > Insecta > Lepidoptera > Erebidae > Euclidia > Euclidia mi. The sequence goes on along the minus strand of OX123189.2, from coordinate 25,655,520 downwards.
GACACCGAGGTGGTTTAACAAACGCCTATACGGAAGAGTGTCTTATGCGTTCTACACCAGCCCAACTCGGTCTACCACAAACATACCTATGCGGTCGAGACGGCCAACAAGAATTGCCACCGCACTGAACTGATGGTAGGGTAAAAACAATTACGTTTCATAAGTAGAAGTTTACATGAATTATAGAACTACTTATTTCGTTTCTTTTTCACCGCGTCACGAAAACCGAAGAGACCCTGGCTGAATTTTGATGCATTGATTTAGTAGGTACCAATACATAGATTATGCAGATCTAAATTGATTATATGGAGCGTGCATTAATTTAAAAATCAATTAAAAATAACATAACCACAATGCTTTATTTGAAATTTTGTATTTACTCATTGTTTGTGTATTCTAAATAAAACTTATTAAGAAATATGAATACCTACTTAACATTTTGATTTTCTCTCTCCACTACCTTAAAAGTAATGGCTGCTACACACAGTGCTACAGAAAGCCGCCGGGCATCATTCCAGTTGTATAGAAAGCAGGGTTGCCAACTTTTTTTGCCAAACTTTTCTATCTTTAAATGTTTCATAGCTTGTTTGACAATAAAAAATAACAATTCGTTTTTAATTACGTTAGTTAATTGACTTTCTATTTCTTTCTTCTCGCCACTTTGTATTCATCACTGAATTCTTTAATTCTGAACTTCTGAAGTGGCGAGGACGGCGACGGAGATATGATTTTAAGTGTAAATTGCCTCCGTGGTCCAGTGGATAGTGTATGCGACTGCTGATCGGAGGTCCCAGGTTCGATTCCTGGGTTGGGCAAAAGTGTTACTGAGTTTATCCGAATTCTTAGTAGCAGCACGGAGTCTGATGATGTGCCCTGTAACGGCAATAGGCTCGCCCCCTATTGCGTGGGACCTAAAAATTCATGGCGCCGGCACCGACGACGCCCGCCAAAAGCCGGCGGCATGAGCCGCGCGACAAAAGCCGGCGGCTCGTGCCGCCGGCACTGTGTGTAGCAGTCAAAATAATACCCTAGCAACGAATTTTATGAAATGTACTGTTAATTGAAAATAGTTTAATGCCCATTCAAAAAAATGTCAGGTAGGTATACCTAGAAGTCCCATTAAGAAATTATATCAGAGGGTACGATCACGAAACAAGTAAGCATAACCATTCTTATCAGTATATCTATCCTCTATCCGCAAAATCCAAAAGATAAAACGCTGATGATAAAAATATATGTACGAATGTACGATTCTATCTTAATAACTATAATATAAAACAGACATTAATTTCACATTAACATACCTAAGCTGTTTATTTTTTAGAACACAAACAAACGATAAAAACAATGTTTTCACAACACACATGTTATATAAAAAGTGCGCGAACAATAGCGTCGCCACAAGCTCAAATGTGAGCACAACAAAGTATTAAAACAAACTCCACACGTAGGTATCTACAACAAGAATGAAAAAATAACAAACACGCAACCTTTATCAAAACAATATAATCTTTTTATTAAATAAGTATATTCATTTTGAATACCAAGCAAAAGGATGGCTCCTGTGAAAATGTCCACGTTTGCATACAAAAGTTGAAGCTAAGTTTCACGCTAATGGAGGAACGCATCGTGGAAGTAATCGGTAAGATATACCTTACCTACACATATTTCGGCGCAATAGATGCCTACTTATTAATATTCTATGGAAGCAGAATTCAGTTAGTTATCCATGAAGATCATTACGTACAATCTTGTATTCGATTTATTTGTTTTATGTCGTCACGCCTATGTCCCCGAAGGGGCAAGGAAAGGTGTAATATTGCACCGACATTTCGCCTTGCGAATTTTAGGTCCTCTGTAATCGGGGCCGAGCCTATTGCCGTTACCAGGCACATTGCCAGACTCCGTGCTGCTACTAAGAATTCGGTAAAACTCAATAGCACTTTTGCCTGACCAGGGAATGGAACCTGGGACCCTCCGATCAGCAGACGCATACGCTATCCACTGGGCAACAGAGCCAGTCATTGCATTTGAATAAAAGTAATATAAAAATCTAATCGTTTTAAGAATACAACTAACGAATAACGTAGATATCTATGTCTAAATACCTAGGTATTATATAAAATATGTGAAGCGACAGCCCACTGAAGGTAACAACGGACTGCTATACAATGGATTTTAAGTTAAAATCCACGACGCGCAGCACTGATTTTTCAAACTCATGTGTTTAAATAGATCACGCGCCCCGTGCCTCGAAGAGCACACTAGGCAGTCCCGGCTGTAATGAAGATATTTCTTCTCCTTCTTGGCGTGTCAATGACGACTTAAATTATATGCGACTAGTAATCTGCCACAGTAGCCCCGCATCCGAACCGGATTGTACCTGGAACGGTCCACTTGTGTTCGCAGCCGATTTATGGACTTACATGTGGACCAAGGCAGGTCCTGTCCTGGAAAGTTCCCTTACACGTGTGATGTAGTGCTCAGGACGAATAAACCTTTCCCGCTACAGGACACCTTTCCCGCTACAGCTTTCGGCGTGCTAGCTAGTTGTAGAATTCATGTGCCGCAGGAAACTTTACCGGCTCTTTAGGTTTTTGATAGTCATAATATTATGGAGTCGGTACTTATAACCTTACCTTTAATTTGAAAAGCGCGCTATTATGTGACAGGTGTTTCTTTACTGAACTTGTTTGTGGCGCTACCGGCGTATCATTTTGATGACTACTACAATGGAAGGCGTAATAATTAATGAGGATATGGATTTTTGGGTATTAATAGGTATCCATATGTGACTGGAGTATCGTTGATGTAGTTAAATAGTTAAAATAAATATAAACCGAATCACTACATACATAGTATAAAACAAAGTCTGTCTTCTGTCTGTCTGTCCCTATATATGCTTAAATCTTTAAAACTACGCAACTTTATTGGGCCTATAACACAACTTTATATATTGAGCTTATTGCCAGTGCTTTATTACGAAATTTAATTGAATTATATCCGGCAAACAATGAGATTTTGACACACAAGTCACGTATTACAATCATCCAAACACAAAAGATAAGTCCAAAATTCAGAAGAAATAAAATTGTACCCAATTTGGATATTGTGCGGTCAGGCATACATTACAGGGTTCACACGTTAGTGCGAACTGTGAAATTGGATGAATTGGCGGCTTAATACGGAGTCGCACGGCACATAACTCCGCACACAGTTACACCCTCGCCAGGTCGATAACCTCACCATCACCCGAACGTCAAATACATTGTTAGTTAGATACTAGAATCTAAACATAACATTCAAATAGATCTTCAGTTTCAGCAAGGTATCCAAAAGGTAAAATATAATAAGATCAAATAAAGATTTTTCTTTATTAAGCTTTATATAGATTATTATGTAATTATACAGCTGGCTAAAATTCTAGTTAATATTCAAATCAAAGCTGTAATAAAAACTAATCAATCGGTAAATGGCTAATTCAAATGCTACCCATGTTTTACTACAAATTCTCTTCACGCGTAAACACTAATTGTCATTGATTATTACAAAGCGTCCCTATATTTTTAATGGGTTTACCAACCAACGTTCGTCTCAATGTTTTCATTTAAAATATTAAAGACTTAATAAATAATTCAATAATGGAGTAATGTGCCGAAACTCGTTACATTTCAATAAAACTACTCTAATTCACTTTAAATATAAGTACTAAATCTGGAAATTTCCAAAATCTATATTTGCGTAGCACATAACGTTCAACTCGAAGCCTGCTTAATATTCTTGGAAGAGAATGCTCGTTTCTCAAGCCTGCCTGAGCCATAAATATGACTAAGATCGGCGATGAAAATTGATAAAAATCTACATTTTGCCACGCCTTTAGTAAGATTAACATTTTGAACGAAAACTTTGGAGGTATTTTAAGGAAAATCTTCTGCTACTTTCAAGCGAACGAAGGCTTAAAGCTTCGATTCGCTTTAAAGTAATGTGAGCGCCGACAATTTGTTTTCATTATCATGGTGGCACTTTACTATTGAGTGTTAAATTCGAAGAGGGCCTTGAGACCTCAAATGGCCGCATCTGTTCCATCACTCCGCAATACAACAATGATATGATTGCTATCGTCGTACTCAGATATTAATTACTAAGTAAGGTATCTCCCTAAATTTAAGGACACATAGAACACTCAGTGGGTATGTAAGTCCTTATATTATACTGCTATCCTTATATGCATCCATCCACATGTAAATTGTTTTAGGTTTTATTGCTAACTAGCGGACGCCAGCAGCTACGCCTGCATTTTTAATTTACCCGTTTTGGCCGATCCCGTGGGAATTTGTGGAAATCCCTCTTAGTGCACCCCTACGGTCCCCAAGGAAAATACATGCCAAATTTCAGCTTCCTGCGCCCTATAGTTTCGGCTGTAGCGTGTCTGTCAGTCAGTCAGTAACGCAAGGATTTTATATATTAAGATTATAAAATATAAATATTTAAACTTATTTAAGTGCCTATTCTGCCCAGACAGATTGAATGTACAGTATTTTAGGAATATTCGCTAATTTTGGTCAATACATAATTATTTAATTGTCATCCTAGCTTTATCTCAGTGGCATTTAAGACTTTCATACTAGTTTTCGTACTTTATCAAATAGATTTTATAAGTATGATTGTTCCAGGGTAATTTTAATATTAACTGTTAAGAAATGGTGTCTTGGTCAAATAATTTCGTGTCGTGTTATTTTAAACACAAAGTCTGATTATAAATCTAATGTAACGGATTCAATCTCCGCTTGAAACTAATCACAAACTGTTCATATATATATCATAGTATTTGTTACTTCAATAACCATAAAATCCTACAGAAAGATTTATGCGAATACGTGGTTCTAAAAATGTTAAATATGTACATATTTTTTATTTTATTACATGCGGCTAAAATACGAAAATCTCTTCAATTCACCAATTTAGTAAAATAAAGTAAGTCCAATAGAAAATACCGCAAGAAGAAAGAGCGCACCTAATTACCACAGATAAATAAAGTATGTTCAAAACAAGAACGGCGTTAACGCACTTACGCCCTTTATGATAAAATTTAAGCGTGAGCTGTTGAGGACAGAGCGCCGTGCGATTTATACCCATTGTGAATTTATTGCGATGATCAAAACGCGTCGAGTGTTGCCACATAAAAATACATATATATCTCGCTCGCTTCGGCGACTCGGCTCGGTAAGTACACCGAATGTATGGCTGTTATTAAATATTATTCCTAGTAATCTGAAGACGTAGGAAATAATTTTGCCAGCTTATGGCTACATATATAAATTTTCTGTCAGAGCGATAACTTAAGTTTTTGAGATGAGGCTAGAACAGTTCATAGTCACTTTAAAACTACTCAATGCTGACAATTGCCAGAAAATATTTCTGTTAGCCAGGCTTAATATAAGATATTTATTATAATATAAGTCTGCCCCGGAGGATCACGGATGATTTCGAAGATCTTTAAACATAGACATTCTAAACACCTATGAGAGTGACAGCAGCAATAAACATTTTACAATTCAAACGATGAATTATCAGATGAATCCGAATCAAGCCCTTGGTAAGACCACAAATAGACTTAGAACTCCAAGTTTTCGATGCAACCAGAACACGCTATGAGGATGAGGGCTGATTATGAACGCAATTTTAAATCTTCACTACGACAGAAAGCTCAAGAAAAAAGATTGCCGCGCCCTATCATGTGGAGAGGCCGATGATAACAAGACTTAAACGAATACTATCGAAGCCTGGCGTAGTTCCAAAACCTGGATCAAACATTTGACAGCTTAAAATAAACCCATTGAACTCAGTGTACTGGTCAGTTGCATGGTATAAGTTCAAGTACATATATCATCATTTATCACTGTGCTCTCAATTCTTCATCACTAAGGCGTTCAGAAATCCGTAAATATCTTTTTAATTTGCCATTAATTAGTAATTATGGCTTCGAGACCGTTGTACTTTGCGTGTGGTTTATCCATAATCTGCCAAGCATGACTTTTTCCATAATGTGACATGTTTTAATAAAGGTATACATACATTATGAAGTACCTTAAGCCTGGTAAAGGATTTCATGTAAATTGCTTTTCAATTTCGCATCCACGGCAACAATAACGTACACGTATACCACATCTAATTAAGCCATTTGCCCTGTAGCCAATGTAACAGAGATCTACAGTACAGCTTCGTAAAATTATGTTGTATTTTCAGTTGCTAGCGCACCCCTACCGAATCGACGTGTGATTGACATTTCGGTTAATGTAGGTACTACGCTGCTACGTGCGCTACGAACGCTACGAGTGCTATGAGCTACGATGTAATTCACTAGTTCCCTTGTGTTCCGAATTGAATTACATAGAAAACTACAATGTGTATTAAGGCTGTGCATGATTTATGTAAGAATATTTTGTTTTTGTTTCACATTTGTAATAAATTTCTGTTGGTTTAATTATTCTCACTCTAACTGAGAAAATGTTCATTTCTTAAGTTGAAAGTTTCAGATCCAAACCTATCCAAATCCTAAATGTGAGTAGTACACTCACATTTAGGATTTCTTGTTCGTCCCTGTGAGGTATTTAATATTATCCGAGTGGTGACTGAGCCCATTACGGGTTCAATCCCCGCCCAACGACATTATCCCTAACACTGTGATTGTTCTGTTTGGATCTGAAACTTTCAACTTAAGAAATGCACATTTTCTCAGTTAGAGTGAGAATAATTAAACCAACAGAAATTTATTACAAATGTTAAACAAAAACAATATATTCTTACATAAATCATGCACAGCCTTAATACACATTGTAGTTTTCTATGTAATTCAATTCGGAACACAAGGGAACTAGTGAATTACATCGTAGCTCATAGCACTCGTAGCGTTCGTAGCGCACGTAGCAGCGTAGTACCTACATTAACCGAAATGTCAATCACACGTCGATTCGGTAGGGGTGCGCTAGCAACTGAAAATACAACATAATTTTGCGAAGCTGTACTGTAGATCTCTGTTACATTGGCTACAGGGCAAATGGCTTAATTAGATGTGGTATACGTGTACGTTATTGTTGCCGTGGATGCGAAATTGAAAAGCAATTTACATGAAATCCTTTACCAGGCTTAAGGTACTTCATAATGTATGTATACCTTTATTAAAACATGTCACATTATGGAAAAAGTCATGCTTGGCAGATTATGGATAAACCACACGCAAAGTACAACGGTCTCGAAGCCATAATTACTAATTAATGGCAAATTAAAAAGATATTTACGGATTTCTGAACGCCTTAGTGATGAAGAATTGAGAGCACAGTGATAAATGATGATATATGTACTTGAACTTATACCATGCAACTGACCAGTACACTGAGTTCAATGGGTTTATTTTAAGCTGTCAAATGTTTGATCCAGGTTTTGGAACTACGCCAGGCTTCGATAGTATTCGTTTAAGTCTTGTTATCATCGGCCTCTCCACATGATAGAGCGCGGCAATCTTTTTTCTTGAGCTTTCTGTCGTAGTGAAGATTTCAAATTGCGTTCATAATCAGCCCTCATCCTCCTAGCGTGTTCTGGTTGCATCGAAAACTTGGAGTTCTAAGTCTATTTGTGGTCTTACCAAGGGCTTGATTCGGATTCATCTGATAATTCATCGTTTGAATTGTAAAATGTTTATTGCTGCTGTCACTCTCATAGGTGTTTAGAATGTCTATGTTTAAAGATCTTCGAAATCATCCGTGATCCTCCGGGGCAGACTTGTATTATAATAAATATCTTATATTAAGCCTGGCTAACAGAAATATTTTCTGGCAATTGTCAGCATTGAGTAGTTTTAAAGTGACTATGAACTGTTCTAGCCTCATCTCAAAAACTTAAGATATCGCTTTGACAGAAAATTTATATATGTAGCCATAAGCTGGCAAAATTATTTCCTACGTCTTCAGATTACTAGGAATAATATTTAATAACAGCCATACATTCGGTGTACTTACCGAGCGGAGTCGCCGAAGCGAGCGAGATATATGTATTTTTATGTGGCAACACTCGACGCGTTTTGATCACCGCTATAAATTCACAATGGGTATAAATCGCACGGCGCTCTGTCCTCAACAGCTCGCGCTTAAATTTTATCATAAAGGGCGTAAGTGCGTTAACGCCGTTCTTGTTTTGAACATACTTTATTTATCTGTGGTAATTAGGTGCGCTCTTTCTTCTTGCGGTATTTTCTATTGGACTTACTTTATTTTACTAAATTGGTGAATTGAAGAGATTTTCGTATTTTAGCCGCATGTAATAAAATAAAAAATATGTACATATTTAACATTTTTAGAACCACGTATTCGCATAAATCTTTCTGTAGGATTTTATGGTTATTGAAGTAACAAATACTATGATATATATATGAACAGTTTGTGATTAGTTTCAAGCGGAGATTGAATCCGTTACATTAGATTTATAATCAGACTTTATGTTTAAAATAACACGACACGAAATTATTTGACCAAGACACCATTTCTTAACAGTAAATATTAAAATTACCCTGGAACAATCATACTTATAAAATCTATTTGATAAAGTACGAAAACTAGTATGAAAGTCTTAAATGCCACTGAGAGATTTCAGAAGGCCAATTCTGGTAATTATATTTGTTCAAATTCCAATAACAATCTAGTCTCGGTGTCATAAATGGTATTCTCGTAACTTAACTGGCACTTGAATGAGATCGGGACAACATCGAAAGTTGAACCAAGTGTGAACTAGTGTGAACGGTATTCTGATAATTATTTACGTACAACAAACGTCAAACTGTAGCTAAAAGTGCTAAAACCAAATGATACTACGGTTTGACCATGTAACTTCATGGGTTTGACCCAATATATCTGTATAATCTATGGGTTTGACAGTTCACAGCTGACTATTGTTTGTTGACAATTTGAGCAAAATCAAAATAAGTGTTTGTTACTGGTTTATATCTCAAATAAGTATGAGTGGATTTGGGTTGCGATGGCTATATTTAAGGCATGCTCTTCGTGCAGATGAAGAAGCAGCGTCAGAAAGACGCAGAAGACAACGACATCATGCTCTGCGTCAGCGGCGTCTTACCGCTGATGCTTTTTCTATGAGCAATCAAAACTTTATAAAAACATACCGGCTCTCTAAACCGCTCGTTAAAGAGCTAATCCGCGAGCTAAATCCTTACATCCGCAAACACAAGCGAAAGGATAGCTTGGATGTCGCAATGAAGGTTAGTACCTTTATGTAGTAAGTGCCTGTGCATTAGGTATAATTTTTGACATATGCACTATACTTCCCTTATAACGAATAAAATGTTTTAATTGTAATAATAACCTATTTGTTTTCCTAGGTTTTAATAACTCTTGCATTTTATGCAAGTGGCTCTTACCAGACACTGGTTGGGCAAAGTGTGTCACATGCAGTGTCACAGCCAACTGTGTCTAGAGCTGTGCAGGAAGTCACAGAGGCTATAAACCATCCAGCCATTTTCAAAAAATTTGTAAAATTCCCTACTACCAGAGTGGAAAGGGAGGAAGTTAAGAGCAGGTAAGGTATTTCTATTTTTGCAAAATGATAACATCATACATAATATAACTGAACTATGTAGGTACTTAATAGTGTAATTCTATTTCAGTTTTTATGTCAAGTTTGGGTTCCCCGGGGTGGTTGGCTGCATAGATGGGACCCACGTCTGCATCATAAAGCCATCAGAACATGAAGAGGCATATTACTGCCGCAAAGGATACCATTCTTTGAATGTGATGATAGTAAGTGCATGTTATGTTACCTTTCATTTTCATATAATTCTTAAAATCAAATTGTGATTGCATTTTTGGTTTTAGATTTGTGATGCAGATCAAAACATAATATGTGTAGATCCATCCAGCCCGGGGAGTACACATGACTCAACTATTTGGCGAGACCACCCCTTAAATTATCACCTAAATCAAATAATTGAGAGTGGGGAATCAATATTTCTTCTAGGTAGGTATAGGTTTTACAATAATAGAATAATTAAAGTACAATAAGGTGGCTGTAATTGGCTTCTAAATATTATAATATACGAATAAATTTATTACAGGTGATAGTGGATATGCCCTACGAAAAAATGTCATGACCCCTATTTTAAATGCATCAGAGGGCACTCCGGAACATTACTATTATAAACAGCATGTCCAGACCCGTAATGTTGTGGAGCGCACTATAGGACTTTTGAAGGCAAGATTCAGGTAATTTAGTTTTGTAACAATTAAACAAATACTTGGAAGTTTTAAACTATTATTATTCATTTATCAACAATTAAACAAACAAAAAGTAAATAAAACAGTCTTCATAATAAAATTCACAGAGAATCTTAATAACAATCAGTCTTATTAATTAGGCACAATCTTAATAACAATCAGTCTTATTTATTAGTCTCAAACTATTAAACAGCCTTCATAAATAATCACTAAATAGACATGGTCTAAATTCTAAAACAAGAAATAAACAATGAAATTATGCAACATCAATATTAGCAAATAAAAAGTAAAGAAACAGTCTTGATAACATAATTACAAGTCATATTATAATAAATAAGCTTAATAATTAATCAGTTTTCATAATTACAGCTTCAAATTATTAAACAGCCTTGATAAATAATCAAGGCTGTTTAATAATTGTAAAACAAATGTTTTGTGTGTCCTTAACACATTTACAATTCTGCACTACAGAACAGTTTCATGTAATATACAATTATAGCAAATTGTTCTTATTATGTCAATTACAAATCAATAAAATATTACAATGGCTAAAACCTACAACAAAATTAAATGAAATAATATAGAATATTAAACATATTTATTGTTATAGATATATTATATGATATATTATAGATTTACAATAAAAAATAAATTAACTTTTGCAACAAAGAAATAATGTTAATATTTTTATTTCAGGTGCCTCCTAGTTGCGCGGCAACTGCATTACAAGCCTGAGATGGCAGCCAAAATAGTGAATGCTTGTTGCGTCTTGCATAATATGGCCAACCATGCTCAAGTTAGAGATCCAGGTCTTCTAGAGGGTGACCGTGAAGATGAGCAGCAGATTCATTCGTATGAGGAGGCAGAAGTACCAGGACCCGCATCACTAGGCGCAAGCACGTCCACGGCTGATCATGGGCGTCGGAACAACCCACCCCTGGCACAGGGTAGAGCTGTACAACAGCAAGTGGTGGAAACTCTGTGGGCATTAAAAAATTAAATTTGTTTTCTTACAGAAAGAAGATTTTTATTATTTACCTACTGTCCTCTAATAAAATTACCTTTCTTTCTCTTAGTTCTCCTGATTATCACTGCTGCCACTACTGATCCTTGCACTCTAAAATCAGAATTCTTATTTTACGATATGATTTTGTAAGAAAATTTGTAATAATATATGTATGTAAAAGTACACACCCTACGCCTTCTCCTGGCTGCTAGCAAATAACCAGTGGCAATGGACCTTATGGCACTAGCAATGTCATCCATACTAGACGCTAGTCTGTGTATGGCTTGCGTCATCTCCCGGTCAACCTGAAGCCTGGATTCCTCCATAGTGGCTAACCTCTGCTGAGCCAATTCTAATTCCGTGGGCACTGTAAATGGTATAACAATTAGTAAAGCATAATTATTATCTAAATGAATAAAAAAGGTAGCAAATGACCTCTCGGGGATAGCGATCGACGACGTCGGCGGCGTCGCTTATGTGGTCGTTCTGTTTCGCTTCCCCTTTTATCAGCATTTATTTTTCTAAAATATAGTAAGTGATTAGTATATGGGAGGTACAGACTCAATTTCAGAACTTATAGCTGCATCCTTTAGCTTACTCTGCATAATTGATTGATGCATCCTCCACCAGCACAATATCTGAGATGCCATCAATCCTAAAAAAGTAAACATTTATCTTTATTTTACAAAAAAAATCCAACTTAACAGTATGTATGGACCAGTATGGGTATTTACTTACTCATTGGGTACCACGTAAAATTCTGATATTTCTCTGAAAACAGAAAGTTAAATTGGTTAATAGCAAAAGTTTTAATCTAATTAGTGGGTGTGAATAATAATAATAATATTCTACTACATTCACACAACACCATCTAGTCCCAAACTAAGCAGAGCTTGTACAATAATGTGTAAATTGCTTGTACAATAATGGATAAACATACTTATATACTTTTTTGTAAATACATACATAATATACATAGAAACACCCAGACCAAGACAAACATGTTCCATGTTCATGCACACAAATGTTTGACTTGTGCGGGAATCGAACACGCAACCTTTGGCGTAGAAGTCGCTTACACTCCCGCTGCGCCAATCGGTCATCTATGAATGAAAGGCAATTTGTAGGTACCAACTGAAAGTTGTGATGATTGAGTGTTGTTTTTCTATAACTTTATTCATCATTCATATTATACCTAAGTACCTACCTAGGTGCATAATTTTCTTTAAGTAATAAGTTATAAATATAGTTATTTATTACTTAAAGAAAATTACTAATGAATATAAGTACTTGAACTTACTCAAAATTTGACAGCTGGTTACTTTGGTTTTCTATGTTTTCTTTATTTGCTTGGTCACTATTGCTTGTGCTAACATTGCTTGTAGCAATAGCAAGCTCTGCATCCTAATGAAATAAATAAATTAGAAGATCTGTGTCATATTTCAGTTCAAGACATTTAACATTGTACCAAAATTATGTGATAGTTACCAATGTTTCCAAAGGATTGTGCCGGACTGGCAGTGGGGAACTGCATCCACCTATGATGCCCAGAAGGCGCTCTTCTAAAGGCGTCAAATAAATGTTTTCATGTGGTCCCCCACCGGTTCTATGTTTGGCACTTTTTATGTACCTCTGCTTGGCCTTTGTCCGGCTCTTATACTGATTATAATACTAAAACATAAGCATCCTTTATATAACTTTACCACAGGAAATAGGTTACCAAGCATTTTATAATACAATGATAATACAAATAATATCCTAGAACAACTCACACACAGTCATGTGATCCCAAACTGGGCAGAGCTTTTATTATGGTAAACAGATATCTGATAAACATGTGAATGATGAATGTAAGGTTTGAGGGATATAAAGCAAGAGGGAGTCCAAAGTGGATGGATTGTGTGAAAGATGATATGACTAAAAGGAAATAAATGTTTAGATGATGGCTGATAGTGGCAAATGTAACATTTTGCACTGACCACAAGTTATAGGAACAGGACAGGCACTAGAAGATATCTTATCAACATACATAATTAAGCACAGGTATTCTTCAATGTTGTGCATGGGGTTCCAACCAAGAGCTTAGGGCCCCAAGCCAACCTCACCTGCTAGACGAGGCTCTGGCAAACAAAACATCTCTATTAGCGGCAATAGCCTGGCCCCCTATTGTGTGCGATCAAAACACTGGCGAAAAATGAGCTATTACCACTTTCACGGACAGTAAATGAGACACAATTGAAGTTTTATTGTTATCACGTCTATAGACGTTTATTGTCCTTCAAAGTGTTAATATGCCTCTGCTTACTCCTTCGGAGAAACAGGCGTGAGTTTATGTATAATTATGTATGTATGTACTTATTTGTAAATACGTACCTACTTAGTCAATTACACAATTAATAGTACTTACTTTTTTCCATTCTTTTGCGGTTTTATTAATGCCGCCGATGTCAGCATTCAAAATTAAGGAGCATTCTGTCCACAATTTTGTGGACAGAACATTTCCTTCTTTGCCCCGAACGCGACCAAGGGCTAGGGACCTATGTTGGTCTAAAAAGTCCAAAAGGAGCTCCAGCTGATGTGTCGTAACTTTAAGCGACATCTCCAAAGTTGTTTCAAACTTTTGAAATTAAAGATTATCCAAGTTTCGCACAAATTACAAAAATTCAAAATTAGAGTTATTATGAAGGTAACGACCCAGTCACAAAATATAAAATTGACATTAAGACGTTTCGTTCGTTGCCGTTGCGTGATGCGTGGGGTAATTTTGCGGCAGAATCAAAATATCCATATTTTTATAATGTTCTATTTTCATTTAAAATTATAGAATACCTATTGAAAATAATCCACACGATCCAAGGAACCAATACATTTACTTACCGAAATTTTATTACTTAGTTGTATATTAATTTTAATTTGGCATCGAAACGTAGTGGCACCCAATTACCATTGCTATTAATGTATTTTTCCATACAGTGGCAACATTCATGTTTTTGTTTTTGAGTTTTTGACATTACCTCTGAGATCAACGAGAGATTATAAATTGATTTTATCCAAATGATACTGTAATGAGATCAAGTGTAGCAGAATACCAATTGTGAGTCAATTCAAAATTAAATCGCAGTTCAGTCAAAATTCAGTGTCAGTGTCTGTTAAATACCAGAATTGGCCTTCTGTTGCTAGCGCACCCCTACCGAATCGACGTGTGATTGACATTTCGGTTAATGTAGGTACTACGCTGCTACGTGCGCTACGAACGCTACGAGTGCTATGAGCTACGATGTAATTCACTAGTTCCCTTATGTTCCGAATTGAATTACATAGAAAACTACAATGTATATTAAGGCTGTGCATGATTTATGTAAGAATATTTTGTTTTTGTTTAACATTTGTAATAAATTTCTGTTGGTTTAATTATTCTCACTCTAACTGAGAAAATGTGCATTTCTTAAGTTGAAAGTTTCAGATCCAAACAGAACAATCACAGTGTTAGGGATAATGTCGTTGGGCGGGGATTCAACCCGTAATGGGCTCAGTCACCACTCGGATAATATTAAATACCCCACAGGGACGAACAAGAAATCCTAAATGTGAGTAGTACACTCACATTTAGGATTTCTACAGTGTCAATATTGTGGACTTCATTACTATTAATGATGCGCTGGACGTTCGATATACGTTTGTTGCACTCCCTTAACTATAAGTAGCATCAACATTTATGCAGTTCAAACTGGAAGTATCTACTTTCCAGTTGAGCCGCATGAGATACCTACTAATAAAAATATTTCTGTCTACCTAGAAATAAATATATTTTATTTGTATCTCAGTTAAAGTGAAGAAGATGAAGTGACAATAAAGATGGTTAAAAAAACAGTCAATAATAAATAAAGAGTACTACCTACAACAATGTAGAGATGTGGGTGTATTTTTTTTTTTGAAGATCGGATAGCACAGTCATAATTCATAATACATCTAGTCTCAAATCACACTGCTTGAATTAGCGTCAACTGATGTCTATTCACTCTACAGATAAAACAAAATATCTATACGTGTATCTCTGTACCTACTGTACTTTTACTCTAGTTCTTGGAATAAATCCTGTGTGGCATATAATACAATCACCAGACGCAAAGTACGCCTAGACTTGAAACAAAAAATTATAAATAACACAAGTTGTTGTTTCGTTTGGGGATTAAACCCACAACAGTCGGCGCAGGATCAAGAGACAAAGCGGCTGCTTTGGTAACCCTGCAGCCAAAATTCGAAAGTAAGTACTAATTTGTAAGATTTTATAATTATCATACAGGATATCAATATGTAAAAAAAGAAGGGATAACCTATTCTCACAATTATTGTAGTCGGCTTCATGTAGAATAAAATGAGCACCCAGACTCGAAACAAAGGTAAGTTTATCTTTTAAGAGGATCGAACTCACAACACTAAGCGCAGTGTTGAACAGCGAAGCGAAAGCTTTCAGCACTTCGCCATACGTGCAGTTCCTTTGGACCAAATTTACTAGCACCGAGATTTATTAAATTTTTCATTTGTTTTGTGTGGATTTCACCAATGTGGTGTGATTTTTGAGAAACGTTAACGTGAGTAATTCACGCGGGCGGAGCAGCTAGCATAGATTAGTTTATTATATAAAACAACACCTAACACATTTTCCACACACTCAACACATACAACATCGCTCTAATGGCTTACCTAACGAACTACAGCACTCCAATTTGAAATCCAAGACTAAAACAATATCGGTAGTTAATTTGATCCCCTCTCCGATTTTAGATATTCCCGACAGCCAGCTACCCTTATAAAGCTAAAATTGTATAAAATCAAATAAAGTTTGTTCTCTATTAAGCTTTATATAGATGATTATGTAATTATACAACTGGTTAAAATTCTAGTTAATATTCAAGTCAAAGCTGTAATAAAAACAAATCAATCGGTAAATGGCTAATTCAAATGCTACCCATGTTTTACTAGTAATTCTCTTCACGCGCTAATTGTCATTTATTATTACAAAGCGTCCCTATATTTTAATGGGTTTACCAACCCACGTTCGTTTCAATGTTTTCATTAAAAATATTAAAGACTTAATAAATAATTCAATAACAGAGTAATATGCCGAAACTCGTTACATTTCAATAAAACTACTCTAATTCAATTTAAATATAAGTACAAAATCTGGAAATTTCCAAAATCTATATTTGCGTAGCATATAACGTTCAACTCAAAGCCTGCTTAATATTCTTGGAAGAGCATGCTCGTTTCTCAAGCCTGCCTGGGCCATAAATATGACTAGGATCGGCGATGAAAATTGATAAAAATCGACATTTTGCCACGCCTTTAGTAAGATTAACATTTTGAACGCAAACTTTGGAGGTATTTTAAGGAAAATCTTCTTCTACTTTCAAGCAAACGAAGGCTTAAAGCTTCGATTCGCTTTATAGTTATGTGAGCGCCGACAATTTGTTTTCATTATCATGGTGGCACGATATTCGAAGAGAGCCTTGAGACCTCAAATGGCCCCATCTGTTCCATCACTCCGCAATACAACAATGATATGATTGCTATCGTCGTACTCAGATATGAATGACTAAGTAAGGTATCTCCCTAAATTTAAGGACACATAGAACACTCAGTGGGTATGCAAGTACTTATATTATACTGCTATCCTTATATGCATCCACCCACACGTAAATTGTTTTAGGTTTTATTGCTAATTATAAAAAATAAATATTTTAAACTTATTTAAGTGCCTATTCTGCCCAGACAGATTGAATGTACAGTATTTTAGGAATATTCGCTAATTTTGGTCAATACTTAATTAATTAAATGTCATCCTAGTTTTATCTCAGTGGTATTTACGACTTTCATACTAGTTTTCGTACTTTATCAAATAGATTTTATAAGTATGATTGTTCCAGGGTAATTTTAATATTAACTGTTAAGAATTAAATTATTTGACCAAGACACCATGTCTTGGTCAAATAATTTCATGTCGAGTTATTTTAAACACAAAGTCTGATTATAAATCTAATGTAACGGGTTCAATCTACGCTTGAAACTAATCACAAAATGTTCATATATATATCATAGCATTTGTTACTTCAATAACCATAAAATCCTACAGAAAGATTTATGCGAATAAGTGGTTCTAAAAATGTTAAATATGTACATATTTTTTATTTTATTACATGTGGCTAAAATACGAAAATCTCTTCAATTCACCAATTTAGTAAAATAAAGTAAGTCCAAAAGAAAATACCGCAAGAAGAAAGAGCGCCCCTAATTACCAAAGATAAATAAAGTATGTTCAAAACAAGAACGGGGTTAACGCACTTACGCCCTTTATGATAAAATTTAAGCGCGAGCTGTTGAGGACAGAGTGCCGTGCGATTTATACCCATTGTGAATTTATTGCGGTGATCAAAACGCGTCGAGTGTTGCCACATAAAAATACATATATATCTCGCTCGCTTCGGCGACTCGGCTCGGTAAGTACACCGAATGTATGGCTGTTATTAAATATTATTCCTAGTAATCTGAAGACGTAGGAAATAATGGTGCCAGCTTATGGCTATATATATAAATTTTCTGTCAGAGCGATAACTTAAGATTTTGAGACGAGGCTAGGACAATTCATAGTCACTTTAAAACTACTCAAAGCTGACAATTTTCAGAAAATCTTACTGTTAGCCATTTGAAGGCTTAATATAAGATATTTATTAAAATACAAGTCTGCCCCGGAGGGTCACGGATGATTTCAAAGATCTTTAACATAGACATTCTAAACACCTATAATAGTGACAGCAGCAATAAAATTTTACAATTCAAACGATTAATTATCAGGTGAATCCGAATCAAGCCCTTGGTAAGATCACAAATAGACTTAGAACTCCAAGTTTTCGATGCAACCAGAACACGCTAGGAGAATGAGGGCTGATCATGAACGCAATTTGAAATCTTCACTACGACAGAAAGCTCAAGAAAAAAGATTACCGCGCCCTATCATGTGGAGAGGCCGATGATAGCAAGACTAAAACGAATACTACCGAAGCCTGGCGTAGTTCCAAAACGTGGATCAAATATTTGACAGCGTAAAATAAACCCATTGAACTCAGTGTACTGGTCAGTTGCAAGGTATAAGTTCAAGTACATATATCATCATTCATCACTGTGCTCTCAATTCTTCATCACTAAGGCGCTCAGAAATCCGTAAACATCTTTTTAATTTGCCATTAATTAGTAATTATGGCTTCGAGATCGTTGTACGTTGCGTGTGATTAATCCATAATCTGCCAAGCATGACGTTTTCCATAATGTGACATGTTTTAATAAAGGTATACATACATTATGAAGTACCTTAAGCCTGGTAAAGGAATTCATTTCATTCATTTCATTTCATAAATTGCTTTTCAATTTCGCATCCACGACAACAATAACGTACACGTATACCACATCTAATTAAGCCACTTGCCCTGTAGCCAATGTAACAGAGATCTACAGCACAGCTTCGCAAAATTATGTGGTATTTTCAGTTGCTAGCGCACCCCTACCGAATCGACGTGTGATTGACATTTCGGTTATGTAGGTACTACGCTGCTACGTGCGCTACGAACGCTACGGAAGTATGTACTTTCCAGTTGAGCCGCATGAGATACCTACTGATAAAAATATTTCTGTCTACCTAGAAATAAATATATTTTATTTGTATCTCATTTAAAGTAAAGAAGATGAAGTGACAATAAAGATGGTTAAAAAAACAAGTCAGTCAGTTTTAATACCTGACTGAGCGTGTATCAAACACTGCAATATATTTAATACCAAGTGCTATAAATTAAACAGGTCG
This sequence comes from Euclidia mi, assembly GCA_944739405.2. Classification (NCBI taxonomy): domain Eukaryota; kingdom Metazoa; phylum Arthropoda; class Insecta; order Lepidoptera; family Erebidae; genus Euclidia; species Euclidia mi. The sequence goes on along the minus strand of OX123189.2, from coordinate 25,636,382 downwards.
TCAAAATTATACATATTTTGATGACTACCACAATGGAAGGCGTAATAACTAATGAGGATATGGATTTTTGGGTATTAATAGGTATCCGTATGTGACTGGAGAATCCTTGATGTAGTTAAATAGTTAAAATAAATATAAACCGAATCACTACATAGTATAAAACAAAGTCTGTCTTCTGTCTGTCTGTCCCTATGTATGCTTAAATCTTTAAAGCCACGCAACTTTATTGGGCCTATAACACAACTTTATATATTGAGCTTATTGCCGGTGCTTTATAACAAAATTTGATTGAATTATATCCGGCAAACAATGAAATGTTGACACACAAGTCACCTATTACAATCATCCAAACACAAAAGATAAGTCCAAAATCCAGAAGAAATAAAATTGTACCCAATTTGGATATTGTGCAGTCAGGCGCGCATCGTGCAATTCAATGAATTGGCGGCTTAATACGGAGAGATTTTATTGTTAGCAGAGCCTTGCTGATTTCAACATGAATGGGCGGGCTCGACCGGGGAAGTACTACCCTCTCATAGAAAATCGATCTAAAAGTAACAGTACCTAAACTGTTGCGTTTCATTCGGTGAATGAGAGTGCCGGAGGCCCTATTCCCTATTCTTTCTCCCTCATCCCACTCCTTATCCTATCCCTTTTCCCAACCCCAAGGGCGGCAACGCACTTGTGACTTCTGTGGTGTTGCTTGTGTCCATGGGCGGCGGTAATTGCTTACCATCAGGCGATCCGTCTGCTCGTTTGCCGCCTATTACTATAAAACAAAAGACACTCGGCACACAGCTCCAAACACAGTTACACCACTGTAAATTATCTAACAGTATTCTAACTCCACACAAACGCACGAAACTCGAGTTATACCTACGCGCCTCGAGCGTAGTACACAATAGACTGCGCCTATAGTTCACAACAGCCACGATCGTGCCGCAGGCAGTTGCGAACGGACGGACGGTTTTAATAGCAGTGTTCTTTATTTAAATAATAATTATGGCGAGTTGTAGACTATATTATTCTGTTTGAATTATTCGTTAAATCACCTAAAGATAAGATTTTCAAATTACCTGAAAGCTTCGAAAACTATTTATACAATATTTTTATGTTACAAATTAAGAATATGTGTTATAGTACTAGTCCTAGAACAATATCACATTTGTAAATTATAACCACACTTTTCATATCTTCCTACTGATTAACAACTTAATGTTTAATACGTAACTTATGCGTGATAAAGTTGAAATTTGATTAGGTTAATCTATTATTATGTTGATATTTTTAAAAACATATTGGTATGATTTTAGTAATAATATATACTTACTAGCAGAACAATTTTATCTACGTTATGGACAATGTATTATTTTATAAAACTTTATGATTAGAAGTAGGTACCTTCAGGGTAATTTTCAAAATGGAAGCTGATGAACCGGCTTAGTGTAACTGCTTAGTGTAAGTACTCAGTGTAACCAATAGGTCATTTCCTAGGGTACTTACATACCTACATGACTTTTATTTGTTTGAATAAAATTTATTAATGATATGAACGATTACAAAACCAGAAAAACTTCGAGTAGGTAGGTAGTAGTAGATGTAAGTAAAATACTTGAGGTGGGCAGCCCAGTCGCTTGTTTGCGTACAGCGCATCTGTAGGCATGTAACTGGAGGAGACGGCCGAGTTACAATGCTGTTAGATTATATTACCGTGGCTACACCGTCAGCAGCACGACAGGTCGTTAACCTCACCATCACCCGTACGTCAAATATACTGTTAGTTGGATACTAGAACCCCTACATAACATTCAAATAGGTCTTCAGTTTCAACGAGTTATCCAAAAGCTAAAATTGAATAAAATCCAATAAAGTTTTTCTTTATTTAACTTTATATAGATGATTACCTATGTAATTATACAGATGGTTAAAATTCTAGTTAATATTCAAGCCACAGCTGTAATAAAAACTAATCAATCGGTAAATGGCTAATTCAAATGCTACCCATTTTTTACTAGTAAATTCTCTTCACGCGTAAACACTAAAATTGTCATTGATTATTAAAAAGCGTCCCTATATTTTAATGGGTTTACCAACCCACGTTCGTTTCAATGTTTTCATAAAAAATATTAAAGACTTAATATTTAATTCAATAACAGAGTAATATGCCGAAACTCGTTACATTTCAATAAAACGACTAATTCTAATTCAATTTAAATATAAGTACAAAATATTGAATTTTCCAAAATGTATATTTGCGTAGCACATAACGTTCAACTCGAAGCCTGCTTAATATTCTTGGAAGAGAATGCTCGTTTCTCAAGCCTACCTGGGCCATAAATATGACTAAGATCGGCGATGAAAATTGATAAAATCGACACTTCGCCACGCCTTTAGTAAGATTAACATTTTGATATCATTAAGATTTAATAAAGGTATACATACATTATGAAACACCTTAAGCCTTGCCAACCCAAGTAACAAAGTTCTCCTGTAGTGCACAGTTTACAGGCTCACAGCACTAGTAACTCTCTCTTAGTGGTTCCAGGTTTTACTACCAAGCTTATAACTGGTTACACGGAGTTCGTTTGGGTTTGTAGTATACGTGTTCTTATAAGTTGACTTATAGTCGTGTATAGAACGAAATTATAGGCGCAGTAAAGGCTAAGATGGCCTATTAAAGTGTTGCATAGGTGTAAATACACTTGGGAAAACTTGTTCCAATAAGTTACACTTATAATCGCCTACAAGAAGTAATTATAAATCCGCTATGAGTGCTATACGCCAGTAATAGTAATTTGTAGAACTAAATTCACTTAGAACCATTTGCATTTGTTACTTGACCTTATAGGGGTGTATAAGTCAACTTTATGTGCCAATTAAGAGTTAATTAGTTTTATAGTGGTTTCTTCTAAGAGTAAGTGTACTTGGTAATATTGTGGACTCTCGAATGCTGTTATAGTCTTAATTTCTGTATAAAGGTTTCTTGTAAAACCATTACAGTCCAAATATATCTTCGTGAAGTCCATATAGGAAGACAACTGTTTATAATATTTATCGCATCTTCACGGCCATTTTGGTGACTACTTACACACAATATGGCGTCACAATATGGCGCGGCAATTCTGTTAGGACCAATATTATTTTAAACACAGCTTAGTAAATACGCCCTGTTCAAAAGGCGAACAAAAATTGAGATGTAAAACACAATATACTTCACCGAAAATACTTACGCGTTTGCCGTGCAAACATTTATACACGTATAGTATTACGTGCGAAATACTTGTTAATACATTTTGTTTATAATAGATGAACTTAAATTTTACTTTTATTATTTTTTCTCTAACCGTAGAACACAATACAACAGAAATTCACAAATGTTTGAGGTAGCTAGTAATAGAAGCGCGGAGTACGTTACACGCCTGCCTGGTTCTATTAAATGCTCATAGTGCGCTTCGCAGGAGCAAATGGTTCTGCGCAGTCCAACCATAAGTGTATTATTGGTGTAAGTGGTGCTCGAGAAGTCTACTATGAGTGTTTTATTAGCAAAATTACGCGTATAAAATGGGCCCTTTTCCGTGGTTGTAAACTTCTACTAGCCTGTTATAGTCCTGGCCCCGGAACCACTACAAGACTACATTTTGTTACTTGGGAAGGATTTAATGTAAATTGCTTTTCAATTTCGCATCCACGGCAACAATAGTATACGTGTATACTGCATCTAATTAAGCCATTTGCCCTGTAGCCAATGTAACAGAGATCTACAGCACAGCTTCGCAAAATTATGTTGTATTTTCAGTTGCTAGCGCACCCCTACCGAATCGACGTGTGATTGACATTTCTGTTAATGTAGGTACTACGCTGCTCCGTGTGCTACGAACGCTACGAGCTACGATGTATTTCACTAGTTCCCTTGTATTCCAAATTGAATTACATAGAAAACTACAATGTGTGTCAATGTTGTGCATGGTTTTTAGGGTTCCGTACCTAAAAGGTAAAAAACGGGACCCTATTACTAAGCCTCCGCTGTCTGTCGGTCTGTCTGTCCGTCTGTCTGTCACCGGGCTGTATCTCATAAACCGTGATAACTAGAAAGCTGAAATTTTCACAAATTATGTATTTCGGTTGCCGCTATAACAACAAATACTAAAAATTAAAAAAAAATATATTAAGTGGGTCCCATACAAAAAACGTGTTTTTTTTCGTATTTTTGCTCAAAATTACTAACTTTTTTTTTTTTTAGAAGACAACTCCCGCACTAGGACTGAATCCTGTGTCGCGGGGGACTTTACAAACATACATCTAACGGACACAATGAACACCCAGACTCGAAACAACAATTCATGAATCACACAAAGTGTTGTCTCGTGTGGGGATCGAACCCACAACACTGCGCGCAGCGTCAAGCAGCGAGGCGACCGCTTAAACCACTACGCTAACCGTGCAGTCTGTACTGTAACAGGTAGACGCTTTAAATTTTCACAGAATATGTAGTTGTATATTACCTTTCAAAATAAATAATTAAATAAAAAATGTAAATAATAAAGGGGGGCTCCCATACAACAAACATAATTTTTAAGCAATTTGTTACTCGATCTTAATAAACAGGTAGAAACTTAAAAAGTATTTAAGTGTACATACAACGAACGTGATTTTCTTTTATAGATGATGGTATGGAACCCTTCGTGCGCGAGTCCCACTCGCACTTGCCCAATTTATGTCAGAATATTTTGTTTTAGTATTACATTCGTAATAAATTTCTGTTGAAATTGAATTATTCTGACTATAGTTTAACTAAGAAAATGTGCATTTCGTAAGTTGAAAGTTTCAGATCCAAACAGAACAATCGCAGTGTTAGGGATAATGTCGTTGGGCGGGGATTGAACCCGTAATGGGCTCAGTCACCACTCGGGTAATTTTAAATACCCTACAGGGACGAACAAGAAATCCTAAATGTGAGTAGTACACTCACATTTAGGATTTCTACAGTGTCAATATTGTGGACTTCATTACTATTAATGATACGCTGGACGTTTGATATACGTTTGTTGCACTCCGTTAACTATAAGTAGCATCAACATTTATGCAGTTCAAACTGGAAGTATCTATTTTCCAGTTGAGCAGCATGAGATACCTACTAATAAAAATATTTCTGTCTACCTAGAAATAAATATATTTTACATCTCTCATGTTCGGTAAGTAGGTTCTTATTACCTCCAAATGGGGCTTGAAGGTGACTAATTAGCACTCTAGGTTAATAATGTAGCTAGAAAAGCCCTAGGGCGGTAAGTAATTAAAAAAAAAACACTTCTTGCTTTCAAAAAGTTCGCGTACATCTAACCATCATACTGGCAATAGACATCATGCATTCAGCCCTATGACCAAAGAGGTCGCTTTGCTATTCAGCCTTGTCTTTGTGTGAGTATAATAGTCATCAATTTTAAATAACGGCAAAGCTCAATTTCGTTCTTGAAAAAAAAGAATTAAAAAGTTCTTTACTTGATTCTTTTTAATGAAAAAAGGCGGGAGTAGAAATCTTTTACTTTAAATATTGGTTGTTTTTGAGATTTTTTTAATAATTACGTGCAATTAGCACGTAATTATAAAAAAAAATACCAAAAAACATGAGAACCTTAAAATTTGAAAATGGTTCTCATTTAACTATAAATTTCAACAAATAAAATGTTTTATTCTTGTAATGCCGGTTTGTTTCTACTTACCTCACAATCGAGATGTAAAGCAGAATAGTTAGCTCGGGTGTAAGCATGAATTGCACCCTCGGACGATAGGCGCACGAGCGCAGCTGCAATTGATGCCTTACAGCCCTTGGCTACTAATCTACTATTACATCTCTCATGTTCGGTAAGTAGGTTCTTATTACCTCCAAATGGGGCTTGTAGGTGACTAATTAGCGCTCTAGGGTAATAATGTAGCTAGAAAAGCCCTAGGGCGGTAAGTAATAAAAAAAAACACTTCTTTCTTTCAAAAAGTTCGCGTACTTACATCTAACCATCATACTGGCAATAGACATCATGCATTCAGCCCAATGACCAAAGAAGTCGCTTTGCTATTCAGCCTTGTCTTCGTGTGAGTATAATAGTCATCAATTTAAAAATAACGGCGAAGCTCAATTTCGTTCTTGAAAAAAAATTAAAAGTTCTTTACTTGATTCTTTTTAATGAAAAAAGGCGGGAATAGAAAACTTTTACTTTAAATATTCTTTGTTTTTGGGACTTTTTATAATTACGTGCTAATTAGAAAAAAACATGAGTTCTTCAAGTGATGAAGATATAAGCTGCACTCCCGATTCAATGAAAATGGAAGCTGAAGCAGCAATTAACAATATTTTGCCTGAAACTTCTAAAGAGAGATATTTGAAAACTTACGACGATTTCATAAAGTGGCGAACAGAAAAACGAGTAAAGTCTTTATCCGAGAATGTATTCTTAACATACTTTTATTCTTGTAATGCCAGTTTTTTTCTACTTACCTCACAATCGAGATGTAAAGCAGAATAGTTAGCTCGGGTGTAAGCACCAATTGCGCCCTCGCTGCGCTCGTGCGCCTAAATATCTCGGGCTGCAATTGATGCCTTACAGCCCTTAGCTACTAATCTACTATTATTTGTATCTCAGTTAAAGTAAATGTACATAAAAGTAATGTATGTAAAAGTATGTAGCGCTCATAGCGAGACTTAGCTTGTCGTTCGTAACAGATCGGCAAAGTTAAGCAACGCTTGCACAGGTCGCCACTTGGATGGGTGACCAAGTGTGGCATTCACATCTGAGCGCTACCGTGCTTCGGAGGGCACGTAAAACTGTCGGTCCCGGTTCTTGTCTTAGGATAAGAGTCGTTAGGCCATGTCGGAGGCCTTCGGGCGGTCTGAAAAACTCCGACACTAGAGTTGGCCACACACTCACACGAAAAACAAAACAAAAGTAAAGAAGGTGAAGTGACAATAAAGATGGTTAAAAAAACAGTCAATAATAAATAAAGAGTACTCAGCAGAATTTTTTAGAATTAACCTACAACAATTTAGAGATGTGGGTGTATTTTTATTTTTGAAGATCGGATAGCACAGTCATAATTCATAATTCATCTAGTCTCAAATCTCACTGCCTGAATTAGCGTCAACTGATGTCTATTCACTCTACAGATAAAACATAATATCTATACGTGTTTCGTATGGTTTTATACAGGGTGTAAAAAGACACTTAACGAAAACTGAAATCCCATCTTGTACCAATCGATCACTACGAACATTTTTTGCTTCGGCATCATACCTGGGAAATTACTGGTTCAGGAGATATTGAGGCTCAAAGTTCGTATGAAATTTTTCTAATTAGGTACAAAATCGATGCATTTACCCCGCCAATATGTTCTTTAGCTGCCCTCATAGGGCAGCTAAAGAACATAAGATGGATAAGTAGGTATTTCGAGCATTGCACGCCCGCGCTTTTAACTGCGGCTTAAAAAATGAAAAAACTTTTAAAAATATCTTTTCCCAGGTATTATTTTTGCTTAGTATGACTCGACATGATGTCCACAACGAGTATACTTCGGCTTGGTGATGGGTCTTGTGACACCCTGTATGTAAAATGTATGAATATATCGAGCCAAAGTAACGAATTCGTGATTATTGAACCGTGGCTAACGTTCACATAATAAGCGCCAACATTTTAATACCTGACTGAGCGTGTATCAAACACTGCAATATATTTAATACCAAGTGCAATAAATTAAATAGGTTGTAAAAATTATACATATTTTGATGACTACTACAATGGAAGGCGTAATAATGAATGAGGATATGGATTTTTGGATATTAATAAATAGGTGTCCATATGTGATTGGAGAATTGTAGATATAGTTAAATAGTTAAAATACATATAAACCGAATTAATTATAACTTGCTTAACTTTTTTAGGTTCTGTTTATTCAATTCTTTTAACATTCAATTTCGGGGCATACTTTTACCGAAATCTAAAAGTTATGTTGCTTAAAGAAAACTATATTTAGATTTTGAATCCCTGATGAAAATTCTTTTAATCCTGGACCGGCTATTATATAATTTATCCAATATCTCTGTACCTACTGTACTTTTACTCTAGCTCTAGGAATAAATCCTGTGTGGCATATAATACAATCACCAGACGCAAAGTACGCCTAGACTTGAAACAAAAAATTTATAAATAACACAAGTTGATGTTTCGTTTGGGGATTAAACCCACAACAGTCGGCGCAGGATCAAGAGACAAAGCGGCTGCTTTGGTAACCCTGCAGCCAAAATTTGTTAGTAAGTACTAATTTGTATGATTTTATAATTATCATACAGGATATCAATATGTAAAAAAAAGAAGGGATAACCTATTCTCACAATTATTGTAGCCGCCTTCATGTAGAATAAAATGAGCACCCAGACTCGAAACAAAGGTAACGTTTATCTTTTAAGAGGATCGAACTCACAACACTAAGCGCAGTATTGAACGGTGAAGCGAAAGCTTTCAGCACTTCGCCATACGTGCCGTTCCTTTGGACCAAGTTTACTAGCACAGATATTTATTAAACTATCCCTCTATATAAACTTTAAGAATTTTTCATTTGTTTTGTGCGGATTTCACCAATAGATAGTGTGATTTTTGAGAAAAGTTAACGTGAGTAATTCACGCGGGCGGAGCCGCTAGCATAGATTAGTTTATTATATAAAAAAACACCTAACACATTTTCCATACACTCAACACATACAACAACGCTCTAATGGCTTACCTAGAGAACTACACCACTCCAATTTGAAATCCAAGACTAAAACAATATCAGTAGTTAATTTGATCCCCTCTCCGATTTTAGATATTCCCGACAGCCAGCTACCCTTATAAAGCTAAAATTTATAAAATCAAATTAAGTTTGTTCTCTATTAAGCTATATATAGATTATTATGTAATTATACAGCTGGTTAAAATTCTAGTTAATATTCAAGTCAAAGCTGTAATAAAACTAATCAATCGGTAAAGGGCTAGTTCAAATGCTACCCATGTTTACTAGTAGGTAATTCTCTTCACGCGTAAACACTAATAATTGTCATTTATTATTACAAAGCGTCCCTATATTTTTAATGGGTTTACCAACCCACGTTCTTTTCAATGTTTTCATTAAAAATATTAAAGACTTAATAAATAATTCAATAACAGAATAATATGCCGAAACTCGTTACATTTCAATAAAACTACTCTAATTCAATTTAAATATAAGTACAAAATCTGGAAATTTCCAAAATGTATATTTGCGTAGCACATAACGTTCAACTCGAAGCCTGCTTAATATTCTTGGAAGAGAATGCTCGTTTCTCAAGCCTGTCTGAGCCATAAATATGACTAAGATCGGCGATGAAAATTGATAAAAATCGACATTTTGCCACGCCTTTAGTAAGATTAACATTTTGAACGCAAACTTTGGAGGTATTTTAAGGAAAATCTTCTTCTACTTTCAAGCAAACGAAGGCTTAAAGCTTCGATTCGCTTTATAGTAATGTGAGCGCCGACAATTTGTTTTCATTATCATGGTGGCACGATATTCGAAGAGAGCCTTGAGACCTCAAATGGCCGCATCTGTTCCATCACTCCGCAATACAACAATGATATGATTGCTATCGTCGTACTCAGATATGAATTACTAAGTAAGGTATCTCCCTAAATTTAAGAACATATAGAACACTCAGTAGGTTTTAGGTTTTATTGGTAATTATAAAAAGTAAATATTTTACACTTATTTAAGTGCCCATTCTGGCCAGACAGATTGAATGTACATTATTTTAGGAATATTCGCTAATTTTGGTCGATACTTAATTATTTCATTGTCATCCTAGCTTTATCTCAGTGGTATTTAAGACTTTCATACTAGTTTTCGTACTTTATCAAGTAGATTTAGATAAGTATGATTGTTCCAGGGTAAGTTTAATATAAACTGTTAAGAAATGGTGCCTTGGTCAAATAATTTTATGTCGAGTTATTTTAAACAGACACAAAGTCTGCCAATAAATCTAATGTAACGGGTTCAATCTCCGCTTGAAACTAATCACAAATTGTTCATCTATCATAACATTTGTTACTTCAATAACCATAAAATCCAGTACCACAGAAAGATTTATGCGAATAAGTGGTTCTAAAAATGAGAAATATGTACATATTATTTAATTTTATAACATGCGGCAAAAATACGAGAATCTTGTTATTTCACCAATTTACTAAAATAAAGTCTGAAAGAAAATTATCAGACAGCGACAGCTGAGTGGAGAGACCGACAGACTGCTACGCAGAGAGTCTCGGGTTCGAATTCGAAACGCACCAATGACTTTTCGGAGTTAAGTGCGTATTAAATTGGTAATTATTGCTTGCTAATCGGTGAAGGAAAACATAGTGAGGAAATCTGCATCTCTGAGAGATCTACATAATTTTATTGAAAGACATGTGAAGTCTGCCAACCCGCACTTGGCCAGCGTGGTAGACCATAGCCTTACCTTTCCCATAGTGAGAAGAGGCCCGTGCCCAGCAGTGGGACAGTATAAAGGGCTGATGATGACGATGATGAAAGAAAATACCGCAAGAAGAAAGGGTGCACCTAATTACCAAAGATAAATAAAGTATGTTCAAACAAGAATGGGGTTAACGCACTTACGCCCTTTATGATAAAATTTAAGTGCGAGCTGTTAAGGACAAAGCGTCGGTGTACGCTCGTCTAATGTCGCTCGGTTCGGCGACTCGGCTCGGTAAGTACACTGAATGTATGGCTGTTATTAAATATTATTCCTAGTAATCTGAAGACGTAGGAAATAATTTTGCCAGCTTATGGCTACATATATCTATTGCTTTTCAGAGCTACAACTTAAGTCTTTGAGATGAGGCTAGGACCGTTCCCAGACCGACAATTTCCAGAAAATCTTACTGTTAGCCCTTTGCAGGCATAATATAAGATATTTATTAAAATACAAGTCTGCCCCGGAGCCCCCGGAGGATCACGGGTAATTTCGAAGATCTTTAAACATAGACATTCTAAACACCTATAATAGTGACAGCAGCAATAAACATTTTACAATTCAAACGATTAATTATCAGACGAATCCGAATCAAGCCCTTGGTAAGACCACAAATAGACTTAGAATTATAAGTTTTCGATGCAACCAGAACACGCTAGGATGATTCATGATGATGAGGACTGATTATGAACGCAATTTGAAATCTTCAGTACGACAGAAAGCTCAAGAAAAATAAATTACCGAGCCCTATCATGTGGAGAGGGCGATGATAGCAAGACTAAAACGAATACTACAGAAGCCTGGCGTAGTTCCAAAACGTGGATCAAACATTTGACAGCGTAAAATAAACCCACTGAACTCACTGTGAACTGGTTACTGGATATATGTACTTCAACTTATACCTTGCAACTGGCAAGGTATAAGTTGAAGTACATATATCATCATTAATCAATGTGCTCTCAATTCTTCATCACTAAGGCGCTCAATAATCCGTAAACATCTTTTTAATTTGCCATTAATTAGTAATTATGGCTTCGAGACCGTTGCACTTTGCGTGTGATTTATCCCTTTTCTTCCATTCATGACTATTTCCATGATGTGGCATGTTTAATAAAGGTATACATATATTATAAAGCACCTTAAGCCTTGCCAAAGATTTCATGTAAATCGTTTTTCAATTTTGCATCCACGGCAACAATAACATACACGTATACCACATCTAATTAAGCAATTTGCCCTGTAGCCAATGTAACAGAGATCTACAGCACAGCTTCGCAAAATTATGTTTTATTTTCAGTAGCTAGCGCACCCCTACCGAATCGACATGTGATTGACATTTCTGTTAATGTAGGTACTACGGTTCTACGTGCGCTACGAACGCTACGGGTGCTACGAGCGACGATGTATTTCACTAGTTCCCTGGTGTTTCGAATTGAAATACAAAGAAAACTACAGTGTGTGTCAATTTTGTGCATGGTTTTTATATAAATATTTTGTTTTAGTATTACATTCGTAATAAATTTCTATTGAAACTGAATTATTCTCACTTTGCTGAGAAAATGTGCAGTTATTAAGTTGATAGTAGCAGATACAAATAAAAGAATCACAGTGCAAGAGATACGAATGTTGTTGGGCGAGGGTAGACCCGTAATGGGTTCAGTCCCTACTCGGGTACTATTGAATACCCCACTGGGACGAAAAAGAAATCCGAAATCTGAGTGTTCTCACAGTGACATTATTGTGGACCTCATTACTATTAATGACACGATAGACGTGCGATTTATAATTATTGCACTCCGTAAAGTATTACAAACATAAGATTACATGCAGCTCAGCCAGAAAATATATAGAAATAACGAACACGATACAATTTCTCCGAATTTACAACGATTTAGAGATAATTGAACCTTTTACATTATTATTAATCGCGGCGATAGCCCAGTGGCGTACGTAACGGACTGCCGAGACAATGGTCTCGGGTTCGATCCCCAGTTACCCCGGTCACCACCTCTTTTCGAAGTTATGTGTATATTAAAAATGTTAATTATCGCTCGCTTAATAATGTGCCCAGTAGATGGCAATAGGCTCGCCCCCTATTACATTGGGACCTAAACATAACTGGCGAAACGTGGGTGTGTAATACCTCTGCCTACCCCTTTGGGGATAAAAGGCGTGAAGTTATGTAAGTTATGAACCCTTTACTTCCACAACCCAGTGAACCATTTTATTATACTGCAGTGAAAAATCTATTCCAATAGAAGTCACTGACTGTAAAGATAATAATAGTTCCAAAGACAAAACAATATAGAATTTTCTTATACGTTGATATTTATTTTAGACTAGCGACCCGCCTCGGCTTCGCACGTGTGCATATAAACCATCCTCTTGAATCATTCTATCTATTAAAAAAATCGCATTAAAATCCGTTGCGTTGTTTTAAAGATTTAAGCATACATGGGGACAGACAGACAGCAGACAGACTTTGTATTAAACAACTTTTTGTTTTGTTTTATTATTATTATTATACTAATCTCAAATCAAACTGCCCATGTGGTGATGAAACCCGCTACACAAGGCGGAGTGTCAAGAGGCGTGGCGGTCGCTTATACCACTACGCCAACCGTGCTGCCAAAATTCTAAGATAAGTAATACTAATAACTAACTAATTTGTAAGATGTTATCATGATCATACAGGATGTACCGATTGGTTGAAAACAACGATAACCTAACTTTCACGATTTTAGACTTTTGGATTCCGGCTTTATGTAGACGTTTATCTGTTGGCAATAAAATCAAATGAGCACTCCGACTCGAAACAACAATTAATGTATCAAAAAAAATCGAACTCACAACACTATGCGCAGTGTTGAACTGCGAGGTAAAAACTTGAAATACTACGCCATCGATATTTATTAAACTAGGTATCCCTCTTTATTTTATGAATTTAACATACGTTTTAACAGAGGGACGCATCGTATTGTTACATTATTATAAAACATGTTACATAATAATATGATAATAACAACTAGCTCATTTCCCACACACTCAACACATACAACATCGCTCTAATGGCTTACCTAACGAACTACAGCACTCCAATTTGAAATCCAAGAGTAAAACAATATCGGTAGTTAATTTGATCCCTCTTCTCCGTTTTTAGATATTCCCGACAGCCAGCTACCCTTATAATTTGGTTTTAACCCCTGTGTCAGTGTCTATCCGCATCACAAACGCAATTTGGCCATTACAGCCTTCTGATATTCTGTCGTTATTCATATAAGAATATATGAGTATAGAAACATGAATCGAATGTGATGAGTACGGATTTATGTGTTGGCAAAACATATCTTGTTGCCTAGAGTAATCGGAGGCTTTAAAAATATATAAAGATCAAGTCATAAACAAACTGCGTATTAGTACTGTGCGCATTGAATAGGTACATTTATACTTATACCAATTTATGTACTAAAATAACTTTGTTTGTTAATTGTGACCGTAACATGCTTTCACGACAAAGCCACATTGCCGATTTCTACTATCAGTTTGGTATCTCTATAAATAATTAGTATATCTATATCAAATCAACCACAGCGTAACTTGAAGTTCGTACTTAATATCGAGAAAGTTAAGCAACGTTTGCAAAGTTGCCTACAAACTACATCACCAGACACTTTTATACACGAAAAGAATAAAAAATATAAGTATCATAATCTTCTCATATTCTTTAATCCCTTTTCGTGGCTTTACCGACACTTGGACGAAATTTGGACTAAAAGTTCCTTACAAAACGTAGGCACTCTAAAGAACGACTTTTGAGGACCCAATAATAGAGAATAAAAGTTTGTTTAAAATCCGCCGAAAATGCAGCTAGTATCATTATGTATAGGTACATATGTATATATCAAGAAATAGTAGGTATATCTAATTCTTCGAGTTATACCACCACTTACCTTGGTTTACAGTATGTGACATCAATGACCACGAATGATTAAATGCCTATTAATAGGCATTTAATCATTCGTTCCACGAATATTTCTACAAATCGTTATGCACATACATAATATACGTACAATCGTAGTATACTTGCGGTTTACATTGGTAGCCATTTTGTAGAACGTACAATACGGAGCTGATTGAAAGCAAAACTGTTTGCCTGGAATCAAATACCTTCAATTTTAAAATAATTGAATGCCAAAAGAGGTATTGGAGTTTTCCAAAGTAAATCCTTACATCGGCATTTTCCACATTGTGTTGTTCGGTTACCTACCTTATTATTTCCGAATGATAAGCGTTGTGGGTTCGATCCACAAATTGTTTCTGTGTGTACTTTGTGTTCGTTGATTGTATGTTTGTAAAGTGGAAAGCTTTAGTAAGCTATACAGATTCATTCCTAATTTTAGGGTTGTCTATTTTAGCAATAAATTTGACAGGATTAGGTAACTTTTGTTTATCTGTCTGTTAAGACCCTCTATCTCAGGAACACGTAAAAGTTGAAGTTACTTTTGAAATATACTAAGCTATTTTGAGAACAATGGTTTATGGGTAACTCTCTTGTTAAATGGGCCATTGGATTGGTCTTTCAAAAACATTAGGGGTTTGGATCAACACTTTTTGTACCTATTCAGGGAATTGTTTGTGAAGCATTTATCAATCATAAACTGTCGTACAAATTCATCTGCTCACGATTCGGCTCTGAGAAGACTAGTAGTAGAACAATGTATATATTTTATTATACACATTTGTATCCTTATGTAGGTACCAAAAGGAACACACCAAAATTGTAATCTGATTGAGCTATAAAATGAGTGGCTGTCACTCGCAGCTCGCCCTCGAAAATATTTGTTGTTACAAACGTTACAAGACATCAAATATTTAATGTATTTCGGCACACTGTCCACAAAGTTGTGGATCAAATCAAAAGCGAATCTAAACTTTTGGGGACTCAAAAGCGTTAATAAAGGCACCTGACAATCCCTCTAACTTTTATAATACCTATTTGTCGTTATTGTGCCGAAGGAAGTTAAAATTTTAATCGCGTACTCGCCTAAATCATCTGGTTTTGTTCGTTAAAACCATTCAAAAATATAATGTAAGCTTACTTACCTGTAGGTAGGTTGTCAATTCAAACTCTTGGATGATCTCGAAGTAGGTATACGGCCTAAAGGAATCAACCAAGTCGTGGTAAAGAATGGTAACTGCGATTCGCGTGACCTCGCCGATAACGGAACTTTGAGGACACCGAGGTGGTTTAACAAACGCCTATAAGGAAGAGTGTCGTATGCGTTCTACACCAGCCCAACTTGGTCTACCACAAACATACCTATGCGGTCGAGACGGCCAACAAGAATTGCCACCGCACTGAACTGATGGTAGGGTAAAAACAATTACGTTTCGTAAGTAGAAGTTTACATGAATTATAGAACTACTTATTTCCTTTCCTTTTTTACCGCGTCACGAAAACCGAAGAGACCCTGGCTGAATTTTGATGCATTAATTTAGTAGGTACCAATAGATAGATTATGCAGATTTAAATTGTTTATATGTAGGCGTGCATTAATTTAAAAATCAATTAAAAATAACACAACCACAATGCTTTATTTGAAATTCTGTATTTACTCATTGTTTGTGTATTCTAAATTATACTTATTAAGAAATATGAATACCTTCTTAACATTTTGATTTTCTCTCTCCACCTGTGTTCTTCCATTTGCGTGAAACTTAGCTTCAAATTGTGTATGCAAACGTGGAAATTTTCACAGGAGCCATCCTTTTGCTTGGTATTCAAAATGAATATACTTATTTAATAAAAAGATTATATTGTTTTGATAAGGTTGCGTGTTTGTTATTTTTTCATTCTTGATGTAGATACGTGTGGAGTTTGTTTTAATACTTTGTTGTGCTTACATTTGAGCTTGTGGCGACGCTATTGTTCGCGCACTTTTTACATATCATGGGTGTTGTGAAAACATTGTTTTTATCGTTTGTTTGTGTTCTAAAAAATAAACAGCTTAGGTATGTAAACAGTGAAATTAATGTCCGTTTTATATTATAGTTATTAAGATATAATCGTACATTCTTACATATATTTTTATCATCAGCGTTTTATCTTTTGGATTTTGCGGACAGAGGATAGATATACTGATAAGAATGGTTATGCTTACTTGTTTCGTGATCGTACCTACTGATATAAGTTCTTAATGGGACTGCTAGGTATACCTACCTGACATTTTTTTGAATGGGCATTAAACTGTTTTTCAATTAACAGTATATTTCATAAAATTCGTTGCTAGGGCATTATTTTGGCTGCTACACACAGTGCCGGCGGCATGGGCCGCCGGCTTTTGTCGCGCGGCTCATGCCGCCGGCTTTTGGCGGGCGTCGGTGCCGCCCCGGCATCGGCCGCAGAAAGCCGCCGGGTATCATTCCAGTTGTATAGAACGTAGGGTTGCCAACTTTTTTTGCCAAATTGTTCTATCTTTAAATGTTTCATAGCTTGTTTGACAATAAAAAATAACAATTAGTTTTTAAACTTGATTTTTAATTATATTAATTATTGACGTTCTATTTCTTTCTTCTCGCCACTTTGGATTCATCACTGAATTCTTTAATTCTGTACTTCTGAAGTGGCGAGGACGGAGACGGAGATATGATTTTAAGTGTAAATTGCTTCCGTGGTCCAGTGGATAGTGTTTATTTTTAGCATACTTTATTTTTGGCAATTACACTTTATACTTTTGTATACAAATAAAGTATATGAAAATACTTTATTGCCAACCCTTACTGTGACGTGTAAAACAAAACACTAATCATGAGTACTTATCTATATAACGATTCACATAAGTTAAATGGATGATGGAAACTATTTAGGCTCAAAGAGATCTAAAAGAAATTCTCCACTGATAGTAAAGAATTTTTACAGAAAAAGGCAATTGGCAATAGTATAGACTCACGCCTGTATCCCCAAAGGGGTAGGCAGAGATGTAATATTACACCCACATTTCGCCATGAATTTTTAGATCCCACGTAATAGGGGGCGAGCCTATTGCCGTTACCGGGCACATCACCAGACGCCGTGCTGCTACTGAGAATTCGGAAAAACCCAGTAACACTTTTGCCCAACGCGGGAATCGAACCCGGGACCTCCGATCAGCAGTCGCATACGCTATCCATTGGTCCACGGAGGCAATTTATACTTAAAATCAAATCTCCGTCCCGGCCACTTCAGAAGTTCAGAATTAAAGAGTTCAGTGATGAATCCAAAGTGGCGAGAAGAAATAAATAGAAAGTCAATAATTAACGTAATTAAAAACGAATTGTTATTTTTTATTGTCAAACAAGCTATGAAACATTTAAAGATAGAAAATTTTGGCAAAAAAACTTGGCAACCCTACTTTCTATACAACTGGAATGATGCCCGGCGGCTTGCTGGGGCCGAGCCACCAGCACCGACGACGCCCGCCAAAAGCCGGCGGCATGAGCCGCGCGACAAAAGCCGGCGGCTCGTGCCGGCGGCTCGTGCCGCCGGCACTATGTGTAGCAGCCAAAATAATGCCCTAGTAACGAATTTTATGAAATATACTGTTAATTGAAAAACAGTTTAATGCCCATTCAAAAAAATGTCAGGTAGGTATACCTAGCAGTCCCATTAAGAACTTATATCAGTAGGTACGATCACGAAACAAGTAAGCATAACCATTCTTATCAGTATATCTATCCTCTATCCGCAAAATCCAAAAGATAAAACGCTGATGATAAAAATATATGTAAGAATGTACGATTATATCTTAATAACTATAATATAAAACAGACATTAATTTCACTGTTTACATACCTAAGCTGTTTATTTTTTAGAACACAAACAAACGATAAAAACAATGTTTTCACAACACCCATGATATGTAAAAAGTGCGCGAACAATAGCGTCGCCACAAGCTCAAATGTAAGCACAACAAAGTATTAAAACAAACTCCACACGTATCTACATCAAGAATGAAAAAATAACAAACACGCAACCTTATCAAAACAATATAATCTTTTTATTAAATAAGTATATTCATTTTGAATACCAAGCAAAAGTATGGCTCCTGTGAAAATTTCCACGTTTGCATACAAAATTTGAAGCTAAGTTTCACGCAAATGGAAGAACACATCGTGGAAGTAATAGGTAAGATATACCTACTCATATTTCGGCGCAATAGATGCCTACTTATTAATATTCTATGGAAGCAGAATTCAGTTACTTTTCTATGTAGATCGTTACGTACAATCTTGTATTCGATTTATTTGTTTTATGTCGTCACGCCTATGTCCCCGAAGGGGCA
The DNA here is from genome assembly GCA_944739405.2 of Euclidia mi. NCBI lineage: Eukaryota > Metazoa > Arthropoda > Insecta > Lepidoptera > Erebidae > Euclidia > Euclidia mi. The sequence continues at coordinate 25,617,536 of OX123189.2, read as the reverse complement.
AGGAAAGGTGTAATATTGCACCCACATTTCGCCTTGCGAATTTTAGGTCCCCTGTAATCGGGGCCGAGCCTATTGCCGTTACCAGGCACATTGCCAGAATCCGTGCTGCTACTAAGAATTCGATAAAACTCAATAGCACTTTTGCCTGACCAGGGAATGGAACCTGGGACCCTCCGATCAGCAGACGCATACGCTATCCACTGGGCAACAGAGCCAGTCATTGCATTTGAATAAAAGTAATATAAAAATCGAATCGTTTAAGAATACAACTAACGAATAACGTATATATCTATGTCTAAATACCTAGGTATTATATAAAATATGTGAAGCGACAGCCCACTGAAGGTAACAACGGACTTCTATACAATGGATTTTAAGTTCAAATCCTCGACGCGCAGCACTGATTTTTCAAACTCATGTGTTTAAATAGATCACGCGCCCCGTGCCTCGGAGAGCACACTAGGCAGTCCCGGCTGTAATGAAGATATTTCTTCTCTTTCTTGGCGTGTCAATGACGACTTAAATTATATGCGACCAGTAATCTGCCACAGCTATGGCGTTGTTATAGCTAATACAGCTCCAAACAACGTCAAAAAACTCTTAGCTGAAGAGGAGGGACAGCACACTAAGTGTAGCATGTCCCGCTATGTAGCCCCGCATCCGAACCGGATTGTACCTGGAACGGTCCACTTGTGTTTGCAGCCGATTTATGGACTTACATGTGGACCAAGGCAGGTCCTGTCCCGGAAAGTTCCCCTACAGGTGTGATGTAGTGCTGAGGAGGAGTAAACCTTTCCCGCTACAAGACACCTTTCCCGCTACAGCTTTCGGCGTGCTAGCACTGCTAGCTAGTTGTAGAGTTCATGTGCCGCAGGAAACTTTACCGGCTCATTAGGTTTTTTATAGTCATAATATGGAGTCGGTAATTATAACCTTATCTACCTTTAATTTGAAAAGCGCGCTATTATGTGACAGGTGTTTCTTTACTGAACTTGCTTGTGGCGCCACCGGCACTGGGCTTTGTCAATGAATACAGATGATTTACATTAAAGAAGCTTATTTCTTAAGGATGTCATGTGCCGATTAAAGTTGGCGTATTGACGGTTGTCATTAGTGTAGTTCGTAGTTGGCGCCGTTGGCGGCGCTAGCGTCTTTCGCCATCTGTCTTGCATTGCTTTGGCGTAAGAAATAGACACAGCTGTTGCACTGACACTCACGCGACTGTTACGCCGCCAAGCGGCAATTTGGGTCGCAGAAAGTTTGTCTTAAAAGCGGCAATAAGAAAAACATCTCTATAAATAAATATCTATGCTCTATGGCTTTGTGTAGACAGAGCAACTATGATAATGACACAGATTTAACAAACAAGAACCAGATGTAGCGTATTCGTCCAACTAAGTGAGGCACGTTGACAGCTATGTGTGCGTGACATTTAGCGACTGGCACTGTACGGACACGCGCGTCTATGTGTGTGTAAAGTTGCCAGATTATGAATAATCTCCCACTATTTTGCATAAAGTTTTTGCAAACGAATATAAAAATATTACATAGGTAATATTTTATATTCGTTTGTGGTTTTGAAGAATTTACCATAGATTTAATTAATGCTTTTAATATGTAATGCTGTTGTGAAAATTATTCAAATAAAAGATACCATTAAAGTATGCTTTTATAAATACACTAGAGGATGCCAGCAGCTACGCCTGCATTTTATTTAAATTTACCCGTTTTGGCCGATCCCGTGGGAATTTCGGGAAATCCCTTCTTAGTGCACCCCTACGGTCCCCAAGGAACATACATGCCAAATTTCAGCTTCCTGCGCCTAATAGTTTCGGCTGTGGCGTGTCTGTCAGTCAGTCAGTAACGCAAGGATTTTATATATTAAGATTTCTTAAAAAATGTAGGCTCCGAGTTAAGTTTTAACTAATTTTATTCGCAAATTGAGAAATAAATAGATAGGCTTGCGTCATAAATATTAATTAGCTAAAAACATTTTGTCATGCATACAATAAATTATGAATATCATAATCATAAATCGTAACCAAAAAAAATTGCAATTAAAAATAAATAATGGCTACAATCAATAATTTCTGTTTCTGTACTTAATGTACACACGGCGCCAAGTCAAGCTAAATAGTCGAAGTACGATTTTGATACTTATTCCCTACGCCATAAGAACGGTACAAAGGTCAAAGTGTATAGCTTGATAAGTAGCCGCGTGTACACGAATATTTGGATCGTTTGGGGATCGAACTCAAAACAATGTATATACTAATGGAAATCCTATTAGTATATTTATAAGAAAAAATATAATCTACAATATACTTTTACAATACGTTAACCCTTTATGGAGCAAGGAGGTGCAGAGATGGTTGAATAAAAAAAGAAATAAACTAAAACAGTATTTTTTATACTTTAAACAGAATTTAAACCAAAAAATAATTTTCAGTAATGCTTTTCTGAGTTTTCAGGTTGTAGCTTTTTAGATACAAAGACACGATTGAACGAAATAGGTTATTGCGAACTTCGTATCCAAAAATACACAAAATGACTTTCGGGCTTATAAACTATAAATATTAATTAGCTTCAGGCAATAAAAATTGTTAATTCAAATAGGAACTTCTGGGAGATCAGAGGGTTAAAAATAAATAAAATAAATTAATTTAGCCATTGTAGACTATTTCGTATGAAATCCATTAAAATAGTTAGGTTTTTTCGTGAGACATAGCCTCGTATCATATTTCAAACAACTTATTACTGTCTGACCCGTTGTGCAGTTCCTGCTTCGACCATTCTTTACAACAGTAAGAATACGACCATCAGTGCGAATATCCTGCAATATTTGTTGCCACACGCAGTACACATACCTGTTGGTCCGAAATATTCATTTTCAGTGTCTGTAAAACTGACGTTATCAAAGTTTGTTTCACCATCATCGTATCAACCAAAATACGTCCAATGCTGGACATAAGACCGATCCTGAGCCACGCGTATCCGTCCGCTGCCTGCGATCCCAACAAGATCATCAGTCCGCCTTGTGGGAGCCCTGCCTCTGCTACTGTTTCGGTTGCGTAGCCGCCGCGCCGCTACAATGGCCATCGGTTCCTCTGGCTCTTGTTTCACGAGTGTAAAGCGGAAAAGTCATAAACTCTGCCAGCTACTTCAGCTCGTCTAAAAACTTAAACCCCCAAGGATGAGGTTTATTTTAAATGTACTGCCTTCTTGATTCAGCACTTATCCCTTTGTACGGGAGCATCATCTCGTGATCAACATTTTTGGGCTCAATTTGCTAACATTTTTTTCTTACGTATTCCCAGATAGGTCTCACCTTGCATTATCGATCATTAGGGTTAGCGTTGCTATTATCGAAAAAATGCATGTATTTACGTTACGTTGGTACCATTTTAGTGGCATTACCATATGACCAATAATCTTTGTAAGAAGGCATACAACAATACTCATCAGCATAATAATCAATAACTAAAAATTTTTATATTCTTATATTTCCATTTCAACTGATCTTCCTGTGCTTTGAGTAAAGTTTTGATTGATAACAAATAAATCCCAACAGTTTATTGTCGAATAATCTTTTAAAGTATTGTTATGGTGAATATTGACCCACCTACCAGTGACTTGGTCCTGAAATAAACTTTCTACACTTAGTGCCCTGTCTAACGACCACATAAACTTTGTGTGTTCCTTTTTCTTTTCTTGTACGTTGAACTTTAACATAACAAGTCTGTAGTTGCATTAGGGCTTCTTTTCTTGTGCTTGATGATGGTTCTGTACTGTACTGTATGGTTTGGTTTTGAGTTTCTGGCCTGCGTGACCGTAGTAGTCTGGATGAAATTGGTAGCAGAGGACTTGAAATACTGAACATTGTATTTGGCGTACTTGGCGACTGTAAAGTTCTTGTGGTGGGTGCAGAATTGACTGACACATGAGAACGTGAAGATGGGATTGTAACACTAACGGTTGATGCATCGCGTAACCATAAATATGCTTTTGGAGGTTGTATTTCTTATTATAAATAGTCATCTTCGCTAACCGATTGTTGAAAAATATTCTTCATCTCGTTGGGGACATTGCGAGCGTCTGAAGACAGGTCTAAATCTAAAACCAGAATCATCAGACCCTGAGTCAGCTAGTGGCACCAGAGCCAAGATTCTTGACACCCTCGAACTTCGTTTCATTTTCGATAAAAAACGTTAAGTATCGTTGTATCTTTTTGGACACAAACAAATAATTTGCTAATCACTAAGAAAGACGCCCAGTATCTATTTAGATACATGAGTAATAAACACGATGTATAGGGGTAAGTCGCACTGTATCTATTTAGATACAAATACTTTTTTCCTTCATAATACGTAAAATAACTAAATTTTGTAAGAAAATATTTATATTTGTAATAATTTGATACCTTTCAAATAATATGACACAAAAATATTCGCGGTTATACTACAACTTTTAACAAAATTTTAATATACGTCCACCATTACTCAGTTTCACCGCGGACCGTTTAAGTTTTTGCTGTGATTGAAAGGAAAGAGATAATATCCGTGGCTTGACGTATTGCGTTTTCGTTCTTTCGTACGTTGATAACTTGTACTGAAAGAGGAAAACATTCGCGTGACTTTCGAATTTTGTGCTATATCCGTTTAAACGTGTTGTGCATATTTAGATACAAAAATGCTTAAAGGGTTAATGTATTTTTCATTAACATGACAATAATTATTACCTACATAATCAATTGACAAGTGCATTTTCCCTAATTTAGGGAAAACGGTGTCGACGTAAACTGGCAACACTTACATATTTTCTGCAGAAATACGAATTTTATCGAAATAATATTATAAAATGGTCAAATAATCCATAGTTATCTGTAAGAATATATTCCATCTTCCCGTATTTGCTTTTACAATGTTTAAAAACGCAAGACGGCATTTTATGAATTTAAAAGCTGGATCGATCGTGGCGTGTGAACTGTGCGATGCTTCGCAGCGCACTGAGTCGAGTTTGTATTCGCTTTTCAATTTTGTATTTGCTTTAGTGGCCTCACGCAAGTGTTCCGCGCGCTCTGTCTGCCTTTTATTCTATAGTCTTAGGATAATGATGAGCTATGTTTGCAGAGTGACTTGTAATTGCTGTTAATCTGTACGGTTAATCTAGGGCCTTCTTAGGGTATTTTTATCTTCTAGCCTGGCTACTAATTCGATCGGTGCAGTAAACTGACGTAAGTTAATGTCACTTCCAAAAAGAATGATACCACATTTAACTTGGTAGTGATGGCCTCATTTAATCGAAAAAATCGAATAAACTTTTTTTAATAATAATAATAATAATATTCTACCACATTCACACAACACCATCTAGTCCCAAACTAAGCAGAAGCTTGTACTATGGGTACTAGATAATGGATAAACATACATATATACTATTTTTTTTGTAAATACATACATATTATACATAGAAACACCCAGACCAAGACAAACATCCATGTTCATGCACACAAATGTTTGACTTGTGCGGGAATCGAACCCGCGACCTTCGGCGTAGCAGTTGCTTACACTCCCGCGGTGCCAAGCGGTAATAACGTATACGTGTAAAATTGTATGATTTTATTAGATTTTTCGCTTGAATAAACAAACATTTAAATTAAAAGTATACCTAATATTTAATTATTTTCGTAAAACTGAAAAAAAAGACTTAATGAGTTTTTTTTTTTATTTATGGGCACTAGACTTTAAAAAAATAATAATATTCTACCACATTCACACAACACCATCTAGTCCCAAACTAAGCTAGCAGACTAGACTGCACGGTTGGCGTAGTGGTTTAAGCGGCAGCCTCACCGCTCGACACTACGCTGAAGTGTTGTGGGTTCGATCCCCACACGAGACAACACTTTGTGTGATTCATAAATTATTGTTTCGAGTCTGGGTGTTCATTGTGTCCGTTAGTTGTATGTTTGTAAAGTCCCCGCGACACAGGATTTAGTCCTAATGCGGGAGTTGTCTTTTTAACTGAAAACTGAAACTAGAGATTCGTTCTTACGGCAAGTTCTTTAATTGATTTCAGTCCGAACGCACAAATGTTTCGTTTCTTCTCTTCAATTTATTATATTATAAATAGATAGACAGAAAATTCATATTTTTTTGTACCTACACCAGGAAAACAAAAATACAAGAATACAATTATCAAAAAAAGAAATTAAAACTAGTGGTACAAGGGCGTCTTATCGCAAAATGCGATTTCTTCCAGACAAGCAGCAATGGAAAAATTATTAAATTACAGAGAGAATTGGTAGGTTATGGTGTACTTTATGGAATAGTGTATTCTAAAGAGCTCAACAAAAACCAATAATAATACTTATATACTTACATACCAATATTACTACATACATACGTATAAATATTATATTGTGTTGTTTGTTACTAAAACTGAAGTAATATACTTATTTTTTATAATTATTGTCGGTTATATTTCTCATATACCTAACCAACCCTAACCAATAATACTATAATAACAATATGTGTACACAATCAATTTAAACGTATATTGTCGTAAGAATACAAAATTTAAACCCTAGAAATAAGTATATTATTTTTCTTCCAAGGAAATCAAACTTTTCAATCCAATGACGTATTATAATATAGACGCGCCATACTCCTACAAAGCGGCTCAGAAAAACGGCTACAAATACCAAATAATATCTTGTATGAATAAAGAAAGAGAAAGTAAATAAATACTACTATAGGGGACACCTGTTGTAAGAGAGAGATAATTTTAGTTGTTTTTTAATTCTTACACACAAATTATTGTCACGCAGCGTAACTATAACAACACAGGTTCGCGCGTAACTAAACGAAATGGCGGCAATTGCCTCCATTTCAGTTTGCCATTTCAGTGTGCGGGCAACGCATCTATAGTTTTTATATAATATATCTTTGTTTCAATCTAATCAATATTTTATTCAATTTCGTCCCGTCACTTTTTTTTTAACAGCAATAACCTGCAACACTGGAACTGTCAGTTTACTACATTGAATAGGCTTGTGTCCTAAATTGTAATTAGCGATTGATTCGTTCCTTTATTAGATGTTAAACTGAAATACCTGATTTTTTCTTAAAAAATCGATCAGCAACATTACTAATAACGGCTTTTGAAAAACTTTTTTTAATTTGACACGAAAACGCTGTAAACTATTATGGCAACCCATAGATGTGTGAATAACATGGATTGGACGTACCTACGAAGTTAGCGTGCATACCTACGAAACGTATGCAAATAAAATGGCGTCCATTAGGGTTGGGCGCATATTAGGCAACTCAAAGCATATATCGACAAGTTTTTTTGCTATCGACAAAGTATAGCACCTTTAGGCATCATTCGCATGAGGATTTAAAAAACGATTGCGTTGAACTCTGGCGTAAGCACTTTTAAAAGCTTACGATGAGAGCGTTCATACCAGCGCTAAAATCACTGTTGTCTCGGTTCAGTAAGAAGTCGAAATGGTTAAAGCTAACGTACTAGCAAATGCGATTTGTGTTGCTAAAAGATGAAAAAGAAAACTATTTTTTTTTAAGTTTTTGAAGGGTTCTTACTTTTTCTAGTAATAAACCACAGATCTGTGAATAACACGGATTAGACGTACCTACGAAATTAGCGTGCATACCTACGAAGTGATGTGGAAAATAAAATGACTGCCGTTGGGTTGGACTCCAGAATATAATCGATATCGACATTGAGCCGGTTAGAGGTAAATAATACATTACTGTAGATTTCGAAAAAATATGTAAATTGATATTTATAGTAAGTTACTTTAGATCTTTTGCCAAATTAGTTTATTCCATAATGCAAATGCGGGCGAACATGGTAAAGCAAAAAACGTCCCTTGTATCATATAACAAAATATTCTCTGGTAGCCAATATCGATACTGTGTCGCTGTGAATGAAAGTACCGAACATGAATGGCACCATACATCATCATCATCATATCAGCCAAACGATGTCTACTGCTGGACATAGGCCTCCCCCAAGGTTCTCCATACAGACCGGTCTTGAACCGCCCGCATCCAACCGCCTCCCGCGATCTTGACTAGATCGTCGGTCCACCTTGCGGGGGGCCTACCTCTGCTGCGTCGTCCGGTACGTAGCCACCATTCCATAACCTTTCTGCCCAACGGCCATCGCTTCTTCGAGCTATGTCTCCTGCCCACTGCCACTTCAGCTTGGCTATCCGGATAGCTAATGGCCGGCGCCGACTGACGGCATGGCATGGCACGGCGCGGAACGGCATGTTTCGTTAGCCCGAAGAACGCTTCGGCACGTCGCAGCATGCCGCGTCATACCGAGGCGTCCAATTGACTGGAATTTAGTATCAATAGCACTTCTTGCTGAAGATGAAGAACGACAAATACAAACTGATATGTCGAAGAGAAAACAATTCTGGATGCATTATTTATGAGAACAAGATTTACTAACGGTGAATTTAGGAACTTATTTACCTACTGATTACGTCGTGGCACACTGCAAGACGCCATGGCATGCCGCGGCGTCCAAGTATGCCGCCGATGCCGCGACGTGCCGCGACGTGCCGCGACGCGCCCCGACGTCCCGCGGCATGCCACGGCAGGCTGCGGTACGATTGTATCGAAATAAAGTAATATGAATTCTAAACTCATTGAAATAAGAATGAAAATGACTTGATCAGTAATAAAATCCTTTGCCATGCCGCGACGTCAGTACGCGCCGGCCTTATGTCGGCGATTTCTGATTTGCATCATACATACCGTAATGAAACACACAGCTACACTGAAATATCATAAGGGGGTAAGAAAATTAAATCGTCAACAACATGAATGGCGGACGTACTGTTTGACGTAATGCTCACTGATTGGTGTTCACTGTCACTAGAATAAATACATTATTTTTAGTGTTAGAATCCTAAAAATAACATCAATCTTACCTTTTTATAATAAAAAAGAAACTTTTTTGACATCTTAAAATCAAAATTAATCTATAGATACTACAATCAAACCGATTTATTCTTAGTGGACACAAGCCTATTAGTTGCCAGCCTATACATAAAGGGCTCCAAATTGATACTAAACAAAAATCCCTTAAAAATTAGTGATTTGTTGAAATTAATTATTTTTTTAATAAATAATATATGATCTTATTAACCTTCTCAAGCGCAGTGCCATACAAGTACTTTATTAAATAAACTGGGAGTAGAAAAACGCATTATGTTGTGCTGACTTGCAAATTTATTCTTACATCTACACTCAGATGAACTAAAAAGAATAGATACTTCATCCTTAACTTATATTGTTTGTGTACCATACTACTACACACTAAAGTATCTATTTCGCAAACTTGCCGCTTAAATTTTTAAATACGTGTGTGTGCGTGGCTAGGGTATTTACAGCAAATGGATTGCCCCTGCAACTCGTTACCTGCTGTCTTTGGCTTCAAACGTAATGTAGGGCGTGCTGTGTCTGTTCTTTTTAGTTCGTCTGAGCATCTACATTAATTATTCTGTGGTTCTATAATATATAAGTTCCTTAGATCAGAGTAATTTTGGAGCACAGATCTGTGAATAACATGGACTGGACGTACCTACGAAATAAGCGTGTATACCTACGAAATTATGTTGCGAATAAAATGGCTGCCGTTGGGTTGGGCTCCAGAAAATAATCGATATCAACATTGAGCCGGTTAGAGGTAAATAATACATTACTGTAGATTTAGAAAAATTATGTAAATTGATATTTGTAGTAAGTTACTTTAAATCTTTAGCCAGATTAGTTTATTCCATAATGCAAATGCGGACGAACATGGTAAAGCGAAAACGTCCCTTGTATCAAACATGTAACAAGGAATTCTCTGGTAGCCAATATTGATACTGTGTCGCTGTGAAAGTACCGGACATTAATGGCACCATACATACCGTTATGAAACACACAGCCACACTGAAATACCATGAGGGGGTAAGAAAAATCATAATTTATTACCTAATCAATTTATTTATTTGTTTTTATCTGTATATATAAAATCCTTGCGTTACTAACTGCCTGACAGATAAGCTACAGCCAAAACTATAAGGTGCAGTAAGCTGAACTTTGGCACGTATGTTCTTTGGGGATCGCAGGAGTGCACTAAGAAGGAGTTTCTTGAAATTCCCACGGGGTCGGACAGAAATAGTTAAATAAAAATATATGCGGTTGCAGCTGCGGGCGTCCTCTTGTTTATAAATAAAATTATTTTCTTCAACGTTTCATTGCTAGGAATTCTCGCATATAGTTGCTGTTCATGTTATCTGTTGGCAAAAACCGTAATATAATTATTTTAACTCCTCATTTTCCTCAACATAGGGCAGGATGCAGCGGTTTTGGGTTTTATGTAATCAGGGCAAATTAAAGTAAGTTAGTCAAATCTCGCTTTTCCTTAACTAGGTACAGACAAAATTGGTAGAATGTTTCATTTATTTCCGTTTACAGACAAGAGATATTTTTAACAATATTGTAGTTTGTGGAAGTATCTACACATTACGGATATTATGTCGATAACCCATATCGACATTAGCAGTAACATCACTACTAACCTCTAATACGTAAATATGGAGTTTTCCAAACTACCAAAAATGCAACATTTAGTCCATAACAAGGCTCAAAATTGTTAAATTAATTATAAAAGGAACCTCTTGTAACAATATTTTGTACAAATACTAATCCAATTCAACAATATAAGTTCTAACTTGTTACTTACTTGTGAAGAGTACATTTGTGTTGATTCAATTTAACACTTAGGCATGATTTTACGATCTCTAGCAAAGCCTGAAGCACTGATTCATCTGGTTTTAGACATATTTATGCACAAAAACAAAATTATTAAGTTCGATACACAACGATTTGACAGCAGATGTTCCACACAACTTGGCGAACAATATGGCGACACTGGCACGATTGACGTTTCTGAGCATTTTCACTTTAAATGACACATTGCTGTTTTAGAGCTGTCCCTATGAATATGCATTTTTAATAAAAAATTAACTAATAGTTTTGGTAATGAATTGAACATACATTGAAAATATACAAAACAGGCTATCTGTTTTTGATATCAACAATAATATAAAATAAAACCGTTTTACGTAAAAAATATTTGAAATTTCATGAATTTTCAGTTTCATACTGTCCTATTTGTTGATTGTCAAGTTTGGATTGAGATTTTAATATATTTTTATATGATGAATTTTGCAGTAATGATATTAATGCTTAAAGGAAAGCTAGTTGTTCACTTTAACTCTATTTTTATATCAGTTTTCGTTATAGTTAATTTATAATATTTTTTTAGCTTGTCCTTTAGTTTTTTACATTCCGGGCAGATCCGGTTTGTAACGGGCATTACTTATTAATATTTTGCCCAAGAGTGGTAATTTTTATACGTCTGGTGTCTAGTTTACACTCTGGCGCGAGTGGCGAGGCGAGCGGCGAGGTGCGCGAGTGTAAACGCTCGCTCGTGGCTCGCCTCGTAGCTCGCCTCGCCACTCGTGGCGCTCGCGTCGGAGGCGGTTTTTTAGGCACGAATCAAAGGGCCTCGCGAGGGACGCAAGCGTTGTGTTTACACTCGCGCTCTCGTTTCAGTTTGTTTACGGCGCCCTTCCGTGCAGGTTGTGTTCTTCGATTTCAATTAAAAATGGACTGGTTCCAAAAAGAAACGCTGCAGTTCTTGGAACTCTATCAGGCCGAGCGAATAATTTGGGATCCAAAACATAAGATGCATAAAAATACCCAAAAAGTAAATGATGCGAGGCAAAGATTTTCTGAGGTTATGTGCAGACCGCTAGCAGAGTTCTGTTCAAAGTAAAAAAAAAATATTTTTCTTTTTAAGAAGGTAAAACCTTGTTAAGGCTAGAGCTAATGCCGCTATTACTTTACTTCGACGTCTTCCATCGTTGCTGGCTCAACGCAAACTGAACGCATCGCGAGAGTGTAAACAGGCACTCGCTAGCTCGCAACAACACGCGAGCTGCGAGGCGAGGTACGAGGCGAGACGCGAGGCGAGAGTGTAAACTAGGTATGGGAACTCCAGGCATAACCATAATTATATAAGACACAGGCATTTTAAAATCCGTGTAAAAACATATCTTGTGAGTGTGGACGTGTTGGGGCTCCAAATTTGGTATCGGTGTTTGTCTGGTAAGTAACGTAATTTTTCTTATTTTTACGTCTTAATCTTGCTATTTTTTAATACTCAGCACATGCATTGGAATGTATTCTATGCGAAAAATATATAAGATGTAAGAATTTCTCGTAATAAGTGTTATTTTTTTAAATTAAAATCGCAGCAATTTTGTAACGTCTGTTTTGTAGCGTTACAATATGCGGACTTAAAATATTACAAAACTGACAAGTAAGGGCTAGGGCACAACGACAATTTATTTAATTACATACATACATATCGTCACGCCTTTTATCCCCGAAGGGGTAGGCAGAGATGTATTTCTACACCCACTTTTCGCCAGATATACTTTAGTCCCGTAATAAGGGGCGAGCCTATTGTACGTACCGGGCACATTTCCAGACTCCGTGCTGCTACTGAGAATTTCGTGACAGAAAAACCCAATAACACTGCCCGACCCAGGAATCGAACCCGAGACCTCCCGATCCCACGCGCACATTTATGCCGCGAGACCAACGAGGCAGTCGTATAGGGTTCGATGTCGAGTTATCCGTCTCTACGCAAAGATGGTATTTGCATCGTGTTATCCCTTAGTCACCTCTTACGACACCCACGGGAAGATAGGGGGTGGTGACACTTGTATTCTATGCCGTCAACCACACGGCAGATTATTTAATTAATTCCATTAAAGCCTATAAAGAAGGTATTGTTTTAGCAAACTTGTTTTTAAAAAGAAAAAGTATTAATTATATGTCTTTGTTTTGCCGTTATGAGGCATAACACTGACCCGATACCACCAGTATGCTAATCGATACACTGCGCCTTGAATAAGCATGCTGAGGTCTCGGGCTTGATACCTGTGTCGGTTAAATATTGGTGGTATAGGTATTTTCTATTGAAAAATGCTCAGTATTAATATGAAGTTTAGATTTGTTCCCGCTGTGTGGTAAGAGACTCGCCCTCTATTCAATGTTCAAATGAAACGCCAAAACAATGTTTGTCTCTTTTTAATGTATACCATTTTGAAGCGTATGAAACCATTGACAGATCTTTGCAATAAAAATGCTTATTTTCAACGTCAGTAAAAACAAACAGTCAGCTAAAATCATCAGCTGTTAGTACACTTCGAGGCGTGCTTACACTATTTCGCTTCCAAATCAATTTTTTCCATATATGTATTTCTTCTTTTACGTATTTCAATTAATAGAATAGCTCATAAATAATATTATTAGAATTTTCCTACGCCATGAATGCCTCTAATTGATCAATACATTCATTTTTCTACAATAACATGTATTTTACACATGTGTTTGATAAAACCGTTTGAATTACTTGCGCTTGTTCACAAAGTTAGTTAATTCTATATACACAATAAAGCAAATTTCATGTAGATTCTAAATATATATGTATTGATTAGTGTTCTGAAGTAAATAAACCTCGAAATCGGCATTTAAGGCGCTGTGTACAGTACACTGAGTTCAGCTGTTGCTGTCACTGTCGGATTGTAAGAAAGAGAAGCGCGATGACGACGGGACGTTCAGAACGAGTTATTTATCATTAAATACATTAATCCTTACAAATATCTTATTCCAATCGATAAATAAAAACAACAGTTCCCTTTATTATTATATATTACCTCACTGTTATTAATATTATCAAGATTTGTTTATAAATAATACAGTTACAATTGCTACAATTTCAATTTTAATGGTTATTTTATGTTTTTTTTTATCGAGAAAATTGACCGAAATGTGTTTTGAACACAATGGTCCCCCCATAAATATGATCAAGATTAACATATATTTTTTAGCTGCTTTAAAATGTATACATTTGGCTAAAAAACTGTTTTGTGAAGCCTATTTTGACTAGGTACAGCGCTGCCCGCCAGCTTTCATACATACGCTAAATTTGACGTGGGCGCTTATCGATTATATGACATTTGACGTTTGGGCGCTCGAGAGGTTATGATAGAATCCACCAAAGCAAACTGTCAAATTTTATAACCTCTAAATATATATGTTCGCATAATCTTAGAATTTTCCTCTACAATTTTGGAACGCATTTGTTCTGGTGGATTCTTTCTTGAATTTAGCAGAGGTCTAGAAGAGATTTCTTTAATAAACGTTTTAAAGTTCAATTCGAACCTCACTAAGTAGTATAACTTTTTTATTTTAGCAAAATTGTGGAATTGCACGCTGCTGCAAAGCTGCGCATTGTAAAGTCTAATTTTCTCTGAGCCACACGACACCGAACCGCATCGTGTAGCTTGTCTATGTATGAATTATATGAGTTTTGTTAATTTCATTTTCGTGATTGTAAAGTAGTTACCTAAGTGTAAGATTTTACCTATGTCATTTATAATGTTATCCAAAGATTCATATTATAATGATTTATAATTAAAAGTGTGTTTAATTGTCCCTTTTCGTTAATTTTTGGTACATTGAGGACTATACCTTACAATATCTGTTTTGTAACATCTTGTGTCCATTTGTAACAGTCCCATTTTTTTTTTCACTTATTATCGATTTTTTTTCTGAAATGCTCATAAAAAGTAAACATATTTTTGACGTAACTATAAAAAGAAATTTAAGTCCATTTGTAACAGTATAAATCAATGAGGCAACTTAAAAACTAAAAATGTGCATGCAAAAATTCAATCTAGTGCATAGTTAATTACATTTTTATTTGAATTTGTTTTTCGTTACAAAACAGACAATTATTGATCACCCTTCTCATGTAAATATCAATATTGCAAAGAATATAAAGATTTTACGGAAACTTTTATAAAATACATAAAATAGGTTAATTTTTCAATCTATCTAAATAGTTTTTACAGCCGTAGTTAGTAAAAGTTAAATCACGTAAAATTCCAAACAGGTGTCATTTAAAATGAAAATGCTCTTCTAATAAAGTATTGCCATGATGAATGTATTCAGTAAACTATAGCTATCTCTTTTTTCTGACAGAGATATCCCTAACACAAAACGAGACAACATTATGTTAAAAGCCAAACATAAAGTAAAGTAACGTAAAGCCAACACTTTATGTCGATTTCATATATATTTGTATAATGTAATGTATCCATATCAGGGCCGTGAAAGCTCCATACATGGGTAAATTTCATATAGATCAGCGCCATCCACCGAAGATTGCAAGAAAAAAAATTACATATACACCTAGAAATATCTGTAGCGATAACTGAACGGTAATTTCGCCAACATCGTTAAGATCTGCGTGGCGCAGTGGAAGAGTGCTATCTAGGACTACTTTTTGTGATTTTTATATTTTTTTACTTTTAAATTGCATATTTTACATAATAGTTGTCATTTACTTATTTATTAACACCGAAATTAAACATTTATTTTGAAAAATGGATCCACTACTAACGCCATCTATACGATCGGAATAAAAATAAAATTGTTTGTGCGCCATCTAGAGTAGAGGATGCCTATTGAACTTTTCCTTATACGGAGTTGCGCATCTATACCAGTATATCTGTATAATCTATGATCCATATGTACTATTTGTCGTCTCCATATATATTCTTTACTCAAAGTTTTAGAGCCTGTGCTACAAATTTATTCATCATTCATTCAAATACGACTTTATCTATACCAGCCTGGCGCAAGTTCCTAAGAAAAACCGAATGTATGAAACGTGCTATCTTTTTAATGGCTACTATTATATGTATAAAACGTGAAGATAGCATCCTTCACTATGTACCCTTGGAACAGTATTCTTTCAAAGTTCGACGGGTTATACGTACATCACCGCCTTGGCTGTCAATAGTGTCAAACGTCACAACTGTCACATTATTATCCAGATTGAACTTTGCCGCGTTATGTAGTTTGTTTATAAAACGTAAAAAACATACTGTAAAAGTGCTTTGTGTATACCAAATAAATGTGATTTTACACTTCTAGTGTTAGTTTTACTATATTTATTTGATTAGTATTGAAAAGAGCGCAATGAAAACAAGCAAAATAACGTGCGAAAAAAGTCAAGCAATGAAAAAAGGGTACGTATTTATGGCAAAATGTCCCTATATAAAGATCAATGAATATTTATAATGTTATATAATGTGATATATTTCAATGAAACATAAAAAATAAGGAAATATTCTAAAGTTTCATATCCTAGTATTTTGTAAACAATAGTGCTGCCTGTCAGTTATCGATAATCCGTTATTAGAAATTGGCACAAGGACTAAAAATTCTATTATTTTTTTTCTTTTTAGATGTAAAAATGGGTAGCTGCAACTGGAAACCAAGACTTGATTTATGTGCCCATTGAAAAATTACATCAGTTGAACTATGTGTGTGTCAAGCATTTTAAGCCGAAAGACTTAAAAAAAAAAGGGAACTCAAGTCAGAAAAACAGCTGTGCCTTGTATCTATAGACATTTCTGTAAATCCTATTTACAGAAGAAATGTTGAAAACCTTTCCATTACATGTACATACATTTATCTTTTAGTTCTGCGTATTTTTCTTCGCAATCTAGAATAGATTTATAGAATAGGCTAATTTGTTTGAATAAACACATAAATATTAAATACATCTTTTATTTGTGTTGGAAAAGTATAATTCTAGTCGAAACATAATTATGATTATTTCTTACCGAATATTATCGATATCGATATTTCGTTAAACACTAGAGGGTACATCCCTATATTGACGAATATGACAATGCTGACAACATAAAAACGATGTCAATTAGTATATTTATGTTGGTACGAGTTCTCCCTGCACGTTTCATACAAAGCTGAAAGTCTCGCATGATCTATGGCACATCCGCCTCTTCTTACGTAGTATTTGTATACTCTTTGATCTATACTAGTCGACCAAGCCAACTAGACGAATGTCAACGTGACAAAATTCAATATAATTCAATAATTATAATCCAGAAATTCCTAGTACCGATTGCAGGCGCATTGTACGTTCACACGCCGCGTTCGCACGTTACGATAAATAATTTCTGAATTATAATTGTTGAATTATGTTGAATTTTGTCACTTTGACATTCGTCTAGTTGGCTTGGTCGACTAGTACCTTCATGCTCGTATGCAAGGAACTTATACCGTTAGTAGGTATAAGTTCCTTGCTCGTATGCCTCCGATTCTGGCGGAAACCTTAAAAAAGCGCGGATCAGAATTTTTTTCAATTTTAATTTCTGATTAAATATTCGGTGGTTTTTACTTAGAAGTTAATAAAAAACCATAGTGATAGGTGTGCAAACCCGTGGAAATGGTGGGAAATGAGGGGGGCGGGGATAACCCGCCCACCTCACATAAACGTCCTCGGCCTGAGGCTGGAGACGGAGGAAGTGAAAAGGACTATGGTAATGGCGGCGGCGGTGAGCATTTTGACTATTCACCGTATCTAAAACCAGAATACAAAAGAATTTATCCTGAAAATGCCACTTGTGTGGACTTTAAAGTGTTTATAGAAGCTTCCAACAGTAAAGATAGAATAGGCAATAAGAGCCCTATCTATCTGAATCATATATTTTCTAGCGAGATAAAAGGGGTGACGGCTATTCAAAGAATTAACGCCAATAAAATTGCAATAATATTTAAACAATATAATACGGCCAATAACTTTATTAATAACAGCGCTTTTCTCAACAAACATGGCTTGAAAGCATTTATTCCGGCTGCGCAAATAGAAAAAACAGGCATAAATAGATTTGTACCAGCAAACATTTCGAACAAAGAACTATACACAAAACTATCATCAATTTATGAAATAATAGCTATAAGAAGATTCACAAAGAAGGTAGGACAAGAGCGAATACCACTACAAACAGTTAGCATTACTTTTCTATCGAATATTCTTCCAGACAATGTACAATATGATTTGTTTTCATACCGAGTTTTTGAATATATACCCCCATTACAGCAATGTTTCCGTTGCTTTAAATTTAACCACTCCGCTAGGATATGTAATGGCAAACAAAGATGTTCCATTTGTGGAGGTGAGCATTTATATAAAGAATGTGATAGACCAACAGAGATCTGCTGTTGCAATTGCAGCGGGCCTCATCTTGCAATTTCGAGATTATGTCCAATTAAGTTAAATAAAATTGTAGAAAAGAAAAATAAGATAACATATGCAAGTGCTACAATTACAAAACAACACTCAAGTAATAACATTGAATTTCCACCCTTGCCACCTCCAAAAATCAATGAACACTGTAAATAAATCTGTAAATAAGTCTGTAAATACATCTGTAAATAATACTGTACATAGTGTAAATAACTCTAGAGATGTCTCTCCTAAAGTAGACATCAAAGCCCAAATAGTTGCCAACAACGATGTACTTAAGGCCCTGGTACAGACGTTGGTGGAACTGGGTAATAAGGGCGATAATACGCCTACCACTGTAAATACCATTAGGGAAACACTTATTAAAAACCTCAAGTAATGGATCCAAGTCATACACTGTCTAAGCTACGTATTGCTCAGTATAACATTCAAAGTGCTAAAAATAAAAAACCCTTACTGATTGAATTCTTACAAAAACAACATATTGACATTTGCTTACTTAACGAAACATGGTTTAAAGACAATAGTTTTAGAATACCTGGATATAATATTTATAATAAAAATTCTAAAAATACTCATAATGGTGTAGCAATACTAATTAAGCCATATTTAAAGTACAAAGTTTTAAACACTAGATTTTATGAAGAAATTCAAACTGTAGCTCTGTCCTTATCTACGGTGCATGGTAGCTTGACTATTCTTTGTGTATACTGTCCTCCTTCTAGTAGACATATACGGATCAATAGATTACGTAATATTATCAATGATCTTCCAAAGCCTATATTTGTCAATGGTGACTTTAATGCACACCACATCGCTTTTGGTTGTCTATCCACTAAGAGCAGAGGTCAGGATTTATTTAATATCATTGATGACTTGGATTTATGTATATTAAATGATGGTAGTTTTACAACTGTTAACAACCCGAGACAAAATCCGTCTGCAATTGATATAAGCTTTATTAGTGCTAACCTCGCATCAATATGCGAGTGGTCTGTACATGATGATGCCATGGGCAGCTATCACTACCCAACAATAACAGAGATTTCACTGCATATAGATAAATATTATATTAATCCTCCTGTTGATAGGTTTATATATAACAAAGCAGATTGGAAAAAGTTTAAAACTATTTCTAAAACAATATTTAATGATTTAGTTCTGAAATTATATGATCCTATTTCAACCTATAATGATTTTTGTTCTCGATTGGATAATTTAAAAGTTATGACAATTCCTAAACTTAATAAACCAAATAATTTCAAAAGTAGACCTCCAGCTCCTTGGTGGAATGACATTTGTGAAAAAAGTGTTATTGCCTCTTACAATGCATTGAAACTATATAGAAGTGATCGTACTATGGAGAACTATTTAGATTATAAAAGAAAGGATGCACTTAAAAAAAGAACCATATCAGAACAAAAGAGAATATGTTGGAATAGCTTATGTAACACTTTTAATAGAACTACTCCTATAGGTAAGTAAGATTTGGAATCTTCTAAAAATGTTCAAAGGCATAAGAGCTGGTAATAAATCATATAAAGATGAGTTTATTTCTCAATTTCTAGATAAATTATCTGACAATAGTAATCTAAATAATATTAATAGTTTAGGCAATATTTTCGAATTAAATAATGATAATCCAAATTCAAAATTTTTGCTAGATGCTTTTACATGGTCTGAATTTAAAATGAGTTTGTTATCTCGGAAAGACACTACACCTGGTTTAGATGATTTCCCCTATTGTACTATTAAAAATTTAGATGAATCAGCACAAAAAATATTTCTTAATATTCTTAATTTACTTTGGCATTGTAAATGTATTCCACAATCATGGAAAACACAATGTGTCATTCCGATACTCAAACCAGATAAACCTCTCGAGCTTGCCAGCTCTTATATACCAATATCACTGTCTTCATGACTAGGTAAACTATTTGAAAACATGATTAAAAATCGTTTGGATTGGTATATGGAATCTAACGGCATCATTCCGCATGTACAATATGGATTTCGTCGAGGGCGAAGTTGTGCAGACAGCTTCACTTCCTTAATTTCAGACCTGAAACATGCAAAAGATAATAAGTTACACACTGTTTGTGTATTTTTAGATGTTCAGGGTGCTTTTGACAGTCTAGATCCGGCTATACTTGTACAAGTTATGTCTAGGTTAGGTGTGCCTGGTCAACTATGTAAATGGATATATAATTTTCTGGATAGTAGAACACTTTATGTAAGACATAATAATACATTGCATGGTCCAAAATGTGCATCTAAAGGTACAATGCAGGGTGCTACACTATCTCCTTTGTTGTACAATATATATACAAGTGAAATCTGTAAATTTGTAAATAGTAATGTAGATATTTTGCAGTTTGCTGATGATATTGTTTTGTACAGTAGTAATTATAATGTAGAAATTGCAATAGACAATATTAACAGAGCATTGTCCCAAATATTTCACTATTACAATGATGTGTTACATTTAAAAATTAATCCCTCCAAAAGTAGTGCCATGATATTTGGAAATGAGAACACATATTCAAAAGTAATATATAACGGAGAATTTATAAATCCAGTGAATGTTAAGAAATTTTTAGGCATAGTATTAGATAAGAAATTAACCTTTGAGGAACATATTAAAACCATATCAAAAAATGCTCTTAAAGGATTAAATATAATAAAATGTCTTGCAGGCGTTACATGGGGAGCTGACCCGAAAATATTGTCAACTTTGTATAAAAGTATAGTTAGAAGCCATTTTGATTATAGCTCATTAGTGTATATAAATAATACTCATGTAAATAAACTAGATCTATTGCAGAACAGGGCTTTGAGAACAATTTCTGGTGCAATGTGCTCTACTCCCATAAGGGCCATGGAAGTGGAGACTAAAATAATGCCCCTAATTTTGAGACGCATTCTACTTGCAGAGAGATTCTGTCTTAAATTAATTGCTGCAGATAACAAGAAAATAATAAACAAAATAGTACCTTCTGTATGTAGAAATCCTGGACCTCTAACAACAGGCGAGATTCTCTTAAATGGTAAATCCCCAACATTGTCCAAAATATTGCTGGAAACAGAAAACAGTTTTACTGGTATTAGAAAACAATGCCCATGGCCATGTTACTCCTTCTCTTATCAGTGTATCACACATCCCGTCAAAGAATTGCAAAATCCCATCAATAACAATTTAGATATGTTACAGTTTATGGCAGATAATAAGAATTATTATGTTATTTACACTGATGGCAGTAAAGGAAGTGATTATGTGCGTGCTGCTATATATGATCCACAAATTCAATTCTCTCAAAGCTTTGTTCTACACAATACATGCACCATATTCACTGCAGAGGCATATGCGGTTTATCAGGCATTAAAACATATTCGCCAAATTAACAATAGCAAATACTTTTTGATTGTTTCTGATTCACTGAGTTTGATTAAAGCCTTAACTAACCTTACAGTTACTTTTAAGACAAATTATATTCTATATTTCATCAAAGAAATAATTTATCAATATTACCTCAAGCACAAAAGCATTGCTTTTCTGTGGGTACCTTCACACCGAGGTATCTATGGCAATGAAATAGTTGATAAAACCGCATATGAAGGTAGTAATGCTATTGATGTTAGAAATGCAATGGACATTCCTATGACTGACTTCTTGCAATGTATTAATGAAAATGTTTGTAACTTATGGTTAGAATTGTGGAAGAAAGACCAAGACACTAAAGGAAAATTTTACGGCCGTATACAAGAAGAATTACCTGTTAGACCCTGGTACAATAGATTGAAGGAAGCCAGCCGAGACTTTATCACTACGATAAATAGATTGCGCTTTGGCCATAATACTGCTCCGTCACACCTTGCTAGACTTGGCATTATTACAAGCAATACATGCCCACATTGTGAGTCCCAGGAGGGAGCTCGGGGGGCCGTTGCAACCATTGAACATATTTTACATATTATTTTTGACTGTCAAAACTTCCTGCTTGACAGATTAGTGTTGACTAGTGAACTCAGTGATGCACAGAGTACTTTTATATATATGGAATAGAGGTACAACTCTACGGCGGAAGTGAGAAACGTCAAATGGCCCTCTGGACGCAGGATTTGGAACTAATGCCAACATAACCATAAGTATAGCTACATACGTACCGTACGTAGTCCACTACTTGATAACATAAATAATATATTAAATTTAATGTTTAGGGTACTTATGTGAATTACATAATCGCTTGCAGTTATGTAGAAAAGCAAAAAGTAATTCACATTATCAAACAAAAAGAAAACAATTATCTTCGATTTAATTATTTATTTCTTTCTTTTAAAACACTTCTTACTGAGTTTTTTAGCTTTTACTTTATTTGAATCCGTATCATCATCACACTCCCTCTTATTTATTAATATATTATTAATGTCTTTACAGTAGTTGTAAATAAAAAATCTGCAGGATATTTTTATTAAAAAATCTATCAACTTTTCTTTGTGTATTGAGCACTTTATGAAAGAAAAATCTACAGATATAAAAATCATAGTTTTTATAAATTCTTGTAAATTTTTCTTCTCTAAATTATCTTTTATTATTAGATAATTTATATCCTGCAGATTTGAGATGCAATTTAAGAGGGAGTCGCTGGGACAACAAAGCCATTTTTTTATTTGCGTATTCCCGATATCTTAAATATTCATGCTCACTGTTTGACATTAAATCGTTTTTACATTCAACACACCCCTTAAATACTTTATTTTTTGCACTTTTAACAAAATATCCACTTACATATTGTAGGCCCCCTATTACGCGTGGGTCATTTTTTTCTTCAAGGGGTGTGAATGTTATATCGGGAATATTACTAAGTTCACAATTTGTTTGCTCTTTGATGCCCCCGCTTGTGATGAGTACTTCATGTAAAGTTTCACAATTTGTCAATTTCACAATTAGCTCCAGGAGCATGGACACTAGAGAGGCTGTTCACTAATAAAGTGGTGAATGCTGCTTCGAATCTCTCTGGTGTAGGGTTTACGTTGCGGCATCCGTGGCTCCTTATGGACCCAAAAACGTTTTCTATTGGGTCTTGATTCAGATGCCGCAACCAAACTGATGTTACACCATACTTTGTTTCTAGTTTTTTCAATAACAATTCAAACCCTTCTATTGTCCATACCCAATTGTTTAATGTGGGAACATATTCATCCTTTGAGGTTTTTGTATTAATAAATTTCATGTCTTTCATCATAAATTTACACTCCTTCCATGTTTTATGATGGATAGAAGTAGGCGTCGCAGGTCCTAGGAGAGGTTTGCCGTGTTTCTTGCGTTTTCCAAAGCTTCCGTTCATTGAATCGAAAAGATTGTCAAAGAACAGCAAGATGTCTGCAGTGACTTTGGCTTCTGCAGGCAGTATACCCTTATCTGTGAAAAAATAAAGTTTGTTAAATACTTAATGTTTTAGTCTGATCTGTGTAATGTATAAGTATATAATATTTGTATTTCATTGTAATCGTCAGAAAAGTACTAGTGAATACAATGTTGAATACAATGTTGAATTGTGCAGACTGATGAAATTTACCTGCTAGATAGCCCATATTCGATGCCACAGTTTGGCTGAAAACTTGTGTAGCATTTTTTACTTTCATGCGAGGAATTTTGCTTGGGTCACAGTGGGCATCTGTCAATTTGGGCACCAATCGGATTCCTTTGTACCCTGGGTTTTCCCTGTGTAAGGCCATGACATGAGCCCATTTTGCCAATTTTACTTCACCATTTTTTTGATATTTCAAATCTTTTGTTATCAAATTATTTCGTACGCATTTTATTAAATGGGGTGGGTCATACAATGGTATGATTTCTTGTTCATTTATAATAAAAATGTTGTCACATATCTCTTCTTCCTTTCTCAATAGGTTACCCCTTGTCTCTTGCAGAAGATGTTTCACACAGTTAACATTATTTGTGCCTTGGTCGCACACAGTTGCTACTACAATGAGACCTGCATTTTGTAACTCTGTAATCACAGCTTTTAACTGCTTTGCAAGTTCAGGCCCCTTTGTTGCAGCTTGTGAAAAAGTGTATGCAATGGGTTGTTTATAGTTTTTCAGTAACCCTCTTATCATAAACACCTGCGCATGATCTGCATAATCAGGTTGCGTCTCCAGGCCATTTGTGACAAATCCACAAACTTGGTCCTTACGTTCGTTGTATGTCACATTGGGTTTGAGTGACATTTCAACAAACAGGACAATACATATAGTCCGTTCACAGTTATTTTACCTCTAGCTGTTAGATTGGCCAACCTGGGCGTTGTGTTGCTATATTTGGTATATAATACCCCCATTTTAAATATACATTATTGCTAAAAATGTACTTATTTTTTTATTGCCTAAGCGATCGTATTAAATATTTGGAAGTAATGTTTGTAACAAAACCTCTTGATATTGGCATGTCTATATGCATGTACATTTATTTTCTTACGAAATAACTAATTTCCTATGAAGATAAGTAGTTATAATAAAAATGTTGTCTATTTAATATATAAAGGTAAATGCATCATAATTACGCCAACGTGAGATTCTAATTATCAAATACAAAAACTGCATATTTAATTTTTATATATATAATTTGAACAGTGTTATCTCTCGTATGATAATGACTTACTACTTACGTTTTTGTATTTTAGACAAGCAAAGACAAGCGCTAGTACGATGATATAGTGCAACAAAGAGATAAATGAGAGAATACAACGTTTATGTATTACTGCTAATGGTTATCATGCTTTGTATATTATAGGTTTAATCTGTGGTACTGTTGAAGACCCGTCATAATCATCCTAGCGCTGTCGGATCATTCCCACTAGTTCTATTGAATAGTTCTATGATAGAACTAGTGATACTTTTTTTCCCACTAGTTCTATTAGCATAACTTGATGAGAAGAATAGAACTAATGGGAAACAGTTATAGGCAATTTCCCACTAGTTCTATGTATGTTTTACAATATATTTTGAATAAGAATGAAATGGATGTAATATTACACCTCTGCCTACCCCTGCATGGAAACAGGCGTGAGTCTATAAGAATGATCCATGTGGACTGCCAATGTTATGATGATTCGTAACTGCTGTCATATTCTGTATCAGACTCAGAATTTAATTCTATTATGAACCTGTCCATTTCAGCATCCGTAGACCCATCTGTTTCACGAAGCTTGTCTTCAATGTGGCGCTCATGTTAGCATTGTTTTTGTCAGTCTTCTGCAGTGATAGATTGAAAAGCTTCTTCAGCTAAATTCACAATGTTGGTTGCCTCTTGTCCTAAATTTTTGCTTCTGACTCGCCTTTTAATGAGACTCCACATAACTTCAATTGCGTTTAGCTCGCAGTGGTATGGCGGTAATCTAACCACTTTTGGCCATGAGCTTCAAGCATTTGAATTTTTGAAGCATTTCCACTAATATTGGGTAAAATCTTATGCACGGGTAACCCTATTTTACATTCCTGTCATCACAGAGTACAATTCCAACATAAAGAAAATAAACACCGACATCTGTCAGAGGTAAAATAACTGTGAACGGACTGTATTTTATGTTCTAACTTCATTTTCTCAGTAGCTTTCTTTATCTGTTGAATCATATTTTTGTTGATTCCTGGATTTATATCTGCCATATTAAGCAACTTCAGAAGAGTTTGGCGAGATGGCAAGATAAATATTTTCCTAAGAAATCTGTAGCCTTTTGGGCTCTGTTTCAGCAAGGATAAAGCAATAATTTTTTCCTTTAGAGTGAAACGACGGCCCTTGTTACCTTTCTTATGCTCTCTGAACTGTAATAATGTCAATATTTTTGATGTGCTAGGTAATTCGTCGAGTGTTTTCAGAAACTGAGGATTGGTCATTAGATTTTCAAGTGCCTTGATCTTATTTGCCTGACTTTTTACCTTGTTGCGGCACTTACTTAGCTTTACTCCAACTAGCATAAGTTTTTTATATAAAGCGTGCTCAGATTGAGTTAGAGCAACGCGTTTCACTCGCCTTCTAGTAGCGATAGACCGTTGCTTGCAATGCTCTGTAATGAAAGAAAACATAATACACTTATTATTACAGAAATTTATTTACTTATTAATTAACAATTTTCTGTGATGATTTGTTGTTGATGTTGATTATAATGTTTTGATGACAGAATGAATGTTTACCATAAAAAGTAGGGAGCAATAGTAGGTAGAAACTAAACTAAAATTAATAATTTTTAGCTGGTTTGATTCCCAGTTGTAAGCTTGTCGAGAAATCGATCAATGGTTTTGTTTCTTTTTAAAAATAAAGGAATGTTTCCTCATCATCTGTATACCTTCCTACAATGTATCTAATTTCCTAAACAAAAAAAGTAAAGAAAAATACTTATAATTATGATGATAATTAATTAATTATCTTTGCTTACCTAGATTTTGGTTAATTTGTAGATCTTCTACAGCATCTGTAGCATGCATTGGCACACTATCTCTAGAAACTGTGGCACATCCATGTGAAGTAATAGGATCTGGAATGAAAATGAATGTATTCATTATTATTAGTTAATGACACTTGCCGCAGACTTATAGCAGACTAGCCGTTTCCCGCGGTTTCACCCGCGTCCAAAGGGAACTACTTCGGTACCCGAAAAACTCATATATCTTACGGACCCCTATTTTTTATAAAATAAAATATAGTTTATGTTACTTGCAGATAATGTAGCTTTTTAAAGGTGAAAGATTTTTTAAAATCAGTCCAGTAGTTTTTGAGTTTATCCATTACAAACAAACAAAAATACAAATTTTTCCTCTTTATAATATTATATAAATATATAAAATATAAAAAAAATATGATATATAAGTGTGGACACATGTCAAACAAAGTAGCAGCTAAATGTGTAAATGATATTAATAAGTTTATTAGTACATAACAAAAACAACACTGTGCTGTTGCACATAAATTAATGGAAGAAAATAGATACCTAAATTAATTGTTACTGTCTGCGCTGCATAAACGCCTGATCATTTTAAATGGCATCAAGTTACTCGTTTAAGTAATACTGTACCTGACTCCTAAATTTATTTTACTTACACCCGCACATATTTTTGTTATTCGATTTCTAATTTTGTTACGCTGGCATCAATACGTAAAAACTGCGAATCATTGTAATACTTAATGACAAAAAAGCAAGATTAAAGCTGTTATCAACGGAATCTGAGGTTTTCATTACAAAACTTTGTCTACTATTACACATTAAAATTGGCGACCGTGACAGGACGGATTTGCAAAATTCGGATCGAAGTACGAAAACAAAGAATTCTCGTCAAAAGGAAATCTACCAAAGATTGATTGTGGAGGACTACAGACGCAGGAACACTATCAAAGAAGACAACTAAGCCAGCCAGGTCGGTCAGCAGAACGCGCCGCGCCCAGCCTTAGCTTCTACGACGACGCCACGTCGGGGTTCACCGTCAGCCTGCCACGCCAGTTCGAGGATTCCGTCAACATTTGTAGAACAGCTCGTGTTTCTATCAGTGCCAACAGCCATCAGCGAGGACCAATGCAGCCGGAAGCAGCCGTCTCGCCTATCAGTTAAGTGCCATTCCCATAGTTTACCCTAACACCTAAACCTATTTTTCCTATCAAAAGGGTCGCTGTTTGGTACATTCCACTTGTGTATTTCATTAGTTCAACAAAGTATCTAGCTAATTTAAAGCTTATTTCAAGTAAACAACCAGTAAATATAGAAAAATAGTGTAATTAAAATTCATTGTTCAGTGTGACAACTACCTACGTCATCATTTGTAAAATTATAAATTCTTAAAATACCAGTACATTCCTTAAAATAAGTTCATAAATGAACAATACTTGAGTATCTAAACACCAATTAGTAATATTGCCAATTTTTCTCATAGACACCCTCCCAATAGTTCGTGCCATTATTGTAGTTAACATTATTTCAAATATTTTGGGCCGACTATTCCAGAAACTCCATCGCTGCCTGACGCTGCCAGCTACCGCTAGCCGCGTTCGGGTGACGTCGGTGCATCGTCGTGCTGCCGAGCTGCAGCCGCGTGGCTGCGTTCGGGCCTCAGGTGCCGCCGAAGGAGTATCAGATAAGATTCTAAACATATAACTTTATTCCTTCATTTTGCGTTACTGTTTAGAACTCAATTAACAATAAGCATTTTTCGTAAAGTTCTCAGTGCTAGTTTATCGTTTGTTGTTGCTATTAGTATTTAACAAAATGTCTTTAAGCGAAGATAAAGACTGTAATGCAAAACAATTGAAGGAACTGTTTGCTAAGCGTAGCTCGGTCAAAGGTCGTTTAACAAAGTTTAAAAAATATTTAGATGGAGTATGCTCTTCAAAATTGAATAAAACCCAAATTAAAGAGTTAGAAATTAGTATTGGTAAAATACGAGCTATGTCTAGCAAATTTGATGAACTACAGGCTCAGATTGAGGTCATTAATTGCGATAATATGGACTCCGAGATCGACGAACGTGATGAAATTGAGCAGATCTTCACTTCACATCTTGCAATTGCTGAAGAGCAACTTGATAAGTACAAAATTACTTCAAACGAATCTGATTTGCACAATTCATCACAATGTCATAACGATCTGTCATCTCAATGTCATCATGTTGATTTTAAATTACCACAAATACAAATCGCAAAGTTTGATGGCGCTTATTTCCGCTGGCTTGAGTTCCGAGATACCTATTTATCGCTTATTCATAACAATGAACGCATTAAACCTATTCACAAGTTCCATTATTTGGTATCGTATCTTGAAAAGGAAGCCGCGCGAATTATTTCCAATTTAGAGATTTCTGAAAATAATTATAAAACTGCATGGCAGCTTTTGTGCGATCGTTACGATAACAAGCGCCAACTTATAAATCAACACCTTAATTCATTGATATATTTCGAATCAACACAACAACAACACAAACGTGAATCGGACAAATCACTGAGGTTTCTAGTTGACCACGTAACTAAAAACTTGCGAGCATTGTCAAGTTTAGCAACGAAAGATGAACTGCTTGAAATGATAATTATTAAAATTCTTATACCAAAATTAGATAATCGTACTGCCATGAAGTGGGAAGAACATCGTAATAATTTGTCCAATCTCCCTGCTTTAAAGGATTTCAAAAAATTCCTAACTGATCGCGCTGATGTGTTAGAAACTATGAATCAAAACAAGTTTGATATACCCAAGGTCACACAATCACGTCAAAACAATAATAACAATTCTCGTAGTACTAAATCCTTTTCATCTACAGTTCAGAACACCGGCTCTGTCGCTAAGCAGTGCGTTGTCTGTAAGGGTGACCACTGGATATACGACTGCCCTACATTCCTTGCGAAGAGCGTTCAGGAACGACGAGATGAAGCATTTAAGTTGCACTTATGCTCCAATTGTTTACGAACTGGGCATCGTGCACGTGACTGCAAGTTGGGTCCCTGTCGTGAGTGCAAGCGTAGGCACAATTCACTCTTGCATTCCCCTAATTTAAACAATACTAGTGCAAGTAATGCTAGTACAGTCAGCAGCAATAATACCAACACAGATCGTGGTTCAACTGAAATATCAGTAAATAATTCTATTAGTGATAATTTTATAGAAAATCACATTCTTTTATCAACAGCTATGGTTAATGTTATCAATCCACAAACAAACAAACAATTTCGAGTGCGTGCTTTGTTAGACTGTGGCAGTCAGTCTTCATTTATTAGCCAGTCACTTATGAACAAGTTATCATTACAGGTATGTGCTATTAATACTATAAACGTTATCGGTATAGGCAACAACTTAGCGGAATACGTAAACAAAAGTTGTATTGCCCGATTAAATTCTCTTAATGATGACTATAGTGTTGTACAGTCATTTTATGTATTAAACCAATTAACAAGTGTTATTCCAAAACAATCTATAGACATTAGTCAATTAAATATTCCAACCAACCTACAGCTAGCTGATCCTAGCTTTAATCGGCCTTCAGCCATAGACGTCTTGATAGGTGCAGACCTGTTTTGGGACCTACTCGGATGTGATCAGCTTGCATTAGGTACTAATATGCCCCAGCTTCGTAGCTCAAAGCTAGGTTGGCTCGTTGCCGGCCCAATTTCTCCAAATGTAAGAAATTGTTCGTCACCTAAAAATATTCCGTGTCATGTTTCAATTAGTGATAGTGACGAATGCAATAATTCCAATATTGATTCTCATTTGAAAAGGTTTTGGGAACTTGAGCAGGTTCCAGATAAGCAATATTTTAGCAAAATTGAGCAGGCATGTGAAGACCATTTTTATCGTAATACTTATCGTTTAGAATCGGGTAGATTTTGTGTGAGGCTGCCCCTAATTGATAATCCAGATTGTTTAGGAGATTCTTACGCTATGGCTAAAAAACGATTGTTGTATTTAGAAAGACGTTTCCGTAAGAATCCAGAATTAAAGTTGAAATATTGCAATTTCATTCAAGAATATTTAGAGTTAGGTCATTTAGAGGAATGTCCGACTACTAATCCCGTTCCATCCTATTATCTTTGCCATCATGCAGTATATAAGCAAAACAGTGAAACGACAAAGACTCGTGTTGTCTTTGATGGATCGGCACGAACTTCCTCAGGTTTCTCTCTGAACGATCTGCAGATGGTCGGTCCCAATGTTCAAGACTCAATCTTTTCTATTTTGATTCGAGCTCGTCAGTACAAATATATTTTGACAGCTGATATTGAAAAATTCTTTAGAATGGTTGAATTAAATGAAAAGGATCGTAATTTACAATTAATACTTTGGAGAAGTGATGAGTCCAATCCTATCAAAACTTTACGTTTGAAAACCGTAACTTATGGTCTTGCAAGTGCTACATATTTGAGCACCAAGTGTTTGTCAGTATTGGCAGAGAATTGCGATGACCAGCTTATAGGTAACATTATTAAACACGACCATTACGTCGACGATCTGGTCACCGGATCAAACGACGAGTCCAAGCTATTATACATTCAACGCAAGGTGTCGGACACTTTAAAGTCAGGTGGGTTTAAACTACGTAAATTCAGATCGAATTTACCAAGCATTTTATCATCATCAGTCATTGATCAGAATGATAAGGTTAGTTTAAGTGAATCTAATAATACTTTAGGATTAAATTGGAATCCTAAAACCGATACCCTTCAAATATCGATTGAGATTCCCAATAAAAATGATGTGGTTACCAAGCGATCGATACTGTCTGCATCATTCAAGATTTTTGATCCTCTTGGAATTCTCAGTCCATGTGTAATTATACCTAAAATGTTACTTCAGTCCTTATGGCTGAACAAGAAGGGTTGGGATGAACCAGTTAGTTCCGATATCCTGGAATCCTGGAACAAGTTCATTGGCAATTTACATTTTTTATCAGATTTACAGATCCCGCGCTTAACACTATGCGAAGCTCCTAATTATATAGAAATACATACCTTTAGTGATGCTTCTCAAGTCGCTTACGGTGCCTGTGTGTACCTACGGTCACACAACTTAGCTGGCGAGGTAAAGGTAAATTTACTGTGTGCTAAGTCTAAGGTGGCGCCGTTGAAACCGATAACAATACCGCGTCTGGAGCTTTGCGCTGCGCTATTAGCTGCAAAATTGTGTAAGACAGTTACCAGCTCTCTGCGATGTGATGTCAATCGCATCATTTACTGGTGCGATTCCAGCGTTGTCCTCAGCTGGTTAAATGGTAATTCTGCAAAGTTAAAAACGTTTGTAGCTAATAGGGTAGCCGAAATTAATGAACTTACCGATAGTTCGTCGTGGCCCTATGTGCCGACTGATCAGAATCCAGCTGACCTGATCTCAAGGGGCGTGAGCCCAGATCAAATCATCAATTCTAATTTCTGGTGGTCAGGTCCAAGCTTTCTAATACAGCCTGAATCCGATTGGCCCTATTTAAAGAAATTAATAAATGAATCAGACTTACCTGAGATGAAGTCCACTTCCGCTGTTGTCCTGGAACCAGCAACAGAAATTCTAAAAATAGATAAGTTTTCATCGTTTTTAAAACTGAGACGTGTATTTGCGTATGTCAATAGATTCATACATAACATAAGATATAAATGTCCTAAAGATAAATTATTTGGTAAATTAAATGTTAGCGAATTAGAATTATCTTTTATTAGCTTATGTAAAATTGCTCAGCAAACTTCATTTACTCTAGAGTACAATCTTTTGTTAAAAAATAAAACTTTAAGTAGCAAGTCAACACTTTTGTCACTTTCACCCTTTTTGGATGATGACAAGGTGATGAGGGTCGGTGGTAGGATAGAATTATCTAATTACAATTATACTAAAAAACATCCTATACTTTTACACGCTTCTCATCCACTCACTAAATTGTATTTTAAATATGAACACTTACACAATATGCATGCTGGGCCTCAGCTGTTGCTGGCCTGTGTAAGAGAGACTGTGTGGCCTATAAATGGTAGGCATTTGGCCCGCCGCACAGTACATGTTTGTGTTCGATGTAGACGTATACAAGGTAAAACATTAACTCCCATGATGGGAAATTTACCTGCACAGCGCATCATACCTGATTTTCCATTCCGTACTGTGGGAGTTGACTTCGCTGGTCCGTTCCTAACACTAAATAGAAAGGGTCGAGGTGCACGACTAATTAAAACCTATTTATGTTTGTTTGTATGTTTTCGCTATAAGTGTGTGCACCTGGAAGCCGTCAGTGATTTGTCCAAGGACGCGTTTATCATGACGTTACGCAGATTTATATCGCGTCGAGGTAAGCCAGCGGAGATATTTTGCGATAACGGTCGCAACTTTGTTGCGGCAGCTAAAGAGATTGGCAATTTTCTTAAAACTAATCATGAACCTGTAGTTAATTTTGCTACCAATGAAGGCATAAAGTTTGTGTTTTCTCCCACGTATGCTCCACATTTCGGCGGCATCTGGGAAGCCGGCGTTAAATCCGCGAAATACCATTTAAAACGCGTTATGGGGAACCATCATTTAACGTTTGAGGAGATATGTACTCTCTTCACACAAGTGGAAGCTGTGCTTAATAGTCGACCCTTGTGCCCACTCTCCCCTTCCCCTAACGATTACCATTTCCTATCTCCCGGTCACTTTCTGATAGGGCGTGCCCTAAATGCATTGCCTGGTCCATCGCTCGAGCACGAGAACCAGAACAACCTTCAACGTTACTTGAAGCTTGAACAGATTCATCGGCATTTTTGGCAGCGCTGGGAAAAGGAATATATAGCTGAACTACAACAGCGCTCCAAATGGCGTACTAATTCAGCATCCCTGCAAGTTGGAGATTTAGTTCTTCTCCAGGAGGATAACGTCCCACCACTGAGCTGGCGAATGGGACGAGTCAGCCGCCTGTTCCCTGGAACCGACGGCGTCACACGAGTCGCAGACGTGGAGACTACCAGAGGCTGCTTCAGGAGGCCTCTCACACGGATCTGCCCCTTGCCTACATCTTTACCGGATGACGACTAACGCAGTTGAAAGGAGTCTTTCAACGGGGGGGAAGATGTCTGCGCTGCATAAACGCCTGATCATTTTAAATGGCATCAAGTTACTCGTTTAAGTAATACTGTACCTGACTCCTAAATTTATTTTACTTACACCCGCACATATTTTTGTTATTCGATTTCTAATTTTGTTACGCTGGCATCAATACGTAAAAACTGCGAATCATTGTAATACTTAATGACAAAAAAGCAAGATTAAAGCTGTTATCAACGGAATCTGAGGTTTTCATTACAAAACTTTGTCTACTATTACACAGTTACCAACTATTACATCCTCAGGCAATATTGAAAGTATTTATGTTGAATTGTCTTAATGTATGCATGATTGTCTTAATGTATTAAGGCAATATAAAAGAAAAGCAGGCTGCTTAATGCTGTTATGATTATATATTCACTTACCAAGATTTTCCTTTATTTGATCTTCCACAGATCTTTGAGAGTGTAGCTGCCTATCCACAAAGTCCAGTTGTGAAGTAACAGGTTCTGGAATGACAAATTAATCTATTATTACAGCAAGATATGATAACCCTTGGAGGACTAGACACAATAGATTGTCAATTGTGTCTCATTAGCACTGCTTGACAGGTTAAGTGTGAACCGTCATCATTTATTATGTGAAGCTACATTGGTATATAATCAGTTACAGAAGCAACCACTGGGTTTGTGGTATTAGGTTCTCAACTTGGGGCAATTTGTTATTGAGATTAGAAGAAACCAAACATTATAGCATACCAGTTAATATACCCCATGTCCAGCAGAGGAGCCATAATTAGGAGCTCATAATGGGAGAGTTAATGTCATGATAAAAAAAATATTTATTTACCTTTTGATGTAGATGCTTCTGACATCTGAAGAGGTCTCAACACTCCACTAACAGAGTGGAATTTTAAAACAGATAATCCTGTAATAAAAATAACAATCCATTATAAAAAAGGAGTAAGTGAACTTTGGTACAGTTAGACCATATGTACAACTTATTTAATTTTCTTAAGAATGAAGTAGCCAATGTCACTTTACTTAGACGGTCATAAATAATCTTGTTCTTTCGTGCCAATGACATGTCTCAAGTTTCAATGTACATATTAATTCTTGTTCGCCCAATATGCAGCCACCAATACTGCATTTATAAAGTTACTATCTTCAATCTGTATTCTTTGTGTTTAACACAGTAGCAGCTAAATGAGAATTTATAATATATCTAACCTGGCATGTTTCTTGTTGGTACAGCATCTTTGCTGAGTCGATTATTTCGGCACCAATATTTTTGTTCAAAGTGTACACGACATACACGGCGGTATTTGAAAATATGTTCATTTGTAAGTTGCAATATGTCACCACCAACGGAATAGACCCACAAGTTAAATATCTCCTTATCCTTATCTGGGTTAGGGAATTTATGCAAATTCGCATTGGAATCTGAAATAATCGAGTAAGTAATCAGTGGAGTTGAAAGTCAAAATCTGAAATTTACAGGTAGAAGATTGTCTATAGGGCAGTCTTAGGGATCAGCCCCCTTTTTCACAAACGCACGATCCGAGATTTCGATTCGGAAATTCTGTCAATATTTTTTTTTGCATAACAAAAGCGAGCGACAGATAGATAGAATTTCTGAATCTAAATCTCGGATCGAGCTGTTGTGAATACGGGGTCTGAACTGCACATGTCAGCCAACAAAATACGAAGCTTTGACCCAGCGGCATTATATGAAACCCTTACCTAAGCTGTTCAAGCATCCGGGGACGCAACACTGTCTGTTAGACATGATTATGGTAAGATATCAATGTCACAAACACAAAAATTGCGGCACCAAACGGGTCGTCAGAGTCCTGTCTCAAAACTTGATTTTAACAATCAACACAAGCACAAAATCAACACGGCCGGAGGAACCGAAGCTCGACTCAACGGACTTAGGTGGAAAAAGCACTTTAGGACGGTTAAAATCGAGAAAACACGTAAAAACAAGCAAGACGCGGAAAATGCGCAAACGCAAACCGGCGGCCAAGTTTGTTTTGTTTGACCTTATGACCTTTGACATTTGTTTAAGTGTTGCTGTTGCATATAAAAATTAATTCAGTTACTAAGTCTTGAAATTGTTGTTAAATACTTAATATTATAATGAGCTTCTAAATAATATTTTGTCGTCACATCGTTTTTATTATAAAAAAATTTATCAAAGTCATACTACTCATGGAAATTGAGCGAAGAATGGGTCACACCAAAGCGTGACTGTTTGCACGCCATCTTGCGTACCTCGTAGAACTACGTAGTCACAAATCTTGTAATACTGCCATCTCTTGGCAGATTTTATAAAAACTGCACAATATAATGCAACCAAATTAAAATGTCAGTTTAATGTGCAAGCTGGCAATACTTCTGGTGACCAACCTTATTTTACATACTTATAAGAGAACGATTACCCGTTTCCCATTACTAAGATTGCCAAGCCTGGTGATGTGTACATTAAGTGCGATTCTTTCTCCCGCCCGCCGCCACTCGAAGAGTTATTGAAAGACAAAAATACTTACAAACCGATATATAAATACATTAAAAATACTGTTAAAACAATTTAAAAAATTAAGTGAATGTGCAGTGTCCGTTAAAATAAAATAAGATTTGACCTAAAGGTCCAGTTACCAGGTCATAAAATCCCAAACAAAAAAAAAATCGTATGCATCCTAGCTCGTATGACATATTATGTCAAATCTGCCTGAACTGCCAAAGTATTTTGCTATTGGCGACTTGACATTTATAATTTTGCGTGTATTTGATTTAAAATAAACATTGATGCAGCCACAGTAAAGATTATATATCTCAAAATGAATCAAACAATAAACGTAGAACAGTTAAATTCTGCTCTGACTTCACTTCGGACTCTTCGTTCAAGCGTCAGTCATGTTTTTGAGACGCTTTCTAATGGACTGCGAGCAGACCACGGCGATGACGGCAAAGATAAATTCCTTTTGGAGCTCCAAGAGCTTCTCAACAACGTAAATATTAATCTACGAGACCTTGAACAAACTGTTAACGGTTTACCAATTCCTACAGCTCCGTTTAACTTGGGTACAACAACTTATCTAAGTCAAGAAACAACACAGGACCGGCAAGCTTTGTATACGCAATTAGTGAATAGTTACAAGTGGACTGATAAGATACATGAGTACAGCTCCTTTGCACACACGTTGCTGAGTCAAAATTCATTGAAACGATCGTATATAAACTCGGGCAGCACAAAACGCCGAGGAAAACTGCAAAGTAACCATAATGTAGCACCTGTGCAAGTCGACAATGTTATCAACAACATCGATAGATCATACAGTGACATGAAAATTACGATATCAAGACCTTTCGCAAGCAATGCAGTTGTTCAGATCAACTTAAGCCATGTATTGAAAGCTGTAGTGGCCTTCAAAGGCCTGTTAATGGAATGGGTGATGGTCAAAGGATACGGTGAGACATTGGACTTGTGGACTGAGTCCAGGCATCATGTATTTAGAAAAGTAACTGAAAATGCTCATGCAGCGATGCTTCATTTCTACTCTCCAACGCTACCGGAGTTAGCTGTGCGTTCATTTATGACATGGCTGCACAGTTATGTAAATCTCTTCAGTGAGCCATGCAAGCGATGTGGCTGCCATCTCCACCACACGTCACTCCTGCCTCCTGCATGGCGAGATTTCCGTACTTTGGAGCCATTCCATGATGAATGCAAGCAATAGTTAATGTGGTATTGAACGAGAAGGCTGACTGACTTATCTCGGTGCCTCCTCCTTCAATAAACCTAACCAGTGAACAATACAAGTTTAAAAACTGTAAATATGGGACTTAGACATTGAACCATATTGTGCTATCTGTAATCAATAAATATTTGTATCCCATTAAGCTTTCCGTGTGTGTGGTATCAAAGTTAGTCTACAAAAACGAAAAAACGAAAAAAAGTGACCATGAATGATGTATTTAATGAGATCAGTGAGCCCAAATAATCTGGTGTCATTTTTATAACACAGAATACAGTTTCCTTAATGATGTTGACATTAAATCTTTGAGTGCACCTAGCTGTTGTTCATGTTAATATAATGTTAATACATAATGTTTCTTAGGTAATTTTCATTCTGAACTTATGAGCCATGTGGATAATATCATTAATGAGAAGCAAGAAATTTATACAATATACAGACAATGTTCCATAAAAATGTAAAGTATCCTGCTATCATGGAACTAAAATATTAAGGTATATTTATAAATTTTAAAAGAAATAATGGTACTAATTTGGTGATAAAATATCCATTCAAATTGACGATTAGTCTGTGTACTAACCATTCAAATTAAATTCAATTATTTGCCTGTATAATGTTATTCAATTAAGAATGCAAATGAATGCTACCTTTGCTCTTATAAACATACATTATTATTAAGTGTAAAATACTCTCAGGTCAAGTAAAATACCTGTCTACTTGATGTGAGAAAATACTTAGTAAGACCAATGTAATATAAACCAACACTGTAATTCAACCATAGGTATATAAGTGTACTGAAATTATTCACTTTTATAAAATATTTTGTAAGTACAACTGCTTTTCCTTTTTTTTTTTCATTGCAAAAATTTACTCGTCCAAACATTAAAAAGTATGTAAAGTAAGTAAGTAACAACTACAGTAATTGTAGATTGAGGCTTTTGCACTTATATTATGCTAACATCACTAACATATAGAGTGAAAATCATATTGGTCATGATGGTCTGAAAACTTTATAAATTGTCTGAAAACCCTTACTAGCTGCAGGAACAAACCCATTTTACTGAGATCTGCTAGTGTATGTGATAGTCTAGTACATAACATCTAATAACTTCATTGCCTGTTACCTTATTAAATACTGGTATAATCGAAAAGTATAATTGAGTTGAAAATTATAGGAACCAGAAATGAATTTTGACATGAAGTAAAAATACTATATAAACTATAATTAATATATTTATTTTAAACATAATAACAGTCTTTAAGCAATACATAAATACTATAACTAAACAAATGGCTTACAGATCGCTATAGAATGATCCACACTGCATGCCACATTTAACACATGAGCACCTATTGATACTTTTAGAGGAAAATGTTGATCTTTAGAATGTCCTATGCCAAGGCATCCTTGCCTATTCCTTCCCCACATGTACAGATCTCCACTATCATTTATGGCAGCTAAATGTCCGATGCCACAAGCCAATTTTTCTATAGTGCAGTTGGGATTGAATTCGTTACGGCCGAAAAGAGCTGGCGGTATCTGCTTTGGCTTCGATGAATGCTGCACGTTGGGACCAAGTCCTAAAAGCCCGTATCCCCATACGAACACGTCGCCAGCCTCTGTGGAAGACATATTTACATCACTTAAATATTTTTGAATCTAACAAGTTCCTTTCAATCCCTTAGATATGTCGAACTAAATTCCACGCGAGCGAGACCATGAGTAGCTAGGAGTATCATTTTCTTTTACATAAAAATGCTGTGCTATGGGATCAAATTTCAAGCTTCTGCTCATCATCATATCAGCCAAACGATGTCCACTGCTGGACATAGGCCTCCCCCAAGGTTCTCCACACAGACCGGTCTTGAGCCGCCCGCATTTAACCTCCTCCCAGGCAGTGGCGTAGGAAGGGGGGGGCGGTGGGGGCGGACCGCCCCGGGTGCCACCCTTTTTGGGGTGCCACCCATCCAAAAAAAGGGGTGACACCCAAAAGTCAACTAAGAACAATGTACAAAAACATAGGCACTAGCTCAGCACTACGAGAGTTAGCACGAAATTTTTAGG
This sequence comes from Euclidia mi, assembly GCA_944739405.2. NCBI lineage: Eukaryota > Metazoa > Arthropoda > Insecta > Lepidoptera > Erebidae > Euclidia > Euclidia mi. The sequence goes on along the minus strand of OX123189.2, from coordinate 25,577,959 downwards.
TGTGTCGACAAAAAAAAAAAAAAAAAGGTCATTCGCCAGTTACCGCCCCGGGTGCCACCAAAGCTAGCTACGCCACTGCTCCCAGGGCCGAACCTTCCCTATGTGCAATGTGCGCGGCGCACACAGGCGCCAGGGTGACGGGCGCCGCGCGCCGAGATATGCGTTAATTATAACAGTTATTTTCGAAAAAGGATGCCAAAAAAGGCGCTTCACAGATTTCGCACACAGGCGCAGTGGCGTAGGAAGGGCTAATATAAAATAAAATTTAGGCCGGAATTGTTAGGTAACGACTAAAAAAAAAAAGGTCATCCGCCAGGCCCTTCATGGATTTCGCACACAGGCGCTGCATTGGGTCGGAACGGCCCTGCCTCCTCTCGCGATCTTGACAAGATCGTCGCTCCACCTTGCGGGGGGCCTACCTCTGCTGCGTCGTCCGGTACGTGGCCGCCACTCCAGGACCTTTCTGCCCCAACGGCCATCGGTTCTTCGAGCTATGTGCCCTGCCCACTGCCACTTCAGCTTGGCTATCCGGAGAGCTATGTCGGCGACTTTGGTTCTACTGCGGATCTCCTCATTTCTGATTCGATCTCGCAGGGAAACTCCAAGCATAGCTCTCTCCATCGCCCTCTGAGTGACCTTGAGCCTTCTGATAAGGCCCATAGTGAGCGACCACGTCTCTGATCCGTAAGTCATGATCAGTGATGACCCTCGAAAACAGCTTGTAGACGTGGCTCAGAAGTGTGATGGGTCTGTAGTTCTTCAAGAGGGTTTTATCCCCTTTCTTAAAGAATAGCACCACCACACCTCTGTGCCACGCCTTTGGCGTTTTACCCTCGAGAATGACGGAATTAAATAGCTTCCGGAGGGCTTCTCTAGCGGGTGCACCGCCGGCCTTCAGAAGCTCACTCGTAATTCCGTTATCACCCGGCGCCTTGTTGTTTTTGAGCAGTTTGAGAGCCACACTAATCTCGTGCATGCTGACGTCCGGGATATCTTCGGTATAGTGTCGGGTCAATCCAGCTCTAGGGTCTGACGCTGGAGTGCTTGCGGGTTGTTGCGTTGTCGTGTTTAGCTGTCCATAGAACCTTTCGATCTCCTCCAAGAGCTCAGGCTTGGACGATACGATTCTGCCATCCTCCGTCTTCAGCTTTGTCAGCTGACTCTGCCCAACAGACAGATCCCTCTGGAACACTTTGGATCCCTTATTCTGCTCGATCGCCTCACGAACACATTTTGTGTTGTATTGGCGGAGATCGCGAGTCAGAGACTTAGAGATCTGTCTGTTGAGGTGCCGATATTTCGGCATATCGTCGGAAGATAGCAGAACCATCTTGCGCCTTTCCTCTAACAGCTCGAGGGTCGGATTTGAGATCTTTTTGGTTCTCTGGCTTTTCTGGGGCTTAAAAAATTTAGCCCCTGTTGTATGGACAGCATCCACGAACCCGTTACTATACACGTCCACATCTACGCATTCACCCAGGCATTCGAAACGGTTCTTGAGTTCGAGCTGAAAGCTCTCGGGGTTTTGGATATGAACCGGTGCCGGTCGGAGCGTGGACTTTATCAACCTCGACCGTTCGAGGCTTGTACAGATATTCAATGTGCCTCTTACCATTCGGTGATCGCTCCCCACTTTAAGTGAATTGATCACGGAGACATCATTGAATATCTGCCTCTTCGTCGACATGATAAAGTCGATCTCATTTTTGGTTGCACCGTCTGGACTTACCCACGTCCACTTGCGGCATTCTCGCTTCTTGAAGAAGGAATTCATCATATAGAGTCCTTCCTTCTCCATAAAGCTAGCCAGCAAGTGACCCCGGGAATTCCGATGCCCATAACCAAATTGCCCCACTCTCAGCTCATCACCGTCGCGTTTGCCCAGTTTCGCGTTAAAATCTCCCATGACCACGGTGTAATGGGTTTTGTAGCCATGTATAGCCCGAGATATGTCCTCGTACATGGCTTCCACCTCCTCATCGGAGTGTGACGAGGTCGGAGCGTATACCTGTATGACCTTCAGCGAATACCGCTTGGATATTCTGAGTATAAGGTACGCTACCCTGCTCGACACACTCCCGATATTTACCACGTTGGTCACGAGGGATTTGTGGACGATGAACCCGACACCACCTTGGGACTGTTGGTCGCCCTCCCGGTAGAAGAGCAAGTTACCGGAATTGACAACTATCGAGTCCTCCCCCTGTCTTCGGACTTCAGATAGGCCTATGATATCCCATCGCAACTTGCTCAATTCTTCTTCCAGCTCGACAATCTTCTCGTCGGTCCGCAGTGTGCGTGTATTCAGTGTTGCCAGGGCCAATTGTCGTTGGTGGTGGTAGCCCGATCTCTTCCGGAGATTCTTCGCACCCCTTGCCCCGCCGTTACCATGGCCGCTACCATAACCAGGACTAGCGGGGCCGCCGGGGACTAGGGGCCGGTTTTTAATGGTGTGATTCATATTTGGGGGGATATGCCATAATCGCCACGCTTGGCAGGCGTATTGGCGATCACAGTGGCAGAAGATTTTAGTGCTGGACGCTGCTGCCCATCTAGCATCTTGGGATTTACTTCCGCCAGGTTCGGATGGTTTGACCGCCATCTTTCGGTTGACTGCTTGCGCTGGGAGAGATATTATGACGAGTATCTACTCGTCAGAGTAACTCCCCCAGTGGGCGGTGGGGTCGTCACGTCCCGACGCAAATAATATAACGCGTATAATGGTTTTACATGTTATCTTTGTAATAAGCTTCTGCTATTACAAAGATAGCATGTAAAACCATTATACTGGCAGTTAAAAAGAGTGGCCACGAGTTTTATTGCCCGTTCTTTCTCGTAGTTCTACCTATAGCATTGCGGACGTGGCAGTAAATGTAAATGTAGAATCATCTAGTAATTAACTTTAATATTTGACGTTCATAAGCGTCACTTTGTAGCCTAAATGAATAAATGATTTTGACTTTGACAAAGACCTGTATGTTTTCTCCCAAAAGCAGTAATACCTCATAAAACATACATCGCGAGATAAGATACTGACCGTTGAGAATCATACAAAATGAGCCACCAGCAGCTACATCGGTGAGCTTGCCTAAGCCTCTGGTGAAATCAAGCAGAGAGTACGACGTGTTGACCTGCTGCTGCAGTTTTGACATCGGCACCTGCCCGTACTCGGAGTTACCCCACCCAAATAGTTCACCTTTATCTGTAAAAAGGTTTTAACATTTTAGGTAAGCGACGGCGACGCCTAGCGGGAGCTCTATAGGTAAGTACTTAAATATACTCTTAAAAAAAGTCAGAGATCCGGACCCAAAACAACAATTTATGAATTATCCTACCTAGGTAATGAAGCACGACAAATATAATTTTGAGTGAGAGTGACGCAACATTCAGGGAAAATAAAAATCAAATCAAAAACGAATATCGCTAGCACATCTGTCTTATCTTGCCGGGTTTATCCTCGCTCTAGAGCTTGGATCTATCAATACCCTTAACCCCGTGACCCTCCCGCGTCTCTCTCTGCGGCCCTGAAGAGGCGACCCCACTACCTTCGCACCGAGTCATGCCTATAAGGCTACGACACTGAATACCCGTGCAGCAGATAAAAATAAAACATAGTACCTAGTAAAAGTACCTATTAAAAATACCCACCATTCAAAGCCAGTACGCAATCTCCGGTTGAAGCCACCTTGACAATCTTCTCGCTAGAAATATCGCCCTTCACCATAGCGGGTATGGCCTGGTTGTCGTATGTGCCTAGCCCGGTTTGTCCGTCCGCACCCCATCCGCAAGCATACACTTTACCGGTTTCTGTCGTAAATAAACTAAAAACGAATAAAAGGATGTTTTAACCAGTCAAGAACTTATACGCTAAGTAGGTACGATACGATACTTCATTACGCGAGTCATATAAAATATCGATGACACGCTTAGCATGCCATCCGCAGCGAATATCGGTAAATCGTGAATAAGAGTAATAAGTACAATCATAGATAAATATAATGGTACAATAAAATAAGTAGCCATGAGTAAAATTATTACTCTTCTTTGTCCTTGACCCTAGTCCACTTTTCTGAGCCAATATAGTGTGTTGGGTTTTCAGGCTTAAGCAAATTAAAATTACTGCCAGTACTCACGTATGGTCTTGGCCACAGCACACGTCGACAATGTTCTCCTTGCCCAACTTCTTGATGTTGTGCGTCACCATACTGCCTCTATACTCTTCGTTAGCGTTGATCTTGCGACCACACTGGCCGTACGCGTTGTTGCCCAGTGTGAACACACCCTCGTTGTCTGTCAATATCGCGGTGTGAGCGCGTCCCGCTGATACACCTGTTACCTAAGGTAAAGGAAATAATTACGACTTTCACTACTGTCCAATGAGTTACGACGAAAGATTCTATCCATTTTAACTCAGATTATGGAAGTATCGGGCACTGGACTCTAAAGAAAGCCTTCGGATGTTGCTAGGACTATGATGACTTTTGAGAAGTACTCAGATCATACCTTAGTCTCTAGACTTTTATATGGTAGGTATATAGGTGCAGGACTAAGTAGTAATTCCAACGGACGTCCAATCCTTGGTGCATGGTACCCAATCTGTGAGTCTGTGTTGATGCCAGTGCCGAAGACCTTGTGTTGCTGATCTGTTTTTATTGATGCTACTGTGAAGCCGTACCCTGCTGCTACATGTGTAACCTAAAATAAGAAAAAATATTTTACAGAGATAAATTGGATATAAAGGTGTAAAATATGGATAGGAAGCTATTATTTAGATAAAAACTTATATAGTATAGCCTTTATTATTCACTAGCTGACCTTGCGGTTACACACGTTTTATTTAGGGCTAATGCTCCCTTGTACAGTAAATAGGGTGATGTTATATAGCCTCTACATTCTTCAATAAATGAACCATCCAATGCAAAAACAATTATGCTAATCTAACCCTGGTTACTGAATAAGCATTTAAGCAAACAAACTAACTCTTCAACTTTACATATTTTATATATTTTGTTTTATTTTGTGTAAACTTCTTAAGTACTTATGAACCGGCATTTTTTGACCCTACAAACATTATAATATTACATACATACATAGACTCACGCCTGTTTGCCGGAGGGGTAGGCAGAGACTACGGAATGCCATTTGCAATGATCTTGACATACCTCTCTTGCTTCATTCACTCCATTAATAATTAATGCAACAAAAATATATTATTCACTGTCACTTACCACTGTCTTACTGATTAACATACAAATTATCTAGTTCATAGCCATCATTATATCAACCAACCCTCTCTACTGCCCATATCCTTTCACTTAACTATATTTAAATGAAATTAAAAAGGTGGTTAGTTAGACTTACATCAAATCTCTCTGCAAAAGTTGATCTCATGGGGTGCCAACATAATGTAAAATTGTTTCTATATTGTTTTCTGCCTTTCTTGCCTCGGGCCATATGTATGCCTAGGGCACCTGTTTCAGCCAACCCCCATACATACACTCGACGGTCTGAGCTTTTGCTCACTGGGTACTGAAAAACTGTGAATACATATAAATTGAAATTAAGAAAATATTTGCTTAAGATACAAATAGCACATGTCATGGAATACTGTTACCAGATATTTATATGGCATCTGACACTGTACCATTATTTTTATACCTTTTTATTGAATGTTCTATAATACTAGAGCTAAGTAAAAGAACATTAGTGAATTGAAAATATATTATTTCTGAGACAATTGCCTCCAAAACGCTATCATTAATCTTGTATCTTAGCCTATACTTTGAATATATTATAATATCTGATGCACCATAATATATTAAACCTCCTGAATTTATCAAAGTACTTGCTAATATGTTTACGACAGTTTTTGGTGCTTGTTGCATAAAAACATTCTGATATAGAGATAAAATAAGTTGTTACAATGGTTTCTTTTATAATGTTGTAAGTAGCACTTTAGAAAATCGCGGTGGAACAAGACTGTGCCATCAGTGGAACTCATTGATCGGTAAACTAATAATAAAATGTATACATGAAAGTAATGACTATATACATTCATACTATAGACAAAACATTTATAATATAATATATCGTTAGTTTATGAAATATTTCTAAATGCGTACGTTACCTAGGTATATCTAACTAGGTACTTAGGTGTAATCTTCAAACCAATTAACTGATGAGGAACTGTTACAACATTTTCAGCTCTCTACGAAATTTATTAATATTTATTATTACTATTTATGAAAAAGTCATGTAACAAATGAAATTTATTGAAATAAAGAGGATTTCTTATTCAAAATAAACACTATTTACTTGGGAGCGATTCCTCTTCATCCGGGTCAGGTATTTTCTTCTTTGTCGTTGCATAAAGACGGTTACCTAGTACAGTGGAACTCCTATTCTTTCGGAACACAATTTTTAACGCATTCATTTCTTCTGAAATTATAACATTTAATAGAAGAATTTGAGCTTTTTGCAATTTTGTAGGTTAAGTACGAAATTATAAACAAAGAATATTGACATTTTTAATTTTTGACATAGGCTGTCGGCTGGGGATTGACATATCTGCTTCGTTTCACACAGAAATTTTATTCTTTTATCGTCTCGAATGGTCTCGAAGAAAAATGTGGCTCCACTTTTCATAAACAATAATTTATCATCTCTTTTTAGGGTTCCGTACCTAAAAGGTAAAAAACGGGACCCTATTACAAAGCCTCCGCTGTCTGTCTGTCTGTCTATCTATCACCAGGCTGTATCTCATAAACCGTGATAGCTAGAAAGCTGTTTCACTTACTTTTTTTCGCTTCACCCGTAGTGTATGGCTTGTGGTATTTTATAATCAGGCTTTAAATTAACGGTCTTTGACGTAAAAACTTGACTAGCCTTAGTAAAAATAGGTCCTCACCACTGTGGTCCTCATATCCTCCAATGTCATAAATCTCATTAAAGCACCTAGGAAAGAAGAATAAAAAAAATTAAAACATTACGCTCGTGACGCGCTGTGCCGTTCCATTAATGATACCTAAGGCTTTTCATCCACTGGAACGAAGTCGTGCGTAAATCTATTGCTTCATTACCCTTACAAACTCTACAGTTGGTATAATGGCTTTAGAACAGAATACGATGACGCGACGTCCGAATTGATTTCGACTTTCCGGCTCCAATGGACTGAACCCCTTTGAACCGACGCACGTACGGCGAAGCGAAGCGCAGAATATTTTTATTTTTACTATCAATCTATTAAGGACATTGTCCATCAATTGACATATTGTGTTGTTTGTGTCCGTGCAAGCGTGCTACACACATTGTTGTGTAGGTACTTAGATTTGGGACGTTATTTAAATGACTTAGGTACTTATTCATTCATTCAGCATTCTTCATATGAAATTTCTCTTATACAACGTACACGCCGGCAATAGCCCAGTGGTGTGCGTAACGAACTGCCGAGATAATGGTCTCGGGTTCGATCCCCAGTTGTAACGTAATACTACACGTATTGCGTTATAATATCTCGCAGGCGCTTAACGCCAGCTTAGCCAGACATCGTTCGCAATATTACCAAATATGGTCATATTCACTAGCCAAAGGCAGTTGTGAGTCATAGATTTATCCCTATATAAGATGGGTGCGCGTCGTAGAATGGTCACTTTCCCTAGACATCGGAACGCTGCCGCTACACCTCGCGATTATTCTACATTCTACTTCCTATCTACTGTCCCGCTGGGGGTAAGCATATTCTAGTTGTCTGTGTGCCTATATGTTCTGTCTGTAGTATCTGTGTCTCCTAAGCATAACAGCCGATCTAGGGACAGCCTGTTCCTGACCGGTTGTTGTGTATTCTCTATGCTGTTTCCAGTTCACCCTACGAGCTCACTGCACCTGACGTTCTTCCTACGGGCTGACGTTCTTCCTACGGGCTACAAGCCACGAGCTGCTGGCGCCGTGCCGCTACTAGCCAGCTGCCACCCAAGCCTCCGTTCCTGCCTACGAGCTCCTACAGCCAGGCCACGGACGCCTGAGCCTGACCGCTCGGCCCACATCGGCTGCACCGCCTGAGACCCCGCTCAGCCTGAACCTCGACCACAGAGCTGCCTGCGCAGCGCACCTTGGCCAGCTCATCGGCGACCCTACGAGCAGCTACCCTGCGAGCGTCGGAGAGCAGCAGGAGTCTACACTCCAGCCAGCTCAGGCCAGTGCTTACCTAGTTCGGTCATACTGTATGTAAGCGGTAGTGAGACATAATAAAGAACCTGTTCAGCCTAGCAGTGTTTCTCTCGAACCCCGACATCCTACCTGAGATCCTCCGTCTCAGTGGCGCCCAACTCTATTTGTCTCACTTCCAATTACTGCAGTTGTTCTTGTTTAGGAGGTCAGTCTTTGTAAACGAGGAGGTGCAGACATCAGCGAACTGGTACGTAATATCTAACTTGTGTGTATCTGTGTATTGCTGTCTATCTTTAATTTCTATTCTTGTATACCTATTATGTGTTATCTTACTATTGTCTAATTCAAATTTCAACTACCGATTCCCTACGTAACTGTTCGCAATTTGAAATAACCGTTTTTTATTTTTGCAAGTCACTATCTATTGTCTACATTTTTACACCGAATCGTCGTAGTTTCTTTGTAAAGCAGAACTATTGCACACGGAGGGCTGTAATATACTTACATTCTTTTCTATCATACTTATTTTATATCATCATGAGCACTAACCCTATCAAGTACTTTCTACTTAATAAAAATGAATTGGCCTACGAGGTCGCTATTCGCGGAGAGGAGCCGGCTACCTCTGTTTTAGGTTTACGGAAGCAGCTACCTAAACTACTCGAGCTGATTCCGAATGACGAAATCCTAGAGTCAGGCTAGACATAGCAGACGACTTCAAGGGAGCTAGCCTGTCAGTTACCGATTTAGATTCGCGAATCTCTTCCCTTAAGGAGCTATACGACCACAACTTGGCTAAGCGAACTACGGCTTTGCACAACCAGGTCTACCACAGATTGGGCAGATTAGACGAATCCGAACCTAAATACGGCAAGAAAATATCCAACCTGACTGAACGCTTTCGGATGCTGTCGGCAGAGCTATCTAAGATAGAACACTCGAATGTTCCGTCGGCGGAAGTCGGAGCCACGATGACTTGCACGGATTCAACCCCTGCACAGGCAGCGTCGACTCCGGTAACTGTCCACTGTGAGCATTTGAGGGTTGGCGAACTATCGAAACTCAAATTCGACGGAACAGGCTGCGTTCGCGAATTTCTACAACGCGTGACGGAATTTAGGACGGTTAGAAATCTACCTGCCAATAGATTATTCGATTACGCGTCCGAAATTTTTACGGGTAATGCGTTACACTGGTTTCGCGGTGTTAAAGATTCCATTTCTACATGGGACGAACTAGCTAGTAAACTCACAGCTGATTTTACACCGTACGACTATGATTATAAACTTTTAGCCGAGATTCGTAATCGTACTCAAGGGCAAACTGAAGGTATAATCATCTATTTATCAATTATGTTCCAACTTTTTGCGCGATTGTCACCGAACACGGTACTAACCGAACATGAAAAACTAAATATATTGCTTCACAATATTAGACCGTGTTATTCTACAGTACTAGCTTCATGTACTACGGCTATAGACACTATAGACACTATAGACACTCTAAAAACACTATGTCTAAACTATGAGAGGTTCCAGTGTTTAAGTGCACAATTTCACGAACCTAGTTACCCTACGTCTAACACAGTAGCACCTGATTTAGCCTACATAAATAAAAAGGTCACGCACGGTCACTATAATAATTCACAGTACTATAAACCGTCTAAACTAAAAAACTACGCTTCTGTCGCATCTATAAATTTAATGTCGAACCGAACGATACACCTGTGCCTAACCTACAACACTATAATCTCAACATGATATCTAAATCAGCTGTTCCTACAAAAATAACTAATAAGAGGTGTGTATTTTGCCCGCGCTGCCGTTCAACTGATCACTCACTAGGGACGTGCAAGCGAGAACGTTATCCGATATGTTTTAAGTGTGGCCTTAGGGATGTCACATTCGTAAATTGTCCTACCTGTAAAAATAAATCATTTTCAAAAAAACTCATTTATTCGGATCGTCGTTCGTCAAATAAGATGACAAACCCTACTGTATGTACATCCTCTAAACCTAAATATTTTGACAAAGAAGACTGGAAAAATTGGCTGAACACTCTAAAAGTGTATTTTTCCAGTTATTCTGTGGCTGCGATCCGTGATCAAAAACCTAATACTGATTTTCGACCCTATGTTAATGTAACCATTAAGAATCTACCCCTTACTGGGTTACTTGACTCCGGTTCTGCCGTGACTATATTGGGCAATAATTCTCATGAAGAAATTATTTCTAAAAATAATCTCCCTTTGAATAAGTGTGACAACCCTACTATATTTTTTCGATCGGCGGGTGGTCATCGTCTGACACCGATCGGCTATATCAACCTACCCACCACTTTTGAAAATAAAACTTATAACTTAAAAGCGTACGTAATTCCAGAAGTCACTAGTTCGTTAATTTTAGGTATTGACTTCTGGAAAAGATTTAAATTGTTACCAAATTATATTTACTCTGTCTCTTTAGCTAATAATGACCCTTGTAGTCATTCCTTACCTAATAAACCTAATGCTGCCTTACAATCCTACAATGAGCTTAATGACTACCAAAAACGTTTAACGGATAAGATGATTAAGCAATTCGAATGTATATCTTCCGAGAAGAAAGGCCTTGAACGTACCCATTTAGTCGAGCATCGTATTGATACAGGTGACTCACCGCCAATACGTCAGCGATACTATCGTCTGCCGCCAGAAAAATTGCGTGTTATTATTGAGGAACTAGACGAGATGCTTAAACTCGGAGTCGTAGAACCGTGTGAAAGCCCATGGTCTTCGCCTATCCTATTGTTACGAATTGAAAATAACGCCATCTATCCGTGAATGGGAGAACTACATGAGATTAGATGTATCGGGTTTAAGGCTGTTTCATCTATCCTCTAATAGATGGCGTTGGTGTAAATAGAACATTTACGCGACATCTAGAAACACGTTACACGTTTCCAGAAATTTCGTGAGTCGTCTCGAAAAGTCTAGTGATGTTATCCGGCCAGTATAAATAGAGTGCGAGCGAACGGACCGGACAGTAACAATTGAATACGGAAAGCGATCAACATCAAGCGAAGGAAGTAATTCGGAAGTGTTTAGTGGTGTTTTATTAGTGTTGTACTTAGTGTTTGTGTTAGTGAATAAAGTTCAGTTTTAGTGGCATAGTGAGCTATAATTTATCGTCGAACCCCAGCTCGTAACAAATTGGTGTCAGAAGTGGGATAAATTATGCCGGTTATGCCGAAAGAAGAAACTGAAGGAGTGCGCACCAGGAACCAGCGCCAGCAAGACCTGGACCAGAGACGCTTCGGAGACGTTCCTTCTCCATCGTCTGGTGGATCAGGCGACTCCGCGGCTGCAGTGGAGCCTGCAAGCGCACACTCCATGGCGGTGCCCGACATCGCGGCTCTGATGGCGTTCATGCAGGAGCAGGCGCGCCGCCTGGAGGAACAGCTTCAGCGCGACAAGGAGGAGCAGGCTCGCCGTCAAGAGGAGCACGCGCGCCGTCAGGAGAAGCATGCGCGCCGCCTGGAGGAACAGCTTCAGCGCGACAAGGAGGAGCAGGCTCGCCGTCAAGAGGAGCACGCGCGCCGCCTAGAACAACAGCTCCAGCGTGACAAGGAGGAGCACGCGCGCCGCCTAGAAGAGCAGGTGGTGCTTATGAAGGACCTCAGCGCCGCTGTAGGGAAGGACTTGAAGGCGGTCAAGGAGGAACTTCAGCAGCATGAGGCCCGTATCAGCGACATAGAGAAGCGTTTACACGACCACCACGAGACCTGTGTTGCTGAAGTGGAGAAGAAGTTGCGTGGGCTCGAAGTGACACCAGCGGCTGTAGCGCCCTCACCTCGTGGATTTAAGGTTCCACCATTTGATGGCTCGTCATCATGGTCTGCATACAAGATCCAGTTCGAGGCTGTGATGCGATCGAATGGGTGGACCAAAGAACAAGCCTTAACCGCCCTAACCTTGGGCCTTCGCGACCGGGCCTTGACAGTGTTGGAGGCACTCGGGCAAGACGTCACCTACGAAAAGCTCCTGGAGGCGCTGGAGGCGAGATACGGTGACGCGCACCTTGAACACGTTTATCGTGCTCAGCTGAAGGACAGGACACAACGCAACGGAGAAACTCTGCAGCAGTGGGCTCTAGAGGTGGAAAAGCTGGTCAGGAAGGCATACCAGTCGTCTCCTGCGCTTATTGACGGGAACCTCGTACAGGCGTTTACGGATGGGATCCGGGACCTGGAGGTAAGAGCAGCAGTGAGGCTTGGGCACTTCAAGGACCTCAAGGACGCCTTAGCCCACGCTCTGGAGGTGGAAGCAGTGCGACGCGACGACCGAGGTTACCGCATCAGGGAAGTCTTGTCATCACCTCGGTGCTACAACTGCGGAGAAAGAGGCCATATCCGTTTGAGCTGCCCAAAGCGTAGGCAGCCTGGTGACACCCTGTCTCCACCAAAGGGGTCGCCTGATGTGCCTGCCAGGCAGCGAGAGCAGGGAAACGAGTAGAAGCCAGGACTGCGGGGCGGGTGCTGGCTGGTAATGGAAGAGCCCCAAGTATCTCGATCTCGCAATCATGCGACGGGAACAGCCTGATCATCGAAGGCGAAATTAACAGAACACCATGCAAGCTGACATTGGACACGGGTGCTTCTCGGACAGTCGTCGGTTTCCATCTGGCAAGACGGGTTCTTCGGGGCTGCTTCAGGAACAATGAATGTGTGAATCTGAGAACAGCTACCGGTCAGCACATAACCGTCCGAGGTGAAATGGAGGTGGATCTGAAGCTAGGCAACAAAATTTACCGTCACAAAGTCATCGTGGCCGATATAGTGGACGACTGCATCTTGGGCCTGGACTTCATGCGGAAGTATCGCTGCGAGATCGATGTTAGCCAGGGAGTGTTGAAGTGTGGCTCGGAAGAAGTCTTCATGGAAGGTGCAACTTCAGGAAAAGTGTACTGCCTGAAGAATGTCATTCTTCACCCGCGGTCGGAAACTGTTGTACCAGTTTGTTTATCAGGAAATTCTGGTCGAGGGAACCGCTGCGTACTAATCGAAGGTCTAGAGAAAGAGGCCTCCTGGAAGATTGCACGAACCTTGGTAAGGGGTACAAAAGTTTCATCAATACGCGCACTGAATGCAAGTGACAAAGAAGTGTCGCTCAAGAAAGGGACGGAATTGGGCACCTATGAAGGAGCGGCTTGGATGCGTAGATGTCAAGAGCAACCTACCAGCGCCAAGGTTCAGGGTGCACGATTCGACGTGTCTACTCTTTTAGAGGACTGCGAAAGTACCCTGTCGGAGGAAGAGAAGACCGAGGCTCGGAAGATGTTGAACCGGTTCGCGGATATTTTCTCGACCAGTGATGCCGACATAGGGAAGACAGCACTAGTCCAGCACAAAATAAACACGGGAAGTGAAGCACCGATTCGCCAGCGACCAAGACGTGTGCCAGTAGCACGGGAATGTGAAGTGGAAGCTATGATCGACGGTATGGTGAACGAAGGCGTAATCGAGCCTTCGTCCAGCCCGTGGTGCTCTCCGGTTGTCCTAGTTAAGAAGAAGGATGGCAGCATGCGCTTCTGTGTAGACTACCGCCGATTGAATGACATCACGAAGAAGGACAGCTACCCGCTGCCAAGGATCGATGACACACTGGATACGCTGACGGGGATGAAGTGGTTTTCTACCTTAGACCTAAAAAGTGGCTACTGGCAGGTGGAAATAGATCCTCGAGACAAAGAGAAGACGGCATTCTCCACAGGCAAAGGACTGTGGCAATTTAACGTCATGCCCTTTGGATTGTGCAACGCTCCGGCTACTTTTGAGAGACTGATGGAGCGAGTGCTTATGGGACTGATTGGAGACGCCTGCTTGGTTTACCTGGATGACATCATCATCGTGGGGCGCACCTTCCAGGATCACCTTCGAAACTTGGAGCAAGTGCTGTCAAAAATACGAGGTGCTAATTTGAAGCTGAGTCCGAAGAAATGCGCGTTATTCAGACGGCAAGTGAACTTTCTAGGACATGTGGTCTCGGAGAACGGTATTCAAACTGACCCGGATAAGATCATTGCCGTGAAGGAGTGGCCAGTTCCAGAGAACAAAACGCAGGTCAGAGCATTCCTCGGATTATGCTCCTACTATCGACGGTTTGTGAAGAACTTTGCTGACATTGCTCGACCTCTTCATAAGCTCACCGAAGACAGAGTGCAGTTCTGTTGGAATGAGAGCTGTGACGTTGCATTCCAGAAGCTTAAGGAACATCTGTGTACTGCACCTATTCTAGGCTACCCTGACAATGAGCATGAATTCATAGTTGACACAGATGCCAGTAACACCGGAATTGGCGGCGTGCTGTCACAGAAGAAGGGTGATCAAGAAGTTGTTATAGCATACTTCAGCAAGACCTTATCCAAACCCGAAAGAAACTACTGCGTCACCAGGCGGGAACTCTTGGCTGTAGTAAAGACGTTGCAGCATTTCAACAAATACTTGTTGGGCCGTAAATTCCACCTGCGAACCGACCATGCAGCGCTGAAATGGCTACTTCAATTTAAGGACCCAGAAGGACAAGTAGCTAGATGGATTGAACTACTGCAAGAGTTTGATTTTGTAATACAACATCGCAGCGGCAAGTCCCATGGTAACGCAGATGCCCTATCGCGTAGGCCGTGTCCCGACCAGTGCAAGCACTGTAGCCGACAGGAAGCAAAGCAGGCAGCGCTAGTGAGGATGCTAAAGACGGATCTAAGCGACGAATGGAGAGAAGCTTTGCAGAGTGCTCAGCGAGATGACAAGGATGTACAGCCGATTCTTGAATGGAAGAAATCAGGCGCTCCTAGGCCCAAATGGAGTGATATCGCAGCAATGAGCCCTATCACCAAGAGTTATTGGGCACAGTGGGAAAGCTTGGTCGTCCAGGATGGAGTTCTGTGCCGCAAATGGGAAAACGCTCGCGGTAACCAGTGCCATTTGCAAATGGTAGTGCCCAAAACTAAGGTGCCGGAAGTCTTGCAGCTCTATCACAATGGTGCTTCGGGAGGTCACATGGGAGTTAAGAAGACCCTTACTAAGATCCGGGAGCGGTTTTATTGGCTCCACTGTCGAGATGACGTCGAGGATTGGTGCCGCAAATGCACAAGTTGTGCGGCTGTCAAGGGGCCACATACTCGAAGCAGAGGTGCATTAAAGGTGTACAATGTGGGAGCTCCATGGGAGCGCATAGCGTTGGATGTCGCTGGGCCGTTTCCTGAGAGCCAGGACGGAAACAAATACTTCTTGGTTGTGATGGATTACTTCACGAAGTGGCCTGAAGTGTTTGCAATCCCAAATCAAGAAGCTACCACAGTGGCTGATAAGCTGGTGCATGAAGTCTTTTGTCGGTTCGGGGTGCCCTTGGAAATCCACAGCGATCAAGGCCGGAACTTCGAATCTGAGGTGTTCAAGGAGACTTGTCGCGTAATGGGTGCACATAAAACCAGGACCACGGCTTATCATCCGCAATCAGATGGCATGGTTGAACGGTTTAACCAATCACTGGAAAGGTACCTGGCGAAGGTCGTGGAGAGCAAACAAAGAGATTGGGACAAGCACATCCAACCATTTCTCCTGTCATATCGCAGTGCGGTCCACGAAACTACAGGAGTAACACCAGCTTTTGCCAATTTCGGTAGAGAGCTCCGTTTACCTGCAGACCTTATCACCGGTATTCCACCAGAATCTCCACGCAATATAACGGATTACGCAACCGAGCTACGCAACAGGATGAACGACGTATACGAGCACATCAGGGAATCTGGACAACAGATGTCTGAGAAGATGAAGACTCGCTACGACCGGAAGGCAAACAACAAAGGCTTCGATGAGGGATCATTGGTGTGGCTTCATAACCCAGTACGAAGCAAAGGAAAATCGCCTAAGTTACAAGCCAGATGGGACGGGCCATATCGCATAATTACCAGGATGAACGACGTCACCTATCGAATCCAGAAGGGGTCGCGAGGTGCACCGAAGATAGTTCATGTGGACCGGTTGGCTCGTTACTATGGGTCTAACGATGTTCGAGACGAACACGTTTAAGAGGGAGGCCGTGTTACGAATTGAAAATAACGCCATCTATCCGTGAATGGGAGAACTACATGAGATTAGATGTATCGGGTTTAAGGCTGTTTCATCTATCCTCTAATAGATGGCGTTGGTGTAAATAGAACATTTACGCGACATCTAGAAACACGTTACACGTTTCCAGAAATTTCGTGAGTCGTCTCGAAAAGTCTAGTGATGTTATCCGGCCAGTATAAATAGAGTGCGAGCGAACGGACCGGACAGTAACAATTGAATACGGAAAGCGATCAACATTAAGCGAAGGAAATAATTCGGAAGTGTTTAGTGGTGTTTTATTAGTGTTGTTCTAGTGGTGTGAATAGTGTGTTTTACTGGTTGTGTAAATTAAGTGTGTGTATCTAGTGCTATACTTAGTGTTTGTGTAGTAAATAAAGTTCAGTTTTCTGGCATAGTGAGTTATAATTTATCGTCGAACCCCAGCTCGTAACACTTTTAACGCCTAAGAAAGATGGTAAACTAAGGTTTTGTTTAGACAGCCGAAAACTAAACTCGGTTACACGTAAGGATGCGTACAAACTACCGTATGTTTCCGAAATCCTAGATAACCTAAAAAATGCTAGATTTCTAAGTAGTATTAATCTATCTAAATCTTTTTGGCAGACGCCTATTCGGAGTAGCGATCGGGACAAGACCGCGTTCTACGTACCTACCCGCGGAACATTCCGATTTGTTACTATGCCGTTCGGCTTAACTAATGCGCCGGCAGCAACCTTTGTTGCGTAGCCGGCGGCCGGCTACGCAACAAAGATTGGTCGATCAATTATTTACAAATAGTCCAGAGTTCGAAAACGCGGTGTTCGTATTCTTAGACGATATTATTTTGTATTATAGGAAAAGATTTTGATCATCACATTCAGCTGTTATCTAAAGTATACGCGAAACTAAAATCAGCTAACTTAACTATTAATTTAGAAAAGTCACATTTCTTTAGAAACGAATTAAAATACTTGGGTTACGTAGTCAATTCTAAAGGACTTCACGTAGATCCTAGTAAGGTGGAAGCAATAATGAACTATCCTGTACCTACAAATAAAAAGGAGGTAAAACGGTTTTTGGGTACCGCGTCTTGGTACTGTAGATTTATACCTAATTCCTCTAAATAAACTTACTTCTACCAGTAAAAAGGCTACTCCTTTTGTGTGGTCGGAGAAAGCTAACAACTCATTTATTAAACTCAAACACCTGTTATCTACCGCGCCTATTCTATCTTGTCCGGACTATAACAAACCGTTCGAAGTGCACACGGATGCTAGCGACTATGGCGTAGGGGCTTTACTCACACAAACTACTGACGGTGTGGAGTATCCTATAGCTTATATGAGCAAATCCTTGTCTACACAGGAACGTAATTATAGTATTACGGAACGGGAGGCGCTAGCTGTTTTAGTCGCGGTAGAACATTGGCGATGTTACTTAGATAACGGTTTGAAATTCACTGTCTACACAGATCACTCAGCCTTAAAATGGTTTTTAATTTTAAGTAACCCTACGGGTCGCTTAGCGAGATGGGAGGTGCGCCTGTCTTCTTTTAATTTTGATGTGAAACATCGCCGCGGCGCGGATAACGTCATACCCGACGCACTATCGCGGGCAAGTGCCGTGTCGGCTATTGATACTAACACTGATAATGATACTACCGTAACCTCGGATCAGTGGTATAGTACTATCTACAATGGCTGTAAAAACTCACCTACATCTTTTCCTAACTATTCCATCAAAAATGATAAGTTATATCGATATATGGTATCGAAATGTGCACTGCGGAAAGAATTCGAATGGAAAGAGATTCTACCTACCTCGGATAGATCTACAGCTATTAAAGAAAACCATTCGGAACTCGCTGCGGGTCACTTAGGTATTTTTAAAACGTATAAACGTTTAGCACAGCGTTATTATTGGCCCGGTATGCACGCCGACGTTGTTAAATTTATATCTTCATGTGATACTTGTGTCGCACATAAACACCAAAACCACGCTACTTTAGGTGTTATGGGACGACCAAAGGTGTGCTCTCGTCCCTTCCAAACAATTAGTATCGACCTTGTTGGACCCCTTCCCTCAACTAGAAAACAAAATAGCTATATTTTTGTCGTTACTTGTTGCTTCAGTAAATATTGTCTTCTCTTTCCCATCAAGCGGGCTACCGCCCAGATTATAACTAACATTCTCGAGGAAAAAGTTTTCTTAATACATGGCATACCTTCAACCGTTATTCTAGACAATGGTAAACAATTTGTAAGTGCAACTCTAAAGTCTATGATTAGAAAATATAAAATACCTAACTTGCACTTTACACCGAAATACACTCCGCACGTAAATTCTGTTGAGAGATACAACAAAACCATCGTGACTACTATATCTTCGTTTATCGAAAACGATCATAGAATATGGGATACTTTAATTCCCAAAATTCAATTCGCGCTAAATACTGCGGTTAATGAGGTAACTGGTTATACTCCGAGTTTTTTAGTGTACGGCAGAGAACTAGTAACTTGCGGTTCACACTATATTGATGCCGAGTCAGATGATGTTATTTATATACCTAGGGATTCTTATGCTGAAAATATAGGCTGTCTATCAAGTATTTTCGATAAGGTCCAGTCTCTTTTAATCCAAGCTCACGCTAGAAACTCACACACATACAACTTACGTCGTAAACCGGCTGAGTTTAACATAGGTGATACCGTATGGAAAAGAACCTACTATCTAAGCGATAAGGACAAATCATTTAGCAAAAAACTGGCTCCTAAGTTTACCAAGTGTACTATTATTGCTAAAAAGTCACCACTAGTATACGAATTAGCGGATTCGTCGGGTAAATCTATTGGCAGTTGGCACATTAAAGATTTAAAACTAATTAACTACACTGATTCCTAACCTAACTAGATTCTTTCATTGTACCTACCTGCAGTTTGAGTTTCATAGTCACTATCTACTTAGCACTGTCTACAGAAGTTCGGAGGACTAAAGGCCCGCACAAACTATCTGTCGCGACTTACTGTCGCGACTTACGGTCGCGACAGAAGGGTATCTGGACAAGGAAAATCCATTCAAGTGTGCACACTATCGGACGTCTGTCGCGGACGTGACCTTGAGCGTTCAGACGTCCGAAAGCAATCTGGGAAAATGACAGCAAACGTCCGCAGACGTTTACAAACGTCCGCGGACGTTTACTGTCATCCGTATATTGTCCATGGTACGGCCTTAATATTGATTTTATACAGAATATAGTCAAAAAATGTTAAATTCACTTTCAATTCAACAGTTCTGCTTTACTTCAAGATCTACCAATAATATAATCTAATAGTGTTAACTGCTAGTGCCCTGAATTAAGAAAATAAGCTCCTACCTAGCCATAGTGTATCGCATAGACAGCATGGCGTGTCTATGGTTGTATCGGACGCGGACGCGACAGAAAGCCGCGTCCGAAAGGGTGTGCACACTATGTGTCGCGACTTACTGTCGCGACAGTAAGTCGCGTCCGAACAGTTTGCGTGCGCCTTTAGTTAGACGGATTTTTCTTGTCTAGACACGAAAAATCCTGCTGTACAAGCGGGGTATTGTAACGTAATACTACACGTATTGCGTTATAATATCTCGCAGGCGCTTAACGCCAGCTTAGCCAGACATCGTTCGCAATATTACCAAATATGGTCATATTCACTAGCCAAAGGCAGTTGTGAGTCATAGATTTATGCCTATATAAGATGGGTGCGCGTCGTAGAATGGTCACTTTCCCTAGACATCGGAACGCTGCCGCTACACCTCGCGATTATTCTACATTCTACTTCCTATCTACTGTCCCGCTGGGGGTAAGCATATTCTAGTTGTCTGTGTGCCTATATGTTCTGTCTGTAGTATCTGTGTCTCCTAAGCATAACAGCCGATCTAGGGACAGCCTGTTCCTGACCGGTTGTTGTGTATTCTCTATGCTGTTTCCAGTTCACCCTACGAGCTCACTGCACCTGACGTTCTTCCTACGGGCTGACGTTCTTCCTACGGGCTACAAGCCACGAGCTGCTGGCGCCGTGCCGCTACTAGCCAGCTGCCACCCAAGCCTCCGTTCCTGCCTACGAGCTCCTACAGCCAGGCCACGGACGCCTGAGCCTGACCGCTCGGCCCACATCGGCTGCACCGCCTGAGACCCCGCTAAGCCTGAACCTCGACCACAGAGCTGCCTGCGCAGCGCACCTTGGCCAGCTCATCGGCGACCCTACGAGCAGCTACCCTGCGAGCGTCGGAGAGCAGCAGGAGTAGTGTTGCCGAACTATCGATATTAAAACAATCGATAGTTTACATCGCAAATCATGTACCCTATCGATAAGCCTATCGATAGTATCGATATTATCGATAGTATCGATACTATCGATAATATATAACAAGGCAATACTGTCGAATGGGTGCAATATTATCGATACTATCGATAGTATTGCAGTTCGTTAATAACAAACTATTGATAGTATCGATACTGTCGATTTTATTTGTAACGGTAGTATCGATAGTATCGATACTGTCGATAGTATCGATTATTTTGGACTATCGATATACTATTGTAAATTTTTAAACAATCGATACTCCAAAACAATCGACACAATCGACACGATCGTTGCAAATAAAATCGACAGTATCGATTCTATCGATAGTTTGTTATTGAGGAACTACAATACTATCGATAGTATCGATAGTATTGCACTCATTCGATAGTATTGCCTTGTTCTGTGCTATCGATAGTATCGATACTATCGATAATATCGATACTATCGATAGGCTGATCGATAGTCTTACGATTGGTTGGCAATCGATAGACTATCGATTAATCATCGATAGTCGACTATCGATTGGCAACACTAAGCAGGAGTCTACACTCCAGCCAGCTCAGGCCAGTGCTTACCTAGTTCGGTCATACTGTATGTAAGCGGTAGTGAGACATAATAAAGAACCTGTTCAGCCTAGCAGTGTTTCTCTCGAACCCCGACATCCTACCTGAGATCCTCCGTCTCATTCGTACTTTGACTTTTCGAAGTGATGTGTGTATTAAATGTTAAATACCGCTCGCTTAACAATATGCCCGGTAGAAGGCAATAGGCTCGCCCTCTATTACATTGGGACCGAAGCATCTGGCGAAGTGTGGGTGTGTAAAGGCCGGCACCGACTGACGGCACGGCGTGGCACGGCATGTTTCGGTAGCCCGAAGGACGCTTCGGTATCCAAGCCAATACCGAGGCATCCAATTGACTGGAATTTAGTACCTATCAATAGCACTTTTTGCTGAAGATGAAGAACGACAAATACAAACTGATATGTCGAAGAGAAAAAAAATCTGTATACATTATTTATGGAGAAGAAGATTTACTAACGGTGAAATCAGGAACTTATTTACCTACTGATTACGTCGTGGCACACTGCAGGACGCCGTGGCATACCGCATACCGCGGCGTCCCGAAGTATGCCGCGACGTCCCGCGGTATGCCATGAGGTGCCACGGCGGGCCGCGGTACGATTGTATCGAAATAAAGTAATATGAATTCTCAACTCATTGAATTAAGCATAAAAATGAATCGATCAGTAATAAAATCTTTTGCCATGCCGTGCCATCCCGCGATGTCAGTGCGCGCCGGCCTTTAGGCTACGTTTCCCATTGAATAATAAATAATACTGGGCGTTTCCACCAGAGATGTGTGAAGATGCATAGGACCCTTTATGGGATAAAAGGCGTGAAGTTGTGTTATGTTATGCAATGTACGCTTATCTACATCCGAAAGGCACTGCCAATGAATACAAATTTTACATAATAGAAGCGTATTTCTTAAGGATGTCGTGTGCGTGTACTGACGGTTGTAAGTGTAGTACGTAGTTGGCGCCGTTGGCGGCGCTGGCGTCGTTGGCGGCGCTGGCGTCGTTCTCCGTCTTTCTTGCTCTCGTAGTTAAGTGACACAGGAGAAACTTTCGTCTCTCTTGCACTCGTAGTCAGCTGTCACAGCGCGACTGCCACGCCGCCAAGCGGCAATATGGGTCACACTGGCCACAGAAAGTTTGTCTACAGAGCGCCCATAAGAAATGTGCCTCTAATATTAAATATCTAGATGCTCTATGCTAGTGCCTCGTCTCAATGGACGGCGGTTTCAAGACGACCATGCGTGCGTTAAGTATATGAATAAAAATGCGTATAGACGACCATATAACACCGTTTAATATAAGAGGATGAAAGATACTGACGTCAAACATAAAAGAATAAATTATTTTATTTTTGACAGCAAGTTGGCGCGCATTTGTGTATTTTGGAAAAGGGCCTTGATGAGACTGCGTATTTCTTCAGTTCGGAAGTGTACGGCGAGCGGACCAGTGCCGTCCTTCCAGTGGTTTTCTATATCCTTCAAAGACCCGCCCAACACGAATATCAACTCTTGGAGCTTGATCCACGACTTGACATATGTTTCGACGTCTTTTGGAGTCTGAAAATAATATTATTTCAGAGTTAATAAATAATATTGTCAAACAAATAATTTTTAACGATCGTCTTTGATATCTGAATAATTATATTGTAGCTGAAATAGTAACCTGGAACAGATGTGGAGCTTTTTGCACAACAATCGTATACATTTCTGTCAGCTGTGTAGCCATCTCCATCGATATGTCCTCCACAGTACACACGCGGTGAATCAGCTCATCCACAAACATATTCACCAGTGTTGCCATCAGCCTGAAAATTATAACAATAAAATTTAATGTAACTTGCAGTAAAAACCGCGGGTGCAGAATATAGGTAGATAAAATAGGAAAAGCATTTCACAGATCATACTATTTCATGTAGACAAGCCTTTCATGGCAATCTTTACTTACTTAGTAAAAACATTGTTTGGGAACACTCCAATCCAAACATTTTTTAATAAATGCAGCTGCCTAAGGCATTGTCGAACAGCTGCCTCAGCATTCTCACTCAGAACATCCTTTACAACAATGCAGTTCAGATCTGAAACCAACATTAGTCATTAGAGAAATAGCTAACATACAGCCTAAATCTGTTGGTGCAGTTGAAAAACCGAATGTCTCTATTATTTATAAATTATGTTAACATGCATTCATAGTAGTAAAAACTAATAATAAAAGTTACCTGAAGACCTGATGTTATCCAGAATCTGTTTTCTCTGCTGCTGCATGTGGATGGTCAGATGCTTGTAGCCTAGATCTCGTAGCTTCTGCACCAGATCCACAAAACTTATAGGGTAGTCAAGCTCCCGACCTTCCATTAGTGTCAGCCATTTGTCACCAAATGTCTGTAGATTGTGCGCTAGGTACATGCAATTGTTGTGAAATAGTGCTGTAAAGAACAGGGACGTATTTAATAAAAGTTATAACAAATCATTTTTCTTCTAATCATCTATTATTTCAAAGCAATACTTGGGATTGCTAATGTTTTTTATTGACATAGATTTTCAGACAAACTTACCAACATACTGGGGAATGTTTTGCAAATAATTCTCATGGTGATAAGGTACCACTGCATCATATAATTCAAAGACCAATCTTGTGGTGTTGTATAATTTCTTACATACTACATCCGAGCATTGTACAGCTTGCTCCATCATAACATACACTAAGTCTAACAACTCTTGAGCTGTCTTTGAAATCATGCATCTTGGGAAGTAAAACAAACTCTTTGGGATTGTTTTGTCAAGGATGTTCAGAGCCTCACAATCCTCACCTGTACTCTTAGAAGGGCCCTTCTTATCTGGTATGCTTTCAACACCAATAGACATAGTGACACTCAAATCCTTTAGCATTATACTCCTGGCAGTTTCCAAAAAATACTGGCTCGACTTACTGGCAAATAAAACATCTATATTATTGACATACTGTAAAATAGAGAACTTCTCTGTAAAGAACTTGACAATGACTAGAAAATTCTGAAAGTCCTCAATCTGAGAAGTAATTCTGCCATATGTCTGTAATTCATTAATATTGTTCGGTATTGTATCAATTAAACAATCTTTTTCCAGTATAGCACTGAAGTCAGCACTGATCTCTTTACCAATCATCCTCATGATAGAAGTCTCCCTCTTGAACTCAATATTTAGCTTGTTACTGAGATAGTGAAACAGTAATCTTAAATTTGATATGACAGCATCATATTGTGGCCTATAATTGGACTTATGCACTATTGTAATAGTCATAAGCTCTTGAGTTTCATCATACACAGTACAATCATTGTGAATTATAGCTACCAGTACATCTTTTAACAGAAACTGTGCAAACTCAGATACTTTTTCAGAGAGTTTCTTGCTCTTATCTAGTGCATTTAAAATATCAATTACTACCATAGAGTCATCTAAATTTAAGGTTATAGTGATAATAGTCTTACGAGTACTGGCCTTAATGCTCCATGATACCATGCGGGTCCACTCTGTATATAAGTCATGGAGTAGGCTTTCCCATATTAATTGTGCTGTGTGTTTGGTGTTGGAATATACATCCAGGTCTCTGAAACCTTCAGCGGGAACTTCTATGTATTGTAAAAGATCATAGACAGCTTCCACCGCTCTTGTGAAGCTTTGAGCTTCTCTTCCTTCATCAAACTCCTTAACATACTTTCCACATTGCACCACATCATAAACTATGTTTATAGCAAAATTAATTTGTTGCAGCTCTTTGGTCAATTGGTCACGGTTTTCTATTGATCTGAGTATTTCAGCCATAGTCTCTTCTTCTATCTCCTGTTTGCATGTTTGCATATCTTGGACTAGCAATTTACTTTCTTTACACAATAATGCACTTTCTTCCAAAATAGCAGGTATATCATAATCGGTGGTACTCAAATACAATTTTAAATCATTTTTTAATTGTTCTATTTCCTTAGATATAACAGGAATCTTTTCTGATGGTTTCCAATTTGTCTCATTGCTACCAAAGATGTCTTTTAAAACATTGTTTACATCATACTCCTCCATTTTATTATTTTCTTTTGGACCTGTCCTTCTTAATTGGTGGTTCTAGAGGTCTGTCACGGTTTGGAGATTTGTGCGAGTGTCTGTGATGTCTTGAGTGGTACTTGTTGGAGGTTACTGCATTCCGTAGAGTGTTTACTAAGAATCGCTTATTGGTCTTTTGTTGAGGACCTTTGATCCAACCAGAGGGGCCCACTATTTCAGCTCTGGCGGCGCCTTGAACTGCTTCTCGAAGTAATTCCTCAACAGCTAACCTACGAAAAAAACGAAATTGAAAAAATAAAATAGTTCTCTATATCTATTACGTACATAAATGTAGGAAGAATAAACTCTGAAAGAAGAGACATGAATGTGACCGCAAAACCTAATTATTTATTAAGAATTTACTAAACTATGCCGGTAAAAAGCGTTTTAAACAAGATAGGAAGTTCTGAAATCTGTGCAATGTTAGTATCAGCCACGATACACTATGTGACTAAAATCTACCATGAAGTATAACCATAACATGCAGCCAATACATAAGACAATCTTATAACACCATAATAACATGTGTATTATGACCTAAATAAGAAGAAAATGAGAAAAACGCACTTTTCTAGGGCTTCGTCATCTAATGGTTCTTTTTCGGGCTTATTGGTTGCATCTTCTTTCTCTGTCATAGTTTATACTACTACTATTAAAAATAATATTACGACACTAACATAAATACGAAATGCACGACAAATAATTATGAATCTCGGTGGCAGCCCATCATTTTATTTTTTTCTGCCGAGAAAACAAACACGTAAAATCTGACAGTTGTTTCGCGTGAAAAAATGCATTCGCTTTCATTGGGCCCGATTTTTTTAGAAAGGGCAATTAAAATAAAAAAATCGCAACAATATATATAATTTGCAGTACAAATTCAGTCAAATATTGATGTTATTCTCTGTGTGAAATACAAAACTTGTTAAAACTACCTGCTGTAAAACCTTGCCAATTCGTGTTAATGAAGAACGTGACATTAACTGTAAATATCAATTTACAGTTGGCAATAATTTTGAATGCGTGGAGTGAAACGTCAGCCACGTACGACTGTCTGTCACCGATTATACGCAACGATAGACAGGTCTTTCATTTACTTCTATAATAATAAGCATAAAATAAGGTAAGTGAAATTAATATTAGCCTGCGCATTAAGTTTATTTACTCACAAATCTTTTCCCGTTTAAATTTATTGTGACCAAAAATACTTTCATTCAAAAAAATAGCTTACCAGTTTCTCATATCTCTAACCTAATTGAGTGCCAAAATTAATTGATGGTTTCCCAATTTTCAGACACAATGACCGCAAAACTGTTGTCTCTCATCCTTATTATCGCCACTGCGGTGACAGCGGAAGATGAGCCGGCGATTGCCAGGTTACTTGTCTCCAAACAAGTTCTGAACAAATACTTGGTTGAAAATATGGATATCTTGGTGAAATACACATTGTTTAATGTTGGAACAGCACCCGCTGTGGATGTTAAACTCGTAGACAATGGTTTCCACCCTGAGGTGTTCACAGTTGTTGGTGGCCAGCTGTCGGCTCATATCGACCGGATACCCCCTCAGACGAATGTGTCCCATGTAGTCACAGTGCGCTCGAACAGATACGGCTACTTCAACTTCACATCTGCTGAAGTCACTTACAAGGCCAGTGAAGATGCTGCTGAGGTTAGTTGTCAATGTTTACTTTCACTTTTCCCTTTGTTAAAGCATATGGACATGTAGAATAACTTAAGGAAAATAGTTTGGACAATGGCCAAAAATAAATTAAAGTCAAAATTATTGAACTGAATGGATATTTTGTTATAGTAATAATGTTCTTCTTAATTACCTAGATTTGTGTAGCAATTAATTCAATGTTTCCGAACCCTCTGAGAATCTGAGAACTTTCCGAAATATCATAATGTTGATGATGCCTTATCAAATAGTTAAAACATATTACTACTACATATTACTTTTTATAAAAAATTTAAACAATCAAGTCAAGTAAACAAATGTTGCTTGTTATTTTCTATCTCATTGAAGTTTAAATAGAACAATAAAATTGTTTTGCTGGCTGTCTTACTCTTAAGCATGTACAGTATCACTCAAGTTTCTATATCAATATCTTACTTGACTACTTACACACAACAGTTCTTGCATAACATTTTCTATTGTAGTGTTTCTAAATAATTTCTTCATACTGATTGGTTTTTCTATTTTATTTATTTTCACTGAGCGTATGGTCCAGTGTGTTGGAATGCTTGACTATGGAACTGATCATGGATATCAGCATCAGTCAACAAAAATAAATTGAATTCAATAAATAACAAATTTAGGTTTTATTAAATGTTTATAAAAGTACTACATAAAACATTTTTTTAGTCTGCCAATTGGACTTTGTTTCTCTGTCTGTTTGACTAGACTTGATTTGGTGGGACTTTCACTGACAAATGTGTTATGCAGTAACTTGGTTATTTACATTATGATACAACATAATTTGATATTTTGTGTTACCCTTGCTACACACCAAATGGTAACTAAGTACCATTTCAATCAGGTTAGCTTACAAAGAAAAACACATCATAATTGGTACATTCATTTAGGAGCTAAAATATAATTGCCTGATGATAGAGCATTTGCAGCAGTTATTGTCCAAAGTGCTTCCTACTAAGTAAAGTGCATTATCAAGCCTTTTGCAAGGCACCAGCATATTTATTTCGAAGTTGAATTAAACTCAGTTGTGTTTATTATGAAACTGCCCAATACAATACAATCATATGATAACATCATTGTAAACATAGTTTTATATGATTATAGCACGGCACATTTTAAAACTGTCATTTCTCTACATTTCAGGTCCAGCACTCAATCAGCAGTTCTCCTGGTGAAGGCGCTATTGTTGCGTTCAAGGATTACGACCGAAAGTTCTCTTCTCACATCCTCGACTGGGCTGCCTTCGCAGTCATGACCCTCCCATCTCTGGCTATTCCCTTCGGCCTCTGGTTCTCATCAAAAAGCAAATATGAAAAACTATCCAAGCCCAAAAAATCCCATTAATTGTAGGTAGTTGTTAATTAATAAGATCATTGCCAATGTTGCATGTTTTGAGAATGATGAATGTAATTTTCTTGCAATAATTTATAGACCATTGTTTTTCTTTTGTAAATAGGAAATATATTTGAATTTTCTGTAAGTAATGTATGTTGCGACTGATTTGTGTTTAAAGCTTATAAGCAACTCATATTTTAATTTAGAGCATATAACATTAGCAGTGATCTGTCACACTCCATTAGTTATACATCAACACCTTTGTTAACCTTTCAAGTACCGCGCCCTCTAAAACGTCAATTTGGCTATACGACCGCGCCGTACGACATCATCGCGCGCGCGGTACTAGACATTGAATGTTATCGCTCTGAGAGGTCTTTGTTAATGGTTTCAAGAGTTCGAGTTATAATTTCTTGAAACCCACTTATATGGCCAATATTAAAAAATAATAATAATAACATTTGAGTGTATATTTAGTTTTGTATAGCTGTCTGTTTTGAATGGATCTTAGAATACCGGTTCTATCGACAATTGTAGCGTATTATAATCAAAAATAAAATAAATTTTTGTTTATTTTTGTATTTTTATATTCTGTATAATATGGGTTTTCCAATTTAAACTAAAAATATGCATGTATCCATTATAATTAATTTCCCCTTTTCAATAGCAAACATTTGCTAAAACTCACAGTTTCGCGCGCATTGAAATGAAATGTCTTTTTACTTTTTAATTTGACATCAAATTGGATCAGAAGAAGGTTTTATAGCTGTCTATGATTCGTAAAAATGCAATGCCATTTGAAATAATTGATAAAATGTACTAGGCCATTGTAAAAAACGTCATAGATTGAAGGACGGAATCTGGACATGAATTCATGTCGTCGGTAAATAAGGGGACTTTTTTGTAGGACATGAATTCATGTCCTCGGTCGTCGAAAGGTTAATAATAATTTATATGAATAATAAAAATATTTTTATAAATTCTACTTCATTTTTATACTGTTCAAAAAGCTAACATATTATTTCTATGTATACGGTCATAAACTGTGTGGTTATTTTCAACCATGGGGTCTACATCTGATACATAGCATGAAATTAAACTGACCAAAAGCATTGCCCAACAGACCACCAATGTTCGACACTAAAGCTGCGCGTCCACCGGATCGGAATCGGAGCGGACGGAGCGTCGTCATTTACAAAATGCCGATGGGGTGCGTCCACTGCATTCGGATTCAGCATCGGCAATTTAGGTGTTTTTAAAGCAGGAGGATAGTGACGAGGATATTGTTGTAGATTAATTTTCGGAGAATATTATACATTTGATGAATATCATAAATTAATAATAAATATCATAGATTTTTGGGTACATTCATATGACTCTACTAAAGTAATTAAAACATCGTCGTTCATCGTGAATAAGTATTCTTGCCTACAGTTTAATGCCGCAAACACGTCAGAACTTGAAACGCTCGGAATCCGAATGATGCAGGCCTATGAAACTGCCCTACAATCCCGTAATTAAACATTTTACATACAAACTAACGCCATCTAACGCCCGGGGAATCTCATTTTAGCTTTTTTACCCGACTGCACGACGCAAAAATATCTGTAGCGATACGTGAACGGTAATTTCACAGTTACCTCAAAGAGATGCGTGGCGCAGTGAGAGCGTGCTGGGCCCACAACCTTAAGGTCCATGGGTCAAACCCACGCTCTGCTAGAAACTACTTTTTGTGATTTTTATATTTTTTTACTTTTAAATTGCATATTTTATAATATAATAGTTGTCATTTATTAAAACTGAAATTAAACATTTATTTCATTTTGAAAAATGAATCCGCTACTAACGCCATCTATACGATCGGAATAAAATTAAAATTGATTTATACGCCATCTAGTGGTCGAGGATGCCTATTGAACTTCAATTTCGATCTGTGAGTGGCTTATCTATACCAGTTTAAGTGTATAATCTATGGAATGATGCGTTCACTGCGGATGACGTCATCAGCATAAATACCGGTCTCTGGCGCAGAAATGCCGATCCAGTGCACGCAGTTTCATAGAAATTAATACAAAGCAACAAATCCTTCCGCTCCGTACGCTCCGATTCCGACCCGGTGGACGCACAGCTTAAAAAAGTAAAAGTGAATAAATAAGAATATTATCGAGTACCTATCCGACCGTGAAGGAAGCATAAGTCATAGACAAGGTTCATGATCTAGCTGTCATTGCAAGTGTCATTTTCAAAATTCGGCCATTTTGCTAAAAATGGCGCAAGATGGCGTATAGGTCGGTTCACGAAAGATGACCACTGCGCAGAAATCATTTTTTAGGTCCCCGTGGAGGTGCGGGGTGAGGCGCGGGTGGAGTGTCAATGGCGTGGCTCCGTTCTTGACGCATTCCCTAAATGTCGTAGACAGAGAACTAAATGTACATATGCGCGACGGCCGCCATTTGTGGTCAACTTTCGTGAATTTACCTATACCTCTGAACATCGATCGGCGGAGGTCGCTATCGTAAATCCAGTTTTATTAGCGAAATCACTAAGAAGGTGAGTAAGATTTATTCCTCATAACTTTTATTCGTTTTGTTTTACCGAGTGTGCCAATTATTTCTTAGATAGGGACTCAAATTCAACACATTTTTATTAATTTCTTTATATATGGTTCTGTTAAAATATACCTAATAACATGTGTGTCGATCATTGGTTATTTTTATGCGCATGTTCTAGTAATCGACTGTGCATTTTACTTCATGTGATGACTAGGTTTATTCTGCACTTCTAAAATAAACTTCTTAAACTTCGAATCGTTTCCAATGATCGACAGGGGTGTCGATGATTGGGTATTTCGTATGTTCTGATAATCGACATATGCCCCTTTTTTGCAGAAATGGCACCGATAAAAAATTACACGCCGCGCCGTTCCAAATGGCACAGGCGATAGAAGCAGTAAAAAAAGGTGAAAAAATTGCGACTGCAGCAAAAAAGTTTGGTGTGCCCAGGATCACATTACATGATAAAATAACGGGCAAAACTCCAGTCACATGTTCAATGGGCCTGGGCACGGTTTTATCTACAGAAGAAGAGGCTATATTAGAAAAATGGGTTCTCGATATGGCTGATAAACATATTCCTGTTACCAAAGATGAATTGCTCGACAGTGTCCAACGCATCATCATTGACCAGCAGAAAAATACACCTTTTACTGACAACAGGCCTGGTAGAAAATGGTACAATCTGTTTCTAAATAGACATAGACATTGTCTGAGAGAACGGCGCAAAATTTAACCACAGCACGAGATGCCGTTACTGAAGAAAACATAAAGGGCTGGTTTAGAGAGGTGGAATCTTATTTAGAAGAGAACGGTCTTAAAGAAGCATCAGAAGATCCAGCTCGAATCTTTAACACGGATGAAAGTGCCTTTTACTTGTCTCCTAAAGCTGGAAAAGTTTTTGCTAAAAGAGGTGAAAAACATAACTATCAATCCTCTGGCGACGAAAAAGATAATTAAACGGTTTTAATCACCGGGAATGCCGCTGGTCAACTAGCTCCTCCCATGGTAGTGTTCGCCTATGAGCGAATTCCATCAACAATTTCAACACAGTTTCCAGAAGATTGGGCTATTGGGCGGTCTCCGAGTGGCTGGATGTGCGGCAGCACATTCTTCGAATATATAACGAACATATTCAATCCATGGCTGGTGCAACAGAACATCCAGAAACCTGTTCTCTTCTTTCTGGACGCTCATAGGTCTCATTTGACCCTGCATTTGTCAAATTTTTGTGCTGAAAATGGTATAGAAATTATAGCGTTATACCCTAATAGTACGCACATTCTACAGCCAATGGATCTTGCTGTATTCAGGCCTTTGAAAGCTTACTGGACAAAAGCTGTTAAAAACTGGAAATTGCAACACCTAGGACAAAATCTGAAAAAAGAAAATTTTGCCCCTGTCCTTAAAACAGCATTACAATCAATCAGTGAGAATGCAGGAATGGATTTCGTGCTGGTGGGTTGTAACCCTTTGGCCCAGACTATGTTGATGTATCTAAAATAAAGATCCGATCAAAATCGCAAGTTTCAACCGAACAGATTCTTTTCTTCAGTTACCTAGAGAAAGAAATAGTGGCAAAATTGGGGACTAAAAAGTTGCAAATGTTCAATGAACTATTCTATAAAGATCGAGATGAGTTAAGTTCGCATTTGAATGTAGACCTGTCACTGTTTGTAATATGGGCTAGTAACAAGCAAATAGTCGGCAATTCAGATCAAGTTAATGAACCGTCTTCCTCTACACCATTAGCTGAAGTCCCTAATCTAGCAAAAGAAGCGACTATTCCAGTTACAAATACATCAACAGATTCAATTCAACCTAACCTGACAACACAGCAACTAATTGAGCTAGATCACGACTATTCTCAAACATCTAATAATTCTGCTTTGAATGACCATCTAGGAACCAGCGACATGTCAAATTTTACATTAACTATCGATTTGCCGAAGACTCACAACTTAAAACATCCTGTTTCGATTACTACAACTTCCCACCCCATACTTTTAAACGTTGCCACGGAAAACACATCTTCAGAAGAGACTACGAGACTTCATCTAGAAGGGACGACCAGACCAGATTCGGTGAAGGAGACCAGACCGAAACTCAAAGAAAATATCACAGAGCATGACACATCAAAAAGTGACCAAAACTCCTCAGAAAAAACACCTGTAAAAGATTTGACAAGACCTGGAAGCTCAAAAACTATTCAGTTGAAAGACGGAAGTGCAATTATTATCCCATCTCCATTTGGGTGCGCCAAAGTTCACCTAAATTTTTAACTTCGATAATTGGAAATCCGAAAATGTTCTTCCTAACATTTTTCATCCTAACAATCACAATTCCTAACTACTCTGTCTCTAATGTTCATAACTCCGAAGCATTCAACTTCATAATGTCAGTAGCAATAAACATCTATTATACTTTTATTTGTATTCCTATATTTTCTCAACATAACCATCTTTTACACTTTTATTCATATTCATATCTTTTTTGTTTAGTTTTCTTTTTATTCATAATAATTAGTATTATAATTATACATTCATTTTGCGTAACTTTATTTTCACATAACATGTATAACATATAGAATAATAGTACCATGGTACAAATACACAATAGTACAATGGTCAAGTTCCAGAAACGAATCGGTAGTATTAATAATTAATGGTTTAGGTTAGGTTAGAACTGTGACCACAAAGCACGAACCGAGCGAGCGAAGCGAGCGTGCCGCGGCAGCGGCCGGCGAAGTGTCAGAACCGAATCGGTCCTATAGTTAATGGTTTAGGTACTGGGTATAAACTCCCAGGCCATAAACATAACCGTAAATGAGTCGTGTTTTATGAATTTCAGTTGGAGTGTAGCCTTGGGGGCGCTACGGCGCGGCGCGAGGACTTAGAAAAATTTAGCCAACTTTTGTTATTTTTACAAATCGTTTCTTTTCTCGATTCTATCGTATAAAACACCTAAATATAAGGCTAGAAGTGTCTTGGTAAAAGTGTCCGATATTTTTTATTACACTTTGTAAATGTATCTTTCTGAGTATGAGTGAAAATATTATGGTATTTATGTTTAGGGATAAAAGCGTTATGATAAAAAACAGTAGGAGTTTAAATATATTTACATTAATGATATTATTAATTACAATTTTCGGCAACATGAGTGTTATGAACATCGTCGGTTGCACTACAAATAGTATGAATGAAAACTTTAGGATAAAAAAATTTAGGAAGAGTGATCATTCGGATTACAAATCGTTAGGAAGAACAATTTCGGGTAAAGAACTTTAGGTGAGCCAATATGGACCCTCTCCATTTAAACGGAATATATACTGGCCCGGAGAAGACGAAGAAAAGAAAGGAAAAAAAAGGAGATGCAAGGAAAAGATTCCTTATGCTATCACTAGTTCACCATGGCGAGATTATCATAACAGGAAAGAAAATGAAAAAAGAGAAAAAGAAGAACAAAAAAAAATCAAAGCCAAAGAAAGAGAAGAAAAAAGACTATTAAAACTTAGAGAGGTAGAGATAAAAAACAGGAGAAGCTAAAAAAGGTCATAAAGAAGAAACAACGCAATAGGGTAACAAAATCGAAACAAAGTGATACGTCTTCGGACAATACAGATTAAACTATGCAAAAAGTGAAGATAGTAACATCGAAATAGAAGAAGAAATAACAGATAGTGAAAAGGCATCGAAAAAATCTAATGAAAACTCTGACAGCTCAGAATCCGAACACGTCCCACTTAGTAGATTTTCTAATCAACTAAATATTCAAATGGAGACTATGTGATTATCAAGTACGAGGGAGAATACTTTCCAGGCATAATAAAAGATGTTAGCGGCAATATGTATGAAATTAGCACCATGACCTTTTCCTTAGGCAACACATTTAAGTGGCCAGAGAAAGAAGATAAAATCGGGTACCAAGAGTCTGACATCGTTGAGGCAATATCTATATCTAAACCAGTATTGTGCAACAAAAGAGGCTTTTATACTTCAGAAGAAATGAAAAATATCAGCTTTTTAAATCTTAATGTTAATGACTTTTTGTTTTTAGAAGTTTTTTGCGTTTTTGTTATAACTCGGTTTCTAAACGAGTCTACCATTTTATAATTTTAAGTAATTATTAGATTATTAAGTAATAATTCTGTGATTAAAACTGCCTTATATTTTGATTATTACTATTATAAGTAATTCACTTAGTTTTGTGCGCCATTGATAAGATCTCATAATTGTAAAGACTAGTTACCTACTACTAAATAATTAAATTATTAGTAGCATAAATATATCTATTAAAAGTCTGTGATTAAAAACATGGTTTCATGGTTTGGGCACGTGGAGAGGATGGATGACGAAAGACTGACCAAGCAGATATATAAGGCAAGTGTGGAAGGGACAGCACGAAGGGGAAGACCTAGGCGGACGTTCTCTGATCAGATTGGAGACATCCTAAAAACAGGACAGGTGAGAAGTACCCTGAACAGAAGAGCATGCATGAGGAATCTGATGGGAGTGAATGAAGCAAGAGAGATATGTCTGGATCGTTGCAAATGGCGTTCCGTAGTCTCTGCCTACCCCTCCGGGAAACAGGCGTGAGTCTATGTATGTATGTATGTAAAAACATCGTAATAATTAAGAAAATATTGTATTAGCAAGTACTCCTAAACGTTTAATTAATATGATTAAGAAACTGATTTAAACTTGTTTTTTTTTCTAAATCATCACAAAATTTATAAATACAGCCAAAGGGTGTTACACAAAACTACAAGTGACAAAAATTGTAAATTATAATAATAATAATAATAATTTGGAAATTTGGACAAAAGGATCAATGTTACCATTTCAACCAAAAATAGTTTGACCTGTAGCTTCGTGAAACGTGCCCCAGGGAAATGCCATCAATTATATAACTGGGTTAGGAAATTAATATTAAAAATGATTTATGGACCGTTGAATACTAGATGTCGATTAAAAGAACATGTCGATTAATGGATCTCGATCATTGGAACACGTCGATTACAGGTTGTCGATAAGTGGATTGCGGCAGTCGATCATTAGGAAAAAAAAGACATTAATCTATATTGGTATATTTTTCAATTATTTATATCACACTTATTTTTTATTTAAAATATTATGCAAAAAACTCTGAACTTTTACTCAAAGCATCAAAGAACTTTACAATAATAAAAACGAACCAAATATTTAAAAAAACCTTAAGTGCCGATGTTAAAGTGTCGATGATTGGGGGTTTTACCTCAGTTGGGCATGTTTTAAGTCCGTAAACTTAAAATATACTCAACGTTTGTAATATTTTTATCGGAATTGAACTTTCAACCCGAAATATATCCGTTTTTGCCTTACGCAAAATATGCATAAATAGGTATAATTATAACTGTTACGAGCTGGGGTTCGTGATAAATTATATACACTATGCCAGAAAAACTGCACTTTATTCACTAACACAATAACACTAGATACACACACTTAATTTTCACCTCACTAATAAAACACACTATTCACACCACTAGAACAACACTAAACACTTCCCGTGTTTATTTCCTTCGCTTCTTGTTGATCGCTTCGATATTCAATTGTAACTGTCCTGTCTCGCGCGCTCTCGCTCTATTTATACTGGCCGGATAACATCACTAGCGCATTCTAGATACTTCCACAAAACTGTCGAATAATCGCGAACAGTCTATGCTCGATACAGCAAAACGCCATCTAGTACAGAGTAGCTGAATTACCTTTAAACCACCGATACATTCAATCTCTGCTAGTACCCCCATTCTCCGATAGATGGCGTAACACTGCCCCCCTCTTAAACGTGTTCGTCTCGAACATCGTTGGACCCATGGTAACGAGCCAACCGGTCCACATGAACAATCTTCGGTGCACCTCGCGACCCCTTCTGGATTCGATAGGTGACGTCGTTCATCCTGGTAATTATGCGATATGGCCCGTCCCATCTGGCTTGTAACTTAGGCGATTTTCCTTTGCTTCGTACTGGGTTATGAAGCCACACCAATGATCCCTCATCGAAGCCTTTGTTGTTTGCCTTCCGGTCGTAGCGAGTCATCATCTTCTCAGACATCTGTTGTCCAGATTCCCTGATGTGCTCGTATACGTCGTTCATCCTGTTGCGTAGCTCGGTTGCGTAATCCGTTATATTGCGTGGAGATTCTGGTGGAATACCGGTGATAAGGTCTGCAGGTAAACGGAGTTCTCTACCGAAATTGGCAAAAGCTGGTGTTACTCCTGTAGTTTCGTGGACCGCACTGCGATATGACAGGAGAAATGGTTGGATGTGCTTGTCCCAATCTCTTTGTTTGCTCTCCACGACCTTCGCCAGGTACCATTCCAGTGATTGGTTATACCGTTCAACCATGCCATCTGATTGCGGATGATAAGCCGTGGTCCTGGTTTTATGTGCACCCATTACGCGACAAGTCTCCTTGAACACCTCAGGTTCGAAGTTCCGGCCTTGATCGCTGTGGATTTCCAAGGGCACCCCGAACCGACAAAAGACTTCATGCACCAGCTAATCGGCCACTGTGGTAGCTTCTTGATTTGGGATTGCAAACACTTCAGGCCACTTCGTGAAGTAATCCATCACAACCAAGAAGTATTTGTTTCCGTCCTGGCTCTCAGGAAACGGCCCAGCGACATCCAACGCTATGCGCTCCCATGGAGCTCCCACATTGTACAGATTTAATGCACCTCTGCTTCGAGTATGTGGCCCCTTGACAGCCGCACAACTTGTGCATTTGCGGCACCAATCCTCGACGTCATCCCGACAGTGGAGCCAATAAAACCGCTCCCGGATCTTAGTAAGGGTCTTCTTAACTCCCATGTGACCTCCCGAAGCACCATTGTGATAGAGCTGCAAGACTTCCGGCACCTTAGTTTTGGGCACTACCATTTGCAAATGGCACTGGTTACCGCGAGCGTTTTCCCATTTGCGGCACAGAACTCCATCCTGGACGACCAAGCTTTCCCACTGTGCCCAATAACTCTTGGCGATAGGGCTCATTGCTGCGATATCACTCCATTTGGGCCTAGGAGCGCCTGATTTCTTCCATTCAAGAATCGGCTGTACATCCTTGTCATCTTGCTGAGCACTCTGCAAAGCTTCTCTCCATTCGTCGCTTAGATCCGTCTTTAACATCCTCACTAGCGCTGCCTGTTTTGCTTCCTGTCGGCTACAGTGCTTGCACTGGTCGGGACACGGCCTACGCGATAGGGCATCTGCGTTACCATGGGACTTGCCGCTGCGATGTTGTATTACAAAATCAAACTCTTGCAGTAGTTCAATCCATCTAGCTACTTGTCCTTCTGGGTCCTTCAATTGAAGTAGCCATTTCAGCGCTGCATGGTCGGTTCGCAGGTGGAATTTACGGCCCAACAAGTATTTGTTAAAATGCTGCAACGTCTTTACTACAGCCAAGAGTTCCCGCCTGGTGACGCAGTAGTTTCTTTCGGGTTTGGATAAGGTCTTGCTGAAGTATGCTATAACAACTTCTTGATCACCCTTCTTCTGTGACAGCACGCCGCCAATTCCGGTGTTACTGGCATCTGTATCAACTATGAATTCATGCTCATTGTCAGGGTAGCCTAGAATAGGTGCAGTACACAGATGTTCCTTAAGCTTCTGGAATGCAACGTCACAGCTCTCATTCCAACAGAACTGCATTCTGTCTTCGGTGAGCTTATGAAGAGGTCGAGCAATGTCAGCAAAGTTCTTCACAAACCGTCGGTAGTAGGAGCATAATCCGAGGAATGCTCTGACCTGCGTTTTGTTCTCTGGAACTGGCCATTCCTTCACGGCAATGATCTTTTCCGGGTCAGTTTGAATACCGTTCTCCGAGACCACATGTCCTAGAAAGTTCACTTACCGTCTGAATAACGCGCATTTCTTCGGACTCAGCTTCAAATTAGCTCCTCGTATCTTTGACAGCACTTGTTCCAAGTTTCGAAGGTGATCCTGGAAGGTGCGCCCCACGATGATGATGTCATCCAAGTAGACCAGGCAGGCGTCTCCAATCAGTCCCATAAGCACTCGCTCCATCAGTCTCTCAAAAGTAGCAGAAGCGTTGCACAATCCAAAGGGCATGACGTTAAATTGCCATAATCCTTTCCCTGTGGAGAATGCCGTCTTCTCCTTGTCTCGAGTATCTATTTCCACCTGCCAGTAGCCACTTTTTAGGTCTAAGGTAGAAAACCACTTCATCCCCGTCAGCGTATCCAGTGTGTCATCGATCCTTGGCAGCGGGTAGCTGTCCTTCTTCGTGATGTCATTTAATCGGCGGTAGTCTACACAGAAGCGCATGCTGCCATCCTTCTTCTTTACTAGGACAACCGGAGAGCACCACGGGCTGGACGAAGGCTCGATTACGCCTTCTTTCACCATACCGTCGATCATAGCTTCCACTTCACGTTCCCGTGCCACTGGCACACGTCTTGGTCGCTGGCGAATCGGTGCTTCACTTCCCGTGTTTATTTCGTGCTGGACTAGTGCTGTCTTCCCTATGTCGACATCGGTCGAGAAAATATCGGCGAACCGGTTTAACATCTTCTTAGCCTTGGTCTTCTCTTCTTCTGACAGGGTACTTTGGCAGTCCTCCAAAAGTGAAGACACGTCGAATCATGCACCCTGAACCTTGTCGCTGGTAGGTTGCTCTTGACATCTACGCATCCAAGCCGCTCCTTCATAGGTGCCCAATTCCGTCCCTTTTTTGAGCAACACTTCCTTGTCACTTGCATTTAGTGCGCGTACTGATGAAACTTTGGTACCCCTTACCAAGGTTCGTGCAATCTTCCATGAGGCATCTTCCTCTAGGCCTTCGATAAGTACGAAGCGGTTACCTCGACCAGAACTCCCGGGTAAACAAATCGGTACTACCGTTTCCGACCGCGGTTGAAGCGTGACATTCTTCAGGCAGTACACTTTTCCTGAAGTTGCGCCTTCCATGAAGACTTCTTCCGAGCCACATTTCAACACTCCTTGGTTAACATCGATCTCGCAGTGATACTTCCGCATGAAGTCTAGGCCTAAGATGCAGTCGTCCACTATATCGGCCACGATGACTTTGTGACGGTAAATTTTGTTGCCTAGCTTCAGATCCACCTCCATTTCACCTCGGACGGTTATGTGCTGACCGGTAGCTGTTCTCAGATTCACACATTCATTGTTCCTGAAGCAGCCCCGAAGAACCCGTCTTGCCAGATGGAAACCGACGACTGTCCGAGAAGCACCCGTGTCCAATGTCAGCTTGCATGATGTTCTGTTAATTTCGCCTTCGATGATCAGGCTGTTCCCGTCGCATAATTGCGAGATCGAGATACTTGGGGCTCTTCCATTACCAGCCAGCACCCGCCCCGCAGTCCTGGCTTCTACTCGTTTTCCTGCTCTCGCTGCCTGGCAGGCACATCAGGCGACCCCTTTGGTGGAGACAGGGTGTCACCAGGCTGCCTACGCTTTGGGCAGCTCAAGCGGATATGGCCTCTTTCTCCGCAGTTGTAGCACCGAGGTGACGACACAACTTCCCTGATGCGGTGACCTCGGTCGTCGCGTCGCACTGCTTCCACCTCCAGAGCGTGGGCTAAGGCATCCTTGAGGTCCTTGAAGTGCCCAAGCCTCACTGCTGCTCTTACCTCCAGGTCCCGGATCCCATCCGTAAACGCCTGTACGAGGTTCCCATCAATAAGCGCAGGAGACGACTGGTATGCCTTCCTGACCAGCTTTTCCACCTCTAGAGCCCACTGCTGCAGAGTTTCTCCGGTGCGTTGCGTCCTGTCCTTCAGCTGAGCACGATACACATGTTCGAGGTGCGCGTCTCCTTACCTCGCCTCCAGCGCCTCAAGAAGCTTCTCGTAGGTGACGTCTTGTCCGAGTGCCTCCAACACTGTCAAGGCCCGGTCGCGAAGGCCCAAGGTTAGGGCGGTTAAGGCCTGTTCTTTGGTCCACCCATTCGATCGCATCACAGCCTCAAACTGCATCTTGTATGCAGACCATGATGACGAGCCATCAAATGGTGGAACCTTAAACCCACGAGGTGAGGGCACTACAGTCGCAGATGTCACTTCGTTGGATCCGAGCCCACGCAATCTCCTCTCCACTTCAGCGACACAGGTGTCGTGATGGTCGTGTACACGCTTCTCTATAGAGGCGACGCGAGTCTCAAGCTGGTCGTGTACGAGCTTCTCCACGTCGCTGATACGAGCCTCGTGCTGCTGGAGCTCCTCCTTTACCACCTTCAGGTCCTTCCCTACAGCGGCGCTGAGGTCTTTCATCACCACCAGCTGTTCCTCAAAACGGCGGGCCTGCTCCTCCTTGTCGCGCTGCAGCTGTTCCTCTAGGCGGCGCGCGTGCTCCTCTTGACGGCGAGCCTGCTCCTGTTGACGGCGGTCCTGCTCCTCTTGACGGCGGGCGTGCTCCTCCTTGTCGCGCTGTCGCTGTTCTTCCATGCGGCGCGCGTGCTCCTCTTGACGTCGGGCCTGCTCCTGCATGAACGCCATCAGAGCCGCGATGTCGGGCACCGCCATGGAGTGTGCGCTTGCAGGCTCCACTGCAGCCGCGGAGTCGCCTGATCCACCAGACGATGGAGAAGGAACGTCTCCGAAGCGTCTCTGGTCCAGGTCTTGCTGGCGCTGGTTCCTGGTACGCACACCTTCAGTTTCTTCCTTCGGCATAAGCGGCATAATTTATCCCTTTCTTCTGACACCAATTTGTTACAAGCTGGGGTTCGTGATAAATTATATACACTATGCCAGAAAAACTGCACTTTATTCACTAACACAATAACACTAGATACACACACTTAATTTTCACCTCACTAATAAAACACACTATTCACACCACTAGAACAACACTAAACACTTCCCGTGTTTATTTCCTTCGCTTCTTGTTGATCGCTTCGATATTCAATTGTAACTGTCCTGTCTCGCGCGCTCTCGCTCTATTTATACTGGCCGGATAACAACACTAGCGCATTCTAGATACTTCCACAAAACTGTCGAATAATCGCGAACAGTCTATGCTCGATACAGCAAAACGCCATCTAGTACAGAGTAGCTGAATTACCTTTAAACCACCGATACATTCAATCTCTGCTAGTACCCTCATTCTCCGATAGATGGCGTAACATAACCATGCACCATGTCGAAGGTCAGTGATCTTTGGAAATACAAAACATAGTTATCGAGTATAAGCAAAAGTGTTTCTTTAAATCGAACTCATCATTATTTAAACGATCTCGAACGTATTGCCCTGGTCCCAATTTATTTGAGGCCCACGCAGTATGTTCTTCGCTTCCTCGCTTCTCTATGGCCAGTCATCCAATCACTTACTCCTTTCTATTTCATATCCATCCTCACACAGATTTTCACCCACCTTTACTTTCACCTACATATTCATCACTTACCTCGACAGGTAAGTGATGATTATGTAGGGCCTATACATTATCATCTCTTGGTAAAACCTGTCATACATGTGCAGGTCAATCGACTCCCTTCCACCTCGTCTATGGGTGCCACTTTAAAGAGCCGACCCTTGGTGCAAAACATACGGGCACATGGAATTTGGCTGTCATCCCGACTGCGGATTGGACTTGCATCGGCATTCAGCGTACCTACATGGCTTGAATCAAAGTCAGGTCGTAGGTATTATTCAAGCACCCATTTCTACTTACGGGCCGGCCCATCATAAGACCTCACGAGCCAGTCGTTCATAATAATATGCCTTTTCAAGATCGACGAAAACCATGTGCAAGTTTTTATGCGCCTGCCTGTATTTGTCACTCATTTGGCGAAGTGCCAAATTGAAGAATAAAGTCGGCCATCCATCATCTCCTAACACTTTCCATGCTTCTACTCCTTCTACTGATATTACGCGAACTATTTTATTATAATTTATTCATCGTCCTAGCGTCTG
This sequence comes from Euclidia mi, assembly GCA_944739405.2. NCBI lineage: Eukaryota > Metazoa > Arthropoda > Insecta > Lepidoptera > Erebidae > Euclidia > Euclidia mi. The sequence continues at coordinate 25,535,199 of OX123189.2, read as the reverse complement.
CCCTTCGCAAGGCCAACAGTTATTCTGCGGTTTACACCAGTACCAGTATACTAATCTGTCAAGAAAAAGATCAATAATACACAAACTGTTTTTTATTCATCCAATTTTATCACCTTCAAAGTATGCTCCTTCAGAAACGATTCACCTACGCCAACGAATTTTGACATTGTACAGTCGCATGTGAGAACTTTAATAATTGCGAGATGCAGGATTAGTTCTGTTGTGTCCGTTAGATGTCGCTAGTGTTGATTGTCAGCAAAGAAATTGCCAAGCAAGTCGGCTTTCACGTGCATGTTCAAACCGTGCATGAGCCTGTCATCGACTCGAACAAATTTAATATGAGTATCGCAATAAGTGCTCGGAGTTTCGCTGCGAGATTGAGTCAAAAATACGACAGAATACGACTTAGCTCTCCGAATAACCAGGCTGAAGTGGCAATGGGCAGGGCACATAGCTCGAAGAACCGATGGCCGTTGGCGCATGCGGGTGCTGGAGTGGCGACCACGTATATTATTGGACGACGCAGCAGGGGTAGTCCTCCCGCAAGGTGGACCGACGATTTGGTTAAGATCGCGGGTAGCGGTTGAATGCGGGCAGCTCAAAATCTGTCTGTGTGAAGATTCTTGGGGGAGGCCTTTATCCAGCAGTGGACGTCTCTATGCTGACATGATGAATAAGTGCAAGAGAAGAGTGGCTTCATTTTTATTGCTCACGTTTGGCCTTTTGCCGGAAACCGCGGCTACTCGCAGAATGCGATATGATTCAGCGGGTTTTGATTTGCGGATTAGTCCTCCCGGGCTATATAAATGGATTCTATGTAAATAATGAAGGCACAGACAAGATATCCGTGATCAGTTGAAAAGTTAAAAATCTGATAGGTACACATCACACCAGAAATGTCGAAGTAGGACCTATGTAACTATATTATCTCTAGCCCACAGATCATCATCGTCCTAGCGTTATGCCTTGAAACTCGGGGACCGGAAGAGCGATAATCCATCGGCCCTAACACGCTGCCTTGCGGGACGCCGTAGGTTACAGGCAGGTCATCTAGTACTTACTAATATATAAAGCTGAAGAGTTTGTTTGTTTGCTTGAACGCGCTAATCTCAGGAACTACTCGCCCGATTTGAAAAATTATTTCAGTGTTAGATAGCCCATTTATTGAGGAAGGCTATAGGCTATATAACATTACGCTAAGAGCCACGGGAGCGGAGCAGTAGCCTTAAATAGCGCGGCTGAAATCGGTCCAGTATAGTTCCTGAGATTAGCGCGTTCACGCAAACGAACAAACAAACTCTTCAACTTTATATAGGTACCTACTAGTATTAGATGTCTACTTACGTATATTTGAGTCATCGCTTATTCCAACGCTATGGGCTATCTATGCTATTAACGCTAAAATGTTTCAACCATACCCAGTCTATATGCCCCCTTAGTTAGGTAAGTACGCTAATTAGGCGTAGATACCTTGGTATGGCATGGTATGGTAGCACGTGGGCTGTTTTCGCAACTCCACGTCTTGGCGTGTATTTTACATATGGGTGGGAATAGGGTGTTGTCAATCGAGCCACTCCAGCTCTTCGAGGAAGGCCAGCAGACTTGATGTGGCCCACTGTCTCGTCTGTTGCCATACAGGCTCTGCACAGCCGGCTGTCGGTGATACGTATGGTAAAAAGTTGCTTAGGTATTAAAGGATCTGTGTCCTGTGAAGGCGGCCATGACTGTCCGAAGTTGTTGTTTAGACAGCCGCAGATTTTGTTTAACCATCTTACCGTCTGCTGCGGGAAGAGCTGCGGCAAGCGCTGCAGAAGCGTACCTTATGCGACTGCTTCCGTGGTCCAGTGGATAATTGGATGGTATACGTCTGCCGATCAGGAAGTTCCGGGTCAAGCAAAAAGTGTTACTGGGGATTTCCGAATCTTTAATAGTAGCACGGAGTCTCGCAAAGTGGCCGATAACGGCAATAGGTTTGCCCCCTATTAAGTGGGATCTATAAATTCATAATATGGCGAAATGTGGGTGTGATATCTAAACTGCCGACCCCTTCGGGGATAGGTGCAGGCTTGAATAATGCCCTACGAAAATCCTAGTTACGAACCAAACAATTTAGGAGGTAAGTCAGGTTAACCACAGTCAGTGAGACAGTCTGTAAATCCACGTATTGTTTGTAACCAATTAAATTTAATCGTGGGCCGACTAACTAGATTGGTTAATCGGCTCGGTTAACCAGAAAATTAAACATTTTATTTATTGTATTACAAAACTAGCCGCCGCCGCCCATGGCCTCGACCGCATTTTAAATCGAAATTTAGTAAGATGAGATCATTATGAGATTTGTTATAACAGTGCATTCGCCTAATCATTTGTCACATACTTATGAAATAACGGTTATTCAATAACGACAAAATTAATTTTAACAGGTAAAAGACTTGTCAGTCTTGTCAGTAGGTAGTAGGTAGGTTGGTATAGGTCGGTTCACGAAAGATGACCACTGCGCAGAAATCATTTTTTAGGTCCGAGTGGAGGTGCGGGGTGAGGCGCGGGTGGAATGCCAATGGTGTGGCTCCGTTCTTGACGCATTCCCTAAATGCGTCAAGAATGGAGCCACGCCATTGGTGCACGAATGTACCTATGCGCGACGGCCGCCATTTGTGGTCAACTTTCGTTAACCGACCTATACCTACTTAGACTAAGGCCCACTTGCGTAACGTTTGATTTAAGTCACTCCTTAATTTAAATTTTTTGAACAGAATTAACAGCATAAAATAATTTAACTTAAAAGTATTTAGCGTACTCTTGCACAACGACAACAACGCTTAGATTTAGTTAAACATTTTATGAGGTCGGTAAAGTAGTTTCTACGTTTTGTTTCATGGCATGAAGCCTTTTTGTTACGATTTTAACGATGTTATGCGTATGGTTTCGCATAAAACCTTAGACTATATATACTTTGAGCATAAAACAAAACGCATTGACGTCGCCTAGCAACGAAATGACAATTGACAAATAATAACTAGAAACTTTTAAGCATTAACCGTAGAACCCTACATGGGGTGCAGGTGCACCCCACACCGATTTGTTTTCTAAATATCTCAATTTCTTTAATATCCACGAATTCGCGCGTCGGAGTATTTTAGTTTGGTGTCAACCGCTCGCGTTACGTCAATACCGTGACGAGGGACCGCGTTGTGTGGTCGCCTGTATAAGTGCTGTGGGGTACGCCAGTACCCCAGTGTAGTAAAATTGTCAGATTATTTATTTATTACGATTGATGCATTTATATGTAATAAGTTATTAAATTTGATTATTTATTAAAACAATAGTCTTATATGAATTAAATTCAGATATTTTTAGATATTATGAAGGTAAAATTCAATGAAGTTTATTTATTTTGTTTCGGATGGCTGTCAGAGGTTTGAATTACGATGAAATAAGCTTTATTCTAGACCACAAATCTATAATATAATAAGGAAGTAAGTAAAGTATAATAAGGCTGATTTGTGATCTCAAATTACCGATTCTGTTTAGTAAAACGTATTTTCATTAATTGTTTTTTTTATTTTAAGGATTACAGTCATTTTAGTATGGGGTGTTCCAGCACCCCAGTGTAGGAATAACATGTGCCCCAAATAGTGTAGAATACTAGGGTTAACAATAACACAAGTAGGTACATTGTTATCAGTTATATCATCATCATCATCATGTCAGCCTAGGGACCATAGGCCTCCCCCTGCTGCGTCGTCCGGTCCAGTTATATAATTATTGATAATTTTCGTCGCTAATGACAAGATGCCAACATCAGCGTGACAGTTCTTAAATGAAATTAGCCACTAAACAGCCGATTTTCGGTGATTAATTTTGACAGTTCTTAAATCATATTACTGGACAAATTTTTCGTTGTGCAAGACGCTAGTGGTGTTTAATATTTTTTTTCTCGTTAAATACATCTTAATTCAATTTAAGAATCGTTGTGCAAGTGGGCCTAAGGCCCACTTGCGTAACATTTGATTTAAGTCACTCCTTTATTTAAATTTGTTGAACAGAATTAACAGCATAAAATAATTTAACTTAAAAGTATTTAGCGTCCTCTTGCACAACGACAACAACGCTCAGATTTAGTTAAACATTTTATGAGGTCGGTAAAGTAGTTTCTACGTTTTGTTTCATAGCATGAAGCCTTTTTGTTACGATTTTAACGATGTTGTGCGTATGGTTTCGCATAAAACCTTAGACTATATCGCACCCTTAGTAATATAAGGGCACAATCCAAAAAAGTAGATTTTTGGGAAATCGCGTTTCAAGATTCTGGATTCCACCATTACAGCAATTTTTTGGAATAACTTCCATATTATTTAAGTTATAAATGTGAACTTAGGCAGATTTGTTCTTCTATAAATGCACTATATATAGCAATTAAAAAATAATAATAATGGAAATATATTCTATTAATTACAAGTAATAGAAAAAAACCCTTTTAACTTAGGCCCATATAGTACAAAAATCATAACAGAAATATGGAGCTATTTCATTTTGATCCCATATATTATTAAAGTCCCTATTATAGTTTAGTTCTTAATTATAGTTAGTACTGTATATTACCAAACCGTAATCTAAATCTTTTGTTTCTGTTTTATAAATAAAATATCAGGTAAAATTAAAGTAATAGTTAAATAAAATCAGTGCCGAATGTAACAATAATCTTAAAATTATGAATTCTAATAAACAATTAAACATAATGTCTTTTGTTGCGATCTAAAGGGTCAAATCACTTGAACCCCTTAGTTCGCAACAAAAGCTATGGTTGAAATTGATATTTTTTTCGGTGATTCTATCTACAAATTGTTATTATCTTAATATATAAAATCCTTGCGTTACTGACTGACTGACAGACACGCTACAGCCGAAACTATTGGGCGCAGGAAGCTGAAATTTGGCATGTATGTTTCTTGGGGACCGTAGGGGTGCACTAAGAAGGGATTTCCCGAAATTCCCACGGGATCGGGCAAAACGGGTAAAATAAAATAAAATGCGGGCGTAGCTGCGGGCGTCCTCTAGTTAGCTAATAAAAAAGAAAAAAATATCTAATATCAATAGATTCTTAGAAACGGCATGTTAAAAATACTTAACATTGCGAAGCGGACGGTGGTTAAGTGGAAAAAACAATGTTATGTATTATTAACATTGCGAAATACACAGTCAATGAAAAATAAAAAAACAAACTGTTTATTTATATTCTATTTATTGTAAAAGTAATAAAAAAATGAAATTAGTGACAAATTATTAAAACAAATAGTGATAGGATAGCGTCAGATTTTTGTCGTTTCGATAGAAATTCATAATAAATCATGATTTTTAATATGTGAATATTTTTTATATGTAAGGGACTTTATTGTACTGAACACAATCTTTTCTGTACATAATCCATGCATTGTTTACGCAAATGTCTAAGAGCTGGGAAAACAATGCCATGTACCATTTTTTTTGTTTTATAAATGGTGCGATAAAGGGAAATAAGCATATCACACAAATCTACCCTCCCATATCGTAGTTATAATGTTTGACTATCTGTGGACATGAAACGTCAACCTTGGCTTCAAAGGGTACGAATCCACATAGGAACTGGCCAAAATCACACTTTTGTTATCATGCCATTTTACGACACACGGTTTGTTCTCATTATCAACTAGGTATTTGTTTGCTTGAACCTCTACCCTTCTTTACAATACTTCATCATCTGGTAGTTTAATTTGTCATTCTCTTAAACGATTTGATCTAATTGTGTCCAAGGAAAAGATATCATATTCTTGACGTAACATGTGGATCAGCTCAAGTGATGAGAAAAAGTTGTCGAAGTACACAACCGCCGGCTTATTTTGTATAGGTACTCTGGCAAAGAGCTATTACCACTTTTGCACCAACACCTTAAGGATTTTTATATCTTATAAAAGAATGATATCTAATCGTGTCTTTGCCAGCGTAGGGAATTAAATCATACACACAGGCAGAAATAAAAGCTCTAACAAACATTTCAAAAGCTCCATTTCTTTGGCTTCTTTGCCAAATATTGACGCCTGTTTCCAGCTGTTGAACCTTTATAGGGCACCATCATTTCGTCGATATTATAGCGATGTTCTTCTCCTGTACTGAGGCAGTTTCTACGTACACCATCTAAAATCGATCGTACTTTAAAATAATGATCTCCATTCTGTTGAGAATTATCAACGGAGTACAAATACTGACGAATTTGATCATATCGCTTTAAACTCTTAACATCTGCGATTAGGTTATAGCGTAGATTCTTATTCCAGTAATCCCGATAGCACGGCATCTTAACGACACCCATCAAAATATTAATTGCAACAAAATCCAATAATTCTTCCCGAGCAACATTGGTGGATTTTAGATTTCGTTGTAAAGAATATAAATTCGTGTTTGGTATAATTATATCAATAATATCTTCACTGAAGGAATCATAGAAGTAATCTGACGGAGACTTCGATTCAGATCCGAATTGCGTAAAGGTTATTGGTTATTGGTCATCCAGTACTGCTTTATATTTCAATTTGACGATTTCCCATCTGAAATTCAGTGGTTTTCTCACAAATTGTTTCTTTTGTTTTGTTTGTAGTGTTGGTTTAGTTCTTAATCTGCTTTTGGAACGGGTTTTCTTGGGGATATTAGAAGCTGCAGTACGATATTGATAACACAAGCAAATGCTGCGGTGGATTGTGAGTAACGAGGACTTCGCATATAGCTGGAGTGGATGATAGCAATTCGTCTAGCAAAAGTTCATCATCTAAGATATTCAGTCGCTCAAATGAAGAATTTAAAGAGCGGGGTGCGGAACTATGTTCTGTATCTTCTGTTCCTTTTTCTTCCTCGTCTTCGGATGTACTAGAATCGGCGGAAGAATCTTCTTGTGGTGGCACAAGTACTAGAATCTTTCTCACACGTTCTAATCGGATGTTCACACGTTCTAATTCATGCAAACACCCCAAGCACCAAATAAACAATTTAGAATGTCAAAAAATACATATTCAGTTTTGAAAAAAGAAATACAACTTTATCTCATACAAGGTAAAGTTCAAGTTCAAGTGCAAAGAAAAGTGTCGAATTAAAAAATATATTGAATTTTTCATGTAAATAAGGACCGAAAACAAATTGTGTCAACAAACACAAAACAATTTACCTATCTATAACGAACCAATAAGATATGATTCCATAAAACATTTCTACTTTTTTGCAATATACCGATCTATTATGAATAAGGCCCAATTATTTATTACATTTTGTGTAATATATGGGCATAACTACATTTTTTTCTTTATAATACAAAATTATAAAATCAAAACTCACAAGGATTTTCGTCATAGAAGGGCACAAACAGGAATCGCACAACGTTTGAACAGTCCGCCTCCGACAAGTACGGAAACGTTACGGTTTGCGACCTTATAGCAGTAAGAGCGGGGAACGGGCGAAGAGAGTGTGAGAGGGACACAAGTATATTTACCGAGTCATTATTGTCCTTTTTCTCTTTCTGTCAGCGCTAACCGGTAGCGGATTTCATTTTGTGCCCTTAGCATTCAAAATCAGAGTTTACAAAAATTTTGACTTGATCCCTTATATTACTAAGGGTGCGATATATACTTTGAGCATAAAACAAAACGCATTGTCGTTGCCTAGCAACGAAATGACAATTGACAAATAATAACTAGAAACTTTTGAGCATTAACCCTAAAACCCTATATGGGGTGCAGGTGCACCCCTCACCGATTTGTTTTCTAAACATCTCAATTTCTTTAATAGCCACGAATTCGCGCGTCGGAGTATTTTCGTTTGGTGTCAACCGCTCGCGTTACGTCAATACCGTGACGAGGGACCGCGTTGTGTGGTCGCCTGTAAAAGTGCTGTGGGGTACGCCAGTACCCCAGTGAAGTAAAATCGTAAGATTATTTATTTATTACGATTGATGCATTTATATGTAATAAGTTATTAAATTTGATTATTTATTAAAACAATAGTCTAATATGAATTAAATACAGATATTTGTAGATATTATGAAGGTAAAATTCAATGAAGTTTATTTATTTTGTTTCGGATGGCTGTCAGAGGTTTGAATTACGAAGAAATAAGCTCTATTCTAGACCACAAATCTGGCGAGGAACAAATAGAAGTTGGGACCAGTTGTAATTCCTGGGTTCTTTACAAGTGTTCAAGATCAAATAATAAGCCATCAAATAATAATAATAAAGTTTCAGCAGACAGTTTTGAAATTAGGTTTGGAACTGATACATGAACATTTGGAGGACCGTCACGGAATGCCAACTTAGTCCATTGCAGTAATCCTCAAAAAAGGACCAAATCCTACAAGCGCTGTTGCTCAAACATTTAACTTTGTGTAATAAGGCTGATTTGTGATTTCAAGTTACCGATTCTGTTTAGTAAAACGTATTTTCATGAATTGTTTTTTTTATTTTAAGGATCACAGTCATTTTAGTATGGGGTGTTCCAGCACCCCAGTGTAGGAATAACATGTGCGCCAAATAGTGTAGAATTCTAGGGTTAACAATAACACAAGTAGGTACATTGTTATCAGTTATATCATCATCATCATCATGTCAGCCTAGTGACGTCCACTGCTGGACATAGGCCTCCCCCTGCTGCGTCGTCCGGTCCAATTATATAATTATTGATAATTTTCGTCGCTAATGACAAGATGCCAACATCAGTGTGACAGTTCTTAAATGAAATTAGCCACTAAACAGCCGATTTTCGGTGATTAATTTTGACAGTTCTTAAATCATATTACTCGACAAATTTTTCGTTGTGCAAGACGCTAGTGGTGTTTAATATTGTTTTTCTCTTTAAATACATCTTAATTCAATTTAAGAATCGTTGTGCAAGTGGGCCTTAGGCCCACTTGCGTAACGTTTGATTTAAGTCACTCCGTAATTTAAATTTATTGAACGGAATTAACAGCATAAAATAATTTAAGTTAAAAGTATTTAGCGTCCTCTTGCACAACGACAACAACGCTAAGATTTAGTTAAACATTTTATGAGGTCGGTAAAGTAGTTTCTACGTTTTGTTTCATGGCATAAAGCCTTTTTGTTACGATTTTAACGATGTTATGAGTATGCTTTCGCATAAAACCTTAGACTATATATACTTTGAGCATAAAACAAAACGCATTGTAGTCGCCTAGCAACGAAATGACAATTGACAAATAATAACTAGAAACTTTTGAGCATTAACCCTAGAACCCTACATGGGGTGCAAGTGCACCCCACACCGATTTGTTTTCTAAATATCTCAATTTCTTTAATAGCCACGAATTCGCGAGTCGGAGTATTTTAGTTTGGTGTCAACCGCTTGCATTACGTCAATACCGTGACGAGGGCCGCGTTGTGTGGTCGCCTGTATAAGTGCTGTGGGGTACGCCAGTATCCCAGTGTAGTAAAATCGTAAGATTAATTATTTATTACGATTGATGCATTTATATGTAATAAGTTATTAAATTTGATTATTTATTAAAACAATAGTCTTATATGAATTAAATACAGATATTTTTAGATATTATGAAGATAAAATTCAATGAATTTTATTTATTTTTTTCGGATGGCTGTCAGAGGTTTGAATTACGAAGAAATAAGCTCTATTCTAGACCACAAATCTGGCGAGGAAGAAATAGAAGTTGGGACCAGTTGTAATTCCCGGGTTCTTTACAAGTATTCAAGATCAAATAATAAGCCAAATATAAAGTTTCAGCAGACAGTTTTGAAATTAGGTTTGGCACTGATACATGAACATTTGGAAGACCGTTACCGGATGCCAACTTAGTCCATTGCAGTGATCCTCAAAAAAGGACCAAATCCTACAAGCGCTGTTGCTCAAACTACATTTAACTTTGTGTAATAAGGCTGATTTGTGATCTCAAGTTACCGATTATGTTTCATAAAACGTATTTTCATGAATTGTTTTTTTTTTATTTTAAGGTATTCAGTCATTTTAGTATGGGGTGTTCCAGCACCCCAGTGTAGGAATAACATGTGCGCCAAATAGTGTAGGATTCTAGGGTTAATAATAACACAAGTAGGTACATTGTTATCAGTTATATCATCATCATTATCATGTCAGCCTAGAGACGTCCACTGCTGGACATAGGCCTCCCCCTGCTGCGTCGTCCGGTCCAGTTATATAATTATAGATAATTCTCGTCGCTAATGACAAGATGCCAATATCAGTGTGACAGTTTTTAAATGAAATTAGCCACTAAACACCCGATTTTCGGTAATTAATTTTGACAGTTCTTAAATCATATTACTCGACAAATTTTTCGTTGTGCAAGATGCTAGTGGTGTTTAATATTTTTTTTCTCGTTAAATACGTCTTAATTCAATTTAAGAATCGTTGTGCAAGTGGGCCTTAATATATCTACTTAAATACAATTACGTTAGGTACAGTATTGTAGTCACATATTTATTTGATTAAATAATAATACTTAATACTTTTATTTCCATCAACAATTCTTACAAAAAACGTTTCAGAGGCCTTCTTAATACTTGTGTTGTGTCAGAATTTTCGCAGCGCAGCGTAAAGAATGTGAACTGTAGGTACGCGACCGCGACGCTGACTTAGCGGTCCTGGCGACCATGAAGATCTATAATAAAATTGTTTGTCATGGTAAGTGTCCTTGTATATATGTAGGTACCTACTGACACTGGATTGAGCTCTAGCTTATCGCTATCCTTTTGGGTTATGAAGGACAGACGGCAGTCGTTGTGGAAAAGCTAATATTTCCTAGAATCTGGTAAGACTTGTACCTAACCTTGTAAGCTAGGTTCCAAGTGTAAATCTTGGATGCATAGGGATACCTCTAGGACGATGCTTATTGTGCGTGACATAATAGACACTTGATAGTTTTTATTACTCGCGTCTGTGAAGTAGACTTCACGTGGCCTAGCTAAAAGTTAAGCAAATAATGAACTCCGTTAGTAAACACGAAATTGGTATAAAATCTGAAGGTCTTCAGGCTTACACTACTTCTTATTGTTGGACCATTATTTCGTTGTTTTGTTCGTTGAGCAATAAGCTTAGGGAACAATAAGTGCGTGACATAGGTACCTAATTAGTGGTCGTCGATGGGCATAGGTAAGTAGGTAGGTAAATAAATATGACGTACTTATAGGTAAGTGTTTTTAAACGCAAGAGTAACACACGCACGTGTTACAATCGCCGAGCACTAGAAAATCTTAGAACGGGCAGTCTTAGTGACTATTTTAGCGAGTTGATATGCGCCTCGCCCAAATAAGGACACGGCAACAACTAAACAAATCTAAAAGCGTTTCTATAATAAAGCATAGGCTAAATGAGCCTTATTACAAAACAAGATCTACTTAAATATAATACTCTCCTAAACCTGGTTAGGTTTAGTCCTTCATTGATAATTTAAAAAAGGACTTTCTGAAGAAGTTACCTACCTAAGTTAGTTAGTTGTGCTTACCGTGCATCTCATCGGGTCTTTTTTTTATGTAGGGTTGGAAAATCCTCATGGAGTCCCTCCGGCCTGGGGGAAGGGCGAAGGGGACTGTCAGACTCTTACTGACTAAAAACCAACCCGTGTTCCTCATGTAGGTACCCGTGTGTTGGAGGGTAGGGTATCACCGAAGCATTCCTCGCTACCCCCCGACGGGTATTGGCCCGCCAGATGGCCAGGCGGGCCCCGAACAAAACCCCCTTGGCGGCGTATGAAGGTGTTGGGCTCCACCGCCAAAACACCCAGCGGTCGCAGAGGATAGGGAGGACGGCAACGCAACACCGCATCTCCTCTTCCTCTGCGGCCCCACCGCGACGCAACGATGGTGCCCCTCCATTTGGTCGCGGGAGACAGGGCGCGCGGCAACGCAACACCGACACGCCTCTCCTACCGCAACCGCACCCGACTGCGAGAGACAAAAGAATTGTACCTCGCACCCGCACCCTTCGCAGGCCTCCGTCAAGCCCACGCAGAGCGTCCACTCCCGGGATCTCGCTTAGCTTCACCGTGGGTGACCCAACCACGGTTACTGAGCACCCCACCACGACAAGGTGGAGATCCCACGGGGGGGATCTCGTCGGGTATGCTGGTAATATAAAAATAGACAGATATCACAAATTACAGCTATCCTTGACCCCCTTAGTTGGGTAGGTATACCTATCTTATTTAACTAACTATTAAACGAGATGAGAACAGGCTTACTCCAGTCACCAGTGCCCCGACTCTCAGACTCAAAAACTTCTTAGTACCTACCTACTACTCGACCAAGCCAACTAGACGAATGTCAACGTGACAAAATTCAACATAATTCAACAATTATAATCCAGAAATTATTTATCGTAACGTGCGAACGCGGCGTGTGAACGTACAATGCGCCTGCAATCGGTACTAGGAATTTCTGGATTATAATTATTGAATTATGTTGAATTTTGTCACGTTGACATTCGTCTAGTTGGCTTGGTCGACTAGTACCTACTAAGTATACCTCTCAATTATGAGATACAATCTTCTTAATACATATATAAAATCCTTGCGTTACTTACTGACAGATACGCTACAGCCGAAACTATTGGGCGCAGGAAGCAGAAATTTGGCATGTATGTTCCTTGGGGACCGTAGGGGTGCACTAAGAAGGGATTTCCAGAAATTCCCACGGGATCGGCCAAAACGGATAAATTAAAAAAAATGCAGGCGTAGCTGCTGGCGTACTCTAGTACCAAATAAAATTTGACAAATAACACAGTTCAAGCATTGACATACTAAATATTGCAGGAAAAAATTGCTTGTTATACCTCATATTAGGTAGCAATACCTACCAATCAACTACGATGGACTCGTTACTCTCTTCAGACTGGTCTAGTAGACGGACTTCCGGTCTACACATACACAATGATACATATTTCAAACTTACAATAAATAATGCGTGGTAAATTGGCAATTAATAGATCTGCCTACCTAACTATTGCGGTTGAATTGCTATACAATTATGTACTCAATAACATTAGGTACATTATGCCTTGTTATGCCTGTTTGACTAATTTCATACTATTTGTGTTTATTTGATTACGGGTAGGTAGTTAATAGGTAGGTAGATACTGTTAAGCAAATGGCACAAATTACCAAAGATTAGTAGGGCAGGTGACCTGGTTTTGGCCATTTTAAGGATTTTGTCGACTTTGAAGCTTTCTTAATTTATAGTTTTTGTAATCACGGACATATTTCTTGTAAAAAGTCATTAAATATGTATTACCTTTGCCTGAGAAAACCATTTTTGTAAAGAACATCCAATAGAAAAATAATAGAATAAAAAAGAAGAAAAAGGGGACTCTGTGCCATTTTTGGCCAGATTTATCCCATTTCCGGCCACGACGGTGTGGTTTATATTTAGGTAGGAAAATATGAATTATAACAACTTGACTTGAATTTAACTTACAAATAAAGAGATCAACATTTATATAAGGTAGGTAGGTACATCATAACCAATCTTACTTAGTGATATTTTTTTCGGTTTTTTCTTTTTTTTTTTTTTTGATGGTGATTTACATTTGTTTTCATCACTGTCAACTGCAGTGATATCCTGTTGATTACAGGTTGCTAGATTCTTTGAAGATATGTTTTTATTTAGTGTATCTTGTAGATTGTCGTGATTTATAACACTGGTCATTCGCTTTAAAATATTATGTGTTCTATGGTTGTCAATGAATTATTGTCACTGTGATTTATATACCTACGCCAAAATTTTAATCGAATAAAGCCATAATAATTAAGGAAGTGGTTTAAATGCTACAATTTAGTCGATTAATATAATATGGATAAATATCTAAGACCTGTGAGGTTCGAAGCGGATCCATCTACAAGCTCAGATCAATCATCTCTATGGATCCACTGGAAACAAACTTTTGATAATTTTATACAAGCTATACAAACTAAAGAAAAGCCTGTAAGTACAGAATGCAAATATCAGCTACTGGTTAATCATCTACTATCCCCGCTCCTCTACACTCATATCAAAGACTCCAAAGATTATCACATGGCAATACGAAAACTGGATGAGCTATTTTTGAAACCAGTGAACGAAATATACTCTCGATATCAATTAGCCAAACGACAGCAACAACCAGGAGAGTCAATTGATCAATACATACAATCGTTAAAACTTTTATCAAAGAACTGTAGGTAATTTTAAATCAGTAAACGCCGAAAAAAATGAAAGCGAATACGTTCGAGATGCCTTCATCTCCAGGGCTATCATCTCCAGCAATACGACAGCGGCTACTGGAAAACAGTTCCCTGATTTTAAACAAAGCATACGAGCAAGCACATTACATTAATCATACTTCAGAAGACACAGTTACTGCTGCAGCGCGTGGAACGGCAAGACAAGAGTTATGCTACTTTTGTGTGAATCAACGCCACCCTCGCTGGGAATGTCCTGCTTCTAATGCTACATGTACGAAATGCGGCAAGAAGGGCCACTTTTCAAAAGTTTGTCTCAGTAGAGTTTCGCATAAAGCAGCTACAACAACGACAGTAGAAGACGATTACATCGCTCAAGTCACGCCATCCTCGTCACATACCGTCTCTTGCATATTGTCGGCAGCGGATCTCAAAAAAGCTAGGTATTATCCCGGTCATCATAAATGGAAAAACTACTGCGAGAGCACTTATTGATACAGGCAGTACAGCAAGTTTTATCGATAGAAGTCAAGTGATACTATATAGTATCACTATGTTTATGTATAATTACATTATGTAATTTAAATATTACGCCCTGCAAACAGAAAACTACGATGGCAACGTCAAACTTATGAACGCACGTCAATGGATCATGCACATTAAAACTAAAAATACAACATCAAATTATTGAAGTAAGTCTCTTGATCATGGATGGGCTTTGCGCAGACATCATATTAGGACACGATGTTTTGCAGAATCATAAAGCTTAGAAATGCGATTTGGTGGTGCTCAACCAACCATCAAGCTTTGCGTCCTTTCTGAAACAAACGTTGAACCAGTCAGCTTATTTACAAATCTACAACCTTTTGAAAAACCTATCGCTATCAAGTCAAGAAGACACTCTGATTCAGATCATCTTTTCATCAAAGCAGAAATCCAAAAACTTCTTGGTGATAAAATAATTGAACCTAGTATTTCACCATGGAGAGCCCAAGTTCTCGTCACATCCAGCGAGCATCATAAGAAAAGGATGGTTATTGATTATTCTCAGACAATAAATAGATACACAGAACTTGACCCTTACCCTTTACCTTTAATGGATGATCTTATTTGAAAAGTAGCCAAGCATAAAATCTTTAGTAAACTAGACCTGCGCAGCGCATATCATCAATTTTCAATAAAGGAGCATGAATAACCGTACACAGCTTTCGGAGCGTGCGGCTATCTATATCAATTTCGACGCATACCTTTCGGAGTAACGAACGGTGTTGCAGCTTTTCAAAGAGCTATCAACAGCATCATAGAGAAAGAAAATTTACAAGGTGTTTATGCCTATTTAGACGATATTACAATCTGTGGATATAATCAACCTGACCATGACGAAAAATTACGCAATTTTCAGGAAGTTGCAGCCCGCTACAATCTAACTATGAATCTTCAGAAAAGTGAGTTTTCAAAAACGGAAATTAATTTACTGGGCTATAACATCTGCAATAACGTAATCAAGCCAGACCCTGAGCGACTTCGTCCTCTTTTGGAGATGCCAGTACCTGATGATCTATCATCACTTCGAAGGACCATGGGAGTTTTCGCACACTATTCGAAATGGATACCAAAATTCTCAGACAAAATAAAATTTCTTGCTAAATCAGAAAAACTTCCTTTGTCACCCGAAGCCGTGAAAGCATTTCAATTATTAAAAGTAGAAATAGCTAAATCAACAATCAAAGTAATTGATCCTGATATCCAACTATCTGCAGAGACGCATCTGACTACGCTTTAGCTGCCACTCTTACTCAAGGAGGGAGACCTGTAGCGTTTTTTTCAAGAACCTGAAGCACTCACGAACGTAATCATTCAGCTATAGAGAAGGAAGCTGCAGCTAGTGTAGAAAGTCTAAGAAAATGGAGACAATTTCTAATAGGCAAAACCTTTCAACTGATTGCTGATCAGAAATCAAATCAGTATCATTTATGTTTGATCAAAAGCACAGTTCTAAGATCAAAAATGACAAAATCCTACGATGGCGTTTGGCTTGACTTTCCAGCTATAAGTTCGATATACCTAATATATCGCCCAGGCAAGGACAATGTGGTCGCAGATGCGCTCTCACGAACAAACGTAAGCGTCAACACGGTCAGTTAGTGACAGCCTTCTTGAACTGCACAAAAATTTATGTCATCCTGGTATAACTCGAATGGTACACTGGGTTAGAACTAAGAGTTTGCTATATTCTGTGGAAGATATCAGGCGAATCACAGGATCATGCCCAATCTGTGCCGAGATAAAACCGAGATTTCTAAGGACAAAAGGCACTTTAATCAAAGCGACCATTCCTTTTGAAAGGATTTCAATTGACTTCAAAGGACCACTGCCATGTGATACTACCAACCGTTATATACTAACTGTTGTAGATGAATACTCCAGATTTCCTTTTTGCCTTTCCCTGTTCTGACCTGAGCTCAGAAGCTGTTAAAAAGAGATTACCAGAATTAAGGTCAACGCTCATTAGAGCCACCCGGCACCCACTCCGCACCGCCTCGCCTCGTGCGGTTAGTCTTCTTTATTTGGATTTGTATGGGTATGCGCTCACTACATCAACTCCGTAGCGTCACCGGATCGCCTCTGTCGTAAGCCGTCCACGCGCGGGCGGCGGGTGGTCCACCCGCCGTCCGCGCGTGGACGGCTCGGTGGCCACTCGCTGCTCGCATGCTTGCCGCGCGTTGACGCCTCGTCGCCAACGCGCGGGTCCGAAGCGGACCGCGCGCTGCCCGCGAATGATTCACGTCCGAGTGATACACGGTAAATACCGTAGATGCACAGTTATTTTGAGCAAGACACGGTCTACGGTAATAAGCTACTACCGTGTTCTTTTCTAAGGTATTTTTAATTATTAATTACCGTGTAAATGATACTCTTATTTTGAGTGCCAATTCAACGTTTATAAAATTTGGCATTACGAAACACACGTGTAGACCTAGTGCCAATTGTTAACAGACTATTCGAAAATTCGTGGACCAAGCGACGTCCACTCGTTGACCGTGCGGCGTTCACTCGTTGACCGTGCGGCGTTCACTCGTTGACGGCGCGCGGTCCGCTGCTTGACCGCGCGGCGTTCACTCGTTGACGGCGCGCGGTCCGCTGGTTGACCGGTTTTAAACTTTCTTTTCATCTTGTAAAACTGTTTTTTGTTTATATCACAAGATGAAGGTGAAGTTTGAAAGCTTCTACTTAGCTCTCCAAAATTGCGTTAATCTCATGTTGAGATGACAACTGCCCCAGGGGGGTTCATTTCTTTATTATAATAATTGATATTATTAGATATATTCATTTATTTCAACCTTTTAAAAAGATACCACTAATGAACTAAATATTTTCGTATTTTGCATAAAAGATCCAGAGGTATATTTTGAGTGATTACTTAAAGTATTCATATGAAATAGTTATTTGTGCAACAAGAGAGCAAAGTTGTTTTTTGTTTCGAGTGCTGATTTTGAGTCCCGAGCAAGCGAAGGATTCTATGATTGATTCACGAGCGTAGCGAGTGAATCAAAGTTAGAATCCTGAGCGTGGTGAGGGACTCAACAGCACGAGATACAAAAATTTTTGCTCTCGTGTAGCACACATAACTTTTCACCACAGCAGTGAGAACACATATTACTTAGGAGACATAGAAATGAACAGGAATAGATTGAATTCTGCATAATCACTTGTTGATTTAACTCTTCTGGTGTTAAAGTACAGTCATCATCGCTAGTTTCACTCATCTTTTTAGATTATTTTCTATTTTAATATAATTTAACACGTTACGCTATACCTACCGTATCAGAATCAGCGAAATTTTTATTCCCGCTACTTTTTTAAATCACGTTTTAATACCGCGTCCCTCATGTTTATTTTTCAAATGTATTATTGTTGTAATTCTAAATAAAAATGTATTGGTTAAATACTAATTTCATACTATTATTTAAGACTTATTTTTATTAAAATCCAATAATTAATCAAACATGTAAACAATAACATATATAAAAAGTAATTTCTTTATTACAAATTTCTTTTTTTTTTTGCGTTGCCGTAGGTATTTTCTTTGAGGTCGAATTCCAAAATCGAATTTCGAATTCGAAGGGGTTTGTTTTTCACTCACTTTTTATATGCATGTGAAAGAGACAGAGCACAGTAAAATTCGAATGTTTCAAATTTATGGCTGAACAATGTCAATTCTTGACACTGAAGATTGAAAAATTAAAAAGCTACTTTTACTCACGCTCGAATCAAAATCGCGTTTTGTTCACTGTTGTCTCGCAGCAAAAGCGGCATGTTTGAGCTGCAGTGGTGAAAATGTATATTAATCTAAATTCAAA
Organism: Euclidia mi; assembly: GCA_944739405.2. Taxonomy (NCBI): domain Eukaryota; kingdom Metazoa; phylum Arthropoda; class Insecta; order Lepidoptera; family Erebidae; genus Euclidia; species Euclidia mi. The sequence goes on along the minus strand of OX123189.2, from coordinate 25,516,623 downwards.
GTAATGTTTATGTAATATTTAATTACTTACCTGACTAAATTTCATGTAGTTATGGTATAGCCCTATTTTAAAATTTGCTGTCGAACTGCATTTACTCAAAAGTGTGCAAACGTCAGTTGGATCTTTTCTACTTATCAGGGTCCAATTATGATTTTTCCTACCCCCTCATGGTATTTCAGTGTAGCTGTGTGTTTCATTACGATATGTATGGTGCGATTCATGTCCGGTACTTTCACAGCGACACAGTATCGATATTGGCTACCAGAGAATATTTTGTTACATGATACAAGAGACGTTTTTCGCTTTGCCATGTTCGTCCGCATTTGCATTATGGAATAAACTAATCTGGCAAAAGATCTAAAGTAACTTACTACAAATATCAATTTACATATTTTTTCTAAATCTACAGTAATGTATTATTTACCTCTAACCGGCTCAATGTCGATATCGATTATATTCTGGAGTCCAACCCAACGGCAGTCATTTTATTCTCCACATCATTTCGTAGGTATGCACGCTAATTTCGTAGGTACGTCCAACCCATGTTATTCACAGATCTGTGTGATTTGAAGTCCCAAATGGCCACAAAGGGGTCGGGGTCGATGGCCACAACCGGGTCACCTGCCCTACCTAAGGCGTTGCTCGAGTGGTCGGTAGGTAAGGCGATAAAAACATGAGTACCTTCTATTTATAAAACCAAAAAAGTCGGTATACGGGCGAAAGTTTTACGTGACAACGACTTTGAGTGGTAAAATAATTTTAATGTGAATATTCATTCGTATAGTAGGAAGAAGGATGAAAGACGCGTGCCTTTCACTTTTTATGTCTGTCTCTCTCGCTCTTAGGCGGGACGCGTGCCTCTCACTCGCTCTCATTGTGAGCGCATAACGTGAGCGGAGCGTAACGCAGTTTCTTGAAGTGTCACCCGGCAAACCAATTTATAAGACGTTGTCACGTCAAAATCTATAATCATTGATACAAACCTCCTTTCAGGGGATGATTATCGAAAACAGTAAGAACCTACTTAGCTGATTTTGTTCAAAATCAGCAGTTTCGCCAGACTTTCAAATTATAATATTAGTAGTAATCATGGGTAGTAATGGTTCTATAGAACCGGAAACATAGCGAGCTAGGCTGATGACGAGACTGGTTGACTAATGTCTAAAGAATTTCAATGTGGAAATACTTGCGTAATTAACAATGGCATCCGCTAATTAAATGACTTTGAAAGACCATAATCTAATTTTCATAAAATACATGAATAGGACCGGTCCTCTTTGTTGAGTACCTATACATTTATAAATCTGTTATGAAATTATTTTGAAATACATTCACGTAAGTCGTAACCCAACCTGTTGGTAGATAGAATGAATAAATACTTATCACGTCTTAGCTTAGACCTACTGCACGGTTGGGCAGGGCCGTTCCGACCCAATCCAGCGCCTGTGTGCGAAATCCATGAAGCGCCTGTTTGGGTGGCACCCGGAAGTTGGCGGATGACCTTTTTCTTTTTCTTAGTCGATTAACAATTGTTTTGGATTGGCACTCGGGGCGGACCGCCAACGCCGCCGCCCCTTCCTATGCCACTGCGCCTGTGTGCGAAATCTGTGAAGCGCCTTTTTTGGCATCCTTTTTCGAAAATAACTGTTATAATTAACGCATATGTCGGCGCGCGGCGCCCCTGTCACCCTGGCGCCTGTGTGCGCCGCGCACATTGCACATAGGGACGGTTCGGCCCTGGCTGCGGTTGGGGAATCGGCCGCCTTCCCGCCAAGCAGTGTGCAGTGTAGTGGGCTCGGTTCCCACTCGAGACAGCACTTTGTGAGATTCATAAATGGTTATTTCGAGTCTGTAGTTCGTTGTATTCCTAGATTGTATGTTTGTAAAGTTCATCGCGACACAGGACCAATATTATAAGGATAGCGCAGTGGTCACCACCGCAGTTTTCCGCTACGTCGCGTGCTTGGTCGCGTGTGTCAAATGCTCAAAGGGTCTACTTGTAATACGAGTTTTACACAGTAACGATAGAGTAGTCGACGGTAACAATTTTCATACATTTCCTAAATGCGCCTCCTAACTCCTAGCGGACTCTATCCATCGCTACTGTCCGTTAGGGGCGCTTTAAGAAAATGTATGGAAATTGTTCCCGTTGACTAGGCTATCGTCACCGTGACAATCGTGCGTAACACTCGTGGTAGACCCTCAGTACTGACACACGGTTTTACTCGAAAACGAGTAAAAATCAACGTGTGGATACGTATTAACTATTTAGTAATCTGTGGTGTGGACTGCAAAACTCAAAGCTCGATGACATCAAATACACTGTAATTTTACTCTAAACCAGCCTTCGAGACTGACTCGGTCGAGTAAAACTGTATGTGAATACGGAGCTTTAGACCCACTATAAAAGGAACACGTTATGTGATCCAAAAGTCGATAGTTACTGGGTTGATGTGTAGGTACATATTGTTTGTATGCAGAATTTTATTGCAGGTGTCGTGAGGTGCCGGCGATGACTCTAATAATTCAAAACAAAGGACGTGACTTACACATCAGGAAGTCAGTTATAATATAAATAACATAAGTATATGGGGTTAGCAATAATTTGGTAAATTTGAAAAGGAAAAAAGAAGTTTGTGTAGGTACCCCGATATAAGTAGGTACATAATCTTTAAGCAGTAGATAGGATATAAATGAAACTGCATCATCCGTACAAAACAATTTATTTAAAAGCTTAGGTATATTATAAACCTACAAATTACACATACAATACTTACTATTATACAACGCAAGTTCGTGCAAATGGATAGCCGTGTGTATAAACATAAATTAATAAAAAAAACTCTTTGTATAATAAATAACATTAATAACTTTTTAAAGCTAATTAAACGAATAAAAAAACGAATTACGTTCTCGTCATTAGATATTTTGTAATTTTATTGTTTTTCTATAAGTATAGGTACCTAAAGAACATGTAGGTATCAGATGCCACTTACTAGATAATTATAACAATGTAAGATATTATTTATGACAGCTTGATACTGTACCTAAATATCTAGAATACGTAGGGACAGAACGTAACATAGCAATGAATCATATTGGAGCTGACTGTACATAAACATAGAGTTGTTATTATTAGGCTGTATGACAAAACAACAAATTCAATCGACATGTTATTATTATTCAATTAAAGTTAGCTAAACTTGACAATAAGGCCATGGCGAATATAACAAATCCCATTATGGACTTGTGACAACAGTGACACGATGTTGAATACGTAAATATGTAGTTGTGTTACAATATTATTTATCCTTTGTGTTATTAAATTATAATAGGTACATCATAAGTTCTGTTTAATCGTAATCTTATCATATGAATTCCCGTATTAGATAGGTACTAACATAATTATTCAATAATTACTTATGTGTTATCTATCGAAAATTTTGCCAAAATAAACTACTTACGATTTTGTTTATTGTAAGGGATTTAGTGTTTACAATGCTACTAGCACCTATAGACCGTATGCTAGCATTAATCATACCTAAATATTTACAATTATGTATATAAGTGGTAAATTACTATGCTAGGTACTGTAGGTAGGTACAGGTCGCGTCAAACGTTATGATCGGTCTGAATCGAGGGTTGAAGTTGTTGTTGACTTGTTGCTGTCTTTGACAAATCTGTGTCTTTGACAATCAACATGATACTTAGGTACAACCTTTCTTACCTAAGTATTTGACTAAAATATGTTTGGCGCGAGCTGTATGTTTTGTTTTAGTTAATTTGCCTGTGCTCTTAATGACATATCTGGTGTTTGGTATAAAAAGCGTGTTCCATGTGTTTAAAATATGCACTCTAAATTGAAGTAAGACAACATAACAAAAATTAATAAAATAGTATATAAGATATCAAAATCCGTATAAAACTCATAATGTATAGAAAGTATGTACCTACCTAGGTAGGTACTTTTATTTCAAAACAAAATAAAGAAGGGATTATCCAGTGATACATATTTCTAGCGGGTTTGAAATATTCAAAATTATTTTTTATATGTTCTAATATAGGACATTGCGTAACTATTTAGTTAATGTATCTACTCTAGCTACATTCATAAACTAACATAGAATCCCAATCATGAGGAATGATTAGTAAGTACCGACGATGACTAACGCACAGACTCATATGTTATTGTATTCCAAAGTTGTTTTAGATTCTGAGGCCAAATGGCAAAAAGACGGACCCCTTCTAGACTAGCTGGGTCTTACTGTCTGCCTGTCCGTCTGTGTGTCACAGCCACTACAAGGCAAAAAAAATTGCCGTATTTCGGCTAGCTGGGAGCAACAATAGCCGAGTGGAGAGACCGACAGAGTGCGACGCAGAGGGTCTCGGGTTCGAATCCACGGCACGCACCAATGACTTTTCGAAGTGAAGTGCGTATTAAAAATTGTTAATTATCGCTTGCTTATCGGTGAAGGAAAACATCGTGAGGCAACCTGCGCGTCTGAGAGTTCTCCATAATTTTCTAGAAAGACATGTGAAGTCTGCCAACCCGCACTTGGGCAGCGTGGTGGACTATGGCCTTCCCCTTCTCATAGAGAGAAGAGGCCCGTTCCCAGCAGTAGGACAGTAGGTACCTATATATAATTATATACCTACAGGTCTGATGATGATGGGTATTGGGTATGTTAAGTGACTACCTCGACTACGGAACTCTTCATAGGCGAGTTCAATTTGGACTTGTGTACCGAAAACTATTGGCACCTAAAAAAACTCAACATGCTGAGCCAAAAATCGGGCTCCTTTGCGTGCAATTGGAGACGCCTATATCCAGCAGTGAAGTATAGCAGGCTGATGATGGCGATGCTAAATAGCTTACAGGCAATAATTTTATTGTAAAGTGATTTTATAATTTCTTATATGACAAGTTTATATCGAGATACACAACTTATGGGAGACCTAAATGATGACCTAAGCAAGGGGTCATTTACATAATGATCTTACATTAATATATAGAGTTGGTATTAGGTATGTGCAATCAACAAACGAGTCATAATGGCGTCATAATATTAGTCATAATGAGAATGTTGATCTACTTAGTAAGCAATATCTCTGTCTGTTGGTCGTTTCCGGATGGAAATATATAGATAGGTAGATTAAGCTCGACGTTCGCGACCCATAGTTTGTAAAAATGTGCTAGATGGTGTACATCCTCATACAGTCTTTCGCAGTCCACTACCGGACAAAGGCTACGCCTCTCCTTGCCTGCGTCTTAAAAGCGTTGTGAGGCAATAGGGGGAATTGACCTACTGTGCTACGTCGGCCAGACGGGTTGACTCTTGACATAGGGTTTGATATCGGTTTTCTGAGTATCTTTCGCAAGATGTTATTTTTCTCGTGTATTTTCTTTAGTCGCATCTAGCGACACCCACGGAATGAAATGAAATGGGATGGTGACACGTTGTAGTCATCCGTACACGAACCTAATTTCTAAAAAAATATTTTTGTATTTGCTTCTGTCTGTGTAATATTTTCTCCATAAGTATATTAGAACCATTTAGAACGAAACTGTTTTTGTTGTTGGACAGAACGCAATCTATTGAGGTCATTAACCTAGTTTAGGTAGGTATATTAAAGGTACATAAACAAAGTAAGAAGTCTAATGTGACTCGTGTTTGTTTTTATTTTTTGCTTTGTCTTTGGGATATCCCTGCATTGAGATAAGATAGATAATTCAAAGACATATTGTGAGACTACGTATTTGTAGATCGCCAAATATATTATGTAATGTTTCGTGATGAAATATTTGCTAAATTTCAATGCATTAGTTACCTACATCAAGTACTTCCCTGTTAAATTGTTTATTTGCGCTACTCTCTGATGCGAGTATACGATTACAGTTTGACGTCATTTAAGTTTCTTTTATACACATTAGCTTGTTTATCCAACCGAGATTAGATTGCTCATTCGTAAAAATAAATGGCTATGATAACAAGAAGGCACTAGCCGCATGCAACGATTCTAGAGATTTTGGTCATTGTTTAGGCCTATATTTTCGTGCTAGGTCCCTCTATGATTCATAGAGGTTAGTGCCTTTTAAACTGCGGCGCTTTGAGGGTGATTAGCATCGCTTAGGGCAACACTCGCGTCGTCACGTGGCATGACTAATTCCCGTAAATAGGTACTTTGTATAGCTCAGTATAAAAATGATAAAAATGATTGCGTGGACACGATAAGAAATTTAATTATTATCGATTAGGCATAATCCAGCTCACGTTTAAAATATATGTTTTAAAAAAAATACTTTTACAGAACTTGATAAACTTTACTAAACATATTATTACCGTTGTAATTAGGTACATACATTATTGAAAATGTTTGATTTCTTATAACAAACAAAACAATATAGGAACATAGGACAAAACACAGGACCGGGCATGCTGGGCAGGCTCAACTTTTTGTCCGCAAACTATAGGAAGATGATATTGTTACGAGCTGGGGTTCGACGATAAATTATAACTCACTATGCCAGAAAACTGAACTTTATTTACTACACAAACACTAAGTATAACACTAGATACACACACTTAATTTTCACAACCAGTAAAACACACTATTCACACCACTAGAACAACATTAAACACTTCCGACTTATTTCCTTTCGCTTGATCTTGATCGCTTTCCGTATTCAATTGAACTGTGTTGCCTCGCGCGCTCTCGCTCTATTTATACTGGCCGGATAACATCACTAGGCTTTTCGAGACGACTCACGATATTTCTGGAAACGTGTAAGGTGTTTCTAGAATTGCGTAAATGTTCTATTTACACCTACGCCATCTATTAGAGGATAGCTGAATTACCTTCAAACCACCGATACATTCATTCTCATGTAGTTCTCCCATTCACTGATAGATGGCGTTATTTTCAATTCGTAACACGGCCTCCCTCTTAAACGTGTTCGTCTCGAACATCGTTGGACCCATAGTAACGAGCCAACCGGTCCACATGAACTATCTTCGGTGCACCTCGCGACCCCTTCTGGATTCGATAGGTAACGTCGTTCATCCTGGTAATTATGCGATATGGCCCGTCCCATCTGGCTTGTAACTTAGGCAATTTTCCTTTGCTTCGTACTGGGTTATGAAGCCACACCAATGATCCCTCATCGAAGCCTTTGTTATTTGCCTTCCGGTCGTAGCGAGTCTTCATCTTCTCAGACATCTGTTGTCCAGATTCCCTGATGTGCTCGTATACGTCGTTCATCCTGTTGCGTAGCTCGGTTGCGTAATCCGTTATATTGCGTGGAGGTTCTGGTGGAATACCGGTGATAAGGTCTGCGGGTAAACGGAGTTCTCTACCGAAATTGGCAAAAGCTGGTGTTACTCCTGTAGTTTCGTGGACCGCACTGCGATATGACAGGAGAAATGGTTGGATGTGCTTGTCCCAATCTCTTTGTTTGTTCTCCACCACCTTCGCCAGGTACCTTTCCAGTGATTGGTTAAACCGTTCAACCATGCCATCTGATTGTGGATGATAAGCCGTGGTCCTGGTTTTATGTGCACCCATTACGCGACACGTCTCCTTGAACACCTCAGATTCGAAGTTCCGGCCTTGATCGCTGTGGATTTCCAAGGGCACCCCGAACCGACAAAAGACTTCATGCACCAGCTTATCCGCCACTGTGGTAGCTTCTTGATTTGGGATCGCAAACACTTCAGGCCACTTCGTGAAGTAATCCATCACAACCAAGAAGTATTTGTTTCCGTCCTGGCTCTCAGGAAACGGCCCAGCGACATCCAACGCTATGCGCTCCCATGGAGCTCCTACATTGTACACCTTTAATGCACCTCTGCTACGAGTGTGTGGCCCCTTCACAGCCGCACAACTTGTGCATTTGCGGCACCAATCCTCGACGTCATCCCGACAGTGGAGCCAATAAAACCGCTCTCGGATCTTAGTAAGCGTCTTCTTAACTCCCATGTGACCTCCCGAAGCACCATTGTGATAGAGCTGCAAGACTTCCGGCACCTTAGTTTTAGGCACTACCATTTGCAAATGGCACTGGTTACCGCGAGCGTTTTCCCATTTGCGGCACAGAACTCCATCCTGGACGACCAAGCTTTCCCACTGTGCCCAATAACTCTTGGTGATAGGGCTCATTGCTGCGATATCACTCCATTTGGGCCTAGGAGCGTCTGATTTCTTCCATTCGAGAATCGGCTGTATGTCCTTGTCGTCTTGTTGAGCACTCTGCAAAGCTTCTTTCCATTCGTCGCTCAGATCTGTCTTCAACATCCTCACTAATGCTGCCTGCTTTGCTTCCTGCCGGCTACAGTGCTTGCACTGGTCGGGACACGGCCTACGCGATAGGGCATCTGCGTTACCATGGGACTTGCCGCTGCGATGTTGTATTACAAAATCAAACTCTTGCAGTAGTTCAATCCATCTAGCTACTTGTCCTTCTGGGTCCTTAAATTGAAGGAGCCATTTCAGCGCTGCATGGTCGGTTCGCAGGTGGAATTTACGGCCCAACAAGTATTTGTTGAAATGCTGCAATGTCTTTACTACAGCCAAGAGTTCCCGCCTGGTGACGCAGTAGTTTCTTTCGGGTTTGGATAAGGCCTTGCTGAAGTATGCTATAACAACTTCTTGATCACCCTTCTTCTGTGACAGCACGCCGCCAATTCCGGTGTTACTGGCATCTGTGTCAACTATGAATCCATGCTCATTGTCAGGGTAGCCTAGAATAGGTGCAGTACACAGATGTTCCTTAAGCTTCTGGAATGCAACGTCACAGCTCTCATTCCAACAGAACTGCACTCTGTCTTCGGTGAGCTTATGAAGAGGTCGAGCAATGTCAGCAAAGTTCTTCACAAACCGTCGATAGTAGGAGCATAATCCGAGGAATGCTCTGACCTGCGTTTTGTTCTCTGGAACTGGCCATTCCTTCACGGCAATGATCTTATCCGGGTCAGTTTGAATACCGTTCTCCGAGACCACATGTCCTAGAAAGTTCACTTGCCGTCTGAATAACGCGCATTTCTTCGGACTCAGCTTCAAATTAGCTCCTCGTATCTTTGACAGCACTTGCTCTAAGTTTCGAAGGTGATCCTGGAAGGTGCGCCCCACGATGATGATGTCATCCAAGTAGACCAGGCAGGCGTCTCCAATCAGTCCCATAAGCACTCGCTCCATCAGTCTCTCAAAAGTAGCCGGAGCGTTGCACAATCCAAAGGGCATGACGTTAAATTGCCACAATCCTTTGCCTGTGGAGAATGCCGTCTTCTCTTTGTCTCGAGGATCTATTTCCACCTGCCAGTAGCCACTTTTTAGATCTAATGTAGAAAACCACTTCATCCCCGTCAGCGTATCCAGAGTGTCATCGATCCTTGGCAGTGGGTAGCTGTCCTTCTTTGTGATGTCGTTTAATCGGCGGTAGTCTACACAGAAGCGCATGCTGCCATCTTTCTTCTTAACTAGCACCACCGGAGAACACCACGGGCTGGACGAAGGCTCGATTACGCCTTCCTTCACCATACCGTCGATCATAGCTTCCACTTCACGTTCCCGTGCCACTGGCACACGTCTTGGTCGCTGGCGAATTGGTGCTTCACTTCCCGTGTTTATTTTGTGCTGGACTAGTGCTGTCTTCCCTATGTCGGCATCACTGGTCGAGAAAATATCCGCGAACCGGTTCAACATCTTCTGAGCCTCGGTCTTCTCTTCCTCCGACAGGGTACTTTCGCAGTCCTCTAAAAGAGTAGACACGTCGAATCGTGCACCCTGAACCTTGGCGCTGGTAGGTTGCTCTTGACATCTACGCATCCAAGCCGCTCCTTCATAGGTGCCCAATTCCGTCCCTTTCTTGAGCGACACTTCCTTGTCACTTGCATTCAGTGCGCGTACTGATGAAACTTTTGTACCCCTTACCAAGGTTCGTGCAATCTTCCAGGAGGCCTCTTTCTCTAGACCTTCGATTAGTACGCAGCGGTTCCCTCGACCAGAATTTCCTGATAAACAAACTGGTACAACAGTTTCCGACCGCGGGTGAAGAATGACATTCTTCGGGCAGTACACTTTTCCTGAAGTTGCACCTTCCATGAAGACTTCTTCCGAGCCACACTTCAACACTCCCTGGCTAACATCGATCTCGCAGCGATACTTCCGCATGAAGTCCAGGCCCAAGATGCAGTCGTCCACTATATCGGCCACGATGACTTTGTGACGGTAAATTTTGTTGCCTAGCTTCAGATCCACCTCCATTTCACCTCGGACGGTTATGTGCTGACCGGTAGCTGTTCTCAGATTCACACATTCATTGTTCCTGAAGCAGCCCCGTAGAACCCGTCTTGCCAGATGGAAACCGACGACTGTCCGAGAAGCACCCGTGTCCAATGTCAGCTTGCATGGTGTTCTGTTAATTTCGCCTTCGATGATCAGGCTGTTCCCGTCGCATGATTGCGAGATCGAGATACTTGGGGCTCTTCCATTACCAGCCAGCACCCGCCCCGCAGTCCTGGCTTCTACTCGTTTCCCTGCTCTCGCTGCCTAGCAGGCACATCAGGCGACCCCTTTGGTGGAGACAGGGTGTCACCAGGCTGCCTACGCTTTGGGCAGCTCAAACGGATATGGCCTCTTTCTCCGCAGTTGTAGCACCGAGGTGATGACAAGACTTCCCTGATGCGGTGACCTCGGTCGTCGCGTCGCACTGCTTCCACCTCCAGAGCGTGGGCTAAGGCGTCCTTGAGGTCCTTGAAGTGCCCAAGCCTCACTGCTGCTCTTACCTCCAGGTCCCGGATCCCATCCGTAAACGCCTGTACGAGGTTCCCGTCAATAAGCGCAGGAGACGACTGGTATGCCTTCCTGACCAGCTTTTCCACCTCTAGAGCCCACTGCTGCAGAGTTTCTCCGTTGCGTTGTGTCCTGTCCTTCAGCTGAGCACGATAAACGTGTTCAAGGTGCGCGTCACCGTATCTCGCCTCCAGCGCCTCCAGGAGCTTTTCGTAGGTGACGTCTTGCCCGAGTGCCTCCAACACTGTCAAGGCCCGGTCGCGAAGGCCCAAGGTTAGGGCGGTTAAGGCTTGTTCTTTGGTCCACCCATTCGATCGCATCACAGCCTCGAACTGGATCTTGTATGCAGACCATGATGACGAGCCATCAAATGGTGGAACCTTAAATCCACGAGGTGAGGGCGCTACAGCCGCTGATGTCACTTCGAGCCCACGCAACTTCTTCTCCACTTCAGCAACACAGGTCTCGTGGTGGTCGTGTACACGCTTCTCTATGTCGCTGATACGGGCCTCATGCTGCTGAAGTTCCTCCTTGACCGCCTTCAAGTCCTTCCCTACAGCGGCGCTGAGGTCCTTCATAAGCACCACCTGCTCTTCTAGGCGGCGCGCGTGCTCCTCCTTGTCACGCTGGAGCTGTTGTTCTAGGCGTCGCGCGTGCTCCTCTTGACGGCGAGCCTGCTCCTCCTTGTCGCGCTGAAGCTGTTCCTCCAGGCGGCGCGCATGCTCCTCCTGACGGCGCGCGTGCTCCTCCTGACGGCGCGCGTGCTCCTCTTGACGGCGAGCCTGCTCCTCCTTGTCGCGCTGAAGCTGTTCCTCCAGGCGGCGCGCGTGCTCCTCTTGACGGCGGGCCTGCTCCTCTTTGTCGCGCTGTCGCTGTTCTTCCATGCGGCGCGCCTGCTCCTGCATGAACGCCATCAGAGCCGCGATGTCGGGCACCGCCATGGAGTGTGCGCTTGCAGGCTCCACTGCAACCGCGGAGTCGCCTGATCCACCAGACGATGGAGAAGGAACGTCTCCGAAGCGTCTCTGGTCCAGGTCTTGCTGGCGCTGGTTCCTGGTGCGCACTCCTTCAGTTTCTTCTTTCGGCATAACCGGCATAATTTATCCCTTTCTTCTGACACCAATTTGTTACGAGCTGGGGTTCGACGATAAATTATAACTCACTATGCCAGAAAACTGAACTTTATTTACTACACAAACACTAAGTATAACACTAGATACACACACTTAATTTTCACAACCAGTAAAACACACTATTCACACCACTAGAACAACATTAAACACTTCCGACTTATTTCCTTTCGCTTGATCTTGATCGCTTTCCGTATTCAATTGAACTGTGTTGCCTCGCGCGCTCTCGCTCTATTTATACTGGCCGGATAACATCACTAGGCTTTTCGAGACGACTCACGATATTTCTGGAAACGTGTAAGGTGTTTCTAGAATTGCGTAAATGTTCTATTTACACCTACGCCATCTATTAGAGGATAGCTGAATTACCTTCAAACCACCGATACATTCATTCTCATGTAGTTCTCCCATTCACTGATAGATGGCGTTATTTTCAATTCGTAACAATATGATTGGTTGGTTGGTGAATTACTTTTCGGTTACCTAATGTTCTTAGAAAGAAAACATTTGCTAACGGGTCTCATCGACACAAAACATAAATAATTACTTAGGTACCTACCTATTTTTCAACAAAAATAATATTATGATGTCTCGACAAGAGAGGAGAATTTCCAATCTACTTAGAGGATTTTATTTTAAGCAGAAATGTTTTCATACTATTTCAATTTTTGTTAACAGAATCGACGTGTTAACAAGGTAAGTCCCAAGGCCATATTTTTAGTTAGAATGCCACGAGCAAACTGTTCAAACTAAAAGTTATATGACTCATCAAACAAGGTCAGGCGCGCCTGCACTAATACGTGGGTGATTGTGGTTTTATTTCGGCTTATGTTACCAAGTTGTTCTTGGGTATATGAACCACCATTTTATGTAGGTAGTTTAGACTATATATATGTACCTACGAATCGAGCTTTGCTGTGTCATTGAATATATATACACGTGCTTGCAGATGCAAGCACGTCGTTTGACTTGCAATTGCAACTAGTGTAAGTAAGGGATAGCAATATTATAGTGCCTACCTTTCTATAGTTTCAACACCAATGACACTTCAGCTCTGCAGACATAATACGACTTTGTCAGCTTAGCGCCTTGATCATATGAAGGCGTCTATGGGAGTCCGTTATTAGCAAAGTAAAAAAAATGACTTCTTGAAGAGTGCCTAAGTTGGGAAGCCTGACAAAGCAGTAATTAATGACTAACTACGGAATTCAATATTCGATCTATAGATAGATCTGTAGATTTTAGATTCGTTTTTGACATAAGCTCCATACAAAATATGACAAACACGAATCTAGAATCTCAAAATCCATGGATTGATCGAATATTGAAAATGGCCGTAAATAAGATTAGAACATCAACGGATGCCAAAACCCTCCTCGGCGCTGCGCTGCTTCTGTTTGCGCTGACCATAAAACATTAAATATGCAACTAGCGTCACTAGTTTAATCACGTTTCCCTTGACCTTGCAACGTGTTTACTAACTCATGTAGTTTGGAGAAATCTGTTCTAACATACTACGTCGGAAACGTTTCTCAAATCCTTAATTAGCCTTATTAAGCAGTAATACAAATTTTTGTGTGAAATGACGAATATCAATCTAGAATGTTCTTAAATTAATTAATGATCTAGGCTATTACCTAATGATCTAGGCTAATTAGTCTCACGCGAGTGTAGCGGCTGCTGACGCTACAAATTATTCGACAAATAGGTACCTATATGCATAAATATGTGCACAAACGAGGGCATATAGGCATATTCATAAATTGTAAATTAAATATTGTCTTTAAATTCCTGTACTTATCTAGACTATCTAGTACAGTTCAACGATTCATCTAGTTTATGAATTGCCGTGATAATCTTGAAGAGTAATTAACTAATTATATTATCGCACGTCAAAGTGACCAAGCGATACCGGTCGCTTGGTCACAGAGTAAACTGCAGTAATAGCTAAAATTGTACAAGCCATTAGATCAAACAAAGGTCACCATGAACAGGTCGATAGCCAGCGGGTTGGTCTTTCCCTGATTGGTGGTATCCGTGGCACTTATTGCTTAACTTTGATATAGTGAATTCGTGACCGCTTAGAATACAATCTGCACGCGAAGGAGAAACTGTCATCTGGATAGAAATATATTTTTTTCTTTTGAATAAAGCAACGCAAAATGGAAGCATTACCTAAAGATAGGTGGGTACACATTTTTGGGTAATGCGTTGCTTTTTAACGTAGGTACTGTCTGCGCCTATTGACATTATGATTACTAGTTGTTATGACCGTTGTATTACTCATTTCTAATGAAACAAACAAGGTACTAAAATAATTCGCGTTTTAAGAAAACTGAACAAACATCGACTGTACGTCTTCACTCATGCAAGTGTATAACGTATGACGCGACCCATACAAATGTACTTACGCCAAGAATATAGTGCGTAACGTCATAAAGGTCATACAAAGCTAAAAATACTCGAAGAAATAATGGATAATGCACTGTTTTGCTGTTATGGGCATATTTTCAAAATACACCCATTACGACACCCTAGATCTCGCAAAATTTCTAGTTCCACAAGGCCTCGGCTGGATTTTGCATTGTCTAGCTAGAGATGACATAGCCATCAGCCAGAAAATATGAACAAATCGTTATTACAAACAGATAATATAATAGGTATGTAGGTGCCTTAAGCGTCAAAATCGAGTAAACAGTTTACACGTTCCAATTTTTATTGTAAACATTGACGAGCGTTATATTTATCTGTTTTAGACGCTCGTTCAACCGTACCATATTATACTCGCACGGGATATTATCTAAGAATCGCTAAATGTCAGTCGCAAGGCTTCAGCGCTACAGCCGGGCAGCCAATTAGTATGTGTAATAGGACACACACGTGCATATTATTATATGAGTATGTAACATGTTTTAAATTAATAATCTAAAATGGCTACCAGCATCGTAGCTTATTAATATTTGCATATTATATATATTTAATTCACATTCCTAACAAGATACTTGAGATAAGCTGTATGTAACCTTATAAGACACTTCTCATATCGTGATACTTGTCTGAATGGATACCAGTTAGTAAGGCAATATTATACCACATCCGAATTAATATTTAAAAAAGCTGGCTTGCTAGTCTTCAAAATTTTTGTTATATTTAAAACACGAAGTAGGTATATTTAATTGAATAATCCATCCGCTCGGTTTCATTTCGTAACTATGTTACGTATTTTCCATCCGCCTGACTTGGGTCACGGTCTACTTAGATTCATACGTATTGGTAGACTTACAGCTACTATATTTAACTGTGCCCATTATTATATATTAATTATGATATGATTATTTTTCTGGGTGCCTTCAATAGGTAACGCATTTGCCAAGACACAAGAGTCACGGTTAATCTTAACAATGCATAAACAAACGAATGCGAGTAATGCATTTACAAATGCTAAATACCTACGGTATGTATTTTTCACAATACACACTTTCAAATGATCGTATATTAGAACACAATAACTAGTTTCTTCTGAAACGTTAGCGAATAACCCATAGTACATAAATCATAAAATATGCGCCATAAACAATCGTTTTGATCGCATAAACTACTATTGTATTTTTGCAGAGAGTATCTACAATCAATTGCCGTATAATTTTGATCTTGATTCGACGAACTTACTGTTTGTTCATCAGGAAAAAATATTAACACATCTAAACTAAGAAGTGCGAATTGGTTTGGCTATCGATTATTTAATTAATGAAAACGCAGCATTGATAGCTTATTACACATTTTTTATTAAGATTACAAAAGTCGGCATATTATTAGGTACAAAAGGTGTCACCAAAATATCCATATTTCGAAATATTTACCTAACTGTTTTTACATCAACATTATTAGGCCACAGTTACAAGTGCAAGTGCAGACGCAAAATGATCTCGTAATGTGAATTGTGAATATTGTGATGTAATAAAGGAAAACCTCAAATTATAATGCAGTGTTTATTTGTTATTATGATGTTATTTGTGTGGAATAAAACACGACAGATCTCATCACATTATTTACAAAAATAATAATAAATAAATCATAATTTCTTTTAAATTACTTATTAAGAATTAGGACATAAAATATATATGACAGCCATAAAAAAATCACAAAAATAAAGGATTTCTGACATCTTATGTTCAGGAGCGAGACCAAGAAGTCGGAAGACACTTGGTAAAATAATATACAGAAGCATGATCTATGTAACAAGGTGCACGTTTTGAATCTTCCGAATTCATCAAGGTGATGACGTAACTAGTCAAAAACTCCTAAAAATACAATTATACACTGTTTTTAGAGACTACCGGGATAATTGGTAGTGTATACTATCTATACTTACTACTAAGCCAGTACCATACTATGTATTCTAGTAAATAAATATATTACTAAGGCCCGTAAAATCGAATACTGGTTTAGTAGTAAAACTATGATGAAATATCGCGCCAGTTCAAGGATGAATGAGCACATTACGTTATACACGAAATTTAAAGTTGACAAGAAAATTATTATCCGAACATAAGATTTCAGTCAACTACCACTAAAACTACAATTATAGTATATATATAAAAATATTGCATTAATTATGTACAATGGTTAGAAAATCACCGTGCACTATCTCAAACAATGATATCCGCCCATATATTTCGTTTATCATCTGATATTGAACGAACATAAGTAAGTAAAGGCAATTACTTGATAAAGTTTGGGGAAATTTGCTAATTTGAGTAATAAATTATATGTTAATTGGATCGGGACTGTAAGACTGGTTTGTCACAGGAGACGAAGCTCCATAATCTGGGGTCGTAGGCGTCGAGCTAGGAGGAGAATCCATAGGCTTTGTCAACGCGGGTGCGACGTACTCCGGGAACCTAATACTAGACTCCTGTTGTAAAGGAGCCGGCGGGGTACAGCTAGGGAACGGACTGAGAAGTAAGAACGTTCCAAAGGCGACTATCGAAGCCATAATCAGAACAATCGTTCTAGATTCGAACCCTGCTCTTAATCCAGCCCACGCAGCCATATTGACAAGTAACAGCAGTACAGACACTCGGATAAGCCTCACGGCCGTCGAATGAATCCTCCCCCCACCGACACCGCTCATGTCGCACGGACCGTAAGCGAAAAACAGATTATGTTTATCGCCTACGTGTTTAAACATCATGTAGAGTAAACCGAAAGGCGCGATCAGTGGACAGGCTAGACTATAAACCATTGTAATAGAGAAAATTGCTATACTCCAAGCATAGTGAACGCCGAATGGAAATTCGTAAAGAATGGCCTTTTTCACGTAACTCTTTTCAGCCTTAGATTTAGATTGCAGCAAATACCATACATAAAGGAACAGTTCCGGGAAACGTATTAGTTCAAGAGCTGTACCGATGAATCCCGAAGTTATTACGTAATTGACGAAAAATGCACCCTTGTCAGGCAAGAACACACAATCCCAGCGCATAGTATCATTTTCATGATGAATTGTCCATGTGACAAATGCTTCAGCACTAGCAAGACCCAGAGAAGGTAAAATCAGAGTCATCAACAACAGAAAAGAAACAGTTTTGGTCATAATTGAGTAGTTCTGTTGCGACTTGGTCCAGTGAGAAAGAAACTTATCTGAGAATGACACAATTGCAGGCATGACTGCAGCCATGGTCCACAGAAGTAGAGTAGGCAGGAATTCAAAAATAACAGTACTGACCTTACCCAAAGTTTCTGGTTTAGCTACTAGTGTGTTGAAAAGATTAACTACAATTGCAGGGGTAGTCAAAAAGAATAATACAATAAATAGGAAAAAATTAACAACAATTGCCTTAACATACCAAACACCATGTTGAACACTTAGATTTTCCCAGATTATGTCTGATGGATTAGTTGCATGGCTGAGAACCCAGCCACGGTGTAAACTAAAGTTATTGATTACATGTTCAGCAAGTTGGTAAGATGGCAGTGTTAGGAATGCTATACCAAGAGGGTCATTCAAAACCATAGCACGGCATCTTTTGGCTTCATCTTTTAGCCTCTTCTCTTCAGCACTGTAGAATTCCAAAGCATCTACTTCTTCACCACACCAGTTACGCCTGACATTTATGCGTTTGCCAGTCTTTTTGAAGTAAGTATCAGTGTAAATGAGAGCTTCTGTTACCATTTCTTTTTTTTCTAGTACATCATTCAACTGATTAATGTTGTATGCCAGGCGTAGATCAACAATTTGGATATGAGGAAAATTGTGTGCAAAATAAGCTCTGATAGTTGATTCATTTCGATCAGCTTTTGATATGTTTGTTATCATTATTGTGCCTGTCATGGATGTAGGTACTGGTTTCCGTCCAGTGCATCTTCGCATTATCAGTACAGAAACTGGGAGAAATGAAATGCTGATTAGAGTATGCACCCACAGCCAATTTGATTTTCCATTTATATTTGACAATGTGGTTCTACTAAAAGTACTAGAATCAACATTTAGATTTGTTCCTTGAAAATTGATTGGCAGTATAATCCCAATGGATACTAGTGTAACAATAAACATTAAGGTTATTGCATGTCTTTGGAACGAGAGGTAATGGACAGCATCCGGGCCACACTTGCCCAGTACCTGTTCGCGAGTCAAGCGAAATACGGCAGGTAACCATGTGAAAAATCCTTCGTCTATGTTCAGCGACTCCTCGGTGCTCCGCCTCCTGTTTACTAAGGCGGCGCCGTCGTTTCCACGGTAGAATAGATTAGTCCATCTACTTTTGCTACGTTGCACAAGCGCCATTCTGCCATAATTCCACGCCGTCCGTCGCAGCACGGTGAACAAAATAATGAGACAGAACCACGACACCACGTTCAATATCAGAGTTTGTGGTATGCCGTTATACGCTCCTGTTATAATCACATTTTGTGTAGTGTTGATCAGCATACATCCCTCATCGTCGCTATTGTTAGGAGCAGAGCTAGAAACTGACGAGTATAAGCGATTCATTTTGATGTCGCAATATGATCACTGAGGCGATAAAAGAGAAAGTATTCACATAATGAGTCTCAAGAAACCACAAACTTCACTAAAATTTTATAAGATATTCATTTGTACACACCACTATATAGCACTGACGATACCATCTGGAAATTCTTTTGTTGTCAGATTATTAGAATCAAAAGATAACAAAGTATGTGTGACGTTTCTTCGCAGCGCGACTGTCAAAGAGTGAAAATGTGAAATATTAAATGACGGGCGACGGCCGTTGAAATCTACTTTGCCACAGATAAGAAAGAGTAGGTAGGTTAGGTATATGAACATCACTGCGTAGATTTTGCATTTAGTGATTTCTAACTCTTTTAAGCAAGTTAAACATTAGTTAACACAGAGTGAGAAAGAACCGAGAAAAAACTATTTAATTACATATTGGCGATGCACATGCAAAGATTATCCGCGCGCCTCTAGCGGCGAAATTTGGAAGTTGTCTGGGTACGACACTTTTGTCAGCTTCCAATGCAACTTTGCTTCGAGGATTTTTTTTTTTACGACCATCGTAATGGAATCAAAAGCCATATAAGATAAAAAAGGAGAGGAAAAATACTTTGTTGCTTATATTTTATTCGCTTTGTGTTGCGTTTTATTTGTTGATACTGTTAATAGTTACGTCATTTTGCTTATAGGATAATTTTCACATTGATTAGTGCAAGTGCAGGTGATAAATGTATATGGGTAGTAATTAGTACGACGCAGGTGAAGACAGCTACTGATTAGAGCGAGTGCACTAATTTGAGCAAGTCACTCATAATATTTCATAATCGCTAGTCACTGTCGTTTATCTGTCTCCACCTTGAATGTCAGATGATAGGGCTATGCGTATCATAAGAAATATCGATACCCAATACAGGTTTAAATAAAATGCTCAACTTTCTTTAGGCTTGTTTAACGCTCAGCATTGTCTTGTTTGTATGAATTTGTATGAATTGTTAATTATCGCTTGTCTCGTGCCTCGGAGAGCACGTTAAGCCGTCGGTCCCGGTTGTCATGAAGATCTTTGACAGTCGTTACGGGGCTTCAGTACTTTCTAAATAAACTGACACTAGTCTAAACCATGGAATATCGCTATCCCTTCGGGTTGCGGAGGTCAGACAGGCAGTCGCTCCGTGGAAAAGCTAATATTCAGCCAAATCCGGTTAGACTAGAAAGCGGACCCCAGACTGAAACTGGGATAACGCTAAGAGAAAGAAAGAAATTGTCTTGTTTGTATAAAATTATCAACTTGAAATTAAACGAGCATCTTCTTACATATTAATTAATAAAGTCCCCTTTTCTTCCTGTAGGTCTGTCTGTTTGAACGCGATAAGCTTGGATTTTAGTACGGTTTTCACCAATAGATAGAGTGATTCCTGGGAAGGCAGTATAATTCACTTGGGCGAAAACCAGTATTCACAATGAATATAAGTTTTATAGTTACTTAAGTCGTCTAATAGCTTAAAGTAAGGAAGTCTAGTTATAGGCGTTTACTGTCCTTCAACGTGTCAAATATTCATAATTCGAGTAGTTATCCTACCCGCGAAATTTTGCAATTAAGTCTCTAAGGTACAGAAATTAGTTGTCCTTGTTCTTTGGTTGCCTTTAGGTATCCAGATTACTGCACAAATGTAGAATGATATATTCAAATTCAAATTCAAAATCCTTTATTCATTTGGGTCACAATGTGACGCTTATGAATAATATAATTATGTCTACTGCTCAGGCTAGTGCAGTGCACGTACTTACATGCCAAGTTATGCAAATTAAAGCCTCTAAAACGCAAAACGAAAATATCAGCATCAGCCGCTAGCTTACTGAGATGTATGCGATACATAACTAATGAATGAAAAGAGTAACTTCGCGACATCATGCATTTGCTGATGAATTTGATGTCTCTCTTATGCTAGCAATTAATGTCAGCTATTTGGAGTTTAATGCAACACGTCCTAAAGGTAAAGCAGTTACTGCCTTACGCCTGAACAATAACTTTACCTTAATGTAACTAGTACTATGCGCAGTCTGATCCTGCATCTAATAATTAATATATAAAGTTGAAGAGTTTGTTCGTTTGCTAGAACACGCTAATCTCAGGTACTACTGGTCCGATTTGAAAAAAACTTTCAATGTTAGATAGCCTATTTATCGAGGAAGGCTACAGGCTTTATTTCATCACGCTATCGGCCCGGCCACAACCTACAGCGGCGGTAGCAGTGGCGAGCGATTTCGATGTACATAGCGCGTTTTCTCTGAGGCGACATCGGTCGCCGCAGTGGCGGCGGCGGTGGCGTAGCAAAGCGCGCCATGTACATCGAAAACGCTCGCAGGCTGTGCCCGGGCCGTATAAGCTACGGGAGCGGCGCAGTAGCCTTAATTACAGCGGGTGTAACTCTGGGCTCATCTAGTATGGTAATATTCTCTTTGCGATGATTCTGTTATGTACGATGTGGATATTTATGGCTAGGCTAGTCGGTTGTAAGTAAATCAAAAGAGGTTAGCTATGAATGACAGGTTATTGTAAAATACTAAACAACTTACACCCCAATTAACTATCGATAAATATATTTTACGCTTCCTTAATCACTGATTATTGGCGATGCAAAGATCGCAAAGATTATCAGCGTGGCGCTAGCGGCGAATTTGCTAGTTGACCGGGTACGACACTTTTGACCGCTTTAAGCCTAGGTGGTAATTGTATTGAGCTGTCAAAAGTGTCGTACCCGGACAACTTCCAAATTCGCCGCGAGAGTCGCTAGTTAGAATCTTAGCATCGCCAATACTACGAAAATATATTGAAACCTCGGCGAGCGGGATCAATATATAGATGGCGTGGAGTTATCATAAAAATAATTAAAATTATACATCCTGAGGGTATATAATTATGTTCTGTGATCCTGCTCTTCAAAACTTGTCCAAAACGTAAAACATTGCTATTGCTTTGTATAATAATTATTTATTGTAATTTAATACCATGCGAATAATTTAATATAAATAAGATGCAACAAAATGATACTCTTACCAGTATTATAGTTTATTTACACACAGAAACATGTCAAGTAAGATACTTTATATTCTGTACCGACTGTACCGTTTATATCGCGTAGGAAATACGTATTAAAATCCTACTGCATACGTTGTTGTTTTTGTTGTTGACTTGTCGTTGTGTGTAGGTACTTTACTAATTAATTTCGAAACGTTACACCGAGTTTTAAAACCAGCTTGTTTTATGCTCGAAATAAATGATTTCCACATCCAGACATTTGAGAAGCGATTCCAGTAAAAATAAACGTATTACTATTTCATCTTTGTAGTAAAATGTAAAAAAAATTGGTTGCCTGTAAAGTCGGTATACGGGCGAAAGTTTTACGTGACAACGACTTTGAGTGGTAAAATAATTTTAATGTGAATATTCATTCGTATAGTAGGAAGAAGGATGAAAGATGCGTGCCTTTCACTTTTTATGTCTGTCTCTCTCGCTCTTAGGCGGGACGCGTGCCTCTCACTCGCTCTCATTGTGAGCGCATAACGTGAGCGGAGCGTAACGCAGTTTCTTGAAGTGTCACCCGGCAAACCAATTTATAAGACGTTGTCACGTCAAAATGTAACAATCTGAACCTCATCGGGTAAAGCTAATTCACCAAAGAAAAGTATAGATGTCGCAAGGTTTCTATTTATTTTATTTTATTTTATCGGCCTCGAAGGTTTCATACCCCTGCCTGTTGCAGTCTGTTAGTGTCACATTCCGTTCTAAGAAGAATATTTTAAAACGTAGTAAATTATTTGACTTGTGAATATTTCAAAATAACTTTTAAAATATAATGAAATAAACCCTAACTTCATTGTTTTTTGATAAACCAAGTCATTTTCCATAGAAGACAAAGTTAATTTGAACTTTTACTGTTATTAAAATTGCAATTTATGCTAATGAAAAATAGAGCGTTAGAAAGAGATAACAACAAACAATGTATTTAAAAGATGAGATGGATGCATTACAATTGAAATGTGTGAAATGAATTTCTTCTGAAATTCGTAACAAGTTCGACCGTTCGATTAACTTGTTTTGTGTTAATTATTTTAATTTAATGAATTTAAACTTCATTGTTATCAAACAATTATGGCAGATTTCGATTGGAATAATTATTTAGAAGTGAATAAAACGATTGGTGTGCCTGAAGAATTATTTTCTCATGTAAGTTTCGATTATTTTTACATGTTGTATAATTTATTTTTATAGGATTGCTATGATCATCGTGTTAATGTTGATAAAGATAGTATTAAAGCGATGTGGTAGCTCTTTTAAACTAGTTAAAAGCTAATAAAGTAAAGTGATGTCTTTTAATGTCATAAGTTCTGAAAATATTATGTCTGATACATAATTTATTTCTAATAATAAATTGTTTGTTTTAATTTAACAAACGTTTTCCTACACTTCAATAATTGCTGCTTTGTGATTATAATTAAGTATACATATTGTCTTTGAAAAAAAAATCCTGTAAATGAAAAAAATAATTATAAAAAGCACAACCATATGGCCATGATTATACATTGTCTTACATACAACTGCCTATTTTATTGTACACACCAATGGACTTAATTTTAATTGGTGTCCTCATGTAGAGGGCTGGAAATATTAAAGCCTTAATATTTTAGGATGTCATTAGAGACAATTGCTATCTAATGCGAGGCAATTGTTTCAAGGATACAAATGTAGGCAGTATATTTTGAAATTTGGTAACTAAAATATTACTGTCTACATACCTATAGGGCACCCCTTAGGTTTATTTTACATAGTTGATAGTATGTAACTTAACAACTTTTTTGGTAGATTAATAATTAGGAAGAAAAAACAGACAACATAGTTACCTATTCAAAGTAAAAATAAACTTTGCAAAAATTTTTTTTTTATACTTAGGTACTTATGTATTTAGCATGTTGGTTGTCAAAGGTTCATGTTCCTAAGTTCCTGATCAATGCTTGAGAGATTCCTTAAGATTAATAATTTATTGCATACAGCATGCTACATATTTTTAAAATCATGTTACCTTATTTTACACCATCCATAATTTGCTAAAAAGCCTCTCATTAAATTAATCACTCAGTTAACTCTGTATTCTACGTCTTTTTATTTTTTGTTGTTCTTAGATTTTTTTACTAACCATTGACATGTTGAGCTGAGGTCTCTGTTAGGAATATTACGCAGCTGGTTGAAAGTATCTATGTGAATTTTCAGATCATAATTTTCTCTTAACTAAGTTAAGTAATAAGTTGTGAGGCTGAGCATTCATCAATGAGAGCCAAATGTTTTTGAAAAGTTTGTATCTTTCATTATCCAAGAGGAAATGTTCAATAATAATTATTTAATATTATAAGGTAAAGGTTGGCTCAAGTACAGAAATCCTCAGCTTTCTTCCAAAGACAAATATATTTTTAGTGTTCCCTGTATAAAACCTTCACTAGGTTCAGGCTCCTCCCAAACTAAAATAAGCCCCCAGTCTAAATAAAATCTCCTTCATCCATCAATGTTTCACCATGATCAAAGTTACTTTGAAATATTGATTTGTTACTGTATGTTTTTCCTTCCTCATTATCCTAATATATAAAATCCTTGCGTTACTGACTGACTGACAGACACGCTACAGCCGAAACTATTGGGCGCAGGAAGCTGAAATTTGGCATGTATGTTCCTTGGGGACCGTAGAGGTGCACTAAGAAGGGATTTCCCGAAATTCCCACGGGTTCGGCCAAAACGGGTAAATTAAAAAAAATGCAGGCGTAGCTGCTGGCGTCCTCTAGT
This sequence comes from Euclidia mi, assembly GCA_944739405.2. Lineage (NCBI taxonomy): Eukaryota > Metazoa > Arthropoda > Insecta > Lepidoptera > Erebidae > Euclidia > Euclidia mi. The sequence goes on along the minus strand of OX123189.2, from coordinate 25,491,896 downwards.
TTACAATAATACTATAATTTTGGTACTGTTGGTTTAGCCTGACTGCCTCGTTGGTCTCACGGCATAAGTGTGCGCGTGGGATTGGGAGGTCTCGGGTTCGATTCCTGGGTCGGGCAAAGTGTTATTGGGATTTTCCATTAGGAAACTCTCGCCCCCTATTACATGGGACCTAAAATTCATGGCGAAATGTGAGTGTACTATTACACCTCTGCCTACCCCTTCGGAGATACAGGCGTGAGTCTATTAAAAAATATATATAGTTTAGCCTGTGCTCAGGGTTTAACAATTCTTATCCAGTAATGATGAAATAGGTTTTGCCCTAATTATGACTTAGTTTTGCAGTTAAGTCTTAGACTTAAGAGTTTACCTCTTATGTTCTTACTAATATATTATTAATTTGTTAATATTTCATGTGTGTTATTTTTCATGAAACTGGTTATATATAGTTTCTCGTCATTATTGTTAGGTAACATTAACATTAACATTATGTTGACCTCCTGTAGGCGGGAGGTTGATCCGCCCACTCTATTAAAAGGTCGAGCGTCAATACCCTTACCTCGTGTAGTGGGGTGTCCGTTATGACTATATTTACCTTGAGGTAAAGTTCGCTACTTATTATAGATTTATTTAAATTGTCAAAAGTTGGTTCTTAAAAGACGACGAGCGTCAAATTTTATCCAGTTCAAACATTGTCTATACGTTTTGATCATGCACGATGACTAGCAGCACTCGCGGTTACACCCGCGTTATTTAAGGCTACTGTGCCGCACTCATGGCTCATATCGTGATGTTATAATTATAGCCTATAACCTTCCTCGATAAATGGGCTATGCAATACAAAAAAAGTTCATCGATTCGAACGACCAGTTCCTGAAATTAACGTATTCAACCAAGCAAACAAACTCGGCTGTTAATATTAGATTTCTCGCTTCCTCTGCGCCCTTGAAGGACAGTCTAGTTTTCTCTTTATAAACTTATTATAAACAAGAAAGCATTTAGAATCTGCCCAATCTTCAATTAAATCCTCTTCATCACTGGGAATTACGTATCCAGTTGGTTTGCACAAATTCTCAACATATTAAGGAATTACGAAAGTTTCCTGGATCATACTTAACATAAACTTTTATGACTTACAAATGCCCTGACCCAACTTGAGGTATTCTTTGCGTACGTTGTTACATTGAAGTACGACTTTACTTCAACGTAACCTAGAATAATTATTTTATTTGAATTACACTGCTAACAGTGCTAACTCACATAAAAACTGTGTTAATAAGTATATCTTTATTTGAATAAACTTAAATTAACCTTTTATTTCTAGGTCGAAACCAGTCTCTACAATGGCATCAAACAAGGTATGCTTCTCGAAGTTTGTCACAAGAATAACCCGGACATTTATTGGATTGCCGAGATCACGATGGTCTGCGGCCACCTCCTCAGGATCAAATTCATCGGCGCCGAATCAGATTTCTGGTGCGACATCTCAAACACGAAGGTCCATCCTTTAGGCTGGTGTGGAAAATACGACGAGCTTATAGAACCCCCTGATGAAATAAATGAGAAATATGGAGATACAATCATAGAAATTATGAAGAAAGCCCTTTTGGATGGGCAGTCGGTGTCAATAGAAGCTTTGAACAATAAGGGTTTGTCACCTATAGATAGGATTAAAGTTGGAATGAAGGTTGAAGTGCAGAACTTCATTGATCCCTACAGATACTGGATCGCTACCGTGAGTACCAAGTTCATTTATTAAATTTCATCAATCAGCCTAATCTTACGCAAATTTCAGACTCGTTACATTCAGAACTTAGAAAACTGAAAGTCCAGATTTCGTGTTGTATAATAAGGGTAGTAGGTAGCACGGCACGTATGATGAAACATCACCGACTAAGGTGGTAAATTCGCTCAATACTTAGAAGTGCTTTGGCAAATATCTTAATCTTTTAATAATATAGTAACTGTAATGCACCAGCTGCAGCATATCAATGGTCTATAATTTCCAGCGCTACGTAGGAAGCTGTTACTTTATATCGCTTTTAGCGAAAAACCTATGGTAAGCAAATAAGTCATGAACCTACCTTCTGGTACAAATGTTTCGGTTCCCGTGACTTTGCGTTTGCGCAACCAGTGCTGTGACTTAAACAAGTAACTAAAGCATTAGCCTGTTATTGTTCTGACGGCTCATTGTCATCATTATTATCCTAAAGTTATCCAATTCCAATTCAACACTTTCGCCTTGAAGCCGGAAAAACGCTTTTTAGTCTAATATAACAGCACCGACTGGCTGTGGTGTGCAGAACCGTGTCGGGTGCCGAGTGATGCGTCTACTTGCGCTTTCGTTATCGAAGTCAAAAGCTTAGAGGATTAACACGGATAATTTTCTAAATTGAAAGCCTGGGTCTTCTCTTTCATCTACTAGGAGCGTTCAAAAAGTAATGAGAAGAGCTATGTTAGAAAATGAATTTATTTAATATTATTTTATTTTTCGTCGCTATCCCCCATCATCACATTTAGCTAATCTTTCTTCTAGAGCCAAAATTCCCTTTTTAAAAAAATCTTCACCTTGAGTACTTTCGTTTACGGTGGCCTTCACGTCTTCATCATCTTCAAATTTTGTGCCTCTCAAGTGTTCTTTCAAACACGGAAATAGGTAGAAATCACTAGGGGCAAAGTCCGGTGAATATTGCGGATGATCGAGGATCTCAAAGCCAGCATCTTGAATTGCTGCCGTTGGCAACTGCAGTCTTGTGCGCCGGCGCGTTGTCTTGATGGAACAAAACTTTTTTCGCGAGTTTTCCTCGTCGCTTTTCAAGGATTTCCTGACGTATTTTTTTTATTTGTTCTGCGTAGACATTTCCTGTGATAGTGGCTCCATGTTCAAGGTATTCAATCATTATCAACCTCTGGCTGTCCCAAAAAACTGAGCCCCTGATCTTGCCGGCAGATGGTTGAGTCTTGAATTTCTTTGGGAGATGACGGTCTTTTTCAGGCCATTGATTGCCGTTTTGTTTCTGGATCAAAATGCTATGCACACTGCCAGTTGAAATCTTCAACTCTTCAGCTATAAAACGGACTGTTACACGACGATCATCGAGAAAAAAATGTTCAACTGTTTCGACCATTTCCTGATTGACTGACGTCGAAGAGCGGCCCGAGCGCAGGTCATCTTTAACCGATGTTCTACCACGTTTAAACTTTGCACACCACCGAGCCACTGTAGAATATGGATGAGCAGACACCTCCAATGTCTCACATAAATCATTAAAATTTGTTCCGTAGTAAAAATTTTCAGGCAAAAGTGTTTTATCACCCCACGGATTTCAATTTTATCCATTTTTAGCTAGAGCTATCGACACGTCACAAACAAATAATTAATACAGCTGACACAGACAAGATAGACAGCTAATTATTTGAGGGTATTATGACAAAGACCTAATCTTTCCGTGACAATAATTTTTTTTCAAGTACCCACCATTACCACGTCGTTCTCATTACTTTTTGTTTTGAACGCCCCTCGTTTATATTTAAAAGTTATCGCAAATGTGTATTTCATTGTAATTCACCAAAACTGTTTGTTCACATTTTCAACATTATCTAAGGAAAGCTAGGGACTACTCAGTATAATTTCTTGCGTGTTCCGCGCAGACTTATCCGATCCCGTGTGGAATGTGGTAGATGACACATGATTGTGTGACATAGTCGACATAGTATTCAATTCAATACCAAATATTCATATTTTTCCTGGTCTTATCCTATTTCTATGTTAGGCTAATTGTATTTGTAATAAATAATGACTATCGTGAGGGGATAGAAGGAAAAAGTGAATTTTATTTTTACGAATAGGGATAATTTATAGATACATAACAGTAGATATAGATAGTAAGTATAACCGCGAAGGCATGAGGCATTTTAAAGGATTATAAATATGTATTAGCCAATTGGCTTGTAAAATGTACCTAAAATGTCCAATACACGATTAATGCTGCAAGTTGCTTGAGAGACACAGCAATAAAGCTGTTGCATTAGCGACCTACAGCATAGTACGAAGTGTTGGATCTTTAAATTTTTTAATAATTCAAGTAACATACGAAGGCAAGAATAGTCCAGTCAAAATAGACATTTGACTTAGGGCCGGAACATATATGACGGAAGATCCGTCGCGTTTTATCGGTCGCGTAACGCCAATACATACAAATGTATAGAAAAACGTTCAACCATTCACACCTGACCGATAATCCGTTAGTACGTCGAGCGTACTAACGGATTATCCGTCGACGTCGCGCGCACCACGCACCACGTGAATTTTGACCTTTGAGTAAGGAATATAAATGGAGAGGGCAAATAGTAAGTACATATAGAAAAATTACATTATTCACACATATTATTTTATTTTATATTTTTATAGACTCACGGCTGTATCCCCTTAGGGGTAGGCAGAGGTGTAATATTACACCCACGTTTCGATATGATTTTTTTTATACACATATATACGAAACCGACATAAAGCCACCAAACATAGTGTTGTCTCGTTTTGTCTTAGGGATATCTCTGAATATATAAAGAGATAGCCATAGTTTACTGAATAAATTAATCATGACGATATTTTATTAGAAATGTCATTCGTGCCACTATCGCTATATTTTCCGCCAAGGTTTGTGGTACATCTGCTGTGAAATCGTTGTCTATCGAACATAATAATTTTGTTTTTGTGCATAAATATGTCTAAAAATCAGATATTGGCTCTCAGAGAATATTTTGTTACATGTTTCATACAAGGGTCGTCTTTCGCTTTGCCATGTTTGCCCACATTTGCATTATGGAATAAACTAATCTGGCAAAAGATTTAAACTAACAAAGGTAACTTACTACAAAAATGTATTATTCTCCTCTAACCGGCTCCATATCGATATCGATTACATTCTGGAGAACAACCCAAATGGCAGCCATTTTATTTGCCCAACGTTTCGTAGGTGTGCACGCTAATTTCGTAGGTGTGCACGCTAAATTCGTAGGTATTGGACATACCATATCCATGTCATTCCCAGATCGGTGATTTTAAGATCGTAAGATTCCAGGGCCGTCAGACCTTACTTATTTTTTCAGAAACGAAATGTGTAGAATAATGTAGTATTAGTATGTGCTATGAGTGTACGCATATTTGCTAGCTTGGATCGAGGGCCAATTTTTGGGTATGAGGTGCTAAAGGTCCACGGGAACAATTTCCAAACATACCTATAGAGAAAACATTTTGTGTCTTACTCTGCAACTGTAGTCTGAAACCCCTTCTATATCATTTGTATAAGTTTTGTGAAAAACCGTAACCAAATCGTATTATCGTCTTTTATTTTTGAATCTCCATACCTAAATAGGATATATATTCAAATAACGCTTGTTGGCTACTATAAAAAATCTTCGAAGTCCGACATATTTTTAATAGTCAAACTCGAATTACAATATAAATAACTACTGGACTTCAGTGACTACATAACATCAGGGAACAAGAAAAATGATTAGGTAAAAGAATATGACAGTAAAATATTGAGCTGCCCTGAGTACGGCCCTGCACGAACAAACTTATATGTGTGCATAATAGCCACGCTTTTAGCGAATGTGTGCAGATACGCTCGACGCATTTTCCGTCAGATGTGCACCGATTCATTCGACGGAATACACGCGACCGAAGATACGTTCGACGCATCTTCGGTCAGGTATGTGCCGCCCCTTAGACATAATTCGCATAGAGCTGAAAATTGGCAGAGACGTTAAATACATAATTATAAATAAAATGTCAAAAATCCCCATCGAACCTACTTCTGCAATTTTTTTTATCCAAGGTCAAACAAACAAAATGTAGTTTCCAATTAATGTTTCTCGAAAACGGTGAATTTTACCGTGAAAATAGGTCAGACAATGTTGTAGATCATAAAATTTGTACAACCATGGTCCAGACACTTTTTCTCGTACGATTCACCATTTGTGAGATATCGCGGTTTCAACAATTACAAAACTCATATTTTACATAATATGCACACATTTCCGCTATTGATTGAAAGAATGGTAATATTGCTAATGATTAAAGTGGAATAGGTTACAGGCAGCGATAGCCTAGTGGAGATATCAACGGACTGCTATGCAGAGGGTATCGGGTTCGAACCCACGGCGCGCACCACTGACTTTTCGAAGTTATGTGCGTATTAAATTGTTAATTTTCACTTGCCCCATGCTTCGGAGAGCACGTTAAACCATTCGGTATCGGCTGTCATGAAGATCTTTGACAGTCGTTACGTGGAGTCAGTACTCTCAAATAAACTGATACTGGTCTAAACCATGTCATATCGCTTCGGGTTCGAACCCACGGCGCGCACCACTGACTTTTCGAAGTTATGTGCGTATTTAATTGTTAATTTTCACTTGCCCCGTGCTTCGGAGAGCACTTTAAACCATTCGGTATCGGCTGTCATGAAGATCTTTGACAGTCGTTACGTGGAGTCAGTACTCTCAAATAAACTGATACTGGTCTAAACCATGTCATATCGCTATCCCTTCGTGTTGCGAAGGTCAGACGGCAGTGGCTCTGTGGAAAAGCAGATATTCTGTCAAATCTGGTTAGACAAGCGGACCCCAGGCTCCAAGGCGTGTTAAGTCTTGGATGCAACTGTGACTTACTGAGATAACGCTAGGACGATGATGATGATATTTTCTTCTAAATGTTATTATAATAGATATTGTCTAATTCTACTTCAACAATTATTTCTTTATCTTCATTTTCTTCTCCTTGCAGAATTTCTGTTCTCTGTTCTAAGAAAAGGGATGCATCAATTGTCTCTTCATTAACATCATAAATATTTAATCTGTTGTACTTATTTGCTTCAATATTAGAAAGGCAGAAGCAGATGTTGTATTCAGACAATACAACTGTATTTTATTGTTCAAAACTTGTAACAGGGCAAGCCATAATTAACAATTTAATACGCACATAACTTCGGAAAGTTAGTGGTATGCGCCGTGGATTCGAACCCGATACCCTCTGTATAGCAGTCCGTTAGTATCTTCTCTAGGCTATCGCTGCCTGTAATGGCGGCTCCACATTAGTGCCGTGAAGCTCCGTGAACAGGCGTGAACGTGAATGTGGATGGTTTTCGCGTTGTTCACGCGCGTTCGCGCCTGTTCCCCGACCAGAGTCGGTATTTTGTCCCGCGACAAAGGATTCGCGCCCCCTTCGCGCGGCGTTCACGCGTACATATCCACATTCACGGATCCGTGCCAGTTTCCTCCGGACTACACAGGCGTACGGACGTGTGCAGTGCGCTAATAAAATGGAGTCGCGTGTGAACATTTGGGACAATGAAACTGAAATGCGTTTTTTAGAACATAATCACATGGAGAGTGTACTGTGGGATGCAAAAAACCCGCATCATAAGGACAAAAAAGAGTGTTATGATGCCTGGACACGGATCAGTACTGAACCCATTTCAGTTATTGAAATAAAAGAATTAAAAAAGAAAAAAGACTCTTTGCTGTCTAGTTATTTCTAATAGCTCTCTTGTTTTGTACGTGTAAATAGTAATATGTTGCCACAGAAAACATAGTAGCGGTCATAGTGGAATTGGCGTGCCATTCGTAGTAGATCGGCAAAGTTAGTCAACATTTGCACAGCTTGCTACTAGGATGGGTGACCACATGTGGCATTTGTATCAGAGCGTTACCGTGCTCCGGTGGGCACGTAAAGCTGTCGGTCCCGGTTCTTGTCTCAGGACAAGGATTCTTAGGCCAACTCGGAGGCCTTTGGGCGAACTAAAAACTCCGACACCAGAGTTGGGCACACACTCACACCAAACAAAAGAAAGAACAGCAAACATAGTTATTGCGGCAGCAGCTTCTACGTCCATTTCGCGGCGAGTCTCACGAAAGACTGCGAACATCCCATGAATGTGGACGACACAACTTATGCCGTGAATTCGCGGCGTGAATTTGCGCGTGAATTCACGGCACTAATGTGGAGCCGCCATAACCTATTCCACTTTAATCATTAGCAATATTACAATTCTTTCAATCAATGCGGAAATGTGTGCATCAGTGCATATTATTTAAAATATGAATCTTGTAATTGTTAAAACCGCGATATCTCACGAATGGTGAGTCGTACGAGAAAAACTGTGTAGACCATTTTTGTACAAAATTGTATGATCTACAACTTTGTCTGACCTATTTTCATCTAAAATTCACTGTTTTCGAGAAAAATACAAAATCCTAAATTTTGTTTGTTTGATCTTGGATAAAAAAATTGCAGAAGTATGTTCGATGGGGATTTTTGTCATTTTATTTATAATGATGTATTTAACGTCTCTGCCAATCAATTTTCAGATTATGACTTATTTTTGTCTATTATGACTGGACTAAACCATATACTACAACGAATACAGGTCTATAATCAAAGAACGAATCTCACGAAGTAGGTAGTTTAGGTTAGGTTTAGATTCTTGTAATTTGCAAACTAATTTGTAAACAAAATACAAACAAGTTGGTTTCCAAACATTACCTATTTTCTTATTTCATCTACAGTTATTATTGCCATTTAGGCTCATTATTATGGTAATTGCTTGGCGTTTTCATTTATTTTGCTGATGATCGACTTAGAACCTTTGCCTAAATATAACCTCATTCTGGTGTATTTGTACTCAGAGAAACTTAGTTACGTCTTCTTTCATAGCAGTTTTTATTTATAGCTTCGTTACAAGGTTAACATAGGTACTCGTAGATTTGCTAGAAGGACATTGTATATTTCCAAGTACATAAAAACAGTAGTTTGTCTCGGTTAAACAGAAATTATGCTTGACTGACATTGACGAAATTTTTTTCACGTTTGTCTATGCATGTGTGAATAAATAATCAAAACTGTGGCGATATAATATTATAGTGGCAATGGCATAAAGCTTTTACTAATAATGTCCCCAAAATACCGTGGCGTTATTATAATCTTGCCCTTCAGTGCCCTTCCTGTGCGACGTTTCCTCTTATGAGAGTCGACCTTCCTCCAGGGTCTTACTTGTCTTATGGTCTTCCATTTCTTTCAATGTAATCTGCATAGCATTTTTTTGACACGTCGGTGTCTAATATTGTGTAAAATTGGTGGGCCCATGGTATGGGGTTGGATGAGTCCCTTGAAATTCCGATGTGTTGTAGGTAGGTCATTTGTAAAGTGTTGCGGAGTTCCTCCTTGTGCTATCGACCTTTGTCATATTTGCAGGATTGGCAGTGTCAAAGCTATATTATGAATGCCAACCACCTACAACCATATAGTATTAAGTTAGCTTTTCAGTTTATTAATAGGCATTATGATACAATTACGTATGTAGGTGCTATTATGGCGTCGGGACGTGACGACCCCACCGCCCACTGGGGGAGTTACTCTGACGAGTAGATACTCGTCTTAGTATCTCCCCCAGCGCAAGCAGTCAACCGAAAGATGGCGGTCAAACCATCCGAACCTGGCGGAAGTAAATCCCAAGATGCTAGATGGGCAGCAGCGTCCAGCACTAAAAACTTCCGCCACTGCGATCGCCAATACGCCTGCCAAGCGTGGCGATTATGGCAAATCCCCCCATCATGAACCACATCAACAAAAACCGGCCCCTAGTCCCCGGCGGCCCCGCTAGTCCTGGTTATGGTAGCGGCCATGGTAACGGCGGGGCAAGGGGTGCGAAGAATCTCCGGACAATTGGCCCTGGCAACACTAAACACGCGCACATTGCGGACCGACGAAAAGATCGTCGAGCTGGAAGAAGAATTGAGCAAGTTGCGATGGGATATCATAGGCCTATCTGAAGTCCGAAAACAGGGGGAGGACTCGATGGTTCTCAATTCCGGTAACTTGCTCTTCTACCGGGAGGGCGACCAACAGTCCCAAGGTGGTGTCGGGTTCCTCGTCCACAAATCTCCCTTGACCAACGTGGTAAATATCGGGAGTGTGTCGAGCAGGGTAGCGTGCCATATACTCAGAATATCCAAGCGGTATTCGCTGAAGGTCATACAGGTATACGCTCCGACCTCGACGCACCCCGATGAGGAGGTGGAGGCCATGTACGAGGACATATCTCGGGCTATACATGGCTTTAAAACCCATTACACTGTGGTCATGGGAGATTTTAACGCGAAACTGGGCAAACGCGACGGTGATGAGCTGAGAGGGGGGCAATTTGGTTATGGGCATCGGAATTCCCGGGGTCACTTGCTGGCTAGCTTTATGGAGAAGGAAGGACTCTACATGATAAATTCCTTCTTCAAGAAGCGAGAATGCCGCAAGTGGACCTGGGTAAATCCAGACGGTGCCACCAAAAATGAGATCGACTTTTTTTATTTTTTGTTCTTTATTTAAATTGGGGTTTTTATCCACGTGGATACGCCAACCCCATCATGCCTTGTACAAAAACAACATTAGGACTTAAACTAAAACATTATAGATACTTGAAATTAAATAAAGTTAATGAGCTGACACAATCTTTTAGCTAGGGTTGATTTTGGTTGTGCTAAAATTGTTTGCACTAACCCTATCTGTGATAAATTCAACTGGAACTCTTTTATTAAAATTTCCCTCTCGTTCCGGTTCCTACCACATTCCATCAGCAAATGCTGCACATCTTCAATTACATTGCACGAGCTGCAGTTAGGTGAATTAGCTTTTTGCATTAAAAATGCAAACTTTGCCGATGGAAAGTGGCCGGATCGTAGCCTTAACCTCTCGTATGCTGAGTTACCAGACACAATTAAAATCTATTGTGTCTCGTGCAGATCTGCTCTTAAGCATACGAAAGGTTAACGCTAACTTGACAAAGCTTGGCAAATCTCTATCATCAAACCAAGGAAAACGAGGAAGGTTGCCTTGAATTGTCTTGTACCAAATTCCCTTTTCCTTACATCTTATGTTATAATAATTGCTCCAATTACTAAAACATTTAATTTTAAATTTAGGTATATATTCTCTGAAATCTGGCACAAAACAAATCCCAACTTCATCTGTAACTGCACTTTTAGATAAACGGTCCGCTTCCTCATTTCCTGGTAAACCAACATGTGCTGGAACCCATTGCAAAATCAACCCTGCATTCTTCTTGCTAAAATTTCTAATAATTTCCAAAATATCATAGGCTATCGGTGTATCTCTGTAACCAGAAGCGCATCGAGCCACGTGTTGCAAAGCACTTTTACTATCGGTGAAGATAGCTACTTTATTATATTTTTTCTCTATTGCATAGTCCAGTGCTTGCCGAATTGCAATGAGTTCCAGTGTCATAATAGATAAATTAGACATACATATTATTTTAAAACCTGCTTTATGGTTACAACTCTCATCATAGAAACCCACACCCAGTCCGTGATCACACTTCGACCCATCTGAATACAGTTTATGCCACCCAGTATTTAGGGGCTTTATCCTAGTACGGATAAGTCAGCCCCATAATGACCATCACATAAAAAAACTTACAAGATATACTTATAAGACTAAGACTAAGACACTAGCGCTAGCTGACTTAACAATCTGGCTGCCTCTGAGTTCGGTTTTGATAGAATGCTTTGCACAACTCCAACATCATACATGTTTATTTTTAATTTAGACGCTAGCGCTTGTCTCTCAGCTCGATTCTTGACACATTACATCAAAACGTGCTGTATATCTTCTGCCACACCACAAGAGTCACAGTTGGGGGAGTTGACCTTCTTCATTAAATAAGCAAATTTTTTTGATGGAATGTGTCCTGATCGTAACCTTAGTAGTAATTTAACCCTAGACCTATTCTCCTCACAATTTATGAAGAGATCGACTTTATCATGTCGATGAAGAGGCAGATATTCAATGATGTCTCCGTGATCAATTCACTTAAAGTGGGGAGCGATCACCGAATGGTAAGAGGCACATTGAATATCTGTACAAGCCTCGAACGGTCAAGGTCGATAAAGTCCACGCTCCGACCGGCACCGGTTCATATTCAAAACCCCGAGAGCTATATCAGCTCGAACTCAAGAACCGTTTCGAATGCCTGGGCGAATGCGTAGATGTGGACGGGTACAGTAACGGGTTCGTGGATGCTGTCCATACAACAGGGGCTAAATTTTTTAAGCCCCAGGAAAGCAAGAGAACCATCAAGATCTCGGGTCCGACTCTCGAGCTGTTAGAGGAAAGGCGCAAGATGGTTCTGCTATCCTCCGACGACATGCCGAAATATCGGCACCTCAACAGACAGATCTCTAAGTCTTTGACTCGCGATCTCCGCCAATACAACACAAAGTGTGTTCGTGAGGCGATCGAGCAGAATAAGGGATCCAAAGTGTTCCAGAGGGATCTGTCTGTTGGGCAGAGTCAGCTGACAAAGCTGAAGACGGAAGATGGCAGAATTGTTTCGTCCAAGCCTGAGTTCTTGGAGGAGATCAAAAGGTTCTATGGACAGCTATACACGACAACGCAACAACCCACAAGTACTCCAGCGTCAGACCCTAGAGCTGGATTGACACGACACTATACCGAAGATATCCTGGACGTCAGCATGCACGAGATTAGTGTGGCTCTCAAACAGCTTACAAACAACAAGGCGCCGGGTGCTGACGGAATTACGAGCGAGCTTCTGAAGACCGGCGGTACACCCGCTAGAGAAGCCCTTCGGAAGCTATTTAATTCCGTCATTCTCGAGGGTAAAACGCCACAGGCATGGCACAGAGGTGTGGTGGTGCTTTTCTTTAAGAAAGGGGATAAAACCCTCTTGAAGAACTACAGACCCATCACACTTCTGAGCCACGTCTACAAGCTGTTTTCGAGGGTCATCACGAATCGTCTCGAGAGCAAGTTAGATGACTTCCAGCCTCCCGAACAAGCCGGTTTCCGTAAAGGCTATAGTACCATAGACCACATACATACGCTGCGGCAGGTTATACAGAAGTCCGAGGAGTATAACCAGCCCCCTATGCTTGGAGTTTGTAGACTATGAGAAAGCCTTCGATTCGATCGAAACCTGGGCGGTGCTACAGTCTCCAACGGTGCCGGATTGACTACCGATATATCGAAGTGCTGAAGTGTTTGTATGAAAACGCCACTATGTCAGTCTGCCTCCAGGACCAGAGTTCGAAACCTATTCAACTCCAGCGAGGGGTGAGACAGGGGGATGTCATATCCCCGAAACTGTTTACCACTGCGCTGGAGGATGTTTTCAAGCTTTTGGACTGGAATGGACTCGGCATCAACATCAACGGCGAGTACATCACTCACATTCGATTCGCAGACGATATCGTAGTCATGGCTGAGACCATGGAAGACCTAGGCACAACGCTCGATGGCCTCTGTAGAGTCTCCCAACAAGTAGGTCTTAAGATGAACATGGACAAGACGAAAATCATGTCAACGAGGTCAATCGGCGAATCCAACTCGGTTGGGCAGCGTTCGGGAAGCTACGACATATCTTCTCGTCCGATATCCCGCAGTGTCTCAAGACGAAAGTCTTTGACCAGTGTGTGTTGCCAGTGATGACTTACGGATCAGAGACGTGGTCGCTAACTATGGGCCTTATCAGAAGGCTCAAGGTTACTCAGAGGGCGATGGAGAGAGCTATGCTTGGAGTTTCCCTGCGAGATCGAATCAGAAATGAGGAGATCCGCAGTAGAACCAAAGTCGCCGACATAGCTCTCCGGATAGCCAAGCTGAAGTGGCAGTGGGCAGGGCACATAGCTCGAAGAACCGATGGCCGTTGGGGCAGAAAGGTTCTGGAGTGGCGGCCACGTACCGGACGACGCAGCAGAGGTAGGCCGCAAGGTGGACCGACGATCTCGTCAAGATCGCGGGAGGCGGTTGGATGCGGGCGGCTCAAGACCGGTCTGTGTGGAGAACCTTGGGGGAGGCCTATGTCCAGCAGTGGACGTCGTTTGGCTGATATGATGACGATGATGATGTAGGTGCTACTACCATTCCTAAGCAGCTCCGCAAAAGCGTCTCTTACCTACCCTGTCCGTCGACATTCGCACGTGTTCGCCTTAAATCGGGAGTATCCTAGTCTCAACAAATATTTCTTAAAATAAAAGGAGTGCAGAATATTTTCATGATCTTTCATAGATATCAATGAAAGGAGATACATACCTACGTATTTCTAACTTGATGTTTGAGAATTATCGTGAGTTGAGGAAGTAATTTGTGTAAACCCGTTGTAATGTGTTTCTAGGTCATGGCTATCTATTAGCGGAGTTTCTGCCGCTATAAACTTAGACACAATACATATGACAGAACTTTTCCGAACATCATTAAGTGAATATTGGACTAAATTTAGCGCAATAAAACTCCCTTATATGTTTTCGCTCCCCTGTACGCATTACAGCTGTTGTCCATAAATAATCATCAAAAAATCTCTTTCTTCACCGTAATTTGATTCTTATATAGTCTCTACTTTCAATAAATTAGATTGTCTCGTATCCGTGTAATGGCGATATTTATAGTTGATCTTCAAACAGCCTTCCACGGTGCACTCTCTCGGACGGTACTTAGTTACTCACCTAATAAGACTGTAAGTAAGTATATGAAAATTAACGGGAGAACCCCGAATGCTTGATCCCAAACGAGGCGCAAGACGCAAAATAGTTTCAGAGGGTCTAGTATGAGTTTTGCACTCGATCGTCACGGTGACGATAGACTAGTCGTTTGTAAAAGCGCCCCTAACGGAGAGTAGCGATCGATAGAGTCCGCTAGGGGGCGCATGTAGGAAATGTATGAAAATTGTTCCCGTCGACTAGTCTATCGTCACTGTGTAAAAGTCGTACTAGACCCTCTGCAGTCTCTTTTACAATAAAAACACATTTATACTATGGAAACAACAATTCAGAGCCTAATATGATATGTACTGTACTTTGGTTTACCTAGTATACAGACTCTGCTTTTAGGATCCGATATTGCAGCAACAAACCTAAATAATGAAGATATACGATCTTATCCTTTCGCATGTATTAATTCATAACGTGGTGGACACAGGCCACGAGTACAGCATAGCTAACGCAGGAGGTACCTAAATAATTAGGACTTCGTACGTGGAGTCCATATATAAGGAGGCACATCAACCTTGAAGACGTGTGTATTTTCAATGGCTTGAAAATGCAGTGCCTGATTTTATACTATTTTAGATCTACGCTCCCAATAATGTCTAGGTATAAAGGTTTTGTGTTGTGGTGTGCAGTAAGCATAAAATAAACGTGGCTTAGATTGATTTAGGAGTTTCTTTCAAAAATTATTTTAAGAATAATGTTGGTATAAATTAAGCTCCAGACAAAAAAATTACGATCAGTCGATTTTATTTTCGACACATCATTAAAGTAGTATACTACTAGATGGAGTATAAATATTATTTAATAAAAGCATTTTACAATAGGTAGGTAATACGTATAATACAAAGGAGCTAATAAATGGTTTATAGAAAACCTTATCGCTAAGTGCAGATAAATGAAGAAGCAATAATCTGCTATTATAGTTCAGTAGACTGATCATAAAGTCATCACCAAATTAGTGCCAATCATCAATCAATAGCAATGTACTTAGGTATAAATTTATATACGTATACTAGCTGTGCGTATCACTCATGATGACAATCAAAAGAGAGACTGGAGGCGCATGTTGTACATTCTTAATAGATGTTTAGCCTGTAAGTAGGGCTTGTAATTCGAATATTCGAATGTTCGAATAATGCGAATATTCGTTCATTTTTACTATTCGAATATTGAGTGGTGTTAAATTCGAATATTCGAATGATTTATAGTTACTTTTTTTTAAGATCGCCTTACCAAAGTTTATGTCAATCCCACGTGTGATTTATGATCTCTCATTTATCTTTATTTAATTAAAGGCAGCGATAGCCTAGTGGAGATACCAACAGACTGCCATGCAGAGGGTATCGGGTTCGAATCCACGGCGCGCACCAATGACTTTTCGGAGTTATGTGCGTATTGAATTATTAATTATCGCTTGTCCCGTGCCTCGGAGAGCACGTTAAGCCGTCGGTCCCGGTTGTCATGAAGATCTTTGGCAATCGTTAAAGGGCGTCAGTACCTTCTAACATAAACTGACACTAGTCTAAACCATGGAATATCGCTATCCCTTCGGGTTGCGGAGGTCAGACAGGCAGTCGCTCCGTGGAAAAGCTAATATTCAGCCAAATCCGGTTAGACTAGTAAGCGGACCCCAGATTGAAACTGGGATAACGCTAGGAGGATGATTTATCTTTATTTAATTAAAACTTATCATTGCTTTCTATTTCAGCATTGTTCGCAAATTGTATGCAAAGGTACTGATTGAAAGAGTTATGAAAGTAACCGACAAGAAAATATGGGATGTACAAACGGGATTTGGAAAGGGTATGGGGTGCACGGATCAGGCTTTTTTCTTGCGAAGCATAGCCGAAAAGTTTTTGGCCATGCTTCGCAAGAAAAAGGTTAAAAGGTCTATTGCGCATTCGTGGTTTGTGAAAAGGCTTACGATAAAGTTGTGGGTAATGAAATGTGGTCGGTGTTGTCAATGTATGGGGTGAACAGCAGCCTCATACGAGCTCTGAAATCTCTTTATGAGGATTCTATAGCTTGTGTGAGGATAAACGGGGGATATACAGACTGGTTTACCATCGAGACAGGTGTTACAGGGATGATTGTGTAGCTGTTTAACCTCTTCATGGGCAGTTTTTTGCAAGATCTAAAGTATAGTGATTAAGGATGAATGGGTTACTTAGGTATCAAATGACGTCTCTATGATGATGATCAGGTAATACTTGCATCTTCAGCGGAGGAGTTGCAGGAGATGGTAACAATCATGGATGGTGCTTTAGAGAAAAAGGGAATGTAAGTAAAATGAAAGTTATGGTTTTTGAAAAGGAGGAATGCGTTACGGCTTGTAATGTTATGATTTATGATCGATGGACAACGAGTGGAGCAAGTCAATGAGTTTGTGTACTTAGGTACAATATTTACAAGCGATGGTAAGAATGAACAAGATACTGCAAGAAGGGTTATTGTAGGTAATAGAGTGAATGGAGCTCTGAAGGCATTTATCAACAGCCAAAACGTGTCCAAAAAGGCATTCGTGCCGTTTTGGACTAGAGAGAGAGAGTAGTCAAAGTTGGGTATAGCAGAAGAGACTAGAAGGTAGAATAAATGCTGTAGTAATGAGCACTGAACATAGTATGTGTGGTGTATTTTTAATCGACAGAGAAAAGAGTTGTGTGATAAGAGAGTGTTGTAGGGAAATGGAGAGGATGGATGACGAAAGAATTACAAAGAAGATATTTAAGACAAGTTTGCATGGGACAGGATGAAGGGGAAAACCTAGGCGGACGTTCAGATGCGTTCAGTATAGATTGGAGACATCCTAAAAAAAGGAGAGGTAAGAAGTGCCCTAAGCAAAAGAACTTGATGGGAGTAAATGAAGCAAGAGAGATATGTCAAAAATTACGCAACCACGATTTGATTTCAATGATTCTCAAAATCCTAAGAATTTAAGACTAAGGTTTTGTTTTGGTAACCCACGCATTGGGTGTAATTTTTATTTAAAATATTTTTGTTTTGTTTTGAATACAGTTTATTGCTTTTTGTTTAATTAGAATGCCAAAGTAGGTATGTATGTTACTGAAAGGTGATTCAATTTTATATGATAAATAGAAATATTCAACTGTCATTTGTTTAATCGTGTTTAGGCATGGTTTTATTAAAGTTTAAAAGAAACAGCAGATATTCGAATGATTCGAATAGTTCCTGTAAAAATATCGAATATTCGAATTTCTAAAAAACATCGAATAATTACAAGCCCTACCTGTAAGTAACTTTTTTAAGAACTAATTACACAAGGTTTCGAACTGTTTTGTCCGAGACCGACATTTATTCGTTCCTTATTAAACTTAATCTATGTGGACGATGTAAACATAGCTGTCGAAGTATGTGTGTTCTTATTAAGCTTATTTGGACTCATTATAAAACTAGGACTAAATAGTACCACACTTATCCATACTATACACCATTTCTGACAGCTTTAGAAAATTCCGTTAGTTATTTAAATATTAAATACGAAATTGTGATCCAATGAATTAGAGACAGAGCCTTCACAAAAATTTAGCATAATATATCTTAATGTATAAAAATAAAATTAAACTGATTGTACCGGGCACAGATGAGTGAGAGAATTATCAGATGGAACGCGCGGCACTTTTGCGTGCGGCCACTAAAGCAAATACAAAATTGAAAAGCGAATACAAACTCGTCTCAGTGCGCTACGACGCATCGTACAGTTCACGCGTCACGATCACTTCAACTTTTAAATTCTCAAAATGCCGTCTTGTGTTCTTAAACACTGTAAAAGTTGTTCCTAAAAACAAAAACAGGAAAATGGAATATCTTTTCACAGGTAACTATAGATAATTTGACTGTTTCCTAATTTAATTTCGATAAAATTCGTATTTGTGCAAGACATATGTAAGTGTTGCCAGTTTTTGTCGACGCCGTTCTGCCTGAATTAGGGAAAATGCACTTGTCAATTGATTATGAGATAATGATTGTCATGTTAATGAAAAATACATTACCGTATTATAAAAGTATATTGTAGATATATCTTCTTTCTCATAAATATAGTAATAGAATTTCAATTTCCATTAGTATATACCTTACATAATATTGTTTTGAGTTCGATCCCGAAACGATCCAAATATTCGTGTACACCCTGCTACTCGTCAAGCTTATACACTTTGACCTTTGCACCGTTTTTATTGCGTAAAGAATAAGTATCAAAATCGTACAGCAAATGTTTAGCTTGACTTGGTGCCGTGTGTACATACATACTTATGGCGTAGGGAATAAGTATCAAAATCGTACAGCAACTGTTTAGCTTGACTTGGCGCCGTGTGTACATACATACTTATGGCGTAGGGAATAAGTATCAAAATCGTACAGCAACTGTTTAGCTTGACTTGGTGCCGTGTGTACATACATACTTATGGCGTAGGGAATAAGTATCAAAATCGTACAGCAACTGTTTAGCTTGACTTGGCGCCGTGTGTACATACATACTTATGGCGTAGGGAATAAGTATCAAAATCGTACAGCAACTGTTTAGCTTGACTTGGTGCCGTGTGTACATACATACTATTTATTTCTCAACTAATCGACGCCAGCGGCTTCGCACGCACATATTTTCTTATTTCTCGTTTTGCCCGATCCCCTGGGAATTTCGAGAAATCCCGTCTTGGTGCACCCTTACGGTTCCCAAGAAACATACATGCTAAATTTCAGCTTCATGCACCGAGTAGTTTCGGCTGTAGCTTGTCTGTCAGTCAGTCAGTAACGCAAGGATTTTATATATACAGATTTACGAAGTAGTTAAAACTTAACTCGGTACCTACATTTAAGAAATGTATTTATAAAAGCATTAATTAAATCCATGGTAAATTCTTCAAAACCGCAAATGAATATAAGAATATTACATAACTATATGCAAAATACTGGGAGATTATTCATAATCTGGCAACTTTTCACACACATAGACGCGCGTGTCCGTACAGTGCCAGTCGCCAAAGGTCACGCACACATAGCTGTCAACGTGCCACGCTTAGTTGGACGAATACGCTACATCTGATTCTTGTTAATAAATCTATGGTACCGGGTCTAAATTCAAAATAACTACATCTAGTCCATGATTTATAAATTAATATTTATTTATTTATTATTAAATCTTTATATACACAATAGTATAAAGGCGGACTTTATGTCATGGGCATTATCTCCCAGTCAACCTTAGAGTGGTGCAAAGAGAAAAGAAGTAGGTGTAATATAATGAAAATTAATTTGAACTAACATAAATTATAACTAAGTATATTGTAGATTTAAAAGATACATTCACATAAATACGATAATAATTTGTATCAATTTACACCACGGCGGAATGGAATGGAAGCGACAAAAAAAGGGGACGCGTGTCTTCCGGGAAATTCTGGCGCATTCTCACATAAAGACATTTGACATAAAGTTCACTATGCTATAAGTTCGTTGCAAAAAGTCGCTTCCATTGCAAATTGTGTAAATTAAGTCTGATTTTGTTTTCTTTTAAAGAACATACATATTATTACCCTAAGACTACAGAACAAAGGGCAGACGGAGCGCGCGGAACACTTGCGTGAGGCCACTAAAGCAAATACAAAATTGAAAAGCGAATACAAACTCGGCTCAGTGCGCTGCGAAGCATCGCACAGTTCACACGCCACGATCAATCCAGCTTTTAAATTCATAAAATGCCGTCTTGCGTTTTTAAACATTGTAAAAGTTGTTTCCAAAAGCAAAAACGGGAATATGGAATATATTTTTACAGATAACTTTGGATTATTTTACTGTTTTATAATATTATTTCTATAAAATTCGTATTTCTGCAGAAAATATGTAAGTGTTGCCAGTTTACGTCGACGCCGTTCTCCCTGAATTAGGGAAAATGCACTTGTCAATTGATTATGTAATAATGATGGTCATGTTAATGAAAAATACATTAACGTAATGTAAAATTATATTGTAGATTATCTTTCTTCTTATAAATATAGTAATAGAATTTCCATTAGTAAGTATATATATTGTTTTGAGTTTGATCCCCAAACGATCCAAATATTCGTGTACACATGGCTCCTCGTCAAGCTTTATACACGTTGACCTTTGTACCGTTCTTATGGCGTAGGGAATAAGTATCAAAATCGTACTGCAACTGTTTACTTGACTTGGCGCCGTGTGTACATTAAGTACAGAAACAGAAATCATTGATTGCAGCCATTATTTATTTTTAATTGCATTTTTTTTGGTTTTGATTAAATTTATGAATCATAATATTCATAATTTATTGTGTGCATGACAAAATGTTTATAGCTAATTAATATTTAGGACGCAAGCCTATTGCAATTAACCAAACATTTCCAGATACTATACTGAGAATATCTAAACAAAAAATAAACAACATATTCGCCGATCTAAGATCTGAACCCCATGATTGGTATTCGTAAATATATGTAGTTGGTATTATACATATAAGTATTTCTTCTGGATCGAGGGTATTAATCACAAAACATAATCTATTTATTTCTCAATTTACGAATAAAATTAGTTAAAACTTAACTCAGTACCTACATTTAAGAAATGTATTTATAAAAGCATACATTAATGGTTTCTTGTATTTGAATCATTTTCACAACAGCATTACATACTAAAAGCATTAATTAAATCCATGGTAAATTCTTCAAAACCGCAAACGAATATAAAATATGTAATATTTTTATATCCGTTTGCAAAAACTATATGCAAGGTAGTGGGAGATTATTCATAATCTGGCAACTTTACACACACATAGGCACGCGTGTCCGTACAGTGCCAGTCGCCAAATGTCACGCACACATAGCTGTCAACATGCCTCACTCAGTCGGACGAATACGCTCCATCTGAGTCTTAAATCTGTGTTATTACCTATACAGAGTCCATGATCACTTTTAAAGGTCACTAAAACAAAATTTTCGGTTGACGGTATTTAAAATTCAAGTAGTATAGAAATATTCTATTAGACAGTAACTGCGCCGCGCAGATCACGATCTACACTCCAGCCAGTCACTTCATACTCGCCCAATCAACGACACAATGAGTCCGACCGTACCTACATACGATATGATAACGATCTCTCCGCACGTGACCACAGTTAAAAGTTGATTTACAAACGTGACGAAGATATTATAAACCCCATATTACATAACGTCATTGATGCGGTAATGTAACTGCTGAAACAGATTCTGTTGAGCTAAGGCTTACGAAATAGTTATTACTTCTGTTGTGAAGTTGTGATTGTGTAAATTGTTTCGCCAGTTTTTATATTTAATCTCTTTAAATAGGTAACTCTTAATAGCTTTTATTCACCGTAGAAGCCACAGACCACTTTGAAGCCGACAAAATAGGCTGATGCATTTGTTCAGACATCAGGTACAGACATAAACTGATCTTGTACACAATTGCTGCAGCTGTCCAACGCGGTTTCACTCGCGATATTTTCTGACAACAATAGTAGTAGTAGTGCTAACCGTTGTCGCTACTGGATTAAATTTGCAAATGTCCGTCCTGAGCCCGATTGAAACACATTTTGATCAGAAGCAGTGTAACTATTTAGCAATATATACATACATAGGTTGCATATATGTATATAGGTTGTTTAGTAATTCGAACAATTCCTTAAAGGTGGTGAAATTTAAGGTCTTTTGCAGCAAATTGACCTCCGTCAACTAGGGGTCCAAATCAACGGTTTCTGAGATATCGATATTTAAAGATCTTTTAGAAATTTTCCACCTTGTCATCAAAATAATCGAAATAAAAAAAAACTATTCACTTTTTGGCTCTGAATTGTTACTTATTGGAAAGCTTGTTACTTAACTAGCAATTGTTCAAAACAAGAAAAACAGTAAAATTATCTAAAGATTTTAATTAAAAGAATAAATTTTAGACCCTTGACGGAGGTCAATTTGTTGCAAATGACCTTAATTTAACCTCCTTCAAAGAATTGGTCGGATTACCAAACATTCTGTATAGTCCAGCAAAAGTTAAGAAAACTTCTATTGCATTGCAGCATAAGATTAAAATAGCTAAATTAGGGAAATTTTCAATTTTACACGAACACTATCCTCTTGCCAGAAATAATTTGCATCAGAAAACTGCGAATTATTCCTGGCAAGAGCATTGCATTGCATGAACAGTTTTTTAACTATGAGCAAACAGATTTGTAAGCTTCAGTTAAAAACTAGGTACAAAGCGGCAAAAGAACGTTTTTTGTTACCCAACTTAACTACTTAGCACTTATGTAATACTCAGATTTTTTATTGAGGCGGTATGTTGGCATAGGATCATTATTTATTTGCTTAAATCTTAAGCTAAATGATTTACCCATTTCTGCTTCTTTTTTTGGTTAAGTCGGTAATTCAGCAACCAGTACCAGCAATGATGTACAATATTTCTTACTGTTAGCATAGATAAATATAATACTTTACAGTCTGTTAGTTTATTTGACGCAATAGTAACTATTCAAGCATCAATTGTCACAAATAGATAAGTTACCTATTCATAAAGTCGGCTGTTCCATACATTTTTCGAGCCTCAAATAAGTAGACTAGGGGACAAATGGCGCCAAACTGACCCGCTGGCCGTACACGTGCACTCGCACTGGAGACAAAGAACAGGCAACATGTCCTGCGTCACGTACCTAAATGTCTTGCTAAATGTCGAGGGACATTTTGCTGGAGCAACGTTGTAGCGTCATCTAGATTCAGTTTTATGGCGGTTGTGTTTTGGGACATTTTGTGTCCTAGAGAAGTTCAATTCAGTGCCCATGGACCAGCAGTTTTATTTTTGCGATTACTAAAGCTGTTCATAAAAACAACTATACGTACTAAGAGGTTCGCACTACACTAAAAATAACGTTGTATAAAATACTAGCAGTTTCCCGCGGTTTCACCCGCGTCCTGAGGGAACTACTTCGCGTACCCGAAAAACCCAAATATCTTACGGACCCCTATTTTTTCTGAAATAAAATATAGCCTATGTTACTCGCAGATAATGTAGCTTTCGAATGAAGAATTTTCAAAATCGGTCCAGTAGTTATTGAGTTTATCCATTACAATTTATAATATTAGTGTAGATGAATGCGTGACAAATTATCATATTTGTACATTAGTAAGGATTGTCTCCTCATTATCAATCAGTTGCATGTAACAGACTCATTCAAACAGATCATCATTCGGAAATATCGTACCTAATATTAAATTGAGATTATTTAGACATCGTCGCTCTGTCACTTAATCTCGTGTTATTAATAGACAGATGCGTGGCGAGGGCTATCGCGTAATATGTCGACGACTGATGATGAACTCCCACGTACCTAATAGGGCTCGAGGTTATACGTGTACTTAAACAGGACGGAGAAATCGACACGACGCGGCGACGACATATAGCGATTTTAGTTAACTGTATAATTACAGTAAATGTTTTATCACGTTCTAATATACGAACACGATTCCATGCACAACCGTATCAAAATATCGAAACGTGATGCGTTTTAATGAAATATAATGACATCCATTGTTGACAATAGGTATATCAGAACACAAGAAAGCGCAAATATCAACAAAATAACCGATACTGCAACATAGTGTGTTTGTTTATAATGAAATGCAAACGGGCATAAAAATGAACGGGAATCTTAGGTTTTACTAGAGTACCTTCTGGCTCTAAAGGTTTGTTTCTTCGGCAGGTATGTGAGAACGTCGGTGGTCGTCTCTTGTTGCGATACGATGGTGCTGATGACGACTTGACACAGTTTTGGATATTTTTCTCCAACCCTCGACTGAGTAGCTTCGGCTATGTTACCAATAAGGTAAGACGACCTTTTGGTCTAGTAATTATAAGAGCTTTTTGCATCCCAGCAGCAGCAATGTACAGTCGACCAACTTCCCGCTGTACCACCATAAGGGCGAGAATCGCTCAGCAAGACATCGTCGCTTTCAGTGCTACATTACACGTACATTGACACTCGTATACAAAACCAGTTTCTAGTGTACCTCGACTCTATGAGCGTGCCAAGGGATTTTTGTTCAAACTGGTCCACCGCCGACTTGTTTAATTGTACATAATTAATTTTAGACCTCAGTTTGGTATCCAGTTGCGAGTACTAAAGATATTTATTAGACTGTATGTTTCTGAACCGAACAAACCCTCAGTTGATGGATTAAATCTTTTCTTGACTAAAAAGTTTGAGATGCCTCTGTTCTTACCATACTCACAGAATTTGGGGCGGCACCTATTGACTTACTCACACTATATTAGAACACAGCGGATATGCAAGTGACGCAATACGGAAACAGTTATTGTGCCCTTCTTTACGACGCACGTGTTACTTTCGATTGTCAGTTTCGTTTGTATATACCTCTTCAAAAGCCCTTTTAGAATAAAACCCTAACGTATAAGGGTGTTTTTTTGTATTTCGTATTCATATCTGAACACTATATAGTGTTCTGATTCTTCGACTTCGAGTTAATCATTTGTCGAACACAATAGTAGGTAAAAAGAAACATAAAATAAGTTTTTGTGCTCTGTCAAATATGTACTTATATCAACTGATGCATCAGGATTTGATTTCACTTCTTTTAAAATAATATAGGTATCTACGTAGGTACTCCCTACGTAGGTACTACGTAGGACTGGCTCGTTGCTCTCGCGGCATAAATGTGCGCGTGGGATTGGGAGGTCTCGGGTTCGATTCCCGGGTCGGGCAAAGTGTTATTGGGTTTTTCCGTTAGGAAATTCTCAGTAGCAGCACGGAGTCTGGTAATGTGCCCGGTACGGCAATAGGCTCGCCCCCTATTACGTAGGACCTAAAAAAATCATGGTGAAATGTGGATGTAATATTACACATCTGCCTACCCCATCGGAGATACAGGCGTGAGTCTATAAATAAAAAAAATAAAAAACCTACTTAGGTTTTGTGTGCGTGCTGTTGTACGTCGTATATTACTGCAGAGTCAGCGTCTCACGTTAATATTTTAAGCTTTGTCTGTACTGGCAGGTATACCTACCTACTTCCAGTTGACCTTGACTACAAAGACGTGCAGCATGCGTGCAGCAATGTGCACCATGCGACCGAAACAGTTTATTGCACATTTCTATGACCAATACACATAAATACATAATATACCTATTGTTCGAGGCCATATCAATATTTAAACTGTAAATATAATGATTACAGGGTTCCCCATGGCAGTTTAAGTATCCAGGCAAGGTGAATAAGTTTTCGTGCAAGAACAAGCTAAGCACGCAACTGCGTCAAAGTGCCGAAGAGTCTATCAAGGAACCGACGCCCGCAGACTTGTTTCAGGTAAGAATATCACACTGATAGACGTATGCTTCTCAGGACCCGAAGACGGGGGCATTACGACCTACATGTCATTGATTTTCATTTTTATTGTTGCTGTTGAAACTCTACTACTCTAAATATCTTCTTGGGTTTACGCGAATGTTACACATTGATATTAAACTACAGTTTACGTTTTTTTATTACATTTAAACCGAATGATCTAGAAATTTCTAGTAGCTACTCTCCTTTCACTGCTCAAAGTCCACCTCAAAGTTGAGATGGAGCCTGGGACTCCCTGTACGTAAACACCGCTACTCGTCAAACGTCGAAAGTCGTTGACACTTTGACCTTTGTACCGTTCTCAGGGCGTTGGAAATAAGAATTAAAATCGCACTGCAACTGAATAGCTTGACTTGTAGCCTGTGTAAGACTACCAAATAAGTTCAGCCTAAGCACAAAACACCGGACAAGGTGTTGTCCACCTCCTTTAGTAGCAGTTTCACCCAGATCTACCACAGTGTATTTGAAGTATCGTATGCGCCCGGTACTTCTAGCCTTACCCTATCGACTTTTTCTGATCTCTGATCAATTACATCTGCTTGTGAGGTTTAATTCAATTTATTCGTAGTTTCCACGGTTGACTTTTTAAAGCTAGTTTGTTGCGCATATTATCTAATAAGGAACTGACCTTGCTGAAACCTCGGATATTTGTACATAAGTTATTCTCGTGTTATAAAGATGCTTTTGTATTATTATTTGGAATCTTCTTGGAATGCATCATACTTCTCGTATGTAGCCTTCTAAGCTATCATATCGTGATTTTTATTTAAATCTACATAGTCTGTTTAAAATCAATCAATATTTTGTGTTTTATTAAATGCGTTCCTCATGACCTGACATTAATGTTATGACCTCTGAGGCCTACTTAATACTTATACCATCCCACTCATTTGCTATGTCGACAAATGGGTTTTTAGTAATCGCCATGGTAATTAGTATGCTTTACAAGATTAACTTCGGATAATAATATTTTAACATATTTCTTGCAGGTTTTTTATCTTGCAGTTGTACCTTAAAACATTATAATATGAAAGTGTATTATTTGTGTTAGGCATAATGCCAAACCTGTGTACATTTCCTGCCATTTGTATTTTGCGTGGGATTACCTGACTTCCTTCCTGACCTGAGCATTATTTATAACAGTGAAGGTCATATGCACATGCAAGAATTTGAGTTGAAATTATAAATAGATACATATTTGTGCACATATTATTATTATATTTGACTCCACATATGACATTGTGGTTTACGGCCGGTCCTAATATAATTATGACCTATCTATGGCTTCGAAGATGAGAAATACATATTTAACATGTTTTGTATGGAGCTTATGTCAAATATGTATCTGTAATCTCCAAATCCATGGATAGATAGGATATTGTATCTGGCGTATAAGCGATCTGCCAGCCGTTGTAAGTTCATTCCCCACATGAGACAACACCTTGTGTGATCCACAAATTGTTGTGGACCACTTTGTGTCCGTTAATTGAATGTTAATAAAATCCCACGAGACACGGGATTTGTGCCTAGTTTGCGTTAACATAACATTTTATATTACGTTGTTTGTACTTGTGTTGTTTGTTCGCCTTTATTTGACTGTTTTAGTTGGCCTTTTTAATAAAATTGTTATTATTTTGCTCTTTCAGACAAACCAAAACCTAGAATCGCACAACTTCGTAAGCGGTATGAAACTAGAAGCCTTAGACCCACAAGATATGAAATGTGTTCGTCCTGCCACCGTTACCAAAGTGTTCAACAATTTTCACTTTTTAGTAGTGTTAGACGACCATATTGAAGACTATGAAGATACCAAAATGGCGTGGCTATGTGATTCGAGGCACCCTTATATTTATCCTATAGGATGGGCGCAGAAAAATGGCTTAACATTTAAGACACCGAAAATTTGGAAGGAAGGTAATTTCGACTGGGACGAATACCTTACAATGACATCGTCAGTACCAGCCCCCGACTATTGCTTCGGAACAAAAGTCCCACTGAAGGGTATTGAGGTAAATATGAAATTAGAAGCTGTCAATCCTCAAAATCATGAAGAAATACATGTGGCAAATGTAGATGCCATAGCAGAACACATGTTATGTGTAGAACTGTTGCCCATCGGCGAGAAATATTGGTACGCCCAAGATAGTGATCTTCTGCTTCCAGTGGGTTGGTGCGATAGTAATGATTACGCTTTACACATTCCTGATACGACTGTGGAGAAGGAACCACCGAAACAAGTTGAAGAGAGATCAGTTAGTAACGATATGAAATGTTCAGATGACTGGTGTGATAGAATATTTTTCAATTACAAATGTTATGCTGGTCCTTCGATAAGTAGGAATAAGTTGTCTCAGTTGCCAAAACATGTTGGTCCCGGACCATTGTCACTGGTGCTAAAAGAAGTATTGAATAAGATAATATCTGCGTCGTACAAGCCTGCGAAGCTGTTAAAGGACTGGGAGACTGAAGGACCACCAGAGGAAGGAATGAGACTTGAGATGTTGAGAGCAAAGTGAGTATCATATTTTGTCATTAAGATTTAGTAAAACTTTGAAAGGTCAGTTCCGATAGCAAAATAAAAAAAATATCGATTATTAAAACATTATTTTTTTAACAAGGAGTTAAAAGTTGCAATAAGTTTTCTTGAGAATTGTCTTGGTAAAAACATATTTTAATTAGAACAATCAAAATAAACTTCGCACGCTTTTTTTTATAAAAATTACAATAAACACACTCATTTTGGAAGGCCCGGCGGCGTAGCAGGAGTGTAAACGACTGTCATGGCAAAGGTTCGATTCTCAGTCGAGTCTAACATTTGTGTGCGTGAACATGTTCGTATTGATCTGGGTGTTTCTATGTATACTATGTATGTAATCAGTATTAATTATCCATTATCTACCCTACCCATAGTACCTACAAACTCTGCTTAGTTTGGGACTAGATAGAGTTGTGAGAGTGTGGTACAAGCTGTCAACAGACCCATCACCAAGTCGAAATCTATCCGTTTTGGACATCGTGCAGAGTCAAGCTAAGCATAACTAATACCTGGCCAACAATTTTGTTTTTAGTTGACAAATAATTTTAATCCTCAATTAAAAGTATCCGCGTGCAATGCTCTAAATAATTATTTATCCATGGGTGCATAGGACGTCTATAGAACAAATTGGCGGGGTGAATGCATCGATTTTGTACCTAATTAGAAAAAAAATATGGTGACTGAGCCTCAATAAATGAACCAGTCATTTCCCAGGCATGGTGCAGGTGTAAAAAATTTTCGTAATGATTGGTACAATACGGAATTTCAGTTTTCATTAAGGGTCTTTTTACAACCTGCATATTATGTATTTTTTTAAACTCTAGGTTGAAGTCGAGCACTTACCACGCGTACGTGCCGATCGCTCGCTCGGCGCCGCAGGTGTCGCGGTTCTGCCGCGAGGTGTGCGTCAAGCTGCAGGCGTGCCCGTGCCTGTTCGGGCCCGACGAGTACCCCGAGCAGTGCCCCAACGACTGCCAGCACGTCGACAAATCTACTTTCCGTGAGTCACACTTTTAAACTTATCTGAATTTTCCATTCGCCTTATTTGAACTATGTATGCGTACAAAATTTGACATTGAAAGTTTAAACAACCTCCAATATATGCTTTATAAAATATAATCAGCTAACTGTTCCCCGCAGTTTCACACCTGTTATTTTAGATATCTCGACAACACGGCCACCTACTCTTATCAAATAAATCAGCCTAATATGTAGCCCTACAAATTCCTCCAGAATTGCCAATTCTCCTATTTTATCAGACATCGACATTATATTTTGAACGAAATGGATTAGATTTTGAGTTCATTCAAAATTGGTATTCTGCTAATTTAGTGTCATCATCGTCTACTTTAATGTATAGTTCGTCGTTAACACATTTTGATACATTGTTAAAATATATATTATGAAAATTTAAAATCGATTTATCATATTTTGATAAATCGATTTTAAATTTTCTATTTAGTCGCGATATCATTCAAATATCAGTTAATTTAGGAGAATACTTTATAGGACATAAGTATGACACTGGCATTAGATCGAAACTGCATTCTGAACAAATATAATTAGAAGAATCCAGCCTCAGTATTGTTTTTATTGTAGTAAAAATCCCATTAAAATCGGTTCAGCCTCCGGATTACCCCAGAAAACTGGGAAGAAAGGAAAGACAGACAGACAGAACAGACAGGTTGTCAGACAGACCATTATTTTATTAATAATTATGTTTCTTATTAATAATTATGTTAACTTGGTATTGTGTAATTGCGCTTAAAAAGATCCTGATCTCGTGGGAATTTCGGAAAATCCCTTCTTACGGCACCTCTACTGTCTTCAAGGAACATACATACATGCCAAGTTTTCGCTTCTTGAGCTCAGTAGTTTTGTATGTACGTTGTCTGTCAGTCAGTCACTAACGGAAGAATTTTGTGTATATGGATGTGTTATTAATGGATTTCCTGAATATTTTCATTTTAGGAAGTTATGCTGGTATGTCTAACACACAGAACATGTATTATATACATCCTTTCGTTTATTACAGATAATGGCACAGAACGTCGTGGCAGACCAAAAGGCAGTCTTAACGGGCGAAGGAAAAAGAAAAAGGCTGCACCTGAGAAGAAAGAAAAAGAGAGAGAACCTCAGCCAATGCAAGAGTCTGAGAGTAACAAAGACGTAGAATCTATTGAAAGCGAGCATAGCGCTGGCTCTACCCCGCCGTCCGAATCCGGCACACGCCCTAACTCGCCCGACAGCGGCGATTATAAGCGCACACAGCGCCGAAAACGTGAACCAAAAAACAATTACCCAAAACTAGAGATGAAGACTAGAGGCGCCAAGCTGCCAAACTTCGCCCTACAAATGAAAGAAGCGCACTGGAATAAAAAAGACGTAGAAACAATATACAGTAATACTTGCGTCAAGAAACAGAACTCACACGACAGCGACACTGAAAACGAGACAAATGAAAGTAGTTCTAATTCCAGAGACGCCAAAAATATATCAGACGTTTCAGATTCCGAGGAACCGGAATTAAAAAAACTGAAATTCAGTAGCTACGATCCTTTGCCGTCCGACAACAAGATGTTTGAGAAAGATATGGCCATGTCTTGGATGAAAGGCCCCCTCAAGTTATCCCCGAACCCTCTAGACTGGTCAGTGGATGACGTGTACGCTTATCTAAGTAATACAGAAGACTGCAAACTGATCGCCGATAAGATGAAACAAGAAGAAATCGACGGCCAGGCCTTCGTGATGCTAGATCTGCCTGTCATCAGGGAATTTTTACACATGAAAAAGGAATTCGCTTTACAACTAAGTAAACATATAGCTATGATAAGGTGGTATATAATCAATTTTGAGGAGAGTGGTGAATAGTAATTTTGTTCCTTATTATATGTTTTGTCTAGTCCACAATAAAGTATTTGTTGAATAATTATAATCAAATTTATTTTATTAAAAAATAACACCACATTCACCTTAGGATTTACGGAATTTTCTACACAGAAAACTACATATTTTGGCTATAAAGGATTTCTCACATTCACGATCGTGGGTAAAGTCCTCATTCAAATGTATATTCTTCTTAGCATACGAAACTTTGACAGGTATTTCAATATCGGGGCCATCATAATAATTTTGTTCCTGTTCCACGTATTTCTCAAGCTCCATCTTTTTGTCAGCTAGCCGCCTCATGTTTTCTGCAGATGCAACATACTTACCATCTCCGATGTGGTTGCTCGGCTCTTTTATGTTTATCTCGGACAATAAATGGCGATCGTTCATTTTGATCTGAACGCATGGATTGCCGCTAAGTAAATAAATGTTGAAAACTTCTTCTTTGGGCGAGACACCTTTAAAGGCTTTCATATCTTCCATGGTGGAGTCAGTGAAATAATCGTCATTTTTGTAAGCCTCTACAAATGGTTGCAGACTTCCTGTCACTGAGTTAGTATTAGTTGTTCCCAACGTGACAGTCTCGTCGTGGTTTATTGGATTTCTTGCGAATGTGTCACCATCCTGTGCATCCACACTGGACAAATCATCAGTTTTATTACTGCTGTCAGTCTTGCCACAAGACCTTTTACTTTCGTTTGATAAAGAAGATTCAGAGGACATAATGTGCTGTATCATATCTTTGATAAAGTCTTCCATATCTGCAACAGCTTCCTCCTGATTCTTGGCAAGAATTTCGTGAAATCTTTTCTTATAGGCTTCAAAGTCACGTATACTAGCGTAAAAATTGTCGAATATCTCTTGTACCGTTGTTTTGAAGAATTTTATATTCGACTCCAAGCTGGCAATCGAGTTGTTATCGGTCTGAAGTTCTTGTGATATGTTTTTGAAAATTTTTATTTCAAGTTTGTCAAGTTCAGAGTTGGTCAACGATTTTTTGGTTTCTACATTAGTCAGCGCCTGTAAACTTAGATCTTTGACGGGCACTTCGTCGTGTTCGTATTTCTTGTAATATTGGCCGAGGTTATCGTTAAGAAACTGAATATTATCACGATTTCTACGCAATTGTACGTGACGAAGTACGTCGATCTCGGATTTACAGCATTTTTCAGATGGTACATATTGAGACGACTGGGGTGTGCAAAAGCTGTACCGCGTCTTTATTTTCTCCATTTCATCGCCTGTAAAAAAAAATTTAATTTACAAACAAAATTATGAACAAGTCTCAAGGTCCTATCGTCGCTCGTTGATCGTTGTAAATGCCGAGTGAGCCATTCAGTGCGCCAAAAGCCGATTGATAAAATCGAAATAAGAACTGAGGTGTCTAAAGTCGTGCCTAGGTGCTTACTAAGCAGTGGTGTAGTGAGGTAGCAACGGCGTTCCCACTCTCCATTTTCCAAAATTCCTATACTTATATCCTATATCCATTGATCTGTTTAGTGACACTTTTGTGGAATCTAGCCTAGATCGCCAAAATTCTCAGAAGATTGTGAGCGTTCCCATACTACATAGTTTGCGACTATACTATTGGTACTAATAGTCCCAGGCTTCCGGGACCAATTCCATTCCTCAATCAAGTACACACAGGTCTTCTGCAACGTCGTCTATGTTCTTCGGGATAAATTGGAACAGACGAACTACCAAGACAAACCTATACTTACTGTACATAGTCTACCTATAGTAATTCAGAGTGTCGTAGTAGTCTACAATTGTACAATAATGCAGTATCTTTGCAAAAACACTGCAATCGTGTAGAGTTAAGACTCATTTTCTGCACTGATTAATGCGAGTGCTAGTGTCTAGTGAAAAGTGGATATAGTGAGTGACTTAACTCAAATTTACAGGGTACTCGTAATCTTTTTTTTTTATAGTAATAGGCGGCAAACGAGCAGACGGATTGCCTGATGGTAAGCAATTACCGCCGCCCATGGGCACAAGCAACACCACAGGAGTCACAAGCGCGTTGCCGCCCCTTGGGATTGGGAAAAGGGATAGGATGAGGAGTGGGATGAGGCAGAAGGAATAGGGGGGTTAGGGCCTCCGTAACTCTCACTCACCGAACGAAACGCAACAGCTTAGGTACTGTTACTTTACGTCGATTTCTGTGAGAGGGTAGTACTTCTCCGGTCGAGCCGGCCCATTCATGCTGAAATCAGCAAGGCTCTACTACCTGTAAGCTTTGCTTAGCTTCTATCAGCTTTGGTCCACTAGTCTGCGGTGCTAATCACTACGCACGGCCCTTTTTTTCTTTACATAAACTTACTAATTTGCGGGTGCAGTGTGCAACTTCCTGCTGGCCACTCTTTGCAAATTTCTATTTTTTTATTTTAATTTCACAACTATTTGAGCGCCTCCGTAGTCCTGTGGATAGCGTATGCGTCGGCTGATCAGGAGGGCTCGGGATCGATTCCCGGGTCGGGCAAAAGTGTAACCGAGTTTTTCCTAATTCTCTGTAGTAGCACGGAGTCTTGCAATGTGCCCGGTAACGGGAATAGCCTCGCCCCCCATTACGTGGGCCTAGCTTTCAGTGAGCTGAATCCATAGCCCATACTATACCTTTTGTTTTACTGCTAAATCTCTATTCTACTTTTATTGTAACGTGTACTGATATTAGATCTAAATAATTACCCATCATTCTGTCTGGTCACTGATTTATGGGAAGGCACAGATGGATTGAAACACGTGGTGGACTTATCCTAAATTTAAATACTTGTGATTTTAAATTATCATTAGAAAACTACAATGATTTCTGAATATTTAAAATTTATACACATGATTGACGTACGATTTGGTCAGATTCTGTCAGGTACCTAGGTCATTTATTACGAATGAGAAGTAATGAAGCTAAACAAAAAAGCAAAACTGAACGGTAATCTGATTTCAAATTTCGCGGCGTAAAAATAAAAGCCACAGTCCAATAAAAATACATAGTAAAAATATGTATATAGATAATATAACGGAAAAAAGTCGCATAGACAATCATTTATTTCATGGGGTGTTCGGTTAGGTGACTATTGGCCACTGGCGATGCAAAGATTATCCGCGCGCCTCTAGCGGCTAATTTGGAAGATGTCCGGGTGACAATTTTGACAGCCTTCAATACAAAATACAACTTTGCTTCGAGGTTATAACAGGATATAGAGGTAATAGGCTTGTGTCCTAAAATGTAATTAGCGATTGGTTCGTTCGTTTATTAGATGTTAAACTGAAATACCTGATTTTTCTTCAGAAATCGCACAGTCACATTACTAATTACGGCTTTTTAAAAACCTTTTTGAATTTGACACTAACACGCTGTAAACCATCATGGCGGTTGAGTGATATCACTAAGTCCAAAACAAAACAAACCGTGAATGAAGTCTGGTCTGATGTACCCACTTTTATTTTTGTTATATTCGATTTGACAGGTAGAAAGTTTGACGTTTTAGTTGTATTTACTACTAAAACGTCAACAACATAATGGCGGACGGACTGTTAGACGTAATGCTCGCTGATTGGTGTTCACTGTCACAAGAATAAATACATTATTTTTAGTTTTAGAATCCTAAAAATAACATTAATCTTACCTTTTTATAATAAATAAAAAACTTTATTGACATCTTAAAATCATAACGAATCTATAGATACTACAATATACTACAATCAAACCAATTTATTCTTAGTGGACACAAGCATATTGTATTGAGCTGTCAAAAGTATCGTACCCGGCCAACTTCCAAATTCGCCGCTAGAGTCGCTAGTTAGAATCTTAGCATCGCCAAGATTTTAAGAATAAAAGCACAAAAGGCAGTTATATTTATAGAAATAAGTAGTAGAAATATAGGCAGCGATAGCCTAGTGGCGATACCAACAGACTGCCATGCAGAGGGTATCGGGTTCGAATCCTAGGCGCGCACCACTGACTTTTCGGAGTTATGTGCGTATTGAATTATTAATTATCGCTTGCCCCGTGCCTCGGAGAGCACGTTAAACCGTCGGTCCCATGCTTGTTTGTCTTCCATAGTGACCTTAAATTCTTTAGTGACTAGCGCTATCTGTTATTTAAACTCAGTACTATTTGGTTTATAATATGCGTTCAGTATATTGCATTCAATTACTAAACTTTTCAATAGCGCATTATTTTTTCGAATTTACTCACGTTTTAGTAACAATATTTTTTTAGTATTTTCTCGACCTACGAATTACATTTAAAATATGATATAATTTTATTACATCAGAACGCAACCATTAAAGTTTCGCCATGTTAATGGGTTGCCCCTATCTACTAAGTGAATAGGAATAGTAGGTTAAAATATTTTCTTATCTTAAAGAGGGAGTTATTTATTAGATAGTTTTCTATTAATTTGTATTGTACATTACATTTAAATAAGAAGTACACTATAGTAGTGTTAAATTTGTTGCTTAAATAAATACATTTAATATATAATATTGTAATTCAATAATATATTTCCACTATGTAACTGATACTTTTAACTACAGATCATATAGGTACAGACATTTCAAATTAATATAAATAATGATAATATAACTACATAGGTACACAAATACAATTTATAAGTTAATGATCGTTTATTTTGAATTTAGTAGTTATTTGTTGTAAAATATATGGCAACATTTCTTGAATCATGGCTGTTGGTGTCATAAAAAAGTATATTGTGGGTAGTTGTTGAATCCTGCGACAGCGCTTGATTCTTGTTGTTATTTTCATTTTCTGTTTATTGTTGCTTTTGTTGGTACATACGTTGTGGTTATGTTTGCGATTTCTCCGCGAAGTACGTCTTCACGTCGACACGCGCTACTGTACATCAGTGGAATTTTGGAAGTTTTACTTTGTGAAATAGTGAGATATTGACTCTAAAATGCCTCATATATGCCCAAACGACTGGTGCAGAGAAATCAATTATCTTAAGAGTCTGACAGTCACAGTCACCTTCGGCTTTCCCCCAAGGCGGATTAGATTGGAAAAATCCATCCATTTTTCAATTGGAAAAGCTATTGATTTTGATAAAATTGATCCTATTAAAGAATTAGCACATATTCATTACATAAAATATAAAACCAGGAATAAATAAATAAAAGTAATATTTATTCAGCAGTTTATTTTATTTACTCTGCCTAAATATGTCAGTAAAATGTATTTGGTTTTAATTTCTACATTTTTGTTAACAGGTTTGTTATTTTAATACATATTTGTATTGAATGAAGTGAAATTGAAACTAAATACGTTTTTGACTTTAAAGGTCAAAAACTTCCTTTTAAATAAAACAACGTCAAACCGGAAAAGGAAAAGTACCAAGAACCGAGAATCTATCTCGCTAGCAGTAACGAGTTTGGTAACTAGATGGCAGCTCTAGTCGTACAAAATCGAGAGATGGCTATCTATACCCACAATATACTTATCTATGGTCGGTCTCGGTTGTCATGAAGATGATGAAGATCTTTGACAGTCGTTATAGGGAGTCAGTACCTATCTCTGAATAAACTGACACTAGTCTAAACCATGGAATATCGCTATCCCTTTGGGTTGCGGAGGTCAGAAAGGCAATCGCTCCGTGGAAAAGCTAATATTCAGTCAAATCCGGTTAGACTATTAAGCGGACCCCCCCAGGTTGAAACTGGGATAACGCTAGGAGAAAGAAGAACTAGTAGAAATATTTTAGTTTCATTTTAGTAGTAGTATTTAAGTAGTTATAATTGTTTTATTCTAAAATTAATTTAATTTTGTTATAATATGTAATAAATGATCTTTTGCGCCAAAAAAAATACAGTAGTAGAAATGATTAACATCGCCACAGGTCATTTTTTTACCAGGCCACTTTCTCACTGCGGCTCTTACCTTGCCAGTGTGACGCTAAAGGCTTCTTTAGTGCGTTTTTTTAACGTTTGCAAATAATCCGTGCTAAATATCAAGAATGCACACAAATTCGTAATTTGACGCATTTTTGAAAAACATGCAAAACTTGAACTCGATCGGAGGTCACAATTTCTATAAGATAGCACTGGGAGCGGTTAAAATAATAAAGAATCAAGTCAATTTCAACTGAGAAGATAGTTACCGTTTGCCTATTTGCTACTCTTCAAATTGGCCACTTCATGAAATGATCGACATTTCATGATACTATTTACTATCCATCGGTCATTTTATGATGTGCCTTGGTCAGATCAATGATAATTGACAAATCGTTTAACGATATGATCCACTAACGCGCGACTATTTTATGAAATGCTCAATCAGAATAATTATATTTAGGATATATGTCAATAAAAGAGAAAAGGAAGACCAGGGTAAGTGGTTCGAGTTTTTTTTAAACTAGCTTGACGTGTTTAATGACAACTTCAACTATTTTTTATTTTAACTTATAAGTCTTACTGGCAAAGTGGACGGCGATTTTTATTTTTTTGTCACGAAATTTTAAGAATATATTTAGAAGCAATATAATGATGTACAATAAAATAAAACTACTTAAATAACTAAATTAATTTAAACTATAAAAAGGCAAAAGAGGAAATAATAAGAATAAAAAAGCAAAAAAATAAAAAAAGAATTGCCAACTACAAAGCGTCAAAGAATTCCTCCGCAACGCTGTCGAGTGGTGGCGTGCCTTGGCAGCATTACCACGTTGAATGGCAATGCTTATTTTCTTAGCGAAATATAAACCAGCCTTCTAGCGATTTCTTTATATAATGCGCGTGTTAATGCACGCGCCTTGGGTCGCGCCCCCTGGTACTTTAGTACTTATATATATTCTGTGCCCTGGGGTCGAAAACGTAATTACCAGCTAGGTTTCTGTATTTGCGCCGTTTGAGGTTCTCCGCAGATGTAGCAGCAGTGCCAGCTGATTTGGCTGACCGACCTTAGCCATCCAGGCACCCCGGGTGAGACACTCATTTGGCGCCCCTTGCCCTTAACCCCCCCCCCCCCCCACCTAACATCGAAAAGTCGAGAAAAGATATATGCTGTAGATCTTAATGAAACCTTTAAACGACCTTAACCTTCTAGTAAGTAGTCTTTTATATATCGCACATAGAACACACCAGAAAAACACTTTGGAAAAGAAAGTTATTTTTGGTGGCGAAAAAGTATGTTAAGTGGATACCTCTACTACGGAAGTCTTCATGGCCGACTCCAATTCACACTTGATTTCATTATAATATATTACATTAAAAGTGATTTTAAAACGTCGGTATTGCATGATAAATAAAAAAACACTAAAATATAAACAAATGATAGTTTACTAAACTACAAAAACACTCGCTTAAATAATATTATAAGTAGTAGAAAATGGAGGTGCTCAATTCATTAGGTATTATATTAAATCATAAAAAACAACCAAGCTCGTCTTACACCTCGAAGCAAACGGGTAAGTCTGGTTTGGTGGTTAAGGTTTTGAACAGTCATCGTCGCTACTTGGCAGCGACCTGTCAACACCTCCACATCCAGTTGGCAGCGCTGCAGAGACTCAAGAACAGCCCAGGTTTCATGGAATCAAGGGCTTTTCGTAGTCTCCACAGGCCAGACACGACGGCTACTCCGTCTTCCCCGAGAGCCTTTACTAATCTACCTGAGAAGCGGGAGAGATTGATTTCGTCAACATCTACTTACGGAAAATCTTATGTTAATAGGCGAGGACGCGAGCTCTAGGGTCGCTGGTGTCTGTCTGGTGTAGACGTCAGTGCATGCGAGGCATACAGGTATACACAGAAGTTTTAATTTTAGCAACTGTCTCTGGCACTGCTGTTATGGTATCACTATTCGAAGTAGGCTTTATCCGGTGACTCTTTCCAAGTTATTTCAAGAATACTTTTGTCCACGGATTTTACTCATTCGCCTTCTATATGAGACGATTGGTCCAGATTCGCCCACCTCCAGATATTTCTACGGAGTGATTGAGGGATTTTACAAGGCTACCTTTGATGTTTCCCGTCGAAGTCGCATCAGTTCCAGAGTGTTATTTGAAAGTTTAGATATCCCAGTTGACGTACAGCACCGACTGGCACCGACTATGTCAAGTCCACATCTATATTTGACGGGATTTCTTATGCAGCGAATATTTTCCGATTCCAGTTGGAGGCGACATATACCGCTACGGGCATAGTAGGATGAAGAGCAGACCACATAATATACATACTCAAGCACCAAATTTTTATTTAGGGCACCTCGTACTAGTCAGGGATCATTTCCGGGATTACACAGTTATGTTAATCAGTGAGAAATTATTAAATATCTGCTTGTAATAATAATAAGTCATCATGCCCCAACGGTAACACGAATCAACACTAAGGAAATTGTCATCTCCTGTTTATTTTTACCGTCGGGGCGCTCGCTATCCACTTCCATTGAGGATCTTTGTGACAGAAAGTTGCCCTACATGCAAATGATTTACTGTTTTAAGTTACTTAGCATTTGCCCCAAGTGGTTTTTTCTGCGTCCGTAATTATGAAGTCCCAAATATGGCTTCCCACGCTCTTGCCCTCTCTGCTGTAGAAGTTCCACCCACGGGAGGAAATAGGGTGATACTATTCTTAGCCTTGCTAACCACTGGTATAATATATTTAGTTAAACATTAATGTCTACGATAAAAAAATATGATTGTTTTTAATATATTTGCTGTTAAAACAGATATCACAAACCAGCAAACATTAATTTTTGGGCCCAATATAATCCAACTTTTAGTGTTTCTTTACTTTCTTTGAAACTTGCCATGAATTAGGAGCGCCTGTGGCGCCCCTGAAACTCGGCGCCCCGGTAGACCCCTCCCCTAAAGCCGCTATTGGTGACGCCGCAAGGGTATTGACACTTTTGACGCATGTCGCGTCCTACACCAGAGGCCTATCCTTCTTCCAAGGTAATAACGTCACACCGTCTGGTCTCTTACAATCGTCGCGTACTAAACAATTAGGTTCGAGATGAGGTGGTACTTAGGCGGTGACAAGAGCTCGACGGAGTATGCCGTTAATGTGGGCATGTCTGGAAATACGCCCAGCACTCCTGCTGCACGATAGGCCATGGTGGCCAAGACTGTCGACAGCTTCACCGCAGGGACAGGGATGCAGAGAAACGCAAACAGACGCAAACAGGCAAGAAGCGATGCGGAAATGGAAGTGCTTGAAGCCATAACCCCGATTCCCACTGTCCCACAGCCAACAAACGGGCGCGCTCTTCAACACTAGATGCAGTATTTAAAAAATTATCTCTTATCTTGCTACAGAGCAGCCCGTCCCATTGTCTCTGGGAGATAGATTTCAGAGTAAGTCAGAGCTCGGCAAGCTATTTTCCAAGCGTTAATGAATTAACCAGTGTGGGTTCTAAAATTTTCCTGGTCAATTCCTTAGTGCTGTGAACCGAGGCTTAAAACCCTGGTAGACTTACATCGGTAATTTTGCGAACGCCAAGGCCGCCCAAGCGAATTGCCAAAGTTGCTTGAAGCCACACTAGATCGTGCATGTGAAGATTTTTATAAAATATTTTAAGGATAAACTTGGCTGGTCAAATCATTAAACATTGACAATTCTATCCATTCATGTCCATTTCATGAAATGGCCAATGTTACGAAAAATATTGACTTAGTGCAAAACTGAGAATGTACTCCGCGCCGGTGAGTGCGTGTAAATACAAGCCAAGCAAAATAGACTCCAAGTAAATACTTGAAGTCTATTTTGTTTCGCTTCACACATCATGTATTGTTATCTAATATATTACACGCTTAACTTTTTCAAAACTTAACTGTTTACTATATTTTCTGTTTCTGGACTCCTACTGGCCTTTCAATATTATTTGAAAATGACATACGCTCTATGTTATTATTCTTGTCTATGTACGTTTAGAAAGAAATAGAGAGACACAAAACTGTTAAGTGCGAGCAAGAGAGGCAATAAGACGGCCATGAACTAAAAAAAATATTGTCTATGTCAAGCCAGTCATTGAACCGTCAATTGCTGAACGAACGAACGACAGCGAATCCAGAGGCCCCGCCTTTAAAATCCGTATTTTATTATTTCTGTTGGCTTTCGCGATGATATTATTATAAAAACGGGCATTTAGGTAATATTTTTCACTGAATAAAATATATCAGTCTAGTCTAATATATGATGCATTGAAGATTAGTGTAAACCAAATGTAATTATTGATTTGCCGTGTACACCAACAAATAGTGAGATTGTGCGGTTTTCTAGCGTTAGCTGGTAGTGAAATCGTGTAACTTGGAGAGCTTAGGGATTTGCGGTACTTTAGGAGTATGAGTAACAAGTTTTTGTGTCATAAGAGGTCGGCTATTTAGTGTATTTGATGTTGCTATTTTTAGTGGGTGTTGTCATTGTGGTCCAAGCTTTATTCGGATTAGGTCATCGAGTGCGGTGAACATGTGTGCCGGAGAAATGTGTTAAACTATGTTTTAAAGTGATTTATTTGGTTTCTTGTTAGATTTACGAGTACTACGAAGTAGGAGACCTGTAAAGATGGGTACAACAAGATTAATATGTTTCGTCGCGCTAGTATCATGTTCGGCGGCATTATGTGAGTATTATTAATTTACGTTTTATTTGTACATGTCTCTTTGTTAGTGCTTGTTTTGATTGTTTATAGTTCTGCGAAACTTGATTCATTTAACTAG
Organism: Euclidia mi; assembly: GCA_944739405.2. NCBI lineage: Eukaryota > Metazoa > Arthropoda > Insecta > Lepidoptera > Erebidae > Euclidia > Euclidia mi. The sequence continues at coordinate 25,449,835 of OX123189.2, read as the reverse complement.
AAACTAGCTGCCACTGATTCATATATGAAAAAGTCAAAATATCGACTCTTACATACATTACATCTGTATATTTATTCATCTTCAAGATTCACACATTCTTCATGAACCAGAAGTGTATAGTTGTAGCATAAAGTTCCTTTAAAATCTTGATTCTGTCAATAAAACTAAGTGTGTTTTGAGTAGTGTAAGGATCAGAAGCTTGATGATGATGATGATTATTATTTTAATTGATTATTTATGAGTAATTCTGATGCATACTCTTGTACTAATTAACTATCCAAATTCTATAAATATAAAGCAATACATACTAATTATTCCTGCATTCACTGGTACATAGCCTGCTACAAATATTTTAAAGTATAATAACATTATTGTCAACCTTATAACATACAATATCCTTGCATGAAAAACATGAGACAAACCTAAATACCAATAAGGAGACATTACTCATAGGTCATGTGTTATTCTTGCATTCATATCATATCTTAATTTAGTGCTGAATGCCAGATTTGTAATTGACAACATTGTTTTGTCCTTGCTCATGCTTTGATCACCATTTTGATGTCATAGATTGAATTTAGCTCAGAGCATCCCACCTCTGGGAGGTTCCTGTGTGTAATCATTATGTTGGGATGTCATTAGAGGTTTTATGGCAACTATGAGATATTGGTTTATGGGGACAGATTGTCCATTCTTCTTCACTCAGTGTCTATTCTTGACTGACAGATTGATGGTATACTCTTAAAACTAGATTTTAAATTGATACAGAACAAGGTATGCAAGACATCCTCTTATTAATAAACTAGATGGGCCCACGGTTACATCCGTATTATTTAAGCTTTCTGCTCCGCTCCCGTGGCTCATAGCGTGATGATATATAGCCTATAGATAAATGGGCTATCTAACACTGAAATAATTTTTCAAATCGGACCAGTAGTTCCTGAAATTAGCGCATTCAAACAAACAAACAAACTCTTCAGTTTTATTTATTAGTATAAGATAAGATATAATTAAATAGGGATTGATATAAACTCAAGATTGTCTCAACATTAAAATATGAAATGTAATGAATATTACATTTAACGATAATGTTTAATTGGATAGAGCTTTTTCTGTACTCTTATCTACTTATATTTAGCAGATAAGTAAGCTCCTTCAGATGATAAATGTTTCTTGGGTGAACCAGTAAACATTATAGAGATACACTACAAATTAAACACCCTCTAAACAATACTTAATTAAATGAGTATGTCTTCTTGCTTGTATAAGGAGTGCTTCTATCTAAGAATCAATATAATCTTTCATTCAGAACAAGAAAAAAAATCTTATAATTTTTCATTTAAGCTTTATTAAAATTGTATTATTTTATATGAGATATGTACTTAATATAATTAAACATAGCCATAAATATGGTTTTCATAAAATACTTTATATCATTAAGTTGGTTTAAGTCATTAATTTGGTCTAATAGGAAATGCATATGAGTATAATTAGGATAGAAACTGTAGCATATTTATCGTACAAAAACACAATTATAGTGTTGAAAACAAAGATCTTTCAAATGTCATTGTATGCAAAGTTTCAACTTTTGCATAATTTCTTACTTAGTATGTATAGCACAAGTGTTTAAAGTATACCTATAACTATAACATATAGCTTGCTTGGCAGCCCCAGTGTAGGACTCCATTGAATTTGGTGTGAGTGCCAAATAGGACATAATGTAATCAACATGCCTTATTGTGCTACAATACTGAGATACAAGCCAGGACAAGTTGTCGGTTCCTTTTAAGAAAAAAATACATGAATATTGTTTTTCTGTCACGAAGTTCTCAGTAGCAGCACGGAGTCTGGAAATGTGCCCAGTACGGCAATAGGCTCGCCCCTTATTACGTGGGACTAAAGTATATCTGGTGAAAAGTGGGTGTAGAAATACACCTCTGCCTACCTCTTCGGGGTTATAGGCGTGAGACTATGTTTAGTATTTCCTGGTTGGGCAACATAGTATTAATGCTGTTCTTTTATGAATACTAGCAAATCATGGATTTTAGTAGCTAGAAAGCCCTCAATGATCAGTTGCTACTTACTAGAAGATCACTACATGTCTAAAAGATTAATTATTTTAAGATTGTAGCTTTATTTCACTTTCCTTTGCCTTATTTCCTTGACCTAAAGTGACTAAGCAGAAAAAAGTAATCTAGATTTAAAATACTTTGTATAAATGTACACTGACCTCCCCCAGTGTTACTTGCAGGTCCGTGACTTTTAAGTACCAATTAGTATATTAATAGTGTAGACCTTATGTGAGGCTTTTTGTTGTATGGGTCAAGGAACTCTTCATGATAAGACAAACTTCACCTTAAGCATAAATCAATAATTCATTATCATATCAGTGTAAGTTATTTCTGCAGTTGAAATAAATTTATTTGTGCTTAGGTAACTTGAATATTATTGACAGAGAGTTGTTTCAAAATATTATATATAACATACCAATAGTAAAATATTCTGGTCAGTAATTGGTGTAAAACATTTTCAAAATGTCCGATTCTCTGTATTAAGTATATCAATCTTAAAGAAGTTAAAATTAAATTCTTGATATTAGCAAAATTCTTTGCATCAACATTATTTAGGTTTCAGGCTGCCAACTTGTTACAAAATTAAATCTCGCAAACCGCATTTACCAAGTATTGCAGTGGCGATATTCAGGCTTACCATTGCACTGACTTATGTCCTGTAATATTTTGCAAGTTTTGCAACCTATAAGCCTTTGGTTCGATACTTACACATGTATGAAGTAGATACATATACTTAGTAGGTTCAGAAAAAACCTACATAAGTACTTACTAAATATGTTATTTCATTAAAAATTATTCCTATTTCTGTAGATAAGAAACAAGAAAACATACAAATTAAACCTATAAGCATGAATAGAATATATCTGAACACAGGCACACAATAAGTCCATCTGGCTTTAATGCTGTCTGATTTTAATGTACGACTGAATCATCCTACTCCAGTAGTTTATAATAAAATGTCTAAGAAGCAATTCAGTCGTTTAGAATAAGATGAATCTGTTTATGATAATATGATGTATGCTGACGTCATACGTTTGTGTGCAGTGACGTCACCGCCGAAGATAGTCAAGCAGCCGACGCAAGAAGAGATATTGTTCCAAGTGGCGCAGCCTGGTGAGGTGGACAAGCCGTTCATCATCGAGTGCGAGGCTGAAGGCGAACCGGCTCCCAAGTACGTTATGTTATTATACTTAGTTTTATATCTATTATTGCGCAGTATTATGAACTGAGATATGTCTTGTAGTCAAGTGAATCAGCCAAAAGATCAAAACTCTTACTCAGTGCAAGAGCTACCTAAATAAAAAATAAACAAAATAAGATACACATGCACATAATGTGAAAATAATGCCGCTCATGTTGTTACCTACTACGTTAATACTAATTTCGTAATATGTTTTCGTACTCTAGATAACCTATCGCCTCTGAACAAAAATAGAGTAGGTATAATTGGACAAGACAAGGTATTTAATCTATGGCCAGATAAATTTAGAAAATAAAATTTGTAAGTATGTATGTACTTTGAAAAGCTAGACGATTTGCCACTGTCATATTCTACTACATTTTACTACCGAATACCATAAAACACTGCAGTGCTGCTAGACACGAAACGAATAAAATGTCCGTGTCTGCTTGCCAAATGATGGATAGTGCGGCCGCGTGCAGACTCTGAACAAATGAGAGTTGTACGTAGTTTGCCGCTGAAAACGTTGTACGATGACACGCCTGAAATGTATGGTATTGGCTGAACACGTCTTTAGTATAAAGCACGTATTGTAGGTCCGGGCAAAGCGACGTAAACGAATGTCAATATTTGTTTTAGTCATGAGCAAGATAACTGCCAATTTGGTACAGATATTGCTACAATTTGTTTCGACCTCTCCATCGTCAAATAACTTTACGGTTATTCGAGCAACTGTACTGATATCTGTTGCTATTCTTTATTAATATATTGATATGATTCATGCGACCATCGTGTTTAGCGGTGACAAGAGTATGCGGGTGCTCGTTGGTATTTCAATACCGCATTTGGTCGCGGTTACCTGTTTTATCGGATGTCCTGTCAATGTCGTCTAGTTAGTTTCGTTTCGAATTATTACCTCCTAAACGCTGGTGGGTTATCGAACGATCTTGTGTCGAATGCATATTTAAATAAGCGAGCTGTTCCGCTCCAGCAAAAGAGACGTGAAAGTGTCACTTATAGTTATATGCCGGGTTAGTTTCCGGAATGACCTGTGTTCCTTTTGCGCTTATCGCAATAGCGGCGACCGGCCCAATTGTTGGTCTCTAGAGAAGCGTAGTACCCGTGTGCTTAATAGACTACAACTGGCACTTTTGCAAATAATAACAACAATGTTTATGCCATCTGTTTCTCCATTAAACGTTTCATGTGCGAACTGCTCTTGACTCCCTTTTATAATAAAATTAGCTTCGTTTGTTGTCTCAGACAAAGATGAAGATATAAAGATTGGAATGCTCCGCAAAACGCTTATTTAAGACTATAATATACATCTGCTATCATAATATCCATTTAGATATGTAGTTAAACCTTGCGTTAGAATAAACAAAGAAAATCTACCATTACGCTTTCAAAATGTTGATAAAAGATGAATTTAAAATAAGCTACATCGCCCAGGCTTATGGATGTGTTGCGATGATTCACAATAAAATGTTAAACACATACCAGTATGCCAGACACGTGCCAAAATTCGGTTAGAGATCTCCCCGGAACAGTAACTAAGATCATGTTGAGTTTAAATTTTTAAGTGTTGTTGTTTTGTGTGTTTTGAAAGTTAAAATCGGAAAAACCTTTTAATATTGTATTCTAACTGTTTAATATATAGCAGACGTCTTTAAAGCATTTGACAGTTAAAGTAAAGGTCTCGTAGAGTTATTTACAATATGACTACAACTACTAAGTTTAAGTGTTCTTAAATTTATAACTGTTATCCTAAAATCCGTGCCATAATACGCATAGAAAATGATAGCAATATCCAATTCTGACGTAATAATGCCATACAGTGCGTTTTGTGAGAACGGGCCAGAACATAGGTTCTAACAGCAAAAGCTAAGAACTACTGTACGAAAAATTTCATGTATTTTTAATTCCTTTCACAGCAAATTTTTCAGCTATTATACACAACACGTCTTAATATTCTTAATGCACTTTTCGACCTTGTGGAATTGTTGAAAACGATCAAGTAAAGTATATTCAAAATTCATCATTATACACACATTCTTTCGACAACGGATGAGTTTTCGCCTCGAGCACATACGGTATTCTAACATCACTAGATCTAAAAATAAATACTGCATCATGTATATTAAAATTGTTAATGAATATGTCGACCGACATTTAAATTATTTAAATCTCAAAAGGAAGTTAATGCAAATGAGTTGTTTTTATTTAGTTCTGGCGGTATAACAAATAGTACCTCAGTGAACATATAGAGGCGTCAGACCTGTCTGCTGTCACTAGTATTTATTACTTTTTACGCTTCTGTGAAAATGTAATAAAATTATCTTCGAATTTGAAGTATTTTGATAACCTTAGCATAACGATTAGCAATTTATACTTCGATTCAGGTGCCTCTAACAAGAATGGACGACCGGGTGATAAAGACAGTCTTCCCGTAAAAAACTGAAATTCAGATAATGTACTAACTTACTAAGATTATAAAATCGACCTTTGATGGAAAATGATAAGGCTATGGTGAAAAGCTTTGCATGTAAGTCAGTAGGGAACTAGGGACTACGATACTTGTAGATGACATCGATAACTATTAATCATTTGATTGAAGATTATGTTCTATTCATCTATTGTATCACAAGGATTTCAACAGAGATTATCAATAAATCTGATATACAATATTAGGACTGGAAATATGCTACTGGCACCCAAATTAATGACTCTAAATTCTATCTGGAATTTCTTACGTCGCATTTTAAGTAGCATTAGATCATTTGATATAGTAAGGCGTTTAAAACAAGAGTTGGATTTGTGAACAAATTATAATTTCTTATCAAGTTAATCGAAAGTTATCACTTTCGATCAATTCGATAATGCCATTCGATGTAGAACAATAGTTCTGTCGACACAGACCTATTTAATATTGCAAAGTTTTAACATTTGGCATATTTTAGCACCTCAGAAGACTTGGATATTGCCCTAATTGTCGCGAAAATTTAGTCATTTGATAGTTGTTTTGTTTCTTCTGTACGGCCTTTCCCAGTCCACTGCTGGACTTAAGCCTAATCTAATTTGAATCACAGTAGCACTGTGAAGCAATAGGAAGATTAGGCCTACTGTACCACGCTGGCCAGACTAGTTGGTACTTTAGGCGAATCACAAATATATTAAAAATTCTTAAGCAATCTTCCTCAACGCTCATTGCTCCCATTACTCACATCTGCAATCGTGCTATAGAAACGGGTACATTTCCCAAAGCACTTAAGAAAGCTTTAGTGCATCCAATATATAAAAATGGAGACCGAAGCAACGTTTCAAACTATAGGCCGATCTCCGTATTAAGCTCGCTTTCTAAAATCCTTGAAAAATATTAAACAATTCTTTGATGTCATTTTTATCAAGGTACAATATTATTGCTAATAACCAGTACGGCTTTCGACATAGCATTTCTACTGAAGATGCTGTCCTTGATTTGACTAACAGTGTTGCTGCTAAACTAGATAGAAAGCTTAAATGTTATGGTGTCTTCCTAGATCTATGCAAAGCATTTGACTCTGTCTCTATTCCAATGCTACTTAATAAGATGGAGACTATTGGAGTTCGTGGCTTAGCCCTGAAAATGTTCACCGACTATCTTTCCGACAGAAGCCAATGTGTGAAAATTGATTCATTATCAGTGCAGAAGAGACTATCACGTTTGGCGTACCGCAAGGCAGTATATTAGGCCCCACCTTATTTCTTATATATATATAAATGAGTTGTGTAATCTTTCTATTCCCAACTGCGAAATATATACCTATGCAGACGACACAGCACTCATCGTTTATGATAATGACTGGGATAAGGCCAAAATAAGAACAGAACGCTCGCTCACCCTGGTGATGGACTGGCTCTCAGCGAACTTATTAACGCTCAACGTCGATAAGACTAAATTGATTCGTTTCTCTCTACCCAATTCCGCCTCTTTACCCATAGAATCTGGCGTCGTTAAAGTACATTCCTGCTCGGCTTACGATAGCGAGTGCCTCTGTTTGTCGTTATGTTTGGTTTCGAGCATTAAATACTTAGGAGTGCACATCGATGAAAAACTTACCTGGCGCCCCCACATCGAAGCACTATGCTCTAGGATAAGGAAGTTGACGTAAATTTTTAAAGAGTTACGTTATTCGGCTGATCTAAGTACACTAAATCTTGTTTACCAAAGTTTATGTGCCTCAATTATTACCTACTGTATACCAGTATGGGGAGGAACTTATAAAAACCTTCTACTCCAAGTAGAAAGGTCTCAACGGGCGATACTTAAGGTAATGCACTCTAAACGCAAAGACTATCCAACTGATCAGCTATACACAGAATCCCAAGTCCTCACAGTACGTCAACTCTTCATTTTGCGCACAGTTTTGCGACGTCACTCCACCCTACCACTCGACGCGAAAAGCCTGCTGAGACGTCGAGGTCACTCTGTCTGTGATCCCGTAAAATGTCGCACTTCATTAGCTAGCCGCCAGTACATAGCACTAAGCGCACGACTCTATAATAAAATCCATCGCTTGATCAATATTTACTCATTAACGAAATTCAATTTAAAAAATAAACTCACTGAGTGGTTGCAAACCTTGTCATACAAGGACACTGAAAATATTTTAGCTATTACTTCTTAACTCGCGTGCTAAACAGTAACTGACATATTATTTTTCTTTTTTCTGTATTATCTATAGTTGTCATATATAGTTGTCATAATCATCCGTATTTTTGGAGGGATATGGCCCCTAAGATACAAGTATATTTTACTTACATAGTTTAGGGGTCAGCTGTCCATTTCGTATAGATTAATTGTTTGTACAACTTATTTGTCCATGTATTTCTGTATTTGTCTGATACTTGTTTTAAATGTACAATAAACGTTATTATTATTATTATATACAATATCTTACTATGACGATTTTCATCGTAAGCCAGAGCTATGTTAATTCATGCTAAGGACCCTAGTCGCCTGACCGTCCGTATAGTAAAGCTTGTTAGAGCTGATTTATGACTATGGGCCCCAATATCACCTCGTAGCGCGAAATGGTCCAATTTCGACGCCTCATTTTGTATGCCACACGTACCTAATTTGAATAGTATAGTTTAGATGAGCCTTTTGAGCATTGTTAACGTGAACCAACAGTGTATAAGGTTATTCAGTGAAGTATAATTTTCAGTTCTCTTAGCAAATATCTTTCGCGACACAGTAGTCAGTAGATAAGATTAAGGCTAAGATGTCTTAGAAAATGTAATCATACCTGTCAATATAGGGCGAACGGTAAAACGTGACTATTGTTCTTTGGGTTATAATTATAAGGGTATGTCAATCTACTAATGAGCGGCGGCATGTAGCGGCGAGGATATACAGCTTCAACATTAAAGTAACTGCGAAAGTAACTGAGTGTTCATATTGTATAGCATGTTTCAGAACGTATGGACCAAAACATCACGTTCCTAAAATGCACGACCTTTCAAATTAGGAAGGCTATCGTTATTTTCTGATACGGCTCAAAATAGAGTCCCAGGGGATCTATTGCATTATATAGTTAGATAAAATCTAGCGTCCTGACCGTGACGCCAGTTTCCTGTGCAGCATCCGTTGCATTGATGCGCACCACTCGCGAACATACTGACTCACAGTTGTCATATTAGTTACATTCATCATAGTTACACGTGACTGCAGCGGCTGCTGACCACTACGTACATTAATTGCCTACGTATGACCTATATCTAAGCGGAATCCCGAGAGTGGACGCTCCACGTGGGCTTGGGTGAGGCCTGCGTAGGATGCGTCCCAAGACTCCCAAGGTGCAGGTGCGGGGGACAGTTCTGTCTGTCCCTCGCAGTCGGGCGCGCCGCGGGAGGAGAGGTCTGTCGGTGTTGCGTTGCCGCGCGCCCTATCTCCCGCGCCAAAATGCAAGGAGGCGGCGTAGTGACCCTTCGCCGCCTCGCAAGTAGCATAACGAGGCGGGGCCTGCCAACACCAACGGCGGGCCAGTCCCAGGCGGGGTCACGGAATAGTATGCTATCCGCGAATCGCGTGACCCTGCCGCTACACGGACCCGTAGGGACGCCGCGGTGGTTTTAGTAGGTATGCTCCGAACGCCTGGGGAGAGCCTCCACACTCCACCAGTCCCAAGCCCGGTCGATAACACTCTGGCCGGGTTGGCGTCGAGTTGAGATGGCTCATAAGGAGAGTTTCCACCGTAGTCAACAAAAAAATATAAAAGGAAAAAGAGACGAAATATAATACAAAGATTGCCATAGAAATGTAAACGAATGTCTGAAAATAGTGGTTACGCTATTTCTATCGATATTCATCATTGTCGAAATTTACACTGCGCTATAAGAAATTATTATTCTCAAACAGATCTAATACGGGCTCTAATATAATGTTCTAATTGACGAATATTTAACTTTACTTTTGTAACAAAAAATATATTTTTATCAGCCGGTGTCAAAAGAGGTTATCATAGCCAGGCAACGCAATGATTTGGGGACTAACTAGCTAATATAACTATAGTCAGTGACACAGGGATTATAATTGGCTCTTGGTTGGCTCTGAGACTGCTGATATGAATACTGATGTCACGTTGCAGCTAGCTCTGTTTGGTAGGCACTTAGCTTTATCCTCCTGCCTATTATTGCAGAGAATCCGTAATTCACGCGTATGCAGTCACGTGATTGGTATTATATTCCTTAAAAATAAAACTAATGAGTACTGGTCTCATACCTACTTAATATAAGTTAAGCGATTATACAGTTAGTTAAATAAAATATGTATATGTTGTATATTTGTAATAAACATGTGACCGGATATACAGTATCAGAACAATAGCTAGATTATTAAAAATATTTGTTATTTATTAAAAGGGAAAATTGTTTGGTTTTCCTTTTATGAACTGTGTGGTATAACTTGTGGCTTTTATTATTACGTGAAAATAGCTATTATTATATTTCTGCGGTAAATTGATACCTACCATGAAATCCTTTTAAATGCTCCTCAGTTGAAAGGGCTTCAATCACTTTCTTGTCTTCAGTGACTGTCCCTTTGTGTCCCTAAACCTTTTAAGTTATAGCCATTATGTCTGTAGTTTACAGAATAAGCGCCTTATAGCTTTGCAGCATTCTACAAAGCCATCAAGCGTATCTATATACGTATACGCGCGTATACGTCCGCGTGTAATTTTCTGCCCGCATGCGGATTCGTTTTGCATGCGTATCCTTCGCAGCAGAACATTTCGTACATAATTATGTATTTTACATGTAACTCTTGCCAGGGCCGGATTTAAAGGTTTGGAGGCCCCGGGGCAACGCAACTGTGGGGGCCCCTAATTATTATCCGTATAAAATTTTCCTTAAACTATTTAAAAAATACGCTGTCCGTAAATTAAGCTTCGTTAAATAAAAATTTATAAAAATACAGTTTATTAATAACTAAATAAACTAAATACGGTGTTAATGAAATGGCACTTTGCGAACTTTTTTGTACGAAAATTCGCCGATTATTTCGCTAAAGTCTAGCTCGCAGAGTAAATCATTTTCAAATCTAAGTAGGGTTAGTTTCGATAGCCAGTTTTATCCGATTGTCGTTCCAAGCCTATTCTTGATAATATACATTTTGGAAAACGAGCGCTCTCCGGTGCAATTGGATACCATTAAAACCAAATACATTCTTAATGTAATTTCTATGTTCGGGAATAATTTCAAGAATGCTATAGTAAAACCTTTCCTTAGATTGGTCTTCTTCACAGTTATTTTTGTACAAGTCTATTAAAGATTCAAATTGAACCAACTCATTGCCAAGGCTAGGTTCTAAATAATCGTTGTAAACTTTTACTATTTTCTCTGCAGCGGCATATAAACTTGCGACGTCCATCTCCTCTAAGTGGTTGAGGAATCCAAATGTCAATCGATTAGCTTCGTGTGCTTGAATCTTTCTGGGAGACAAACACAAAGTTGATCGATAACGGGATAAAACCAGTCACTTATCTTTTTTTCTTGGTGATAGATTTGCTTCTGGTGTTTTCATGTAATCAGGCGGATTCAATTTAACACTTCTTTTTCTGATGCGTGGTTGTATTTATTCGTCAGTATTTGAAATTTACTTCGCTGCTTATTCGTATTTATCAAAATTGTCTCTTTTAGATTCGACTAATGATTTTAAAGACTCCAATGCACGCACAGCAGATCCAATTTTGGTTGGTCTGTAAAAACTTGTTAACTTGTAAAACGTGATCCAATGATTTCGTCGTTTCCTCGGAAGGCTAATCCGTGTTCAGAGATGAATTTTATAGTACTGACGACAATTTTACACATTTTTCGTCAGTGCTCAATTTGCCGTGCTCCTATGTCCCTAGCTCGGATACATCCCGTGACTTCTCCCCGTTGCACTAGACTCATCACTAACTCTAAATGGGTCTTCGATATTTCGTGCTCGTATAGGCGCTCTGTTGCATACTTTTAGTAACTAAAGCCCACTCCTCAGCAGCTCCACTTAACTTCGTTCTTTGAGTGGACATTAGTGTACATGTATAGCAATATATTTTACACATAGTCGGAGAAAAACAAATCCAGAATGGATTGACAGTCTCTTCATTTTGATTGCGACGTATAACCATGTTATTTGTACATTGCCGAACAAAGTTTGTATAATGTAACATTTGATCTTGGAGGACAGAATGCTGGAGTGAGACTTCATCACAATTTTTCAGTTTTTCGGAACGGTTCTTCGCCCAATATTTGATCATTCCTCCAGTTATGACGTCGCGCGTCGGGCCAAAGACCAATGACATTTTTTTAACCATTATCCACTTCCTCTTGATTGTGACTACATGTTTTTAAAGGCTTTAGGGTGTCGCCTACCTCGAGACTACCATCGACCCTATCTTCATATACTAAATCTTAAGATGTTTTTACAGGCTCGTGTGGCAGTTCTTGTTTGGGTGTCATTATGAAATAGTTAATTATATATTAATACTAGAGGAATCCCACAGCTTCGACCGCACATTTTATTTAACTGTTTCTGTCCGAAGTCGTGGGAATTTCCGGAAATCACTTGTTAGTTCCCATGGCACTGTAGACGAGAAAACCGACGCCGTGATCAAAACGCAACAGGATGTGTCTCGAAGGGTGTCTCGGAAAAATAGTTAACAAGCAGAGTAAACCCTCGCTCGAGACTCTCGAACTTATGAGGCTAAGAAGGGGAATATCATATGCGCAGACGTCTTCGACGCACGGAAGAAACCTAAACCGGAAGATCCGGAAGCTGGGGCGGCGTGACCTCCGATGTTTCAATACCCGCGCCATTACGGCTGCGATTGAACAGAATCCAGGCACCAAAGTCTTCGCTCACCAGCTTAGCAGACCTCATCTGTCGAAACTCACTACTGCAGATGGCAAAACCGTAAACTCTAAGTTCGAGATTCTCGCTGAAATTGAGAGTTTCTACAAGGACTTGTACTCACGCACCATTACACGGAGGACATCCCTCATGTCAACCAGGGCGCGGTAAGAGTGGCTCTCGAGCAGCATAAGAACAACAAGTCTCCAGGGGATGACAGAATCACCACAGAGCTCTTAAAAGCAGACGGGACAGTTCTGAAAGAGCTGGCGAGCGATTCACCAAGGCCTAACACCTCAGGCGTGGAGCGAGAGTGCGGTGGTGGTAGACCCCTTTCACTCCTGAGCCACGTCTACAAGTTCTTCTCGGGAGTCCTAACAAACCGCCTCGTTAAAAAACTCAACGATTTCCAGCCACAGAAACAAGCCGGGTTTCGAAAAGACAAAAAAAACCTTAGACCACTTCCATACTGTTCGGCAGATCATACAGAAGACCAACGAGTACAATCAGCCACTGTGTATGGCTTTCGTGGACTACGAGAAAACCTTCGACTCCATCGAAACCTGGGCGGTTCTGGATGCTTTGCAGCGGTGTCGCATCGATAGGCGCTACATAAAGGTGTTGAGAGGATTGTATGACACCGCCACTATTATCGTCCAGCTCCAGGACCATTAAACCAGCCCCATCGAGTTGCGATGAAGAGTTAGGCAGGGGGATATTATATCCCCTAAGCTTTTCACCAACGTACTCGAAGACGTCTTTAAGATGCTGAACTGGGCTGGACGGGGCATAAACATTAATGGCGAGTACATGTTCCACTTTTGGTTAGCCGACGATATAGTCATCGTGGCAGAGCGCCTGGAAGAGCTGAGCGAGATGCTGCACAGCCTAAATGGAGCCTCTTGACGGGTCGGTCTCGGGATGAACTTGGATAAAACCAAGATTATGTTCACAGAGCACATTGTGCCGGGACCAGTTTATGTAGACGGGTCGATGCTTGAAGTTGTTCTAGAGTATGTTTACCTTGGGCAAGTAGTCCAGCTTGGTATTAACAACTTCGAGAAAGAAATCGACCGCAGAATCCAGTTGGGTTGGGCAACGTTTGGAAAGCTACATCGAGTTTTCTCTTCGCCTAGCCACTGTAATAATATCTAACAGTATTGTAACTCCATGCAAACGCACGAAACTCGAGTTATACCTACGCGCCTCGAGCAAAGTACACATTAAACTGTTCCCAACTGTGCCTAAAGTACACACGGGCGCGATCGTGCCGCAGCTCGCATACAGCGCGTCTGTAGGTATATAACTCACAAAGACGGCCGAATTACAATACTGTTAGATTATACTACCGTGGCCTGGCTTTTTACTTGTCGCGCGTCGCGGCGATTATTTGGTTGTTTTTCAAAATTATAATATATACTTCAATCCTTACGCTAATAAATTATGGTTTTTAGAAAATTGATTCGTCATTTTATATTCGTTATTTAGAAATAAGTTTTTGACTAAATTTAAATTACGTAGGTATAGACAATTTCTGTCTAGTTGATTTGGTTTATTTGGTATGAATGTTTAATAATGTTGATTTTTTGTTAACATTAATTTGGATTTACGATTTTGAAGTTCATTGCATGAAGTGAAGTGAACAAATGCCAATATTTTGTTAAAAAATCTAAAACAACATTGTCAGGTTTGTGCAAGTACCTAGGTATAGTTGCTAATTATGTGGAAAATAATGTTTGAAGGAATAAACTCGGGGGCGGCTTTTCGGCGTATAGGTATTTTTATCTCTGTTGTGGGGGCCCCCGTCTTGTGGGGGCCCCGGGGCCATTGCCCCGCCTGCCCCCCCTTAAATCCGGCCCTGACTCTTGCTGCATGCACACTCGTACTAAGTGTTCGTCCGCCGTATATGGCACGCATGCGGCCATAACCTGCCTAGCAGAAAGCCTTTGCTGTTTTTCTTAATCTGCTTGATTATTTTGCACATCTATCAAAATTTGTGATTGTATTCCTCGTACCTATTACCAGGTGTTTAAAATTGAATGACTAAAATCTAAAGTTGTTATGTATGTGTATGCGTGCTTGGGAATGTGATTGTTGTTTACAGCATTCGTGCTATCCGAGTTAATTAACTGCAAAATTAACTGTACTAATCATTTTCCAGTGCTGAATGAAACACGTGCCTCAAAAGCGTCTGGAAACAAACTAATAATATGAATAGTATGAATACCGATGTCACGTTGCAGGTTGCAGCTAGCTCTGTTTGGTAGGCACTTAGCTTTATCATCCTGGTATTATATTCCTTAAAAATAAAACTAATGAGTACTGGCCTCATACCTACTTAATATAAGTTAAGCGATTATACAGTTAGTTAAATAAAATATGTCATATGTTGTATATTTGTAATAAACATGTGACCGGATATACAATATCAGAACAATAGCTAGATTATTAAAAAGATTTGTTATTTATTAAAAGGGAAAAATGTTTGGTTTTCCTCTGTAAACTGTGTAGTATAACTTGTGGCTTTTATTATTACGTGAAAATAGCTATT
This sequence comes from Euclidia mi, assembly GCA_944739405.2. Taxonomy (NCBI): domain Eukaryota; kingdom Metazoa; phylum Arthropoda; class Insecta; order Lepidoptera; family Erebidae; genus Euclidia; species Euclidia mi. The sequence continues at coordinate 25,434,659 of OX123189.2, read as the reverse complement.
ATTATATTTCTGCGGTAAATTGATACCTACCATGAAATCCTTTTAAATGCTCCTCAGTTGAAAGGGCTTCAATCACTTGTCTTTAGTGACTGTCCCTTTTTGTCACTAAACCTTTTAAGTTATAGCCATTATAGACATAACTTACAGAATAAGCTTCTTTTAACTTTGCAGAGATTTAGATACGCGCGTATACGTCCGTCCGCGTGTAGTTTCTGCCCACATGCGGATTCGGTTTGCATGCGTATCCTTCACAGCAGAACATTTCGTACATAATTATGTACTTTACATGTAACTCTTGCTGCATGCACACTCGCACTAAGTTTTCGTCCTCCGTATATGGCACGCATGCGGCCATAACCTGCCTAGCAGAAAGCCTTTGCTGTTTTTATTAATCTGCTTGATTATTTTGCACATCTATCAAAATTTGTGATTGTATTCCTCGTATCTATTATCAGGTGTTTAAAATTGAATGACTAAAATCTAAAGTTGTTATGTATGTGTATGCGTGCTTGGGAATGTGATTCTTGTTTACAGCATTCGTGCTATCCGAGTTAATTAACTGCAAAATTAACCGTACTAATAATTTTCCGGTGCTGAATGAAACACGTGCCTCAAAAGCGTCTGAAACAAACCATTTCTATTACTATTTCGTTCGGACGCTAGCATATAATTATATGGTTAGTTGTTAGTGACAGAATATAACAATATGGATGTTATCTCACCAATATTTGCTATGTGCAGAACATTTTAATCAATGTCTCAATGTGCTTTTGGCACATAGCAGATATTGGTCTGACAACGACGAATTATTATAATTTTGTGGAATCCTTACTGATGTAAAGTACTTTGTCAAAATATAAATAGGCCTTTATTCAAGTCACGGTAGTAGTCATACGTGAAGTTGAAGTTACGTCAAAACTGTCGAAGTTTCGCTTTACCAGTACAAGTAAATAGAAAGTCCATTAGGCTGATCGAATAATTCTTAGTGACAACAAAGTGTAAACTAACTAATAACGGAACAAGGTAGTAGAGTCTTGCTGACTTCAGCATGAATGGGCCGGCTCGACCGGGGAAGTTACTACCCTCTCACAGAAAATCGATGTAAAGTAACAGTACCATTGCGTTTCGTTCGGTGAGTGACAGTGCCGGAGGCCCTATCCCCTATTTCTTCTCCCTCATCCCACTCCTCATCCTAACCCTTTTCCCAACCCCAAGGGGCGGCAACGCACTTGTGACTCCTGTGGTGTTGCTTGTGTCCATGGGCGGCGGTAATTGCTTACCATCAGCCAATCCGTCTGCTCGTTTGCCGCCTATTAAAATAAAAAATAAAAAACTTCTAGGTATACGGATCAATAGTATACAAATTTCCATATAATACTTATTTGACGTCGGTTATTTATCCTAATAAAATTTTAATTCACACGATTCATCCAGTCTAAACTATATCTGATAGGTAAGTTAAAATATTGCTTAGTTTGGTCTTACGTTTACGATGGAACGTGACGTTCACAGCTTGCTAAATGAGCTGCTTGTTACCATCTTCAAAATGTTAAATCCACCATGTATGCATGTACCTACTGCGCTTGGGAAGCAATTCTAATTAAACTTTTTTTTCTCAACTTATGTGACTTGATAATGGATCTCCATTACTCAGCACTAAATTCACTCGTAACAATTTCGTTGGTAAAAAGAGCGTAGCACCATTTTAGTACCGCCCGCTCTAAACGATTGCATGTATGACGTATTAGTTTATCAGTCGCCTCGCTGTTTCGTACTGCGTCGAGAGTTGTGGGTTCGATCCCACACAATACAACACTTTTTATGTGTATGTACACGAATATTAGTAGTTTCGTGTCTAGGTGTATTTTATGTTCATAGATTGAATGTTTGTTAATAGTCCTGCGAAACAGGATTTATTTCTAGCAGGAGAGTAATCTACTCCAAAAAATGATATGTTATTTGTAACGGCATTTTCATTTTACTAGCAAAACACATACCTACAATATTTTAGTGCGGCGGCCAGTAGCTTTAGAAACGAAGAAATCATATTTTATATCGTCATTTACTTTAACTTGAGGCCAATGAAATCAATGACCCGTGCTCCGATAACGGTATTGATAGTAATTATAGTGATCATATAAAATTACTTGTATGAACTCATTCTCTCTCAGCTTTAAGCTTTTAAAGCACGGACGGGATAGTCGTTTATTGTCACCAATAATAAAGGGTATGAAAAATCGAATCTCTATCTAATTTGGTAGTTAGTTTTAATCGTTACGGGGAGTCAGTACTCTGAAATAAACTGATACTGGTCTAAAATATGGAATATCGCTATCCCTTTGGGTTGCGGGGTCAGACGGCAGTCGCTCTGTAGAAAAGGTGAGTAAGTTTTAGATGCATCCGGTATAAGGCTTGGACGATGATGATGATGTGTTTAACTCGCAATAGTCGCAATAAAATGTTTTCTGTCTGTCTCCTAAGTATACTATTTCTATGATAAAATTTATCAAATTCGGTATACAGTTTTTATATGAAAAAGGAACATACATTCACATTTCATAGAACGGCCGCTGGATGCGAAAGGCCGAAGACCGGACATTGTGGCACATGTTGGGAGAGGCCTATGTCTAGCAGTGGACTGCAATGGCTGATTGATTGATTGATTCGCATTTCATAGACACTTTCCCTTATAATTTTAGTAGGGATTATTATAAATGTGTTGGCTATCTACTAGGTATAACTCATGGACGTTTCATATCTCGACGTTTTCTCTGAATCAATTTGATACATTAGAAGGTAGGTGCGATGTGGCATAAATAGGTCCAATTGTTCGTTAGAGAAACCGGTTAAGTGTGAGCGAAACTAAAAGATATGTTCGTTATACACTTAGCTTAGAGGATGAAACCTGTTTGGGAACAGGAGTACTAAGATATACTAGCGTTAAATTAGATGTTTTATTATACATTTATAACGGTACGTGCTTTATACGATGGGGGGTTAATGTCAGCGATATCAAAAAGTACAATTACCTTGCAGAAATCACTGCCTGATTATAGAGACAGTAATGGCATTAGTGATCTTTGTCCCTTAGGCATCTTCGCCCTAAAATCTGATTCATCCTCGATTTGCGACTGACGGAGATCGGCGGTCTTTTATAAAAGAAATTAAATTCTTCCAATCTTGTCCCTGTCATATTAATGTTCACAAAAATTATAACGTTGCTTCACTATTATTCCTATATTAATCCTATAAGTTTTGGCTACGTCGTAATGTAACACTGTAATTACAATAGTGATAGAGCGATCTATTACACACTTTAGAGCCTTAATTTTTGTTGTGAAGGTTTTCGACTTGTAATTCGGCTGTACGTTTATTTATACATACGTTACGTTTCCTCAGAACTTTTTACTAGTGGACCGATTTTGATGATTATTTAATTAAGATTACTTCTCGTATTGACCTATAAAGTTGATCAAGATCTGACGAATACCTATTTTCTGAAGTTTTTTTTTTATTATCCTTAATAATGCGTTTTATATACCTTGAGGAGCTTTTGAAGTCCGTTTTTTTAAACATAGTTCTGTTACATTTTTTGTTAGATGATTTACCGAAGAATGGTTCCTAATTTCAATAGAGTCACTACATAGCTAGACATCTTGATGTCTAGACAGCTTTCGCTCCCTTCTGCGTCCTAACACTCGAGGGATATAACCGCCCTCGATGACCGAAATGAACGAAGCAATTAATTTGACTTGCCTTTTACCCTCCGGCAAGATAGCATTTATCGATGAATTCTATAGGATGTACATTTCTTCGCAAGGGCCGATGACTTTGTTCGTTGAGGACGATGTGTGATATTCTGTTAGTGCATGATTATTGAATATAGACACAATATTTACTCGTCCAAAACGTTCGACAACTTGAACAACTGCGAGCGTTGATCTTAGGAATACGTTTTCGTATTCGATTTTTTCCATAAAAACAGAAAAATACTTCATGAAAAATCTTAAGTACCTACGCAAGTCAATTTCTTCCATTTTATATATTTTGTTGTGTGAATCGTAAGCATCCCTATTTCCCACCCAAGCGAAAGTTTAATATAGCTGGCGTCAGCTTACCTGCCGGGGATTACAGCAATTTCCGTTTGGGCTATTTCCGAGCCTACCCTCCCTGGCTTTTAGAATTAGATTTACGAGATAATATTAAATATTCTATCAAAAATCAACCGATAGTTACTTATTTTAAAGCTCGACTAAATAAGCGCCATATAAAGATGAATGATGTCATACAACAATGATCAACTGTGTCTGACATTGAATGTGTTAGTAACGAATGAATGTGGCAAAGACGAAATTATAATTCTACGTTTAAAAAAATTACGATGTTAAAACACCATAAGAATTGCCACGGATTTCTAAAGATATAATTATCAATATATTGATTATGAATAAATCTAGAAAAAGATAAAGAAGTACTCCCCTAAAATCAATATTGCGATGATTTTGAACCTTATCTCATCAAAACTGTGAGGGTCTTATTACAAAACAACGTCTAAATATAATACTAGGTTTAACCCTTGATGGAGAATGTTTAAAAAGACGTTTTTAAATTTTTATTCGACATTTGTTCTAACGCATTTGAGTGACAATAGTTAGCCAAAAATGTGTCTATAGTGCACGTTTAATAAATTTTACGCAGGTAAGTTTAGTACTAAACCTTGATTTAAATTTAGGCCATGTTTTGTAATAAGGCAACTTTTCTAAATATAAAACACTTAATTATACACTCCTGTGTATATGTAAGTCAAACAAAAGCTTGTCTAGGGTTGAATTACACGGAGCTTCGTCCATTATAAAATTAATCTGATTTACGTGACAGACAAATCTGAATCGATAATCCATAACATGATACATTATTAATCTAACTTCACATCTTATTATGTCTAGCCTTAATACGGCTTTGCCATCATCTTTCATTTGTTCAATATTTACATTATCATTAGTGTAAGTATACCATTTATAATTAATAGTCAAAACAAAAACACGACAAATTGCTTGTTAAAGCCACAACTTGTTCGAAATCTGGTACTAAGTATTATTTAGTTTTTTTAAATATTTACATACTTGACTATCTAGTCAATGTTTGCAAAAGCATCGTGATAGATGGCCTAATAAAAACAATAATAATTAAGCGATATAATAATTGAATTAGCCAGTTCCTTCAAAAGTCATGAAAAGTAGGGAAATAATATCTCTAAATAAAACAGTTAATTACTACCAAATCAAATTAATATATGAAAACAACAAACCGCATTGAATCCATTCAAGCGAACTAGAGATAAATTAATAGTAAATATATAAGGGTAATGAATTATTCATACAGTGATTCAACCTTGCGCATGCAGTCATCTCTCGATTAGGCAAGGGATTATTATGTCATGGCGTGAATAACACTGATTATATGACATATTGAGTGAATACTACTTATTTAGTTTTTCTATAAGATGGTCTTTTTCATTGATTGATTTGTTCACGCGATGATTGTCAATCGCCAATCATCACATGTGTAAATCAGAAGGTACACAAGTAACCTACTTTGTCGTCATTATAAGTTATCATTACGAGCAATGATATTTTTTGTCTTTTGTAAAGTCCAGTTGCGCTGTTTTTTGTACCAACCCGATGCGCAACACGCGATAGTTAATTAATTTAATACTGTATTTTTTTTAAGTAGAACTTAAATAAATATATTTATGCAAACATTGTCTCTATGAATAATTGTATTTATTCAACGTGTATATCTTCAAGTTTTATACACTTAGTCATAGTATGAATAATATAAAGTGTGTACCGATATGCTTAAAAATAGAAATAGATGTTTCTTTACGGCTCCTTTGTTCCTTTTAGGTTGACCTGAAATAAAACTTATAATATTATACTGGTTAAAGTTATAATAGCTTTCTCACAAGATAAATGCAGTAATTTTAACGTCGGCTATAAATTTTAGAGCTAGTCTTGTCAAACATGCAACTAATGCTCATACTAGATTGGCTTTTCAACTTAGATGATTCAAAGCACAATCACGGTTAAGACCTTCAACTATACAAAACTGTCTACAGTCAAGTTGTCGATGACAACAATTAATGTTCTAATGCCTACTTGCACTGGTAGTTGGGTTAAGTATGTATATAGCTATAAAGTTTAATAACTCGGGTGGATAGTAAAAATTTCTATTCTCACTGTAGCGTTCACTTACATGTCTTATTTATTTTACACTACATTATAATATTCCTCGGCTGGCAGTTGATTGCCGATCGCAAGGATTCTGAGAACCAGAAATGTTCTGCATAAAGGCAATATCTCTAACGACTTTCTTCTGTTGCTTGAAGATATTTCTTGTTACATGTTTGATCTTTAAAATAAAAGCGCGAAATAGCTCTTAGGAGTAGTAACCGGTGAACTATTATACAATTAGTCACATACCACTTTCCCTATAAAAGGAACACACTCATAAACTTAAAAGCTTTTATATTTAAAGCGTTTTAGAATTTTCATGTGAAAAGTCATTTTCAACTTGCTGCTAAGTGTTGAAAATGGTCAGGGGCTTTGAGTAATTTCCTTCCTCGGTGTTTTTGTGCTTAACGTAGTTGCACAGGTGCTACTGTGGCGACAGTTTATATAGGATTAACGTTTTGCAAAATATTTTTGAATTTGTCTGCCAAGATTATGGTTGCTTTGCAACTGTGCAATTGCATTGCTAATTAAGATTGTTATATAAGTTTTACTGGTACAGGTAGGCACCCCTTAGGCAGGGGCTTGTATACCACACGTAATACGGATAAAATATTGCAGTTTGAAAAACTAAGTGCAACTTTTGCTCTATTCAGGCCTACAACCTTACGTAAATTGGAAATGTTTTAGGGTTTGTAATTATGAACATTCCGATCATCGGCTTTATCCCTACTCTTAGAATTGTTCGTATAATCTTCCAAGAAAAATACTAAGCAAATGCGTGGAAAGACTTTTAAGAAGGAAGCAAAAACGTTTTCCATTTGTAAACCACATAGAATAGCCCCATTGCCGGCGCTATATCGTTGATTCACGCCTTTATTGGACAGGGGAAAGAGAAAACAAACACAACCGGTTTTGTGTTTCAATGAAATTAGTTTACCAACGTACACTGCGCGGAATTGAAACGTCTAATAATGGAGTTTGTAGATTTGTTTGTGTTTTGGATTGGGTTAGAATTAGCTTAGCCCTTTATTTACGTGCGTACTAATAGCTCCTCACTAATTTTAGTCATCAATATAGAAATAATGCTTACTGCTTTCTCTCATTTTATGAGTTATTGCTATCAAATGCATCATTGAATGATTGAAATTTGCTAAACCGTGAAGTAAGAAGCATCGCGTGTGGTAGAAATGAGCGACGCCCATTAATATTTTTTGTTGGCTTTTCAGAGAAATTTTGTTTTTTTTTTCTATTCCAATACGTTTCATACGTTATACAAGGTACTAAAAATATACTTATTGTTGAAAGATACCACTTAATACAGGCAGACTTTGTTTACCATGGAACTCGTCGAACAAAATGACACGAATGTTCTAAAGCCCAAGTAAGCCCACTGGCAGCACTTTCGTGTGCTTTTAATCAACACCTATGGCAAACTACCGTTAAAGCTTTTGTGCTGATACGAGTGACTTTTTAATTTAGGGAAACGATCATTGAACTTTAAGCTTTCAAATTTTATAGATTTTTTCTTTATTTCAATTGTTATTATTCGTTGCCATTTATAGAGCCGTCTACCGTCCTATCTCATTTATCAGTGATGATTTACTTTACGTGATATTTAAGGTGCAATTCACGGATTTCAACATTTGCCATTTGCCTGTCAGCGAATATATACTTTTCCTACTCTCAAACCCAACTCAAGTTTGTCCCGTGATTCATCCTCATTAGTGATCCTCGAGGACTCTCTTGACACAGTTATGTCTTCAGCTACTCGTGAGTCGTACATCAAAGTAATCCTGTCGTCCACAGAACAAGTTACGTCAGCTAGATCGCATTATGTAGGTGTTTGCCCTAGAAGTGGGTTAACTACAATAGCTTCCGCCCTTCACGAGCGCCGCGACAGGTCATCGACGCGTCATTAGTGAGGGTTTCCTTTTTTATATAGAATAATGGCCTATAACTGGAAGCACTAATCAGCCTTGTTTTTGTTAAGCCATAGCTGAGTAGAGACCTTGTATCTAAAACGATCGATCGTCTGTAATGCTGACCTATTGTTTATTTTATACCAAGATACACTTAAATTTCTTCTTTGACTTGTGTTTCTGACTCTAATTTTTGATAAGTACACGTAAATATTGCTAAGTGAAACGAGGTTTAGTCACTTTATGATCATTAAACTTAAAGTTATTTGTGTAACATACAATAAAATTAATCTGTCATGTGTTTATGACCAATTTCAAAAGGATAACAAGAAAATTTACTTTCCATTATGAAATATTAAACGATAATAATAAATTAAATGTGTTATTCACGTAACTAATATGTAGGTTAGATAACCACGTGTAACTGAATATGGATTAAAACCGTTGATTAAATTTTCAAAGTCAATTCACAAAATTAACGGTTCGAAGAAACCGAAATCGTATGTTTATATAATATTCTATACAATAATTCTTCATTTCCCTTATATCTCAAAACACGCTTTGAATACCTTCACGACACACATACGAAGTGCATAAGATCATCGTAGAGGACCTATAGCAAAGGTTTTTATGCAGCAGAAGTGTTAGGACCAAAGGCGAACTCAACCACTACGAACACGCGGCCATTGCCATTGAAAAAAGAAAAAAAAAGCTGTTGTCATTACGTATGTTGTGTAAAAAACCGCCACATAATGTTAATTGAGGGTTAAAAATCTCGTTTTTCTAATGATCACTGATCCTTTTAACATGTTGACTTGTATTTTTACTCCGACTTTGTACCTCTAGAGTAGATCTCTAGAGATCTACTCTAGAGGTACAAATTACATAAAGTACCGTGTTGCTGTTTAAAATACCGCGTACTATATGAATAGTTGGTAAATGCTAGTTATCCACTTATCCTTTGTCGTTTTTAGCCCTAAGGTTTAGAGTCGAATTAAAATTTGATGCTAATCTTAATATATAAAATCCTTGCGTTACTGACTGACTGACAGACACGCTACAGCCAAAACTATTGGGCGCAGGAAGCTGAAATTTGGCATGTATGTTCCATGTAAGTCTGCAACAACACTAGGTACCTCGACTCCGGCGGGTATTGGTTTTTTTACCATCTTTGTTGCATAAAACAAGACGTTCTAGCACAGATTGCTTAGCTAATTATTAGGTATTATTCCATAAACTTCTAACACTTGCGATATTGGAAAAACAATCTGTTATAAATAAAATTTCATTACTAATGCGTTATTATTGAATTGTTATCTTTTGCCTACAGGCTTCGAACCGCAAATGCGCGCTAATTGGATACCTAATAGTGCATATCGTGACTATTTGTGCCTTTTGTTTCCTGAAAACGATAGGATTAATTAAATCAATATATAAATAATATGTATAATCAACTTTACACGTTTATTAACACGTGTGGCAGGAAATTCCGCTGCTTATGATTGGATAAATATCTGTTACAAACATGATCCGGGAAACTAAAATTAAGATTATATTTGAGCTAAGAGATTCTAAAACTGTCAATTCAATTATTACATTAAATCAAAACAAGAAATACACAATAAGACCATATAAGACCTCATGAATTCATGATACTTAGAGCTCGTAAAGAAAGATAAATATTTAATTCCTTTTATTTTTGAACATTGCTATTAAATACTATTGAATATGTTTACCTTATTTATTTATTGCATTATGCCTTATATTCTAATGTCATAGGCTATTGATATGTCGCATAATATTAGTAGCAATTTAGTTTATCAAAAAGTATCTATGTCTCTATCTGGACTATATTGTAGAAAATTATTAATGTGCATTATTACACTAGCCGTAAGACGTGCTCGAGAAGAGCGCTTCGATGTTGGGTAGGCGAACAGTTGATGCTGTCGCCGACCACAAGCACGCAAGTATCTATCAGGTACATAAAAATAGATGCCCTATCGTACTGCTGAATTGTCAACCTTATTGTTTAGTAGTTGGTAAGTGTGAAAACATTGATATAGAAGAGCAAAAGGCGTATACAATTGTTTAAACGACGATAGTAAACAATACCATCACTTTTTTTGCGATAGCTTGAATTGTCTGAATACCTATTAAATACAATTCAATTGAAACTGTCTTTGAACATAGGTATAATTTTCCATTCGACTAAATATGCTTTATTGTCATTACAAACACTATTAGGCTATTAGGTCTCACCACCCTATAATATGTTTAGCTTAAATACTTTGGTAGATAACATTACAAAAATATCGCCCTATTTTCTAATTCTGATGTCCTGAGATGAGATGGTCAAAATGTCTCGCTTTATTGTAACTAATAGACTTGTTCAACACTTTTATTAACTCTAATATCTTGTCCCAACAGGTACAGATGGATCAAAAACGGCAAGCCGTTCGAGTACTCCAGTTACGACAATAGAATCTCACAGCAGTCCGGCCGCGGTACACTTGTGATCAGTCAACCTCGTGACGAGGACCTCGGCCAGTACCAGTGCTTCGCCTACAACGAGTGGGGCACTGCCGCTTCCAACTCTGTGTTCGTACGACGCGCTGAGCTCAACTCGTTCAAAGAGACTGACAGCCAGCAAGTGGTAATAGCTGAGGAAGGAAAACCCTTTAAGCTCACGTGCGAGCCACCAGATGGTCACCCAAAACCTAAAGTCTACTGGATGTTGCAAGGCGACCAGGGTCAGCTAAAAACTATTAACAACTCCCGTATGACTTTGGATCCTGAAGGCAACCTGTGGTTCTCGAATGTAACTCGGCACGACGCTAGCGTGGACTTCGCTTACATTTGTACGGCGAACTCTATCTTCAGGAACGAGTATAAGTTTGGCAACAAGATATACTTGGAAGTAACACAGAATGGCATCTCCCCAACTTTGAACAAGCACGAGCCTGTTCGTCAGTACACTACAAGAAAAGTGGAGAAAGCTTTGAAGGGCAAGAGAGTCGAGCTGTACTGCATCTATGGTGGAACGTAAGTATTACTTTTATGTTATTTTGATTATTTTCTCGAAACTTGATGGGAGTGAATTAAATAGGATCGTTGCAAATGGCGATCCGTAGTCCCTGCGTACCCCTTCGGGAAACAGGCTTGAGTCTATGTATGTATGTATATTTATAGGTATAGCTAACCTGCAGTTGGGTGGATATCCACTAGAAAACCAAGATTATAATCTGATCGATGACTTTTGATAGTATGATTTGACAAGGATTTAGTGCTTCATGTGTGAATCAGTGATTATGACAAAATAATGACACATTTCACTGACTGGTCGTTGGGGCGTGATCAAATGTCGATTAGCAATTTACAAATAGGTACTTCTATCGATAAGTCCTCAACCATAAAGGCGCAAAAATGTCCTAGTTTATACAACAGACCGGAAAGTAATACGTTGATGTTCGAGAAAAAGAGAGCTTTAATTTTATCGGAAGGCTCAGCAGGCGGTCTAAATTACGTATGATGTACCGCTTGTTAAATTACAACGAAACGGCACATTCTAGCATCTAGTCTCTAAGTCTGCCCTCGTCTATTGAGTTAATAAATATGAGGCTAATCACGATGATTTCATAGACGAACATTAATGAACGTCCTCCAGTACTACATTCAATTAAATTCCCAATCATCGTAAGTAACCTGAGCCGAGCTGGTAAATTCTCGCAACAGTGTAGTGACCTATAGCGCCCCCGTACGTGCATGAGTGGCTGCGAGTGGGCTTTCCTCTATCATATTACATACGCCGTTAAACCGACCACATTTCGGTCTATTTATGAAAGGATGTAGTCGTAAATTCCAAGGTTATATGGATATACTGGGTTCGCGAATTTGTCCATGTTGTAGACGAAATTAGAGCACACGTTCTGGATGGCGAAAATATCATTATTACTTGATCAAGATAATACCGACAATTTTTTAAAGATATTTATATTCGGTACGTGACTATTCTACGAAATTTTAAAGTAAAGAAATCATTACTTTAGAGTAACCCTGAAAATATTTTTGTTGGGAATATAGTAAATTAATAAACATTGACTTTTAAGAAACATAAAAAGGCAATATTCTTGCTGTACACAGTACTCTCGTATAATCAACCTTCAAGAAAACCTGCCATGAAACATATGTCTACTTGACCTCTATAGTAGGTACGTTGCATGTAACGAAACAGAAAGTCCTAATTTTCAAAGATTTTGTAAAATTTTGTTTATGATCGAAGGAGTCAAATTTCTAAAATAAACTGTAGCTATTAAAACTTTTATACTAACTGTAATAAATTTAAAATCTCTATTATGTTGATGATCAGGTTATACTTGTCTCTCCAGCTGAGGAGTTGCAGGAGATGGTAACAATCATGCATGGTGCGTTAGAGAGAAACAGAATGAAAGTGAATGTAAGTAAAACGAAAGTTACGGTTTTTGAAAAGGAGGAATGCGTTACGGCTTGTAATGTTTTGACCGATGGAAAATGAGTTAAGAGCGTTTAATCCGTCGGAGGCGATTTTGCGGGTTTTTATTGTTCTATTACGTTACGGATAAATAACAAATAATATTAAAGATATAGAAAATATGAAAGTTCAGTTCTTTATGAAGAGAGAGCTGAAGAAAAATATATGGGTTACTAAAGTAAATATTTTAAAACGGATGAATTTAAAAAACTCATTTTCGTCATTTCTGTACCTTAGGCCAACATTAATGGTCGCTAGTGCTATGAAAACTTATCGTTCTATAATTCTGTAAATGTAAACTGTACGAGCAAAAGTTATACAAGCGAGTCCTTAAAAAAGAAATTGTACTTTCATTCATAATTTTCAAGAAAATCGGAGATCAAAACAGTGCATTTTGCTTAATTTTAGCCCACAAATTTGCATTTATATCTAAAAAACGACTGTGATTATTAAAAAGATATATACATATTTAGAAAACTTAAGATTCATTTTAAGCCATATAAAAAAATTGGAATCTAAACTTTTCGTTTGTAATTAATATGATTTTTTTAAAAAGACCTATAAAGCTCGAAGCGCTGAGCGCTCTCAGAGGACGGACCTGTCGCTCGCGTCCGCGTCCGCCATTCTACGTAAATATTGCATTCCAAAACGTTTATAGCGCGGCTAAAGGCTCTTGATCCTTTTTTTTTTAAACGTATTTTTTTTATAAATATGTAAAGTTGATGTACTAAACTTTATTTATGTATTACGTATTAAACTAGTGTGTTAGTCAAGACATCTGGAGTCTAGTGGTTAGTGTAGTAGCGCGGTCAACTAGGGGCTGGGCGAGACTGACAGAAACGGGCCGTTAGATATAATACCTTGCTGCAAAAATCAAGTGGCAATATACAGTATAAACAGGTACAGTAGTTAGACGCATTTGATCTTTGATGGGTGACCATGGGATTGGCTTGCAGAGCCTATATCGCAGGTTTATTTTCGTACAAATTACATAAGTTAAGGTAAAGTAACTGAGATCACGGTCATAGTATGGATGGGTGACCGACCGATGAATTTACAGAGCCCATGTATGAGGTTCTTAAGGGTGGCAAAATTATGGTTATTTTTAAGCTAGGACTCGCCGCCGTTAGCATGATACCAATGTAATAGGTATTTACCTAATACGTACTATGCAATGCAATTAAAAGCACACTTGAATCGAATATTACCTTACATACCGCCGCAGCTCAGCTGATCCCCACGAGCTCGCAATGCAGGTATCTAACACACACAAGCACACGTACCTACCGTGCAGTCTTATTCTGCACCAGTTAACAGTTTATTTTAAGATTCAATTCTTCTAACTATATTTGTTCAAAATGCAGTTTCGATCTAATGTCAGTGTCATACTCATGTCACAAATGGTATTCTCCTAAATAAACTGATATTGGAATGTTATCGTGACTAGATCGTTAATTGAACAATGTCATCATCATCTACTACATAATAATATAATATTCTACTACATTCACACAACACCATCTAGTCTCAAACTAAGCAGAGCTTGTACTATGTCATCGTTCTAGCATACCGTGGATTCGAACCCGATACCCTCTGCATAGCAGTCCGTTGGTGTCTCCAGTAGGCTATCGCTGCCTGTTGTTAATTAAACAATGTGTCAACGTCGAACAATAGAAGTCAAATTATAGTTGGTGCCACGAGAAGATAGACTTTTTGTAAACAAACATTCAGGGCTTCACAACCTTTTTTCAAACAGTTGTGTTTTAGATTTTATGCTTTTGAACAGTCTTTATTTTTCAATGCCTAAATATGCCACTATGTTTTTAAATTAATATTGTTAAATTTTACTGAAATAAAAATATTTGATTTTGTGTTTTAATGGTCGAATGTTCATAAATTTTCCGATTTTTGTTGTTTTACACGTAATAATCTGTAAATTGATGAAAAGTAGAGTACCATGTTTGTTAATTATAGAGTACATACATGTTACTTTATTATTGACACGATTTTTTAAAAATCAATACCCAATAAATAATTTTGCTCAAAGTAGCATATCTATTCTAAAATATTAAATTATTGACCAACAATGAATAATATAACAGATAACAAGCTAATACATTGCATAAACATTTCTAGGCATATAGATTTTACGTTGTCTGTGAATGAAATCGTCAGAATGAACTTAAAGAAAAACCATTGAACGTTACGGTAGTCTGAAAACGCAATTTCTTTTTTAGGTTTTTATAAATAATTTTCTGCCATCTGATATTCTGCACGCACTTTTTCGAGATGCCGGCAGCGGGAAGAGCGTTGCGATCCTATAAACTTGAATTTAACTTTACACCAACCCCTTCTTGATAACTAAAAATTTAATTTTGTCATCTGACAAAAAGATGTTAAGCCCAAGAATGTATCATTTCAATGAACTAACGCCAAATGTTGACACTCTACGCGTCAGTACCTCAAAACATTAAAAGATCCTGTTTGCAGCGCATAATATCGATAAAAACCCGATCCATTGACATATTAGTTTCCAATGACACGTATCTATGTACCGTTGCGCTCATTGGATTTGAAATTATTTGTTTTTGACAGAACTATCGCTAAGTCACTTAGTAAAAATTATTTGTTTGCAAAAAGTCTATTTTCTCGTGGCACGGACTCTATAGTCGTATTTTTAATTAGACGAAGCCAACTGACAGTAGCTAATGTCACTTTGTAAAATAATGTTGTCATATTTAAAGTAATAGTGATGCGTTTAGTTCTCGTTCAATCAGATGAACGAACATTGAGTGTGAATAGTTAATCAGTTCAAACTATAAAAGAATATTATTTCTATATTACATTAAAAGTGCTCTGATATAAGTTACTAGTAGTTATGTAAGTAGTATAAATTGTTATATTTTATACATCTACAGGATGTAAAAAGACCCTTAACGAAAACTGAAATCCCATGTTGTACCAATCACTACGAACATTTTTTACTTCGGCACCATACCTGGGAAATTACTGGTTTAGGAGATATTGAGGCTCAAAGTTAGTATGGATTTTTTCTAATTAAGTACAAAATCGATGCATTTACCCCGCCAAGATGTTCGCTAGACGCCCTATGACCCCATGGATAGGTAGATATTTCGAGCATTGAACGCGCGCGCTTTAAATTGCGGTTTAAAAAATGTGAAAACTTAAAATAAAATTCGTTGCCCAGGTATTATTTTTGGTTAGTATGACTTGGCATGATGTCCACAACGAGTAAACTTCGGCTTGGTGATGCGTCTTGTGACACCCTGTATAGTTTCAACTACATGATGTATTGAAAATAGAACAGTCTTACAGGTTTCCTCGCAATGTTTTCCTTAATGTTTAAAACACTCGGTATTCAGTATAGGTAAATACTATAGGAACATAGTCTTCGAAAACTCGAACACCGTACCGGCACACTAACTATTCACTAGACAATCGATGCAATTTCATTCATTCAAGAGATTTTTCAATCATTCACTTTGTCACAACACTATTTTTATTTCATCATAAACTGACAACACAGTAAACGTCAGTTGACTTCGTCTAATAAAAATACGACTATAGATGATAATGACATTTAAATTAGAAGAATACATACCAATTCTGAGTCAATTTAAAATCTTATCTCATTTCGTTCAAAATATAATTTCAATTTCATATAAAATACGAGAATTGGCCTTATTTACTATCTATGCAAAATTTTATAAAAAGAGGGATTTATATCATCGCACTCTGTGTGAAATAATTTTAGGTGAATATATATTGTATAATTACAATATTTTTAAATGCAAATCAACATATATTATTGTATATTTTTTTCTTTCTTTTAATTAATTAAGTATTTTCTTTTACCCGACTCTTTTGGTTTTGTATTTAGTGTCATTCGTGGGGTTTCATGCATTAATAACGAAATAGATGTACCTATATTTGAAATGTGACAATTATCTAGATGACAATTATAAATTATTTCTTTCATATAATAAAACTGCGCCAAATTATTATAAATAGTCGTTGTTATCCTGAGGAACATCATCCTACTAAACAAATATGTAATATCTATCTTTATTTGATACCTTTAAATGCATGTGCATTGAAAATAATTAATTTGATTAATTTCATATCATAATCGACGTATTACATAAACGAATACTGTTCATGTATGGCAAGAAGGATCAAGATTATTATTCCACGCGACACCGTCATAGTGCGCCGGGTCTCGCATCCGCGATGCGCGGGCGACCGCGGTACTATAAAAACCTAAACTCGAGCCGCCGCTCGAGGCGTATACGCTCTTAAGCAAGTAAATGAGTTTTATACTTACGTACGCTGTGTACAAGAGATGGTAAGAATGAAGAGGATATTGAAAGAAGAGTTAATGCAAGTAATAGAGAGAATGGAGCTCTGAAGGCATTTATGATCAGCCAAATCGTGTCCAAAAAGGCACGTTTGGCTGGGTATAGAGGGGTACTAGTGCCTGCCCTTATGTATGCTAGTGAAAGTTGGGTATGGCAGAAGAGACTTGTAAGTAGAATAAATGCTGTAGAAATGAGAGCACTGAGAAATATGTGTGGTATGTGTGGTATGTATCTTTGACCGACAGAGTAAAGAATTGTGTAAAGAATAAGCGTCACATTGTGACCCAAATGAATAAAGGATTTTGACTTTGACTTTGTGTGATAAGAGAGTGTTGTGGGGTAAAAGAAGATGTAGTGAAGGATTGATGACGAAAGACTGATAAAGAAGATATATAAAGCAAGTGTGAATGGGACAGGACGAAGAGGACAACCTTGGTGGACGTCGTCTGACCAGATTGGAGACATCCTATAAAAGGAGAGGTCAGAAGTACCCTAAACAGAGTACGAGAAACTTGATGAGAGTGAATGAAGCAAGTGAGGTATGTCAAGATCGTTGCAAATGGCGTTCCTTAGTCTCTGCCTATCCCTCCGGGAAACAGGGCCTGTATAAGAAGCAATGTTTGTGATCCATACTATTCGGTTTTTACCTTTCCAAAATATTAACATATCGTCTCTCACAGGCCTTTACCACAAATCGTATGGAAGAAGAACGGGCGAAGCATTCTGTCATCACAAGGCATAACGCAAGACAACTACGGCAAGACGTTGGTGATCAAGTACCCTTCGTACGAAGACCAGGGCACGTATACTTGCGAAGTGAGCAACGGAGTCGGCACCGCGCAGTCTTACTCGATACAGCTCAACATTGAAGGTGAGATTCTTTGCATACCTACTAATCTTTACTCGGTTTTTCAAAATAGGTGAATTTATTATAGATCTGCATTTAGCAAGACTAAAATGCATTATTGCGTATTCTTACTTGTCTACTAGTATTATTAATGTTTAATCTGTTTTCGGGTCAAAACATTTTTTTTTTTTAAAGAAATGCAGCGAAAGAGCAAAGTAATCAAAATACGGATTCTGTAGATCTGTCAGCGTCTAGGTATGGAATCCTTATTTTGATTACTTGATACAATTTTATTATAAGTGGACTCATTATTATTTTTATCGTAGCTTTGTGATTAGGTACCTACTGGTATATTTGTTTGTATATCGTGTAAACTGCGTGCTACATTAAGACATGAAAACGTAATACGTCATTTTCATATCCATTCCATGTTATTTAGTTAAATGCTGGTAGTATTTATGTATGAAGTATGCATCCGAGGCCATGATAAATAAAAGCAATTTATTAGCCACATTTACGAGAAAAGCGAGGTATTTGAACACAACATTTACGTACACAAGCACTTAGGAACTTAAAACAAAATTACGCGTACGAGAACTCGACAACGGAATACTTGTTTATCTTAGAAGTCTAATATAAAATACTCCAGCTTTCTCCAGGCACACTGTATATCAAAATAAGAGTTAGTTTTGGGCCTTCTAATATTTCAAAGCTATAAAGTAATCGACACAATTTGAGACAAAGATACGATAATGAAAGTAATGATAATGACACTAAAGCGAAATTTTATCGTAGGTAATGAAAAGGTCGTTCAAAGGTTTAATAAATTAATAGCTTTTTAATATTCATGAGTCCATTGCGTCACTTTGTGTTAGCGCCGCTGTCAAGTTCATTTTATCTTTTGTTTATCTGAACTCAACCTTTCATCAGTTCGTAATGTGATGAGTTCTGTAAACGATAATTTGGCTAAAAATAATATTGTTTCGGCTATATATAATTATTATCTACTAGACCTGACTAAGTACTACTGTCGAGCCTGCATGCAAAATGCTTTGAGAGCGAATGAAGTAGAATAATTATGTCAGGCTACTGAATCGAGTATCATATTATTATATGAGACGAGTATATCACAGTATATCGGACATAGTTACAGCTGATATTAAGCTAGAAGGTCTTCCTGATCGGAAAAACCAGCAATGCTGTCACGATGCGTCGTAAAAAGTAAGGGCGAACCCATGCCCCTGGACCAAGAAGGCACGTAAATCTATAACAATTTGAATATTCCGATGACGTCCGTACAGTAATGAAGGCAACATTGTACCAAATATAGGTGTCCCTACACCGCCTACGCCATTTCCGCGATGCTAATTCATAATTGGAACTGCAAGGGACGGCGCCATAATGACCACGTTAATTATTGTGTCACGAGCGTCATTTCCGCCCCATAATGCATAAAGTTTGGCAGCCTTCGCAATTTGATTTGGAATTAGTCTATGGTCGTCCTGAATACGTTTAATATCTAACTGTTAATTATAATAATAATAATAATAATAACCCCTCTGGGGCAGTCGTTATCTCATCATGAGACTAACGCAATCTCAGAGGGCAGAATAACAGCTTTCAAACATCACCTTTGTCTTGTGATATATATTACAGGATAGAAAGAAAGCTTACAAACCGCAGGGCAGCTTTGTGGCGAGCTGAATGTGTGTGGCGACACTGCGGTCCCGAATACTTCAGGGAGTCGGTCAGGGCCTCGTCTCCGGCTTGCTTTTACTGGCTGGTCGGAGTGGATTTCCAAGAGCGCCCGCAGGACTCTCGACTCTGGCTTGCCTTAGTCGGCCGGCCAGAGGGAAGTCGCAAGAGCTATTTGCTCGGGGGTGGAAGTGTCATTGTCAAGGGCGTAATTACGGGGAAACCCGCTCCGGGTCACGAGACCCGCGATGGCGAAACCGGTGCCGCACCGCTCTACACCCCTAGCCGCTCACACCGGTGTTGCCCTCTTGTTGCCTTTATGGTAGAGTTTGTTTGCCTTGGCGGCTATTTAGAGAGGGTCCATCTAGTGAGCTGGCGAGTCACCGTCTGCCCCTTTTCGACGTACTATAAGAGTACTTAGGGCAGACGCTGGCATTCATCCATAGTTTTCATCTAAACCTATCAATTAAACACCCATCCCAATAGCCCAGAGTAATTAGTTTCCATATAAGTAGCAATAGGCCCTCACCTGCTGCGGCTAAACCGTGACTGTACTTAATAGTGCGGTGATGGAGGCGCCTCAGTAGGTGTTCCATATCATTCTAGATTAAAACTCTCAAAGGGCCTCTGCGCGTTGGACCTATGTCTCCGTGTACGCCTGCCAAAGGGCCGGGTATTGTTCTAACAAATTAGAACAATACCCGAGAAAGAGAAACAAATAATAATAATAATATTCTACCACATACACACATCACCATCTAGTCCCAAACTAAGCAGAGCTTGTACTATGGGTACTAGATAATGGATAAACATACTTATATACTTTTTTTTTTTGTAAATACATACATATTATACATAGAAACACCCAGACCAAGACAAACATCCATGTTCATGCACACAAATGTTTGACTTGAGCGGGAATCGAACCCGCGACCTTCGGCGTAGCAGTCGCTTACACTCCCGCTGCGCTAACCGGTCGTCCATATAACATGTGGTATGATAGTTTTTTTTTATAGTAAAATAATGATATCATCAATATCAATATCTAAATGTATAATATACCTATGTATACATAACACCCTCGAATACCATGTTTTATGCAAATAAAATATATGAATATGAATGAATATGATAAACGCCCGTGAAGTCGAACTGAAAATTTACTATCACTGCATATTATAAAGTTGTGAATACAAGATAGACGACTTGTCAAAAACGACGACTCTATTGCTAATTAAACGTCAAATAGTATATGACGTAAATATCCATGAAAATAATTTAAAGATTCCTTATATGTTCCTTGAATAGTCACTTGATAACTTCAAGTCGGTAGTGAATTTCGCGATGTACAATGCTCGCAGGATAGAAATGATTAATTATTAAAAGTCTCGTGACCAGGCCGCATTAATAAATGAATGTCACGAGTAAAGAAAAAGAAAAATGGCAAAGATAATGCTGCAACGTCCTAGATACATAATCCAGCTACATTTTAAACCCCGCGGTGTTGTTTCATTATTTAGCACAATACATTCTCATGTAATATGTATTATGTTATTTTGTTCATATCACAAATTATAAATGATGTCATCGGTGATGAGGCGTATGGTAAACATGTGGCTTTTGTCGTAAAAAAATATCGTCATGAGTAAAAATATCGAGGCATTTTACAATATCTCGGGACGTAATATGTGGTTCTGTAAGTTATGAAACGCTTATTATAGCAGATATGCCTAACGACAGAATTTTTCGAATTCTAAGACTAGTAGGAAAGGCGCGGTAACCAAAATTCAAACAATCCACCGATACAGTAATATCGCATATATTATTTTTATATTTATTATTTTTTTATTACCGGCGGATTGTATAATTAGTATATTCTAGCTTAGTATAAAAAGTTCAACCTATCATCCTTCAGGGTTGTGTTTTCAGTAGAGTATTCATTGAAGGTAGTGACTGCGAAGTGTTAACTAAAGTGAACCTCGGCCATATTGCTTTTTAAGCAGCAGATTTATGCTATGTAGAAAAAGCTCTCTACTTTTATACTAAATAGTAGGTATTTTAATTGTGTATAGATTATATATTTTCTCTTATACATCAAATATAGGTAACGCAATGTTTAGAAATTTTATTATTGTTAGATATCTCATATCAGTTTGATTTATTCTTCGCTAGTCAAAAGAAAGTATAGAATGTTTAATAGGGTTGACATTTTTTGTTTTCCAAGATTAGCGGAAATTCTAATCTATATTTATTTCTTAAAATTTCAGCTGCGAAATATTTTTTAATATCTTTCTCCTCTGCAAAGTAAAGGAAACTAAACTAATGTTTCTGGTTATTCCTGATTTATAACACAAACGAAGTTGAACAATATTGACTAAACCATTATTAGGATTGAGTTCATGTTTTAAACTTATAGAGCTTTTATTAGACGAAATAAGTTCAGCGAGACCGGGAGTGTTTACAATAGGGCAATAACAATAATATACATTGTGAAATAGCTATAAGAACGAAACGGTCTCTTCACACGCACTCGCATACAAAGGCTATACCCGTATCCAATTTCGTCTGTGTTACGATTGCAACACGTATCTAGACTGACCAAATGTTATTGGATGACCTACACGACCAGACGAGCTTGTCATGGTACACAAATGCTGGATTCGAATTAATGGGCTACTACGTTTCAGTCTCTTGTGTCGGTAGTGAAGTACGATAAGTGCGATAAGCAGTTTGTATCTTTGGCGATCATCATCAGCCCTTCATACTGTCCCACTGCTGGGCACGGGCCTCTTCTCACTATTAGAAGGGTAAGGCCATAGTTGGCAGACTTCACATGTCTTTCGAGAACATTATGGAGATCTCTCCGACATGCAGGTTGCCTCACGATGTTTTTCTTCACCGATAAGCAAGCGATAATTAACAATTTAATACGCACTTAACTTCGAAAAGTCATTGGTGCGTGCCTTTGATTCGAACCCGAGACCCCTCTGCGTAGCAGTCTGTCGGGCTCTCCAATCGGCTATCTTTGGCGATACCACCTTTTATATAATGAAGTAGAAGAATGATCCCATGGGTACGACGAAAATCGTCACAATTCATAACCTGTAATACATTACGTACTTAAACGTCGCAGGATTTTCCTAAAATATTTTCTGCCCAGAAAACACAGTAACTGTAAATATTCTATAGTAATTTGCCATTTGCAAGTTCATCTCTTTGGACTGACTTACGGCGGGTAGTTAACTATTTTAACACAAACTGCATGCTTACGATGGAATAACGCATTAGCAATAAAGCTTGTGTTTTGTGATACCATGTCGAACGTTTGATGGCCTCCATTACACATCTATATTTTAGTTCCCAGCCTCATAAATACAGCTCTTCCGCTTCTATTTAAAGATTTGATCTGTTATGATGGCTCTTTGTACTGCTTTATAATCATAACATGCCCCGCATTTCCTTCGCCTAAGATAATGTGCTGAACATTACTATAATACAAACAACTTCATGGGTCCTTTTAATTTTTAAACATTCGTTAGCGTCGCTTTTGCGTGTTTCCTTTTTAATGAATATTAAAATATAAATGGCGACAGAATCAACAAGGCTGTATTTGTATAAGCAGTGATGAACGTAAATGTACACACACGCAACGGTTGAACTGGAATCGTGGTTAATTGAAATCCGTACGTACTATATCCCTTTGCTGGAAATAAACCAATATACTGCAGATAGTAAAGTTATACATGGCTAGAAATTACTCAAGCAGGATTCATATGTAGTGCATTCCCTATCAGTAAACCTGACGATTTTTTAATTCTTGCGTGCTCTAAAAATATTGCACGTAGCAATATGACAAATTCAAGGTTTACCGAGGCTGATTGAATGTCCGCTGCAGTTCGATCGATTTTAAAAGTACGTTGAAGTGGCCGCGCCTTTGTGCCACCACTACTATTTATTTGCATAAGTTTTATGTCTGACAATGCCAGCCATGACCAATGTACCTATGTGCTTTATTTCACACATTTAAGTCATACAGACAGTTTATCATTACACCTCGGTTATGTCTTACGTGGGTAGTCAGGCTATTTAATAAGAATCTGAGACGTACCTATTCACATGTAAAAGAAGCCAGTTAGACATAGTATGTTTCGTAGAATACTAGCAACATGTTTATTTTTTTTATACAAGTATACACACATACCTAACGATATATACCAATGGGAATCCTTATATGTAGAATTGCAACAAACTTTAGTAGGTAGGTACAAGCTACAAGTATACCCCAAATGTAGTTATTACAAGTGTATTGCGCCCACAAGAATTATATATTATACCTAATAAGGTCGCACGAAACTATGAGAAATCATATTATCCCTGCGTTAAATTTATATGAATGGGGTAAACCACACAATACATTCATTATTCAATGTTACCGCATTTCATGTGATTTAAGGAAAATGCTTATGTATAATACATACACACTCAATAACTATTGATAACAAACCGCAACTTGTATTTTGCAACGGTTATATGCAGCATGGTAGGGTAGTCAAATATAAAATAAATAATAAACGCCACCAAACAAACTTTGAAGTCAACGTTCGCAAAAGTAATCAATAATTTAAAGGGTTGCGAACTTGCGAATACAGAATATTCATAAAAATTATAAATGTGCGGAACGGAAATGGAAACAACTTTTTTTCCCTTTTATTTCGCTAAATACAAAACATTTTAGGGAAATTTGAATGCTTAATGAGGAAGAGCTAATCCCTAGATTTGTTTAATATTATTCATGAAAATATTTCAAACAATAATCGGCAGAATAAAATGCAAAATCCTCGCTGCGTTGTATCTCTGTTGCTTTCGAGTTATTCAGTCTCGCTCTAAGGAATCAGAGGTCATTTACGTTGCCGGAGACTGACAGACGGGTTCGCAGCATTTTTCCTAGTTTTTCAGAGCGTTGCAGCCCTAATACTATAAAGTGTTATTCCGAAGTAAACGCGTGAACGTATGTCCAGTGTGACGCAATTCACTTGTCATGCACGCAAATAACTCGGTCAGTTGGACGGCCCGGCCCTTTTTATTGCCATCATGCCGAGCTTATTATAGAGCAGTTTTGCTATTACCTATTGGATTATACTCACATCATCAATCTATTTTTTACTCTGTGTTAAGAAATATAAGGATAAGATTTCCCTCAATCTAGATATCCTTTGCTAAGATGTTGAGAACCAATTTCGCGTAATTGTCATCATGCGTCGATTTTGATCTCAATCTGTCATATATGGTTAAATTAGTAAACGATGATCATGCATCGATCTAGCATTAGCCTATCTTAGCTTCTTACCATATTGCGATGCCTGTTTTACACGAATTAAAAGAGAAATGAAAGAATCCGAGCAGGAAGTAGGTCTTTTGTGGTTGCAGTATGGCCGGCTCGTCCGGTCAAGTGCTACCCTCGCACAAAATCGAGCTGAATTTGCGGTGCTTGTAGGTTCTTACTTTTCATTCGGTGAGCACTGTGTCTTAATTGCATTCGTATTCAAATAAGTTTTAGAGAATTACAATTAGTTTAAGAATTTGGTAAAATGTAAACACCTGGGACATACTTCGTTGTATATCCGTCTGTCTAGCAACGCTTTACTCAACGCGTGAAGGTATCAAGCTGAATTACGTATTAAGTACTTGAGTACATGACATATGTCCTTGGTGTTGTAAAGCTTCTACGCAATCATTTGAGTTATCTTAACGTTAGGACAACTTCTCGGAAACAGTATTTTTATATTCGGACACAGGTTCCAACCTGTAGTCATAGTCGATAAAACGTATCTAATAAATAAATTCTTTGCGATGAACGAAATATTAACGTACTTAAATATTTATATGGCGTGGCGCCCACACCGCGCGAGGCCAAGTCGTACTTCCCCGGTATTTAAATTATTATAGCTGAATCAGAAACGTTTAGATTTTTGTAATTGGGAGAAGAAAGTGAAGTGATGTAATTTCATAATTTGTGTAGTCGCCTTAGTATTAGTTATGTTATTCTATTTTATTTTAAAGTCAATAAATTGCATCTAGACATCCTCAAAATGTTGAGTACAATACACTCGTTCACAAACTACACTTGTATTCCCAAAATTCCAGTCACATTCAACAGCAATCCGCAAAGTACTTATACAACTCACGAAATACATGAGTCTTTTTCAAAAACTTGTGTAAGAACATCGTATGAAAAGCCTGGGGCTGTCTACGTTAGTACTTTGTCTACATTTCGCGTGTTACGTCTGCAATTCGTCTAGATTGCGAGCACTTGACTGTGTTCAACCTGCCGTAATCGCTCCGGGCATTGTTGTGGAATACAGAGTGCTCGACTTGTATTTTCAAGATAGCAACGGAAAATGTAAGGAAATGCGACGTTTTCTATCCAAGTTTTGATTAAGATTGTTGGAATTGAAGGATATTGTGACTTTTTTTTTGACATTATTTAAGATAGGTATACAGTCGGTCTGTATTCAGTCCGGGATATTTGTTTCGATCAGAGGAAAATAACTCTCAAAGCCTTGAGCCGGGCGCCTGAATTATATTAATGAGATCTGTGGATTTCATTCCATGCTTTTATGGGGTATCATAAGGTAGAGGCGTTACGTTTATGCCGTACAGTCACGAGCATAAATATATTACTATGGGCAGATTAGCAAAAATATCTGTCCCAAGAATGAGTTCAATAATATCTGTCTGCACGTACGCAGCAAAAATATCTGATATTATCAGGCAGCATAATGAAGTGGCATCAAAATTATGTGATGAAAATGTCGAAGCTTAAATATCTGATGTGACAGGTAGCAAAATGTTATGATCCCTTGTGGAGAGCAAACATATGTAACGTTTTATATTTCTGTAATTTGCATTGATTCAGCCCTAAAAGCATAAATATGTCTCACCAACTAGGTGGCAATAATATCTGACATACAATTTATAAACAATAAAATATTTGATATTATGTATAGCGCCGGTAAAATGGGCCAAAATGTTTTATTGTTATGCATTTTGCCGGGCAAAGAATATGAACAAAAACACGTTATAAATATTTTTATTTCTATTTGCCTAATCAACTTAATAAAATAATGATTTTAAGCGAGTATTTATGTCACCGGAGAATGAAACGAACCGCAAATTTATAAATTTCCTAAGAAATGTATAAAATTTCGTAGGATTCGAAACGAGAGATAAATTGTATTATTTTACGCCCATCTTTTCGCAAATGGCTTAACTTACGAATTCATGCGTAAAATAATAAGTAAACAATTACCAAACGCCATGTGCGCTCTGATTGGTTGAATAAGTCACGTGTTGTTTTTCCTTCCTCTCCACCGCCATTTTTCGACACTTTAACGAATAAACTGGAACTATAGCGATGTTTATGAGCCTAAGTTAACGGAACCCTGCTTCGCAAGGCTCCTATTTTTCTGTTCAGGGTCTCAAGAAAACCTAACGAAACCTATTAAGTGGAATTGATGCCCACCTTTATTATCACCGACCGACCAATCAGAGGGCAGTATGTTATTTGCCGTATTTTAAAGAAGCTTAAAATTAATGTGAAACTTCTGTGATTGGTTGAACCGTTTAGAATCTTACGGATAGATATCCGGTAGTTTATAAACTTACCTCGAGACGTCGCAAATTGATAAATTTGCGAAAATATGGGCGTAAAATAATACAATTTACTGTTTAGAATTTCCTAGTAAATTTATAAACTTGCGGATCTTGTTATCTTTCGGTGAAATCTAGATAAACATAATGAATTAAAATTGAGTAAATCCACCATTTGCATCATTACGTCCTGTAGCCTCTCTTGCATTGTAGAACTATATTAGCATACACTTACGAGCCTCGGAGTGAGTCCCAAATGTCAAAGGTGTGACAACGTAGAAAATCATAGGTTCCAGCCAGAGTTGGATCCTATTGTTGAAACATTGAACTCCACAGATTCTCAAAGGCATTAAAATCAAGGCTGCCTGAAGGGAAATTGATTAACTTTAAGGCCTCTCTTTGAATATTAACTTTTAAAACACTCACGAGTTATTCGAGAGCAATTAATGGAATATGTGCATCGAATAGTATCCATGTAAGTCTTCATAAATGGATACTGTTCTATCACTCATCGTCAATCCAATGAAATCCAAAAAAATAAGTAAGGTCTGGGAGCCTGATATATTACTATAAAAACAATAGGGGATCGAACAGTATTAAAAATAAATTGCAAATTATCATTTATCAAAAAGATTGTCTCAAATCACCACTAAAAATATTCTTCAATTTAAAGGAGATGTACCATTTGGCCATACATTATGGGCCTGGCACGGCCAAACACAACACCATGTGTGTTTTGAAGATAAATTACTACTCTATTAACCTGTATAATTTCTTTTTAAATAACTTTTGGTGGAAATAAGATACGAGATATATGAAATGGAAATTATTCAGCAACTAAATATACCTCAAAATTGAATTTTAACATAAATATAATACCTAGATGTAAATAAAAGTATTTCTTTGCGTCTTAAAGAACAAAAACTACATAAAGAGTGGCCAATAATAATGAATAATCACCTGTGTACTAGGGAACCTCGTACTATGTATACTCGTCCAAAAAAGCTAACCACAATCACAAACACCGCTGCATATTCTTAGCATGGGTAGAAGGTACTGATCATTATTATTGAATTTATATTCAATTACATTACATTAAAACCGTACGAAAACACCAATAAATCACAGCAAAATATTTACGATACACAGTAGCAACACGAATGACATAACAGATAAAAAAAGTGTTGCAAATGGTTTGAAAAATATTTCTACTATCGATTAAAAAACAAAACGATTTTTACCGATTAATAATTATGGAATGTATAATAAATTATATATTTCTTGATTCTTTTTACAAATATACTTATAAAGTAAATACAATATATTATTTTCTAATATAGTAATAAAAATATTATTTCCTTAAAACAATTTCTGCCTACCATACTTCATTTTATTTTTAATGCTGGCAACATAAGACATTCATCCGCTATTACCATAGCTTATTCAAAATAATTAATCTTTAAAAACTAAATTCTTTCACCGATACTCTATCAAGAAACGAAAACGATGGATTTTTTTTAAAAATTATATGTTTAATTTCAACGATTCACAACTTTCTGGCCGCTACAGGCCGAATTTGGTCTTTCTCCTTTTGCTCTTACAGCAAATTTCATATAAATAAAACCATAGAATAGTACAGCAGTTGATAAAATACAAAACTAGCGTTTCGACGGGTGAAAAAAGTTACTGATTTGACTAGGCAGTCCGATACCCTATTCCTAAACTATTACTCGGCAACTGTAGATAAAATAGATCTACCCACTACAATAATAAATCATTTAATTCGGTCGTAGTATTGAATATGTCTAGACATAAATACAGAGTGCCACAAGACCCATCACCAAGCCGAAGTCTACTCGTTATAGACATCATGCCAAGTCATACAAAGCAAAAATAAAACCTGGGGAACGATATTTTTTTTAAGGAGACACATTTTTTTTTATTCGCAATTAAAAGAGCGCGCGTGCAATTTTCGAAAACCCTACTTATCCATGGGTGTATAGGACATCTATAGAACAGGTTGGCGGGGTAAATGCATCGATTTTGTACCTAATTACAAAAAAATCATAGTAACTTTGAGCCTCAATATCGCCTGAACTAGTAATTTCCAATATAGTGCCAAAGAAAAAAAAAATCGTAGTGATTGGTACAACATGGGATTTCAGTTTTTGTTAAGGGTCTTTTTACACCCTGTATAGTATAAAACGACAGCCTAACTATATTATAAACGTATATGTAAAATAACATTTGTTTTTTTTTAACTATTTCGCATAAATTTTAAATTAAATTGAAGATAAAATAATGTCAGATATTATTGCCACCTAGTTGGTGTCACATATTTATGCTTTTAGGGCTGAATCAATGCAAATTACAGAAATATAAAACGTTACATATATTTGCTCTCCACAAGGGATCATAACATTTTGCTACTTGTCACATCAGATATTTATGCTTCGACATTTTCATCACATAATTTTGATGCCACTTCATTATGCTGCCTGATAATATCAGATATTTTTGCTGCGTACGTGCAGACAGATATTATTGAACTCATTCTTGGGACAGATATTTTTGCTAATCTGCCCATAGTAATATATTTATGCTCGTGACTGTACATGTCCTTCTAACATTGTCGAGGCACTTTTCAACAGACCGTAATGAAATACCGTAATTTCAAATACAGTATTTGCTTATTGATTTTCAATTATTGTAAATGTGGCAACCATCATAATGTATGATCATAATGTATGCCATCAAATGAACACATTCATAATCGTAGTCAGTACGAGGTCAGTAGGTACACATGCTCGTAGCATTTACTCAGACGTTCGTTTACCTAAATTCTTTAACTAGGTCTGCGGCTTCAGACAAGATAGGATTTCCTAATTAATTTTGCCGAATCTGACATGAGTTGAAAGGGAGTAAGATTTCGGACATAATGCGCTCGGCATTTATGTTGAACATTCTACCTCACAAACACATATTGGAGCGGCGATAGACAACCTTGATATAATGTCATATCACTTTAAACTTTT
Source organism: Euclidia mi (assembly GCA_944739405.2). Classification (NCBI taxonomy): domain Eukaryota; kingdom Metazoa; phylum Arthropoda; class Insecta; order Lepidoptera; family Erebidae; genus Euclidia; species Euclidia mi. Next base: position 25,404,394 of record OX123189.2, on the reverse strand, counting down.
AACCTATGCCAGAGTACAAAGTAAGTGTGAATAGGTCTGTTAGAAGGGAAATACCTCGACCGATGTTCTCTCAGCATGCTTGTGCTTGTTGAGATATTGTCGATAAAAAAGATACGGTAGATAGACAAGAGGTCTGCTAGAACCGTAGCCAGTGAATATTCGCAGCAGCATACGTATCTTAAGAAAATAATGAAGATTCATTCAATAAAGTTGAAGGTATCTATCTCAATTCGAATTCTTCAACAGTCGAAATAGATACAATAGAGATAAAACAACCTAGGTAGAACGTGCAATACCTGTATCACAAAAACAAAAATGAAATTTATTTTCCCTTATTTCTTTATTCGTATCGTATCGTATAAGATATTTTATCAATATACAAAAGAAGCGACGCCTGTGGCGTCAGCTGGTAGACAATATATTACACGTTAGAATTCTACTCGCATTAAGGTCACGACGAACTACACCTTGTTGTAGACATATACGTACATCAATAACACCATTCAATATACCTACCTTCGCAATTCATCGATAAGTATGCAGTATACTTGCATAGATAAGGGCCTTATGTAAATGGCCAAACCTCTAACGATACATTGACTTATTTACCCTTCGACAGTTTCGAAGAATTATTGCGCAAGGATATTGACATAATCACTTCACTTAGAAAAACGTATTACGTGTAATAGCTACACGAGGGAGCGTCCTGTCCGTCCTGTTGATATATTTTCTTAAGTACACCCACGGGAAATTATAGGGGAGAGTTAAAGTGTACGATATGATGTTATATTGACCATCAACAGCAACACATCACTTTTTATTTACTTACCTTCCTCGTGACCTCCAGAGGGTACGGCACTACGAAATGTCTATCTTAAGATCAGCAAAAACAATTTTTATTGATGTAAGACAGATTTTAAGCTTTGAGTCGAGGTAGGTTTAACGTACAATGCTCATCAGTGTACCTATTCATAAGTATGTTCCCTACATATGAGTATGAATATACTAGCTATTCTTATTTGTCAGCTAACGAAGTATTACGAAAAATATTCTAATTGCAATAGCTGGTCTTGTGATGCAGAAAAAGTAGCATTATATATCTCCTTGGTCCATAAAATTCTTATAATCGTATGACTAATCGTCTCATTTGTTCTATAGCGTCACCATTCTTCACCGTCGAGCCGGAATTCCAGAACCTCGCTGAGGGCGAGAACGCTGAGATCAAGTGCGAGGCGGCAGGTACTCCGGTGCCCAAGATCACGTGGATACACAACGGCAAGCCCATCGAGCAGGCGGAGCCGAACCCGCGGCGCCAAGTCACCGCCAACTCGATCGTGATCACCAACCTGGTGAAGCAGGACACTGGAAACTATGGTTGTAACGCCACCAGCTCCATCGGATACGTGTATAAGGATGTCTACATCAACGTGCAATGTGAGTACCGCTTTATCTTTCACAGGTTTTACACTAGAATATTATTGTTATCAGAGATTTCAGGACCGTATTAATTACACTTTGCTCATCTGACAGATATAATCCAGACGAACAATATGAAATTATTAGTTTCTTTGTGTTAACTTGTCTAGCAATGTTCCACGTGTTACGTATCTCTCAGAAAATATTATTATGTGTATTATTACGAATTACGTAATGTGTCCCGGTTATAAGAGGATCTAGAACAATCACTTGCTAAAACAGTGTCACCGGAGACACTGTACATGATTTGAAATTCATAAGCTCAGTACATACATTATTAAAAAGACACCAGTGGAGCAGTTTTTAAAAGATAATGCAATTTTCCACACAATTGTCTTGTGTGTGTGTCTTAACATTAGCTGTGTCGTCGACAACCTTGGAACGCAATTTTCAGTAATTAATTTCTTGGTTGACTATCTTGAAGCTGGCTTTTAATACAAGATTGCTACTACGTACGATTGAAGATCGTCATACGGTGTTTATACGGCAGTGTGTAATAAAACTCGTTGCACCGGTCGTGTCAATCGATGAGGCTAGTGGCACACTTGGAAGCTAATCCTCGTACATTCTCACATTTCTATTCGCACTCGCTTATCACACGTGTCCCACTTGTTTGTTCTACTTTCTGCTGGCGAATACTTCAAATATGAACGTAACTTTAGGGCTTTTATGGGCGAATGTGAAAATGTTTTAGCTAGCATATATGCCCAATCAGCTATATAACGCCGATTATGGCACTTATAACGTTTAATGGATTGGTATGTATAGATTTTAGGGTATTCAATGTACCAAATGCAGTAGGTACACATTCTTTGCCCTTCAGAAATTTGAAGTCGTTGTCCCACCTGCCCAATCGACTGCAGTATCGTTCAAATAGCTCTTAAAAACTAAAAGGCTCTTTTACTCCTGTTGAATATTAAACAGCGAAGCCATATTGCCCCCGCAAAAGTTTGTACGATCAATGCTCAATATCATAGGCGCGTGTATACGTGTAAAACATTATTTTCTGCAAAAACCTTGCGTCTTCAAATAATAAAAGTGTATATCGATATAATAACAGAAATGCGGGATAGAATTTTGTAATGGTACATACATAATCATATGCATATGGACCCCGAATGACTGAGGATTCCTCGAAAGAATTTTCACTGAAGTAAGTAGTCTAACCGCAGTGATATAGATATAATATACATTTAGCCCATTATTGTTTATAGTGCGGTTGTGACATTGTTTTCATTAGATTTTACGTTCCTGGTAATTCAAACCTTCCCGCTTACATGTCTAGTTTTTGTATTCCAATCGCTTCACGCAAAATCCGGGCTAAGTATTAGCTCGTAGACTTGACGTGGAGAGAAAGTTTGTGTTTGAATCGTTTACCATAACTATTCTTCAAAGCCCAACCACATACACAAAGTCAAACTTTTGTGTTATAAAATAAAAGTAAACAAAGATAGCGAAGGAGAATGCTTAAAGTGCTGAAGTAATTCGAGGCACGTATTTGACGTCACTTAGAGTCCTCCGGGTCGAAAGGCACAAACAAACAACCTCTCCGATGTCACCAGGCTAAACCCACAATAGGATCGTAACCTTTTACATTTTCCACAGCAATTGTGTCTTGAGTTTCTGCTTGCGGTAGATGAGGTTCTATTTTGGATTCGCCAGCTGAGTATGTACTGTAGGTTAATCAAGAGTTTTGTAACCTGTTACAACATGGAATCTTGAAGTATGTAATAGACTTGTTCGCTTTTATTTACGAAATCAAAAAGCAGATGGCGAAAATCCTTTAACCTCTCTTTCGTCCATATTTCAGGCAGCAATTATTATTAGTAACAAATACGACCTACAAAGCAATGGCAAAACTTTAGTTAATACCCTACTTGCACTTCCTTGTAGCAGTAACGTATTCACTAATAACATGTAAAATATTTTAAAACTCGTGTTTTTCCCGGCGCCGCCGTGCCTTGTCGCTAAGGGTGGCGAGACGTCTAATGCCCCACATTTTATATTGCCTTTACTTGCTGTTTTATGTCCTGGCTCAATTTTTATTAAGCTAGCTTGTAAAACGTGGCCAATATATTAGGCATTGCTGTAGAATACGTTTTTGGCTGTATTTATAATTGGGTTAGATGAATTTTATTGTTCAGATAAATGGTTAATTAAACCCACATAGCTTGTGCCGGTAACCCTTAAGTCATTTTTCGGCAACCATCCAACCTGACAATGTTATGGATTGGATTCTCATATTCTATATGACTTGACTCTAATATCTCTGTTTGAGAAAATATACATCGGCTTTGGCTGTATTGTCTATGGGTCTAACTACTGTGAAAATACATGACGGAATAAAAGTAGATGACATACATATTTGTAACAATCTGATCCTAAAAAATAATGTTTCTTCAAGGTATTTAAAGCATTTAGTAACCTATGCAATATTCACTACCTAAACATTAAGAGGCATGCTTATTAATTATGTCAAAAGATAGTCTTATTATAACGATGTGGACTGTTTGCTGTCCCAGGGCTAAAGTAAAATTCTTGAACAGGTGACTCCGTGACGACGCAGATCGACTACTTACAATCAAACCTAAATTGTAGACCATGTTAATGAGTCCTCATTAATTTTTCAAGATGGGCTCAATTATTTGTAGATGTGTCACTTTCAGCCTATCTTTGAACTTGATCACATCACAACGTATGTACTGTATGTATGCATCGCCCATCGATGAAACGGCTCGATGTCTGCGTTGCGTCAGCGACCATAACAAAAGTAGTTTATTTTTGGTTACTCACCTTCGCTAAGTCACATTCAAACCTGACAGTCGCGAACGAGAACTACATTTGCTTTGTTGCCCAATAAAGAATAAGATTTTATTGTATGTTTCCTTTCTTAACGAGTTCTACTTCTTCACTGAACTTTTATAAGGAAACGACGAAGCTTAGCCACCATAAACTGTCACTCATAGTTAATTATGACCCTAATGTACACAAATGTATCCTCCATACGAAATTGAACCGTGTTTCTTAATGAATGAGATTGAAATTTATACGGTCAATGGCGTCACTTGGCATTCGCCCCAGGCACTTGTAAATGAAACCGTAAATAACTGAGAATAAATCTTATTATGTTGGAAAAAAGTTCCTCAAGCCACGTTATTGTTGATCTGCTGTAACTAAGGATGGTAAGCCAGTATATAACTAAGGATGGCAAGCACAAAATATATGTAGAGCGAGATAATTTTATTCGTATTTCAACCGCAAACAGCATGTTCGGGTAAATCAGAACATAAATTTAATGTAAAAAAATACCGGTTATTACTAGTTACTGAGAATATTTATTTGCGAGAAACTTACTTAAACTTTATTATTAAAGTCTCAAATAATAGTAATCAACATTCGTACAAAACTAATTCACTTAAATGATCGTAGCCCGCCTGTCACGCAAGCAGTGTGCAGTGCTACAAAATTCCGTAGGGCGCCGTTTAACTTAGCAAAAAAAAAAAATGTGATCGCGTCTGGCTTTATCAAGAGTCTGACAACCCTAGCAAAACGTAGTAGGGTGGGTAATCAATACTTCTATTGAATAGATTAAATATATACGCTCTATTCGATACATTGAGTCTAATAGAACTGAATATGTACATTATGTTGGTTGAAAGTTTACTGCTGCTTAACTAAATAAGTTCTGCTAAAGTTACCACTAAGTTGCTCTATTATTCCTAACTATCCATGTGGCTTAGGAAGTAAGAAGTTTTGTTGCAAATTTGTTATTGATTAGCTGTGTGTCGCAAAGTTGTTATTGATTGGTGCGAGGCTTTAATACTTGTGGGGTGACCTATTCGATAAAAAGTAAACATTGTTAACATGTTGCTTTTTATGTCATCATCATATCATCATCATCAGCCCAGTATATAAACTGTTCAGCTGCTGGGTACGGGCATCTTCTCACTATGAGAAGAGTAAGACCATAGTCCACCACGCTGGCCAAATGCGAGTTGGAAGACTTCACATGTCTTTCGATAACATTATAGAGAACTCTCAGACATGCAGGTTTCCTCACGATGTTTTCGTTCACCGCTTTTTATGTGGCCAAGACATAATATCTGTGGACATAATTAACATTAATTTAAAGTACATATATTTATCTTTAGCTTAACAAAGCACAAACCTCATAAATTTTTGTTGAGCGGGACTTGCGAACGATGTTATTAGTGCAGTTAGTCATCTAAAAACTTCGACTGGCCTGAAGCAGCCTGATTCAGAAAGTTTCTTTATCTTTAACCAACCAAATGCGCCTGGAAGCAAATATTGGCTCACGTATTAAATTTCAAAAGCCTTTGTGCTTGCAAAGTTTCACGAACTTCGACTTTTGAGTGGTATTAAACTTATCAACGTATGCTATAAATACGAAATTATTAAATACGGGAATATACTACTACTATACTTATGATAAAAGTTATCTTATATCTTTTCTGTCGGGATGCTGCGGAGAAATTGTAGACACGTGTAGCGGTTGCTGATTCCGCTAAAGTAATAAGCAGCCGTGAAATAGACGTTTCATGGCTGCTTTTATTAGTTTTGTGGCACCGACGAGATTGCTACACGTGCGCATAAAAGTCTTTATTCTTCTCATTGTTGCTTTGTCAGCTAATTAGTACAAGAGCGAGTCATGAAAGAAAGCGTTTCGAAGTTAAAAGCTCTACACATGTCACTGTAGCTTTGTATGTTTAGGAAATATTATATGTACACTTTAGAATTTTCTGGGTAAATGTCGAAAGTGGTCGGGTAAGGTTGAGGAAATTTTGTAAAAATTTTGTCAAAACAGAAAATTACATCGCTATTTCTGTTATCCAATTTATCTCGGAATTATTCCTGCCGCGATTGCAGAATATGGCGTTACTGCATTCTTCACTTTAAAGATGATACGATGTCACTGTCGCAATGTTAAATCATTTGAGTGTTACGTATGGCGACATCGTATTAAGAAGTGTTATGTCGACCTTGACCGCTGTAGCACGGAGCGTGTGAAGGGAACGATAAAATGCATTACTGATTATGCCGCATAGTACGATGTTATGTCTTCTTGTGTAACGGTAGAGCGTGGTATGTGTATAGGTGCAAATATTTGCGGTGTTTGATCAGATACATTTTCTGTGAGCTAAATTTTGACAAAATATTATGACCAATGATGGTGCAAATACCACAAATTATACAGTATCATAGGATTAAAAACCCTTATCATTGAGTCGTTAATTTCTATTTGCTCAGGAAATTAGCGTTGCCTAGGTACCTTTTCCAAATGCATTGCCTTTCCAATAGAATAACGTACTAAATTAAACAAGCTTAACGAAATGTTGACGTATTTTCAATTTGGTTAAGATTTGTATACCATTAGCAAGAAAAGCGACCACGCTAGCTGCGTGGTTCGCGTGGCATATTAATTAGAGTCCTTAATTAATTTCTCTACGTAAATCTTTACAGCGTTGTATCACGAAAACCTTTCATTCAAGTTCTATGAGCCGCCGCTTTATTATTTCGTCATAATTTTGTGTTATAATATTACTATTGAGGTTAATATTACCGCCTATACACTTGTACCTAATACTAAATATGAGTAAATATCATACAAACTCTATAATCCTACATAAAAAGGTTGCCACTATAAAACCTGGCTAATAAAAATGTACACTGAAACGGAATTTTGAACGAATTGCGATTAAATCATGAATCAAGATTTGAATAATTTATAAAATAGAAAACTTTTATACTTTTCACTGGATCTGCTGTGATATTCATATAACTGCAATATTGTCTCTGAAAAGCTCGTCCGCGATCAATTACTACGAAATATCAGTGCGCATACAAAACGGCTGTGTGGCCGGGATTACGCAGGCACCCAGCCATGACCTAGATATCCCGGGCAGCCTGACCCTATATCTCGATGTTTAAACAGGACGGGACAATGACTTTGTGATTATGAGGCGTTCGCGGTGACACGTCTGATCCAAATTGCGTGTGACACTCCAAACTCAATGTAATTATCCTTTGAGTTTAGCGATGTCCATTAAAACCTGAATTATTTATCACGGCAGGCGTTTGTTGGTCCAGTGGCCGTTTGGACAGTTAATGAATTTTCTTGACACGAAATTGACAACGGTCCATCTAACGCGGTACCACAGAATAATTAATAGTACTAACGTGCGGTACGGCGAACGTAAGCGTGTCTTGGTTTTCCTTATTCATTGTAATGGTTAGTTTTTTAGAAAATGGTATACCTATCTCAATGCAATAAAGACAAAACGTAACTTTTTTATGTATGGAAGGTATTCGTTACCATAAATGTATTTTCATTGTGTTAATAATATAAGAGAGTATTTGTGTCGAGGTTATTAATACATCTATGATACATAAATTCACACGAGCGCATTGCACCCACTCGCAATTTTCAAGGAGTATCTAAAGACAGTTATATAGAACCTCGGCTGTCTGACACGATGTCACGTTCGACCTACGTTCACCAAATACCTACGCACACAATTTGTAAACACAACCAACTGTGCAGCTGCACCCCTAATTGTGTAATAGCGTGATTCTGTGACGTAATTCTTTACTGCAGGGGTTTGCTCACAAAAAATACTCAGCTCCCTAACAAACTGTTCGGTTTAATCTACTTTATGGAATTTTTTTTCGCCATTGTCAGCGATTGGTTATGATATTCTGAAATGCGATTATCCAAATAAATGGATTATCGATATTGGATGTTATGATTTTATGAATGATCATGGTTAGTCGATTACTCAAGCTAGTTTTACGACGTTGTTGAACTTGTCTGCTGCATAGTATTTTTTGATAATACGTAAGGCACATTAAGCTTGACTTTTGTTTAGTAGATTTAAACGTAAAGTTATTTTGTTGCAAAAAGAAATGTAATACACTGAAGGGTGAAGGACCTTGCTCATTTCAAGTGCTAAAAGGTGTATTCGATTTTTATGTAAGAAACCCAACCTATAGCTGACGAAATAAACATTACTTATATCGCTGTGTCTGTCTGATCTAAACAATTATTGTGTAATACGATGAAATGCATCTGACCAAGTTTTTTGTTACCTAGGATAGTTGAATAATACAATATAACAGTAAAAAGACAGCCTTCGAAAACTCGTTCAAAAATCATAAAAAGCTGCATAAATAAATTGAAACATTTTTATAGCACATTCCGCTTCAATCTGACATTATTGAGACACCCTTACCTGAGACCGTGCACGTTTTAACCCCCGATAATACACCTACAAAAATGGGTGCGGCACTGGGCGTGAATTAACACCCGAAATTTTTCCTTCCAGTTCGATAACCTTTCGTGAGTCATCCCAAAATCCTCAACATAAGGTTAGCTGAGGGTACGGATATAACTATTACTACATATTGTTCAGATTGTCCCTTATTTGGACCGCAGTGTGTCATATTGTGGCATTTATGGGGCTATTAAATAATTTGTAGGCTGGGATTGGACACTGTCTTCGATAGGGTGCACTGCCGGGCAACTACTGTTCACTAGCAACAGCTAGTTCTTATCTCATGTTACCCTAGGGTTATAGTATCATTATCCTCTTAGCGTTATCCCAGTTTCAATCTTTTCCACAATCCGGATTTGGCTGAATATTAGCTTTTCCACAGAGCTACTGCCTGAAAGTACAATGAAAACGGATAAATGTGTAACTATTAGATAAAATACTATAATAAATTGCCTATTGGCTGTTCAGATCCTACAATATTTATAGACATATAGTGTTCAGAAAATTGCATGAAGCGCGACATGTCAAATGACTTTTCAGGTTTATGTAAAGCGACTTATTCTAAATTGTCGCATAATGTATGCAGAACCATACCTTTCTCGACATTAAACATAAATCTAATTTCTTTTTTTCTCGTATCATGAGCACAAGTGGGTGTAACGGCTATAAGATTTATAAGAAATTCAGGCTTCGCTGGAGCATGACGTAATGAGAGTGTCTTTATTTATTATTTATTACACAATCACTTGGAGCCTCAAGGGCTTCTTAGAAATTTCGTATACCTACCAACGGCTTATTTCGCTCAGACACAATAAATAACATGTCTCTGGGATATACTTGTTGTATTTTGATGTTAATTCTGTTTGGCGTGCTTCGAAATCTATTACGTTCATGAATAGCAATTTCTTATTCGATAAGTAAGCCCATTTAGATAGTAGGTACGTCTAGCTTCATTGAAATATGTTATCCATTACCCATCATGATAGTAACTTGGAAGATATAATAGAAATTCGCATACACATTTAGGAGGACTATGATAGATCAAAATACAATTGATATAATGTAAAAGTAACTCTATACTTAAAATTTCGTGCTTCCATGCAAAAAAAAATGTGATGCAGACAATGCATAAACTAAGCACTCAAATTCTGCTGACAACAATCTTTTGTTTCATAACCATTTTTCTGGCGCTATCCCACCTTTGTTTGGTAATACAAAAACAATATTTAAATAAAATCAAAGGCCAAAATAGTCTAAGACTAAGAAGACGCATAATCTTTTGTTAAAACACTGAACAAAGAATACAGAGCATCTTAATAACTCTCAGTACTACTAGCCGTTTATGCATTTGATTGAATCAAACGTAAGCAACAGTTAGCGGACGATGAAGGAAGTACGAGCTCTTTGAGATTAAGATGGACAGTTTCAAAGTACTGGAAATACTACGTTATGTCACGCCCGGCCCATTGTGGCGTCGCGCCTTCCGCGACGCGATAAACCAACGTAACGCAATCACTTGTCCGATATATTCACACCCAACTAATCTGTTTATTTGTCAACGTTGCTTGTATTATATTAGCCAATATGACTCTGTTAGTGGAGATCTGTTAAGGATGAACTGGTCAAAAATAATGTAACTGATATTTCGGTCGAAAATGTAGTTCAAAGTGGACGTCGTTCTCTTTAGCAGATAAATAAAACAATAAGATTCGTTAAGACATAAGTGAGATATTATTAGGCACGCGTTTTTAATGTCATGTTTGCCTTATGTTAGATCAATAACGAATACACCTGCTTCTTTTAATACGGCCCGAAGTACCTAAGTAAGAGAGACATGACATTTATGCGTGTTCATATCATTAGTGGCTTTTTGCAAGTCAACTATAGATCCTAGTATAAACCTTAACAAATTGTCAGAAACATCAGTGCTGTATATTTGTTAAAAAATTGCAACTCACAAACAAAACGAAAATAAACATTGAAGCCGACAGTAATCTGCACCTATTTGAAGTCGAAACTACTTATTTTCGTGATTTTCAGTGGAGTAGAGTGACCTGTCACACCGATGCAACGCATGCCTAACCTTTATGTATAAATGTTTATGCATTGTATACGGTCATGTCGGTCAGAACAATTTGCCAAATAGTTAAATTTACTGTTATGATGACATACAGATCTACAAATTGACCACATAACTTTTTTACGGTTTAATTTGTGTGAGCTTGTAGACTTCATAGACACTTAGCTGAAAGATGATTCGTATTTTCAAGTGTTAGGTGGTTAAAACGTTAATACCTTCACTATAGTTATCTTTAATTAGGAATTTTATAAAAAATGCTCATATCCAATGCTAATATTATGCATAAGAATATATTTCTCCATATTTATAGAATTTATTTATATGAAAAATATAGACATACATACATATACTCACGCCTTTTTCCCGTTGGGGTAGGCAGAGACAACAGAACGCCACTTGCTTCTATCCTTACAAACCTCACGCGCTTCCTCTACACTCATTACTCTTTTCATACATGCTCGCCGGTTTCGGGTACTTCGGACCTGGCCGTTTTTTAGGACGTCCCTAATTTGATCGAGGAATGTCCGACGAGGTCTGCCGCGACCGACTTGCCCACACACATTTGCCTTATAAATCTTATTCGTCATAAGATACCTCTAAATGCTCCTATTAAAGGTAACACATTTATTTCAGGCGTGTCGCGAGTATAGAATATATTAGTCCAATATGTCTATAGATATTCTTGTGCAGGTTACGAATGAATTACTCTCATCTATAACAATATTGGATTTACATAATACTCGTAGATCAGTTGGATACGTTTGAAGTATTACCTTCGTGTTCCGAATGCGACCCATTAATGGTTTGATATCGACTCGAGACTAGTACTTACTTACAAGTAGTGCCTGCTACTCAGTCTAGCATGTTGATTTAATTTCCTTTTATTTAGTCTAGGCATCGTTCAAGCGAAACCGACGTAGTGTTTTACGATGGGCGCCGCTGCGATAGCGAAACAAACCTTATATTAAAACCCGGCCTGCAAAAGTTGTTTATGTTAGAAAAAACATTAGCGTCGCAAAAAATACTCCCTCTGCTACCTGATAAATGTATGTACACAGCAATCAACGGCTTATTTTGCCAAAGTACCCTAACGAGGGTAATTTGGGCGTTCAGTCTGATTTCCCTTTTCATATGAGCCTAATGATGCTTAGAGACAAGTTACTCACTCCTCGTTCACTTTGTTACTGCGATTGGATGAGTCGTTTCACCTTTTTACCTAATTTACCTGATCTTCAAATTAATCTGTAATTTTACTTTGTTATCAGCTCTATATACCTACTCGCGCATCTTCTCTCATTATGTAAACAGTAGAAATATTATTAGTTATTTATGTGGGCTTTCCTTTTCCTTAATCTATATAGGTATACAAGTATACATCTTATATAGTTCTTCACTATTGTGTCACTGACATAATTATTATATTAGTGATTCGAATAGCAGGTTAAACATACAAAATATACTCCTTTTCTATTATACTTTCCTTATATGCCTTCATAACGGAACGTGTGCAAGCATCACATATCGCCTTAACCCTTCGAGGTAATAGAGACGTGATGTTATGGTAGAATTTCATATCCACGAAACTTATTACGTTTGCTCAGCGACCCTAAAACATGGGATACGAAAATAATAAACATTTTAATATCCTGTCTGCACGGACTTACCAAACTTTACTTACGTTTTTATTCTAACACCATCTTGTTGAATATTTAATGAAGGGTAATATAATACCCTCTTTTGGGTCAGAAAGATGGCGGAAAATAAAGCTGGATCAATTTTAGTATTGCTCCGCATTTCCCGGTGACTCATGAAATATGACTCAAGGCTTCTGTGCTACTTTATTCGCGATAGTATCAGGCCTGTTGCTTGGAGGTAGGACTTAGGAGGATGAACTTTGCTCTTTATTATATAAATCTATTAGGTTGGTGTTATACTGTCTCTACTAAATATAGGAATATAGTAACGCTAGACACAGCGTGTCTATACGTTTCCCACCCAGTATTAGCTATGATGTCTTCCAACTGCTCAGTTTAAGAAATTTGTGTTAGTTTATGTAATTCATATTTTAATATCAAGCATGACTCTAAACATTACCTACATACACATATAGAGTTATATCTCATATTTTTATTACCCCGAAGTGATATGTATTGATATTTTGGGATGCATACAAGTGGGTATCATTCTTTGCAAGAAGAACCAAATCTGGGCGTTACTGTCAAGTACGTACCTAACAAAATAAATAACTACACTATCCGTACTCTGCCTGCAATCAATGAAACCACCCTCACCAAATGAGTAGGAACACACCACTAATTTGAAAACATCACAAGGCCGTGCTGATTCAGTAAATTGTCCATTCTCTTAGCAGACGTGCAATTTATTTCGGACCATGTTGTCGCTGCCAACGACTTCATCAAGTTAATTATTTTAATGAACATTGTGTAGATTGTATGTACTTAGTTAATTATTTATTTATTTACTAAACAAAACATACGTGGAATTTTAGATTTCATTCTACAAATGGAAGGGTGTAGATATTAATGATATTATACATCTGCGTGGATATTGAAATAGGTACTTACATACCACAGGTAAAGATAAAGATAGAATGAGATTATTTAAAAGAAGTAAGTATAGTAATGAGATACACTTACTTGATTAAAATAATTATTTCTATGAAAAAGTACTAGTAATAAATCCTGTATTGTTATCACCTAATAATCATGTCCAAGACTCGAATCAACAAATAGTGAATTACACTAAATTAAATTATAATACTCAACAAAATAAAGAACTCAAAGGTATTTTTGTTCACGGTAGTGAAATAAATCTCCCGGTAATATAGCTTCATTACATTACTGTGGACTTTACGTGTCAAGGCAGCTGCGCCAACGTTTGTTTACTCAACATGGACAGCAAACTTTGTTTTAAGGTTGAAGACAACATCGTGGTTCGAAATAAGTAGGTACTGACACACTTTGAGCTTCTAACCAATATCGCATAAAATCGATTTCGTGATATATACCTATGCTCAAATAATGTTTTCCAAATGGATACCCATTCATAGATATTAGACATTTGACATCTGCCATATGGCTGTAATACTAGAAACGCTGTAATAACGTGCTAATCGATAGTCGGTATTTTAGTAATGTGCCCATCGTGGGCGATAAAAGGCGAAGTTACCTTATTACCTACAGGCTACTAACACAAATGGTAAAATATAGTTGTAGTGAAATATATGTACATATTATGTCGGTACTTCCAAAACACCTCTCGCTGTCTATTCATGTATTCACTAAATTCATTACAACATAGCCGTCGTCTCATACGTACTCGTCGAGTCTATTGGACACATCCTCAGCTCGGCAGTCAGCACACATTCACACGCCCACACCTCACACCGCGAAATATTACGTTGAGTGCCGCGGATATTATTGTGCACTTAGCAAATTATTGAGATTTATTGCCCTGTTTTGTTAGCTGCGGATAAGTGACACGCTTAGCGAAAACAATATTATATATGTATATATAGAACAACTTATTCTTGTAGGTATTTCTTAAAAGTAAATGTTCTGCTAAATTTGGTTAGACTAGAAAGTAGAGCTAGGAGGGCTCTTAGGTTTTCGATCGTAATCGAGACGATATTTTGATGATAACCTTAGATATATACATATCTAAGAAGAAAATATCTGGCCAAATTGGGCGACTACACTAGTATAAATTATATTCTTTATATCCCGCTACTAAGAGGCACTCACATACCTACGATATACGAGTTCATAAACTGTTATTTTCGGACGTTGCCGAATCGAGTCCTTGCTGCCAGACAGATAATTAGGATGCTTACTGACAGCACAATGCCTCGTTAAGTAACTCTGTGTATCGTACTCATCGTATAGACAACTTTATTTGTCTGCGAGTTGTCATTGGACTAGTGTAGGTTTCGAAACGCTTTCAACAGGCCCCTTTTATGATTACTATCTCACATTGTGTAGCGATCTAGAAACTTATTAAGTACACACTATAAATACCTTGTGTGGGTGGTAAAGTTTATGTAAACATATCAAAAGTACCGTAGCATCTTGAATAGTTGCTTTCAGTCGCAATACGAGTAGCGAGGAATTCAAACTAATGTGGCAGCTAAGTAATCAATAAGATGTATCGAGAGGTCGTCGATAATTTGTCTTCATTTGACGTGCACAACTACTTTTTTCACAAGAAACGTCACGAGGGGGAAGGTTTCCGGCGCATCCTGACTTACTATCGACGTTAAGTAAGGGTCGCAACGTGATGAATTGCCAAACTGGGTAAAAAAGTAGGGTTCCTAAATTGCCTTTACATGATTTGCTAATAATTCTATCAATAGGTAAGGCACGTTATGAAAATTATTTTGGCTACCCTTTGATATAATTTTCGTATCTTGCACTTTGATTACACCTATGTATTTACTTACAGCCATTGTGTGCTGCATAGTAACCAGTAGTGTGTAATGATCGTGGTTTCTAGACCCAGTCCGAGGAAAATTTTAATCGATCTGTAACACGTTGAATATTGAAAGATACGTTTTCCAAATTGTATTTATGTAGTAATTAATGAGCCACTGATATTGTACTTTAAATTCAATAATCCTCATAATATGTATTACTGTATTATTGCCTTATTTTGTATGCAGCAATCCCGCCAGAAATCAAGGAGGGTCCAGAGAATCTCACCAAGGTGGACGGCTCGGAGGCTGTGCTCAAGTGCAGAGTGTTCGGAGCGCCGAAGCCCATCGTCAAATGGATGAAGGACGACGTTGACGTCACTGGTGGCAAGTGAGTATCGAACTAGGTCATACAACTAGCGTATTATCCGCGATATTATATCTAATAAGCTGAGTTAGAAAACTAGGTTACGACGAATGATCTTCTGTACCCAGTTATCTAGTATAATTGGTATTTATTTCTTCTTTAGGATCCGTCAATTTGTGAACATTGTCCAGTGGCAAAATACTAAACGCAGATTTTACTATGAACACTTTTGATTTTAATCTCCTTCCAAGATGTTCAATGTTGTGTTATAAAACATGCTTCTGTACCTCCTATACAAAAAACATCTCGATCTCTATAAATTTCGTAGGTATGGCGGTGCGGCGTAGTAAATCTTATTTTCCACGTATTTGGTTTTCCAGTACATTTGGCATATCAAAGGGAACGATTCCGTGATCACTGTCAAATATAAGGCTTTGCTGACGTCAGTAACATCGCTTACGGCAATCCGATGTTGACATCGCATTTTTGTGTTGGCCGTTTAATATTGCGCATTTTATTTTTCGGTAGGGCTTTTATTTTGCTCCACGATGACACTTACCAATTTAAACACAAAGTTCTTCAAATAACTTTGGGTTGACAGACGAGGAAAAAGATAAGTGAAAGGAAAATTGAATAAGTAATTTAAGTAGCTTTTTCTTTTAATTCACTTTAACCTTTTTTCATTTTGCGTCGTCTGCTATGGAGGATCACGAAAAGAAATCCTAGGCCTCTACATTTTTACTGTAAATGTGATGGAAAATCACTTTTTTACATTAACTGTAAACAATCTATCTTACTGTATTTCTATTTCAAACAGGAACTTCTATAAATGTGATGGAAACACTCTTTAAACAATCTATATAACAGTATTTCTATTTCAAACAGGAACTTCTATATCTATAGAAACAATTTAAGTTCGCAGGCAACTTTGAGATCATTTTACCTTCTTTCAAAGCAGTACAAACGTAGGATGTCTACTCACTACAATCCTAAACATTCCTATATGTAGAAGTTTAGTGTGTAGCAGACATCCTAGTTTGCAGTGTATTACAGTTTCCTAAGCACCCCATACGACTTTCTTTCTCCATATTTCCATTTTCGCGCAATAGGCAATACGTGCCCCGCTAGTTGTTAGAGTTCTCACACTGTGTACGAGATAACGGATCTCAAGAATCGGATATCAAAACATCCCCTCGGATTACCGACGATAATATTATCCAGTCTCGTCTCTGCCTATATCCTTTGTACTCGAAGCTTTTCAGTTCATTGAACTGTTTCTTAAGACGTAGACGTCGTCAAACAGTTTGATTGGTCAAAGGGATTTTCTTTTGCCAAAAATATTTTGATACTTGCCAAATATGCCAAGAAATTGAGCATATTTGGAAAGGGTGTTCCTAACGGCTTTATGAGGTAATCCTTGCCGGTTAGAATGGATTCAATGTTGGAATGGTTTTGTGTGGATGATATACCATGAAAACTAGAATGAAACCAAATGTTATTTAAATTATTTGTCGGAAATTGTACCTAGGCACATTAGCATTTTTCAAAAGGCATAACGTCAAATGAAAGCTCGATTATTTTGTTCGTGCCGGCTATAGGATTTCTACATGATCCTCCTCCCTGAGTAGCGTAGTAGGCACGTATTTACAAACGAAAGTAGGTAACGATTAGAACATTACTTAAACAACAGAACAAGAGACTTAATTACTTTCCTATTGACTCTTGGTATTTGCGCACTTCGTCTCCGTCACTGTCAAGGAGATATTTGCTCAGGATACATGCGATAAAACAGGTGTAGTTAATGTTCTTCATCAGTCAACGCGAGCTATTTATATTGAGATAAATTTGGCTATATGGTTAACCGTAATGACCGCTACTGATGATGCTACTCTATCTTTCATCTTCAATTAAGTACATGCGGAGATAGAACTCTGCTATTAAATACATTGCCAACTACCTCTTGTAGATGCTACCATAAAGCATAGAGGCAGATCCGGAGGATACCTAAGGGGCTGAAGACAGCTCCCACTAACAGAGCGTTTTATTCCTCCCATGACAAATGACTTCTTAAGCCCGTTTCAGCATTCCGTATCAGTCTCTGAAATATCTATCTCTAGTAGCCAAATCCATCGATAGATAGAATATTAGACACGTGGGTCAGTGTTTCCCTGATAAAACCCACCCTCACCAGGGGCAGGCGCCCTAATCAAAATCCTGAAGCCTCCACTGATAACGTTTAAGTACTTACGGACTGCCTCCCTTCAGTTCGATACAAAGTTCAACTATAAATATACATTTATTTAAAGCTTAATGGTTCGAATGCTTTATAAATAAGGTAAAATCATTGTAAAAGGTCAACCCCCGTATATCAGTCTGATTTTTATGGAGGTGCCTTGTCACTTGTTGGTACACGTTCCTCGTTAGATGACATTTACTGAGCTTTAATGTTAATACCTAATAATGTGATACGCGTAAACCTCTGTTTTTGGTAATTATCTATAAATTGAACTGCAATATAATAAATAGCATGTTCCATTCATATTTTTAAACAGATTTTCTTCTCTTCACGATTTAGTAAATGTAGTGGGCTCTACCTAATGTACTGCTATAAAATTGAGTTTGGATGAACTGCCTCCGAAAATAGTATCGGTTTTTTAAACATACCGTGCAGGTTCGGTCATCGTTGCGAACTGGTTTTTGTGTCTTCCACTCGACTTTGCAAGACAACGAGATACCGTAAAGGTTGACAGGGGTTTTATGGCGGGACCGAATGTCGATAGACGTGGGATACCTAACGCATAGGGCTAAAATTAATTCTGATATCAAAGTATAAATAACAAATTAGTCTACTAAGTCACGTAGTTATGAGTTCTTTAATGCAAAGTTAATTTTTGCGCAATGTTGTAGATTTTTTAACAAAGTGTACCTATAGCTGTGTCAAAAGTTTGTATGACCACAATAAAAATGATTCGCATCGGCGGAATACAACCCGATCTGCACTTCTTTTGTTCTAGTCTGTTTCTTCAAATTAACTTTTACTGCCATAAAATAAAACTTAAGTAAGCGCTTGTAACATTTATGCATAATAGAGTATTAATTGAGAGGTAATATACATATAATGTATAAAAAAAAAATTGATATTGCAATCGATCCTACGTTTCCAGCAGATATTATTTGTCAAGCAAAACATTTTTAACTGTTTACACGTGTCTATTTCTATCTATAAATCTTGCGAGGTTCAAATAAACGAGCATTATTTGAATACGGCTATCTATTTTGGTTTTGCGTTATTTCAGTTTCACATTGTGTTGAAATTGCAATATCATGGTCTACTTTGTCTGGTTCTGATTTATTACACTGTCTACTGAAGCCGAAATAAAAATGTTTGTTTTGTAGATATATTCATAATAATATTTATAAGATTATATTTTGTTACGTTTTATTGTAATATGTTACGTAGCTATATGTATTTCATCATCATCATCCTAGCGTTGTCCCGGTTGCGATCCAAGGCCCTTGCCTTAGAGCCCGGGCTCCGCAATGAATAGCTATGTATCGGTTGCATATTAGAAAATCAAAACTTTTCTGAGCAAATTTCAAAAGAACAACGTACAAATCAACAAAGTTTAAAATAACGATCGAATGACGAACTTTGATCATTTGATCAAAAGTTAAGCTGACCAAAGTCTGGAATATCAATGATTATATTATTTATTACACTATTGACCAAATCGTTTAAGTACAAAATCCCTAGTGCTAGTGCCTAGGGTTAGGTGCGACGAACTAAATAAATAGGTTATGTTAGGTTCTCTTTTGACCTTTAACCCAAAAATAGGAGCCCTGCGAAGCAGGGCTCCGTGCTCCGTCAACTTAGGCAACATTCTTCACACTAGTTTAATAAACTGAAGTTGACGGAGCCCTGCTTCGAAGGGCTCCTATTTTCGGATTAAGGGTCAAAAGAGAACATAACATAACCTATTTAGTTACTGGAATTACAGTCGGACCCATGGGCGCCGCCGAGTCGTCTATTTGCATTTTAATCATAATTTTTGGACAAATTAATGTGTTAAAATTAATGATGTACTTCAAATATAAGTATACCTACATTGAAATTAATAATTCTTAATAAGAAATCATTTGTGATTATAAAATTTGATTAGTTATGATTTGATATTTTAAAATTACATCTAGCAACTTTACGTCGTTCATTTGATGTCACATACATTGGGATTCTAAAATTTTCTAAATTAAACATTTGGTCATTTAAATTCCGTTATTTCGTTTATTGTACTTTTGAAATTTGCTCAAGAAAGTTTTGATTTTTTAATATGCAACCTGTGTATCAATCTCAGAGAAAATGCCTTCATACATGGTCGCACTAAGCAAAACTAAAGAATTTTATCAAAATGCTATAGACATGAAATATCAGGTGAAGATTATAGGATTCTATGGATATTTTTTTTTTGCACAGGTACAACATCACTGCTGAAGGTGATCTGGTGATCCGCGATGTTTCATACACGGACGTCGGCACGTACCAGTGTTACGCTAAGAACAAGTTTGGAGAAAAATCTGCCTTCGGCTCCTTAGACGTCAAGAGTGAGTATTGTCTTATGATTTATTGATGACCACTGTATCGGACGACGCAGATAAAAAGCTGATAATTCTGTATTGGATAGGCCGCAATTTTCTGGTTCGTCAACTTTGTTAATTGCTATACGCTTGCGGGCGATAATACTGACCAATAACTTGACAGAAATGAGACGAATGTAATGTAAATTTATAGATTTGTTCTCTAAACTAAATAAGAAGTAATTCTGTGTTGAAATTATCTGCAAAATATTCAAATTATCTTTTATATTATTTTTACTCAAAACGGTAGGAATCTTTGTCTCATTTCGCATGTCTATTTAGGTACCGCTGGAGTCGTGTCTTAATTTACTGAAGTTCACACTAACCTATAACTGAATTTTGAAATATATTTATTTATTCATTTTGTACTCAAAGGAGTCACAATCTATTAGACAAAACTAGAGACAATAATTATTATGAAACTGATTTAAGTTTAAACTAATTGCAATACTATTATTTTGTATTCCAGAGCGTACCACCATTACCGACAAGCCGGCCGACTACGAAGTCGCAGCTGGCTCGTCAGCCACGTTCCGTTGTAACGCGATCGCCGACGACTCGCTCAAGCTCGAGATCATCTGGCTCAATGACGGACGGCAGATCGACTTCGAGAGCCAGCCGCGGTTCAGGATGACCAACGACTACTCTCTGCTGATATCTGACACTACGGAGCTTGATAGCGGAGAGTACACGTGTATTGCCAAGACGCCTATCGATGAGGCGAGGGCGCAAGCTACGCTTACTGTTCAAGGTATGTTGGATTGCCAGCAGGCTTGATCATATTTGTTGATAAGGTTAAAGACAAGTTGCTCTAGACTATGAGTAGAAAATAGTCTCCAATTATGCACTCGAAGTCTAGTGCAGCTGGCTCATCTACGTATAAGTATCGTCTTTTAGAAGCAGCCCCAGTGAAGGATGATCAACGATTATTAAGAGCTCAATTCTGAGACTTTCGTTTTCCTTTTTTGTTGCACAGTAACTTGAAATCAGTTTACGAACGTTATTTTTCGCTGGAAATGACTTTGATGTTTTTTTTTTACTTTTACTGCAAATTGCAAGTATATTATTATCTTGTAATTTTGACTACCCACAGATAAGCCAAACCCGCCCGCGTTGGACGACGTAGAATGTAAAGAGAGGACTGCGACTCTCCGCTGGCATCCCATGGGCGACAACCGCGCACCCATCCTGCGTTTCTCCATCCAGTACAACACTACCTTCACGCCCGACACTTGGGACCTGGCCAGCGACAATGTGCCGGCTATCGATACCTCGTGGACTGTGCAGCTTAGCCCCTGGGCCAATTATACCTTTAGGTAACCATTTTGTATTTGTAGTGAAGTAGCATGCCCTCTTGGGTTTATACATAGTAGGGTTGAAATTAATTTCGTTTGTAGAATTTAGTGGATAACTTTGAACACTGTAATTGTTCGTATTGCAGAGTGGCCGCGTGGAACAAGATCGGTCCGTCGGCGCCGTCGTCGCACTCCAACGTGTGTACCACCCAGCCCGACGTGCCGTACAAGAACCCCGACAACGTCAAGGGCGAGGGCAGGGACCCCACCAACATGGTCATCTCTTGGTCGGTCAGTATCCTATGTGAAACAAAGTGGAATGTTTCATTAAAGTTTGCACAAACAAAGTGGAATGTTACATTTGCAAATTTACAGGAGTAACAGGATTTTTATCTTTGTAAGTTGACAGGTTACAAATGAAAATAATTGATATTGAAGTATCTGTTTAAATATTCAACACTTATTTTTGTGCGTCTGTTTGTCCAGCTAGACCTAATTTGACGGGGCCTAACACTGGTAGAAAGCCGATGTTAAAAGGTATTACTTACGATACTCGAAATCAGCACTAAGTATTTATCGTAACCTTCCAGAAAATGCCACAAATCGAGCACAACGGCCCCGGGTTCTACTACCTGGTGTCGTGGCGCCGCAACATCACGGGCCAGGAGTGGCGCGAGGAGCAGGTGCGCGACTGGCAGCAGACAGAGTACGTCGTGCTCGGCACACCCACCTTCCAGCCTTATAAAATTAAGGTAAGCTTTTACTAGATAATCGAAATATAATACACCAATTGGTTTTCTACACATTTTTTTTATTAATAATCACTTGATATTCAGAGTAGCTGTTATACATTTTACATCTTGGTATTTTAGGTGACGGCAGTCAACTACAAGGGCACCTCAAATGTCACTCCCGTTGAAGTGATCGGCTGGTCCGGTGAGGACACGCCCCTGCAAGCCCCGGCTAACTTCACCCTCGTACAAGTCACCACAGGAACCACCGCCTTACTCAGCTGGACCCCTGTGCCGCCTGAGTCCGTACGTGGTCACTTCAAGGGATACAAGATCCAAACCTATGTTGATGGCGAAGAGGACAGAATGAAGGAGATTCTGGTCAAAGCTGATGCCTCAAGCGCTTTAGTCACTAAATTTAAGCCTTACAAGAAGAACAATGCACGCATCTTAGTTTATAACGGACGTTTCAATGGACCAGTCAGCGACACTTTGAGCTTCCATACTCCCGAAGGTAAACCCGGCACTGTGAAATCGTTCGAGGTTTACCCTATTGGTTCATCAGCTATGTTGCTCAAATGGGACAAGCCAGTCGATGAGAACGGAATCCTAACCGGCTACAAGATCTATTACCAGAAGGTCACCGGTACTAATTTAGGTCCCGTCCAGGAAAGGAAGAAGGAGATCGATCCTAAGTTCGACCGCGCAAAGTTGGCTGGCTTGGAACCTAACACTAAATACAGGATTGAGATCAGAGCGAAGACGAAGGCTGGTGAGGGTGACAAATATTACGTGGAGCAAAGTACAAAGAGCGTGGTCACAGCTAAGCCAGATATTCCCGTGTTTGAAACTAAGACTTTGCCTGCTAAGGAAGGAACGGCACATATACTAGTACGTTGGTTGCCGTCTCTGGACGGGCACGCGGGCACACACTTCGTCGCGTGGTACAAACTCAAGGGTCATCCCGATTGGTCGAAGACGAACGAGGTGACGGAGGACGACTACGTGATCCTGACGGGGCTGGAACCTGGACAGGTGTACGAAGTGAAACTGACGGCACACGACGGCGAATACTTCAGCGCCAGCGAAATAAGAGATGTCGATACTACTATTGGTAAGCTATTTGCGTTATTTAGAAAATAACCGTAGCAGACCTGTTTGTTTTGTCTAATTTGTAAACAACGAGGCCTTGAAACTGTTCTAAAGCACTTATTATACTATTATCATTTTATTTTTGGTTTTCATATCTTGACAACTGGTTGTAGAGATAGTGAAGGTCTGAGTTCAATTCGTTTGTCGTTTTTTGTATCATACTCGTATACATTATCTAAAACATAACATGACTACGAAATCATATTGTTGAATTGATTAGGCATTCAGCCTTGGGCCCTTAGCTTTTCTCAAAGTTGACCTCATATCATATACATGAAAACGCACTAAATACTTTCCACAATGAAAACTTCCATCCCCAAATGCAAACTTTCATTCACACACACCATCATACACTGTGGACATTTACCACCTTATCATCATTTTGTGTTTGTTTCATCACTCTGTGTGTATCTATTCCTAACAAACTTACTGATTTCTAAAAGAATACCTTATGTTCTTGTAACGTTTTCCTTTTTATTTTGCAAATAAACTATTTTCAAATCTTTTATGTTTTTAATGGTCGTTCTAGAGGATGATTATTATCACTGTACTACAACTCACAAATGCACAGGTGGATTTGCATGTGTTGCACAGTATGTTGATGGTTAGTAAGAAACAATCTGCCTGATTGTAAACCTAGTACTAGAAACAATAACAAAACTTTTGACGTTAACTTCAGACGCAAATTGAGGCGTTTTATAAGTTTGACGTGTCTTTGGAGATCTGTATATCCGTCTGTGGCATCGTATTTCCTAAACGAATGATCCGATCATGATGCGGTGATTTTTTAAAAGCCTTTTTGATCGAGGTGGTTCTTAGCTACGATTTATGAAGAGGTGAATTTACATTAATTTTTAATGATTAATATTACTTTTGATAAGAGTAAAATAGAGATTGCGTAAAACTTGCTTTGCCAGAATAGTTTTGTGTATGTCAGATATATTAAACATTATAGCAAAAAGCTATAAAGAACAATGGCAGAATTAAGGTCTGGGTTTGTTGTGGCGAGCTTAAACTTCATATGAACAAAACAAATTGTTTATTTTTTCTAATATTTTTTATATTTTCACTTTGTCTCGATAAAGCCGGATTATTTTATGATGATAAAAAGCATTCCAATTGATTACGAACTACCTAGGTGCTTACTTTATTATTTGATTGTTGCCATAGACAATGGTGTGACAGGAATAGACGTTTGACATTGATGCGTATCGATTATTAAATAAGTAATCGATATGATCGACCTTTATAGGGTTGGTTTGGTTTAAAATATAATAATTAAAATGCAGTTAATTAATTGTTAATCAACATTATATCAATAAGCTAATTCTTTTGTAGCAAAACAACTTTTAAATCAAATAAAAACGTCACAGCATCGTTTTAACGTTATATCGATTTCACATAAAATCGATTTAAAATGTGCAGCTCTGCTTTTGTCTTTGGCTGTGACAGGTAGATGCTACAGAATAGTTCTGCGTTTAGATGTCAATCTGACATAATGCCTTTGATAATTCAAACGTACCCACATTGTTCATTCTTAACTAAACATTAAACACCGATATCTTCTTTTTTCGGCTTTCCCGAGTGAAAATAGAATAATTTATAGACTCTGTTACTTACGCCGAATTTTTTGATATATTTTTTATTACTGAGCGCTTCAATTTAATTTCAGACATTTTGATGTATGGAGATCTGCCATTGTCCTTTTGTAAAAACCCATACTGGGGTTCGCAACTTGGATCAAATAAAACAAACATCACAGTTTTGTAAAAAAAATTGTACTGTAAAGATTCGAATAACAATGTCATGCTGACCTTCCTTATAAATGGTAGCCCAAATGGTTACGTTTCAGAAGTCGGGTGCGTTCCACTACCGCACAACATTAGATAAAAGCGATTTATATCGCTTAAATATAGCCAGACCAGTAATTGTTTGTTAGTTTCTGCACAGAGGCATAGTGGTTTAAGCGCCCGCCACGCCGCATGATACTGCGCAGAGTGTTGTGGGTTCGATCCCCACATGAGACAACTCTTTGTGTGATCCGTAAATTGTTGTTTCAAGTCTGAGTGTATTTTATGTCCGTTGATTGTTACTAGTCCGTCGTGACACAGGATATATTCCTAGTGAAGGAGATTTTCATAGATTTGTTTTGTCACCTAGTAGAAGTTATTTATTTACTAAATATATAGTTTCTCATAGCAGGAATTTTATTTCTGTATAGCAAGATTAGCAAAGTCAGGTCAGTTATAGGCAGTTCTCGCTTTAAATTTGCGAAACTAGCTGTTTCCCGCGGTTTCACCCGCGTCCTGAGGGAACTACTTCACGTACCCGGTTAATTTAAAGCCTAAGTTACTCCTTGGTACATCCGCTGTCAGCCAGTGAACGTCCCGTTTAAATCGGTCCAGCCATTCCAGAGATTAGCGAAAACAAACAGACAGACAGCCAGACAGACAAAAATTTTAAAAAATGTCATTTCGGTATAATTATGTACCGTGTATACATCCATATGCATTTAGTAAAAAGAGGTTATTTTAATATTACAAACAGACACTCCAATTTTATTTATATGTATAGATAATCAGCAATGTTCTAAGTTGACTGATAACCTCAAAAGAATCGATACGTCAATAGTGATAGGAATTTATAAACCAAATTGCAAGGAAAGCAATAATCGTTTTCCCTTTGAAATATAAACAACAGCGATGGTATACAGATTCAGAAAAGTTTACTGTACTTTTAGAGATTTCATAGAATATGGTTTTTGTCGATGTTTCAGTTTCTGCTCATTATGAGATACATTTAGCTTGCTTTTAGTTTAATTTCACATTTTAAATTAAACTTAATAATTTGCATACCAAAATTGTTGATGAAATATGTTTCGTTTTCTATATTTCAAACAAATAAATAGGTAAGTAGTTATTATCGAAAGAAGGATAAATAAAGGAACACACACAACAACACGTTGATTTATAATATGAGTTAAACAATTAAATACACTTTCACAAAATAATATTCGTAGATTACTGCAAAGTTTTGAAATCCGTTCAGTAGTTTTAGCGTGAAAGGACAAACAAATACACATTCTGATTTATAATGATAATGAGTTAAAAAAATAAACACACACACTTTTTGATTTGTAGTAATAATAGGGGTATCAGATAACAACACATTTTCGCATTAATGAAAATAATATTTGAGTAATTTCTTTGGCGACACATTATTTGGTTGACTTCGGTGGCAACTTATTTTTTGTTAATTAAGGCATTATTAACATAATAAATCAATTGTATATTGAAGCAAATTTCATTTATTATGAACTAAGTAACAAAAAAACATGCTACCGAAGACAGCCAAATAATGAGTCGCCTGTCAATGACCCGTATAGCTCCAATTATATTGTATTCTAACTTATGTATAATCAAACAAAAAATCCCTTGGCTCGCTCATAGAGTCGAGGCACACTAGAAACTGGTTTTGTATACGAGTGTCAATATAAAGAAGAAAAGAAAGAAAGAAAAACTAATTATTTTTCACAGACACAAAACAAGTACAACATATAAGAAAAT
This sequence comes from Euclidia mi, assembly GCA_944739405.2. NCBI lineage: Eukaryota > Metazoa > Arthropoda > Insecta > Lepidoptera > Erebidae > Euclidia > Euclidia mi. The sequence continues at coordinate 25,377,374 of OX123189.2, read as the reverse complement.
AACAAATCGCGAGGCATACTTAACATTAGTTTGTGACAGAAAGGTACACACTCAGCTATATTGTTGCATTGTGGTAGTGTAAAGTAGCACTGGAAGCGACGATGTCTTGCTGAGCGATTCTCGTCCTTATGGTGGTCTAGCGTGGTCTAGCGGGAGGGAAGTCGTTTGGTTGTACCTACATTTTACCCGAATAAAAGTATAATGTTGTATGTGTGGTGTGCAGACGGTCCGATCGTGACGCCGGGCAGCGACAAGACGGCGACGGCGGGGTGGTTCATCGGCGTGATGCTGGCGCTGGCGTTCCTGCTGCTGGTGCTGGTGCTGGTGTGCGTGGTGCGGCGCAACCGCGGCGGCAAGTACGACGTGCACGACCGCGAGCTCGCGCACGGCCGCCGCGACTACGCCGAGGGCGGCTTCCACGAGTACACGCACCCGTTAGTATTCAACCTTATCGCCTTGTACCACCAGTACAGATGTACATGGCGCGTTTACTCTGACGCGACATCGGCCGCGCAGTCGCGGCTTAGGCTTAGGCTGCGACCACAGTACCGAGCCAAATGACATTCGCTTTATTTTCTACTTTCGCTAACATAAATAAATTCCTTCTTTGACCACGTGATATATTGAAGGCCTATGTCGGTTCCATAAAATTTTGCATTTAGCTGGCGATATCGTTAATCGAATGCCATTTGGCTACAGGCCCAGATCTGACACACACGAGTCACGCGAGCGCCGCACGTGAGTAGCTTGCGGACGCTGCGAGCGTTATGTGTGTGTTTATTTATTAGGGAGACGACTAGTGCGCTCAATTCCTCACCTAAAAGCGTCTGTTTCATCCAAAAAAAAAATACTTTTTGGTGTTTCACTTGATTATATTATAAAACTTTCGTTCACCATTCACCATGTACAAGCTCCCAAACCAAAATAACTATTTCCCACCTCCAAAATTCTAGATTTGTCACTCATTTTCATGTGTAATAAAAATTATAGCTGCTCATCACGCGCAAACGATGCTCGTGCGTCACATTCGCAGCGCGTTCGTCATATATGGACTCGGCCTTATTAGGCTCTCTCTATTTACTTTATTTTTTAACAATGTTACATTGTACCTACATTCGATTTGAAGCTTAGAATTTGTTATCAGTCTGAGATAACGTTGACCTCGAACTATTTGATGTCACTATGTGTTTATCTTGCTAATGTCAAGAATAACCACAATCAAAACATGCCGTTTTTTATTTTATTTTTTTTATTTTAGTAACTGAGGAACTATTTTTATAATCTAATTTACTTAAGAAATTAATCTAATGATATGTGCGTTAACAGTCATAAAATCGGGAGTCATAAAATCACAACCAGGTTGTATTAATATATGCAAGTCAGGTATCTTCCTGGAACCTATACCATCCCTATATATCCCTTATCCTTTCAAGTTAGAGGGATGGGTGTTGTCAACCTTTCTTTCCATTAGTAATTCTAAATATTGTTTAACTTAAAGGAGGAACCTTTATCACCAAAAAAAATTTTTGAAAATTCTACCATTTTTTGATACTTGCAAGTCCGATTTCATTTTTGCTTATGGCATATCAACGACAACCCAGCCTACTAGACGGCAGACGTAAGGCGAACACTTTCAGAGAACACGTTAGACTTATACGTCTTACATAAGACCAATCCCAACACTAGTTATGAATTATGACGTACCGCAAATTTGAACCGGCCAATTAGAATGCATTTTTGTAGCCCCCTTCGTCCCGCATACCTCACCGCTTTGACAGAATTGTTTGTTTCTAGAAATGAAAACATTAGGTGTCTAGTAGTCTGGGTTCTCGTTGTGGCATAATATGCTTGAGTCATAGAAACACCCACACCAAGACATACATCCGTATTCTCGCACACAAATGTATGACTTGAGCGGGAACCGAACCCGCGACCTTCGGCATAGCAGTCGTGAACACTCCCTCTACGCCACCTGTCGTCAAGTTTAAACCAAGTGTTTTGCCTTCTCGCTATGAAAGACACATCTTATGAGATATGGTGTCTTTTCTTCAATTTTTGCATTGAGGTAACATTAACACTAGAATAACAAACTCCTACAAATGACGTTCAAAATAGCATGGTGACCAGCCGAGATATAGACTACAGGCCCATGTCCAAAATGGATGAACCACCAGGTGACTTTTTCCCCTTGTCGCATGATTTTTGTACGGCGTTGCGGAATAATGAATTAAAAGCTGTATTGAAACAGTATGAAACTGATTCCGTACAGAATGAAATGACCAAATTTACCCTAGAAATTGCCAGAAAAAAAAATTTACCAACTTTGTGGCGCACCATTTTTTACGGCAATGCGCACTTTCTTATTATTTTTCATGGATCTATCGATGGTAAAAATGCCGTACAAAAATGTAAGACCGAAATGTACTCACTCTACCTGCACTTTTGAATTCTCACCAGCACTCAGTTGGACAGCTTACAAGTGACGGCATAGTCCTGAATCTTATTATTTTAAGCTCTTATATCGTCCTATATACGTCACCTGGTGGTTCATATGACCCATCCATTTTGGACATGGGCCTGTAGTCTATATCTCGGCGTAATAAGACGTAGCTTTGAGACCAATAAGCATCTTAAAAAACCTATATTCATCTCTTTTGCACTCGTTAAAAGCAAGTTCCATAACGTCAATTCAAAAGTGATGACAATTGACCTTTCATCGCGAAATGCGGTGTTCTCCAGTTTAAAAATAATTTCCCATTTTTTTTATTATTCGTATTACTTAACAGAAGGTTGTGATTATGGGTATGTATAATTTATTGTATGTACTTATACAGGTTGTAAAAAGACCCTTAACGCAAACTGAAAGCCCATATTGTACCAATCATTACGAACATTTTTTGCTTCGGCATCATACTTGAGAAGTTACTGGTTCAGGAGATATTGAGGCTCAAAGTTACTATGGAATTTTTGTAATTAGGTACAAAATCGATGCATTTACCCCGCCAACCTGTTCTATAAATGTCCTATGCACCCATGGATTAGTAGGTATTTCGAAAATTGCACGCGCGCATTTTTTATAGTGGCTTGAAAAAAGTGAATACTTAAAAAAAGTCGTTTCCCAGGTTTTATTTTTGGTTAGTATGACTTGGCATGATGTCCAAAACGAGTAGACTTCGGCTTGGTGATGGGTCTTGTGACACCCTGTATTAATATGTTGGAATGTTAATTTGTTCCCTCGTTGCTACTTATATATTTATAAGCAGTTTCAGTAAATCCAGTATTGAATATTATGCTTACAATTACTTAACATGATAACAAAATATACCTAATTATTGAGTTTTTTAATATCTCGAGTGTATTTATTATTACAATACTACTACTACATTGTAGTAGTAGTAAAGAAACGTGGCAATTATGAATATACTAGGCAAATATAAATAAAAAATATATAAAGTGAATAAATTAATTGAATATTTAAAGTACAGGAACAAAAAATTTTGTATTCCTATAATACGAATACATTTGGGACTAGATGGTGTTGCGTGTATTATATTGTGTCTATATTTATCTAATATATAAAATTCTCGTGTCACAGTTTTCGTTCCCATACTTACTCCTCCGAAACGGCTTGACCGATTTTGATGAAATTTTTTGTGCTTATCCGGTATCTATGAGAATCGGCCAACATCTACTTAAAAAAAAAATTTGCAAAACAACGTTTGCCGGGTCAGCTATTACTTATATAAATAAATTGATTGAAATTGATTGATTGACCTTTAAGCATCAAATGAGGAATGTGTCATAAGGTAAGTGCACCGGTAATGGACAGCGTACCAGTTATGAACATTATTGATTGAGTCCTAAAAAATAAGGATTCTACAACGCTTTTGTTACCTGGCAATACTTTACCCCAGAGAAAAGGCATTAAAGTGTAAAAATATTGACAGCTGATGTACACACATCAACAAAGTCTAGGGATATTTTATATTTCATCAAATATCTAAAAATCTATGAAGAATTTTCTGATACAGTAAATAGAAGAATCATAGATTATTTTAAGGTCTTTAATAAAAATAAAAAACATTTCGTGTATTTTTTTGTTTTAAATAAAAAAAATATTTTTTTTAATCATCATGGAAAATTTGTATGATAACAACAAACATTTCTTCTTAAAAAACTATTAATTTTAATAAAAATGGAAAAAATCTTGTAAAATCTAATCATTAATAATCAGTGTTGCCACCTCTTACATTGATTACACATCGACATCGATTGTTAATACTTAAAATTAAATTGTCAATGTCTTGCTGCGGTATGAGGTCCCATGTCCTTTGCAAGTGTTCGTAAAGTTGTTGTTCAGTCGTCAAATTTGGTGGCAAATCTCTCAAAGCTTTTCGTTGTAACATGTCCCAGGCATGCTCGATAGGATTTAAGTCGGGCGACTGTGCAGGCCAATCCAAAACTTGAATATCGTGCTCTCGGAGAGCGGTCGATACCAGCCGCGCCGTATGGCAAGGAGCATTATCGTGCATGAGTAGAAATTCATGGCCTATTTGAGTTCTGTGTGGGACAATAACGGGCTCTACTACCTCCTCGTGGTATTTTTGTGCAGTCATGCTGCCTTGGATCCAAACGAGTTGGGTTCGTCCGCCAAGACGAATTCCTGCCCACACCATGATTGTCCCGCCTTGGTATGGGTGGACCTCCTGAGGGTGCCGTAGACGGCTAACTCTCCCTGGAGCTCTCCAAACGCGTGTTCTTCGTGAATCCGGGTGAAACCCAAACCGGGACTCATCGGTGAACAGCACCAAAGACCATTGTTCGTCACTCCATGGTAAATGCTCCCGAGCCCACGAAAGCCGCCGACCGCGATTGCCACGTCGCAATGCTGGAACACGCAATAGTCTTCGAGCATGAAGATCAACTTCATGTAACCTTCTTCGCACGGTTTGGTCGCTTACCAGCAGCTGGTGGTCCTCCTGGAGCCTTTGCACTAGTTGCAGCGCTGTGATATTGGGTTGTCTTCTGGCGGTCATTTGGAGAAATCGATCCTGTCTCTGCGTAGTAACACGATATCTACCTGGAGGCTTACCATGACCTCTTATTGCGATTCAGTTTACGACCTAAACTGAATAGAATCGCAATATCGTACTATGACCTCATTATAGCGGCTCAGTTTTGGTGTTTACATTTCAATACGACGCAGCTGTGAGTTGGATAGCGTTTGAACTGAAATCTTAAACCATTCGTTCCTTTCCCGTAGGAGACCGTACCATGAGTGTAACGTCAGCTCAAACTGAACCGCGTATCTGTCAGATTTAGCGATTCAATAAAAGTTACAATTTGTAGTGGTTATACTGGATAGTTAGAATTAATATTGGGTTTTTAGACATTATATGTGGATTTAAATCAGTTTAAGTTAATTATAGATCGGTTTCTGTGTCAGAATTTCTATAATACTGTGTTAAATCTTACATAAACTCTGTGAAATTTGTGAATCGATGTGCCAAGGACTCTAGTTTTATTCGGTTTATTGAATGTGATAATGTATCTAGCACTTCACGTCGTAAACAAAGGCGCTAAGCTGGAGAACACTCGTATTCATACATACCAACGAGCATTTGATGAAACCACACAATAGCTTAAGGTAAGAAACATTCTGTACCAAATATGCTAACAAATTCATGAAACCATAGAATATTTTAGTGTGACTGCAGTATAGACACAATATTCTTTTAAGGTACCTACATAGTATCTTTAGCTTACAAGTCAATAGTTACTTGACTTAGAGACTACTTAATTGTTACTTTATTTGTTGTAGATAGTGACTGCACTGACATTTTCTGCTCCTGGGTGAAAACACCAAACCAAAGGAGACCAAAAACCGATTGGTGACATGCAGCTTATTCTATGGCTCAACAGACAGTGGCAGCAGATATAGCAAACTGCGGAAAGATATTCTTCTCGAATGATAAAGAATTATTTCTGCTTGTCCAAAATATAAGAAGAGCTTACTAAAACTGAGGTAAAGTATGCTTTTGTTAAAAGTTAAAGTAATCAACAGAATTCAATAGTATTGAATAATTAATACTTATTTTTGTACTTGTTTCAGGTTTTATCAAGGTTTTCATGATGTTCTGGGTGGCACTCATTCGCGCTGCTATTGCCAAACTAGCATTACCTACTAACTTGAAGAACATTTTTTATTTGTAGAAAACACTATCACTCCATAATGTCAATTATATTGGTACAACACTTTTATATTATATGGTTTTGATAATATAAGTTTTATGTGAGCTAATAAAGTATTTATTTTTTATTTACTTACTGAACACACTTTGCACCACCCTTTCCAATTTTACTGTACCCTTACAATGTGCATTTAAATTAAGGTGTATTTCTTTCCAAATCCTGTGTTATAGTTCCCTAGCTTGTGGCGATTTACTGAATCACAGAACTATATCCCTACACTTATCTTAAAAATCCCACAAGTGCACAAGTTGGTTGTTACCTAGTTAGGTACTCTTCGATGCAAGGGTTCACTGTATACAAAAAAGAAACCACTTAAAATAACAATGCCGATTTCATTTAGCTGCGACATCTTTGTATGAGTGAATCTATTAATATTTCATAGTAAAGAGAGATAAAGATAATAGCGATCCCAATAATTCTAATTTACATATCCCATTATAAGAAAGTTTTAAACTTGGGTTCAGACTTAATTAAGCATTAAAAGCAATAATTAATAAATATGGAAACAATACTTCTAAGAATAAAATAGGCCTTGATATTGTATTACTTGTATTGTTAACCTTGAAATGCTAACAATCAAAACATACGTTCGTAACTTCCACCGAGTCAGTATTTGTACCGTTTTGCTAGGTATTTTTGTGAGAAAAAATAACGTAACGTAACGTATTTTAATGAACTATTCAATATTGTAGTTATTTTTAGTACAAAATATATTCGCTTTGTTATAAAAGAATCTTGATTTAGTTCTAGCGTACAAGTTATAACTACATACAATATTGTAACTTGCCGAAAATGGCTGACTGAATAATAGTTTCTGAACGCAAACAAGGGAAAGAGACCGCATTATTCACGAACTGTATAGCTTGGTCTCTTTCTGTCAATGTGATTATATTGCGTCATTGCGATCTAGCGATATCATTCATTCATTCTAACAATCCAAACACGATTCAGTTTAAACAAACTCATGGTACGTTTTAAAACAATTCAATTTAAGAACCTACACTGAATTGCTCCAAAACTGAATCGCTTGTTAAAAGTTCATGGTAGGCCTCCTGTGTGCTGTTCGGCCACATCTCCAGTACTGCGATAACGTGACCACAACCTTGATATCACATTTTGACTGGTATGTAGGGCCTCAGCAACGACGCGTTGAATTGCACCATTTTCTAACATGCCCACGGCTCGTAACATTTCATCTCGACTCAAATGACGACGTGACATGACTTTTAAAGTTCGTACGTCACGTTAAATTAAAAAAGAAAAACAATTAAAAACCCTTTTCATTAATAATTATAATAAAACAGTTTTAACTTTCTTTAATGTAACGAATTACTAGCAAATTTGCCGCCATATTTTGTTTATTATTTTGTTTTCTTTCTTTCCATGTTCAAATTTTGAAAATAGAATAAAAGAGGTTTTAATCTGTATATAAACTTTTTGTGGAAACTAACAAGGTTCTAAACTATAAACTCGTAAATAATTTAGGATTAAGATATCCCTAGACTTTGTTGATGTGTGTATGTCTGTGGTTCAGTTTCGAACTGGTGGAAAGATAAACAGCACGTGTCACCAGTGATATCGTTTTTTAAGTGAGTTTGATAGCGAGGTAAGTTGCTGATGAGTTTTTTTTGTCAATTCAATTAAGGTAATAATGAATAAATAATAAGTTTGTGGCTGAATTAACCTCTTTTCCAAACAATCTTAATTAAATGTATTGCAAACAACAACGTGGTTTGTTTTTTTTTGCTATGTCCATGACTAGTACCTGTTATTATGCCATGTCCTAGTTATGGACATTGTGTCGATTACTAGTGCAGAGCATTTTTTTAAAGATTTTAGTCGATTCTAGATTTATTTCTCGAAGTCAATGAAATATATTTTTTCCATGACTTTATAAAGCTTTTTACCAGTAATGGACAGACGTGTTCATCACGGGTTCATTCCATTACTGTAGGTACTACAAACAAGATCTTTCTTACAGTACTTTATTTTATGATTAATAAGAACTTTTATTTTAGAATACGTAATAGCAAATAAAATTTGTTTCTAAACAAACAATATTTTTATTTATTTGTATCTATCAAGTGTCTATTACTAGGTGTCCAATACCGGAACACTGTCCATAACTAGATGTCAATCATTGGTGTATGACTTGTCCATTACTGGATAATTTTAAGCCAATTTTATTCGTAATTTTATTTTTATGGAAATTACTAGAATGAATGTAGTATTCTCTTATTAGATGCTAAAAAACCATAACCAACTTTATATACAGCCATTGCAAGAATCGGCCTGCAACTTTTTTTTTGGAAATTTTATACGTATTTCATCGACCTTAAACCGTCCATCACTGGTACAGATACTTATATTTCCTATACTCAAATGGCAACGCCACTCATCACATTACGATACTCCCGCAAAAGTGGGAGATCCAAAAGTGTATTACTTACTTGATATCATTGTAAATAAAAACGATTATGTGCGATTTTCTTGGTCATTTTCAACAAAATATCGTAAAAAGCAATTAACTTACATGTGGAATGATATGCTTAACTTTTTCAAATTATTTTCTTTACGAGAATTGCAAGATTTCAAAACGCATTTGCCCATTTCACGTTCGTATTATTTTCGTGTGCGGCAAATTTGACACAATAACATTGTAACAGTATTAGGTCGACAGACCCATAATAAACGGCAACACATCTCAGCGCTGTTTGCTGTGAAAATGGTGCCTTTTATTTTGAGCAATGAGAAGGAAAATCAATTAAAGTGATTATAATGGTTATTTCCAGACTGGACAACAAATCTCGTCACTCGATGAGTAGCGGCACGAAGCCAGGGCCCGAGAGCGACACCGACTCCATGGCTGAGTACGGCGAAGGCGAGACCGGTATGTACACATAGATACATCACACATGTATGCCCTTATATTTGATGCAAAGATAATGCATAGCTTTGTAGTGATAGATGCGTATGTGTGCTTGATAAAAGACGTGTTTATAAATGTGGACGAGGCCCGGAGTCCATCCAGAGGAAAGCTAAAGTGCTCGAGTTCCTAAAACCATCCGCGTTCGTACACACGGCTACTCATCTAGCTTGACTCTTTGTACCGTTCTTAAGGCGTAAAAATAAGTGTTAAAATCGTACTGCACTCGACTTGTTGCTCTCATGATAGAACCTACTATCACCAGGGTCGAGAAGCCCCTCTGCTCTCCCACTCTCTAACAAATATAAGCTGCCGAAATACCGCCATTTTTTGTGGTTGAGGTCCTTCTATTAGGCACGCACATGTGCTCATAAGAAGCTATACATTATTTGCAAGAACTATTAGGCGTCTTCTATCTAAGCGGTGAAGCGGGCACATTGAGAGCGAGGCTTAAGCGGGAATTCACTAAATGGATATGACCGCTGGCAAGTCTGCAGTAATGTCTGGCATCGTAAGTCTGTGCAAGTTGCAGATTAAATAGTATTATTGTAAACAGAGTTCAGCGGATATGTCTGCAGACTTGCCCACAGGCATGTCCGTCTAGCGGATTTCTCGCCTTATGTAGCTGTTAAGTTGATGTTACATGACTACAACTCCCGCTGACCACCTCGGACGAGAACACAGCCTGAAACGCATTTCTGTGTCACATAAAATAGATAGAATTGACAAGTCCATGCTAAATGCTGGATGACTGTTTACAAGCCTATTTTTTTTGTCATCTTAAGGACGCGTTTACAAAATTAGTAGGTACAAAATCGCGTCACTACAGCGACACGGCGGCAACAGTACGTACTACGTACGGTAACTTGCGAAAATGTAGTTCAACTAAATAACTTTGAGACTTTAGATTTTTTTTGTGATATGTATCTATGTTACTTCATAAGGTTACTTCATAAGTTCCAGTGGTAGGGTCTCTTATGTACAAACAAAATGAGCCCAAACTCGGCATGCCTAGCTCTACTAACATATGAGTACCAGCAAGAGTCATCGAATAACCCTGGAAGGTTACTTAAGTTCCAGTGGTAGGGTCTCTTATGTACAAACAAAATGAGCCCAAACTCGGTATACCTAGCTCTACTCACATATGAGTACCAGCAAGAGTCATCGAATAACCCTGGAAGGTTACTTCATAAGTTCCAGTGGTAGGGTCTCTTATGTATAAACAAAATGAGACCAAACTCGGCATGCCTAGCTCTACTCACATATGAGTACCAGCAAGAGTCATCGAGTAACCCTGGAAGGTTACTTCATAAGTTACAGTGGTAGGGTCTTTTATGTACAAACAAAATGAGACCAAACTCGGCATGCCTAACTCTACTCACATATGAGTACCAGCAAGAGTCATCGAATAACCCTGGAAGGTTACTTCATAAGTTCCAGTGGTAGGGTCTCTTATGTACAAACAAAATGAGCCCAAACTCGGTATACCTAGCTCTACTCATATATATGTACCAGCAAGAGTCATCGAATAACCCTGGAAGGTTACTTCATAAGTTCCAGTGGTAGGGTCTCTTATGTTTTACAAAATGAGCCCAAACTTGGCATGCCTAGCTCTACTCACATATGAGTACCAGCAAGAGTCATCGAATAACCCTGGAAGGTTACTTCATAAGTTCCAGTGGTAGGGTATCCTATGTACAAACAAAATGAGCCCAAACTCGGCATTCCTAGCTCTACTCACATATGAGTACCAGCAAGAGTCATCAAATAACCCTGGAAGGTTACTTCATAAGTTACAGAGGTAGGGTCTCTTATGTACAAACAAAATGAGACCAAACTCTGCATGCCTAACTCTACTCACATATGAGTACCAGCAAGAGTCATCGAATAACCTTGGAAGGTTACTTCATAAGTTCCAGTGGTAGGGTCTCTTATGTACAAACAAAATGAGCCCAAACTCGGTATACCTAGCTCTACTCACATATGAGTACCAGCAAGAGTCATCGAATAACCCTGGAAGGTTACTTCATAAGTTCCAGTGGTAGGGTCTCTTATGTACAAACAAAATGAGACCAAACTCGGCATGCCTAGCTCTACTCACATATGAGTACCAGCAAGAGTCATCGAATAACCCTGGAAGGTTACTTCATGAGTTCCAGTGGTAGGGTCTCCTATGTACAAACAAAATGAGCCCAAACTCGGCATGCCTAGCTCTACTCACATATGAGTACCAGCAAGAGTCATCGAATAACCTTGGAAGGTTACTTCATAAGTTCCAGTGGTAGGGTCTCTTATGTACAAACAAAATGAGCCCAAACTCGGTATACCTAGCTCTACTCACATATGAGTACCAGCAAGAGTCATCGAATAACCCTGGAAGGTTACTTCATAAGTTCCAGTGGTAGGGTCTCTTATGTACAAACAAAATGAGACCAAACTCGGCATGCCTAGCTCTACTCACATATGAGTACCAGCAAGAGTCATCGAATTACCCTGGAAGGTTACTTCATGAGTTCCAGTGGTAGGGTCTCCTATGTACAAACAAAATGAGCCCAAACTCGGCATGCCTAGCTCTACTCACATATGAGTACCAGCAAGTCATCGAATAACCCTGGAAGGTTACTTCATAAGTTCCAGTGGTAAGGTCTCTTATGTACAAACAAAATGAGCCCAAACTCGGTATACCTAGCTCTACTCACATATGAGTACCAGCAAGAGTCATCGAATAACCCTGGAAGGTCACTTCATAAGTTACAGTGGTAGGGTCTCTTATGTACAAACAAAATGAGACCAAACTCGGCATGCCTAGCTCTACTCACATATGAGTACCAGCAAGTCATCGAATAACCCTGGAAGGTTACTTCATAAGTTCCAGTGGTAAGGTCTCTTATGTACAAACAAAATGAGCCCAAACTCGGTATACCTAGCTCTACTCACATATGAGTACCAGCAAGAGTCATCGAATAACCCTGGAAGGTCACTTCATAAGTTACAGTGGTAGGGTCTCTTATGTACAAACAAAATGAGACCAAACTCGGCATTCCTAGCTCTACTCACATATGAGTACCAGCAAGAGTCATCGAATAAACCTGGAAGGTTACTTCATAAGTTCTAGTGGCAGGTTCTCTTATGTACAAACAAAATGAGCCCAAACTCGGTATACCTAGCTCTACTCACATTATGAGTACCAGCAAGAGTCATTGAATAACCCTGGAAGGTTACTTCATAAGTTACAGAGGTAGGGTCTCTTATGTACAAACAAAATGAGACCAAACTCTGCATGCCTAACTCTACTCACATATGAGTACCAGCAAGAGTCATCGAATAACCTTGGAAGGTTACTTCATAAGTTCCAGTGGTAGGGTCTCTTATGTACAAACAAAATGAGCCCAAACTCGGTATACCTAGCTCTACTCACATATGAGTACCAGCAAGAGTCATCGAATAACCCTGGAAGGTTACTTCATAAGTTCCAGTGGTAGGGTCTCTTATGTACAAACAAAATGAGACCAAACTCGGCATGCCTAGCTCTACTCACATATGAGTACCAGCAAGAGTCATCGAATAACCCTGGAAGGTTACTTCATGAGTTCCAGTGGTAGGGTCTCCTATGTACAAACAAAATGAGCCCAAACTCGGCATGCCTAGCTCTACTCACATATGAGTACCAGCAAGAGTCATCGAATAACCTTGGAAGGTTACTTCATAAGTTCCAGTGGTAGGGTCTCTTATGTACAAACAAAATGAGCCCAAACTCGGTATACCTAGCTCTACTCACATATGAGTACCAGCAAGAGTCATCGAATAACCCTGGAAGGTTACTTCATAAGTTCCAGTGGTAGGGTCTCTTATGTACAAACAAAATGAGACCAAACTCGGCATGCCTAGCTCTACTCACATATGAGTACCAGCAAGAGTCATCGAATTACCCTGGAAGGTTACTTCATGAGTTCCAGTGGTAGGGTCTCCTATGTACAAACAAAATGAGCCCAAACTCGGCATGCCTAGCTCTACTCACATATGAGTACCAGCAAGTCATCGAATAACCCTGGAAGGTTACTTCATAAGTTCCAGTGGTAAGGTCTCTTATGTACAAACAAAATGAGCCCAAACTCGGTATACCTAGCTCTACTCACATATGAGTACCAGCAAGAGTCATCGAATAACCCTGGAAGGTCACTTCATAAGTTACAGTGGTAGGGTCTCTTATGTACAAACAAAATGAGACCAAACTCGGCATGCCTAGCTCTACTCACATATGAGTACCAGCAAGTCATCGAATAACCCTGGAAGGTTACTTCATAAGTTCCAGTGGTAAGGTCTCTTATGTACAAACAAAATGAGCCCAAACTCGGTATACCTAGCTCTACTCACATATGAGTACCAGCAAGAGTCATCGAATAACCCTGGAAGGTCACTTCATAAGTTACAGTGGTAGGGTCTCTTATGTACAAACAAAATGAGACCAAACTCGGCATTCCTAGCTCTACTCACATATGAGTACCAGCAAGAGTCATCGAATAAACCTGGAAGGTTACTTCATAAGTTCTAGTGGCAGGTTCTCTTATGTACAAACAAAATGAGCCCAAACTCGGTATACCTAGCTCTACTCACATTATGAGTACCAGCAAGAGTCATTGAATAACCCTGGAAGGTTACTTCATAAGTTCCAGTGGTAGGGTCTCTTATGTACAAACAAAATGAGCCCAAACTCGGCAAGCCTAGCTTTACTCACATATGAGTACCAGTAAGACTCATCGAATAACCTTGGAAGGTTACTTCACTAGTACCAGTGGTGGTAGGGTCTCACCAAAACAAATAAAATGAACCCCAACCTGGCATAACTCGGTCTACTCTTTTATGAGTTCCACTCGCAACACTTGGACGGGGTGGTATACCATCAGTCCAGATAATCTTACCAGATTTCAACGCAAGAAACAAAATAATATCTAAATACCGAAATATATCCTGAATCAACATAACGGAGAAAATAAAGTAATAATGTCCGTTTATATAAAAAAATAAGAAACTTACCTTGTACGTATTCTACCTAATTCGCACAGAATACGAGAAGTATCAAATTGATTTTAGCGAATATTTTGTGTTCGTATATTGCTTTTTTCGACTTCGGGCTGCAGCGACAAGCGACATAGAGTCCACTCCCGACGGCGCTCAAGCGCAGACTGAGTCCTGAGATCTCATTGCAGAATTTGGATATATAAATCAAGAAAGTGGTTAAATAAAACGACCCTTATTGCCACACATTAAGACACACGTATGCGAGCAAAATAGAAGAAAAATTTAAGATGATGTTGTTGCTTATTTTGAGGCAATTTACAATATTTTGAGAAATATTTTCTGATTGTTATTGAGTTGACTATATTTACTACCCTATTCTAACTTTGAAAATCTAAATAAATGTAAAAATAGAGAGAAAATTGTACCCAAAAATAGCAGTATATGCCTATTTTTGATTTAAGAGGCAGTTTCGAATCGATTTTACATTAATAATAATTAAATATTTTTTATTTATTTTCAGATTGATTTATAGATAAAAAAGTAATCAATTTATCGTAATCATTAGTTTTATTACTTATTATCTAAAATTGTCGTAAAATGTACCGGAAATGTGTGGTTTTTGATACATGCGTAAACGCGTCCTTAAGCTATAATTTTTGTAAATTTTCTACTGCTAATGCATGTTTATGCTAGTTAGATGAAATTTTATTCTAGACAGCTTTAGTCCGTTAAATATAGATGAGCTTTACACTTGATAAAGAATTACAACATAACTTTGTAGTAACGTTTAACAAATTACTTGTAGGTAATAGCTTATAAAAAAGCGGATTTAACTGAGTTACTACCTATTACTTTCGATCACATCGATTTGATCAGTCATTTTAAAGTACTAACTCATCAATTTGAGATATGTCATCCAAATCAAGCTATATCTTACAGACTATAGTTTTGTGTGCAAGGAGTTTATTTTTCATTCCAATGATAGCTTTTCGTTTTGCGAAAGCTAGTAACAAGCCAGTGCAATATTTTTTAGTAATGATGCATGTGTGTTGTTGTGTGGCTATAAGCATAGGCATGTTTTTCAGCGGGTATGAACGAAGACGGTTCGTTCATCGGACAGTACGGGCGCAAGCGGCGGCCGCCAACTACTGGACAAACTGACTCCGCTTCACAGGCCTTCGCCACGCTCGTCTAATTTCCCTGGCCTTCCCTTATTCCTTATGCAACTTTTTGGGCCTTGCAACTGCTGAGATATCGTTGTATAGATATAGTAATGTTATACGACTTTAAACCGTAATAACAATATAATTAAATATATTATTTTATCCCTAAAATTACTCAGGGACACATGTAGCCTAAGTGTTTCTACTTTATATCACGCAAGTGCCTTGTTATTACTAAAATGAATAAAGCATTTATTACACGTAAACAAGTATTATCAACTTTTATCTTAGCAGACTGCAAGCTCAAGCTTTTCCCGCAAATGCGATCCATAACTACGTACTGCATCAAGAGAATAAAGACGTAGTGCCATTGCATCACATTAAAAAAGCAACAGTCCGGTACTGACATCCAATCAAAGTAGGGTTTAATTTAATTCTAGGTTCTGATTGGTTATATTTAAAATGTGAATCGCCCGCCAAAAGTTTCTTCTTTTCTCATCTGTCAAAGCGTAGTTAAGATTTTTATTGGTACGTGCAGTATACTGCCAGTTATATATTTTTATCTAGGTACACTATTGTAAGAGAAAGCATATATTTTTATGATGATTTGACCTTGGTTGTGTACAGTATAGGTACGATTGTGTTTGGGTGTGTCTTTATTGCACTATTTCAGAAATAGTTTTAATAAAGGCTTTTCTCACAAGTATTTTCCTTTCGCACGGAAATTAATGCAGCTTAGTTTAGGTGTTAAGTACAGAATCATTTTGTATTAAGTAATACTAGGTTGTAAAGAGAAGATATTATTTGGAGTGAAATGTCCTACTTAAAGTTTACGCGTGCTCTGTTATAAGTTTTGTATTCGTTAATGTTTTCCGTTCCGTCCCTTCCCTTCCTTTTCTTTTACTGCACGAGCGACGTTTTTGTTTGATTATGTGAGGTATGATTATTTTCTTTGTTTTTTATTTTCTTTAAGTTCTTTATGCATTTTTTTTTCCAATTTTTTTATTCCTTTTCCAATTATTTTCTTTCAAGACAGACTTAAAATTATATCCGTAATTTCATATACTTATTCAATAGGTATAGTTATTTTAGTAATGAAAGTATTACAATAGGAATTATTCTAAAATTAGCTTCAACTCTATCAAATATCACAGAAATTACGCAACAATAAAGTTTTACACTAGTTAGTACTAGTGAGGGTCTTGACCCTCAGAAGGTGAAGTAACGTGTGTGTGTGTGTGTGTTGGCAGGTCGGTTCACGGAGGACGGCTCGTTCATCGGGCAGTACGTGCCGGGCGCGCGCGTGCTGCCGCCGCCGCCCGCCCCTCCCGCGCCTCAAGCCCCCGCCGGTCCCGCCGCGCCGCAGCCCCCCACCTACGTGTAGAGTGCACACACCACCCCCACCGCCACCGTCCCGCACCACAACACTGACGAGAACATAAAGTAACCAACATGTTTCTAAGTCTTGTCGCGGGATGGCGTGTGGCACCCCTGCGCTCCCACCGCGTTGAAGTACCTGCCGCTCTTACAGTACCATACTGTCAGTCACCGCGTGAGGAGATGCCAGTGACCTTCACCGAGTTCCCCGCTCCGGACCGGTCCTAGGACAAAATGCATCGCGAGGTGGTGGAACCCGGACGCCGTCACGGTGTTCACCCTGTGCGCCGCCCGGGTCGCTTGTCTAGTGCTCAGACGCTTATTTCATTGTACGGGGAAACCGGCGGCATCTATCGGCAGTTTTATGATTTGTCAGTAATTGTATTTAGTTGAAATTTATTAGCGTGTAAGCTTAGTGTAAGCTGGTAACGAACGCCTACGTTTCTCATAATTTCGGCCCCGACTATTAGTGTCAGTAGGAAAGGGTTTAGCTGCACGTTCGGAACGACAGAGGTTTGAACGTGACGTATACGTGGACGCGTGAAATATCGCACGTTTACGTATACGTCCACACTGAAGCGTGCACGCGTTACGTTTCAATACTCTGTGTTTCCGTTAATACGGCCTTACAATATGTATTGATTGTATCGATTCTCTCCCGATGATCGTTCGGTCTTTAATGTCTGTTGAACGTTTCGTTATTATGAGACTGATTTTAAGTAATGAGAAATAGATTTGACACTAGCATTCAGTTTTTGGGAGCCGAGTTGTCTTATACTCGCTTACGCTGTAAGGTAAGTACAATCATTAGATTTTAAACTGTTGTTTACAACTTGTGCGATATATCGTAGATAAAACGTATTAAAATATGCCTACTTTTAATCATGAATCTCAGAACGATCCCTTTAATAGAGCTTTCCAAAACCTGAATGTTACAAGATTCGGCTTGTGTTAGTACTTGTTGGCGAGGTTTCGGCTCGATATCAATTACTTGTAGATTACCATACGGTAGCTGGAGACTTGAGATAAGAAAAGCTATTTTTGTCACAGAAATAAGGTAATTAGCTCTGGACCCCGGTGGTCACGCGCGTATAGTTGCGAACTTATAAGGCTAATAGATGCGACATATTTGAAAATATACGATAACGAAGGTAACATTAGGTTAGGAGTAACTATTTAGTATGAAGAAATATCAGGAAGTGTCATTAAGTGACTTTGTCGCATGCGTTATTTTCTTCAGCCTATAAGTTCGCAAATCAAAATACCTCTATGGCTGGTTATTTTTGTATCAAATTGCATATCTTTCTTAATCGAATTAATATGGACCATGAACATTTTAATTTACAAATCAATTATTAAAAAATAAATATATCTGAATTCCTAAATTACCTACTTTTTAAGCGTTGACCAAGCTTGTTCAATTAGTAGAATTCGTTTTTCATTGATACGATATTGCACACTGGAATCACTTTCTGTCATATTTTATTTAAACTTGTTTTTTTATTATGTTAAGCTTTTGCGACTGACACGCCATCTGATAATATCAGTAGCAATGGAAAAATAATACGAATATATAAATATATATTTGATAAAGTAAAAAAATAATATTTTTATATGCGTCTGCGCTTCGACCACCGGGGCATATGTTGGTGCTTTGCAGAGTTAAAGAGAGGCGTGGTTCGGTGTTGTGATCGTCTAGATAGCGAGAAGATGTCGATATTACTGTTATTCCCAATTTCTTCCCCTACGTCACTGATCCCACCTTTAATGTCAGTATCACATTACCACAAAAATATAGTTAAAGGTGGAATATATTATAAACTCAACATGGAATCACATTTAACTATACGAACATCACTTTACATACACATCTAGGAGTAGATCATCGATATATCAACTTGTAAAATACCGCTTGAAGTGTTGTATGTGTGCTGACATGTCTGACTGTAAAATATTAGACGTAATGATATTTTAAACGAATCTCCTTTAGATTACAACAGGAATCTCTTATTGTCACCTTTCCAAGTTTATCGATAAATTATAACGATTTTATCTGATCAATTTATGTAATAGATCGTTTATCGCTCATACATACATAAAAGTTATCCGTGACCGTCTGTCACGACGGCGCTATCTCACAAATTTGTATGAATATAAAGTACGGTATGACCCGTCAGTAAAATGTCTCTCTTACGTAGTTATAAGTCCTCTTTATAGGCTTTTTCGTATTTAAATTATCAAATTTGACATTTATTCGAAGTTTCGCACCGGTTGCATTGAAGTTGATGCCCAAGTTGATGTTTCTGATTATTTGGACAATCACTGGCTCGAGACGATAGCTTTAGACGTCAAGTGTTACATAACTTCGAAATATATATTGGACGTTTATTGTTGTTGGCGATCGTGTCGAGCCGGCATGAACAATATCTCAATTGTATCGTGTTTAGACTAAGGCTAAGGATTCGTGTTAACTAATGTTAGATAGCTAACGCGCTATTCGCTTACTGCATCTCTGTATTTATATATTTATACTTTGCCTTACCTGTAACTATTGTATCACGTTTCTTTCGTACACTGGCGGACATATTAACGTGCACGTGCACTCAAAACTGTCTTGAGTATATTTTATTATTATTTATTTGTGTATACTTATTTCTCCGCCTGAAAGGTGTTGGGTCTTAATTGAAAACATTCCAGACGGTCTAACCATGTTAATTTTTCATTTATCACTTTATTTAAAGTACTTTAGGACGCGTCGGTCAGATGTAATCTGAACAATGTTTATAAAACTTTAGATCGACGCGCGAGGACTTTGAGAATAATTATTTTTGTATTAAATCCCCTACACGCGTTTTAATCCCCATCGTTATGTATAGTCCCACAGCGTGACGTTTTCCAATGACAATTTTTCATCGTTCTCATTTAGAGCTTATACTGTAACTATTGGTACCTTATACATTGCATATTTATATTTGATGGCACTGTTATTCTAACCCCTTTAAGTTATTTGTTAAGGAGTCTTTATCATGTCTATTGTCTAGTAAGAATTTAATATATATCTATTTAATATTAATTGATTAATAGTAGGAGCCTTGTTCTATTCGCGTCTGTTTATTCGCTTTTTATACCCAGTTAACGATTTAAAAAATTCTTTGTCTTAACAAAATACTTGTTACGGTTCAAAATGACAATTTTGATATTAGATTGTTAGTCACCGTAAGGTGGATATTCTCACTGCCTTTCCGACTAAATTCTACACTGTGTTCATTTTATTTAACGTTTACCTAATAATGAAAACTTGCCTTAAAATTTACAAATGAAAATGTGATTTTCATTATTCAAATTCGAGTTAACAGCACAACGTCTGCATTTATCTAGTGTCACAATATTTAAAGTGAATATAATCATTGTAGTCCTTGAATAACACACGTATTTGAATAACGTACATCGCCGTACTAAATAGTTGATGTTAGCAGTTAAATAAAATGTAATTGTTGTATAACTTTATTCGGTCGCAAGTGTATCGAACTTCTGAAATATTTTGGATGTACCTATTATTAATTTATGAAAATAATGTAATAGACCTTCGGGATTGTAAGTGGCTGATCATGTTGAAAACACTGTTTGTTTGTGAGTACCGTGGGATATAATTGTGTTCTTAGTATTGAACTAGCATAATGTAAAGATCTATTGCCTCAGTGGGTAAGGCTTATGACATGTTTTCACTGTGGTCGGTTTATTACATACTTAGTAATAGTTGAGATATTGTCGCTATAGCAATACATGAACTGGTAGATTCTAATTGTTGTGAGGTACATTCAGTGTTATACCATAAACACAAATTCTTAAACTTGTCGTCGTTTTATCCTAAATTGTATCGCTTGGAAATATTGAATTAGACATAACGCCATCTCTCTATTGTTAATATTATTCGACAAGTTTAAGCATCTGTAATTTTAATTATATTTGCTAAGCAAGCTTTTTATCAACATTGGAGCATTCTGTTGGTTAGATATTAGTTTGCATTTATTATATTAAAAGATTAAAACATGACAAAAGTAGGTAAAGACTTGTTTAAATTTTCTGATCTGACCACGTACGATTCTGTTGACGAATTATCGTATTTTTACATTTTAGTTCGCATTAAGTAACTGTAATTTATTGTAACTATGATGAATATTTTTTTATGTTGCATAGAAAATAAATATTAAGAAATTAATTTAATTGATTTTATTTCAATTTCTGCATGGCTTCTCCTGTCTTTCTTGCGATGGTCATTCCAAATTCTAGGCTATTTCTTTCTATGGACCTCGACCATAGTGGAAAGAAAAAAGAAGTGTTTGGGGCTCGTGCTTGAATAACAGTGCAATTTAGTCAAAAGTACCGCGCGCATTTTCCTAGATTAGATACCTATAGCTAAGCTAGCTGTAGCTACCATGAGACCGTGGTGAGAACATAACCGTGTGGTTATGTTAGTCATAGCCGAACTTCTATACGGTGGACAATGACGAGAAGACACGCCTGGATGCCAAACCGGTCATCAGGTCGACAATATAGGACTTGGGGCCGTGCATCGCAACACCGGGACTGG
Source organism: Euclidia mi (assembly GCA_944739405.2). NCBI lineage: Eukaryota > Metazoa > Arthropoda > Insecta > Lepidoptera > Erebidae > Euclidia > Euclidia mi. The sequence goes on along the minus strand of OX123189.2, from coordinate 25,356,046 downwards.
GTCGGCTATTGTTACCGTCGCTATCTTTGAAGCAGTAACGCTAATCAAGGTCCGCCTGGCCAAAGAATTCAGATTTATACATAGAAGCACATTTCCTTTGGGCGCTCTGAAGACAAACTTTCTGCGACCCAAATTGCCGCTTTGCACCGTGACAGTCGTTCCCTCAGTGTATGGGCAAAAGAGACAGACGTTCCCCCAGTGTATCAAAACTACGAGAGCAAGAGAGACGGAGAAACGACGCCAGCGCCGCCAACTACGAACTAAACTGGGGGCAGACCCCACTTGGAATCGCCCCACGAAATCCTTAGGCGCAGGCCCCACATAAATGGCGTCGGGCGCGGATACGGCGCGGGAGGCTTCCTATTCCATGCAAATTTTATGAGGGCTGGTCATTTTAGAATACACGGAATGTCGTGGCTCGGGCGTAGATATGACGCGCCATGACATGATCCGTGTATCCTAAAATGCGCTTTATTTCTATGCAATTGGTATAAAATTTGCATGGAATAGGAAGCCGCCCGCGACGTATCCGCGCCCGACGCCATTTATGTGTGGCCTGCGCCTTAGGATTCTATGTAAACCTGAGTTATTTGGTCTGGCGGTGAGGGCGAGAGAACTTGAGAAACCAAGAGCTGCTCACCACTAGGCCAAAGAGGCAGCGCCATGCCCGACAACACCAAACAGTAGAGTAATATCTACTGGCGAGGTCGCGACAAACTTTCAGCGGTTCCCTACGTGAAATTCCCTTATGATCTCTCGATTGACAAATTTGCAAAGCATTAGAAAAGTAGAGAGAAGAGAAAGCGAGTGATGGATTCACAACCTCGTGAGGGCTGGTCATATCAAAGGAAACATTAAAAAGAAGTTTGACACGGGATAACTGATGCCTTTGTTGGAGACTTGAGCCTCTTGCAAACACTGCCCCTGGATCCACCCAAGAGGGCCAATCTCTTCTCAGAAGAGATTGGCCCTCTTCCCTCTTGCAGATTGAAAGATCGCCGCATGGTAGTAGGCCTTGGAGACAAATTAAGGTAGCCTATTAGGTATTCTGAATATGAATCTTATTGCTTTTGATTTTTCTTTACAACTCGAAGGCAGTCGCGTATTTCCTCTTTCCGTGTCCAACTGGCGAAACCGGTCTCGCCAAATTCGCACGTTTTTGTATTACTAAGGAATTCTACGAGCCCGTGTTCATTTCGCGTCAACTGAGCACGCCTTTGTGATCAATAGGGTACTTTCGGTGGTAAACAATAAAATATGAAGGTGTTAAAAACGAAAAATTATGTAAAATTAAAGACAAGTATATTGAATTTGAATCACAAATTCATCTAAATGTTTTAATAAATGGAAATTAAAAATCGTCATTATTAGGTAATCTGTATATCACGTGACAAGGAACACGAGCCATAATGGCGTGACGTTATATGGACAATAACAAACCGTTGTCATTGTAGATTATGATGCATATTATATTGAAATAAAAATGTCAAATAACCAGAGAGGTTGGACTACGAGGTTATATTTCTTTGCAAATAACCGTCAATCGTCCACGTCTGTTCTGTTTACCTAGCATTATGACGTCACAGAATGTCGGATAGCGTTTTCGCAGGAATGATAATACCTACTCTAAATTTTAACATCGGTTTTTGAAAAGAAAGTATATTTATTTCACCGAAGTAATTTTTCTGTGGCTTTTAATTACGAAATTAATATTTTAAAGTACTTTGTCAAACAGAGTAGAATACCCTATTGGCGCAGCGGAATGTTTGACAAAATAGTGTGCAGTTGAACTGAAGTGAAGTGAACTGCAGTAAAAAATTCGGTCAGTCAAAAAAGTGTTCAGTTCAACTGCACACTATTTTGTAAAACTTCTTTTAACGTTGCTTGATCGCAAAAACGTGCTCAGTTGATGCGAGTTGAGCACGAGTTGGTTGAATTCCGTAGTAATACAAAAGCGTGTGGATTTGGCGAGGCGAGACCGATGTCGCCAGTTGAACACGGAAAGGGAAATACGCAAGGCAGTCACGCCAGTGGCAGGAAGGGGGTGGCGGCGGGGATGGTCCGCCCCGGGTGTCACCCTTTTTTGGGGTGCCACCCATCCAATAAAAGGGTGACACCCCAAACTCAACTTTAAGAACAATGTGTAACAACCTACAAAAATACGATTGCAAGACGCATCGCAGCGAGCGGTCTTTACCTATCTGTTAACTGCGTAATCGCGATGTTGATTCTTGATCTACCCACTTATTAATTGTAAATATCGAAATGAATAAAAACTCTGAAATAAATCAGAATATATCTAGTTTAAATAGTGAAAGTAACATGGAGTGCGAGCAACAAGTAACAGAAGCAATATTCAGTAGGTACCTACTAGTGAAAGCGATAACATACTGGGCCAAACTAATACTTTGAAGCTAATACATGAGAAGAGAGTGAGACTAAACAGTGGTGGTGAGTTTATAACGGTGAGGAGAAAGTCGCACCGAAAATATACTATGAACACCCATACTGAGCAAAGTTCAGAGGCAAAAGATTTTGATCCAAGATGCGATAAATTCGAGGTATACATTACGTCTAAAGAATTGTTACCTAAACAAATTGGTTAAGCCAAACTGTTAAAAGCTGAGTCTATAACAGGAGTATCAAAAGTCGCATATAAAAACCCATATAGAGTGTGTATACAATTTGACCACCGTGAAGATGCTGAAAAGTTATTAGTATGTGAGAGAATGAAAGACTTGGGCTATAGGTGTAATTGGGCTCAAGAATTGAATTTATCATATGGTGTGATTAAAAACTTAGAAATAGATAGGAATGAATTAAATACATAATAAATTTAGTAGTGAGTACGATATAATATCTGTAAAAGATTAAAGCGCTCTACAGATGAAGGCAAATGGACAGACAGTGACACAGTTCGCATCTGCTTCAGAAGTCCAGCACTGCCCCCATTTGTTGAACTGTATGGACGTAAACTTAAGGTGCAGTCATACACGTTTCCAGTAACACAATTTTCCAACTGCTGGAGATAGGGTCATCTACAAAGACAATGTACAGTTAAAAAATGTATATGCCCAAAATGTGGTGTTCTGCATCCCAATATTGTGATACAACAATACCTATATAAATGCGTCAATTGTAAGGGTGGACATATGCCTTGAACAAAAGTTGTTCTGTGTTCCTAAAAGAGAAGGGAATTCGCCATATTATGTCATCAGATAACTGCACCTATAAAAAGGTACTGGACAAGTATCTTAGAGACACGAACTGTAGTAAACGCATTATTACACAGAAATGAGCATGTAGAAAAGAAGAACGACGTAATTTCTAACGACCAATCAACTGACATCAGTGATATTCAAGAATGTTTAGAATAGAACAGGTATCAGGCGCCTAAACCCTCTTTCAGGGACATTGCTTTGAAAGGTACCTCAAAATCAAAAGAGAAAACAAATAAGAATAACAACAGTGGTTCAGGGAAAGTACAAAAGAAAACTACTTAAGAAAGTAAACAGAAGTGACACACCTTAGGAGAAAATAGCAGAGCCGAGGAGGCCAAAATGCCCGAAACTATGGCAAGAGGAAGAAGAAATAAAAGAAGAATGACTGACATCAGTGATATTCAAGAATGTTTAGAATAGAACAGGTATCAGGCGCCTAAACCCTCTTTCAGGGACATTGCTTTGAAAGGTACCTCAAAATCAAAAGAGAAAACAAATAAGAATAACAACAGTGGTTCAGGGAAAGTACAAAAAAAAACTACTTAAGAAAGTAAACAGAAGTGACACACCTTAGAAGAAAATAGCAGAGCCGAGGAGGCCAAAATGCCCGAAACTATGGCAAGAGGAAGAAGAAATAAAATAAAAGAAGAGAAAACAAATTTGAATAACGACAGTGGTTCAGGCAAAGTATAAAAGAAAACTAAGAAAGTAAACAGAAGTGACATACAGGAAATGAGCATGGACTTTCAGGATCCACACACCTTAGAAGAAAATAGAAGAGCCGAGGAGGCTAAAATTCCTGTAACTATGGTAAGAGGAACAAGAAATAAAAGCCCCTCATTTTGGGAAATACTCAAGCCGATTACAAGAACACTATTTTCAAACAAGAGCCTAGAGGAAAAAGTCACAGAAATAACAAATCTAATTTTAGGTAGGTACTTGTTTATGGAAAAAATTATGAGAGGCGAATGGGTAAAGTTAACCGTAAATGATTCTGATGGATAATACCCAACATCAATTAGAAATTCAAAAATTCAATTAAATATACTGCAGTGGAACTTTCAAAGTTTGAGACCTAAACGATTGGAATTAGAATCTTTATTAAGCCAAGAGCATGTACATGTACCAATAGGTACTCAGTGAAACCTGGTTAGATCCTGAACTTAATATTCATATAAGCTGCTTTAATATACGTGGGACACTCAGAAAGATTTCCTACACTAAAAAAAAAATCTATAAGTAAATATATTTTTACTAGAGGACGCCAGCAGCTACGCCTGCATACTTTTTAAATTTACCCGTTTTGGCTGATCCCGTGGGAATTTCGGGAAATCCCTTCTTAGTGCACCCCTACGGTCGCCAAGGAACATACATGCCAAATTTCAGCTTCCTGCGCCCAATAGTTTCGGCTGTAGCGTGTATGTCAGTCAGTCAGTAACGCAAGGATTTTATATATTAAGATTACATCTTTTCAAAGTACTCTCCATCAGCCTCTATACAAAGTTTCATGCGTCTGAACCAGTTTTCGAAACACTTTTTCCAGTCCACCGCAGACACCTTGTTTACAGCCTATTCGAACACTGAGAGCCCATCATCCGGCGACGAAAATTGTATCCCTTTGAGCTGATTTTTTATTTTTGTGAATAAGAAGAAGTCACACGGTGCTAGGTCAGGGTTATAAGGAGTGTGACCCAGGAGTTCGACCGGTGTGCTGTCTAGGAAGTCCCTCGTTTTGATTGCCGTGTGGGCGGGCGCATTTTCGTGGTGGAGCAGTAGCCCGCGGAGCCCTGTATTTGGTCGCTTGTTGCTCACAACAGAGAAAACTTCTGCCAAGCATACATACATACATACATAGTCTCACGCCTATAACCCTGAAGAGGTAGGCAGAGGTGTATTTCTACACCCACTTTTCGCCAGATACTTTAGTCCCACGTAATAAGGGGCGAGCCTATTGCCGTACCAGGCACATTTCCAGACTCCGTGCTGCTACTGAGAATTTCGTGACAGAAAAACCCAATAACACTGCCCGACCCAGGAATCGAACCAGGGACCGCCCGATCCCACGCGCAAATTTATGCCGTGAGACCAACGAGGCAGTCGTATAGGGTTTGATGTCGAGTTTTCCGCCTCTACGCAAAGATGGAATTTGCATCGTGTTATCCCTTAGTCGCCTCTTACGACACCCACGGGAAGATAGGGGGTGGTGACACTTGTATTCTATGCCGTCAACCACACGGCTAATTAAAGCATTCTGCCAAGCATTTGGTAGTATACCATTCTGCGTTAATGCTTCTTTGGTTTCGTAAAAGAATTGATACTAAGTAGCCAGTCAAATTGAAAAAGCTCGCGATCAAAATCTGCCCCCCGCTTCTAGGTCGCTATACTTTGGTAGGCTTTGATTCGTTTTTAAACACCCAAACCGTCGACTGGTGCTTTGTTTCTGGATCGTATTGATAAATCCAAGATAACCTTTTGAGCGCCATGGTCACATATATATATGTGACAAGCTAAAACTATCCCTGGACGCCAACGTCACAAATACGTGACAGAAAAAGCGGTATACAAAAACACGAAATAAACAATTTGAACATTACTTGAATGCCTGTTTATATATATTACCTTAAAATAGAAGTTCTAATGCTTGTTTATTTCTGTTAAACGAGTTAAATTGCATTATAGATATTGAGACATTTTACGTTAAAAAGTAAGAAATCAAATCTTAAAAAAGAATGTTCTCACACGCCACAGTCACAAATATGTGACCGCTAGTAATGTAGCGCATGTTAGATAATATCAAAAATTTACATCAAAGATCGTTTTAAAACTTCCGTCTACAATGTATTATTTTAGATATAATTTAGTATGAGAATAAAACAGCATTAGTTTTATAGAATCAGACTTAAAAAAACATTTTAATAGCTACATAGTCGAAGATAAAATTGGCTGGGTCGAATTTCGATATTCGTTAATCTTGACTCAGGCGCATCCCTAACACAACCCGAATTATCAGTGCCTTGTACCGTGTACGCCATGGTCACAAATAGACGACAGCACCGTGACGTCACAAGCGCCGGCGATCAGAAATAGTGAAGAAAGTAAACATTATTAAAATATTTATTATTTATTTTATACTAAGTGACTGTTATAATGAGTGCGAATTTAATGACTACGGAGGAACTTCTTCGCATATTAGAAGGAGTTCCTGAATCCTGATGACGAAGGCTTTTCGGAAACAAAATCTTTGGACGACTATGATTTAGAGGTACCTAAGGAAGTACCTACTGTAATATTTTTCTGCTTTTATTTTAAACAAAAATTAATCTTATTAAAAACCGAGACAATATAAGTAGGTATGTGGCCCAGAGTTGGTGTTAGTATACCTAGAATAAGTTAGATAGGTACATTTGGGAATGTTATTTTTTCGTGAAACAACTATAGATATTTTTTAATGTTCATACGTACCTATACATATACTTAAACTGTTTGAACATTCGAAATTATAAAGATTATAAATGTACCTAATTCAAAAAACCGTTTTATTTATTTTAAAATAATATTGTACGAGAACACATCGATAAGCGAGATTTACGTTGCTACATCCTTATTTCGGCAGCGAAATAGTCATACAAATGGAGGGCCGTCCACGCCATGGTCACTAATAGAAGACAGCAGATAAAGACTAGTGCTGTGCCTATAGTTATCTCATTTAATTATATTGTCGTATCATAGCTGTTATTACGGTGTTATACAACTCTGTAAATTATGTATAACTATTAACTATAGTAGGAGGAAGTGTAATTAGGAATTAAATTTCAATGTTACAAGGACATTATATTCTGAAATTGGAGACGAAAATAAAAATACAATTAAATATCGATGTAGTATTGGAATCCCTATTTTTTTCGTAGGTATTTGCGCGAAATTTGTGGCTTAGCGTTGAGGGCAGGTTCATGTGTTTTTTGCTCTGGCGTTCAAGAGGTTAAACACGCCGAGACGAGCCTGCTTCAAATTTGTCTATCATATCATGGCACCATTCCAGCTTTGCCTGCTTCTGAAGTTCAGAAGCACGCTTTTTTACGATTAAGCAGGATTTTTACAATTTTAAGTGTCACCGTGACACTTAAAATCGTAAAAAACAAGTAAAAATCATAGCGCGAAAATGTTCTCGACGCAAATCCATTTTTCAATGAGACTCGGTAATTTTAATTAGCTCGCAAAAATGTGGAGGGAAGTTTTGAATTTAGGACGTACCTATTTTTACTTAAAAGTAATCATATTTAAAAAAATACCTACTATAACTGGTCTCACATACATAAAAACTTTTTCTCGCAATACTTTCTGAGTGACCTCGTAGATAGATAGATTAAAGCCGCTTACATGAATTTGAAGTTCAGGATCTAACCAGGGGGCCAATTCTGCTATTTTTATATGACACTGATATTATATTTTGAATGGATTTAAAAGCGGTATTCTGATAACAGATTAAAATAAACAGTTCGTCGTTGACACATACGATCTCGTTACAATTTCATTCAAATATCAGATAATTTAGAAGAATACGCTTTTTGTGACGTAATTGTGACTTTGACATCATATCGAAACTATATTTATTTAGGCTGGTTTTAGTCTTACGCTGACGGCACGCGCACCGTCAGCGCTGATGGCCGAGATATATGAACTTCTAGGAAGCGTTTTTGAATGACGCGTAGCTATCAGCGCGCACGAAGGTCAGCGCTGATAGCTACGCAGACGTACGCGTCGCGCGTCGGCCCCGCGTAGCTGTCAGCGCTGACGATCGCTCCAGCGCCTCTGCTTTCAGTGAGCGTTTTAGTGTCGAGCGGAGCGGATGTCATCAACGCGTACAGTCATGGCGATTCGTGAAGTGGATACAGGTCGTGTTATCGATGAGTCGTTCAATCGGTGGTATAGGCACGATTCGTAGGCTGCAATGGACCAGTTTATCCTGTATCTTTGCCAGTAATTCGTCAAAAGTTCTATTTGACGTTCGAAAGTAATTAAAGAATTTACTTTTGTCAGCCCTCAAAGTGCCATATAACACGACAAATTCTCCTGCAACGGCTCTCTGCTCAATCAATGGGTGAACATGGAGTCTTCGTCGTCGCCGATTTTTATTTTTTTTGGGATAGATAGTACAAAGTAGCAATAATTAATACACTCCGCATTTTGATCGTCGACTGTACAGAAAGGCGGTCAGTACGATATTAAAACGAGCCACGCTGAGCCTCAGCGCTGATAAACTACGCGCTGAGCTATGAGCGCCGACGGTGAGCGTGAGACTAAAATCAGCCTAAGAATTGGGCCCCAGATTTCACTGAGTATTGCTACATGTACAATGTAGGTACATGCTCTTGGTTTAATAAAGATTCTAATTCCAATCGTTTAGGTCTCAAACTTTGACAGTTCCACTGCAGTATATTTAATGCTAATTGATGTTGGATGTTATCCATCAGAATCATTTACGATTAACTTTAACCATTCGCTACTCATAATTTTTCCATAAACAAGTACTTAAGCTCTTCTAAAATTAGATTTGTTATTTCTGTGACGTTTTCCTCTAGGCTCTTGTTAATAGTGTGCTTTTAATCTGCTTGAGTATTTTCCAAAATGAAGGGCTTTTATTTCTTGTTCCTCTTACCATAGTTACAGGAATTTTAGCCTCCTCGGCTCTTCTATTTTCTTCTAAGGTGTGTGGATCCTGAAAGTCCATGCTCATTTTCTGTATGTCACTTCTGTTTACTTTCTTAGTTTTCTTTTATACTTTGCCTGAACCACTGTCGTTATTCTAATTTGTTTTCTCTTTTTATTTTGAAGTACCTTTCAAAACAATGTCCCTGAAAGAGGGTTGAGGCGCCTGATCCCCGTTCTGTTCTAAACATTCTTGAATATCACTGATGTCAGTTGATTGGTCGCTAGAAATTGCGTCGTTCTCCTTTTCTATATGCTCATTTCTGTGTAATAATGCGTTAACTACAGTTCGTGTATCTTTAAGATACTTATCCAGTGCCTTTTATATATATAGAAGAGATATATTTGACTCCTATGGTCTTAGCTTTTGTCTGTCACAAATCGCTAAAGACTTCTGTGTCAATATTTTCTTTGAGAAATTCAGGTATCGAGGTTTTACATTGCAGATTGACTACTTCTTCTCTGGAAAATATTGTAAGTATATACTGTCCTTCTAATATCGTAACAACGCAGTCAGACTGGGATGCTCTTTTTTTCTTACTCTAACTAATCGTTGATAGCGGGTGATTTCAACGGCCAAGCCTTACTGCTGCTCTTACCTCCAGGTCCTGGAACCCATTCGTAAACACCTGTACGAGGTTCCCGTCAATCAGCGCAGGCGACGACTGGTACGCCTTCCTGACAAGCTTTTCCACTTCTAGAGCCCACTGCTGTAGAGTTTCTCCGGTGCGTTGTGTCCTGTCCTTCAGCTGGGCACGATATACGTGGTCCAGGTGCGCGTCACCGTATCTCGCCTCCAGTGCCTCCATCAGCTTTTCATAGGTGACGTCTTGCCCGAGCGCCTCCAACACCGTCAAAGCCCGATGATGAAGGCCCAGGGTTAGGACGGTGAAGGCCTGTTCTTTGTTCCACCCATTTGCTCACATAACGGCCTCAAACTGGACCTTGTATGCAGGCCACGATGACGAGCCATCAAACCTTAAACCAACGAGGCGAGTGCGCCACAGCTGCAGGTGTAACGTCATTGGTCTCAAGCCCACGCAATTTCTTCTCCAATCCGGCAATACGGGTCTCGAGCTGGTCATGTATGAGCTTCTCCACGTCGCTGATACGGGCCTCGTGCTGGAGCTCCTCATTTACCACCTTCAGGTCCTTCCCCACAGCGCCGCTAAGGTCTTTCATGAGCACCAGCTGTTCTTCTAGGCGGCGCGCGTGCTCCTCCTTGTCACGCTGCAACTGTTCCTCTAGGCGGCGCGCGTGCTCCTCTTGACGGCGAGCCTGCTCCTCCTGACGGCGGGCCTGCTCCTGCTTGTCGCGCTGAAGCTGTTCCTCCAGGCGGCGCGCGTGCTCCTCTTGACGGCGAGCCTGCTCCTGCATGAATGCCATCAGAGCCGCGATGGCGGGCGTCACGGAGTGTGTTGCGCCTGCAGGCTCCACCACAGCCGCGGAGTCGCCTGGTCCATCAGACGATGGAGAAGGAACGCCTCCGAAGCGTCTTTGGTCCAGGTCTTGCTGGCGCTGGTTCCTGGTACGCACTCCTTCAGTTTCTTCCTTCGGCATAACCGGCATAATTTATCCCTTTCTTCTGACACCAATTTGTTACGAGCTGGGGTTCGGCGATAAATTAAAACTCACTATGCCACTTAAACTGTACTTTTTTTTTTTTTTTAGTATGGCTCCATCGTTTATCGATGATTTTGCCAATGTCAAGGTGGAAGAAGAGTTCAGATAGTTATATTAGTTTAATTTAAGTAAGAACAGCCTATTGATCGGTCGGAGTAGCAGTGGTTTCTCTTTGGAGGCTGACTTTCTAGAAAACAAACAACACAAACGTTAGTAAGCAAATTTGGGGTTGTTAGGGGTTAGTAGTTGAAGTGGTTAGGTGGGGGCTGGGAGAAAAGGCAAGAGGTGAGCTTTCTAGATTTTAATTTTATTTAGGGTAATACATTTGTACAGACATTTTATGAGGGGAGTATGGGCCAGAGATAAAAGAAAAGCTATGTTTATGGGTCTAGGAATAGAATTAGGTAGAAGATCATAGAGGGGAATTGATAATTTTGGACAAGAAAAGAACATGTGCTCTAGGGTACCCTCGTCTAGGCCGCATTCACATAAAGAGCTAGCCCTAACCCGAATCTTGGCCAAGAATACTGGGGAGCATACAAATCCTAAGCGCAAACGGATGATGATAGAAGTAGCCAGTTTGTTGATATTCTTGTTTTTAAAAAACCAGGGTTTGGAAGGAATAGTGGGTTGAATTGAACCATAAAATTTGCCCTTGATCAGCTTGGAAGCCTGCCACAAGTCATTCCAAGATCGAACCAATGAAGGCTGAGCCTGGGAGCGTAGATCGCGAGAAAAACAGAAATTGTATTTGAGGCAACCCGTTTGGGCTGCAGCGTGAGCACAGGAGTCTGCTATTTCGTTACCTGTGATGCCTGTGTGGCCGGGAATCCACGCGAGAGCTACCTCAATGCCAGCTGAGTGCCACCTATACAAAGCTGCTCAAGATTGGAGAGAGATTACGAAATTATGGGATTTAAGGGGATTTTTCAGAAGGTCAAACAAACAACTGTGAGAGTCGGAGAGGATAAGTGCCTTATTAAGTTTGTGAGACTCAACAAACAGGATTGCTTCTAATAGGGCAATAGACTCGCCTGTAAAAATAGAATTTTCTTGGGGGGTTTTAAAACTAAGGAGGATTTTGAATTTAGGGAGCCAAACAGAAGAACCTACAGCACTATCGTTAGATATTTTAGATGCATCAGTGTATAGGGTCACCCAATCGGACCAGTCATTGGTCAAAATGTTCGTTACTTTGAAATTAGCCTGACTACAATCCTTGCCAATACCGAAATCAAGGTAAATTCTTGGTTTGAAGGTTAATGCGGGGAATTCTGTGAGGAAGACAGGGTTAAGCGGTGACTGGTAAATGGGGGCCGATGAGGTTTGAAATTTTCTAAAAGAAATAATGAGACGAGGAGGGTGTTTATGTGTCCAGTAAGAGGAAGACGTTATCAGAGCGGCCAACGAATGCAGAATGGGGATAAGAGGGTGAGAATTAAATTGGAGAGTATTAATTAGGTATCTGTCTGATAGGTACTGACGTCGGAGTTGAAGGGGCGGGTCCAGGCACTCAACCTGAAGAGCGTTGATCGGAGAACACCTCATAGCACCCGTTATGATCCGCAGGCACTTAGACTGGATCTTTTCTAGCTTGGACAATGCAATTTTATTACATGGTTCAAGTAGAAAACTCGCGTAATCAAAATGACTGCGAACCACAGCGTTGTATAGAAGTTTTTGGCAAAAAGGGTGGGAACCCCATCGAACCCCAGATAGGGCCCGCATGACGTTAACACCCTGTTCACCTATCCGCTCAATGTACTTCAGGTGATGAATGCCCGAAAGTTTGGAGTCCAGGATGACACCCAGGAATTTGACATGGTCGTCAACAGGAATAGACTCGTCACCTATACAGAGTTGTATGTTGGGGATACTGCGTTTACGGGAGAAGGCAACAGCGCTGCATTTAGGGACCGAGAGGGAGAGGTTGTGGTCAAGGAGCCAATCATTAAGATAATACAGCGCGGAGTTAAGACGGGATGTGGCTTGTGAGAAAGAGTGGGAGGTAGTATACAGTACAATGTCATCTGCATATTGTAAGATTCTGCAAAAGGAGGTTACAGTGAGGTCTAGGTCGTGGGTATATAGGTTATACAAAATTGGGCCAAGCACTGATCCTTGTGGGAGACCTTTCCAAACGAGGCGAGGTGGGAGAAGGGTACCTTGATGGCGAATGGAGATAGAACGAGACATTAGAAGATTGCATATGATGTCGACCAGTCTCACGGGGAGACTCAGCTGTTGCATTTTTTGCCTGAGTCGCGGAATCTGGACATTGTCATATGCTGACGCAATGTCTAAAAATACTCCAATTAGATGTTCGTTCTTGGAGAAAGCAAGGCGGATTTCAGAGGTAAAGATACTCAGGCTGTCCAGAGTACCTTTACCCTTCCTGAAACCAAACTGCGAATGCGATAATAAGCCCCTGTTCTCCAGGATCCATTCAAGGCGGTTTTTAATGAGGAGTTCCATGATCTTAGCAAGGACTGAGGAAAGAGCAATAGGTCGGTAAGGAGTCTTTTGGGTCTATGCCGGGCTTAAGAATTGGGATTATAATTTGGGATTTCCAAGTAGGAGGGATTTCATTTGCGAGGAATATGGCATTGAGAATGTTGAGGAAGAAGGTCTTCCAGGTAGTGGAGGATTTGCAAATGAAGGAGTAAAGGATACCGTCGACGCCAGGAGAGGAGTCGCGGAGATGGTCAAGGGCACAGGTAAGTTCAGAGAAAGAGAAAGGATCATTCATGGGATCAGAAGGAGTAGGAGTAGAAAGGTTAGGGGGAGGGAGGCAGTCCAACTCGGGGGCGTAAGGTGGGGCTAATTTACAGTGAAAATCATGGATAAAGGAGTTAGGGTCGTTTGTTGTGATCGTTGGATCTTGAACGCTATAGCCAAATGATTTGATCCTTTTCCAAACGAGGGATATTGGGCAGCAGGGATTTAGGGATTCACAGAAATTTCGCCATCCCTGAGACTTCTTTTTAGAAAGGAGTCTTGAAGTGCAGGCAGCGATTTTTCTATAAGAAATGAAGTCAGAGAGGTTGAGGGAGGAAGTAAACTTTTTCTCCGCCTCACTGCGGGAGCGAACACTTGCAGAGCATTCGGCATCCCACCAGGGAGGCGATGAAACCAGTCTATGGGAAGATTTTTTTAGGGGGATAGAGGAGTCAGCGGCGGATAGTAGGGCTGAGGTAAAGCGGTCATACAGGGAGAGAAAATTGGAAGGATTTATAGAGGGGAAGAAACCAATTTCGGTGTCTAGTTGTGCAGCAAAATGGTGCCAGTTGGCTTCAGCGAGACGGTATTTAAGTAAGGGTTGGAATTTAGGGGCAGAATGCGTAGGGCAAGTAGATTGGATATGGGAAATGAGGGTTGGGAAGTGGTCACTACCAAAAGCATTCGGCAATACTGACCAGGAGAGAAGTGGGACTAAGGAAGGCGAGGCGAGTGAAAGATCAGGTACGCTAACATTTTGGATAGGAGAAACTCTGCGGGTAGCGGATCCGTCGTTTAGCACACAAAGATCAATGCTGTCAAGGAGGTCGAGTAAGGAAGAAGAGGAAGGGTCGTTACAGTGGGAACCCCAAAGCGTGTGTCGGCAATTAAAATCACCTAACACTACAATGGGAGCAGGCAAGGAGGAGAGGATTGAGGTAAGATTAGAAATAATGATAGAGTTGGGATGAGGTATATAAACAGACACAAAGGAAATGTTAGCTGCCCTAACAGCAACAACATGTAGGCCTGGGTCATGGACTGGTAAGGGGATTTGTGAGAAGGCAATATATCTATTGATTAACAGGGCGCAACCCGCCCATCCATCCTGTCTGTCATCGCGGAGGCATGAAAAACCCGGTACCCTGAAATGGGAGCCAGGCTTAAGCCAAGTCTCCGAGACCGCAAAGACGGCGGGCTTGTAACGGTTAATTAAGTAGATAATATCGTGCTTATTACGCCTAATGCTTCTACAATTCCATTGAAGGACTTGGAGATCCATTAGACATATTGTTTCGGGGTATGACGGACAGTAATTGTTCAATAAGAACAGAGACATTGTACGGTATAGAGGAGTCTGAGAATTTCGAGAGCATATTGATCAGGGAGCATAGCAATAGCTCGAGTAAGTTGTCATTGGGAGTAGGAGGAGTATTTTGAATGTGGGTAGCAAAAGCACACCCATTGGGTTGTGAAGAAGATGGGGTCGAAATTATAGCCTGGTGAGCCTGGGTGTCATAGGATTTGCCAAGCTCGGGTGTAGGTCGACGGGGAAGAAAGACAGTTTTCTTGTAGGAAGTTGTGGGTGGGGCTGTAGGAGTAGCGGTAGGAGGAATAGACAGATTTTGGGACTGAGAAAATAGAGGCGGGGATTGAGGTCTGGCGGCAACATCCGCATATGAGCGCTTGGTAAGAGGGAGCCTTACCGAAGCTTCCAGGTAGCTAACATTCTCCTCGGACATAATTGTTTTGATTGTCTTTTGTCGGGAGTGTTCTGGGCACCTGTTATCTATAGCCGTGTGCTTGCCTCCATGGCAGAGAAAGCAGGACACCTCAGTTTCGGGCACTGAACAGCTATCGCCAGAGTGGGGTTGGGAGCACTTATAACAGCGCGGTTGTGATCTGCACTGGTTGGCAATATGGCCAAACCGGCAACATTTCCGACACTGTATAGTGGGGAGTTGGTATGTGGAAACTGGGAGGGAAGCATTGTAGCAAAATACTTTTTCGGGAAGGGTTTGCCCTAAGAAGGTAAGTACTACAGAGTTCGAGGGGATCCAGGAGATTTTATCGTCTTTTCTCGATTTGACATTGAGTCGCCTAGCTCTAATAACTTGACCACAGTTAATAGGGGTATGGATGTTCTCTATTAACTGTTGAAGGGACCATTCAGTCGGGATATCTCGGACAACACCCATACGGCATTCTTGGAATCTAGGGATATGCGCTGAGTACTTGTTGGTCCCCAGTAGGCTTAGGTCTAGAAATTTATTGGCGTTCTCCGCTGATTTAAACTCTATGGAGATTTTATTGCGGCCAAGATTTTTAATACCGCCTTCTTTTATATCATTAGCGTGAAGAAACTTAAAAGAGAATTTTAAAAGAGTATCCAGAGGACGGGTCTGGCTCCGTTCTAGACACATAAATCGAGAACGGACCCTTATCCGACTCTGAGTACTTTACTTTTGCGTCCGTTTCAAAACCGGGTTTCGAATAAACCGATTGGTTCGATTCCGCCGGGGTACGGGATTTCTTTACATCGGGTGTTATAGAGGGAACAGATTCGCTGGATCTTTTCTTGCCCTTATCCGGAGGCAGGCCTCCGCCCCCATCAGGGGGTTCCTCCACGTCCATGAGCAAAAGGTAAGGGAGGGCTAACTTATAGTACTCACCTATAAAGACGACAGTTAGTAATTAACTACCACTAAAACAACACAACAAACACACACTCAGCCACAAATAAAAACAATCCGCGTGTTGGTTAAAAAGATAACCTAAAAACGTGTTTTCGAGTCACTCTTCAACCACCAAGCTATCAACCAAGCACAACCAAACTGTACTTTATTTCACACTAAACTTACTTTCAACATTAATAAAACACCAATTAAACTCTATTTCCACACTAGAAAACACTCCCGACTCTTCAGATCCTTCGCTCGATGTTTTCTCGCTCCGATTACGATTATTCAACTGAATTGTGTCCGGTCCGCGAATCCGAGCGCTTTTATATTGGCCGGAAAACATAACTAGTCAATTCTAGTCTCTCCTAGAATGTTCTCTTAACGTGCGGAAACAAGGTCGATACTTCGAGTAAAAAAACAGAAACGCCATCTAGTAGAGAATAGATAAAACACTTTTAAACTACCGATATATCCGTTCTCTTCTAGTTATCTCATTTACCGATAGATGGCGTTATTTCCAAAATATAGGATCTTACCAGTAAAACTAAGGTCCATTTCACTAATTTCATGCATTTGTAAAAAAATTCATAAGTACTTTACTATGTAAAAGACTGGAATAGTATGTTGAAAAAAATTTATATTATGAATGAATACTGTGGGATTCAGACGCTCATTATCGTGTCTGGATAATTTGGCTCAGTTGATTTGCCATATACAAATAGGTTTCTCTAAAAATGTACCACAATAGCATGCTTCTTGGATGTAGAAAACGCCTATAACAATGAGACTATAAATACTTAGCGTATTTCAAGCTTTGAATAAAATTAAAGTTGGTAATAAAATCACTCATTACTTATGGATTATCGATTCCATAGAAAATAAATGTTTGGTTAGATGGGCCAGCAAAGGCATTGCCCAAGGTGACCCACCTTGCCAAGATATATCAAATGTCGTTGTGCGAAGCTTTGTGAAGGTGTCTTAGAAATGCAAAGTGCAATAAACACAATCTCAATTTTATTGGAACAGTTAAGCTGTTATTCAGAATTAAAAGACAAAGTATAAATTTGAATATAAATGGCAATCAAGTAAGTTTCGAAGAACATCGACAAAACATTACGTTAAGCACATAAATGAGACTTGGGCAAAGACACAACGATTTTTAAGTTTACTTAAAGTGTTATCAGGATCAACTTGGGGCATTCAGCCGAAACACCTTCGGGCGTTATATTTTTCAGGGTATTTGACTAAAAAATTCAAATTAGTCCGTCAGATAGATTTCCAAAAAATATTGGACACGTATATTTTCTTTAGTCGCGTAAACAAAAATTAAGACGACAAACTTCGCTGAAAACTCGTGTGACGTCACTTGCCAGTACACTTTTTACTGGCAAGTGACGTTACAAGCCCCCACTCTTATACGTTTCTCCATCTTTGATGCGTTTTATCTCTGTATTTTTTTACTGATTCGATAAAACAAAAAATACGTATCCAATATTTTTCGATAATCTAACTGACGGACTAATTCGATTTTTTTAGTCAAATACCCTAGATTACGCAAGCTTTCTCTTTGATAATAGCGCTAATTCTTACCTGGCAAAGTTGGATAAGGTACAAAATCAAGCCATGAGGATAATAGGGGGTTTCATTCGTACTACACCTATACATGTTGTCATGGTGGCCGAATTGTGCATTCCCAGTTTGACTCTAAGGAGAAGGTATTTAGCCACTAAATAAGTACTGTTTAAGGCGCTGACAACCGCTATTGAGTTGAGCTGCTGCTGTCACGGTCGGATTGTATACATAAGAAAGAGACGACGGGACGTTCAGAACTTTTTAAAAACCATAAAATAAATTAATTACTTAAATATAAGTTGAGTAGTGAAAAATAAAAAAACAACCAAGTTCGGTATATAAATATGATACGTTATTGTTATAAATTTTACCAACATACGTTGTAAACTAATACAGGTAATATAGATTGTTGCAAGATCATTTTAAGAGGTAAGTTCACAATTTTTTGTATCGAGAAAACTTTTCAAAATAGTGTTTTGAATACAACAGGGTTTTCAGAAACATGTTCAAGATTAACATATATTTTTCCGCCGTCACAAACGTTATAGAGTTAGCAAAAAGATTGTTTGAGACAAGCCTATTTGGCTGTTGTCAGCGTCTTAAAAGCTAAATCTTTTTACAACAACATAACCATCAATTAATCAATTTATTAGATAACTTAAATAGTTATACAAACAATACATACTGGCGAAATAAAAAAAAAAAACATTACTTACTATGGCGACGGTATATACTGACATTAAAATGGAAAATGTAACTTCCAGTTATCCTTTAGAAATGTTTGGTCTGGGTCTGGATACATGGATATCCATTACGTCTGTACGTTGCCTTTCTATTTTATTTATTCCATTGACATAGGTATACATTTAAATTAATACATATGTATGCATCGATGATTTAGGTAAGTATGGGTATACATAGACAATTGAACCGTAACTGTAAACAGTAGGTAATAAAAGCAGATGTTCGGCTCAATAAAATTTACTAATGGGTTTAATATGTGCACGCTAATCTAATTATCACTGACATCGAGTTCCGACCTTCCTCAACCTTGTTCCGGCCGCGAAGTAACGACACTATCATGTGATACACAGTGGTTTGTATGACGATAAACCTGACTGCGTCATTCATACTGTTCATCATAGACCTATGCGTCTGTGAAATTGCTATTTTCGTGACTGTATAAACCGATACGCGAGCGACACAATAACTAACTTCGGTGGTTTATGCTGTCTATCATCTAGGCGCTTAGGTGGGTAGGCGCCTAGATGACGTCTCCATCTCTAAACGGCAAGTGATTCGAACCAGGCGTCATCGCAAAATTCACGACCCTCCATTACATGTTTGTCCCAATCTGTTCTATTGTCTACAAACACTTTTGATTATGTCCATTATAATACGTTATTAAATAAGTTGGAAGCCTACGGTATAAGAGGCAACGTGCTCGAGCTAATGAAATCATATTTAGAAAATAGAACACAGATAACCGAAATTAGTCGCATCAATATAATTAATAAGCATGAAGAGATATCTCGATCCGAGAACGTAAAATTACATTTGGTGTTCCACAGGGAAGCGATGTGGGTCCGATTGGATTTATATTATACTAGAGGACGCCAGCAACTACGCCTGCATTTTTTTTAATTTACCCATTTTGGCCGATCCCGTGGGAATTTCGGGAAATCCCTTCTTAGTGAACCCCTATGGTCCCCAAGGAACACACATGCCAAATTTCAGCCAGCCCAATAGTTTTGGCTGTAGCGTGTCTGTCAGTCAGTCAGTAACGCAAGGATTTTATATATTAAGATATTAATGATATGCCCACTTCCATTGAGCATCCCTTAACTATGTTTGCTGATGATAGTACCATTACGATCCCATGTAGAAATGTAAATACATATGAAACGGACATAAATAATTCTCTAGACAATTTAATTAAATGGCTAGATAAAAAAATTAGAATATAAATTTAAGTAAGACTAAGATAATGCACTTTAGACAACGTATGCCTCGTGTACCTAACCTTCACATACATTACAAAAATGACGATATTGATGAAGTAACTGATACCAAATTTTTTGGATTACAAATAGACTGCAGTTTAAACTGGAAAGCACATATCGACATGTTGTGTAAAAAATTGAGTTCATCTGCATTTTCTTTTACATAGATTATCCTCGATAGTAGACACGAAAACACTTCTTGCGGCTTACTACGGTATAGCTGAATCGCACTTACGCTACGGTGTCATTTTCTGGGCAAACTCGGCCGATAAAGTGATAGCATTTAAGGCTCAAAAAAGATGTCTCCGGTCAATGTTTAGGCTAAAAACCACCGACAGTTGCAAGCCATATTTCAAACAGTACAACATATTGACACTTCCCTGTATATATATGTTCTTGAAGTGGCTATGTTTGTGAAGAACCACATCCACATCGTTTTGAACGTATGTCCGATGTATACCCAAGAAATAGACGTGACAATTCAAAATTAATTAATGTACCGTGTCAAACCACTATGATGCGCAAAAGTATTTATTGCATGGCCCCAGTTGTTTACAATAAATTGCCAAGTGCTTAGAAAGATTTGAAAACGGTGCAATTCAAAAGTAGACTTCGTTAGATAAAGCATACTACAGTCCCAGATAACAACAAACTTGCAGCAAGTTTTAATCATACTGCCTAGTTTCACTGTGACAAACTTGCATCAAACTTGCATGAAGTTTGTTTTCCAAAGGATTTGGATGGCGACGAGCACAGGCTGGTGGTCCAACAACAGCTGGTCGTCGAGCACCTCCTGCTGTATCTCGGACGACCGACCACCAACCTGTGCTCGTCATCATACAAATCCTTTGAAAAACCAACTTCATGCAAGTTTGTCACAGTGAAACTAGCAAGTTTGATTTAAACTTGCTGCAAGTTTGGCAAGTTTACATTGTTATCTGGGGTGTAAATGCGTTTTTAACGGACAATTTTTATTAAATTAGGTACCACGAATTTTTAATTATTTATTTACTTAAGGAATATAGTGTATGACCTGGAATAGTAATGTTTGTTTGTTTATTTATCTACGGACCAAGATTTTTATTTTTTTAAATTTATTTAATTAACAATTTTATTTATTTGTATGATGTATAATTAAGTTGATATTTTAATGAAAATTCGAAATTTAATAATTTTATTTAATGAGAATGACAAAATTTATTTAATATAGTAATATTAAGTTGACATTTTAATGAAATTTGAAATTTAATAATTTTATTTTGTGAGAATGACTTAATTTAATGTATCAATAAGAATTTGCATGCCGAATGGTGAAATATGGCAGAACTCTGATGTAAACCTACTACCTTCTTATGTATTACCCATATTTGCAAATAAATGCTATTCTATTCTATTCCGAGGCACGGGGCAAGCGATAATTAAGAATTTAATACGCACTTACTTTCGAAAAGTCATCGGTGCGCGCCGCGGATTCGAACCCGATACCCTCTGCATTGCAGTCCGTTGGTATCTCCACTAGGCTATCGCTGCCTTTGAAAGTTTGTTCTTGAGATACCTTCACAGAAAAAAGTCCATAGGCGTATGATTCGGCGACCTGGTTGGCCAGGATTTGTCACCAAAGCGGCATATAAACATGTTCGGGAAAAATCAGAATCGCCATGGTCTCTCTGACCGTGTGCGGCTTGGATTCATCTTGCTGAAACCACGTGTGTGTACTGACTACTATTGGAAGGATGTTTTCTTATTATTGGTAGAAAATAAACGTTCAGCATGCCCCGATAAAAGTCACAATCCACAGAAATTGAGCTACTGGGAAGATTTTAATGCGGTGGTAGTCTTAAAAAAAAGAAAGAAATGGATTTATTCCACTAAGGATCCACGCCAAAGGAACAATTTCTCACTTTTTTAATTAATTGCCGCCATGCTTGAGAAACAACAGCAAATGCTTAAAAAAAATTTTGGTGACCATTAAATTAATATCACTGAGTTTCGCGGACAATCGTTCAATAATGCTGCAAATATGAGTAGATGGAATGCAAGCTCTTATTTTACAGAAAATAATTTTGCGGCGTTAGCACCATGTTGTGGTCACTCACTGAACTTAGGAGGAAAAGCTGTTGCTACCTCTTGTGCATCAACAGTACAATTTTTCGATTTTATTCAGAATTTATACACATTTTTTACAACAAGTACAGAACGATACCGACTCCTGTCTCAACCATTATCGTAGAACAAATGTGGACAAACAAATTGATTAAAAAAAACTCAACGATACTCGCTGGTCATGTAGGGCTAGTAGCCACTAAGGCTATTGTCGTGGGTTATTCTAAAATTGAACAAGCTATTACCAACATATCTTCTGATAAGGAACATAATGATATTGTAAGAAATGTAGCAACACATCTTTTCGAGTCTTGAAACAGCTTTTTAACACATTTTACGCAACGAAGAAGTTGATACAGGATCTAAAATTGGTTCTTGAATTGTGTCTAAATATCCCAAAATTTGTTCTGCTGTGCGTGCATTGGAGTCTTTAAAATCATTCGTCGAATCTAAAAGAGACAATTTGGAAAAATACAAGTGCGCAGCGAAACAAATATCAAAAAAATGACGTATACTTACATACAATTACGCATCAGATAAAGAAGTGTTAAATTGAATCCGGCCGATTATATGAAAACATCAGAAGCAAATCTATCCTCAAGAGCAAAAATTAAAGTGACTGGTTTTAACGAAGTTATCAATCAAGTTTTTGTCTCTCAAAAAAGAATGCAAGCATACGAAGCTGTAAGATTGAGATTTGGACTTCTCAACCACTTAGAGGACATGGACGTCGGAAGTTAATATGCCTCTGCAGAGGAATTAGTAATAGTTTACAAATACTATTTAGAACCTAGCCTTGGCAATGAGTTACGTGAGTGTATTTTTTAAATAGTTTAAGGAACAATTTATACGGACAATAAATAGGAGCCTCCACAGGTACGTTGCCCCGGGGCCTCCAGATCTCTAAATACGGCCCTGTATGTGCGTATTAAATTGGTAATTATTGCTTGCTAAACAGTGAAGAAAAAACATCGTGAGGAAACCTGCATGTCCGTGAGTTCTCCATAATGTTCTTGAGAGACATGTGAAGGCTGCCAACTTGTACTTGGCCAGCGTGGTGGACTATAGCCGTACCCTTCACCTATTGAGAAGAGGCTGGTGACCAGCAGTGGGACAGTTTAAATACAGGGCCGATGATGATAATTATATGAGAGGTTTCTCGGAGCATTTGATTTGAGTGTGCCTACCTGCCCAGTCCAACAAGGTCTCAATCGCCGTGATTTAAGCAAAGTAAGTTTGCTGAAAGGATCAATCTTTAGTTCCAGACGGAGCTTCCAAAACGCGGTGAAGTAAAAGTTACTAACTTACTGCTGCCATTCATCATCATCATCATCCTAGCGCTATCCCAGTTGCGGTCCAAAACCTACGCCTTGGAGCTCGGAATCCGCTTTTCGGCTGTATCTCCACTTCGCACGGTCTTCATCATCTCTGGTGGTTAGTTGATTCGCATGTATATTATCCCTTACGACGTCAAGCCAGCATTTTTTTGGCCTTCCCCTACTTTCTGCTACCAAAATGAACATGCGCTACACAAATCGACTACTGCTAACATCTAATCGCAACTACACACTAGAGCAATTCCATGTTTTCCATGTAATGCACTTTAAGGTATCTGTCTAAAGAAGAATGCCGGTTTTTGAATGGAAGCCTGTACCATTTGCTTTTTCATGAAATGAACATTTTTAGCCAGCTTATTGTTTAATATTACCGTAGGCATGAAGCGTTTTTGTTTTCAAAGCCGCAGTTCTGAGATTTTTGTCATAACCATATTTTTTAAAAATCCGCCATAACGTAGCCAGAAACTTAGTTTCGACCCAGAGGAACAAACCTCAACTCAACGGTTAAAAACAAAATAATAACACAAACAAACACGAACGATGCGTAGGCGACGGTGTGGGGGGTTGGGGTTGAGATTTGACACTTTTCACAGTTGCTCAAGTTATCAAATGTCACCCTGCAAGTGTTGCTATCTCGATTCAATTATATCTAAAATCGATATCACCTAAAAAACAATCGATTAATGAATAAATTGCTCAACCAAAGACTGAAATCAAGTTAAGTAGCCAAATATGTATTTCTATTTAATAAAATCACACAGAACTCAGTTTTTTATGTATTTTAATTCACTATCGTAGTGCCTTCTAACATAAACATAACATATCTTCACGCCTTTTATCCCCGAAGGGGTAGGCAGAGGTGTATTACACACCCACACTTCGCCAGATATGTTTCGGTCCCAATGTAATAGGGGGCGAGCCTATTGCCATCTACCGGGCACATTATTAAGCGAGCGATAATTAACATTTTTAATACACACATAACTTCGAAAAGTCAGAGGTGTGTGCCCAAGGTACCTGGGGATCGAACCCGAGACCATCGTCTCGGCAGTCCGTTACGTACACCACTGGGCTACCGCCGCTCATAGTGCCTTCTATTGAATCCAAAACTATTTAATCGTCTAAGCAATCGTTAATGTTGAGAATATTACACTCGATTTTTGTCGCTTAGAATCGACTTTTTTTTGTGCTGGCAATGTATGCATTCGGAAGTTGTTGATTTAAGTTCTACTTTTTTATAATATTTCGTAAACGCGGATTTAGTAATGATTCATAATTTAGAAATGGCAGTCAAAATGTGTCAAAGTATTTACGGTATAATTATATTTTTTTTAAAGCAATTGGTTCAGGTTCCGGCATTCTCCTTTATTAGTTGTAAAATCAAACAATAAAAAATATATAATTAAAGAAACGTGACAAATTATAAATACTGAAACTGGTAGAGCACGACCACGGTAAAACTAATTTGAAATCCATAATAACAATTTAGTGGTTACAGACAAATCTCAAGTAGCGCATTTGTTCAACAGTTTCTTTGCGAGCATACCTATAACCTTAACGACTACTAGCTCTTTACAATCATCGTCTTTAGACGTTGGAATTTTGACGTGACAACGTCTTATAAATTGGTTTGCCGGGTGACACTTCAAGAAACTGCGTTACGCTCCGCTCACGTTATGCGCTCACAATGAGAGCGAGTGAGAGGCACGCGTCCCGCCTAAGAGCGAGAGAGACAGACATAAAAAGTGAAAGGCACGCGTCTTTCATCCTTCTTCCTACTATACGAATGAATATTCACATTAAAATTATTTTACCACTCAAAGTCGTTGTCACGTAAAACTTTCGCCCGTATACCGACTTTACAGGCAACCAATTTTTTTTTGCTTAGCAGTGTATCTGAATGCAACAGCGTGTTTAGATTCGAGCACGTTACCCCGCGAGATATAATTAACGCATAAAAGTCAATTAATGTTAAAAATACAAGCGACTTTCGGGGCATCTCAATTAAAATTTTAGGCAGTATAGTTGAGACTATTGCGCCTTACCTCACTATAATTTTTAACCAATGTTTGACCTGGGCGTTTTGCCGGATTTGATGAAGCTAAGTAAAATCATTCCTTTATTCAAATCTGGCAGTAAAAATTACATAAATAATTTTAGGCCCATATCCATCTTGCCGGCATTTAGTAAAATATTTGAAAAGATTTTATTAAGGCAGCTACTAAGACACTTCAATTTAAATAGTCCGTTTCACAATGATCAATACGGGTTTACTAAAGGTAGATCCACTACTGATGCGGGCGTTGCTCTTATAAAACACGTTTATAGTGCTTGGGAGTCATCTAAGAATGCTATCGGAGTATTCTGTGACCTATCAAAAGCATTTGATTGCGTTCAGCACGACACACTACTGCGTAAGCTTCGCCACTACGGCGTACAGGAAACCGCACTTAATGTTGTCGATTCGTAACTGCGGTAAAGATTTCAGTGTGTTGATGTAAATGGTACTACATCATCTAAATTACCTATACAGTTAGGCGTTCCACAAGGTTTAATTATAGGTCCTTTTCTATTCCTTGTATATATTAATGACTTACCTTTTTATTTAAAAAATATCTGTGATGTCGTACTTTTTGCAGATGATATGTCACTTATTTTTAAAGTAGATAGGAATAGAAATCAATTTGATGATGTAAACACTTATACAAGTTACACAATGGTTTACAGCAAGCAACCTAGTACTTAATTCTAGAAAAAGTAAATGAGTTAAATTTGCTGTACCTAACGTAAGACAACTGGGACCACGTATTATGCTAGATAGGGAGGAACTTGAGACAGTAGACGGTACTGTCTACTGTCTCAAGTTCCTCCCTATCTGTTGTCGACTGTAGAGTGTTTCTAGTTATTACATTAGATAATAAGTTACAATGGGGTGCAAATATAGCATGTCTCGCAGGGAAGCTCAGCTCTGCTGCGTACGCCGTCAGAAAAGTTAAGCAACTTACTGACATTGACACGGCTCGTTTAGTATATTTTAGCTATTTTCGAGTTTTTGAGTGTCATGTCCTACGGCATTTTGTTATGGGGTGAAGCTGCCGATATTCAGAATATCTTCGTTCTACAAAAACGAGCGATACGAGCAACATAATAATTTGTAAAAGCGTGGTGTTTGATGTTTGGATCATGTGCTGACAGATGTAGCTCAACCCTTATGGTTGAGCTACATCTGACAGCACGGAATCGCATTTGTTCCGCCTGTGCTTTAGCACACTGTAGCGTGCTGACGCGTGCTGTAGCGCTCTATAGTGTGCGATCGTATTTGTGTGCTGCGGTATGCAAACGCACGCCTCAGCGTGCTATAGCGTGCTGAAGCATTCCGCCGCGTTCTTTTGACATTTGTTTTGGTCACATTATAGTTTCAAGTTCAAAATGGATAGCAGAGCTGAAGAGAGACCAGTAGTTATACGTGCATTTTCCAAGAAATGCAAAATAGCACGAGTAAAAAGAAAAGAATTCGAAAAATCTATACGAATCGGCACCAGCACGCGGCAGCACACCGCAGCGCGCGCCAGCGTGCGTCAGCGCGCGTTCGCACGCGATCGGCGGCGAAAGGATGCTACAGCATGCTATAGCGCGCTTAAACGTGCTGACGCACGCGTCAGCGCTCCGTGGCCTCTCAGCATGCTATCGCATTTTTTCCGTGTTGCCGATCGTCTTTTTGATGCCGCGGCGTGCTGAAGCGTTCCCTCTCTCTTTCTCGCTCTAGTAAATGACAGTCCTAAGTGACAGAAAAGGATAGAAGCATAGAAAAGTGCGATGCGGTGCTGATAGGTGTAGCTCAACCCTGACACTCCAAAGGGGCTTGCTGATCTGTTATCAGTAGGTGTAAGTACCCACCTACCTACCATAACATACCACATTCTTAGAGCCTAATGAAGTCGGTTAAAAATAATGCTATAATTGTTAGGAGGCCAGAAAATGAGATAACAGTTCTTCACAATAATCACTTTATTCCACCTTGTTGCAATTACAATAGTTCATATAATACACCACGATAATTAGTGTTTATTATCTAATTGGTGACGGTACCGTACTTATAACGATCTTAACTCTCCGAGTGCCGAGACTGTAGTGTGTGTGTTCGCCTGCGCTCCTTCCAAGAGCCCGAGTGAACGAATGAATGATGTCCGAATGAGATATCGGAACAACAATGACTAGTTAGTCAATACACTATCTTATAATACATGCGAACACACACATTGTAGTATCATAAACCAGTAATATAAAATAACAAAATATATTATATCAAATAAATGCTAACAGTCGGCCTTTCCTGACACTTTCACGTCCCGTGAAAATACAACATAGGAATCTCAGTTATACAGGTATATCTTTAAGAATAGATTATAAACATACATACTAAGCATACATATTCCTATTAGATATCTTTGAATGTATTGTTATCTTATTCACATAAACAATTTATAACGCTGCTAATGATATAGTTAGACTTACACGATCGGCATTGAAGGAGTTACGGTGGCCTCTACATATCCACAATAACTCGGGCATGCTGTGACCCCTTCATGTTCACAACAACCAGCGACAATACCTTAACCGCAAGTACAACTATAACATCAAAGAATTACTGTAGCCTCTATATATCTACAGCAATTCAAGTGTGTTGTGGCCCCTGCATGTCCACAACACGCTAACTGAAATCAATAATGTTAATTAGTTATTATGGCCTCTTCATATCCATAATAACGACCATCTGGCATACTGTAGCCCCTGCATGTCTACAGATGCCCTAATAATCATACACTATAAATTCTATATTAACGACAAAACTTGGACTTTTCTCTCTCTCTCTGTCATACAAATTCTTATATATTGTTTACTTCGGAGTTTATACATTTTATACATTGTATACAATCGATCAAATATATACGGAAATAATACATACATATACAAATATTTCGAGTTAATCTTGCCTTTGTACACTATTTTGCTTACATTTGTGTTTTGTTATAATTATTTCTCTATGTATTTTCTTTTTAGTTGTTTACAATAAGGTATTATGTATTATCACTTTACACCACTCAATTAAAAATGCAAATCACTCGTCATTATTATTTTCGAAGTTTGAATCATTGCCACTGTCATCGTTTCTATTAAAGACCAACCACGGGTGAATTTTATCTACAGAAAAAACCCCAGTGAAGTTTCTATTGCCTTTACGGGACAGTGGGGTATCCTCTATTCTATACCTATCATTGCCAAGAATCTCTACAATACGGTAAGGACCACGAAGTTTTGGTATTAATTTCCTACTTCTCCCAGTCGATGGGATTTCTCTCTCTACTCGAACTAGATCACCAATTTTGAAAGTCACTTTCTTTCTATGTTTATCGAATCGTTCTTTCTGTTCCGCCTGATTCTTTTCTATGTGTTGTGCTATTTCCTCCCTAATATTTTCTGTGTTATTTTCTACATCATCGGAATCGTCTATAATATTTAAACTTAACAATGAATTCGGCGTCCCGACTAAGTCAAAACCGAACAGTGCTTGAGCTGGCGTCTTTCCTATTCCCTTATTAAGGGTATTATTTAGGCCCCATTGAATTTCGGACACGCGTTCGTCCCACAAATGCTCAGGTTTGTTATAGTTAGTTGCAGTTAAAGCAGCTAGAACAGTGCGATTGTAACGTTCCACTTGCCCATTGGCACGTGGTGTAGCTACCGCATTCATAACATGCTTAATACCTAAGGTACACAAATATTCTCGGAAGCGCTTGGAAGTAAACGAAGTACCTCTATCAGAAATTATTCGAGTAGGAACACCAAATGTATGGAAATAGCTTTTTAAAGCAGATATTGAGCTTAATGACTTTGTATTTTTGACTGGTGCCAATATAATGTACTTTGTGAATGCGTCAATAATTAAAAGCAGATAGGCATTCTTCTTTTTGCTTCGGACAAAAGGACCTAAATGGTCTATATGTAATGTATGAAAAGGTCGATTAACTTTAGGTATCGAGTGCAATTCACCTGCCCTTTTGCCAGCAGGGATCTTCGCGTGAGCACATTCCAAACAAGAATCAACATACTTTTTTATGAACCGTCTCATTTTAGCGAACCAGTAATTACTTTTAATTTTATCATAGGTTTTATCAAAACTATAGTGACCTATATCATCATGATGAGCTTTCAATATCTGCCATCTAACCCCTTTCGGTACAACCCAGCGATCCCCTGCTTCAGTTTTTCTATACAATAATCCTCTCTTAATTACAAAATGGTTTTTAATTTCTACGACGCCATCTGTATCCTGATCTTTTAAAATAGAAATGATACGTTGAAGTTCGGGGTCGTTCTGCTGTACCGTTGCTATCCAATTAGTCTCAATGCACCGCACTTCGACAGATTCAGACTCAATGGGATTTCGGCTAAGCGCATCTACGTGAGACATAGAGGAGCCGGATTTGTCAACTATTTTAAAATCGTATTCCTGCATAATGTTCCACCATCTTGCTATTCTTGGTAAAACATCTTTTTTTTCGAATGTGGCCCTCAATGAGTTACAATCTGTTACAATTGTAAAATGTATGCCTAACAAATAAGTTCTGAACCGTTGTAATGAACTGGCAACTGCTAAAGTTTCCAAATCGTACGAAGTGAAACGAGACTCTTCAGGTGAGGTTTGTCGGCTATAATATGCTACAGCATTAAAAGGTGAATCTTTACAGGCTCTTTGCAACAAAATACCAGCTATACCCATTTTCGAGGCGTCTGTATGAAGTTGAGTTTCAGATGCCGGATTATAGAATGCTAGTATTGGACGCTTCACTAATTCCTCTTTTAAAGTCACAAAAGCATTCTCCTCAGCGTCAGACCACTTCCATTTTGCATCTTTCTTTAAGAGTTGAGTTAGTGGTCGGGCAATTGATGAGAACCCTCTTATGAACCTACGGAAGAAGCTAGAGAGGCCTAAAAACTGTCTCAATTTGTGTTGATCAGTAGGGCGAGGGAATGCATCTACTGCGTTAATTTTTGCTTTGCCTGGTCGTATTCCCTCTGCACTTACTTCAAATCCCAGATAATCAATTGATTCCATTAAGAAATTACACTTGGACAATTTAAGTGTTAGGCCAGCAGTACGGAACAATTCTAAGGTGGATTTAAGTTTATGAAATCCCTCTTCTATGGTTTTTGACGGTATTATGACATCGTCCATGTAGGCAAACGCCTCCTTAAAACGTGCATTTCCTAAAATATTATTAATTGCTCGCTGGAAATTGGACGGCGCATTAACGAGTCCAAAGGGCATCCTGTTGAACTCGTAATGCCCATCGGGTGTTACGAAAGCTGTCAAGTGTTTGGAGGCTTCAGCCATGCACAATTGGTAGTAGCCAGAAAAAAGGTCTAAGGACGTGTAATATTTATAACTGGACAAGTTATCTAACTGATCATCGATCCTAGGGAGAGGATAATGCTCTTTTATAGTTTTCTTATTGAGGGCTCTATAGTCAATGCATAACCTATACTCCCCGGATTTCTTTTTGACAAGGAGAACTGGTGATGCATAACTTGACGTTGATGGCCTAACGATACCAGTGTCCTCAAGTTCCTGTACCATATCACGTACTACTTGTCGCTCCGTAAAAGGAATACGATACGGTCGGTAAACGACTGGAGTAGTATCACTCTACTTTATATCCATTTCGATGTTATTGATACAACCTAACTCGTTAACAGAAAAAGCAAAACAGTCTCTGTAATCGTTGAGTAATTGTGTTAATTTAATAAGATCGCCTTGACTGACTTTGTCGTTTACGCAGTGGCGTAGCGTGGGGGGGGCCGGGGGGGCCATGGCCCCGGGCGGCACATTTAAGGGGGCGGCAAATGACGCCCCAAAATTTTAAATATCAAAATGCAACTTGAAAATACTTGGTGCGCGCCCTGACACGATCCCAGTAGGAAATCGCGTTGGCGCGGGCGCCGTGGAAGGAACAGCAATTGAAAACAAAATATGTACATTACGTGAAGACTTGCTTATGTCCGCAGTCTTGGTTTATTAATTTTTAAATAGGTTTTAATATGCCGGTGATCTGCGAGCCTGTTATGATTAATTTATTAATCCATATATCAGGGCCGAGCCGCCCTGAGTGTGATGTGTGCCGCCCCTATTGCCATGGCGTACTGACGCACACAGGCACCAGGGCAATAGGGGCGCCGCGTGCCAGATAAAGTGCGAGCTTTAACCATTTCAATTATTTTTGATTTGCTTCAAAATACAACATAATCTTTATAGTTGCATAGGCTTCCTTACAATACAGCAGCATATATTATAGCAGTCTCACCTGCGGCTTAACTATACGCTATTTGAACTTTGACTCTAATATTTATGATATTTGCGTTAAAATCAAAGCCGATTGTTTCACATATTACAAACGCGACGAGACGCGAGTTTTGTCCATAAACTTACAGATTTCTTCTCTCAACTACTTTTTTTGCGAAAATAAGTAGTCGGTAAATACCATAAACCGGTGACGGGCAGCAACGTCACCGGAGTGAGCAGCTACGCCCTGCGCCTTTCATGAAGCACACGAGTATTATAAAATGTTAGTAAAATGGTAGTAGAGCCTTGCTGATTTCAGCATGAATTGGCCGGCTCGACCGGGGAAGTACCACCCTCCCACAGAAAATCGACCTAAAGTAACAGTATATAAACTCTTGCGTTTCGGTCGGTGAGTGAGACTGCTGGAGGCCTTATCCCCTATTCCTTCGTCCTCATTCCACCGCCAGGAAGAGGATCCTATCCCTTTTCCTAACCCCAAGGGGCGGCAACGCACTTGTGACTCTTGGTGTTGCTTGTGTCCATGGGCGGCGACAATTGCTTACCATCAGGCGATCCGTCTGCTCGTTTGCCATCTACTACTGTAAAAAAAAGAGTATGCCTCTTACTGGAGTCATCAGAAGTTCGAGACGGGGAGAACATGGTAACTCCAGATTCACTTGTACCTTGCTCTACAGGAAGGCGATCTACTCTCTTGAGGTAGTGTTTCGTGGTCACGAGGAAACTTGTCAACAAGGTTGTGGAAGTTGGTAGTGTATCGACCCAGGTAGCGTATCTCGTACTAAAACTCAACAGTAGGTGTTGCCTAAAGGTGATACAGGTATGTGCGCCGACCTCAACTCACCCTGACGAGACAGTTGAGGCCATGTACGAGGACATTGCTAAGGCAATACTGAGTACGACTAAAGCTCAGTACATTTTCGTCATGAGAGACTTCAATGCCAAAGTGAAAGAAGGACGCAGTGAAACGAAAATCGGAGCCTACGGCATGGGGCATAAACTAGGATCCAACAAAAATAAATTCACAAGAATCACAGGGTCAAATGTTTCTTTTCCTCGAAGCAGGAGCGCGCTGTCTTGGCCGGATGAAAGGGCCAGCAACAAATATAAAAGCTAATGCGGTCACCTCGCATTAGTTTTCGACACTCTAACACCCGCACCATGGAGGCCGTGATCGAAGAAAACCGGGGACCACAAGTCTTCGCTCTGCGGTTGAGGCGGCCTGATCTAACGAAATGAAGAATGCAGATGGCCGCACCCTTAACTCAAAGTTCGAGATTATCGAGGAGGTTGAAAGTTTTTATTCACACTTGAATAACTCGAGCATAGACAGACTGATTGGACCTAGTCCTGACGACCACAGAGCCTCAGTGACAAGCTACTACACCGAAGACATCCCGGCTCTCGACCAGGGCTAGGGCATAGGGATTTCATTAGTATTACTTTAAGTTTTCCTTCGGGAAATGTTGTTATACCACAATTTCTACAAAGGTATGGGGCATATCATATCCCGTAAAATAATGTAAAAGTAACACAAAGCACTTGGTGATGAAAGAACTATGTTTTTAATTGATTATAAGCCATACAAATTTTATTTAAGAAAATCCTACAAGCCGTCGAGACCTACACTAGGCTATACTTACTGTATTGTAGCCGAAAAAGGCTTGCTGCCCTGCGCGAAACATAAATAGCGTTGAGAGCTGCCAGTTTTCTTCCTTAAAATAGTAAAGGTACCCTATGCTTTATGATATTACAATTGAGACGAATCAAATGACATCTAAATTGTTTAAATCTATCAAGCCGTTTGGGGTGCAAAGCCAAACTAATGAACATATAAACATACCTACAACCGAAATACGTTATACTTCTGGCAGATGTACTGGGGTACCTAAAAGAAGGGCGGCAAATTTCTGACCGGCCCCGGGCGGCGAAAACTCACGCTACGCCACTGCGTTTACGGATATCATTTGGATATCAATAATCATATCAGGAGACCGTCTACTACATTGTTCAATTTTATTAACGCTACAATATTTTACTTCAGTCAAAGGGAGGGCACGAGATATAAGAGTATCTTTATTTATGGTAAACCCGTTTTCTACCAAGCTATCTATTTGAAGTTTTGCTTTCCCATGAACTAACTTTAGGATACAAGGCATCAATTGATACATTTTTCCAGGTTGAGAGCATAGAGTATGTTCCACTAATACCTCACCCTCGTATAGTGTATTTGAATTTACAGCAACTTCAGCACAGCCCTCTATTGTAACAGTCTCACTTGTATAAAGTTCAACGCATTTGAGATTATTTATTGTTTTACTTTTAATTATTAATTGTTCTTTTGTTTTGAGAACTATTATATGATTCTGCTCAGTAAACGTTTGTCCTACCAGTAAAGATACCTTTAATAAATGGTCAGGAACTATCAATACTTCTACACGCGCTTTTACCAAGTCTATCTCAATTTCGACATCACATTTTCCTATACAATGTACTACTGAGTTGCCGAATCCCCTCAAAATTGGTAAATCATTATACGAAAAGGTTTCATTTAACGTTTTTGCATCAGACTCTCGAAGCATCGTTATTTGACTACCAAAATCAATAAAACAATTCATGGTCTGTCCGTTAACTACCGCAACTTTAAAATATTTGGCATCATTATCTTGTTCTTTTGAAATATTCAAGACAGTCTTATTGCTTTCAGACTCACGTTTATTAGGGCAGTCAATCATCAAGTGACCTACTTTATGACAGTGATCGCATCTTTTAATTGGGTGTTTACATCTGAAGTAGGGATGTCCTTCTTCCCCACAATTATAACACCTAGCAGCCTTAGTACCAGAATTTTCTTTGAATGGTTTTGATCGTTTAATTTCGGAGGGGCCCGGCTGCAAAGTCACGTTTGGTTTCTCGTTTCGTTTTGTTATTCTTACATTTCGTAGGTAAACTAATAATTTATCTGGCTCATTAAACTGAACGGCCTCTGCACTTGTTCTAACTGATCTATCGTCAATGCCGAACAGTATACAATCGATCGCGTTTTTGCCTGTTATGTTACATCTATTCAACAGAACCATCTTTTCGTAATAATATTCTTCTAAACTATCTCCAAAACGTGCTTTACAGGCGAGCATCTCCGTCAACAAACGACCATAGTTATCATCACTAGGAAAAGCTAAACGTAATTTTTCTTGCCATTCAGTCCACGTGAATAGTAAGCTAGGGAGGCCTTGATACCATTTCTGGGCTAGTCCCACTAGTTTGGGTAAAGAATAATGAATTATTTGTCGCTCTGTCCAACTATAAATTTTTGCACATTCGTTAACTTTAGTAATCCATACATCAATACTCTGGTTTCGCTTGCTTGGATCGAATTCAGGAACAACGTTCAACGTCGGATAACGTTCAGTATTGTTGTCAGAACGCATGCATTTAACCAACTCTTGAAACACGCTGACTAAATTATTAGGGTCTAAAGCAGATTGATTACCTGCCAATGGCGATGATGCGTTGGGCGCCGGATTACCGTTGTCAGTGCTTAGACATGGCGCTGGCTCTTCGGATATCTCAGGAGTTCGGGTACGCTGTCGCCTTGAATGCTTATGTCGAGAATGCTTGCGTCGCGATCTATGACTGCATCGACTCTCCGGCGATGACTCACTGCTCGAAACCCGGGCGCTCCTTACGCGTTTCCGTGATCGATGGTTTGGCATATTTACTATGTAGCTGAAATAATTGCATAGAACAAGTAAAAATGTTATGAGTAATTAGCCAAACGGCGGCAAAATACATCCTATACTTTTGTCAACTCATTATTTGTAAAACGTTATGTTCCATTAGATCATTTAGTGGGTATTGAAAGAATAAGACAAGAAAGAAAAAAAATAATATACTTATATATATATCTAAATAAACTAGGGTAATGTGTAGACAAAACAATTTTATAATAATGAAAACGAAAAAACGAAATCTGATCGTCATTACTTTTCTTTTTTCCACATACCTACTAGTATGCTACGAGGAAAATAAATCTTCAAAGGCAATAATTAGGTAAAATCGTTTCCCTAGGAAGAGGCAATAAGATTCTGATCTAAAAAAATCACCTATAAGTTATTTTAATTTCTACGAATTAGGCATTCAAATAAGGGTTACATTAAAGAAGAGTTATTTAATTCACAAAATATGTGTAGGTAGTTGCACATCATTTCTACATGATTTCATAAGAAGAAACTATTTTACAATAACAACATTGAATGTTGCTTGTTTTATGAAGCCAAAGCTAAATACATAACGTACAAAATGTTCAGTTACCTTTTTAAATGGGCGTTGAGTTGTCCAACAAAACGTTACACGCTTTGATGGTATCCCACTTCTGACCTGTTAGGAGGCCAGAAAATGAGATAACAGTTCTTCACAATAATCACTTTATTCCACCTTGTTGCAATTACAATAGTTCATATAATACACCACGATAATTAGTGTTTATTATCTAATTGGTGACGGTACCGTACTTATAACGATCTTAACTCTCCGAGTGCCGAGACTGTAGTGTGTGTGTTCGCCTGCGCTCCTTCCAAGAGCCCGAGTGAACGAATGAATGATGTCCGAATGAGATATCGGAACAACAATGACTAGTTAGTCAATACACTATCTTATAATACATGCGAACACACACATTGTAGTATCATAAACCAGTAATATAAAATAACAAAATATATTATATCAAATAAATGCTAACATAATGTAATTAAATTAAAAGGCTCGCCCCTTATTACGTGGGACTAAAGTATATCTGGCGAAAAGTGGGTGTAGAAATACACCTCTGCCTACCCCTTCGGGGATAAAAGGCGTGACGATATGTATGTAAGTATGTAAGTATTAACTGTCTGGCAAATAGGTAATAATTAAAAAAAAGGTCTTGTCGCTTTAATGTTTTATGTATTTATATCCACGTCAACAGTTAAAAGTATACCTACGTAGACTTACAGAATACACTGGACTCGTCTTTACTATGCAAACAATTTACCGAGCAAGAGCATGGCATTCCGCAATGGAACATCAGCGAACGAACGTCCATAAAATTCAATAGTTAGCCTTCCTACATAAGGTAGGTACGTAGGTTTATTTCAGCATTCACGTGGTTCTAGAACAAAAAGTATACGCACATTTCTGTCAATAATTTACAATAAAGTGCGCCATTCCGCTCGTTTAGTGGTTACGTTATACTCGAGACTAAACAAAATGTCAGGTAAATAATAAACCCCGATAATGCTGTTCTCTGTTCATTCATAAAATATTAACAATAGATGCATAAACCGTTTGCGGTTTCGTGAAACAGAAACATATTTGTGCTCAAAGGCATAATAATTTACCGTGTTCTTGTCTGTATTTGTATAAGACAATATACGATTTATGATTTTAGTATGCTTTTTGTTATCGGACAAGATTGCGCAGTGGTCAAGGCGTGAAGGCGGTCAAGCTTCACTCTTAAGATCAAAAACCTAAAAACCTACCAGTTGCACCAAGAAACAATTTCTCATTTTTCACTTTGTAAGTGTAGATCTTATGTAATTAGGTATGTAAAACTACATATTAGTTGACCAAACAACTGCCAAAAGTGATGTCGATACGGTAGCGATTACTTCGCATACGGTCAGCAAGTAACGCCAAAGTGAAGCCCATTGCACGATACTTGGTATTTATGAATGTGTTAGCGTGAATATGACGAGATATTGCATCACTATTCTGTATCTATTTTATTTATCACATGCTCAATACAAGCAACCATAAAAATTAAAATAAAACAAAAATACAATTTTGGATTCTAGATTTGTCGTTGGGGCAGAAAGGTTCTAGACCGGCGGCCATTCACCGGACGTCACAGCAGCGGTAGGGGGAAACCAAGGTACATCATTTTACGCACCTTCAAGACATGTTTACGCACCTTCGCCTTGGCCTTGGGGTTTACTTTCCAGCTTCATTTATCCACTTCCCACAAACTTCAGCTAAAACGTAGACGATAGCCGCGTATCGCCGTCAAGCCAACATTTCTTGGGCCTATCACGTTTAAGGAAGTAAAAGGAAACGTTATACAAGACATAGATAGCCCATTGACAGTCATAGCCAAATGACACCAAATCAGCGTATTCGACCGCCTCACAGTTGCTCTGTCACTGTTATGATGACTGCCGCGGCTGCGAAAGTCTCTAATGCCATCCTGCAGTGTTCCCAGGAAGTTAAAGGTTTCGCCTTTAAATATGGCCATATTACGGCTTATTTTTTATACTGAGTTTATTTTATTATTACTCGTCTTTTGATTTTGATACCATTGATCACTTTGCAACTAAAACAAATGCATGTCTACCTCTTACATTAATTGCTTACTTAGGTAGATATATGTTTTTAAAATAAGTAATTTTGGCCTGCCTGGACTCGAAGTTGTCTAGGGATTGAATACGTTAATTTCGAAGCTTGCTTTAAATCCTTAAAGATGCAACCTTTGAGACTAAATCGTTTGATTACTAAGGTGATTTACTTAGTGTGAAAATTATTCAATACCTCTTCTTCTACTAGTATTTTCTTTTCCTAATAAATAAAATTGTTTGAGCTGATTGACATATCAAGTAAAGTCTGCTGAAGCTAGAAACATGAAATTTGGACAATGGGTTCTTTTATCCTTTTACGACGTAGGCACTACAAAAGGTTTTTTAGTATGTCACCCCTAAAAGGAGTAAAATAGAAATTGAAAGTTAATTGGAAGTCGGCTGATTTTGAACTAAGCGGTATAAAAATGTGTGTAATTGATATCTTAGTAAGCATATATTTAGTATGACAATACTTAGAAAACTGACTACAAGGCATAACTACTTCACAATCAGACATGGTTATAGTATCCATAGCTTTCTTTTTGCGATATACAAGAAGCTGAGAAGATTTAAATATTATTTGTACACATTCCAGATTCCGTAAAACCTTTACGTGTAAAAAATCATGAATTTTATCCCAAATTGACTTATTCCAGTGAGCTTGTACTAAGGTTTAACAATTACCGAAGTAAGTCGACATCAATCAGTGGCTAATCTGGTGGTCAAATGCTAAATTTAGCCAGGAACAACGTCGCATGTTAGCTGATTAAAAACATCCCACGTCTCCCGGATGATTATTTTGCTATCAATGGAAACATGCAAAATGTACATCGTAAATTACATCGTTATGGTGTTAAATCAGTTGTAGGCGTAAGCTTTATTGTGATTATGTTTGAGTCGAAAATGGTTCATGTTGGTACTTTTGAGACGCAAAACAAAACTGTGCGTTGAGTCAAGGCACAATATGTAGGCAGTCTGTGTTCGACCGCCGCGAGAGCGGGACATAATCGAACGTTTTTTTTTTTTGTTGTCAAACGAGACGTCCGAGTTCGCGAGTCGTGCAGTGAGTTTTAAAATTATGAACGTGTTGTAACTTCATTTTAAAAGGAATACACAATCGTCTACAGGTAACTTAGATATGTTTCAGTTATTCCTACCATATCGCGAAATCCGCCTGGATGACAGTGGACGATAAATAAAGATCGTTGATCCCACTTATAAGTTAATTGTTTAATCGATTCTGAATTCAAGTGGTGGACGGCTTTTATTAATAAAATAGGTACCCACATACAAACTCTAATCAATTAAAGATTAGTTTGTTTAATATAGGAGATTAATTGGATACCTAACTGTAACCTTACCTAGGTAAGTGTGAAGTTAATTAATTTCATAGAAGGAATTCGTCGAATATTTTTGAGATATATATATTTTAGAATACGGGAGATTAAAGAAAGCATTAAAGTGTAAACATTGCTATCTGGCAAATGTAAACACGACGGGGTGTTATTAATAGAGCCCTAACTATGGGATCATATGTTAAAAGTACAGTGTACAGTGCACGGGCCGCGTTAAAGCTGGCTATTAACTTGCTACTTGTCGGGAGTGATTTGTGAGACACGAAGGATAAAATTGTAAAACCGGCTTAAGATCTATCTGACAGCATTGTAATCGTTAAACGAAATGGATACCTACATGTTTTAATGGTCCTGTCTGCCACTTAACTCGGCAACTGCATGCGATTTACTTTGGACGTTTAATATTGCAGCTTGATGATGATTTAATTGTTGTGATTTTTAATATTTTAATCGTTTACACACGTTAACAATAATTAATTCCATTTTTATAGTCCGGGCATGTCGTTAAGTTGTTAATTTGAAACCCACAGCTGTAAAACTCATGCTATTCTCGTAATTACGGATGTAGTGTTATTGTCATCAATAACACTACAACCGTAATTGACCGAATCGACATGAACACACGTGCAATAATTTGCCTTCGTCTACTAGATTCACCGAAATTATAGACGCTGGTTCCGATTTAATAAATATTTAGACATATTCAATTGCGTCGCGTTAACTCATACGAGATTTTATTAGTAATCAGTACACTAATTATTCAATATCATAACAGTTGTCACAAACTGCTATTAAAATGAGAATCCCCGTGCTAGATGAATGTTTTACAAAACTTTAACGAACGTTGGAACCGTAAATTATGTTTCAGTAGAGATTTTCTTGATAGCACTGCATAATTTGGTTCAATCAAAATCTAAATGGATCATATAAATATAGTTAAGTACTTACTTTTTTTAAATTCTGATAGCTCATTAAAATGAATACGAACATTAACTGTTTAAAAGCTACGTATTGCACAGCTTGACCAAACCTTTGCAATTACTAATGCACCTGAGTTTCATTGTATTTAATAGACGATTATCCAGTCGACAATCATGTAGTGAACAGTGTTCTTTACGGACAGTGTGCCGGGGGCTGCAGCCCGCGGCCCGTCAGCCGGACTTGGTTTTTTTACTTTTTACACAGTTACCTGTTCCCGAACGGGTATCGTATCGACGCTGGTTAG
Source organism: Euclidia mi (assembly GCA_944739405.2). Lineage (NCBI taxonomy): Eukaryota > Metazoa > Arthropoda > Insecta > Lepidoptera > Erebidae > Euclidia > Euclidia mi. The sequence goes on along the minus strand of OX123189.2, from coordinate 25,315,775 downwards.
CTTAACAAGTGCAGCCAGAGGTGCCGTATCTTCGGCTACACTTGTTTTATTGCTTTATTCGTACTTTTATATTAAATTCACACGCCGCAGCTTTTAGTATATCCGAACAGTTTTTCAGGGAGCAGACAGGTTATTAGTTGGTGGTTAGATACCACCGGGCACCAAATTAACTTTGGTAACTTAACCTTGTTAAAGGTATGATTGTTAATAAATAATATTTCATTTTATCGTGTAGGAAAAGACTTTAAGATAGAATAGATAGTTATAAAAGATATTGCCCTAAATTATATATTAACAATCAATTTAAAATAGGGAAAAACAAAACGGTGAAGTATTTGGATAGCGTGGAGGAAAAATATTTAAGTACTTTGAGTACCTACCTACTATGATAGCTTAGATTATTTAGAAAGACATAAATAGAGTAATGATATATTTTTGCCGAAAAACTTTTTGTGTAGTACCAAAATTAATTTAGATAATATTCAACAATTCAACACTAATAAAGTAGTTAGAGCACATGATGTAGGTACTGTGAGCGTTGGATGGATTCTATATAGATATTTTTAGGTTTTAACCAAACGCAAAGAGTTCCAAACTCGGATCAAGCAAAATATCCTCTGTAATTTGCTCAAATAATAATAATTTATTCATTGACGACTTTCAAATCAAAGTTAAAAGTAATGTTTAGGTTTCAAATTGCGCCCCTTGGTTAAAGTTTGACACTGACAAGCATTGAATTCTTACCCTTCCTACTCAGCAACTTATCAAAAGTCTCACAATCTCTGTGTTGTCCCTTAAAACTGTATTTTTATTATACCTATAGAGACAGACATTCGGGTGTTTCGCAAAACGTCATCGGTCATTCGCACATCTTATCACAGGATGTATCCGTCGCCTTTTGCGAAAGTGACATTCGGTACTGAAATATAACCCTTTTAGCGATACCAAACACCTATTTACATATATCGACATTGGAGTACAGACGCGTATAAATTTAACTTTTGAAACCTCATGCAATGGAGCGATGTTGCTAAGTGCTGTCGGGATTAATTTACGACTTTGTTAGTCACTGTTTTGTTTGCATTTAAAATGGACGCGAAAATGCAACAAGCAGGGTCGTTTGTAAGATTTTCGTATGCTTATGTAAGAGTGCAAAACTAGAACTGCCGAGTCGACATCTCAACTAAAGTTAAACAATTTTATAACAATATTTGGGTGATCGCTTGGGCTGATAATAAAGCAAACTTAAGAGGACAAATTGGGCTATTTTAGGATGTTGCCATGTCCAAACTAAATAGATATTGGTTATTATCAATTGATGATTTTGATTGACATAACCTCATTCTTGTATAATTATTAGGTATGTACGATAAATTACAACATATACCTATGTAATTAGGTATAATACAGATAACGCCGTATTGAACCACCAGACAAGACTAAGTACTAGGAGAGAAATTGTTTTATTGAACGGGCAAATTTAACCCAGAATGAACATTTGAATTGAACGTTTTTTTCTCTATAAAAAAGAAGAGGTCTTTTTTTGGCCAGACTTGGATGTCGAAAGGTTGTAGACATGGAGATTGTAAGAAATAGCTTGGCAAGTTTATTGACGTAGGTATCCATATCTAACAAGTAATAAAATGATCCGAATTGCTCAAAAGCAATAATTTACAATTTGCAAAATATATACTTACTTAAATCTTGTGATGTGATCATAAAGAGGACTGTAAACTGACGTCACAATCGCGATACTTGTAGGTATTTGTAAGTATGATCTAATCTAAAGTGACGAGTCAGGAAAAGTACTAAAATCGACTACATACGAGATGTTGGTACGCCGCAAAAATATTATTTACATGTTTGCGGTGTCGGGATAATCCACAACATATTGGCGCTACACTACATTTCACTTTAGGGCTACCAACAGCTTGATCTCTTAAAAAAGTATTAATAATGAAACCGGATTGATTTCTGAAAAATTTCTTTACAGTCTTGTTGATGCTAAGGATGAAAATTATAACATAAAAACACTAGTGAAATGTGGAATATGTGGATCTCATAACTCACACTGACCGTGCCTAAACAGGCATAGGCAAAAACGCCTTGTTGGCAAATAAATAGGTAGGTAGGTTTACTTATCATAAAATGTTGCAATGACTCTAATCATAAATACATATAACATTCTTGTGTTACTGACTAAAACTACTGGGCGGAGGACGCTGAAATTGCATGTTTGTTCCTTGAGGAGCGTAGGAGTGCACTAAGAAGGGATTTCCCGAAATTCCCACTGGATGGGGATAAATGTGGGTGCGCAACTGCGGGCATCCTCTATTCTGATTATTAACATACCTATTTGTTTAAGTATATCAACCCGCAGACATATTCCCGGCACATTTAACGACATCGAATTTTTGGCATTTGCTCGGAGTGCACCTACTTAAGGTCAGTCATGCAATTCTCGTTAAAATAAAGATAAAATAAACAAAAATATAAAAAGCAACGCAGAGTAATTCTATACTATGCTAATATTTGATCTTAATAGGTGTTTTCGATAAAACAACGAATAACGGTGGAGCGAAGCGCCCGGTACTAGGTAAGTGCTAACATATATTATGCGCAGACATGCGTGGCCATTAACCAAGGTAAATATTTGTACAGTATTATATTCAGAAACAGTCGTTACTCATTTGAGATAGCCGTGAGAACACGTTAAGTAAGTTGTTAAACTGCACGGATATTTTATGGCTATGTAATATGTATGACGCAGCAATTTAAGCTGCAATGTGAGACGTTTGCGTTTGGGTATGAAGGGAGAATGTTGAAGAATGATATTCTTCTTCTGCATATTACTTAGAATCTGCAGAGAATGTCCTTCTCTTCCATTCTCTCTAATCTGACGTCATTTGAACATTCACTCCTTTGTCATATCATCCTTCACACAATGCGTCTATTTTCTTTTGATGTTGAAGAATGATATCGATGCTCAACATAAAATGTTTTAGGAGCAGTTTGATCATAGCCGGTCATTAAATTCTAATAGCTAGGTATAGAGGATGCCGGGTATTTTGCAATAGGTACCTATTTGCGATGATTTGTGGTAAACCTCAAAAACCTTTACGGCTAATAAATTCTGAACGAATGACAAATATAAGTTGTACAACCTTTCTGAATCGTATACGAACACAAACGTTCGGTAGCGTATTTAAAGTGTAATGCTTAAAACTAGGGTAATCCTGTTGGTTTTCCCAGATTCTATTTGTGCTACATACCTACATCACAATTTAAAACTTAAAACGATATCAATTAAGTCCAATTACTGATATGTTTTATCTTAGGTACTACAACCGCGCTAATTTGGGGTTATCTAGCAAATAAATATCGTCTTATTACAACATAACAATTTGATATATGGCGCCCACAATATTAACATTACAATACTTTAATGTATGTAATTATAAACATGACTTGACCTCTGTGATATTGTTGTTCTATTTATGTTTAAATAGTGCGTGCCATATTTTTCTAGAACACTTGATATTTACGATAGCTATTTATTGATCGCATATCAACTTCTAGATTTGTTTATAAAGGCCTTGCTACAGGTACAATCAAATTGGGTACCAACTTTTGATTGGTGTCTCAATATTGAATAAGCCACGCTTTATTATGCCCATGCCTTTTATTTTAATTACCTGAGCGTAATTTTGATCATACATATTTCAATAGGGTATTTGACTAAAAAAATCTAATTAGTCCGTCAGTTAGATTATCGAAAAATATTGGACACGTATATTTTCTTTAGTCACGTAAACAAAAAATGAAGACTTCGCTGAAAACTCGTGTGACGTCACTTGCCAGTACACTTTTTACTGGCAAGTGACGTTACAAGCCCCCACTCTTAGACGTTTCTCCATCTTTGATGCGGTTTATCTTCGTAATTTTTTACTGATTTGATAAAACAAAAAATACGTATCCAATATTTTTCGATAATCTAACTGACGGACTAATTCGATTTTTTTAGTCAAATACCCTATTGCAATCTAAATATGTATGAATATGTACCTAATGCTTTATTCTCTACCATATAGGTATCTAGCGATGTATACGATCAAAAGAAAAGTTACGAAACAATGTAAAATAATGCCCTTATCGCTGAAAGCGATTTCTTCCAGCCAACCTCAAAAATGATTCAATTAAATAACTACTTCAATAATTTGATGCAGGGTTTCCTAACCTTTTTATAATAATGGATCACTTGCAAAATTTAAAACGTCACTTCGAGGTCTATGGATGGAATGGACCCTAGATTAAGAATCCCTGATTTAATGTCATTATTAGATATTGTTGCTGTATTATGTAGTAGGTACCTATGAAGAAAACTTAAACGTCCAAACAGCACTCAATTATTAAAAAAACGTAGTGTTTGCCATTATTAGCCTAGAGTATGGCAAAGTGCGATAGTAGGATCATATCAGTGATATGTAATTATAGAAGAAACCAAGCGAGTGGGCAGGTAACAATTGTTCGCTATTAATATTATCTTCTGTACCTATTGAAGTGTTGAAACTACTACCAAAACAGCTATGTTTTCAATTATTATAATAACCTTAAATTCAAATTAACAGGTACCTCGGGCACACACCTCTGACTTTTCGAAGTTATGTGTGTATTAAAAATGTTAATTATCGCTCGCTTAATAATGTGCCCGGTAGATGGCAATAGGCTCGCCCCCTATTACATTGGGACCGAAACATATCTGGCGAAGTGTGGGTGTGTAATACACCTCTGCCTACCCCTTCGGGGATAAAAGGCGTGAAGATATGTTATGTTGTTATTATAACAATTGTATGTAAAACGACAGTAGACAAAATTGTTGAGCACCCCTACACTAGATCCATTGGAGAGTTTTCTTTTTTGTTAACACCTTTTGTACGTATAATTTGACACCGGGAGCGAGTAAAAAAACTTAGTAGACATTACTTTTTGACAGGGGATATTTAATGAAGTTGTAAGTTTTTTCTACTTTCGTCGAGCCATTCTCACGATAATACCATTGTAGGAGCACGTCCCAAACGGTCTCAATCAATTATGTTAACTGTGATAATTTTGTTTTTTCTTTTCTTTTTTCTGTCGAGACGTGGAGAGATTTTGTATGGTCGACAAACAAATTATACGCCACTTAAACGCTTATTATTGGTGTGCGTTGGATCGTTTTAATGGAATTATGACATATTTTTGGATGATACCCGGTTTGGCTTGTTAATTGGACATTGGGAATGGTTCTTATTAATGCTTTTGAACCGGACTCGATCGAAACATTTTACGACTGTATTTTTTATTTACTTTTAATCGTGGTAGGAAATATAACAGGGCGTGGTTCACCTCAATAGCCATTGCATTTGAAGTTACAGATTGTTTATGAGCTACTAAAACTGGAATTATTTTGGATAACTATAACATGAATCATCTGCCTATCCCTCCGGGAAACAGGCGTGAGTCTATGTATGTATGTATGTAACTATTAACATAACGATTAGGCATAAACATATCAGTCAGAACTTTGTATAAAATAACATACCTAAGATTACAGCTAAATCCCATAATAATAATAATAATAATAATAATAATAATTCATACTTAAAGACCCTAACACACAAAATGATAAATGCAGAAAATGTCACCGCGCGTCTGAAACCATCCAACATATTACCGGAGCCTGCCCGATATTAGCTCAAACTGATTACACCCACAGACACAATCAAATCGCTAATATTGTTCACCAGAAGCTAGCCATCAAATATAAACTTATTACAAAACCTGTTCCATATTACCAATATTCTCCAAAACCAGTGCTGGAAAGCCGCAGTCACAAGATATACTTTGATAGAGCGATACTCACTGACAAAACTGTACATTATAATAGACCGGACATAACTGTGATAAATAAACTAAACAAGCTTGCATATTTAATAGATATAGCAGTACCCAATACTCATAACCTACAGAAGACAATTACTGAAAAAATTCATAAATACACTGAATTAAAGGAAGAAATAACTAGAATTTGGCATATGAACAAAGTATATATTGTGCCACTGGTGCTACCTAGCACAGGCGTCATACCCAAACACCTACATCACTATTTACGACAAATAGACCTACCCACAAACCTCTACATCACAATGCAGAAAGCCGCTATACTCAACACTTGCCGTATAGTGCGTAAGTTTTTGCAGGACGAACCTCTTCTATCAAGTAGTGCTCCAAATGAACTCCACTTGGTCTAGGCCCGTGGTTTTTATAAGATACCGATATAATCGAGAAACTCAAATGTAATCAACAACAACAATAATAATAATCATTTATTCGCATTTATAGTGAACAGAGAAATAGGAATTGGCGTCTAAGGGGGTAAAAGATAATGTAAAGTAATAAGAAGAAGAAACTGTAACGTAGTGTTGTCCTCAGCATGTGGCGATCGGCATCGATGGGCGCTCGTCTGTGCGCCGGACTGGCGCTGGCCATGTCGCTGGCGCTGGGCGCCGGTCGCCGCGACTTCAAGGACCCAGAGTCACGGCACCACTCGGACCTGTCGCTATGGATAGACGAGCGGCAAGTCAGAATGTTCAGTGGTAAGTCCGTAACTTTACATTGGAATTACTACTTTTGGACGAACTGTTCGAATATTTTTCAGCTGCTTACCTACCGCATTATCAATTTTTTCAATCTTGAGAGCAAGTATACCATTTATAAGTTAAGCAGTGGGATAAAACAACCAATCTGCCAAAAACTAAAGTACATACTCAAGTGAGTCAAAGACCTCTAAGGATGGATCTGGCCGATAATATCTTGCCAAAGACGAAAAATGTGCTTACGCCGCCTGATTCTCATTCTGACTCTGAGTAAAAAGACAGCGCTTCCTATGGTATTCACCAATAGCTAAAAATCTCTGATGAACCCATAAGTAGTTAGGTACCTACAAAAGTACCTAATCATCAAAATCAGTCATGCTACATTTAGGAGGCAATGATTACGAACGGATACAGACACAACACGGAATTTTTTAATGGCACATGCGCCCTCTGCCCACATGTTTGATAGCGGTTACCGTGGCTTTCAGCGTAGCAGAAGGAATGTTAAGGAAACACATTCAAGTCATTACCTACTGGTTGAAAGAGAACGAGGAACGAAACTTGCAGGACAGGCAGAGTGACAGAGCCTTTTGCGCTTTCGTGTTTAAGAAAATGTCAATAACATTTATCTTATGTCGGCATTCGTAATCTCACGATCATCATCATCATCCTAGCGCTGTCCCGGTTGCGCTCCAAAACCCACGCCTTGGAGCCCGGGGTCCGCTTTCCGGCTATGTCTCCTCCACTTCGCACGGTCTTCAGCATCCCTGGTGGTTAGTTGGTTGGCACGCATATCATCCCTTACGACGTCAAGCCAGCATTTTTTTTTGCCTTCCCCGTTTACTGGGGCCCGGTGGAGGTAGCATGGCAAGACATTTGTTACCCACGTAAGATGCCGGTTGACGTAAGACGTGTCCATACCAGCGTAGACGACACTCCTGCAGTTTGTCAGCAATGTCACGGACATGAAGGCTACCCCGGATGCGGGAGTTCCTAATGCGGTCCTTCCGCGTGACACCACACATCCAGCGCAGCATGTTCATCTCCGTGACACGCAGACTCTGCTTGTGTCGCTCAAGCACAGGCCACGTCTCACTGCCATATAACAGGACAGGTCTAATGATGGATTTATAGACCTGTCCTTTGAGCTTAACCGGCATTTTGGGGTCACAAATGACACCGCTCACCTCACGCCATTTGGCCCATTTCGTAATCTCACGATACACGTGTTAAATTCGACCCGCACGGCGCACCTTTGGCGTTGAACTGATAACCGGCACCTTGAGAAAATTACGAGCTTATTAGGGATCATGCAATCAAGTTTTCGTAACGGATTTTAAACTCGTTTACTCCTTTAAACTGTTTACAATTGTCGAGGTCGAAACGTCAGAGAAAAACAATTGTATCTATACCATAAATTAGTTTCAAAACGCGTATTAACACGTATTATTCGTTAAAAAATACATGGTGTACGAAAGTTTAAAAACCTATTAGGGAGTCATTGAATTCATTTTTTATTCACAGCTGTTCTGAGCATTAAGTTCCTTATCCAAGTTGTAATTATTTGCTCTGAACTTTGGTATTGTTATATTTGTAGGTATAATACTTTATAGCATGTGACATGTTTACGATTCCGTAAATGATACCTACTAGTTTTATCTCGTAAGTTTCAACAGACATCACTGTCCGAACTACATATTACCCGGCAAAAATACTTTTGGATTGTGCAATATTGCAACTAACGGCCATTTTCAATATTCGATCCATAGGTACATGGATTTTGAGATTCGAGATTCGTGTTTGACATATTTTGTATGGAGCTTATGTCAAAAACGAATCTAAAATCCACAGATCTATCTATAGTTCGAATATTGAATTCCGTAGTAAGTAGGTATATTGATCAAGTGAGGTTTTGGTCTGGTCTTTATATAAAGGTAGAATAAATAATTACCTATTTAAACCAAATTTGCCTGTGAAAATGTCTATAACGTTAAATCAACAAGACCAGAACTTGATCATGACCACTTAAACTTGAACAACACGGTACTTTGCGCTTACTTACTTATCCTAAAAGCTTCAAGCTTTCAAATCCTTCTAATACCTACCTAATTTCTACTTTAATGAAATTCGTTTCCATTGATACATTGATATCTAGTTCTTCTTACTCTATAAATTGAATTATTTAGTTATTAAAAAACGCAATTTTGAAACCATCATCTTTTTTGTTTTCAGGTATATCCATGCAAGTGTTCGCTATAATAAATGGGCACGTGTCTCCGTACGTGTTGGACCCCAACTTCTCCAACAAGTTGCCGGTCATACCCTCGGAGGTTGGCTATGTCAACTTCACTTGGAAGTCGAAGAAGCGATATTATTATGACTTCGACATTTTGACTTCGTCAGACTTGAACATATTGAAACCTCCAGTGCTGTCGATCAAAACTCGCGGACGGGTGCCTAAAACGTCTAAAGGTAATTTAAAGTTATTCTGGATTTAGACTAATTTCTACTAAATTTAATTAGCAGAAGTTAGTTACTGGGTTCGGAGACCTGGTTATTTGTGCTACATGCTAAATTTGCTCCAACTCCTCACAAAATAGAAGAAATACTGATTTTACCAGCCTGCCTATGCTTGTTGGTTCTTCTAACTACCAAATCTTCAAAACTCAGTGTAGTATAATACAAAACAAGAGAGTTTATTATTATTCACAAAAACGATGATTACGAGTAATATCCGCAAAATATTATTAAAGTAAAAGTTGTATTACGTAATATCTACCTTACTTTTGGACAAAACAATACATTAGATAGGTAGGTAGGTATAGGTCGGTTCACGAAAGTTGACCACAAATGGCGGCCGTCGCGCATATGTACATTCGTGCACCAATGGTGTGGCTCCATTCTTGACGCATTTAGGGAATGCGTCAAGAACGGAGGCACACCATTGGCATTTCACCCACGCCTCACCCCGCACCTCCACGGGGACCTAAAACATGATTTCTGCGCAGTGGTCATCTTTCGTGAACCGACCTATACTAGGAATGACAATTAATTCGCGTGGGCACTTTTATCACATGTTATGACATACTATTTACAAACATTGTTTGACCAACAAATGGCTATCAAACCGGCTATCCAAAATGGACTTAATTATTACGTAGACATTGATTATAATTTTAAGAGGTCAAGTAACCGAAATTAAAGTCGTGTGAAAAATATCAGCCCACAAAAATAAATAGCGGAACCGATATCGCACAGAATATTATTTGTAAACGAAACAAAATGTTCTTACATTTTGTTAAGGTGATTCAGCTTTTGCCAGCATTCATTATTTATCGAAAGTACCTAATACCGAGTTTTTCCACAGAATTCAGTATAATTTTGCCATGTGTCGGCAATAACAGCGGCGTAGCCACATTTGAAATAGGGCTTGTGCTAAAAAATGGCAGAGGATTGCCGCTAAAAGGCACCCCATTAAGGTTACACTTAAAGAAGGAATGCGCACAGAGAGGTGTGTATTTAGAAAGGACAGGTATTGTATCGCCAACGCATTTTTAACACTTACGCGCCTGTGTTATTGTCGTTGTAATTCACGAAAGCATCCACAAATAAATAATCTTTATCAAAATCTTTGCACCAAAGACATAGTAAACAACTTCAAAAACACAGACGCAACGCTTTCAATATATTTAATTGAAAATAACAGTTTATTTTTATAAGCAAACATTGCATTGCAATGATCTAATAGAGTCCCACAGCTTATTAATTCAGATCTCATGCTTCCAACAAAAAATTAAGCATAGCGAACTTGAGTACGAGTACAGAAGCATAAAACATTGCATTTAATCTATTTCGAGCTCATATTGTTATGCTTACGCTACTAATAATACATTTATGGGTAGGTGGTATGAGCGAATGCTTTGCCATTGCCACTGCCCGGGTACTGTTTAGTGTGTGCTCGCCGCCGCCGCGCGGACCGCGGGCCAGCTCCTAATGTACCTCACTGATTGTGTTCATGCGTTTGCTACGAACAATGCGCCGATTGACATTTTATTACTGGTTTGTTTTACATTTCAACAATCATTATTCGACTTGTACGCTAAACTGCACGAACAGATTAGCATTTTGACTGTAACGTAAAAGAGAGAATTAGTACCCACTCACAGTACCGATTTGTATTTTTTAAAATTTAACGACTCCTGGAGTTATGACGCAGTCAGGTAAATATTTCATTTATGTCTATGAGAAACCCGCGGTAAGCACCTTGCCAATTAGTGAAGAGTAAGTACTTAGGTGAATTCATAGACCTTTGGAATGGAAATGGCATGGAATTTAAATTTACCAATAAGTAACAGAAAACTGAATACAATAGAATCACAGCCTTCTGCAATACACATGGGTACTATAAAAATGGAATCGTGTTTATTTTATGATAGGTGACTTTGTGCAACGTGAAGACGCTGTATATTAACAAAACAAACATAGCAGCGAAGAAAAGTAGATCTGAAACCACATTTACCATTCATGGAACAATCGATAAACAAACAAGGCAAAGCGGGGATTTCCTTTGATTCGGTTTAATAATATCGAGTATCTCCTTACTCGGAGTATGTGTACGAAATACCGTGAAATACTACTCGTTGAATTTCCAGGTAGGTACTAAGTAATCTCGATATACATAAATTCGTACGTTACTTACTGCTAATATATTCAGGAGTTTATGCCACGTGTTTTACCGACCACATCCGTAGCACAATACGTAGGTACGGAAATGCCTCAAGGTATATTTAATCAATACGTACCGTGGTCCAGTGACAAAAAAAAAATTAACAGCGTTAAAAAAGAAATTCAATATGCTCCCTAGTATAAAAGTCATCTAAAGATCTTCAGAGATTACTTAGTTCTAAGTAAAAAGTTAGCAACTTTTGCTGCAGTTGACAAACTGCCGCACTGCCGTGGGTTTTAGGGTACTAATTCTGATTGATCTCTTGCTTGAAAAATGATGTCAATCTGTGCACTGTTTGTCCCTCTCATTACTAATGAATAATCTGTCTTATATGTATACTGCGTGTAAGCCTGCGATGTGCGCCAGGCCCTAGTAACCGAATGCGTTATTTTCCGGGTTAACGTCGAGTAAGCTGGTTGGCTGATTCACGGTGCCTCTGCTCACAGCATTTGCGTTTTAGGTTTGTATTGTACCGTGCTTGCTTCTTCACTAATACTTATTAAACTATTTTAAACCCAGACCAAATAAAACATTGGTACAGAAAAAAAAGAAAGACTCCAAGTAAACATACGCGCCGATACTTCGTTCACTATCCATAGATAAAAACTTACTTTTTATTTACAGTGAGTCACCTGGTTACCTTATTTTAATGAATGAGCTGTGGTATAAGCGCGTATATTTACTTGTAATCTATTTCTTTTTATTCCCTTCAATTTTTCTCAACCTTTTTACTTGATCTGAGACTTTAAGTAAGACTTCCAAATCATACAATACAGAATGAGACTATGTAGAAACCTACATGACGCGTTATGCCTTAGTTGTTTCTATTCAAGCAAGCCGTGACCTTACAAATTGGTAAATATTTCTCTTATAAGATATTTATTATTATTCCTTCTAGTTAGTTTTTACTTTAGTTCTAAGTTACCTACTTATTTTATCGCTGTATTAAATATTATTATTATTACAAACTCATAAAGCACTAACATATTTAGCGCTGAAGTAGAATACACCAAATTTCTTTAATTTCCTGTACCAAAATTAAAGACTCTTTGGTACAAATTTCTTTAAACTTTTATAACATGTGTTAGTCGATTTAGATGCCGTAAAAATAGTTACTTGTATAGCTACTAAAACTTATTATATTAGTTAATGCTTGATTTTATTATATCACTTTTCATCGAACACAATCGTACTGTCATCCCAATTCTGGTCAGTATCAAGTCTACCGCTCAAGTTAAAAGTTGTTTAGAAATTTGTCATTACTTTAAGTCATGTCTTCTAAATAAAAGTTTTAGGCAAAGACGTAGAGGCGTGAAATGAGAATATTCCAGAATTCTAATAATCATAGACGAAAAAGAGACAGCATGAACAAACATTCGCTGTGTCTCGTTCTAAAATGTTATAAACGTTATTGACGACCGGTTGGCGCAGCGGTAGTGTAAGCGACTGCTACGCCGAAGGTCGCGGGTTCGATTCCCGCTCAAGTCAAACATTTGTGTGCATGAACATGGATGTTTGTCTTGGTCTGGGTGTTTCTATGGATAATATGTATGTATTTACAAAAAAAAAAAGTATATATGTATGTTTATCCATTATCTAGTACCCATAGTACAAGCTCTGCTTAGTTTGGGACTAGATGGTGATGTGTGTATGTGGTAGAATATTATTATTATTATGTTTCTCTTTTTCACGGCTATTCTTCTAACATTTGGTGTTAGAAGAATAACCGGTCCTTTGGGAGGCCTACACGGGGATATGGATCCAACGTGCAGAGGCCCGTAGAGAGTTTTAATCTAAAATGGGATGGGACACATGCCGCGGAGCCTCCACAACTGCACTACTGAGTACAGCTATGGACTAGCCGCATCACGTGTAGGGCTATTGTTTTTAGTGGATCTAATGAATACGGGTTATGGGGATGGGTGTTTAGTGAACTGGTAATTAATGCTATGGATGAAAAACGGCACCTGCCAGTGATACTCCTATAGCATCCGTCCGCGTGGCATTATAATTATTATTATTATAAATTCTCGCGACTTTTCAGTCCATGTCTCTACGACTCTGATCAGAGGTGCCTTTCTATTTGTCCATAATATGTTATCCCTGCATGTCCTAGATACTTAAAAAAATGAGTTTAATTGCCTATTAATATTGTTGAGTTAGTAATCTTGTTGTTCACAACTTAAGGTCCGGATCCGGAATGTGATAAAAAGTGTGCAAACCAAGGATGGTGCAATAATGAGAAAATATGCCAATGTCCCGAGGGCTATATGGGGCAGGACTGTAGGACGGCACTGTGTTACCCACAATGTATGAACGGAGGGAATTGTACCGCGCCCGGAGTGTGCTCCTGCCCGCCAGGGTACCAAGGAAGAAATTGTGAAGGAGGTAAGCGATCGATAACCTTATTTGATATTATAAATGAATGTGTGTACTTATGTTTATTTTCTGTTTTATAAGAAATATTTTAACATTAATTTTATTTATCTTGCCGTAAACGTGTGTCTAACCTCATACGTCCATAGGCTAAAGCTGTGGACTGACGCTATGGTAAATATGTTTTATTTATAACTTCCATGTTTCAGGTCTCCCTATCTGAATAGATTTTTATAAAAAAATTGGCTAGGCTTTTGTTTTTACGAACTTAACTAATTAATAATAATAATAATAAAAACAGTTTATTGCCATTAATCATTACATATTATCGGATTAAACAGCGGCCCCACACTAGGCATAGCCTGTCCTGTGGGTACCAGGTACGATTTCCTTACATTTTAACAATTTTAGCTCGGGCGACGTGTTTTATAAGACAAAAAAAAAATATTGTTGGTTCAGTCTTTGTTCCCTTACACAAAAGGTTCTTCAAAAAGTCCAGGAAGTTTAACAGGCATACTTGGTAGACTTCACTAGGGCATTCGACCACATGAGTAAATAAACCGAACAGAGAGACAGCTTCTTAAGAACTTGTAAATTTGTTACCTATTTTGGTAGGGTTGTCACAATAGGTTAAGACAAATCGCTTGTTCGGTATACGACAGATTCTGGATTGGACAGATTCGTGATTTGGCAGATTCCCAACTCGACAGACTCGTGGATTGGGCAGATTCTTGGACTCGACGGATTCGCTATACGGCAGAAGTACAGTTGTAAATAAAATAGCGAGTGGAACCAAAAAAGGCATGCACCTGAAACTTTTAAAAGCACGGAATAAAAATATATATTTGTTACCAAGGACACGACGTGACGACGTGATTTATTTGACATTCCCAACGATACCACTAATAGTGTTGAATATTTTCTGGTAATATGACCTATTTTGCTAATAAACATAGGAATCTCCTTTAGCTACTATGGCCACTAGTTTTACCACGGGGATAGGTATCTAAAATAAGTTTAAAAAGAAATTGTGTAAGACAAATGAACGTCTACAAAGCAAATGACTATAAAATGATCAACCATCGATAGGGCTTACAAAAAACAGGTGCATGCGATTTTCGACCGTATTGACAATTCATGACAGACTTTTTTTTTGTATTTTCTTGCTTTCTGACATTGATACGTTATTAAAATTATAAATTCTGAGTTACGTCAATAAGGTCGAAAAACGCATGCACTTTTTTTTTGTAATCCCTATCGATGGCTGATCACTTTCTGATAGTCATTGTTTTTGTAAACATTACTTGCTTTTACACAATTTCACAACTAATGAGTTGTTAAGTATTTCGTTGCCAACATTGACAATATTTATTTCAAGTTCGAAATATTCGCGAAACTTTTGCTCGAGCAATTCAACAAATGCGACAAAATTATCAGGAGTTGTACCTAATTAAAAAACCCAATTGTACGTTACCATTGTTAAAATCTTTATAATAATTTAATTATTTCATCTAGTATTTATTCATACACACAGTACAATAAACAACCATTATTAATAATAAAACACCACTTTTTTACATTAAAATATTTAAAACTTGCAACGTATAAAACAAACAACGTGCGTCGTAATAACCCTAAGATTGTCAACTGCCTGTGCCTACGTAAACCGGTTCTTTCCACTCTCGCCGCGTACACGACAAACGGCCAGTGGTCACGCACACATAAGCCGCGTGCTCGTAGTAGTGCAACCGATTCGCGCTGTTGTATGAAGCTGTGTCTCTGTTCCGTTTATCTACTCATGCGATTCGACGCCGTGAAGTGGCCTGTACTATAGAATACTCGCCCAGCTATGCGAACGCTTAGATATATATTCACTTGTTTAGAAGGCTTCATGAGATGCAACAACTTTGGTCAGAGCAGACGATGTATTATCTAGTTGTCTTAATCATAGTGTGGGCGCTCCTCAAGGCAGCTTTCTAAGACCTGTTTTATTCAACATCTAACATCTTTACTCACTTTGGCCGATTTTAGTGCTTTCATTACGTAGACACATCCTTACAAAAAATATCATTGAAATGGAGAGTCTTTTCTGCACAATGGCACAGATAAGCCTAAAGAATAAAATCATGATTGTCGCTCGAGCTCATAGCTACATAACCCACCCGAGGTAGGTAACTAAAATTGCGAACTACGTAGTCGTTCAATATGAGGATATAGCTCGCAGCTGTGGGTGTTCCGACGAAATTTAACGGGCATATGGCGATCACGAGACCAACTATGGACAAATAAAATAAAATATGGAGAAACAGAAAACATCACGAAAGCCACGAAAATGTGACTCGTTAGGGCACTCGTTTTCATGTATTCGAGAAAGCGAGAAGATGATATATGCTGTGGAAATGTGGTGCAAGAGGAAAATGCTTGGGCAGATCCTGGACCCAATTTAGAACTAACACATCTATATTAGAATAACTTGGGAGCAAACAGCGTCTTTCTTCTAAAGTTCAGGTCCGGACTCTCGCTTTCTTTAGACATGCCATGCGGCGAGTGGATAAGTCATTGAAACGCCTTGCAGTACAAGGACAGGAGGGCTTGCCAGTCGGTTTTCGACGGGAACAATATTCATCCATTTGCGGATAGTCTAGGCATTAGAGATAGGGCGAATTTAGAAAACAAAGCAACGAAGGCTGCAATTAACAATCCACTTGACCAAGGCACAAGAAGGGCAGCATAGCGGCGATTTACTGCCAGGAGGTAGTCCTCCACTCACACTGCCACAACTGCAGCGACGAAGAAGATTAATGATAAGAAATGTCAACTATAAAATTGCCGTTTATCTTTGCTAAGCGAGTTTAATTTTTTGGACAATGTGATGTGATCCTGAGTCATTTTTCTGTTTTGTCCCTTCAAATTGGCGTTATTTTTAATATCGCTACGAGTTGTCGTGCTATAGATTATCTTTTAATAAATAAAACTAATACTTGAGTTAACAGTATTTTATTTGATACAAAATATACAATAATATCACTTCAGAGATAGCTCTCTTAGGTAACTCTGTTATATTCTATTATCGAATTCTGTTTTAGTTTTCAGTGTATTGTTGTAACTACTTACATAGAAAACAAGTAGGCACTTAATATATAGTTTTGTTTTAAATGTGTATAATACTGTTTGTTATGAAAATTGGCTTATTTAAATGGACATTTATGTAAAAATATAAACTCAAAGATATTTCTTTAAACATTATTGAAATATTTATAACACGCAAGATAGTAAGACTTACGAATCGATAATTTCTTTGTTAAAATTAATAGAGAAATATCGGAAGAACGCTATTAAATTAAAATATAATGATGCATTGTATTGGTACAGGTGTCCATCTATAAAAATAAAGATGGACGATGTACACAAAAATATGTATAGATCACTCTTTTAAACAGCATTCTGACTATCATGGTAAAAATAGATTCATTTTTCAATTGGATAACAAAATATACACTTCTACTAATAAATAAAAAATAAGTACAACTACGCTACTAGTACTTACTATAGTCATGTCGTTTGAGCAAGCACACTGCCTGTCTTTCACACTCCTGCACAATGACAGATTCATTTTTATCTGTGTTGCTGTTGTTTATGCTCCTTTAAACTTTTTTCGAAATGGCAATGGCGGTCTTGCATCCAAACTTGATGACGTCAGTTAGGGCTTTGTAGAAGGGTGCCTGTTCTGCGCCATGGTCTAACCCTGTGTCATGATGCTCTTGTTCTTCGTTGCGGAACTTTGTGATGGTTTCCAGAATAGCTTTGTCAATGTTCGGATCTTCCATTAAAACTCGCAATTGGTCGTTGTAGTGCTCGACGATGACTGTTTCAACGGCCACTGTGCAAGCCATCGCTGCTTCTTTGCCGAGCAATGCTGTACCTGAAAACATTGCAAAAAATTAGAAAGTGTGTGCTTCACGTAATACAAAGTGACCCTAAATACCATATGTGGTATTGGTGTTATTGATGACGGTTCTTCAATGCGAAAATATGTTAAACCCAATCTAGCTAACATACTTACTCTAATAATTACCTAATCTTCGCAATTATCATGCTCCTAGCGTTATCCCAGTTGCAACCCGCGGTCCTCTCACCAGTCTAACCAGATTTGATTGAATATTAGCTTTTCCTCAGAGCGACACGACGCAACTACCTGTTCGACCTCCGCAACCCAAAGCACATAACTCCGAGTAGTCAGTGGTGCGCGCCATGGATTCAAACCCTTCTGCGTGGCAGTCTGTTCGTTCCTCCACTAGGCTATCGCTGCCTTTACTCTAAGCTTCGCATTAATCATTAAATTATGGTCTACTTAACTAGGTAATAGTGGGCGTTTTTGTCATGTGCTTACCAGCTCCCAATACGAATCCAGCAACGTTCCAAATGGGCGTGAGCGCCGTCGGTCTGACCCGGTACTCGTTGATGAGCTCCTCAAACTTCGCCCTGTGCTTCTTCTCCTGCTCCCACATGTGTTTTATAAGTGGACCTTCAGCCGTGTTGCCAAGGACTGCCATCTGGCCTGCGTAGATTCTGTCCGCACCTAATTCGCCTGCATGGTCCACGCGGATTATTGAGTCCAGCTGGAAAGAGACCAAAATATAATCAGAATATGAAGAGTACCCTACTAGGCTAAATCTGCTACCCAATATACCCTGATATATTTGCAGATAACCGTAATAGTGTCTATCTAGAGGTGGTGAAATGGGCCTAACGGAAGATATTACACCAATAACTTTCTCTTCTTCTAAGACAGAGGATGCCCTTTCTTTGCCTTCCTTAAAGGTCGCAAAAATTACATGCTGCATGATGCACTTGGTATGCGTAACTTAAGATTTTCACAGTATATCTATATTGTAGAAACGACAATGTGATCTACATTGTCGTTTCTACGAAATACTGTTACTTTAGACGTCTTATTCAACTTACATGAGGATTTTTCTTCCAGTAAGGTCTGCCACTAGCGGAAACTGAGGCGTGAGCTCCACGCACCTGTTGCACCAACGGCCTGCGTATCATCTTGAGTATCTGTAAAGATATTATATTTTTACATTAATCCTTGTTGCAGGAATATGCACGCAGAAGTGTTTGAACGGAGGCAAATGTATACAAAAGGACACGTGCGAGTGTCCGAAAGGATATTACGGCCTGAGGTGTGAATTTTGTAAGTATTCTCTTTTCTCTGCCAAGAAGATTTATTACGTTGCATAAAGTCCATAAATAATAATATGTGTTCATTCTTCTAATCAAGTCATAACTTGCAGCGAAATGTGTAATCCCGTGCCTCAACGGTGGCCGGTGCAAAGGCGTGAACAAATGCCGGTGTCCAGTCGGCCTCGGCGGGAACCACTGCGAAGTGGGTCGCAGAGTGGGAGACTGTTCGTGTCGCGGCGAGAACTGCGCCACGTCACACACATGCAGGCACGGGCGCTGCGTCGCCGGCGCGTGCGTATGCGAGCCGGGCTGGCGGGGACGCTGGTGCCATAGGTCTACAGGTCAGTATGGAAGATCTGAGAGACCCAGGCAGCCTTCGGTAAAAGTAGACGACTATTCTTGTCGCATGGACCACTGTGCAGAATCATTGTTGTCGCGGACGTGTTGTCGCCGCGTGTGCGAGCAAGGCACGCGAGAAGCCTGTTGCAGTGTTGCTATTCAGGTCTGTACTGGACATGTGTTAGTAGATAACAGAAACCTCAAGGCTACAGCGCCTATTTCATGACGTAGAAGGCACGCGAAAAGCCTGTTTCAGTGTTGCTATATGTCAGGTCTGCACTGGACATGTGTTAGTAGATAACAGAAACCTTATGGCTACGGCACCTATTTCATGACGTAGAAGGCACGCGAGAAACCTGTTGCAGTGTTGCTATATGTCAGGTCTGTACTGGACATGTGTTAGTAGATAACAGAAACCTTATGGCTACAGCGCCTATTTCATGAGGTAGAAGGCAGGCGAGAAGCCTGTTGCAGTGTTGCTATATGTCAGGTCTGTACTGGACATGTGTTAGTAGATAACAGAAACCTTATGGCTACAGCGCCTATTTCATGAGGTAGAAGGCAGGCGAGAAGCCTATTGCAGTGTTGCTATATGTCAGATCTGTACTGGACATGTGTTAGTAGATAACAGAAACCTTATGGCTACAGCGCCTATTTTATGACGTAGAAGGCAGGCGAGAAGCCTGTTGCAGTGTTGCTATATGTCAGGTCTGCACTGGACATGTGTTAGTAGATAACAGAAACCTTAGGGCTACAGCGCCTATTTCATGACGCAGAAGACACGCGAGAAGCCTGTTTCAGTGTTGCTATACATCAGGTCTGTACTGGACATGTGTTAGTAGGTAACAGAAACCTTAGGGCCTGGTCACGAGATCGGTCTAAGCGGCGAGCGGCGCGGCAGGGGCGATGTACATGGCCCGTTTACTCTGAGGCTGCCGCGCGCCGCGTATGTACATCGAAAACGCTCGCCACAGCCGCCCGCCGCTGTAGACCGTGACCAGGCCGTTAGGGCTACGGCGCCTATTTCATGACGTAGAGTATCGGGGGAGTCGGGCGAGGTGTGTCACCAATTTGAGGATGACGTGCGATAGCACACCCGCCGTTCGTCGCTACGCTCTCTTGAGACGCCTGTCAGTAGGTTGTCCTGACAGAGATGACACCTGACAAACTTAGGGTGACACCTTAAAGTAAGAATGACATCTGTTTGTGTAGTCATCTGATTGCATTTGATTAACACCTGACAATATAGATGACACACAACAGAAATGCACTAGGCCCTGCAGCTTAGAATGATTTTAGTTTTTTGCTTATACTTTTACCATATACTTCATGAGTATTGTTGGTATAGGAACTTTTTGGATTGTTTTATGGTGTTGATAGATTTGAGCATGCACTTGTAACAGAAGAACAAGCTTTAGCCATTTTTTAATTTGTTGAACTAAAAAACAAAGAGCCCGAAATTGCTATGAACAATATGCCCGAAACCACTCTCTTTTTTTTCTGTTATGTAACGGTAGACGTCGCCAGCTGCTTCACCCGTATCAATTATATGTATAAACCTTCCTCTTGAATCATTCTATCTATTAAAAAAGAGCATTAAAATCTGTTGCATAGTTTTTAAGATTTAAGCATACATAAGGACAGACAGACAGAAGACAGACTTTGTTTTATAATATGTAGCGATTTGCAAGAATGCTCATTACATTAAACCTTTTAAAAAGAAAAGGTATATAACACCAGATACCAGATGTCTTTGAATGATGTAATGAATGATTTTTTTTAATTTCAGGGTCATCTGAAGAATCTGGTGAATACAAAAGGCCACGATGATAGAACAAACAAACATGTTGACGCAACTACTTAATAATGATGTGATTTCTTTAATTTTATAAGAAAATACTTTATACATATTTTGTAACATTAATAAATTAGTCATTTAGTTGTTAAGCTATGCCACTTAGGTTATTTGTATTTAGACTTATAATAATTATTAGAGATGCGCCGAGTTACACTTTTGCCGAGTAACGAGTACCGAGTTTTACTCGGCTCAATTTTTTTTCAACCGAGTACTCGGCCGAGTAACTCGGTTCAATCAAATTCCCATTTCACGCGCGTAAACAAGTACAAACAGGTTCGTGTTAATACACCCCTCACCGCGCCCGCCCGCGCCTTTCAACTACCAGTCGCTTGATAGTTTGCAAACAAATACTTCACGTTGCGCGTCATAGTAGATAAACCATTGAAAAAGTTTGTTAACTAACGATTGACTGTGTGTAGTACCTGATCAGTGATTGTTGACATAATGACTTCACGTAAAAGATCCCGAATTTGGGCGTTTTACACCGAGATTGTAGAAGATACAGCAAAAGTGAAATGTACTTTATGCAATTCTGTAATTTCACGTAGTGGTGTTGGACGAAAAGCTTCTACGACGGCAATGTTAAAAAAATTAAAATAAAACACACAGAGGAGTTAAAAGATTTGGAAACTGAAACTTTGCGGGAAATATATCAAAATCGTGAGCCAGTAGCATCAACGTAATCGTCGCAATCGAATACAATGAAAATACAGCAAACCCTTTTCAGCAGATAATATTGATTTTATTAATTGAGATTGTCAAACACTTCTTAAATTAGTAATAAATACATTTTGATTAACACTGTTGTTTTAATTATTTCTACCTAAATATATTACTTTTCTTAAACAAAGTATACTCGGCATTCAAACCGAGTTATTCGGCCGAGTACGAGTATCAAAAAACCCGCCGAGTACGCCGAGTACCGAGTATCAAACGAGTACTCGGCCCATCTCTAATAATTATGCAATAATATAAAACAATAAAGATTTGTGTGTTTGTTTTGATTCCACTGTTACCCATCTGAATGTAGTAAAAAGTAAAGTACTTTAAAGATAAATCTCTCTTCTCTTGAAAAAAAGAACATATAAGTAACTATGGAATGCTTGAGTACAGATCTACGCTAGACAATAGATTTTTAATTTTCTGATGATCTTGCTTGTAAGCAAGCAGTAAAAAAATTCCACTTTACAATCAAAGAACCTATGACTTGGTATCTGCACAAAGTAGTTTAACATGCTCTGGTACAATTTATATCATATTGCATCAGTGTCATAGACAGTACTGGAAAAATAAATAAGTCCTATCACAAGAAAAAGCTCAAAGAGGAGATTTCTAATTATTATTCCACTGCGTTTTACAAAAAGTTAAATCAATTCTTATTGAAATTTAGACAAGAACATAATAAATGTTGGTGGTGCCTTATGAGAAACATAAGACTAGGTAAGTACTTTTAAATTTTAACATGCACATTGTTAGGCTGGTTACGCAATATGGACAGTAGTTTTATATGTATTTGCAGAAAATGTAATTTAATAAGGTGTTACTATAAATATACATAATCAGCTATTCTATATGCTAGTTTTCAGTACCACAAGACTAAACAATAATGCCATTACCAGGGACCAGGTGCAATATTGTGTGTTAATACTGCCATTATATTATTACTAAAGTAGTAAGTACATAGTAATCAAGGTACTCTGTGATAGTAATTTTAGTTAAAATTATAGAATATGAAACAATAACCAAGGAGTTTTTATAGTAGTTTTTGTTTGCTCATGTTGACCAGCCAGTAGCAATAACCTCAAACGAAGCCTATTACTTATATATTTTGAACTATTTGAACATTAAAAGAGAACTTACCTTATTTTTAATCAAAAATAACAATGCGTATGTTACGCAATCCGTCAATTTCTTCCAGAATAACAAACACGGCACGAAATTCACCAAATTCAAGAGAAAATTTGTTTACAATCACGAAACGTCAAGTCAGTTGAAGAAAATTTCGCTAGATGTCACTACAATATGACGTGAAATGATCAATTTCGAAAATAAACTAGGGATTTTTCCTGAACATCTAGCACCACAGCAAGTCAGGATAAATAATTAATCATATTTGGCAACTAAAAGTGGTGAGTAACTACGTTGAATTACGCTATTATTTACTCACAAAGATATGATTCCGGTCCCCCCTCAGGCAGAGGGGCGGTTTCCCTTTCCATGCGAAAATCACACCGCGCAGACTCGTACAAAATGGCGACCCCTAGATATGAAGTTTATACGGTCTACATACCGCGCTTACCGATCGATAGTAATGGAGGACTTGGATTTTTCGGGGCCTCTTGTGCACTCCGTGATTTTCGTGAATTCAGTGTCTGGACGGTCGTGAATGTTATAAAAAGTGTTGTTTTGAACGGGTTACCTACATCACAGCAAGTTTTGAAGACTTCTAATTGGATTGCAAAATGAGTTTCAAATCACGCAGGTGCGTACGCAGCCGTAGTCTTTCCATTCTGTCTGGGCCTGCTCGAACGCGCGACTCCCCTTCATGATGGCCATTCATTTGGGCTTATCCTTTACGCCGCCGCAAAGAGCTTGCGTCATGTCATGCGTCTTCGAAACTGACCCGTTGCGGGCTACCATGCACCGTATAAACAAAACATCAAACAAAATGCGTCATTGAAGTAAGGGACAGTGTAACTATTAGTGCGGAAAAGCCTGAAAATTTTAAGCTGCTGATAATATGGGCAGCTTGCATTCATATCTCTTTAAATTTTAAATGATGATTCGATTCAAATGTTCATTTGTTCGCAGATAGTGCATCTAGGCTAGATAGATAGACATTTTATAGGGAAGCATAAGTATTGATTTTTCTCAGCTAGTTGCCTACACAATAGAATAGTCCAACATTTTGTACATGGTTGTCATATCTAAGTGTCCCAATGAACTGAATGAATTGATGATGCTATTTTGCCGATTCAAAAGTACTGTGTTAGCCAGTACCATGCTAATATTTCTTGCTTTTTATTAGTTAGGCACAAAAAAGTTAGTTACAAATTCCAATAAGATTATTTTGATGTAAATTCTTGCTGTGGTAAACCTTTCTTGAGTAGGTACCAACTTAGATAGGTACTTCTGTAAAATCAATAGCACCCCAAATTATCCACCTACACAAGATACCTACATAAGGAAAATTGTGTAATCTGAATTTAGGCAAGTATTGTAAGGTCAGAGGTCAGGAGGTTCTGCAAAATGGAGTCAAGATTTTAATGAAACTACCTAATTCCAGAATTTAGTTATTCTGTAAATATAATACACTTATTTTGTAAACATACATGTTATGTTATTGATTTTATTTTCTTTGGGGTCATTGTATGACACATTGAAGATAGCAATCATGTTGGGGGTGCATATTATTTTAATATTATTATCATAACATCTGCTGATATGGCATTAGCATGTAATGCAAACAAACTTAAACTTAATTAGGTAATGTGTGGGCACCATACTTAAATAAAAATAACATTGTAATAAGCACTAACATGTTGCAAGTCTGGCATAAAAATCAATGAACTTTGCTTATAAATGACCTTGTTTATAAGTTTAAATTATATAATTGAAAGTTATGCTTATTTTATCAAATCATGGGCTAAGTCATAACATCAGATCTTTTTAACACCTACTCATAAATCAATATTTTTACTAATATTCAGGTAGTAGCTTACATATTTATTTGTTCAGCTGAATCATCTACATTTAAGAGAAGTCATACTATGGTTGCTTATAATATTCCTGCTGATCATATTTTTATGACAGGAGTTCATAAAAAGAAATGATTAGATATCTTCTAGGTACTTAGATATACCAATGTTGTATGAAAAAAAAAAGATGGATGCTATACTAGTAAGTTACTTTTTCAGGTTTATGATGGAATTCTAATAATTTTTAATTGTTTTTGCTTGAGTTGGTTAAAGCAAAGGTATTTCGTCATTCTAAAAAATAACATCTTTTTGGCCTTCATATACAAAAAATTGATAATGATTATCAACAAAGTCAGGTGATGTATTGACTCCTTATTATGGAAGAAATGTTGCACCTGCCTTAGTCCAATATGTATATCGCAGTCAACTAGCCATCTTAAACAGCTGTTCAATTAATCCATTTTCGTTCAACTATATTTTCTGTTTCTTTAAAAGTTTAGAAATGTCTTTATTTTATGTTTCTGCTTTGGTTTCAATCAATACATACCTACTCCTATTAATTAATTGACATAGTCATTTTATTCCATAGTTTGGGTTTCGAATTGGATCAGTACTATGTTGATATAATTTCTCAGTTAGAAGTGTATTTTTATCACCTTACCAATTGAAATAAAAGAAACCTTTTATGAGTAGCCAGCATTTTCGATGGTGAAAATGTTGAAACTGCAATACTATTGGAGAAAAGTATTCAAATTAATTTATTCATTGAGGTAACATAGTAGGTACTTAAGAACATTAAAATTGTTTACATGATAATATGTAATGATATGGGGTGGCAAGTAAAAATAGGTGATGTCTACTCATTAACTAATGTATAATTACAGCATTATTAAACATATTATTCTAATCACTGAAAATTCAGCAATGAGTGCTACAGCACAGGCATGACTTTGGGCAGTACAGTATTGAAACACACAAACAGACAGTGTATAAGTCCTTTATTTTCAACAAAGAAAGTATGATTGCTGAAAAACATGAGTGCTATCAGCTCACAATGCTATTAGGAGAGGCCCTTGTCCAACAGCAGATTGTGAAATATTATGAAATACTTTAAAAGTTCTGTTTTGCCTGCAGGTCATAAGTTTGAAGATCAATTTCGTGATCACGGTCGGCGAGGCGTGGGCGCACGCAGTTCAAAGTGGCGGACAACCAGATGGTCCTGGAGTTGAGCGGGCAGGACGAGGCCGAAGACCAGTACACCATGAATTCGGCCGTCAGCACGGAATCCATGGACATGGCGGAAGAGGTATACACATCAATCTATCGTGATTATGCAGCGTATATCTCTGAGCATGGTGTTCCTACTTGAAAACTGAACTGATGTGTCTATTAAATAGACTGTTAACGGTTTGAAATCTGAGTTCAGAAGACAGATCCTTGGTTATTAATAAACTATCGTTATTATTATTATGAATATATTTGTGTATAAAAATTTAGCGATAAGATTTCCTCTCTCTGCTGTGGCACAAAATCAATGTGTATAGCAGTTTTTCTCTGGTTCCCTTGGTATCACGTTACCCCGTGTAGAAAAGCACGTAGCACCTGTTATATAAGACGGTTGTTGTTAGGACATGTCGCAAGTGGACGGGTGCGGGCTGAGCGGCGGCTCGGACGAGGACGACGAGTGCGCGTCGTCGCCCGCCGGCTCCACCTACGACGATAGCACCGACATCAAGAACGTCATGACCGACGAGGTCACCAAACAACTGGCTGCCGCCGGTGAGTTGATACAAATGTTCAAACTTTACATGAAACAGTTCAAACTTGAAAAACAAGGACACAATATAGGTTTCTTATTTCTATTAACTTACTGGATAGGTATTCATTGGCGCTTAATTTATATACCTTCTTAAAGTTAGTATAGAGACATGGACCGAAGTTGAATACTGAACATCACTGTTACTGCTGGAATTGAATAATTTATTTGCCTGAGTTGAAAAACATACACCACTGCAAGAAACTTCTGGATGTGCTTTGGTTCAATCCGCGACGCTATCAAAAATGACCAAAGTAAATCACAACATGGACAAAAAGGGGTTTGGGTAACATTGTATGAACCAGTGGCGTCATATTTTTTTCCAGCGGCCACGAATAATTTAAATAATACTTCGTAGTACTATATTAAATATATATTATATATAACTTCAATTATTTTTGTCCTAAGTAATATCGGAGCTGAGATTTTAGCATTTGAAGATTTTCAGAAAGTCGTCAATATAAACTAATATGTGTGTTTTACTTAAGATTATTTACGTTTTAAGATTGTTCACTGACATGACATCAGTGTAATAGGACATAAACGAAATAATAAAACCATATGTTCATACTTTAAAATATTATATTACACAGTTTATCTTCGTACATTTCATTCTCAATATCATTTCTTATAATTGTATCTAAGAATTGCGCCGGTGGAGATAGGCAATTTTGATACTTGCCCCATCCCACGTACCAAGTAATTGACATTACATGGGAACAACAGCCTAAGGTCCGTTTCCCAACCACGCATAAAAATAAACAACAGCGCATTTAACCCTTGCGCAGCTCTCTCGATGAGTATATACATAGTCGCGATTGGATTCTAACTCTAAGAAGCCACGGGTCAATCCAACTGGAGCTCGTCATCGTTTCTGAAAATCAGTGTTAGATTCTTTGTATATTTCGTTCGTCGGAAGGGAGTGGCTTTGGCTGTCAGTATTGACATAGTCAACGCCTTCAACTCTCTTCCGTGGCTAGCAATTAGGGGGGCACTATTCCATCACAACGTGCCTCCATATCTGCGTAAAATCGTCGGAACGTATCTGCGCGACAGGTCCATTACGTATACTAGTATGGGCCGGAACGGCTTTGAACACCGGAGGGAGGTCACGTGTGGAGTTCCCCAGGGGTCAATGTTAGGACTCCTGCTATGGAACCACGCATACGATGCAGTTCTGAGATCCAGTCTACCCCCCGGCGTGAATATTGCCTGCTATGCGGAAGACACTCTGGTGTTAGCAAGTGGTTATGGCTTTCCTGAAGTAATTCAGCTCGCGGAATTGAGAGTGGCTTGTGTCGTCCGACAGATAAGCGGACTGGGCCTACTCTGTCGTTTCCTGTAGAACCACAACGCCTCATGAGGCGCTGTGGTTCCACAGGAAACGACAGAGTGTGGTTCCATCTAGCTCGCTTATTAGAGTGGATGGTGTGGAGGTCCGAGTAGACCGGTACATTAAGTACCTGGGGCCACCCTCGACAGCCGTTGGAGCTTCAAGGAGCATTTCGAGCGTATGGTCCCTTGAGTTCGCGGATCAGCAGGAGCCCTTCAAAGGCTGCTTCTGAACCTCAGGGATCCCTGAGAAGAAGTTCGACGTCTCTATTGTGCGGTCGTACGATCCATGGCCCTTTACGGAGCGCCTATATGGGCCACATGCCTAGCGGCCTCCTCACGCTGTAAAGCCAAGCTCAATAGCGTGCAACGGGTGGCGGCCATTCGGATCGTACGAGGATACCGCACAATTTCATCAGAAGCGACAGTTCTGGCTCGTTTCCCGCCCTTCGATATCCTGGTGGACATGGACGCGAAGGTCTATGACCAGACTCGCGCAGTTCACCGGGAAGCGAACGGGGATGTCCAGGACGCGCTAAAAATGCGGCGAAATGCTCACCGACAGGCTCTGCAGCAATGGCAAAGCGCTGTCAGTGCCATTCTGCCAAGCTTTGAAGCGTGGGTTGGACGGAAACGCGGCCGCATCACCTACTGATTGACTCAGATACCCACCGGGCACGGGTACTTCGGTGAGTATCTGAATCGAATCGGACGCGAGAGAACGGCACAATATCACCACTGTGCAGGCGAACTGGACTCCGCCCAGCATACGTTGGAGGATTGCCCGGCATGGGTGTCCGAGCGCGAAGTCTTTGTCGACCAGATTGGACACGATCTGTCCCCGCCAGCAGTTGTTGCTTCCATGCTGGCGAGCGAGGAAGGCTGGCAAACAGTGGCCTCCTTTTGTGAAGCTGTTATGCTCCAAAAGGAGGCTGCAGAGCGGGATCGGGATCGGGAGAGATCCTGCCGGACGACAATGGCGGTGTCGCAGAGAGACGCCAATGGGGCCGCGGGCCCCTAGAGCATGGGGAGCTCTGGTTGCTGATTAGCATTCGTTGCTCCGGGAAGCTGCCAGTAAGGTTAATAGAGGGCGTTTAGCCTTCCCTAAGAACGGGTTCCATTGAACATTGCGCCATAGGAGGAAGACTAGACAGCTCATGTACCCAGTGTTCCTCCCGTAAGGCGTCTTTGGATGGCAGTCGAGTTGGTTTTTAGTGGTAACACCACATACTCCGGCTCTCATTTCCCTAAGAGTCGGAGATCTGAAGGGATTTTCCACCTCGTAAAACAAAAAAAAAACGTTGCATACTTCGATCAGATACGAACCGTTGCTTTTTGTCGCTCGTTCTACGTTCTTATTCAAGTGCGTATAATACCAAATCATTGGAACTCACAGAAATGGAAAATTCATATAGGCCAAGTACGCATTCATTATTTCAAAATCAACCCCTCTTCTATTTGGATTATTCGCAATTACATATTCACCTAAATGGTTTTGACTGCTATAATTAGGTATACGAACGTAATTAAACTATTTAACGTAAGCTATTTAAAAGGATTAGGAATGATTTTTCTATTATTATCAATGATTACGAAAGAGAATCTAAAATAGTGTAGTTAAGTGTGATAATGATAACTTATTCGATTTTACTAAGAAATGTAAAACCGAATATCTCAGATCCGATATGGTTTAGAGAAATGTGGCCATAATAACTTTTGATCGTTTCATCCTGATCTTTCATAATATACCTACAAATTTCATTGATGGCCGCAAAAGTTCAGAATGACGCCAACTTTACCCAAACCCCTTTATTTTTTACAGGCTTAAAATGTACTTTTTATTTTATTTGTTTGTTCGATCCACAGGTCCAGTAGGAATGGCTGCTGCCGCCGCCATAGCGTCATCAAAGAAGCGCAAGAGGCCCCATTCGTTTGAAACAAACCCCTCAGTTAGGAAGAGACACCAGAATAGACTTCTTAGGAAGTTAAGAGTGAGTCTGTCTTTTACTACGGTCTTCTACTTTAATAGATGCTCTCTACTTGGACCATGCCTTGACTTAGAATGATTAGGCATCTTGCCTGTGTCCGAATACCTTAAACCAGTCAAATACAAGTTGTTTTTCATTTAACGTAACACGTCGTCATTGGCAAACAGTCGCCGAGAAATGACACCAAAAAATTGTACAAACATATTTTATTTATTTTACATAGCAAACTATAGAAGAATTTGCGACTCGCGTGGGCCAACAAGCAGTTGTATTAGTTGCTACTCCGGGCAAGCCTAACACTTCGTATCGCGTGTTCGGCGCCAAACCTCTCGAAGATGTCGTTCGTAATCTTCGGTGCATGATTATGGAGGAATTAGAAAACGCACTTGCTCAA
Organism: Euclidia mi; assembly: GCA_944739405.2. Classification (NCBI taxonomy): domain Eukaryota; kingdom Metazoa; phylum Arthropoda; class Insecta; order Lepidoptera; family Erebidae; genus Euclidia; species Euclidia mi. The sequence continues at coordinate 25,285,423 of OX123189.2, read as the reverse complement.
CAGGTAAGTCGGTTTCATTGAAAACTTGTGAGGCGAGGTCTAACTGTGATAGCGCGCTTACAGCATCTAGTTTGATTCTATTGGTTGTATACAGGGTGGCGCTACCATAGGGGCACTTTTTGAACAGAGGCATAGCGTACAACATTCTGAAGTCTTGTACCAAAAATCAATTAAATCGGTGCAGTAGTTTAGCCACAATATCGATTTTAAGTTCCGCAATTTTTGCACATGCTTTGAATTCCACACAGCTGATACAAAACGGTCAACGACCCTACATTGCGCGCCGCGACTCACTACGATGCGGGTGCCGACTCGACGCCGCGCGAGGATTCCCGTATATCTTCGAGGACGCGCGAATGTTTTTTGTAAGGTTCAAGCATTTGTGCACTTTATTGTAAAAAAAAATAGTTTATTTTCAAGTGCGTTGATAAAATCCTCTCCGCTGCGCTCCGTTTTATCTGCGCTGAGCCTAACTTCGGATGACGTCGAGGCGTCGCGTCGGAGCGAGTCGGGGCGTGCAATGTAGGGTCTTTGACCGTTTTGTATCAGCTGTGTGGAATTCAAAGCATGTGCAATAATTGCGGAACTTAAAATCGATATTGTGGCTAAACTACTGCACCGATTTAATTGATTTTTGGTACAAGGCTTCAGAATGTTGTACGCTATGCCTCTGTTCGAAAAGTGCCCCTATGGTAGCGCCACCCTGTATATTTTAGTTTCAAGTTGATATAATATTTGATTTAACTAACATATTTAATTATCACATAGGTATAGATCAAAATTATAGCTGTATGTGATTTATTACATTCATCAAAGCAAGAAAATATTTTGCTCCCAAACATAAACTACAAAAATTACATAACTTCTCAATATGTATTCATATTTAACAAACAATTTATATATTAAAATAATATATTGTTCTAAAGAGAATATAATCATATTGTTTGTCAATGTTTCCTAATAAAATATAAAAGTCAAAATGAGGTACACAATCAGAAACAACACAGTGTATTGAAATGTTTTGCAACTTTTATTTAATTATTCAATGCAAGCATCACGGGAGCGCGAGCGTAAGTGAATTTGTTTATGAGTTTAGACCTCGCCGCGAGTAGGGTTCTTTAGATAACACTCGTATTAAATTGTTTGTCATTTTGTTTGTGCCATAAAATATGCTTTTTGAAGTTACTAGAAGCATACACCAGAAATTGTCTGCACCTACTGAGAATCTTCTGACATTCTCTCTTGGTGCAGAGGTGCTATACTAAGACACTGAAAATAACAAGAAACTCTAAGTTATAATATAACTGAGATCCAAGATTACAAAATCTTTTCGAAGAATTGCTTATACTACTTTAAAAACTTAAAATAAAAAGACATTGAACATATTGTGCAGCTTGCTATAGTAATTGAGTGTTACAAACTTCACAATGTTGAGATTTATTGGTGTGAGTCCCAATTTTTGTAAATATATTTAAGGCTACTTTACTATCCCTATGGAATAAACTTAGATAACGACCTAAATGTATGTAATGAATTATAAAGTCCTATATAATAAGAAGAGTTAAGCAGCCTTAAATATAGAGACCCCGGCGCATCGACGACTTGACGTAACAATGAGAAGGAGTTCGATCAGTAAAGTTTGCCGCTGAACTATGCGTTCCAAATAAGTATGGGATTGCCAATGAAGCCATTTTCTTACGCAATTCTCAATTTAACAAAATTATAATATAAAAAATAATGTATTTTCATAGAAAAATATTTCATAGGAAATTATTATTAATTTTATAATTAAATCATCCTTTTAGTATTAGTTGTTTAATATTTACTGGAACCTCAAACTGCATTCCTAAAATAAATTGACTAAAGTATAGATAATTAAATAAAATATTTTTACCTCATTGTTTTTTGACTGCACAAATTGCACCTAAGCGTATGTTCACAAGTTTGTAGCAAATGCTATCGCATTCTTAATTGGTTGGCATAGTAAGAGCGGTATCGCACTTCATCCGATTCGAATCCAGAAAAATGTAGTTCAAGAAAACACGCACCTAACTCGATAGCAATCGGATGAGCATAGGCGCAGGGGCCGGGTGGGCAGAGCCCACCCCAGTATGATCTGGTTACCCCAGAAAGGTATGGTCATTCCAGAATGTTCGTTACTGATTCAAAATGTTAGGCTAGATACCTTCAAACTATTTTATTTTAAAGACCAAGGTGTTCCCGAAAAATAACCAAAACATACTCCAATGCAGATGACGAGTATCGGATGTAATGCGTAACGTACCATAGAAATAGTTGTACGGCTACACCGGGCCATATTTTGACGGGTTCGGATCCTGTGAAGTGCGAAACTGCTGTAAGTGGGTATACGTGTAGTCGATGCGTCGGGTAGCGGCGCCGCCACAGTGCACTACTCGTGGGACGAGTAGTGCACGTGGCGGTCGGGTCGCCGGTCGCCACAAGAGCTATATAACGAGCGTCAGTTCGGACTGGGCGGGGGCCCGCAGGCGCCGCCGCCGCCGCAGGACGACCCGTCGCTGTTCGAGCTGCCCCCCCTCATCATCGACGGCATCCCCACGCCCGTCGAGAAGATGACGCAGGCGCAGCTGCGCGCCTTCATACCGCTCATGCTCAAGTATTCTATGGGTCAGTACACATAGCATTTAAATAATTATTCAACAGGCATCAAGTGCCGTAACTAGCCTTATATGCGCTCGGTGTGCCTTCTATGCGTCCGGTGATTAGAACCCGATTAGAACCCGAGATCCGCTTTCTATTGTAACAGGATTTGACTGAATATTAGCTTTTCTGGACCCTTGAACAGTTTCATTAGAGGGCGCAAAAGTGGCCCGAATATCACAACATTCGGGCCACTTTTGCGCCCTCTAGAGTCTGACACAGCCTTAGTTAAGATCGCTGCCATCATGCACTAAGATGTACCTACCCATTTTACTTTGCCATGATGAACCTGATATTTTTAAAGTGAATCACGAAGTACAGATCTTATTCTTCAAGGAAAGAATGTTAACGTGTCAAAACAATATTCTTTTTTAAGTATTATGGTATGGATGTCAATGACCAATAACTACAGCTGTTGTGTAATTTGTAGTACGTGGTAAGCCTGGGTGGGGTCGTGAGTCTACTCGCCCGCCATGGTGGCCCAAGGATCTGCCGTGGGCCAACGTGCGCATGGACGCTAGGACCGAAGATGAAAAACAGAAGGTTGGTTCTGTACGTTTTGTTTTTATTTATACTTATTTTGAAATATGTTCGGTTACTTTGAATTCACTTTTACATTAAAGACAATATGTCACCTCCGTCTTCCGTGACCACGGTTCCGATAAAGTAATTGAAACGTCGCCGATAGTTTACATGCAATGTTATTAAAACCAATATAATATATCACGATAGATTCCGTAAACCGTCGTTTGATGTTAATGTATAAAGAAGACTGAAATACACTGGCGAGCAAAAAAATCGACTCACTTCATACTTTCGCACTCAAAGTGTTCTAATTTTAAAATTAAGGACGCGTTTACGCTTGTATCAAAAAACCACATATTTCCGGTACATTTTACGACAATTTTAGAAAATAACTAATAAAACTAATGATTACGATAAATTGATTACTTTTTTATCTATAAATCAATTTGAAAATAAATAAAAAATATTTAATTAATATTAATGTAAAATCGATTCGAAACGGCCTCTTAAATCAAAAATAGGCATATACTGCTATTTTTGGGTACAATTTTCTCTCTATTTTTACATTTATTTAGATTTTCAAAGATAGAATAGGGTAGTAAATATAGTCAACTCAAAAACAATTTGATTATTTTTTTCAAAATATTGTAAATTGACTCAAAAAAAGCAAAAAATCATCTTACATTTTTCTTCTATTTTGCTCGCATACGTGTGTCTTAATTTGTGGCAATAAGGTTCGTTTTATTTAGCCACTTTCTTGATTTATATATCCAAATTCTGCAATGAGATCTCAGTCTGCGCTTGAGCGCCGTCGGGAGTGGACTCTATGTCGCTTGTCGCTGCAGCCCGAAGACGAAAAAAGCAATATACGAATACAAAATATTCGCTAAAATCAATTTGATACTTCTCGTATTCTGTGCGAATTACGTACAAGTAAATTTATTTTGTATAAATGGACATTATTACTTTATTTTCTCCGTTATGTTGAGTCAGGATATATTTCGGTATTTAGATATTATTTTGTTTCTTGCGTTGAAATCTGGTAAGATTATCTGGACTGATGGTATACCATCCCGTTCAAGTGTTGCGACTGGAACTCATAAAAGAGTAGACCTAGTTATGCCAGGTTGGGGCTCATTTTATTTGTTTTGGTGAGACCCTATCACTGGTACTAGTGAAGTAACCTTCCAAGGTTATTCGATGAGTCGTGCTGGTACTCATATGTGAGTAGAGCTAGGCATGCCGAGTTTGGGCTTATTTTGTTTGTACATAAGAGACCCTACCACTGGAACTTATGAAGTAACCTTCCAGGGTTATTCAATGACTCTTGCTGGTACTCATGTGTGAGTAGAGCTAGGCATGCCGAGTTTGGGCTCATTTTGTTTGTACATAAAAGACCCTACCACTGCATTTTATGAAGTAACCTTCCAGGGTTATTCAATGACTCTTACTGGTACTCATATGTCAGTACAGCTAGGCATGCCGAGTTTGGGTTCATTTTGTTTGTACATAAGTGACCCTACCACTGGAACTTATGAAGTAACCTTTCAGGGTTATTCGATGACTCTTGCTGGTACTCATATGTGAGTAGAGTTAGGCATGCCGAGTTTGGGCTCATTTTGTTTGTACATAAGAGACCCTACCACTGGAACTTATGAAGTAACCTTCCAGGGTTATTCAATGACTCTTGCTGGTACTCATGTGTGAGTAAAGCTACTCATGCCGAGTTTGGGCTCATTTTGTTTGTACATAAGAGACCCTACCACTGCATTTTATGAAGTAACCTTCCAGGGTTATTCGATGACTCTTGCTGGTACTCATATGTGAGTAGAGTTAGGCATGCCGAGTTTGGGCTCATTTTGTTTGTACATAAGAGACCCTACCACTGGAACTTATGAAGTAACCTTCCAGGGTTATTCAATGACTCTTGCTGGTACTCATGTGTGAGTAAAGCTACTCATGCCGAGTTTGGGCTCATTTTGTTTGTACATAAGAGACCCTACCACTGCATTTTATGAAGTAACCTTCCAGGGTTATTCAATGACTCTTGCTGGTACTCATGTGTGAGTAAAGCTACTCATGCCGAGTTTGGGCTCATTTTGTTTGTACATAAGAGACCCTACCACTGCATTTTATGAAGTAACCTTCCAGGGTTATTCAATGACTCTTACTGGTACTCATATGTTAGTAGAAATAGGCATGCCGAGTTTGGGCTCATTTTGTTTGTACATAAGAGACCCTACCACTGGAACTTATGAGGTAACCTTCCAGGGTTATTCAATGACTCTTGCTGGTACTCATGTGTGAGTAGAGCTAGGCATACCGAGTTTGGGCTCATTTTGTTTGTACATAAGAGACCCTACCACTGCATTTTATGATGTAACCTTCCAGGGTTATTCAATGACTCTTACTGGTACTCATATGTCAGTAGAGCTAGGCATGCCGAGTTTGGGTTCATTTTGTTAGTACATAAGAGACCCTACCACTGGAACTTATGAAGTAACCTTCCATGGTCATTCAATGACTCTTGCTGGTACTCATGTGTGAGTAGAGCTAGGCATACCGAGTTTGGGCTCATTTTGTTTGTACATAAAAGACCCTACCACTGCATTTTATGATGTAACCTTCCAGGGTTATTCAATGACTCTTACTGGTACTCATATGTCAGTAGAGCTAGGCATGCCGAGTTTGGGTTCATTTTGTTTGTACATAAGTGACTCTACCACTGGAACTTATGAAGTAACCTTCCAGGGTTATTCGATGACTCTTGCTGGTACTCATATGTGAGTAGAGCTAGGCATGCCGAGTTTGGGCTCATTTTGTTTGTACATAAGAGACCCTGTCACTGGAACTTATGAAGTAACCTTTCAGGTTTTTCAGGTTTATTCGAAGACTCTTAGTGGTACTCATATGTGAGTAGAGCTAGGTATGTTCCAGTGGTAGGGTCTCTGATGTTCATACTAAATGAGCCCAAACTCGGTATGCCTAGCTCTACTCACATATGAGTACCAGCAAGAGTGATCGAATAACCCTGGAAGGTTACTTCATAAGTTCCAGTGGTAGGGTCTCTTATGTACAAACAAAATGAGCCCAAACTCGGCATGCCTAGCTTTACTTCCATATGAGTACCAGCAAGAGTCATCGAATAACCCTGGAAGGTTACTTCATAAGTTCCAGTGGTAGGGTCACTTATGTACAAACAAAATGAGCCCAAACTCGGCATGCCTAGCTCTACTCACATATGAGAACCAGCAAGAGTCATCGAATAACCCTGAAAGGTTACTTCATAAGTTTCAGTGGTTGGGTCTCTTATGTACAAACAAAATGAGCCCAAACTCGGCATGAGTAGCTTTACTCACACATGGGTACCAGCAAGAGTCATTGAATAACCCTGGAAGGTTACTTCATAAGTTCCAGTGGTAGGGTCTCTTATGTACAAACAAAATGAGCCCAAACTCGGCATGCCTAACTCTACTCACATATAAGAACCAGCAAGAGTCATCAATTAACCCTGGAAGGTTACTTCATAAGTTCCAGTGGTAGGGTCTTTTATGTACAAACAAAATGAGCCCAAACTCGGCATGCCTAGCTCTACTCACATAAGAGTACCAGTGGTAAGGTCTCATTAAAACAAATAAAATTAGCCCCAACCTGGCATAACTAGGTCTACTCTTTTATGAGTTCCAGTCGCAACACTTGAATGGGATGGTATACCATCAGTCCACATAATCTTACCAGATTTCAACGCAAGAAACAAAATAATATCTAAATACCGAAATATATCCTGAATCAACATAATGGAAAAAATAAAGTAATAATGTCCATTTAGGTATATAAAAATAAGAAACTTATTTGTACGTAATTTGCACAGCCAGGCCTATAACACATACAGACCGTTCACAGTTATTTTACCTCTAGCTGTTAGATTGGCCAACCTGGGCGTTGTGTTGCTATATTTAGTATCTAATACTCCCATTTTAAATATACAGTATTGCTAAAAACGTACCTATTTTTTTTATTGCCTACGCGATCGTATTAAATATTTGGAAGTAATGTTTGTAACAAAACCTCTTGATATCGGCATCGGCTATACGCATGTACATTTATCTTCTTACGAAATAACTAATTTCCTATGAAGATAAATAGTTATAATAAAAAAATTGTCTATTTACGTCAATGTGAGGTTTTAATTATCAAATACGAAAACTGCAAAAATTATCACATTTATCTTAATATATAAAATCCTTGCGTTACTGACTGACTGACAGACACGCTACAGCCAAAACTATTGGGCGCAGGAAGCTTAAATTTGGCATGTAAGTTCCTTGGGGAACGTAGGGGTGCACTAAGTAGGGATTTCCCGAAATTCCCACGGGATCGGCCAAAACGGGTAAATTTAAAAATATTGCAGGCGTAGCTGCTGGCGTCCTCTAGTTTTGAATAAGAATGAACCGGACTGCCAATGACGATTCGTAGCTGCTGTCAGATTCTCGGACTGCCAATGCTGATTCGTAACTGCTGTCAGATTCTGTATCAGACTCATAGTTAAATTCTATTATGAACCTGTCCATCGCAGCATCCATAGAACCATCTGTTTCACGAAGCTTGTCTTCAATGTGGCGCACATGTTCGCATTGTTTTTGCCAGTCTTCTGCAATGAAAGATTGAAAAGCTTCTTCAGCTAAATTGACAATGTTGTTTGCCTCTTGTCCTACATTTTTGCTTGCGACTCGCCTTTTAATGAGACTCCACATAAATTCAATTGCGTTTAGCTCGCAGTGGTATGGCGGTAATCTAACCACTTTGTGGCCATGAGCTTGAAGCTGATCAAATGCTTGATTTGATCAGCTTCATATATTGGAGCTTCTTTATGGTCTTTTATAATTTCGTACAGTTGAGCTTTAACCTTTAACATTCTAGTTTCCACTAAAATTGGGTAAAATGTTATGCACTGGTAACATACCTGTCATCACAGACTACCATACCAACATAAAGCAAACAAACACCGACATTTGTCAGAGGTAAAATAACTGTGAACGGACTGTAGATACATATCACAAAAAATTCTAAGTCTCAAAGTTATTTAGTTGAACTACATTTCCGCAAATTACCGTACGTAGTACGTACTGTTGCCGCCGTGTCGCTGTAGTGACGCGATTTTGTACCTACTAATTTTGTAAACGCGTCCTTAAGACCTAAATCTTAATTTAGGTCTTAAATTCTCTAGATGTTAGGTTTAACAAAATCGGGCAAGTGCGAGTCTGACCCGCGCACCGAGGGTTCCGTACGCATTTTACCTTATTTGAGGTTGGTGCTAATTACGCTAGTCCTCTTAATCTGTATGAGCGCCCATACAACTTAGAGGACTATCTTAAATGGAGTCTACTATGTATGTATGGGGACACCCTTAAATTTTCCACTTTTTTTTATTTTTTGTAATTTTTCCTTTATTTGTGCTGTAAGACCCTGCTTTTGGTCAAATTCCGTGATTCTAGTTCAACGGGAACTACCATATAGGTTTTCGACCCAAAACCTATAGGGTACTTACGGTTGACCTAGAATTGTCAATTTTGGTCAAAACCAAGGTCTTACAGCACAAGTAAAGGAAAAATGCCGAAAATTAAAAAAAGTTGAAAATTAAGGTTAATTTTGGTACTTACAAGTTTTCGCAAAAATCTAATTTTGACCATATCTTTTTATTGGGTTGACCCAGGACCCTGATTTTCATACAACTAATAGCAACCATGGACCTCAGTATCTGGTATAAATTTCAATTTGCTAGGTCCACCCGTTCCTGAGAAAATCGGTGGTGACACACGGACAGACAGACAGACAGACAGACAGACGGACAAGAAAGTGATCTTATAAGGGTTCCTTTTTTTACCTTGAGGTACGGAACCCTAAAAAAATAACAATTACTACAGTGTTAACTTTTAGACATTGTCACAACAGTCGAGGAACAGTAACTGTATGATTTCGTACTCGTTAACTCAGTTAGCATTGCGCGACCTTAGGGCGTATAAAAGGTGACATAACCCTTGACCCTTATCAGTTGACCGTGAAACGTCAACAGGTACACATCTCGTCAATCTCCAAGCAAGAAAATTTCCCGGAAATGGATACAACAGCGGAAGCAGCGGCTCAAGCAGCTATTCTATTGCAACAGGGCCTGAGTCAAATTCAAGTGGCTCGTACTTTGCAGATGAGCAGGTCAGCGGTATCAAGAATATACCGAAGGCACCGGGAGACTGGTGGCTTTCACCAACGAAGAGGTTCCGGTAGAAATCGGTCCACTTCGGAGGCAGACGATCGCTTTATCGTCCGTACTTCGCTGAGGAATCGTTCTCTCACTGGGGTCCAAGTTCAACGGGAGCTCCGAGAAACACGTGGGTAGCTGTAAGTTCTTGGACAGTGAGAAAAAGACAACAACCCTCACTCCAAGAAGACCAGCAACGGGTCCCAAATTGACTGCAGGTCATCGAGCAGCCCGGCTACGTTTTGCAAGAGAACACGTCGATTGGACTGAGGATCAATGGCGCTCTGTTCTCTTCTCGGATGAAAGCAGAGTATGCCTACATGGTAGTGACAGAAGGAGAAGGCTGTACAGAAGGCCGGGGGAGCGATACGCACAATGCTGCATAGCAGAAACTGTTGCGTACGGAGGAGGTTTCTGCATGGTGTGGGTATATCAATGGAAGCAAAAACTGAACTGGTTTTCATTGAAACTGGCCACCATGTGGGGGGTTGACCGCACATCGGTATATTGAAGATATCTTGGAAGACCACGTCATCCCATACGCTGGTTTTATTGGAGAAAACTTCATCCTGATGCAGGATAATGCCCGTCCACACAGCGCAAATGTCGTGCGGCAGTACCTACGAGAAGTGGGTATTGCTGTTATGGACTGGCCAGCTCGTAGTCCGGACTTGTATCCTATTGAACATTTATGGGATGACCTAAACAGAAGAATCCGGGCTCAAAAGAGATCCTGCACCAGGTACAAGAGCTGACCTGCAAGCGGCTCTGACCGAGGAATGGGAGGGTATACCACAAGACAGAGTGAAGCACCTCATTGGGTCAATGAGGAACTGTTTAGAAGCTGTCATAAGAGCAAGAAGGGGTAACATTCGTAAAGTTCATTACATTATTAAAGTGGTAATCATTATGTAATAAAGTTTATTTAAAATGTTATGATGTGTTTTATTTTACATTTTTTACCCTTAATTTTTCAAGTTTCGCAAAGTTTAAAAACATTTATTGTTCAAGAAAATGAGTACAAGTTAAGAGTATTTGTACTCAATTTAAAGCCAACATCTAGAACTTAAAGAATTTAAGACCTAAGTTAAGATTTGGGTCTTAATTTTAAAACTAGAGCACTTTGAGTGCGAAAGTATGAAATGAGTCGATTTTTTTGCTCGCCAGTGTAGTAAATAGTCCAAACAAATACCTTAAATTTCCACGAAGAAAAAATCTATATTGCGCTACTATTTCTCCGCATATAAATCACAATAATAATGTTCGTAATTCCAGATGTCATGGACGCACGCTCTCCGTCAGATAGTGATCAACTGCTACAAGTACCACGGCCGCGAGGACCTGCTGCCCGCCTTCACTGAGGAGGACGAGAAGGGACCGCCTACGCAACCCGTTAGTATTACAACTTTCATCATAATCATGTCAGCCTAGAGGCTGCTGGACTTAGACCTATCCCAAGGTGATAGGGATAACTTTATTTCAATAATAAATAATGTACTACCTCATGTATGTACTAACTCATGTATAGACGCTCACTTACACCACTGGCTAGGCCTTATCTTCCAGATAAATTCAAAGTAGGAAGGAATTTGTTCAAGTTTTCTGACAAATTAATTTAATGGGAACTTATCAAACTAACTGGCCATTATACATGTCTGCTGTCTCCAGTCATTATATTACCCCTGTACAAGGTATTCAGTGTCAGATAGGAAATTTTGATATTATGTCCGAAAAGCGATTGCTATTTTTAAAAATGTAGCCTCCCAATAAATTAATTCATCTTTCACAGTGAACAAAATGACATATATAAAAATTGGTTTTCGCTTATCGCATGCGAAAAGGCATTACCTAATTGTACCTATTGATTTATTCACAAAATTTGAATTTGCGACATTGTATTGCCTCTTACGATGGTCGCATCAAGGCCGTCTTAGCACAATGAATAACTTACATTCTGAAAATCAATAAGTGTACCTGAACTATGTAATCAATAGGTCTAAGATATTCATAGCGTCGTTTGTTCTAAGAATGCATGATATGGTGTATAATTATGTTAAGGCTAGTTCTTCAAGATGTTTATACCACTTAGGATACAGAACAGAAAAGTCATTGATTTTAGAGTGTATTTTTTACTATAAATAACGACATAGGCATTCTAATATGTTTGTAATGAAATCATAATTATGTATTAGGACTTTCTGTTATTGTTTGTTGTTGAACAAGATAATAGCATTATGTAAACTTACTACTCTACGTAGGGATTTACGTTACCCACTATTTGTTATGTATAAATTGTTTTGATGTTATTCTAAAATACGTTTACCTTTTATTAATGCTGTCTCACTCGGAATGCTGCCTGGATTCGGTAACGGTTTTAACTTACCTAATAACTTGGTTTCTTGTGAACAATGCGTGTACCACATGCTACACGTATGCTACGTGTTTGCCATGCGCATACTTTTACGTATACGTGCGTGCGTGTACGTGTATGCGTATACGTGCATGGTGTGGACCTGCGTGTATGTGTATTCGTGTGCGTGTACTTGCGTGTGTGCGTGTCCGTCCGACCGTGCGTGCGTGCGTGCGTGCGTGCGTGCGTGCACAGATCTCGGCGTGCATGCCGGGCGCCAACTCCGGCGGCGCGAGCAACTCTAGCGGCGCGGGGCGCTCGTCGCAGTCGGCCGTGCTGTCCTCGCAGCAAGTGTGCATCGACCAGATGACGCTCGCCGACGTCGATGTACGCTTACCTTATATCCGCCCCCCTCCTTTACTGCCTGCAGTAGTCTATTGCTGGACTAACGCCTCCATAATTAGCTTCACTCTACCACCGTCAGTCTAGGATTGGCCTACTGTACCATGCTGGCCAGTCGGGTTTTTATATGGTTATTTAGGGTTTTATGTCGAGTTTTCTGTCTCTTCATAACCATATCTTGCCTGATTTAATTATGAGGCCGGATCGCTGCTTCACATAAGTACTCCACCTGGATGAAGCACGTGCTCCAAATTTATTGTTAACAACGTAATGAGGACGTTTGATATTTCTTCTACCACCTGACGGCGCTTCGTATGCGTCGGGTCCAAACAGCTGTCAGATATGTACAGACGCGTAGACATACATGATACAAAAAACCATAGACGTATGAAAATATAGGGGCTTTGACACTTTTGACAGGTATACCTGATGCCTCAGTGCTGCCGCATAGTGAGCGTCATTTCAGAAGACTCATTGTCGTCATTTGGATAACCCTTGCCGGTTGAGTTCGATCAAAATCTCAAACAACTGTCCGATTGAAATTCACGCTAAGTATGTCGCTCTTGGTTCTTAGCTAACTGTCAACCATTCTCAAGACTTTATTCTCAACCTGCGTTTAACTTAATATTGACATCAGATATTAATGAACGAACGATCTGTCGACTCATTAAAATAAATATGAAATACCAAACCAAATTTCAAGCCGTTTGAAAAAGACTTGCGCTTTGCTACATCACCAAGTTACTGGCAGTAGCTAAAATAAAATAAATTCTTCTGTACTATTTAGATAGATATCTATTTAAATATACAGAATTTATTCATCAACGGGCAACTGACATTGATATCTAAAAATCTACTGTATTGCCTCTTACAGTAACATCAAAAACTATCAGTCCGCCGAACAAATGATTATTATTATTTTATTTTTTATAGTCTCACGCCTGTATCCCCCCGAAGGTGTAGGCAGAGGTGTAATATTACACCCACTTTTGCCATAAAATTTTTAGGTCCCACGTAATAGGGGGCGAGCCTATTGCCGTTACCGGACACATCACCAGACTCCGTGCTGCTGCTGCTGAGAATTCGGAAAAACCCAATAACACTTTTGCCCAACCCGGGAATCGAACCCGGGATCTCCGATCAGTAGTCGCATACCCTATCCACTGGACCACGGAGGCAGTCACAAATTATATTAATTATTATAAAAGACTGCCTCGTTGGTCTCGCGGCATAAATGCGCGCGTGAGATTGGGAGGTCTCGGGTTCGATTTCCGGGTCGGGCAAAGTGTTATTGGGTTTTTCCGTTAGGAAATTCTAGTTGCAGCCCGGAGTCTGGTAATGTGCCCGGTACGGCAATAGGCTCGCCCCCTATTACGTGGGACCTAAAAAATCATGGCGAAATGTGGGTGTAATACAACGACAACCCAACCTACTGGACGGCACACGTAAGGCGAACACTTTCAAACAACACATTAGACTTATACGTCTTATATAAGACCAATCCCAACACTAGATATGAATTATGACGTTCCGCAAATTTGAACCGGCCAATTAGAATGCATTTTTGTAGCCCCCCCTTGCCCCTCATACCTCACCGCTTTGACTGAATTTTTTGTTTGTAGAAATGAAAACATTAGGTGTCTAGTAGGCTGTGTTGTCGTTGGTGTAATATTACACCTCTGCCTACCCCTTCGGGGATACAGGCGTGAGTCTATAAAAAAAAATTGGTTGCCTGTAAAGTCGGTATACGGGCGAAAGTTTTACGTGACAACGACTTTGAGTGGTAAAATAATTTTAATGTGAATATTCATTCGTATAGTAGGAAGAAGGATGAAAGACGCGTGCCTTTCACTTTTTATGTCTGTCTCTCTCGCTCTTAGGCGGGACGCGTGCCTCTCACTCGCTCTCATTGTGAGCGCATAACGTGAGCGGAGCGTAACGCAGTTTCTTGAAGTGTCACCCGGCAAACCAATTTATAAGACGTTGTCACGTCAAAAATATATAAAAGATATTATGTAAAAATATATTTTCAAATAGATTGCTAGCAATCTTGCAATGAAAAAGCACCTCCTTCAAAACGAATACAATTTCATATGATAGTAATGTGTTGTCATCACTTTTGAATGCACCACAGATGTCGCAGTACGCGCCGGCGGTTCTGCAGACGATCACGAACCCCGACGGCACGGTGTCGCTCATACAAGTGGACCCCAACAACCCCATCATCACGCTGCCGGACGGGACTACTGCGCAAGTTGTACGTATACATTACCAACTATGTATTCAATATCTTGATATATGTGGTTTAAATTCAACATGGTATTCGTTGAGATGTATGTTCTTTTCTTTCTTTCCTTTCTTTCTTGTGTGAGTGTGTGGCCAACTCTATGAAAAAGAGCTCACTATGAAAAATCCAAGATGGCTGTCGCCGCAAAATGGCGGATTACATATTTTCCACAAATATCTCAATACGGGTATCGAATGAAAGGGTTTGATTGGTAGAATACGGCTCACTATTAAAAATCCAAGATGGCTGCCGCGACAAAATGGCGGATTACTTATTTTCCACAATTACTTCAATATGGGTATCAAATGAAAAGGCTTGATTCGTAGAGTAGAGCTCACTATGAAAAATCCAAGATGGCTGTCGCCGCAAAATGGCGGATTACATATTTTCCACAAATACCTCAATATGGGTATCGAATGAAAGGGTTTGATTGGTAGAATACGGCTCACTATTAAAAATCCAAGATGGCTGCCGCCACAAAATGGCGTATTACATATTTTCCACAAATACCTCAATAGGTGTATCAAATGAAAGGGCCTGATTGGTAGAAAAGGGATCACTATGAAAAACTTTCATGCGGGCGAAGCCGCGGGCGAAAGCTAGTATGACATAAATTCTCATATCACCATACTTTGTTACATCACTGCCCCTTAGCCTTTTTGATTGTAGTAGAGCCTTGCTGATCTTAGCATGTATGAGCCGGCTCGACCGGGGAAGCACTACCCTCTCACAGAATATCAACGTTACCTTATTATTATATACTGTTGCGTTTCGTTCGGTGAATGAGAGTGCCGGCGGCCTCATTCCCTTTCCCTTCATCATCCCGCATCGCCTATTCCTTTCGGTCGGCAACGCACTTGTGACTCCTCTAGGGTTGCGGGTATCCATGGGCGGCGGTAATCGCTTACCATCAGGCGATCCGTATGCTCGTTTGCGACCTATGCCATAAAAAATAGCCTCTCTTGGACTGGATGATTTTATCTAAGCATGTTTGTACAGATCCACAGCGGCGAAGGTGGCACGGGAGTGGTGCAGGCGCTGGACGGCGAGGGCACGGTGGCCGTCGATCTCAACGCCGTGGCCGAGGCCACGCTCAACCACGACGGACAGATCATACTCACTGGAGAAGATGGACATGGTCAGTTTATAGCTTGTTAACTCGTCGACTGTCGTTGCACTGATCACTGCGAGATATAATTTTCTATTCTATTTGGTATTATAGCATTCAAGAGGTCCACAGTGTCAATGTGGAGTGTAAAAGTCATCAGCCTGCCATAGTCCACTGCTGTATATATGCCTTTCCTATGACACGCCACTGAGCCCGCTTTTCGGCTATAGTGTAAAAGTATTTAGCTAAAATTATTGAAGATAACACTCCAACGATTTTCTGTCGGGTATATCGGCTGGCGGTGATGATGATGGTACTGTATGCTCATGTAATTTAGATTATTTAGTTACGGTTTATTTTTATTTTAACCTGTACTGTCTCATTGTTGGGTAAAGTTCTCCCCTACATTTCTCCAAATGTCCCCGTTTCCAGCTATTACTTTCCAAGTTTTTGAGAAGGCATCCAACTCATGTCGACCACGACGTACGTCTGTTATCCACCACATGGCGATATGTGCCTATTTTTCGGGATGCATTCTGCAAACATGACCTGCCTAATCCCATTTTAATTTCGCGGCCTTCTTGCCAACATCACTGATGCCAGTCTTAACGAGTATGGTTGTGTTGCGGATTCGATCTGATAACTTGATCCCCAATACGCTCCGTTCAATAGCTCGTTGGCAAATCTATACTAATATAATAAAGCGGAAGAGTTTGTTTGTTTGTTTGTTTGTTTGTTTATTTGTTTGTTTGTTTGTTTGTTTGAACGCGCTAATCTCAGGAACTACCGGTCGGATCTGAATAATTCTTTTTGTATACGATAGCCCAGTTATTCCGGAAGGCTATAGGCTATATAACATAACGCTTTGACCCTTTGGGGCCGGGCAAAAGGCTAAAAAGGCTAAAAGAGAATGTCGGCTAATCTCAGGAACTAGCTGTCGGATTTCAAAAATTGTTATTGCCTATGATAGCCCAATTATTCCGAAAGGCTATAGGCTATATAAAATTACGCCACAACTTATAGGGGCCAGACAAAAATAATAAGATGGTCTGATGAGAAGGGGGAGGGTTGGGTCAAAGGCAAAATAAGGCTAAATGAATAGAATACATCTATATGGGTATCGTTTTCGGCATTTTCGGGACACTGATTAATAATATGAAATTTATTTATCGATCCAAGATGGCGGACGGGAAATCAAAGATGGCGGATGGGAAAATTTAAAAAATCAATATGGGTATCACCTTCGATATTTTAAGGGGTGGGGAATCGAAATACAACATCTATTTCGTGATCAAATATGGCGGATGGGCAATCAAAGATGGCGGATGGGAAAATTTAAAAAAATCAATATTGGTATCGTCTGCGATGTTAAAAGGGATGGAGAATCCAAATACAACATCTATTTCGTGATCAAAGATGGCGAATGGGATTTTTTTTTTAAAATCAATATGGGTATCGTCTCCGATGTTTAAAGGGATGGGGAATCCAAATACAACATCTATTTCGTGATTCAAGATGGCGGATGGGAAATCAAAGATGGCTGATGGGAAAAATTTAAAAAATCAATATGGGTATCGTCTCTGATGATTTAAGGGGTGGTGAATCCAAATACAACATCTATTTCGTGATCAAAGATGGCGGACGGGGTTTTTTTTTAAAGTCGATATGGGTATCGTCTCCAATATATAAAGGGACGGGGAATCCAAATCCAACATCTATTTCATGATCAAAGATGGCGGATGGGAAATCATAGATGGCGGATGGGAAAGTTTAAAAAAATCAATATTCGTATCGTCTGCGATGTTAAAAAGGTAGGGGAATGCAAATACAACATCTGTTTCGTGATTCAAGATGGTGGATGAGAAATCAAAGATGGCGGATGGGAAAAATTAAAAAATCAATATGGCTATCGTCTCCGATATTTTAAGGGGTGGAGAATCCAAATACAACATCTATTTCGTGATCAAAGATGGCGGATGGGTTTTTTTTAAATCAACATGGGTATCGTCTCCGATGTTTGAAGGGATGGGGATTCCAAATACAACATCTGTTTCGTGATTCAAGATGGTGGATGAAAAATCAAAGATGGCGGATGGGAAAAAATTCAAAAATCAATATGGCTATCGTCTCCGATATTTTAAGGGGTGGAGAATAAAAATACAACATCTATTTCGTGATCAAAGATGGCGGATGGGTTTTTTTTTTAAATCAATGTGGGTATCGTTGCCGATGTTTAAAAGGATGGGGAATCCAAATACAACATCTATTTCGTGATTCAAGATGGCGGATGGGAAATCAAATATGGCGAATGGGAAAAATTTCAAAAATCAATATAGGTATCGTCTCTGATGATTTAAGGGATGGTGAATCCAAATACAACATCCATTTCGTGATCAAAGATGGCGGATAGGAAATCAAAGATGGCGGACGGGATTTTTTTGTAAAGTCGATATGGGTATCTTCTCCGACGTTTTAAGGGATGGCGAATCCAAATACAACATCTATTTCGTGATCAAAGATGGCGGATGGGAAATATAATAATATAAAAAAAGTTATTATTGGTGGTGAAAAAGTGGTAGTGGTATTTGATGTTCGATGCAGATAATGGCTATGTTCAGTGGATACCTCTCCTACGGAACCCTTCATGGGCGAGTCAGACTTGCAGTTGATTTAATTATTTAATAGCCATAGTATTTAATAGTATTAGTAATTTTATCATATCCCTAGATCAGTGATCTAACCATATCACTCATATACCACCTTCTCATCTCCTTACAATAAGTTAGTTTTTCTACCCTAGAAATAATTTATATGGCAAAACAACTTTGCCTTGCAATTAAGAGATTAAACACTGATGTTCTTGGTAACTTTGTTCTGAATAAGTTGGAAAAGAGTTAAAAATTAATATGAAATGTAAATACATTAAAAAGGCGATACGGAGTTCGCCGGGACAGCTATATATAATAATTTGCTGAAAATTTATTCCTAACATATCATAAGTATTTGCGTAAAATTCCAATTTAAGTAGGTTACGTCCACGTAAAATTACAATTTAGAGAAACAGAAAGCAGCAAGCTTTTTTGATGAGTCAATGAATGGAAATTAATGCCTGCCTGTTGTGGATGGTAGCATGATAATCATTGAATCAAAATAATGACCGCCCAAACTGATTGCAGTGTTTGTAATTTATTTTATGATTCAAAATTTGTATATTTAATAGTTTTCTATTGTACCGATACTGTAGCAGCGGAAAGTCGTAAAGTGTATAAAAAGGTACACGTATATTCTATAGTGAAATATAGCCAGATAGATGTTTGAATGGTGAGTGGTCGTGTTGCAGGGTACCCGGTGTCGGTGTCGGGCGTGATCACGGTGCCGGTGTCGGCGTCCGTGTACCAGTCCATGGTGGCCTCCATGCAGCAGCAGGACGGCGGCGGCGTCTGCGTGGCGCCGCTCGTGCAGGTGCGAGCGAGACAGCGACACCACCCCGCGCCCGCCCCCGCACCCGCGCCCGCCTCCGCCACCTCCCGAGCGCGCGCGCACGTCACCGCTAGCGCTTAGAGCGTCAATAGCTAGTGAGACGGTGGTGAATTGACTAGTAGCGCGCTACATCACGTACAATTTTCTCGTTATATGGTCGGACTGGCGTCAGTCACTAACGGCTGCGCAGTACACGATTTAGATACAGCGCAGTTCGAGTCGATATCGAGTCTTTGACGCTCAAAAATTAACATGCTCCTGCATATAATTGTATAGGTTCTATTTTCACAGACTAAAAAGTGCGTCACAGACTATGTTAACTGCGCTGGACCTTAGAAGTTCTTCGATAACGGTAGTCTTAGGCGGGAAGTACTGTACTGTACGTGCACGTATTTATTCTAGTGACTAATTATTTTCGTTTAGAAAATCTTGATCTCATGAAGTGTTGTGTCTCATTCCAGTTCCAAAAAGGTATGTGCAATAAAATATGCCCACCACTTACATTCGGATGGTGACTAGGTATTTATAAAACACCATGTACGGCAAAAGAAAAACGTCACTCTCGCCTGCCACTCAAAATAAATTACGTTAAATGGATGCCGTAAAATAAATTGAAGTAATCGCGCTACTTGTCAGTATACCACCATCTTTAGTATGTGTTATTTTCGTATTAGACTTGGCCTGAATTAGCTTAATTTGCTTGAAACACTGTTTATGTTACATAATTGTAGTATGTGAGTGTGAGTTTGTTACGTCCGCTACATAAATATAACTTTTTATTTGTTGCCTGTTATAAATATGTATTTGTAGTTGCGTGCCATTTATTTTTACTTCAAACCTCGCCAGTGAGAAGATTGTGATATCGAAAATTGTTATAAAATTATTACCTAATTAATGTATCATTTATTACACGATCTCTGCCTGTGAGTGCTTATGGAGTGTAGTGTGTTAGTGAAATAGAGAGTTCAACAACATCGAAAATACAACATCGTAGAAGAGTCAAAACAGCCTTTCTAGCAATTTATTAACCCTTAAATGCGCGATTTTTTTATTTGTACATAAAAATATATATATAAGTAGATTAGGATACATATATTACGGGAAAAATAATAAAAAAAATATTTTACTAAATATTAAATTTATTTCTGCAAAATACAGTATGTTGCCAAATGTCAACATTGCCTGTCTGGGGTTACCTATGAACTAAGTACTTATACAAAACATGTAATGTGTCTTAGTGAGTTTTATGGCTTATAAATATATTATAAACCGTGAAATTGACCAAAACAGTTTCTGTATTTTATATGACAAAGAACTACGTTACATTTGGTGCACTCTATGCGTGAAAACCCTTTGCAATTTGGTAATTTACACCGATTCTTATTCTCACATCGTCTTTCGTGGTGGCCTACTCCATCAGGCGTTATATCTTTGGGTGGCACGTATTTCATTGGTCCCCTCTTCTTTTTTGCCTCAATCTCTTTTTCTAAATTGATGCCTGATGGTCTACCTCTCTTACTGCCATTTAGAGCTTTATATTTACATAAACTTTCAGCCAGTTCTGCTCTAAACTCACCTAAATTCATTATTTTTGTATTCACTGCTCTGTCATTAGTTTTCTTACATAAAATCCAAGCATTTATAATGCTCATATCCAACATATGGTAAAATAACCGAATATACCACTTCCTGCTCTTTATTCTTATACTATATCTGCCTAGGAAACTATCCATAAGATCTACTTCTCCCATATGAGCATTGTAGTCTTGTATGATCTTGGGGCATGCAATGGAAATAGTCTCCTTTCTTTTGTTATCATATCGAGAGAGGGTAGTAGTAGTAGCCGGTTCAGAGCCAACGTAAGTAGAAGCAATAGTCACCATTTTGTTGTCTTTCCAATAAAATTTTATCCATATTAGTTCTCTATTTCTAGATCTCCATAGAGTAACATCAGAAAAAGGTGCGCTAGAGGACGATGGCACTGCTTCTTCCTCTATCAATGGTGGATCGTCAATTGTAGCTTCCTCGTTTTGCTCTACCACCTCTTCCCGCTCACCTGAGCTACCTTCGCTGTCCAACGCCTGCCTCAATGCTTGTACATCATTGTAGTAGTCTATACCATCTTCGTCGCCAATATCTTCCTCGTTTTCGAAAGCTCGCCTGCCTCTAATGCCGCCAAAAACGCTTCTATTTCTTGGGGCTTAATTATTAAAAAATAACACTAAAATAAGAATAAAAAAGCACCTTTTACCAGCAGTCATGCATAAAAACATAATACATGCAAATAATTTCCTAGTGAAAAATTTTACGAACAAACGTGCGATGTAGCCAATTGGCAACGTAGCCGTTTATGCGCAAATTTATATAAAGTATATTTTTTTGCAGTTATTTTTGCTAAAATATCAATTCCTTACCTTTTTTCCAATATATGAGTAATTTACTGTACAGAACTAGTAATATTTTCATAAAATTATTCAATTACAAATATCGACAAAATTGCAATATGCCACCTTCTTCACCTTGACAGATAAAATATGTATTATTTTTCAAATTCGCGCCAAAAACTATTTGACGTTTAATTATTTTTTTATGACGAATGTGTAAAGAGACTTACTGAAACTGTTCGGATATCAATACATACTTCTTTAATTTACTTTTTTTTTCAACTCAAAGAGTTTGTAGATAAATGGCAACAAGGCCCACTTAAGGGTTAATGCATAGCTCTTCTTCATTTGACCGATAATGCAACATTGAAGTGTGCAATATCATTGTTACATTTAAACGCCTTATACTCTGAATCATGATGTTATTGAATTCTCCTGTTCGCTAAGAAAAATACTCAATGCAGAGTATTTTTTAATAACCGTAAAAATGCACAAGTTCATTTGAACCAAAAATTCGCCCAAATAGATGACATGATGTCATAATAATTATTTACATTTTGTTACATAATTAAAATCGAATTAGTCATTATAGTACTTGCCCAGTAAACATTTTAAATGCGTAGCATTTGTAACCATTGTTATTTTTTATATTAGGATTAGCATGAATAATTATTATCAAATAAATATGCAATTATACTTTAAAATTAGTGAGAATATTAAAATATTTTGCAACTATAAATGGTTGCCCAAAATCCTATGATAACAATTAATAATATAAACAAATAGGTTTACTTGTTACAGTACATTCTTTGAAAAGTAACATCAAAGTACAATATTACTATAAATTTACTATATTTTATGTAATGCCATTAAACATATTGATACACTTGGAAGTGTACTTATATTTCTTCGGCCGCGACTTATGTATATATTAATGCATAAGTCACGGCGTTTCAAGTTTAGCGGTGGATGACAATCGTCCAAAGAATGAAATATTCGTCAGCACTGTTGTTGTTACAATTTACAAAAATTACACATTTGTAGAATCTGAGCCATATATTAGAAAAGGGTATGTCAACGAGTTGAAAAAACTTAACTTGATCATGAATCTAGACGAATTTGAACTACAGTCTTATTCGCTCAAAATATTAAAAGAAAGTGTTGACCTGTATATTTAGATGATTTAGCTATAATAGCCAAAATTGGTTTAAGTATATTTTTATTTTTATAATGTTTGATGTTGTGCATGTGTTATGTTTATAATTTACACTATATTTTAGAGATGCGTAGTTAAATTGAACTACCATTAGTCGATTATTCTGATTTAAAATATTAAGGCATGGCCGGCCATATCGAAACCAAAGAAATCCTTATCATGCATTTAACTATTCTACTACTACTTAGAGGCCGCCGGTATTATTTTCTTAGATAGTTTGCGCATCTCTAATTTATATATTTTATTTCATGTTATTTGTTAAATGTTTACTGTCTTGTAAATATGACTGCCAAAACAATTACTTCAAGAAAAGAAATAATATAATTTAAAATTGTTTATTTATTGCCATATTTCGGCCATAATAGTAAATGTAATATTTACCAAAGATATAACATAATATATACTCCAGCATATCACATATTTAAAATGCTTGCTACCTTATTTCATGTCTTATTTTGTTATTGCTTTGTGCCTCAGGATGTGTAGTTTTATCGGCGTGAAGATCATACACTAATCATTCCAATTGGTAGAAATCCTACTCAAAAGGAAACTTATAATGTTTATAATTACGGCTGACGGACCCTTAAGACTTTTTGAAGAAAAAGCGGCTAAGTCCATATTGTAAAACAAAAAACAATCTAGAAAGCTATATGTAGTTATTCACAATATTTCATTTTTCTTATGAAAATAGCCAATTCGATCGTAAATCTCAGCCATAGTAAAGAGTTACACATTCTGAGGTGCTTAGTGTGAGCTTCGAAGTGATTGTACATTTGATTTTTAGTTGAAATGTGTTTTGTTTGTGTCGTACATTGTTATTTTGGAATCTAATGCAAACTCAATACATTCATGGCTTAGTTTAGGAGTGCCGCCAATTCCCAAATATAAAATATTCAGAGAATACAACTTTATTACACTTGTAACCTGTGAAAACTTGGTTGATGACAGTGAGTGGGTCCCATCCACTTATCGGGTAAACGATACTCGATTTGTGGCATCAACCCCGATGTACGCGGTCGGCACTACAAGGGTAGATAAAACAATTTTGCTCAAGTATCCCGTCAACAGGGACGACCGCGTGAATGGGACTTCTCCACGATACTACTAGAGAAAAACCACTTTCTTCTACTGTAGTCGTTAATTTATTAATTATTCAAGTCATTAGAAGGTTGGTAATATTATCAACGCACCCCTAAATAATATCGTTCAGTATTAAAAGGTACTATTGTTGTTTTGCATTAGATTTCATTTGAGAGTTTATCTTGTTCGGCGTGAGTCGATAGCTAATAAAAATACATGAATGTATGTAGTTTTGTTTCATTTGCACGAGTTATAGCTTTTACCTGCGTATTTATTGAAGACAAATATTGGGATTCACTGGTTTAACCGAATTATAATACAAATAATCCTCCAGAATGAATTAGCGTATATTTGTCTCTCTATGAATATGTGGTATAGAATTTTCACACTGTGTGTCTGCATGAATCCTCGTGAGGTGTGTATTTTCTTTTTATTTAGTTGCTTGAATTTATAAGCTTTATCAAAGCCTAGAGTTCGTTTTCTTTTTAGACATTCCTTAAAATATAGTTATATTTTCTAATGTTAGAAAACAACAGAAATGTCTTGTATTTTTGATTCCATATATCATTTAAAGAGAAGATTACCTGGCACATATACTTGACCGTATTGGTATTGCCGCCAAGTAGAAGACCTACAGATTTGCGCCGCGCTGCTTATTATACATACATGTAAATAGAAAATCAGCTTGTATATATGACACCCGGCACAAACAGCTCGGCTTCTACCTTCTTAGTTGATAGCGCCGTTTCTCCCGCAATGTAGTAGTTTAGATAGCAGGGTTAAGCCATGTTGTCACTCTAAACTGCCATCGCGGAATTCAAGCTGCCAACCTTATGCGTTGATTACACCTAACGAGTACAGTGGCGAGTCAGTGTCCTCGGCCGAATACTTGGTTGGTATAAACACTTAACGAGTGCTCGGCCGAGTGCTAGGTCGAGCAGAGAGGCGAGAGAGTCACTAGAATCCCAATCTGTTTACTAGGCCGAGTACCCACCTCCTCGCATCATTTTTCTACCCCGCAGCGACTCGGTATCCCGCTCGGCACGCATGAACACGCTCTCGATTGTCACTCGGCCACTCGCCACTCGTTCGTTCGGTAACAGCCGGTTGAAAACTCGTTTAAATTCTTTTTTTTTGCGATCTATTGCAGACGTAAGCGTGATCAAAACTAAACTGACTCGCCACTATAGTAAATACGTGTGACCATCCACTCGGTTCGGCGACTCTCTCGGCCGAGAGCGCATTTACTGACTCGCCACTGTACTCGTTAGGTGTAATCAACCCATTAGGACCGTGCTTGACGAGCCCCGTGCAGTGTAGAAAGAATACAATGTCGATAGAGTTGAACGTGTGCAAAGGCGCTGTATCGGATCTACATTTATTTCGAACCGGGGCAAATTTTAATTATGGGGTACCCTCCCAACAGTTCTCTAACCTGTTCGAATTTTTCGCTCTATGTCGTGACATGATTTTGGCGCCCCTGTGATGCTGCCGCCCGGGGCAAATGCCCCAGTTGAAGTAGATCGCTACTGCATAGGCGTATATACCAGGGCCGGGTGGACCATACCCACCCCAGTATGATCGAGTGCCCAACCCAGAATTTTAATAACCAATTCGAATCCTAACCTGGGCACCTAAGCAACTTTACGTCATCGTTGAAAGAGGACCAAGGCCCACCCTGAAAAAATAACTCTCCATACGCCAATGCACGCAGTAGAGGGAATATAGTGATAGTAGATTGTCAAGGGCGTCGCCAGCCGATTGCCTAAGGGGAGGCAAGGTCGCCAGCCGATGACCTAGAGGGGGGGGGGCGCAGTTGATATGGAAAATGAGAGTAGTATGAATTGTAGGGATTTTTTCATCTCTAGGGAGAGACGGGGCTGCTGCCCCTTGTGTCCCCCCTTGGCAACGCCCTTGCTGATTGTTTGAGAGTTGTATTGTTGTGCGTGGTGTGTAGGTGGAGCAGAACGGCGAGGGGCTGGAGACGATCTCGATGGGCGGCGGCGTGGCGCAGGTGATGCTGCAGAGCGGCGGCGAGGCGCAGGTGCTGCAGGTGCTCAGCCTCAAGGACGCCTCCGTGCTCACCAAGGCTATGGTGCGTACTACGAACTACACACACATACCTACTATTGACAAAGAACTCAGATGTACATAGAACCGCAGACCTTAAGGATTTCATGTGCCGATTTCAAGTGGGGTCTGCACCCAGTTTAGTTCGTAGTTGACAGCGCTGGCGTCGTTTCTCCGTCTCTCTTGCTCTTACACTGGGAGAACGCCAGTCAAGCGGCAGGTCGTAGAAAGTTTTTCTTCAGAGCACCCATAGGAAATGTGCTTCTAATTTCAAATCTCCAATAGATAATCGAATATTGAAACCGGCCATAAGCGCACGAAAACTTATATCTATTTCTAATCACATATCTTATATCAGTGTCATTATTAAAATGGATTCGCTAAGCCCAAAATACCTGTTAGTTATCTCTTCTGATAAGTTTATCTCGGCGCCCTAATTCCACCGATATTGTGTATCGTGTTACTTTTATTTATTAGGTATACCTATATGAATTAGATACGTACGTTCTATACCTACTGTACTTCTTGTTCACTGTATCTATAAGTAGCTGTAAGTTTGTCATATCATAAATAAATAACTAAAGTACACCTAGGTTCCGTGGCAGATTTTCAATTCATGCACTAATTAATTATTTTAAAGTTTTTAACTTTCGGGGCTTGTGCACATAAAAATATTTATTTAACGGTACTATGTCGCGTATAGATTAAACACCTTATATTTCTCTTGACGTTCATTCACTCATTATTTTGAATTAAATAGCATCATCAAATAATGTTCAATCAAAAATTGATCTTATTTTCAAAACTTTTCACATGTTGTTAACACGTAGATGTTGCAACAGCAGGTGAAAGCCGAGCGCGACGCAGTAGCAGCAGACTCCTAGCTGCTAACGTTGGTGGCCGCCTCGCCGCCGCACGAGCCCGACGACTCTCCGCCGCTGCTCGATGACAGGATGCTGCGCGAACAACTCACACACAAGTAACACCGAACCGCACGACCACAGGCCAACTACCTCGAGGAACATTCCTCCACCTCAAAGGAAGAAGCCATAAAATTCGCTAAGACCACTATTCCTACCATTAAAACTGTAGGCATTGTTATGTTTTAGGACTTTTGAACTCCTTCTTTGTATGTGTGATACTGCGGGTTAGATTCAGCGAAGCTATGTGATAAATTATTGGTAGGGCAACGTGTTACATTTCGTAAAATAATTTAGCTTAGAACGAGTCAAACAATATTTATAAGTTTTGATGATAGGAATAAGTGAGAGATTTTGTATTTTATTAATAAGCCTGGTACATGAACTATGAGGACTCGATACTCTTATTTCTTTATTCCTTTAACTTTGGCACACAATTTTATGTCATTTAATAAATAGTCTTCAAAATTGTTTGGTTATGCGCGATGTAAGTCCATATGTACTTTAATATCGCATTTATATCCAGCCTACCCTCACCCGTTCATACAAAAAAGATGCGCATTTTATGGAAGCGCAATTTTAAAGAACGAACTACATTTCCTATTACCTATGTGTCGTTCATTTTGTTAAAAAACTCAGAGTATTCGGGCCTGGTCTCAAATAGTTAATTCCAATTGTTTTCACCATAGGTGGTTACTGGTTTAAAACATTTACCGCTTCATGTTCCTGGTCGGACGGGGAGTCCCCTCGAGAGATCTTATTTGTTATTAAAATCAGAACAAACGTTTACAAGTAAGTCTCGAGCTTACAGTAATGCTAATGGCATCGTGCGTTTGTGCACTAGTCGCTAACTCGACGTTTACTGGCGTCGAACTGTCAGACCACGCAGTCCGCGCCTAGTGACTACCGAGTGACTTTAAATTATTATAGAAATTAAATTTACCATTAAAAATAGGCTTAAAATTTGCCATTAAATGGGATTTAAATTAATTTAATTATTGCTATATAATAACTTATTAATTTATTGATATGAAGAATAAGACTAATTTATTTTAGAAACAAATCTTCGATAGGAGAGAACAGATTTGTGCAATATAAAACCAGCCGCGTTTATTTTATATAGACAGTCCCTTGTGCCGCTCCAGGACTCGCGCGGCACGCGGGATTTCATAAAATATACGTAATAATCAGATACATTCCTGTTAATTTAATAGACGCGAGTTTGTTGTGTACATTTGTTGTTTATGTTTAGTTTATCTCTTAGTTTGTTACGCCTACCTATTTATTTATTCTAGTCTAAACCGAGTCAGAGAAACGTATTCTAGTCCGAGTGATGTATGTTTAAGAACTTTACCAAAACTTTTCTATATGTAAGTTTTGTAAAATAAATGTAATTTACAAATAGTCCAATGTAATGTGTAATTCGTTAAAAGATGAATATATTCCTGCGCAGGGTTAATACATAGAGCATTTAGTACTTATTGGTGTTTAAAATCTTATAAATGTATAGACTTATTTGAACTTCGTGATGTCTACGTAATTGGAGGTAGTCAGTTTTATAGTGAATATCGTCCAAGGTTAAACATTGGGATTCATTTTTTAATAACGAGCCTATGTTATTGGTAGGCTTTATCAAATAATTCACGTTAAAATGTAAGGTTATAGTCGGGACTAATAAGTAAGGTAGAAAGTCATAGCAAGTACAAAAGTGAAACATTACTATTACCTATGTACTTATTTTAACTTGTTTTATTTAAAAGACGGATCGAATATTAATATTTGTTTGATTTTGTTTATATTTTATATTTTGTTTATTTTCCAAATAAGTTTATGTTTCGTCTTCTAATAATAGCATGATAAAGCACAATTTTGTTGTTAAGTACAATTTGTGATTGTAAATAATGGTATGACTGTGTGAATATGGCAATCATTAAAGTATTTACGTACATTGCCTATTTTTATTTTTATTATCCTGTTTTATATACCTAAATAAGGAAAACGTTGTTGTCCTGGTGTTGTACTGTATTTGATGTAGATGAACTAGACAGTACCTATAATTGATTGAATCGGGCGTTACTTGGCGGAACTCCACTGTGACCTAATGGAAGGAAAGAGGAACCCACAACGCACCCTCGGATTGACCACCCCAACTATTGCAACAGAAAAAGGTTGACAATACCGAACTCCACTAAAAGGATAAGGGATATAGGATTGGTATGGGTTGTGTGCGTCAGAATGGCTGGTTGCCTACCTCATTTAGCATCGAGACAGTGATTAAAAATTGCTACCTAATTGCTACTATTTGCTACCTACAATGAAATAATTGCTACCTCATTAATTTTGAAAATATAAAGAATAACAATGTCACCAGCCATTCTGACGTCAGAATGGCTGGTCAGCGCTTAGTTTGAGTAAACTAAACAGAGTTGAGCTATTATTTTTGCTTCAATAATTGCTACCTAATTGCTACCTACTCATATATCAATTTCAGCCTTATAACTATATCAGTTGCAAAGTTATGATTATTTGCAACTTACGTGTGGTTTGCTACGGTTGGCAAAAAAAAAAATTACAAACACTTATTAATTTATTACAGAACTAAGCAAGTTAATCATAACCACAACACTTAAATATTGGCTCAAAACATTGCATAGAGCTTTATGTGCACCAAATAAAAAGTTGAAAGATAACTTGAAAGTATGAAAGTCAAAAAATATACTTATAATACAAAATACAATTAATATTAGTTTCGCTTATTAGTATATATTAACCCTTAACCAAATATTGGGAAATTATTTCCCACTTGACACTACCGTAAAATTTCTGTTTTATTTCTTTATTGGTAACTCTAAGGGTTGAGCTACATCTGTCAGCACGGAATCGCATTTGTTCCGCCTGTGCTTCAGCACGCTATAGCGTGCTGACGTGTGCTGCAGCACTCTATAGCGTGCGAACGTATTTGTGTGCTGCGGAATGCGAACGCACGCGTCAGCGTGCTATAGCGTGCTGAAGCATTCCGCCGCGTTCTTTTGACATTTGTTTTGGTCACAGTATAGTTTCAAGTTCGAAATGGATAGCACAGCTGAAGAGAGACAGTAGTAATAGCGTACATTTTGCAAGAAATGCAAAATAACAAGAGTAAAAACAAAAGAATTCGAAAAATTTATAGGAATCGGCACTAGCACACGGCAGCACACCGCCGCGCGCGATAGCGTGCGTCAGCGCGCGTTCGCACGCGATCGGCGGCGAAAGGATGCTAAAGCATGCTATAGCACGCGTAAGCGTTCTGACGCGCGCGTCAGCGTTCCGTCGCCTCTCAGCATGCTATAGCATCTTTTCCGTGTTGCCGATCGCCTTTTCGATTCCGCGGCGTGCTGAAGCGCTCCCTCCATAGATATATTAATTATAGTAGATATGCCCTTTAGACGAAAATGTATTGGAAACCTGTGTCGCCAGTTTGCCCCTACCACACGGCTACTACTACACATACACTTTAGTAAAATCAATAGAAACGCAGTCGCGCACACACACGCATTTTTTAAATCAGAACGTGCAAAAAAATCAATTATAGACTTTAGCCTGTCAAACATAGCGTTTATTTACCATGCGCCGTCAAACTTACTCACACAAGAACATTTAACGCTATCACGTTAGTAGATCTGCACAAGCACATCACTAAATCGCTCACGCGTCGACCTGCCGCTTCGAGTAGCAGTGGCCGGTCTACGCGATGTATTCATTGGCTAGTCGCACGCGACGTTCGCAGTGAACGAAATACATTGCGCAATCGCCTACGGAGTACTAGATGTCCACGTATTGCCAGCAATGTATATTTTTTTTATTTGCTTGCGATAGTATCATTTTTGTCTACAAACTACATAATACTATTGTAATAACTACAATTATTACAAATATCATTTGTATTTTAAGGTTTTTGGACTTACCGGTGAAAAGAAATCCCTTCTCGAGCCACATTACATGCCTGGCTTCTTTTTCTACACGTTATAACAGCGCAAGATGGCATAATTATTTTTTTTCTCGAAGCTACGTACGCTGTCCCAATATGAGCGCGATTGTTGACCGGTCAAACAAATTTTGTCGAAATATGAGCGTTTGCTCACACGCACGGCGCGCCTGCCACGCTCACAAGGCCATTCTACTCCTTTTAACTGTTCTGTGATTCCCTCTCTCTTTCTCGCTCTAGTAAATGACGGTCCTAAGTGTCAGAAAAGGATAGAATCATAGCAAAGTGCGATGCGGTGCTGATAGATGTAGCTCAACCCTAATCAGTACCTACCTCAGGAACAAAATAATTCTTCATAGTTTTTAAATATTTTTTATTTGCAACATTTTGTCTGAAGACGTGAAATGTCATCGTATGTCAATGTCAAAAACACAGTTTGAAATATTTTGCAAAAAAACCGGTTTGTTTGTTTTTCGTGTGAGCGTGTGGCCAACTCTGGTGTCGGAGTTTTCAGACCGCCCGAAGGCCTCCGACGTGGCCTAACGACCCTTATCCTTGGACAAGAACCGGGACCGACAGCTTTACGTGCCCTCCGAAG
Source organism: Euclidia mi (assembly GCA_944739405.2). Lineage (NCBI taxonomy): Eukaryota > Metazoa > Arthropoda > Insecta > Lepidoptera > Erebidae > Euclidia > Euclidia mi. The sequence continues at coordinate 25,254,104 of OX123189.2, read as the reverse complement.
CACGGTAGCGCTCAGATGTAAATGCCACACACGGTCACCCATCCAAGTGGTAACCTGTGCAAGCGTTGCTTAACTTTGCCGATCTGTTACGAATGGCAAGCCAAGTCTCGCTACGAGCGCTACCTAAAAAAACCGGTTCTGGCGGCAGATTTAAAAGTTTATGAAGAATAAAAATCTGATAAGTGCATAAACACAATATTTTTGTAAACAAGACTTGTTTTCTGTATGCTTGTTACGGTTTTTCGCCTCGCATCATTGATATTTGTTGTATTTTCATAGGTTTAAATAAGATGGAAATAATTTCCCATTGTTTGTTCCTGCATTGAAAAAACACCAATTTCTGTATATAAAATAAATAATTTGTCTCTCATTTTTTTGTCTCTCATTTTTCACTCATGATGCATTGCTTGATTTTTTTAAATTTATTGTATAAGATAAAAAAAGAAACAAGCAAAGTTGGAGCAACTGACATGTATGTCTTGTAGTAAAAATATATCAAAATTTGAGTGCTGTTCCGGATAATGGGAAATAATTTCCCACTTAATTATATTTTGCTTTGAAATACCGGATACTGGGAAATAATTTCCCACCGCAAAACCCCCATTTCCCCCCTTTTTATAAAAAAAGGAGTTGTTTTTCGAAATCTATAGAACCCACTTACCTAAAAGCCGTGACGTGACCAGTTTTTAAATTACTCAAAAAAAAAGTTTGTTTGATTAAGGGTTAAACAATGCGGAATAATCTTAGTGACACTTTTTGTAACCTTACTACGCATGTCGTCGTAACACTACCCGCCGAAGGGTTATTCCTCTTGTCCCCCAGCTCTTTGGCCCCACTGGGGGGTCAAAAGGAATTTTTGTACTGTTGTCCCCCACTACAATTTAACGGGGCCAAACGGAATCATAATTTCCTGTCGGCCCCCAATAAAATATTATTTTAAATATCGTCTTGATATCGGTATTTGACGTTTATTAAATCATTTATTTTTTCTGTTGTCATGACACTCATAAATATTCAATAGCGCCTTTAAACTGTATTACCTGCATCTAAAATGTCTCCAGCAGGTAGTAATCTATTGTTTACCCCTTCCCGTGACATAAAAGGTAAAGGGTGCATGTTATCAGTAGTACATACCGCGTCATGTCTGCAATCACACCAAGTTATAGCTCTGGTGCTAACGCTCTTGACATAATTAATAAACAGGAAAAAAAAAGCCCAGTAGCCCCTCGCGGGGCTGAATCTCTGGGGAACAAAAGGAAAAATCCTTCCCATTGTCCCCGCTGGGGGACAACAGGAAAAAAATTCTCATTGGCCCCCAGTGGGGCCGAAGAGCAGGGGGACAAGAGGAATAACCCAGAATTTCCACGTCTGTTATCACGTTTGGTCACTAAGATTATGCCGCATCGTTTAATATACTAATATTAATTATTTTTTGTATATTTTGTTGACTTTCATACTTAAACTCTGTGCATATGTTTTGAGCCAATATTTAGGTGTTGTCGTTATGATTAACTTGCTTTTAAGTAGGTAATAAAGTTCTGTAATAAATTAATAAGTGTTAGTAATTTTTTTTGCCAACCGTAGCAAACCACACGTAAGTTGCAAATAATCATAATTTTTCAACTGATATAGTTATAAGGCTGAAATTGATAGATGAGTAGGTAGCAATTAGGTAGCAATTATTGAAGCAAAAATAATAGCTCAACTCTGTTTAGTTTACTCAAACTAAGTGCTGACCAGCCATTCTGACGTCAGAATGGCTGGTGACATTGTTATTCCTTATATTTTCAAAATTAATGAGGTAGCAATTATTTCATTGTAGGTAGCAAATAGTAGCAATTAGGTAGCAATTTTTAATCACTGTCTCGATGCTAAATGGGATAGGCAACCAGCCATTCTGACGCACACTATGGGTTTCAGGAAGATACTTGACTTGCGGTATCTCGCTGTATGCGCCGACTATTCTTCGACGCGTGTTTTGCCTCTGCACGAGGCATCCTCAGGAGCGATGGGCAACGACTGACTGGCTCAGTCGTTGCCCATCGCTGGTGAGTGGTGGGTTCCTCACTTCCTCTTTCCTTCCATTAGGTCTAAACAGTACCTACCTGCTAATGCTGATTCTATGTGGCTTAATTATTTTATTTTCTACCATATAATACGAAGTACTCAGCGTCGTGATTTTTTCCGACGGCCTAATAACTGGTCTGTGGACAAATTGGCGCTCCTCCAACGACATACCACCATGCGTTTAAAGGACCGTCGAAACGGTTTTATTTAAATCAAAACAGTAGTTCCTAAGATTTGCGCGTTCTACCAAACTCTTCAGCTTTCAGAGGATAGGCTTGCCTAGTGCGGGCCACTGGATATGAACAAATGTAATATATCTATTGCCGTTAAAGGGTACTTTACCAGACTCCGTGCTGCTAGAATTCGGAAAAACCTAGTAACACTTTTGCCTGACCTGGGAATCGAACCCGCCACCACCAACAGCAGACGTAAGTACATGCTATCCACTGGACCACGGAGGCAGTCATAATAATATCGAAGCCGCGAAGTAGATACACTACGTAGATGAGTAAGTAGGTAGGTAAGTACATCTGAATGGACTCTGTATCGGATTTACGTTTTTTTCGAACCGAGGCAATTCTTGATATTGGAACCCCCCCCCCCCCCCAACACTTACAAACAGCTCGAAGTTTTCGCTATAGGTATGTCGTGACATCATTTTGGCGCCCCCATGACGCTGACGATGACGCCCTGAGTAGCTATGTGCTCCGATTTGCTCCAAGCAGATCCGCCACTGCATGGACTAGTTTCATTCATAGGAATTCGGTTGCCGAATCGAAAACGCCTGGGAAAGCTAATCAATGACGAGGTTTATTCCTAACTAAATTTCGCAATCCCTTTGAGTTGCGGAGGTCAGACAGTTAATATTTAGTCAAATCCGTTTAGCAAACGGACCCCAGGATGCAAATGTGACAGGTAAAGCTAGGACGATGAGTCGATGACTGATCGTCAATGGGCGTCGCCTATAATTTATACTCTTCTCATTGACCACATCACAATCTTGAATTGGCCATCAGCTTTCAACCTCGCGCCCTCCCCTAGACACTTGGCTGGCGACGCCGGTTAGGCGCTTTTTCAAAATGGATTTACTCTAGCATTCCACCTTCGTAGGTACATAATACTTACGAAGGATTTTACTAAAGGCCGGCGCGCACTGACGTCGCGGCACGGCACGGCATGTATCGGCAGCCCGAAGGACGCTTCGGCGGCATGCCGCGACGTGCCGCGTCATACCGAGGCGTCCAATTGACTGGAATTTACTATCAATAGCACTTCTCGCTGAAGATGAAGAACGACAAATACAAACTGATATGTCGATGGGAAAACAATTATTCTGGATACATTATTTATGAGAACAAGATTTACTAACTGAGAATTCAGGAACTTATTTACCTACTGATTACGTCGTGGCACACTGCGGGATGCCGTGGCATGCCGCGGCGTCCCGAAGTATGCCGCGACGCGCCGCGGCGTCCTGCGGCATGCCGCGACGGGCTGCGGTACGATTATATCGAAACAAAGTAATATGAATTCTTAACTTATTGAAATAAGAATAAAAATGACTTGATCAGTAATAAAATCCTTTGCCATGCCGTGCCATGCCGCGACGTCAGTGCGCGCCGGCCATTATCTGGTGCGTCTGGTGTTTCCTGATTTATACTTAACTATTTGGCGCAGGTAGCTGAAATTTGGTTATGTATGTTCCTTGGGGGTCGTTGGGGTGCACTAAGGGATTCCCACGGTACAGGGGAAAGTGTGCGGGCGTAGCTACAGGCATCCACTAGTTAATCGCCATGATGGAATCGTGAGAAATCGCCATCGTGAGGACATCTTTACAGTTCTCCATAATTTCCTCGAAAGACATGTGAAGTCTTGCTAACCTGTAGGTACATAACCCTTCTCATGATGAAAAGAGGCCGGTGCCCAGCAGTGGGAACACGGAGTATAATCTGCTAACGCTAACGCTGCTGTACATAGGTAGGGTAAATACGCTAAATGTCGGCCACCTTACGGTTTTTCTGTTTTGGGATCGGTCTGGCACCATCAATTTGCAACAAAAGGACAGCTTCCGATGCGGTTTTGGATAGTTTGATAAATCTATTTCATGTTTATGGGCATAAGATTGACATTTCTACTACAAGGAAAAAGTTCTAAGGTTTAGTTGCGTCGAGAACGAAAAAACCCTAAAGTCGGCCATTCACGGCCCATTGTCGGTCGCGTTTTTCCCAAATGTCGGCCGGGTATAGGTGTTTTAAATTAAGACTGACAAATATTATTAATATGATTTATTTTGGCAGGAGTCTCACTAAGTATACGTTATTAATCGTTATTGGTTTAATAGTAGGTAAAGCATTTTTTTTATTTGCACTTAAATAATGTTAGGTATTACAATTTTTATCAAAGTAAACATCACAATAATTATAATTAGTTCTGGATGTCTTTTCAAAAATAATTCATATCATTTTTGGCCCGGAGTATCATCATTGAATAGATTTTGCCTGATTTCGGCTGTCATATTTTTTTTTTACACTATTAATCACTGTTTTTTTTTTTCTTGGGAAACCGCACTTCGCGAGTTGTATTAGCCATTGAACTAGTATTTCTTCTTTGGCTGGATTCAAAACCGAAGGACGTCCCATTTTAAATGTATGTATGTCTATGCGACCAGCCAATCTATCCTGCAACGTCGTCGTTCGCGGGACGCCAAATAGTTTAGAGGCTGCACGAATGGGCATTCCATTACTTATTGCCTCAAGTGCTCCCTTTATTTTTGTGCGATCGTAACTGCATAATTTTCTTTGTTTTCGTAAATGGCCCTGGATCACCCTGCTGTCATTGTAGTACCTTAAATTAAAAGCATTAATTCTAAGGCACTTTTGTGACATGCAGGTTAATTAATGAATGAAATATTCACGACCAACCATTTATATTTTTAAACTAATTAACATGGGTTAAGGTAGCAAGTTCCAAAGAGCAATGTATATCTTATATTCCCATACCATAATAAGCTAGGTACCATAAATGTTTTCAATAATATCAACTCCTACATTTAAACTTAACTCTTTATATTATTAATAAATAAATGTATAATAAATATTTTATTTTGAGAAAATAAGAAAAAGTAATCAGCCTGTATAGTTGGGCTCGAATTCGAGGCTGGTCGACATTACGATCTTTAATGTTTCTAAAGCCGGCCCCTATTTCGGGTACATTATTTCTCGAGATTCAACTAATATCACCCCGGCCGGTATTTGGCGATTAAACGTAAAATAGATTTATTTGCCTATATGCGTTGCAAATTCTCTTATTAAGCCAATGGAATAAGTACAATTTGAATTTATAAAATAGACTGCATTTACTTTAAGTCGGCCACGGCCGAGAATCCGGTTTTAATTCAAAATTGGTATTCTATTGGCGGCCTCCTATTTTCCCTTCAAAACAATACGTAAAACATTGGAAAAACTATCTCAAAATATAGTAAAAATCACTAGTTACTGATAATAAAGCTTAAAACAAAAAAAAGGAATGTCTGACCGTTCTAATATCAATCCCCGAAGTGTGGGTATTCACAGCAAGTAAGGTACTTTTAATATAAAATTGACACTTCGACGGCGCAATCGCTACTGACGCTCAGTGTGCGAAGAGTGAGTGGCGTAATCGGAAAGTAACGGTTTGTGCATATAGAGCATGAACTAAGGTTGTAATTCGAGTGGCAAATTTGTCACTTCATTACGTTTTAAATGAACGCAAGCTAAAAATGTGCAGACGGCCGAGGTTTCGGGGGGGGCCGACGTTTAGCGTATTTACCCTACATAGATTAGGAGTGTGTTTTCACTTTATATTTCAGTTCAACTGTAATGAAGTCCATATTGTAACCATGCAGCATCTTCAATGGCACAGTGAGGGGAGTATTAGACAACATTATACGACGTAGTGTAGCAAATACGTTAATTTAGCTAACCATATTACATATTTTCCATTACAACTACATCTGTTACTAACTTACAAAAACAAAACTAATAATTAAATAATTTTTATTCATTGGTAAAACATGTATGTTAGAACGGATAAGTATAAAAGGTGCGACATAAAAATGAAACAACATGTGTATATATTCTCATTTTTCTAATGTGTCACATACATTAGACAATGCATGACGATTTTAGAATGCTGGTGAAGAAATATTTCTAATTGAAGACATGTCTTCCACAATTAAATGTAAATTAAAAAGTCGACAACAAAACTATTATACAAATTCTCTACAGCTTAATTTGATAACAGCAACCTTACATGTCGTAAACATTCTCTAAAGCTAATTCTGGTTTATCATAGCCAAGTTCTTCTGGCGTCTCAATGCCAAGCTCAGTTAACGTGGGCTTGATTTCCTGAATTATGTAGGGGTAGATTTCATTGACTTTTGGGCCACATTTGTCTTTGCAGGCCTCAATGAACCTGACGGCCAAGGCGTAGTCATTTACTCGTCTGCAGGCGTGAAGTGCTGCTTTAATGATTTTTGGGTCAGGGACAAGGTCCATACCGCAGAGGTCATTCATACCTTTGCGGATTTCCCATCCATCAATGTCTTTCCTGTTGAAGAATGATTCATATCTGAAAAGAAAAAGATAGTTTTATTTATTACAGCATGACTTATTTCTCCTGAGGCATAGTTATTTTAGGTGCCTAGGGGCTTCACAAACTCAAGAATCAGAGATAATGTTCACACAGATTTATAAAACTACATCAGACAGAAAGGCTCCTAAGCCCAAAGGAAAATATAAATCATCTTATTTAAGACATGAATTTGTATGAATTAAACACTAGGCAATTTCTTTTACTTCTAACAATTATGTATTGAAATTGCTTGAATTAATAGTATTTCTTAATTTTAGTAATTTATGTAGCTCCTTAGCCCTGGTTATGTAGGCTCAGGAATAGAATACATACAGATTTTTTTTTCGCATTCACATTCCCATACATATTTTGATTGTCTACAACTCCTTTATTTATGCGTTTGCTCATATAGGGTCAGACAAGTTTTACTTTTCAAACCAGAATAACAGTGGCCCTGCGAGTGATACAGAGTTACATCTATACCAAAAAAAATGACACTTATTGAGACCTTTCATTTGATATAGGTCTCACGATGTTACAAAACTGCCTATTCTTCTTAATCTGTCAACAGTTTTCATGTACATTATTATTCTAATGTTTAACTGCATTGTTGATGAGTATTAAATTAAATAGTTCATAAATTGATTTCAGACAGACTACTAGTGCTGCTAGGAGTTGATAAAGATAATTATGTTCTTCACATCACTATTTATACCATACCTTGCCTAAAATATTTATTATCTATAAAAATATCTATGGCTATTTTTGGGATAGTAAAATTTTTAACCTATATGTAAGTATTACACAGCACTCTGCAAAACAATTATGTCAGGGAACTATAGAAATTTTACTGCAATTATAGACACATAATTGTCTTTCTTTGATTACCCTTTATTAAGGCAACAAAGAAAGAACACTAGATATCGCTGGAAACCCTGAACTATATTACCTCTACTCATAAGGGTAAACATATAAATCCAAAGTATACATTATTTATGGCAAGTGGTATTTTTACTGTATGGCCTTAATCTTGGATAGCATAAATAACCATAACTTATAGCCAAAATAGAACAATATGATTGCTGATTAAGGGATTTGCTTAAGACGTCAAGTTATTTGGTTTGATTGTTAATAATTGGCAATATGCACGAATATTAACAGAGCTGCCAAACCAACTGCTTTTTAACATGGATTGATATGTTGTGTATGAGCGAAATAATGTTATGCTTATAGAAAACAATAAAGAAATAAAATTTATAATAAGTTTTGTTGAGGGTTCTAAACATGATTCATTCATTCTCCTAGCGTTATCCCAGTTTCAATCTGGGGTCCGCTTACTAGTCTAACCGGATTTGGCTGAATATTAGCTTTTCCACAGAGTGACTGCCTGTCTAACCTCCGCAACCCAAAGGGATAGCCATATTCCATGGTTTAGACTAGTGTCAGTTTATTTAGAAGGTACTGATGCCCTATAACGACTGTCAAAGATCTTCATGACAACCGGGACCGACGGCTTAACACATTGACTGCTGGCCTAAGATTCGTAGACGGCCTTTTGCTATGCGGCCAGTACGCATATCCTGCGTGTATCCGCACCCGCAGAGCGTGCCCAGCCTCTCGTGCTTAACGACACGCAACGCGCGTGCAGGTCGAGCGTGTGTCTATGCTGACGCGACACGCGACGTACGAGTTGCTATACAAAAAAAACACACATGAGTGGTCGGCAGCACATGTGTGGTATGGGTATGATTCACGCGTCGCGTGTTTCGGCAGCACGCTTGTATATTTTTTCCCTAAACACGACTATTGTGGGCTAGCCGCATCGCAGGATCCGACACTTGGGACACACCATATACGTTTCCAGCAGTCAATGTGTTAACGTGCTCTCCGAGGCACGGGGCAAGCAATAATTTATAATTCATGGTTCTAAACATGATTAAAAATAAATAAATGTATAAATGCAATTAAATAGTTAAGATGTGCATGCTAAACAAGCTTACATTCATATTTATAACAATATAATGAATTTTGTTTTATTATACATATTATACTGAACCAGCCTTTGAAGCAAATAAGATATGTATCTAATTAAAAAAAATCAAGAACTTATACTGAACTTGTTTCATAATAATACAATACAAAGACAGACAGAACTACTTCATGGGATTTTAAAATTAATATTGAGCTCTATCGCTATTATTATGAGCAACATGGGCAATATTAAGAGAATCCTATTATGGTAGGTTATCCTCAATCAATATTGAGTCACAGTCATCTTTTATCAGTTTGAATAGTCAGAAAAATCAATAGCTACATACCACACCTTAAACTAATTTGTTATCATACTACTATTTTTATTCACGTAGTAAGCAATGATTTAATGGAACTAAGTTTTTTAGAAAAACATTGCTACTAGGTTAGCCATGATCCTTTCAATATTGTATAGTTCAAATTGAACAGCCAATCCAATTAGAAAATAAGGCTTAAGTTTTCTTGAGTCACAGTTGCACAGAAATAGGCAGTACTTTCAAGTTGTCAAGTTACTGAAAACATTGATTTACCGACAAGATTATCACCATTTTCAGTTACATAACGTCAAATTTCCGACAAGACTAACCTGCTATCGAATTCCTCATCGGATTCAACTGGGCCGCCATGCGATCTTCGCACAGCCACTGCGCTGACCCTTGCTCCTGGCACCAGAGATCTTTTCAGGACATTGGCCAAAGCACCAGAAGCTGATTTCAGCATTTTGTTCAGACGTTAGACGTTACACGGGAACTTTGGCAAGGATAACAAATGGCTGCTCGGCCATAGACTGTAAAAAAACCTGCCAGTTGCGGAATCTGACGTTCTTAGTGATGCGCCAGTTTATCGATTTTAATTTTATTTATGGCGTATTGTTGTAGAGGAAACAGATATAAAATTATTTAAATCTATAAAACTGATATTAATACTTGGTTAGAACATATGTCTTTGTTTAGTTTGTTTGTTTTTTAATACATTGAACTGCTTGTAATCGTCAAATAATTAATTAATTTAATTCCTTGCTCGTTTGGGGTATGGCAATACTAAACAATCTAGACGAGGAGCTGTATCACGCTCAGCTCTGGTACTGGTCTGGTAGTATAAAGTACTGAAAGTAGGTATTGAAACCGTTTGTAGCTAATTAATTTATACATTTTACTTCACACACACGTCCGTTCAGCGTTCTTAGCTCATAGGTAACCTACACTTTTAAGTTTTAGTTAAAGATTGACAAAGAAGATTCATACAGCGCCGAAATGTATAATATTTTGTTTAATCCTACAAAACCCAGTAAAGTGCAAAATTTTTAATTGGGGTCTCGGTCCCGCCATCTTGAAGCACATGCTCATTAGGTCGAACTGGCACTTTTACTGGAACGACAAAGATGTCGTAAGCATATTCAATGGCACAGCTTAGGTCTACTGCGCTGACGGAACTGTCGGAGACAACCCTTTAGGTTCAAAACGTCAACTTCCCAAAATGTCCACTCTCCCTAAACGTCAACTTCCCTAAATGTCAATTTCCCATTTTGTCCACTTTCCCAAAACAACTAGTTCCCAAAACGTCTACTCCCAAAACGTCTACTCTCAAAACGTCTACTTCACAAATTCGAATTTCATTGAAATATAAAAAGGACGATATCATATAATCTGGGACTAGGTTTAGGACCACAATGTGCCTAGTTTTGGTTTGTTAGGTGCGACTGTACATATGTAATTCAAGTAACTAAATAGGTTATGTTAGGTTCTATTTTGACCCTTTACGCAAAAATAGGAGCCCTGCGTAGCATACATAATACATAATTTCTACTTACCTACATATTATATTTTTGATATAAAATAATATAAACTGAGTTGACGGAGCCCTGCTTCGCAGGGCACCTATTTTTGGGTTAAGGGTCAAAAGAGAACCTAACATAACCTATTTAGTTACTTGAATTACCTACATATAGTCGCACCTAACCAACCATTTCAATGAAATTTGAATTTGTGATGTAGACGTTTTGGGAGTTGAAGTTATGGGAAGTGGACATTTTGGGAATTGTACAATTGTGGTCGTTTTGGGAAAGTGGACCAAATGGGAAATTGACATTTAGGGAATTGACATTTTGGGAAATTGACGTTTAGGCAGAGTGGACATTTTGGGAAGTTGACGTTTTGAACCTAAAGGACCTAACCAACCATTTCAATGAAATTTGAATTTGTGATGTAGACGTTTTGGGAGTTGACGTTATGGGAAGTGGACATTTTGGGAATTGTACAATTGTGGTCGTTTTGGGCAAGTGGACCAAATGGGAAATTGACATTTAGGGAAATTGACGTTTAGGGAGAGTGGACATTTTGGGAAGTTGACGTTTTGAACCTAAAGGGAGACAACACAGACGTTAACCTTGATTTGATCGGGTTCGACATACTATATGCACGATGCTTTCTATGCTTGTGTCCTGTTTTTACTTAAATCAGAACCTTGCGTCTAATAGTTCTGGCAGAGTCTATAAATTATGAACAAACAAACATAGATTTTTTTATATAATACCCTTACAATATCGAAGGCGATACCCATATTGATTGATTTTTAAAATTTTCTCATCCGCCATCTTTGATGTCCCGTCCGCTATCTTGGACCACTAAATAAATTTCATATTATTAATCAGCGTCCCGAAAATCTTGAAAACGATACCCATATAGATTGTATCCTATTCGTTTAGCCTTTTTTGCCTTTGACCCAAACCTCCCCCCTTCTCGTTTGACCATTTTATTATTTTTGTCTGGACCCTAAAAGTTGTGGCGTAATTTTATATAGCCTATAGCCTTTCGGAATAATTGGGCTATCATAGGCAATAACAATTTTTAAAATCCGACTACTAGCTCCTGAGATTAGCCGACATTATCTTTTAGCCTTTTGCCCGGCCCCAAAGGGTCGAAGCTTTATGTTATATAGCCTTCCGGAATAACTGGGCTATCGTATACAAAAACAATTTTTCAGATCCGACCGGTAGGTCCTGAGATTAGCGCGTTCAAACAAACAAACAAAAAAACAAACTCTTCCGCTTTATTATATTACTAGCTGACCCAGCGAACTCCGTATCGCCTTTTTAAGAGTTTTTATTGAATTCCCTTTTTACCAAGTCCCTTTTCTAAAGTTACCATTGACTTAGCGCTTAATCTCTTATCATTCCAGGGTCTATAAATGGTGCAAATCAAACATAGATTTTTATATAATATTGAATTGCCCATTCCTTAAAATATCGGCGACGATACTCATATCGACTGTAAAAAAAATCCCGTCCGCCATCTTTGATTTCCTATCCGCCATCTTTGATTACCCATCCGCCATCTTGAATCACGAAATAGACGTTGTATTTCGATTCTCCACCCTTTAAAATATCGAAGGCGATACCCATATTGATATTTAAAATTTTCTCATCCGCCATCTTTGATTTCCCGTCCGCCATCTTGGATCACTAAATAAATTTCATATTATTAATCAGCGTCCCGAAAATCTCGAAAATGATTCCAATGTAGGTTGTATCCTATTCGTTTAGCCTTTGACCCAACCCTCCCCTCATTTGACCACTTTATTATTTTTGTCTGGCCCCTAAAAGTTGTAGCGTAATTTTATATAGCCTATAGCCTTTCGGAATAATAAGGCTATCATAGGCAATAACAATTTTTAAAATCCGACTGCTAGTTCCAGAGATTAGCCTACATTATGTTTTAGCCTTTTGCCCGGCCCCAAAGGGTCGAAGCGTTATGTTATATAGCCTATAGCCTTCCGGAATAACTGGGCTATCGTATACAAAAATAATTTTTCAGATCCGACCGGTAGTTCCTGAGATTAGCGCGTTCAAACAAACAAACAAACTCTTCCGCTTTATTATATTAGCATAGATAGATATGGCATAGTTGTTGTTTTTCGTGTGAGTATGTGGCCAACTCTGGTGTCGGAGTTTTCAGACCGCCCTAAGGCCTCCGACATGGCCTAACGATCCCTATCCTTAGACAAGAACCGGGACCGACAGCTTTACGTGCCGAAGCACGGTAGCGTTCAGGGGCCCAATTCCGCTAAATAAATATAGTCGCGATATGATGTCAGTGTCATACTTACGTCACAAAAAGCGTATTCTTCTAAATTATATGTTAATTGAATGAAATTGTAACGAGATCGCATGTGTCAACGACGAACTGTTTATTTTAAATTATACGATATTGACATAAGGTTATCAGAATACCGCTTTTAAATCCAATCAAAATATGATATCAATGTCATATAAAAATAGCAGAATTGGCCCCAGATGTAAATGCTACACACGGTCACCCATCCAAGTGGCGACCTGTGCAAGCGTTGCTTAACTTTGCCGATCTGTTAGGCACGAACTGCAATTCAAGTCTCGCTATGAGCGCTACCATATGACATAGACAGTTAAGACAGTTTACGTTTACATGAATACGGTCTTCCTGCAGTTACAACCTGCAATAAGGCACTGCAATTTTATTCCAGTCTTTTGTTAGGCTATTCCTCTTGTCCTCCAGCTCTTCGGCTCCACTAGAGAGAATGGGAACTTTTTAGTGCTGTCCCTTAGCGAGAACAATGGGAAGCATTTTTCCTTTTGTCTAGCACGACTTCGGCCCACTAGGAGCCAATAGGGTATTATTTCCTGTTATATTCCTGCGGACAAAAATAATTATTCAAACCGGAACAGTACATAGTTCCTTGAGATTAACACGTTCAACCAAACAAACTCTTCAGCTTTATATAGATCTTAACAGTAACGGATCTACGTCCTTTTCGAACTGGAGCAGTCCCAACAGTTTTCCAACCAGTTTAAATTTTTCGCTATATGTCGTGACATGATTTTGGCACCCCAATGACGCTGCCGCCCGAGGCAAGTACCCCGGTTAGGTTAGTACCCCCCACCCGTAAATCCGCTACTGGATCCCCAGGCACGTTAGCACCAGCAACAACAAGCAACAAGTTGGTGCGTATTCCGCCACGGTGCGGTGTGTTCTACTGATATAACATGCACCCATTACATTTCTATGATCCTATCAATTTTATGTCGAATCGAATTTACTACCTGCTCTTGACATTTTAGTAGCAGGCAAATTAAAATGACTTTCTTTGATACTTATGACCTCAAATCAAGTAAAAGTCTCTTTTTACTTGATTTGAGCAATCTATCTATCTATATCTCCCATTGGGGTAGGCAGAGACTATGGAACGCCACATGCTTCGGTTGACCACATCATGCATGCGCGTCGGTTATGGGTAGGTACTTTTAATTTGGCCCTTTTTAGTACGTGAGTAAACAACGTAAAAAACAGTATCGAAAAATATTAAATGCTGATAACACAACAAACATATTTAAAATAATATTTTACTGGAGGCCAACAAGAATATTTAATATAGCCCCGCGAAATTGTAGTGGGGTCAACATTAGGTAGTAAATCTCTGGTTTATCCCCTGTGGGTCAAAGTGCTGGGGAACTACAGGAATAACCCCTTTTCATACCTGCTACACCAAAATTAATTGTTCTTAAAAGAGCTGATTTTGAGTCCTTAATAAAATATACTACATGATTAGAGCAGTGGTTCTCAATCTCTCTTTTTTTAGGCATGGAAACCTTTTGGGTAGGTAACCAAATATTTGGCGGCGCCGGCGTTAAAAAATAAAACAAAGCCGACCTACGTGCAATTTAGAACCATTTATTTTACTGACATATATCTCCGTGGAGCCCCTAGAGCTGCCTCGTGAAGCCCTGGGGCTCCGCGGAGCACACTTTGAGAATGGCTGGATTAGAGAAATAATTAAAAGCAGCTTTTATGTCAAACAACATTTATTATAAGTTATTATTTGCCTGTAGTAATTTGTTTCTTGGTCAAATTAATAAATTACACTAAAATTGTATAGTGATAATACTTTATTTGTGTCATCATCAGTTAACAAAAGAAAAATAATGTTCACTATGAAAACAACAAGTAAAAATTTCATTAGTTATATGTCTAGTAATACAAAACAGGCTTACACTTAGGATATTTACTATTTCATAACACCTTTTTACTTGGTACTCATGATTTTTCTACACATATAAGGCGCGTTGGTCCTTTACATTTTTCTTCGTCTTTTCTTTTTGTGTGCCGTGATACTTTCCTGGCCACTGTCTTCTTCTGAGCTGTCTGAAGAACTGCTGTCACTGTCGCTACTTGAAGAACTACTATTAGATGAGCTATCTGAGGCTACACCTGTTCCCTGACTTAAGTCTATACTACTTGCAATCTTGTACAAATCAGGTTCTTTGGCTTCCAAAGTCTTAATCCATTTTTTGGAAAGTTTAGGGCGACCTCGTACGGTCTTATGCCAGACCACAGGAAAGTTGGTACGGCTGCAAAAGTTTTGAGTCACTGCAACCGTGTCATCTAAATTGAGGACTACGTGCCACCAGCCACCTGGTACAAAAACAGTTTCACCAGGTTTTTGGAGAATCTCCACCTTGAAATCAGATAAAATACATGCATTAGACTATTTTTCTTTTTAAAAGACAACTCCCGCATTCGGACTAAATCCTGTGTCGCGGAGGACTTTACAAACATACAACTAACAGACACAATAAACACCCAGACACAAAACAACAATTTGTGAATTGCACAAAGTGTTGCCTCGTGTGGGTATCGAACCCACAACACGCGGCGCAGTGTCAAGCGGCCGCTTAAACCACTACGCCAACCGTGCAGTCACAAGCATAAGTTAGAAAAATATTAGTATTATTACAGGTCACGACAAATGTTGTTGATTTTGAAATCAGTAAATTAAACAGAAAAGAGCTCACATTGATTTCTGACCAAGCATCTTCGTTTGTTTCACAAAGCCTGTATATCATGGTTGCAAATGTAATAGGGTTGTTTCCAAGTTGTTTTCAACTACTTAGTCAAACCAAGCACTTTTAATGAAATGTCAAAAACGACCTTTGCTACGGCGCGCGGCGTTTGTATGAAATAAGACCTAGTGACGTCATAGTTTTTTGCTGTCAAATAGAATACTTATTATCAGTAAATTTTCGATAAAAAATGTTTAATAAAATTTTAACATTAATTAATGAATGAAACTACCATTATTTTGACATATTTCATTAGTTAAAAATACTTGTATAATTTATTTCACTTGCAGGAAACTTCCCTATTGTATTATTTATCAGAAATTACAGCTACATTAATATCTGGATAACTTAAAAGTAGGCTAAATTTTAACAGAGCACAAGTTAATAACTTAAATACATACCGGTTTAAATTCTTTGGGCCAAGTTTCTAGTTGAGTCTTAGGATAAATAAGTTTGAACCACGTAACTGCTTCATCTCTTTGCTTTCCACCCATAGCTCCCGTCACTTTGATCAGTTCTCTTGGAGTTTGAGTCGGAAACAAGCACCATCTTTTGTGACCAAACACCAATGCATTCCAGGCACTTGTTCCAAGAGGATCAATATGGATACCAGTGCCAGAACGCTGTGGTCCCATTACAAACCAACGGTAAGGCGGTCTCCTTTCTTCTCCACAGTACTTAAACAAGTCATCCCTAAAATAAGTAGGTACTTCATAATCTTCGAGGAGCTTTTTTCTTCTGACATGCTCACCAAAACTGCTATCAAAAATATAAAGTGGACTGTCATCAGTCGTTGTCCTCATGTATTCTACATAATACTTCATTTTCATCTTAACACTGTAACCCTCATTGTCCTCCCCACACTTAAATTTTTGGTTCCTATACTTTTTTGCCAGTCTATCTAAAGTCCACTTATGGTTAGCCTTCCAATTAGTCTGTACATTTGTTATAATTACAGGTTTGTATATTTTCTCATATTTCTCTATAAATTCTTCTGGTGATACCTCATTTTCACTTATCCTGTCTACATTGTCGTTACATTTTAGGAATTCATCAAAATTATTGACGTATTTTAAAGCTGTCCATTGGTATTTGTCTGTTAACTCTGAAAGGAAAGAATAAAGTTTGAGTTTAATGCATATTAAACTTTTTTCGTTGAGTGTGTGGCCAGCTATGGTGTCAGCTTGTAAACTGCCTGAAGGCCTCTCCAAAATGGCCTTATCATTCACGTGGGTGAGATAAGAACTAGCATCAACAACTTTCGGTGCCTTTCAAAGCATGGCAGCACTCTGATGTAAATACCACAAGTGGTGATCCAGGCAAGCATTGTTAGGCTGACCTCACATGGGCCAATGCGCATTCCTTGATTCTCCAACCAAGGCCAACTTTAACTTTGCACCAATATACTATGAATGGCAAGTCAAGTAAAGCTATTTAGGCTAAAAATGGATAATCACATCATATTTTCGTGACAAATAAAATAGAATTGGCTCATTTAGAAGGGCCATGGCTATATATTGAACCTACATCCTCAGAACAGTAAGTCTCACCGGAAAAATAAATTTATTGTTATAAAAGCTTGCTAGAAAATACTAAAAAGGCAGATAACAGTACTGTACAGTGTACATAGTTTTAACTTTAGAATTGATGTATGATTCTTTGCCTCACTGTTGTTATCTTAGAGAAGACTATCTTCTAACCTACCACTAGCAAGGCCTTAAACCTGTGTTGTTGCTCTGCTGGGCAAAGGTCTCCTTTACATTCTTCCAAGCATATTCTCTATCTTCAGCCAAGGCCTCTAATCTAATACAATATGTAGGTTACAAGGAAAATGAGTAAAAACAGCCATATAGAAATTATTTCTATTTTCTTCTGTTCTTGTTATTGCATACTACCTTCAACTATACCCTGCTTACTTAAACTGAACAACATAATTCAACTCAACAGTACTGTTGAATAAAATCTTTCAAAATTTATAGTGAGTGTTTACTGGCTTTACATTATTAGCATATTTATATCAAGCAATACTATGTAGTGTAGTATGTAGTATATAAAGCCATTATATAAATGTTGTAATCACCAATCTATGCCTCAATAAAGCTTGACATTGCAAGGCTTCAAAAATAAAGCAACTATCAAACAAAATGACTAATGCACTAATTACCACATTGACATTACTAAAGTTTAGCTTTATAATTTTAGCAAAATTCCATATAAGAATAATAGCTGAGTCTAAGAAGTTGTTAATGGTTAATCTAAAGTGGGTGGAAACACAGTTTCATCAATTGAATGCCATGGCTTGTATTATGTCATGGTAATAAAGAAGACCCTTTTAGGGTTAAGAGAAACGAAGAACAATTTTTATGACTGTCTTATGGCAACTACTGCTAAATGATGTACAATCAAGGCTAATAGACAAGTGGCCGCCGACCGCCGTCTAATGCCACGCTTTCGAAGATCTTTCTAGAAATCGCACATTTATCACAGTAATTACAATATAATACCGTTAATGACACTAGTTAGACCTTTAGGTTACCGCGATATATAGCAATTATTAGCTAAACAAATAGAATAATGACAAAAATGATTATTGTTGAAAGTGTGTCAATTGCATTAGAGGTTTGGGTTCACTCACCGGGTCTCGCTTTCCTTTTGACTTCTTTGATACGCTTTTTAGCTTTATGAGACAGTTTGTACTCACTGTCCATTCTCTGTCTATTAAAAATGTTATTACCGAGATATTTAGTTGATACGATACCTATTTTAAAAATTAATTTGACTAATGATTGAACACTGAGCAGCGTTGAAATTGACAAATTGATTGACAATTTGACATCTCATCTCGCTCATCGCTGGACTCTAAACATTCATTGTTTGTGGTTCGTAGTGATGGACTCACTATACGGTTTATTACTGCACTATTGATTTAAGGCCTAGTTTACATGTCACTCTAATATCGATAAATTCCTTTGAGCCACCTTTAAAGATGCCTGACCGATTCTAAAAATGCAGTTAGATTTGCATAGCATCTGTTCTTCAACAGAAGAAATAATAGTGGACCATTTAAAAAAAGTTCGATTTAAATAGGTCTCCTCAAATAGATCGGTGCTGATACACGTGAGCATTCACCTGTAATTAGCGTTCTTGCGAATAATACAAAGCAGAAAACAAACTAGTGTGTCTTAGCGAACATTGTAACGAGCTTGTCGGCAAGTATACGTGCGATACTTTGGGTGTTGTGGATTCGATTCCCACACGAGACAACACTTTGTGTGATTATAAATTGTTGTTTCGAGTCTGGGTGTTCTTCGTGTCCGTTAGTTGTGTGTTTGTAAAGTCCCCCACGACACAGGATTTAGTCCTAATGCGGGAGTAGTCTATAAAAAAAAAGTGAATGGACAGTAAATTTGCTTCGAACAACTTTTTTGCAGATTAAAGCGTTCGCTAGAATGTTCGTAGCAATGTCCGGCTCTGCTCGTTGTTTTGTAATAAGAGCATGCTCACATGTATCAGCACCATTAGGAGTACCCTGCTGTTTTAGCAATATATGCAGTACCATGCGTAAAAGCACAATTGCTTGCAATAAAATAAAACGTAGGTACATATTTTTATTCTAAGTCTAAGAAGATTTGTTGTGTTGTACTTTTTTTATTTTATCTTTCTTATTACATCCTTTGAATTCTTGATACAAGAACCATTCCCCAAAAATAAAATATTCTGCTTTCTCTTTAGATCAACCACTACCCAACCACGTAGCTCAACTATAATGATACCCACAAGCTACAAAACATAAGTCCGTCGCGCGAGTTTATAAGTATAATTTAGGCATTTATAGACATATATAATGGAAAATGTCATAAACCAGAGTTCAATGAAGATAATTCACTCCAAAACTAATGCTAATGCTTCGCCTAACTAAAATACTAGTTGAGCCCCGATATGCTCGTACCCCATAGGGCTCAGCCATCATGTAACCTAGCCATAAATAACCACCAATCTTCGGTAAAATCTGTGGGTATAATAGTTAATTATTTAAATTACAAAAGTAATAAAAAAATCAAATTAACAGTTTTTTAAGCATTACTCCATATATAGATAAAGCAAAAATATTATTTCAGTACCTATTGTAATAATGGCATTTCTACTTAGATATTTTTCACAGCTGGCAATATAACATTTTCGTTTCGACGCATTGGCAGACTGATATTTTTAGAATTTCGCGTTTATAACCGAAATAATTTGAACATTTCTGGTTTTTCAGTTTATATTTACCTTTACAAATACAATTTTCAAATCAATCGCGTTTCTCTAAAAAATAATAGTATACAGTGATTGATTTGATTCTTGTAGTGAAACAAATTTCAAACGCTCCAGTCTGAAGTGTGTAGCTAGCTCGATATAACTGTCAATCTGGGTGTAGAAATTTATTTTGTAATTTTCACCGGTTCTCATGTGTAATTTCTCAATGTGTTAGACTATTTTTGAACAAAGGTTCCTTGACAAATAATGTTCTATAGTGTATGTGGTGCTTAAAATTGTGCGAAAATGGATGACGGTACAATAAAGATTCAGTCGGGAATCAACATCAATATAAAAAGAACAGATGGTAAGTTTTAACGTACCCTGTCATTTCTAAAATTGCCTTCTATTTTCGCTTATTTTGGCGGTTAATGTGTGTTTGTCGTCGCCATATGATAGTGCGGTTGAGGACTCGAGAGTACCATATGATTCACCTAGGGTTCTAGCTAGAGAACGACTTGTGCCTCTAGTCTTAGCATTGGACAGAGTCTGTGTCCGTTAGCCAATTATGCCAAAAATTATATTACTCACGAATGTGAAAACAAGCATCAAGCAATTTTTTTCATGATATCAACATCTATTTTATACTATGTAAGTACTGCCACTTTATTGTTGTGGGATTGTTGTTTCATTACACATATTTCATCTACACCTTACATCTAAATCAGTATAATATTAGAAATAAAACAACTTAGAACATCTTAGTCATATTAGAAATGAGTCAACTTTTTATGGCATAACAAATCTGATAGGTAATGCAGTCAGTGCAAAGATTTCAAATTTTATATTGAATGTGGTGTGATTGTAGATATATTTTTTTTTACTATTGTTAAAGGAAGATGTAAAACATTAATATCTAAATGTCTTTCTAAAAACATAATATTTTGCGACTTTATTATCATGGCTCTTGATAAAGTAAGTTGTGAATAAACAACTTACTTCAATGTAGACTGACATTTTGTGGTATCATAAAATTATAGTGTATAGTTTTCACAAAGTATGAATCTATACATATTGTTAAATGATGCCCCCTGACCTTCCAGCCTGTCTATACGAATGTGATAAAGTAAAAACAACTGACAAATTTTTTCTTGATTTTAACCAATAGATGATATGATTCCTGAGGAAGCTTTAGGTGTATACTTCATACAAGTGGAGCTGTAGGCAAAGTCAATAAATGCAGACAATTTTTTAATTTAAAAAACAATCTCAAGACTCATACCTGTATCCCCGAAGGGGTAGCAGAGGTGTAATATTACACCCACATTTCGCCAGGAATTTTTAGGCCCTACATATTAGGGGGCGAGCCTATTGCCATACGGGGCACATTACCAGACTTCGTGCTGCTACTGAGAATTTCCTAACAGAAAAATCCAATAACACTTTGCCCGACCCGGGAATCAAACCCAAGACCTCCCAATCCCATGCACACATTTATGCCGCGAGACCAGCGAGGCAGTCTGTATTACAGTATTGTGTAGTCATTCTGTATAGGTACTTAATTGTATTTTTATTACATTACTAACTGCCATGTAATTTATTTGATGAAGATTAATACTGTAATATCTATTGGTGTTCAAATTGGTACAAAACCACAATATCAAAGAAAAGGTGTATATCATATTAATACATTTATTCTCTAGTAAGGAATGACTAAATAACAATAAATACAGACATCATTAACTATTAAGTACCTAAGAACATCACTTATTTAAGGTATAAATACCTATTTGTTTCCGACGTTTCGGCGACCTTAATTAGGGACCATAAAAGCTTATTTACAGAAGAGGTATTTGAACGGTTACATAAACCTCACATTGTGCAGCCGCCTAAGATGTACGGATTACCTAAAGTACGTAAGACTAACATACCTTTGCGACCGATAGAGAGTCAAATAAATTCATCCACATATGGTTTGGCGAAACACATAAGCAAGGTACTACAACCGTTAGTAGGCAAGACGCACTCTTTCGTAAAGGACTCTCGTCACTTTATTGAAATCATCAAGAGCATGAAAAGGGAACTGGATGAGGTGATGGTGAGTTTTGTTGTCGAGTCACTATTCACCAATGTTCCTATTCAAGATTGCCTTGATATCATAGAGAGGAAATTGAGGAAAAACGGTCTGTCTAACGAATACAACGTTCTACTTACTTCTCAAGGTAGTAGAGCCTTGCTGATTTCAGCATGAATGGGCCGGCTCGACCGAGGAAGTACTACCCTCTCACAGAAAATAGACGTAAAGTAACAGTACCTAAGCTGTTGCGTTTCGTTCGGTGAGTGAGAGTGCCGGAGGTCCTATCCCCTATCCCTTCTCCCTGATCCCACTCCTCATCCTATCCCTTTTCCCAACCCAAGGGGCGGCAACGCACTTGTGACTCCTGTGGTGTTGCTCGTGTCCATGGGCGGCGGTAATTGCTTACCATCAGGCAATCCGTCTGCTCGTTTGCCGCCTATTACCATTAAAAAAAAAAACTTAGGAATTGCTTGGATGGAAACTACTTCCTATATCGTGGACAACATTATCTCCAGATCGATGGAGTGGCTATGGGTAGCCTTATAGCACCGGTAATGGCCAACATCTGGATGGAGCATTTTGAGGAATCCATAGAAATGCAGGCGTCAAATGTGAAACTATGGAAAAGGTATGTCGACGATATCTTCTGCATCATGAAGGGCAACAAGCAGGACGTAGAACAATTCGCAGACAAATTGAACTCCATACATCCGAACATCCGATTCACATTCGAAATGGAGGTAGACGGATCGGTATCCTTTCTCGACGTTAAAGTGACAGTGAGAGATAACGGTACCCTTGGACACACTGTGTATAGGAAACCGACACTCAACGACAGGTATCTCAACGCGAACTCGCACCACCATCCGCGACACTTGGATTCCGTTGTGTCCTCGTTAGTGAACAGAGCGTATGACCTATGTGACCCTGAACAATTAAATAGTGAGCTGTAACATGTTCTTGTGGTACTTAGGCGCAACGGATACAAGAAAAACATACTCCGTCGGAAGAGGAACGAGCATAACCCGAAGCAGAGTGCCCGCTTACATGCCGTATCTAAAGGGAGTGACGGACAAAGATGGCACAGTACTCAAGAAATAATCCATCAAAACTGTATACAGTCCGCTCTTTAAGATAGCACACAATCTGCGTACCCCAAGGATGTCATTCCTCTCCAAACACCTGGCGTCTACAAAGTCGATTGCAGCTGTGGTAGTTCATATATCGGGCAGACTAAGCGTACAATCGCTGAAAGAGTAAAGGAACATATCGCAGCTGTAAAAAACCGACATATTAATAAGTCGGCGATAGCTGAGCATTTATTGGAGTCTGGACCAAACCACTGATTGAACTGCATCAACCACAAGGCTTATACACCGATCGTCACTATTACTCCAGGATAGTACGTGAAGCGGTAGAAATCAAGAAATATAACAATTTCAACCGGGAGGATGGATATAGATTATCGCCTACTTGGAATCCAGTCATCAGCAAATGTAAACACCGCCGCCACAGTATAAAGACCATACAGTAGTTTGACGCCTTTGATCTTGTAGAAAAAGCCGACAACGTCTAGACAAGGGTAAGTAGGCTAGGGCTGCCACATGTAAACAATACCTACTTATTTAAACACCGTCTATTTATTTTAGAAAAATATTACAATTGCTACGCTACATGAATAATATAGTGTAAAACACTTATCTATACATATAAATAAAATTGGAGTATCTGTTTGTAATATTAAAATAACCGCTTTTTGAAAACAGCTAGTTTATTATATTACAATAATTAACGATAAATAATTATTATAAAACACGTTGCATTTTTCGTGCGTTGACAGATTTGCATACAAAGTGTCAGACAGCACCTATTTCATATCGCAGGTGTCGTGGGTGGCGGTTAAGAACATAAAGCATTTTTCGTACAAACCAAGTTAAAATAAAGCGATTGGCATAGCGGTCGTTTAATGGATGGGTAACCTTGGGATCAGCTTGCAGAGCCTATGTTATCGATATGAAGTATTTTGGAGATTTTTTTCGTGCAAACTACGTTAAGGTAAAGCAATAGACATCACGGTCATTTTATGGATGGGTGACCGGGCTATGAGTTTACGGAGAACATGTGTGGGGTTTATAAAAGGGGGCCAAAAATAGAGATGTGTAACTCCTGAGTGAGTGATACAAAAGATACATATCATTTGAAATGAATCACTCTATCTTTATATCACTCTCAGTTCAAATATATCTTTAACTCATTACGCTCATGGTTCATTTTAGATCTACTGAATTAGGATATGTGCATGTGTGTGTGTAAGCGAAGATTTGGCAGCGTAAAAGTAATCTTTATGTTCAAGATATAAAATGCAGTTTAGCATGTACTTATAATGCAAATCTATGACTACTTTATAATTATGTCTAGACGCATCTAGGCACTTTTTGAGTTTCAATAAAATATTATTGTTCATTTTTACTGTAACAAACTTTTAGTGTGCGAATGATACGCTTGAGCGACGGCCGTTCGCATTTTTTTTTGCTATAGGTTTACAGAATACGTATATCAATTAAAATTTCGAACATGCTTTTTAAGCGGGTAGCCTTAAATACTGCAATTATTCATAAACGTCTTATTTTGAATTCAAATCCTTCACTACTACATACACTGATAGATTAAGATTGATTTAACTCACTATATCAATGCTATATAACATGATTGATGAAACATTGATCTAATGATTTAAATGCTCAACCATTCCATCACAAGTGATATAAAGATATAAAAGAGTGATACATATCTTTTGATTCAAAAGATATGTATCTCTCTTTTCTTTCAACTGATATAGTTCGCGCATCTCTAGCCAAAAATATGGTTATTTTTGAGCTAGGATGCGCCATTACCAAGATACATAATAATATGTGATAGTTACTTACCTAATAGGAAGGTACTAGGTACTTATTGAATGAAATTAAAATCACACCAGAATCGAATATTACCTTACAACGCATATTTTCTTACGTCTGCCATGTTGTTTACGTACAATAATTGCTACTTTATTCTGTTATTTGGCCAGACATGAGAAATTGTAAAAGTTAGTAGATTAGTAGGAATGTGCACATTATTTTAAGTGGTTATAGGTACATACATTTCAAAATAATATAAATAATTATAATTTATGAAATTTTCCTTTTTGGTATAAGTAAACTGATGAAATCGCAGATTTTTTAAATCCTTATTTATTTAAATCTTTAAACAGCATAAAGAATTTCAATGTCTCACAGCAGAAGTCGTATGCACCATCTTAATTAATATTCATAAGCAAATAAATAGGTAACGAACAAAAAACAAGCACGTGCCAGCCCCCAAAAACATGTACCTAGTTAGGAACTAAGGCGATATACGTAACTAGGTACCGCTCTTCCCGCGTCTCACCTCTTGTCCCCCGCACGATTGACCCGTCTAGACGCGTTCGTCGAACGACTGTATGGATTATTTGACTGTGCCGCCGCAGTGATAAATCTCAACAGTGTGTAGACGTCATTAGTGTAGTGTGTCGGAGTACCGACATTGCGAACTTTAATAAAAACCCCTAAATTATTTTGTATGATGTATACAAATCGCGAAAGTTCATATGAACTACTGATTTATTAGGAGTGCTATAGGACTGTTACCATAGACTTTATTTACAATGGTGATTATCACACATAGACGTGAACCAGTAATTTAAATGTTCTAAATACAGTAGTCTATAGACTATGAATGAAATAATCTTACCAGTGAATAAATTCTCAATAAAACTTATTAAAGTGAGTTTCTTGGTACTTAGTTACTTTTGGGAGTTGAATAAAAAAATCAAAATAAGATATCCTATACTTAACATTAGTATTTATTATCAATATTAATTTTTACTTCCGTGACCTGCAAAATTATTTTTAAATAAATACTTACCTATTTTTCCAATCTTTCAGTGTGGGCTAAATCAGCTGTTACCATGGTTGGTGTAACCCAATATTATTTTCTTTTATAATTTTATTATGAATATATATTGTTTTTGTTTATGAGGGACCTATTTGCTGCTTAAAGCATTACAAGTCAACAAATATGTATATGCAAACTCAAAATTTTGGCTTTCTTGCCTGTTTAATAACTTATGTGATACTTTCTGGTAACCAATAAATCTAGTTTCTTCTGATTTATAGTTCTTTATTTTGCAATTAAAATTTTGCTCTAACCTATTAATGCATAAATCTTTCTTGTACTATTTAATTAAGAAGTTCGATTGCTAAAATTGTGTGAAAAGTTAAATGTATTTAAAAATTCAATATATAAAAATGTTCTTTGAGGAAGTTTTTAAATTATGGGATAAATCGGAGTACTTTACCTTCAAAATACATTTCTTAATTACAAATACTGCAAAGCCAGTAAGCAGAGATCACAATAAACATCATTGCTTTGAATGCAGTTTTCTCTCCGAAATAGTTGACGAAACATGTAAGAAAGCCCGTTCGTTGGGGAGTCGTTTTAAATACAATGATGGTGTTGGGGCGGCGACTGTGCGGCCTTGCGGCATGCCGCCATATACGGCACGACCGGCGCACGCGCCGACCAATGCGCGCCACCGCAACGATACGCGATGCCGATGACGGTAATTGCTTATTAAGTATTGCAAATTATATTTACTTTAAATTGCCTTTATGCCATATCCGAGCAGACTATGGCAGGCTGATGAATCAGTGATGATGATAAAAATATTATGAGTAAAGGAGACTGACTTGATGATGATGATGACTGAATGATATCATTGGAGTAATAAGTCATTCACAATATTCCATTTATAACTTCAGTAGACTACACCTGCAGCTCCATTCGCGTGAATTAGGTATCACAATATCTTATTGGTGAAAACCGTGTTATCAAAAATTTGTTCGGTAGTTTTTGTGTTTATCACGTTCATACAAACTGACAGGAGGGTTGAATTCATTTTATAATATATTTAGCTAGATAGATATTACGGCATGTACCTATTTACGACTGTAAAACTAGCTTTTTGTAAGCCTCTTATCTTATATTGTTATTAGTTTGTCGTGTCATAGGTTAATATGCTCTCTACCGGATTGTAGATCATTACTTTAAGTACCGACTTACATACTTAATTTACATGTAGGTAGAATATACATTATTATTCAGTGACCAATTCCTAGTGTGGGAGTCGGCGCCAATCGCCGTTACCTCGACTCTTCCATTTCGGTTTTGCTACGATTTATCAGTTTGATGCTGTTTTTTCAAGTTATTGAATAATATAACAAAAGCTGTTCTGTATCTGTAAATCACGGGAATCGAAATCGATATACCTACCTAATTGCGAACTTTTTTGCAAACAAATGGTACATAGGTACCTACCTAGTACCGACCTTCTCACAGCTGTCGAATTCTATAGGGATTGATATTCATACATTGTGTGGCTATTAAAATTATGAAATCTATTTGACAAAGGAGCCTAGTAACACTGTCGGATCATAAAAATCAAGCAGAAGCCGGTGACTGATAAAACTAGTAGATCTTAAACTTGAAAACTCGTCATATACCTAAATCATGTTTTTGTAAGATTGCCAATATTACTTCTTGTGTTAAATAGGTACCTATATTTTAGCAATCACCTCTATGGTTATCTGTCCGTTTGCGGCGAGTATGCTGCATGCGGCACAGGAAACCATCAATACAGCCGGTGCCACGCATGGCAATAAATACATAAGGTTACGAGCTAGGGGCAACTAGTTCAGAGATTAATCTTGTATCTATTCTCTATGAGCAAACCTTTGTTTATTCTAGATGAGGAAGTTTGACAATCCCATTGGTCAGTCTTTATTAGGCTTGTCTTCTGAAGTTCTGACGCTTTCGTTTCCAGACACTTTCATATCGTGGTGATGTTTTATAACTCCTAGGAATCAATATTATAAGCATTGCTTTAGAATGTGGTTTGTTTTCTACAATGAAAGACTTTGTTTTGTTAAAAGAATATACGGAATATGTTATACTGTTAACTTCCCT
Organism: Euclidia mi; assembly: GCA_944739405.2. Taxonomy (NCBI): domain Eukaryota; kingdom Metazoa; phylum Arthropoda; class Insecta; order Lepidoptera; family Erebidae; genus Euclidia; species Euclidia mi. The sequence continues at coordinate 25,226,166 of OX123189.2, read as the reverse complement.
ATTCTCCAATAACCAGACCACTGTTACGTTAAAACTAAAATTTTCAGTAATTACCATTTGGAAGTGACTTCACTTCCAGCTGAACGCTAAACTAGGCCATCGCCGACGTGCCGAATTGTTATTTTGAGGAAACAACAATATTGTTAATTTTAATACAAGAGTTGGCAATACTTTAAACTTAGAACATGTTCGTGTGGAATCGTTTCCTGGTTGAGCTGCGTCGCCCACTAACTAGTCTGTACAAGGTTACGCCATCGATCTGACACTATATTATAATGGCTATAGTGACGATTGGTATCTGTGGTAATATTAAATTTATTTAATTATTTTTCTTATTGAAGTAGAACAGATGGCACTGGCTCATTGGCAAAACTTCTGAAAAGCTACTTAAAGTGCATAATTTCTCAAAAATTTCAATCACATAGGTACCAAAGCTTGAATCACTTATTTAAACAATCAGTTGATTATTTGAACCCTTTAAAAGTTTATTTTGTGCCTATTTCTAAAATAGAAGGATTAAGTTGTGTGCGATGATAAAACAAAAAAAAATGTCGTTATACTTAAGTAGCTTCACAATTTCAGTTTAGAGACAAAAATACTAACTAACATGTTTCTTATAACAATACTAGTTGACGCCAGCGGCTTCGCACGCACATATTTTTGAATTTCCCGTTTTGCCCGATCCCGTGGGAATTTCGGGAAATCCCGTCTTAGGACACCCCTACGGTGCCCAAGGAACACACATGCTAAATTTCATCTTCTTACGACCAGTAGTTTCGGCTGTAGCGTGCCTGTCAGTCAGTCAGTAACGCAAGGATTTTATATATTAAGATGATTAACTTGTACTACTGATTGCTACTATAGTAGGTACTTACATAATATGTTCATTTCATCGATAATAATAATGAATTATTAACTGATGCAGTTGGTTATTATATTACCTATGTCTGATTTTATTAGCATACATCTAAAGATACACGAAATAACATATCAAGGTCTGTGCATGGTACGCGCAGCGCAAACAAGTAGTGAGTCACCGTACAACGGCTTCCCTCGCTCGCCGCTGACGCTGACCGACATACGAAATAAGAAACTCCACGTAACAGTACTGTGGACGTTTTTTGTACTAAACAATGTTTTATATTATAAAGCAATTGAACTAGTATGTTGCATTTACGGATCGACGATTCTATTTTATATAGCCGGTTGATAAAATTATTTGTTTGCCTAAGTTATCTGTGGATAGCGTAATGTAAATATCTACCTTTGCAGATAACTTTAACTTTGAAGACAATCGGCAATATGTAACATGGTACACATTCACCTTTGTCTAGATCTTCCGATACTCATGTGGAGTATAAAAACATAATAGTATTTTTGTATGTGTAAGATTGCCGGTTTTACACCCATCGGTTACAGCTCGACGTTGATGAATCAGTCAGGCGTGCTATACGGTAACACTTTCCATGGATATCTTAGAATCACTAAGGTATGCAATGTATTCACAGATAATATATCCATTGAGATTCTTTGTAGAATTTAAAAGAATTTCTCTAACAATGAAATACAGACACTTCTGAACACGAACCCTCTAAAACTATTTGATCTCTGAGGCTCAAATTTGCCAGGGAGCTAGTTATTGTTTAACATGTTTGTGATGTTCTTCTCATTATTTAATGTTTTATAATGTACTTTGGAGACAATCGTGGCATAGTCTGATTTTACAATAGATAACGAAATTGGTTGTAGTACTAATCCTACCAAAATGTGTTTCAAGCAACAAAATCCGTTGCTTTTCTACAAAATCGTTGTCTCCTACAACGATATGTACAATAATAGCTATTGTATTATTCACTTTAACTAACGAATAAATGTATAATGTGAACGTGAAGCGATTTATGTGGGAGTCTGTTTCATAGTAGTGTCTTATAATAAGTTATAATACGGTGCCACGGCGCTTTTCAATCTTATTTAACTGCTAGCTTTGCGAATAATCGTTTATACTGGGGGACATGTTATGACTATAAATAAACAGACTTCTGCACGAGGATTTTGCAACACTTGATATAACTCAATTAAAATCGAGCGTGGCTATAGCCCAGCCCAGATTGTTTCTTGTGAAGACGAATCAGTCAATTGATCAAGTTACTTGTAATTTCTGCATTAATAGTTGCGATACTAATCCTCTGGAAAGTGCTATTTATTACACGCACGACTCTCCAAAAATAATTTTAGCTATTGTTGTTGACCTCATTTATTTATGTATGTTATGTTTTTTGGTGATCTATAATAACTTCTTAAGGCCAAGAGATTCGGTGTATGAAATCATTGGGATCGTCACATTTGTCAGTCAGCAACTTTACATATAGCACATATGTAAAGTTGCTCACAATAGGTCCAAAGTAGTCCAAACGCTAGCTGTATGACGCCGTTTTTTTATTTGAGGGAATCTTATTTTCATAGTTTTTTATTTTATTTTATAATGATTACGTATATTACGATGTACGCAGTGAATAGAATTGAAAAATCCTGCATTCCTATTTAAAAGTTCTCCACAATGTCCTCGAAGATGAGTAAATTCTAAATTGGGTTGACTGAGCCGATTCATATTTTTCATAACTTTTGAACATTTAAGTATTTTTGTTGGCTAAATTCAATTTGGTTGACGTATAAACTTTTGAGGACATAAGTTATTAGGAATATGTTGAAAAATAGTACCATATTTTCCTTTTAGCAACTGTTACATTTATAGAATGTAGGTTAGTGCAATTCATACGTTGTCTATATGAGGACTTTATAAATACAGCTTTTCTGAATATTATACGAGTAAGTGTAATACAAGCAGTGAAGTTTGGAAGTGTGTAACAAAGTGAAAATAAATTTATAAAATTAAACCAATTTTGTTTTACGGTTAGAATCATTAGTATTGTGAAAAAACCCTTAAGAGAGATTTTTCCCACTGTGAAAATACATATTTTAAAAACAAACATTGAAATTACGCTTATATCGACGCCTTAGTGTGGCGAAGCAGTGAAGTTTGGAAGTGTGTAAACAAAGTGAAAATAAATTTATAAAATTAAAACAATTTTGTTTTACGGTTATAATAAAAATTCCAGAATCATTAGTATTATGAAAAAACCCATAAGAGATTTTTTCCACTGTGAAAATTCTATTATAAAAAAAACATTGAGATTACGCTCACATGTCGACGCCGATCAATAAAAAAGGGGAATGACCATTTTCGGTATCGCTTGATGCTTATGATCTGAGCTGTGTCACGAGTTCGTGATGTGGATAATTTTTGTTTATAATTATAATGCTGTTATAACGTAATATGGAGTCTCACATTTGCCGGAAAACATAACAAGAATTAACAGTCGTTATATTTGGTAACGTGAATTTCCGTTAGGGAGTATTTTTGTTGTGGTAACATTATTACACTTTTAATCGATTTTCTACATGATCACAATCGTTAAAAAAATGTTAAATGTAGTTATTTTTGTAAATATGAATATTTAAAACATATATAATTTTAAAACAACGTATAAACATATGTTTGTATTATAAAAAGTTACTTATTTTGTCATTAATTCAAAACTTAACTAAATTCGATATAGTTAGTTCTTAAAACTAACTGTATGAGATCGTACAAAAAAATATTTGGTCGAAAGTCTTTTTTATAATTAATTATTAAATACTTGTGCCTTTTTCTGTATTTAAAAATCTAGCAACTTATGTTTCTCGGAACACGTAACATCGCATACAAACTATTCAAATTCGTAATCGATTTTTAATATAAATCCTTTTTTTATATGCTGGCAACATTGTACCCCGCTTGTTAAGTTTGTTTGTTTTCGTCCGTTCCTTTTTTGGATTATCAGTGTTTGTTGTTAGTATTTGTATGTGTGATTTCGTATGTTAACTATTATACTATATTTGAGAAAAGGACTCCTACATATATTTTATTTTTTGAGACAGAGATTCCTTGTTTATACTGATTGTGATATTATCGCCATCGTAGCAAGTTCCTTGCGTCGCTGTACTATTCCCTTCAGCTGTAGCATGGAATTTGGCAGTCATTAAGGAAGTGAATGATAACATCTACACTACTCTATCAGCTTGGAATTCACCCACTCCGGTAAGTCATATTGACTGACCGCCAGTTTGGCATTTTGACTTTTAAAGTTCACCTATCTATTTCTCTGAAACCCGGCAAATTACGAATATGATGTTTAGTTTTTATGAAACTACATATTAATACGAATCTCAATACGTTGGTTTCATCTTGGCACAGTAATATTTATACCGATACCAATTCCCTTAGTCGCTTGGTCATTCCCCTTTACTTAAAACTTTAATTAACCACAAAATCAGATATAATTATAAAATGCTATAATTGTTATTAAAATGCTCATTTGAATCAGAAGCAAAGTCAATATCATTTTGCGTTGAAACGATAATATTTAATCGAACGATTCACGCTTAACGCCTCTGTGATTAAGTTATAAGCTAGTATAGCTTATAACTGGATTGTTTAAACACGTATGATATGTGAACACGACTGTATAATAAAGTAAAGCCAGCGAGACCATAGAAAACGTTTCTTACACTACACGTCACTTGATGACATGACTTACTGAATGTTATCGGCTCGAAAACTTTTCTTTACAGTGGAAAATTATAATGTCGAAATCTTTTAAAAAAGTCGAAATTGCTGCGTGCTTTTATATAATTAATTTACAGAAGCTAAAAAGTTTTCGCGCGTCAATTAGTCTTCTAGTACCTATGTGCAGAGGTCGTCAATTTGTCTGTTCCCCTTTGTAAATCTTGCTTGTTTAACCGCACTGAAGACTAACTATGATAACATTTAAAAATAAGTTATGAAAGATAATAAATAAAGATAAGTCTCTGCGTTTTCTCCATGAATCGATGGTCAATGAATTGGCTGAAGTGGATTTAATTATCATCATAGTACCTATAAAAAATGTGTACGTATGAAACAAGATAGTCAGTAATAAACGTATTGAAAAACTAGTTGGTCCAGTAACCTTACTTCAGTTGCGTGGGTTATATTGTCCTGCGTTCATTCTAATTAGACGGTCCGTGGCGAAACGATATGAATTCATTATATTATTCTCACTAGGTACTGGTTTAGAAATCTACTTACGTTTTTTATTACTCTTGTATCCTTATGTAGTTTTTTCCTGCAGTGAACATTTTGACTGCGAGCAAGAATCGTAGAATAGTTATTTTACATCGTATTATAAATTCAGCAAAACCGTAAACCTATCAAAGTGACATACCTAATTATAAAATATACTGAAGCCAGTGGAATCCTATGTTTGATTGTTTTAATCGTGCCCTTAAACAATAAATTATTGATCATGTCGTTTGCAAGGCTATCCTAAACTTGATTGCTAACATTTTGTAAGTGAGCAAATAAGTTTTCTCAACACAAGGGAATAACAGAATCTGATGGCGGTCTCAATACTCTGAATTATTTCTTTAGATGTCCTTTACAGTAAATGTACACAATTCTCGTATAACTCAGTGTCATTTTGTTACTTTCGTGCGTGCGCGTGCGTGACGAATAATATCTACAAATCGTCGATATTATTCAGATACATTTTATGGTTATTGGTGCTTTTATAATACCTTAGGCGTGTGAGGCTTTTTTGTCGTATTATGCAACCGTTTTTCTGCGGTGTTAGAACGCCTGTAAATCCATTTAATAGTTATGTTGTGTAGAAATACCTTAAAGTCAAACAAATTCTCATCTATGTCTTTGCTAAGTCCATAGTCATTATTTTTTTATAGCAGGCTCCTTATGACTGTTCATCTTGTATAATGAACACGGTTCTCAGAAAGAATGTAAACTAAAATATACGTGCGTTAATGTTCTGATCATTATGTTAGCCGTGCATCACTCGTCACAAACGTTTCGTCCTCTAAAATAATGCTAAGATTGAAGAAGCGCCTGATATCTTACAAAGATACAACTTGTTGTACGCTAGTCGAACCGACTAATTACTTTAGCTTTTCGTTCCGTTAATTGCAGTATTGATTCAATAACTGATTAAATCCCACTTTCGATTTTACATCTGATGTCATTAGTGCCTTGCGAGTTGTGTGGGTGTTGCTGATATTGATGGAGTGTTTATTATACGGATGACTTTTTATGCAAGCCTAAGGCTATGTCCTATTGGCATAGTAAATGTCTGCAGTAAACAATTCTAGCAAATTTAGAATCCTACGCCAAAAACCCGGTAAGATAAGGTTGAAGGCTGTCTAAGAAGTTGTTAGGTTACTCTTAACCTCAGTGTCTAGCACTAATGATTAAGGCATATTGTGAAGTAAAAAATAAGTATTTATTAGTGCATGTAGTATAATTTAGTTAGCTAACACGAAGTTATATCGCCAAAGTTCAAGTAATTTAGATTTAAGTCTTTGTACCACGTATGGTATGTCCCAATTCATAGCTATCTAAGTAAAATATGAAGTTCGCCTGTGCCTCTCGGTGGTGGAACGATGAGCTAGAAAGTAGTTCGACAAATACTCGTTGTAATCGATAACCAATAGTGGGAGGCAATTGAGGGCGACTTGTTTAATTTTAGGTCTATGTAATGAAACCAGAATAGTGCCATTGTGTTCAATGTACGATTAATACAAGTAAAACTGGGCCAACCAATTTTAGTTCGTTTTTTATTAATATTAATATGGCTAAGAGTTCAAACTAAGCGTTTCGATGTAATTATGTTGGTTAATTTTTTTAAAGTTAATATTATGATCGTCTGAGCGACTAATATTCGCTATCGATTTTTATATATGTACCTACAGCATGTACATTTTTTCTATATCTTATACGCAAGCAGTTCCAATAACAAAGTTTCGAGATGGTTACGAGATGTTTGATCTACTTCACAAACTAATAGACTCCTGAAAGTTTTATTCCAACTTTGAGTGATGCTAGTTTTAGTTCTAACTGACTAATGCTAGTTTTATTTACTGCCAACGTTGTTCAGAGTCTGATAGTGCTTAAGAATTTGTCCTCGAGTATTTCAGCTCTAAGTGACGCAATAGCTGGCTTACAATACTATGACTAGATGGTCACAGAATAACAAAAGAAATAGTTCTCTCTCTGATAACTTTCTCTCAAGCGTTCTCGTAATACCTACTGTGATTATTGTATTAAATAAAAAAATACTGAACACGTCGAGCGGTTTTGCGGTTATAACTCGCTATTTTATTAGATCTGTGGCCGTACGCTTATTCCAATAAGTCGCGGCTTTCTTCTAACTATATCATCTGTTATTTGATATGATGTTTCTAAAGCAAGTTTCCTTGCCAGAACGTAGTGATTGTAAGAAATATATATTTTTACGTAAAAAGCAGCCTATAAGTATTGGTCCAAAGGAAATAACAAATAATTTATCTTGCACCATCTCCAGAAGGAAAATGTTAACGAGTTAATGTTCCAATCCTTTTCCAGTGAACTGTTCTGTGCTATCTATATTTATTTTCGACGCAAACGTCGGCCGTTTTAAGAGTGACCTCCGACACCCACGTGCCCACGTTATTGGATACTTGTGACCATTCAAGAGCAGTTCTCTATTGCTCTGTCAATATGACCCTCGCTTTTGGGATCCTCATAGTGGCGTATCTGGTTCTTCGAAGACTTTTACATTTCATATGGAATATTGGTAAGACATTTTAACACTCATATACATTACAAACTTATGTATAAGGATACTTTCGGTTCCTGTACAATAATATTGGTACGAGACGTTTGAATGGTAACTGACCTACAAGGCCAATGAAGACTGATTGTTCAGTATGACGATATATAAATGGCATTCGGCCATTTCAAACGTTGGGTTGACTGCATTATTGTAAATATCAGTTGCTTGTTTTCTAATTGTTCGTCACATCTCGGACTTTGCTTGATGTGAATCGACAATTTGTCAATGCATAAAAATCATTTGAGTCGCTTTTTTATACTTATAAAATGTGGTAGATTTTGCTTCTGCTATACTTGGATTGCCAATGTCATCGTAGGTATCTGACGTCACATATATTTTAGAAATGCCTGACGTATACCACGACCAAATTTTATATTTATATTAATATGCCGAGTGGCCACATGTGAAAGAGGAAGCGCTTTTAATCTATGTAGGTCTAATATTAGTCTTGGTAACGTGCAACGTATCTAGACTCCAGTTCATTGACACAAGTAGTTATCCTCAATTGGCTGAAGCCGTTTGCAGGAACAATTATCATCTTGTGGCGTTCTGTCGCTCTGTTTATTGATGTTGAATCATCGTTTTTCTCCTTGTTAGCGAGATTTGCTTGTTGAGATATCCGTTGGCATCATTCATCCAATTGTATTTTTATGAGGATTGTTACAAGATTGACATCTAACATTTTACTTTTTTACTTACTTACTTAATCGTTAGTAAATAGTCTAAATATTATTATTTAATGCGCGAGCTATTCGTTTAGAGAGCTCTTTTCATTTAGAGACCTGCGCCATTGCGACGTTTCACTATGGTTCGTCTAGAACAAGCTAGCTAGACAAAAACAACTCTTAAATTCCTGGAAGTTAATTACTATTACGAACTCATTACCCCTATACATTGAGGATTACACCTATTAATTATCAATACTACCCTCATTAAGAGCGTCATTAAGGTATGTTTATAAGATGTTGACTATTTAAAGGGCATTCATTTGCATTTTTACATCATATTTGATAGCATTGTTTATGTCACTAAAAGAAATTTGTGAAAGTGTTTTTGTGATGGATTGTATACGTAAGGGTAAGTAGTTATATTTTATTTCATTTTCAACATGGGAACTTCATTCTTTAGTCTTATAAAATGAAATGTTTGAATTTTCACCCACTTTTTTACTCATTTTTTCAAATTCATCGGTCAAATAATAACATGTCCCCACTTGTCCCCACCGTAGAACCTATCATATACGATTCTCATAAGTGTCTAGTAGTTATACGTAAAAAAATTCATTGCGATATATTTGCACAACTAATTTTTATTTATTTTTTTCTTTCAACAGTTTTTACCGTCTCAAGAATGGATTTTTTCGAAGAATGGCTGAAACACCCGAAGGAAACGCGGAATGAGGAGCTCTTTCGGTTTATATCTTTGAGATATAATTTTGATGGTGTTACGGAGCAGTCTCTGCGAGATATTAAAGTACTAATCTCAAGATATTCAACGAAATTTGCTGAAAAGTGGAGCAGCTGTGGAAGAAATCGAGAGCGATTCCTACAAAAGTATTCGACGTGGCTGGAGGGTCTTGACATATCTTTCGATGTGTCCGTTTATTTATCTCTGCCAACTACATCTGGAGAACCGGGACCCGGAAGACCTACTAAAGATTTTGAACATTCTAGTCTCAAAACGAAGAGACGACGTGTAGACGATCTATTACAGTCCAGAAGTGCTAGTGAATTAATTTACGCCGCTGAAGTGTCAGCTCGAATCTCGGGTCAGAGAAGTGTAGCACGTCAAATTAAAGATGTGACTAGTGATCCTTCAATAACCAAGACCACGAGTGAAGAAAGTGCCCCCAGGAGTTTAACAAGTGAGGAAGCTTTAGCGTACTACGTTGATAGTAAATCAAGTAGCCATAGCTATAAGCAGACTCGGAAGTGGAGTATTAAAGCTGGACATAAGGTGTTTCCGTCAATGTACAGTGTTAGAAAGGCTAAAATAGCCTGCTACCCGTCAGGTGAACAAATTACAGTCAATGAAACGCATGCTGAAATCAAAGTTCAGGCAATTCTTGATAAGACTGCCGAACGTTTAGTTTCAGCACAACAAGAAGTTGTTCATAGTCTGTTACCTTGCACGTCATTCACATTAATCAGTAAATGGGGTTGTGATGGAAGTTCCGGTCATAGTATGTACAAACAAAAATTCACTAATTGTGACGATAGTGACGAGTTTTTATTTGTATTTTCTTTCGTTCCTCTTCAATTGAAAGATGAAAGTGGTAATATTGTGTGGCAGAATCCTCGGCCCTGTTCTACAATGTATTGTCGGCCAATAAAGTTTATCTTTTCTAAGGAAACGAAAGATTTTACGATTTCGGAAACCAATAAGGTTTTAGAAGAGATAAACGCTTTATTGCCGACAACCTGCAAGGTGATGGAGACCGAAGTATCTGTCACACATGTTATGCTTTTAACAATGATTGACGGAAAAGTTTGCAATGCTCTGACCGAAACTTCTTCCTCACAAAAATGTTTTATTTGTGGGGCAACTCCAACAATGATGAATGATCTGTCAAAAGAGTTTGCTGCGGACAAAGATAATCTTGGTTTTGGTTTGTCTACGTTGCACGCTTGGATAAGGTGCTTTGAATGCTTGCTTCACATTAGCTATCGACTAAATATAAAAAAATGGCAGTTAAGAACAGCCGAAGACAAAGCTAGTGTGAAACAACGTTCAGATGACATTAAAAAACGATTTAAAAGCGAAATGGGCTTGATTGTAGACAAACCAAAACCAGGGTTCGGTAACACTAATGACGGGAACACCGCGCGAAGATTTTTTGGAAATCCCGAGGCTAGTGCCGATATTACAGGGTTAGATGTTTCACTAATACAAAAATTTGGCATACTACTTCGCACTTTATCATCGGGATATGATATAAATATTGAAAAATTCGTTAACTTAGCTCAAGAAACTAGACAACTTTATGTAAATCTCTATTCATGGTATTACATGCCCGCTACTGTCCACAAAATACTTTTGCACAGTGGCGAAGTAATTAGATCGTCCCTTCTACCTATAGGCCAGCTTTCCGAGGAAGCACAGGAAGCTCGGAATAAGGACTGCAGAAGATTTCGTGAGCACAACACACGAAAGCGATCACGGGAGGCTACGAATAGAGATTTACTTAATATGTTATTGATAACATCTGACCCTGTAATAAACGGTTTACGAGAAGTTCCTCGGAAGAAAATAGATACGCTTCCAACTGAAGTATTAGATTTAATTGTCCCACCTAGCTGTAAGGAACAAAATGTTAATATGATTTCTACTTTTCATAGTTCTGCCCCTCACGATCATGACTATTCAATGGATGATTCATCTGATGATAGTGATGATAATGAGTAATAGATTTAGTTCTTAGATATTTTATGCAGCTGTCATTAGATTTTATAGCGACGTCGAGGGATAAATCACTTTATAAAATGTTCAAAAAATATATTATACACATATGCCCGATAAATGTTTTTTTTTTCATGATACCAGCTCAAATGACAAACTGCCTTGAAAAAAGTACCAAAAACCTTATATCTTTGCTTATTAACCGCATCTAGACATAAAAATCAAATAAAATAATTTTGTCTAGCTAGCTTGTTCTAGACGAACCATAGTGCGTTTGTTCATATAATATTTACAGAAAACAAATTGTTTGTATTCATCGCTTACTCAATTTATAAACTCCGTACTTTTATTGTGGATAATTTGCATCAAATTCTAACGTTTTACAAATTTGAATGCTTGAGTGTCTGAGTAATTATATTCAAATAGGTACCTACTTATAATAATATAATTAATGCTTAATAACAAGAATCTACGTAAAGTTATTTACGTAAGAGTATAGAGGCGGCAGCGTCTGTGCATATTGCCATGTCATATACCTAGTATAATTTTATTCGCAACCAGGGATCCAAACTTTTTGACAAATACTTTGCCTAATAAATAAAAATACGTGGTCGATTGATATCTTTAATATCAGAATATACGTTTGCAAAATTCAAACAAAATTCGTTTGTAAAAATAACTATTATAAAGGATCATAAATAATTTATGGGCAAAGAAATAAGTACATGTATTCGTTCATATTTATTGGGCACACTAGGAAAGCTTGGTTTGTACCCACAACACAATCTTGGCTACTACAATTAGCAAAACGTTCACAAAGTATGGTTTGTCGAAAGCATATAATACTACTTTGAAAAAAGTTACTTTACATAGTTTACATACTTAAAAACCAAGTCGTCCAATTGAAAAGTTCTCTTTTTTTAAGTCGATTAAAATATGAATTCTTGCTGTATACGTCATGTCATAAATACTGCCGTAAAATTATCATATTATATAGGGCAACATAATTCAACAAGACAAGCTCACGCCATCTCTTGAGCAGTGTTACGTCGCGTCGGTTCGAACATCTGAGTGAGGGTTTTGCAAGGCTCTCGAGTCGTAGGCGGCACGTGGGCGCCCCGGTGGTTCCGTCTACTGATGTCATTGTGGCCTCTCGACTGTACCAACATGATGCCCATAACTCGTAGTTCACTTTTTAACACATTGACTGCTGGAAACGTATATGGTGTGTCCCAAGTGTCGGATCCTGCGATGCCGCTAGCCCACAATAGTCGTGTTTAGGGAAAAAATATACAAGCGTGCTGCCGAAACACGCGACGCGTGAATCATACCCATACCACACATGTGCTGACGACCACTCATGTGTGTTTTTTTTGTATAGCAACTCGTACGTCGCGTGTCGCGTCAGCATAGACACACGCTCGACCTGCACGCGCGTTGCGTGTCGTTAAGCACGAGAGGCTTAGCACGCTCTGCGGGTGCGGATACACGCAGGATATGCGTACTGGCCGCATAGCAAAAGACCGTCTACGAATCTTAGGCCAGCAGTCAATGTGCTAATCAATATACTTTATAAATATTGCAGAGGAACATTTATGCTATCGGTGGGTAGCTTATCATTGTCGGTGAGAGGCTTTCTCCGGTAGAGTAACATGTGAGCGACAGATTCCGAACACAGTCCCGAGTATGAATAATATAATCTTTGTCTCAATTGTGCAAATGCTAGATAAGCCACTTAGATATGCCGACAGTGAAAAATTGTGGTAAAATGTTGTATTGTATCGATAATACATTAATATTGCAGCATAGTTTTCATATCATTTGCATGACCATATAGTTCATCAACTATTACTGTTCATATTTGTTTCCTACTAACGCTTTCAAACATTAAATAATCCTTTATTACTCTGTCTTTTTTCCTTTTTGTTCATATTTATTGACTAGACCATGTGTTTTTATAAAATTAAACAACGTATGCTTTTTGACAGATTTATTAATACAAAATAATAAAAAGTAAACTATTATACTAGCTGTCCCTTGCGGTTTAAGCTACACTTATTCTGTGTCTCGGCTGCAATGTAAACCGTTCTGGGACCTATTACTTAAATATAGGTACGTAAAGATTAATTAGAAATGGTCCCACCATTAAAAACATCTTAGTGTCATAAACACACGTACAGAAAAATAAGAAGACAATGGCACAAAATTATTGATCAGGATTTTGGCAGGATTATGACGAGATTTACTTTTCCCAGAAATCCTACCCTACATGTTAGTCATATTGGAGCGAATCCAAAAAATGACTACAATCTTTCGGATGTTACTTTAAGAGCTAGTCTCAAGTTACAATAAATGTACGAGCGTTAGTACTTAAGTAAAAAAAAGGTCTGAATAAAATCACAAAGTCTATAAGACAAATGCTAATAGAATATTTAAAGAATTAATTGCGATTCCTCAAGTTGTCTTAATTACTCATTCAGCGATCGTAACCGATTTGAACCTTTGATTCCAGTTTTATTTTAAGGATAAATGTTAAATTGTCTGTTACCTTCTTTCTTGTATAAAAAGCTTTGCTAGCGCAAAGCTTTGGTAGCGCCCACAATTTCAGTGGCATTAGGAAAGAGCCGCACCGACTATTCTGCTTTATATGGAGCCACTTCGAATTCCAATAATCAATGATGAAGATTCTCTATGATAAAGAATAGAAATAACTCGATTATTATCAAGTTTATCATGAAAGCGTACATAATAAGTTTGAACAGAATTGTTAAGAACTGATCCTTTCTAAAGATACAAAACATTTCGACATCTTGTTATGGACCATTTTTCCGGCTTATTCGGATAAACGTGTTTCTATAAAATCGGCGATATTGTGAAATTTACATTTTGGTGTTTGGGTTGGTTAGGTTAGGTTAATAAACATAAATGTGAGTAAGTAATATTTGTATGATAACATGTTTCTTTTGTTTTCGCAAAACTTAACAATATTCGATATGCGACTATTTTCTATTGAAAATATCTGAATCCAAAACATTTATAGATACAGTTTTATCAATAATCGCCATTCAATGTCGTTGGTTACCATTTCGTACCTATTTTGGTATCGAGACGTCACGTCATCATAAAACAACCTGCCGACAGTTAATAGTGTCTGACTATTTATTTACTGCACAATGAAAGGCAATAAAACCGACAAAAGTAGTTCTTGTTCTTTTTTATGTTTGGAAAACATAAAAAAGAACAAGAAAAGCATTCACTTTCCACACAGATACTATAATACAGCTCTTGAGCAGTGATTTTATTTTTCCAAGTTTAGAAAACCTTGAACCCTTTTTTGTCCGTATCTTAGGTCTCAACTTTTATTGACGTAAGCTCGATAGACGATGTTTCGGTGAACGAGAGTTAGATAAGTTCGACACAGTTTCGTATAGTCGACTGTATCTAACGAAGTACCGGCTTTTTAATGTTACAAGTTCATATGACTTACTTCTTCAATCTTCTGGTAAAATTGTGTGACTGTGCCTGGATAATAAACCTGTAGGAAAATCATTACAATACGAAGTTTAGCCAAGTCTGAAAAATAAAAGTTACAATTTATTCCTGGTTGCGTATGTCTGTTTACGTTGTTTATGTTTCTTTTGATTCTAATAAGGATAGAAAGGAGAGTACCTTCTTTTCTCGGGATCTATTTTCTTACAATTCGAAAGGGCGTGGTGTTATTCTTTAACTATTGCTATGTTACGCATTTGACCTTGCACACATAGTAATAATTCATGTTGCTGGCTATCAGTTTTGGCATCTATGAGAATCTTCACAGTTTATCTGTGTACGTTGTATTTGTAGTGAATTACAGCATATTTTCATTCTGTGTCATGGTCAGCTGTAAAATGCGCACCATTTATCTTGCAATTGTAAGGCCTTTTTTATCTTCTGTTAATTTATTAATACAGTTTTATTTCATGTTCAACCGTTACACTCAGCTGTTAGAGAGATAAACTAATCTTATAATTTTATTAAATCCTAAGAATATCATAAACGTCAAAGTTGGAAAAGCAATTCAGCGCCATTTGATGAAGTTTGAAACGCAGTGATAGCTAGCTAAATAATATCAGTCGTTAACGTAAAACAATAACTATTTCAGGGCATTTCTATTTTTTGACGCAAAGATATTGTTTTTTGTTATAATGAGTTGTGCTCTTTAAAAATGTATGGTCAAGGAAACGATCTTAATCTTTGGATTTATGGACTGTTGTGCCAGTTACCATTCTCAGTCGACCTTCAGCTTCTAACAACGTTGTAATTTTGGTATCGTGTGTTTCTACACATTTTGTAAGACTAGAAGTACCTAGAAATTATAAATACTTAGACAAAATTGATGCGTTTCCTAGGCAACATCGCAAATGCCTGAGTGCCTGCTAAATTAAGATAAAACACAAAGCTACTTAGGTCTTTGAAATATGAAATATATCGTGCTTTAAAATAAAAACCATCAGAGCTCGTAACAGATCAGCGTATAGAGAAGATTGTTAGTGTCTTAGTTTACAGTTTATTCTTGCACTTATCCAATTCGTTCGGAATGTGGAAGTCTGTTGCCTACTTCAAACTTATTTAATAACTTTTGTAGTTGTATATTTAGTCAAAAATCATGTATTAAAGGATCTCAAACCGTCTCAACAATCCAGATTTCTGTTAAGAATCTATTATTTATCTCTATTGATGATATTAAGTAGATACGTAAGGCTGATTGATAAAGTGAAAAACAGTGTGATACGAGAGAAGTGTGGTCTAAAAGAAGATGTAGTGACAAAGGTTGGGTTAGGTTAGGTTAGGTTAGGTTAACCTAACCTGCGTCGTCGAGGAGGTGGAGACGTTGTCGGACCACCGCTATATTCGGTTCGACGTCTCCGCCGAAACAGTCAGCTCCGACGCCCCAGTCCGAAGGGGGCTTCCTCCTGGAAGCCTCCATAGTTCAGGCCTGGGTTTCAACACCTACCAGGCCTGACTATATCAATATGGAGGCCGATTGGTTCAGGGGGGCAATGACACAAGTTTGTGACGCGGCGATGCCTAGAGTCCGTAGAACATCTGGGCCACGCCGGGTGTACTGGTGGAACGACACCATCGCGCGCCTGCGCAAGATTTGCGTCGCAGCGCGCCGCCAGTACGTCCGGTTTCGCAGGAGGCGTCGCCGCCCTCCCGATTTTACTGTCCGGGAGGCGGCATTGTACGAGGAGTACAGAGCGGCCAAGAACAACTTGAAAGAGGCCATCTGGCGGGCCAAGCAAGACGCCCGCCAGGAATTGCTCGAGACCCTCAACCGAGATCCGTGGGGGCGCCCATATTTGATGGTCAGGAACAAGTTACGTTCCTGGGCGCCCCCTCTAACGGAAAGTCTCCGGCCACAGCTGGTCGAAGATGTTGTGGCCGCTCTGTTCCCGTCGCGGGCGGAACATATCCCTCCGCCCATGACGGCGCCGCCATCCGAGGCAGCCAACGCAGACATAGACGACGTTCCCGAGGTGACTCGGGTAGAACTCCGAGCGGCGGTGTTGAGGATTAAAAACACCGCCCCAGGACCCGACGGCATTCCTGGCCGAGCGTGGGTCCTGGCAATAGAGGAGCTCGGACCCCGACTGGGGAGACTCCTCACAGCGTGCCTTGAGGGGGGCCAGTTTCCACGAGCCTGGAAGACGGGGAAACTGGTCCTCATCAGAAAGGCAGGGCGCCCGGCGGACAGCCCGTCCGCCTATCGGCCCATAGTGTTGTTGGACGAGGTCGCGAAGATCTTTGAACATATCATCGCGGAGCGCCTCGTCCACCACTTTACCACGGTGGGCCCGGATTTGGCAGACGTGCAGTTTGGTTTCCGCCGAGGGCGCTCAACAATTGACGCAATAAGATCAGTGAGGAGTCTGGCGGAGGAAGAGGTTTCCCGGGGCGGGGTGGTCTTGGCGGTGTCTCTTGACATCGCCAACGCTTTCAACACCCTGCCCTGGAGTTGTATTCGAGAGGCACTCAACTACCATCGAGTGCCTCCATACCTACGCCGTATAGTCGGGGATTATTTAAGTGACAGAAATATCATCTACCCGAGTCATCTCGGTATTAGTCGGCGAGTTATGTCGTGCGGTGTTCCACAGGGGTCGGTCCTCGGCCCCCTTCTGTGGAACATCGGCTACGACTGGGTGCTGCGCGGTACGCTCCTCCCTGGCGTGGGTGTCACTTGTTACGCCGACGACACCCTCGTCACTGCGAATGATAAGACGTACCGGGCGGCGGCTATAAGGGCGACCGCTGGGGTCGCCCAAGTCGTTGCCCAAGAGGTGGCCCTCACTAAATCCGAGGCCATTTGTTTCCACGGGCCTCGGAAACGGCCACCCGCAGGGGCCCACATTATGGTAGGAGGGGTCACCATCGGCATCGGGAAGAGCCTAAAATATCTCGGGCTCGTACTCGATAGCCGATGGGATTTCCGTGAACACTTCAGACGCTTGGCCCCCAAACTTCTCGGGGCGGCAGCAGGTTTGTCACTACTGCTGCCTAATCTCGGGGGGCCAACCGCCTCCTGCCGGAGGCTCTACGAAGGAGTCGTGCGGTCCATGGCCCTTTATGGGGCCCCGATATGGGCGCACGACCTGACGGCCCACAATATCACGGCGCTTCGCGCACCGCAGCGCGCCATGGCCGTCAGGTTGATACGAGGCTACCGCACGGTCTCCTTCGAGACAGCGAGCCTCCTAGCCGGATCACCGCCCTGGGATCTGGAAGCTGAGCTGCTGGCGTCACTCTATACATGGCGCCAGCAAGCCCTGGAGCAGGGCGAGAGACCGGCGCACCGTGACATGGAGGCGCGTCGGTCGGAGCTCCGCCAAGTCCTAGTGGCGGAGTGGAAGGCACGACTTGTGCACCCCAGCGCCGGGCACGCCACGATAGTGGCGGTAAGTCCCGTGGTTGATGAGTGGTTGGAGAGACGTCACGGCGTCCTCACCTTCCGGTTGACTCAAATCCTTACCGGCCATGGT
The DNA here is from genome assembly GCA_944739405.2 of Euclidia mi. Lineage (NCBI taxonomy): Eukaryota > Metazoa > Arthropoda > Insecta > Lepidoptera > Erebidae > Euclidia > Euclidia mi. The sequence continues at coordinate 25,208,006 of OX123189.2, read as the reverse complement.
TGTTTTGGCCGGTATTTGTGGAGGATAGGCCGGGAGGAAACGCCCGGATGCCACCATTGTGGCAGCAGCCGCGACCCTGTCGAAGACACGGCGTTGCATACTTTGGCGGAATGCCCAGCTTGGGCATCGCAACGCCGAGATCTGGTCGCGGCTCTGAATACGGTTGTCCTCTCGCTCCCGGCCGTATTTCTGTCTATGGTCCGGAGTGAGAGGTCTTGGAACGCCGTCGGAGCGGGAGAGGAAAATACATCGCCCTCTCCCCAACCGTAGGTCCGGGCGTCGTGGACGTCGAACAAGAGACGACCTCCGACCACCCTGAATTCAGTGCCTGCGGACGGTGAGCGCTGGGGCTGCTCCGCGTGTCCTCGCCGCCTCCCAAGTAGCTTTGTGAGGTGATGGATGCGAGAAGTTTGATGGATGCAAGAAGTTTGATGGATGATTGCGAGATCATGACGAGACGGGGCCCGCCAACACCAACGGCGGGCCAATCCCGGGCGGGGTCGCGAGAAAGTATGCTAATCGCGAATCGCGTGACCCCGCCAACACACGGGACCCGTAGGGACACCGCGGTGGTTTTTAGTGGGTATGCCCCGAACGCCTGTAGGGGAGAGCCTCCACATACCTCCTCCGCCAGTCCCAAGCCTAGCCGTTTTAATGGCTGGGTTGGCGGAGTTGAGACGACTCATAAGGAGAGTTTACCACCGTAGTGAACAAAAAAAAAAAAAAGGTTAACCTAACCTAACCTAACCTAAAAGGAATGTTGCGTTGGTTTGGACATTTGGAACGGATGGATGAAAGAAGGAATACGAAAGGAGTGTATCGTGCGAGAATGAATGGAAATGTCGGTAGGGGACGCTCTAGGCGGACGTACGCCGACCAAATAGGTGACGTACTGAAAAAGGGCCAAATTAAAAGTACCCATAACCGACGCGCATGCATGATGAGGTTAATGAATGTCGAAGAAGCGAAAGAAGTATGTTTGAACCGAAGCATGTGGCGTTCAATAGTCTCTGCCTACCCCAATGGGAGACAGGCGTGACGATATAGATAGATAGATAGAAGTAGATACTTACTACATGAGATAACTTAACTCGTAAACGCACATATTTTGAGAGTAAAATAAGCACCATGGCAAATAGAGTTAAACAAAATGTTTACAAATATTATATTTAATAAAAACGTGCATGTTTTATGATATCACTGCACATCAACAAACAAGATGAAGCACAGAGATGAAGTCATAAATAACTACTCATCGCCACGTGGGCCTTTTTCTATAAACTGTACCTATCTACATAATTATGAATGATCTTTGTGTTCTTTAAGTTTTAAATGCAGATGACTAGATTGCCTGTGTGATAATTTTCCTTACTTATGTTTTTTCTTAGTGGCTGTTAACCAACAGTAACTCAAATCGCCGATAGAAGTCAGTTCTTTTCGTGATGAAACATTTGTTTGCATTACCTCTGGCTTGAAACGTAGCCGATAGGTAGTTAACTTTATGGTATTGTACCAAGTTCAAATCTATTGTTATGAAGCTCATTAATTGAAATCTAGATTAATCTAGGCTATAAACACCTCGTTTCATTTATTGTCTAAACAATATAGCAATTCATTAAGCGGACAAGTTGTGTATTCAACGTTATTTATTAACTGAGTTTACAAGTTATATCAAGATCACAAATCTGTTACATTCGGTGGGTTGTGCGCGGGCGCCACTCGTCTAGCCGGTTACGACCGCCTAGCTGACTCACACTTAACCTTCCATACAGCAAGTTTACTGCAAAATAATTAATAAACTATGTGTGGATTATACGTATAATTATAACGGGTTCCTATTACATAGGACCCAGAAATAAAACAAGGCATTGAAGTTGTTTTTCTTGTAGTTCTTAGACCAATTGAATCTTGTAAGTGGTGCCGCAATTATCGTATAACTTTCATATCATCTGCAGAAAGAAAGAGTAATTATTTTTAGTTTCTCTTGTTTCACCTAGTAATCTTATAAAAACCATCAGTTTTTGCGTTATCTATTAAGTAATTAGATTAGCTCTTAATTATATTAGAATTAACGTTAGTGCAGTCGCAGTGGATCATGCTTACGTACGTCAGACTTCATACTTTTATTATTATCTACGCTTTGTAAAGTATTCTTAGGGTTTTTGTTTAGGCGTTATAAGAAGCATCGTATAGCCTTAAATCTAGATGCTCCATTTACTGAGGTCCGAACTTTACTTTCTATTTATATCGGCTTTCATTGTTTAGGACAACTCTCTTCGTTCGTTTATCGCGTTTAGATAGTAACAAGCGTATCACGAATGAAGATGTCCTTAATTCTTGCGAATAATTTAATATGCCTACCATTATGTATGGTAGTAAAAGTTGGGTATGGCAGAAGAGACTTGGAAAGTAGGATAAATGCTGTAGAAATGAGAGCACTGAGAAGTATGTGTGGTGTGTCTTTGACCGACAGAGTAAAGAGAGTGGTGTGGGTGTGGGGTAAAAGAAGATGTAATGACAAGCATCGAGAAAGGCATGGTAAGTTGGTTTGGACACATGGAGAGGATGGATGACGAAAGACTGACAAAGAAGATAAATAAGGCAAGTGTGAATGGGACAGGAAGAAGGGGAAGGCCTAGGCGGACGTTCTTTGACCAGATTGGAGACATCCTAAAAAAAGGACAGGTCAGAAGTACCCTAAACAGAAGAGCATGCATGAGAAACTTGATGGGAGTGAATGAAGCAAGAGAGGTATGTCAGGATCGTTGCCAATGGCGTTCCGTAGTCTCTGCCTACCCCTCCGGGAAACAGGCGTGAGTCTATTTATGTATGTATGTAATTTAATATATCAATGTCAGCTTTGTCGAGTCCTACCCTTAGCGGATCATATAGCAGTCAGACGAGCCAAAAGGTCTTTGAACCTCTTGACATTTGTCAGGGAACTAAATCTGTACAAAGGTATAGCTTTACGCTATAGCATTTGTGATCTGTAGCAGGATTGCAATACATGGTTGATCTTTATTTGACTTTCAAAGCCCGATTCTGGTTAGATGTTTTTATTATGTGTTTGTTTAATGTTTGTACCGAACCTTAATTGCGTTAGACCAGTGGTTCTCAAACGTTTTTAGGGGTGGAACCCTTTTGGGTAACCAAATATTTGGTGGAGCCCTAAAATAAAACAAAGGCGAGGCCTAATTGTACTTTAAAACCACTTTATTTTACTGACATACATCTTCGTGGAGCCCCTAGAGATACTAAGTGGAGCCCTGGGGCTCCGCGGAGCACACTTTGAGAATGGCTGCGTTAGACTTTTGTATTGTTCCACTTAATTTCTGCTAATAATAAGAGTCTTATAAATAAGAAATAGAACAGATTCTATAGATTAAATTATCTATTGCTTAACGAGGCCGTTGCAAAATCCTCTTTGTAAGAAAGTGGTGTACCTATATCAATACAATTCACATAAGAATTAACACCTTGACAGGCAATTAATCGGGTGGCGACTCCCTAGTTCCAGTTATAATTAATTATAATGACTTATAATTGCAATTAACCTTGTCTCCAGCTGTTGTGTGTAATAGAATTAATGGAGAAAGTAGTCTAGAATTTCCCGGCTCCTAAGGCCATTGTCTTATTAAAAGCCAAGAAGAGAACCGTGCCAAAATGTAACCGATTAATGAAGCGTCCAAGATTTAAACAGCGAAAGTCATAGGAAGAGCGGAACGTAGGTTTGTCTGTAAATAATGATGTACGAGTTTAAAGGCCTTGCTATACGGCACAATTTTACCACCGATCAAATTTTCAATCGCATTGGCTTTACCCATCTACACGATACAATCAAAACACTGATTTTCATTCCGTCCACCCGATTGGTTAAAATCTGGTGGTACCGCCCACCCGATGAACTTGAGTTGGACGACTAGCGTCTACACGTCACGATTTCATCAAGTGATTTAGTCAAGTTGGACGTAAAATTGTGCCGTGTGGCAAGGCCTTAAAGATTGTTGGTACACTCTGTACTATGTGGGTCACGGTCGAGTCGCGGAATTATAAGAAGTAGCTCATTACCGCTTACTGTTGACGGTACTTTTACTTTGACATTCAAACGTGTTGTGAATTCGGAGAAGAATGCTTTCATGTACGTTTCGTGCAATTTACGCTCTTAGAAGATGGGTTCACTTAGTAAATATATAAATTTGTAACGATCTTTAGTAGGAAGGCACGTGGAGTAGTTATATTTGGACCTGAATGGCCATCTACCCCAAGTGTATTCGAACCAATTATTGTTGGAATATCTCCGTTCAATTTGTACGTTTTTATTAAGAGTAACTGACCCTATTTATTAAGGTTTCCATAATATAATGTTTCCTTAATACCTACGTCATCAGTCGTGGTAATGACGTAGAGCGATGTAGAGGAATGTATAATTTATTCGACATTCGTAGTTGCCAACATATTTGTTTTAGTTTAATTTATGCACTTGCCTGTTATTCACTCAAGTTACCTAGAAAATTGTTAATGACATGCAAAATCCAGTACTTAATTGGCCACTCAAGGACCTCTTTCGCTATCAATGAATGAAATAGGCTTAATCAATTGATTCATTTATTTTCGTTACCTTGCCACCAATATCTTTGAATAATACCTTCCTACCTTACCTAGGTACCTTCTTAGTACCTACTATGAGGATGTTTTATGGTAATAAACGTCAGTTTTGCTTTCTGTGTGTGGCGAATCGTGTGTTTGATACAGTTACACATTGTTAGCTGTTTGTTAGCGGTCGTTACTTGTATGACTATGTGTTATATTGATTTTGCGAGCACGTTATATTCATTTTCTGATCAAATATATATGTACCTGCACACGTAAGATCAGAATCATTCGGAACATACTTACTATTGTTCATCTTATACTAATATATAAAGCTGAAGAGTTTGTTTGTTTGTTTGGTTGAACGCGCTAATCTCAGGAACTACTGGTACGATTTGAAAAATTCTTTCACTGTTAGATAGCCCATTTATCGAGGAAGGTTATAGGCTATATAACATAACGCTATGAGCGACGGGAGCGGAGCAGTAGCCTTAAATAACGCGGGTGTAACCGCGGGCATCCTCTAGTTATTTATACAGGCGAGCTTTTTGTCGATCTATTATCTTCACTTATCTTTTTGAGTTTATCTTATTTAATGATTTGTATAAATTAAAATTGCAATTTTGCTAATGAATGCCATAATCTCTTTGATATTCGTTTTGGGTCCATATGAAGACACGGACAGTCGGACAAATGTTCATAAATTACTGCGCTTAAATTTTACAAATATTTGTGTGGGTTTTCAATTAGATGTTAGTAAGAACTATTCTAATTCCGTGAAAATAAACTGAGTAATAAGGAAAAGGGACTTCAGTTCAATATGCATTTTGCTCACGAATTTGAAGATAGGCAAACCGTGAAACCGAAATTAGGTCAGTAGTGTATATTTTCTAAATAATAAATTCTAACAAGATACTCAACTGTCTCAGTGCCGGCAAAATAATCAACGAAAACTTAATCAATCAAAAAAATATTCTTGCTTATTTAATTTCGGTTTATTTAGAAGGACGCGGTTATTTTTCCCATCCCTATATATTTTAGATTCTTAAAACAACTTTATTTTCTGTGTCAAAGGGACTGCATAACTAATTATGTATGCCAAATTGCAGCAAATTAGTAAATGTTGTAGTTTTCCTTTCATGTTTCAAATGGAGAGTCCATCCTTTCGTTTATGAAATATATGTATAGTTGTAAACAACATAAACTCTATACATGCAAAATGTATCTACAAATGCCATACAAAAATACTTTCATACTAAGCGACTTACCTTTAACTGCTTTTATCCAATTGACATTCCACACAGACCCGTTTCATTCCATGCAAAACTAATTGAATCTAAACAATTTACTAAACCAGCAATCTTACAATCAAGGCATACACGTGTCATTATTACTATATATTTCTTTTGTCTTATATTTCTGCGGAGAAAGATTAAGACACCATTTGTCGGTAACTAAGCCCTAGACTTGTATCGTCAAAATCTATAACAGGGTACGTAGCTATTCAATAATATTGGTTATAAAACTAACATAAAATCTCTTTTAGCGTTAGATTGTAAAAAAGTAAAATCACTTCGTAAGGTTCGGTAACAAAAGCAGTCAACAAAGTAGTTTTCAATTCTACGAGTGTGTTAGAAGGGAAGCGATTACAGAGAAAGCGCTATTAACCTAAGGATTCGTTTCGCTACGACCTTATAAGGCTAACTGCCTCCTGACTCGCAGATCTTTGACCTCTGCCATCTCATGCCGGGCCCTGTTTATTTTGCTTGTTAGCGAATGATTTGTCGCATATTGTAGACGTTTGTTGTTAGTAGCTAAAGCGTTAAAATAAATGTCTGTTTGCTTTGATTTTAGGTTTTGTATCTTTGTTTAATTAGCTATCGGCGAAATGATGATAATATTGCCGCGTCTTTATAAATGCAGTAAATTAACGTGGACATAATGTACATTAACACTCAGGCAATAGTTGCTATCTGTGAATCACGCAGTGGTTTAACCCGTGACGCGTTATGGCTTTGTGTTCGATGGTGGCTTGTGGCCCATCTCAACGCCACTGGAACCTTTCGCCCTGTATATTAATACTGAGTCTTCGGTTAAATAGAACATTTCTGGGATTCACACTGTAACGTGAATACGGTACTATTATGTTACGGACAACATAAAAAAATGCCTTTAAGGCGAGGATTTCCGAGCGCTCAAAGCTTTTGAGGCTCCCCTCTTCCCCAGTTCGCGAGTATAATTACGATCAATCGCGACGCGAGACGCGACGCCACTGCCGCCATATGTAGGTATAACACTTTTGCGCCACAGTATAGAAAATTGAAGCAGTATATCAATTGAAATATAAACTTACTTATCGAGTATAAATAATTTGCAACATTTCTGTTTTGAATAAACCTTTATGAAATTCGAAAGTAGTTTTCCAAAATTGCTTTTGTTTATAGTGACAATAGTAATCTTAATATATAAAATCCTTGCGTTATTGACTGACTGACAGACACGCTACAGCCGAAACTATTGGGCGCAGGAAGCTGAAATTTGGCATGTATGTTCCTTGTGAACCGTAGAGGTGCACTAAGAAGGGATTTCCCGAAATTCCCACGGGATCGGCCAAAACGGGTAAATTTAAAAAAAATGCAGGCGTAGTTGCTGGCGTCCTCTAGTCAGTAGATAGTTTTATGAACATTATGTTTGTTGTAAATTATAAAAAAACTTATGATCGCTCGCAATGCGAAAGTATCGCTTGTTCGATATCAATCTTAGGGAAAAGGATTATATTAATATAAATTAATTAATTCGTTGCTACTGTCAGCAAAACAACAAACATAATGTTCATAAAACAACAGCTCAAAGAATCTATTCTGTTCCTAAAATAAATCCTAAGTAATTACTGGTATTTTTTTGCCTAAAATAACGTGCATGTTGCAATTTAAATGGCATCAGGTAATGACAGGTAGTAAGCCAAGAGCGAAATATCTGATTGATAAGCATTACTGCCACACAGAAAGAGACGGTGACGTTCTAAGCCATCACGCACCAGACTATGGGCAGGGCAGGTAGCGAGGGTACAACTGTTAGACTACAGGCCCATGTCCAAAATGGATGGGTCATACGAACCACCAGGTGACGTACCTATATAGGACGATATAAGAGCATAAAATAATAAGATTCAGCACTATGCCGTCACTTGTAAGCTGTCTAACTGAGTGCTGATGAGAATTCAAAAGTGCAGGTAGAGTGAGTACGCATTTCGGTCATATATTTTTGTACGGCATTATGACCTTCAATAGATCCATGATAAATAATAAGAAAGCACGCAGTGCCGTAAAAAAATGGTGCACTACAAAGTCGGTAATTTTTTGGAAATTGTCAGAAAATCAAATTCTCACTGAAAATCAGTCTATGTAACAATTGTCGCGATCAGTTTATGGCCAATTCGCAACATGACCAGTGAAAACTCCAGCGGAATAACAATTGCAGTAGGATGTACCCGATTAGAATTCTTCTATAAATAGTATATTATAACTAGGGCAAGAAATAAAGATGGGCAAAGCAAACCAAGTGAACAGGATTGATACACGTATCCCAAATGGATACGTGTATCAATCAAATCAATAGTTGTGCTGCTTTCGATAAACTGGCATTTGCTTTTACGAAGCAACAAAAAGCAAGAATATTCAACTAGTGCGTCCTGCCAGTGCTCACCTACGGAGCCGAAACTTGGGTTACTACAGAGGCAGCGCTACAGAAACTTGAAGTTGTTCAAAGGGCAATGGAGAGATAACTGGCAGGAGTGACACTCAGAGACAGAAAGAAGAATAAATAGCTCTGAAAAGAAAGTCTAGTACCAGATGTTGCCAAAAGAGTAGCGGCCGGACATGTAGCCAGAAATCCCGAAACATGGTGCAAGCAAATATTAAAATGGCAACCATGGGATTGTAAATGACTAGCTGGAACGGCAAATGAGATGGAAAAAAGACATCATAAAGATAGCAGGCAGTAATTGGTTGAAGGCTGCCCAAAACAGAACGGAAAGGAATTTGTTGTAGAGGGTGATGTTCACGGCGCTGAGATGCAAAAGCGGGGCATTCCGCCAACATTTGTAGCACCGTTTCTTGGACAGGGTTGCGGCTGCTGTCACTATAGTGATATCCAGGCGTTTCCGACTGGCCTTTTCTCTACAAGAACCGGCCGAAACATTGGAAAATGAGAACGTCGCGACGCAACATATCTTCAACCACATGGTGCCATGCCTGTACATCATGCAAGACATCTGTACCTGACATTCTCTCATAGACATTCCTACTAAAGGTTTAGACGATATTTTTATATTTGGTCAGGAGTATTTAAACATATGTTTTTTTATTTTTTTTAATGAGTCCACTGCATTTTAAGGCTCACGTATTTCACGTAAGGCTGAAAACGTATAGTTGACTGCCGTTACACCTTTTTGATTTATCACTTTTGTCAAAACAAAACTGCTCTACGGTACTTTTAGACATACATTCAAACCTAAATATTGTCTCAGAGAATACGCTTGTGTCCTAAAATGTAATTAGCGATTGATCCGTTCCTTTATTAGATGATAAACTGAAATACCAGATTTTTCTTCAAAAACAATCAGCAATATTACTAATTACGGCTTTTTAAAAACCTTTTTGAATTTGACACAAAAACGCTGTAAACCATCATAGCGGTTGAGTGATATCACAAAGTACAAAACAAAACAATCCGTGTATGAAGTCTGGTCTGATGCACCCACTTTTATTTTGTTATATTCGATTTGACAGGTAGAAACTTTTACTTTTTAGTTGTATTTACTACTAAAATGTCAACAACATGAATGGTGGACGTACTGTTTGACGTAATGCTCTCTGATTGGTGTTCACTGTCACAAGAATAAAAACATTATTTTTTAGTTTTAGAAGCCTAAAAATTACATTAATCTTACCATTTTATAATAAATAATAAACTTTATTGACATCTTAAAATCATAATGGATCTATAGGTAGATACTACAATCAAACCGATTTTTTTCTTAGGGGACACAAGCCTATTGACTTAGAAGTTTGGTGTAATAGTTAAAATGTTTACAACAGTGAGTTCTACTAAAATAACACAATTTATTGATTGGCCGGCAAAATAAAACTTAGCCCAATTTGGGTGATCTCCTTTAGGCGCTGCCATCGGCAAGCAGTAGTGAAAAAATGTTAAAATTTTACATACATACATACGTTCGAATTGATACTCCTACACCCACAACGCTTATTTTCCGCCAACCAATAATAAACTCTAGTTTTCGTTATTATTTGTCGATCAAATTGATATAGGTACTTACCTACCGAACACCTTACCTACCTTTCTAAGCTGTGACACCAGTGCATTCTTCCATAATTACTATAATATTATTAGGTGTCCATTGTTTCGTGTTTGGTAATAGTGTGGAAATCAATGATATTATTGGTGGAAATAGTCAATAGAATTATTGAATACACGGAAATTCATTTATTTTTTTGTTTTTGATCGCGCTAGTCTTAGGAACTAGCAGGCCATTTTCTAAGATTTATTTGCTTCTCTAGCCCATTTGTTGAGGAAGGTTATACCAAATAACATCACGCTACTACCCACGAGGGTGGGACAGTAACCATAAATACCACTAAGTACCTAGGTAACTGCGGATATTTGTATTTATTTAGGTAGGTAGGTACCTATAAAATTCGCTTGTATAGCTTTTAGGCACATTTCACAATTTTATTTCCGTATATAGGTACACAGAATAAAAGTGTGAATTATTGTATTAGGTAGGTACCCAATACAACAATAATACTATAATTCATCCACAATATACAACAAATCAATATTTTTCTAAAGTACTGTTACCTAACTATGCTGTTGTTATCAAGTCGTTATCTTGTCCAATAATCAAAACGATATTTTTAAAACTATACTTCTTACTTATATACACTATTATTACTTACTAAAATTTACAATACCTATTTACAAACTAAGCCTAGATGTAATATATTTATCAATAAGTGATGATGACATTCGTAACTGACGATAAAATAATTCGTAATCCTGCGGTGCGCTCTGCAAACGAGCGATACGTCCTGTCTCCATTACATCCCGCTCGGGACTGAACGACGCCGGAGAGAGCGCGTCGGCAGTAGGAAATTACGTATTTTCGGTATTATATTTTTGTATTTATTAAAATTCATAATGTGATTGCCGAGAACCAGCCGCTTTTACATGACCTTTCTTTTGGTATACTTTTGAAAATTCTAATCCCAATACAACTCAAATGAAACGGGAAAAGTTGTTTAAACAGACCTATATTCGCGATTATTTTCTATCGTATCAAATGACAGTAATCGTGTTTCGAATGGCCGAAAAATAAAGGTCTAATGCTGTAGAATAACATATATTTTTTTCCGAATTTAAATCTCTGTTATTTACAAATAAAACGCGTTTGACCACGCTAGTAGTTCCACTGTATTTTGGGAAATCCTCGCCTTAAATGTTAGCTTTCGTGTTACAAACAGCTTAGCTTGTTGAAGGTATAAGGACAGTATCAGTTTACGACACTTTTAATTACATGTTTATTAGAATTTTCACTCGCGCAATTTTATGTTATATGTAATAAACCAGGTTTCACATTACCTCCATGCCTATCAGAACCAGATGGAGTGAAAACAGGCGTTTTCGCAAAATGATAATAGATATTACTGTGGAATAAAAATTTAAATAAACAGTAAAATAGTATACAGCTTTCTTTTACCACAGCTTACTGCACTTTCATTAAATCAAGACAGTCTCTTCGAACATAACAGAGTAAAACATAGACGCGATTGTTCGTTGTAACTCTATCTCAAAATTATAGTATTATACCTTCGTATGAATGATTGCATTCACGCGTTAGTAATTGCACGCCTTCTCTCCCTTGTTGCGAACTTGACCGTGGGAAACGTAATGTGCTGAGCTAGTTTCTTTTCTACTTTTACCTGTCATGTAATTATAGGTTATAATGTTACACCGTGCCGTCTTTCTGACTGACGTGAGCAGTTTTCCCGTTTCATTCAGGTATGGAAATCTCACACAACACAAACATTATATTCACATGAATCGTTGATAATACTTTTAATACGCAGAAGTAAGTGTATTTTTTTTGGCTGAGAAGCAAGACTAGAAGCAGTTTGACGCAAGAGTTAAGTGTTCGCATGCATCGAATAGTTGGTTGCCTTCGATATTTTGAAGTAAATTAATAAATGAATCAATCATAGTATTTCTTGATGTTATGAACAATGTTGTATGTGAGTGATAAGTACCACATCAACAAAACAATCGAAGTGGAGTGAGATGGGTTCTGAATAGGTCACACAATTTCTTAACGTCAGCTGCATATAAAGTATCTTCTAATTATTGTTTGTTAGTGTTCAGCGTCTAAACAATCATTGGTGTCAATTCTCCTATTTTTATATGACATTGTTGATATTATATTTTGAAGTGACTCAGAAGCGGTATTCTGATAACCTAATGCCATTACCGTATAATTTGAAATAAATAGTTCGTCCATATTTTGACGCTTGTTTCAATTTACGATCTCGTTACAACTTCGTTCAATTATCAGATAATTTAGAAGAATACGCTTTTTGTGACGTAAGTATGACACTGGCATGATATCGAAACTATATTTATTTAGGAGAATTGGGCCCCTTATTCATGTTTTTGCAATGAACTTCGTGAACTGCGTGGTTTTAAGTAGATTATTTTTTTGTATCAACACACGACAACAGCGACATCAAAACTATAATTCTAGCTGGGACTTATCGTATTCAACATTTCAAATTAATTGGGAGTTTTCTGAAATTAGCGCGTATGTACAGTGACATGTAATTTCCATTGATTGAGATGTTTGACATTGGTTCGCGTCCTGCCTAGCAAATTACGAGAAAAACTGTGTATTTACGATTAGTGAAGGTTAAGAAGTACCGATAATGAGATTTTACGGTTCGCGTGTATACTTAATCTTTCCTTATTACAAAACTATTCAATGTTTTACTGTGAAATTATGTTTGAACAATCATGAATGTCATTACTTAATTAGTGTGTGGTGCACAGACAGATTTGTGTTCGATATGTCCGCGTTTACTATTTCTCTTCCCAATTAAACTTCTTTAGTACTCTCTGGGCAAAGATTTTAGAATTTAGACAGTGGTCAGTGATTCTACTTTATGTTGACTTGGTGTATTGTTGTCTAATATGATATACATTACACAAAAGGAAGTTGAACCATTACACAAATGTGTGTATTTGTGTAATGGTTCAACTTCCTAAGACATTACATTGAAATGGAATGCAACTAATATTTGCCATGGGTGTGGTTCCCAAGGTAGTAGGGCCTTGCTGATTTCAGCATGAATGGGCTGGCTCGACCGGGGAAGTACTACCCTGTCACAGAAAATCGATGTAAAGTATCAGTAAACCTAAAACGTTGCCTTTCGTTCGGTGAGTGAGAGTGCCGGAGGCCCTATCCCCTATTCCTTCTCCCTCATCCCACTCCCACTCCTCATCCTATCCCTTTTCCCAACCCAAATGGGCGGCAACGCACTTGTGAGTCCTGTGGTGTTGCTTGTGTCCATGGGCGGCGGTAATTGCTTACCATCAAGCAATCCGACTGCTCGATTGCCGTCTATCACCGTAAAAAAAATTAAAAGTGTGGCCATCAGTTGCATCAGTTTTTATGTACAAGTTCACAAGTTGATAAACCACCTAGATTTTTTTTAATGTTTCTATTTAATAGATTACAGTATGTCTTTCAATATCTCTGCAGTGGACATGACAAAAACCTTCGTTAATTCCACAAATAATCTACTTCTGTTTGTTCCTTCCCATAGCTCCACTCTTGTCCATTCGTCTTTTAACATCCAGGCTATTCATCTGTGGAATTCACTCCCTCCAGAGATCAGGATGTCTTCGTCTCGTGAACTTTTTAAGGCTAGAGTACGTAGGCGATACATGGAACAGTTGACAGAATCACAACAGTAGGCATATTTGTATATAAGTTATTTTATATATATTTGTACATAATATTACGTAACGTATGTATTTAAAGCTATGTATTTATTCGTGTATTTTATATTCGTATATTTTATATTCGTATATATATTATAATTATATGTATTTATTATATGATTTTATTATATTGTTCGTTATATTATTAGTTTCTTATATAACGTTACATATTTCATATTTATTAATTAACTTTACGTTTTTCTTATGCACCTACCATGATTGTCTCTGCACCACCCAAAGGTTGACTGGTAGAGAATGCCAATGGCATAAAGTCCGCCTTTGTGCAATAATTTTAAATTATGTGCAAGAAGTTTTAAAATAAATAAAAATTTCTCACTTGTAACTATCAGGAACTTGGAGATAGGAAATATGATTCCACTACGTAGGGAAATATCACTAGTATCACTAGATAAACCTTTAGAAGTTCATCTGGAAATGAAATTTGGATTTGAAATCTAGCGCCGAAATATTATGATCTGGAAGACGAGGGAATCTGCTAAGGAAGTAAATTACACTCTGACATCAAAGAGCCAATCACTCATATTAATACAAACGTCAGCAACTATTTCGTCTTCGTGTATAAATCGTAATCCTGTTATTAAGTTTTTACGAGCACGTTAATTAGCCCGGATCGGTTCGAGCAGAAAGCTAAAACGAAAATGCTCACATAAGGAAACCCACCAGTTTTATAATTAGCCTAAAAGCGAAGTGTTAAGGGGTCAATGACACCGGCAGTTGGCATACGAAATCGTCACACACCAACGTTCTTTGATCTCTCATTTGAACATTTAAACAAACAATGAAAGGTCTTATTTATGTGGTCATGGGTACACATTTGGCACCTAGCCACGTATTCCACGGTTCATATAGTGATTTCTAGGATTTATTTAAGGATCAATCGTTGATCTGAGATTGCCGATAGTTTATATGTAATGTTATATTGACCTTGCGATAAAGAAAGTGGTACACTTTAATTTGAAAAGCTCTATTTGCTTGATCCTTTTCACTATGCGTCTACGCTGCGCAAATAAAAATATTAAAATGGCCGAGTCAATTGCAGATATGATTACCAAATTTAATTGAGCAAATCAACAATTAGGGACATAAAATATCTTTGTCTTAGATTGATCACCTAATTAGCTTTTAAATTGCTTTTGATGATTATTTTCAAACAGAAAGGTCTTCTTACAGGCCGGGTACAACAACATGGACATTAATAGTATCTTTTTAGATTTCGCTAGAAATATTTGGATACATACTAAGTAAAGCATAATTAATATTTTATAATGACTTCATTGATTAAATGAATGACGACCAAATTCATACACTGCTGTTCAACAGCAAGTTCATTAGTTTGATTTATTACTATTCTAGTCGTTATTTACGTCATTTCATTGTAAAGTTATGCTAGCACTTGCTGTAATATTACCGTAATATTCACTTTACATGTAACAGATACGGCTTTTTTCGTTTCTCATTTTACAGACCACTGATCTACTATGAAACTAATTAGCGTTTAAATGGCTATTAACATTTTGTTGTTCTGTTGGACAATTTTTGTTAGAGCGGTTATTATAGTGTCTGCTATGATAATGATATAATCACCCTATTGGATACAACGGCCGAATTGTTTATTGCCTTGTTATGGTTGCCCCAATTTACCAGAAGAGCTACTACTATTAATATACGTATATTAGAGTTCTTTCGTATATTGTACTTATTTTTACTATACATAGTTTTATTGAGGCCAGAGTTACAAAGACGAAGTTCAGTTATTGTTTCCATTGTGTGCCAGAAGCTAGTAGCTTCTTCATATGACCCTTTTGAACTTAATGATGTTAATTTTCTTTACCTATTTTAAGTATGTGTGTAGCTATGTGCATATGCCACATAAGTACCTACCTATTTTAGAAAGTATATTTCCTTATTAAAATAACTTAGTTATTGAAAATTTCATAGTAAGTACCTACCTACTTTTATTATCGGTAAAGTAATGTAGTGAATTGTTATTGTTTTCATGTAAGTGAAGCATAATACCACTATATATTATTGTTATGAGAATCCGCGAGCGTTTCAGCGATCGAAAAAGCTTTTGCCACTAGCTGTGCTAAAATATAGTTAAAATAAAGTACCGAATGTCTGCGTAAAGGGCACACGGGATGTAATACACCTACAAAACGCGAACGGTAGTCATACCGGTAATCTAAGTTGGATCATTTGTCGAAATGGCCTCCGGGCGAACGATAGGGATCGGGTGAGCGCTACCCAGGTACGGAAAGGTCTCGGTATCTAAACAGTGGTCACTAGGGCCTGACCCCGCGGCCCCGCCATTGGCAGTTAATGCCGTAAGTCCATCGATTTAGAATTTGTACGATACATATCCCAAGAGTGACTTAATAGTCTGTTTTTATTGTCTCTGCTAACTGTAGACTGGCTTTTTAAACTGATAAGATTTTATGGTCCTCCGAGGCGTTGTACTTCAAACTTTTGTAAGCTTTTCACGAGTTTTTCTTTGTTTAAATAACTTGGGAAATTATTATTGGAATTTGTTACTCTGTTTTTGTTGACACTGTTCTGTTAGCAAAAAGCAATCTTGGTATTCTGGTTACTTTCATATACTCAATCAAACTTTATTGAAAATGAGAAGACCCTAGACCGGATGTGTAAGTTGAGTAGCGCAGTGCGACAAAAGCTCCTATACAACAAATTTAGGTAAACACGTATAATATAATAAGAAGCTGTTGCTGGATAATTTCGTATAAAATTTTGACTACAGCTGTGCCTACTTTTTAAACCAATATGCAAGTACGATATTCTGTTTATCGGAAGGTATCTATGTTCATCTAATATACTTTCTGCATCATAGTGTTTACTAAGAGAGAGAAACAATGGAGTTGCATTCATTAGTGTCATATAAGTGAACCGAACGAACGCTTTCAGTTGACGTTGCGTGTGCGTGTCTCGTGCGAACGCAGTCGTTTCTAGTTTTTACACATTTCTACCGCAAGTGATTGATGTATTATCAGTCTATTAAGGGGCCTATACAATATATATATATATATATATATATATATAATAGGGGTTAATAAATAGTATGCTGGGATAAAGCAATTGGGTTTGCGCAAGAATATCGATATTACACACGTAGGAAGTGTTACTATTTTGTTCCTAGGGCCTTTATAAGTCGATATCTGCTATGATATGACAGGATACGACCTTTATTCTGTTTTTCTAAGAGGCAAACATATATTTTCCATGAATGTTAGTAAGTATAAACATAGCCAAAAGGTACTGAAATTGTGTTCAAATGCGAGACCCCCAATAGTAATTTTAGAAATATGATATATATGTTTTTTCATTATCATTCGACGTCGTTAGGCTACATAATTATGTAGCAGATCTGCAGTCACGAGACAATATGTCTGCGGAAATCTTGGCATATTGCTCTGTAGTATCGGTACATTCATTATCGGTTTTATTTGTCCAGACCAAAAAGCAGTTCAAGCCCAATAGAGATCAGTTTAAGACTCACAAAATGATAAAGATATTGCAAATCTTAAATTATTCAGTGCAAACATTTAGGTAGGTATACCAAACACATGTAGGTACTTAACTAACTCTTTTAAAGTCATTGCTCTTATCCTCCGTGTGTATTAGAAATGGTAGTGACAATTCTCACGCTTTAATAAAATTATTAATATCTTCGGAAGTATACAATTATTTTGATTAGCGAACAAGTTTAAAGTTGCAATGAGCAATTAGTAACACATATTTTTTATTGGAGCGGTCGTTTAAATGGCAGTCAAGGAGCTTTAAAAATACTTGTACCTGAATGTTTTATTTATGTCTTGACACCAGAATGTCTATTGGGTACACAAATATAATGGGCACATGCTGTAAGCTATAATTACGGATGTGTAATAGATCGGTTTGTTTTCTGCACAGCTTATTTAAATCTTATTTTCATCTTATAGAAACGTTATCTTTCTATATACCTAAATATTATAATATTTACCTACATTATCGTTATTACAAAATACGGCATTCTTACGGGCCTTTCCTAACCAATATAAATATTTTCTACAATGACGTTGCCAAGAGAGCCAACAGTATGATTATGATTGAGTCTTATATTGATCACTGAAGTTATAGGCGGGGGAGCAATGAGAATATAAGATCGAATATCGCCCTCTCACGTTACAATCTTTCTCGGGCTGGTCAGTCATAATGAAAGGGCTGTGTCAAGTTCAATTCTAAAAGAATAATTATTATTGCAAGTGATACACATGTAATTTACAGACTGCCTCATATTGCTATCCGCATTTCGCGATTCATTTTCAGTAAACTCCTTTCAACCTCGAACCTTTGAAGTAAGACGTCTCCTTTGCGCTGTTTATTTAAATTTTAACTTGAGGCCAATTTTCGCAAGGTGCTCTCAAAATTGTTCAATGTTTTGTAACACCCCGCTTAGGCTTATAAACGAAGTTGTTGCTAAACATTTGCATATTACGCCTACTTGAACCGGCTGTTACTGTATTTGGAGCTAATTATAATATTTATGCCATGAACATTGTTAACTATATTTAGCGGGCATTACAAACACTCGCCTTTTACCTGAATAAAAATATCAGAATTAACGTCACAAAATGTACTCATTGAGATCAAAACTGGAGTGTGCAAACTATAGGTACATAATAATAAATTAATGTATCTACAGTTGGCATATTCCGTTTACTTTATGGCTCCCAGAAATCTTGATTGAATATAAATTGGCTCCTCTCCAGGACATCGTTGTTAAAGCAAATTTTCTACGAAATAGGTTTTAGATTACTCATATCTAGATTTATCAAGCATCGTATTAAGTGAATTTTGACGAATGTTGTGACAGACGTATGGATTCAAAATGGATGTAATTTATGATCTTACAGCAAAACATCCTTTGTCTGTCAACACATTAATCACTGCGTAAATAGAAACGATAAAATTGTGAATCTATGTTTGACTGAAAACTAACGAGTCATCAATAGAATAGTATGTTTTAACAGAGTTGATTCGTCATCGTGGAAGTAAAACACCTGAAGGTGAACATGACAATTATATAGTATTTAATTTCACTTAGTATGCCGTCACCGTAATCGACTCGTTTCATGCACAAATATATAGAAGAATTTTATAAAGACAGTCAACAGATGCTCTTATCTTTGATAACTACTAAGGCTGCACTACATGGAAGAGAATGGATGTCCTAGTAGTGACTAAGATGACTACTAGTCTGAAGAAAAACGTTACATCATAATAAATATCACCTAAGGTCATGATTCTTAAAATTCATAAAATATAGATAAAGAAATCAGAGCTATCAAATATGTCATAATAACGCAATTGTAAATTGTTTATCATTAAAAGCGATAAATGAAATCTGTCAATACATCAATCTCAAACGTCCTTGGTGACTTTGCTGCATTTGTCACGTTTTGTGACAAAACACGGCTCAAGTCTGCTTTGTGGTCAAATAATAAAAGCAATCAGACTCTTATTGCGTCAATGAAATATTTTTGTAAACAATAAAAATGTGATGAAGAAAATAGTTTTGTTTCTTGCTTGATTTATTGAAAATAGTTCTGGTTTTTGGTATTGCCTGTGTCTTTTCTATGATAATTCTATTTATCTTATATATTCTTTTTATACATAATTGATTTCAAATTCACGACGAGGATGTTAAGATATGCATCTTGTACGAGTATTTTCTGATACGTCTGAGTTCTATGTAGGCAGATTCTACAGATTCTAAGCTAAATAGCTGCCTAGTCTTTTCCTACTTGTAGTTGATTATATCCTGCTATGTGCGTGACAGGATAACAGTAGATATCTATCGTCGTTTGCCGCAATGTAAGCGAATGATAAATATCTCATTATAGACATAAGCTATACTTAATGACATATTGTACATAGCTTTAAAGATTCATGTATAAAATAGAACACTCAACAATAGCTTCATGCCAAGTTTAGCTTTAATAATTATCCGAAACAGTTTGCTCTACAATAACAACGCAATTTTTCGGTACAGACGTGACGGTTCGACGTGTAGCGAAACATATTTTCAATAACGGTGATTTTTGCTTGCTTTATTTCGGCGCTTCGTTCCACTTTCGTTGGGTTCGTCGAGCGTAACCATGGCGACGGTAGTGTGTTCAATATCTGTCGTTTTTTCAATGAGTATGGGGGAACGCCTCTTTGAGTGCCTGTCTGTGCTTTTTTGCATAATTATTGAGGATATTATGGGACGGGTGGACTGTTAGCAAAGGGTAGTTCCATGGGTATGAGGGTGGCTTGGAGGATGGTGGAGAATCAGTGTTCCATGACATGATTTTCCAGTCCGAACATGTCAAGTAATAACACAACTAGAAAACGGATACCATTGCTGTTAATAGTTATATTAGCATACGTAGGCACTTTTTCTAAGGTGTACTGAAATCTGTTTTTATTTTTTTAAATAAATCTCACTGAATATTGATAGCTGTAAATCGTGTCTTGTTACAGACCATGACTTAGATTTTAATAGGAAAATTTCATTAATTCTGCATATAATCCAAGGGCGTTACATAAAAAGCACATTAAAAATAAATTACCGAACGTGAATTAATCTTATGAAAATGAGTACCCGCGTCACTGCCTAAGATTTGCCCGTAATACATTACCAGTGAAAGCGTAAATTATTATCACGATGAGCCGGAGCGTTCTGAACACTTCGCTCGGGTAATTTATTGTTACCTCCGATGATGCGTACCTGATCACAATGGGTGAGGCACATAATGTGAGTCATTGTACCTTTGGAGGTGAAAATATTATGTGGGTATTTCTATGAAACTGTTTTAGTTTTTCATTGAAAAACATAGGCTTTTTTCGCTACAAATATCAAATGTATATTTAAGTACCTATATGCAATGTGAAATTGTCTAGGAATTGCAGACAATTCTAATGGTCTATAGAAGGACGGTCCCAAGATATTCAAATTTACCTCCGCTGGCAAATTGCAATGAAGTTTGTAGGAGTCTGCTATGAGACAAGTTTCAGTGTTTACAATGGTCCTACTCATCACAATACTCAACACACTGGCAGTATTGTAATGACCATTGAAAACACTGCGACCTGTGTCATCTTGACAACAATTCTTCAGAAACACAACTAACACAACGCGTTTTAGGTGTTAGCTGTGCATTAAAATTCTTAAATACGCCTATATCAAGTTACTTCGATGTCCCTGACTCTGAAAGCTGAATGTTCAAAAATAAACTTATTTATTCCACGGATACACGTTATTTATTCCTCTTAAAATGCGCACGAACTCGTTGATAATTCAGTTTACGAGTTAATTGAAAGTAGACCAACGAAATGTGTGCCGTGAGCCGGGTTGACATAGGTCAGTGCCCTTGACCCCATTTACTTTAGCCTTTACATAATTCTAGCACTTATAAATAAATACCTGTTTACCTATGACGTAATTGTTTATAAACGGCTGGTTTTTTTATGGAGCTACAAGTTGTCCACGTTAAGGCGGTCTTGTTGAAAATGTGCTTCACCTAGTATTTCGTTGAATGTCAGTATAATTTTGTTTGTTCAAAATTTTTTTATAATTTTTTTCGGAAAGCAGGGTAAATTTATTTCAATTCAATTATTTTACAACTAATTACATTTTTACTAACTATTACTTAATTACTATTTACAGCTAAAACTATACTTATAAACCTATAACTAAATTAAAAAGAAAATAAAATAATATATTTATACAAAACGCAAGGCACGAGGCGTTTAGGCGTCAAAGGTTTTTATAATATTTTTTTCAGATCATATAAAATGTTTTTGGTGATCAATCCCAAATTAAATTGTTTTAGACAGTCAAATAAAATCAGTCTTATATCTGTTCCAAACTTTCACAAATGTTGATCCTTAACTCCTCATTTGTTTCAATGTATTCCAAATCAAGTCTTAATCAGTTTCTTTATTGATAATTCCCCCTCAAATCCCTTTTCTTTGCGCGGGCTCGGAAACGTTATTTAAAATAACGTTTTTAAAACGTTTTGAACAGTTCTTTGTACGTCATTTTGTTCGGAACGAAAACAAATTGAGAACGTTATTTCCGCAGGGTAAAAACCGGTTTATTCCGCAGGACGCAGCCGCGCACGGTGTGTGGCGACAATCATGAACTTGTTTAATTGGATCGGGTTCCGCCTAGCGTAGTATGTTATATTTTGATTTCATTGCATCAGTCATTCCAATGCGCTTCTAACGTATTGATCGAGATTGTGTTGTGACTTGCGTTGCGAGTGATTTGTTAATAAGTGGTGTTTGTTTCTTGCTCACAAAATGGGATGAAAGAAAAAAAAACAAATTTATTCATATTACATTTACAATGATGAAAGTAACAAATCAAAATGTCAGAAATGCGCGGCCGTAAAATATCAACTGAATGAAATTCGTGATATTCGTAGTTTCATATTAATACCTGTTGAACCCAAAAATAAAAATAAACGGTTTTAAAACGTTTATTAATCAAAAACGATTTAAATTATAATTGTTCTTCAAAAACGTTTTTTATAACGTTCTGTTCGAACGTAAACGAAACAAATCGTTTCTTAGGTATTTAAGACGAAAACGTTTCGAAAAATATACCGTTATCCAAGCCCTGCTTTGCGCTTTGTCTACTAAAATACTTTTCGTACCTAAAAACGGTGAATTGATCTACTTAATCAAAAATGGAACGAACCGCGAATTGGACCAATCATAACTATAAAGCCGTAACTTCCACAGCCAAGTCAACATAGGATCATTTCGCCTGTTCGCGTCCATTTAGTGCAGTTGGCAAGTTTGAAGGAGAAAATAAAAATGTTCCAGCAAATTAATTCAATGAAAAATGTATGTAATGCGTTCATTATATAGTCTATTTTAATAATAACTTTCAGTTTTGTTCGAAACTTGTTATGTTTTTTTTTAAATTGACAGACTTCAAAATATGGCATTTTACCCAGTTTGCGTCCAAAAAATCCTAATTGCGTCCACCTGTGGACCAGTTCGCGTCCACCAGCTTAGTCTTAACAATATCAGCCTTATAGTCCTTCATATAAGGGTGATATTGTTAAGATAATCTAAAGAAAGATTGACTTTTAACATTTTCTACATTTAAGATTAAAGTTATAAAAAGTCTACATTATTATCATTATTAAATCACTTTATAGAAACTATAAATAACTATTTATTGTTCTCAACATTGATGGAACTTAAAATCGAAGATAAAAAAATAACAATAGGTACATGTTGTCCAATATTGTGGTCTTCGGAATAGCATAATTTTTACATAATTATGTACATATTTGTCTTATCGATTTCTTCTTCTCACGAATATCACAAAACGCTTTCTTTATTTAAACATCTTTTGTATTTTTTTTCCTTCTTCTTTCTTGTCTCCTAAGAACTCATCTTGAATAGAAAAAATATGGAATAAAAGAAATTAAATGTAATAATTCAATTTTAAACTCAGTCTTAATCAAAAATGCATTTTAAATTATAAAAAAAATATATATAGAATGTATTTATGCGATCATTTCTATTTCATGAAAATATGGACGCAATTTGCTATAATATTATCCCTTGCAGGTATAGTTTGCGTCCACTTGTGGTCGATTATTATATCAATTGTATCTTTTATTACAATCATAATAATGTGGACGCAAATTGGTCATTACAATTGCATACTATTAATGTTAAAATAAACAAAATCCTAATTTCTCTCTCATATTTTAATCACATAAAAATAAACAACTAAAGAAATCATAAATAGACGAGTTCGCGTCCATTGTGGACGCAAAGTGGAAGTTTTGTAAATTCGGTGTTGTAATTCGCGTCCACCTTATTTTAATTGTTAACTATAAAAAAAACAAGCTAATTCATATTTCATACTATTCGTCTTTTCATTATTAATGTCTAGAAACAGCTATGTATCCTAAAATTCACATAAAACAATAAAAAAATTACCGTCAAACACGCCGCTGCACACTATTTTTTTATTTATATCCCGCGCATCTGCACTCTTTTGTTGAACAACCGAGATTAACTAATTTTTTTAAACAGGATAGGCTGTTCGCACGGAACTTTTGTCTATTTGTGCGTGTCTCTTATACGTCGAGGTATTGGCGATACTGACTTTTCATTTTATTAGTGTGTTAGTATACTTATTTCCGAGCATTTTTAAAGGGAGGTCCGCAAAATGGACGCGAATAGGGGGGTGGACGCGAACAGGCGAAATGACCCTATTACTCAACGGGCCGTATATTACCGAATATAGCGATAACTTGTTCGAGAGAGGCAATCAAATTTCCATAAACTATAGTCAAGATCTCTATGAACCAATTGATACAAAACAGGTAATTTTTGACCTTGACGTTTGTATTATTTGCAGAATTTTGCGTAGTAGGATTGCTGAATCACTCTTTGGCGAATTGTCTTAGTTTGTCAAGAAAGCGAAAGATAGTAAGAATCCATTAGCCTGTGTAGTTTTTAGCTGAACTGACGTGACTCTGAAAGTTCTTTGGGCTTTACTCGGAAGGTAACTGCTTTGACTCAGAAATGATTCCAGGCGTCATGTCAGAAATTAAAAGTGAAACAGATTGTACCTACTTATTCCAACGGTGCTGTTAATATTGAATGCCTCCGACAGCACAATGTTAAGTGTAATTTATATGTATAAGGAACTAATCCATACCCTCATTCTTTACTTGATGAGTTTATAAATTCGTTCGATTTGTTTGGACGTGGACTAATAAAGGGGAGGTCGGGAAGCCAGAAAACCGAGGAAGGTCGGCGACCTTACTACGACGCTATAATTAGCTCTTTGTCTGAAGCGATGATTTTCATCCCTAGTCTCACAGTCTGGTGGATCTTAAGCCATTTGTACCCGGTGGTCCTCAGAAATTTAGTTTTTTTTTTTCATTGAAACTCCACTGGCTTTAGGTGAACTTTTATAATTTATAAGTATTTACTAAGCACTATAATGCTGAGTGAAATAGGCAGCAATCGCGTTTTTGTCAACACAGAAAGTATATTTCATCATAACTTTAATGAACGAATATCAGTCATACATGTAAGACGTGTTTAAATGCCCATTTGTGCTTTCTTCATAGTTACTTAACTGATCGATGCTCCAAATAGGTTTATCGTAATGCTGTATTAGTTATCAATTACTTTTTGTAACAATGTTTAATACATTACATTAAAACTACATTCATTGGAAATCAGCGATGAATCTTTCATGAGTCGATAGTCGATAGACGTGTCAATAAAACAGGTTTCTTTACGGATCAAAATATCTGTACCGCTGGAATCCACACAAACTACCAAAACACAGGCTAAATAACGAACATATGTGCATGTGTATGAAAGGGCACAGGCAATTTGGATTAAAAAAATGACTGCCATTTTTAAATGAAATTGCCTTTGCATACATATATAGACACTTTCACATTTTGAAAGAACTCGCATCAACACAGGCAGTTTGTTTAATGCGTCTAGTCACCCCCTCTTTGTCGCAGACGTTCCTGGTTCCCCTCCCACTCGTATACACGTGTGTATACAAAATGTACATAAAACAGTATGTTGATGTTTAATTAAACTAAGCGTCAACTGTTGGCTTATCTGGCCTTCGTGGGCGTTTTAGCACTGTGGTGTTCTTGTTCTATTAATCTGTTATGCTTACGTTTTTCTATAATACATACAGATTATTATTCATGTAAGTTAATGAAGAAAAACGAATATAATTTATTCTTAACCCGCCATTTGTGACGTCACTTTGACTTACGTGGTTTGTGACGCCGGTCTTATAGACCGGGTTTTTCAAATTGAGATTTCCCAAATGGTTTTACTCCATGGAGTTTCTACTTATTAAAATATTGAAAAGCTATGATTTTTTTATAATAATACAATGTTATATCTTAAATCAATTATCATTTATTTATCTTTAAGCTTACATCGTTAAAACATTAAAAATAACCAAGTTATTTTTAATGCTCTTCTAAAATATCAAAATTTTTAACAAAAATATTTTTTTTCTAACTAAATTAGCCTCTTACAGTTTTATTACAATAGGAAATATAAAAATATAAAAAATAAATATTAACAAATTTAACTATGACTATTTTAGTTACGTAATCTGTGACCCCGGTCTCACGCACCGGGTTGACGCCAAAACTCAAAAACGTGCGCCTGCCTCACCGATGCGGGGTGTACTGACGGTAGGGTACGCGAAATCAGGAGAGTACACAAATATGCAACCTAATTGGTTAACGGGTAAAAAAGTTATTCGACTTTTTCGATCCACTCGGTCTCACAGACATACAGGTCACAAATGGCGGGTTAAAAAAGGAAGAAGGAATGAGTGATCGTAGAACATATTGTAGAATTATCTAGAACTGGGACTTTTAGGGAATTTAGGGTATTCACAAACCATTTATAAAACTCAAAATTGAAGCAATTTTGTGGGAAGCTAGCACATATATTCTCGTATCTTTGTAGTTGTCGGAGGATTAAATTAAATTCTATACCTACGTACATTCGGTCTATGAAAATTATATTATAAAATCTCGACCTAGATTATCAAGGAAACTATAGCGCTATACTTGCGATAACATTCACCGTATGAAATTTATGAAGGTGTACGAAATTTAAACACTAGACCGACGGCAGCACTGCTATAATCTGAAGTTTTGGCATGGTGTCTACTTACAAATGTATAGTGCTTTCGTCTTAATCTCTACTAAATTAATTTTAACTAGAGGATGCCCGCAGCTACTCCTACACATTATTTTTAATTTAACCGTTTCTCTCAATCCTGTGGTAATTTTGAGAAATCATAGTGCCCGACGGTTCCAAGGAACGTACTTGCCGAATTTCAGCCTCTTGCACCCAATAGTTTTGGCTGTGACTTGTCTATCAGAGAGTGACGCAACAATTTTATATACATATATATACAGATGAAAGTATATATATATTTTTTTCTTCTTGTTTGTAAATATGCCAACGTTATTTGTAACGCTTCCCTTCAGGGCACACGTTTGTATTATCTTTGAATATAACATTAATGTCCCAGAAACCTGGAAATGTGTAGGTATCTCGTCCTCCAGCATATACCAAGTGAACTACATAATTTACCTACCTAAAGTTCTACGTCTGCAACAAAATGTAAATAAATGCAGATATTTTTTATAATGTATCTATTATAATGTTTCGAATAATGCCGTCTAGAGGGCTACTCGGCGTTCAAAATGAAACTGTTGTTGAGTCTCTTACTTTGTGTAAAAATATATTTGCGTTGCAAGTTTTCCAGACGATGTTATTGCATATTTCTACTTATATGAAAAATCAGTTTCAACGTTGAAGTACGTATAACGACTGTTTAAACATTGTATTAAAACAAAAGCTAATGGAAAACATTGCACTCACCGATTGTTTTTCTAAAGGTATCATAATAAGCTGATGGCCATTGAGTGTGTAATATTTATGGATATAATTTTTATCCTCATACATGTACCTATATATTTTCAACCAACCAATTTTTGTAAGAAAGTTTATTATTACACCAAATCTTTAATTTATTTAGCCTGTACCTACTGCTAGGCTTGCACAAAAATGTGTCAAAAAGATGAAGTATTTTACTGTAAGGCCGGACATTTGCATTTAAATAGTCTAATATTTTATTTTAATAAACTTAGTAATAATTTTAAACCTTGTCAATTTCAGGCCGGATCCATTCGGCGATCGTCTCCGGGGTCAACTTGGAGACGAGGTCGGTGACAGTGGAATGGTACGAGCGCGGTGAGACTAAAGGGAAGGAGGTGGAGATCGACGCCATACTCGCCCTCAACCCGGAGCTCGCAGTCGGGCCCAGGCACCACACGCCACACCTCCAGCCAATGCCCAACAAACTAGCTAGAGTAAGTTTGAACAACCTCTTCAGGTTTAAGCGCGCCTAGTACGTATACACGGGATTCATTAGTTTAGTTGGAAAATGTTCGTCAAGCGTGATCGATTAGTTTTAGTTTACTAATTAATGCTTGTGTAGTGCCATTGTCATAGGCGGCCGCTAGATGTCCTAGTTATAATACTGATTAAAGATAAAACTTACTGATAACTTTTGATTAATGAAATCAGTAATTAATTATTTCTAGTTCACATTCTTTTAAAAGAAAGTTATCTGATCTTTTAGTAGACATAACAAGATTGCATTATAACGATATTGTCACGATTTTGCATAACATTGTTCTGATTTTTTTTGTCAATAAGATAAGTCCAGATTATTGATTGCAACGTCTAGAGGCCGAAGTGTAATATTTTCATAGATCATGACTTGAGTTAACGCAATGATTTCATATTACCCATAACAATGCGTGAGCTAATTCGTTTGAACATTGTTTGCATCATAAGTGTTTTGTAATTAATATTAGTCCTATGAATAAACATGTTGGTAATGCAGTTTAGTTAGCCTTGCTTTCATTACGGGCCAATTTATTTTTGCCGTGTTAACTCTATCATGAACTTCACTGCAATAAATTGTAGAAATAAAGGTCTGCTCATACTGTACAGTCAATTAGGAATATATTACAGCGGTCCGGAAAAAGTCAGAAGAGTAACGTTAAAATATTATAATGGTAATTCAATTCGTTGATCGATCATGTTTGCACATTCTTAACCTATGTTTAATAC
Organism: Euclidia mi; assembly: GCA_944739405.2. Classification (NCBI taxonomy): domain Eukaryota; kingdom Metazoa; phylum Arthropoda; class Insecta; order Lepidoptera; family Erebidae; genus Euclidia; species Euclidia mi. Next base: position 25,179,596 of record OX123189.2, on the reverse strand, counting down.
TTAATTAATAGAAACATATGTAATCTTATTATTTGTGTTGCCTTACGGTAGTGTTGGAATTCTTGGCACTATATTAAAACTCCGTGTTAAATGAAAAATTATTGTGAGCAAACCTTAATGCATTTCCTGGCGGCAACAAGAAAGCTTAAATCGACCTAATTTTCGCAGAAAGCCTGCAGTCGCCATTTGCTTGCTTTCGCTAACAGTTTGTTTGGCTCCAATCGATTGTTAAGTAAAGCGATAAAGCCAAATGAATGCTTTAGTTAGTAGTATCGATTAGTAAGGGCGTCCCGATCGCGTACCAAGCCGCGATCACTCTCATTGTTTGGGTATTGAGGAACAGTAGCTAATAGACGCCGCGCCACAGTCGGCCCGGCATACCCGCGTCAGGCGAATGTGTGCCCTGCCCATGACAACACACCTGTCGCAACGTATAATTAGGACATTCATTATGATCTTCTTCAATACACTCATTTAGCAAAGCCGGCAAAGCTTGAAAGATGATTATGTGAAGTGTACAGGCATTAAATGTGTGACCACCATTGCATTAGTGTCTCGGCTGACGCACACTCGCCGGGGAAAATGTAGACATGTTCCCATACATCATCAGTTGGCAGGTGAATATTTGCAAGCAGCACGGTAGCGATCATCGCTTGACGAATAAATATTATATATTATTTTTTTAAATTTCACCGTTGCTACGGCGACGCAGTTTGCTAGCACGCCGCTGTGTTACCATGATACACCACTTAGATATAGAGGTAAACACAGAAATATGGTAGGTGACATACATGTTCCTAGATAATACCGATGTTTATGAACATCGCGTGCTAAGTAGTGGTCGGCGATCGTTCCCACAATGATTGATAGTTAGACGACCTTCCAACTTGTATGGGTACGTTTGACGCATGCCGGACACCGGTCGCATCGATTTTCCACACTCAGCCGTGCAGCCACTTCAGTTTCACTTTCAATTCGAACTAGTCCATTAGAGACGCACGTTTGTGGCTATTTGTTTTATAATAAATGAGGCAGGCAGCGGCAGGACTAAGCGCTGAGAACTTGCGTAAGTTGTTGCACCGTGTTTTGTCATGTATGTATCATTGGCACGTGATTGTTTGACATGGCCGCAAAGGACCCATCGGGCTCGTCGTCGGACGACGGCGGATTTCTGCGGGAGAGCGCTGAGGGCGAAGGCACCGGCGACTCCGGACACACGCTGCCCGTGCGCAACTCACGATCGGTATAGTTCACGCACGTTTCTAAACGCATCATTCGCACGCCGGACGCTGACGCACACGCGTCGATCCACTACCACTATTTTATTTTTATTTCACTCCTTTTCAGTTACGTTGCTCCACGATCTATGATTTGCACACGAACAGCTTGTTATGGTGTTTTGTTTGACAGTAAATGGATTGTGCTTTTGTCACGCCTGTTATTGCTCGGACGACAATGCGACACGGATTGAGCGCTTTGGTGTAACAAAAACTCGGTCCATTACGTAGTTTGGATAATGTTAATGTACTGTACATTTGTTGCACTATCTGTAAAACTGGATTTTTATAAAAAGGCTAAACTACTTTATCGATTTAACAGGACCGCAAGAAGTCCAAATTAGCGTTTATCGTCAATTTATCAGTGTTTACAATGACAATTTTGTCATCGTCAATGACATCAGCCGATGATTCATCTTCCCACGCCGCTGTGAGCTGTCCTATCTTAAGCTTAACGGAATTTTTCTTACGTATTTTGTTAAGACTGACCAATTGCATTCGACTATTTAGGCGTAATTGAATCAGCTTTTTTATTTTATTTTGTGTTTGCGCCTCTGTAAAGATTTTGAATTGCGAAATATATGTGTAATGTGTTTCAGCTTCATTGTACCCAATGAATGTATTGACTCGTTTATTATGGTTTTGTATTTTGATGCCTAGGTAAAATTATTAGTTATATTGTTGAATATTTTTAAGTAATCTTATTTAGTATTGTTTCATATATAGAAGTTAAACCGTATAATATAGTAATTTTATTGCGGTTCGATTTACATAATATAAATAAAGTATGTTATATGACGGTATTTCTGGACAGTGCACAATTTATCTGTTAATTCACTACATAATATAAATCCCACTAAGCAAAACATTACCCACAGTGCACACAATGTAATTCAATGAAATTGTATATAAACAAGCTGTTAGATGTTACTCTACATCAGAATAATAATGTGCAAATAAGGTAATAAGTGTAAAGAGGGTCTACAATGACGGAGCTAAGACTTATTACGGATGCTTAGCGAGGTTACGACGATATGAAACACAAATATGACAAAGAAGGGCTTTCTGACATACTAATGTTGACTTTGGACTGAAAATGTTGCGAGATGGATTTATGATCGGCGGTAATTCAATAAATTAAATTATCTTAGGCCCGTATTAATAAACAAGTCTCAATAGTGATCTCAAGAGCGGTATCAGTTGATACGGTCTCAAGATGCGACCAGCATCTTAATGTCGACGCTAATTAATAAACCTATATCAACACCATCTCAGATGATACCGAGCTTAAGATCACGGTCATATGATTCGTAATTCGACACCCAATGAAATCCTGATTTCAAGACTTGCTACGTCACAATGAAGGAACTATTTCATCTTTTGTTCGGTACGTTTAGTACTTGCTTTGCAGAAGAATAATGTTCAACTTTGTATGTGTAAAAAACATTTATTTTACAGTTTATCTATAATATAAAAATGAATCGCAAAACGGAGATTTTCGGGACGCTGATTAATAATATGAAATGTATTTAGTGATACAAGATGGCGGACGGGAAATTAAAGATGGCGGATGAGAAATTTTTTAAAATCAATATGGGTATCGCCTTCGAAATTTTAAGGGGTGGGGATCTAAACACAACATCTATTTCGTGATCAAAGATGGCGGATGGGAAATCAAAGATGGCGGATGGGAAAATTAAAAAAAATCAATATTGGTATCGTCTCTGATGATTAAAGGGATGGAGAATTTAAATACAACATCTATTTCGTGATCAACGATGGCGGACAGGAAATCAAAGATGGCGGACGGGATGTTTTTTAAATTCGATATGGGTATCGTCTCCGACATTTTAAGGCATGGGGAATTCAAAAACACCATCTATTTCGTGATCAAAGATGGCGGATGGGAAATTTTAAAAAAATCAATATGGGTATCCTCTCCGATGTTTAAAGGGATGGAGAATCCAAATACAACATCTATTTTGTGATCAAAGATGGCGGATAGGAAATCAAAGATGGCGGAAGGGATTTTTTTTAAAGTCGATATATGGGCATCGTTTCCGATATTTTAAGGAATGGGGAATTCAAAAACACCATCTATTTCGTGATTTCATATCACCCCTTAAAATATCGAAGGCGATACCCATATTGATTTTAAAAATTTTCTCATCCGCCATCTTTAATTTCCCGTCCGCCATCTTGTATCACTAAATACATTTCATATTATTAATCAGCGTCCCGAAAATCTCGAAAAAGATACCCATATAGATTGTATCCTATTCGTTTAGCCTTTTTTTGCCTTTAACCCAACCCTCCCCCTTCTCGTTTGACCATTTTATTATTTTTGTCTGGCCCCTAAAAGTTGTGGCGTAATTTTATATAGGAATAATTTGGCTATCATAGACAATAACAACTTTTAAAATCCGACTGCTAGTTCCTGAGATTAGCCGACATTATCTTTTAGCCTTTTTAGCCTTTTGCCCGGCCCCAAAGGGTCGAAGCGTTATGTTATACCGGAATAACTGGGCTATCGTATACAAAAATAATTTTTCAGATCCGACCGGTAGTTCCTGAGATTAGCGCGTTCAAACAAACAAACAAACTCTTCCGCTTTATTATATTAGTATAGATATGCGAACAATTTAATCAATGTGCACAATATGACATTAAGTAGGTATGACTTGACAGTACTGACAGATATGCGATAGTACATGCGCAGCAATCAATTATCAGCGCATGCGTTCTTACTTCCAAGAGGTAAATTTGTGCAGTATAATTGTTACAACTTATGGTATGCCAGTTTAATTTTTACAACTTATGGTAGCCTATATCCGTCTCCATGGTCTAAAATAATGTATCTCTATACTAAAATTCAACAAAATTGGTTCAGCCGTTTTAGCGTGAGAACGGAACATACATACATACAGAATTTCGAATTTATAATATTAAGTAGGGATTATCAATGGGTTTCTTCTGACATGAAGCCCGCTGGGCGGCAGCACTGAGACTTCAGGTCCGGATTCAGATCAGGCTGTTTTTAGGGTCTTTCCGGCAATTATTAGAATTTTTCTCGCCGTAAAAACCATCTTTGAACTTCAACGAACATTAAAAAAAAAGAATTGGCCAAATTGGTCCAGGCGTTGTTGAGTTATGCGCTTACCAACACATTTTGCGATTCATTTTTATATTATAGATTAATGAAACAATATGTATATATAGCACTGATTCTTGGCTAAATCGAAATCGTTTTTAAAGTTTTGCGGAGGTAATTTGAATGGATTTGCCGCATCCGTTATATAAACTTTAGGTGTTGAATTTGAAAAGGCCATAGAATATCATCATAATAATCTACTTCATCGCAATAACTGATTTCGGAAATAATATTTTCGAAGTCCATAGTTACCGCCGATACAAGTTCACGATCTCAAGTCCCGGATCGACTGTACTCAACTATCCTGATCTTGAGAACCACCTTGATACCGATCTTGAAACTCGAGTACTGTTTATTAATCAAAGCGATCTCAAGTGATGACAGGCTCTTAAACCGCATCTTAAGATTTGTTTATTATTATGTCGGGATCTCAATCCAGCTCTTAAGATCCTACTCTCATGCCGATATCGGTTTATTAATACGGGCCTTAGTCCAACCAGATATTATGACGGATTATTAGCATTCCAATTTTAATGTGCGGTACGTTATATTATCTTATTGTTATTTACCCAAATCTGTTAAATTTACTGTTCGTTTATTTTATTGTTACACCTATCTATAGAAGGCGTTATAACAAATATTTTGCAAATCTGCACTAAATGTTTTCGTCTGCGTAGGAGCGAAACTATTTTACTAGAAGTTTCGCAGTGTAGAGATGAGCACTTGATCCATAGCGCCAGTTGTGTGGTTCAATTCCGTTGGACACTTGACCAACTTCGAATTGTGTTTACCTTTGCGTGTGTATACTTACAATGATTCCTGTGTCGCGATTGACAAAACAGATTACTCAGAATGTTGAAAAACATTTTAATATTACACGATATTGTGTCCCATCCACAAATTCATAACTAAGTTCTTGTTCAACAATTGATTTATTTGGTCTTGTAAATTAGCGCCAGAAAAACATTTACAACGTGTAGTTATTCATCAATGTCATATTTTGCAATGATGATTCAGTTAAAATTACATCGAATGAGGATGTTTGATTTCGTATTACAAGTGCACTCTGTCAGTAAGTCAGGAATATGGATTAAGAAACGATGTAATTAATGTGCTAGTTATTATAATTATTGAAAGTGCATATAGGTGCTCTTACGTTGCTAAGTTTGGTCTTGATAATGCCTGAACATGTGATACATTTTAGTATTTATCACTTTGTCTAAATATTATGAACATTGACTTGGAAATCAAAAGTTAAAGATTCTGTCTATATCAATGCACGTTACAAATTAGTTTCTCTAGTTATTTATTAGTACAAAAAACAACGGAATCTTTTTTTCCCGCTGCTATTTATTTCTGTTCAGGAATTTATCAAGCGCATGCAAATCTACAACAGCTACTCCTGGGAGATGAATAAGAAGATCTCGTTTTAAATACCAAAAGACCAACCAACATGAAAACCAATGTTAAAATATGTTAGATAAAGAACTTGTATCATGGTGGAAATAAATGGAAATTAATTGTAGCACTACAAATCTCAATCACGATCACAAGCACGAGAAGACGAACAAATGCGATTGTTAATGGCGATTTGGATTTATTCTCACAATAATAGGTACATTATAAGGATGAAATACAGACAAAATGTGGATGCAGTACATCCGTGTCCTTGCAGAAAATATGACTCAAAATGTTTTTCAGTCTATGTAAGAAATATATAAGTAACTCAGAAATATTAAGAATTCGGGATACAATAATATTTAGGTATTTTGATACGATGCAAATAACTATCAATTTACAAAGATATTCACGTAACAACAATCACAGACACGCAACTTATACCTAAAAATGATATCTGCAAAAAAGCAAATAACATGGTCTAAGACCTAGAATTGTCTACCTATATGCCTGATAGTCATCATAATTACATAGGCAGGTGTAAAATAAAAATAAACTCATTTGACTATAGCCTTGCTGGGGCATATTATAGTTTGAAATGATTAATTCGAAGTCCAGTGGACACATAGATTTTATTTTTCAATGTCAGTAATTATAGTAAAGAAGATTACCTGATTAGCGGTTACCCGCGTATTGTCCGATTAAGGGACTATAATGTCATTACTGCTTTATTTTTATTATGGTTTAAGTTCATACAATAGGGATCATCATCAGCCTTTAACAGTCCACTGCTGGACTAGGCTTCTCCTTTGAAAGGAGGAATTGGCCTACTACACCACGCTGGCCAAACGGATTGGTATAGGGTTATAGGGATGCTATATCATAATTGAAAATATCGATCGTATGTAACAGTTTAGAATATAATTACATATAAAATAGTTAAAATACGGTTCGTGGGCTAATTTCTAATGCAAGCTAATATAAATATCAGTAATTCAGTTAAATGTGGAAATGGCCATGTCGGAGGCCTTCGGGCGGTCTGAAAACTCCGACACCAGAGTTGGCCACACGCTCACACGAAAAACAAACAAGTTAAATAGGTCATCACATACTACTCTACAAAATATCAGGCGTTTTTATTTATGTACTCCAAATCTTCGAACATGTGTTGAGTTTAATTTCCATCGATATTAATTTAGGTCGGGTATTCTAACTCTATAGTATATATAAGTCTATGCTGAAAGGGATCCACTATAACCATATTGTACTGAATATATACATTTAAACAAAGGTAACATCTTTCACGACAAGGTACGGTTTCTAGGACAATGTATAACCACTATCAATTGACCTTTGGTTCATGATTGATGTCAGCAGACAGGCAATCGCAGTCCTTTGCTTGTCATAGGCTTCGTCTACTAGTTTGGGTCCCAAGAGTATTGTGTGTGAGTCGATGGGAGATTTTGGCCGACTATACGTAGTTACGTACGTTGGTAGAGGGTTTCCTGTTGAGTTTGCCGTTTCTTCTCTAAGATTTGCTTTGTGTCTAAAGAAAATTCTTTAGACACACATCTTACGGTACGCGTGGTATGGAATGGGATTTTACACTTTATATCCTTAATCCGTCGATACGGATTTGTTGTTGATTTGCACAGAAGTAATAACAGCCAAAATTGTGAGACACTACTATTAGTACATGTCATGTCACAAAATGTGTGAAGTTACATTTAATCACGTCAGAGACGATGCAGATACTAGGTATCCGTTTTATCTAAAGATACTGTAATGTCTATCTTGTATTACTGTATCTCAAGAAATTATACACGTCTACGATACGATAATACGATATACAGCATAATTGATGGATGACATTTAATAGATAGTTTTTAGCTTTATTTGATATCATTATGTAAATTACATTAAACGGACATTAAATGCGTTAATTTCATATGGAAGTTACACAAATTCCTAATGGAGTACTAATAAACTTGTTCAGTCCTCGCTATCATTACCTAGTGTTAGAGTGGAAATAATTTCACTATCCCGTTCATATTTTGAATATTGCCAGGATACCAAACGACATGTCACATAGACTTGGTGCAATCACAGCATATCGTGTTTGACAAGTTATATTGCGAATTTCTCATATTAATTCGAATGTCTAAATATGATAAAATAAAAATTCATAGCAAATGCTAATTATGTACCTTCGGCCGTACGTATTTTAGAACACTGAGGTTTTACATCTGTATTTTCCACGTTACTTCAGCATATACGCTAAATGTAGACAATACATAAAAATTTACCCATTTCAATGTATCTGTCATGAAAAGTGTAACCATAAATTGGCTAAAGCGAATATTTTGGAGCACTTTTTAGCCTGGGAAGTCGTAAACATGAAATATGTGTTGCGACGCCGTTATCTGAATTGAAAAGAGCAACTGTTCACAAAAATACAAATATAGAAACACTTAAAATATTTCAAATCAGATTAAAAATGCCAAAAGCTAAGCGTAGTACCTAAGTACCATTGTCATTATAATGTTTCTTTTCGAGGATTTTTAGAGTCTACTGAATTATTCTACATAGTGTAATTGTTGTAGCCAGCCAGCCCTCACGTAAGAGCGAGATTAAATTTTTTATTAATGCCACGTGTTTATAAGTAAACGAAACTCTGTTTTGTGGAATCGTTGAACGATTCCTTTACAACAGTTTCGTGTAGATTTTAACTAAAATTTACTATGTGTAAAGTAAGTCAAAGACTCAAATGTACAGCAAATCTGCAGACTAGATCTAGTTCATATTTTAATAAACTATCCAACATTATTGCGAAACCGAAAATACAATTGTGCGTTAGCAGAATTCTGCTACCGTATTTTTCACTTAGCGGTATTAGCAAGGAGATTTAGTGGGCCGCCGTCGTCGACTAGGTAATTGCCAGTGCGGTCTACTAGAAGAGATTAGAGTCCCGTCTTGCCGCTCGGAACCATTCATTGCCACCCCACTGTGATAAATAACTTCCCAGCAAATTACATCCCAGTAACTTTTTGTAGAACGTTTTACACAAAAATTGCGACGCTGGTTATTTACCGTAGCGAAATTCTGTCGATTGGCTCCGATGAAAAGATTCACGATGTTGGTATACTTTTCTTTTACTTACAAAAATGTAGATTAGGTTAATGACAATGAATTATTGATTTACGAGTACGAGTATATCTGTATGTAAGTATTACTCCCTTTCTGTAGTTTAAGTATATGTGTACGAAGGGTTAGGCTGATCTGAGTAGATTATTATCTTAATTGTGTGCATTCAACAAATGTCCTGGCGGTATTGCCCAACTCAATGAATGCTGCTTGGCGAAAGGTACAAAAATAAGTAGTACCAATAAGTAACAATAATATATTTGTAGGTATCTAGAGGCAATCCCAGTGGACAAAGGACCTTAATACGTCTGAAAGCATTTTGTCGTATGTTGGCGCACCTCGCTAACGTATAAACATATCTAGGCCAGAGCGATGCGCTCGTACTACGGCTCCTTCCTTATTCACTACAACTCGATGTTTATTTCCTTCGCGGATTGCAATATAAACCCGCTTTGATGGCTCCCTTCCTGTTTAGGCGAATGCCTCGTGCAGATTAGTGTCTCTTTATGTGTTTATGTTCTAAGATAAATGTATCTGCCAAGAATACTATTTTTCATCTAGCTCTTCGAGATAGTTCTTACGGAACTACGTCATAAGGTGTATATTTCATTTTTAAATATGCATGATCATGACTTCCTGTTTCAATATTGTTTTATTCTACTTTTACCATGAGGAATAAATCATAATTATGTCATCGAATGTTCGGCAAAATTACGGATTATATATTTTTATTTAATAATAGCTGGCTATTATTAAATAAACGGCTATGGCTAACCAGCGCTTGGTAAAAATAAAAATCCTTTGTTTTTCAAAATCATAGGTTATCGCGGCTTTGTCTGTCTAAAGTGAACTTATTCAAGATAAATATAACTCATACCTTCAATTTAGCTTCTTTGTGTTGGAAATCTCAAATGTTTATCGTTCAGTTTTATTAATGTTATAATCTTTTATGACAGTTGCGCGCATCAGCTGATAGATAGTAATAAAGTAAACTTAACTAGATTGAATGAAAACTCGGTCAGTGGGCCAAGAATTTGCATTCAAAAGCTTGTATCGATTGGATAACAAGCCCTTGTTTCATTAGGAAAGTGCACGTTTAATGTAATAGACGTGTCAATTGCCGGTTAAATGTTTTGACAAGTGATTACTTTTTTCATTTCTGTCTCTCTGTGCAAAGTTTCAAGTCGTCGTTGTATGTCGTAGTCAGTCGATAACAGTTATTTGCTGTATAGATGAGAGTGGTGCAATATTTTCCTTTCAAAATTATTATTTTTTAAATAACAGTCACAATATGGCGAAGTGTATGTATTGTTTACATAAAGATAAAACGGTTTTGGTAAAGAATGCTACAGCGATTCGTGTGATCATGCCACTAACGGGACGTTGAGGAGACCGCGGTGCTTTTAGTGAGTAGGTCCCGAACATCATTAGGGGTGAGTCGCACACACTCCGCCAGCCGAAATCATTGATATTTCACAGTTATACGATCTACAGGCGGAGTCGAGGCAGCATGAAAAAAGTTTGGTGTCATAAATAAATAATTTTATGTAATTAAGTACTTATTTGCTTTATTTTTTACTTTGTCGTTATTTCCATATTATGTATAACAATTTATTTGTATCGAATATCAGGACACCAATTTGAAGTTCGATTACGTATGCGGCAGTACTTAACTATTAATAATTTAGAATGATGTCAATATCTACCTACATCATTTTCTAGGACATGTACGGACAATGGAGTTACTTCCATGTTGAGATTTTGTGCTCATTATCACTAATATCTATCGGCTTATTTACTTTTGAAGCTAACATAATGGTATTTCTTGAACATTGCACCGGCAGTGCCTACAAAGCTTAAAGGATGATTTACCAACTTGTCAACACCAAAAATAGGGTGAGGTAACTGCCCTAGTTATCGTCACTAGCACAAAAGTGTAAACAATACGTCGTATGCGTGACTACATAGCCATATGTGTTTTAAGCTGTGAATACAGAATATAAAAGAACATTTGGTCATCAATATGTTTTCATCCGTTTAAGCAAGTTGATCACATTTTGCTAAGAGTTATTGTCATTTTATCTTCTGTACTTCTGTTTTGTCTTATGTAATAAGACCAGCAAGGCTGTAATAAACATAACAGTAACATTAATAAAACCCGCATGTAAAAGTTCCAACATGCAATTACAAAAGGCTTTTGGAAAGTTTTCTATTACAAATGAAAATGTATAAATGCGGGTGTCATAAACAATAACGCTATCTTTAAAGTCTATTGTTCATACCGATATGATAAACAGAACAGTAGCTTCTGATAACTACTTAATAAAGTGAACTGCTCCAGTAATACTAATTACGTACGTGCGCGTCAAACAAGCTTTGGTAAATGTTATTTATCAGACTAGAATTATGTAAACAGTTTTAGGTAAGATCTAAAGGATTCCGTTTTGTACAAAAATGTCTCAGTTATATATTTGTAATCGACTTCGTTTTATTTATTTAGTTACGTAGTTTTCTAAGCCCACTAATTTTGATGCGTTATCAAGTCAAATTGAATTATGTCCGTTTGTGCTTCTTCTGGTATCCGGTTTGATGATTGGCAATAAAACCTAAATGAAATAATTCTGCCAATAAAAAAACCCGCTGTAAAAACGCACAAATAGCGAATGTACATCACAAATGGTGACGGTTATTTATACACTAATAGAAACACAGGATAATGGTTCTATTGTTTTAAACCAGATTCAATCTAATTTCAAGAATTATCAATAAGGACCATAAAGTTTAATTAGAACTACCTAGTTAATATTTCTACGTAAACATACATGCACACGATGTTTTTAATATATGTACATTTCAAGTCTAAACATCTGTAAAATTCAGTGAAGAAAAGTCATTTTAGCGAGTTGTATTCCAAAATTAGCTCCAATACACCAATCTTGAAGAGAATTACGGCTGGCTTCAAACATGTATCTCAAATCTCCAAATCCATGGATAGATTGAATATTTAAACTTTAGTTAGTCATTTAGTTAATGCATCCTTATTAGTATTTCTCTAAACTGGGACAGTCCTTTCAGTCTTCGTACTCATTGGATTGCGGGCTACAAAACTTCTATTGTAAATATACACTATTATACTTTGTACTACAACCCAAGCTTTGTTATTATTATTTTGCGAGTAAAATACAATTTTGTGCGAAGTGATTAATGTTCGATTTCTGTTTTAGGATATGACGCGGCAATCCATACCAGTGGCGACGAAAGGTGAGTTCACCCTATTATTTTACCACTTCCACGTTGAAAGTTATTTCCTGAATGAATAATTAAAACGTTACTTAAACGACGTCTATAAACCGATGTTTATAAGAGCGGTAAATATATGGCTTTTATAGAAACCGATTTTCAGTAATCAGTGGCATACTTTTAGCAGAATACGTGATGTTTGTTTATTTTTAGTCAGTTAACAAAGTTAATGATGTTTGTTTATTTTTAGTAGTATGTCCATGAATCATACTATCTGTTAGATTTCCTACGTATCATCTTTTGCCACCGTCTAGCTTTTATCATATTGTTGCATTTTTTTATCATGAGTTTGTGTTGACAAATGCAGACTTCGGGAACTGTAAATAGTTAATAAATGTTAAAAGATAAGGTCTTAAAAATAACAAGGTTGATTTTTCTTGTTACACAACTTCAGAAAAATAAACATTTTGTATGTGTGTTTTAAAACCACAGAGGACAAAATGTAAAATGGTATCCAATTTCGTAAGGTGTTAAAATAAATTACTCATCAACTAAAATAAGTGTTGTTGCTTACAGAAGATGAGCACATAATTTTCTAGGGTATTATTAGTCAGGTCTTGAGGAATTTAACTGCACGAATGTCGCTGTGATGTGGCTTACTATGCAGTTTTTTTTAATAAGAGATGTGTCATCCGTGAAGATTGGTTCTGATTTAAGTACTTGGGAATCTTTTTCTCCGAGACACGAATTTTATAGTGTACTAGAATCAATCACCCGACAGAAGATGCTAAAAAATTATCGCGTTTGACTCTTCCTAGTGTCATTCAAGTCAAGTTTGTTTATAGACTTTTTTTGTGTATATCTGCGACTTGGCAATCTGTGTTAACACAATAAGCCAATCGTTGCGTGCGTTATCAGCCTTTGACTGTCCACTGCTGGACTAGGCCTCTACTTTGAAAGGAGGAATTGGCCTACTATACCACGCTGGCCAAACGGGTTTGTATAGGGTTTGTATCAAGTTTTCCTTCTCTTACAGTGTTGTTCTCTGCATAATACGCTCCCTCTGTCGGCTCTTACGACACCCATGGGATGATATGGTGTGGTGACATTCCGCACTCTTAATCCGTCACCACATGGAATAAGCCAATCAGTTTGTATTAAATTGAGATTATGTTAATACGAGCACAAAAAATTCTTCAGCGTTCTTTAATCGAATCTAGCAACCAGAGTAGGGACATCATGCTTTTGTCGCTTGTGTGAGACACTTTCTGAACCCTGTAATTTGGAGGCCAGTTTTACTGACGTGGGTGGATATTCGAGCTTGATACTTTTCACTACGTTTAGCAATCTCCTGTTTGACTGTATTGATGTTTAGATCCTCATGTATATATTTGTTGCTCACGTAGTATGGTATGTTTAACATGGCTCTCAATGTCTTGCTCTGAAATCTTTCGAGTATCTCAATATTGCTGTTACTAGCAGTTCCCCACAGTTGAATACCATAGGTCCATATTGTCTTTAATATGGTCTTGTATAATTATTGTAATCTTGCTTTCTCGTGACAAATGAGACTTCCGGCCTATTAGCCAATACATTGATCTTACTTTAAGTGTCCAGTTGTTTACACTTAGACCAGATGTGTTTTCTCCAAGTTAACTTTTGATCAAGATGCATTCCAAGGTATTTGGCATCCTCAGCTTGCATATAGACTATATTGACGTTCTTAAATAATAAATTTAGATAGCACCTCCACGATTACCAGGATTATGTTAATTACCTAAATACATCTTCTCGTTCACAATTTAATGGTTATAAATAACAGCTTATGTCACTGTAGAATACAATAGAAACAGAAATGACAAACATGTTGAAACCAAACAAGGAGTCTTGTAAAACATTCGGTAGCCTATGACGTCATTGTTGCGTAAACTTCCTTTTAAAGCTTCTTCGTTGCTCTAGATTTAAATATAATCCACAAAGCAAAGACAAGAGAAACTTTAATAAGGACTCCTTTACTGTTGCGGCATTTATATGATAGGTGCTTTTTTGGTCCATACCACATAGATTAGACGCCAAAAAAAGACACAATTTTTAATAACTTTGGTCAATATTTATTTGTTTGGTTGGATCTGATTTGTCCTATTTATAGTCGATGTCTTGTTTTGCACGTTGGGCCCCAGGCCTCAACGCAAATACAAAAAAACGAGGGCAGAGCATGGGAGCGGTGCACATGCAATGATTCCTTGTTCATATGATTATAAACATTATGTTTACAGTACCTACTAGCTACGTGAAGAAATTTTATCGGTTTTGTTAAGGCCTTGCCACACGATACAATTTTACCACTGATCAAATTATATTGTCCACCCGATTAGTTAAAATCTGGTGGTACCGCCCACCCGATGAACTTGAGTTGGACGATTGGCGTCTACACGTCACGATTTCGTCAAGTGATTTAGTCAAGTTGGACGTAAAATTGTGCCGTGTGGCAAGCCTTAAGATTTGTTACTACATAATATGTAATCAATGTAAAGGTAAGACAAAATTATTTTTTTGTTTCTCAAGCCTTTTTGTATGAGCCATTTTTGTCTAACATAACTTAACATAACTTCACGCCTTGTATCCCCGAAGGGATAGGCAGAGGTGTACCTATTACACACCCACACTTCGCCAGTTATGTTTAGGTCCCAACATAATAGGGGGTGAGCCTATCGCCATCTACCTTTTGTCTAGATCACAAATAACGTCAGTTTTTCAGAATTTCTTTGTAATTAAATTTTGTATCGATTGATACAATCTACAAGGATGACACAGTGGTCGCTGTTTTTGGCAACGCCGAGCATTCAATCTCCACGCGGCTCTTCGACTCGCAAATTGTTCAGAGGCGGTTTGAGCTGTGTCCGTTCTTAATTCACTCTATTTCGCTATTAAGGGAAAACTACTGAACCGATTTTGATTAAATTTAGTAAGTACATAATTGTAAGTAGCACCAAACGATGCATGATCGGGTGGTTTTTCATTTCACTCCTTTAGAGGGTAACCCTAAATCAAAATGTTAGTTTATTCCTGTACTCTTCTTTTAAATGCATGTGTTCACGCCTTTGTGGTGTTAGAGTGGGACAGGTATAGAATGATTCGTTGTGCATGAGCATCGTCGCAGTGTCTGGTCGACGGGTTCAACGGTCGCGGATCATTTGTTAGCCTAACAGGTGCTGCACACGAAATAATACACTTTTTGTTATCTAAATCATACCAACATATATGCGGATCACATAAACAATTAATGATTATAATCGGGAATAAGAAATAATGTTTGGTTGTTGCGGTGTGGCCATAGCATCATTTGACCGGTTGCCAGTTTAGCCATTTTCTTAAATATGTACCCGAATCCTTATTCCTTTTTATTGGTCCAATACAGTTGAACAATTTCCGTAAGACGTCAGTCGACTTTTCTCATTTAGCACGTCTCCTTTATAGTTTATAGTGATATTCTGACTCGTGTGTTTGCGGCAGCATGATGTACCTAGGTGTGATTCTGCCTAACAATTAAATTATAAATACTAAGAACTTTACATCCCTCAAATCTATATCAGTTTAGCGATATTATCAGTCAATCAACCGCATTTGAATTTACGTATATTATTTTTAAGGTCAATAATTTTCTGTGTTATATCAATAATATGAGCATCGTTACATATTGACCGAAAGTTCTTTGTTCCTAATACCTGAGATGTCATCGCACTTTATGTCAGCTGTAACCTTCAGTGAACGCGCATGGATTCTTGTTAAAAAGGTGTCCTTGTTTTGTTAATTCTTGTTCAATTCATGAATTAATGATCAGTTGATACCTATTCATGTGGGAACATATGAGCAAAAAAGAGCTTAATATCTGTCATACAACAGCGTGACCAAATAAGGGGTCTTTCTGTAAAATATGGTTGGGCTAAAAAGCGGGACAACGCTAGGATAATAACGCCCATGTTCCTGATTCCTTTGTAACCTGTGACATATCCATCGGCAATAGACGATCCTTAATAACAGCAGGTTCCGTAGACTATGCCGCACGCTAACCAATGGATATAGAGACACAAATCCTATTGTCCTCACAACACACTTGACACTATTGAGTTCATGACTCACATGTGTATTTGCGTTCATTCTTACTACACACAATGAAACATCCCCACTGACATTGACGTCACCTAATTTATCCTGCCAAAGTAGATCATATCGATTACTCAAGCTCCTTAGCTCCCATATTTATCTCTGTGAAGGAAATTATGTTACACATCGTGCCATTGAAAGTGGAAAGCTTGTGCTTCGAGGTCAAGCCTTACTTAGCCTGTAAATTATATGCCCGTCCTTCAGAAAGTTTTATCATTGTGTTTAAAAAGTTTTTAGTTGATCTAAACTTCAATATTCATTAGCGTCTGCTTGTTTTAGATTTGGTCCTCGAAAATTTTTCAGACCTTCCAGATTTTAAGCTATGGATGCAATCAAAGTCTAAACTATCAGCATTGATGCTTTGTTCAACGCAAAAAAAATCCAAAGACAGAAAATAACTCTATTGTACGCTCTAAAGATTCTGTCCAGCGTGAAATTTCGAAACACGCAAAGGACGGTCAAATTACTATAAAATTTTGACCGTACCCTTTCGATTGAAGGTACTTATTCAGTTGGGCAAAGATAGCTTTGTACATGCCAATTTTCAGCGGAGAATGTGCTGACCCTATTTCACTTACCCAGAGTATTAGTTGATGGTGTTCCCTATGACTTTGGTGTAATTCGTTAGATTTTACATGCGTGCTCGTAAGTCTATTTTTTTATGAGGCTCGTGTTCTACGAGTATAGTACAGCTATTTGGCTTAATTAGCAACAACTAACCACTAAATGTATATAAAATAAACTCTTAATAAACATGTATAATAAACAAGCAGTTTACTTTCGTCTGTGAGGGTAACTGTGCTTCATCTAGTTACCGGGACACCTCATTTGACATTCCAGTCTTGTTCCAAATTCAGTTTCCCTTGAGACACCCTCGAATTAGGAGGACGGCCTGGCTTGAAAGAGAATCCCTATTCCCCCTCATAGTCTCGTTATAGGGACTTGCCCTCTGGCAGATGACATTACCATTCTAAGTTTATGTATGTATGTAGGCCTGATTGTGAACATGTTATATCGACTGTGAACTGGCAACATGTCCTATCTCATTTTTTGCAGATTTCACTTTTTAATGCCAATTTATACCATTTAATACTCCACATCGTTGGAAGAAATCCTAACTTAAATACATTTCAATTTAGCGCCAGAATTTGCTTTATTCAACTTGTACTAACTGCAACGCGCAGTGACTGCGAGCATTTTATGCTATCTCGCCAAAAATGTATGGATATGAACGCGATTTCGCGCACTCTTAAAAAAAACAACTGTTTTATGTGGATTCATTAGGTTTCGGTGGCCTAAGTTATAAAGGGATATTATTGAGGACTTCTAGAAGCTAAAATTGTAGGTTTTGTTATACATTTATTATTAATATTTAAGATTTATACGTTAATAATTTGTAAATCGAGATAGTACATTATGCATTGCCGTTGATTGCCGTTCAAACTTTTTGCAGATTGGAATTATTCAGAGATAGTACTTCTTGGTTGCATTGAACTAAGCATAACATCAACCGAAAATACCTTTCATTAGGTTATTCAATACATACTTACGATGAAATACATGCTTTTAAGTTGCACGATTCCGCTATAAGTTGTTATTGACGCATTATTCAAGTGTTAGCCGCATTTAATAATGTGCCCTGTAGATGGCAATGGGCTTGCCCCCTATTACATTGGGACCGAAATATAACTGGCGAAAAGTGGGTGTGTAATACACTTCTGCCTACCCCTTCAGGAATAAAAGGCTCACACCTTTTATCCCCATTAGTTATCAGCATTTACGACTTGATGCTCTAGCCTATCAAGTCACACAGGCTTGCTGCTTAGAGATTGCTGGACTATGTCCTAACACATTGACTGCTGGCCTAAGATTCGTAGACGGCCTTTTGCTATGCGGCCAGTACGCATATCCTGCGTGTATCCGCACCCGCAGAGCGTGCCCAGCCTCTCGTGCTTAACGACACGCAACGCGCGTGCAGGTCGAGCGTGTGTCTGTGCTGACGCGACACGCGACGTACGAGTTGCTATACAAAAAAACACATATGAGTGGTCGTCAGCACATGTGTGGTATGGGTATGATTCACGCGTCGCGTGTTTCGGCAGCACGCTTGTATATTTTTTCCCTAAACACGACTATTGTGGGCTAGCCGCATCGCAGGATCCGACACTTGGGACACACCATATACGTTTCCAGCAGTCAATGTGATCCGACACTTGGGACACACCATATACGTTTCCAGCAGTCAATGTGTTAACTCTACCCACCTCATGACTTACTAGCCAATTGCTTGGTTGGATTCGATAGAGCATAAATAATAATGGAAATTATTTGTGATTTCAAATGATTTATCCGTCTTGATATTGGCTGCAACATGCCAAAATGTCGGCGCCTCAATAGACAGTGATATCCGCCTCTCTAAGTCTCTGATCCGCGATATCCGCCGGTACAACATCAAATGTGTTCATGAGGCGATCGAGCGGAACAAAGGCTCTAATGTATTCCAGAGAGATGTGTCTATCGATTAAAATCAGCTAACAAAGCTGAAGACGGAGGATGGCAGTGTTGTGTCATCCAGACCTCAGTTCTTGAAGGAGATCGAATGGTTCTATGGAAAGTTATAAACGACCCCGCGACCACACGCGACCACACGCGACCCTAGAGCTAGGTTGACCCGACACCATACCGGAGACATCCCGAACGTCAGCATGCACGAGATTAGTGTGGCCCTAAAACAGCTCATAAACAACAAGGCACCGGGTGATGACAAAATTACGACAGAGTTTATAAAAGCTGGCGGTATACCCGCTTTTGAAATGCTTCGTAACCTTTTTAATTCCGTCATACACGAGAGTAAAAGGCCACAGGTGGGGCACAGAAGTGTGGTTGTGCTGTTCTTCAAAAAGTTCGACAAAATCCTTTTAAAGAATTACAGGCCCATCTCACTTCTGAGCCACATCTATAAGCTGTTTTCATGGTTGATCACGAATCGTCTCGCTTGCAAGCTACACGACTTCCAGTCTTCCGAACAAGCCAGTTTCCGAAAAGGCTAATAGTACTATAGACCACATACTGAACACATAAAGAAGCCCGACAAGTATAACTAGCCTCTATGCTTGGCGATTGTAGACTATGAGAAAGCCTTCGATTCGATCGAAACCTGGGCAGTGTTGCAGTCTCTCCAGCGGTGCCAGATCGACTATCGATACGTCGAAGTGCTGAAAATTTTGTACGAAAACACCACCATGTCAGTCCGCCTCCAGGACCAGAGCTCGAAACCTATTCGACTACAGCGAGGGATGAGGCAGGGAGATGTTATATCTCCAAAACTATTCACCGCTGCGCCTGAAGAAGTCTTCAAGCTTCTGGACTGGGAAAAACTCGGTATCAACATCAACGGCGACTACTGTATTACTCACCAGAGAGGTTTAGACCATGAAATACCTCGGCACAATGCTCGGTGGCGTCTGTAGAGTCTCCCAACAAGTAGGTCATACAAGACGAAAATCATGTATAACTTCCATGACGTACCTGCTCCTATAGATATCTTCACGTCCGATATCCCGTAGTGTCTCAAGACGAAAGCCTTGACCAGTGTGTGTAGCCAGTGTCGTCACAAATGAGGAATGAATCAGAAATGAGGAAATCCGCAGGCAAACCAAAGTCACCGACATGTTCTCCGAATAGTCAGGCTGAAGTGGCAGTGGTAGGGTACATAGCCAGAAGAACCGATGGTTGTTGGAGCAGAAAGGTTCTGGTGTGGCGGCCACGCACCGGACGTCATAGCAGAGCCAGGCCTCCTGGAAGGTGGACTGACAATCTTGTTAGGATCGCCCATAATGTTCCAAGTAAAATGTCCTATGTTTGTTCTTGTGTTGATTTATATTGTCCTATCTCGATTTTAAATTGGAAGGAAGCATAAAATGTTACTTTTGTTTTTAATTACATGTGTAATAAAAAAAAATATTAACTACGTATTTTTTTTTAACATACGACATGTTGTATATATGCTGCAAACATGTTTTTTCTTCCTCCTCTAAAGTTGTCAAAATTGAGATAGGACATGTTGCCAGTTCACAGTCGATATACTTCTTTCTCTTAGCGTTATCCCAGTTTGAATCTGGGGTCCGCTTACTAGTCTAACCGGATTTGGCTGAATATTAGCTTTTCCACAGAGCGACTGCCTGTCTGACCTCCGCAACTCGAAGGGATAGCGATATTCCATGGTTTCGACTAGTGTCAGTTTATTTAGAAGGTACTGCCGCCCCGTAACGACTGTCAAAGATCTTCATGACAACCGGGACCGACGGCTTAACGTGCTCTCTGAGGCACGGGACAAGCGATAATTAACAATTCAATACGCACATAACTCCGAAAAGTGATTGGTGCGCGCCGTGGATTCGAACCCGATACCCTCTGCATGGCAGTCTGTTGGTATATCCACTCGGCTATCGCTGCCACTTGAACATGTTATATACTTATACGATATATTTATTTATGTCAATAATTTAAAATTGAATTAAAACAAACTCATAAAAGTCATAAATTATATTTAGGTACCCTCTCGCGAGTATTTAAGTTAGAAATTAGCTTAATACTTTGCTATCCAGAATAATATATTGCCCGTCGTAATCTGTTCTTTAAGGTTATAAAATAAATTAGAACTAACTTTCCACTTCATATGTTTAATATGAAAGGAGTAGTGAAGACGAATATTTTTTTTGTACATCCGTCAACATGGCGCTTGCAACAGTGCCGAAATATCGGTTACTCAAAACAAAGGTACGTGGTATATATCCCGAAAGACAATTTAAAAGTTAAAATGACTACGAAAGTTTAAATTCCTATGACGAATATTTTATATACAGACCACAGTGAATGTGCCATATTATGTTCTTGTCCTTTTAATTCGAGTTGTTCCGGTAGCGATAAAAGTATTTTTAATTTTGTTCGCGGCTTTGTTGTGAATTACTGATAATTGTAATTACTTATCTCATCATTTCGCGCACGAGACGGACTACAATAAGTACATAATATATTGGCATTCGATGCCAAGTAAGTCGCAATGATTTAGGACCCAATCGTAGTTCTTCAATACCTGTCCCATCGCATAAAAGTCACGAGTCAGATGCTATTTGGGTTGGTAACACGTATAGGTTTTTTTTTTCTTTCTTTTTTGACTGATGGTGGAAACCAAGCAATTTACGGGCTAACCGTAAAGGGCTCAGCCTAGGGAGAGTGTGGTGACTCCTCAACGAGAAGCGCCGGGACTACCCACTAAAACCACCGGGGTACCACTCTGGCGGGGTAACGGGAACTGCGTTAGCATTATTTCCACGACCCCGCCTGCGCTGGCCCGCCGAGGTGGGGCCCCGTTCCTCACATGCATCCATCTACGTCCATCATACTTGCCCTCACACATCCTCTTTCATACTACGAGCTAGGTACCTACATGTTAAGATAATGTAAATATAGCTATCACACAGAACCAGTGGTAAGAAATTTATATATTTTCTGTTTTATTATTAAGGAATAATATACATAATAGGTATTTCTCTATGACGTATTTCGGATAACTGAGTGTACATTACATTGATGAACTTTTATATACATACGAATATATTATGATAACGATGCTCGTTCAGAGCATTCTTGACATGCCCTCTACCAATACCCGACCTGCCCCACGCACAACTCGCACCACGAAACGCCAACTAGTAAACTACAAACTATGGTCACCCCAATCGCGTGCCGACTCACATACTCCCATTGCGTCAATCGATTGCGTAAGATTTATTTGGCACCGATCGCGTTGAGCCCGGTAATGTTCCAATTGCCTGTCCCACTTGAAATGTGGTCACAGCAGTTTTATTAGATTGTTAACGGTTTGTTGTGTAACTTCAATTAACTGAGTATCGTTTGACTGACAAAAAACTATTGTGTGTAGAGATGGCTTCTGTCGATACAGTTTAGTGAGGCAATTAATTACTTTT
The DNA here is from genome assembly GCA_944739405.2 of Euclidia mi. Lineage (NCBI taxonomy): Eukaryota > Metazoa > Arthropoda > Insecta > Lepidoptera > Erebidae > Euclidia > Euclidia mi. The sequence continues at coordinate 25,157,232 of OX123189.2, read as the reverse complement.
TCTCAGTCAAATCGATGTCCTCAGAGTTAATAATAAAATAAACAAATTTAACTGTCTAAAATAATTATTTGCATCGTGTACTTACTTCATAGAACTTACTTGAATGAAAAAGTTTATCAACACGAGCTTTCTTTCATGATATGTTTGAGTCTAACATTTTCACGAAAATCACAGTGAGATATGAATGACATGATAATGTTGGCTTAGGACAAGAACTAAACGTCACTAAACAATACGTTAAGCCTGAATTAAGCGGTGTCTCCTTTGCCAGGAATCTTATACTAATATAATTATAAAGCTGAAGAGTTTGTTTGTGTGGTTGAACGCGCTAATCTCAGGAACTCGATTTCAAAAATTCTTTCAGTGTTAGATAGCCCATTTATTAAGGAAGGCTATAGGCTATATAACATCACGCTATGAGCCACGGGAGCGGAGCAGTAGCCTTAAATAACGCGGGTGTAACCGCGGGCTCATCTAGTATTATCATAAACGAGTATAATTATGTAATCAGTCGATCATTTTTATTTTATTTGATGCTATCTCATTACTTTATTTAGTCATGAATAAAATTCATCAAACATTCTCTTGCATTAGACTATTTATAAATGTTAATAATCAAAATGATGAATGCCGATAAACTTGAAATATTAGTTTGGAATTAATTATAGTTGAGTTTGATTAATTGTGATTGGGCACATCTTGTCCGCGATAATGATTCATCACGTTTTGCATCTTTACGGCAAGATCGCCTTATCGCAATACATACATACATACACATACATAGACTCACGCCTGTTTCCCCGAAGGGGTAGGCAGACGCATATTAAACGCCCACTTTTCGCCAGTGTTTTGATCCACGTAATAGGTGGCGAGCCTATTGCCGCTTATCGGGATACTTTGTTTGCCAGAGCCTCGTCCGTTGATCGGCAGGTGCACCACTTGCAGGTGAGGTTGGCTTGGGACCCTAAGTTATTGGTGGGAACCCTATGCACCCATCAATCATCGCAATAATACGTGTGAAACTTTCAAAATATGGAAAGCGGCGGCACTAATTTACGCTGCAGTGGTATATCATATGTCTTCAATCATCATCATCATCGCCCTAGCCTAGCGTTATCCCAGTTGCATCTAAGGCTTGCCTACACGCCTTGGAGCCTGAGGACCGCTTTTACTGGTCTAACCAGATATGGCAGAACATCAACTTTTCCACAGAGCGACTGCCGTCTGACCTCCGCAACCCAAAGGGATAGCGATATGCCATGGTTTAGAGCAGTATCAGTTTATTTAAGGGTGCTGATACTGCTGACTCCCCGTAACGTATGATAACGTGGATTCTACGTAATATTTTATGACGTCCTTGGGCTTGAGTTCAAGCTATCATGAAGCATAAGAAGGCAGCAGCCTTCTTTTCTATTAACAAAGTCATAATTATAAAGTGCCTAGACATAATCTTCATCTTTATAGCGCTGTCCCGGTGCCATTCAAGGCCTTCGATTTGGAGTCCGGGATCCGCAACAGAGAACCTAGTCATGGATTTAAAAATTACATCTGTCGACAAAATTCTGCTCTATGTAATCTAGATAAGCATTTCCAAATCATCCTTCCAGTGCCTTGCCTTGGCCAGATTCCAGTTGTCGTAAACATATTGTATTAAAACCGAGCTAAATACTTCTAAACATACCAGGGATATTACTAAATTGCGAAAGAGATAAAACTATCATTTTGTATTTCGAATTCATCAAAACGTTTGCGAGTTAAAGGTTTACTATTATTTGCTAACATATTTTCAAATACCGTAATAAATTAATACATTTTTCGGTAATTAATTTGACTCGAAGCAATACATATACCATTATGCCATTAAAATGGTAATTACAATGCATGCATACTGTGACTTTTGTCAAGGTTCAATGCCGAAACGTTGTTGCCCTTGGCATTGGACTTCGCGAAGGTCACCAGTGTAAATGTAACGCGTTGTTGACCGACTTCGACGTTTCGTAATGATGCAGATTTGATCACTCAATAATGACTAAAGTCATTAGAACTTGTGTACCTTTGAGGTTTGAACCAATCATGCGTAGCGCGTGATGGTGAGAAGTTCATTCAGTTCTTTGCCTATGAATAGCTATTCCTATTGAGTAATTAAGAATTATATTCTAGGTGTTTCTATAGTTGTGATGTATGTATAGATTATATGGTTTACTCAGTTTTTTTTCACTTGGGTGATAACAGCGGGCAGGACAAAATAGACTTCGCCTTCGTTCAGCGTATTGCCTAGTCTACGACTAGACATAGGCCTCTCCGAACATGCACCACAACGACCGGTCCTCTACCTTGCGCACCCGTCCGCCCCAGCCACCTTTTGTAGGTCGTTGGATCGAGAGTCGGGGGGCGTCCCACTATTCGTTTGCCGATACGTGTTCTCCATTCTTAAGATTCGTCTGCTCCATCGGTCGTCGGTACTTGAGCAGACGTAGCCAGCCCATTGCCACTTCACCCTGCTTATACGGCGAGTTTGTCGGTAGCTCCAGTTTTCTTCCGGATGACTTCGTTGCGCCTTTAGAAAGACTCCGACCCTAGCTCGTTCCACGGCACGCTGAGCGACTTTAAATCTATGGACCAGCCCTGCCGGGAGTGTCAAGGGTTCGGCACCGTATGCCATTTCATTACTGGTAGGACGCATTGGTCGAATACTTTGAGTTTGACATTGGTGGAATGATTTCACCTAGGTGATATCTTCCAGTAAAAATAATTCGCCTTATGGGGGACTTTGTTCAGCTTAGAATTGATTCACTTAAGTGAACAATGGCGACTTTTTTATTCATCTTGTGAACTTTTATCACCCACATAAAGCATGCTAAATATTGAATTTAACTAATAATGTTTAAACCAGTTTAATTTTCATTACGCGATTTACACGTTTTGGAGATGTATCATATAAAACTATAGAAAACTTGTTTATTTTTTTAATATAGTATGTAATCCACTTTTGAATTTTTAATTATCACTTGTCCCGTGACTCGGAGAGCACGTTAAGCCGTCGGTCCCGGTTGTCATGAGATCTTTTACAGTCGTTACAGGGTGTCAGTACCTTCTAAATTAACTGACACTAGTCTAAACCATGGAATATCGTTATCCCTTCGGGTTGCGGAGGTCAGACAGGCAGTCGCTTTATGGAAAAGCTAATATTCAGCCAAATCCGGTTAGACTAGAAACCGGACCCCAGATTGAAACTGGGATAACGCTAAGAGGATAATGATGATGTAATCCACTTGCATCCTCTTAGAATTCTCCCTATCTCTCTTTTGCCTCTGCATTATGTCTGTGTATATGCTGTACAATAAAGCATAATCTGCTTAGTTAGGGACTAGATGGTGTTGTGTGAATGTGGTAGAATATTATTAATATTTTCTATCTATCTACGATTCAGAACATGTGATCCTTTTCCAATGTATTATATCTATAATGTGCCATGTTTAGAGCAAATAAACGATTTGAATTCAGACGTCTTTCGGGTGAAATCACGAACCTAAGACTAAACAGCAATAGCAATAAGGCATGAACAAAAATATTAGCCACGTGCTCTCCACTGCGTACGTGCAGACATTACAGGCAATCAAACAAAACTATTTCATTAAAACTTACGTGTTTAGGGAATAGGCACTTTAGGAGCATTAGCAAACTTATTTGTGATCTATCCGGCATTTCCAATTACTAACAGGAAATTTCAAAATAGTAGGTAAAGACAAAACGCAGCCAAACAATTAAGGAGACAAAATATATAATATCTTCCCCAATTAGTACACATTCTCCAGCAATGAAAAGTCAGTTCTGTTGTCCGAATTCCTCAATCCAATTAATTCCATAATAGGAATAATGGTGGCTTCCCGCACCTACGGCTATGGCGCCGGTATGGCTCTGTTCCCACAATTAGTGTTGTCTCATAATATATTTATCGTTCCCACCTCGCATGGGAATGGTTTAACTGCCAAGTGCAATGCACTGTGCCTCCATATTCTAATGGAGTTATGATATACGAATGATGAGCTCGTCAAGTCACATTTATCGTAAAAAATATGTCGCTATTCTTGCTTGGGTTGTTACTTTTGCTTAATATTCTGTCTCGCTGACAAGACTAGATGTAGGTACTTTTGCTAAATCTTGGCACAGCAAAAAACGTAATTACATCTTATTTTGTTATCATTATTTGAAACATTGGTTATTGTTTAAAAAGTGTTATGATCGTTTATTTTTCGGCTTTTTATGTCCACTACTCCCTTAGCTTGAAAGAAATTAAACTAGTCCAGCTAGTTTAATTTCAGAGGTCATAAATTTACCAAATACAAGTAATAATTATCGTAATATTATTATGTAAGATCATGGAAATACACTAACCAATATTAAATAGCGTTGTTCATTCCGTCTTCTATGCACAGTTATCGGATTAAAAATCAGCAAAGAAAAATTCTTATGTACAAAAAGAAGCAAATAAGCCCTATCGTACCGTACCTAAAATTAATGGTCAATAGTCAATGACGTCCATTAGTAAATACTGACCTTCGTGAAGAGAGTTCTCAGTAGTCCACGATAATTGAAGTAGCTGACGGATGTTTCAAGCACGTCTTAAGTAAAGCTTTTTATAGTTGGAAAAGCACTTTCTATACCGGGACTTAAGAGCATCAAGATATGTTGATGAAGGGGATGTGTGTTCGTGTGTGTGAAAGGTCGTCTAGATTGTCATATGGATACTATGTCGTCGCTGACCTTTGTTGATATCAAGTTCTATTTACATAGCTCAGGAAGTATCCGTCTAATTTATGGTTTCCTAACACTACCATACATTTTTCCATGTTTATCAACATAATAACACACATGACGTGTGGCGATTAAGCCGCTTTATTTCGGGGTTGTATGAATTTTACATGGGGCGGTCAACGTAACTCCGTTAGTTCCATCGCTATAAGTGTGGGCCGAAGCCGTAGCGCGCGGACAGTGCGCGGCCGGCCGTGTACCACAACACTGGCTGGCACCGGTGTTCCAAATTCAATTTCAATCGCACAAATGGATTACACACAATAGTGTTGTTAACCTAACCTTGAGGTGCAAATTCGACTAATCTTGTTATTTCTTTTTCATCAATATGCCAGTGTTGTACGAGCGATGCGCTCAGCAGAATCTTCAGGCGAGGCGGGCAAACGTAGGCCGTAAGTTCAACCCCCTTGTCTGTCTGTGATGGTGTTTGTGCAATACTAATTCTTAATACTTCGTGTTAAGGTTTTAATTTTTGTGAAGTGTGTCGGTGGCCCCTAAATTGATTTCGAGTTGTGACTGTTGCATACTGACAATATCGACGAAAAAGTTTTCCCATATCGGCAAGTTGTGATTGTTGTGAATTATTATGATGTTGACTGTGGAAGTTGTTAGTGTCAACAACTTCCACGTTTGATTATCGAACGACCTTCTAGAGGATAAATTCTGGGCTATAAATAAAATGTCTTTGTCATGTCGATCGATGGATATAACCTAATTTACTAATTAATCTATACCTTTATGAGTTTATGAGTGATGGCGTGTTTTAGTCATGTCCATCTGGCATTGTAAATAGTTATTCCTGAATAAGGCGGGTTTTCCTGTCACGCTGATCGCACGCCGATGATGGTCTGCGCTGACGCGTCAATATGTATGAAGTACTTCTAGCGTTTTTGAGTCGCGCTGGCCGCTCAGACTCAGCTGAGTTATTACTCCATACATATTGACATTATTGACCCATCAGCGCGGACCGTCGGCGTGCGATCAGCTTGACAGGAAAACCCGCCTAAGAATTACACTACCCACAGCGTTTATTTTCTCCAATTCTTATTTTTTTGAAGTTTGTAGTACTTACCAACAATTATTTTGGCTACCAAGATTGTTTTTATAAGCAAAGCCTCCACTGAACTAATAAAAACTCTAAAAAGTATTTGCATTCGTTAAAAGTTTCAACACGCCAATGAAGGTGTCATTTCTAATTTCTGCAGGTTCAAAGGTTTCATAAAGTCTAATGAAACTTTGCTTCTTGCTTGGTGGAGTTTTGAGTAACTTGTATTAAAATTTTCATCGCTGTCTTTAACGTGAAATCAGTTATTCATTGAAAAATCTTTGTGTTACTTAAACAATTTCAACACTTATATGAACAAAGTCGGATTCCGTGATATAATTTTAGGGTTGGCTTCGGTGTTCTCTCTTTTTAAAGTATTTATTTTCATTTGCAAATTACCTCAATTTATCATAAGCAAGAATTATCATAAAGTTCGTTGATCAACGCGATTGTTCCGTCCCACGTGCAATGAGTTCGCGTAACAAAAACATTAACTTTTGTTTATGATCATATTAATACGGGGATAACGCACCGTGATTCACTGTTTCAATGCGTGGGCTCTGGGTAACGACCCGCGAGATAGAGATGTCGCGACCTCTTACTGTCTTCAAATAAAGACCGTTACTTTTCAAATTTCGATTTAATACCATTACAAAGATCGACTAAGCTTCCTTATAGAACTGTTAACATTTGAATTTAAGCTGAAGTACTTCTCTATGTTTAGTAAAAATATTTTTAAACCAATGCATTTTAAAAATAGACTGAACTTATTGTCAATACACTGCGGTAACCCACTTTGTAACAAATACCGTAATTATTAAATTCTTTGTGTTTTACTGTGCGAAAAGTTACACAGCGATGCCAAGTCACTTAAGTGGAGAAAATAAAACACTGCCATCGCAATGAACGTTTTTTTTTTATTATAAAAGAAGATCATTAAAAAGAAACTGTAGACAGTGAAGAAATTTGCAACGAAGTTGTACAATGGGCGGTGTTTATCGTTAACATCGATCTTTACAATACCTAGCGGTTTTAGGATAGGCGTTTTGTTTTAGAGGTAGAATTCTTTGTTAGGATTGTTGTCTTTATGGACACGATACGGATAGCTTCTTTTTGTTGTCTATACAGGCAGCTTCACAGTTGGTATCATATCTATTTTTATTTAATAAGATGAGATTCTTGGCGACTCGGCATTCCGCAATTCTGTTTCACCCTTGGCTTTTGACGAGTCTATGGCCTAGAAGATCTTTGTGAAGATTTAGTGCGCCACATTATTTAATTTCTTGAACAAATTGTAGCAGATGTTTCTCTACGAAGCCTCGTTTTAACCTAAGCTTGAGCTTTACCATAATATATTCAACAATAGTAAGTACATGAGCTTTTGTCTAATCTTTCGCAGCGTGAATGCCTGTACAAGATAGTTTTCAAATCTCCGTAAATGGTTTTATTGCAAAGCGTCCACGATCTGCAATTTGCCTTAAGCGTCTCATTTAATCCCTCACGTTTTGAGCAAAGTAAACACAGTACGGGGTCTTGAGGTCGTGAGATCTGACCCTGGGGTTAAATAAAATTTTGCATGCTCGTTCCTTTGATACGATCCGTTGCGCTTCGTCTTGTCGCCAGGTCATTAGTTCTTTGTTCATCGTTCGTACGTTCGTATTTGAGCAATTTTGTACGGCTTTTAAGTGCGCCATTTTTGAATGGTATTGTCATCTCTTTGGTATTAAAATTCACTTTAGAGATATTAGGATATAGCTGAAAGTATAACATGGTTATAGCATGCAAATATGGTGGTTGGTACAATCTAGCTCTTTTTTATTCCTTCCCTCCTCCCTGTAAGTGGAGGCAGTCTGAGAAAACTGCACAGGCTAACAATTTGCAGAAAGTTGTGTGTCTCCAACTTCATTATAAAAACACTAGAGGACGCCAGCAGCTACGCCTGCATTTTTTTTATTTTATCCGTTTTGGCCGATCCCGTGGGAATTTCGGGAAATCCCTTCTTAGTGCACCCCTACGCTCCCCAGGGAACATCATCATCATATCAGCCAAACGACGTCCACTGCTGGACATAGGCCTCCCCCAAGGTTCTCCACACAGACCGGTCTTGAGCCGCCCGCATCCAACCTCCTCCCGCGATCTTGACAAGATCGTCGGTCCACCTTGCGGGGGGCCTACCTCTGCTGCGTCGTCCGGTACGTGGCCGCCACTCCAGAACCTTTCTGCCCCAACGGCCATCGGTTCTTCGAGCTATGTGCCCTGCCCACTGCCACTTCAGCTTGGCTATCCGGAGAGCTATGTCGGCGACTTTGGTTCTACTGCGGATCTCCTCATTTCTGATTCGATCTCGCAGGGAAACTCCAAGCATAGCTCTCTCCATCGCCCTCTGAGTGACCTTGAGCCTTCTGATAAGGCCCATAGTGAGCGACCACGTCTCTGAACTCTGTCCAAGGAACATACATGCCAAATTTCAGCGCCTGCGCCCAATAGTTTCGGCTGTAGCGTGTCTGTCAGTCAGTCAATAACGCAAGGATTTTATATACTTATTAAGATGTCAATGATGTCATGTTTTTATCTAACCATGAAGGTTCAAAGACATAATACTTTTCTGTTTTAGAAATAACGTTTTTTTACATAGTTTAGGACAAAGCATATTTTAAGTGTTTATCTACTAATATTGTGGCTCCGATTTCTGAATTGTAATTAAATATGTTGACTGCCTACCTGATGTCGTACTGTTTGAGGCATTCGAACTAATACCTGGAAGAAACTTGACTTCTTATTGTTATTTTACAAGGGGCACAGAGATTAGCTAGCAACAATACTTTGCAACTGTTTCATTCGGCATGCATGATCGTGTTACAAACGCTTTACACGAAGTGCACTTAGATGAAAGTATTATCTAGTTTATGAAGATTTCACACGAAATTAATGCCGGGTTGAAAGAAACTTTCACTGCCGGGTTGGTTACCGTTACGTTTGATAGCTTGAGGAAGTAGAAGATAAAAACTAAAGATGTGATACACTTTGTTCATTACATTTATTACTGGTACCTTATCGGATTTATCTGGCATATTTTATGTGGCCCAAATGGTGTGTCATAAGACTCATATGGTCATAACTAATTTTGTCAGATTTTTGTTTTAAATTGCTTTGCAAATGTCAATTTCCAGTACAGTTAACGATATCTATTGCAGAAATAGGCAAAGTAAATTCTTGCCTATTTCTGTTCGAGATAATGTGACGAAACTATATTCTCCTAGATTTCCATTAAATAAATTTGTTACATCGTTATCAAACATGTTTACTGGAATAGTTAAGTTTGTTAATGAGTTATTTACAGAATTCATTGGCACTGATTTCAGTTCTAGTGACCGAGTAAGAAATTGGCTGGATGAACGGTGTGTTTTGAATACCGCTGCGGTCACTAGTGGATGCACACAACACAGTCATGTCATGTTGTGTCTATCGAATGAAAGATGTTTCATGTAAAATGATGTGTCTTTGTACGACAAAGTCTACACGAGTCAGGTTCCACATAACTAGTCGAGAGTATGAACAATTTATACTCCATAAAATGGTTTTAATTTCTACATTTTGCGACAAAACATATACTAAAAAAAAGTCCTGTCTCAAGGATTCTATTTTACAAATAGGTAGTTGCTTTCAGTGGATATTCATTGTGCTCGTGGGCAGTCGTGGGTCAATGCTTCGTAACCCTCGCAATAGTTATGTCCATTGCCACACAATCGATAATACTGTCTACTACTTTTCTATACTGAGTCGTGCTACGAAAAAATATAATTGTCGGTACTTTAGCTATTACAGTCATTACCTGTACCATGCATGCGCCCAACGTGTGCCTGCTCTATTCCGTACACTTCACTATCAGGTGAAGTATCAACACGCATTCGTGATTACACTAACTGATAACAGTACGACTTCGCTGCTATCCTGAATAAATGAGGAGAAGGCGAAGCAGGTTATTCTGTCTTTAGCCTGTGATACAGTTGGATGGATTACTGAGATGTTCGGTTTTAGTGAGCAGTGATTCGGTGATGGAATAACTTACTGGAATTTTTTGAAGAAGTCGTTTTAAAAAGTGAAATATGTATGTTAATTGGCAACAGGAACAAATTATAGTGTTAGAAAATACTGAACTGACGATGAAGGCACAAAATGATTACAAATAAGATAAAAATCGATTGATGTTTTAAATTCTCTGTTCAATAAATGGTGCTTTACGAATATTGGGTATATGTATGTATATATTTAGGTTCATTAGGAAACAAATTTTGTTGATAGTAATAGCTTTACAGCTAAGTCCAAGTGCCGTAAACACTCGTTATTCGTTTAGCTCGTAAACAAATAACGGGTGTCGTATTGCCTGGAATTAAACCTAAAACCGCCAAGTGCTTCATAAATACCTTCTATGGATATAAAGCAACATTTTCAGTCGAGGTGTGCTGTACATTAGTCCATTATACCGCTATTACGATGAAAACTTTATTTGATGAAACTATCGCTTTTATGGGTATGGGACTATATATTATGATAAAAAATGTGATAAAAACTATACGAAACAGTTAATTAGGCATCAAATAAACATAATTTTAGCTTAATATAATAAAAAATGTTTTGGATTTTTTGGAATTCTTTGGGACACATATGTCCATATGGTCGTTGGTGGTTCTTTTTGTTCTAGTAAATAATATGTTTTAGAGATTTTATCAGTTTTTGAGGTATCGTATACCTAAACAAAATTGCAAAATAACAGAAAATTTGTTTGTTTATCGATAGGTATACAATTCAAAGTAATAAGCTAGTAGTAATTAGGTAGAATCCAGTGAAACATTTCCATTCATTAGTCTAGAAATAGTGTACCTACTTTGCAACACAATTACATTTTTTTTCGGATTTCTATTATACATTATAAACTGACACATCTCTTCCAGAAGTTTGGTTATCAATAGGTTGCGTTAGAAACTGTCTTCGTCTGACAGATCTGGGAACTGAACCTGATTTTGAAGTAGGAACGTCATGCTGCCTGACAGAGAAACCGTTTTTCCAACTTGTCTGAACTGCAGGCTAGTTTTGATTTCATCTTGAAGCTTTGAGTAGACAGTATGCGCATTATTTACTCAGATATCTAAGAGAAAAAGAAGTATTGAAGATAGTACCTATTTTATTTTCAATCAGCAATATATTTCACAACACTATGAGATCAACACATATAATCTACTCCTCCCATATTTTTGTTATATGTGATACAATTTTAGGGCAGTTCACTTTTTTTCGCTAATCCAGGTTTGCGTCGTCCTCCAGTGTCTATGTCTAAAGGTTTTAGAAAGTTGATCAATAAGTATATTTTGAAATTAAACTACAGTTTACGGATTTTATCGCGTTAATATTGGTTTCACTTGTTATTACATTTAAACCGAATGATCTAGAAACTACATTTTTATTACTGGCCAACGTTTCGAATTCTTTACAGGATTCATGTTCACGGCAGACTTATATTCCTTTATTTTCCATCAACTTTACGCACGATATGCCCTAAAACTAGTGGTGTACATGTCCCTCTCCTTATGTCAATGCTGTTTTCGGAAAATGTTTTCGATTTGTTCGAACAATTCCATATGCCAAAGAGAGTCAATACATTAGCATCAACTATTTGAAAAATCTGCACTTCGCAGCCATTATATTTCACATCACAAAAATCACGAAAATTATTTGGCACGTATGTTCCTTAGTTCCACTTGAAAACTGGTTTTCATTACTTTGTTCACCAGTGATGGGTAAAAGAGTTGTAGACGTCGATCTTGCAGGTTCCAGACTTATTGATTCCTGAAATTGAACAGGCACATTTTCAATTTTATCATCAGAAATATCAGAAACCCCTTGATCCTGTATCAAACTCCTTTGAGCTTTTTCGTCCAGTGTAAATCATCTATATCAACAGCATCACTATTATCATCCATCAACATTTATAAAAGTACCTGACGGGGAACCCATAAAGTTGCAGTCATCTGGTACACGGTTATTCTCCTCTTGCATCTTGTGGGGATACGAAATAACACCACAGATGGATGGTAAATGTCTTCTTTAATGATTTAAGAATATCACCAATCACAATTATTCACAAACTAATCGGATGGAAACGGATGCCTTTCGTGAGCTCACTCTCGCTTGCACGTCTCGACTCAACTGACCGACTTAATCGACATCGCCTCTGCACTTTGACAAATGACAGGCCGAATGTGCTCACGAATGACATTGACATTGACGTTTCGCGAACTTGACAAGTGACAGGCTGATTATGTCACACGTACTCTCACGAGCGACATCTAGTGCTCAGTTTAGGTAACATCTTGGTAAGTATGTACGTTACGCGTTGCGACACGGCCGTCCTGCGCCTTACACGTCCTCGTGTAAGTGTTTATCTAGCATCCCTTAACACTTTGAAGGACAGTAAACGCCTATAGACGTGATAACAGTAAAACTTCAATTGTGTCTCGTTTACTGTCCGTGAAAATGTTAACCAGGGGCATCACTTAGCCAGCGGCATCCCTTAACCAGGGGCATCCCTTAACCAGAGGCATCACTTAACCAGCGGCATCCCTTAACCAGGGGCATCCCTTAACCAGGGGCTTCCCTTAACCAGGGGCATCACTTAACCAGCGGCATCCCTTAACCAGGGGCTTCCCTTAACCAGGGGCATCACTTAACCAGCGGCATCCCTTAACCAGGGGCATCCCTTAACCAGGGGCTTCCCTTAACCAGGGGCATATAAGAGTAACAAGAACTACGAATACAAACCTACTCTATCAACATCGAGTTTAATCAGTCAGGTAATCAGGAACTCAAAGTAAAACTGACATTTCACTATCGCTGTATCTCTCAAGATATTTTGTTTTTCAAACCAAGTAAACCATAACATTTAAGCTCTACATGTGATCATGGCTATGCATAGCCCAGTATCCTACAGTTACTCTGCTTTCTGAGAACCCCACATGGGAACGCGACTGAAACCCGACCTCCACCAGGGCTGACTGCAATACCGCCTACTCACGGACTACTAAGTTAGTCGACGCCGATTTCTACCGAGCTACGGCTACACGTCAGCCTCTGGTACGGTTCGATCCGATTATCATGTAAACTTAAACACTTTCTTCAATATCAGAGCTACTTCGTTCTACCTCAATTTCGTCAGTTGTACTTCAGGTCCTGTTGACCTTCAGGCATTTTTCTCAACCTGTAGAGTGCGTACTTACAGTTACGCTTAGAATTAAGGGCTTTGCGATTATTATGATCATCGTAAAGAACTTCTGTGACCTCAAATGGGCCTTTAAGATATTTCAAACCAAGTTAACCAAAACATTAAATCTAAGGTCTTAGGATTCTAAACCTTCTAAGCAAACTCCTTTAATAAACTACCTTCACTTTCATTGCCAGTTTCGGCCAGGTAGGCTTTAGCTATACCAGTTACCAAGCTTCTCGGAGCCACATACAGGCCCCGCGCTACACAAGGGCCGCGCGCCACACACAGGCCGCGCGACACACAAGGGCCGCGCGACACATAAGGGCCGCGCGACACACACGGGCCGCGCGACACACACGGGCTATCCTGGCCACCAAGCCACACTCGCAACCAGGCCGCGCCGGCTGCCAGGCTGCGCCGGCCGCCAAACCGTGCCGGTCGCCAGACTGCGCCAGCCACCATGCCGCGCCTGCCACCATGCCGCGCCGGCCACCATGCCGCGCCGGCCACCATGCCGCGCCAGCTACCAGGCCGCGCCGGCCATCAGGCCGCGCTAGCCACCAGGATTACCCAAAAAGGAAATAAATCTACCATTAATATTTCAAGGATTCGTCTCATTGTATACCCACTAAATAGAGTATCCGTTGTTTCAGACTAATTCAACGTCCGCACTTCGTAAATTTTAGGTGATTATCAAATTAATTTACTACTTCACAACCGCGGAACGTAACTCCCGTCCATACTCTCAATGAGCTATGTCAAAACTGGATTTGACCACTGACAAAAACTAAAACCAAATGCGAACATGGCGAGAACCGATAAGCTACTTTCGGACAAACTGCTTTCCTTTGGCTACATAGAGGCAAAGACTACAGTTCCGAAATAAGCAATCGTCAGTCCATGAGCACATTCAGATTCTCGCAACATGCTCTTGTCATACGACACAGAAACCAGAGGTAGATAATTTTAGCGATCAAAAAATCAAATAAGAGCTACTTGAGTAGCAGGGTATCCGTGATTGCAATCAACGACCACACTTTAATATACTTCGCTCTAGGAATAAAAGAAAATTATCGCACAACACTCATTCTAGTCGTTCGGCTATTCCTGACCCAAGTCGGTGGGGAATAAAGCTACTCTAAACAAAATCATGACAGGTTTTAATGAAAACCACAACTAATTATTTCTCTCGAAGCTGATATGTTGAACAACACGCATACTCGTTAAAATAATAGGAAACTCATTACAACCACCATCCGGTTACACAACCCCACCCGTATAATCAATTCGAGCGTTTAACAAAGTAATCTTAAAGTAGGTTTGTTGATCATGTTACTTTGGTTTTCCTTATCACATAGCAGACTATAAGAAAATCTTACTAGGCTACATGATAGTTTAGATGTTAAATTTACTACCAAGGCATCCAATCAGTCTTTTCAGCGTTATAATTTTGTCATGGATAGTCTAAATACGAAGCATAACCTAACCTAATCATTAGCAATACAGCAACGGACCTTACGCGTTCAAGACGATGGACAACGTTTGTGATACTATGACAATGCACTAACGGCTGTCACAAAAGCTCAAGGGTAAACTTGACTAACCGGAAAGACACTTTACCGGTCCAACCAATGGCAACGCATGGCTAAACATGCAGCCGCACAAACGGCTTATCCAATTTATGCAAATCTAAATTGACGGTAACGAGGGTACCACAAAATTATCACAAAGACTAACAAAGTACCTATTTAATGAGAATAAGGTTAAGCAATCATCACTAACGATCACTAACCTAGTCCTACCTACAATGACAATTAAAATCTCTTAAACTGATTATCGTAAAGCACTACGATGATAACTCAATCATTTTCTTCTACGTCTGGTAATCGAGTTAAACAACTTCCACTAGAAACACTATCACTCTTAAACGTCCTAAGCATAACCTGGAATTGGCCAGAGAACTCGGGGCACTTGATAAAAATTCCCGGCGTATCACATTAATTTTAAAAACACACAGTAGTTCATTTTCACGCGTAAAATCTTTAAGTTGAATTTCATTTTACTAGTGGTGCCATCTTATAATCATAGTTAGAAACATTTTAATGTGCCATGTTAAAAATTTATGCACACAAAGAAGCAGGTGTAATAATTGCAACATCGAGATCGTCTTTACAACTCAGAATTACAACGAGTAACAGTGTCACTTTTTACTTAGGCTCTGATCAAGTTTAAACGAAAACCGTTACTAGTAATATCTTTCGATTATGGTCAGGTTACACTAACCAACCAACCGCACTTGTTTCGAATAATGCAAGTCGGCCTGCACGCTCACTCTCGTTACTGATACAGTCCATAAAGTAAGACCGAGACAAGATAATCTATTTGCAGGCAAGCGTAATATGATCACAAGGGTCGTGAGTGCGAGCCACCCTCGCATGTAAAAGTAAAAATAATCGCTTTCTTTTTAACCGGCGTGTCAAACTCAAAACCTCCATTCTATATCTACGCTATAGCTAGGCCACTAGGTGTGGTAGTCAGACAACCATACGCTAGCATAAAATACGGCAAAGGTCAAGTGGTTCCACATTTCAGTGTCTCGTGTAGGAATCGAACCTACAACACTCGGTACGATGTGATCGCGACATTACCACAACGATTACGACATTTCCAAGGTTAAACGCGTAATGTTTTACAAGTACCGTCACTTAATAAAATTGGCAGTAGGTACCAATAAAGAAATCAGACAAAATACGCTCACCAAGGTTGCAATTGAATGCTCAGCGGATTCACCAGCATAGCAGCGTTAGCAGTCTCTATCGCTCGCGCCTTTGTGCACACTGCATTGCACAATATCATCTCAGGAAACGATACGCATTAGTGCGACCACAAGCGGGGCGCAATGCGAGTCTTGATCTTCAATCACATGTCTGCAGTCGTCACCCAAGCACATGCATCCATATCTTCTTGCTCAGGATCGAATTCCGGTAAACAAAGGCCATGCGACAATGTAATCGGTATTTTCATGGCTTGCATCAGCGTCAGAAAATTACGATTTTGTAGTTCCAACAGGCCCAGCAATTTTTCGTTACTAGCGTCTTCATTTTGAACACGTGGGTCGTGGTGGTCCCATCCCAATTCTGATGACGGGGAACCCATAAAGTTGCAGTCATCTGGTACACGGTTATTCTCCTCTTGCATCTTGTGGGGATACGAAATAACACCACAGATGGATGGTAAATGTCTTCTTTAATGATTTAAGAATATCACCAATCACAATTATTCACAAACTAATCGGATGGAAACGGATGCCTTTCGTGAGCTCACTCTCGCTTGCACGTCTCGACTCAACTGACCGACTTAATCGACATCGCCTCTGCACTTTGACAAATGACAGGCCGAATGTGCTCACGAATGACATTGACATTGACGTTTCGCGAACTTGACAAGTGACAGGCTGATTATGTCACACGTACTCTCACGAGCGACATCTAGTGCTCAGTTTAGGTAACATCTTGGTAAGTATGTACGTTACGCGTTGCGACATACCTATATCATTCTTGAATTCAAATAGCTAAGATAATCTGCCACAATATCAATAATTTAAAAAATTAAAATAATTCACAAAATCATCAGTTGAATAAGTTAACAATTTATTACAAATAGTGTCCGTTCCGGACCACTGGGACACTGGTGTCCCTTTATGCTTAGGATTTCTTATAACTATAAAAAACATATATAATGGTTTTATTAATAAATATAATATAAATTTACTTACCAAGCAATGATTTTAGCACAACAAAAAACAATATAAAACATTTTGAAGTTCTTAAACGCTTTTGAGAAATAGGGCAAGTGCGCGCTTAGCGAACAGTCATATTACAATTTTTATAGAAAATATATCGAAATACCTAGGTTGTACCGTCAATGAAAAAAATATTAATAATATGTTAAAAAAAAAATTGGTAATAAGCTTCTTAATTATTAATATAATTTCATCTTTTTAATTTTTTCAAAGGGTTAAGTTGTCGCGTAGGCACGCTTCAACATT
Source organism: Euclidia mi (assembly GCA_944739405.2). NCBI lineage: Eukaryota > Metazoa > Arthropoda > Insecta > Lepidoptera > Erebidae > Euclidia > Euclidia mi. Next base: position 25,140,069 of record OX123189.2, on the reverse strand, counting down.
TTTAATAAACGCTTAACAAATCTTGACACGAGAAGGCAAAAATAAGAAATACCTAAATCTGTTAGATGATTAAATTCAATATGACAATCTTATCGCAAATGACAATATTGTATCTACTTAATCCAATATCTTATTCCACAGTATTAGACAACAATATTCAGTTACCGTATTTTATATTGTTGAAAAATATATGACTACTTAAAAATTGAGGTAAAGTAGGTCATTATAAACTTCGATGACCTGAATAAAACCCAGTGACACAAGTTGGCCTGTGTCACCCCGTACAAGTCAAATATTTGTGTGGATGCCAAATGTTTGTCCCAGCCAGGTATTGTTTATTACTTCCACCAAACAACTCAGTTTATAGTATGTGTAAAAGTTCACACAGTTTTGAACTAAAAATTATATCGTTAGGGTCGTAATCGTTTCACGATGACATTTTTCAGAGCTTTGCCAAATGAGTTCACTTCATTTAATTACAACTGCAGACTCCGCAGAGACGTTTAGTTTTAAATCAATTTGAACTCTCAAACTTTCTTTTATGCTATTCCATCCTATGATGATATTCTTATCTTATTCTTATATGTACTTATTTCAATCAAGAAGTAAATAATTTACTTACGAATAAATTTTTTTTTAAACTGCCAACGTTGATTTTTATAATTGAGTTAAGACTATTTAATACATTGGGTTCGATATAGATCTCCCTATATCAAAGGTACCCTATAATCTTTATGAAATGACTATGACGTCACAGAAATAAAAGTTCGATCGATTTCAAGCAACCCAATTTCAAATATCGACCGGGCAAAAACCGAATGCTAATATGCAACACCGTTGAATTGATCAATGCGTTCTCAGCCGTTGTCAAGATAACCGTTGTTATGCGCCAGTCCATATATTATTTTATTTTGGATATTCTGGCAAAGGCACAATGCTCCACAGGTATGGACAGTTGACGTCACCGTTGTTAGGCGACGGTATTGTTATAGTAACAGCTGTAAGGTTGCGAAATTCCGATCTTGTGGCGCAAATATATTGAAATCATGTGACAGTTACCTGAGAAGTGCGGTTTGTTCTGTTAAAGAGAAATAAGAAGAAATGGATGAAAGAAATGTGGACAGTAATGAGATTTTAATAGCAGAAAGAGCTTGTCTGTTATTTAATCGAAGAAACGAGCAAATAGGTCACAATCGTCTTGCAATCGATGGTAACACTCGTGAGGTTTGTGCAAATTCGAAAAGAGGGAACGTTTGGTGGCAACAGTTACTTCACTGAGGCGAATGTTGTCGTAATCAACTATGATAACAAGAAATAGGAATGGACAGTTACTCAATAAATAGAGTAATTTCAAATTATTGTACTAATTTGACCAAATAACTCAAATCTGTTACTAATAGGTACAAATGGTGAAACTTTTATAATTCCATAAAATACAGCTTTATTTGTAACCCATTTGTGAAACTAATGTAGCTTTTTTGGTTGCGGTATTTTAGGTCTAATCAATATAAAGATAGATATAATAAAAATAGAAAGTGGATATTATGAATTGCCGCTTCTGTATTAGGCGATTAATGCTAAAGTTTTTCGATTATGTTTATTGACCCATCGACAATACCTACCTAGTGTAATAAATGCATATTATGTACACTGATAAGCTACCATAGCACTTGAAACTTAAGATATACCTAACCGCAGTTTTTTTAATTCGGTTTTCTTTCTCGGTGTCTCGTGCTGCCTGACACACTTAAAATAACTGATTTCATGAAATGCACTAAACTAAATTTTTGTGAGGCCTTTATTGGATCAATTTGCGTTTTAACTCTCTCATATTGTTTTTTAGCAAGTGTCAATCAAACCAAGCAATGTTTTATGGAGTAAAAAAAGTTTATTCATGACATGGAATTTTAATTATTCTTTATATTTTTATATTCCTTGTGCAATATTATAAGTCGAGATCATAACAATCTAAATGAAAAAAAAAAAATCATAGCCCATAGTAGAATAAATTTTAGTATTTGTGTAATCACTTTTTTATGCAAATTATTCATATTGCTAGCCTCTTTTTAATAGCGTGGCAATAATTTCAATTACTTTTTATTTTGCTAAGCGAAGTAACAACTAAAGGCATAAAGAGTTTAGAATTTATTCCCGTTGCTAAAACAAGTTATATATATAAGTTTATTTCTGAAGTAAGGCATAGAAACATGTTTCTTTTTAACACTGTGTTTGAAAAATAATGGACATATAATAATATAAGACTTGACTATTTCAAGTTGTCCGTGTGGTGACGGATTAAGAATACGGAATGTCACCACCCCATATCATCCCATGGGTGTCGTAAGAGCCGACAGAGGGAGCATATTATGCAGAGAACAGCACTGTAAGAGAAGGAAAACTTGATACAAACCCTATACCAACCCGTTTGGCCAGCGTGGTATAGTAGGCCAATTCCTCCTTTCAAAGGAGAGGCCTAGTCCAGCAGTGGACTGTTAAAGGCTTGATGATGATGATTTCAAGTTTGACATATAGTAGGGGAGTCCACGATGCTAAATTGGGATTTACTGGAGCGTCATGGAGACCTATTGGGTTGCAAAGCTTAGATGATAAAAAGATAACAATGTAAATAATGTATATTTTTTATTTTTTCATCGATGGGGGCTATAGACTTTCAAAATTTTTAAAAAGTGCTGTTGCTTTAATCCCTGCAGATAATCGTCTGATTAAGAGTAAGCACATCAAGGACGTTAGGATAAAGCATTATATATCTTAATCTGACCGCTTGAGTATTTCAAAACGGCGAATTCACTCATTCACATTTGCAACTTTCTAATAATGGTCACGAGTTTGCGTGACACCTAAATCGTCAGATTATTCAATGAGAGCCTTTTTTTAGGTACACTTAAAATCCCCTTAGAAAATCTGAGACGTACGATTAATTTTCTTTTTTTTACATATTGAAATCTTACCTCCACTATGCACACGATCAGATTAACATTCCTACTTTATTAAAAATACGTAGGACACGGATGCTATAAATATCTGATGCGGTCGAGTAAATCCCAAAATCTCTTCTAGGGCTCCCCTACTAATGTGTAGGTGGGCTAAACAATATAATACTCAAAAACAATTTTAGTGAAGAAAATGTTTACCTTATGAGAATGACAAAGTTTGCTGTTATTACGTTACACTTACACTTACAATTTGATAACAAAAAATAGTTCCTGCACGCTGATGACTATTATCACATTATTTTCCAAATTTAGATAGCTGCTGAGTAATACAATTTTGTGTTATCGTCGATTTCCACCACAGACTATAACAATCGAACGTCACCCCTGCTTCCAACAACCCCATTGCCAAGTTCACGTGTCCTTTGTGTTGTCTATCGATTAGCCACATCAAAGCTCATGACGTCACATTATGGTACAGTTTTCATTAGAACTTGGCTGGGACAAAAGTCATGCCTGTGACAATAATGGTCGTCTATTATTTTCCAATTTTACCCGATGGTTTAGTTAGATTGATACCAGTAATCGAACTGGCTGTATCGGGTAATTTCACGGCAGTATAACGTAAGTCGTTGACTTGCTTAGATTTTTTAAGCATAGAGGCGGTCACCTATTTTATAAACGTATTAAAAGTAAATTAGCTTGTTCAGGGCGTATTTGTTATACTTTGGGAGGTGAATCTAGTTTTGTTATTCGTTTGATCAATCGTAACACGGATTAGACTTATAATAATGTCATTTTTGCAGCTGTGTTGTTATTGTTTGATAAATAATTGTGCCACTAATTCAGTTGAATTCGTAAAAAGTAATCGTAAACTGTCAGTCACTGTGTAATGATTCTTTGTGTTTACCATTTCAATTTCAATGCGTTATGTTAATTCACGACCTGTACGTCCCTTATACACCGTATCTGGTAATCGACATCGATTACTTTTTTATGTAAATATCGATTTAAATGTTGCACTCAACTATGTGGTTAACCAATAAGGTTGATATGTAGTTTTGACGTTCGCGGCCGTGCCTCGCGTGCGTCACGGTTCATTGCCTTGAGTACGGAAAGAGATCCTAATATGGCGGTCGGCGCAGGCGCAGGATTGCCTTGCGCCAACGCAAACTGAACTCATTCCGAACAATCAGTCTATCTGAGAAGCACATGTCGTATGACAGAGGAATGTAATTGAAAAGAGACTGAATATATTGCCAAAATGTGCTGCTCATGGTTGCGATGTCGACGTCGAGTCGCCGACTCGGCCGAAACCAATGCTCCGGTGGAAGCGTTCGAGAAAAGCGAATCGCCTTCTGCGGAGGCAATGGAGGAGCAACAAAAGGCGACGTCACGTAAGGCCCAGCTGTTTATACCGCATCACGTTTTCGCTGATAGTTGTCGTTTTGTTACGCTTTTTGCACACTACTCATTTGCACATGTTTGGAGATTTTTATGTTTCTTTTATCGTCTAGATTGAGGTATTACGTCAGTATGATTCATGGACATATAATATGTTAGGTATGAACGAATATAGCCAAAGTAATTGTCTTTGCTTGTGTATTATTACGCTTTAAATTTATGCGGTTTTCCGAACCAATACGACGTTCAAACCTTCAAGAAAATAGCGTATTCCTTTTTAAAAGGCCGGCAAAGCACTTGTGACTCCTCTGGTGTTGCTGGTGTCCATGGGTGGCGGTAGTCGCTTAACATCAGGCGATCCGTCTGCTCGTTTGCCCCATATCTCATAAAAATGTCCATGGGTGGCGGTAGTCGCTTAACATCAGGCGATCCGTCTCACTATGGTTCGTCTAGAACAAGCTAGCTAGACAAAATTATTTTATTTGATTTTTATGTCTAGATGCGGTTAATAAGCAAAGATATAAGGTTTTTGGTACTTTTTTCAAGGCAGTTTGTCATTTGAGCTGGTATCATGAAAAAAAAAACATTTATCGGGCATATGTGTATAATATATTTTTTGAACATTTTATAAAGTGATTTATCCCTCGACGTCGCTATAAAATCTAATAACAGATGCATAAAATATCTAAGAACTAAATCTATTACTCATTATCATCACTATCATCAGATGAATCATCCATTGAATAGTCATGATCGTGAGGGGCAGAACTATGAAAAGTAGAAATCATATTAACATTTTGTTCCTTACAGCTAGGTGGGACAATTAAATCTAATACTTCAGTTGGAAGCGTACCTATTTTCTTCCGAGGAACTTCTCGTAAACCGTTTATTACAGGGTCAGATGTTATCAATAACATATTAAGTAAATCTCTATTCGTAGCCTCCCGTGATCGCTTTCGTGTGTTGTGCTCACGAAATCTTCTGCAGTCCTTATTCCGAGCTTCCTGTGCTTCCTCGGAAAGCTGGCCTATAGGTAGAAGGGACGATCTAATTACTTCGCCACTGTGCAAAAGTATTTTGTGGACAGTAGCGGGCATGTAATACCATGAATAGAGATTTACATAAAGTTGTCTAGTTTCTTGAGCTAAGTTAACGAATTTTTCAATATTTATATCATATCCCGATGATAAAGTGCGAAGTAGTATGCCAAATTTTTGTATTAGTGAAACATCTAACCCTGTAATATCGGCACTAGCCTCGGGATTTCCAAAAAATCTTCGCGCGGTGTTCCCGTCATTAGTGTTACCGAACCCTGGTTTTGGTTTGTCTACAATCAAGCCCATTTCGCTTTTAAATCGTTTTTTAATGTCATCTGAACGTTGTTTCACACTAGCTTTGTCTTCGGCTGTTCTTAACTGCCATTTTTAGGGTTCCGTACCTCACAAGGTAAAAAAAGGAACCCTTATAAGATCACTTTCTTGTCCGTCTGTCTGTCTGTCTGTCTGTCTGTCTGTCTGTCTGTCTGTCTGTCTGTCTGTCCGTGTGTCACCACCGATTTTCTCAGGAACGGGTGGACCTAGCAAATAGAAATTTATACCAGATACTGAGGTCTGTGGTTCCTATTAGGTGTATAAAAATTAGGGTCCTGGGTCAACCCGATAAAAAGATATGGTCAAAATTAGATTTTTGCGAAAACTTGTAAGTACCAAAATTAACCTTAATTTTCAACTTTTTTTAATTTTCGGAATTTTTCCTTTATTTGTGCTGTAAGACCTTGGTTTTGACCAAAATTGACAATTCTAGGTCAACCGTAAGTACCCTATAGGTTTTGGGTCGAAAACCTATATGGTAGTTCCCGTTGAACTAGAATCACGAAATTTGGCCAAAAGCAGGGTCTTACAGCACAAATAAAGGAAAAATTACAAAAAATTCAAAAAGTTGAAAATTAAGGTTAATTTTGGTACTTACAAGTTTTCGCAAAAACCTAATTTTGACCATATCTCCTATGTACTGTAACAATAGTACCACCTACAACTCACAGATGGCGCCACAGGAAAAATTAGAAGTCGGTGTTAAGATTCTCCGGCGGATAACAAAACCCCGACTGATTTAAAGATCAAGGTGTCTTCGGATAGGGAATCGAGTATCGCACGCTTTATGCCTCAACCACTTGCTTGAGCATTTAAGTGTCTTCCTCGACCTCTTACTTCTACGACTTATGTGCATCTACCTAGTTAGTAGGCATGAGATATACCTGCTACATTCCATACCCGGCCTCACGGGTACGGGTATGGCCATGCACCCAGTACAGAAACCCAGTATTAAAATACCTATAGGTATTTTCAGGGCAGGTCTTTGACGGCTTCCTTTTGGAGGCTCTTACAGACTTTTTCATCAGTTTGATGACTCTTTTGGCTCACCCAGGTCTAATTGACATGGGGGACCCGCTCTTGCCAGTTATTTAGGTTTTCAGACTTTACTTTATTACCTACTTTAAACGAGGAATACATACCTATATATTTAGATAGAGTTTGGCTTGGTAAGTTTATCTACATAGTTAGATTGCCCGGGAAAACGCCACAAAAATGATAATTTCTTAAATTGTAAGAACTTTAAAAAACATCAAAACAGTTCAAAATAAAATTGTCGACCTTAGTACAAACACCTAATATCATCTTATATTTTCATCCACTCTAAAATCACCTCTATCTTCTTAAGCGTACAATCCTTTTTCGTCAAAAGTCATTGAAACACTGCTCTCTAACATTATTTACGCAATTAACTTCTTTATCATGAATGAACAGCCGCACCCGCCGTCGGCGTCGCCCCGCCGCTGCGCCGTACCCGATGAGGCGGGCGCGGTGCGACGTCGAACGTAGACCGGGTACAACTTATGATCAGGTATAGGTACGTACGGGCCGGCGCGGTACTGTCATGCGATGTGCGACTTCGCTCGGCGCCGGCACGCAGTTCGTACAATACCTATCGGGTACGGTCCGGGTCTCTACCGTAAATACCCGGTATGCATACTGCCATGTTCATACTGGGTATTTATACCTGTACCAGTATATACGCATCATCCCTGCTAGTTAGGTCTCATAGGTTCTGCGAAGAAGGTAGCCTGTAAATTGCTTTAGATGTATGTTTGGCATCGTTAATAAATTTACAACAAGAGTCCAGCTTTTATATTGCCGTTGGCGCGCTATCCCGCTCTACAGTGGCGCAGTGGAAAATTTAAGGGTGTCCCCATACATACATAGTAGACTCCATTTAAGATAGTAGGTACTCTTTGTAAGGGCGCACGTACAGAGAGAATTAAAGCGCCCCTTATGGAGAGAAGCGATCGATAGAGACCGCTAGGGGGCGCATTTAGAAAATGTATGGAAATTGTTCCTGTCATCTAGGCTATCGTCCACCGTGACGATCGAGTGCAAACTGGTACTAGACCCTCAGATTTGGAGGACTAGCGTAATTAGCATCAACCTCAAATAAGGTAAAATGCGTACGGAACCCTCGGTGCGCGAGTCAGACTCGCACTTGCCCGATTTTTTTATATTTAGTCGATAGCTAATGTGAAGCAAGCATTCAAAGCACCTTATCCAAGCGTGCAACGTAGACAAACCAAAACCAAGATTATCTTTGTCCGCAGCAAACTCTTTTGACAGATCATTCATCATTGTTGGAGTTGCCCCACAAATAAAACATTTTTGTGAGGAAGAAGTTTCGGTCAGAGCATTGCAAACTTTTCCGTCAATCATTGTTAAAAGCATAACATGTGTGACAGATACTTCGGTCTCCATCACCTTGCAGGTTGTCGGCAATAAAGCGTTTATCTCTTCTAAAACCTTATTGGTTTCCGAAATCGTAAAATCTTTCGTTTCCTTAGAAAAGATAAACTTTATTGGCCGACAATACATTGTAGAACAGGGCCGAGGATTCTGCCACACAATATTACCACTTTCATCTTTCAATTGAAGAGGAACGAAAGAAAATACAAATAAAAACTCGTCACTATCGTCACAATTAGTGAATTTTTGTTTGTACATACTATGACCGGAACTTCCATCACAACCCCATTTACTGATTAATGTGAATGACGTGCAAGGTAACAGACTATGAACAACTTCTTGTTGTGCTGAAACTAAACGTTCGGCAGTCTTATCAAGAATTGCCTGAACTTTGATTTCAGCATGCGTTTCATTGACTGTAATTTGTTCACCTGACGGGTAGCAGGCTATTTTAGCCTTTCTAACACTGTACATTGACGGAAACACCTTATGTCCAGCTTTAATACTCCACTTCCGAGTCTGCTTATAGCTATGGCTACTTGATTTACTATCAACGTAGTACGCTAAAGCTTCCTCACTTGTTAAACTCCTGGGGGCACTTTCTTCACTCGTGGTCTTGGTTATTGAAGGATCACTAGTCACATCTTTAATTTGACGTGCTACACTTCTCTGACCCGAGATTCGAGCTGACACTTCAGCGGCGTAAATTAATTCACTAGCACTTCTGGACTGTAATAGATCGTCTACACGTCGTCTCTTCGTTTTGAGACTAGAATGTTCAAAATCTTTAGTAGGTCTTCCGGGTCCCGGTTCTCCAGATGTAGTTGGCAGAGATAAATAAACGGACACATCGAAAGATATGTCAAGACCCTCCAGCCACGTCGAATACTTTTGTAGGAATCGCTCTCGATTTCTTCCACAGCTGCTCCACTTTTCAGCAAATTTCGTTGAATATCTTGAGATTAGTACTTTAATATCTCGCAGAGACTGCTCCGTAACACCATCAAAATTATATCTCAAAGATATAAACCGAAAGAGCTCCTCATTCCGCGTTTCCTTCGGGTGTTTCAGCCATTCTTCGAAAAAATCCATTCTTGAGACGGTAAAAACTGTTGAAAGAAAAAAATAAATAAAATTAGTTGTGCAAATATATCGCAATGAATTTTTTTACGTATAACTACTAGACACTTATGAGAATCGTATATGATAGGTTCTACGGTGGGGACAAGTGGGGACATGTTATTATTTGACCGATGAATTTGAAAAATGAGTAAAAAAGTGGGTGAAAATTCAAACATTTCATTTTATAAGACTAAAGAATGAAGTTCCCATGTTGAAAATGAAATAAAATATAACTACTTACCCTTACGTATACAATCCATCACAAAAACACTTTCACAAATTTCTTTTAGTGACATAAACAATGCTATCAAATATGATGTAAAAATGCAAATGAATGCCCTTTAAATAGTCAACATCTTATAAACATACCTTAATGACGCTCTTAATGAGGGTAGTATTGATAATTAATAGGTGTAATCCTCAATGTATAGGGGTAATGAGTTCGTAATAGTAATTAACTTCCAGGAATTTAAGAGTTGTTTTTGTCTAGCTAGCTTGTTCTAGACGAACCATAGTGCGTCTGCTCGTTTGCCCCATATCTCATAAAAATGTCCATGGGTGGCGGTAGTCGCTTAACATCAGGCGATCCGTCTGCTCGTTTGCCCCATATCTCATAAAAAAAAGAATTCAAGGATTGAGCCTATTTTACTGTGAAGACTGATTAAATGGTCTCCTGTCAATATAAATATATTTAAGCTGATTTAGACCCTGATTGGTTATTTATTGATCCCAAAACTGTTAAAGATTTGTAAATCATAATGTTTTGTGTCTGAATATGGAGTATATACTTAATCAGAGTTGTCCTCATTAACATCATTTAAAACCAGTGTTTTAAATTATGTTAAACTGGATTAACACATCATAGTTTTGCTTAATCTTATCCTTTTACCAAATATAGGATGCGTAGGTGAAAAAAACTGTTAACGATAGGTTTCGAGCCATAATAATCTAAAATACGTTTTTTCTATTATGACACACTTGCGAATAAGGATCCCCTGACCAGACCGCTAACCGCAGATCGAGATCAGCAGTACTATTCTATTAAAAAACAGCCATGCGTACAGCACTGTCACAGTGGCTAAAAATCAATTCGATTGGCGTTTGGCAGTATGATTGGTTCGCCATGTTCTATACATGCGTTAAACTTTCGCCGACGAACTTGACGTTGCGTCCAGCTAAAAATATGTGATCAGGAGACTGCTAATCTCGGTCTGCAGTCTTAGCAACTTTTTATTATTCATTCAGGAAGTTCTTTAATGTTTTAAATCTCTTTAATATTTTCGCTTATAATTTGACTTACTTTTACGTAAAATGGTTATTTTCCAGCGCCTACTCGCGTGACGCGCAACAACCAGATGCGACTGTCGAACGCGGGTGGCGCGTACACCAATGGTCACGGCGGAGACACGACGGGGCGGCGGGGCGCTGAGAACGTGCCGCCGGCGCAGCCACCGCAGCCCACAACTACTAACACTAGAATCACACAACAGGTACTGCTGATGAAAGGAAAAAATAATCACACATGTATAGACAAACTATCTATACCAAAATATAAAGAAACGGAAGAGACATGTTCAAAGTACCTACTACCTACCAAAGTAATTTCTTTGAATTTTGTCATACCGTATTAGGATATATTGATTGATCCAATCCGAATTTCCTATTTTCCTCCTAACCCATAAAACCACCATAACCATAGCATGGAGATTTTACAAAATGATTTAAAGCTAGTAAAAAGTCATGATGCTCGCAAAAGCATCTGGTAATAAATCTAGAGATCCGTTGGTTGGGTAGGCACTTTGAAAAACCACTCCATTTACCTAGTTCCCAGACCCGCTTCCCATCCAATCCCGATCCCTCTCGTTTCCAGCCGCCGGCGTCAGGCGGCAGATCTCGAGCTGGCAGCACACCCAGTGCGGCCTCCGTGCCCCAGGGCCTTCAACAGTCGCCGTATATGCCACACTTGCAGCGCAGAATGCCGCATAACGTTAAGGAGGTTCTACTGATTTTTTCATTTAGGAGCTTCGCGCACTAGATGCCAACGAACAATGCCTTGCGTCACAACTTTTGTTAAGATAACAGTTTCGTGCTCATTGTGTCATGTTGAATTCCTGTCGCCTATCAGCAGCCACTGGACGTGTGCGTGAAGTTTCGTATTTTTTCTAAATAATGTAATTTTAAGTCGTTAAAAATGTTAAAATGTTATAGAGATCCTATGATTTACCTTTGCAGTTGAGCTTTCTTAAATGTCCCTTAGAAAAGCGCTGATTCTACATGCAGAAGTGTTATGACAAGATTTTTTTTGCGATAGGTTATGCAGACAAATTGGCAACCTTTATCATAACATCGCTCGGTTTAGAAATTTAATTGTATGGTTTTTGCTGCATAAATATTAAAAATCGATCGGGTTCTATCGCTACCTAACTTTACAGTCTTACTATCTCGGTTAATTCGTAGACTGCCTGAATTGAAGAATGAAAATTACAGCAAATACACACATACCAAAATAATCCCACTATAGTTAAAATTCTTTGTAATAATCTAACATATAGAATTAGCGTTTAAAGTAATTAACAGACTTGTAGTCTTAAAATTAATTTACAGAAATGTAAGCTTTTTTAGCAAACATTGTATCAAAATCGTTCATTTAGTTACCCTAACGGTACGAAGGTTCGTAGTTCGTAGTGTAAAATTGAGGAAAACTTGTTATCCTGTAAATGTTGTGGTCGTCAGTTCACGGGCAGCAGCGTGGGCGGCGTGGGCAACGTGGGCAACGTGGGCAACGTGGGCGGCGTGGGCGGCGGCGTGGTGGGCGCGGCGGCGCGGCCCCCCGGCGTGTCGTCCACCGTGTCGGTCCCGCACGCCGTCGCGTCCGGCGCCGTGCGACGCTCCAACGTCGTCAAGGAGGTCGAGCGACTCAAGGAGAACAGGGAGAAGCGGCGGCAACGGCAGGCTGAACTCAAGGAGGAGAAGGTAACTATCAAACAATCGTGCATTCTATGTTGGCCGCCCTGAAGTTAGTCACTATGATAAGTTCGCGCACCTACAATACAGTATTCCCCGCCTCCCGACTGTCACCAAAAAGTTCCTAAAATGTCTATTCCGCTGCAGCCAATTACTAACGTCAGCCCGGCCAACTAAAAATGTGCGAACTATACCCCGTACTAAGAATCACTCACAAAAATAAACAGTATGTATATGCATCGACCGACTAGTTGCCAAAATGGTGCCGCCTAAATTTTTTAATGTTCCCAAGCATCAATATCATAACGTACTTTAAATGGGACCTGCATCATATTATTCTTAGGGCCCCAAATAATGGGTGTAGGTTTTAACGAATTTTTGCTTACTCAATTATTATTCGTTTCATGACCAGATGTCGGCCTTAAGTCAGTCATGTCTGATGGCTTGTCAACTGATCTGGCAGCTAACCGCTAGTTGAGAAATTACTGTGCTAGCTGCATATATTACAGTAAATGGAACGAAAGAACGATAAGGAAAATGTATCCACTACATCAAAGTCGCGTTAAAGTCCATATCACGAGAAATTACTTGATACATAGTATTTCTTTTCCACTAACATTTACAATTCATGTCCTCCTTATTCCAGGAAGCTCTAATGAACATGGACCCGGGTAACCCTAACTGGGAGTTCCTGGCGATGATCAGAGAGTACCAGAACAGCATCGAATTCAGGCCGCTCACGGGCAACGAGCCCGTAGAAGACCACCAGATCACCGTCTGCGTGAGGAAGAGGCCGCTCAACAAGAAGGAAAATAGTAAAAAGGAGGTAATTATATTAATGCCATAATAGGGATTCTAATTTTAATGTAGACTAGGAGATGTCCGCAGCTAAGAACGCATTTTTTCTTCTCGACCTTGTGGGAATTTCTGCAATTACTTCTTAGTGCACCCCTTCTTGCGCCCAGCAGTTTTGGCTGTACGACATCAGTCGTCCAGTCAGTAAGAGCGGTTTCAGACTAGTGTTTTACACGCGCATATAAGCTCGTTTCTGGAAGCGCATGTAGACGCGTATAGGCGTGCCTTTTGGCACACGCGCAACTTGTAAAACTTTGACGCGCTTCTAAGCTCGTATAAGCGCGAGCCGTCAGAATTCATGTTGATACTGAAAAGATATCACGACCTTTTCGAGCGAACACGCCGAAATATGCCCATTTACGCGAGTCTTGTTTTTTGAAGCGCGTAATGTAGCGCGCGAGTAAGCGCGAATGCCGAAACGACAGTATACGCGCAGAAAAATACGCTAATCTGAAACCGCCCTAACAGAAGAATTTTATATATATTGATTTTGGTCTTAGAAAGACTGATGACTGACAGTATTGTCGAGATGAAACTGTAGGTAGGACAGTAATCTCGTAAAGCAGTATCGTATCACGTCTATAAATTTCTTGATAGATTGATTAAAATTGCTCAACTTCATTTAATTGTTGTGAATCTATTTACTAAATACGCACTGAACACATTTATTTTATATCAATTCGTGTGTCTTTTCAGGTGGATGTAATAAGTGTACCAACAAAAGACCAGATGATAGTCCACGAGCCGAAGAACAAAGTGGACCTCACCAAGTATCTCGAGAACCAAAAGTTCCGCTTCGACTACGCGTTCGATGACACGTGCACCAACGAAGTTGTCTATAAGTAAGTAAAAGAAAGAAAAAGCGTTGATTTCCATAACAGAGGACATACTGCTTGATTAGAACAAACACAAAAGTGGCGTTCAACAATTATTTGCTTTGATTTATTTTTTACTCGGTCTCGCACGCGACTTCGCCTGCGTGTAAGTCGCGGCTAGGGCGGTAAAAAGTAGCCTATGTCGCTGTACAATGTTCATGAAGTACACTGTACAGTATCTATAACATCGCTCCGTTGAGATGTAAAAGAGACAAACCAACAGACACCTTTTCGCATTTGTAATATAAATATGATTTTACTTATGTTGGCTGCAGTAGTCATCAATCCCTAGTAAAAGTAGTAAATACCTGTTAGTGCTGAGGAGTAATTTATACTAAAACTATGCAAAATTATTAAGTATCTTCTTGGGTTTACGCGAATGTTACACATTGAAATTAAACTACAGTTTACGGATTTTATCGCGATGTATTGGTTTCACTAAGTTATTACATTTGAAACTAAAGATCTAGAAACTATATTTTTAATTTATTACTAGCCGACGTTTCGAATTCTTTACAGAATGGGATTTAAGGATGGCTTATTATTAGGTAATTGTATTACAATTTTGTTCTTACGACTATCATGTTATTTATTATAGATACACGGCCAAGCCCTTGGTGCAAACAATATTCGAGGGCGGCATGGCCACATGTTTCGCATATGGCCAGACTGGTTCCGGCAAGACGCACACCATGGGAGGAGATTTCCAGGTAACATTTTCCTTTCAATTCCATAATCGATTTTAAACTTTCGGGACAACGGCCATTGTAAGGCGGTCGAAACGTAGGTAATTTAGAGGTACTTATACCTAGAATTAATTAAATATCGCGGGCAAGACCTGTTTTAATAAAATTGTATGAAGTATATCTATATCGGTATCTAAAAAGCCAGATTTGGTATGTACATAAATTGTCAATAATATAGTGAAAATGTGTGAAATTTTGTTGTGTTTCAGGGTAAGACTCAAGACTGCAAGAAAGGTATATACGCAATGGCGGCGCGAGACGTGTTCGCGTACCTGAAGTCACCCAAGTATAAGCCGCTCAACCTTATCGTCTCCGCCTCCTTCTTCGAGATATATTCTGGAAAGGTAAGATAATTCAATATAATCACAATTATGTACGATTTTTATACTTTTCTATGTAACAAACAAAACGTTGATGATCCTCAGACAGGGCTACATAAGCTGCTTCCTCACTCGTATATTACATGTATAAAGTCCAGTAGCGGTTCCACTATTTTGTTTTGTGGAGGCTTATCCTGTGTTGGACTTAGTAAAGGAAGGTTTTTTACTTAGGGCAACACTAAAAAGTAATTTGTCTCAGGCAGACAGTTAAAGATTTTGGGGAGGAACTTAAGTACTTAGTCCTGTCCTGGATTCGCTCCTGTATCTAAATTTGAATTGTAAATAAAGCCATCAATGATTTTAGCGAATTATATCAGATAACAAAAAATATCGCCTTTTAAAAATTAACACACCCGACTGTATTGCAGGTGTTTGACTTGTTAGCGGACAAGGCGAAGCTGCGAGTGCTGGAGGACGGCAAGCAGCAGGTGCAGATCGTGGGGCTCACGGAGAAGGTGGTGGACAACGTCGACGAGGTGCTCAAGCTTATACAACATGGCAATGCTGCCAGGACCTCGGGACAGGTGTGTGCAAATAACTTTACTTTTAAATATTAGCATGCTCCATACTCACATGAGATCTTACTCGATAGTTACTCGAAAATGAGGAAAAGACTGCAAAAGATTCAAATCGTATAAAATTATTAACTAGTGATATAAATATTAAAGCGAGTTGACGAGTTTGTGTCAACTGCTAGAGACTAACATCAGCCCGGCCAAGATAGAAACAATTGTAGATGTGACGGGCTGATGTTAGTTTCTAGCAGTTGACACAACCATAATATGTTTGTTACTATATTTTTTGCTAAGTTGTGTTGTGTGGTGCAGACGTCAGCGAACTCGAACAGTTCGCGGTCGCACGCCGTGTTCCAGATCGTGGTGCGGTCGCCGGGCATGCACCGCGTGCACGGCAAGTTCTCGCTCATCGATCTCGCCGGCAACGAGCGCGGCGCAGACACCTCCTCTGCTAACAGACAGACGCGTACGTATCATCATACTGCCTTTCGCACTCCATTGCTGGACATAACCCTCCACCCAACTGAGAGAAAAGGTTACAGACACAAGCGACGGAAATCATCAGTTTTCTCCAAGACATTTTTTTACTGCATTCAAGCGGCCCGCGCACGTATCACATTATACTGCCCTTAGCACTCCACTGCTGAACGTAGGTTTCCCCCAACAGGCGGTAAAGGGCTAGAGTACGTGACAGAAATCATAAGTTTTCCCATATACATTTTGACTACGCTTAAGAGGCCGTTCCCGTTTTTTAAGCCATTTTAGCGGTTAATACGCGCGGAGATACGTGATTGTGACTTAGATATATCAACAAATTAAGAAATGAACGATGATACTATTAGATCACTTAGTCTACTATGGTACTATGGGAGTAAAAATAAGTGTTTAATTACCTACAACGGAAAAATCAAGTTTCCGCAAAGCATGTTTTGAAGAAATCATTTTATGAGCATTACGCGATGGTCCATGACATCGAAAATTATGTGAGTAATTAACTTTTAAATGCATATACGACATAACAACATCCTGCTCCTTGGTATGATGGGGCCAGAATTTTTGGTTTCATTCAGAAATAAACCAAAAAATGTTACGTAAAATGTCATTAATTTGTCAGTTTACGTCTAAATGGATTATTTTTTATCACATAAAATACACTAAGAAATAAAAAAATAAATAGTCTCTAATGAGATTTGATATAATACCTTGCTAGGAAAAAAAAATCAGCTTCTAAATGTGATTACAAATATTTTAAATTAATTTTTAAACGAAGCTAGAAATCGTTATATAAATCCTGTACGCGTCTACAGAACTTTAGACCGCGCTGAGCGCTCATCAAGGTAGGACGTGTGGCGCTTGCCGTCGTCACTGCGTCTGTGTGCGTGCCTTGTAAACACCACTGTAATTATAGCGCGACCAACCCTTCTTGATGTGAGTTATTATTGTTGAATATGTATAATAAAATAATGGTAACGAAATCGATGCTCTTATAAAGTAAATACTGCAAGATTCAAAAATACTATATTCACTTAGGCCTTAAGGTGACTCTTATGAATGTCAGAAATTGTATCTAAATATATACATAACTCAAAGGTGACTGACTGACATAGTGATCTATCAACGCACAGCCCAAACCACTGGAGGGATCTTACTGAAATTTGGCATGGAGGTAGATGTTATGACGTAGGCATCCGTTAAGAAAGGATTTTGATAAATTCTACCTCAAGGGAATAAAATGGGGGCTGAAAGTTTGTATGAAACTTTGTCAATTTTAAACCGATCGGGCTAAGACTTTGCATGCATATAGCTACTATAAGGTGGGCATCCCCTAAGAAAGGATTTTGATAAATTCCACCCCTAAGGGGATAAAAAAGTTTGTTTAAATTTTTTTAGATTTTCGACTGATTGAACTGAAATTTTAAAGATTAGAGCTACTATGATGAAGACGTGCACTTAAATAAGATTTTGATAAATTCAACCCCCATGGGGATAAACTAAGGGATGATGGAGGATATAAATGTATTAGTTTAAACTATCAGTACCTAATGGAAGGAATAAATTAAGACGAACGAAATAATTTAAGTTCTAAATGTTGACAATAGATAGCGTTGTGCAGTTAGGTACGTCATTTTTGGACGAAGGGGAAGACCTAGGCGGACGTTCTCTGACCAAATTGGAGACATCCTACAGTGTAGTACTAGGGCTTGTAATATCGGAGAATATTGAATTCCGGAACTGAGTTACGATATTGGAGTGTCAATTCCGGAATTCCGGTACTGGTTCCGGAATCGGTATGCTCTTGAAGTAGGTAGATATTTATTGGTAGTAGGTATATTTCTTATAATAAAATAAACGTGTATACTACAAAAATTAAACAAGTTATATATTTTCATCAGTTTACAATTCGTTATGCGTTGGATAGATCAAAATTTAACCATTGAATTTGAACACCTCAACATTTTCTACAGTTTTGATTAATTAACATGCCATGAACATTCAAGCCTTAGTAGGAAAAGTTACGAAGAAAAATTGAATAATTAAACATTGTTATAAAACCAGACAATTTAACATTAAAATAATAACCAGACCAATTCTCGAAATTCCTAGCTCATGGTTTGCCAAAGTGCCATGTAATGTAGCGTATTAGGTGTACCGTGTAAGACTAAAACTGTCAAAGCAGCGAAGTGCGCTTCAAAGCAGCGAAGTTAAAGTAGGATTGGATAGGATATGTCTGTAGGAAACATCTCGAAATTGGACATACATCACCAAACAATGCAACCCTGAAGGAGAAGTAGAACTGGAGGAAAGAGAAGTGTTGACAGGGGCAGGTCGAAAAAACGATTAATACTTTTCTAGCTGACTGGCAAGATAAAGCAAAAGGTCGGCATTTATGGAAGACTGTGCGGGAGACCTTAGCCCAGCAGTGGGACAGTAACGGTTAAAATAAAAACAAATATTACTAAACTTTAAAGTAACATTTGGGAATAATGTGAGTTTATGCACTTTCCTTATTTTATAGGTAGTGGATTGATTCAATTGCTGAAAAATCGTGGGAGCGAGAATCAATAAAATATTTGAAATTGAATTGAATCCGCGCTCGCCACGCTCGTCGCGCTCGTTTATGAGATTGTGTGCATGAAAAGTCCGTACGTACACGGCGCCGGGGATTCACGCGTACATTCAAACCGGCGGCGGCCGATTTGTATGAAGCTATCCTACTATTATTTTTATACTATGTACTGACGCCCTGTAACGACTGTCAAAGATCTTCATGACAACCGGGACCGACGGCTTAACGTGCTCTCCGAGGCACGGGACAAGCGATAATTAATAATTCAATACGCACATAACTTCGAAAAGTCATTGGTGCGCGCCGTGGATTCGAACCCGATACCCTCTGCATGTCTGTTGATATATCCACTCGCCTATCGCTGCCTCAAATCTAATTTAATTATTGTGTATTAATATTTTCAACCGACTTCAAAACGGAGGCGGTTCACAATTCGGCTGTATTATTTTTTTTATTTTTTAATGTTTGTTACCTAACTAATGCATCATTTATGGACCGATTTGGATTTATTTTTATTTCATAGGATGAGCTATAATGATATTACTTCCCGATTGGTCCCATAGAAAGTTTTCCGAAATCAGTTCAGTATTTTGGATTTTATAACAGAATGACTAGAATTAGTATTTATTGTAATCTAAGTAAATGAGATTTTGCATGTTTCTACGACTGTTTGAAGTCGGATGTTTTTTAACAGCAACAATGGAATCTACCTGGAATTATTACATTTAAACATGAAAATACGTTATCCAAAATAATTCTGTATTACGATCATACATTTTATTGGTCAAAGTATCAATTTGTTTTGTCTCCGCGAGTTCACTGCAAGGTAGATTTTGTTGGGCTACACAGACGCACACATTGACACCTCGATCGCGTTGCCCGCGCGTTTGGCGTAAAATACCTATTCACGCAGTCCGTGAATTTTGGAACGGCCTCTTAAGCCCCGCGTACGTATCACATCATCATACTGCCTTTCGCACTCCACCGCTGGAATAAGACGCTTCCTAAGGGAGAGAAAGGACTAGCGGCTCAAGCGACGCCAATCATTAGTTTTCTCCTAGTAAATTTTAATCGTTATGAAGCTGCAAGCTTTTATGGATCTGCAACTGCGTTGCAACCCCCAATTTGCGTATATCAGAATATAGCAATATACCGACGGTGTACTCACTTAAAGCACATAAAACCTTTAAGAACTTTCAACTTACAGAGTCTCATTAAATTTGCAGGCATGGAGAGCGCAGAAATCAACAAATCCCTACTGGCGCTCAAAGAGTGCATCCGAGCGCTCGGCATGAAGGGCCAGAACCACCTGCCGTTCCGCGTGTCCAAGCTCACGCAGGTGCTGCGCGACAGCTTCATCGGCGACAAGTCGCGCACGTGCATGATCGCCATGATCTCGCCCGCCATGTCGAGCTGCGAGCACTCGCTCAACACGCTGCGGTACGCCGACCGCGTCAAGGAGCTGGGCACCGCCGACCCCGCGCGCCGCGCCGACGCCGACGAGCCCGCCGCCGACGTGGACATGGAGCCCGCGCACGACCTCGCGCATCTGCGCTCGCTCAACGTTAGTACCAGTACCGCTTTATTGTAATTATACATCTTTGTTTCACACTTTCATCCATACAAATAATATTAAACTTAAATTAAAATCGAAAAAATAACAAAAAAAACATTTTTATCTACAAAACCTTATGTCTAGTTCAAGACCAAGCCTCGAAAAGCGAACAACATCGAAATATTCACCTTCGCTTCGACGCTGTTTACACCCTTCCTTGTGAGTACGTTAGGACCCGATGTTCCCATCAACCACCACAGCAGACATAAACTTTGATGTTGTGTTGGCCATTGTGTATGCAAAATATAAACAAAAGCAAGGGGAGCTAGCCAGCATGTAAATACGTCGCAAGCGCCCGCCGTAAGCGTCCTTTGACCTGCGCGGCATCACAAGTGACCGCGCTACAATTCAAGCGATATTATGCGCTTAACTTATGAGTATAAGGTTTAAAATCGTGTAATGTGTTCGTTTGGCAGGAGGGCGACATGTCGGCGGAGATGTACACGTTCCACGAGGCGATCGACGAGCTGCAGCGCGCGGAGGAGGAGGTGCTGGACAACCACAAGGCCATCTCCGACTACCTGCAGCACGCGCTCTCCCGCGTCAACCAGCTGCTCGCCATCACCAGGGACGTCGACTACGACCAGGACGGTACGTACACACTATGGACAAGCACAAGGCCATCTCCGACTACCTGCAGCACGCGCTCTCCCGCGTCAACCAGCTGCTCGCCATCACCAGGGACGTCGACTACGACCAGGACGGTACGTACACACTATGGACAAGCACAAGGCCATCTCCGACTACCTGCAGCACGCGCTCTCCCGCGTCAACCAGCTGCTCGCCATCACCAGGGACGTCGACTACGACCAGGACGGTACGTACACACTATGGACAAGCACAAGGCCATCTCCGACTACCTGCAGCACGCGCTCTCCCGCGTCAACCAGCTGCTCGCCATCACCAGGGACGTCGACTACGACCAGGACGGTACGTACACACTATGGACAAGCACAAGGCCATCTCCGACTACCTGCAGCACGCGCTCTCCCGCGTCAACCAGCTGCTCGCCATCACCAGGGACGTCGACTACGACCAGGACGGTACGTACACACTATGGACAACCACAAGGCCATCTCCGACTACCTGCAGCACGCGCTCTCCCGCGTCAACCAGCTGCTCGCCATCACCAGGGACGTCGACTACGACCAGGACGGTACGTACACACTATGGACAAGCACAAGGCCATCTCCGACTACCTGCAGCACGCGCTCTCCCGCGTCAACCAGCTGCTCGCCATCACCAGGGACGTCGACTACGACCAGGACGGTACGTACACACTATGGACAACCACAAGGCCATCTCCGACTACCTGCAGCACGCGCTCTCCCGCGTCAACCAGCTGCTCGCCATCACCAGGGACGTCGACTACGACCAGGACGGTACGTACACACTATGGACAAGCACAAGGCCATCTCCGACTACCTGCAGCACGCGCTCTCCCGCGTCAACCAGCTGCTCGCCATCACCAGGGACGTCGACTACGACCAGGACGGTACGTACACACTATGGACAAGCACAAGGCCATCTCCGACTACCTGCAGCACGCGCTCTCCCGCGTCAACCAGCTGCTCGCCATCACCAGGGACGTCGACTACGACCAGGACGGTACGTACACACTATGGACAAGCACAAGGCCATCTCCGACTACCTGCAGCACGCGCTCTCCCGCGTCAACCAGCTGCTCGCCATCACCAGGGACGTCGACTACGACCAGGACGGTACGTACACACTATGGACAAGCACAAGGCCATCTCCGACTACCTGCAGCACGCGCTCTCCCGCGTCAACCAGCTGCTCGCCATCACCAGGGACGTCGACTACGACCAGGACGGTACGTACACACTATGGACAAGCACAAGGCCATCTCCGACTACCTGCAGCACGCGCTCTCCCGCGTCAACCAGCTGCTCGCCATCACCAGGGACGTCGACTACGACCAGGACGGTACGTACACACTATGGACAAGCACAAGGCCATCTCCGACTACCTGCAGCACGCGCTCTCCCGCGTCAACCAGCTGCTCGCCATCACCAGGGACGTCGACTACGACCAGGACGGTACGTACACACTATGGACAAGCACAAGGCCATCTCCGACTACCTGCAGCACGCGCTCTCCCGCGTCAACCAGCTGCTCGCCATCACCAGGGACGTCGACTACGACCAGGACGGTACGTACACACTATGGACAAGCACAAGGCCATCTCCGACTACCTGCAGCACGCGCTCTCCCGCGTCAACCAGCTGCTCGCCATCACCAGGGACGTCGACTACGACCAGGACGGTATGTACACACTATGGACAAGCACAAGGCCATCTCCGACTACCTGCAGCACGCGCTCTCCCGCGTCAACCAGCTGCTCGCCATCACCAGGGACGTCGACTACGACCAGGACGGTACGTACACACTATGGACAAGCACAAGGCCATCTCCGACTACCTGCAGCACGCGCTCTCCCGCGTCAACCAGCTGCTCGCCATCACCAGGGACGTCGACTACGACCAGGACGGTACGTACACACTATGGACAAGCACAAGGCCATCTCCGACTACCTGCAGCACGCGCTCTCCCGCGTCAACCAGCTGCTCGCCATCACCAGGGACGTCGACTACGACCAGGACGGTACGTACACACTATGGACAAGCACAAGGCCATCTCCGACTACCTGCAGCACGCGCTCTCCCGCGTCAACCAGCTGCTCGCCATCACCAGGGACGTCGACTACGACCAGGACGGTACGTACACACTATGGACAAGCACAAGGCCATCTCCGACTACCTGCAGCACGCGCTCTCCCGCGTCAACCAGCTGCTCGCCATCACCAGGGACGTCGACTACGACCAGGACGGTACGTACACACTATGGACAAGCACAAGGCCATCTCCGACTACCTGCAGCACGCGCTCTCCCGCGTCAACCAGCTGCTCGCCATCACCAGGGACGTCGACTACGACCAGGACGGTACGTACACACTATGGACAAGCACAAGGCCATCTCCGACTACCTGCAGCACGCGCTCTCCCGCGTCAACCAGCTGCTCGCCATCACCAGGGACGTCGACTACGACCAGGACGGTACGTACACACTATGGACAAGCACAAGGCCATCTCCGACTACCTGCAGCACGCGCTCTCCCGCGTCAACCAGCTGCTCGCCATCACCAGGGACGTCGACTACGACCAGGACGGTACGTACACACTATGGACAAGCACAAGGCCATCTCCGACTACCTGCAGCACGCGCTCTCCCGCGTCAACCAGCTGCTCGCCATCACCAGGGACGTCGACTACGACCAGGACGGTACGTACACACTATGGACAAGCACAAGGCCATCTCCGACTACCTGCAGCACGCGCTCTCCCGCGTCAACCAGCTGCTCGCCATCACCAGGGACGTCGACTACGACCAGGACGGTACGTACACACTATGGACAAGCACAAGGCCATCTCCGACTACCTGCAGCACGCGCTCTCCCGCGTCAACCAGCTGCTCGCCATCACCAGGGACGTCGACTACGACCAGGACGGTACGTACACACTATGGACAAGCACAAGGCCATCTCCGACTACCTGCAGCACGCGCTCTCCCGCGTCAACCAGCTGCTCGCCATCACCAGGGACGTCGACTACGACCAGGACGGTACGTACACACTATGGACAAGCACAAGGCCATCTCCGACTACCTGCAGCACGCGCTCTCCCGCGTCAACCAGCTGCTCGCCATCACCAGGGACGTCGACTACGACCAGGACGGTATGTACACACTATGGACAAGCACAAGGCCATCTCCGACTACCTGCAGCACGCGCTCTCCCGCGTCAACCAGCTGCTCGCCATCACCAGGGACGTCGACTACGACCAGGACGGTACGTACACACTATGGACAAGCACAAGGCCATCTCCGACTACCTGCAGCACGCGCTCTCCCGCGTCAACCAGCTGCTCGCCATCACCAGGGACGTCGACTACGACCAGGACGGTACGTACACACTATGGACAAGCACAAGGCCATCTCCGACTACCTGCAGCACGCGCTCTCCCGCGTCAACCAGCTGCTCGCCATCACCAGGGACGTCGACTACGACCAGGACGGTACGTACACACTATGGACAAGCACAAGGCCATCTCCGACTACCTGCAGCACGCGCTCTCCCGCGTCAACCAGCTGCTCGCCATCACCAGGGACGTCGACTACGACCAGGACGGTACGTACACACTATGGACAAGCACAAGGCCATCTCCGACTACCTGCAGCACGCGCTCTCCCGCGTCAACCAGCTGCTCGCCATCACCAGGGACGTCGACTACGACCAGGACGGTACGTACACACTATGGACAAGCACAAGGCCATCTCCGACTACCTGCAGCACGCGCTCTCCCGCGTCAACCAGCTGCTCGCCATCACCAGGGACGTCGACTACGACCAGGACGGTACGTACACACTATGGACAAGCACAAGGCCATCTCCGACTACCTGCAGCACGCGCTCTCCCGCGTCAACCAGCTGCTCGCCATCACCAGGGACGTCGACTACGACCAGGACGGTACGTACACACTATGGACAAGCACAAGGCCATCTCCGACTACCTGCAGCACGCGCTCTCCCGCGTCAACCAGCTGCTCGCCATCACCAGGGACGTCGACTACGACCAGGACGGTACGTACACACTATGGACAAGCACAAGGCCATCTCCGACTACCTGCAGCACGCGCTCTCCCGCGTCAACCAGCTGCTCGCCATCACCAGGGACGTCGACTACGACCAGGACGGTACGTACACACTATGGACAAGCACAAGGCCATCTCCGACTACCTGCAGCACGCGCTCTCCCGCGTCAACCAGCTGCTCGCCATCACCAGGGACGTCGACTACGACCAGGACGGTACGTACACACTATGGACAAGCACAAGGCCATCTCCGACTACCTGCAGCACGCGCTCTCCCGCGTCAACCAGCTGCTCGCCATCACCAGGGACGTCGACTACGACCAGGACGGTACGTACACACTATGGACAAGCACAAGGCCATCTCCGACTACCTGCAGCACGCGCTCTCCCGCGTCAACCAGCTGCTCGCCATCACCAGGGACGTCGACTACGACCAGGACGGTACGTACACACTATGGACAAGCACAAGGCCATCTCCGACTACCTGCAGCACGCGCTCTCCCGCGTCAACCAGCTGCTCGCCATCACCAGGGACGTCGACTACGACCAGGACGGTACGTACACACTATGGACAAGCACAAGGCCATCTCCGACTACCTGCAGCACGCGCTCTCCCGCGTCAACCAGCTGCTCGCCATCACCAGGGACGTCGACTACGACCAGGACGGTACGTACACACTATGGACAAGCACAAGGCCATCTCCGACTACCTGCAGCACGCGCTCTCCCGCGTCAACCAGCTGCTCGCCATCACCAGGGACGTCGACTACGACCAGGACGGTACGTACACACTATGGACAAGCACAAGGCCATCTCCGACTACCTGCAGCACGCGCTCTCCCGCGTCAACCAGCTGCTCGCCATCACCAGGGACGTCGACTACGACCAGGACGGTACGTACACACTATGGACAAGCACAAGGCCATCTCCGACTACCTGCAGCACGCGCTCTCCCGCGTCAACCAGCTGCTCGCCATCACCAGGGACGTCGACTACGACCAGGACGGTACGTACACACTATGGACAAGCACAAGGCCATCTCCGACTACCTGCAGCACGCGCTCTCCCGCGTCAACCAGCTGCTCGCCATCACCAGGGACGTCGACTACGACCAGGACGGTACGTACACACTATGGACAAGCACAAGGCCATCTCCGACTACCTGCAGCACGCGCTCTCCCGCGTCAACCAGCTGCTCGCCATCACCAGGGACGTCGACTACGACCAGGACGGTATGTACACACTATGGACAAGCACAAGGCCATCTCCGACTACCTGCAGCACGCGCTCTCCCGCGTCAACCAGCTGCTCGCCATCACCAGGGACGTCGACTACGACCAGGACGGTACGTACACACTATGGACAAGCACAAGGCCATCTCCGACTACCTGCAGCACGCGCTCTCCCGCGTCAACCAGCTGCTCGCCATCACCAGGGACGTCGACTACGACCAGGACGGTACGTACACACTATGGACAAGCACAAGGCCATCTCCGACTACCTGCAGCACGCGCTCTCCCGCGTCAACCAGCTGCTCGCCATCACCAGGGACGTCGACTACGACCAGGACGGTACGTACACACTATGGACAAGCACAAGGCCATCTCCGACTACCTGCAGCACGCGCTCTCCCGCGTCAACCAGCTGCTCGCCATCACCAGGGACGTCGACTACGACCAGGACGGTACGTACACACTATGGACAAGCACAAGGCCATCTCCGACTACCTGCAGCACGCGCTCTCCCGCGTCAACCAGCTGCTCGCCATCACCAGGGACGTCGACTACGACCAGGACGGTATGTACACACTATGGACAAGCACAAGGCCATCTCCGACTACCTGCAGCACGCGCTCTCCCGCGTCAACCAGCTGCTCGCCATCACCAGGGACGTCGACTACGACCAGGACGGTACGTACACACTATGGACAAGCACAAGGCCATCTCCGACTACCTGCAGCACGCGCTCTCCCGCGTCAACCAGCTGCTCGCCATCACCAGGGACGTCGACTACGACCAGGACGGTACGTACACACTATGGACAAGCACAAGGCCATCTCCGACTACCTGCAGCACGCGCTCTCCCGCGTCAACCAGCTGCTCGCCATCACCAGGGACGTCGACTACGACCAGGACGGTACGTACACACTATGGACAAGCACAAGGCCATCTCCGACTACCTGCAGCACGCGCTCTCCCGCGTCAACCAGCTGCTCGCCATCACCAGGGACGTCGACTACGACCAGGACGGTACGTACACACTATGGACAAGCACAAGGCCATCTCCGACTACCTGCAGCACGCGCTCTCCCGCGTCAACCAGCTGCTCGCCATCACCGGGGACGTCGACTACGACCAGGACGGTACGTACACACTATGGACAAGCACAAGGCCATCTCCGACTACCTGCAGCACGCGCTCTCCCGCGTCAACCAGCTGCTCGCCATCACCAGGGACGTCGACTACGACCAGGACGGTACGTACACACTATGGACAAGCACAAGGCCATCTCCGACTACCTGCAGCACGCGCTCTCCCGCGTCAACCAGCTGCTCGCCATCACCAGGGACGTCGACTACGACCAGGACGGTACGTACACACTATGGACAAGCACAAGGCCATCTCCGACTACCTGCAGCACGCGCTCTCCCGCGTCAACCAGCTGCTCGCCATCACCGGGGACGTCGACTACGACCAGGACGGTACGTACACACTATGGACAAGCACAAGGCCATCTCTGACTACCTGCAGCACGCGCTCTCCCGCGTCAACCAGCTGCTCGCCATCACCAGGGACGTCGACTACGACCAGGACGGTACGTACACACTATGGACAAGCACAAGGCCATCTCCGACTACCTGCAGCACGCGCTCTCCCGCGTCAACCAGCTGCTCGCCATCACCGGGGACGTCGACTACGACCAGGACGGTACGTACACACTATGGACAAGCACAAGGCCATCTCCGACTACCTGCAGCACGCGCTCTCCCGCGTCAACCAGCTGCTCGCCATCACCAGGGACGTCGACTACGACCAGGACGGTACGTACACACTATGGACAAGCACAAGGCCATCTCCGACTACCTGCAGCACGCGCTCTCCCGCGTCAACCAGCTGCTCGCCATCACCAGGGACGTCGACTACGACCAGGACGGTACGTACACACTATGGACAAGCACAAGGCCATCTCCGACTACCTGCAGCACGCGCTCTCCCGCGTCAACCAGCTGCTCGCCATCACCAGGGACGTCGACTACGACCAGGACGGTACGTACACACTATGGACAAGCACAAGGCCATCTCCGACTACCTGCAGCACGCGCTCTCCCGCGTCAACCAGCTGCTCGCCATCACCAGGGACGTCGACTACGACCAGGACGGTACGTACACACTATGGACAAGCACAAGGCCATCTCCGACTACCTGCAGCACGCGCTCTCCCGCGTCAACCAGCTGCTCGCCATCACCAGGGACGTCGACTACGACCAGGACGGTACGTACACACTA
Source organism: Euclidia mi (assembly GCA_944739405.2). Taxonomy (NCBI): domain Eukaryota; kingdom Metazoa; phylum Arthropoda; class Insecta; order Lepidoptera; family Erebidae; genus Euclidia; species Euclidia mi. Next base: position 25,111,611 of record OX123189.2, on the reverse strand, counting down.
TGGACAAGCACAAGGCCATCTCCGACTACCTGCAGCACGCGCTCTCCCGTGTCAACCAGCTGCTCGCCATCACCAGGGACGTCGACTACGACCAGGACGGTACGTACACACTATGGACAAGCACAAGGCCATCTCCGACTACCTGCAGCACGCGCTCTCCCGCGTCAACCAGCTGCTCGCCATCACCAGGGACGTCGACTACGACCAGGACGGTACGTACACACTATGGACAAGCACAAGGCCATCTCCGACTACCTGCAGCACGCGCTCTCCCGCGTCAACCAGCTGCTCGCCATCACCAGGGACGTCGACTACGTCCAGGACGGTACGTACACACTATGGACAAGCACAAGGCCATCTCCGACTACCTGCAGCACGCGCTCTCCCGCGTCAACCAGCTGCTCGCCATCACCAGGGACGTCGACTACGACCAGGACGGTACGTACACACTATGGACAAGCACAAGGCCATCTCCGACTACCTGCAGCACGCGCTCTCCCGCGTCAACCAGCTGCTCGCCATCACCAGGGACGTCGACTACGACCAGGACGGTACGTACACACTATGGACAAGCACAAGGCCATCTCCGACTACCTGCAGCACGCGCTCTCCCGCGTCAACCAGCTGCTCGCCATCACCAGGGACGTCGACTACGACCAGGACGGTACGTACACACTATGGACAAGCACAAGGCCATCTCCGACTACCTGCAGCACGCGCTCTCCCGCGTCAACCAGCTGCTCGCCATCACCAGGGACGTCGACTACGACCAGGACGGTACGTACACACTATGGACAAGCACAAAGCCATCTCCGACTACCTGCAGCACGCGCTCTCCCGCGTCAACCAGCTGCTCGCCATCACCAGGGACGTCGACTACGACCAGGACGGTACGTACACACTATGGACAAGCACAAGGCCATCTCCGACTACCTGCAGCACGCGCTCTCCCGGGTCAACCAGCTGCTCGCCATCACCAGGGACGTCGACTACGACCAGGACGGTACGTACACACTATGGACAAGCACAAGGCCATCTCCGACTACCTGCAGCACGCGCTCTCCCGCGTCAACCAGCTGCTCGCCATCACCAGGGACGTCGACTACGACCAGGACGGTACGTACACACTATGGACAGGCACAAGGCCATCTCCGACTACCTGCAGCACGCGCTCTCCCGCGTCAACCAGCTGCTCGCCATCACCAGGGACGTCGACTACGACCAGGACGGTACGTACACACTATGGACAAGCACAAGGCCATCTCCGACTACCTGCAGCACGCGCTCTCCCGCGTCAACCAGCTGCTCGCCATCACCAGGGACGTCGACTACGACCAGGACGGTACGTACACACTATGGACAAGCACAAGGCCATCTCCGACTACCTGCAGCACGCGCTCTCCCGCGTCAACCAGCTGCTCGCCATCACCAGGGACGTCGACTACGACCAGGACGGTACGTACACACTATGGACAAGCACAAGGCCATCTCCGACTACCTGCAGCACGCGCTCTCCCGCGTCAACCAGCTGCTCGCCATCACCAGGGACGTCGACTACGACCAGGACGGTACGTACACACTATGGACAAGCACAAGGCCATCTCCGACTACCTGCAGCACGCGCTCTCCAGCGTCAACCAGCTGCTCGCCATCACCAGGGACGTCGACTACGACCAGGACGGTACGTACACACTATGGACAAGCACAAGGCCATCTCCGACTACCTGCAGCACGCGCTCTCCCGCGTCAACCAGCTGCTCGCCATCACCAGGGACGTCGACTACGACCAGGACGGTACGTACACACTATGGACAAGCACAAGGCCATCTCCGACTACCTGCAGCACGCGCTCTCCCGCGTCAACCAGCTGCTCGCCATCACCAGGGACGTCGACTACGACCAGGACGGTACGTACACACTATGGACAAGCACAAGGCCATCTCCGACTACCTGCAGCACGCGCTCTCCCGCGTCAACCAGCTGCTCGCCATCACCAGGGACGTCGACTACGACCAGGACGGTACGTACACACTATGGACAAGCACAAGGACATCTCCGACTACCTGCAGCACGCGCTCTCCCGCGTCAACCAGCTGCTCGCCATCACCAGGGACGTCGACTACGACCAGGACGGTACGTACACACTATGGACAAGCACAAGGCCATCTCCGACTACCTGCAGCACGCGCTCTCCCGCGTCAACCAGCTGCTCGCCATCACCAGGGACGTCGACTACGACCAGGACGGTACGTACACACTATGGACAAGCACAAGGCCATCTCCGACTACCTGCAGCACGCGCTCTCCCGCGTCAACCAGCTGCTCGCCATCACCAGGGACGTCGACTACGACCAGGACGGTACGTACACACTATGGACAAGCACAAGGCCATCTCCGACTACCTGCAGCACGCGCTCTCCCGCGTCAACCAGCTGCTCGCCATCACCAGGGACGTCGACTACGACCAGGACGGTACGTACACACTATGGACAAGCACAAGGCCATCTCCGACTACCTGCAGCACGCGCTCTCCCGCGTCAACCAGCTGCTCGCCATCACCAGGGACGTCGACTACGACCAGGACGGTACGTACACACTATGGACAAGCACAAGGCCATCTCCGACTACCTGCAGCACGCGCTCTCCCGCGTCAACCAGCTGCTCGCCATCACCAGGGACGTCGACTACGACCAGGACGGTACGTACACACTATGGACAAGCACAAGGCCATCTCCGACTACCTGCAGCACGCGCTCTCCCGCGTCAACCAGCTGCTCGCTATCACCAGGGACGTCGACTACGACCAGGACGGTACGTACACACTATGGACAAGCACAAGGCCATCTCCGACTACCTGCAGCACGCGCTCTCCCGCGTCAACCAGCTGCTCGCCATCACCAGGGACGTCGACTACGACCAGGACGGTACGTACACACTATGGACAAGCACAAGGCCATCTCCGACTACCTGCAGCACGCGCTCTCCCGCGTCAACCAGCTGCTCGCCATCACCAGGGACGTCGACTACGACCAGGACGGTACGTACACACTATGGACAAGCACAAGGCCTACTACCTGCAGCACGCGCTCTCCCGCGTCAACCAGCTGCTCGCCATCACCAGGGACGTCGACTACGACCAGGACGGTACGTACACACTATGGACAAGCACAAGGCCATCTCCGACTACCTGCAGCACGCGCTCTCCCGCGTCAACCAGCTGCTCGCCATCACCAGGGTTGTCGACTACGACCAGGACGGTACGTACACACTACTTCTTTGTGTTAATGGTTTCATGTCAACTACATGACGCCGCATAATTCTCGGCCACTTTAACCCTTTTTAAGGCATAGGGGATATTTTTCCCACCATGATTTTTAATTTTTTTAGTAACAAAACCTCATCCTTGTGGTACTTATTTTTACTTTAGCTATTTTTTTATTAATCTGTCATTATTTTGACGTAAAGAAATTGTAAACTATCAAGTATATTTTTCTTCGGTGGTTTGTTGAAGTTTGAAAAGTAGCAATTTTACGTATTCAATTTTCTAGTTAGGGCTATCTCTTGAATCTTTTTATTTCAGAGGCAAGTTTTATTTTTAGCATGTGTTATTATATTTAATCTGAAGGATTTTACGCAAACCTTTTTGCCTGGGTGTCTTGATATTTTATAATATTCGTTTGTTATGGTGGGAAACATATTCCCTATGCCTGTGGGTGGCTGTGTCTGTGTGCTGTGCCACTATGAATATTGCCATTTTTCACGGCTTTTCACATACAGTAGTCATTGTTCCTATGAATAAAAGTTATTTTCTAATTATATTTGTTGTTTACGTAGACCACAGACTAACCTATTGTACATTAGACTGATTCAAGATCACCTTTTCCATACTCGTAATGTTCTATACTGTCCTCCTACACAGGCAAAGGGGATATATTTACCACCATAAAAAAATTATAAAAAAATTAAAAATATATATTTATCATTTTCTACCCCCATATTATACCTAAATCCGTCAACAGTGAAGTTTTTCCACCGCAGGGTCACTATGCCCTATAAAGGGTTAATTGCGTTTGGGAGGCCACTCCTTCGCTAGTAAAATGTACACTTGTATGAGTACTCTTCGCGCAGTCTACTTACGTCGGCTGCATAGACGTATTTAACAGGGTGGCCGGATGAGCCATGCCCGCCTCAGAATTGTGGTTATCGAGTCCAAATTCTAGGCCGGGTACCTAAGAAACTTCACACCATTATGGGCCATTGTTTTATGATATATGGTACAGTACTCTCGGCCTGCCAACCCTCTCGTTACCAAAGTGTTCCTTACACGTGCATTGCGCAGCCGCTAGTGACTTATGTTAGCCCTGGCTGGGCTGACGTTAGTCACTAGCCGCTGATTCACATCAGTCCATGTAAGACATGTCATTGTAGACACGGTTAAAGGAACTCTGTATTATCAAATTGTTTTGGCTTGTGGGCATGCTAATTGTGGCCACTTCTCCGGACCCGCACATGTTTTAGTGGTAAACTGAACCAACGGCCTGCTAATTAAGGCTTTTGGCGTTCAGCAGTATGAGCACAATACTGAGGAAAAAATAAAAGTCGCCGTCTGTCTTGGACAAGTTGCGGTCATTGTAATTGAGCTTCTGATACTTCTAAAAAGTCTCAATAAAAAATCGGAAAAAGGTACGAAAGTGACAATAAAGAGATAAATAGAGCGATTAAATTTAAAGTTACGTTGTATGTTAACGGCATGTGTAATATAGTTATGCTTTAACTAGTCGCTTGTGTGCTATATAGCATGCTTGGTCATGCGCATGTAAGAATCTGGCAAGAAAATTTCTTCATCTTTTATTAAACCTATTACCCCTGAAACAGAAGACAGGAGGATCATAATGCTTCTGGCTGTCATTTACAGTGCGTAAATGCACTTTATGCTGCATACTTGAGAACATTTTATATCTCAAAATGTTACATCCATGTTATTATGTGATATATGTTGTATACGGCAGTAATAAATGAATGTATGTGTTATTGTATCCTTGCTCAAGCTCTCGCTATATCTCCGTATCCCATAAAAACGCTACGTTTAAATGACTCAAGGCTACCTCCAAATCATGCGCCCCATTTCTAGTGAACGACTAGAAGCGCGGGACTTGGCGCGCTCTCCTATTTTCTCCCATTACTCTGTATATCAAGGCTGTCCAACCAATATAGAAAGTGGGCACAAACTTTGCATCCTAGTGCGCATGTTGGCCTCTTATCATTATAAAATATATAGATAAGTTCTAATTTAGTCATAGCTTGATTAATCAAGCAATTTAAATTGATGACAAAAATGTCAGTGAGAGGTGTTTTAGACGGGATCCTGCCGTTTTGCCGAAAAGATTTTGACAAAATTTCATTACCCAAACAAATTTTAGCAACCTTTTTTAATACCATTGCAATAATTCGAATGATTTTCGAAAAATTTGACGTCAAATTTTTAGTTGGCAAAATATTACCAAGTATAATGTCATTATGGCATTTGGTCTTTAATCAAATTATTTATTAGGTACAGCAAAGAATCTTCAGGCAGTAAACGTTTGGTGATATTAGTTTATTTATGGAAGTAGAGTAGGTTAATTATAAAAATAATGGTTAGGTTAGGGTAGAACTGTGACCTACGCACGAGCCGAGCGAGCGAAGCGAGCGGTGCCGCGGTAGCGGCCGGCGAGTGCCAGAAACGACTTGCATTAATAGAAAAAAGAGATAGTTTTAGTAGGTAACCCATTTCTATTTAGATTAGGATAACTATTGATTTTACGTAACAACTATTATTCCAACTGAAATATTTGACTAAATAAAAAATGTTAAAAGTACTAGTTGGTAAACAAATTATAGTTTAAATGTTCATTTCCCAATAGGTTTGTGTTACAATTTTTTGTGAATAGGTTTTTTGCTAAGTAATAATTTGGCAAAAGAAATTATGCAAGACATTTTTTGGGAAGTGGTTATTTGTCTAATTCCTTTCGGTCAAACAAGGGAGACCCGTTTTAGACTTAAGTTGGTGAAAAAAATTAGATATGTTGGCGGTTTAAATCGTGCTTGTTGGACGGCCTTGCTATATACGATTAATGTTAAGAAAAAGAGTATGGTGTCTGCCTAGTACTAGGTGTATGCTTATCTGTGGGCCTGTGCGTGTTGTATGTGTGTGCATGGTGACCGCGTGTTGCAGACGTGAGCCACTCTCGCACCAAACGGCTGCGATTCCTCGCGAGCAACGGCCTTGGCACCCGACGTCGATCTCGGCGGATGTTAGGTTTGAAACTGCTACCAACTACTACTCGCTGCATCACTCTCATTGTAACACAAATATTACATTTATTATGGTGACTTAAGACGTGCTTGGACCAATGTTTGGGCTGTTTGTCTAATTTGTTACTGATTTCAACGTTATTATGTCTTTGGTATTGAGCAAGCTTGGATGCAGTCCATGGATAAGGCATGGCCAACCAAACATCAGGCCATGTTACATAATATTCGTTAGATTTCCTACAGAGAAACTCTTTATTAGCTTATACGCTTATTTAAAGTAGCCTAAATGGGCATGCTCACCATACCCACTACGCTGAATTGGGTAAAGATTTTATATAGGAAGTACCGAGCAAAGATGTCCAAAACGGAATGTGTTTTGACGAAATATCTCAAACATTTGGACAAATACGTCTGAATAATCGCCACCGACACGAGTAGGAGTTCAGGCTTAGTTTATTTTCACTGTTCTCAAACAAACATTTAAATATAACAAAAATAGATTTCACGAATACACCCCAGTTACCAAGGTATAAAGAACTCAAAAAGCAACAAACACAAGAAAAGACAAGCACACAAAAAGCATGTTTGTTTTTCACGATGGCACTGTTTCAGGCATTATTATGCCTTTATTAGAAGTTGACAAACATGCACTATTAGAATAAAATTGGCAATCAAGCTTTTCATACTATTTTGATAAACTCTCGAGACTTATGGCTTTGATGGACTAGCATATTCAAAGTTTACGAACTAGATACATAAACGTGAACTAGACTTAGTCATTGTAATATGAAATTATATTAACAACTGATTTCTATGATTTAGTAAAGGAATATTTATTAAATATAAGATCTAATTGAAACGATTCATCGCGTCGACCATTTTGCTGCCAATGCTGTCGCTCACGGGGCTATTGGTTATAACAAATATTAATGGGGTACTTAATCGAATTATTAGTTTTGAAGACAGAAGTGTTTTAAAATCAGCCTTTTAACTTTAAAGTAATAGAAAGAATTTGTCTCTGTAATTATAGGCAACGCAGAAACAATATAAGGTGTATTATTTCCAATGCATATGCGTTGCTGTCTTCCAGAAAGTAAAAATTAATTACCCTGTTATTATCAAAATTTTTATTAATTTTGCTTTTCGTCCATATACTTCTCAACTATCATAATTATGTACACTTTTTTTTATTTCTGATGTTTGTATTACAATAAATTAAAACGAATAATTTCTAACTATTTAATATTATTTGCCGCGCAGCTGTCGCTTCACGCTGAATATTTTGGAAGATTTAATATTGTTACTTAACCACAATTAAATTGAACTCACGTTATTAATTTGTTTAGACAACGCCGAGAAAAAGCTACCCAGTAATTAATATCAGGACTGATTTTATTTTAGACCTTCAACCAGTATCACAGCTGTCTGATAAGTTCTTGTTGAGTTAGTTTGTCAGGTAACTCCTTCCTGTTTTTAATTTATCTGGAAGATAAGGTTCATCCAGGGGTGGTGAAACTGGGCCTTATTGTCTGACTTTATCGTTTTTATTTGGTAGTTTTGAAACGGCGTTCTAAATTGACATACAATATTCACCCAATTTAATTGTTATTTGTCTGTTCGCACAGCATACGCTACTCAGTGGGAGGAGCTGCTCAACGAACAGTTGGCGGTGCTGGCGCAGTCCCGGGACCTGGTGGCGGAGTTCCGAAGCAAGATGCAGCAGGAGGAACACATCTCGCGCCGCATCCAGCCGCCCCGGCACCACTAGCCGCGCACGCACACGTAGCGTCGACCGGAGCACTCGGACCTCGTAACTCATCATTACTACACACTCACACTTGTGTGACAGGTGCTGATCACCTATCTACTACTGTCTATAACACTTTTATAAAACCTTTGACCGGGACCTTCCGTTTCCGAACCTGGTTCTAGATTTGAAACTTCTTGAGTTCTCAAATTTCTTGAGTTCCAAGCTTACAAATCAGAACCAGCTTCGTATACAGGTGACTCGTTAGCAGTGTAGGTAGTTTTGAATGTGTAACTTATGCCAGATTTGGATCGTTAGAGAAGCTTATTACGACATACGATGACAGACTGATCGCTAGTCGTCCCAAGTTTCCCATTGTTGATTAAAAGCAATTAAATGAATTGAGTCTGACCTCTCTAAACTATGATGGACTAATGAAAAGTTGCTAAATGTACAAATGTTATCGATGATCATCAAAAATTAAGGAATCGTTTGTCTCGACACAAAAACCTTAATTAATTGTAGGTAATTAAGAATCTCTGTATTCGGTAGTGATAAAATCGAATTTAAATTTCGCTTACAAATCGACGCTACGTACTGTGCGCGTGCATTCGCTTACTGCCATATAATGGCGGCTAACATGGCGGTCGAACTGTCACAACGTCACCGCAACACATTTGGAAATTACAGTGTGTATAAATAAATCAGTATTGAACATTTAAATTCAACGATTGATAATGAAGTGTGTAGCTGGCCTACTGTATAATCGCTTTATTTTCTTTTCCGCTTTTACCCGAGCGAGTTGTGACTTTCGTTTCGATATTGTAAAGCTTAGTATATATCGAAGTATGTGCCGTCGCGTTGTTGAAAACGAGAGACTGTTTACTGTAGTGTTTGAAGCACAAACGTGACATGTTCGGTCGGCAACTGTCCATGTGACTCGTTGACAAGCCGTTTTGACGTGTATTTTTAACTCAATAACGTCCAAAATTGCCTGTGGTTGAGCCCTGTTGCGTGTGGTTGAAACGTGCTATTACGAGTATCGATAGTGGAGTATCTTTAGTTTCTGTAATGGTTGTGATTACAGCACTAAAGTCATGAAGGTTGGAACTCATTTACTGAAACACATACGTAATATCGTTGTTGTTCGTCGTCAATAAGCGAGGCCTCACCTTAACTTTGCTAGAGATACGAATATATATGTTAGACATCGGCAGATGGATTTATCGATCGATACCTAACATAAGGGAATCATGTAAATTGAGGTGCGAGACATTACCCTATTAACGTTAAGTCACTTATTCTGGATGCATTTAACTTTCGCTAAAGGCCTATTGTCGAACTGTAGATATTTTTATATAACAGGAGATTTGGAAGTACAAACATACAGTGAGATCGGTCCCAGTGAGCTCAGGCGACGAATCTTTTAACTAGGCTTAACGAGGATTACATTATTGAACATATTCTTTTGTTTTACATACTTTTTGTGATATTTTAGTAGAGCTGTCGAGTATCTGTATGAGAATCACAGTTGTTGTTCGAAGTCCTAGTTACGCCATTGTAATTTGAAAAGGTATCTGTCAAAATCGTCCATTTATACTAGTACCTAATGTAATTTTCACTTTCATAGCGTTATATACGCGCAATTTCATCTGCATAGTCCACATTTGGCTTTCATGGGATCGTAGTAACTTTGCCAATCTCTGAAATGATAACGTCCTTAAAAACGGTTTTGACGGATATACACCGTATTGCTGTGATTCGTTTTCATGACAAAATTGTTTATATTTGGCCTTACAGAGTACTCGGGATGTTGTGAAATATTTGTTTTAAATTAGATATTTTGATGTAAACCGCGTTATTAATATTTTGCGCACCACAGAGATGCTGTTTCTGTTTCGGCCAATGAATGAAGAAGTAGTGGAAAAGGTTCTTACAGTTTTAAATATTTATATATATTACAGTTAAATGTATTCCATATTATCACATTAAAAATACCTAATATGTGGCAAAGACAGAAACAGTCTTCTCAAAACGAATAAAAGAGTAAATTATTGAATGACAATGTATAAATGTTTAGTACCATGTGATCGATTACATATCTTTTGCATATAAAATCGCTTGTTATTGTATCATTGTAAATGTAATTATAATAACTATTGCGGATACAGTTCCGACTCCCTTCATTGTTAAACAAATAGTGTTGTTCCATCTATGCATGTTCACTTGGGTCATCACTAACTGCCCTTATGTACACAGTAGAAGACTATTATGTAAATAAGATATATGTAGAAAATCTTTCTTTAACAATTATTTTAAAATTCGTCCAACATATTTAATAATATAGACAATACCATTCCTCAAAACCACAATGAACATGCACATTTGGCACTATCATTTTCATTTACTTTACTTATCATTTGAATATAGTTTGGCTAGTAATACATGTTTTGGGTAAATTTCAAGAGTTACAAAATACATTCCATTTATTGAGATTATAACTAAATATCTGCCATATTAATTTTACGTACACTGAAATTTTTTGACAAAAAATGTCTTGTATTATCAAAATTTCAAATTGTAGCATTTATCATCTTGAAGTTTCGCCCATAGCTAAACATTTTAACCTGTAACATTGTTTTATAAAACTATTATATTTATCGCGACCATAATATTCTGTTAATTTCTACTTCGAACATTGGCGCGACAGATGTTTAAAACAAATTGTCCAGTTATATCATGTCTTGGAATCCTTTCACTAATAAAATTATAAAATCAGTGTATTGCCGGCATTTATATATAAAACTGATTATTCCTAATAATGGTGCTTGTTCATTAGGCCTTTAGCTAAGGCATGGTATAACTCGCAACAGAAATGTATTGTTACTGATGCATCACTAATTTTATGTCAAAGGGAATTGTCTCTTTTCGAGTTACGTAATCTTTATTACGCTCAAGAATTCGTTCTTGCAGCGACAATGACTTCATTTAAAGCAGGATGGAGCTTAGCTCTGCCTCTATATAGTCGTCTCCACGCGTTCTTTATTGTGGAGTGTTGGTATGGTGACCATGCTTGTAACTTAGAACCAACTTGTGCTATAAACTGCAGTTCGTGGGAGTCAATAATGACGACTGACATGACATTACCGGTGAGATCATCTCTCTATACATGTTTACTCCTACCATATATAATGTTACTGTAATTTATTTATAAAGCCAGCGTCGTCTCTAAAAATCGTAAAATTCTTTTTTTTTATTCTTAATAATAAAAATAGTAAAACTACTTACTTAAAAGACTATGTAACTATGTAAGGTTTTCAAGTCAGTACATTATAATACTTTTGCATTGTTTTTTTTTTGTAATGGGACTTATTTATTATGTTGTGATAGTATGTGGATATACCTATTGTTTGTGTTCCTTGTGACGCAAAGCTTGCGCTTGCGACGACCGACTAACGAGCGTGACGTCTCTCTCAGCTCGAGGTGGGGTCACGTGGCCGGCGCTCTGTGCGACATTCTGTAGTTGATACTTGTTACAATACATACATACATTGACTGTTAGTTGAATTTGAAGTGGAACTACAGAATGTACACAAGACGTCACCCCTGCTCCATATTATGCGTAAATTTTTTGTTTGTAACTTGAATTAATAACCACAATTTATAATGTCTACGAAATAATAAATAAAAATAACCTGAATGTTTTTTTGTGGTTTAATATTCGCTCATCTGGTGCTAGGTTTAGACTTGCTTTTAACCTCAACCTCTAGGGTCTGAAGCTTGACAAAGAAGAGCTTTGTTTAAACAAACAATACATTGCTTAGATTCTTGTCACATGTTAACGGTGACTTATAATTTATACGCTCGCATATTCTATCGAAAAGTATCGTAAATAGTTTTGAGTTTAAGGAAAATAAATATTTGTATGTCATTGACTTATATGTTTTCGAACCTGGCTATCGAATATTAATTCAATTTATTTCTATATGTTTTGTGAATATGCGGGTGTACCTATTTAAAAAGCCCATACAGATTCGCTAGGCCGACCCTTCAGAGGTATCATGTATACTATAGCTTACAAAGTTATTAGATAGCGCTTATTAATAAAATATAAAATAAATAATTGAACAGATCGGTACTCTGTATCAGAGTGACTGCTGCGCCGATGTTTGAACTGAACAAAATCTCTCTTACTATAATTATTATACGTTTTTTTAATAATTGTAATATTATCGAGATTACTCCGCGTTGATTGAGTTAGTTTTTTGTATAGCGTTCGAGTAAATGGACAAGTGTCGGGCTGAGCGACCTCGCTCAGCTGTCTAGTTAAATGCTTTATTATAAACATTATTTTAACATCGCACATTATAATAAATTAATCAAAATTGATTCTGGCTGTTTTATTTTACACATTTCGCCCGTTTAACACCCAACAGCGATTCCATGTTTCATGTAGCACGTGAGGTAAGAGAACGATACACTGCAATGGATCAAGGGCCACAGTGGCTTAAGAGGGAATGACGCAGCCGACATACTTGCCAGAAGAGGGGCCACTTTAGAGGTGGTGAGACCCGAGCCCTTTATTCCCCTTCCTTCTGGCTTTTATCGCAACCTGGCAAGAAATAGAACCAGGACCCAGCACAATCAGTCCTGGATTGGACGTCTTCCTGCAGTAGACGGTAAGATAGCCAAACAAGTTCTCGGGCTGTCCAAGCAACAACTTCGGACAGTCGCGGCCGCCTATACAGGACACGGATCCTTTAATAAGCACCTATTTACTAAAGGATTCACCGACAGCCCGCTGTACAGAGCCTGTATGGCAGCTGACGAGACGGCAGCCCACCTGGTCCTCGACTGCCCTGAGGTCTCACAGTACAGGCAGCAGCACCTGACCAGACACAGCTCCCTGAGGGAAGCAGTGGGCCACATCAAGAGCTTGCTGGCCTTCCTCGAAGAGCTGGGGTGACTCGAATGACAAGACCATTCCCACCCGTAGGTACGCAAAATACACGCCAAGACGTGGAGTTGCGGAAACAGCCCGTACCATCAAGTATGTTTCATGTAACTCGTCGGTTTTCTTATCAAATTCAGAGAATGTTTGGTGAGATAGTTTTGCTGCAGTAATAAATAAAAATATTTTCTGCGAGCAAGGACAGAGAGTTAAAAATATAGACTGCGATTCAATGGCTTATTGTATTGAAGAAAAGTTATTACACTATCCTAAAAACCGCATGTGGGCACGCGCACAAACGCAAAGTAGGTACTCATGCGCCTATGCCCATAAGCAGGGCCGTTCCGACCCAATGCAGCGCCTGTGTGCGAAATCTATGAAGCGCCTGTGCAGTGGCGTAGGGCGGATGACCCCTTTTTTTTTTTAGTCGTTACCTAACAATTCCGGCCTAAATTATTTGCCCCTCCTACGCCACTGCGCCTGTGTGCGAAATCTGTGAAGCGCTTTTTTGGCATCCTTTTTCGAAAATAAGTGTTATAATTAACGCATATCTCGGCGCGCGGCGCCCCTGTCACCCTGGCGCCTGTGTGCGCCGCACACATTGCACATAGGGAAGGTTCGGCCCTGCTCATAAGCACACATGGCGTGTGCAGTTGAGGACATGTGTCATTTTGAAGGCACCATCTGACGCCAGACATGAGTGCAGCATTGCAGCTATACGTACCTACCTGGTTTAAACGTGGAATTACTACAAATGACTATCTGATACCCAAATAAAAGCGACATTCTGCTACCCGTGAAGATAAAAAATTGGGCAAGTGCGAGTCGGACTCGCGCACGAAGGGTTCCGTACCATCATCTATAAAAGAAAATCACGTTCGTTGTATGTATACTTAAATACTTTATAAGTTTCTACCTGTTTATTAAGATCGAGTAACAAATTGCTTAAAAATTACGTTTGTTGTATGGGAGCCCCCCTTTATTATTTACTTTTTTTAAATTTAATTATTTATTTTGAAAGGTAATATACAACTACATATTCTGTGAAAATTTAAAGCGTCTACCTGTTACAGTTAGTAATTTCGAGCAAAAAATACGAAAAAAAACACGTTTTTTGTATGGGACCCCCCCTTAATATTTTATTTTTTTTTATTTTTAGTATTTGCTGTTATAGCGGCAACCGAAATACATAATTTGTGAAAATTTCAGCTCTCTAGCTATCATGGTTTATGAGTTACAGCCTGGTGACAGACAGACAGCGGAGGCTTAGTAATAGGGTTCCGTTTTTTACCTTTTAGGTACGGAACCCTAAAAAAGGGATTTGAAATCGCGGCATTTTAGGCCCGGTTAACATACTACAAAATCATGGAATTATGATTATTTAACTAAATAGCGGTGTAAAATATCGTTACTTTCAAAGCCGTTTTGTTATTTAGAATAGCGCTGGGTGTTATGGGTTCGACCCCACACGAGGCAATACAATGTGATTCACTAATTTTATTGCGGTTTTGTACTACTTGTGTCCGCTGATAGAAAATTTTTAAACTGGGGGACTTTACAAATATTCTCCAAACGTACTTTAAATAATTTATTTCGATACAGGATAAGTAGGTACAAAGTTACTGACGAAGCTGTAGTTACAATAAGGAAACTAATGATACGAGAGGAAGAACCCAATCACTTTTGGTAACCAGCATTTTCATTAATTTCGATCTTGTTTGTTAAATCTGTGATTTCGAATATCTGTTGTAATGCAACTAGGGCAGCCATCCGTCCGGGTCCGTCTGGTTTTTTAAAGTGTCCGGGTATAATCCGGACACTTTTGTTGTCAGGAGAAATCCATGTCTTTTTAGATAGGCGATAAATTGTACTTTTTCAGATGTGTCCGGGAAAAAAAACCTTACATATTTCGCCCAAATGTTATCCGGCGTCCGCAATTTAGGTGATGGCAGCCCTAAATGCAACGCATAGGTACGTACAGCATTTGACAAGCACGATATGATCGAGCTGTCAAGTAAGTAGACAAGGTACCCTTAGACTATATATTTTTGAAGGTACCTATCAGGTAAGCCAATTTGACTTAATACCAGTTCGAATAAAAGAAACTTACCTCATGGAGGTCGTGAGATGCTTCGCTTTGGAATGTTTGGTTAGTTGCGACCACGTAACCTGTGGTTGCGACATGGTACTTTGGGGACCACGTTCTACCTCAGAGGACATTATAGAGACAAGGTAAAATGTAAATAAAACTAAAAAGTAATCAAAGTATTTAGTTATATTTAGAGTAAGTTTGTACTGGTATCATGGAAATGCACAAAATAAATAGCCGCACATAAATACTGGAAGACAACACAAAACTATTCTATACCATCAAATTAGGTATAAAATGGGGCAGGAGGACATTTGAACGCCCATTTTGGTATAAAAAGTTAAGCAATATCATTAATTACAAAAACACTGCATGATCGCACTCAAGCACCGCAACGGCACCACTCCAACATGATTAATTAAAAATTTGACCATTAAATCCTATAATATAATTCATGACGGCAAAATGCCAACGTCAGGTTGTCAGAGCTCTTAGGTCTTTATCATACTAGCGGTTTGGGAGCGGTTACGGGGCGGGGCGGACGCGCAGCGAATGTGTCGCTCGCACGCCGCGGCTGCGCAGCAAGGACGTCGCGGACGCGTGGCATATCTTTTTGTCGCATGTTTGTAGCAAATTATCGACGTACAATACATCTAGTAACAAAATGGATGCCGACGAGGAAACGCTGCTGTTGACTTTATTACTTTTACTCGTTGCGCGTCGCTTTTTACTCATTGCGCGTCCGCAACGAATTCGTTGCGCATGCGCGGCGTGTTCGTTGTGACTGTTGTGAGCCCGTAACGAATTCGTTGCGCGCCCGCTCCGCTTTGAGAACGTTCACAATCCGCTAGTATGATAAGGCCCTTACAGCTACCGCAACTTTCGAGACTGCGCCGTGCTGCAGTATACCGTTAGGGTGCGGGAATGCATGGGAGTTAAAATCAAGACCCGACCCCGTAATACAAATAATTTTTTCATTGATATATGAAGAAACACAAATATTATGGCAAGTCGAAATAATTTACTACAGTAACCCTTTCTCAATAATATGTAACAATCTAATGTATAATTTTAAACTAGGTAGGTACATTTGTGCATCCTACACAGAACAATAAATAAATAATTTATCAAATATCACAGCACAATCCTAGTGATGTTTCAAATCTAATATTTACATAAAGTAGGTACAGGTCAATAATTATTTTCCAAAAGGTTTTGTCCATGTGGGACTTAATCAATAGTCAGCAATTAACTTTTGAAATCACTAAAATTGCATTTTGCTAAAGGCCATCCAAAATAAATGCTAATCGATGCTGATAAGTGTACCAAGCTGACGAAAATTGCATAGTGGTAATGTCTTATGGCAAATGCCTGCCAAAAAGGAGAAATAAATCCATATAGAAATTATGGGAAATGATAATAGGCTTGTGTCCACTAAGAATAAATCGGTTTGATTGTAGTAGGTATCTATAGATTCATTATTGTTTGTAGATGTCAATAAAGTTTATTATTTTTATTATAAAATGGTAAGATTATTTAGGATTCTAAAACTAAGAATAATAATTATATTTATTCTTGTGTCAGTGAACACCAATTAGAGTGAATTACGTCACACAGTGCGTCCGCCATTGTTGTTATTGACGATTTGATAGTAAATACAATTAAAACGTCGAACTTTGTACCTGTCAAATAGAATATAACAAAATAAAAGTGGGTAGACCAGACCAGACATCATTCACGGTTTGTTTTGTTTTTCACTTCGTGACATAACTCAACCGCCATCATGGTTCACAGCGTTTTCGCGTCAACGTTAAAAGATTTTTAAAAAGCTGTAATTAGTAATGTTGCTGATCGATTTTTGAAGAAAAATTCAGTTGTTGTTTAACATCTAATAAAGGTACGAATCAATCACTAATTACATGTTAGGACACAAGCCTTTACGAGTGTTGAATGGTGCAGGTACCTAATGGATTTCAAGTTTGGATATGAGCGTTAAACGTTTTTAGTATGACGTATACATATATACTTAGCCATTCACTAAATATACATTTATATATATTTCTGGTTATATTTTAAGGATGTTCAAATGTATGCAAAAGTTTTGCACTAGTACGTATTGAAATATTATCGAATACGAAATTACCATACCATAACAAATCGATTACACAGTAGGTACTTACTTCTTACACAACAGTGATCAAGCGAGTAATAGATTTGATATACGTTAAATTAATTTTGTTTTCATTAATTTTGAAATAATTCCAATCAGGTATATCATGATTTGTTTTAATATCATAATTAAAATTGAATTAGATACATTTTATTTTTGAAATTCGCAACAAATATTTTAATCATGCGTTCAATGCATAACATCTGTTAGGTTAGCTTAGCTATAATCAGTTTTATACCTCAGATTAGTTAAAAGGAATATAGACGTCCGCTTAAAAATAAATGTTTTTAAGTTAGCTGGTATTATTTTTTACTCTTCATTCACTTCACTAGATGATTGTGAAAAAAGACAATGTCTATTCAAGATAAATCAATCATAAACAACAAACTGAAGTTAACCCAACAAAAAAAGTATTTGTTTGTTTATAGTTTATCCATTGTCTAGTACCGATAGTGCAAGCTCTGCTTTGTTTGGGACATATGGTGTTGTGTGTGTGTGGTAGATATTATTAAACTGTATTTATGCACCAGATCCTTTTGTGGATTCTATGACAGGCAAAATACACTATTTGAATGGCAATATTTAGGTCACTCACACATAGTGTGTGTAAATTTTTACTTTTTTACTTGATCAGTAGTTTACAAAACTTCGTAACTTCTCATAAAAATATAAGTCAGAATTCTTTGGCTTAATGCATAAATGTCATGGCCTTTATAATTTAGACTTTTTCAAAACTAGAACTAAATTTTATATACTCTATTTTTACAAGAAATATTTTTTTTACATAAGTTCATCTACTTGGGTAATGTAGGAACTTTAAATTTTTGTTATTTACAAATTCATTCACAAAAATCAAGATTTAAAATTAATAAGTTCGTAAGAAACAACCTGCCTGCAGGCTATATTGGGTTATAAATGGAAGCTAAGTTACTTAATTAAAATTTATATTTAATGTTATTTACAATAAAAAATGCACCGCTAGGTGACAGTAACACAGTTACCTACAGAATATAAATTGGAAACAAGAAAACAATTTCAATACATTAATGGAAGTGTTGTTGATGTAGATGTTCACCATTTCTGCTTGAAAAGTTTTTAACAATGTTAATTTTCTTTTTTTCCAGTTTTAAGTCTGTTAACTAAGTATATAGTATAGAAATGCTAGATTATGAACTTTTTGAATTTACAATAACCTGGCTACTAAACGAGCATCGAAATTAATAAGTCTAGGTATCTCAACAAATAATGCTAACAAATTACCTACATATAGTATGTAACATATCTAACATTCAAAATACTTTGTGGTATTTCATCTAAGGTGCACCGCACGAAATTTTATAGACTGGCGCATTTGTGATCACAAAAATAATAAAAATAATATCTTCATTACTTTTTGGCGGGAATTCTTCTATAATTTGACATTAGTCCATAGGCGCAAATAAGGGTTGAGTTACACCTATCAGCACCGCATCGCACTTTCCTATGCTTCTATCCTTTTCTGTTATTTACTAGAGCGAGAAAGAGAGAGGGAACACGATCGCCTTTTCGATTCCGCGGCGTGCTGAAGCGTTCCGTCTCTCTTTCTCGCTCTAGTAAATGACGGTCCTAAGTGACTGAAAAGGATAGAAGCATATAAAAGTGCGATGCGGTGCTGATAGGTGTAGCTCAACCCTAAGGTTACCAATCTTGATTTCGATTCATGCCAAAAGTCACGTTCATAACAAGTTGTCTTCGAAGTCCTCTTCGCCCGTTAGTATGTGAGGCTCGCCAATCGCAGGCACCATGTGCGAATACTCGCTGGTCGCCCACAAGTAAAGGTTCAATGTCCGCTCCGTACATTGCGCGATAAATCTGAAAAGAACATTTATATTTTTTAAAGCAATTTGATATTTTATATGAGGAGTTATGGTTAATGACTAACATATGCAAGTGCCAGACCAAATGGCAAAAGCGATTGGCACTCTATGTACCAAATTTTTTTTTGTATTGAACGATCCATGTATATGGCACGCCGTACAAATTGGCATGAGAAAACCCTGCCAGTTTCAGCATGCATCGGTCTCTTTCACAAGACACATGACACAGTTATAAAACTGCACTTCAGAGAGCATGACTGACGGATGCCAAATCAATCCATCTCTCTCATATCACATATCTACATCCGCCTTTTTTCTACAACAATTGTTTCTCACAGCAATGGCGTCAATATACAGCCTTTTTTTAGACTTTCCAGACTAACAATGAATACAGAAACACTCAAGCAACAATAACAAGCAGACTAGAAACTTATTTGTGAAAATATAAAATCCTTGCGTTACTGACTGACTGACAGACACGCTACAGTCGAAACTATTGGGCGCAGGAAGCTGAAATTTGGCATGTCTGTTCCTTGGGGACCGTAGGGGTGCACTCAGAAGGGATTTCCCAAAATGCCCACGGGATCGGCCAAAACGGGTAAATTTAAAAATAATGCAGGCGTAGATGCTGGCGTCCTCTAGTTTGTGAATAACACTCGGCCTGGTATTGTCTTATCTGTGACTCGGCGAAGTGTTATTTAGCGATCAGGCCGCTATTACACCGCTATGTGATACGTACAGTCAGAAATAGCTATGTCTAATGAAACAGTTCGCTATTTATAGCTATTTATTAGCCTGCAGGCTTATTTACTACTGACGTCAAAGTCAAAGTTCATCTAGGTCACAAAGTGACGCATATGAACGTAAAATTTTTAAAGTAAATTACTGCTTCTACATTTACTGCCTCGTTCGCAAAGCAATAGGTAGAACCACGAGAAAGAACGGGCAATAAAACTCGTGGCTACTCTTTTTAATTGCCAATGAGAAAAAGTTATTGCAATTCAGTTAGGCTTAGAGTCCCTTTAAACTGGCGTTTATAGAACGTAGGCGATTGGAAGTTGTCGCTTTGTCGCTGCGCATACGTTCAGCGAAGGCTTGCGCTCGACAAGCGCTAGTGTGAAAGAGCCCTTAGGCTTTTTAAATCTCCTTACTTACTCGCCTACTGTTATTGAACATTATATTTATTTTAACTTAATATCTAGACTTCTAGACAATAACCTTTTTCCAAAGCATATGATGTCATGTTGTGTAAACAGCTGGCATGCATAATGTCACCAGTCACTGGCGTCACTTCTTATCAACGCAAATCAATAGATTGTGTATGTAGTCAATTTAACTGTGAATATTAACTGCATGCTTATTACTTACCTCAGGGACTTGTTCTCACACAAAAACACAGGTGTGGCGCTCATAGCGTGACTTTGCTTGCCGTTCGTAATAGGTCGGCAAAGTTAAGCAACGTTTGCACAGGTCGCCACTTGGATGGGTGACCATGTGGGACATATACATCGGAGCGCTACTATGCTTCGATGGGCACGTAAAGCTGTCGGTACCAGTTCTTTTTAAGTCCACATAACATAGTTGGCTAGTTTTCCGTCAACAGGTCTAGTTAGGTATCTTAGAAGTTAAATGACACTTACCTTACAAAAGGTCTAACATCGCCCTCATTGGCAGTCTGTAAATGTTGATAGTACAAATGTCTGTGTTGCTTAGCAATAATCACAGGTGGGTATCCTGCCTGCATTAGCAGAAGGTTCATGAGCAACCGGGATGTCCGCCCATTGCCATCAATAAATGGATGGATGTGAACTAGTTTATAGTGGGCTAAGGCTGCATATCTGAAATCAGTAAAGGAAATTGTTTAAGGGTAGGTAATTGCTCTGGGTAAACAATATAACACTATTTCAAAAAGTATCAAAAACCGTGTCGGGTAGTTGATACCTGATCATTGCAGAGACTAATATTTCATCATTTATACAAACTTACAAAGTTAAAATAATATGTATCACATGATCAATTATCTTGGTATTTTTTGTATAGCACAAGCACGGTGATGATGTGACAAGCATATTCCAGGTGATTTTGTATGAAGGAGCAATATGATTCTTTAATCTTTTTTTGAAGTCTAGGGATAGTGAATCAAGAAACCCAAAGAATAATAATTGACTTTGTTGACTGTATCACTCCATTCCTCTTATCACAAACACCTATCCTCTGTTTAGTGAACATCCTAATTAAATTAGTGCTGTTAATGCATTACATACATATAAATCTTTATACACAGTTAGCATGCAGATCTTTATTAGTTTACATTCAGCTCAATTTACTCAATACACAATATCAAATGATTCAATCCAGTTATGAGGAGAGAAACACAACATATTTTGTGTTATAAATATGAGATCATACTATTCAATTATGGAAAATAAACTTATACAAACAAGGATAATATTATGTTAAATGAAAGTTAATTAGTATTGATGTCAACATTCTCTTTTTATTCTGACACACTAGGCTCTAGTTCAAAGGACATGGCATTATGTCAAATAGTGAAATTATTTTGAATATTTATTGATGTGCCCGTTGGTATGAGATACACACACATACATGTTATATATTTGCTCTGATGCACATATACAGAACTTTCTTAAACTGTCATTTATAGTGTAAAGTCAAATATGGTATAATATGTTTTACAATCAGGCATTAAATTCTTGTTCCCCAAATAATTAGAATAATAGTATGATATTGTAATACAAAATAATCTTACCTGACAGGATGCAAGTCCAGTGCATCTTCAGAATTAAGCCACTCTAAAAACTGTATCATCAGCCTCTGTATCTCAGATGGTCCTGGTGGAATATGACCTCCAACATACACTTGGGTTCTACGGAATTGCCCTCCTTCAATAGGATCTACATGGCCCAAAACTCTTTTATGGATTTCTAATATATCTCCCATAGTTATATCTCTTAAACGGTACAATAATGTTTGATTGATATACTTCATTGCAGCATCCAGGCCAAGAATTTCATTATGCTCATCTATGCTTTTACCAGAAACTGCTATCCTGGTTTCTAAAACACTTCTAGTTTGCTGTAATGTCATTGTGTTACCTTCAATAGCCACAGTATGGTATATATGTTGAAAGTATGCCTCTTTTTTGGCTCTGCGCAATGCAGAATTATTTTCTGGTATTGATGAAAGTGCATCCCGCTTCTCATCAATCTTCCGTAACATTTCTCTGTCCAAGTTTTCGACTATGCTGGCAGTCCGTTGTCTGTTCATTAAAGCTCCTGTGTGCTCTGGATAATTTGTTAAAGCTAAAGTATAAAGCTGGTCAGCTTTGACCACATCCTTTTTGGTATCTTCTAAAAACTCTCCATAGTGGTTAAGTATGTCAGCATGTTTTGGTGACAAGGCAAATGCATGTTGAAATAGTTTTAAAGCTTTATCATCCTTGCCTACTTTCTTCATTTCCAAAGCAGCCTTTAAAGATACTACAGCTTCCGCATCCCGAGTCTTTTGTAAAGGTTTCGACAGGGGCGGGCCCGAATTTTGCTCAGATATAGGTTCTAAATAGTTACCATACAGTCCATCTGGAATAGGTGCAAAAGGCTTCGCGAATTTCACATCGTAGTTCAACAATTTGTGCAGGGATATCACAACAGCGAGCGTGCATACAACGCTTGACAATATTAGCACAGTTTTACACCTATCTACGATCATTTTTGAATTAATTTTCCATTTGTGTCCGCACTTCATGTTTTCTGTTTCGGTGGGCCTACCTATGAACAACATGATTGCGTCGTTCACCGGAGCATATGTTCAGCGATAAAATCTCTTTAATGACTGTAAATGATTTAGATTTCATCGTGTATCGCAATAATATTTCTAAACTCTAATAACAAAAAACCACGTAAGGTCATATTTGACATTTTGAAATGGCAGTAAATGTCAGATTGACATTGACAATTATGACTTTGAAACGTTTGGTTATTCCTATAATATTGTTTTCTTGTAAGTAGGTCTGAGTTGATATAATACTTTTTTTTGTCTCATGATGGAAACCAAGAGAGCGCAGGAAGAGGCTGGGCCCCTAAAGGGGCTCAGCCTAGGCAGAGTGTGGTGACTCCCCGACGAGAAGCGCCGGGACTACCTACTAAAACCACTATGGTGTTCCTTTTACCGATCCCATTGAATGGCGGCGTCACGGGAACTACCTACGTTAGCATTACCTACTGCCGAGACCCTGCCTGAGCTGGCCCGCCGAGGCGGGCCCCGTCCCAGTTGATGTCACACTAAATCATTCACAGGTCAAGTAAACTAATGTTATTAACTTGATCTGTTAGCTTCGGTCATCAGTCTTGTCTTATTACCTTTTTGTATTTTAACTGCATCATGTAGGTATGTACCTATATCAATTTAACAGTGTAGATAATTTATTTTTTATTACACTTTATGAAAATACCACTACTGCAACAAATTGAAAACAGTAATAACATAATAACAGCAACGAATATTTTACGATTCGTTGTTTTTCATGTTTTTAAAGACAAATATAGTACTTGTAGTTTCATATGATAAGTGATTTCATTCTACACGAAGTTTTGGTTTGAAGATGGTTTGAAGTTATATTTTTACAACAAACAAGTGAACAAGACGGTATTCTTAAACGTTGTCGCGATCACGGTCGATACCTAGTGTATTCAGGGCCGTTCCGAACCAATCCAGCGCCTGTGTGCGAAATCGATGAAGCGCCTGTGCAGTGGCGTAGGCTAGCTTGGGCACCCCCGGAAGTTGGCGGATGACCTTTTTTTTTTGTCGTTGGCTTACAATTCCGGGCTAACTGTCGATGTCGTTTTTAACGGCGCCTGTGTGCGAAATCTGTGAAGCGCCTTTTTTGGCATCCTTTTTCGAAAATAACTGTTATAATTAACGCATATCTCGGCGCGCGGCGCCCCTGTCACCGTGGCGCCTGTGTGCGCCGCGCACATTGCACATAGGGAAGGTTTGGCCCTGAGTGTATTATTTAGCAGAAACGGCCATTTGTGTGCGATATGCACACTTGGAGCATTTCGCACGGACACCGACACGCCCCCTTGGCACTTCTCTTGTTTATATTTCTATGGTATAGATGTATAGATAACCAATGATCAATTTTGCACTTTTGCATTGTACTTACATTATTTGCTTATTTCGTCAAAATTGTCCTGGTGGCGTTTATGGTAAAAAATAAACAGGGTTAATTCGCGAAACACGTAATATCATGTTTGGTATACTTAGGTAGGTATATGTTTTGTGGCAAAAAAAGAAATGGCTCAGGGAACTCTTTGCCCTTTGTGAAATATGTCTTACCATTAATCTAAAAAATATTAGTAAGTTTGAGTGATTCTCTGCCAAATCTATTCATCCTAGAAAGCTCCAAGGCAAATACTTGGACGACAATGACGATGGCACGTTATTCTTCTATAATATAAAAATGAATCGCTGAATGTGTTGCTAAGCGCAAATCTCGAGACCAGCTGAACCGATTTCGCTAATTCTTTTTTTTAAATATTCCTTGAAGTACGAGGATGGTTCTAACGGAGAGAAAATTAAAAAAAAATATAATCGACTGTAGGCGGTACGAAGTTCGCCGGGTCAGCTAATCTTCAATAATTACTTCGCAACTCTAGGGATTCGAGTTACAAAGACTCTATTCTAATATTTACACACGTTTTTTTTATAGACTCACGCCTGTATCCCCGAAGGGGTAGACAGAGGTGTAATATTACACCCACATTTCATCATGAACGTTTAGGTCCCACGTAATAGGGGGCGAGCCTATTGCTGTTACAGGGCACATCACCAGACTCCGTGCTGCTACTGCGAATTCGGATAAACCCATTAACAATTTTGCCGACCCGGGAATCGAACCCGGGACCTTCGATCAGCAGTCGTATACGCTATCAAGTCAAGCCTAGTCAAGTCAAAATCATTTATTCATTTAGGCCACAAAGTGACGCTTATGAACGTCAAAAAATTAAGTTAATTACTAGATGATTCTACAGTTACATTTACTGCCATGTTCGCAATGCAATAGGTAGAACAACGAGAAAGAACGGGCAATAAAACTCGTGGCCACGCTTTTTAACTGCCCGTATAATGGTTTTACATGTTATCTCTGTAAGGAGCTGCAACTGTTTCACGTTGTGAGCTATCCACTAATGCAAAATTTAATAGTTATTGATATCATACTCAAGCAATAAATTATCTTCATTTGGTAAGCCTCCCAAAGTAAATATGGTGAAACAGGAGCATCCACGTCTTTTGATGTAGGCAACTCGCGAACATGACTGTTAAGAGCTGTGGAGGAACCATAGATATATTAATGGTGGAACAGTATGTCCCGAAAAGTAACGGTGTATAAACCTGCAGCAATTTACAATCTATTAGTTAGCAGTTCATGACCACGAGTTACCCTCACCTTAAAAATCCGATACATTATAATAAAAAGAGTAGAACAAGAATGCAAATGTAGTAAAAAAAGAAAATGCCGTAATTAACTTAACTATAAACTGCTTATTGACCTAATAAACAAAAATTTGCGCATAATAAGAAAATTATATTTATTTCCAAGCGTACTTGTCGTCAAGATACTCATTTAGACTATAATATGCCTTTAGTATAAGATTGTTTATAACGAAGTGTATATTGTCTGAAACGACCTTAACGGGAAGTCTAAAATATTAGATGGTATTTTATTAAGTATACATTCTTATACTAAGCCCAATAAAAGTGCTATGTGTTTTGTGTAAACGGAAATACGGTACACATAATTTGTGCCTGTTACTAGTATTAAAATTGTGTATGTTCCTATTCATTTTGCAAGAATTTATTTGTAGTCGTACATGCATAACACTGGCATAAATATACTGTTATGTTACAGTAAGAATACCAATATTTTTAATTTTTCTTTGAGTGAGACTCTTGTCTTTAACTGGTAAATGGCCCTAACTGCCCGTTTTTTGCAATTTAAAAATATTTTCGATGTCAGCAGCCCTACCCCATAGGCCCATAATAGTATGCCATATGACATCATCATATCAGCCAAACGACGTCCACTGCTGGACATAGGCCTCCCCCAAGGTTCTCCACACAGACCGGTCTTGAGCCGCCCGCATCCAACCGCCTCCCGCGATCTTGACGAGGTCGTCGGTCCACCTTGCGGGGGGCCTACCTCTGCTGCGTCGTCCGGTACGTGGCCGCCACTCCAGAACCTTTCTGCCCCAACGGCCATCGGTTCTTCGAGCTATGTGCCCTGCCCACTGCCACTTCAGCTTGGCTATCCGGAGAGCTATGTCGGCGACTTTGGTTCTACTGCGGATCTCCTCATTTCTGATTCGATCTCGCAGGGAAACTCCAAGCATAGCTCTCTCCATCGCCCTCTGAGTGACCTTGAGTCTTCTGATAAGGCCCATAGTGAGCGACCACGTCTCTGATCCGTAAGTCATCACATGGCAACACACACTGGTCAAAGACTTTCGTCTTGAGACACTGCGGGATATCGGACGAGAAGATATGTCGTAGCTTCCCGAACGCTGCCCAACCGAGTTGGGTTCGACGATTGACCTCCTTCTCGAAGTTGGACCTACCTAATTGGACTACTTGTCCCAGGTAGGTATACTTAGGTATACTTGTCGACAGCTTCGAGCGTAGAGTTCCCAATCTGAATAGGAGCAGGTACAACATGGACGTTCGACATGATTTTCGTCTTGTCCATGTTCATCTTAAGACCTACTTGTTGAGAGACTCTACAGAGGCCATCGAGCATTGTGCCTAGGTCTTCCATGGTCTCAGCCATGACTACGATATCGTCTGCGAATCGAAGGTGAGTGATGTACTCGCCGTTGATGTTGATGCCGAGCCCATTCCAGTCCAGAAGCTTGAAAACATCCTCCAGCGCAGTGGTAAACAGTTTCGGGGATATGACATCCCCCTGTCTCACCCCTCACTGGAGTTGAATAGGTTTCGAACTCTGGTCCTGGAGGCGGACTGATATAGTGGCGTTTTCATACAAACACTTCAGCACTTCGATATATCGGTAGTCAATCCGGCACCGTTGGAGAGACTGTAGCACCGCCCAGGTTTCGATCGAATCGAAGGCTTTCTCATAGTCCACAAACGCCAAGCATAGGGGCTGGTTATACTCCTCGGACTTCTGTATAACCTGCCGCAGCGTATGTATGTGGTCTATGGTACTATAGCCTTTACGGAAACTGGCTTGTTCGGGAGGCTGGAAGTCGTCTAGCTTGCTCTCGAGACGATTCGTGATGACCCTCGAAAACAGCTTGTAGACGTGGCTCAGAAGTGTGATGGGTCTGTAGTTCTTTAAGAGGGTTTTATCCCCTTTCTTAAAGAAAAGCACCACCACACCTCTGTGCCACGCCTGTGGCGTGTTACCCTCGAGAATGACGGAATTAAATAGCTTCCGGAGGGCTTCTCTAGCGGGTACACCGCCGGCCTTCAGAAGCTCGCTCGTAATTCCGTCATCACCCGGCGCCTTGTTGTTTTTGAGCTGTTTGAGAGCCACACTAATCTCGTGCATGCTGACGTCCGGGATATCTTCGGTATAGTGTCGGGTCAATCCAGCTCTAGGGTCTGACGCTGGAGTGCTTGCGGGTTGTTGCGTTGTCGTGTATAGCTGTCCATAGAACCTTTCGATCTCCTCCAAGAGCTCAGGCTTGGACGATACGATTCTGCCATCTTCCGTCTTCAGCTTTGTCAGCTGACTCTGCCCAACAGACAGATCCCTCTGGAACACTTTGGAACCCTTATTCTGCTCGATCGCCTCACGAACACGTTTTGTGTTGTATTGGCGGAGATCGCGAGTCAGAGACTTAGAGATCTGTCTGTTGAGGTGCCGATATTTCGGCATGTCGTCGGAGGATAGCAGAACCATCTTGCGCCTTTCCTCTAACAGCTCGAGGGTCGGATCCGAGATCTTGCTGGTTCTCTTGCTTTTCTGGGGCTTAAAGAATTTAGCCCCTGTTTTATGGACAGCAACCACGAACCCGTTACTGTACTCGTCCACATCTACGCATTCGCCCAGGCATTCGAAACGGTTCTTGAGTTCGAGCTGAAAGCTCTCGGGGTTTTGGATATGAACCGGTGCCGGTCGGAGCGTGGACTTTATCAACCTCGATCGTTCGAGACTTGTACAGATATTCAATGTGCCTCTTACCATTCGGTGATCGCTCCCCACTTTAAGTGAATTGATCACGGAGACATCATTGAATATCTGCCTCTTCGTCGACATGATAAAGTCGATCTCATTTTTGGTGGCACCGTCTGGACTTACCCAGGTCCACTTGCGGCATTCTCGCTTCTTGAAGAAGGAGTTCATCATATAGAGTCCTTCCATCTCCATAAAGCTAGCCAGCAAGTGACCCCGGGAATTCCGATGCCCATAACCAAATTGCCCCACTCTCAGCTCATCACCGTCGCGTTTGCCCAGTTTCGCGTTAAATCTCCCATGACCACGGTGTAATGGGTTTTGTAGCCATGTATAGCCCGAGATATATCCTCGTACATGGCTTCCACCTCCTCATCGGGGTGCGACGAGGTCGGAGCGTATACCTGTATGACCTTCAGCGAATACCGCTTGGATATTCTGAGTATAAGGTACGCTACCCTGCTCGACACACTTCCCATATTTACCACGTTGGTCACGAGAGATTTGTGGACGATGAACCCGACACCACCTTGGGACTGTTGGTCGCCCTCCCGGTAGAAGAGCAAGTTCCCGGAATTGAGAACTATCGAGTCCTCCCCCTGTCTTCGGACTTCGGATAGGCCTATGATATCCCATCGCAACTTGCTCAATTCTTCTTCCAGCTCGACAATCTTCTCGTCGGTCCGCAGTGTGCGCGTGTTCAGTGTTGCCAGGGCCAATTGTCGTTGGTGGTGGTAGCCCGATCTCTTCCGGAGATTCTTCGCACCCCTTGCCCCGCCGTTACCATGGCTGCTACCATAACCAGGACTAGCGGGGCCGCCGGGGACTAGGGGCCGGTTTTTATAGGTGTGGTTCATGCTGGGGGGATTTGCCATAATCGCCACGCTTGGCAGGCGTATTGGCGATCGCAGTGGTGGAAGTATTTAGTGCTGGACGCTGCTGCCCATCTAGCATCTAGGATTTTCCGCCAGGTTCGGATGGTTTGACCGCCATCTTTCGGTATGATATGACATAACACTATGAAAATAGCTAAAATAAACCAATCTAGCCGTATCGACATCAGTCAACCTACGAAGCTTCTTAATGGCATAAGCAGCTGAGCTAAGTTTCCCTGAGAGATATGTAAACGTGCGTGCGTGCGTGTATCGACTGGACCACGGAGGCAGTCACACACGTTTACTCATTTCTTTTGGGTTTAAACAATTTTATTGATAGGTAGGATACCATTCATGGTAGGTACCTATTTACCTACTAGCCTACTACATATAGGTATTAACTCACAGACATATTAACTTTATGATATTAGGTACATCCAACAGTAGGTACACTGAAAGGAGAGAGCAGGGCAGGGAGTTTTAAATAATAAATTGCGTTCATTATCACTTTAAATATTAGTCCTTAATTGTAGTGCTAAATAACATATACATTTTCAGTTTAAGTGCAGCATCTTCAGGCCTGTAGCTGTAAAATTCGATGATGATGCGTTGCACTTAAAAATATTCTCTGAAAGTTAGAGCTAGCGCGCACTGGTGACTTTTGTCACGAAGACAAAAAAGTTTTTGTCACTGTCACGTCACGTCACCCAAGTCAGAGCCCAAGTGAGGTGCGCTCACGAAAGATGACAGTGACAAAACTTTTTTGAAATCCTAGCGTCATTTGCCGATATGGATTTCGAAGAGACGGTCGTTCTCTGTGAACTCATGAGACTCCGGAGAAAAAGAAAGCGCAGAGAATACTGCGTACACCCCCTTTGGAGTGACAAGCTACTACGTGGAAAGTTCTATATTATGTAACTTCGAGAACATCCAAATATTTTTTTTAGTTATTTCCGAATGAATGTTACAAGCCGTGTAAGCCGTGTGGTTGACGGCATAGAAAACAATTGTCACCACCCCCTATCTTCCCGTGGGTGTCGTAAGAGGCGACTAAGGGATAACACGATACAAATACCATCTTTGCGTAGAGACGGAAAACTCGACATCAAACCCTATACGACTGCCTCGTTGGTCTCGCGGCATAAATGTTCGCGTGGGATCGGGTGTTATTGGGTTTTTCTGTCACGAAATTCTCAATAGCAGCACGGAGTCTGGAAATGTGCCCGGTACGGCAATAGGCTCGCCCCTTATTACGTGGGACTTAAGTATATCTGGCGAAAAGTGGGTGTAGAAATACACCTCTGCCTACCCCTTCGGGGATAAAAGGCGTGACGATATGTATGTATGTATGTATGAATGTTACAAGCTTTGATGAATTACTTCGCACTTTAGGACCTGCATTAATATAAATAATGGTAGAAATGTCATAGATACTGACGGAGCTCTGAAGTTTTTAGAATAATCAGAAGTGTCTTCACACAACTTGAGACTAAAAGTAGATTTGTGTTACCCCGAATTTAACGCGCGCAAAGCGGCGGGCAAAAGCTAGTCAAATATAAAATATGTCAGCTTATTTATCAAATTGTCACCAGTGCGCGCACCGCTATAAAAACCTAACGGCGCGGTGACAGTTTCGTCACGGGCTTGTTCGCCGGTCGGCGTACACAAATGTCACCCAGTTGTCACGTCGTAACATGCGCGCATCTCCATACATATCCATGGACTTGATAAGAGTGACAAAACAGTCACGCTGACAAAAGTCACCAGTGCGCGCTAGGTCTTACTGATGGACAGGGTAGCGTGACCGACGAGGCTTAGTTAGATTAACCGCACACATATATTATATTAGCTCTGTAACCAGTGCCAGAAGTAGCACGTTATTAATTAACAATATGCACATGTGTCATTAATTGTTTCTGGATATGTTTTTTTTTATTTATAGACTCACGCCTGTATCCCCGAAGGGGTAGGCAGAGGTGTAATATTACACTCACAATTCGCCATTTTTTTCTAGGTCCCACGTAATAGGGGGCGAGCCTATTGCCGTACCGGGCACATTACCAGACTCCGAGCTGCTACTGAGAATTTCCTAACGGAAAAACCCAATAACACTTTGCCCAACCCGGGAATCGAACCCGCGACCTCCCAATCCCACGTGCACATTTATGCCGCGAGACTAACGAGGCAGTCTGGATATGTATCAGGATAAAATCTTACTAATTAGCATGGTCATAATGATGGAATTGCTTTTTCCCGCAAATATGTTAGAAATTATCGCTGATTAAAAGCAGATACGTATAAATAGCACTGTAATGCTCGGGCCACACTACCTTACCGTCTACCGGGCTGTTACCGCCATAATTATGGCAATAAATTACCGTTTAATTACTGCGTGAAGTCGTGTGGTTACACTAGAGTTTACCGAGATATGCCAATAAACTAGGCGGTAAAAATACAATTTTTCAAGATGGCGGATGAAGCTGCAGCTGTTTGGTATTTTATGAGTGCCAATTATTTTAACATGAATCTTTTAAATTTTTAGCTTTCTGTCGGGTATCCCAGAGAGACGGTTCGGATTGCAATAACTCCAAAAATTCGAGCGCTTTTTCATTTGACCACTCCATATCGGTAGATACGTGCGTCGTCGTCGAACTCGTGTTGCACACTGAACAAACGGTAGTGTGGCCACAAACGCAATAATTACTGCGGTAATCTTCTTTGATGTGCGAAAAAGACCGCCGCCGGAGCTATTGCCTACCGGCATATGCCATATTGATTGGCATTTTAAAATTATGGCCATAAATCGCGGTTACACCAAGGCGTTGTTGAAATTATGGCAATAATTGTTGGCATATCCCGGTAGTGTAGCCCGAGCGTAACACGAGTAGTATGTGTCATTCATGAGCATAAGCACCCATCAGGGCCGTGACGCGTGAGCAGGGCGGTCATACGGTGTAACGGAAGGGGTTGCCGAGTTCAGTGGAGTATAACACGGAATGTGGGTGGACCGCTAATTATGCTATTTACCGATAAAACAATTATCGCAGACCCACACCTAAGTATATAACCACAACAGAACTAATAGTAGCAGTAAATTCACCTCTATACCTAACCGTAGGCACAATGGAGGATTGAAGATCAACGACACCCTAAGCAAACTTCAATCGCGCCTCATCGTATGAGGAAAAATTTAATATGGTGACTCTAGACCAGGGTTTCTTAATCTTTTTGTTATAGTGAACCACTTGTAAAATTTTAACTGTCATATGGACCCTTTACTAACTGAAATAAGGGTTAAACTTCTTTAAGTTTAATACTTATAAGTTTATCACGGAGAAAGACTTTTAAAGTTCCAAGCACGATTGTTGAGTTTTTTTACTGACCTCGAGCAGTCCTCCAATCATCTCTATGGATCCTCTCCATCTCGCCCATGGACCCCTAAGGCGTCGCTAGCCTGGACCTATCATAAACCCTATAATACCAGACCTATTGGTAAGTACCATTGCACAAATGTTCTATTATTTAGCTGTATCGACCGTCAATAGTCTGCTTCATTCGGACTTAGTCACACGCTTCTGCAGTTAGGTAACATATGTATGTTATATGATATATTTACATTAAGTACATTACATTATCACCCCCTTACAGTCCACTGCTGGACTAGGCCTGTCCTTTGAAAGGAGGAATTGGTCTGCTATACCACGCTGGCCAAACGGGTTGGTATAGGGTTTGTTTTAAGTTTTCCTTCTCTTACAGTGCTTTTCTCTGCATAGTATGGTCCCTCTGTCGGCTCTTACGACACCCACGGGATGATATGGGGTGGTGACATTGCGTATTCTTAATCCGTCACCACAAGGACAATATAATGATACAAATAATCTAAAATGTTATTTCCACTCCGTTTTGTTGCCATGATTCCTTACGAAGGCGCTGTGTGCTTGTAATCATTAGCTATGCAATCCATTGCGTTGTTTGTAAGTCGACTGATATTATTATTTACAGCACAATCTACAGCCAGAACAACCGACCACTAACCTACGATCTTTGCCCACCTATAGTAGCAGAAACAACAAACTTTGTTGAAGAACCCGAAGAAGTAAAAGCACCACAGAAGACGACAAGAACATAAAACATTAAAAGTAATAATTTTGGAATGTTTTTGAAATTCAAAAAGATTCCTTAACGTGCTATATTGAATTGCATCAACTAAAACCAGATTGTTCTTTTGTGGTTGGTGAACGGAGGGAACGTACTTTCGAAACGGGGTCTCTTTGAGTCAGGGGTTAGTGGCTTTCTGACTTCTGTCAATCTTGCCACCCTATAGTAACGCCACTTAGTCGGTGAAACCGAGCTTCCCAGAACTAATAAACTCTATTTTCTTCTTGTTTATTTGCTTGTTGTAGAACTGAAGAATTATTATTTGAGATAGTGTAACTTTGCTAACGTGCGGCAGCAACTTTTTATCGTCGTACTTGTCATCGCCCTCAGGTCCTTCACCCTCATAAGTTTGGGCCCTGCGCCTCAACTAGTGAGGGTGAAGGACCTCTGGACCTGTAATAAGCGGTTTCAGATGTCAACGACACTTGCGCTACGGCATGACTTTGCTTTTGCGGTTTTACGTAGAGCCTATATTCATTCCGGATGGCCCACGGGGTTCGCAAGAATGGAAGAAAGAGATCTTCGTCTGGTCAACGAAGAGCAAGTCAATTCTGGGGTTATGTTTAAACATTACCAACACGGTAAAGTCAGGTTTCATTATATTATTATGTCCAATCAAATAACATTTTTTATTATTTTATCCTTGTAAGTAATATGTTAATTATATCCTTTTCTTCTTCCATTAGTGTTACCGAAGGCTGGATATATATATTAAACTCTTGCTCGTAGACATTTAAAGCAGTAGATAGTAGGTACAGATATTCTAAGATGTACCTACCTAGCTATTTATTGTAAGGCGGGAGTCAGGGGTAGTTCATAATAAACAACACGGTAAATTTTGATGGTAGTCATATATTTTTCAATTTTAATACTTCCTTCTTTCTTTCATTTCTCAAATAAATAATAATCCCACTTGAACACTCAGATCATTTACGAATAATAAGTAAACATTAATCACTAACATATATTCACATGTATCGATCAAATAAATTTACTAATAACTACCTAAACAATTAATTATAATATTATATTTACTTAAAATTAGCTAAACAAACCCTCTGCCTATAAGGCGTAAGCTGCTTGATGTTAAAAGCTGCCATTTAAACATGTTTAAATATACTATACGTGTTTAAATGATATACTTTTAAGCTCATTATTCATCAACGAGCGATACGATAAAATCACGATTAAATTTTACGATCGCGTCGTTGCCGCTGACTAGACAATCGAGTCGTCACAACGAAAATACTTCAGCGATTATACGCGAAAGTACCGAATATTCTCAGGAAACTCGCTGTTTCCTAAAACATGCTCTCGGTCACAACCGAGAAATAGTTAGCGCCAAAAACTCCATTAAAGTTGCGTGCTCGTAACTTCCTGCGTTCAAGGAGCATCATTTACTTATATTTGAGTGTGCAACAAAATGCGCTGGCGAGAGTTTTTACTACTTATTACTACACTTAGTGCTATACTATGGCAGTATTGCAGGAAATTAGAGAGCAAACAACATGAGTTTCATTATAATCAAGCAGCTTATGTATGGGCCGACTGCCTCCGACGACTTCTAGATCGAAATTTCTGCATTGACAAGATTATGTATAATTTAATAAAGCTAAGTATCTCTAACCTGTTAATCGTTGGCAAGACGTGGATATTATAACTGATACGATGCGCTTATAGTTTACACTTCGAAGTTCGAACAGGTATTAGCTGAGACTTAATAATTAATGCTACAGTCGACGCGTGTAGTCCTTACACCATCATAATAATACAATACAATTTGGAACTTTCTCTCACACGTTTCTCTAGGAAACAATACTTGCGTCCAGCGCCTGCCTCTCCTTAATTTCCATCGAGTCTCCTTCTTCGAATTAATACTATTATTTTTATAAAACGTTTCTTATAAAACGTCAAAGAAAACAGACTTTCACAGCCTGAATTGGAACTAGGAAAGTAATGCATTCGTGAAATCGATCCTTAATGTTTATCGGTGGTTCCATGCTATGCAAATTGAATCACTCCCTTGATTGATCAAACCCTACTGTTACATTACTGCTAAACATATTATTTAACATCGTGCAATTACAAAATTGTTGTGATTTATTAGTTACATAAAGTCACAATTGACATACACACAATTTTTATATGGAATATTAGTAAGTTTCAAATACATTTCATTAAAAAATTTACACAGCATGCCAACAGAATAAAATCCTAATAAAATTTAGGGAAGAGTCGATTAACGACACATAGAATCGACTATGATCATAGTTGAGTATACGGAACAGCCGAGGGCGATCATGGTGCCCATGGCTATACTCGAGTGGTAAGTTCTGAAGGTCTTCAATACGCGTAGGTAGCGAGGACAGTGTGCAAGCTCGCCTAAGAGTAGGCGACCGACCTGGAACAAGGAAAACACAGATTTAATAAAAAGAACTTAAGTCTTAGTAACTTAAGTCTTAAAACAATGCACTTCGTGGAGGCGTTAAACATGTAAATGTGACTTTAGCACTCTGCTCTACACTGTAATATTTTGGTCTAAAAAAATCTAGATTTTTATGAAACAAACGCTTAAAAAGTACCTACGTAAAATTCCTTACAGTACTGTATGAGTGATCTTTAAACAAATGGTGACATTGCTTAGTTAAGATTAACTGTGTTCTCTGATAATTGATAAAATCTTGTGGTGTTAGAGTCAAATGGAGGCAATTGGTTTTGACATGTAGCGTCGAAAGATATAACGGCGGACGCACTTTCATTTCAAACAGCTAACTGTCATTAGTTAGTGCTTGCGTTTGTTGACTCTACATTATATAACTTAATATTTCCATTAATTTTAATGTTGTACGTAAAAACCGTTAAGTAAAAAGAATAAGAAAAGATTCCAAAGTTAATTTTTATGACTTAAGTGCATTTTCGTTTAAAGTGCATTTCGTTATATGCTAAAAAGTGGGTTACAACAATTAAATTGTTTGTATGGAGAAGTTCTGATCAGGGCTCAAATTATGGTCTAATTCTGACCACACAGATAACACTAGTATTAGGTATATTTATTGCTTCATGTCGCTTTATAATTGTACGTTAGCTTTATCACTAATTCAATATTACAATTGCAGTACCGTGTGAATTGCAAAGCGCACGTGTAACATTTGAGTCAGTGAATATCCACTGATGTACCTACTCGAATGTGAACCGAGGCGTCAGGTGACTTGACGAGTGTATTGTTCGGAATTTTACTGTACACTGCACTTTTAAGTACTTATATAATACGTGAGGTATTATGACATTACAATGAGGACGTATAAATAAATCACTTGAATTATAAACAGTCATTTTACGTCGTTACCTGCACTCAGAGTATTAGCTGCTATCAGTAAGTTTAGTATTTACTGTACCTAGGTTTAATTCCGTTTATGGTTATTGTCACCATAACATGCAATACCCAGTCATTAGGTACCTACTGTTATGATCCAAGATGTTTTTATTTTCTTAAAAAAATGACAGGGTAGAATATGTCGAAAAGGCAATACTCACTTCTGTGCCACTACCAGCAGCTTCTTCCATTTGAGTTTTGACGTGCTTAGCGCGGAGCATCGGACGCACCAGACGCAGGCGCACGTAGGCCTCTATGCTGAATACGGCTAGCAGGAGTGCTAACTGTTACAATACAAAAAAAAAAGGTTTAGTTAAATAGGTTCAAAACGCTATGGACGATGAATAGAAAAAAAAAACCATAGAGATCAATTTGTCAAATGACGATACAACCCTTTCACTGAGGGTGTTTGATATTTCTTCTACCAGCACACGGCGCTTCGTATGCGTCAGGTCCAAACTGACGTCAGATATGTACACATGCGTACACACACATAATACAAACAATCACGATACGATATTATAGGGCCTTTTACAGTTTTGTCAGGTTTCTGGACCTGATGCCTCAGTGCTGCCGCATAGTGAGCGTCATTTCAGAAGTAGGTAATAGTCCTCCCTCATTGTAGAGACTAGTGATCATGTCTGCTTTGAATTTCTGAATACCTGAATTTCTGAGTTCCTTTAGTTATTATCTGTATCAATTGAATTTGAATTGGAGGTCATACAGAATATCACCAAGCGGAATTAAATATGTGCACTTAACCATTTGTTAAGTTAGTTGTGATACCAATATTTCCTTATTAGATGACGCATGACAAAACCTACCTATCTTGTCAATTAAACCTTTATCGTTAATAATAATAATAATAATATCATTTATTGCGTCAAACATGGTAGGTATTACATAGGTGTTACAGTAGATTTGTTTCACATATTTGGCTGTTATACAGCGTGCAACATCAACATTGAGACAGTCAACTATAAATCATAAAATATAAATTAACAATACAAATTAACAATGTCTATGCCTTATTCGTTCAATGTTATAAAATTTACATGGATTTTTATTTAAAAATTCTTCAATAGAATAATAACATTCCCGCAACAACCACTTTCGTAATGCGCTACAGAAATTATTGTATGGCAACACAGTTATCGATTTCGGCAGTGAGTTATAAATTAAAGGGGCCATATAGACGCAACTTTTCCTGAACATTTCTGATTTGGGGGCGGGTATTTTGTAGTCCAGATGCGTTAGTTTTCTTCTATTTTTACTATCAACTTGTTCAAATAAATTGTTATTAGACCGTAGAAACTTTGAAATTTCATAAATATATATGCAGGGAACAGTAAGTAAGTTTTGAGACTTAAATACAGGTCTGCAGGAGTCACACCAATTCATGCCGAACATTGCACGAATGCATTTTTTTTGTGCAAGAAAGATTCTCGAGATGTCGGTTGAATTTCCCCAGACTATTATACCATACCGTATGATTGAGCATATGTAAGCATGGTACGCGATTAAGCATGTATGCCTGGACATGATATTTTTGATCTTTTTTAAGGCAAATACGAAGCTATTCATTTTGCTACAGATTATCTCAATGTGGTTTTTCCATGAGAGATGTTCATCTATAGTTACACCCAGAAATTTAGTGCTGTATACCTGCTTAATAATGTTGTTATTAAAGTTCATATTTACATTTAATGGCTTACATTGCCAGGGTCTGAAGTGTAAGGTATTAGTTTTGGTTAAATTGATTTTTAATTTATTGGTATCTA
Source organism: Euclidia mi (assembly GCA_944739405.2). Lineage (NCBI taxonomy): Eukaryota > Metazoa > Arthropoda > Insecta > Lepidoptera > Erebidae > Euclidia > Euclidia mi. The sequence goes on along the minus strand of OX123189.2, from coordinate 25,073,100 downwards.
GCCACCACGGTTACTTCATAAGTTAACATCCGGTTCCTATAGTATAAAAATTGGCGCTCATTTTAATCTGTCGGATATTCAGATCAAGTTAATCCTTCGACCTTTTAAGTACAACCTTGCATTTACTTAAGCACATTATATTGCAATTTATAATCTGTGTGAACGAAAAAAAAATTGTTTTATTAAAAACACATCAAGGTTCTCGCCTCTCTTTGCAATTACTAACATTTGCGCGCCTAATTTGATCAATACAAATTGCTTAATTATAAGGTATTGCAGTGGCATTAGAATTATAATGACTATTCTTTAATGATTGATTGATTATAGGTAGGTATGTATGTTTATTTGCGCAAATTATTCTTTATCGTATCAAATTATGTTTATTTACGCAAATTCTTTTATATTTTAATACCGCATGTATTAAGATAGTATAATATAATGTTAGTTTTAGGAAACTGAGATATAAATAATTGTGCTATCAGTCGGATGTGACGTTAATATCCGTTCGCTTTACTTTGTTAAACTAACCTTTCCTTAGCTATAAGGGATAAAGAGAATGTATTGAACACGATTGCTAATGGACGAAAACTCTTTTATAAACCTTGCCAATTTACCTGGATGAAAAGGCTAAATCTTTTTATAAATCACATATCTCAAAATTATAAATTAAAGTTATTGTTGAAATGCCTATGTAAAATCTAAGTTTAACCAAGAGCGTGCAGCACTTATCATTTGATTTACCTCTAATAAGGACAAGCATATAAGTTATATCATTGTGCTAATTGGAAGAGGCAACAAGTTGATTAATGTTGGTGCCAGCCAGTTCATAAATGTCTGTAATTTACTGTCCCTACATGACCACAAAGTGCGATGAAGAAGCACTCCGTAATTAAAATGGACAATGAAATTGAATACTACGAAGGCATGCAAGGAAGGTTTCTGGATTCAGTAGTAAAGTATAGATTGAGTTAAGTCATCATTCATCCTATAGGTATAACCCTAAAAATAAGCTGATTGTTGTAGCAGTATGGACCGAAAAATATTTGAATTCTCTATAATCTAGATTTTATTTTAAAACCGCAATTTGGACTTTATCCAACATGTCGAATGATAAAAAAACTGGAACATTTAAGCTTTTACTTCTTATATTTTGCAAAGTGCGGTATAATTCGAGATTAAATATATCTATTAATGTCAATGGCACGTATCGAAGTGAAAATTGCAAGCTCAACGGCAGATATTGTACCACCTACATATCTTGTATTTTATTATCTGTGACCTTTCGTGTTTATGAAGGCTCATAAATTTCACAGTTAACACGGGAGTGAAGTACCTATGTAGAAACGCTTGATGGCATTATGTCTACCATAGTTATGTTTATGAGAAGTAAATGCAATAATTGAACATTAATTTAAAGTGTTTAGTAAATTATGCTCAAGTCAGTTTGTTAGATAGATATGTTGCACCTCATGTTCTGTAGGTAATTTCTGATTACAGACAATAGATCAAGTGTTTTACAATTCACTAAGGATATCTCGATTGGTAACCAAAAACATATTTTCAAAAATGGCTAGCAATAAATTGTAAGGTTCTTGCTTCAATCGTTTTGTTTAGTAAAAATGCTTGCCAAAAACCTTTTGGCAAAAGGTAGTGATGCTTACCTGTATCCAAGACGTATTCTGGAACTGAGTGAGGCACTGCGCTCTATAATATGACAGCAGGGCCAGAAGACTGATGATAGCATTGAACGCGTAGTACACGGGGAACAAGATAGTCTGCACGCGACCGAACTCGTGGCGAGGGAGGTTGAAGTACAGCACTATACCTGGAAAAGGACATAACTGTTAGTCCATTGCTTGTGTATACATAAAATATAACTACTTGTTTCACTTTTCTACTGAGCGGTTGTCACGACATTTGGCAGTGCTTGGTGTATTAAACGTATGCCAAACAAATGGTAATAACGTTGACACTGAAACAGTTTCAGAAATATAACAACAGTTTCGTGATAATATTTGAGTTTATTTTGCAACGAATTTTTTTAATAATGATTTTTATGATAATGGATAAGTTTGAAGGAGACATTGGAGTTGATTTATTTTAGCACGTAGTAGATGCTACGCATTCTTTTTTAATCACAATTGGTTTTCTCCTAGTTACTGTTCAGTCTATTCCTTTCTACTTCTAATATTTTACAACCAAGCCGTAACTATGAAGGGGAAATTGAGTTAGGAATCACCGATCGTGGCGTCCCTGAGGTCATATTGATATGACCGAACGAACGGCTAATGTTGTTAAGTGCCGCTAATGTGCGCAAAACGGTCTCTTCAATAGCTATCCGGTTTCAATTTCGTATAACCGTTGCAGGTACATTGTTCATTTTATGATCTAATAGTATAAAACCAATTCTGGAGTTTATGATGTTACGGATAACACATCGTTTAAAAAAAGTGCGGTTATTGTTAAAACATTGCTTTTTATGTCCGTTTTAACGTTACGTGGTATATAATATTAATTGGTGGTTCCGTTGACTATCCTGATTTATGCTTTACTTATCTATATGCCTACTGTCATATTTTAATGTACCTATGTGTTATGACAAGGTATCTACCGGAAACTTTCAATCTCTAGACAGAGATACGATCTTTACATATAAATAGATTATAGGTATCAATAAGGCTTAAGATTTTTTTTTTAATGAACAGTGAATCGGATATCAATAGCACATGAAATAAAAATCATTCCACCAAAGTAGAGGTGAAAATTGCAGTAAAATAAGTACCAGACAGTTATGCTAACTGTATAAAATATCGTCGTAACTAAGTGTTAATGTTAATGCCAAAATGCAATAACAATAAAAACACATGGTTAACTGTACGATATTGCAAATATTTCTCGAGGCGTTTTATCTCGGCTCTTAATGTGAGAAGTCGTTGAGCGAAATAAATTTTACTTTGATTTTTATATTTCCCACCCGGCACAAACCTATATGATTTTAATTGGGTTTCGATGACTATTTATGACGGAAAAGTATCTAGCTTTTATCAATATGGTTTTGATTCACAACACGGATTCTGGAACTTTGCCCAGTAGACAGTAACAGTAAATTATGGGCACATATACAAGTCTGTCCCTCTGGCGTTTACAGGCGTCATTTAATTATACTTTAAGTTAGTGAAGGCATTTTAGTTCGTAAAATTGCTTTTTTTTTTTGTCGAAATTAATATATCATCGTGTAACAGGTATTTTTAAGGTGGATACAATTAATATTTAGCTCGTAAAGTACAAAAACCACGCTACTCAGAAAACTTAAAGCAATGACTGTCATGCATTCCGCAGGGCGATCTTATTACACAATTATTTAATCATTCATTCTGAAACTTTGTAAGGAATGTTTTCTGTTTCCAACTTTAGGCACGTACTTAAAACAGTTCGCTGGCGGTGCATGTAATTAAATCTCAACTTTTTTTAAAACTAATAAGGCAATTTATCTGTAAAGGCTTGGATCCCAGTTCCGAGTCTTTAAATGCAAATTAGACATCGTTTAGGCTTTTCAATGAATTCTGCACCGCCTACCGATTTCGGCATTTAACAAAGAAATAATTGGTTAAAAGTTGCAAACTAAGAAAATACAGAATATTCAATAGCAAAATAGAAGAACGTTAATATCCTAATAAACCTCTTGTCACTATTTTTCCCGGACTTTTTCAATAAGATCAACTTAATGACATTTGACATTGTGATACATACATAGTAGGTATGTGGGTACATAGCTAGGTTTCTGTAATCTCTAAGTATTTATCTTTAATATAGCGATGTCATAGTATATTATGAATACCTATTTATAGCCTTCGTCACGGTCACAGTGGGGTCGGAATACGTGGAATCATTGTCTCCTCATTGCAATTAAATGTGCCCATCAGCCATTACCAGGTTAAGTGGCAACCAGGTCTTCGGCCTTTGCCTAGTCCGTAAAAAAAATATTATTGCTGTTTTACGATTAAATTGAATAAACTCTAGAGCCATTAAGATAGTCATTACCACGTCAACTTGAAGCTTGAAGGTCTTATTGACGAGTAAAAGGGCTTTGTAATGGTTTGATTAAATTATCGAATAAAACGATTCTTAACGACCGTGTAATTAATGTACTTTAAGACAACACAGATGAATGTTTACCTTCATTGGCTTTGTACACCAACGGTAAATAAGATTTCCCCGGATACAGTATTTTTGAGGCTATTTTCTTTGCTTTTCCAATTTATATTATTTAAAGATCATTCACTATGCTGGAGTCACCTTAGGAGCGAAAATCAAATATTTTTATTTTTTGTTTTGCTTTACCTTTAACCATATAAAGTTCCTTACGTGCTCTACGTAGAGATGTGCTAAAGATGTATTTTTTATTACTTGAACGCCGGATGATCTTGCTGCGTTAATGATACCAACACTGAACAGTCATTTATTTCAATTTTGATTAATTTACATTAGAGGAGAACGTAAGAGGTCATGATATTGTTAGTTGGTATAAATTACTAATTTTAACTTCTTAATATTAAAGGTATAGCAATAAAATCCTATACAATTTGAAGATATACGCAATGTCTATACAATTTGTTTTGATTAGGTCTTTGTGAAGTTTGTCTGTATTTATATAATAAGTAACCTTGTATACGTACTAATAAGTGTGTGAACTACAAGTAGTGGAAGTAGGTACCCATACTTGCAAAATTTTGAAGGTTAAGATTTGAAGGTACATGCATGCTACGAACGTATTACAGTGATTATTGTATTTATTGTGTAATTAATATCTTAAATCAACCTGTTGTAAAGTCTTTAACAATATTCGTGAGTCTCCAAGTTGCATGTTTTCGTAGATATTATTTGTTACTATATTATGAAAGGATGTCCGATGCAAATAATTGAGTGTGGATGTTTTGAGTTGTTTTAAAAACAAAAGAATATTATTTGTAAACAGGAGTTGCATATGAAATTTCATGACGATGCATCATCTAGAACAGGTATAATATAACTGCATAGTATGATCTTATACTTATTGTAAGAAATCAAAATTAAAATTGCATCAGCTTATTGCACTTTGTAATTTCGTCTTGTGTTGATTTATGGTAAAAAGTTAGCAACCTGATTATATTTTTAAAGGAAGCCTCTCCCAAATTTCATAATGGCAATGTTCCGCCTTCTTCAAATACCGACTGCTTTTATAAAAAATGGATGTTTCTCAACGATCGACGATTATAATCGGCCTCAGTTCCTTCACGTCGGTAATGCGCACGCTCCGTGCAACATAATATAAAGTTCTTCGAAAAACGAACCAGTTTCTGGATTCCAATGGCGAAATTACGAATGGAAGAATGTTTTTTGCTTTGTAATATGGGAAAATTATTTTGTATGATGTAACTGCAAATGAACTTGGAAGTGTTTTTTTTATTTAGGGCAAAGATCAGAGACTCATTTCGAAGAATTTTTTGGCACCCGCTATCTTTTTACATGGTTCAAGTACATGCGAGTAAGAGGTATATTTTTAGAATAGTTATTACCGAGCAATTAGTTTTCATACATTTCGAGAAGATTTCATTAATATTATTATTGTTTACGGATATATAGATCGCTGAAAAGAATGACTCTTTCGAAAATATATTGTATGTGCTTACCAGAGATAAGTGTCATCCAAATTTGTGCTCCTAAATGTGTAGCTACTGCGCCAACGTAGAGTGCGGTCCATCCGCGGACATTACTGCTGGAGCCAGGACTGCTGAGCCACACCAAGATACACAGGATCCCGAGGGCGGCGTGGTACGGCTGAGAGGTGCGGGTTGCAATACTGTCGACAAACAGAAAAAGGATTATAGATGCATGCTTAACTGAAAAGTAAAGGAAAGGTTCTAAGAAAGGACTTGACTTTAAAGCCAAAACGTTTATTGAAGTTTATTGACGTGACGCCTGCGAACGTCAAATTATTGTAAGTTAATTACTTAATAATGATTCTAGTGATGGACGCGAATGAAAAATATGCAGCGACCGCTAAATGCAATACCTAAGTACCTACTTACGTAACGGTGCCGAGGTTGTTACTAAGTGGGCAATAAGTAGGTATATAGCTCAGATTTATCGTTAGCTGTCCCTATTTTGTTAAGTAAGACAAATAATGCGTTTTCCTGTTATAGAGCCATTAATAAAGCTTATTTATACTAACTTAGAAAGTGCCATGTTCGTTTTAAAAAAGTTTTTCAAAGGTTTTTTATTCTGCTTCGATAAATCTTAAAAGATCAACGTCATAAGCCAAGTTACTGTTTTAAATCACATAACGTTACCTAGCAGTAAGTATCGTCTCTACGTTGTTTTAAATAATAATATAATTATACTTTATCAACCGTGGAAAAAGTTACGTAAAAACGCTATTACGAAACCGATTGCTAGCCATAGGCATATTATGGTGCTGGTCTAGATTTACCTCAACCATGGGGTGTTTTCTTGTATCAGAACGAAAGTTTGGAATGAAGAAACTGTATATTAGATATAATTTGAAATAAGGACTTAAAATATTAAATATTTACAAGATTTTCCTTAATAATGATGTATGACGTTGATGTCGATACCGCTGCTAAACAAATCCAGAAGCACTACATGAAATTCTTTAAGTTATAGAAATTCACAGCAAACATTCACAAAGCAGTGCAAAGGTTTCCACAAGGAAACTGAAAATCATTCCGGTCCGCGTGAGAGCGGCTCTAATTGATTTTGACACGTGATTCTACCTATCAAAACAATTATTGCGTAAAAATTAATTTGTAGGCAAGCAAACAGTTGTTTGAATAACAGTTTTAAAATTGCCACCTTTTACGTGGTTTACTTTGAGAACTTACATTTAAATTTGCTTACAAAAACTGAAAATAAATGAAACTAGTATTGCAGTTTACTTTGTTACAAACTTTATTTAAAGAAAGGCACTTGGAGATAGTGTGTAACTTCAAAATGACCCCTAGACATGTTTTCAGTTAATCCATTTGAAAATGAATAATAAAAATAAACGTATACGGATAACAAAGTATGTATTGTTAACAAAATATAAATTAAATCAAAATGTTCACGATGAGTAAGCAAATAGGTATTCGGGACCACTTACTTGGAATATGTACAATGCTTTTTTATTTGTTTATTTTAGTACACATACACACACACTAATTACACACACTAATTTGATCATCACGATACTCATATTGTAAATTTGCAACACAAATAACCGTCAGCTTTTTGACCTGATATGAACCAGAATTGCCAGAGTTTCCGCTTATATATACACTTCATAATATTTGGGTTTCAAATTAGTTAGAAAAAGAAATAATTTCTGTTAATTCTTTGTTCATGTAACCATAATGTTACATTCAGGTAAATATGGCCAGAGTTGTTCCTTTTGTTAAGTCAAGACTTGATGACGATTAAAGGATAATCTAGCAGATCGATATTTATTTTGTCTTTAGTACGATTTTAATTGGTATTGAATTTTATAACTATACTATGTAAAATATGTTTTCCTTGTAAAGAAAGGATATAGTAAGTACGTGCCGTGTCTTATCTTAATGCTCTATCAAAGGTTTCGTAGAGATAAGCAGTCAAAGCTGATAGTGCTTTAATATAATTTACTGCTTTACTTTATTATGAGTAAAACAAATCGTTGTTATCGTTATCAATAAATATTATAACGGCAAAACGCCGCAAAAGGCAACGTAACGGAATCGTTGTCAGATAAACGGCTTATTTCCGTACCTACTGTAACACACTTGATTTGTTTGTTGAAATTATGCTGCAAGAAGTCTACCTATATTGTGACGAAAACATTGTCGTTTCTGAAAATAGCAGTACTCTGCTAAAATAGCACTTGTTAAAAGTTATACTGTAACTGCGGCACCACCGCATGCATAACTTTCTTGTAATGAATAATCAAGAACTAATTTAAACACTTTAGTCTTACCTACAGTGACCACTTATCACTGCCAAAGTAATAATAAATAACCTTTTTAATTACTGAAAAACGTTAATTGTAATTCTCCTTACATGGCAACAAGAACTTATTGGAACTCGAAAGCGAAGTGCATAATCAGGTTTCTGTCATTTATTTAGTTGACGGACTTAAAATATATGGATTGATATTTAAAAAGTCCCGAGTTGTGCACGCACTTTAGACATGTTAAATAAACGCTTAATAAAATGGCCGTTTCATACGTAATAATAAAAACAGTACACTTCAAAGCAAATTTTTAGCAAAATATTTGGCATCGCAAAGTAGTACAGTTATAAATTCTAGGCCTCTGATATGAACTTGTCTGGTATATACGCACGTCTATTTCCTTTGAGGCTACTGATAAATATTTTTATTATTATTTCTTCGCAATTTCCTTAATAAAGAAAACAATAATATATGTCTTTGAGACGAGTCCGAACAAAAATATTTTTGCACCAAACATTTGCAGAAAACGCGGTTTTGGCTTTTCGCCACGTCACGAGGTGCCGATGCTTTCTTGTTATTTTTGCCCGAATACGAAACATCGTTCATAATTTACAGTTTTTATTTGTGAGGTAAATAACGTTAGATATATTTTCGGTAACGTGGTAAGTATAGTAACCCATTCTACTTTTGGCCCGTAGATTTAGATTTCCGAGTAGACATTTGTCTGCAAGCCGATAGCTTTGAGCCTAATTCTCTTTTCCCACAGTTGTTAGGAATTGTACAAAAACAGTCCTACTAAGCGAGTTTATGTTTTCTTTTACTTAAGTATATTTACTTTTATTATGATGACTTTTATTATAATTATTGTGTTTTATCTCGGTTCAAAATATATTTCTGAATCGTTGCAAGTGAAATTTGCTTTTACTTTTATGTTCGTCTGTTGAATCGTTTTTGCATTGTAAATCACATTTTGTTTTCAGTAACCGCAATTTTAAGATTTATTGCCAAGGCACATACATAATTATATTTGCCAACAAACTGGTACGACCTGACATGACACCTTTACTACTAGAATATCAAGCATAAACTATCTCTAGATAATTTAATACTTTCTAACTAAAACATGAAAGTTTTACTAATGGCGCATGGTCGAATAATAAATCAATTAAATAGTTTATGTGCGAACGATGAAAACGATGTGTAAAATTAGGATTTCGTAAAACTAATTGATCATTTTTCTTACAATTCTGCACTCTTTGAGGTCGTAAAATTGAGGACTGCTATTCCTTATTGTATCCATAGTGAGGTCCTCATTTAATTATATAAATAGTTAAGTAAAATCTTCTTAAACAGATTTTAGTCAGTGGTTACCAATACAGATTGATATCCTTGTTACCAACACTTCACCTCTTATCTTGTCCAATGTTTGGATTCAGTAAGTATATCTACCTATTTCACAATTTGCCAATTTTCTAATACATTTCTTTTTATTGTCCATCAATACGCTTGTGTAGAATTGTGCAATGTAATCAGTGTGACGTGTATTGCTAATATCTTTTATCGATTAGGGCCGCTGCCGACGTGCCTCGACACACGCACTCGCGAATTCGTTACTTGGCGAAACGTAGAACACTTTTAAATTAATGACCATTGGCATTGGAATAATTTTGAAGATGCGAGGTCATCTAGTCTCATTTGCCAGAGCGGTACAAAGATGTGTCTATGATTCTGTACCAAAATAGCGGAAATTATAAATGGTGTATTTTTCTGTGCTTTGTAATAATGAGTTGTTATTTGTTGACCTACAATTGAAGGATTGGTCGCATTAGAATTCCTAGGCAATCTGCCATTTATTCAATCTGTGTTTTAAGAATAAAATATTGTTGAACAATTTCAATTAATTTGCTCTGATACTCTATAATATTTCCATATGCAAATAACATAATACGTAGGCTCATAATATAATCAATGTAAATTATTGTCTTACGCACAACACGTAAGTGGCGCCCAACGACACGCGATAATCCGGATGTCTAAACGTAAGGATTGTGATTAGATTTATCAGCTCTAACCTACTGTTGGCCTTGGAATACTAATTTATCACAAGTACCTACTGTTAAAGTCCAACAGAGCAGCTTAAAAGGTTTTAAGCTTTAGGAAAGAACCCAAAATTAATCGGTTAGTTATATTCGTTGAAATAAACATGCATGAGGGCTAGACATCTAGATAATTATATCGAATGAGGAATCTGTGAATATGATTTATTTCTAATGACTGACATCTTACTATAAAAGCTGTTGAAGACATCCGGCATCATAACTTGATTAGTAAGTAGTTCTATTCAAGACTGCCCTACTTTCTCACAATTGGCATGATCGATCAATAACACTTTCGATAAATTATGTTGATGAGAATATTATTGATTTATAGCATTTCTATCGTAGAGCTTCCAAAGATGATATAATATATTCAAGAGAGAGAAACATACTACAGGCAACTATACCAAGTAAAAATGAAATACCGCTCTTATCGACGCAATTACCTATTGGTAACAAAGCTATAAAAATAGTATTGCATATTATCACAATATTGTAACATACCAAACAACTTACTTCTTTGGACAATCATGAATTACTTAATTACTGTGAAAAAGAAAAAACTATTTATGAAGTGCAACTTTTCAAAAAGATTTTTGTTTTATTTATGGGCGCTACATAGGTAAGACCAAATTGTTGCCAATTGTTTTCTCTTAAATTTATTTTCCTTTTTATGTAGTTCATGCAAACGAATAAATAGATACCTACCTACAATTTGTTACCCCACAGCAACTACGAGATAAAAATATATCAAACGCTTTACGCCGTTAAGACATTCGTCTTGCGATAAGTTTATTTAAAACACCGATAAACGACATTTATATAATTGGTATCAACGGTTAAAGTCTAAGTATGGATATCGGCCTAAATATAAAAAAAATATTTGACTACTTTGCTCGTACTTACCTACTCGCTAGAATGAAACTACAAGCGTATGCATCCGTGGAAGAAGGTACTGAAGAAATTCATAAGGTAGTTTGCAAACAAATAAAGGAAACCAATTTATAGAAGCATTTTGTGTTTCTTTAATGGTTACTGCTCTAATGGCTTTTCTTAAACTACTATTAACTACCTAATCCCTATTCGTTGCTAAAATACATTTTTGGTACGACATATTTGTTGACTATGCTTGATATCAGTGACGTAATTGTGGCGTTTTATTTTTTGTCAAACATAAAACTATTATCTATCGAACACAATAAATACATCTTTATTCTTTTTTATTGTCTATTATTAGCTAATCATTATCTTATAAAGTCATAATGTACCTATCTGTTATTATGTAATTCTTTACTAACGCTGTGAATTTGGTATTGTTCAACACTTTAAGCAATTAGGTACTTGGATTTCAAGTACTTGTTTAGATATTATTTTACAAAACGGTGTTTAGCCCATCTTAATATTTTATTGTTACAAATATTACTTACAATGTATATTAAAAAAATAGTTTTATAGGTAGGTATAAGTATACCTATTTATTGCTTGTGTTAGTGAAAATTCAGAATGATTTCTAATTCATCAGATATTATTCCAATTATGAAAAAAGCTGCGCTGCAGTTAGTGACATAATTTAAAGTCTTTTAGTAACTTTTTAGTTTTTACTTCTGCCGATGCAACCGACGTTCTCAATGCATGATTGCAGCTGCAATTAATAAGCCCACCTAAGCCTAACCTAGCCTGGTAGGTTCCAAGCAAGTTAATGGGCCGGTAAAAGAAAACTAATTTGATTGGGTGTACAAATATCGGTCAATTCTGAATGTTAAAGTTTATAGTAGAATTTATGCCAGCAAAACATTTTTATTGCGCTGCCTCGAACAATGTAGCGGTCAGTTACTTTGCATACAAAACAAGTGAGAAACAATAAAAATAAAAAAGATTTCGTTTCGGCCATCTTTGAACACCGAAGATTGATTTGCAATGCAATTTTGAACTTGGAGCTTGTGAAGTCCCATGATATGGTGAAAAGATAAAGTTGGAATTGGATTTTTGTATTGGACGGACATTACCTCTAGCACGGTCGTAAATATCTAACATTTTAGAAAGCATAATCTCTAAGTGGTTTTTGAACAATTCTTCATACGTGTTCCTAATAAATATTGATAGTCAGCTAGACACGGATTACAGTTCAGTTCTTTGTAACGGTACGTTGAGTGAGAAGAATAGACAGACATTATAATTAATGACTTACACGTTCCTTTGATCAAATACCTAGGTTTTTACACGTACAAACACATACATACGTACTCGTAAATCATTTAAGAAGAACATATTTTGAAGTGAACTAATATGACTTGGTGTGATGATTGATAACTCAATAAAACAGTGTATCTAAACTGACAATGTTGTTTATTACTTATCCGTTATAGAGAAGTAGTGCAGCTTTTTACATAGACCAGTAGAAAATATAAGTACGGGTACGTGGTATATTTTAATCAAACTAGTGTTTGCACATAAACATTAATGACGGATTGCACCTGGGTCAAATAATTCAAGTAACTAACTAATAGATATAAAGTAAATGGCGCCAATACCCTCTACTCAGATAAATTTTTATGCCCGTAGGTCTGAACTTGTCACATTAATTATATCTAACCGACCATTTATATGATTGTTATTGATTTGTATTATTATATTATATTGTCATTGGTCATAAATTGACACGTCTTGATACTGAAACCAATAATAGTTATTTGTGCAACAAGAGAGCAAAGTTGTTTTTTGTTTCGAGTGCTGATTTTGAGTCCCGAGCAAGCGAAGGATTCTATGATTGATTCACGAGCGTAGCGAGTGAATCATAGTTAGAATCCTGAGCGTGGTGAGGGACTCAACAGCACGAGATACAAAAAGCTTTGCTCTCGTGTACCACACATGACTTTTCACCACAGCAGTGAGAACACATATTACTTAGGAGACATAGAAATGAACAGGAATAGATTGAATTCTGCATAATCACTTGTTGATTTAACTCTTCTGGTGTTAAAGTACAGTCATCATCGCTAGTTTCACTCATCTTTTTAGATTATTTTATATATTAATATAATTTAACACGTTACGCTATACTGTATCAGCATCAGCGAAATTTTTATTCCCTCCCGCTACTTTTTTAAATCGCGTTTTAATACCGCGTCCCTGATGTTTATTTTTCAAATGTATCATTGTATGTATTATACTATTAATTAGACTTATTTTTATAATCCAATAATAAATTAAACATATAAACAATATCATAAAAAAAAGTAATTTCTTTATTACAAATATTTTTTTTTTGCGTTGCTGTAGGTTTTTTCTTTGAGGTCGAATACGAAAATCGAATTTCGAATTCGAAGGGGTTTGTTTTTTCACTCACTTTTTATATGCATGTGAAAGAGACAGAGCACAGTAAAATTCGAATGTTTCAAATTTATGGCTGAACAATGTCAATTCGTGGCACTGAAGATTGAAAAATTAAAAAGCTACTTTGCCTCACGCTCGAATCAAAATCGCGTTTTGTTCACTGTTGTCTCGCAGCAAAAGCGACATGTTTGAGCTGCTGTGGTGAAAAATATATTATTCATGAAGACAAATGTTGTACTTATATCAATATTTATTTAGTAAAATTACAAACTCAATTCAGCAAATTGGCTGGTAATAACCTCAACACGACTGAATAAAAAATTACACGAATCTACCAATTGTTGTTTAGTATATAGGTATTTTACCAAATCTTTAGTAAAGAATTAGATAAATATTAGCTACATTTAGTAGTAATTAACATGATATTTACCTTTTACCTTTTCAGTTAAATCCTCACATATATTTAGCATAGATTTAGTTTATTCCGATTTAGTTTATTATTGCGCTAAGGTGACATGTTGTGGTCGGCTGGCAATTAAAGGCGCCAAAGCGACCACAGATTTTTTTTATTTTACGACTAGTTTGACCGGACGTGTGGTCACATAATATACCAATAAAATATCGTAATGGTTGAAACATAGCAGAAGTAAAACTCCTTGAAGCATTTCGTTTGCGAGTTTTAAATGTAGATATTTTTAAATAAAAATGGCACTCCGTATTAAATATTTTCGGTGCGGCCGTTAAAGTATTAATTAATTATGAAATGTCAGTAATAATTTCCTTCTTATCGTTGATAGAGATGAAAAATTAAGAAGAAGAAATTGAGAAAGGCAATTTGCCTATTTTCTCTGCTTCTGCACATGACAACCTTGCCGTAGTTTTGTTAATTTGAAACGTTAACCAATTCATGATATGTAATTTAATGAGTTTACGGAAGACATTGATATTTGATTTCGTTTTATTTCCTCGGCAGAAACAGTGACGTCTATAATAATAGGTACGTCGTCAGTGTAAACATCGACTGTTCATCGCTTGATGTTGAATTAACCTACGTAGAGACATGTGTATTTAGAACAACTGGTTATTTTACAACGCTGTAACGTTACGTAGGTATAAGATATAGGAGACACATGACTTTAAAACTCACAGAACGGAAACGACAATGACTCCCTAAATAACATTTCAGAGTCGCATATCTAAAATAACTAGTTTACATTAAGAAGAATGCTGTTTTACGATTAATAGTAAATTTTAAAATTAAATAATTTCCTTCATAAATGTATTTTGTTCGGGTTAAATAACCTGTTCTGCATGATACAAGTAAATGACCTTGTTAGAGCGACACTTGCGTGACGTATGTCTACGTCATCGCGACACTGTGATCACAACTCGTTCTTGCCGTCTGGCGACTTGAACGAGCGATTTAAAAGTATATTTAAAAAAAGTAGGGAACTCTTGCTTTGATGCTGTTTCTGAAAAATCTCTACCTCTCATTTTTTATTTTACGTTTCATTAAAATTGCTACCAACTGGCCATGTAAACGGAAATGTAACAAAATATTTACTCAATATACCTACCACGCCTCCAAGTAACGTGATTTATTAATATTGACGTTTTACCTACCACATACGTCACAATACGTTTTATTTGCATTTGAATTAACAGTTTTCTACACACGTGTTGTTTGTGACACTTGAGATGTTAAGATGATGTGTCACTGTTGTCAAGCCTTTTTTAATTGAAATAATACCCATCCTTGACTTTAAGCCTTGGCATAAACCAATGGATTGTATCGGAACCTCGTAGATCAAACAAAAGTATAGTTTCCGTGTCTAATTTGTTAACAATAGAACTTTATTGTGCTCTATTTTATTGAGAAACATTGTAGACGGCTTTCTAGATAAGATCTACAAGGTTGGCCGGAAAGGGGATAATAAGCCGAAAGGGTAATAATCTAATCAGTGCCGGCTGATTTCGCAAAATAGTTGGAACATTTTGAAATTCATATCTTTTGATAAAATTTTTTTACACCTTATGTACGTAATGAGTGTACGTATATTTCTTGTTCAAAATGTGCCATTAAGAAGACTTATATAAATGAATTTCATAATAGTTTGTAGCTTGATAAACGTAATGGAATGTGTATTTACCTCTCGGTATTACATCCCTAATTAGGTAGTTAAACTTACCTATCTTTGATTTATTTACAAGTCATATAGTCTGCATGCGTTCTTATCAATGCTGGTGTACGTGATGAAGATATTAATACTCTTTCTAGAAAATGCATCCTCTTAAACAAGCTAGCTTATCTGCATTACATACTTGCATACTTGCCGTAGCAATCTACACTAGGTATCTCCGTAGCTTTTGCATAGTCGTTCGCGGTTAAAGCAGTTTCACTACATGTCATATATTTTACTTATGTTGGTAGTACTGTGAGTATCAAATGACAGAACGGACTAGTGGATTATGCAGATGTCAAACACACATTTCCACTTTTTATTGCATGTTTCTTTGACAGGAATGCTAAGTGCTACTGCAAGCGGTTTAATGCATTACTGACTTTAACAGACGTTGAAATGTGTACATATGTAAAGACTACTAAAATAGAACATTTCAAATGCATTTCTCCAATATTAAATGCATTTCCCCAATATTGTGTGTTGCAATACGAGATTTGGTTTCTAAAGTAAGAAATTAAATTATATTACATGGACGTACCTATATGTACGTCGCGTCAGTAGATTACAACATTTATAAAGATATTTATCAATAATTATCGGATCTCAAATCTTTTTTTTCTCTTTTATAAAGTGGGTCGCAATATCGCGTGTTGCCTTATCGCCTGCATCGTTAAGATCTGTAACACTTGGTCGGTTAGCGCGAGTGCTTTATCGGAACCTAGTTGCAATGCAACTAGGTTCCGATAATCGCTACTGTTCGTAATGGAACAGTAGCGATCCACTCAATTGAGTCTACATTAGTGATTACAAGCAGCAATTACAGCTAATAACTCATTTAGTACGACACCCGAGTGATGGTTCTAATTGTACGCAGTGGTGTAACTGAACAGCGTTGCACACCTTTTCAAAGAGTTCCGTATGTCAAGCGGAAAATGAACCGTTTTTTATAAAAAGAACTCAGAAATAAACCAACTTACGTGAGCCCTTTTTTACAATTTCTAGCTAAAATATATGGAAAGACGTTATCGTATGGCGTCGTGGTTGTTACTGGCCGCGCTTAAAATATCGAAAAAGAAGTTCATATATGGTTTAAAAAGAAAATGCGTTCTTGATAAAAATAACTGCTCGCATTGAATCCGCACGGACCGGTCTTTAATCATGTTGCGTAAGCAGCAAATTATTGCTTTTTTCGAGATAATGTCAATACTGCGTTGGTTTCTTTCCGATTACAAATTTTTGAATGCGTTTCGATGAATGAAACATGCTTGTATTATTTGGATTGCTGATCAAGCCTCCGCGGCTTTAAGTTTATTTTGTTTTGCAAGAAATTGCTTTAATTAATTTTAATTAGTAAATTCTGTGGTTACTGTGCGCTGTAATTACCGCAACGGTTAAAATTCTGCCGTAAACGCAGAAAATTGCAATTTACGTCTTTGATCTGCACGGAAGAAGATTTGAGGTTTTTTATTTTTAGACTTTTATTTCATACCAAGCTCTTTGAGCATTCAGCCTAGACATCATTATTTTAGACACACTAAAATTAAATCTCGTGCTTGACGTACGTTTTACACTTTAATATACATTTTCGTCTCTGTAATTGTGTGAAGTTTTCTCGTATCTTCTGCGATTCATTGTAGCGACCTCATTTTAAATTGTTGCGCTAACAAGATCCCAGGGGTGGCCGCTCTGTATTTTACTACAGGTTTAATAAGTGCTGTGTTTACGTCACATAAATAAAACGCCATTAAGAGAACAGAGATTCATATTCAGATATTTGTAATTGCCCATGGTTAACGGACTGTTGGCCGCCATTTAATCTTACAATGTTTTTGTAATTCACATTTACTACGCCAAATGTAATAAGTAACAATCTACATAAAGATAACATATAATTCATAAGTGCAATACTGCAGTGATAATAATGACGTACCTACAAATGTGATAATAATGTATCTAAAAATCGATAATCAAGATATCGACGGACTGCATAAGCGCATGCCGTGTGACGAAACTAAACGTTTTATTGGAGATACATAAAAATCATCCTTGTTTTATCTTATCTAAAAATATTGACAAAATCGGATCTTCATTAGATTTTGAACACGCCTGAAACAACGTGAATTCAACACGAACTTGAAAATTGATAGTCATTATCGACGAAGTATGATGAAGTTTATTGTGGGCACTTTGAATATAAATAGATTAAATACGTTACGTTTGTATCTATAATATAGATTTCCTTTTACGTCTTTATAAAAATTCCTTCTTGTTGTGCTTTTATTGTTGGCCTTCCCCAATTGCAGAGTACACTGATGAGACCAATGAGAAAATATCAGAATATGCTTCTTTTTTTAACAGGGATATGACTAGTGTGACTGGCTGCTTGCAAATGAATTTAGTTTATTGATGACTCTTTCAAAACTTTGAAGCTTTGCTAGTGATAGGTAGTATCATTTTGTTCACTTAATTTTGTATTTCGATGGCACTTTTAGAATAGCGAAATAAGCTTCTTTCTTCTTTCATTCTCATGGAAACGAAGATGGAAGTGCAGATAACTGAAAGGAGATTTATATTTGAGAGTAACACCCGTTTGAGTGGTCATGCATTGTTATTTCTTATCATACTCCTTACGTTGAATGACATAGTTGACGTAGATGCCGGTTTGTGCGATCGTAATCTAAATCCTTCGTCTCATGCGCCCAAGTGCTTATACCTGCGTAACGATTGTTCTTTGCACGCTATTGCTACGTGAATGTAGTAGTTTCGGGGTATAAGATTTATTATCAGACAACAGGAAATGCTTATTTTAATTTTAAATTGTCTTTTGGCCTAGCTACTTTTTTTATCGCGGATCACATCCGTGTTGCACTAGTAACAGCCCCTAAATTTAAAATGTCAAAACACATTATGTTAATGACCACAAAAGTATAAATATCTAAATCGTATATTTTGATTAAGGCAATTTGTTTATAAACATCTACGATACTTACGATATTCTTTCACAAAAAGGTCATGAAATCTGTTGTACAAGCAAGTCAGATTTTTTTGTAAATATGTTTCTACGCAAGTTAGCGAAGAATAGTTTGTAATCTAATAAAAGACAGCCAGACACAATTGCATCTAAACGGTACATGTACACATACTCGTACGTATATTTTATTTACACATGTTGACTCTTCTGCCCGTGCCAATGAGTGGGTCGCAAAGCATTCCACAAATTCTTACTGTATATTTTAAACAATTACTCGTTACGTACGACCTAATAAATTAATTAGTCTTACGGATGATGATGCTATGAAATATTATTGTATCGTTCCGTTTCTAAAACATTGTTGTATGATAATAAGAACCTTGCCATATGTGACATGGGACTAGGTAAAAAGTAAATACTAAATAATGATTACATTAGGTGGCTTGACCTTTACTTACATTACGATTATTAAGCTCATTTATGTGTTTTTTTCGACGTCTTTGCCTAATGGTTTACATGTTATTGCACAATCATTCTTTTATTTGTATAGTATATTTCTTAATTTATTGCAACGAGATGTTTTCTTCTTTATAAGGGTATCTATTGATAGTACCTAGTGTATTGGTAAAAAGAATGTTCGCGTTGATTGGAAAGTCGTGAAGGTTGTTCGTGTTAGAAGGGGTTTTTTTGCGACTTGCTGCTTCATTGCTAATGATGCGATTGCAACCGTTTTGTCTGATTAAAACATAGTTACAAGTCTGAAGGTGAAGCTTTATAAAAAATATAGGTTGTTTAAAATAAATATTCAAAAGCTTGTTTATAAATAATTACAGTACCTATTTATTAGACTAAGTATTTTAGTATGAAATATTTAATATACATAAGTGATAACTTGTTCTAGATAGGAGTTTCGCGATAGACGCTGTAGAATACATGTAATTATGAAACCTTAAGTAATAGATAGGCACTAATAATAATATTTGTATTGTATCATACATTTGTATGTAATTTAAAACCAAACATAAATTTTACAGTTCTATTGATGTATAACAGCCGCTAAGGTGTGAGGAGTACCACTCTCGCATCCTTCTTGTATCGAATTAGGTACAGTCGGTTCGGAGGTTGATAAATCTATACAATCAATCAACATGATCAATGTGGAATTCCCTCTTTTACACAAGATGTCAAGATAGGTATTTCACGTCATTCCTTTTTACGACCTGATATCGGCCACGGCCTATTCTGCATTCAGCCTAAGTGCTAAATCGATGTTTAGGAATTAAGTAGCCATTAGAGTAACCAATGTCATTACCATAAGTGAAGAATGACTCTACAATTTAACTTGACAGATGTAACAGGACAATGACTTAGATTTAACTATTACTATCTGGATTTTACTGATGCGAACACAATAGACAAACTGTGCACTCGGTAACCAATTTTGAAACGAAGATTATATGTACCTAAGTATTTCTTTCGTTAGCTTCGCATTTTTATTTGAAAATCTGTAAATAGTGTATTACTCTACTGGTCACAATAATTTATTTTCAGTCAAATACCCGTCTATAAGAAACATAGTTATATAAAAGAAATCCTGGTTATAATCAGGCAAGCTTTATAGAAAAGTCTTCTACTGCTGCAGAAAAAGATTTTCTATTTGCCTTACTTTTCATAAATAATAATATTTACAACAATACAAGAGTTTGCTACCTACGAAGCGAGTATATAAATATCTTCCATTGTTCCAACCGAGATTGCGTCATGCTCTTCTAGAAGATTGTCACTAGATAACTCTATCTTAGAGATATATCAATTGATTGACTGAACATTTCTTTCATATAACGTTATCTATATACAATTGATATTGAGATGCTGTCTCAATGTAGTTAGTAAAAGAGTTGAAACTTAGTTTCGAGATTGGAGATAGACAGACATTTATACTTCTACAAGTTATTATCCAATCTCAAAGGAAAATGTACAATGTAGAGGGATAGTTTTTACATTTAATTTATAATAAACTTTCTTATTAAGAATGATTACGAATGTCTTTCCTTATTGCATCCTATTTAAAATTGGTAGTTGTAAGACAAGATCACTTTTGTAAGAAGACCTTTTTAGAGATTCATCAAGATTGTCGAGACTTCAAGACCTAGACCCACGAAATGTGAGTAAGACACTCACATTTCGTGGATATATGTAAGTATATATTTGTATTATTTTTTTATATAGGTAACAAATGGACAGACAAATTTATCTAACCTTATCCAACGACCTTCACAGCTTTGACTTTGAGTTTGAGGTCATTCTCCGCAACAGTCGATAGCCGTTGAATAACGATAATCTTTTCAATAAATTATTAAATATTATTGTGCTGAAATTGCAGCGTGGCATTAATATAATTATTACGATTATCTAAAAATGAAGGAAATACCTTGTTTTTTCTAGACGTGTACTCTTAAATGGCATTCCATCATCGATCTGTATGGAACTCTAGTACATGTGTATGGTAGAACATAAGTGTTAATGTGATTAGTGTGAGTGATTAGATTAGTATTACTGTTTTCTTTTCATCAGTTTCTGAAATATACCCGTTTTCAATATTGCGAGTCACATATGCCTATCCTACGTTTTGTAGTAGAAGAAAAGTATTTAAGTGCTGAAGAGGCACGCGTTTATCTTGCGATCTTATCAGAAACCGAGCACCTACGTGTGAATGACCTATATATTTGTTAATGACGTAACTAGCTGTAGTATTGATTAAGACTCGTAGTATTATCTATGATGGACTTTAGCGAGTACCAATTAATTCTTAAGTGATCTTCCGCGTACGTGATGTACTTATCATTGGACAAATAGAAATAAAGTTAACGAGCTTACTCAATTCATTATGTAGGTATATGGATCATAGATTAATAATGCGTTAACTTATCTTAAATTATGTAAAGGTTAATATATCATGTAGAGGTACAGTGAAATATGTATTTACTGCTACTACTGCTTTCCTTAAGTAAAGTGCAAAATTAATGCGATAAGTTTATTATGTTTTTCTAAAGGTATTTTACGTCAGAATATTTTATCACTCTTGGATACCTGGTATACTGTAGCCAACCTATAATGCACTTGTCAATGTATCCGAGAATTTGAATCATACAATCTATTTTCAGAGTCTATTCTAAGACATGTCTAATTCTCTAACTAGTGTGACTAAGACATCTATTTTTATATACCTACTATAAATATTCATAAAGTAGTATACTCATGATTATTAGCAAATTTTCACACCTTAGCTTGCGATCTCAGAATAAATAGCTATTTGTCATCAGCTCATAAAACCATCACAATGTACTAATGTTCTTCATCGATAACGGATAAATCACATTGAAATAATTTCTAAATTGCCAATTTCAGTAGAGAACTGAAGAATATTGTATTTTCTGGTCAAACCGTCTCAAAAGTTTTATTACCCTTTGGTTCAATTTTCATCCGGGCTATTTTTAAACATGTGACATCCGTAGTAAGCGTATTTTAACCACCTGAAATACTATGCACTACTGAAATAAACTTCCTATTGTTGTAGAAACCGTGAGAAAAGGAGGCACGAGCCCCTATTGAATGAGGCCAGCCAATTAAACAATGCGTTATACTTCAATCGTTTTGAATGGTAGCAGAGCTGATTTTCTCTGTACAGTTGCTACAATAAGTCTGCATTTTACAATAACAAGATCACGAGGGGTATAAACAGTGTAGAGTGACAGTGTTACGTGCATGTCGACACGTTTTCAGGGCACGTAGCGATGTTATGAGATCAGTCTCATCTACGTCCATCTGGGAATAGGTTCGACGAATGAGGTCGTGGTCACATGACGTTGTAAATTAACGGTTTATCTAAACAGATTCGCTATTCCTAACCCTCTTGACCATATTTACATTCGAGAATTTTCTTAGCTTGTTGGATTGTGATTTTATTGGGGTTTTCCCCAGATTTATCTAATCAGATCACTTACCTCTGATGAAAACATGTCAGCCTGCCATATGATTCATACTTTGCTAACTCCTATTACCCTTTTGCAATCTGATATTGGATTTCTTAGCTTTTCTAAAAAGTTGGTATATTCTGTGCCGATGTTTTAGCGTCGTGATAAAAGTTTAACCGGGATATGTCCGAAACGGCTGTCTTTTTAAACAGATACATCTTGAGCATAGTTTTAACTTCTGCCATGTGACATACTGGCCTCATTAATTCTAGATGTTGGCACGGTCCAAACTTCTTCCGTGTTACAATTTAAATAAACCGGAATATCTGTTTGGAGTTATTTTGTGTTCCTGTAGTGTATAAATTTGCATACACGAGTAGTGGAACTGTCATTGGCTTATAAATATAATAAGTATAATCTTATGAGAATTTTAGGTAGGTATAGAGGTACGTCAGAATGTACGCAGTCATATTTTCTGCTATCTTCTCTTCTTATCTGAATATTGTTTATTGTCACTATGCACTCTTGATAAATATAAGTTATCTACCTTTTCTTGTAACATTGTACACAATACAAAAAAATATATGCACCTTTAGATATTCAAGCAATTCATTGAATTGTGTATGACAATTCAACAGTTCTATTCGTTGCATTCTTAAGTGAAAGTTACACAATTTACTAGTTGATTAAACAGGCATTATTCAACGAAATTGGTTAAATTTGTGTGGCCTATATAACATTGTTATCAATTAAAATTATTTGACGACCTATTGTATGATGCGGGTTTAAATTGACGCCCGAACTTTTAACAAACGTTGCATCACTTTTGTGAGCTGGTTACATTCCTAACTAATAGTTTAACTAACCTTATAACACCACCAAGTGGTTTGCTTTATTCTTTCGTCATATTTCTTATGATAAATGAAACGAAAATTTTACCACCCAGAACTTTTGAGAGATTTGTGGATATCTGAGAACCATTTCAATAGCTTTGGAGTCTTAAACTAGACAAAATCCTGTACGTGGTCGGTATAGGTACAAAACCCGAAAGACAGAAATTAAAACTATAAACGCAACATTGCCTAGTAGAGTCTTGCATGGTACGGCGGTGTATCCTAAAACCATTCAATGGGAGGGTCTCTATAATGCAGTTAAAACGACCATGGCGAATTTGATGGGATACAGATATCTTCTTCGAATTTAAGATATCCAGTTTATTTTTTTATCGTTTATGTTCTCTCAAGAAACACGTTCACTTACAGGTTCTAAGAATAGTCGACGGCATCTTTCAGAAAACGAATCGTTAACTTGTAATCGAAGATGATTTCAAATAACTGGATGCAGGTCTGCCGTCTAGTATAATTTGATGTTGCAATTACATTGTACAAATGGTTCATTGTAATACATTTTATATGTTGCTATAACGATGTAGCCAATTTATTGCTATTTTTATTCTTACCCGTTGCGAATGTAGTTACCAAGGGCGACTGAGTAACAGTGGCCGTTTCACCGAAAGGTGCAACTAGGGTTGACAGGCAGCTTTTAAAGATTTCAGGCTGCTCACTAATTCGTATTATTTTATAAATCTGCTTGGGACGGCTGTATATATTTGCTTGTGATTAGATAATGTTATCCAGTGAAAAATGTTGATGTAGAGGCGTTCGCCTTTTTGTATCGAACATAATAAAACCTTTGATTTTCTGCCTTTGGTACTTTCTATTTATGAGCAGCCCTATTTATAACCTTGCTTTTGACAAACATCTAGATCCGGCCTTTATTCTAAGATTCAATTTGAAAACAACGCCTTTATCTTATATTTAATCTCATCTATTATAGCTGCAGATTATTAAGTAGGTACGTAGGTAGGCTGGTAGTAAGTTGGTACAATTTTGTATTGACATTTTTTTGAGATATCTGCATGATTGGTATTTTACACAAAAGATTTTTATATTCAAGATATCCAAATCTTGCATATGTTTGAAAGAGTTTGAAGTGTTGTTTAATACAATGACGAGTTTAGTTTTGAATTTGCATGTCTTCATTGTGTCGATATGAATACAAATTAAACAAATACAAACACGGTTAACGATGATTGGACGATTGACATTTTGACTGACGGCTGTTCCAATTCGCAAAACCGTGAGATTGACAAACAAGGAGCATTGTACTTGAAAATGTAAAGCGCTATTAACTATAATTGTTGAAATTAAATGTCAGTTGTTCATAAGACTAAGAAAAAATAGTAGAGAATATTTCAGTGCATTTTAGAATATAATGATATGGGTATCATAAAGAGTACCTACTTATTCTCAGACTGTGTATAACATAATTAAACGGTGTGAAAACGGAAGCCAATAATTGAGTTTCATTTCTCAAAGTTGTGTATTTTATGATTGGAGTTATGTTTACTCTTGTAAGTAAGGCAGCTCTTATGTCAACTTATGATTGACACAAAATTAACATAACGGTTGGATGTTTCTCCATATTAGAAGATTTTAGTTGTTATTACTAAAAATAAAATTGTGATGATAGTAATTGGTAATAATGATCATTAGGTATGTAAGAATATACTCATATCTGCTTTACTGAATGTAAGGTATTAGTTTGAAGTAGTTCGTTTTGAAGACCTGAGTAATTTTCTAACTGAATTTTAAAGTCACGTATAAGTTCTAATCATTGAGTTGAAATAATTATGTTGTGCTGAGATTTCAAAATTACGGATAATTGGGGTGGACACTAAATAACATTGAAATTATTGACTACCGGACCCTTATGAATATAAACTAATTTGTGTCTTTTGACTTATTTAAACATCAGCAGTGGCTCATAAAAAATAATAATGAAATTACATTCAGACTTTATTTATTATTTACTGTCTGATGTTGTCATGCTGTCCGCCATTTTGCAGCCTGAATTTATCAGTGCAAAATTTAAAGGCGAAATTTCTTGCCTTAGATTTGGATACTGTTATAATAAAAGTTCACAATCAAGGTATAAAGAGACGATAATAATTCTTGTAGAGAACGCGTGCAAAATATCATAGGTGCACCTGTATGCGCTCTATGTGTACTTTACACGTCACTACGTAAGGGCATTGACACAATTCGTTATTATGCAATATGTCAATGGACTAATTGCATAATTATATATGCAAAAGAATCTATATATGATCAGTACTTACATACATAGACTCACGCCTGTTTCCCCAAAGGGGTAGGCATATTAAACGCCCACTTTTCGCCAGTACAATACGGTTATATCATGTAAGACCTTAGGCCTACGTGCCTGCCCCTTTAAGAATATAAGCGGGACTATAGAGAATATAAAGGGAGCATGAATCATATAAACTTGATATTGTTTGGTAGAAGGTGCTACAGATAAGCTTAAAGATACGTTTCCTTTCTACGCAGGTAAAGCAAACAACCTGAGATCAATATTTTCCATTGTCATATCGTGACGTCAAGATAAGAGATATGGATGTACTTCTTCAATCGAAGATTAGAGGCGAGTTCTTTTAGACAATGGATTTAAAACGTATATGTATTTTGCCATATTTGGTAGGGATTAAATTGAAGAGTTATTGATCAAAATCATATGGATATAGGAGATTTTAAAAATATAGAGACGAATGCTTAAGGAATTCTACAATAGGACTTAAAGTGGGTAACTCATTGAATACATTTGCATATCTTTTAATTCAACCGTTTCGTTTATCAGGTAAAATCTATTTTTAATAATCACTTTTATGCAATCTATCAATGCGCATTTGGTTACGGAGATTATGAAATGGTTAATGAAATCCAGAAGAGGCCTGGGCTCAAAAACTGGACAGTTTATAAAAAGATGGCTAATATTATTGTTATTTTATTCCACTGTTTCATTTATTAATTGAACGAAAAATAATTTAAAAAAGGAACCAATCTTTCTTAGCTCAATATTAATAGCAAACAACAATAAAGGAACAATCGTTGGTAAAATTTAAGAATCAATTTGAGTTTGTATTGTAAATCTGAGTAAATATACAAAGATATGTACTTGAAAATGCTTAACTCGTAAAATAGATTTGGTTCGATAAAGATTCGCCAGTAAAATATTAAACAGTCACGTTTTTTGTCGTCTCTAATAGTAAGTAAAGGAAACACAAGTTTTCACAATCGGAAAATTCAATCTACAATAGCTATTGAACGGGTCTCGGTCGTCACTCACGTCTGGCATTCGGAAACTTAACACGTAATCTTTTTTCAGCGGCTTCACTTAGGATCTATAAGGCATCCTTATAACCGTATTAAAGGTTCCCAAGATAAAATTTATATGGAATTTGCACGTTCACTGATACACGAACTTTTGCAGAAGAGAATGTTGCAAACATAACCTCGCAAAATAGAAAGTTGAATACTCACACGTAGGCTTTCGTCTCCTGTAAACGCACCAGGGTCTGTTTGAACAGATCGTAGGCAACCTTCGAGTACTGGGTAGACACGGTGAGGAGATCAGGGATATACTCCACATGCTTCTGTATCTCAGAAGAGCTGGGGTCCGTGACTATGTTGTGTTTTTTCTTCATGCGTTCGATGACAGGGGAAGGCTTGCTCGCCGGTTCGGCGGGTGGCGCCTGAGTTTCGACCACATCACGAGTACACATATTGCACATTTTTTTGTATATTTGTCACGCTCAACGTCCACTATTCGTTTGAACGCGGCTGTGGTTCGATCGAGTATATAACTCTTAGGAATTGTATCCCCTCCACTGTGACGTTTGCGAGGGGCGTGCGCGCGGGCTACGCGCTGCGGCTGCGGACGCGCGCCGCTCCGTGCGGTGCGTGATAGATAACGTAACATTCAATTAAGTTTATTAGATTGATATTAACGTATTGTAGGTGCATGAATCAGTGCCAGAAATACATATCATTGCATTTGATTTATGAACGTGTTCATAATATGCCTCTTTAGTTTTGTATTTTTTTATAATTTGTTTCTCCATACTATTGATTTTTTATTAAATTTATCGGTTCTCCACCCGATGTTGAAGTTTCTATAAAGCGACAACTTCGCCTTATCATAATGTTTACTGAAATCTTTCTCAGATTGTTTAGCATTGACTGGTAATGTTTCTCTATCCTGTTCATGTTTTTCTTCTCAGTTTCATTAATACAAATTTACCAGCTTGAAGTTGACAGTTTTTTTTCTAAGGGCAAGTATTTAAATAATTGTCAAAAAATCTAGGCATCCAATTAGCAATATGCATGCTGGTGTAGGCGTAACCGTTGCGTCAAAAAAGGCCAATAGGAACCAAACATAAGTAGCAAAATTTTTTTGGTGTTAAGCAATTTGAAAAACTTTGGGACCGAAAGTATCAGACTTATGTTGGAGAGACCGAATCTTCAATTCTTCATTCGGTCTCCACCATACACTTGTAAAAAAAAAATTTACTAATAAGAAAACTCAATAACATTCAAGCTTTTCGGCCAATGAAGCCTTCACGATTATTCGAATACATTATCACCAGCTATAGAAGTTTACGTGAGTAAACAAATTTTGATTAAAAGCAACCAGTTATTAGAAAACAACATGATACGTCGTTTCTACCATTTGTAAGTAAATTTTGTAAACACTAGGTATGTATTAACATGTTTTCTGGTGCACAATAAAGAATATTCTCTATAGTCATCTCTGTTTCTTGTTTATTAAGTTGTTTATGTGCAGAATTTCTTTGAACATATTATTGTGAAACTAAATCAGGTGCAAATATTTTGCAAGTTTCATGTCGTCATCTTGTTGACTACGAATAAGATACTGAGAATTACAAGACAGATAATCAGCCTGTACTCATGAGATTATTTATTGATTTTAAGAAAAACTTGTCTCTTAATACATGTATAGTCTAGCTCTATATTTAAACAAGATGACATTTTACGTAATTCGGTTTATTTTCGTCTATTCTTTGAATATGCTGATCTGTTTTGAATATATTTAACTTTTTAATGTAGATTCATCAGAGCGTCGAAAAGCAGATGACAGATATTTTCTGCGAACCAATCTATATATTTTTTAAAATCTCTTTTGATGATATTATTCTGGCTAAATTGCTATGTGCTAAAAAATAACAAAATGTATACGGTATTAAGGAATCGGCAATCATCTTTAGTTAGTTCAACAAGGAGCTCTCTAATAACGAGACCAATCAATCATACCCATATTTAAATAAAGATTTGTAAACTTGCACCTGCCTTTAACATTGATTCTATTGGTTTTATTGGTCTTAAGATTTTGTAACCTAACGTGTAACGAGATTGTTAAGGTCACCTAGGTGTTATGTAAAGAAATCTTCACTTACGTCATCATTATCCTAACATTATCTCGATCTCGATCCACGACCTTGCAGTTTGGAACCCACTTCCTGGTCTACTAGATTTGACAGAATATCAGTATTTAAAATCAGCAAGTTCCATTTGGCCCTCGCGATCGCAAGCGATAGCAGTGTTGGGATATTTAAATGTAATGAGTTCTCGTAAAACAGTAGACCCGTACCAGTACAATTTTATTGGCACTAGAGAGTCGCTGTTCAACCTTCACATATATACTCAAATATTTGTATACAAACTCTAATCCCAAACTAGGCAGAGCCTGAACTATGACAATCAGACAACTGATTATATACTTGAAAATTCATAAAAACTTGCTTAATATTAAAAAAATAAGGCCCAAGCACTGAGAAAATGAATTATCGTGCTCATCACATTAAGGTTTGTCTTAAGGCTGTAATCGAACCCACGTCCTTTACCTTAGCAGTTAGGGTCACTATCCATCAAAAAACGGGCCAGATACATTCTATTAGATTATTAATTCAGTTTCTATGACTAAAATATAGTACGATGTTTGGTGAGTCAATGTCAAGCACATGATTGGACCGAGTACTGACTGTCTGATAGATATGGAACCGAGTTTAATGTCTGCTCACCGTTATCATGCACAGGCATCATGCAAATCCATCGTTATCATTCGCACAGATAAACGCTTAAGACAAAAACGATTCGCTCGATCTGAATACTATGTTGCAACGTAGAAAGTTATGAAAACGCAACACAGAATTACAGTCAACGCGCAGTTACAGTCGCAAAATCGCCAATAGCTGATGCTAAAAGTAGCTAGTCTCCTATGGCTTCAGTCTAAGTTTATACGTTGATGCAAGTGTTGGAGGCGTGTTGCTTGCAACGCATGTCAGTCACCGTCAGCTCAGTTCAGAAAATTGTTTGTGCAATTTTTTTTAAGATGTACCTTGTCATATAAGAGCGTATATATTCTGTTAAATCGGGGTATCTTTGATGCACTGGGATAACGCTAAGACAATGATGAAGATGACTTAGTACCAACATATCTCGGCATACGTATAGAAGCTTTTGTGGTCACGGTGAATATGCAAAGATTGTTACTATTAGGCGTATTGTTGATTTATTTACCGGATACAGCAAACAATAAAAATAGCATACCTAATTATAGACGGTAAATATTTTTCTTAATTATTGAAAAAGTAATATCACTTTGTTGAGTACCTACCTATAAGAAATTTTAGACTTTCAATTGCTAATTCAAGATATTTTTTGTGGTCATGAAAATCATTAAAAGGCTTTTACTACATAGGTATAATATGCGTTCAAGCGATATTGAATTAATTATGACCTGCCCGATTAGGTACCTAATCGGCCGATGCTCCCGCACACGAGATGATAACCTAACGCCCAAATTCTACCCGTTGCCTGTTGCTACACGTTGGTCGCCAACTTGTTATGCCTGTAACATTGTATTTAAATAATTTATTTATTTAAAACCGGTCCTACAAATCGTTGCCACGCTTATTTGTATTTCGTCTAAACTACTGTAAGGAATCTAAGTGCCTAGTTCGATCTTCTTTTTCTATTCATGGCTGTGAAAAATGGAAATTTACGAACCGTCCCCTCTGCGACTCTATGATCCGAGTTCAGGTTTGGTGGAGAAGGTGGGTGAGACTAGCACCATAAGGTAAAAGGATAATCTACGTCAACTTACTAAAACCACCACAGTCTCCTTCACCATCCCGTAAAGGTAGGGTCAAACAAACGCCTCACCAGGACGCTTAGTTTAGTTAGCCACATTTCTAATTAAAACTTTGAAACGTTGCGTGTACAATATCAACACATTACATTTCATATTGTTGTTTCTCAATATACTGTGGCGACACTTATCGAAATTATCTGCTATCGCGTCGTTGGGCGACATTAGCAACGTACGCAAAACGAATTTGCGCACGGCTCTCTTTGCGATCCATGCATGACACCTGCTTCGACGAATGGTAATGTAACCAAATTTGATATTTTTTTGTTTTCTATTTTAAAATAAAACCGATTTCGATCTACGTACCTACATAACCCTTATAGAGTTCTAGGTGTTGCCAGAATTTGCAAAGAGCGATAAAAGAAAAAGCGATGATATTAGCGGCCGTTCTAACAAACTTTCAGACTCTACTATAACTTAAAGTGGCATATTAAAAAGATTTCATCTGAAAGTGCCTACGCCATAAAAGAAATATACTGACCAAATTTCATGTTTCTAGATTCAGTAATTTAGGCTTTGCGATGATAAACCAATTAGGAAATTCGTATTAAAATCGAGGATTTTGCACCCACTTACATATACGTGCACAAAAATAACTAGATTCGCTAACCGCGTTAGCATCGAATTAAGTCCTTTTGGCGCATACTGAATCCAGTAATTAATGTCAAATTGATAACAATCTTCTTTTTTTGTCCAATCGATTTCACTGGGTGGTGACTATTTAGGTTTTGACGACGTCAGACTAACGGCCGGCCTGGGTGTCGTAAGAGCCGACGGAGGGAGCATATTATGCAGAGAACAGCTCTGTAAGAGAAGGAAAACTTGATACAAACCCTCTACCAACCCGTTTGGCCAGCGTGGTATAGTAGACCAATTCCTCCTTTCAAAGGAGGGGCCTAGTCCAGTAGTGGACTAGTAGAGGCTGATGATGATGATGTATGTATAATCTAGTAGCCGTAGTAGTAGCGAAGATCGACCGTAAACCGTATTCCAAACAGTTTATTTTTCAGTTAGAATGTTGTACAGTCGTCAACGAGGATCTACAAAATTACTGGAACCAGCATGAATGATTGTGTATTGATTATGACTGACTCGGGGTTTTTGAGAGAACCGTGAATCCGGTTGGCGTTTTTATAGCGCTGGTTTGTGGCTACAACGAACTGCAAGAATTTTACGAGAATCGTATTTATTTTATTTATTTTACTACCTACTTGTTCATTGATGAACAAAACAACACTGTATTAATTTATTTCACTCTCAGTTTCATCTTTTGCTTTTAATAGTTTAGGGTAGTTAATTTCTTAAGTAGTAACTATTATTTTAGTGTACATAATGATGTTATTTCAAAATGTTAGTGTGAGTACAATGATTGGCTGAACATACACGTTTGTCCTCTAAGTCTCTTAAAACTGGTAAAGAACGACCTAGTGTACAAGAGATAGTTAGGAAGGCAGAGTCTAAGTGTGCTTCATTTATTGTTCGGTTGGTATAACGTCTGTTAGGTCATTGTCTTGTAGGTATACGTGTTATATTTAGACATCTAGGTATTTGGTTTACGAATATAAATTATATATTTATTTTATTTATAACATGTTATGCAAACCAGTCGAACGCTATAAGAATTCAATTATACGAACTACAGGAATGCTACGTATATATATTTGCATCTCGAATAACTTACTGTAATGTTCTAAGTTCACATTTTATTAATGATATTTTATTTTTGAAGAATACTCCTGCGCTAGCAATAAAGCTTATATCGCAGAGGACTTTTCTCACAACTTTTTACGGCAAAATAACTGAGTTGCGAAACTTGGATTTTTTTACAAGTATTGTTTTTATGAGATGCTATTATTGGACACAAAGAGCACATAGACACGAAATAACAATTTGTGAATCACACAAAGTGAAACTTACGCCTTACTCGTGTGTACTGCAGTGTAATATCTAAGTCAAAGTTAAAGTGTAACTTCGATACATATGAATGTAAAAACTGAATTGACTCGAAAGAAGTCAATAATAATATGACGTTTATCTTATTTGCTTTTATTTTATAAAATATATATTTAATAAACTATAAATGTATGATCGTTACGCTAATTGATAAATTGATCATTGTGAATTTGCGATCGTTTCTTATCCACCTGATAATGCTAACATATGAATTATTCATATGCCGCCGTTAGTCTATGAGTCACATCAATCGGATCGCTATCTGACACTGTAACATGCGCTTATTTCAATGGTATTAATTGATTCTCATTAAAACTATCATAGTTACAGCCTTATGCATTGTAGAATGACGAAAATATACTAACATGTGGCTGCCAAGTGCCATCCCACACTTAGCCAGCGAGAAGATACTTGTGTCCAGTAGTGGGACAAATTATAACCAAGGCTTATTATAACTGAAGTATTTGCAGAGGCTATCAATGATTTTGTTTACATGGTTTTGTAACGGCATATCCCACTTTATGATAAGTAGTTATTGTAGATAAAGGACATCAAAATAATTCACAAGCAGCACACTTGTAAGTTGTTCTTCCGGAATTGCTGTGCTTGTTAACTTAAGGTGCATAAGTTAATTTTGCTCTGACCCGATGAGAGAGTAACTAAGTACCTACTAAGCTGAGCAGAAGATCTTTAGAGAATCAGAAATGCTGATTTCTGTGGAGAGAAACACGCCACTTTACTGCGAGTTGCTGGGTACTTCGGGATTTAGTAGAATTGTATGAATTGAAATCGCGCCGTGGCCTACCATATAATAACTCTTGAACCAATGTTGTCAATAATTCCTATTTATAATGTAATAACAACTTAAAAGTTGCAATGCGAATGTATTTTAATAGGCAGATTAAAATCTTTCCGGATAGAATGATGAATGATTTTGTGATGAAAATGCATCGCTTACGGATATGGCTTTTCTATCGATGAATGCTGTGTCATAGAAGTGTGCCACGAAAGCTATATTAGTGAATCTAAGACAAGGTGTGTTTATGCGTGTCATGAATAACATTATTTTTGTGACTATAATAAGAAGTGCAAGTAATAATAAATAATGGGCAAATAATAATGAGAAAATTATGTCATTTGAATATTTTATTAACACTCACTGTATGTTATTTAATTTTGGATACTACTCATTTTTAGTTCTCGCTAGTGAGTGCCGCTCATATATTGATTCGCAAGGATTACCGTTCGTCATAGTCTGTCATATGTATGTGTTTAGCCACAAAAAGTCACACTCCAAGTCTGCAAAGAGCAGGTAGAGCCGTCGTTCTCTGCAATCATGAAGGGATAGACATTATGGAAATTAGTCAGTATATCGAATAGAATCATGAAAAACGAATGGCTTTTACGTTGTAAAGATGTTGTGCTATCAAACTAGAAAGCGGACACTGGTCCCCGAAAGTCTTAAATGTAACCAGGATGACACTTATATGATAATAGGACAAAAATCCTAAGCCACATGTTTGATAGCTCATTCTATCTATTCTATCTATCGCTATCGTGGTTGTGACTAGATTTGGTTTATTTAGTACCTATCTATATTTTACTATTTTATTTTAGTGCCATTGGAGAGGCCTATATCCAGCAGTGAACTACAGCAGGTTGATGATGATGATGATGATATTTTACTTTACTATCTGGACAGCTTTTTAGTCATTGTCGGTCAAACGCGGGACTTTCCTATCTTAGATATCAGATGTCTATTTTCCCATTGCTTCAAGATATCATGGCAACTAGATCTTGTCGAGTACTTCGATATTAGCGGAAAACCCGTATCTGTCGAATAAGACATGATATGCAATATCTCCACTGTTATAAAATTGTAGTAGAGCTGTGTCTGTAGGTACATTAAATATTTAATAAGAATAACTAATTTATATCAACTAAATGTTTTTCAAGCCAAACCCATTTTTTGTATGCTCATGTGATCCAATAATTGTTTTAATTTTAGTAACTTAATTAACATCATTTGAATATAGTATTTTAAAGAAATAGCTAAGGACAAAAGTCTAATATTTGAAAAAAGGGGGCCCTTTCATATTGTTATCATCACGAAAAAAAAATGAAGCAGGCATGACTTTCTAAAATTTATGGCGATATGTAAAATAATTTATTTTTTAATTATGTTTTATTTATATTTGACACATGCTGACAATTTCTTTATGTTGCTTCTTCTTTGGGGAAAATATTCGATGCACGAGAGTGCACAAATTATCTCGTAGTATAAACATATTTGCTTATCGGTCGACAAATAATCGGCGATAAATATGTTGTTCGTAATGCACTGTTACAATAGCAGATTATAGATGTTAATAACCTATTTGTCTATCTATTGCTATACTCGCTATCTATTGCTATACTACGCGTTCACTCTGAAAATAAATTTATGTAAGACGGTACGTCAGGTAAGACCAAGTAATCATTGGACTGGCGCATGGTGGATTCTTTTTAGATGATAAACTTGTGTCTGCCATCATGACCTATATTATATACATTATTATATTATAATATTTGGTTCGATAGCTGTAGAGTCTAGCAACTAGCCGTAAAGACTATACAGACAATCCCTGAGCATAAAAATCGCTCTCCTTTTCAAAAGTAATAAAAAAAGGTGACGAAAAAGGATGCTTAGTTGCATTGCCCAACTTATCCAAATTATTCAAAACCGATTTTAAAGCTATATGATCTAAGAGTTAATGTTATTAAACATACATGTATTCGAGCAAATAACGACCTTCTAAGTCTTGACCTACACGTGTCTGGTGATGAGTCTTGTCATCAATGATAGTTTAGGTCAACATTGCGAAGGTTCGTCGGAAGATTTTGTCAATTCATGGCCTTGAGTACATCATCAATATGCTGTAGCGACTGTAGTGAAGTGATTTTAAAGGTTTTATAAACGTCTTAGTATGTGTTTACTGCCGATGCAGCGATGGTCCGTTGTAGTCATCGGTTAATTACTTTAAAAGATTTGCAGAAAAAGTCGACTTATAGTATATGCTGTAGATATATGCAGTCCGCACGCGTAAAACCTGTAGTAGAAAACTTAAGAAATGAAATATACCTAATCAAAAAGTGAAGTTACTAGCATTACTAATACTCAATAACAGTGATGTTTGGTGGAGACGAGCAGTGGACTATGGCAAGCTGATGATGATGACTCAATAATAGTCGAGTCAGTCGTTACCATAGAATTTAATCTGCTGATACTATGATGATTTGCATTCGATCTACGACTTAAGTGTGAACGCTCCCATACATTTTCACATGTCACACAATATGTTTCATTTTCATCTTACAATGTAAACTCGCGTAAGTCATTCATGCAGCTTAGAAGTCAACCCATATCTCAAATGGCCATTCGTATTTGCATAGTCTGTTATTATATTTATAGTATATGCTACTACTAATTGTTCTTTAAGAAGGCAATAAAGATCTTTTCTCCAAGGGCTTTTAACTGCAGCTTGCAATCTCGCAACTTAAACCCATAAAATCAAGTTGTAAAATGAGGGAATCTACAAAACATGTTAATGAAATCTATACGAAGTAATAAAGAAGTGAGAGGAGCTAAAGCAAACTCTTATGTGTTTATTGTGCAATTAAAATAGCAACTTACTCGGCGTCTGTCTAATAGCCCGCGGTCATTTGTATGCATTAGGGATGTTACTATACCTAATCTTAGTAACATTACAAAAGAAAATACTTTGTTATGGAAGGAATTAAAACAAAACAGAGTAGGTATGGTCCCTCAAGGATATATATGTAATTCACAGACCAGAATTACTTGAATTTATCTATTGGTTTATATTCTACGAATATTAAATTACAAAAGATTGGAAAGCGTACAATATTTATCACTTTTTGCTGTTATAATATATTGCTACTGTAATATGACCTTGACTTCCAATGTTTTGCAACACTAACATGTGTGGTGAAGATACGACACACATAAAAGATGCCATTAGCGAACCACGATTCAAATAAAAAATTATTACTACATCACACTTCACGATTCACGAGTGAAGTACCTACCTTAATTAACTGATAACGCTTTATTGATGCTTGCCAGTATATTCTGGATTCGATGTAGATGTTTTTGGTTGGAGATACCAAGGGACTGCCATGCAGAGGGTATCGGATTCGAATCCACGGCGCGCACCACTGACTTTTGGAAGTTATGTGCGTATTAAATTGTTAATTATCGCTTGTCCCGTACCTCGGAGAGCACGTTAAACCACCGGTCCCGGCTGTTATGAAGATCTTCGACATTCGTTACTGAGAGTCAGTCGCCTAAAATAAACTGATACTGGTCTAAACCATGGAATATCGCTATCCCTTTGGGTTGCGGAGGTCAGACGGCAGTCGCTCTGTCGAAAAGCTGATATTCTGTCATATCTGGTTCGACCTGCTGGTCCAGGAACCAGATATGACAGAATATCAGCGGACCCGAACTTCAAGGCGTGTAAGTCTTGGATGCAACCGGGATAACGCTAGGACAATCATGACTTGTAACCCTACCATTTGTAATGGGATGTTAGAGGATTTTTTTCTAGATGCAATCAAGAATAAAGTGTTCCATGTCAAGAAAGAATACAAGTATAATAGAAGACGATTAACTGTTAAAGAACCATGATTATCATGCCGTAAGTGATTTAGATTTGGAGATATTGTTAAGACCGCGGTAAATAACATGTATTACATATATGGATTTTAACTTAACGTAGTTGAACGACAATTAAATGGGTAGGTAGGTACCTACCTATATATACAGATGTCTCATCGAAAAATGAGATAAATCGATCACAATCCCAATAATTTTCAGATTGAAGATTTCAATTTTCACTTTTGTATGTTATATACCTATTTAGATAAATTTAACCCGCATTCTGTTCAGGTTACAGGCGAAAGAAAATCATGATCTGGATGGAACTGGATGATAGGTACATGCCTACAATAGCAAAAAAGAAATAAAAGCATAGTATAATCCTATAGAAGATTGTAAATATGAAACTAAGTGGTTCAGGTTATTATTTACGTTACAGGTAAGATGACTCAAATAGGGATGTTGAGATTAACCATACATTCATTCATTTCCAGGTCTATTTAAATTATTTATTGTATAGTTCGAAACAATAGTTGACAGTTAAAACTAAATGAGAACAAGCTTTTAAAAGCTATTCTCATGTCTAGTTTACACTCTCGCGCGAGTGGCGAGGCGAGCGACGAGGTGCGCGAGTGTAAACGCTCGCTCGTGGCTCGCCTCGTAGCTCGCCTCGCCACTCGTGGCGCTCGCGTCGGAGGCGGTTTTTTAGGCACGAGTCAAAGGGCCTCGCGAGGGACGCGAGCGTTGTGTTTACACTCGCGCTCTCGTTTCAGTTTGTTTACGGCGCCCTTCCGTGCAGGTTGTGTTCTTCGATTTCAATTAAAAATAGACTGGTTCCAAAAAGAAACGCTGCAGTTCTTGTAACTCTATCAGGCCGAGCGAATAATTTGGGATCCAAAACATAAGATGCATAAAAGTACCCAAAAAGTAAATGATGCGAGGCAAAGATATTCTAAGGTTATGTGCAGATCGCTAGCAGAGTTCTGTTCAAAGTAAAAAAAAATAGTTTTCTTTTTAAGATGTTAAAAACTTGTTAAGGCTAGAGCTAATGCCGCTATTACTTTACTTCGACGTCTTCCATCGTTGCTGGCTCAACGCAAACTGAACGCATCGCGAGAGTGTAAACAGGCACTCGCTAGCTCGCAACAACACGCGAGCTGCGAGGCGAGGTACGAGGCGAGACGCGAGGCGAGAGTGTAAACTAGGTATTACTATTTTGGTTTCAGTAAGTGGTATAAATCTGTCACGTGCCACCTGTGACTGTTTCCACAATTTCTAAACCAACTTTAGTTAATCTGATTGGTTTTAATGGCATATAATGTTTCTACATATATGACAAATTTATTGTTTTATGATAAATGACGCAATTGTAAACGTCTATGAGTTGATAAGACTGAGGATCGTATTGAAGTTCTTGTATTACTGAGTTTTTGGTTTGGAATTTCTCAGATGCATAGTGTCTAGAACAACGACTGTATTCGGATTACGAATATATTAGTAGGTAAAGGCATCAGTAGGCAATATGTAATTGTAATACCTGCTCCTTTTGCGTAATTAGCTATAGGCATACAGTTTGGCAGCACAACAAGACCATGGGTATTAATACGACTTAAGCTTCCTTACATCTCTTCTTAATTCTGTGTTCGGCACACTGAATGTAAGCCATTCAGTGTGCCGAACACCCTTAGAATTGTGGTTCGGGACCCGAACGTTGTATCAGTTCGCTGCAAAACGATCGAATCAAGGTGACGTGAGGAGGTTCAAGTCGTGCTAAGGCGCCTAATTCGTGGCTATTTATAGTACAAATAATTGTCCTTGATCGAATTACATAAGAACCTACTACAAACTGCTTATTCAAGTAGTTTTTTATGTGTCAGTTGAACAACACCCGTTATAGATAATCATTAGTCACGTAGACGAGATAGCCTGCTCCAATGGTTTCCGTGTTTACCTATTGAATTATCTTTGGCCAACCATTACCTAGTAAATAGTTTTAATTTGATACGGAATCGCGTTTTTTGCCACGTGCTATTTGTGTGTGTAGTTTGTCAATATTTTTTTATTTACATGTATCTATCTGTTCTATCGTTTTGTCCTAGCACTATTCCGGTTGCATCTAAGACTTTTTCTTTGGATCCAGGGATCAGCTTTCTAGTCAGACCAGATTTGACAGAATATTCGCTTTCCCACATAGGTACCAACTAAACAGGATAGAGATATTCTAATGGTCTAGTTTAGACCAGTCAATAGGTATATTTAATTCAAAAGTGCTCCTCATGACGACTATC
Source organism: Euclidia mi (assembly GCA_944739405.2). Taxonomy (NCBI): domain Eukaryota; kingdom Metazoa; phylum Arthropoda; class Insecta; order Lepidoptera; family Erebidae; genus Euclidia; species Euclidia mi. The sequence continues at coordinate 25,033,591 of OX123189.2, read as the reverse complement.
AAAGATCCGAGGGCTTAACGTGTTGTTTCAAATGACAGCCGGGACCGACGGCTTAACGTGCTCACCGAGGCAGCGATAATTAACGGTTAAAATCTGATTAGATAATTTAATCATTATTGAGGTATACGATTCAATGGTATGCACAGACGGACACATGCTCAAAGTTACAATGAATGGATGTGAGTTATATGTTATTTTGCATTTTCATGCGTATCGAATAATAAATAATCTCATTGAATAATGATGAAATGGAAAATCCAATTTCAACACTCTCCGATATATTTCGTTAAATTTGTCATGTAGATAAAGTCACGCAATCAGTACTCTATTTTTGGATTAATCTCGGGTAAATTGTATGAGTCGTAAACAATCTTGATGATCAAATACGTAGAGATAGCCTCCACATCTTGAAACACAAAACAGAGATTGCTGAACATATATATCGAAACAATAGCTACATTGCAAATAACCTTAAGCCCCAATGCACAACCTATAAGACCCAGACTGCACATATAGCATGGTGGTCTAGGCAATCGCCGCGCAGTTTGGCACATCACTGTGTATGATCCACAAATTTTTGTTTCGAATCTGAGTGGTCTTTGTGTCCGTTGATTGGATGTTTAAAAAGTCTCCCGCGAAACAGAGTTTGCTCCTAGTGCGGCAGCCATGAATTTTAAAAAGGTCTTATATTACCATAATATTTAAGTCACTTTATTAACACCAGTAACTTTGCCGCAATAACCAAAGTCGTTTACCACCGAAACAAGTTCAGAACAAAGTATCCTAAACCCTGTGTTATATTACAGTCGATTTAATTTTCCAAATTCTTTCTTCGTATTTTAGGAGCTTTTATTAAAATTAATTGCCCAGATTGGAGACTCCCTAAAAAAGACAGGTTAAACTCCTAAAGGTTTTCTAAAGGTTTCTAAAGGTCTTTAACCGATGAGTATGCATGAGAAATTTAATGAGAGTGAATGAAGCAAGAGAGATATGCTAGGTTCGTTGCAAATGGCGTACCTACCCGTACGGGAAACAGGCATGAGTCTATGTATGTGTGTATTAACATAGATCATATCATTGTCATCCGAATTTAAATCAAGCCTAGCAATTGTAGATGTGTTACGACTTTTTAAATTCTAATATCAGTGGTAAATCATACCCTGATCATACAGTTAATGTTAAGCTATAAGATAAATCGCTTAATATAAGGAAGAATTCGATCATCACGGTATCTCCTCTTGAGAGGCGTGCTTTGAGCTAGCGGCACATTCTTACCAAATCTGATGATACACTCAATTTGTTTCTATGTTAAATAATGAATATAGAAATCAAATCAATCATGCCATTCTCTTTTTAGAAAGAGGTTAAAATAAATTAAAGCTTATTTCGATATCAGATGCATAGATACGAATTTAGTATGATGGAGGTATCCTGTACATGTGTTAGGAGATTTTGATTTATACATATTTGAATAAAATTAAACTCCATCTCGAGGATTCTATTCCGGTATAATCTGGTTTTGTAATTTAGTTGGTTAGTAATTTTCTTATATTTTGGTGTTTCGTATTTGCATATGTATATAATTACTTTCTGAAAACTACTACTACTTAGAAAAGATCTGAGCCTACATGGTAGTAAACAAATATTATACGTGAAGCATTTCTTTAATTTACTATGCCGATCTATTCCTTAGAAATCGATTTTACCTCAAAACTGGGGTTTACCTACCACATAAGATATGAGTAATTAAAAAAAAACTTTATTTTGAAATACCTATGTCACTTTAGGCGACATTCGAGTAAAGACACATGAACGAATAGTCATTTTATCTACAGCTTTTAACAGATTATGATAAAGTACTCTTATCTATGAGCGTAAAAACTCATTCAATACTCTAATGCTAATGGAGTACATCCAATTCTTCTATTCGGTTTCCTACTTAAAGGTGGTCTAATCTTTTGAAATAGGGACAAATAGATATTGAAAGTACTTTCTGGACAGTTTACTTTTTTATAGGAATGTTTTTGTTATTGTGGTGCAACGACATGAAACTTTCTAAGCTCCAAGATGGGAGAGAAAGTGAATAAGTGCATTTCAATAAGTACCTCATAAATGATAATACTAATGGTACATACTAAGCATGTTGTATCTCTAAAATATTGCCTGCCTGTTTCAATTGCCCTTTCAGACACACAATAGATCTCAAAGAGCTATAGATTATTTTCGTATATAATTATGTTACGCTAGATTTGGCCTATGGGTGTCGGCACTGTAGACTATCGCGCAAGATAATTTATGTCTTATTCAGGTGTTATTACTGCAAAGCATTAAAATTCGTTTTGGAGTTTTTGGTCAAAAGTGTACCTACTTAACAAACATCACAATCTCTGATAAGATCGGTCGTGGTTGTAACGTTTTTTCTGAAACAAAAGCGATTATTTCCATCCCGATACTTTAGAACGAACTCTAAAGATCGATCCAGACAGAAAGGAGGAAAATGGGTCCCCGATATCAGATTTCTGATTATTTTTTTTAAATTAGGGGAATTTCCGAACTGGGCATTTCCAGTATTAGCAGAGTTACCGTTGCAGTTAGATCAGTTAGTTACCTTTTTGTGAGTTTGCATTTTATTTGCTTAAAAAGTTGAGTGGATATGCATACACACAGTCAATAATTGGTATATATGGTTAGTCGTCTATAATATCTAGAACGTGTGCCCCATACGAGTTTATGATTGTACAGAAATATTTGCAAGTAGGTATCGTTTTATTTGTAACTTCGAATCAAGATACACACGCTAATCTATGTGTATTAAAGCGATAGTAACCCAGTTGGCAAAGAGCTTGCGAAAGCAGATGTATGGATTTTGTGTTGCAATTATTCGAATTAATAGACCACCCCATTACTATTAAGAAACATTCCAATAATAGACACAAAGAACTTCCAAACTTAGCATAATAATTTGTAGATTGCACGTCTGTGCAATCTAATGTCTATTAAGACCGAAGCCACTACTACACTACACTCGGTGCAATGCTGAAAAATAAGCTCGCTCGAAGACGTTTAATAATATTTTATGTTTTAGGAACTTCACAAATTCCTTGGTATTTACTTTATTAGAGTAACTTGAGTTTTCAATCTTGACCACTGCTATATGTTACACCTTATTTTCTTAAAATTTAACAGCAAAACTTGTTACACTAGAACCATGTTAGTCGCGTGAAGCATGGAGTAGTAGAGTTATTTATTTTAAAACTAGAATGCCGATAAATCTTGCTATTACGTACACTCACGATCCTGTATCAGTATCTTTACATAGGTAACTAAATCCATCTAACTGTAGGCGTATAATATATTGGCTAGCGAAATCTATAGTGAGAAAACAATACCTGCTGGCTACATGTAACGGACACCGATAGAGCTACGTAGACGAGTATCGATAAAAGTTTTAGTATCCCGCTAGTTACACCCTCGATGAAATGTTTTGACAACCAGCGTCGGATCGTGGACTGTCAGGCATCAGCGCTTATCGATCATGATTTGTGTTATAAGTATTCATTTACTTACAACAAAGTTCAGTTGCAAAGTCTCGAGTTCAATAAGTCATTCGGCTCGGCGCATAGGACATGTTACACATTAGTATATCCATTAGGAGAAAGACATAGCTGTACCTACTACCACAGTATAATTATTTGACTGTGCTACTACTGTAACATTTGATCAGTGATCTAGTAAAATTTAAAAAGCTCTCACATTATTACTAATTGACAAATGTTATTAATTATACAATTGAAGACTTTTTAATTTTAAACGATAATTTAATACCAATGAAGATTTAAAGTATTGTAATTTAATGTTTACTAATTATTTAATTCAATTTCAATATGTTAATAATTTCTTATAATATATGTTAATAAGTTCATAACTACGCATGCATTTTTCTATAAATATTTATATGTCAAAATTGACAAGACATAATACCTATGTTTCACAAATAAATTGATTTGATTTTGATCAATTGTGTTTGCACCCCCATAAATTGGTAGGGCCGTGTATAATTTTTTGGTTGCCTGTAAGAAATCGCATTTTGCGATAAGGCCGCCCTTGTGCATTTACTATTTTTATTTTTGTAAATTTAAGATATCTGTACATAATTTGTAACAATTGTATTTGCGCAATAAAGTTGTTATCTATCTATCTATCTATAAACAGGCATGAATTCTATACTGCTTACTATTATGTGTCAACAGAAACACTTGTAAATATTTTAATTTACAGGTTATTTCTGCAAAGGCAAGAGGAAATAGTATCATGATATGCGATATAGAACCTACCTGGTGGCGTAATGAGCCTAGCCTAAGATAATTTTAGCATCCGTTTAACAGGTACTTTCCAATATCTTGGGATTTACATGCGTAATCAGAATCTCTATCAGTTCTAAGAGCGTTGAGTCGAGTTTGTTTTAACTTTTGACGTCTGAAGTCTTAACGTTGTGGTAATTTTAATGAGTGTGGACCGTGTGACGTCAGTGAATCCGGTTTTATTTTAAGTACGATTTCTATTTCTTTTTTGTAGATAGTGAAGGTTACTAGGGTTGTGCCGTTTAGGAAAACATGCAACTATTGTTCCGTTTAGGATATGTTGAAATATTGAAAATTAAGCATGCTAATTTTTAATACATGGTTTCGGTTTCAAAATTATTTTCTTTTTATAATTATAGCCTGTGGTTAACATTCCCTACGTTGAAAATAAGCATCATTCGTTCGAATTATTGTGAATAAGGTAACATTTCGTCTTGTGAGGCAATAAACCCACCAAATGCTAAAGTAGGTACATTTTCTAAGATACTAATCAGTGTAGTTAGCAACCCTAATATCTGGTGTTACCCTGTAAGATTACTGTTTATGTAAGATTATACAGACCTACATGCATACAACGTAAAACCCAAGCTACATTTCGCATTTAATTTGTGACGTGCTGCGATATGTTTTAAATGTATTTTATTATTCATAGTTTTTCAAAGAAAGTAAAAACCAAGTCTACTAACTTTTACATTTACATAGATACAACATTTTCTATTTGTCGACATTTACCATAGTAATGCCGAGTTTCACCAGCTCTAAATAGAGCTTATCTTGTAGACAAATTCGAAATGGGAACGATATCAGTATGAGTTATCTGACAAATTAATTTCACACGAACTTATCAGACAGTGGTAAAACTAGGCAGACAGAGTTTTTACTATAGGTACAGTCGAACAACTTCCCGGTCGATCACCTTAAGGGCGAGATTCGCTCAGCAAGAAATCGTCGCTTCCAATCCAATGCTACTTTACACGCACATTGACACTCGTATACAAAACCAGTTTCTAGTGTGCCTCGAGTCTAAGAGCGAGCTAAGGGATTTTTTTTTAAACTAAAGATCAAAGAAGTCGGCCCAGCGCCGACTTCTTTGATTGTACATTATATGCGTACGGCATAATATGCAACATGTACTTCGTATATTAATATAGTATTGGCACAGTCAAATAATCCATACAGTCGTTCGACGAACGCGTCTAGACGGGTCAATCGTGCGGGGGACAAGAGGTGAGACGCGGGAAGAGCGGTACCTACTTACGTATATCACTTTAGTTCCTAACTAGGTACATGTTTTTGGGGGCTGGCGCGTGCTTGTTTTTTGATCGTTACTTATTTATTTGCTTATGAATATTAATTAAGATGGTACATAGGACTTGTGCTGTGAGACATTGCAATTCCTCATGCTTCACTTAAAGATTTAAAAAATAAGCATTTAAGAAATCTGCGATTACATCAAATTACTTACACAAAAAATTATAATTTCATTAATTTTAATTATATATATTATTTTGAAACGTATGTATATACCTGTATCCACTTAAAATAATGTGTACGTACCCACTAATCTACTACAATATCTCATGTCTGGCCAAATCTAAAACTAATATATAAATCTGAATAGTTTGTTTGTTTGTTAGAAAGCGCTAATCTCAGTAACTACTGGTCCGATTTGAAAAATTATTTCAGTTTTAGATAGTACATTTATCGGGGAAGCCTATAGGTTACATAACATCACGCTATGAGTGACGGGAGCGGAGCAGTAGCCTTAAATAACGGGTGTAACCGCGGGCATCCTCTTGTCACAGAATAAAGTAGTAATTACTGTACGTAAACAACATGGCAGACGTAAGAAAATAAGCGTTGTAAGGTAATATTCGATTCAAGCGTGATTTTAATTTCATGCAATAAGTACCTAACCTAGTAGGTACCTTCGTATTAGGTAAGTGTACATATCACATTTTAATATGTCTCTTGGTAACGGCGCGTCCTAGCTAAAAAATAACCATATTTTTGGCCCCCTTTTACAAACCCCACACATGTTCTCAATAATCTTATAGCCCGGTTACCCATCCATAAAATGACCTTGATGTCTATTGCTTTAGGTACCTTAACGAAGTTTGCTCGAAAAATCTTCAAAATAATTCATATCGATAACATAGGCTCTGCAAGCTGATCCCATAATGGTTGCCCATCCATTAAACGACCGCTATATCAATCGCTTTATTTTAACTAGGTTTGTACGATAACCACCTAGTATATCTGAAAAAAATGCTTCATATCCTTAACCGCCTCCTACGACACTTGCGGTATGAAATAGGTGCTGACTGGCACTTTGTATGCAAAGCTGTCACCGCAAGTGCAAACTAAATGCAAACTGTTTTATAAAAAATATTCATCGTTAATTATTTTCATATAATAAATAAGTGATTTACACTATAATATTCATGTAGCGTAACAATTGTTATATTTTTCTAAAATAAATAGACGGTGTTTGAATAAGTAGGTATTGTTGAAATGTGGCAGCCCTAGCCTCCTTACCCTTGTCTAGACGTTGTCGGCTTTTTCTTCGAGATCAAAGGCGTCAAACTACTGTATGTCTTTATATACTGTGGTATTGGTATGATATTCTTACGGGCGATTGGACGATATAAACATCCTAATTAATAAAATTTTTTTTGATATTTATGTCCTTTACGGCTTTTTTGGCGAGGCAACACCGTGTCATACATTACCACTAGTTGTAGTCAAACGTTAGATCTCCACTCCTTATTTCTACTCAAGCGATAGTTCACGATTGCAGAGTTGAGTCTACTACACTTGTAATATTGTTAAGGTGCAAAATGTCTGCCTACCTGTTTAGGCAGACATTTTGCACCTTAACAATATTACAAGGTGCCCTGCACCTTCGGTGCATTCACTGTAAATAGCAGCAAAAGCTTCTGTAAAGTCAGACAAGAATCGATCAACATTGTCCTCCGTTACTTCACCGAAGCAATTAATCATCTCTGAACTATATTTACTTAGACGTTTACGTGACACCGACATTCCTCGATTTCCTGAGAATGCAGATTTTATTTTTTAGTAAATTGTCCTGTTTATAAAATTTTCTGGTGTGAAGAATATATTATATAGTAATGGAATTTGTTGGTTTGTTTTACCTTTAAAGTAATACACAGATTGCATTATTGTATATGGAAAATTAGTGATGGTTCTTTGAAATTTAAGACAGTGTTTTATCTTACGACTACTATAAACGCGTAAGTTTGTAGGAATTAATGGATTTCGATGAATTTTTGTAGCAATACTTTTTCAATTTTACCGATTCTCCCCGGCATTCCAGGAAATCCCTTCATAGAGCACCACTACGCTCCCCGAGAAACATAGGTATATGCCAAACAGCGTTTTACGCCCAGTGGTTTTGGCTATGCGTTGTCTGTCAAAAAAATATGATAACGGGTAATCTAATCAAACAAGTACCTTTTATTAGATGTAACTGGGCAATGTAGCCTATTATTATACCCATTAATATTGTGTAATTTGACTGAACTGTGAATTTAACATCAATTTCATTTAACAAATTGTACAGGAAGAGAAAGCTTTAATTAGTAGCTCCATCTGTAAGTGTGCCTGGAAGAACATGTTAAGCAGTCAGTCCCCACTGTCATGGAAGTGCTTAACAGTCGTTATAGGAAGTTAGTAGGTACCTTGAATATACAGACTAGTCTTGGAATATCTCTATCTCTTTCATCTACAGCTGTCAAACGGCAATCGTTATTTGGAAAACCTAAAATTCAGTCAAATTTGGTTCGACTAGAAAGGGTATCCCAGGCTACGAAGGGAAAATATTGAATGCAACCAGGATAACGATAGGACGACAATAATGATGGTGAGGAGGAGAAAGAAAAAAGTAAGGACATACCTAAATAAATACTTGTTAACTCTATCGCAATGTTACGCAATCAGACCAGTGCTTTGCTATAACCTAAATACTTGAACACGAATGGTCAAGTACTATCCAAACTAGTTTAGGGACGTGCATATATCCACGTCGCGCTATAATTTACAAATCTGCGCTAGATGTATACGGAGATTCGGGTCACTAGCTCAATGCTACAACACTAGGTGATGACGAAACAACGATTAATTTATCTAAAATATGGGCAATGCGTCTTGTGGAAACACGCGGACGCACATTTTGTACGTGTCTTTGAGATTTCCTATACAGTAGTTTGGAGTCAGGAAATGGTAGCGTGCTCGGACTAAGTAGGTAGTGATTCAAGGGTCACCTTTACGTTGGTATTAAGGATTCGATCCCAACACGATTTAAAGATTGTGATTCACAAAAAGTGATTAGGTTTGTAGATACTTTTTGTGCGTTGTTGAAGCGCACTTGAAAATTGGAGTGGTTTCTTTGTAGGTAGTATTTACTAATACGAAGGATTTCTAATAGTCCTTTTGGGAATATACGTGTTGTTACCTGTTTACTAGGACATAAATGCACTGCGGTATTTTGTAGTTCCTACGTAACCGGTAATAAAAACATCTTTGAAGAAATGAACTATAATATAATATATTACATAATTGGTAAGCCCCATTCAGGGATATTACATTTTCTGGCATACACATCTTGTAATAGGTAAAGTTATTTAGTCCAGTATATAAAGTTAAGTCAATTAAATTCTTATAGTCTGTGCCACGAGAACAGACTTTTTATAAACAAAGAATTTCTACTAAGTGACTAGTTCTGTGAAAAACAAATAATGACAAATCCAATGAGCGCAACGGTACCTACATACATACGTGTCATTGGAAACAAAACTTTAAATGAATCGGGTTTTTATCGATATTATGCACTGTCAACAGGATTTTTTAATGTTTTGAGGTACTGACGCCTAGAATGTCAACATTTGGCGTTAGTTCATTGAAATGGTACATTCTTGGGCTTAACCATGGCTTAACATGCATTTATAATAATAATAATAATAAATTTTTATTTCAGACAAGGTCCATATAGTTACAATTACATACGTAAAACTTAACCTATGTTAGTGAACACAATAAACTTACTAATCTAGAAGGACTCGCAACCATCTCCTCGATATATCGGAGTCATACTTATCGGCAATGACATACAGGATGCCATTAGTACTACCCCGTACTCTTTTTAGAAGAGATGCAATGCGTTTACGCATAATAGCGTGGAAACCATCCACTCTCGCTTCCGTGAACATGCCAGAAGCACTACAGAAGCGAGGCAATCCTAATAACATCCTGTATCCATTGTTATACTGCACTCTCAGAGTATTTAGCGACCTTTGAGTAAAGGCGACCCATAGACTACTCGTGTAGAATGTTTGACAAGACGCCTTAAACAGAGTTACTTTAGCTTTATTACTACAGCGAGCAAATCTACGGGCCAGCATATTAGTTCTTACAGCCATAGCCCTGCGCCCCCTCTCTATATCCATCTGATCATCAAGACTCTCAGTAACATAGTGTCCAAGATATTTAAATTGTTGAACCCTTTTCAATTCAACTCTATTTAGTTTAATTTGTGGTACACTTAATGGAAATTTACCGAGAGCCTTGAAAATCAGGTACTCGCTTTTTAGGCAGTTATATTTTAATCCATGACTATTGCTATAATTTTCGCAGATTGCTAACAGCCTCCTCAATGCGCCAATAGATGGACTCAGCAACACCATGTCGTCCGCGTAGCTGAGATTATTCATACAGACATTATCAATAGAACACCCGATTTGTGTGCTGCTGAGTTCAACCATTAGCTCATTAATGTACAGATTGAATAACTTTGGCGAAATTAGTCCACCCTGCCTCACCCCACATTCCATTCTATATGCAGTAGAGAGACTATTAGCCCACTTAACACTATTAATTTGGTTAGCATACCAGAAATGAAAAAGTCTTTGCACCTGCGCATGCACGCCCGTCTTCTTGAGCTTTTGCCATAGTGAATCGTAAGACACCATGTCAAAAGCCTTTGACAGGTCTAGAAAGCATGCATACACAGGTGTACTTCTCTTTGTGTAATATTGCACAGTGTGCTTAAGGCTTAATATGCAGAGGACAAAATATTTTTTTTTTATTTATCAAGAAGGGGTAAATGTAAAGTAAAATACAAGTTTATAGGATCGCAACTCTCTTCCCATCTCGAAAAAGCGGGTGCAGAATAGCAGATGGCAAACTATTAGTCGCGCAGAAAATTATTTATACCTAAAAAAGAAATTGCATTTTCAGACTACCGTAAATTTTAGTGGATTTTGTTTAAGTTCATTCTGATGATTTCATTCACAGACAACGTAAAATCTCCATGCCTAGAAATTTTAACGCTAGTTATCTGTAATATTATTCATTGTTGGTCAATAATTTAATATTTAAGGATAGGTAGGCTACTTTGAGCAAATGATTTACTGTCTATGATTAAAAAAAAATCATGTCAATAATAGAGTAACATGTATGTATTCTATCTTTAACATACATGGTACTCTATTTTTCCACAATTTCCAGAATAAATTACGTGTAAATGACAAAAAAATCGGCAAATTTTTGAACAATCGACCATTCAAACACAAAATATTTTTTTTAATTTCAGTAAAATTTAACAATATAAATTTAAAAACATAGTGGCATGAACATGAAAAAATTAGACTTTTGAAATGAAATGAAATGAAATTATTTATTTGCTTGAATATGGTATTACACATGTCATAATTTTTATAATATTGCTTTCACCATATTCTGTCCAGTGGGCAAATGGTACAAAAATTAAAATTAATACATTCTTAGTTATATAGTGTAACAATAATAGGTAATTAATAAATGAATAGTTTAAAACACACTAGAAAAACACGCCTTTATAAATGTACGTAAAAACAAAAAATAAATTATGGATCGTTCAAGTTGTCTCTATTTCTATTATATTTGATTGTAAAAGCGTGGACCTAAGTTAGCTTTGATTCCATTACATAGTTAGTTACATACACGACGACCTAATAAAAGCGTGTTAATTAGGGTGTGAATCTGTCTTCAAAATATTCCTTAATGCTATAGTACGTTTTACTAATTAATAACTCGAACAATTTCCTTTTAAACACTCTTATGGGTAGTTCTCTTATAGATTGGGGGAGATGGTCACATCATAAGACTTGCGTGTCCTCTACCAGTCCACGTTATAAGTAACGTGACAATAAGTTAAATCAGTTCATAGGTTTATAAAATTAAGAGTTTGAATGCATAAGAAGCTGCTAATGTAAAGATAAAACGTATAATATTGCAGAACTTGAAGTCGTTCTATTATTCAATTGGTGATTATTCAATGATATTCCGTACCTAATCAACGATAAACCGTTGGTTAATTATAATCATAATTTTATTACCAGCCCTAATGACTATTATGGCTAGTCCTTTATATTGTGAAGAAGCTGTTTAAACATATAAATTTTATAGTTTCTATTACTAAGCAGTTAGAGTTACAATAAGCAATAATTTTACTGTTGGTCGTAAATTTGATTTCCATCTAACCGCAGTGGAACGAGGCCGCCGTTATACAGGCGCAGGCGATCCACACGTCTATGGAATAAACTATTGGAACATTGCGCTTAGCAACAAAGTGCACTAGTTAATGATTGAAATTGACCGCATGGTTCGCCTGCTTGTTTATAGATGCACTTTGGCACTCCGATGTATGTCGAGGGCATCTAAATGTACTAAAATGTAACACCATGCGTTTCGTAAACGTCTTTGAATGTTGTTATTGAGCTCTTACTTCTTAGACAATTACGCTATGTATTTCGAAATACATTTAAAATTTTAGTAGTCAATCTGAACTGATGTGGACTGGTAGAGGACACTCTTTTTAACCAAATCGGCAATTTGCCGAAGAAATTTCAATAGTTCGGATTTATTGTGTCATTTAAGTCCAGTTTTGCAAATAGCCACGATACTCCCAGTTTTACTAGCATGATTAACATCGATCTTTAGTCTGCAGCTGAATATTTAGGACACTCAATAGACGTTTTATTGTTTGATCGGGATAACCATACTCGTAAGGAATCTAGGTGTTAAATATTGCAAGTGAAATTACAAATGAAACAGTGGACGAAGGTAGCAGATGAAAAAGAAAATTCCTAAGCTTACGACCTAGCGTAGTGTGCATATTATACAATAATATACATATACAAATGTCAATATTTAGGTATGCGGTAATGAAATTAATATTTTCATATCTACGATCTTGGAATAATTAACTTTAAGCTTACAGAGAAAAAAAACTTCCAACAAAATACTAGAGAAATTCACAGGCTGGCTAAGAAAAGTCATTCTTATTTACGCACATTTCTTTGCATATCATTTAGGCAGATTAGAAAATTTATTTTATGAAGACATTTTGTGAAATCGAAACTGCTTTATCTGCCTCACTAAATTGTAATTAAGTTTGCAGCTGGAGAAGTTGTTAATTGAACAGGCACATTAATTTCTTCCTTACTACATATCTCGTAGAAAGGAAACTTTTGTTTGGCCTGTTCAGAAATAAATAGTTATCCATTGGTACTTTTCTATTTACTTTCTACATGTATCTGTTCGAATTTTGACAAAGACTAGTCTAATCAAAAATGATAGAACATCAGTTATATATGTTCCTTTTCGGCCATTTTGATGCACTTTCCTTATTTGGCTGCCAATGTTTCGATTTCCGAGTAGGGACAAGGATACTATTCAACGATATTTGAATTATTCAAGTAATACTGCAGTAGTCACCCACAGTTCTCTCAAGACTGGATTCAACACACGTTCCTTCTTGTAATAATGTGTAAATAGTACATGAGTTACCACACGCATACAGTGAAGACCAACAACATCATTAAACAGGCTCTAAGAGATTTCCATAATGTTCTCGAAGGCGAACGAAGTCTACCAGGCTGGTATATTACCGCGCCGCCCGCGTATGGGTAGAATGCTATAGGTATTTTTCTCATATTCAGAAAACGATCTGATTCAGCTCGGCTGAAAATTTTACAGGAACTGCTTGGATATAATTATGAGTATAAGTGCTCGAGTGCAATCTCGCTAATCTCGCGAGATCTCGCCCTTTTTTCGACCGAGATCAATCTCGCTAAAAAAGGCCGAGATCTCGCGAGATCGAGATCTGACGAGAACGAGATTGCATTCCCTACTTCTAGATGTTTATATCACCTCGTTATTACATATATGTCAATTGCTGCCATGTGATTGAAGTTACCCGAACACATGCCATTGAAAAAGAAGTTGCACCGAGAGTTGCACTCTAGTCCTTAAAATTTACGTCAATGTAACAACGAAATAGTATTTTAAACATAAAACGGTTTACGAGCAGGTCAAATCGCATCTGTTTTATGGCACATTCATACATCCAGACGTGGTTACATGCAACTCGCGGTTATTGAGAAACGTCACTCGTTTCTTGTAATCAAACTGAGGTATACTATTTATAAGTCGATAATTACATTTATGTTCAACCAGTGTTATTGGAATGCGGCTTGAAGATTTAGTTCGTACACGCTAACCGAAATGAGGAATATTATACGTTACCACTACTTATTTTAAAATATATTTTTAATCATCTTACCAACAATCTTTGCTGACAAAATGACGTCCCACGTCTATCTGTCTACTGTCATGCTGGGGGTTAGATAAAAATAGATAACGACAATGATAGTGAAATTTTATCGTAGTGTTTTTTTGCTTATTCTTATCTAAATTATCTTATGCACCCTTTATTTATTTGCTAGAATAAATTCTAAAGGTAATTGACATTGATTACCTATATACTTATTCATTAAATAGCCCATAGATTGTTTAGTTATACTTATAACATATGTTTTGTCTCCCTAATAAAGTAAAATAAATTACCGATTATGGCCGTCGTTTTTGGTATCGCACAAAGTAGATACTTTTCAATTTGCTGTTCCAACAGCATGGGATCAGAAAGAGCTACAATACACCAACACGCCTTATAAATAATGATGTATGGTTTATTTTTATCTTTTGTTCAGTTTTTAACGAGTTAATTATTTGCATGTATTATTTTTATCGCTCGTTGAGGTGGGTCAGTCGTAAAGACACAGATAAGCGGTGCTGGCGCCACACAAAAGAGGGCACGCCCTATGTGCCCCGCTGTGTGTTTCCACGAATTGCAGCACGACACTCTGTGGTGCACGTACGCAAAATTCACGAAATACTTTAATGACGTCACTCTTCAAGGGTCAGATTATCTTAGAGGTGCCAATTAAAAAGTTAGTTGTATTGCTCAGCAACGCAATTTTCGACGTATCGTTGATTTAAAATGCAAAATAATTTATCGCATTGGATTGGTATATAAGCTGGTTAAAACAACACTTCAGAATTATTATTTATTTAAGTTTATCTCAATATTTTGACTACAGTTCTTATAAAGTTCGTTCTTATACATAAAGTTATGTATTTGATTATTATTTAAACTACCTATATATTTTCTAGATGAAAATCGTGTTATGGTGACGTGATTCTCCTGCCGTAGAACAATCATAATAATTGTGAATTATTAAAAGTTCTAATATTCAGTAGAACAAGTTTAGGATTATTTTACCTTGTAGATCTTGTCAAACTCTACCTACTCTACAAACAAATTTTGTCAAAAATCTTTACTCCAAGTTTAAAATTATATTTTGAAATTTAGATAACGCGTTTTTGTTTTCTATGACACACAATCCTTCTGGATTACATATTTAATTACTACCTCTGAGAGTCGATTCCACAATTCTTCAAAGGAAGCAATGAAATGTTGTAGATTTACAAGGTTCTGCCACCATGACATAATAATTAGTTTTAATCTTTCACACATAATCTATCGTGGCATAGTTACTACTTTGTTTCAACTGTTTGTAGGTTAATGTTCTATTAAGTGGAATGAATGAATGATTGCCTTGGCCCTGAACTCGTCCAATGACATTGACAGCACAGACACGTCCCCATGTGTTCGAATCGTCGACGGTATTGCTTAAACGACCAATAACTTATACTTATATCGCAGCGCAGCCGGTAGACTGAACTTTGTGTTACGTTTCTAAAGCAACTACGGAACTATCTATTGTACGCGACTGCACACGCTCTTTACCAGTTTTTAATACTTCTTGATATTATTTTTGCAGTACACCAGTCAAGCTCGTGTTATATAAAAGTCTAGATCAGGTTCATCGATTTTCAAAGTTGCCTAAATTATTTATTATATATTACTGTTTCATTATTTAGTTGCGGGCATGCATGTTATTCGTTCGCCATCCCGGTACTAGGAGTCTAGGTCCCGGTATATTGGAAACATTGTGTGCTCATTCCTCTATTTCACTTACCAGTTACGCGGCGATAGTCACGTCCTATCCATTAGATGCCAGATGAACTAATGATTGTAACTGAAAAATTGTCTCAGTAAGCTATAAACAATATATTAAATAGAGACCTATTTTATATAGTTAACGGCTTCTGACTGAAATAAATATATTTTTATAACTCATGGAGTTGGTGTTGGTGTTCGAAAAAATATACTAGTGATTTATTAGTTTTCACAAATTGGGATCGTATGTTTTTATACACAGGTCTATAGAACTGTATAGCTGAGTTCAGAAATCGTGATAGTAATGCAGTGCTCTGTCAGCGTTAAAAATGGAAAATTATGTTCATTTTGCCACATATTTCTGAAATCAATGTTAATCTTTTCATTCCATCAATTTTGGGTTTAAGTTCTATTACAACTATTTTAAGGTACTTTCTTTAACAGTCTGATCTCAATCTGAGAATAATACATAACTACCTATACATACATGTAGCTCGAATATTTATTAGAAGTCCTCTATGTTGGTATTATGAATCATACGCTATAGTTTAGTAGTCAATCACTTAACTTCAGACCATGTTTCCGCGTTTTCTTGAGCGCTTGTGTGACAAGGTCATCGTGGTTATCTTTAAGGAAAACCACCGTTTCTATGTGATATCGGTAGCAGGAACACATGCGGTGTAGTTGTTTATCGATGACGTTGGTGATATGGTGTCCATAGTTTCATCATACACATATGTATCTATCTACTTGACTGAAATATCATCGCAGAGCCCAAATTATCAGAGGCAAGAATTTTAAACAGTGGGTTACTTTTATGAGGTTCACACCTACAAATGAAGGATTTTTTTTAATTTAGAGAAATTAACAAAAGTTTGGGCTCCTCTCTTACTACCGTAGGGAGAGCCCTACGGTAGTAAAATAGGAGCCCAAACTTTTGTTTGAAACTCCGCTGATTTTGAAGTTACTACGACAAAGGTATACTTTTTCTGTAAGATCTGGTTCGGTTAGGTTTGTATGCAACCGGATTAGCGCTAGGACGATCATGTTTATGAAAGTACTGCATCACACAACTACAACATCTACCTACTAATATACGAACGACTCAACTCTTGACCACGTTTATGACTGGTGCAACTCGTTGCGAACTATGCTCAAATGTCGTCGGGGCAAATAGGAAGTATTTTCGCATTTAATTTTAAAATATTTTCGCGAGAAGACATAAATATCCTGGAAGTTTGAAACATCTATTGTTCCTATGAAGCAAACGTATTCTAACTATTCTACGGAATAGGTTGAAATGTTCCACACATGAACTTGACCGAGTTTTTAATTATTTCGTTCGGAATTAAATATAGGTAGGTACATACCTTTAGTTAAATGATGAATGGCTTAAGGTTTCAGCATATAAGGGTCTGAGGTCACATTTCCAATCGAAATACGCAGTGTATCCTTTCATTTTGGACTTCGAGTCCGCTGGCAGCCCTATCTTTAAATTCATTCCAAGGCAAAGAAAACGGGTCTTTGTCCCTTACTGTTACTTTTTTTAGTTCTGCAGTCAACATGGTACTGCTAGCGTCTAGGGGTGGAGGCAATTAAACAATAAAGCAAGCTGATATAAAAACCATTTGATTATGATTAAGTTATGAACTTCTACTTCTTTTTAAAGTTTTAAACTCTCTTTTTTCATCCCATTGGACTTCTGGTATATCCTATTTTTCTATGAAAATCGGTCGTTAATACCAAAATCGTTGTGGTAATCTGTATTTGTGTGGGTATTAATAGACGATGATGAATGGTGATACTAAGCCCTTAGATTAATGACCGTCAATGAAATCAAACCAGATAGTATTTTTAAAATTAGAAGATGACTACGCATGTTGTTGTGATTACCGCCTTCGCCTGCCTGATCTATCATAATTAAGCTTATGCTTAGAGTTAGTTGACACCTCATCATTATCAGTACATCGTGGAAAGTAAACGAAACCGTCATACTTATCAATCGTAATTGTAACAAATATTAGTGAATAAACATGATTACGTTCTGTCTAATTAAGAGTTTTAAGATAAGTGCCTACTTGTCATTTAGGTACACCGTGAAATAATAAACTGAAAGTGACGTAAACTTTTACGTTTCGTTTAACGTTTATCGCGTATCCACATAGTAAGAGGATGGCAGCAGGGCACAAAGTCTCGTTGAATTTACGACGCCAAGTAATCATCCTAAATATCTTTATCTATTCAAACTGAATATGGTGATGAAAATCCGCAAGATAGAGACCAATTGCCGCCTTCCATGAATGTAAATAATAGTTCGCATTCTTTATCGAAAGATATTTTAATTTGCTCGGATTTACGTATACTTATGTAAATTCTAACGTCTTGCCTCTTTTACACTCCCTACTCCTCCTATCGCTTTTACAAGGCAAAACCTGTAATTTTATTACACGTGTAGGTACACTAATTGCCGAAAGTTATCGTACAAGATTACTTGCCTACCCGCAACAATTTTCCATAAGCTGAGATTATATTCAGATACAGTTTTGATTACTCGGTTGTATCATGTTTGTATTTGTTTGGGCATAATTCTTACCCAAATAAGTGTTAAATAGATAATACTATTTATAAAATCACTTGTCCTGCCGATACCTATTACCAAACGATTGAAGCTAGAAATATTATGTTTGGTATAGAAGGATTTTTTAATATGGCGCTTCAAAAGGTATAAAATAATAGTTAAAGGTCTGGAGAGTTCTCCTATGAGAGTGCGGCCAACTGTAGAGTAGTATTAAAAATTCTGTCAATTATTAAATATCTGACGTCATCATGTGCATAATATGTGAATATAATATTACGATGTGCTAAATGAATGCCCTACTTTCGACGTGACCAAGGCAAGATCAATATTTTGACACTGTCCTACATGTGTCCCACTTAAAGATATTATGTTGGCACGAATGGCAAATGTATGAAGTTATGAACACGTGTCAGTTGGCTGACGCACAGACCAATTACGGCAGTCAGGAAGACGCTGTAGCCTTCATGTTTAGTTGTGTGATGACATGCGACCGTAAAATGTCAGTCCATTTTTTAGATGGTAACTGCAAATTTGTTTAGAAATTTATGTTGTACGTTATACCTAGAAGTTCAGTCTATCATAGCTGAGTATTGGATTATACTAATACTCAGCTGGTTTCAATATTGGAGACATCCATGGATTTAGAGGTCAGAGATACACTTTTGACTGAAACCGCCCGTTAGTACGATGGCATTAGTCAGTAGACAATAAGACTAAATCGAAAAAATATTAAATAATTCAAACAATGTCTGAAAATATTACGTATGTGTTTCCAAAGTCCAAGTCATATTATCTTTGTATAGTCACGTGATCTGTGGTAGTTAATTCGGCGATATGTTATATTTGTGCAAGTATGTCTTATCAATGGTCAATAAATAAACAATGATTGCACATTTTAAAACAGGTAAAGTCCATATTATACAGATTATAGATATGGTAAGATATATTCCAAAGTACAATTATTATTACAACAATATGAACGTTATCGGCCCATATTTTAATTATTCATAGGTTTGGCTGCTAGAGATGCACATTTAACTTATTTTTCATGGAGCGTATGTAATTTTTTTTTATTTATAGTCTCACGCCTGTGTCCCCGAAGGGGTAGGCAGAGGTGTAAATATTAGACCCACATTTCGCCATGAATTTTTAGGTCCCACGTAATAGGGGGCGAGCCTATTGCCGTTACCGAGCACATCTCCAGACTCCGGGCTGCTACTGAGAATTTCCTAACGGAAATACCCAATAACACTTTGCCCGACGCGGGAATCGAACCCGAGACTTCCCAGTCCCAGACCAACGAGGCAGTCTATAATCGTTATATCCTTATAATATCAGCTCTATACATATAAGCTGTTGCGCTACTATATAGGTATGAAAAAAACGATTATTTGAAATTAAAAGGCAATTTATGTCTTGCTTTGTTAGGGAGACTTCCTTTAGATACTGACTGAAGTGATTAATTTTGTTTTAACTAAGTATGAAGGCATTTGTTTGCCAAAAGCCTGTTGGATTCTACATCGTAAATATACTAAATATCGTTACAATAAAATCGATTATCGTATATTACACCGTAATTAATATTATAACGAATAATCTAAATCTAGAACCTCCGATGAAGCACCAGAAGTAGTGGATTAGATTCTGAACCACGATAATAGATATCGCGTTGAGCATGTTACTTTATTCTGTGTCTGAGTAAATTATCTATGATAATTATGTACCTACTAAATTATTTATTAAGAAGTCATATGCCTCGTTGGTCTCGCGGCATAAATGTGCGCGTGGGATTGGGAGGTCTCGGGTTCGATTTCCGGGTCGGGCAAAGTGTTATTGGGTTTTTCCGTTAGAAAATTCTCAGTAGCAGCTCGGAGTCTGGTAATGTGCCCGGTACGTCAATAGGCTCGCCCCCTATTACGTGGGACCTAAAAATTCACGGCGAAATGTGGGTGTAATATTACACCTCTGCCTACCCCTTCGGGGATATAGGCGTGAGTCTATAAATAAATAAATAAATAAGTCATATTACAGATTATTTCTGAATATGATATTAATAGCTGAGCTCGCGGTAGCACACTCGATATTTGGGGCTACTGCGCTGTACCCGTGGATTATGGGGTCATGTTAAATGTGTGCCACGATAAATGGGCCATCCAAGACACATCATTATTTAAATCTAACTATAAGTTCCGAAGATAAGCGTGTTCATTTAAACAAACTAATCTTCAGCTTTATAATATTAATAAGTAAGTAGGTAATTAAATCATCAACAATATACAACAAAAAACAATAATAAATACACTATCAAATGAGTCAGTGTGCCAAAAATCTAATCGTTGCCGTCCAAATGATTAGAATGATACGAAATCCGCTGAACCAAACCCAATTACTTAAAGATTGGTTAGAGCTATGCTCGGAGTTTCCCTGCGAGATCTAATCAAAAATGAGGAGATCCGCGGGAGAATCAAAGTCACCGACATAGCTCTCCGAATAGCCAGGCTGAAGTGGCAATGGGCACATAGCTCGAAGAACCGATGGCCGTTGGGGCAGAAAGGTTCTAGAGTGGCGACCACGTACCGGACGACGCAGCAGGGGTAGGCCTCCCGCAAGGTGGACCGACGATCTGGTAAAGGTCGCGGGAAGCGGTTGGATGCGGGCGGCTCAAAATCGGTCTGTGTGGAGAACCTTGGGGGAGGCCTATGTCCAGCAGTGGACGTCTCTAGGCTGACATGATAATAGTTTAGGTATACGATGACATTTATCCGTAGTCCTATCAGAAGCAGGACGTTTCGAACCGGTGACATGTGGGCAGACAACCAAGACATGGATGGATATTGGAGATGCTCTTTGATTGTGATGATTGATGATATAGTTTCTATTTTAAACTAGAGGACGCCAGCAGCTACGCCTGCATTTTTTTAAATTTACACGTTTTGGCCGATCCCGTGGGCATTTCAGGAAATCCCTTCTTAGTGCACCCCTACGGTCCCCAAGGCACATACATGTCAAATTTCAGCTTCCTGCGCCCAATAGTTTCGGCTGTAGCATGTCTGTCAGTCAGTAAGTAACGCAAGGATTTTATTTCGCGAGTAAATGCCATTATTGTAGCTGTATCTAAAGGATCTTGTGATACTTATCATGTTGTTTACCGAATATATCCGCCTTATCCGTTATTGTTTGTCAAAATAAATGCGATAATTTATAACTATTTGCTGTGTCTTATCTTTAGCTCAAGCAAATAAGTAAAAGGAAAACTAATACTTAAATAAATATTTTCCTTCGAGGGTGAAAGTCCGGTATTAAAAATAAATTATCGTTGTTTTTATCAATAGCGATACAATCGGTGCATTTAAAAATAAATAGTCTGGTGATATTGTCATTGGACCATTTATGTGGAAATAACCGTGTTTTTTATAATAAGCCGATGATAATATAAAAATCGGTCTGATGATAGTTGGTATCATTAGATCATATTTTCAAGGAAATATTTGCACAAAAGACAAAAGCCGATTCGATTCTTATTACCTATTCTCATCATCCTAGCTTATCTCAGATGTATTCAAATCCTTCACCTTATAGCGCGGTCTACTTTTACGTCAAACCCGATTTGACAGATTTATTAGTGATTCTGTATGAGGACTGTCTAACCGCTACAAAGGGATGCAAACGGATAGCAATACACTGAGGTTTAGCTCAGTCTCAGGATATTTGAAGATATTGACTCGTAAATATCGGTTCAGTGGCGGTCAAAGACAGACATGACTATTATCTTAGCCACCAAAACATGAATCTGCTAAGGAGGATGACAAAAATGTGAAACTACTATGAAAAAGGGGAAAGTGCACAACGAGTCGCGCAAGACTAGTCGCACACTCTGAAATGGTAAACCCCATTTCAGAGTGTGTGATTAGTCTAGTTTGACGTAGCCGTTAGTGGCGTCCAGCATGGGACAACAAAATCGTATATCTAAAGGAACCTTCATAATATAAATTCTCTTTGGTAATCCGTGTATTATGGTTTCAATTAATTTATAATAAGTGAACTCCTGTATATAATAAATTTCTAACTAGGCATAGCAATTAAGCAAGGGTTTGGCTTTTATGAAACAGAGAATAAAATCTTTTAAAACCGAACAGTATATCCATCGTTCATATTACGGTTCTCATATACGTTCAAAACATACAACACCTTCGTTTAAACAAACTGAAGCACATGACATTCTATTTCCATTGTGAACTCGCACGTGATGCGAGTCCGTATGTCACATGACGCCGCACTCATACGGACAGAAATAATATTGTTTATATATAGATAGTGTTATTAATGAAAGTGTCCGCTCGCTTGATGGTCATGTCAAGGGAATGTTGATTTTAGATGACGGAATCGGACAAGCCGTAGGGGTACGCTTACGTGACATTTGGTTCGTAGTCGTGATTCATGAAACACGAGGCGGACTAGAAAGGTGTGCCCACATTTAAGGACTGACACACAAACATATGATAAGTCTTAAAATATATGTTGGAATTTCGGTTGAAATCGGCAGTGACAGCATACAATTTTATTGATACGCGCCATTTTGGTTTAGATTCTGTTCTTTCATGGGCACGATTTGACAGGTTTTATTTCTAAGTTGGACAGTCAGCTTTGATTAGTTTTAGGGGATACCTTTAGGCAACTTATGTCTAGTATGCTCACCGTGATCATCGTCAAGTTATTCTGCTTGCATCCGAGACTATATGTATAATTAACGACCGGTTGGCGCAGCGGGAGTGTAAGCGACTGCTACGCCGGAGTTCGCGGATTTGATTCCCGCTCAAGTCAAACATTTGTGTGCATGATCATGGATGTTTGTCTTGGTCTGGGTGTTTCTATGTATAATATGTATGTATTTATAAAAAAAATATATATGTAGGTTTATCCATTATCTAGTACTCATAGTACAAGCTCTGCTTAGTTTGGGACCAGATGGTGATGTGTGTATGTGGTAGAATATTAGATATTATATTATTAATAATTTTAGGGAAATGCTATTTATTACTCACGAAAATTACGCACTTGTCTAGAGACGCTTTCAAAACTAATTGTTTTTGAAATAATATTGGATGAAAAATAATCAAGCTATTTCGCTGAATGTCATGAAGCCAGTCAATGTTTGTCACCTTGTTTTGAATAAATTTGCTCGGTTCATTGATACTGTTTGGTTCTGTTTGTATTTATGTTTATAAAGTTCATTGAGAGTAACATTTTTGATCTCCCTCTTAGGTGTATGAAATTTTATTTGTGAATCTAAACATAAAATCTTATCTATAGTTTTAAATATTTACTTGTTCGCGTTTCCGGCGGAATTAGATTGTAATCTGCGATAAAATTGTCGCCGTAGCACATCTAATCAAACCTGAATCTCGGCGTACCTACAATGGAATTCTTATCTATACATCATCGTCGATAATAAGTTGCGCTTCTTTTCATAAACAGACTCACAATGGGAGTCTGGCTTATACTACTAGAGTAGTTTAGAGGCTACTATTATTGAAAAGCATAATAACGTCACATTCGCCTAACAGCCATTTTCAATATTCGAACTATAGATAGATCTGTAGATTTTAGATTCGTGTTTGACATATTTTGTATGGAGCTTATGTCAAAAGCTGTCAAAAACGAATCTTAAATCTACAGATCTACCTATCTATATTTCAAATATTGAATTCCGTAGTTAGTTTATAATAGCTACCTGTTAGGTAGCATTAAATTAGCGAGTTTGATGGTAAAAGATTAATATCAATTTATAGTAACCCTCTATCATTTAAAGAAGAACGCATGATTGACCCTCGACCAGTAAAATTGATTCATGTTTAACACACAATGTTTGTTTTTAATTGTATGATGACATGTATAACAATAATTATATCATATGATGTAACAACACTTATCGAATGTTAACCTTATTGCCGTAAACCGTATTTAAATGACCCAAATAATTTGATTGACTTGACAGATATTTTGCTGATAGTCGCGTTTTCTAAACTTGTGTGTGTATTGAATTTTTGGGCCTGCATGCTATATTATATCTCTTTGTTTACAGATAAATGAAGATCTTATTCTGTATCAAATGGAATTTATAAGGGCGTATGAACAGGACACGTCAAACTGGGTATATCATTAATCGTAACTACGCGAGAGAATCCGTTGTTTATATTTCGCAAGATAAGTATAAAAAAAAAGTCGTTCATAAGTGTTATTTTGTAACCTATATGAATAAATGAATTTGAATTGGAATAAAAAGAGATCGAATCTGGTGTTTCTGATCAAACAATTAAACGTTTGTTAGTGTCCGAAATGTCTGCTCGGAGATCGATCGTAAATTCTATACTAAAAGTGCAATTACTGTGGCTACTTTGGGCTGGAAAGATTTAAGCGTATGAGGACGAACGTGTTTGTACTGATTCGCGGTGGATAGAATAATATTATTTAAATGATGTTTTTTTATTACAATATTGCTGGGAGATGTTCAGCGTTTTCGTAGTTACGCAATACTGCACGGCGTAAAACGACAACATTGCCCCTATTTAGATACAGTTTACCACGTGTTTGTCATTATCGTTTTAAACCTTTAGTTACTATTGCGCTGGATTCATAACTGGATTAATTATCTCACAAAAGAATAAATGCATTTAATTTAACACCAAAGCCATAAACATTGTTTCGCAGGGGGCATACATAGATAACCTAATCAGTCCGTGTCGGTCAACCAAGCAACTATAAGGATTATATTATTATATATGTCTGCTATCCCAACGATTGCGTATTGCTAATTTTCAGTTTAAATTAATAATAATCAAAATATAACGAGATAAAGCACATTTATCCATTAACATTTCCATTCAAATAGCCATCTAATAAAAAGTGGAACTTGTTATCAAATAAGGACACATTTTATTCATTGTGTCCCTGTTTAAACATGTTTTAAATGATGTGAGAAAGAAATTAAAAAATATGTAATATATGAGTGCACAAATCCGTCAAAGCCTTATTTACTTGAAAGACTTTGAAAGTCTGGTATGGTATTAAAACTTTCAGATTAATTATAGAGGTATTTATTATTTTATACACATACATACATACATAGACTCACGCCTGTTTCCCTGAAGGGGTAGGCAGAGGCATATTAAACGCCCACTTTTCGCCAGTGTTTTGATCCCACGTAATAGGTGGCGAGCCTTGAGCCTATTGCCGCTTATCGGGATATTTTGTTTGCCAGAGCCTCGTCCGTTGATCGGCAGGTGCACCACTTGCAGGTGAGGTTGGCTTGGGACCCTAAGTTCTTGGTGGGAACCCTATGCACCGTACTATATTATTATTTTATACCCATTTTAATGACTCACCTAAATGATGAACTTAATGATAAGTAAGGTTATTTACATGCACCAATGAAAACTTGAACTAAATGTACCAAGATTGTGGAGATATTAATTTCTTATCTGCTTTGTTGATGTGTTTGTATGCTGTCAAAATAAATAAACAATTTATCGCACATATGCAGTTTTACGATAGATAAGAGCATGCAATGTTGGATTCTAAAGATAGAATAGAAGAAGACATTAATTGCGACTACATTGTAACTATTTAGTAATCTGTGACCACATTAATAATTATTTAGAAATGTCGTTAAATATGCCTGCCGGTAAATATGCGGGACGATCCACTTCCCTTACACATTTAATTAGTTCCTTTATATTGACAAAAGATCTAACCTAACATCATACTGACGTTGTTACTACTCCAGCAGGAATCGAAGGTAGCTATTCATATGCTCAGAATTCACAATGTCTTTACATAAGAATCTACTAATCGTATACCTTTGTTTCGTTCTTTTAATAACTTCTCAAAAGTTATAAAATCTGAGTAGTTTTTCCCAAGTTCGACTCTACGCGCTTCCAAAACCCAATCATAGGTCAAAAACCCATGTAGTGAAACTCCGTAATTATTGCACCCACTTTTTTTAAGCAAGCTTTACCGCTTTACCTTACTAACGAGATAACATTTTTCCTGTGGGATTTCAACTTTTATGGGAAATCCTACATGCGTAATTTTCGGCAGTGTAGCAGGTAAATAGTGACCTCTATGGATGTCAAAATCAATAAATGAGAAAGCAATGCAGATTATGCAATTTTACCAGGTTTGAGAACGCTACTTAAAAATTATATGTGGATCATTGTTAGGAATGTAGGTTCCCCATGTTATGACCACGTAATCTCTAAAGTAAGGTATGTTTAAACAATTAAATTAATATTTATTGTTAAGAAAATGCTGCCGCGTTTGTCTCGCGGGACTGCCTCGTTGGTCTCGCGGCATAAATGTGCGCGTGGGATTGGGAGGTCTCGGGTTCGATTCCCGGGCCAGGCAAAGTGTTATTGGGTTTTTCCGTTAGGAAATTCTCAGTAGCAGCACGGAGTCTGGTAATGTGCCCGGTACGGCAATAGGCTCGCCCCTATCGATATACTAGTAAATAGTATGTCTATGCTCTCCCCCTATTATGTGGGACCTAAAATTCATGGCGAAATGTGGGTGTAATATTACACCTCTGCCTACGCCTTCGGGGATACAGGCGTGAGTCTATAAATAAATAAAATAAATAAATGTTAAGTAAAATTATAAATATGTCTCAACATGACTCCAAAACGTTTCGTTTTTCTTCAAGGTTCAACATTAAAAAGGTAACAATTAACAAACTTATGAATTTACATAAACATAAGTATAAAACAAGGACTTACCTAAATTTTAATCGCAAACGTCTGATAGGACAGCCCTTAAGCCCGAAGTTTCCGTGGAAGAATCCTCGCATCGTAATGTATTGGCACTATTCAATAATTCACAAAAACAAGTTAGTTGCTAAGTCACCACAGACAAGACTCAGTACTAGACTGACAATAAACCCCCGGTGAATTTATATATTAACTACCTTACACTTATCACCAAATCCTGCGATTATTTATCTCACGTGTCAAGGTGCGTATTATGTTTAGTACCTAAGCTGTGGTGCATCTTTGTGCTTACTACGCGTTATCATTCTAAAGATACTGTATAACCCTCGCGGTCATAGATACATTTTAAGTTCACAGGTAACACGGTTTTATATATTTTCTCTCTTAAAAGTAATATATATTATTTTTATGAATTCACAGTTGCTTATTTCACAAAACACTAGTACCATAAGTTTACATATAAAATGTGAAGGTTTCTCTAAAACAGTAATTATACTTTTATTGTCTTTTCAAATTGTCTTTTCAAAATTTAATTTAATTTATTACGAACAGTTCAGATTTAACTTTATGAAATTCAATATGAACTTGTAAGTTCTAAGGTTCTCCTGTCGAAGAGCGCACTGCTTTGTTTGAAAACCACTAAGCAACTGTTGATATTTGATCATAATTACACAGCAGCCAGCTCTACTATCAGAGAGGTAACAAAAATACTAGGAAAATGTTGCCAGAATATTGGCACGCCGCCGTATGCATATCTGCACTCTAGTGAACGGGATAATTTGTAATTTAAGTTTAGAACTGTGTAGTCGGCTTCCCTGTTCCAGTGGATGGCGTATGCGTCTGCTGATCGGTGATCCTGGATTCGATTCCCGGGTCGGGCGAAAGTGTTTCTGAGTTTTTCTGAATTCTCAGTAGCAGCACGGAGTCTAGTGATGTGCCCGGTAACGGCAATAGGCTCGCCCCCTATTACATGGGACCTTAAAATTCATGGCGAAGTGTGGGTTTAATATTACACCTCTGCTTACCCCTTCGGGGATACAGGCGTGAGTATATAAAAAAAAATACTTATAAAATAATTATACTGTAACATTCATAGAAAACTTATAAACAGACATAGTAACTCCCTGAATAATAGCAACTGTACATAGTGTCATATTCTCTTATCTCAGTAAATCTAACTAAAGTACAATGAAAGTTCCCCAGCGATTTATCATACAGATTTTCAAATTTGGCGAAAAAATTAAACCATAAACGGGCTATAATTCAATTACGTGTGTATTGTGAGCAGCTTTTCAATTTTAGGCTTTTATCGCGCGGCACGTGCCTTCGGCTTTTGCCGGGCGTTTGTGCCGCCGGCATCTGCTGCAAAAAACCGCCGAGGATCATTCCATTTGTGACAGTCGTATAGAATGACACACAAGTCAATATATTTATTTAAAACATTCAAAATTTTTAATTAACCGACTTGCTAACATGGATCTCACAACTTTTTACGGTCGCGAGACTTGGTATTTTTGACAAGTATTGTTTTTATGGGATCTCATTTCTTTTTGTAGATAGTCTTACTTTTGTCCTTTCCGGTACCTGGTATTTCTAGTACACCAACAACGAATTTTCTTGATTAAAGCTCTAACTGCAAATGTAATTTTGTAATCCTATATATTTATCTGGGATTACAAAGTTATTTATAAAGTTGATGTATCTCGAAAACTGGACATAAATTGATTAATATTTAAATTTTTCCTTGATTCATATACTAAATGTATTTTAAATTTGAAGCTTTTATGTCTGCTAGAAGTGCCTTAGACTCTTGATGATCGGTCAGTGAGTGACAAAATTAAGAAATTTGTCTCGTTATAATTCTTAAACGACTGGTTCAAATTGAATGAAATTTAAAATACACCATGTTTATACTATATCTGCATGGTTACAGAAAAAACAGGCTTCTAGTTTTAGCCACAACGAAGTTATAGGGGGTCGAAAATGGCCTGAATTGCTTCGAGAAAAGGATGGTACAGCCGTGCCGCTTTTTTGCTCGACTTGGTGGGGGCACTGCCGTGCCCCCAGATACAGGGCGATTATATTATAGCCCATGGTGAGAAAAATAATCGTCGTCTTAAACAGGAAGTCGCAATTCTGCCGCACGTGATTGATGCGTTCAATATTACGTCACAAAACAAATCGTTTCATGTTTTTATTACCTATATGTTATTGTTTTTATCGCATAAAATGTCAGTCAATACTTAAGCCAAGGAGCTCAGATATTTACATAGGGGCGCATTTCTTATGGGCGCTCTGAAGACAAACTTTCTGTGACCTAAATTGCCGCTTGGCGGCGTGGCAGTCGCGCTGTGACAGCTGTCCCTACGAGATCAAGAGAGACGAACGTTCCTCTTGTGTATCTTAACTACGAGAGCAAGAGAGACGGAGAACGACGCCAGCGCCACCAACGGCGCCAACTATGAACTAAATTGGAGACAGTCCCCACTTGGAATCGGCAAACAAAATCCTTAAGAACTGCGCTTCTATGTAAATCTGTATTCATTGCTTAAGCTTCAGGAAATGAGAATCGCGATAAACTTTTTCTAACTCTCTCACTGTTGAACACGGCTACAGTCTTCTGATTTCAGACTCTACCACGCCTTTTACAATATGATTCTCGGTTGTATATTTTTACCTCTATTTATTAACCTATTTTTTCATTGGACACAATATATTCTAGTTTCCATAGTTTTCATGACGTTTAAGTAAGTAAATTAGAAGTCATTTTTTCTTTTATGAAAATTATTAGAAACTTTTTCTTAGCTGACCCTCCTCACTGTCCACCTTGCCAAAGATGAATTTTAAAGACACCAATTGTGTTTCGAAGTTATTTAAAAGCGTATTAAATTGATATTTATCACTTGCTGAACGGTGAAGGAAAATATCGCGAAGAAATTTGCATGTCATGTTCTCCACAAAGTTCTCTGCATAATAGTCCACCAAACCACACGTGACCAGCGTGATGGACTATGGCCTTACCCTTCTCTTAGTGAGGAGAGGCCCGTGCCCAGCAGTTGGACAGTTTATGTACAAGGCTGATGATGGTGATGATATAGTTATACGCCAGAGTTCTACTTTAGTTTATGAGCAAGTAGACGACTTTTCGTTTGCATCTTTTCGTACATCTTTTTTTTTAAGTCAAGTGCTGCACTCCAACATAATCGTATACAGCGAGGGACTTTACAAACATTTAGCAACAGAATTTGCATCAATGTTTTTCGTAACATTGATAACAATATATTGTAGAGTCGAGTTCTTTCTCTGTCATGCGGGGATTTTAGCGAAAGTCCCAGTATGCTTACTTCTAAACCTAATAATTATATAATATATATATACCTATCAAAACAAGTAGCTGTATTGCGAAACTTAGTGAAAACAGACAGACTGACAGGGACTTTAAAATTATTATCTGTCTCACTGATAATTTTCTCAATGAAAATTCGATAATGATAAGAAGGGGGTTTCCTATCGGTAAGGCCTTTCTCTTATTTAATCTTTATTCTGTAAGATAGCCCATGCCCTAGTTATTCGATATGAACACATGAAGCGAGATGGTCTTCTTTGTGATTTTCAATATATGACTACTACTTGAGGAGTTGCGCTCACACATTTTAATTTAACTGCTGCTAAAGGGATTTCTGTCCGTGTGGTGACGGATTAAGAATACGGAATGTCACCACCCCATATCATCCCATGGGTGTCATAAGAGCCGACAGAGGGAGCATATTATGCAGAGAACAGCACTGTAAGAGAAGGAAAACTTGATACAAACCCTATACCAACCCGTTTGGCCAGCGTGGTATAGTAGGCCAATTCCTCCTTTCAAAGGAGAGGCCTAGTCCAGCAGTGGACTGTTAAGGGCTGATGATGAAAGAGATTTAAAAAAAAAATTAGAAATCCCTTTAAGTGAACCCCTGCGGTCCCCAAGGAACATACATGCCAAATTGCAGCTTTTTACATCCAGTAGTTGCTGTGCGCTGTCTGTCAGTCAGTCAGTAATGCAAGAATTTTATTTATACAGATTAATGATTTTGACGCAAAAAATGCTTCTTGTCTTCACGGCGGTAACCGAAATTACTGACTCATTGATCCTCCGCCTTCTCTAAGTACTCTTTCAGAGTGGAGGCTGGCGCGGGTGCTAGCGCGGGCGCGTGTAATTCAAATGTATGCAGACGCCCTTTGCGTTCACAGTGCGCGCGCGAGCCGCGCGTCTTCATGTGGCGGGCGCGCGCGCGGCTGGCGCGGGTGTTTCTAATGGTTCAGTCCGCCCGTATCGTTCAGAGTGATATAGCGTCTGTTAGGTGACTACGCGTGTGGTTCTAAACCATTTTGATTTACCCGCCGAAGCGTCGTCAATCATGGACATCAATACTGAAGAAATTATGTCTGCAGTACAACATCGCACAGCTATTTGGCAAAGTAAACATCTGCAGCATTTAAATAGGGCAGCCATAAACAAATTATGGGAAGAAATAAAACAATTGTTTCGTCCGTAAATCAGCGTATAATACGTAAAATTCTCCAAACCTTTCTCTTCCTTTATTTAAATCATGTGTGCCAAACTTTATATATAGCAATTTCCATTTTAAGTATGAATTTTCCATTAATAAAAACAAATCTTCATCCATGTCTTCTAAATAAATACGCAGCAGCTCAAAGTTTGATAACGACCAAACACATGTGCAATGACGCTCGAAGCTCGCTCGGCACTGTGAATATGCAGACGCCAAGACCCGAGCGCCCGCGCCCGCGCCCGCACCCGCTAGTTCAGTCTGATTGAGCACTAATAGGCACAGAGCGGGTGTGGGACTCTTCCATAGCCGATCGGGCCTATTCATAAAGCCACGCTCGTATTAGGTATTCTATCATCCATTAAATTTGTGAGTGGTGGACTCATGACAACCAGGTTAGTATTACGTACTTTGGTTGGCCCGCCGCGTTTGGCCGCTATGTCTTGTCTGTAAGTTATGCTCCCTTTTTTATTTTATTTTATTTATAGACTCACGCCTGTACCTATCCCCGAAGCGGTAGGCAGAGGTGTAATATTACACCCACATTTCGCCATGAATTTTTCACCATCAGCCTAACAGTCCACTGCTAGACTAGGCCTCTCCTTTGAAAGGAGGAATTAGCCTACTATACCACGCTGACCAAACGGGTTTGTATGAAGTTTTCCTTCTCTTACAGTTCTGTTCTATGCATAATATGCTCACTCTGTCGGCTCTTACGACACCCATGAGATGATATAGGGTGGTGACAATCCGCATTCTTAATCCTTCACACACGGACAGAATGAATTTATAGGTCCCACGTAATAGAGGGTGAGCCTATTGCCGTTACCGGGCACATCACCAGACTCCGTGTTGCTACTGAGAACTCGAAAAAGCCCGGTAACACTTTTGCCCGACCCGGCAATCGAACCCGGGACCTCCGATCCGTAGTTGCATACGCTATCCACTGGACCACGGAGGCAGTTAATTATGCTCCCTATCAAACTAAAAATGGGGGGCTAAAAGAATAGGTAGATACGCTCTTATCTATACATATGTATTATAAATCGAGTCCCACTCTCGTCCTATCTGTCAATATAAATGCGATAAACTAAAAAAGTACCGAACAGAGTTTTTACGGTTTTCAATATAATACAATTTCTAAGAAAGGTTTAGGTGAATAATTTTCGCTGGTGGAGCTACGGACGAAGTCTCGTTTGAGATAAGTTTGAGATAAAGAAAATGTAAATTAACGCATGGATGATAAAGTAACTTTGTCTCTGACTTAACATTCCCTGAAACACTGAAATTACAAACTAATTCATCTTTAAAGCACTAGGTTAGGGGGGACGTAAGTCATGAAAGGAATTTGCGATAGGACCGAATTGAATATGTAAGCTGGCGTGAAACCGCGGGGCATAACTAGTTACTTTCTTTGAGTCACGATGAAAAACCCTGGTACAGGTCTCCGTCGACTACTTAAAGTTAAACTCGCAGCTTTTTGGGTAAGTACGACTCTCGAAAGATGTTTGGCTTATGCACTGTTCTCGACTTTCCTTGGTGGAACGTCACGCGAATCTACCAGTGTGGTAAGGCATATGCGACCCCTGAAATTGGGCCCGCATAGCAGACCCCGCCAAAAGTTACCTGAGCTTTATTGCCTCGCAAAAGGAGACGTTGAGGTTCCAGGCTATCCCGTTCCAGAACATGGCTTGGTGCTTCAACTAATGACCGAAAGGATATCGCACCTAAACGATGTCTGTGACAAGGTAGGGCTATGCCTCCGCAGCACAGTCCTAGAACATTAGGTTCTTAGTTTGAAGTTCAAAATTGTTTTTTTTTTAAAAGCAAAAGATTGTACACGAAACTTAACAACTTTGCAACTTATATTTCGAAATGGTGATGTGTCCGATGCGGATATGTGGACGGGCATCTTACTTCGCCGCTATTTCATGACAACCATCCAGGAACAATCGTTTTTAAACTTTCGCGATTTGTATACATCATACAAAATAATTTAGCGGGCCTTAGACGCGTAAACTTTACTTATTTAAGGTATAAATTACCATTCAGGAACACTCTAAACTCACCTGTAGTTTTGAAATATGACTTGCGATCAATTTTAATAACCCAAGAGCGCACGAATGCCAGACCTTCGTTATTTTATAAAAGCTGAATATTTTCCTTTGCATGCCCCCTACAAAGGTAAGAACGACCACCGATTATAGAGTTTGGGTTGTGGTTACTTTGGCAGTTATCAGGTAGTAAATGTGGATAAAAAGCTACCTAAAATTCGTTATAGTTTAAAGCTGAATTTTATATAATTATGTTACTTGTAGACCTATAAAAAGATGTTAGCTTAACAGCCGGACAGTTTCAATGGCTTTAACATCTTGACAGACACTTTGAAAGTCCGCTGTAGGTATATAGTTCCACATATTTGGCCGCTGCACAGCATGCAACAATTGTTTAAAAATCTAATAAATTATAATAGACACACTATACATTAAAAAAATACACATTTATAAATACACAGATTCCAACAAGTAGTGAATTATTAAAATCTATTGGTACCTCACTTGACGCTCCAAGTTACAAAAGAAGAATGGCCATTTTTGACCTAAACATGTATAGAGATAAAACTTATTTAAAAATTAAGGTTATTTTTTAGTGTAATGATTTCACTAACAATTATATTTTATAGAAGTCTAGGTAAAAAGTAAAGTTTTGGGTTGTAAAGATGTTTTAGAACTCGTGAACGCATCCTTATCAAAATATTTTTTATTCGCTGCATTGTTATATTATCTGTGCCCGAAGATACTTCCTTGTTTAGCTACGTTCCATTTCACTTATACCACATCTTTAGCATTTGGTTTTGTCAAAACCTCGAGCCAACTTAATTTGATATATAAATTGAATCAAGTTGTTAAAAGCTGATCATAAATGAATGTATTTTTTTATGTTAAAAGAAATAAAAAGATAAATATAAATATATTTCTGCCGTTGAAAAGATTGGATAAGGAGGCAATGGAACGTTTTTGACGTAACTGACGCCGCCGGTGACATTGGACATGGTAGAATCTGTCAAATTAATACGAACTAATTTCGGTGTATTATGTAATTCCAAGACCTTTATAAGTAAAACTGTCTTTACAGTATAATTTCTTGATCATAGATCTACTTGTTTTTGTACATTTTATCGATATACACAATAATTCATTATCAGGTCATTCAATGTATGAGAAGTGGCCATTGTTCTTTGCATCTGTTTTTTCGTAGAAACTCTTCAATAGAGTAATAACATTCCTTAATTTCTTAAAAGATCGCAATCGCCTAAGCTCTGGGCCCTGTTTAATAAAGCTGACAATGCGACAAGTCGCGAACGTTAATAAAACTTTTTAAGCGACAGGTGACAGGTGACAATATGTCGTGAAAAACTTGTCAAATCTGCTTTATTAAACAGAAAATTGTCATGACATTTTGACATATTTGTAGAATTGTCCGACAATTCTGACAGGAGTTGTACCATGGAAGAATAACTGAAGCATGGAAGGAACGATATTTTTAAGAACAAATTGAATATGGCTACACTCTTCACTCATATGATAAATTAGAGTTGCCAGAAAAAGATGGCACTATGTTTGTCAGTTAGGGCCAAAGACAATTTGAACACAAATATCGTAACTTTTTAATTCAATAGTGACTGAGCAAATCCGCTATCGATATCGATTAAAGTTTCAATATAGGTTCAAAATCAAACGGACTTGTAAAGTATATTATTTATATGTTATACATTTTAAATTCCGTAACTTTGTGTCCACAGCTGTCAGAACGCTAGTTGATGGACAGTGTTTAAATAATTATTACACAAACTAGCATTTTTAAACTGAACTTATATATTTTTGTTTCAAATGGGTACTCAGTAGCACATAATCTTTCGAGGCATTATTTTCTAATTTTCATAGTATTTTTCTTTACGCATCAACAGCCTTTTCCAGTGTACTGCTGGTCTTAAACATTCCGTGGTGGAGGTTTGGCCTACTTTTATACCACACAAGCCAGACGTATTCGTATAGGTTTTATTTCGAGATTTCCTTCTCTTGTGTTTCTCTTAGTCGCCTCATACGACACCCTCGGTATAAATGTTTATTTATACTTATTTATAGTTAGTTTTTCAGCTGTAATGATAGCTGTAAGTGGAATTAATAAATATTAAATAAATAAATCATCACCCCCAAATAACATATTTTTATTAGAGAAAGCAAATAATTAAGAAAAAAGCAAAACTCATAGCTTAAGCATTATGATAACTGAGAATGGCATATCCAAATTAATTCTTTACAAGGATAGGACATAGTCGACATGGATATTATCAAGCAAAAAACATAAAAAATAACTTAAAATAGATAAATCAGACAAAACCTTGAATAGTGCCCAAAGGTTTGTTATTAACAATAATCACTTTATTGAAATTTTCTCATTACATAGTATGTGCGGGATCGGACACTTTTCGATCATACATGTGACACACAGAATATTTAGAAAATGTGTAATTTGGCCAAGTTACACATTTTTGCTAGAGAAAGTAAAACAATTAAGAATAAGGCAAAACGCATGCTCAGGCATTATGCTAACTGTAAATGTCATATATTATCCAACTCGACACATTATAAGAAAAGGCATGGTCGACATGGATTATTGTATCAAAACACATAATAATTTTATGTTAAAATAAATAATTTAGTGAAAATCTTCAATAGTCCCCAAAAGTTTGTTAATAACAATAATCACTTTTTATTGACATTTTCTCATTACATAGTGTAGGTAATACAAATCTATGTGTAAAAAATGTATGTGCGGGATCGGACACTTTCCGATCATACATGTGACACACAGAATATTAAGAGAGCAAAAAATTGTGGCTAGACTAGCCCTTCGATTTTATCTTGGGATCGGCACATTATTAGTCCACTAGTCGAACAAGAACAACCAAGTTTTGGTCTCTGGGTAGATGACATTTAACAAAATTTCTTTCAAATGAAGATTTCCTTATTTTGATGCATAATCACTCAGTAGTCGTGACTATGAAAGCAGACAGTTCTTATCAAACCTTCAAATTACTGTCCTTTAAATATTACTGTCTTTGTAAAGAAAGATCAGATTTTTTCTATAGGTGCATTTTTTTTTTTTTTTGTAATATGATGGGTTCTAACACGCTTCGAAATTAACTACTGTTGCTGATAGTTTAATTATTAGCAAGTAATTATTTAAACACTCACACTGACATGTTTAGAAGGGATGAGCCATCTGTCATTACTATAAAAACATTCCGCAGTAAAATGCTTGGAACAAATTCTATGGTGCTTTCTAGGCACCCAATTGTCTTCACGACATACTGCAGGAATCCACTTATTTTATAAATCTTTATCACGTGCACATAGAATCTAAAAAATACCGAGGTAAAAATATACGGTGGATAGACATATCGATAAGATTTTTTACAACACTTGAAAAGTCGATATAAATATTATACGGCTAAATTCAAAATCATGATAGAACTGTTATAAAAGAAAAATCACTAGGGTTATATAATTTGATGGCATAAATTGTCTAAATTGTATCTTACACGTCAGTTGACTGTGTTCAATTTGGGAGTGCTAGGACTACCTCTATGTATATTATCCAATCTCTTTGAGTTGTACCCTCTGTCGTGAAATCTAATATTTGCAAATATGTCATAAGTCGACATAATTGTCACGACTCCGAATCCGACAATAGTCAGAAATATGTTGACCATGGTTTTCTGACATAATATGTCGAGTTTTATTAAACGCATTTTTACATGACAAATATGACTAGATTTCACCTGTTGATTTTTGACATATTTGTCACTTTTATTAAACAGCTTTAGCGCGACAATTCTACAATTTTGTCAATTTGACCTATTGTCGAATTGTAAGCTTTATTAAACAGGGCCCTGCTCGTACCTACAGCGGACTTTCAAAGTGTCTGGCAAGATGTTAAAAACATTGAAACTGCTGTTAGACTAAAATCTTTTTATTGGTCTACGAGTAACATATACAAAATTTTGCTTTTATACTATAACGAATTTTAGGTACCATTTTATCCACCTTTACTACCTGATAACTGCCAAAGTAACCACATCTCAAACTCTATAATCGGTGGTCGTTCTTACCTTTGTAGGAGGCATGCACAGGAAAACTTTCCGCTTTTATAAATAAACGAAGGTCTGGCAGTCGTGGGCTCTTGCTCTATAAGTATGAAAAGCGTGAATTTTGCGGTATTGCGTCAGCTACAATAATATCCCTAATCTCATTCACCTAATTTAAATTGTATCAAATCAGTTGTAATCTTAAGCGTTTTAGCTACATGGTATTTATCTATTATACTAAGCATTTATTTTGGAAATTAACTCGCTCGTTTATCATTCATAATAATACTTAGGTTTTTAGGGTTCCGTTTCTAAAAAAGTTATAAATTACCCTTATATAGTGTCTGTTGACACATGAAAGACCGTAGCGGGTTATACCTACCTACGCTTGGTGCCTACGGGTTGGAGCCGACTTTGGCTGATTTTAGTCTCACGCTGACCGTCAGCGCTCATATCTCAGCGCGTAGTTTGTCAGCGCTGAGGCACAGCGTGGCTCGTTTTAGTATCGTACTGACCTGTACTGTACAGTCGACAAACAAAATGCGGAGTGTATTAATTATTGCTGCTTTGTACTATCTATCCCAAAAAAATTAAAATTGGCGACGACGAAGACTCCATGTTCATCCATTGATTGAGCGGAGAGCCGTTGCAGGAGAATTTGTCTTGTTTTATAGCACTTTGAGGGCTGACAAAAGTAAATTCTTTAATTACTTTCGAATGTCAAATAGAACTTTTGACGAATTACTGGCAAAGATACAGGATAAACTGGTCCATTGCAGCCTACGAATCGTGCCTATACCACCGATTGAACGACTCATCGATAACTCGACCTGTATCCACTTCGCGATTCGCCATGACTGTACGCGCTGATGACATCCGCTCCGCTCGACACTAAAACGCTCACTGAAAGCAGAGGCGCTCGAGCGATCGTCAGCGCTGACAGCTACGCGGCGCCGACGCGCGACGCGTACGGCTGCGTAGCTATCAGCGCTGACCACCGTGCGCGCTGATAGCTAAACGCTTCCTAGAAGTTCATATATCTCGGCTATCAGCGCTGACGGTGCGCGTGCCGTCAGCGTAAGACTAAAACCAGCCTTTGGCGTTTTATAATATAGACTGGCTGGAAAACCGCAGTTAAAACGAACTCGCTAGAATGCGATCGAAATCAAGCGCGTACTCTACAAGGGCGATTCATCGCTAGTTTCTCACGTTCAAATTTTGTAATACTATTTGTAAGCTCTATTTGTTTGACGCAATATGAAACAAACGAAAGCACAAGCAGAGAGAAATCTAGCTAAACAATTTTACTGAAAATCATCTTAAATAATATATGGTCGGTCGTCTATACGAGCACGAAAGAGCAAGTCAATATATAGAGGTGACCTCCTCTTATTGTTTTATATATAAGCGCATTAGGTCGACTTTTATGGATTCTTAATAAAATCAAAAAAGGAAACCACTTTGTACGTGATAAAATGTAATCTCCACTCCGAACCTGCTTGTCTGAAGAAACGGGATCCTTAAAGTGACCCTATCACTTTTGTAACTGTGTTTATGTAAATAGGGCATTTATTTGACAAGAATACACGAAGATACCAAATTTTTATTAATATATCTGTTCATTACAGAGGGGACTACATTTATTAATGTAACAAATAACATATATACAACAGAATAAAACTACTTATGCAACTAAACTATTTTAAACTAAACCAATAAAACTAAATAAATAATAATAACAACAAGATACCAACTTAATTTTTTTATAAAGTCCTTAAATTCACTGTCTCTGGTTGCTGAAAAAAAAATCTACAAATCGACTATCAAGCCATCTGCACAAATCTTATTTGTTGAAACTTTAGGTTTGGACAACTTTGCGAAAACTGATTTAAGTAGTTCACGTTAAATACGGCTAAAATGCACCATATCAATAAGGGCAGCCAATCCAAGAGTGAGTTGAAATTCGTTCTTGCCAGGTTTGTAACTTTTGAGAAATATCTACCTTAAATGGTTCGAAGAATTCAGGATTAGAACAACGTTTGTCAAACTAATCAGACCGGCGCTGATAAATGTTGATTATACTATTATAAACTGAAATGTTATGGATATTGAACTTTAGATTGCGATACGGAGATAACCACTGTGCTGCGATAACGTTTAAGAATATGATATTTTTTGGATTATCGTTATCGTCTCAGTTATATCGGTTAATAACCGACAAAATAACTAAAGGTTAAAACTGTCATCCTGGATTAAAACTCGTTTGGTCTTGGAATCCGCTAGAATTTGAGTTTTTCGACATAAAGAAGGAAATTAAGAACAATATTTGATTTGAATTTCCATGCATACACTAAGAAAAAGGAAGAAACTAATACAAAGTACCTAAGCATAAAATAAGGATTAAAGTCAGGCATCTTCACGTCCCATATCCCGCAGTGTCTTAAAACTAAAGTCTTTGACCAGTTTGTGTTGCCAGTTATAATCTAAGAACATAAAGATCCGTATCCGTATCCGCGGATCGTGACACTAAATATCTGTATTCCGATCCGTATCCGCGGATATACATTTTTAAATCCGGCACATCACTAGTTATAATCTACGGGGCTAAGACGTGGTGATCGCTAACTATGGTTATCCGAAAGCTCAAGGTCACTCAGAGGGCAATCTTGAGAGCTATGCTCCAAGTTTCCCTGCGAGATCGAATCAGAATCCGCAGGAGAATCAAAGTGACCGACTTAGCTCTCCGAATACCAGGCTGAAGTGGCAATTGGCAGGGCACATAGCTCGAAGAACCGATGTCCGTTGGGGTAGGTGGGTGTTGAAGTGACAACCACGTACCAGATGACGCAGCAGGGGTAGGCCCCTTACAAGGTGGACCGACGAGGGAAGTGGTTGGATCGGTCTGTGTCCTTGGGGACGTCCTATGTCCAGCAGTGGACGTCTGTAGGATGATATGGTGATGAAGGTAGATGGATATAATAAAAGATAATGAAGAACACCCCTCAATTACCTCATACATGCTAAAAAGAAGAAGATTTGATTTATATACCTGCTTAAAAGAGAATTACCTATTCATAATTTGTTCAACTCGGAAAGAACGGGGAACGGAACCGATCTGATCTGAGAACGTCATAAAAAAAGGACAGGTCAGAAGTTGAGAAGGAAGGCCCTAAACAGAAGAGCATGCATGAGAAATTTGATGAGAGTGAATGAAGCAAGTGGATCGTAGCAAATGGCGTTCCGTACCTCTCTGCCTACCCGTCCGGGAAACAGGCGTGAGTCTATGTATGTTGTTCAACTCTATGCAGCTAATGAATTCTCCCCTCCAATTGACACCCATCACCATAATGAAAATCATTTTGTGTCTATATTTTGTATTCAACTCTCTTCAACAGTTCAGATACATATTCAGATTCAATGTTCAGTATTTTTCTTTTAATGATGTTCTCATGAATATAATTTATAAACCTATATAAAATTCTTGGTTTACTGACTGTCTGACAGATAACCCACAGCCGAAAGTACTGGGCGCAAGATACTGAAAAGCATGTATAATTGTATATCTTAGGGATTGTATGAGAGCACTAATAGAGGTTTTTAGAAAACTCCCATCTTAAGGGGGTGAAATAGTCCCACACGAGAGGAGCCGAGGTCGCAGTTGAGTTATGTAATACGTATAGTAATAGCTAGTCAAAATGTCAGGCGTACTTTTTATGTTATAAGATATTCTTGTGTTTTGCGACTATATTTGTTACGTTTAAGATAAGTTGATAAGTATAATAATACATTCGAGTCGGCATGTTCTCTGGGCCCGTCAATTGAATGTTTGCTAAGTACAGTCGTCAACATCATCATCATCTTAGCGCTTTCCTAGCCCTTCACTTTGGAGCCTGAGATTCACTTTTCTGCTATAACGCCTACACTTGGCGCATATTATCCCTCCTCTCCTAGGCAGAGACGACATAACAACACATTTGAT
This sequence comes from Euclidia mi, assembly GCA_944739405.2. Lineage (NCBI taxonomy): Eukaryota > Metazoa > Arthropoda > Insecta > Lepidoptera > Erebidae > Euclidia > Euclidia mi. The sequence goes on along the minus strand of OX123189.2, from coordinate 24,991,842 downwards.
GTTAACGAAATATGCAGTAAGGACTCCTTATAAGCAACATGCAATAGTGTGATTAATTAAATGATGAATTATCTTTCTCATTTTCTACAAATAATAAATTGTTTTCATGAATATTTACGAATTGATTCCACGAAGAAAGGATGGCAGATAAAATTAATTAAATCTGTATCAGATCTGAATGTGTTTCAGATATTATTTATTTTTATGCTTTATCTGATAAAGTGTGTTCAAAAATAGCTCACTCGTATATATCGATGCCTCCAAGCGGTGCGTTAAATAGATTAATTAATCAGAAGCAAATATTGCGTTAAATAACAATAACTTTAAAAACAATTTCCAATCAATGCCCACTATCTTACGGCTATTCCGATATCACGAAAAATCTGTTTTGAGCGTCCTGTATTAATATACTTAATAATCAGGATGACTGTATGTGATCAAAATGATGAATGATGACTACTATTTTGATATCTGCGTTCCTATTTTAGCTTATGGTGTTGGACAAAGATAGATATAGTCGAGTCTTGTGCGTGTCACTGTTCCACCAGGTTCCACCAGTTTTCTATGCTGTAGTGCGTCCGGATACTTACATCCATTCAGTACGACTATGTCGTTGTAAGCAAAAGTTGCTTAAATTACATTAAATTTAATTATTGAGATTTCACATTTATACAATAATAAATCTCAATAATAAAAAATGAGGTAGAGAAACTGAGACTTTCTATAACGATTTTAATTTTTTTGTGTGTGTAGCCGAACGCGGCTCACCACTTGCTTTAATGTTTATTATCCGTGGCACACAGCTGTTTTTATCAGATTTTTATTGATGGATGGTTTTCACTTCCGAAACTGCATCTTTACTTTGCAGTTACTCCATTGGAACAGTCTGTTATTTTGGAACAGATTATTGGACCTGTTATTTGAGTGGAACAGGAACAGGTGGAGCAGGTTTCGCCTTTCACCTGTTACAGACCACCCTTACTCGCCCGAGACCATAGATTATACACTTATACTGGTACCAAAGAGATTGGATATAATATACACTGGTACCCGAGACACAAACAAATAGAAACGGATACTGACGTGGTGTCGCTGCTCGTGTACTATGGTATAATTTGTATGTATGTGTAACGTCGCCTATTTTGCGTACTTATAATGTTCTGATGTGACAGTACAAGCTTGAAAGTGTTTGCGTTGTGTCAGTAGGTATATTTTTTAATATACCTGCATCGGAATAAAGGCACCTATGTACGTGGTGGCAAAAAATTAAAAAATAAAATCAAACGTAAATAGGCGTTGTGCCGCAATATGAAATCATCAAATCACGTAATTAGACGTACTGTCCGTGAAAGTGTTAAATTTTTATTGTTACATATTGTATACTCATGTCGTTGGTCCGTAATTTATACGTACCATCCAACTGAAAACTGTTGACTGCGCAACAACAATTTACGCAAGTTCTGTAAATTTCGTATTTATGGCTAAATGAAATGAATTAATGAAATCAAATAACTGAAGACAGAATGACGTATTGACGTTAATCAACAGTAACTTATTTACTTTACCAAGTTCAAAAATATACTTATGAACCTTGAATATTTTTAAGTGAATATTAAAATCCACTCGTTCGTAATATCTGAAAGTCTCGAATTAAAGTATACATATTTGCAGCGCTGAATACCTAAAATCGCCTAATTTGGGATGCTTGTGGTTACATATCCGGTCCATATGAGCCATGTGGTGACGGTTTATGTCCGCTACTTTATCGTCATGATACTTTAATTGCTTTCATATACGTATTTGGATAAATTTAGACCGCCCGCGTGGAAGTCAGTTATCCCGATAAAGAGTAGCCAATGTCGCTCTCCAGCTTCTTAAATATCTACACAAAAACATATCATAACAGCTCTCAATACAATGTGAAAGAGGGACATACACCACATATGAATGCAAAGGTACTAATATTATAAATGCGAATATATGTGTTTGTTATACAGATTGTTGATTTGCATTTGCAAAATATTTTAAGGGGTGAATGTACCACTATAACTGAATACAAATACATAAAAAATAACTAAATGTTAAAAAAATTTTTTTCGTCATCATACACTTTGAAAATTAAATCGGTGTATTGACCGTCGCCGCCGCTCAGCTGATCACCAATGCAGGTGCCTAACACACACAAGCACACAGACCTACAGTGACTGCGCAGTACAGTTACTATAGTCCGTGCCACGAGAACATAGACTTTTTGTAAACAAAGAATTTCTACTAAGTTACTTAGGGATAGTTCTGTCAAAAACAAATAATGTCAAATCCAATGAGTGCAAAGGTACATGGATACGTGTCATTGGAAACTAATATGTCAATGGATCGGGTTTTTATCGATATTATGCGCTGTCAACAGGATTTTTTAATGTTTTGAGGTACTGACGCCTAGAATGTCAACATTTGGCGTTAGTTCATTGAAATGTTACATTCTTGTGCTTAACATGCATTTATCAGAGGACAAAATTAAATTTTTACTTATCAAGACGAGTAAATGTAAAGTTAAATACAAGTTTATAGGATCGCAACGATCTTCCCACTGCTCCACTTTTCGAAAAAGCGGGTGCAGTATAGCAGATGGAAGAAAATTATCGATTATTCCCGGTGTCCACCCCCTGCTTGTCCACCGCGGGTGGACAGAGACACAAATATTTAAAAAATTATCGCTGTGCACCCCTGGGGGACAGCGAGATTTTTTTTAAATATTTGATTTTTAATAAACTAAGTTGACGGAGCCCTGCTTCGCAGGGCTCCTATTTTTGGGTTAAGGGTCAAAAGAGAACCTAACATAACCTATCTACCCGAATCAGAAGTGATGAAAAAACTCGTGTCTTTGTCCACCCGGGGTGGCCAGCGAAAATAATTTAAAATTAATTCTCGCTGTCCCCCAGGGGTGCACAGCGAGAATTTTTTTAAATATTTGTGTCTCTGTCCACCCGCGGTGGACAAGCAGGGGGTGGACACCGGGAATAATCAAAATTTGTTATTTTATACCTAAAAAAGAAATTGCGTCTTCAGACTACAGTAACTTTTAATGGATTTTGTTTAAGGTCATTCTGACGATTTCATTCACAGACAACGTAAATTCTCCATGCCTGGATTTTTTATGTAATGTACTAGCTAGGCTATATTTTAGAACAGGTATGCTACTTTGAGCAAAAGATTTATTGTCTATGATTTAAAAAAATCGTCTCAATAATAGAGTGACATGTATGTACTCTATCATTATCATACATGTTACTCCATATTTCCTTAATTTACAGAATAAATTACGTGTAAAACGACAAAAATGTCGGCAAATTTATGAACATTCGACCATTCAAACACATAATCAAATATTCTTATTTCAGTAAAATTTAACAATATAAACATAGTGGCAGAATTAGGCATTGAAAAAGAAAGACTGTTCAAAAAGTATAAAATCTAAAACACAACTGTTTGAAGAAAGGTTGTGAAGCCCTGAATGTTTGTTTACAAAAAGTCTATCTTCTCGTGGCATCAACTATAGTTAGTTTGCACGATTCAAGAGTTTATTCTGATTTACTGCCTAAGTAAAATTTAATGAAAATAGGGTCTTATATCATCGCACACTGTTTAAAATAATTTTATATTGTATTATTAAAATATTTTTCAAATGCAAATCAACACTCTGTATAATAAACACATATATTCGCATTTATACAAGTAGTGCCTATGCATTCAATACACCCACATCTAAAACGGCATCTCTGTTACTTAGGACCGGCGCACTTACATATACTCGTAGCGAAGCGTAGCGGCATAGCATTTTTCACTGTGCAACTATTATCGACATTGTTCTAGAAAGTTCTGAAATAGTCTAAAACTATGCGCATCATAGTTGTTTGTTTGTGTGTGTGCGTGTTGTTAAGTCATTTTAGAGATTATTTTGAATAAGAACAAAGTCGATAATAGCTTGTCAGTGAAAAACGAACTGCGTACACTGCGTGCTCCGGCCTTTACGCTGAAAATATAACATAGCAACTAAGGTAATTTACCCGATATAATGAAAAAGCAACATCAAAGTGTCATACATTTTACTTATCGTGAATCGTCACATGAAACGTCTTATAAATATTAGAATCTGTCGACATAATAATCCTACTTTTATGGAAGTTTCGTCACTTGTGATTAAGTTGTCCAAATAAATTTGACACGTTTGCACATTTATCTAAAAAGCTGTATCTACTTACAGGAGCTTTTTGATACAGCTCTAAGTTCCTTAGATTACTTCGGCAACTCAAGAACGTATTACAAATTCAAGTTCATATATTTATATATCTACTGAGATCTTGACTAACGTCGAGTCAATATAAAGTCTGATATGCCAATGAAGTTCCTCCTTTTCTATTTTCTCCTTTAATGTTGAAACACCATAAAATTAACCTATGTGTCTTCACTTACGATCAGTCCCAGTATTTGATCTATCCATAGATTTGGCAGCGATAGCCTAGTGGAGAGACCGACAGACTGCTACGCAGAGGGTCCGGGTTCGAATCCACGGCGCGCACCAATGACTTTTCGGAGTTATGTGCGTATTAAATTGTTAATTATCGCTTGCTAAACGGTGAAGGAAAACATCGTGAGGAAACCTGCATGTCTGAGAGTTCTCCATAATGTTCTTGAAAGACATGTGAAGTCTGCCAACCCGCACTAGGCCAGCGTGGTGGACTATGGCCTTACCCTTCTCATAGTGAGAAGAGGCCCGTGCCCAGCAGTGGGACAGAATATATACAGGGCTGATGATGATAGATTTGGCTACTAGATATTTGACATAAGTTTCGTACAAAATATCTCTACTAGCCGAATCCATGGATAGATTAAATATTAGGACCGATTGTTAGTCGTTTTGGCTAGGTATTTACAAACAGCTTATTATTTTCCGAGTGACTGATAACTTAAAAGATGACTAAATGTTTGCAACTAATAAAATAAGTTGCTAGCGATTAAATATTTTTGCGACTATTATATTAAATAAGATTCAAAACTAAGGGTGTTATAAAAACTTAAAACTAGCAGCTGCGTTTAGGTAGCAAATAAACTATACAAGTCAATTGAAATAATAGCCGAGGAGCTATAAATAATGACTTGGCGACTAATAATGTTAGTAGGTAGGTTATGTTAGGTTTTCTTGTGACCCTGTACCCAAAAATAGGAGCCCTGCGAAGCAGGGCTCCGTCAATTTGGCTTAAAAGACTGAAGCGTCTTATTTACTTATACGAAACACTTCATTTAAGACAAAATCATTTGCCAAATATTGAAATTTGTATTATTTATGAATGTCCCTTTTATATTTTTTATTCATCATCAAGTTTCCGCTAAGATACTTATTCAGTTCCCAAAAAAATTAAATGCTGCTAGTTTAAATTAAAACGAAGCTTATTACTGACATATTAATATGCTACATTTTACTTATTACGATACTCCTTATTAGCTGCCAACCCATTATTATATGGTACCCACTCTAATTATTTTTGAAACTTGTATTCGGTTTACTTAGTCGCCGCATTAAATACATGCCTTCACAAACCACTTGAGTGGTATCTTTTTAGACTAAATGCATGTTAATATTGTTAATTTTTAGTTAAGATGTTATGTTATGTTAATTGCTTGCAAAAAACATTTAGATTGGCGTTCGTGAATCCAAAACTCAAGCAAATAAAGACAATGTATTTTTTAAATGTTTGGTTTTAAAATTAAAGTATTCTTAATACACGCATCGAGTGTCTACCATCGGCTGGATACGTTTTGTGTTCTCTTTAAAGTCGTAGGGATCTTCATCATTATCATCATCAGCCTGCTATAGTTTCTGTAGGGTGCTGTAGTTCACTGCTGTATATAGGCCTCTCTAATGGTACGCAATTGAGCCTTGAGCCCATTTTCGATTTAAAAAATACCGTTAGGCACCTTAATCAACCGGTCTTCTGTATATATAAAATCCATACGTTACTGACTGACTAACAAGACAAGCTACAGCCAAAACTATGAGCGTATTAAGCTGAAAGTCGGCATGTATGTTCCTTGAGTACAGTCGATGCGCATTAAGAAGGGTAAGAACAATTAAATTTAAAAAAATATTCGGGAGTAGCAGCGGAGATGCTCTGGTCACCAATAATAGTCGTAACAGAGATTACGCCATGTCCATTAGAGCTAATATTTCACCGTGAGCACTGGACCATGAAGTCCTGTTTGAGTACATCCCCACAGGAGAATTTTGGATCATATGAGTCTTTGAGCACATTTTCGTTCAACGGTATTGTCTTATCTGTGGTTCAACGAACATGGGACCTGTTAGTAAAAAAAAAATGCAATCTTAGCGACTTACGATTTTGAAAGCTTGACAAAATAAGGTAAATTAAACGACATAAAAATAGTAGATGTATTACTGTGTGTGTAGTATTCTAAAAGTTGAATGATTTTCAAAATAGTATCGATAAGATGTTTGGATTACTGTTAGATTAAGATAATAAATTGTATGCTTTATGCATGTTATGTTTAAGGAAACAGATGGCGGAAATATAGGATGATTACTGATAAGCCCCGCAGGTTAGAGTGTTCAAAGAATAAAAATGGGGATATCGAGAGAAAAAGTCAATCAGAAACATTAGAAGTCCAATTGTTATGTGTTGTCTTTCAAAGTGTTTAAAATTTTACCTGAAGTTGAAGAAGTGGAGGAGATTAATTAAAAACATATACAAGTAACAAATTCGAACTCAACACTACTTCGGATGGACGCATAAAAGAACAAAACCACTTAGAACCAATACAGGCGTAAGTAATTTAAAAATTACACTTTAAGTAAAATATTTTCTCTTTAAAATTGCGTAGGTACTTTGAACTTCACAACGCGCCGAAGTGCCAAATTACATGTCCATTTAGTTGTGAATCGATAATTGTGAAATAATTTATACTTTCTATAGATAATTCTGAGATTTTTGGCGAAATGGTAATGGAGGTGTTTGTGCGGCGAAAATAAGACGGTCACGTCTTCGTGATAAATTGCATTGTTATGTTGTTAAGACTAAGTAAGTAAATTATGAACTTAATTGAGTCAGGTGCAGAAGGAATTGGCGGGTTTCAATAAGAAGTGCCATTCTCCATGGTTAGTACAGTAATCTTAAGATCCGAAATTATACCTACCTAACAAAGTCATACGTCTATAGTAGATTATTTTTAGTACCTAGAGTGCAAGCTTAGGGTGTGATTTACCCATTATAACTTTTGTTCTGAGATTTGCCAAATTCGTGAAAATATTCTGCCGTTCACTTACTTGTGGCGCAATTTAGGAGAGGCCTATATCCAGCAGTGGATTGCAATAGGCTAATCGATCGTTCGATACACAGGGTGACGCAAAAGTAATGACCCTATAGAAATGCCTTATTTTTTTTATGACATCACTTGTCATTCTGATATTGAAAATTTTGTAGTACCTAATCAAATGTAAAATTCACTAAGTATAATCATGGACCGCTTTACTCCCCAAGAACGGGGAATAATCGTGTCATCAGTGATTCAATTCAATTCATTTATTTATAAAAATATAAGCTTATAGCATTACACCAAATCGCTTACACCTATGCTAAATATACAAAAAATAAGTTACACATTAGAATATTATCAATTATTATGATTACAAAAACAAAATAACAAAATAAGATAACATAATTACATTTTAACAAAAAACAAAATAAAATAAACTTAACCATATTATAACACATATGACATAACATACCTACATAATTATTTATCTTTTCATAATATTTAAATAATTAGAAACATTATTTATAGTTTTCGCTAGTGTGTCAAAAAATATATCAGCATCTGGATTATGTCGTAAGAATTGATTAATTAATGTGATTGCTCTAGCAGTGGGACTATTGGATGCTTGGGGAGAGCGCCAGGTAGGCGGTAGGAGAAGAGCCTACGTTTCCTTCTTGCATTACCACGCATATAGTGATCGGGTACATAAAAATAAATACATTCCCGCACGCTTGGATTGTCTATTTTACTAACTAGAAGTAAACAGTAGTGAATTATATGCGTGTACTCGCGCCTGAGTTGGAGAGTTTCTAGTCCAACCATGCCTGATACAAACATGGAAGGATATAGATACGGATAATATCCATATTGGCGTTTATATAAGTACCTGCAGAATTTGCGTTGTACTTTCTCTACAATTGTGGTGTATAAGGTCTGTTGTGGATTCCAAACTAGCGCATTATACTCTAATTTGCTGCGAACATAGGCATTATAAAGTAGCTTAATTACTTGTATATTTCTAAACTGGGCAGATGTTCTTATTATGAATCCAAGACATTTGTTAGCGTCTTTACAAGTATTAAGAATATGCTCATGAAAATTGAGTTTATCATCCATAACAAGCCCCAAATCCCGGATTGAACAGACTCTTTCCAGAGCCACTCCTGCAAGTTCATAGTTATTAACGATTGGATTCCGGGATCGAGAGAATGTTATAGATTTGCACTTGGAACTATTAAATGACAATTTATTTTTTTGAGACCATTCTACAATTGAATTAATATCACGCTGTAATGCTGTACAGTCGTTTGGTTCAGTTACTGCACGGTACAGTTTTAAGTCATCAGCAAACATCAGACATTTTGACATTGATATACCCTAGGTAAGTCATTAATCATAATTAAAAACTGCGTAGGACCGAGGGTACTACCCTGACTTACACCTGACCGGGTGAAATATTCTTCAGACCTATATCCATTCATCTTTACAAACTGTTTTCGGTCTTTGAGATAATCCGCCATAAAATTTAGAAGAGATGTTGTAAACCCAAAAGATGCAATTTTCTTTAAAAGTACGTCATTATCAACAAGATCGAAAGCTTTTCTAAAATCGAGGTATACAGCATCTACCTGACAACCTGACTTAGCTCGTGTGCTTATTTAATCTACAAATGGAACATGGTTGGTTAAGGTAGAGCGCCCAGTACGAAATCCATGTTGACAATCACTTAGCTGTCCCTTAATTTGTTTAGAGATGTGAGTATTAAGAATAGTCTCAAATACCTTAGCAAATACTGACAAGACAGCAATAGGTCTAAAATTTGTTATATTTGTAGATGAACCAGATTTAGGTATTGGTGTTACTCGGGACACTTTCCACTTGCTAGGATATACACATTGTTGCAGCGCAAGGTTATACATATATATGCAGCAGTGGTACTTCTAGAACTGATAGGCAGTCTTTAACCATAAACGCGGGTATATTGTCGGGTCCGTAGGCCGCTGTAGCTTTAAGATGGCGCACTGCACACCGAAGATCGCTCATTTTAACTTGATCTATAGAAATACTAGATCCAAGAGCTAAATGAGCTGCCTTTTGCTCAGCCATATTTACATCTAATAATGGAGAAGACTTATGGAAGATAGAGCTAAAATATTGAGCAAAGGCGTCAATAGCAGCCTGTCCTTCTACTGTGCTATTGTTAAATATATAATTATTAGCCTGTTGCCTACTTTTACGTTTCTCTTTGACATATTTCCAAAAACTAGTTGGTTCACGAGTTATATTATTTTCTACTGTTGTTATATAGTTTCTAAATGCGGCATTTATTAATTCCTTTACTTTAGTTCTGTAGTATTTAAATAATTCTTTATTAAATTCTAAGCGGAGGCGTTTATACATTTTCAGATTGTAATATTTTAACTTTATATAGTGAATTATTTCTTTAGTATACCATTTAGGATATACAAATTTATTTAAATGAGTTACTGATTTTAGAGGGACACGTGTGCTGATAGCATCGTTGAGCTTATTATAAAATATATCTACGGCCATATTTAAGTCTATGTTCTGCTGAAGTGTTAGCTCTGTCCAGTCTATGTTCGCAATATCAGTGTACAGGCCAGAATAATCTGCCTTACGAAAATTCCACTCAGTACTTAAATGATGACCTGGAGTAATGGTTGTAGAGTTATTCATCGTTACTTTTGAAGATATTTTGAGCAAAATCTCTAAAGAAGGGTGATAGGCGTCCATAGGTACTAAAGTTTCAGTTTCAGACGTTACATCAACACTACTTGAATCCAGAGTGGTCAATACCAAATCCAAGATGCATCCATACTCATTGCACACATTATTACATTGTCGAAGTTTACAGTATTCTAAAAAGCTGTTAAATTGAGTCCGGACACATTTGCTACACGACTTCAAATTAAAATCACCAACTATCAAGCATGGATATTCAGAGTAGGTAGTAATAGCATTTTCCATGCAGGATAACACGTCTAAATATTTTTGTTCACTGTAATTAGGGGGCAAATACACAACACAGATAAAAAACTTTACCTTTTTACACGTAATAAAAACGAGCAGTAATTCCTTATCGTCAGTTAAGTCATCAACATCGGTAATTCTTTTTACTGTATAACAGTTCCTTACTGCTAGTAGAACACCACCCCATCCTACATCGCCTTCGCGATCCTTACGTAAAACAACATATTCGGGAGGAAATAGTTCGCCATCATTGATTGAACTGTTAAGAAAAGTTTCTGTAAGAATTATACAATCACTAGATATTGTTCTCATATTGTTGTAAAACATAGCAGTTTTAGATCGTAATCCACGTACATTCTGATAATACAGCAATAATTTCTTGTCGCGATTTTTATTTTAAATATAGTTTTATTTTTGGTAATTGTTGCAGTTCTGATTTTATGTGTAGGAAACTCACTACTTACGAAAAAACATAGACTGTTTATCGTTAGGGTTTGCAGTATGTGGGATTACTACCGAGTAACCATACAAATTTATATAATCACTATTGATATTAGACAAGATGTTTTTATAAATGTGTCTTATTCCAAAAGTAGTTAGCTTACCAGTACTTAGTGAGAACATGTCAAAAGAAACAATTCTGATAAAAAATGAAAATGTGATAAAAACACAACGTGAATTTGACTCTGCAGCGTATTTTGGTCAAAGAATTGAAGATGTTTCCGTGTAAAACTCAGATGACTCATCAGCTGCAGCCTACTGATCTCCGAGATCGTCTACTCTAGAGTACAGCCAGCGCGTCATAAACCTCAACCTTGAAGAGAATAATTTTCTTCAAAATTAATTAATTTGGGGTTATTTGAAATCTCGGGTGTATGTGAACAAACCACAGACTCTCGCAGCTTTAAAAGAAAACATACACCAAGAAATAAGAAACATATCGCAGGAAGCGTTACGGCTAGTTATGGAAAATGTCCAAAATAGGGCTCAAATGTGCTTCAACTCTGGAGGTCAACATTTAATAGACATCATATTTAAATCATAATGCAACTAAACTTTTAATAACTAATTCTAGTTTTCTAATATAGACACGAAGTTGTAGCTGAACCAAATAGTGTCATTACTTTTGCGCCACCCGTTATATAATTTAACGTTGACTTTGAAACAATTATCGATTTTATTTATTATTTTTGCGATTAATGACCCACATCAAAATTTGTTCATAATTACAATTACCTCTTAGAAGTTTTTCACAATACTAAGAATAACATTTCATAATACTTACTACTTACTAGTAATTTCTTAGTAAACTTTTTCTTTTTGCTCGACAGCTATAGCAGGTTGCCTATAGCCTTCCCTAATAACTGGCCCGTCAACTGCAAAATTGTATTTACAAGGAGGGCGCAGTGTTATATGCACTTACCTCGCCGTTTGGAACTGAGCCGCGTTCATTCTTCGATTCCCATTCCAGACAAAACTGTGATCCATAAATTTCTGTAGCCTGTCTGGGTGTTCTTTGTGTTCGTTGATTGAAAGTTTGTTAAGAATTCATGACATGTGCGAATGTTGCATTTTTAAATAAAAATGATGAGATCAATTTTTCAAATCTGGTTGGTGTTTTGATCAGGTTTTACCAAACAAATAAATAGTAGCTTTATACCCTACTAGCCGTTTCCCGCGGTTTCACCCGCGTCCTGAGGGAACTACTTCGCGTACCCGAAAAACCCAAATATCTTACGGACCCCTATTTTTTCTAAAATAAAATATAGCCTATGTTACTCGCAGATAATGTAGCTTTCTATTGGTGAAAGAATTTTTAAAAACGGTCCAGTAGTTTTTGAGTTTATTCATTACAATTTGCCGTGTGGTTGACGGCATAGAATACAAGTGTCACCACCCCCTATCTTCCCGTGGGTGTCGTAAGAGGCGACTAAGGGATAACACGATGCAAATACCATCTTTGCGTAGAGAAGGAAAACTCGACATCAAACCCTATACGACTGCCTCGTTGGTCTTGCGGCATAAATGTGCGCGTGGGATCGGGAGGTCCTGGGTTCGATTCCTGGGTCGGGCAGTGTTATTGGGATTTTCTTTCACGAAATTCTCAGTAGCAGCACGGAGTCTGGAAATGTGCCCGGTACGGCAATAGGCTCGCCCCTCATTACGTGGGACTAAAGTATATCTGGCGAAAAGTGGGTGTAGAAATACACCTCTGCCTACCCCTTCGGGGATAAAAGGCGTGACAATATGTATGTATGTATGTATAAGTGTACTCAAATACGAAGTATAAACAATTTCTTATAAAAGGGACTTTTCCGCTCCCCGTAGTATTCTAATAAATAATGCGTACCTGACTTTAGCGTTTTCCCGTTCGTATTCAGCCTGATCATTCTCAGAAAGTATACCGTGAGTAGAGTATTTGGAAATCGAATAAAAACAGTTCCAAAAATAGGATTCACTCACCGACCTTATCAGTTGTAAACATGCATAACATACTGACAATAATCATACTCGTATATGACTGTGACCTGTTTTGCAATTGTATTCTAAGAATGAGCTGAGGTTCAATTAATCTTCCGCATCTACTTCTTGCAATTATTTTCCTGCTCCATTTATATTCTTCTGCCTTCACGCTAGGTTCAGATTTGGGTGTTGTATGGCTCTTATGTATTGCTAAAATATCACAATCGTTTCTAATAGTCAGGGATAGTACTAACTATGAAAGACCTGTACTCAGCTATGTTATCTGGACGGCCGTGATGGGTACCCGTCACAATGTCGCAAGTCACACGTCACACTGAAGTCACTGAACACAGTGTTTTGCGTAGAGGCTACTTCTAACAATGGGTTAGAACTTCACATACTGCCTAGAAAGCCGACAATGCCACGCCGAACGTATAGGTTCCCTTGACGGAGTGTGTCTTCACTTTTCAGACATGTATCTCGCTGTCACGTCGGCTACCGATGTTACTTAAAATCTTACAAACTTTTGCCCATCTTATTCATAGTTCTTAATTTGCCTACTTGAGCAATATTTTATCGGTTAGTAAGTTATCAAATAATAGATCAAAATCATAAAATCAAAAGAGCGCACCCGCTCTGTATATAGTTTAAGAAATTAGTATGTTGCTTTAATAAAGTCGTTAATATCAAAACAAAGACTAATATGATAAGGTTTGACGTATGAAGTAAACATTTATGTAAGCATTATGACTATTACGCTACTTGTATCTAATGTACCTATACGATAACAGACAAAACAAAATTACCTAAAACCAAAACACCTAAATCAAAAATGTTTTTATATAACAATATTTCATGTCCACTGTCATTCATTCACAGAAAAGAATTAGCTCATGAATCATTACCAGATGCCAATATAATCAGCGGAGGTCGCTGCACCCAATGCAAATATCAAAACTGGTTCCATCTAATATTAGTCCTATATCACAAAACGCTGCAAGCAAAATCAGACTTTAAGTGGACGTGCGAAAATAACTTCCAGATTATTTTACGAAGCGATTTTGGCCGTTTTCATCGTCTGTCGCAGTAATAGGTGTCTTCCCGGATCGTCGGTGTAGTATGTCATTTGATCACACATCTTGACTCGTAATAGCTAGGGAGTCGTGTGTGGCAAATAGACTTTATTACTTCTGGATCAGCAGATGTAGGATTTATACTTATATTATACATGCAACAGTTAACAATGCATGTTTAGGGATACATTGACGCAGCGATATCCTAGTGGAAATACCAATAGACTACCATTCAGAGACTAGGTACTGGGTTCAAATCTACGGCGCGTGCCACTGACTTTTCGAAGTTATGTGTTGTTAATAGTGATGTACCGGATCGTTAAAAATGTATATCCGCGGATACGGATCGAAATACGGATATTTGGTGTCAAGATCCCTGATAGGGATACGGATACGGATCTTCATTTTCTTACTGAAACGATGTCGGTGCGCGCGACCTTGAAACGATAGTTGACGTCACGCACGCCCGGCGGAACAATAGACAGATCATGTTTCGACTTGTATTGAAATTATGTTAAAAATACTCTGAATGGAATAGTTTTCAATTCTACCTAACCACCTATAGCATTCCATCCTATCAATTGAAAATACGGTGAAGGATCCGTAAAAGATCCGCGAGAAAAGTAACGGATACGGTTCTTTCTTCTTCCTCGGATATCCGCGGATACGGATACGGATATCCGGAACATGCCTAGTTGTTAATAATGTCTTGCCCCGTGTCTTAGTAATAGGAGAGCCCGTCAAGCCATCGCATCGATCCCGGCTATTATAAAGATCTTTGACAATCGTTATGGAGAGTCCCTTGAATATACAAATTTTGGCCCAAGCCAAGAAATTGGGTTACGGAGGTCAGTCGCTTTGTGGAAAAGCCAATATTCCAGGCAAACGGACAGTCTTGGATGCAAGTGGGATTACGTTTGGACCATGATCCATTTATAGCGATGCGTAGGTACATAGGCAACGCATCGATGGAGGTAGAGTACCATATAATTGATAAAACTTTGGAGCCGATGTGATCTGAAGCTCAAACATCGATTGTACAAATAAACAACGCATTCGTTTTTAGGGTTTCGTACCTAAAAGGTAAAAACGGGTCCCTATTGCTGCCTCCGCTGTCTGTCTGTCACCAGGCTGTATCTCATAAACCGTGATATTAAGAAAGCTGAAATTTTCACAAATTATGTATTTTCGCTGCCGCTATAACAACAAATACTAAAAATAAAAAAAATGAAAATTTTAAGGAGGGTCCAATACAATAAACCTGTCCTTTTTCGTATTTTTTGCTCAATATTACTAACGGTATAAGATACTATCTTATACCGTTAAAGATAGACGCTTAAAATTTTCACAGAGTATATAGTTGTACATTACCTTTCAAAATAAACAATTAAATAAAAATTAAGTAAATATTAAAAGGGGGCTCCCATACAACAAACGTAATTGACTGCACGGTTGGCGTAGTGCTTTAAACGGGCGCCTCGCCGCTTGACACTCCGCGTGTGTTGTGGGTTCGATTCCCACACGAGACCACACTTTGTGTAATTCATAAATTGTTGTTTCGAGTCTGGGTGTTCATTGTGTCCGTTTGTTGTATATTTGTAAAAGGCACTCGCAACACAGGATTTAGTACTAAAGCGGGAATTGTCTTTCAAAAAAAGCAACTTTTTACTCGATCTTAATAAACAGGTAGAAACTTAAAAAATATTTAATGATATCTACAACAAACGTGATTTTCTCTTATAGATGATGGTACAGAACCCTTCGTGCGCGAGTCTGACTCGCACTTGGCCAATTTTTTAATAGATGGCCAAGTATAATTTTAATCAACGGACACTCAGAAATCATTTGATCATCTTGTTAGCAGCCATCACAGACCTTGAGACCTGCAATATTAGGAATATGACTAGTTCTGCTGTTAAAATAGTTCTACTGTTAGAAGCAAGCCGCCAAGGAGTTTTTGAAAACCTGTAACATCGCAAAAGTACAATATTGGTCTGTAGACAGCAAGTATTGCCTCTTTAGCACGTTTTCGATTTCAAACAAGATCCTTGACCTTATTTTCTGTTTTTGTCATCATCATCATCAGCCCTTAATAGTCCACTGCTGGACTAGGCCTCTCCTTTGAAAGGAGGAATTTGGCCTACTATACCACGCTGGCCAGACGGGTTGGTATAGGGTTTGTATCAAGTTTTCCTTCTCTTGCAGTGCTGTTGCTGCACAATATGCTCCCTCTGTCGGCTCTTACGACACCCACGGGATGATATGGGGCGGTGACATTACGTATTCTTAATCCGTCACCACACGGACGATCGGTCTGTTTTTGTACTAATTTATAAATAAATACATTATTCCTAAGTACCTAGTTACGCATAGCTTCGGAACCTGCGTAGCTATACCTTGGCACGATTTTCAACTAAACCCCTATGTATTAGGTAAGAATATTTTTTAACAGCATAATTTGTTCATTTTGAAGGTTTTCATCGCAACGTTGTACATTTCATTTGTAGTAGGTATTTGCATAAAAAGGTAACCGAGTTATTGACTTGAAAGACAATTAAGATAAGAGTAAACAATGCGTAAGTGGTCTGACATTCGATGTGTAACATATTAGGTACAGGTACTTTATGTTACCAATATAAATGGTTATTTGGATGTTGTAACCGCTTTGATATTACATTTATTTTATATCCTCGTTTGTGGTTTATTGTCTAGAAGAGCATTGACTGCACATAAGTATCGTCAACGTTAAGTAACTTTAATATTTTTGTATTAGAAAGTTATGCATTACACCATTCACGTTATCTTGACTACAAGTTTAAACCTCAATCATCTACTAAAGGTAAACAGTGATTTTACTAGAAAGTGTTCCCTTCTTTTTCTTCCAGTGCCGCTCCAGCATTTGAAGATTGGCAGAAGGTTGGTAGAGAGCTATTTTGAACACCGGAGGCCCAATTCTACTAAATAAATTTGTTCAAAATACAGTTTCGATATAATGTCAGTGTCATAATTACGTCACAAATGGTATTCTCCTAAATTAACTGATATTTGAATGAAATTGTAACTAAATCGTAAATTGAAACAAGTGTCAAATGTGTGTCAACGACGAACTGTTTATTTCAAGTTTATTTTAAATTATACGATGATGAAATTTTAGCAGAATACCGATTCTGAGTCAATTCAAAATATAATCTCATTTCGTTCTAAATATCTCAATATCATATAAAATACGAGAATTGGCCTTCTGTTCTACATTGTCTGTTTTGTTGCCCGCCACTCCGACTCTTCGTTTTCCAGCTAGTTAGCCCATCATGAAGTTCTGCAATAAACTGTATTATAGGTTCCGGAGGCCGTGATATGCAATCTAAGGAAGGAAACTGTTCCATTAGATGCATTCAATTTTACATAATTGAATGCAACAATATATTTTTTTTATGGAATAGGGGGCAAACGAGCAGACGGGTCACCTGATGTTAAGCGATTACTGCCGCCCATAGACAACACCAGAGGAGTCACAAGTGCGTTGCTGGCCTTTTAAAAAGGAATAGGCTCTTTTTTTGAAGGTTTGAAGGTCGTATTGGTTCGGAAAAACCGCAGGCGACAGATCATTCCACAGTTTAGAGGTGCGAGGCAGAAAGTTTCTTGAGAAACGCACCGTTGTGGATTGCCAACCATCTAAATTATGGGGATGGAAATGCTGTCGCGTAGAACGATGGCGGAAAGAGGCTGCAGGGATTAATTTGAACAATTCCTCGGAGCACTCCCCATGGTAGTAGCGATAAAAGATGCATAGCGAGGCTACATCTCTACGCAGGGCCAAGGGTCTAACCGATTGCAAATATCTTGGCAGTCGACAATTCGAGCGGCTCTCCGTTGGATGCGGTCCAGAGGGAGAAGCTGGTGCTGGGGTGCCCCTGCCCAAAGATGAGAACAGTATTCCATATGCGGCCGGACCTGCGCCTTATAAAGGAGCAAGCGGAGGGCCGGAGTGAAATACCGTCTCGATCTATTGAGCACGCCAAGCTTCTTCGAGGCTAACTTGGCCTTACCCTCTTAGTGACCATGGAACTGGACTTCGCTCGATATGTCGACACCAAGTATTCCAAGACTGGAAAAGGCAGTTAAGGGGGTGCTCTCAAAACAAGGACATACGACCAACGGCAGGTTTTTTGCGGTGAACACGCATACTTGTGTCTTTGTGGGGTTAAATTGGACCAAATGAAGTCTTCCCCAATCTGAGACGACTTCTTTCAAAACGAAGCCTCTTTTTTTTAAACAGTTATTCATATATATATATATATTATATCGAATAACTTGTAACCTGTCCTGGTGCGATATAAGATAATTAATAGATTTGTGAAACAATACACTTAGCTTGTAGACTCGGCAGCCTCCATTTAAATGCATAATATGCAAGGCGTGGGTTCACGTCAGTTGCAAGTCTGCCGTGGTTGTGAATTTAACCTACGAAATAACCATGAAGTATATAGGATTTAAACTTTTGTGGTCATTTAAACTTATTTTAAATTGTCTTTCGAGATATATCACCAACCACGTACCTTTCTTTGGAGGAACCGATATTTCGGCACTGTTGCAAGCGCCATGTTCACGGATGTACTGGTATGTATCCCGAAAGACAATTAAAAATATGTTATCCATGAACTCTCGATGACAAGTCTTATACCCATTGCGTTACTTACTTATGATAAAATATTAGCTTAAATCCCATATTAAGAAGAGTAAATAAATGTTAACATTAATTAGGTAAAGCCGTTCGTTCAATTTAAGCTTTTTTGAGCTCAAGATCACCTTTGAAAGTGCCAATAAATAATTTAAATCCTTATTAAAACTGTCAGAGGAACGAAATCCTAATCTGTAAATAAACGAGATAAAGCCACTTTATCCATAGCTATAACGCGATGGTAAATTAATTATTCAGCATGGTAGTAGCCGAGCTCAAAGAGTTAACCCCGTGAAACCTTTCAGCTTCTTAGCTTTCAGTCTACGTTATAAATCAACACCAGGATTCACACACGCTACTCGTATGCGTAATTTATTACCACTGTCATCAACATCATTAGCCTTATCTATAATTTGACCGACTGTTCAGCATAAACCTCTCCTCATTAGGTTAAGGTTTGGACCATAGTGGGTTAGCGAACTTTACATGTCTCGTGCGAGAAGACTTTGGAGAATTCTCAAACATTCTGAACTTCTGGCGATGTATTCCGTCATCGTTTAGCTAGCGATATTAAATACAATAACATAAAGTACATTTAGTACATTTTAAATGTGTAATTACAATTAATATTTTCGAATTAAAGTGCATACATAGCAGACGAGGAAGGTGATACTGTCATAATTATTACTAAAAGCCAATAACATATAGTCGTGACTTAAAATTAATGTAACAGTAATGACTGGGCGCGGTGCATTTAACGTCGATATGATCTTATACTCGGCCTTTTATAGCGAGTGCGTTTCTTTATATGGATGTAAGTTTTGCATTGACGCGTCGGTAGTATATTTATCTTCACAATTAATACTGTTAGTGGGTTTTCTGGTTCGTAACAGGTCGTGTGGGTGGTGCAACCACCGCTTGAAATGCTGTCGAGAACAATTACAATACGTTTAATCAGTTTAATGCAGTCATAGATATTATTATATCCATGATATATCAAAGTTGTGCCTGTTTATTAAAGACGGTTAATGCTTCTGTTGGATTACTTGTTTTCTCACGGTTTGTTTGTTTTGCATGGCTTTGCATCTATAGTGCTAACAGTATACAATACACGACTTTAAGAAAGCCTGAGTGTAGCTTGTATGATATCCTGTAAATAACTACGCCGACCACTTATATTCACAGCCATTTTTGATATCGATAGATTTCTACCTGTTTTCAGGTTGTAATGTATCGACACAAAACAAATCCTTGCGTTACTGACAGACTGACAGACATGCTACAGCCGGAACTACTCGGCGCAAGAAGGTGAAATTTGGCATGTATGTGCCTCAAGGAACATACAAAGAGAGGATTTTTGGAAATTCCTGTCCTAAGGGGGTAAAACAGATTGTCAGAGTTTGTATGAATTTTTTTATTCCTCCAATGGATTTACTTCAAACTTTGTGTATTGGTTCCTCAAATGGAGTTAGTGAACACTTAGCAATTCTTAACCTAAAGGGATAAAAAGGGGAGTCAGAATCCTTATGAAAAGTTTTGAATACTGCAAGGAATAACTTCATACTTTCTTTATTGGATCCTCAAATGAAGTTAACCAACCAAAAGACTTTTACTTTGGACATTCCTTCCCTGAGAGGGTAAAAAAGGGAGTCAGAGTTTATGTAAAACCTTTTATTTTTTCAATGGAATCACTTCAATCTGCCTGTTATAAAATCCTTGCGTGACTGACTGACTGACAGACACGCTACAGCCGAAACTACTGGGTGCAAGAAGGTGAAATTTGGCATGTATGTTCTTTTAGGAGTGTAGGGGAGTTTGTTCAAAACATTTCATCTAAAATCTAAACGAAATTGACGTATGCGAAGCAGCGGGCAAAAGCTAGTTATGTCTATATGTGAGTTTATTAGCTGTTCGTTAGTTATGTTAAATTATTAAGTAGTTCTTAAATTTTATTGAGAACCGAGAAACAACTGGAAAGGCGTCAGAACTCCAAGGCATACATCTTGTATAGCAACCAGATCAAATAGTGTTACATACGTCGTGGTGTATGCACACCTCTTAAATGCTGAGTGTGTGTTTAGCAAGATAAAGCTGTAGCACCAGAGAACTGACACCAGATGAATATCACGGAACATTGAGAATATGCTTACTGCGTGAGTTGTCCTTAAAATGTCTCGTATTCGCCAATTATCTTTCTAAGTAAGTATATTGACTCTATTCTGATTGAGAGTGATAATAAACCTGCGTAGAAACAAGTTGCTTGGACGACAGATAGCGAAACTATAGCTACGTATGCTTATTAATATGCTCAAAGTAGTGATGATACATTGTCAGTGAGATAACAGCTGTTTCTTACGTCATAACTCATCGTTGTCGCATTGTGTAATCTGTCTACTCGTGAGTTTATTCTTACAACACGGTTGTTTGATTTTACCGTTGCCCTTGCGCAAATGGCGAGCCATTCCGCGATCATTAATTTCAATTAAATATATAAATCTGACCTCTTTGGAAGCTTGTGACGTTGACAGATTCATAGTTATAGGTATGCTCAATGATTTGCCTACAAGGATGACCTTGTAGACTGTTACTTTGCAACTGTAATGATATCGATTCAATTTGTACACAAGATTCGTTTTGTAGTCTACAGGAGCTTGTGTGCAACAGGTAGCTATATTAAATAGTTGATTGATTCAGGTGTTACTTGGCGGAACTCCATTGTAACCTAATGGAAGGAAAGAGGAACCCACCACGCACCCTCGGATTGACCACCCCAACTATTGCAATAGAAAAAGGTTGACAATACCGAACGCCTCTAAAGACAAAGGATAAGGGATAGATGGAATAATGCGGAAATGGGTTCCAGGAAAATACCTGACGTGCAGTATCCCGCTCTATGCGCCGACTATGCTTCGACACGTGTTTCGACGAGGCATCCTCAGGACCGATGGGCAACGACTGAGCCAGGGGTTCATTATTTTTTTTATTGACACACGTCTGTACCTAGCCCCGAAGGAGTAGGCAGAGGTGTAATATTACACCCACATACTGAGTATTCGGAAAAACTCAATAACACGTTTGCCCGACTCGGGAATCGCACCCGGGACCTCCGATCAGCGACGCATATGCTATCCATTGCACCACGGAGGCAGTCGATTGATGGAATTTGTGAATGCTATAATAATATGTAAGTACCTAAGTGTAATTTGCTGCTACGCCGAAATACCTCAGCAGGTTTGAGAGATTCGGACTTGAACGCGCGGTGCGCACCATTGACTTTTCGAAGTTATGCGACAAACACATTAAAGCTGCTGTCATGCATAGACAATCAGTCGTAATGAAGAAATGCGTTAGAGCATAGAATGTGGTTATTTTAGTTTGAGAAAGTAGCAGCAGTTGCTCTATGGAACAGCTATCAAAGTAGCAGTGCCGTGCTCTATTGTGAATTGTTTCAGATACATCTGTGATACCACTACGACTAAAATGGGTGTCAGACAAGTTTTCCGCTAGGAGTGGAAAACTACCCATACACAGACATACATATTATCCGTGTGGTGACGGATTAAGAATACGGAATGTCACCACCCCATATCATCCCATGGGTGACGTAAGAGCCGACAGAGGGAGCATATTATGCAGAGAACAGCACTGTAAGAGAAGGAAAACTTGATACAAACCATATACCAACCCGTTTGGCCAGCGTGGTATAGTAGGCCAATTCCTCCTTTCAAAGGAGAGGCCTAGTCCAGCAGTGAACTGTTAAAGGCTGATGATGATGACACAGACATACTAGATACACAACTACAAGATACCAACTGTGTCGGTACCTAGGTACCTCATAACTCAAAAGATTATGTGATGACCTGGATGCTTCCGACCTTGATACTTCGGAGGTTACAAAGGAGAAGGATGTACAAAAGTTCGAGAATACACTCAAAAGTAATCAATTCGTACCTGATAAACAATCCCCCTTGGTTCAGATAGGTTCAGATTAAAAAACTTTAATTCAAAAGAAAAGAAAAATAACCAGCAATCATACATATAATATCTTAAGAAGCGAATTAGCAAAATCTTTAACCCAAAACACGAACTTAATAACAAATACATAGAATAGCAAAAGCGGAAACAATCAAAGTCCGCAGATCCGTCAACGCAACCGCAATTTTAGCATGACCTTAGTTGCTTCCTATAAATAGTATAAATATACATAACGGCATTAATACTAAGAATAGAAATATGACTGCAAATACTTGTCATCATGTAAATAAGCGAATTTTCCTCTCCGTTTCATCGTAGTGAATTCAAACGTAAATACAAGCATATGTATACACACGTGTGATGAAAATCATGTATACATACATACTATGTACCTACGTGTGTATGTGTTCGCTCTAATCGTATGTGTGAATACAGTGTACGACGGCTTGTTATTTTTGTGACGTGTTAGAATGTACTGAATGAAACTGAACTGGTATGGTCTCGTCATATTTGATGCATGTGTGCCAAATGAGACGCAATATCCTCGTGCTACGTGATCCTTTACGCCATGCTAACTAGAGCACTAATGCATTTCACAGTTTAGTCGCCATTCTCAGTGTATTTGTGTTGTCGTACTAAATATCTCTAAAAATATTGGCTGCATTTTCTATACGTGATCGACGTCGCATTATTTTTAAACAAGTTAAAGCCTACATAAGTATTCCCGAGCTTCTCCAATTGAAACAGCTATTAACTTAGCTTTATCTCGCATTTATTTGCCAAAATTGTCAAATATCTGCAAATGGCAATAGCATCCATACTACCACTCAACAATTGCGAGCCAACGTTATGTTGGTCCGTATGGTGACGGATTAAGAATACGGAATGTCACCACCCCATATCATCCCATGGATGTCATAAGAGCCGATAGAGGGAGCATATTGCGCAGAGAACAGCACTGTAAGAGAGGTAAAAACTTGATACAAACCCGATACCAACCCATTGGGCCAGCGTGGTATAGTAGCCAATTCCTCATTTCAAAGGAGGGGCCTAGTCCAGCAGTGGACTGTTAAGGGCTGATAATGTGTGTATGTGTGTGTGTTAATGGTAAATACGAGAAACACGCCTTTTTTACAGGCTCAATTAACCTTTACTTTGACCTTTCACTGAGTTTTCTGTGTGATCCTGTTAGAAAGGGATGATATCTCTATCGCTGTCCTAGGTGGTAGATACCCAATATATACCTATTGTACGGGCTTTCCCGTATTCATTATGAGAGTGACTAAGATAAGTAACTTCATCCGTTCCGGATTTGTATATACAATGTCTACGGTTGGTAAGATTCTAGATCACGTTAATGTTTAGGGTCATCGTGATGACGTGATCGTCGTCTCTGTCCTCAAGGAAGTAAGCCATTCTATCAAACTATCATTACACTGTGATCACAGTAACTACTGTGATCACAGTGTCCTTGACAGTGTGTCGTTCGATACTTTATATGTTGCAACCATACAACTAAAATAGCTCGAGTCGTTACACAGCAATAAATAGTTATTGGTTATAACCCCAAGTTTATTAGTTACTTTGTGAACGGATGACTTCGTTTGGCATATATTGCACTTTATTTGCTCTTATAACTGGGCTCAAGGTCCTGGCTTGGATTGCGGTCAAACAGGGAGCCCTTAAAGCTATATAGCGATCCATACACGCAACACAAAAGTGGAGGAAAGTCAAATATATTTGTTCCGTTTGGACAATGTGGACATTGAGTTAATCGCTGGTTACCAAATCCTCTCAAGATTCACCCGACGGCGTTTTTCATACTGTTCTTATTTATTGCAGAAAGGGACTGCAATGAGTTTTTTTAAGTAAATTCTGTATTGTTTAGAGGCCGTTAGCTCAAGAACCAACTAGCGAAGTCGTGATTATCGTTTACCATCAGATGGTCTACTGATTCGTTTACACGAATAAAAAGACAAAGTACTGACGTAATTAATGATATTCCACATCCGTCATCCAATTTGCTAAATTCACACGGCTTTTTCTGCAGAGCACCTAAATGATCTCTCAAATTGCATTACAAAGCCAATGATTAATGCGCATTGTGTTTACTGATGCGGGTTGTGTAAACAAACACACAATGTTTTGTTTCGCGTCGTCTCTGTGAACGAAGAATTCCTTTCAAATCTGATTCGAACGTAAATATAAACTGCATGCATCGTCGTGTGAGTTCGGAGTAAAAATAGAACTACCCTCGTCCCGTCACGTAGCTAACTCTTGATTGTACAGTTGGCAAGTGGATTAAGTGCTTGCGTTTCAAATTACAGCATCGCGTGTTGCAGACTTGATCCCAATGGAGAGGTTTATATGATGAATTGATAGTTGTTCCGAGTCTTAGCATTTTGTAACTAAGATATTTAGAATATAGACAGTGATAATATTAGGATTTATTTGCGATAACAAGTCCTATACCCACTTTTCGAAGCTCTTAACTATGTTCGATAATTTCGGGTATAATAATTCTTAAGCAGAAAGCAGTGCAGTTATTACGTAAGAAAAGACTTCTTATCATGCAATTTTATTCGCCAGATCTGATAGCACCAGAGACATAATTACCGCATACGTTTAAAAAAAAATTTACCACCTAAATACACGTGTACAAAGTAATGTTTAGTGATTGATATTTCTGCAGCTGCCTCACGACGTAGTTATCACAAAGCCCGCGACCGCTCACGACATTTAAACGTGATACGGACGCCTTTAGAGCGAATGCACCGACACGCCGACGCTGCTACAAGTTTCCGCAATTCTGCTACCAATTCAGATAACTAAATATCGTGATATTACTACCTTACCGCAGGCTTTACAAGTTCAACCGCTAGATTCAACAAGTAGCGACCGATTATATCGTCATGGCCAGATAAATGTTGCATATATTACCGCCAGCATGATATATCCAGAAATTAAGTAAGAACATACAGTTGTATTTACCATATCCAATTAGTTTTTATGAACATCTTCCGACGGTGCTTTAATTCTTCCTGATCTATCATCTATGCATTTGAATAATTGTCTATAATTGTTAGATGACCAGTAAGCGATCATATAATTCCTTTAAAACTATCTTCCATTTGACATATTAATAGCCCGGAGCGTATTTCACTTCAAGGAAATGGTTTTTAAACTGTGGTTTATTGAGTCGGAGATAACGGATCTAGGAAGATCTCTAGGGTGAACTATCTATTTGAAAGACTGTTTTATAATTTGCAAAATTTTATAAAATGCATTTTACAAAAAAATTACGGTAGTGTTCGCGATTACATCAACGGCATGTTTACCATGCTCCAGAAAGCCGCGTAGGAGGTGCCTGGGAGACTTTCCGGTACCAGGTTAAACGTAAACGTATCACAAACATAAGAAAAATACTGATTGGTGCAACCGGTCCACCAAACATGTCATCCTCGATCACAAACTCTTGTCGTATTACATGCAAATGTCGATACCAATAAAATACATAAAATCATGCGACCGTGAACTGGTCGTTTCACCCTACATAATCAATACCTTAATCGATACGAAAGGCGTGAAATTGTCACCCTGTTATTACAGTGCATGTTTCATATCGAAGTGCCATTACTAAGGTATGGAAATGGATGGATACTTACATCTTGACCAAGCATCTAGTATTAAACTGTCACTCATATTTGCTGTGTTTATAAATACAATTTGTTTTTCAAATGAATTGCCCCGTAAGGTGATTAAGAGCCTATTTTGTCGCATAAATCTATACTTTGAAAAGTTGATAGAGATTGCTGATCATCTATTCAGATAAGGGTACATATTCCGTAAAATGTTCTGATTGATGTTTTCAAAGATAATTGCTCGTAGTATTTCCTGAGATTGATTAACAGAACAAGTATTATTTGATCTAACTGATAGATTTTCTTTGATAGCTGTAAGTATTACTAGTACTGACTGCACGGTTGGCGTAGTGGTTTAAGCTGTGGGTTCGATCCCCACACGAGGCAACACTTTGTGTAATTCACAAATTATTGTTTCGAGTCTGGGTGTTCATTGTGTCCGTTAGTTGTATGTTTGTAAAGTCCCCCGCGATACAGGATTGAGTCCTAATTCGGGAGTTGTCTTTTTAAAAAGGAAGAAAAAACGGAAGTATGGAATTTGGCTCTATTCCTAATAGACAATTATAAAATGTATATACGATTTTAAGCAGAATGTACAACGTAAATTTTATATAATTGACACGGTTTAATGGGAATAGTAGTCAGGCAGTCTATTCCCACAACATTATAATTATTAACTTCAATAAAACAGTACCTGAGATCGAGAATATTTGTTCCATAGTCTTACGACAATCAAACCGATGCATTCTATCGGGAATAAATTGTTTATAACCTAAGTACAAACGGATGGCACAATGGTATAAAATTGCGCCGATTATTGTTATGTCGAGTCTGAGTGTTCCTTGTATCATTCGGTCAAATGTTTGTGACGTCCTACGCCATACCACAGAATAAACAGTACTTACGTAGCCATACAGACTACCAAAGCGGAATTTTATTATAAATCACTACATAGTATAAAACAAAGTCTGTCTTCTGTTTGTCTGTCCCTATGTATGCTTAAATCTTAAAAACTACACAACGGATTTTAATGCTGATTTTTTTAATAGATAAAATGATTCAAGAGGAAGGTTTATATGTATAATACATATATGGCGGTACAAAGTTCGCCGGGTCAGCTAGTAAAATACAAAAGCCTCTTTGATTTGCTTCTTTTGCTGTTTCATTAATGTGATACTTTAAGAAAGCCACTTAAATGCCAATGGTATGATGTGTTCAGTATACATGTACCTACTCAAAACTAAATAGTATTCGTCTAACGTACAAATAAGAGTAATTTAGTCAAATATTCACACCTTGGCACTAATGAATAGTATAATGCGAAACGTTAAAGGCTGAATAACTATGAATCGAAGGAATAAATATTTATGGTAAATTTAACTTTGGTTCAAATCACAATGAGTTGTGTTGTGTCAAGTAACACGTACCAGTTTAACATAAAGTACGATTGTATTTTAGTACAGCTTAAAACCTTAAAACCAAATCTTAGTCTCCTCTGTATCTGATAACTAGCATTTCCCGCGTTTATTTACAATCCGCGTTATTTATGGCTCATTGTAGCGTTTTTTTCCATAGCCTGTAACCTTCCTCGACAACTGGACTATCTAACACAAAAATATTTTTCAAATCGAATCAATAGGTCCTGAGATTAGTGCGTTTAACCAAACAAACTCTTCAGCTTTATAATATTAGTATAGGTCTGCATAGAGGTGTAACTGTAGATAGACCATCCTAGTATTTACGACTTCAATTTATGTTTAATACGTTTATTTATACTGCCTCCGTGGTCCAGTGGATAGTGTATGCCAGTGTTTCCCAAACATTGTTCTGCCATGACCCGGTAATTTTCACATTGCCCCTTCGTGACCCATTGAATACTTTTAAACCTAAGCTGGTTCCATTAAAGTTAAATAATACACATTTATTAATAGTAGAAATGGTTTTTATTAATACAAGGTACTTAATTATAATATTTTGGTATCGCCTATTTAGTCACTAAACTATACATCGATCGATAGTAGGTATTATTTTTGTAACAAGGCGGGAATGTTGCGACCCGGTACTTTATTTTGACGGCCCGGTACCGGGTCGCGACCCGGCAAATGGGAAACGCTGGCGTATGCAACTGTTGATCGGAGGTTCCGGGTTCGATACCCGGGTCGGGCAAAAGTGTTACTGGGTTTTTCCGAATTCTCAGTGGCAGCACGGAGTCTGGCGATGTGCCCGGTAACGGCGATAGGTTCGCCCCCTATTACGTGGGACCTAAAAATTCTTGGCGAAATGTGGGTGTAATGTTATTATGTTACATCTCTGCCTACCCCTTCGGGGATACAGGTGTGAGTCTATAAAAAAATAATGTTTATTTATG
Source organism: Euclidia mi (assembly GCA_944739405.2). Lineage (NCBI taxonomy): Eukaryota > Metazoa > Arthropoda > Insecta > Lepidoptera > Erebidae > Euclidia > Euclidia mi. The sequence goes on along the minus strand of OX123189.2, from coordinate 24,963,327 downwards.
ATAGGCACTTGTCCTTGAAGTCGACAATAAAAATGTAGCAATAACACAATGGACGGTCTGAATTTACTTTCCAACTGTATGGTTTGAGTAAAGAAGCCTTCACACCGAGTCAGTGACCTTACCACGTCCATGATCAGCTCAGGATGAAACACGAAACGCTGAAAGTGTTGATTTTACTTACGGCATACACACATTGACATATTCTTTCATTACAATGCCAGTGTAGTAGTTGTGGGGATTAGCCTGTATAACACCACGTTATGTGCTTAAACAAATGTATCTAAATGTATGTTTTACTAGCAAATATTAACATTTTTATGTCTTCTTCTTTCTTTTCAATTTAAGAGCTGTGCTCTTGTCGGTGGAGTGTACGTCATATATTTCGGTCTTCGGCCAATACCTTGACCTCTTTTCATGTGAACATTTAAAAAATATCGTGTATTCTGTTTTGCTCATTTCAATTATACTCTTTCTATAGCTATAAGTGAAAACTTTATAATTGGCTTACATATGTTATACTGATGGTAGACGCAACATGTTTTAGCTGTAAGTTTTCCATGTATAAATAAATAATCAGATGATCATCAATAATAATAATATAGTCTATTCCCAAACTAAGCAAAAGCTTGTACTATACTAGATAATGGATAAACATACATAAATACTTTTTTTTGTAAATGCATACATGTTATGCATAGAAACACCTAGACCAAAACAAACATTCATGTTCATGCGCACAAATGTTTGACTTGAGCGGGAATCAAACCCGCGACCTTCGGCGTAGCAGTCGCTTACACTCCCGCGGCGCCAACCAGTCATCATCAGTGGTCTGTTGGTTCGTGTAAGTTTTCATTAATTCTGTGTATTGTGTGTACCACTCCACCAAATTGTATAATTTTAGTATGAGTGGGCTCTTAGATACGATTTCTTAAATAACTTTGTGAAGAATCACCCAGAATTGTACAAAATTCATAGAAATCATTGTAACTATAACATGGTATTCAACCAAACTAATCTTACCATAGATAATCTTTATTCTATGCATCTTACCTAATATAAGTACCGAACATTAAAAAAGAAACTATAGCAGTTTCTTTTTTAATGTTCGGTACTTATATTAGGTATGCCTATGGGTATACCTATGTCCATGAAAATATTTAATAATCTACCAAAAGATGTGAAAGATCTACCTATATGTATATTTCGTAGAAAATTGTTTAATTGGCTAGTAGACAAGTGTTTCTACAGCACCCAGGAGTAATTTAACTATAAGGATTCTTAGTTGTATTAGATGTAGGTACCGTACTCATTATGTATTGCGATGATGTAAATAATTAATTAGTAATGATTAATGATGCATAACATTTTTTAAATATGTATGGGAAAGAATAGTAAATAATAAACGAAAACTAACCAAGTACATAGTATGTATTAGGTAATAATGTCATAAATAATTGATATGCAAATATAATATTATAATAATTGCTATCATAATGCTAAATTATTATGTATGTCAATATAGTTATGTTTCGCATGCCAATGATATTTTTTTTTGGAAAATCCTCATGGAGTCCCTTCGCCCAGGGTGAAGGGCGAAGTGGACTATCAGACCCTAACGGACTAAAACCAACCCGTGTTCCTCATTTACCCTTGTGTCGGAGGGTTGGGTACCGCCGAAGCATTCGTCGCTACCCCCCGACGGGTATTGGCCCGCCAGATGGTCAGGCGGGCCCCGAACAAAACCCCCTTGGCGGCGGATGAAGGTGTTGGGCTCCGCCGCCAAAACACTCAGCGGCCGCAGAGGATAGGGAGGACGGCAACGCAACACCGCATCTCCTCTTCCTCTGCGGCCCCACCGCGACGCAACGATGGTGCGCCCCATTTGATCGCGGAGACAGGGCGTGCGGCAACGCAACACCGACACGCCTCTCCTCCCGCGCTCTCCGCCTCTCCGCGCCCGACTGCGAGGGACAGACAGAACTGTCCACCGCACCCGCACCTTTGGACGCATCCTGCGTAGGCCCCTCTAAGCCCACGCGGAGCGTCCAATCCCGGGATCTCTCTTAGCTTCACCGCGGGTGTCCAATCCACGGTTACTGAGCCCCCCACCACGACAAGGTGGAGTTCCCACGGGGAGGGGGGGGGGGGATGGTGAATATGTGGCTACTAGTTTAACATGTACTTACCCTACTAACTGTATACTTACACCCATATTTTGTGAACTAATAAATGGTTTAAACGAAGTAAATTATGGCAAATTAGTTAGAACGAGACGGTGACTTATACGATTGGCGTTACTTGTTAAAAAAGGAAACAATTACTAATCAATAGACTGAATATAAAACCTACCATTACTTAAAACAAAATATATCATTGTTAATAGAAAAGTTTAGCCAAAACTTTTTTGTATTCAATTATACTTTCATATATTACCTTCTAACTGATCTGAACATTGGGAAGATAGATCCTATTGGGCAGATCGATCTAACCATCAATCTGACCAACGGGAAACACCCTATGTTTTTCTAGGAAATATTTTAATTAGATGATGATCAATGGCCTGTTGGTTGGTGACGCAAATTTCTAAGTCAACGATTGTGGGTTCGATTTTCACCACAAGGATTCATTTCTCTTTCTGCTAAGGGCGCAACTACATATATTGGTTATGCCGCTACTGTGTGACGATGTGTGAGTTGTCCCGGACTATTATTTTATTAAAAATATCTAGTTCGTTCTGCCTGCTATTGTGCCGTATTATATATTTTCGCAAGAGAAAGCGCTACTTATCACCCAGTGGCGTACCTAATATTGTGACATCACAGAGTCAAGCATGTGACTGCAATATGAGACGAATGTAGTAATAAGGTAGCTAACGTCCGCTGGTCAGGTAAAGATATAGTGAAACTTTATAGAAAAGTAATGCCATAACACACAGTGGACTCGCCGCAAATGTAGTTTTTCGCACAGAAAATTTATCTTGGAGTCTTTGGAGTTTGGACATTCAAGCTCCTTTTAAAAGAATTCACTGCTAAATTGAAATAGTTTGTATTAGAAAGCATCCTTTGCAGTTGCAAGACAATTACTTCCATTTAGAATAATCGACATCAGTTCGCACAAGTTATATTGCAAGCGTCTGTATGATAACTTTCATTTATTCTAATGATATTTTCACATTTTTATGGTAAGACACAGAAACTTAGAGCTACACAGGAAATTTTAATTCAAATTTCGTGTAATTGTTCTTATAAACGTCATTAAAACGCTTTAGCCCGATTCTAAGATCGTTTAGATCTCAACTCTCATGCAGGCATCTATGTTAGCTGAGTTAACGAGAATACGAGTAATTTAAATACCAAATTACTAAACAAAGGTGCCAGTATAAGTAAACGGTTGTCTTTTTCGAAGAAGTGGTCTGAGGTTGGTAGCATCCATTTATATAACTCTGATTCTTAACTATTTATTAAGGACAACGCTGATTATCATGCGTGGAATCCCAACTTTTACGACTATATCTTCCGTGGGGAAAACCATATGGGATACTTCTGTCAGCAATGGACGTTCTTTACCTGAGATAATGAAATTGTTCATTAGTTAAGGTGATCGACGTATTGCAGTAAAAGGTATAATCTTCACACGCGTAAAATGCGTACGGATTGGCAACATTTTCGATTCAATGCCACCGATTTTAAAAAGGAAACGCCGATGTCATTACATCAATACTAATCGGTTAAGACTAATATTTCAAAATGCCTGATCTGAATAACTCGTTTGCTAGTTCAGGAAATAAATCCACTCAGTCAAAAGTCACGTGGATCATTTCTGCTGAACACTAAATAGCTGGCAGCGAGTACTAGACATTCTTAGAAAGTCTAGACATGAGTCTGTATATAGCGAACCTGTGACCTTTTGCAACTTGTTCCTTTTGTTCATTTCACTCCTTGACATACATACATTGCTATACGATAAAACTTCCAAAAGTTATCTGCATAGGAAGCATCACACGATTCTATAATTCAGCGTCTATTAAGCTTGTATGTGATTCTTTGCAAAAATTGAATCATGTCCGTCTAGTTTATTTTATATTTTATTTTCTACATTTATAATTAAATATTATATTTCTATATCTTTTTTATGCCTATTAGAGAGCAGGCTGTTAGACGACCACTACAGGAGGTCTCCCACAGCTCACATCTGACATGCCGACTTTATGCGCCTATTAAAGTGTTTAATTAACCAATATTTTCATATATTTATGTGAATGTTACGTACAGAAGTAAAACTACAACTTTTCTCTTTTCGGATTTTATAGCAATGATTTTTTCTCTTCAGATTATAAAAGCGGCATTCTATATTTTAATTCAATGCGTGAACGGCGTGCGGGACCTCGGTAGGTATATAAATATTCAGTCCCAAATATATCACAATAATTAAACAAAACCACTGGCGAAAACTAACATTTAATAACAGATATGCGGATTACGTAAGTAACATTTCATCTAGAGTACCTAACGTCAGATTTTTCGAAAAATCTCGTTCATTTTGATCGTGAAACTCTCTCAGTTTACATTGGATTAACGATACTAGGTACTATTTGCTAAATTATTGCAAAGATGTATGGAACTGCCATCACACTGCCTTAAATATGTCACGTGATCGATGAAGAACGAATAGGTAGCTTGTGTTACTATGGCTGCCCAACGATAGTGATTTTAGAAATGAGGAGCTAAATACCATGACTATCTGATTTCTTTTCTGCAGCTTCCAGAAACATTAACGTGTACGATGAATTATTCCAAGACTGCTTTCATTGCATTCCTTACTATTTGCTTATAGATCCCACTTCATATAGACAGTCCGTGTTATCACATATTTCAATAGAAATTTCTATAATCCGCAGTATTACACAAACTGAGCGCGTTGAAGTCTTTTACAAGACATTTACATTAAGTTGTAAGCATTCATAAGTTATAAATAAGTTATAACTTTCGCGTTGTTCACACGAGTAGTTATAATCGCAAATTTTATTGCGAATCGTCGACTAATCGAGTCGTCCGGCCCGGCTAGAATGGGAACACGCTCATTCCACTTTGTATACGAGATAAAAGTACGTTCCCATTGCGTCGCGAGGCACGGCAGAATACAAGGTTGTGAAAGGAATATCGGATGTAAATGACGTTACAAAAAGGGCCATTGTAATTTTATTTATAACAAAATTTCTGTTGAAATATTATAATCGGGCTAAGTTAGACTATGTTGTAGATAGGCACGATGTTAAATAATAATAACTTTTATAGGAACATCAATCAAAATTATCCTCGTAGACCCAACCTAACCAAATTGTAGTGATATAAATAATATTATAAATAATAACAATTTTTATTGTTCATGACTTTCAGATTCTTCGATTTCTAGCTGTCGTATTATAAAATAATTGAAGATAATGATTTTACCGTTGAAAATTATGTTAGCAAGTATCTTGTGCTCATTAAAAAAATATAAACAATTGTTAACTAGTATAAGCTGCACTATGCTCGTACATTATTTTTCAGCTAACGAACTTATTTGTATAATCAGAGTGGGACAATAATGATGTTCTGATATTGAACTGACAGCTTATCTACTTCGCTATAAAAACAAATTAAATGCTTCCACATGATAAGGCGTGAGTGTGATTGTCCTCCTGGATAATGGCCCTGACCGCTAACCGTGTATTCGAATTTCTTGAATGTCCGTTACATGAGTGACGCGCGTGATTCGTGGTTTCTATGTGTATTTTTGCAAATTACGTGTAATGTGCATGCTCTGAGAAAAATATTATAAATGCCTCAATTGTGTCGTTGCCGTCTTCGTGCTGTCGTTATTTGTTTAGTGCCGCTATCTAACTTGCAATGTGCCTCTATCTAAAATAATAAAAAGTGGGACGTCCTAAGATATTATCATTGCTATACTTCTATAGTGGAAATCTAAATATGTTGTAATGTTTATTATGTAAGTACTCCTAAAAAAAATACCAAGGGGATATCGAATAAGGACCCATGATCTGGTACAAGTCAGTTGAAATTAAGTATATAATAGATACAGTTATCATCGTAAATAATATAATATTAGTTTTGTCCGTGCCATAAAAAAGAAGCCCTTAAACTAAGAACACACGTTGTTTATGGGTACAATTACAATAAAATTTGCATACTTATTCGTTAATTACATATACATTACATAATTACATTGTATATTAGTTTGTAAGTAACACCGAATTGAAACACCTCGATAGTAGTATACATGAATAAACAAGAACAATTTGATATTTACTTTCGGATACATTTTGCTCACATTATTATTATATATACACGCTATTTTATATTGTCACGCCACTGTGTTTGAAGATAAATGTTGTTTAGTGTTTACATTTTGCTGACCATTTTATTCAATAAATTAAATTTAAGCGTCCTGCTTCCAAACTACATCGTACATCGTATAACGTTGTAAGCATTTATTGAATATTTTTAAGACTTTAACATCAACCAACTGTAGGTCAAGAACACATACATACATACATAGACGCACGCCTGCTTCCCGGAGGGGTAGGCAGAGACTACAGAACACCATTTGCAACGATCCTGACATATTATTATCTCTCTTGCTTCATTCACTCCCATCGGTCAAGAACGGCTATAAAAATAACGATCACTAATAAGTAAACAATATCAAAATGAATAAAAACCGATAATTAAAAAATATCACGCCGTCATCACAAAATTTATCGTGACGTACCGCGGAACATTGGGCACGCGCGTCCGAGGGTGGCGTACGTGCGAGAGCGCACGTCGCGTCGCCTCTCTAGCGCCGGCTCTTATTCCAACAGGAGTTTGTTAAGGCGACGTCACCTTATCTCACTGCACACATTATTATTTCACTATTGTGAACTCTGATAACATCTTCGCTTATTAGTTTGTTGCTATATTATTAATACAATTTAAACAGACTTGTTTGGTCCAATAAAACTACGAATAGGTTTATTGTTGATAATTGTGTGATGTCTATAGAATGAGAATGCGGTTGGCTTAAAGGTTTCATTAATTCAATATGGTCGATTTGGTTGTTTAATGGAACGGAATTGCACATATCGCAATATTTTTTTAACAAGATAACGGTCATTACCATGAGAATATAAGGTAAGGTTTGACATCGACATATGTTATGAACGTTAATAAATATGCCTCAGTTAATTAATTCTGCATTCATGGAGTGAACAATAACTATTTTCTGTGAAATATAATTGTAATTCAGTTTATATGAGGTATTCAAATGACAAGAATAATTATAATTAGTTAATCATGGCGTATTTTGCATAAAATAATAAGAGTGATTATTTATGTTTTATCAACGATGAGCGGTGTAATTATATGTATATCTCTATAACTTTTTATTCATAAAACAATTTTTTTTCATGCCTGTTTAGTTGTGACTGAGTAATTAAAAACTTCTTAAGATTAAAATGATATTTTGACTTAAATTATAAACCTACGCCGCGAAAGCCAAAAGTGACAGATAATATTCAGCTGATGATGATGAGAATAAACTTAAGATAACTTTGTATCAAGGCAGAATGTAGCACCGCCTTCTCAAGCTTGACATGAGAACTCTCACAGTGGATAAAATTGTTCATTAGTTCAACCCACTCTTTCACTGAGGCTGGGTACTTTTTGAATGTGTGTCGCTCTGTCATCAAGGCAGTTTTCAAAATGTTTCATCCCGGCCATTTAGAACAGGTATTTGGCAAACCATTCGTGCGCCGACATTATACGGACAAGTAACCTGAGTAAATGCTGCAACGAGACAAGATCAAACTGTCATCTAATATGACATTGAGAATGAAAAGTGCAGTCAGATTTCACAGTTTATTTACATCGCATCGCAATAATCTTCAATAGGATGTAGCAGCAAGTGACATCAATCAATATACGAAAAGAAGAACCTTACGTTTACCCAAATACTAATAATCTTTAAAATATAGCAGTTATCAAAACTCACTGTCAAACTATAATCGAATCGTAACACTTATCTCTGAATAATCAGACCCAACGTGCTCTATTAATTAGGCAGATGTAATGATTTAGATAGTAACTGACACACAATAAACATTTCTTGTTAACGATTCAGTTCTACGAAATAACTGTCTACTTCTTTCACCAATTAAAGTAATATTGGAAGTTATTCCTGTAACTGTCAATTAGATTGACAGAAATATGTTATTGAGGCCTAAAATTAGTGTAACAAAGTTAGAAGTGTTAGAACTGCGTGTGGGCTTAGGTTGTCAAAATGTCAATATAGCTACATGCCAATGATGCGATGACCGAATACCATGTTTCTCTAGATTTTGGTCCTGGCCTGATTTGGAATTTAGCTTAGCTATGGTTCAAATGGATATCGTTTTGGGCCCAATGTAATAGGGGGCGAGCCTAGTGCCATTTACCGGGCACATTGTTAAGCGAGCGAAAATTAACATTTATTTTAATACACACATAACTTCGAAAAGTCAGAGGTGTGTGCCCGGGGTAACTGGGGATCGAACCCGAGACCATCGTTTCGGCAGTCCGTTACGTACAACACCGGGCTATCGCCGCTTCATAGTTTGTAAGTGGCGAAATATCTGATGCAAAACATTCAGCTTGATTTTCAAGAGCACCTGTGTGCATGATATTTAAAAAAAAACTTTATGCACAAAACGTTTAGAGTCGCGGATAAATATTAGCAAAACCTCCTTAAGAATAATTATTCCTACGCTGTTGTCATGAACAGAGAACTCCGAATAATCATAATTTGTTACACCAAAGTCTGCAATAAACTAACATTACGAAATAGATAACTATTTAATTAAAACAAACATGGCCTACTCACGTTTATGACGATAGAGTTCAATAAACAGCGCGTATCATATCACATTATCACACACTTAAACGTTATTAAATCAATCTGCCGTGTGACGTAGCACGACCTCGTTTATATCAATCAGTAAGATAAAATCATTTACGAGTAGTATAGCGTACACGGAAATACAACTGTACAATGTTAGTAGTAATGGATTATTTTAATAACAACCCTGTATAAACTGGCTCACTACTGAGCACGGGCCTCTCCTCACTATGAGATGGGTTAGAAATTGTAACGGAGTGTTTGATACTATACCTAAAACTCAATACTTTTCTGTATCGCAAGTAGGTAATTTTGATAAAAGAGCTTTTCAGTCTTCAATATCATCAATCTAAATAAAATTCTGCCGTAACTGAATGGCAGACAAATCGCAGACGAATCTACTGGATGCGAGAAGACACATGCAATGTGCACTAAGATTGCCAGATATTGCCAGAATTCGCACGGGTAAAATACATATAAATTTCATGTAACAAAATATAACCATGTCATAGATTTTATCATGAATCTATTTATGATGAAATCTATGGTCAAAATCCGTTATTCATTTAGATCACAAAGTGACACTTATGAAGGTCAAATTTAAAACATTATTACTTTAAGCTTTTACATTTACTGCCACGTTCGCAAAGGAACATGTACATTCACAATATTCAGTTCTAAGTTAAATATAAGAATTATACTTAACTTAAAACTGAATTCTACTAGGTACTACTATAGCTAACCTTTAATTATATTAATGAATAGGGCCAGTTGCTCAAGTGAACTTACGCAACTTTGCCAATCAACTAAGCAGCAAGAATATAATAAATATTTTATTATAATCATTTAATATTGCCTGACATTCTTTGGCGCCTAGTACACGAAGATAACCGTTTATTTTTAGAAATACTGGATATCTATATAAGAGGTTACGATTAATTTGTAATATTCATAAAATTGTTTTCTTTTGTATACTTAACGCTAGGATAATGATGATAAAAGAAGACTCGAAATAGGGTGCAAGATGGTAATCTTTTTCTAATTAAAATTTCTTTAAATGTAGGTAGCCTAAAAACTTATTAATATCTCATATTATTTACTAATAAGTACCTAAAAGTACGGATATTTGTCAAAAACAAAAGGTAAGCTATACTAATTAAAATAAATATTTCCAGTCATCATATTTTTGAAACAAACAACGTGGCCTTAACACTGAAATGATGTAGCAAGACAAAAAGAAGTCGCACATTGCTTAGCAACCGCGACTCGTATTACTGAGCCCACGCGAATCAACCGCACCGACCCGCACATCGAGGAACCGTACGATCACTGCAGATGTGTACATTCTTAAGATAAGGTCAATGCATTACGATTATATGTTCATTTGTACTTTTATTCAATTGACCTTTACGTAAGTTTGTTGTTGACGTAGATGCAAGCAATTATTCAACGCATAATTTAGAATATTCTTCGTGCTGTGGTGAAAAATGATGACGATGTTATAAATTGATAGTAGCTATTGTTTGCCAAGTGCACATAATTCTAATATTATTGCCAATTTTTCTGGCATAATTCTGACGTAACCACACGGATTACCATTTTAGAAAATCAGCTTTCAATGGAGAACAAAGGTATTCTCAATAGTTGTTTCTTCAACAATTTATAGCCTATTTTATTATTATATCAGATTTCGCCTATTAATATCTATATTAAAAGAGAAAGTGAAAGAGTTCTTTTCCTGGAACTACTAACATAACCTAAAAAGCATCCTCTTGTGTTAGCAAACTGATTTATTGAAGAAAGTCATAGGCTATTAAACACCACGCTGCTGTTTTACAGCAGACCTTAAGGGGCGGAATATACCTGACCGAAGATGCGTCGAACGTATCTTCGGTCGCGTCTATTCCGTCAAATGAATCGGTACACATCTGACGGAAAATGCGTCGAGCGTATCTGCACACATTCGCTGAAAGCGTGGCTATTATGCACACATATAAGTTTGTTCGTGCAGGGCCGTACTCAGGGCAGCTCAATATTTTACTGTCATATTCTTTTACCTAACCATTTTTCGTGTTCCCTGACGTTATGTAGTCACTGAAGTTCTGTAGTTATTTTTATTGCAATTCGAGTTTGACTATTAAAAATATGTCGAGCGTTATTCGAATATATATCCTATTTAGGTATGGAGGTTCAAAATTAAAGACGATAATACGATTTGGTTACGGTTTTTCACAAAACTTATACAAATGATAAAGAAGGGGTGAGACGGAGGATCTCAGGTAGGATGTCGGGGTTCGAGAGAAACACTGCTAGGCTGAACAGGTTCTTTATTATGTCTCACTACCGCTTACATACAGTATGACCGAACTAGGTAAGCACTGGCCTGAGCTGGCTGGAGTGTAGACTCCTGCTGCTCTCCGACGCTCGCAGGGTAGCTGCTCGAAGGGTCGCCGATGAGCTGGCTAAGGTGCGCTGCGCAGGCAGCTCTGTGGTCGATGTTCAGGCTGAGCGGGTCTCAGGCGGTGCAGCCGATGTGGGTCGAGCGGTCAGGCTCAGGCGTCCGTGGCCTGGCTGTAGGAGCTCGTAGGCAGGAACGGAGGCTTGGGTGGCAGCTGGCTAGTAGCGGCACGGCGCCAGCAGCTCGTGGCTTGTAGCCCGTAGGAAGAACGTCAGGTGCAGTGAGCTCGTAGGGTGAACGTAGCCCGTAGGGTGAACCCCAGCGGGACAGTAGATAGAAAGTAGAATGTAGAATAATCGCGAGGTGTAGCGGCAGCGTTCCGATGTCTAGGGAAAGTGACCATTCTACAACGCGCACCCATCTTATATAGATGTAGGCCTATGACTCACAACTGCCTTTGGCTAGTGAATATGACCATATTTGGTAATATTGCGAACGATGTCTGGCTAAGCTGGCGTTAAGCGCCTGCGAGATATTATAACGCAATACGTGTAGTATTACGTTACAATACCCCGCTCTGTACAGCAGGATTTTTCGTGTCTAGACAAGAAAAATCCGTCTAACTAAGTCCTCCGAACTTCTGTAGACAGTGCTAAGTAGATAGTGACTATGAAACTCAAACTGCAGGTAGGTACAATGAAAGAATCTAGTTAGGTTAGGAATCAGTGTAGTTAATTAGTTTTAAATCTTTAATGTGCCAACTGCCAATAGATTTACCCGACGAATCCGCTAATTCGTATACTAGTGGTGACTTTTTAGCAATAATAGTACACTTGGTAAACTTGGGAGCAAGTTTTTTGCTAAATGATTTGTCCTTATCGCTTAGATAGTAGGTTCTTTCCCATACGCACAGTGTTTTATGAAGACCATTTTTCGGACACCGTCTTTTTATTAAAGAAGCTAATAGATATATTCAATAAAAAGAAATATTTCGTATCCCCATTAAGCTAGCATCTCTAGTTTTTTAGAAAAAGTTTTTTGAAAATCTTCATATTTTAAAGCGGATATTTATAAAAAAAGATATTCCTCTTAAACTAAGCATGATACGCAATAATAATGTTACAAGCACCGATAGCGTCTCTTTCACTGCACATTTTACAGTAAAAATGAACCTCTTAACTTGACTAGATTCAAATTTAAGCGAGATTTTGGATTTTTAGATTTTCTTACTTTTCCCGAAGCTTCTACCAAATATGGAAAAGTTATATATACAGAAAGGATGCTCTTTACTTTCCTCATCTACTCAATAAATTTCAGACCCCAAATCCATGGAATCTAGAAGTTATTTCATATAACTGTTTTTGCTAGTTTTTTCATATTTATATTCTGGATTTTAATGATTGAATTTTTATTCGATATTGATTTCTTTACAACATATAATTTAATTATAAAATCAATATCGAATAAAAATTGTATCATTAAAACCCGAAATACAAATGTGAAAACCGTAACAAAAACAGTTAATTTGGAATAACTTCTAGATTCCATGGATTTGGGGTTTGAAATATATTGAGTATATGAGGAAAGTAAAGAGCATAATTTCTGTATATATAACTTTTCCACATTTGGTAGAATCTTCGAGAAAAGTAAGAAAATCTAAAAATCCAAAATCTCGCTTAAATTTGAATCTAGTTAAGTTATGAGGTTCATTTTAACTGTAAAATGTGCAGTGAAAGAGACGCTATCGGTGCTTGTAACATTATTATTGCGTATCATGCTTAGTTTAAGAGGAATATCTTTTTTTCTAAATATCCGCTTTAAAATATGAAGATTTTCAAAAAACTTTTTCTAAAAAACTAGAGATGCTAGCTTAATGGGAATACGAAATATTTCTTTTTATTGAATATATCTATTAGCTTCTTTAATAAAAAGACGGTGTCCGAAAAATGGTCTTCATAAAACACTGTGATACGGTATCACCCACGTTAACCCCAGCCGGTTTACGACGTAAGTTGTATGTGTGTGTATATAAAGTACCATTGTTTTGGTGTTTACGTGCGACACAAGTATCACACGAAGATATAAACTTAATAATGTCAGCGTGCATACCAGGCCAATAATAACGCTGCGCTAAACGTTTATACGTTTTAAAAATACCTAAATGACCCGCAGCGAGTTCCGAATGGTATTCTTTAATAGCGGTAGTTCTATCCGAGGTATGTAGGACCTCTTTCCAATCGAATACTTTACGCAATGTACATTTAGATACCATATATCTGTACAATTTATCATTCCCGATAGAATAATTAGGAAAAGATGTAGGTGAGTTTTTACAGCCATTGTAGATTGTAGTATACCACTGATCCGAGGTTATAGTAGTCTCGTTATCAGTGTTAGTATCAATAGCTGACACGGTAGCATTAACTTTATTAGGCAAGGAATTACTACGAGAGTAATTATTAGATAAAGAAACAGAGTTAATATAGTTTGGTAACAATTTAAATCTTTTCCAGAAGTCAATACCTAAAATTAACGAACTAGTAACTTCTGGAATTACGTACGCTTTTAATTTATAAGTTTTATTTTCAAAAGTGGTGGGTATGTTGATATAGCCGATCGGTGTCAAACGATGACCACCCGCCGACCGAAAAAATATAGTAGGGTTGTCACACTTATTCAAAGGGAGATTAGTTTTAGAAATAAGTTTTATATGAGAATTATTGCCCAATATAGTCACGGCAGAACCTGAGTCAAGTAAACCAGTAAGGGGTAGATTCTTAATGGTTACATTAACATAGGGTCGAAAATCAGTATTATGTTTTTGATCTCGGGTCGCAGCCACAGAATGACTAGAAAAATACACTTTTAGAGTGTTCAGCCAATTTTTCCAGTCTTCCTTGTCAAAATATTTAGGTTTAGAAGATGTACAAACGGTAGGGTTTGTCATCTTATTTGACGAACGACGATCCGAATAAATTAGTTTTTTTTTGAAAATGATTTATTTTTACAGGTAGGACAATTTACGAATGTGACATCCCTAAGGCCACACTTAAAACATATCGGATAACGTTCTCGCTTGCACGTCCCTAGTGAGTGATCAGTTGAACGGGAGCGCGGACAAAATACACACCTCTTATTAGTTATTTTTGTAGGAACAGCTGATTTAGATATCATGTTGACATCATAGTGTTGCGGGTTAGGCACAGGTGTATCGTTCGGTTCGACATTTATAGATGCGACAGAAGCGTAGTTTTTTAGTTTAGACGGTTTATAGTACTGTGAATTATTATAGTGACCGTGCGTGTCCTTTTTATTTATGTAAGCTAAATCAGGTGCTACTGTGTTAGACGTAGGGTAACTAGGTTCGTGAAATTGTGCACTTAAACACTGGAACCTCTCATAGTTTAGACATAGTGTTTTTAGAGTGTCTATAGTGTCTATAGCCGTAGTACATGAAGCTAGTACTGTAGAATAACACGGTCTAATATTGTGAAGCAATATATTTAATTTTTCATGTTCGGTTAGTACCGTGTTCGGTGACAATCGCGCAAAAAGCTGGAACATAATTGATAAGTAGATGATTATACCCTCAGTTTGCCCTTGAGTACGATTACGAATCTCGGCTAAAAGTTTATAATCATAGTCGTACGGTGTGAAATCAGCTGTGAGTTTACTAGCTAGTTCGTCCCATGTAGAAATGGAATATTTAACACCGCGAAACCAGTGTAACGCATTACCAGTAAAAATTTCGGACGCGTAATCGAATAATCTATTGGCAGGTAGATTTCTAACGGTCCTAAATTCCGTCACGCGTTGTAGAAATTCGCGAACGCAGCCTGTTCCGTCGAATTTGAGTTTCGATAGTTCGCCAACCCTCAATTGCTCACAGTGGACAGTTACCGGAGTCGACGCTGCCTGTGCAGGGGTTGAATCCGTGCAAGTCATCGTGGCTCCGACTTCCGCCGACGGAACATTCGAGTGTTCTATCTTAGATAGCTCTGCCGACAGCATCCGAAAGCGTTCAGTCAGGTCGGATATTTTCTTGCCGTATTTAGGTTCGGATTTGTCTAATCTGCCCAATCTGTGGTAGACCTGGTTGTGCAAAGCCGTAGTTCGCTTAGCCAAGTTGTGGTCGTATAGCTCCTTAAGGGAAGAGATTCGCGAATCTAAATCGGTAACTGACAGGCTAGCTCCCTTGAAGTCGTCTGCTATGTCTAGGCCTGACTCTAGGATTTCGTCATTCGGAATCAGCTCGAGTAGTTTAGGTAGCTGCTTCCGTAAACCTAAAACAGAGGTAGCCGGCTCCTCTCCGCGAATAGCGACCTCGTAGGCCAATTCATTCTTATTAAGTAGAAAGTACTTGATAGGGTTAGTGCTCATGATGATATAAAATAAGTATGATAGAAAAGAACGTAAGTATATTACAGCCCTCCGTGTGCAATAGTTCTGCTTTACAAAGAAACTACGACGATTCGGTGTAAAAATGTAGACAATAGATAGTGACTTGCAAAAATAAAAAACGGTTATTTCAAATTGCGAACAGTTACGTAGGGAATCGGTAGTTGAAATTTGAATTAGACAATAGTAAGGTAACACATAATAGATATACAAGAACAGAAATTAAAGATAGACAGCAATACACAGATACACACAAGTTAGATAGTACGTACCAGTTCGCTGATGTCTGCACCTCCTCGTTTACAAGGACTGACCTCCTAAACAAGAACAACTGCAGTAATTGGAAGTGAGACAAATAGAGTTGGGCGCCACTGAGACGGGGGATCTCAGGTAGGATGTCGGGGTTCGAGAGAAACACTGCTAGGCTGAACAGGTTCTTTATTATGTCTCACTACCGCTTACATACAGTATGACCGAACTAGGTAAGCACTGGCCTGAGCTGGCTGGAGTGTAGACTCCTGCTGCTCTTCGACGCTCGCAGGGTAGCTGCTCGAAGGGTCGCCGATGAGCTGGCTAAGGTGCGCTGCGCAGGCAGCTCTGTGGTCGATGTTCAGGCTGAGCGGGTCTCAGGCGGTGCAGCCGATGTGGGTCGAGCGGTCAGGCTCAGGCGTCCGTGGCCTGGCTGTAGGAGCTCGTAGGCAGGAACGGAGGCTTGGGTGGCAGCTGGCTAGTAGCGGCACGGCGCCAGCAGCTCGTGGCTTGTAGCCCGTAGGAAGAACGTCAGGTGCAGTGAGCTCGTAGGGTGAACGTAGCCCGTAGGGTGAACCCCAGCGGGACAGTAGATAGAAAGTAGAATGTAGAATAATCGCGAGGTGTAGCGGCAGCGTTCCGATGTCTAGGGAAAGTGACCATTCTACAACGCGCACCCATCTTATATAGATGTAGGCCTATGACTCACAACTGCCTTTGGCTAGTGAATATGACCATATTTGGTAATATTGCGAACGATGTCTGGCTAAGCTGGCGTTAAGCGCCTGCGAGATATTATAACGCAATACGTGTAGTATTACGTTACAGGGGTTACAGACTAGGTACAGTTGCAGAGCAAGACACAAAATGTTTTCTCTATAGGTATGTATGGAAATTGTTCCCGTGGAACTTAAGCACCTCATACCCAAAAATTGGCCCTCGATCCAAGCTAGCAAATTTGCGTACACTCATAGCACATAGTACTAACACTACATTATTCTACACATTTCGTTTCTGAAAAAATAAGTAAGGTCTGGCGGCCCTGGAATCTTACGATCTTAAAATCACCGATCTAGGAATGACATGGATATTGTATGTCCAATACCTACGAATTTAGCGTGCACACCTACGAAATTAGCGTGCACACCTACGAAACGTTGGGCAAATAAAATGGCTTTGCCCAAATGCAATGCAAATTGTTCTCCAGAATGTAATCGATATCGATATGGAGCCGGTTAGAGGAGAATAATACATTTTTGTAGTGAGTTACCTTTGTTAGTTTAAATCTTTTGCCAGATTAGTTTATTCCATAATGCAAATGTGGGCGAACATGGCAAAGCGAAAGACGACTCTTGTATGAAACATGTAACAAAATATTCTCTGAGAGCCAATATCGGACTTTTATACATATTTATGCACAAAAACAAAATTATTGTGTTCGACAGATAACGATTTCACAGCAGATGTACCACAAACCTTGGCGAAAAATATAGCGATAGTGGCACGAATGACATTTCTAATAGAATATCGTCATGATCAATTTATTCAGTAAACTATGGCTATCTCTTTTTTTTGACAGAGATATCCCTAAGGCAAAACGAAACAACACTATGTTTGGTGGCTTTATGTCGGTTTCGTATATATGTGTATAAAAACATCATGGCGAAATGTGGTGTAATATTACACCTCTGCCTACCCCTCCGGGGATAAAAGGTAATTTTTCTATGTGTACCTACTATTTGCCCTCTCCATTTATATTCCTTACTCAAAGGTCAAAATTCACGTGGTGCGTGGTGCGCGCGACGTCGACGGATAATCCGTTAGTACGCTCGACGTACTAACGGATTATTGGTCAGGTGTGAATGGTTGAACGTTTTTCTATACATTTGTATGTATTGGCGTTACGCGACCGATAAAACGCGACGGATCTTCCGTCAGATATGTTCCGGCCCTAAATGTCAACGAATCTGGCAAGCTGCCACACTGGCACGTCAAGCTAGACACGATGACCTTTGTACCAATTATACCGTTCTTATGTCGTAGTAAATAAGTGTTAAAATCGTACTGCAACTGTATAACTTGCCTTATCACTGTGTGCCCATAGTACATATTGTAATAGTACTACTAACGAATAAATCAAATTTCATGGGTGAAACCAAAAGGAAATCATCGATAAAGAGCTATAAAAGACATATACATACCTATAGATAGACCATATGTGACAACTAAAAATAACAAAAAAACATTATATGAAATAATTATATTGGTTTTTAAAATAACACGCATTATGCGTGCCATGAAGTTCGTTCAATATTTTAGCTATTTCAGCATCGTAGGTGTAACAAAACTGGAGGCGGCGATAGCCGAGTGGATATACCAACAGACTGCCATGCAGAGGGTATCGGGTTCGAATCCACGGCGCGCACCAATGACTTTTCGGAGTTATGTGCGTATTGAATTGTTAATTATCGCTTGTCCCGTGCCTCGGAGAGCACGTTAAGCCGTCGGTCCCGGTTGTCATGAAGATCTTTGACAATCGTTACAGGGCGTCAGTACCTTCTAAACAAAGCTGACACTAGTCTAAACCATGGAATATCGCTATCCCTTCGGGTTGCGGAGGTCAGACAGGCAGTCGCTTCGTGGAAAAGCTAATATTCAGTCAAATCCGGTTAGACTAGAAAGCGGACCCCAGATTGAAACTGGGATAACGCTAAGAGAAAGAAGAGGTGTAACAAAACTCATTCAGATTTTACAGACAATTTATGTTACAAGCTCTATTGACTAAATTTGTTACTGGCTGTGAGACATTATCGCTGGCTTTCATCATAGTCGCATAAATTGAGAAACCCAGGAAGAGTCTTGAAACTCATAATTCATCATCATACAGCATTTCGCAGTTAGCTGGACAAATGTTACTGCTAATTTGTCACAATAACGTTTTGCGAGAATTGGCGATTTGGCCTATTATAACACGCTAGCAATGCATACAGATTAAGCGCAGTTCTTAAGGATTTCGTGTGCCGATTCCAAGTGGAGACTGTCTCCAGTTTAGTTCGTAGTTGGCGCCGTTGGCGGCGCTGGCGTCGTTGTCCGTCTCTCTCTTGCTCTCGTAGTTGAGATACACAGGAGGAACGTTCGTCTCTCTTGCTCTCGTAGAGACAGCTGTCACAGCGCGACTGCCACGCCGCCAAGCGCCAATTTGGGTCACAGAAAGTTTGTCTTCAGAGCGCCCATAGGAAATGCGCCTCTATGTAATTATCTGAGCTCTTTGACGCTAGTCAGACGAGTTGACATTACTAACTTGTCTGTTTTCGATTTGATGACCGCTTTGCCGTCTTATCACAAAAATATTATTTGGTTCTTGTATTTTCCTTAGTCATCCCGGACAACCATGGAAGATTTTTTTTACCGATATTCATAATTTTACTGCCACCTTCGCATAGGTAATGCTATTAGGACTAACCACACGTACCCCAATGACAGTATAATCGACGATTTATGGCATCGTCACGTCATATCATCTAACTTAGCCGTCCGTAGTTATTGCTCTATTAAAAAATAATAGGAATTAACATGCTGACCAGTAGGAACTACTTATTAGCTTAATCGCCAAACAACTAGCGTATATCATACATTTATATTTATTTATAGTTATACGTTTTCAGTGAAAATTTCAACTCGACCTAGCAATTACGATTCATAAGAGAGATGAGATGTAAAAACTGATGTCCTTACGTAGGCCATATAGCCCGCTGTCAAAACGCGGAGGCTAAGTAATTGGAACCCGTTGGAACACTGAAAAGTAACCTACATATTTCCTTCTGCTTATAGCTTGAATTATCCGGGCTAGATTAGCCCAAGGAAGAGAAATGGCAAGAACAAATAGAGGTCTATGTTGAGCAGTGGACAAGGGCGAGTTATGTGTGAAGATGATGATAGCTAAAATATTTACTCCGAAACCAATATTCTTGAATTTGTTCTGTAGGTAAATAGCTACAGAGATAAAATACGGTACGCTAGGTGCAAAAACGATACGAAGGTACAAAGTTACTATCACCTAAGGATTTGTGTATCTGCGTAGCGTCAATTTGTTTGTTCATGATGATCACTCAATTTTACTGGTAATAATATTATAAACCAGACGCAGTATGACAATTAATTCTGTATGTAAAAATTGTTATTTTAATATAATCAAGAAAACCATGAAAATAACTATTCTTGCACATACTTTAATTTTCTCAGTAATTTTATTTTTATTTGCAACCTGACTGACAATAGCAAAACAATTACTGACAATAGCAAACAACATTTATTTTTATCTTCATGAATAATAATAGTCTTCACTCACTGCACAAAACGTTCCTCTTTATAAACTAATAATATAATATGATTGATTATAGTGCCAAAATAGTAATAAGTCGCTAATTCATATGACAAACTGCGTCTTAATTGTCAAAGCACCAAAAGTATACTTTAGTTATGATTGCGGGATAGTAGCTCCTAAACAAATACCAATTTTGATTTCAGAGTGGTCAGGTGGCTAAAGTCTGAAAAGCCACTCTGAACCGCTGCCTTGAGTTACTTCAAAGTAAATTAAGTTAGCGTTTAGGGGATCATGATCGCTCTTCTAGTTGTTGGCCAACTTATCCCCGTCTGGTTGATATTGAATTTAGTAGTCTGGAGCTTCAATAACATAATTCTTCTTTTTCTTCTGCTTCCTTGTCTCTTGCATAATAAATATTTCATTGCATTTCTTACCTGCTCTCATTGTTCGGGGTCTCTTCTTCTCATTCGTATACGCCAGGACCGTCCTGGGGTCCTGATGTTCGTCTTGAAAAAACGACGTATGATGAATTTGCAATTAAACAGCCAAAGAAATACTTAAGTGGAAATTCATCTGACGTCCTTATTTATCCTTTAATGTTTTATTTAAGTGTCATTGTTTACGGAGAATTAGTTGTTTACAGGGACTGTGCCTTCCGGCTGATCGATGTACTCATTGTCCGACCACGTGTGTGGCGCTGTGGCGTTTATTATTTTGGTTTTATCATTACAATTATTAGAATTATAAATTAAACGCGTTAAAGGAATTCGATGTTGAAATATAATGTACCGAGCTTGTGTAGCTTAGATTTGTATTTTTATACAACATTATTCTTATATTGCATTCGTATAGTGCAAACTTCTTAGGATGATGCTACTCGTTATTTTCAACAATTTTATTCTGGGACTTTGTCGTAATAGCGGTAAACCACCTGGTTCATACTTTTAGTTGAGGTTAAAGTTCAATTTAGTATTGCACTGTAGGTACTAAAATAACGTTGTATATGATCGTTATGATGATCATTATTCATATTTTTTACATGGCCTAATCATAATCTATTATATATATATTATATCAGCTATTTCCAATGACACGTACCTATAAATAGGCTAGTTGACAAAAAAAAATTATAAGTCCGTCCTTTAGATTATTCAAAAATAAGCGATACGTATTTTTTATTTGTAAATTAAACCAAAAATGACCAAGATATAGCTCATTAAAGTTACGTATAACGTCACGCCGTGCTGCATTTTTTAGCACTAGATGACGTCACACGTAACTTTCATGGGGTATATCTTTGTTGTTTTTTATTTAATCGAAAAAAGAAAAAATACGTGTCCAATATTTTTTTATATTCTAAAATACGGACTAAATAAAATGTAATTATTTTGAACCTGGAAACTACCCTATTTGATTTGACATTATTTGTGTTTGACAGAACTGTCGCTAAGTCACTTAGTAGAAATTCTTTGTTTACAAAAAGTCTATGTTCTCGTGGCACGGCTATACTTATCATATGAATGGATAATTTTGAAACTGAGATTTTAGATAGTTGCCATTTATATGAAAAATCAATCGCGGAATTACCTACTAATTACTGATCTACAGTATGTTGGCACTAAATGTAAATGTAGGATTGTAGAATCTTTTAGTAAATAATTAATATATTTGTAGGTGAACCTCTGTGTCAACCACAACTGGTTACACCCCCACAAAAAAAGGTTACAACCTCCTTAACAATGCAACTGGCCGTATAGACGAATGCCAACTTTATAGCGAACAGCGGGCACTGGTGAGGTCAAGGAGGGTGAGGTGGTCACTTCTTGAATGAGAGTGAAGCTTGGAAAATCTGGAGGTGCGCTCGCACGCCACGTGATCGGTGAACGTTCCTTTTTGATAGAAATTGATAATAGGAAATAGTAAGTGTTTTCTATGATTATTGATTGTACTGTGAGTAATTACAATTGAAGTGATGTACAACGGTTATTTTACTTACCATCTCCTTACCCGATAATTCACTCCCATATGTAAAGATGTCGTATAAAACAAATGACAGTCGAAGGAGAAAAAGGAAGAACGGGAGTCTAAACCCTTTGACCCCCAGCCGAAAGATTAAATATTTGATGTAAGTACATGATCATCACATTCTGACCTAAGTGAATAAATAATTTTCCTTTTCATTTTAACATGTCCTAAAAGAATAATGTGATTCATGATAGAGTGATGTTTCTGGAATCGGAAAGAGCTCGATTGCGAAAAGATCTTAATCGTAATAATCGGAACCTGGGACTTAGTATGAATTGATTTAATAGATAGTAGCGATTGTTGTCGCTAACGGTCTGATTGTTGTATTTTCAGATCAGGCCAATCAGTAATCGATTTTAAACCTTCGCGATTTGTATATATACTTACTAAAATTTTATTAAACGTATTTTACTTGTCATATTTAATTAAATTTAAAGTATAAATACTTACCTCTTTATTACCGACATCTAGACTTCGGTCTAACAGCGGCCGTGCTCACGGAGGGGTAAATATCGCCAGTAAGACCCGTTTAACTAAATTGTTGCAGGCCAATCAGTGCCCCAATAGCCTACCGAATCTAGATTAATCGTATGGTAGATGAACTAGTGGTAAGTCCCTAAATTAACATAACTACTACATGTAACCTTTGACAAGAACTCCTACGAAGAAAATATAGCAAGATAAAATACTAAAGCGCCAAGTCGGTAAGTCATTAGTGTCATTACATAGGTGCCTTTCTTTAGTTGCCTTATTAAGTCACCAGAGCCAACCCTATTAAAAGGAGTCCCTGTGCTGTCAACGATAGAAGATAAGAGATTGAAATTGGGATCACAAAATAGGATTATAGGATTAGAATTTTAAAGAATTCGGTACCATCTGACAGGGGGAGTACCTATGCGTTATTAACTTCGTGGAAAAATACAATAACATTTATCCGTCTAGAAATTTCAGATGAGTAACCTTGATTTTCAACTTCCGCCATGAGTAGATATATCAGGTACATAAAACCTCATCATGGTAAAGTATACTGTGACAAAAGATGTACGATTCACCTGACGGTAAAGAGGTTCGGGAAGAAGAAAGGAGGGGCTGAAGTCCCCAGAAACGCCTCCTCATTCTCCTCCTCTCAAAACGAAAGACTTTTTAGTATTTCCTTTGATAAAAAGCTGGATTCACCTGCTTAGGGTCAAGCTTCCCTAAACCAAAATGAGCCTCCCAAAATGGAATCTTTGATAAGCGGCTAATTAGCCTGTAGTCACTAAAGTGAAGAATGATGGGTGGCGAAGCTATACCATCACCCAATCTCTTTCATCCTTCGCATTTTCTCTCTGTTTCCTACAGGGCTGAATGATGCTCTCAATGACCGGATGAAAAGCAACAGTATTAATACGAGCCGTTCCATAATACATTCATGCTGTAACCAACGTGCATCTGCCACCCAAAAATCTTCAACGGTGTAATGAATGTAAAAATGTTGTAAAATGTAAGTGGTTGCCAATACGATATATTTTCTTACAGGCACTCACTGTATGTAATACAGTGACCTTGAGACTGGCTGTTTTCTAGTTTGTCAACTCAGCAAAAATAAACATCCTAGCCAACTAGCCCCATGTATCATCGGATGTACTATACATTTGGTTGTTTGTAGTAGTATGTACACAACTTGTCCCGAACTACCATCCCCACCATCAGAATCTGAAAGCATAAAATCTTTGACTTTAATATGTGTTGCTTTGTAGCCTTAATTAATAAATGAATTTGAATTGAATTGCATATTATAGACTGTAGATATATCTTATCACATTATTATATATCGCTATTATATAATTACGAAAGAAGATGATTATAATTTGCACCGAGCAAGTAGATTAAAATATCACTCATGAATCTGCCAAGTACCGTTCTGCTAGGGAGGGACTAAAGTCGTCCACACAAAGTGAATGACCATACTCACGGCCAAATCAACAAGATTCTTGTAATCTTGTTGATTTGGCAAAATTAGGCAAATTAGATAACATAAATTCTACTCTGAC
The DNA here is from genome assembly GCA_944739405.2 of Euclidia mi. Lineage (NCBI taxonomy): Eukaryota > Metazoa > Arthropoda > Insecta > Lepidoptera > Erebidae > Euclidia > Euclidia mi. Next base: position 24,938,987 of record OX123189.2, on the reverse strand, counting down.
AGATCATTTAGTTCTAATAAACAGAATTTTATGTAAACCATAATGTCACGGAATTCACGGATTAGTTACTATGCAATAAAAAAATGTTTTAGGCAGCGGTCATGGCCACCAGGAATTAAATTCTATAATAAGCGCTTATAAATATTTCGCTCACTGGTCTGAGCATTATTAGGTTTTTTTATTATATTGCTATCAATGACAAGCTCCCGATGAGGCCGCGGCAAAGAATGCTAACCGCAATTCGCGTGACCCCGCCAGTAACGGGACGTTGAGGACACCGCGGTGGTTTGAGTGGGTAGGCCGTGAACGAATTTAGGGGAGAGTCTTATAACACACCTCCACCAGCCTCAACTTGGTCGATCGCTTAAGATCAAGTGGTGAAGTCGTGTCGTGGGCGTCCGCAAATAGTGCCTAGCACGTCAGGACTATGTTACATACATAGACTCACGCCTGATTCCCCGAAGGGGTAGGCAGAGGCATATTAAACGCCCACTTTTCGCCAGTGTTAGTGTTTTGATCCCACGTAATAGGTGGCGAGCCTATTGCGCCTTATCGGGATATTTTGTTTGCCAGAGCCTCGTCCGTTGATCGGCAGGTGCACCACTTGCAGGTGAGGTTGGCTTAATTGGGACCCTAAGTTCTTGGTGGAAACCCTATGCACCCTATGTTACGTTATGAAATTATTACTCCTGAAGAGCAATTAAGCAACCAAGCTTCATTAGGCACTAGCACCATTTTATATTCTATATCCAGATATTATATTCCAACTGGCTCACAAATTTTACTTAAGTATGAGATTTTAAAAGAGTAGTTAGTCAGCCTGTATATTACAGACTCTTCCATAGCCCTTAAATATTTTCGTACTTCTTCGTCTTCACAAGAGAGACCCCAGCGTTGGGATTTGATTATGCACCATAGAGGACTTTATATTGAACATTCAAACAACGGATACAAAGTACACACAAAATCGAAACAACAATTTGTGGATTACATAAAGTGTTGTCCGTATGGGCATCGAACTCATACGCAGCGTAGTGTTAAACGACGCGACGACGTGGTGGTTACTAACACCACTAGTCATGCACATGAGCAAACAAATCACAGCCAGTTGTACTTTAATGTGTCCGATAACAATAAACTTTATCAAAGCAAAAAAATATAAGAAATAGATAGTACTTATATGCCCTTATCATTCCTCGAGTTATTTCCCTCAATGTAATATTGAGACCAAGGCCATATAAGATTGATCCAACTCATTCAAACACATGCAATAAGCATGTCACTTCCTAACAAAAAGATAATTGTACAAAAATTGAAGCACTCAATGTGCGGTGTCTGTTTATTTGCTGAAGCTTTTTTACTTCTCACAATGACCATGGCATATGCCGTATAATGCACCCGACAAAAAGCAAACCTTATCTGGTCCAGAGCTATATAAAAAGCTTATAAGCGATTGCCAATTATCGGTACAGTAGTAATTGGAGGATTTTCCCTAGACGAATATAGTAATATAAAAAAAAACAATACAGTGATACACATTTAAAATAACCAAGTGAACTTAGTTCACCTTTACGGACAATTTAAGACATATTTAAGACATCAAATATCTATTACGTACCTACCTATGTCCAAAACGATTTGCCACCAAATATACGCCTTCATCGCTGTTAAATATTTGATTCTCAGCTACTTATATTTATATATACACTAGCTGACCCAGCGAACTTCGTATCGCCTTTTTTAAGAGTTTTTATTCCCATTTTTCCAAGCCCCTTTTCCAAAGTTACAATTGACTTAGCGCTTAATCTCTTATCATTTCAGAGTCTATAAATGATGAACAAAAAAACATAGATAGCTGACCCAGCGAACTTCGTATCGTCTTTTTAAGAGTTTTTATTTAATTCCCTTTTTTCCAAGCCTCTTTTCCAAAGTTACAATTGACTTAGCGCTTAATCTCTTATCATTTCAGAGTCATAACATAGATTTTTATATACCTAATATTGAATTCCCCATTCCTTAAAATATCGGAGACGATACCCATATCGACTTTTAAAGAAAACCCGTCCGCCATCTTTGATTTCCTATCCGCCATCTTGGATCACGAAACAGATGTAGTATTCGGATTCACCATGCCTTAAATCATCAGAGACGATACCAATATTGTTTTTTTTTAATTTTCCCATCCGCCATCTTTGATTTCCCATCTGCCATCTTTAATCACGAAATAGATGTTGTATTTCGATTCCCCACCCCTTAAAATATCGAAGGCGATACCCACATTGATTTTTAAAATTTTCACATCCGTCATCTTTGATTTCCCGTCCGCCATCTTGGATCACTAAATAAATTTCATATTATTAATCAGCGTCCCGAAAATCTCGAAAACGATGCCTTTGACCCAACCGTCCCCCTTCTCATTTAACCATTTTATTATTTTTGTCTAGCCCCTAAAAGTTGTGGCGTAATTTTATATAGCCTATAGCCTTTCGGAATATTTGGGCTATCATAAGCATGACAATTTTTTAAATCCGACTGCTAGTTCGTCAGATTAGCTGACATTATTTTTTAGCCTTTTTAGCCTTTTGCCCGGCCTCAAAGGGTCGATGCGTTATGTTATATAGCCTTCCGGAATAACTGGGCTATCGTATACAAAAATATTTTTTCAGATCCGACCGGTAGTTTCTGAGATTAGCGCGTTCAAACAAACAAACAAATAAACAAACAAACAAACCCTTCCGATTTATTATATGTATTAGTATAGATAGATATTCGGGGTAACACAAATCTCCTTTATTGGGCGGATACTATATAACTGTAAAAAGTATTTACACATACAAACTACTTAGTACAAAGCAAAATGTTATCCAGTATCTATTACGTTTCGCGAGACTGGCCAATATCGTAGTGCCAATATGGCGACTGTGATTTGTCATTTGTCTGTCAGAACCATTAGAATATAACAAAATACTCGACAATCCGAATTTTGCGAATATATGTTGTCGACTCGAAATCTTAATTTTTTAATGTTTTATTATTCAGGTAAGGTTTCGATGTAAAACATTCCGAAATCCACAACTAATTACAAATTGAAAATTAAGGTAATTGTGACTATAATTAAAGATCTAAGCTATCCTATCTCTCAAGTTGGACCAGACTGCTCACGGTGTGCCAGTTTAATTTAAAATCGGTTAAGTAGTTTAGGAATCCATCGCGGACAAACATCGTGACAGGAGATTTATATATAAGTTAGGCATTATTTTGAACCCTAACTATTACTTTGTTCACGCGAATCATGGTTTCTATAATACTTCATCATCATCAGCCCTTTATTCTGTCCCACTGCTGGGCATGGGCCTCTTCTCATTATGAGAAAGGTAAGGCCATAGTCCACCACGCTGGCCAAGTGCGTGTTGGCAGACTTCACATGTCTTTCGAGAACATTGTAGAGAACTCTCAGACATGCAGGTTTCCTCACAATGTTTTCCTTTACCGTTCAGCAAGCGATAATTGACAATTTAATACGCACATAACTTCGAAACGTCATTGGTGCGCGCCGTGGATTCAACCCGAGACCCTCAGTGTGGCAGTCCGTCGGTCTCTCCACTCGGCTATCGCCGCTATTAAATACTTACCAACTTAGATAGAACTCTTGTGAAAAGTTACATGGCTTCAAGTTGTGCATTAGCTGCCAGACTGTCTTCGATAGGTGGGTAACTGATAAGCCGATAACGTTGTCCTAATTATGTTATCCGAATTATTTATCTTTATTCATTTTTCCGAGTCTTAAATACATAAATTACATGAGCTGTTACAGAGTTACGCCTTTCCAGTAGAAATTTAAGTTATACGCATACGTAACGTTTTAATAATATTAGAAGTTTCTATATTGGATCAACCTTTCGGGTACTTATTTATACAATAGGTACTTACCATAGAGAATATAATCGCTATGACAGGTATATATTAAAAAAACAATATACAGTCCGTTCACAGTTATTTTACCTCTGACAGATGTCGGTGTTTATTTTCTTTATGTTGGAATTGTACTCTGTAATGACAGGAAAGTAAAAGAGGGTTACCCGTGCATAACATTTTACCCAATATTAGTGGAAATGCTTCAAAAATTTAAATGCTTGAAGCTCATGGCCGCAAAGTGGTTAGATTACCGCCATACCACTGCGAGCTAAACGCAATTGAACTTATGTGGACTCTCATTAAAAGGCGAGTCACAAGCAAAAATTTAGGACAAGAGGCAACCAACATTGTGAATTTAGCTGAAGAAGCTTTTCAATCTATCACTGCAGAAGACTGACAAAAACAATGCAAACATGAGCGCCACATTGAAGATAAGCTTCGTGAAACAGATGGGTCTACGGATGCTGAAATGGACAGGTTCATAATAGAATTAAATTCTGAGTCTGATACAGAATATGACAGCTGTTACGAATCATCATAACATTGGCAGTCCACATGGATCATTCTTATAGACTTACGCCTGTTTCCATGCAGGGGTAGGCAGAGGTGTAATATGACACCCACATCATTCTTATTCAAAATAAATATGAAAATTAAATTTACAGTTTTTGTATTTGATAATTAGAACCTCACGTTGGCGTAATTATGATGCGTTTATCTTTATATATTAAATAGACAACATTTTTATTATAACTACTTATCTTCATAGGAAATTAGTTATTTCGTAAGAAAATAAATGTACATGCATATAGCCATGCCAATATCAAGAGGTTTTGTTACAAACATTACTTCCAAATATTTAATACGATCGCTTAGGCAATAAAAAAATAAGTACATTTTAGCAATAATGTATATTTAAAATGGGAGTATTATATACCAAATATAGCAACACAACGCCCAGGTTGGCCAATCTAACAGCTAGAGGTAAAATAACTGTGAACGGACTATAGCTCCTTGAAAAATATGGTTTGTCACTGTCGTATACAATGACATTTATTTATTTGTATATTTTTTATAGAATTTTAGTATGAAATAAAATAGTTATATACCTAATCATCTATGGTGAAGAAATCTCGTAAAGGTTCTAAAAACAGCATTAAAGCTGACGTCATCGTGTTAGGATGCACTCTTCCAGGCATTGTCACAGCACACAAACTAAAGAAAAAATTCGGTGATTCCTTGGATATTGTGGTGCTAGACCTCGCTACACCTAAAGGAGCCATTTCTCAGTGCAACGTAGCCTTTAAAGAAGATGGCCATTCCGACTCTGACTCTGACGTACCAGACGCCGATCCCAACTCTTATTCCAAGATAAGTGAAAGGGAAACTAAGGCGCAGTTTCATTCCGTGGGTAGGCACTACCTCATCAAATATGCGAATGAATATAAAATTCCTATACCAGATGAGGTACTTAACCCAATCTATCACCAATCATCTTTAAAAAAATTGTTCCAGTACAGTGATGGAAACACGGTACCCTGTAGCAATTTCTTCGACGATTTCGACTACCTAAATATCGTTGAGAAATTCGAATTGAATCAGTACCAGAAGTGGTTAGACGTATGCATGAAAGATCTGTTCCAAGCCAACAAATTTTCCGATCTTTTAAGGGAGAGAAGTAAATTAAAGTATTATGATCAGACAACTATGGAGGATAACATTTGTGATAGTCTACTATTTCCTACATCTAGGGCAATAATGAGGACCACAGTAGAGTTAGTATGTGGTGCACCGTCGAATACTGTTTCTCTTTTATTCTATCTTCACCAATGTCATCGAACAACTGGCCCAAAGCATCACTTAGACGGACAAAACACGAGGCTCCGTGAAAAGCTTTTAGGTTACTGCAGGAAACGACTATCCTATCAACTTGAAAAAGGTATCGCCGACATCACAGTGCCAGCGAAACAAATAAAGTATATTCGTACTGATCCAAATGCAGATGTTGAACAGGTGATTTTGGAAACTATACGAGGAGAGACCACTTACACTTGCACTTCATTAGCTATGGCATTAAAACCTGAACAGCTACAGACAATTCAAGTTGATAATCAATTGCTGCCAGAAAGTGAAGCAAACATATTAAAAAAGATGACACCTGGTAAAACTAAGAAATTTTTAATACAATACGAGGAGAACTTTTGGGAAAACAAAGGATACAGTGGCGATATTCTAAGCATGCGTGGGCCTATTATCTGGGCGATGATGCGACCTAATTTATCGTTTACCGGAAGCGTCGATAAATATTTTGCTCTTGTAGGCTATCTTATGGTGAAAGAAGATAAACTCGAGGAAGATTCAAAAGAGGCTGTTATAGAGCAACTTAAAAGTTTGTTCGGGTTGGAAGCAGAGTCGCCTGTGATGTACAAAGAAACTCCTCTATCGGACATATTTATTCCTCAGTGCGGCGATTACGTAGGTTTACAGTCATTGCTTAATGAAGTGACTCGGAGGGGGGTGGAGTGGGGTGCTGTTGATATATTTGCTGATGGGGATCTGGCGGCTTCGCTGGAGGCTGGACATTTGGCTTATCTGCACTTACTGAGCTGCCTGCGACCGCAGGCTCAGACATATGAGGATATTTCTGCAACCGATGGTCCAACAATACTGACAGACTCGCCAGTGTCGTGGTGGCTCTCACAAATCAACGTTGTAACGACAATCAAAGTCACTGTGTACACAACTGCTTTAGTGGTTGGTGTAAAATTAATCCGGTCGTACATGAAAAATTGATTGTTTGCCGTGTTTTAAAGCTGATTGTTCTACAATAAAAATCCTTTTGACTTCATATTACTTACTATAGCTTTGAACTATCAGCAGTTACTTATTTTTGATAGCTAAGTAGAAGTTAGTAACATTTAAGAAGGTATTTCTGAACAAGTGACTAGCCAACCGCAAAACATTGGCTGTAGAATTCTGACCAGTCCCATCATCGCAGGGATTTTCTATAACATACACATACATACATATTCTCACGCCTTATTCCCGTCGCGGTAGCAGGCTAATACAACGGAACGCCACTCGCTTCTATCCTTACAAACCTTATACGCTTCCTCTACATTCATTACTGTTTTCACATGTTCGCCGGTTCCGGATGCTTCCGACCTTTCCGGTTTTCAAAACATCACAAATTTGGTTGACGAATGTCCTCCGCGGTCGGCTGCGATCGACTTTCCTATACACGTTTGCCTCATATAATTTGATGCGTCATTCTTTCTTCACTCAGAGGCAGCGATAGCCGAGTGGATATACTAACAGACTGCCATGCAGAGGGTATTGGGTATTGGGTTCGAATCCACGGCGCGCACCAATGACTTTTCGGAGTTATATGCGCATTGAATTGTTAATTATCGCTTGCCCTGTGCCTCAGAGAGCAAGTTAAGCCGTCGGTCCCGGTTGTCATGAAGATCTTTGACAGTCGTTACAGGGCGTCCGTACCTTCTAAATTAACTGTCTTCTTCTTCTTCTTGTAGTGCCTGTCCAACTAGTGAAGGTTGGCAGTCAGCTCTGCATATTTTACTCGATCTCTGGCGAGACTGAAAAGTTCTGCCGCACTCGTGATATTGCGTCCAGTCCACTCGCGTATATTGCGCAACAGCGATTTCTTTCTCCGACCAACTGATCTTTTGCCGGCGACTTTGCCCATCATTATGAGTTGCAGGATCTCATATCTGGGATGCCTAAGCACATGGCCCAGATAGGCAACTTTCCTTCTTTTAATGGTCTGCATAAGTAAACGCTTTCTGCCAGCTCTTCGGAGAACTTCCACGTTGATCACCCTGTGCGTCCAGCTAATAGACAACATGCACCATCATATAGGTCCACATCTCGAATGCTTCTATACGTTTCCGGAATTGCTCTTTGATAGTCCAGCCCTCACATCCGTATAGAAATATGGGCCATATGTAGCATTCCAGTAGATGAGTGCGCAAAGACATCTTAAAGTTGCGACTACATAACATTTTCTTCCTGCCGTTGAATGCACTACGAGCGATCGATTTCAATACGGGTTTTTATTTCAAGACCATTGTCCCAGGTTTTAATCACCCATGTGCCTAGGTATTTGTATTTATGCACCCGTTCCATACACGTACAATCTACAGCTATATCAGGAGTAGCTGTTTCATGTTTAGATATTACCATGAACTTCGCTTGGAGACATTCATACTGAGACCGGCTCTCATGCTGTACTCATTGACCCGGTCAACAATTTGCTGTAACTGTGCTTCTGTAGATGCTATTAGGACTGTGTCGTCGACATATCTAAGGTTGTTAATAAGTCTTCCGTTAACCCTGACTCCACAGTCTAGTCCTTCCATTGCTTCAGCGATGATCGCTTCCGAGTATAAGTTGAAGAGAGTAGGTGAAAGTACACAACCCTGCCTGACACCCCTGCAAATGTCCACTTCGTCCGTCTCTTCTCCATCTACACGAACGGTCGCTGTTTGATGCCAGTATAGATTATGGATTATACGGAGATCTTTGCCGTCCAATCTAGGGTTGCCAACCGTACTCTAAAATAGAGTATTGTACTCTATATCATGTAACCGTCGTCTATAATCTATAACACTAATAGAGTACGCTAAAATACTCTTTTTTACACAATGTTTACTAAACTAGTGCCAGTCATATAATATTATGCAAAAACCCATAATAAAAACCAAAAAAATGTTGACTATTTACTGTTAATACGTTGGTAACCCCAATTCCTCAAACCACATTCGGACATTCGTGAACGCAGCCACTAATGTCATTTCGTTATGTCAAAGGTGTCAATGTCATGTACTCATGTCACAAGTTGTTTTGAGACATTTTTGAGAAGTCTTTCAGGTTAGTTTCGGTTAGGTTAGTCTTTTCAGTTAGTCAGTAGGGGCTTAGTAACCGTGGATTTGATTTTCTCCCACGGTGAAGCTAAGCGGGATCCCGGGAGGGGACGCGCCACGTGGGCTTGCGTGAGGCCTGCGTAGGATGCGTCCATAGGTCCGGGTGCGGGGGACAGTTTTGTCTGTCCCTCGCAGTTGGGTGCGGTCGCGAGAGGAGAGGCGTGTCGGTGTTGCGTTGCCGCGCGCCCTACCTCCCGCGACCAAATGGGGGCGCACCATCGTTGCGTCGCGGTGGGGCCGCAGAGGAAGAGGAGATGCGGTGTTGCGTTGCCGTCCTCCCTATCCTCTGCGGCCGCTGGGTGTTTTGGCGGTGGAGCTCAACACCTTCATCCACCGCCAAGGGGGTTTCGTTCGGGGCCCGCCTGACCATCTGGCGGGCCAATACCCGTCGGGGGGTAGCGAGGAATGCTTCGGTGAAACCCTACCCTCCGACACATGGGTACATGAGGAGCACGGGTTGGTTTTAAGTCAGTAAGAGTCTGACAGTCCCCTTCACCCTTCACCCCCAGGGCGGAGGGACTCCATGAGGATTTTCCAACCCGACACCAAAAAAAAAAAAAAAAGTCTTTTCAGTCATGTGAATGAGAAGTGGCGAGAAGAGAGAAACAGAGCTTCATTGAAATTAATTAAGAATGAGCTCTTGATCTACATAAATTTCGATTTTGTTGTAGTGATGTGCCGGATCGTTCAAAATGTATATCCGCGGATACGGATCGGAATACGGATATTTGGTGTCAAGATCCGCGGATACGGATACGGATCTTTATTTTCTTACTGAATCGATGTCGGTGCGCGCGACCTTGAAACGATAGTTGACGTCACGCACGCCCGGCGGAACAATAGACAGACCATGTTTCGACTTTTACTGAAATTATATTAAAAATACTCTGAATGGAATTTAATAGTTTTTAATTCTACTAACCACCTATAGCATTCCATCCTATCAGTTGAAAATGAATCGGTGAAAGATCCGTGAAAGATCCGCGAGAAAAGAAACGGATACGGATACAGATACGGATCTTTCTTCTTACTCGGATATCCGCGGATACGGATACGGATATCCGGCACATCACTATTTTGGACTCATACAATTATTTAAAAAACAATGAAAAATTGTTATGTGCTGCAAAAAGTACTAAAAAATACTTTTTTAAAAATATAAAATAAATGATACTCTGTTTTTTAAGTCCATACTCTTTATTTACCTCCTTTGAAATCAGATATACTCTATTTCTTCTAAAAAAAGTTGGCAACCCTAGTCCAATCCTATGTCGGTCAAGATTGTCATAAGACGGTCATGTAACACTCGGTCAAATGCTTTCTCGTAATCTATGAAACAAAGAAAAACATCTTGTTGTATATCTTTGCAATTGTGGACCAACACTTGCAGAGCGAACAAGGCCTCTCTCGTTCCTACCCCAGTTCGGAATCCAAATTGGCTGTCCCCTAGTTGGTCATCACATCTGACTCGAATACGAGCGTGAATTATGCTAAACAGTTTTAAAACTTGATTCATAAGGCTGATAGTTCTGAATTCTTCACAACGCTTTGCATTCTTTTTCTTGGGTAGGTAGTGTGATGAAGGTTGACTTTAACCAATCTTTAGGTATTTTACCGAATTTATATATGTCGTTAGAGACCCGTAAGTGCTTCCAGGTGACTGTCTTTAAGGAGCTTAAGAATTTCAACGTGGACATTGTCAGGACCCGATTTTGCGAAATGTAGTGCCTTCCGAACTTCATCTTTCAGTATCAGTGGGCCATCGTGGAATTTAGACACTTCTCTCACGTTTCTCGAGTCATCTGAAAACATTGACTGTATGTACTCCTTCCAAGTGGTATTTTTCTTCGCCAAGTCCAATATAGGTTGGTCGCTTGCATGCACCAGCTGATGCATTAAAGTTCTACGTCCCAACATATGTTTGATCTCCTTGTGCAGATTGCAAGCGTCATGATTTGCATGGAGTTCCTCTATCTCCAAATTAACTGACACTAGTCTAAAACCATGGAATATCGCTATCCCTTCGGGTTGCAGAGGTGAGACAGGCAGTCGCTCTGTGGAAAAGCTAATATTCAGTCAAAACTGGTTAGACTAGAAAGTGGACCCCAGATTGAAACTGGGATAACGCTAAGAGGATGATGATTTTTTCTTCACTCATTCCCTCCATATTATTATTTCCGTACAATTTTAGCATTCTTTTCTCAATTCTCGTCACAACATCTTCTTTCAGGCTACATCGTTCTCGTATTACTACATCCGGCATTCTATCAATCACTCTCACCCCACACAATATACTACGCAGTGATTGCATCTCAATTGCGTTAATTCTGCTTTCATGTTTTTTCTACCATACCCAACATTCCCTACCATATATCAGCGTAGGCATAAGTAGGTACACCATTATGGACCGTTAGTCGAGCCTCTTTCGGCACAGTCTGGCAGTTCATAAAGTCATGCAGTGCTCCATTCACACATTTCTATAAATACGACGTATAAGTATGTGATATTATATACATCCACGCTTCTTTTCTATTACCCATTAATTAGAAAAGTATCGAAATCATCCGCCTCACGTTTTGTTATTTAGATAATTAATAACCTAAGGATACTGTCAGACCTGACAGTCAGATCAGAAATTAGGGGCAACTTAGATATGTATACATTGGGAAGAAAATAGTTTAATTTCATTTAATAAGGAATAGTAAATAGGTAATTGCGCAAAAAATAGCCTAATTAAAACATATTAACTAACATTCAAGGACATAAATGTACGTATCTACTTAACTATGTACAGGAAAATCTCACAATAATATTCTACTCTCGTCTTTCGTTGTAAGATGAGGTGTCTATGTAGGCATGGCGTGACCAGGGTCATAGCAACGACGCGGTCAAACAATTGGGTCAAGTTCTAGTTCAAGTTGGTCAAGTACCGACTAGTGAAGACGCGGCACGTCAGTAACAGCTTTGTCAGATTTTGGAGTTTAAAGGGGCGGAACATATCTGACGGAAGATCCGTCGCGTTTTATCCGTCGCGTAACGCCAATACATACAAATGTATAGAAAAACGTTCAACCTTTCACACCTGACCGAAGATCCGTTAGTACGTCGAGCGTATTGACGGATTATCCGTCGACGTCACGCGCACCACGCACCACGTGAATGATGACCATTGAGTAAGGAATATACATGGAGAGGGCAAATAGTCCATATAGAAAAACTACATTATACACATATATTATTATATTTTTTTTTTTTATAGATCTGCCTGTTTTTTCTAGCCTGTATCCCCGGAGGGGTAGGCAGAGGTGTAATATTACACCCACATTTCACCATGTTTTTTTTATACACATATATACGAAATCGACATAAACCCACCAAACATTGTGTTGTCTCGTTTTGTCTTAGGAATATCTCTGTCAGAAAAAAGAGAGTTTACTGAATAAGTTAATCATGACGATATTTTATTAGAAATGTCATTCGTGCCACTGTCGCCATATTTTTTGCCAAGGTTTGTGGTACATCTGCTGTGAAATCGTTGTATATCGAACATAATAATTTTATTTTTGTGCATAAATATGTCTAAAAACCAGATGAATCAGTGCTTCAGGCTGTGTGTTTCATTACCGTATGTATGGTGCCATTCATGTCCGGTACTTTCTCAGCGACACAGTATCGATATTGGCTCTCAGAGAATATTTTGTTACATGTTTGATACAAGGGTCGTCTTTCGCTTTGCCATGTTCGTCCACATTTGCATTATGAAATAAACTAATCTGGCAAAAGATTTAAAGTAACTAAAGTAACTTGCTACAAAAATGTATTATTTTCCTCTGACCGGCTCCATATCGATATCGATTATATTCTGGAGTACAACCCAAATGGTAGCCATTTTAAATTGCCCAATGTTTCGTAGGTATGCACGCTAATTTCGTAGGTATGCACGCTAAATTCGTAGGTATTGGACATGCCATATTAATATCATTCCCAGATCGGTGATTTTGAGTGACGTGTAGTAGAGTAAGATTCCAGGGCCGCCAGACCTTACTTATTTTTTCAGTTCCGCATACTTGCTAGCCTGGATCGTAGGCCAATTTTTAGGTACGAGGTTCTGAAGGTCTACGGGAATTACTGCCGTCGTAATGAGTCTGGCAGAATTATTTATGATTTTAATAATATTTTCTAAAAAATACCTAAAAACCAGCACTGAGAATTTGTCTGAGTCTGAGTGTTCATTGTGTCCGTTAGTTGTATGTTTGTAAAGTCCCCCGCGACACAGGATTTATTCCTAGTGCGGGAGTTGTCTTATTTAACAAAAAAAAATTGAATATAAAACACGAAGAACACCATTTGTAACCAAAATCCACTTTTACCATAGATTCTACATTTACAGTTAATGCGACGTAGAGGCGTAGAAGTTAAAACCATGAGAAATAACAGGCAATAAATCTCACGGCTAAGCCTTTTAATTTCCAAACTTTATATATTAAAATACCTACATAGAAAACATTTTGTGTCATGCGCTGCAACTGTAACCCCTTCTATATCATTTGTAAAAATTTTCTTAAAAACCGTAACCAAATCGTATCATCGTCTTTTAATTTTGAACCTCCATACCCATACCTATATAGGAAATATATTCAAATAACGCTTGTTGGCTACTATAAAAATCTCTTAAGTCCGACATATTTTTAATAGTCAAACTGAATTACAATATAAATAACTACCGGACTTCAGTGACTACATAACATCAGGGAACACGAAAAATGATTAGGTAAAATAATAAGACAGTAAAATATTGAGCTGCCCTGAGTACGGCCTGCACGAACAAACTTATATGTGTGCATAATAGCCACGCTTTTAGCAAATGTGTGCAGATACGCTCGACGTATTTTCCGTCAGATGTGTACCGACTCATTTGACGGAATATACGCGACCGAAGATACGTTCGACGGATCTTCCGTCAGATATGTTCCGCCCCTAAATACAAATATGCAGGTGCCTATAAAGTAGCCATATATCGCGAAAAATCTGAAACGAGTAGTTTTCAGTGTCACATTGCAATGTGTGTCATTCATAAAGTTATAAAATGCTTTGCAGCTTGTTTTTTTGGTATCGCAGTATGTGGATAGTAAATTTTGGACTGCAAAGAAGACAATATTGGTAATTTCTCTAACATTATTCTTATTTATAGTTTTATTGTAATTTTGATCTTAAATATGAGTGTATTAGAGAAATGATTTGGAACTATTTATTATCGCAAGAAATATCAAGATCATTTTGCCAACGTTGATTCAGTCTCAGGGCCGAGCCGTCCCTATGTGCAATGTGCGCGGTGCACACAGGCGCCAGAGTAATAGGGGCGCCGCGGGCCAGAATATGCGTTAATTATTAAAATTATTTTCGAAAAAATACGACAAAAAGGCACTTCATAGATTTCGCACACAGGTGCTGGATTCGGTCGGCTCCGCCCTGTTCAGTCTGCACCGATAACGATGTCCCTCTAGAGAGTATAATTATACCTATTGAACTTGAACCAGTAAATTTATTGTCAGGCGCTCAGGAGGGTTCTGTCGAATTGTTATTACCTACAGACTCCTGATTTACAAAATAACGAGATGGCTCGTCTTATATAAAATAACCATTCCTGCAAATAAATTCTGTAAAGTTTGTAAAATCGTAATACTATTAATTATAAGTAGGTACCTACCTAATTTGTACCTAAATGGAAAACAGACCGAAGTTTGTATTAGTTACATGCTCTTTATATCTATACGATCTGACTTGGTTTATCTACCTTTCTGTTTGGATTGCAGTGGAGTGTGGTAAGAGATTACTCTTTTCCAGTAGGTACAATTATATTATCGTGGAATTTGGTGAAATGTTAGATATAAATGCGATTTTAAAAACTTGAAACTTGTTTCCTTTTTCATCTTAGCTTCTGTCAATCTCTTTAAAAATAAACTGCTCATAATCAGATCAAAGTCAGGGCTAAATATGTAATGTACCTATACCGCAAACGCCTAAAGGATTTTTTACAGTTTAAAGCAAATGATACTTGTTGCGAAAATAATATCAGGCGCTTCAGCATACAATATTCTTATAAAACAACTTTCATAAATTATCAAGAGATGGCAATACTAGAAGGTTATAAAAACTTACGTATTTATTATTGTTTAGTCGTGTGTAAACAAATCGTACGCTGTCTCTCTACCTGATACAGATCGCCCGACCTAAGAGTACCTACCAGCTATTGGATCCTATAAATATTAATTTTAAAGAGAAAGTTTCTTTATACGCGTTATCTGACAAGCAGCGGGACTTACAAGGCGCTTTAGCTACAGACAAACACGACAGGCCAAGCTAAGTGCTCCTTCAAACGATACGCGTACCAGGCGCAAATCATAATAATAATAAATGGACCGCTGATAACCTAAATAATACGTTATTTGTAACTTACCGGAAAATTGGACAGGCATAATAATTTGATCAGCGGGTGGCTATTTCAGCAATCTTGATCTACGTGGTTGCGTAGATCGTAGAGGCGTTTCTGTAGCTGACAAAGGCCTGTACTTTGTTAACATGTCTAACTTCATAATTACAAAATTAATAAATTGAGGCATACCTATTGTTTATTTCCGTTATCTTAAAAAAAGCAAAAGAAAATTCTTCTTCCTATTTTAGGTTGAGATGTTGAACTCGTTTTAGTTCAATTGTTTTCAATAAGAAATCTACTTAATATCATTTTTTTTGTCCGGAGCTTGTCCAACCTTTCAATACTGGAAGCGCTTCCGTGGTAAAAACGAAATGACTTCTCGGAAGAGGAAGCGTTAGGAATGTTTTTATTCGCAACGGTCGGTTGCACTCAAATGTCGCAGTAATTTAATTATTATGAAACGCCACATATTACAGAACAAAATATACAACCACATAGTACCTTTACAAATTCATAATAAAGATACTTAAGGCGCTGTGCTAAGCGACTGTTTTGGTAAATGAGGGGGTGAAGCAGGGGAGGTGAAGGGAGCTTAGCTCCGTCTACTGCGGGGCGCCCCCCTTCATTCTCGTCGTGTGCGGCCGTATTCTGGCGACATCCGTATTCCAATATTTCAAAATCGCAAGCAAAACGTTTTAGCATATTGAATTGAGATACTGATATTAAAATTTATATTACATACATCAATCTGTTTGTACAATATAGGCATAGCGCAATTTTTGTTCTCAGTGCAGCCATGAGCAAAACTGGTATACATTAGACGTTATAGGTATTAATAGTTGACGAAAGTAGGTAAATACCTACGTGCCGTAAGATGTTCAAAATAATTAAGTCAGTTCCATGTATGGAGAGGCCATTATTATGTTTGTTTTGTTTTTGTATAAAAATAGTGAAGCAGTTCATAGAATACCTACATCTAATTCCATTCCTGTCAGTTTTCAAATCTGATTTGCAATAAATTGGCTGTGACATACGGGCGGACAGACAAACAGACATTGCGAATCTATAAGGGTTCCGTTTTTACAATTTTTGGCTACGGTACCCTAAAAAACACAATACTTGGTCTACTAAGCGCAAAAGCCGTATCTCAACTAAAGCGAGTTACGAGATAATTGAAGTTTAGTAAAAGTTGATTTCTTTTATTTATTTATGGATGTTTATTGTTATTATAGGTATAATTATTATGGTAAAGGTTTCGAAATACGTCGCCGTTTTTAGGGGTTGTGAGTGATTGGAGAGAGAGGAGGGGAGGTCTTGAAACCCCCTTCACCATTTTCACTTGCCGGAAATACTTGGTTTCCTCTGAAAAAAAATAATCTCCAAACATCGGTGTCATGGCACTGCCAACTTCCACATTCATCACACTAGTTTAATAAACTAAGGTTAACGGAGCCCTGCGAAGGGCTCCTATTTTCAGATTAAGGGTCAAAAGAGAACCTAACATAACCTATTTAGTTACTTATTACAGTCGCACCTAACCCTAGGCACTCGAAAGCAATGACGCACAAATTTGACATTAGCTGTCAATATGATCATTCCAAGATGGCAGTTTTGCGTTTCGTTTCACGTTTTTCACATAAAACATAAAATAGACATTTGTAAAACTGTACTAAAGTATTAAAACTACGTTCCGTTTTGCATAATTGCCGAAATATTAATGAAATTTTGGAAATTGTTTAAAAATATTTAGACGCAACTCCGGCAGCCAAAATTACTATTAGGTGATTAAAACGAACTCCCTTAAGCCCCTACACTACCAATACCCTCAAATTCAGGCGACTTGTTTCGAAACCCAACCCATTATTATTTTTCAAAATAGATGAAACATCAAAAATATATGTGGATATACCTTATTCATGAGATACTGTTATGTCGCTTAGAAAATTATAGAATTAGAATTTGAGTTACTGCTTTTTCGTTAGCTCTCGTCATACATGTTTGTATGGAAAAATATAAAAAAATTCTTTCGCTTCAAATATGTGTTGTTTCAAAGAAAATTAATATTAAAAGATATTAATTTATATTCATTTATAATTTATTAACGAAATACAGAGTTTACAGCTCATCAAAAGTTAGCTGTCTGCTACAACCCGGCAGGTTTTCTTTATTCTCATCGAATGTTAAAGGCAGTGTGTGAGGTGATAAGACTTATTATTTGCTGTTGCTCACGAGGCACAGTTTCATTTACTTTCCTTTTACGGCTTGGTATTGTAGAAATTTCAAGCACTGATGAAACATTTTCCTCTCCGTGATCTCGCAATGCCATTCCTTGAGTTTGACGAGAATCAACAATTTCAGGCAACTGCCAATTCATATAAAACGCCACAAGCTTCTCCCAGAAAACATCATCTCTTTCTATAATTTCTATTTTTAGTGGTATACTTTCGCCACTCAACACAGCAAATAAACACTTTTGTTTGCGTGTAACGTGGCGTTGCCCCTGAATTTGGTAATAACAATTACAATATTTGTTTAGACTAGTCAGTTCACTTTTTTATCATGTTTCCATATTTGTATTTCATTTGCTCTTATACTATTCTCCAGGCCATTCTTATATGCAACTTTAGAACATTAAATTTCCACAATCGTGTTTGGACCTATTAATCCATCTGGCGTGGCACCAATAATCGAATAATCCACAAGGCTCGATTGTTACATTTTCTTGCTTCGCCAGATGTTGCAAAGCCAATTGTTCATTTTAGATTCCATGCGCAACTGATTTTACATTGCAAATATTTTATTTGTACAAAATATTTTTTACTAAGTTGGCTTTACTGCTGTTATCTCTTCTTTTTACCACTATACAAAAATTTCTATCTGCCAACATATTCTTACGCAATTCGAACCAGTCACTGCTATCCCTCTTGTAATTTTTGCTTATCACTACGGAATTTGAGTCAAATTTGTTAAAAAAATTGTTTGGCATTTCTTGGCTAGCTCTTGAACAGATCGTGTTAGGAATGACTGAATTCAAATGTGTGTAAGACGTTGCAAAACTGTTATCTTTAACTTCACTGTAATTACAATAATGATAATTAGTTACGTACTTTATTATTAAAAAAATACTATATCTTGTGTTATAGCAAACAGAGAAGTCACCTTCTTACTTATAAATGATTGATTTTAGAAATTAAAAAGATATTAGATGTACTGAAACATACCTAATAGTTTATGAATAATCAAAGTTTTACCCGATGTACCTCAAAAGGTTTATGTTCAAAACACAATAATACAACATTCGTTACCGCTTGTGTGCGGATTGCGGAGCGCCATTTTAGCGCTGTCATCATTATTGTTCGCCGTGGCGGCATCTTAGCGCTCCAGGCGCTCTGACAAGCTAATGAATTTGAAATATATAGGTACATAAAATGATTCGATTTTATGTTATTACTCTTTCAAAAATTGAAAACTGTGGCAGCTATGTATTGTGAGAATAATTTATATAATTATATTATGCATAATCGATAATATATAAGTAACATAGTTAGTCATAAAAGACTCTTATGAAAATAATTTGTGTAAAAATGTTACATATTTCATAATCACTTGGCCATGGATGAATTTCTATTTTATTACGACGCTTTCTTGTACAAATCCTTCGTAGAACTTCATTTCTCTAATTGTCCATATTTTATTCTTCTAATTATATATTTATAAGCACAGAAACAATAACACATTAAACGCAACAAGAGTATAAACTTAGGTCCTAATTATATGTGCCCATAGTTACATGAAAAGCCTATTTGATTCAAAGTATTCAGTCTATAACATAAAACATGAAATTACGAACTCAAATCGGCGTATTATAATAACAAACAGGTTTACGTAAAATTTCGTGCAGCGGAGACGCGAGCGACATGACCTGTCTCTCACAGGGCTCATAGCCGAATGATGAGGTCTGGGCGGGGCGTAAACTAGCAACTGACACTCAGTACACCGCTTATGCTAATAAGGTTTAAATTGCTGAAGCGTTTGATATTGATGGGATCTACCGAGCGTCAAAATCATAGACGTTTGGCAGATTTTATTTAATTTTACAAAATATACAGGTAAAATATGAAAATAAATAGGGTAATTCTTTAGTTCATTAAATTTCCTACAATATTATCAAAAAAAATACGACAGCTTACGATCAAAATATTGCAAACAGTGAGACGAAAGATTATTTTCTGCCTCGATTTTGTGATTTTTTTACCGTGATTCTATTTGACGTACATGAAAAATTCTTTCAAAAGTCTTTTGTTCAGACTTTTGACTTTAAGCTCTAATTTTTGCTAGTTTGTAATATGTACCGTTATGGCTAGATGCGCGACGAAAAATTAGGAGTTTCACGGCTTCTGAGGTATAACAGCGCCTTAAACTATTCATTTATTCATAAAGAAAATATAAGCTTACAGTATACACTATACACAACCAAACCGCTTATATCTATTCTAAACATACAATATATACATAAAATCAATCAAGATGAAAAATTACTATACACTAAAATTATAATTATTACACGGACTTATAGGTAATAGGTATTTACTGAGATCTTTTACTTTATACTAAACCATAGAACATAATATGCTACATGCTATTATAATATTGAAGTAATTTTTTGGGGGCCTAATTTAAAAATATTATTCAGAAAGAGTGACACGTTTTTACACTAGGTTTGTCGAAAAATATAGCTGCTTCTGGATTCCCCTTCTGAAAGCTGTTTATAAGTTTCATGGCTCTGGTAGTGGGGCTGTGATCCGCGTGTGGGGAGCGCCACTCAGATGGGCAGGCGAGGAGTTTGTGCCGCCTGCTACCAATGCTACTTTAGTACTTGTATATATTCTGTGCCTATGCCTCGCAGGTATTGATTCGGTACGCAGAGATATATGGTCTCACGAACTGCAAGGTTATCAATTTGGTCCGTCATCAATAAATAATAATGAATAATATGTGCAAATTGCCGCCTGTACTGTAGGGTATCTAGACCAACCATGCCTGATACAAATATTGACGGGTATAGGTACCTACTACAGGATGCCCGCAGCTACGCCCGAACATTTTTTTTAATATAACCTTTTCTTCCCGATCTCGTGAAAATTTCGAGAAATCCCTCCCCCTTGTGGTCCTCAGGGAACATACAGGCCAAATCTCAGCTTTTTACACTTAATGGTTTTGGCTGTGCGTTGTCTGTGTTAGTTAGGAAAAAAAACTTATATAGGTACATATAGATACTACACACATATTTAAGTATAGACGGCTTTGGTTCTACATCATATGAAGTAAAAATTACTTGATTGCAATATCAAGTATTTTTTCCTGTCAGTATGTCACAGTAGCGGATCAAGGATTACCGATAAAAAAGTTAGATTAGAACCCTGGAGCCCTGGTACCATACTATTAGGGATCTGAGAGCTCGCTTCGACTATTTCTATGATAGACGGGAGAGCTTGTATGGAGGTGGAATACCAGCTATAAGGCAGCGATAGACTAGTGGATATACCAACAGAATGCTATGCAAAGGGTATCGGGTTCCAATCGACGGCCCGCACCACTGACTTCGCTAGCCACGTGCCTCGGATAGTTCTAAATAAACTGACACTAATCTAAACCCCTTTGGGTTGCGCGGGTCAGACGACAGTCGTCTGGGAAAAACTAATATTCCGACAAATCCAGTTCTTTAGACTAGTAGGTAAGCGGACCCCGGGATGTAATTACTTAATTAGGATAACGCTAGGAAGATGATGATGCTTTAATTAGTTAAAATCGTGTAAGTAAGGATTGGGCTCGTGCAGGGAATAATCTTGGCACCTGCTATCACACTTTTTTGGCCTTGATACCTAAAATTCAGCCGCTTAAGGCGCTACATGCCACTCCATGCTACACTTCTTCTTACCATCAGTCAAATTTGTATTTATGACTGCTAATCTTTATAGGGGCTAATGGGCATTATGTCTATACGAACGTGATATACTCAGAAACTACTGGCGTAATTTTTATACTGTTGTCACCAATAGATGTGCGATTCCTGAGGATGGGTTAAGTGTATACCTAATTCACGCGTGCAAGTCCGAAGTTCTGGCAGTTACAGATACATATAACGAAAGGAGGAAACAAAAATAACAATGAATAAAAAAATATTACTACCTTAGTTTCTAATTACCTATTCGGACGGACTCAGTAGTTTGCAATAATTAAGAGTTAACTAACTAACACACATGTTACTGTTAACTGTTAAATATTAAAATGCACGCAGAGAATCATAATACCTACTTGTATTGCTTGTGCAATACAAGTATTATGATTTATGATTTTCTGCGTGCGAACGTATACTCGTTTAATGATAATGGCTGTATATCATTCAAATGATTTTAATAAGCTTACTAAGCAGCAAACATTTAGACATATTCTATTGCCACAACAACAGCCTAACTATTAACAGTGCTGTAAAACTATACACAATACTGTAGAAATATAGAGCGAAACATAGATCAGCATAGGTAGATACAAATAATGAGTAAGTAACTGAGTTACATATAATCCACAAAGCGCCCAACTTTGTGTATTGACGTAGTGTAGTGACACTAGAAAGACAGAAGATCTGTTTATAAATATCTGTGTATATATCGTACAAACTACAGTAAGCTTCGACCAATTGCTGACCTGACACTTTGACATGCACACCCCACTATCCCAATATACTGGCCCTTACTCATATAAAATTACGCTTGAAGCATGTTCAAACATCGTAAAAGATAGATACTGCTTTATTGCCATAGCACAATTTTCATAAACACTACCAAATTGACAAGTAAACAACACTAGAGTAAATCAATTTATAAACACGAAAATCTTTTCAATGGCGACATTCCAATACATCATGTAACAAAAAAGTAATCTAGTAGGTCAGTATCACGTCAGTTCATACACGCAATGCAATAAGTCGTCCATAATAATTAGACTGCGCTTGCGCAAACACTTTCCATTCGACATACCCAAATAGATTATATTGTATAACAATAAAATAACATACAGACTATATTGCGAATGTTTTAACTTCACTGTAGGTAATCAACGAAAAAGAAAAGAATTTTAAAAATTTTGAAGAGCTTAAGAAATCCTAGGCAACAAAGTTGAAGATAAGATGCTTTCTCCAATATTATATTCAATATAAAATCTATTTAGCCGATTGGACACGATATATTTAACAAAATTATCTGCATTCAACTAATAATAGTAAAGTTATCCTCCCTGAAATAATTTTTTTACAGATCAATATCTATAGTATTAGATTGGATATTCGAGAAGGAGGTGCAGCGACATGCGATGACGCATCCCAAATAGAAAATAATTTCAGTCCGTTGCTGTGGACCGAATCCTGCCGTGGTCACGTAAGCGGCGCGTGCCATATCACACTACAGTGGCATTCGCATGACCCCGCTGAAGGACTTCATTGTAGTTTTACTAAGTAGGCCGCGAACATCTTTCTGGATAGAGTCTCGCACACTTGGTTCGTCTGCCGGAGAGTACAACCCACAACAGGTTTCCATCATGTAAAACTAAGAAAATCTGATTGGATTTGACAAAAATAATTTCACAAAGATATCTATAGTTGAAAAATGAAAGATGCAACATTGATTTAAAATAAAACTGGTACTCGTTCACAGGATTTAAAAATTGTAGCCATTTATATGAGTTCTCTATAATATTGGCGAAGCCCAAACAACTTTGAGAATATTATAAACAGTAGCTAACAATGGCTCGACCATCCACATTCTGCGAAATCTTTATGCAGCAGTTTATAAACAAAGTTAATATTATAGCTCTTTACAGGAATCTATTTGATTATGAGGAGCCTTTGACAGAGTCATACAATGGTGTGGGGCAAACAATCAGAGACCGTATGTTAAAATAAATCATGGTCGTTCTATGACTTAGACATGAATTATCCACGATAGATCTACTGTACCAAAAGTATTATGTTTTTACATTCAAGTAGAGACGACTCTGTTTTCTTTTTAGGCTAGGTAAAGTACTATCTCCAATTTTCAAGTAGAGACGACTCTGTTTTTTTTTAGCCTTGGTAAAGTACTATCTACAATTTTCAAGAAGAGACGGCTCTGTTTTCTTTTTAGGCTTGGTAAAGTACTATCTAAAATTTTCAAGTAGAGACGACCCTGTTTTCTTTTTAGGCTTCATAAAGTACTATCTCCAATTTTCAAGTTGAGACGACTCTGTTTTCTTTTTAGGCTTGATAAAGTACCAGCTCCAATTTTCAAGTACAGACGAATCTGTTTTCTTTTTAGGCTTCATAAAGTACTATCTCCAAATTTCAAGTAGAGACGACTCTGTTTTCTTTTTAGGCTTGGTAAAGTACTATCTCCAATTTTCAAGTAGAGACGACTCTGTTTTCTTTTTAGGCTTGGTAAAGTACTATCTCCAATTTTCAAGTAGAGACGACTCTGTTTTCTTTTTAGGCTTGGTAAAGTACTATCTCCAATTTTCAAGTAGAGACGACTCTGTTTTCTTTTTAGGCTTGGTAAAGTACTATCTCCAAAAACAAAGAAAGCAAGCGAATGCTCTAGTGACCATCAGTTCTAGAATTTATAAGCGTTTCTTACTTGGTTGAAAACTTTATCCCGAAGACTACCGTTTTAAAATCTACAAATAGCTGACGCTGCCCTTTTCACTTGTTCTTTCAATCGATAACTTACGTCACAAGTAAAGATTTATGAATGCATATTATCATTTATCTTATGAGCTTCGTCTTGCAGTATTGTCAACACAAGCATATACTGTGTGAGTTCTCGTTAACGCAGTTATCAATACTATATAATACGTAGCGGTTGTCGCCGGTTTCGGGGAAGTGAGGCGTCAACAATAACAAATATCGTGCAAACGCCAGTCGCTGGAATGATAACACTGGCGTGCGGTGCTTAGTCTGCTGCGTACTGCTTATATAATAATGGACTCTGTGCACAGATATGAGAATTAGTATTCTCATATCTGTGACTCTGTGCTTCTAAACAAGCTATGCGTATACAGGTAGTAAGTTTACTTGCTGCAATAGCCTAATGAAACACCTTACAGACTAGCTTGTAGGGGATCGCGAGTTTAAACTCACGTCTGAGAACGTGACGACCCTTTAATTTCCTTTACTCCTTCCCTTCCAGAAAATATAGGAGCCCATTAACTGAATGTCTTCTAAAATTATATCTTTCAGCTGAGTCAAGCATACCTGCGTACTCCGTCACCGGACCGAATGAAGATTTCAAGTTCTAATCGCTAAGAAATTCATCAATTATTCCTGACGTAATATTTTAATGAAAAACACATAACGCTAATTATTATGCCTAGTTACAATAGTCGCACGGCTTCACTATGTGAGTGCCTACTCACATAGTGAAGCCGTGCGAAAAAAAACGTAAAAGTTCTAAAAACGTAAAAGTTCTACTCTATAGGTATTGATTTTCTAGACGTACTTACCCGAAGAAACTAGTAGTCCATTCAAACTGATACAAAAGCTCGACTACTCTACCTAAGCCACTGACTACGTAAGCCACAAGATGAGAAACGGTTTACCACGTTCAAAGTTAAAAAATGTATACCAACCGCATAAATTTAACAGTCAAATAATACCTGATAAAATTAGATTACACAAGCTTTGGAAACGGTTGAGTAATCGATTTCCTAGTGATTCACTAAATTAGTACCTACCAGAAGTTTAGAGGTGACAAGGGCATTGAGCTCGTGACTGTCAGCGTTGTTTTCCTTCCTTTCCGTAAGTATGAGTGGCTGGACCACACTTGCACGCGTCCACGCGCTGCTCCTAATAGGGTGGCCAATGATTTTCCTCGTCTATGGAAGCATAGTGTCGCAATCAATCAACAGAGGTTAAGGATCTACGCGTTCGGAAAGAAGACTGCGATATAAAATGGTATTGCATGTTTTGAATAAGTTACGTTCAGAGACCGTTAACGCATATTAACTGGTAAATCAGGTCGTTGTATCGGTAAAAAACCCACATAGCTAAATTCATCTTGCGGTTTTTATAAAAATGCTCACGGTGAGCTGTTGACTTAATCGCGAAAAACTAATGACTAATAAGGCAAAAATCAACTGAATTTTAATATTAACAACACGCATGTTTTTGATGTTTTTGTGGGTACCTACATAGTACCAAACTGGACATCACCACTAATATAAACTGGCGTAACGTAAATTGTGTGTCTCTTATGTATAACTGGGTGCCTAACTGCCTGTTAACAAAAATATGTATAAGCTGTGAGAAATTCGACAATCAGCGTGTGAAAAACTCCTTAAATTCTTTAAATGTTTTACCTCATATTAAATGGATGTTGTCTATGCAGCCGTTGGGAAAATCTTCATAATATAATAGAACATCTACATCAGATACCATAGCTTACTACAAGCAAAAAATCATAACAACATTCATGATATTTCTGTTGGCTTCGCGAGATTCCATAGTTTGCTTTAATTTTCAAAAGTCTGCACCTCAGAAGATAAAATAGAAACCATTATATTACTATGCTTCACTGTGTGGTTGGAGATTACACCGCATAGGAAGGGAACCTGTTACATTTGAGTTAGAGGATAGACCGAATCCTACATAGATAAAGGTGATTATTGGGTAACATATTTATCAACTACAAAGTCAGACCGTCAATTTGGCTAAACGTTTAAATAGAAAACATTTTTGGAATTGACATTCGAATGATATTAATTCACACTAGCTCTAAACAGGCAACATAAAAATATATAGCAACAAGCTTTTCGGGAGTATTTCACTTGGATATTTTTGCGATTAATATTATAGGCCAAGCAATTATATAATAGAGAATAATTATAAGTCAAGTTAAATAATGTGACACTCATATTGAATACAAAAAAATATATGCATAAACTAGCTTTTGCCCGCGGCTTCGCTCGCGTAAATTCGGGGTTCTCTAGTTATAGTATATCATCTATGTTCGGCGTAACACAAATCTCCTGATACTTCTAAAATTGTCGTTTTAACTGTTTAAGAAATATAACTGCGAAAAGTATTTACACATACAAACTACTTAGTACTAAGACTTGGTAGTACTCAAAATGTTATCCGGTATCTGTGACTTTTCGCTAGAGTGGCCAATATGGCGACTGCGATTTGTCTGTCAGAACCATAATACTGGACAATCTGAATTTTGCGGATATATGTTGTCGACTCGAAATCTTTATTTTTTAATGTTTTATTATTCAGGTAAGGTTTCGATGTACTCCTTGACGAAATTATTAATATAAGATTTGACACTGCGATAGCAGCGCAGTCCGTCGGTTCCAATGTGAAACATTCCAAAATCCACAACTACTTTTAAATTAAAAATTAAGTAAAAAATCATTTTCCAGTGGACTAAATTGTGAATCTAAAATCTAAACCATTCTCAAGTCCCCTTGAACACACACAAAAAACTTCATCAAGATCGGTCCAGTCGTTTAGGAGGATTCAGTGACATACCTACACACGCACACAAGAAATATATATATTAAGATATGGTGACTGAAGAATACACTGACCTGCAACTGCCTCATTCTAAATACAAATAACACTGAAAACCGACTCAATCAAAATACTTTTATCTAAAAATCGCAATTTCATTGTTATTGTTGTAATCATTAATGCAATTGTAGTATCGGCAATAAATTACCTCCAACTAATTACAATTAATTTGGCTAAAACCATACTGATCGAACAGCAATTGCTTCAGAAACCATTAACACGCAAAAAGTAGTTGATCTCAATATTACTAATAAAAAATATTGCTAGGCTGTTAAAAACGTCGCCTTGTTGACGTCCATGGTTTTTGCTAAGTTGATCTGCGATCAGCTCACTAAAAACTATACGACAATTATTATAGTTCGAGATGAATTATTATATGGTTTACATTTTTACAGGTTTGAATCATTAGGAGTTGTATGGCTAAATCATATCAATAGACCTCTATCGTTCCAAAAGAGCGCCTTCATATTTAAATTTCAAAAACATTATATGGTCTTACTTTCCTCGGCAATAATGATTCATTGACCACGACAAAAAACTCCCTAAACGTATAAGAAACATAATAATAAGACATAAGATAAAGGAAACAGGAAATCTTCCTGAAGCCAAGTGCACGGATAACGTTTGTGAGTGACTAACGGCTATTTTCAAAATTCGATCCATACATGGATTTTGAGATTCGAGATTCGTGTTTGACATATTTTGTATGGAGCTTAAATGTCAAAAACGAATCTAAAATCTACAGATCTATCTGTAGATCGAATATTGAATTCCGTAGTAAGTTATAACAATTGAGGATTCATTTCTCATCTGCCCTTATAAATTGCAAACCTTGGGTTCTCATGTGACAACGAAGATTAAGAAACCAGCGACCACGATAAAATACATTAGTCTTTAAATCAAACATGATTAGTAATTGAGAAACAAATTGACACGACTGTAATAGATCACATAACAAATTCAGTTTTGATATGCATTTAATTCGGAACTAAAATATCGATGTTAACCTTAAAAACTTTGCAGACTGATTCCAGGTGTAACAAAGAGTGGGTAACAAACGGCATTTTAAGTCTAAAAGTACAACAAGTCTCTTAATCTGTGGCGTATCTGATGTCCATTTTCTATAATTATGTTCTTGAAACAAAAATACTGTATATACAGAGTGTAAAAATACCCTTAACGAAAACTGAAATCTCATGTTGTACCGATCACTACGAACATTTTTCACTTGGGCACCATACCTGGGAAATAACTGGTTCAGGAGATATTGAGGCTCAAAGTAAGCATAGAATTTTTCTAATTAGGTACAAAATCCATGCATTTACCCCGCCAATATGTTCTATGGATGCCCTCTATTACCCCATGAATAAGTAGGTATTTCGTTGCAGTTTTGAAAACATTAAAAAAGTTCGTTTCCCAGGTATTATTTTTGGTTCGTATGACTAGGCATGATGTCCATAACGAGTAGACTTCGACTAGGTGATGGGTCTTGTGACACCCTGTATTTCGCTTATCGTAAGACTAATTCTCTCATCTGTGGTATCGCGTATCAAATTTGTTGGTAATATTTTTCCACTTTTGTGAAGAGCCTCATTTGGCTGTTAACCACTAGGTATTGTTTATTATTAAAACTGAATGGGTCTAACACCACATCCATACTCGTCAGTCAATACTATCATTTCACATGGTTACAGTGGATGTTTGCGAAGAACTTGCACTTGACTAATTAAACTGCAAATACTCAGATACTCAAATAGATTTAAACATTTATTACTAGCCGTTCCGGCGAAATTTGTAACGGCCGATTTTCAGCTAGCTTCCAGAATTTACTGATTTTCCTTTTGCACTTAGCAACGCATTTAGCGATTGGTTTTCATATCATCATCATCAGCCCTATATATTGTCCCACTGCTGGGCACGGGCCTCTTCTCACTATGAGAAGGGTAAGGTCATAGTCCACCACGCTGGCCAAGTGCGGGTTGGCAGACTTCACATGTCTTTCGAGAACATTATGGAGAACTCCCAGACATGCAGGTTTCCTCGCGATGTTTTCCTTCACCGATAAGCAAGCGGTAATTAACAATTTAATAATAATAATAATTTATTTATTTCAGACCATAGATACATTTTGTTAGTAACAATACCCTTAACCTAATGTTAGTAGCACCAGGCCGGGCGCACTTCGCATTTTAGGTACAAACTTACAAGTACCTCGGCCGACCACGTCGACGTGGTTGGATTTAGTAGGTTGCCGCGCGCCGCTCATATTAGACGTCACGCAACGAGTGCGACCGCTCCGTATTCTAACGCGCCGTGTTCATACACTGTTCAAATTATAAACTTAAACGCCTTTAACAACAAAAATGTATCATCACAAGTCTAATGCAAAGTATTGCTTAATTAACTGTGTGTCGAAAGCGACTTGAAAATTTGATTTTATTTATATTACGAGAGCAACTTGAAAATTTGATTTTTTGTTTGTTGAGATATCTCAACGATTATGGTGTCAAATTAAAGATTTCGTTCAAAAACCATTTTATCTGTTTGAATCATGTAAATCGGTCTACGCGTTTAGGAAATAACTAAGAATTTGTATAGTAAAAATGTAAACGACCAGAATTTTTGTGCTTTTGTTCTACTAGCTCCAATAGTGGGATAGGATACTTATAGGATAATTATTTATTATTAGGTACGTGGTCAAGTAGGTAGATAGACGATGAATAAATATAGTAGCAGCGCCAAGTCGACAACCCTAGCGCGCCACTCCGCGCCAGACGGCGACAGCGTTATGTGTTAGAAAAGAACGGGAACTGTTAGGTTAATATCGCATTAGGCACTGAGTGCTTATGCGAGCTGAATTGAACTTTGTTGCTTATTACCAAGAGTCGTAATTTCAATAAATTGGTTTGAAAAGTGAAGCTTCTGTACGTTAGTACTATTAATTATTCTGTGGTAGCACATACTATTTAAGACATTACATATACATAAACACAGCACCGAGGACAGATATGAAAAAACAACGACAGACATGACCACCAATCATTGCTGCACAGTCCCATTAGAGACTGTGCAGCAACGGTTGACAAACGAACAATCAAGCCGGTTCGCGATCATGCTAAGAATGCTGTTGGTGCTGCCACGTACGTACTCTGCACACTAGGGAAGCGCATCGTTTCCGCATAGTGGCGTAGAAACAATCTACACGATATTCTGCAAACATTCCCGAGGCACTACAGAATCGCGGCAGCCCCATCAGCACCCTAAAAGCATTGTTATATTGGACCCGGAGGGTGCGTACGTTTTTTGAGTATATCTAGCCCACAGGTTGCACGTGTAAAAAGATGTACAGAATGATCTGAATAGAGTGGTTTTCACTTCAACGGAACAACGTGCAAACCTGCAAGCTATCATGTTCGCTCTCACCGCCAGCGCCCTCCGTTCCCTTTCGATATCGTCATCGTCCTTGAGGTCAGAGGTCAATATGTGTCCAAGGTATTTAAATTTGGTTACTTTCCTTAAGGCTGTACCCGTAAGCATTACGTTCGGAAACATACCTATATCTTCCCCTTTGACCCCAAAGACCATGACCTCACTTTTGGTAGCGTTGTATTTCAACCCATGCCCTTCAATTTAATACGCACTTAACAGCGAAAAGTCATTGGTGTGTGCCGTGAATTCGAACCCGAGACCCTCAGCGTAGCAGTCTGTCGGTCTCTCCACTCGGCTATCGCTGCTTAACGCTGGTTTTCATATATTTACCTATATTTATATTTTATTTTTATTGATTACGACACGTCAATCCATCATCATCATCATGTTAGCTAAAAGACGTCCACTGCTGGACATAGGCCTCCCCCAGGGCTCTCCACGGGGACCGATCAATCCATACTTAAAAATAAATATAACTACGTAGGTTCGTAGGTATAGCCTACACATATTATGTATAAACAAGCGTAGGTAACTACTTATAGTGGGGTTCTTAAAACGTAACAAATTATACAAACAGATCAATTTGTACACACTTAGGTATCAGTGCTACGTCAAAAGTGAGGCAATTGTTATGCTATTTTATTTTACAAAACACATTTCGTGCTAACACACTATAACATTTCACCGTAAACTATACAAAATAAAACCACTGTTAGTTGTTACAACAGTCATATTTTGACATTCTATACAAAAATATTTTAGCGTTTTATATATTGTCACGCTCGTTACTAAGTAAAACAAATGTGCCTACTCGTATAATAAGAGTCTTTAAAAGAATGTGACCATGAAAGGAGTTAGATAATAAGTATAAAGACTTTAGCGTTTTAATTATGACAAGCGGTTGAGACTTTGTATTATACTATTCTACGAAATTAACCACACCACGACGAAATTGTCGCGGCAGCCTTACGCTACGCTTGCTCAGATAAGCTCACTTCAAGGCTCGATGACTCTCTGGCTCTCTTACTGACCCGCTGCGAGATGTACCACATCTCGGAGCGGGTCAGTAAGTATGCCGAATAAAGATTGCCTACCTACCTACAACCCTCTCGGCGTATCTAGTGCGAAAAACACTCACTGAAGGTGGACTGACATCCTCCTGATCCTGATGCCCTGTCATCCTTATGACGATTTCTAGCCTAAAAGTGTGTCATCAAACAGTGCAATAGTTATCATATAGATAGTATTCTTAGAAAAGCAGCACTGTAGGAACGCGGTTTCCAAGCGCACGCACTCCACTAGTTGCACTACATCCTACATCTAAGGAGAAAGATAGAGAGGAACGAAATATTAAAAGACGACTTTGAATGCTGGCATTCTGGCTTGATAGAATATCAAAGATATAAGTTCACACTCCATTTATATACAGATCAAACTTTCTACTTTCTTGCTTCAAGTGCAGCACGTCCCATACCAACTATCGGCTATTTCTTCAGAATGTTCGTGTAATAGCTTCTTACCTCGTAATGAACGTCTCTACTCCAACTCTCGACCTCGAAGTGATATGACAAATAACTTGGCAGTAATGATTCACAAAATGTTCTAGAGAACTTGACGTCACTGACTATTCATGGTAGCTATAGCAAACGCAATAAGTAAGAAAATAACAACTTTGTTGATGTCGCTAGTATTGTACCACAATTTAGTTTGCCAATAAGACGAACATCACGGTACCTAAATAAATGGCGCATTTGTTTTTTTTCTATACTAGATGAGCGCGCGGTTACACCCGCCCTATTTAAGGCTACTGCTCCGCTCCCGTGGCTCATAGCGTGATGTTATATAGCCTATAGCCTTTCTAGATAAATGGGCTATCTAACGCTGAAATAATTCTTCAAATCGGACCAGTAGGTACTTCCTGAGTAGCTAAGCCCGCGGTTACACCTTATACGCGTTTATTTAAAGCTACTGCTCCACACCACACCCGTGCCTCAAAGCGTGTTGCTATAAAGCTTATAGCCTTCTATTCCTTCAGATAAATTGACTATGCAACACAAAAATGATTTCTTGGGGTTTTGATGATGGGTGTTCATTGTTGATTTTATGTTTGTAAAGCTCCCGCGACATAGGATTTGTTCCTAGTACGACAGTTGTCTTTCGAAAAATAAAGGAAACGATTTTCAATTCGACTAAGTTCCTTAAGGATGAAGGGTGACGTGATGCTACATAACTTATTTAACTTATTATTAATAATTGGGTTGTTAACTTGTTACCTCGAGATAATAGTTATCAAAATAAGAAAGTCTAAGTTTTATTATTGTTTCTATAGATAACTGAATGTAAGTGACTGCACGCCTTCAGTTTTTCCTAATTTTTATTATAAGGTGGGTGGACCATGGAAGGCCACACTAACGAGTAAACACTTTTTATTCGTTTATTTACTGGATAAATGAATGAAACAAAAAATAAAGTAATACTTTGTTATATTGTGCACCATATAAATCACTTCTTTTTTACTTAACTTTAATCACTATTTATAAAACTTAAGTTTTATTAAGCTCTGCCAAATGGCCTTGCAAGGAACACGGCTCCAAACAAGGCCAATATTATACATCAGTCGTTAAACTTAAAAATAGAGTTGTAATATTAAATATATCCGCTTTTACTAAAACAACATAATAAGCTCTATCATTTAAGCGAAACATTAATGCTCAATATAGTTTTATCATCTATAAAAAACTCAACGAAAATTACTTGAACACCATCGTGTAACTAAGAATATATTAATGGAAATTATTTAACAATAGTTGTAATGAGTATTACATTGGCATCAACTAACTTGCCAACGCGTTTTATCATAAAATTAAATACTTTTTTTTTTACCAAAAATGGCCTTCTTATGGGTTCGTTCTTTGTAAGGCCAAAATGTTCCTAAGAAGGCCAAACTAACAATCTATACTGTTTGATATTAATTAAGTACCTATAATTAAATAATTGAAACTACAGACTTATAAATAAAAATATTATAAATATAAAACATTGTTTTAACTGTAAGGCTACATATTTATAACTTAAAAGTTAGTGTTCATATGTTCATGGTTTGTAAATGTTCCTTGTAAGGCCCATGTACCATAGCAAGGCCAACCGTCAAATATTTGATTGGCCTTATAAGGAACCACCGGCTTTCCTAGGAACACTACCAATATTTTAACTTAAATTGAGGCAAAACTATGTTTTTTATCTTTAGTACCATAAACATATCCTTATACGACAATTCACAGTAAAAAAAATATGAGATAATAATAGGTTTTTGACTAAAAACTTACGTTTTGCTGTGCGCGCAAATAACAATTGTAACGTCGACGACCTAAGTCTACGAAGCGTGAGATCGCACTGCCACAATAACGGCGCGATCGACTCGCCGCCGCGTGTGTGGCCTTGAGTTTGATGGATCTTAGTGTGTAGTAGAAGGAATATGTCTTTACATGTCAATAACTACGACTTTTTAGTAGTTGGCCTTCAAAGGAGCGTGGCCTTCCATGGTCCACCCACCTTATATATAAAACATCATTAGATAAACTGTAAAAATAAATTTTATCAGTCATAAGTCTCGTCAAAATGTATTTTTAACAGACATTGAAGTATGTTAACCCCCATATGGCCAGCGTAGTGGCCTAGGCTTATAGCCTAGCCCATCTCAAAGTGAGAAGAGGCCTGTGCTTAACATTGGGACAGTTTATATACTGGGCTGATGATCATCTGGAAAGGTAGTTTGGCTGTACAACTTAAATCGCTCGGATATGACTGAAAGAAATGAGATGAAAATACTGAAATGAGATGTGTGCTGGTACTGTGTAGCAGCTCAGATTGAATGAGGATAGCCTATCCAGGCTATCCTTATTCAAGCTGAGCCGCATTTTATGGCCTTGGTTGGACAACCAGTGTGCAGTTGTTATTTTATGGCTGTCCAGCCGGGGCCATAAATAACAACTGCACGAGCCAGATTTGTCGTCGTAAAAAAGAGTACAAAATAATGACACTGTTCTGAAAAACAAAATAACGTATAAGTACGTTATTTTGTTTTTCAGAACCCTAGACCCAGACCTATTTTGTCTTTAGAATTGTTTTATGGCATGGAAGTGATAGGAAGCAGAACAGCAGCGATAGCCCATTGGCGATACCAACAGAACGCTATGCAGAGAGTATCGAGTTCCAATCTACGGCGTTATGGGTCAGTACCTCTGACTCTCTGTTACCGCTGCTCAGGGGCGGCAATAGCCCCAGAGGAGTTATAAGTGCATTGCCGAACTGGATAGTAAAAGGAAAAGAAGGGCTGAGGGTGGAAAACTAAACGAAACTCAATAGTTACAGCATCTAGATACTGTAACCACGGTAATTATAATTATTACCGTGCTGTAACATAACATCGATTTTTTGTTGGAGGGTAGTACTTCCCCGGTCGAACAAGAACATTGATATTGAAACCAGCAAGCTTCTACTACCGTGTAAATACTACCGACAAATTATAACACATTATTGCAATATTTGCATAGTATTAAACAACGTTTAATATTATTCGAATATTACATAAATCAACACAAAGGCATACGAAAACGATTAACTACACACATTGGCTGCACTTTGTCATTGCGTCGTTGACAAGGTACCTAGCATATGAAAATATCAGTAGGTAATGTCTTCTTTATTTATAGATATGCTTTTTAATTCAAATTAAACATGGTTATTATATTTTTATTATTCAGTAAATTTGAATAACGTCCATAACATTGAAAAATGTACGGTTATTATAGCTTTTAATAGGTTGTCAAAAACGTGTGCATGTGTTTCACTTCACGTAAACAAATCTGTATATATAAATCCTTGCTTTACTGACAGACAAGCTACAGCCAAAACTATTAGGGGCAGGAAGCTGAAATTTGGCATGTATGTGCTTTGGGGACCGTGCGTCGGAGCGCACTAAGAAGGGATTTCCTAAAATTCCCACGGCATCGGACAGAAAAAGTTAAACTAAACAAAGCGGGCATAGCTGCGGGTATCCTCTAATAGGTACATCATAATCATGGGTGAATTTCAACAGGTCCAATAAAATCTTCATTTCCGTGGATTTTTATTCTTCAGCAAGAAAAAATTGTGTTTACTCAAGTTTTTGATAATATGTATGTATTCTTGCTTAATATCTAGCAGATAGCTTGAAAAACTAACGAGATATACAAGATTAAAAATTTCGTGCCACGGTGATGAAACATGCGTGCACGGCAATGAAACATGCTTCCACGGCAATGAAAGAACTGTGCCACGGGAATGATAGAATCAATCCACGGTAATGAAAAAATCCAACAACACATGATATTTTTTCTATAATATACTTACCTGAAATAGATACATCCTTGGCTCTGAAAGAGAAAGGCATAAGGTCACCCGGGGCAAATGTGTCTGCGGGGCTAATGTGCCGTTTCTGATTATTTGGAGATTTTATCAGAATTTAGAAATGTGCCATCTATTAAAAAACGCATTAACTACTTAGCAATCAAGTAACGTACTGGCTGCAGCGCTACATGTCACTGTTTTACCGACATTGCCATCTTTTCTTCAATGACAGTTTTCAGCTGAAGCAACGCTCACGTAGGGGTATGTTCCAAGGACGATTTCTTGTGGATTTTTTTTCTATTTTTGAGCTGTTCTCAATGTAAGTAGAAAGCTAATACGATTAATTTTGAGGCACATATATAGTTTTATAATTTCCATTTCAAATTAAAGAGAAAAAAGAGTAGCTACATTAACCCCGTAAATTTTGCATCTAGGGGCTAAAGTAACTGTCGATAATATTTATCGATAGTCACAATAACCCCTTGATATTAACTATGGAGCCAGCAATAGCTAGTGATGGGAAATACTTATAGGTAAGTATATTATAAATGAGAGGGCTAACCTATTTCTATTAATACTGAAATAAGTTATCAATTTGCTTGATGGTATTTTCTGCATGACTATAGCACGCTTGGTTTGCGGCATTTGCCATCATAAAATGTGTTTTCTTATGTTTTAGACGGTACGTCATTCCAACAAAAATATATTTGTACCTATTTTCAATACGGAAAGCATGATTATACAAGGTTTAAGAAGAGGAAAGTAGCTAACACAGATGTGGTTCAGAGTAAAATTATTGTGAAGGCAGTGGACTTATTACCAATTAGTGAAAATGAATTTGTTTTTATGGACGCTGACGACAATTCGTTTTAATTAAGTTGCCTTTCTTATAGTTAAGCAAAAATAAAATTTACCCAAGTTAGATGATTTATAATTAATAAACATATTATTTTATTATTCACATTACTTTATTCTTTACTGTCGATATACTATCGACAACCTAGGTGCACATCACTAAATTATCGTAAAATAGCTACAATAACCCCGAAT
The DNA here is from genome assembly GCA_944739405.2 of Euclidia mi. Taxonomy (NCBI): domain Eukaryota; kingdom Metazoa; phylum Arthropoda; class Insecta; order Lepidoptera; family Erebidae; genus Euclidia; species Euclidia mi. Next base: position 24,902,230 of record OX123189.2, on the reverse strand, counting down.
AAGATAATTTTTTCGAATTGAGTACTTAAAATGGTGCTCTTTTTGCATTTACAGTTTACATTTAGATGAATTCACTATTTGTAGTCAACATTTTGCTACCGTTATAATAAATAAAGGTCAGATTTGGCTGTTATAGGCAATAGTTACAATAGCCCCGCAGCCAGCTGCCAGGGCTATTGTAACTAATACGGTTCCCGTATAGTTTCTGTCCGATATCTCAATACAATAAAGATATTTTTAGGAGTTTTACAGAAATTTGGGCAAGGAAGTAAATAATAAGGATACCTTAGTTTAAGATTTCCGGAAATAATGCTTTTAAATGTGACTAAAAAATACTTCAAAGTGATAGATGCAGATTTTAGCTTACAATAGCCCCGGATGACCTTACACAACACACACATACGCTTTTTTTACCCTCTTCTCAATAACCTTCTCGCATCGGAGTAAAATTAAACAAAAAGTTAATAGAATCAAAGCAACACAATCATTTATTATTATTTTCTTCACACAAATAATAACAGAATAGAAATTAACAAATAATAAGATACTTTTCTAAAGTATGCAATAGCTATTGCTAACAATATATACTTAACTTTATATAATATAACAGGGTCGCTTCTAAATTTTTCACGTCGCTTTTGTTCGGCCAAACTTTTTCTTTCCGTGGCGATGAAAACATAAGTCACGGCAATGAAACAACTGGTCATGGCAATGAAACTAAATTTTTTTAGCAGGCATTGCAATGAAATGTTGTTTCATCGACGTGTCTTTTCTTCATTTCCATAGCAAATTTTGCCCACGGCAATGAGAGCAGGGCGATGAAAATCAAGGCAAAAACATCAAGTAACCAAAAATCTATTGATAATTCACAGTAATTAACTCGTCACAAATAAACATAAGATAAGTGGCATTCTATCGAATACTTAATCAAAAGGACAAACTTATTCAAAAGACAGAAGTTAGACCTATCTGCGGCGATGAAAGAAAAAATGTCCAGTAATATAAAAATCGAATACTTACGTGTATGGCGCAAAAACGCAGGCACGTATACACGTCGTTCCACGTCGAGCACCAATCGACACTATTATGCAACGTTTAGCGCACAGGGTTGGGGGACGCAAATCCTTAGATAAAACAATATTCTTAAATATATTTAGGACACGGCGATTAAAGGTAGTTCTAGGACAAATGCAATTTTAGTAACCATTCGTTGTATTGTTTAAATATATGAATAAATGTATTCCGTAACAATAGGTACTTTAACTATCCACGTATCAAATAAAACTACTTAGGTTTTTATATAAATAACCAATAGATTTTTATCAATAACATATAATACACATCAAGGTGATGTGTGGACAAACACGGCAATGAAAGATTTCGAGTTTTTTTTTTTTTAGTATCTATTAATCCTATTTAATGCTACACATAGATTACTATTTCACCTAACCAGAAAAACATATTAGAACATTATAACTATGTTTTAAAGTACCGATTTCATTGATGCCACGTAATTTTTGTTCCCGGGAAATTCACCCTCATACTATATTACTACGGTCTTTACTAGCCTGGTAAATGCTCGACATTCATTGAGTCTCGCTAATCAGTGTCTAGGCTTCTCTTTCGCCTAGCGACAATAGCTTCTTGCGCACATTCGTTTTGGCTGTGTGTTGTCTCTTAGTCAGTCAGTAACGCAAGTCATATTTACAGATTTATGGTGACTACTGTTACTGACCACATTACAATTTATATGTAAAGGGAAGAGAGCAAAAAATTATTGAAAGAATCTGTCGCCTTGACTCTGTGAAGCTGAATGCTAAGATGGGAATACAGGTTCTATTGGATAACGTCACTCTGGAAGGCTGCTTTCTATAAAATCTTTGAATATGAAGCGTCTATTTGTAAAACGTCATGGCTACCGCACTGTAAACTACTTAGACACTAACCAATCTCTAAAATGCTCGAAATAAAAAGCCATAACAATTTTCACTAGCCACTGTGAGGTAATTAAATAGATACTTAATGAAAATTTAAACGATACCGTTACTATAATTATGTTCTTAGTAACAAGCAGCTGTATGTGTTTTATTTAAATATCTTTAGTTAATTTTATGCTAGGGTTAGTTCAAATATTATGAGGGATTGAAATAGGTCCGATATAAATAAGGGAACAAATAACATTGCACCACTCATCATCAAAGTCAGTGTCCAACCATTATCTCGATAGCATCCAAGACTTTCAGTCTGTAGCTCGAGTTCTGTTTTTCTATCCAGATAGGTCAGAGACCGGACCTCCGCAACCCAAAGTTATAGTGCGCTATTCCATAGCTTTTATCAGTGACAGCTGTGTCAGTATATTCAAAGGGAGGGTACTGAATCTCCATAAGAACTGTCAAAGATCTTCATGACTGTGTGCTGTGCGTGCCGTGCGTTTGAACACACATACTATCTGCAGAGCAGTCTGTTGCTAACTCCGTCAATATATACCTACTTGCTACAACAGAGTTTTCCAGGGTTTTAGTGACCCTGCAACTGCAACGCAGGTGACTATGGGTTCAATCAGTATCTGTTCAAATCTGTGGTTATCATTACAATTATTTATTACATCAGACTCTTGACTGACCTGGCTGCATGGTTTCTACCGACTTGATAGCGTTCAAGTGTTTTATTATTATAATTATGACACGAGAAAGAAGCGCTTTGGCAGGCGTACACCGCGTCCACGGAGACATGTTTACAAACTGCAAAAACCCTTCAAGATTTTTAATCCAAAAAGTGATCTGATCTATTAAGTACAGTGTTTTGCTTTTGCTAATCATCTAGAAATTAGGTTAATATCCTGGGCTATTGAATGGGTGTTGAATGAATTGGTCACGGTGAGGACTATACCTAATAAGTATTATATGAATAACGGCATAATCTTATATTACGTACCATGGAGTGGGCAGAGGATGACTCGACAGCTTACCTGGTTACTATATGGGGCTTCTCTTAACAGACGTAAAAGGCAAACGAAGGCAAGGCAACAATAGGGCAACACCGCAACGCCTGGCCAGGGTTGTCGAACGGTACAGCACTGGTTTCATCATCAGGGGTCTCGTAATAACGGAGACCTAGAGTGTATTTTTCCGTAATTGCTGCATTGAACATGACTCGGACACTCCAGGCCAGTATATATTGACTTCCCTTAGCAGCCTAACCGCGGCAGGCCACAGTTGAGAGCAATGCAGACGTTGTTCCTATGAGGCAATACGCAGCCTATCACCTACGAGTATTAACGACTTTTTGATGTCGTTATCTTTTAATTTAGTCTAGTCTAGAGTAATATTATGCATAATAGTAAAACCTACTTTTAATTAAAACTAGTTTAAATGTATCTTAACATAATTAGGTAGTTCGTAATGCAAAATGTTAAATTATCTCTTTTTAAGTTTTCAATTACATGTTATAGATAAGATGAACGAACAATTAAATAACGCTGAATTTTAAAAAAAGAGTATTTGTCAAATAAATAGTTTTGATCAAACAGTTTTCTTACTTCGAGTGTCAATATAAATAGACTATTTTGAATTCAGTGGTATAAGAATAGTGTATGTGTTGTATTTGAAAGCAGTGCACGTAATTTTAAGGTCAGATGGCCAACCTCGGAAAAACGTGTGACAGCGTTTCAATATTATCAGCCTAGAGACTTATTGTAAAAAATGTAATGACAAATTGATTTTTAATAGCTTGGTACTATTTTAATATTTTCTTACGTTTTTCTACCGTGCGTCCGTGCCTATAGTTTGCTCTTTCTGAATCTAATAATCGGTCCTTCAGGTATTAGATAACTAGATAATTATGTAAGTATAAAAGCAGACTTACGGAATATTTACTAAGTATTTTTTCGGGTTGGATGATTAGTCTTGTACTTATATTCTACATATGTATATGTATTTAAACATTTGTGGTAATTTAAAATATTTTCAAGTTACACCTACCTTCTTCTTTCTTTCTCGTGTGAATGTGTGGCCAACTCTGGTGTCGGAGTTTTCAGACCGCCTGAAGGCCTCCGACATGGCCTAACGATTCTTGTCCTGAAACAAGAACCCGGACCGACTGCTTTACGTGCCCTCCGAAGCACGGTAGCGCTCTGGTGTAAATGCCACACGCGGTCACCCATCCAAGTGACGATGACGACCTGTGCCAGCGTTGCTTAACTTTGCCGACCTGTTACGATTGGCAAGCCAAGTCTCGCCATGAGCGCTACATAAAAGTTTTCTAGGTACCTATATGTAAAGGTATGCTAGGTGTATATATCTAAAGTTATGCCTAATATAAGTAAGTACCTAGAAAACATAAACATTAAAATTTTATTAAAGTCTGATCTTTCGAAAGAGCCGGTTTCTATAGAGTACCTTTAACTACATAAATACGCTGCGGAACGTTATAGAAAAGTCCGAGGAGTATAACCAGCCTCTACGCTAGTCGTTTGTGAAAGCCCTCGATTCTTAAGGTGTTTACCTATATGAAAACGCCATCATGTCAGTTAGCCTCCAGGTCCAGAGCTCGAAAAGTCGACCATGGTTGAGGCCATAGAAAACCTTAGCTCAATGCTCGATGGCCTTTGTAAAGTCTCCCAAGAAGTTCCCAGCAGAATCAAATCAGAAATGAGGAGATCCGCAATAGAACCAAAGTCGCTGACATAGCTCTCCGAAAAGCCATGTTGAAGTTACAATGGCGCTTGCCATTGCATCCTTGCCATGTGGCCAATCGGGGCATCAGGTATGTAGCTACAAGACCTGAAGGCCTACGGCCAGGAGGGTTTTGGTGGCCACGTATCAGATGACGCAGCAGGGTTACACCACCCGTAAGGGTCGGTCTTCGTGGAGAGTTCTGGGGGAGGCCAATTTACCAGCAGTGGACATCACTACTGAACTGAAATTATGCATGTAGTCTGTTATATTAGGTAGGAACTCAGTCCAGTCAGTCAAAAAAAGCAGTTGAAATGCTTACGCAGTGACATAACTCTTCTACATGACTTGTGTCTTCAAGAATGTTTGTACGTTTAAGTGAGCTATATGTGGTAACATTAATTATTCTTTGTCCTGACTACGCACACTAGGTACGACAAACGCAGCATTCCGTCCTAACGCTATCCGTCAACCAAGTAAGACTTACAGGGACATAAAGAAAGAAAGAAAGAAAATAAATATTTATTATAATTATATAGACACACAAACAAAAAATTAATAAAAGCAAAGCATAAGCAATTGGTAGGTACAAAGACAACAAATGATTGAAATAAAAATAATAGAAATAGTTTGTCTAAAGACTAGCAGCTCAGCATGTGCTATGGTTCAAATGGGTGACCACTGACCACTGACCAAAGCGCTTTCAGCTGAAGCCCAACGGTAAGTAAAGTACATAGGTAAATAGTTACATAAATAGTTTAAAAGAACAGTTTTAGTTCCAACTTTTCCAAGTAATCTTGTAACCGTTTACACGCGTTGTATTCCCACCACCAAGGAATGTGCTATTACCGACTGATTAGTTGATTACTTGCACGATAAAGTACCTATAAATTGTCATACAATGCTGAACTTACAAAGCATTTTTTCGTTTCGCGTCTGCTGTCATCATTTTGATGAAGAGAACTGTGTGCGAACTTCTTGATAAGTTTACACTACTTAGATAGGTCTATATAGTTTCGTGACCGCGGCAGGGTGATACCTACCTGCTTTGCTAAAAAGTAAGTAGCCTAATTATTATAGTGTCACCCAAAGACAAGGGCGGCGTCGCCGTCGCCGAGATCCGCCAACGGGGCCGCGGGCCGCCAGAGCATGCGGAGCTCTGGTTGCCGATTAGGATTAGGTTGGTCTGGGAAGCTGGGTTTATTTGAACATGGCGCAATGGGAGGAAGACTGGACAGCACCTGTACCTAAACTGTCTTCTTCTTGTAGGAACGATTGGTTGGCAGTCGAGGTGGTTTTTCTTAGTGGAAAAACCACATACTCCGGCTCGCCTTGGCCCCCAAGAGCCGGAGATCCGAAGGGATTGTTCCGTGGTGACAGCGTGATGATGGAATAAAGTATTGCATCCATGATCAACACAGAGTGACTAAATGTGTAGCTTCGTTATCGCAAAAATCGCTTATCACTATCCCCAGGGCCGTTCCGACCCAATCCAGCGCCTGTGTGCGAAATCTATGAAGCGCCTGTGCAGTGGCGTAGGCTAGCTTGGGCACCCCCGGAAGTTGGCGGATGACCTTTTTTTTTTTTAGTCGATGGCTAACAATTCCGGGCTAACTGTCGACATCCTTTTTCGAAAATAACTGTTATAATTAACGCATATCTCGGCGCGCGGCGCCCCTGTCACCCTGGCGCCTGTGTGCGCCGCGCACATTGCACATAGGGAAGGTTCGGCCCTGACTATCCCGATCTTCAGACCGGGAAAGGGTATGTAAATTTCTTCACACGTAGATATCTAAGTACTTGCTTAACTTTATGACTAGCTGTTACCCGCGTTTTTTCGGTATCGCAACAGCGCCACCTACGAAATGGTCTATCTTCCAGTGAAAGTCCCATTAAAACCGGTTTCGCCATTCCGAACAAACATAAAGATAGACAAACTTTTTTTTTTAAAGGTACACCTAGACTGTATGTACGTAGGTACTTGGAAAATCATTTGAAATCACAGACGGACATAGACTAGACACTTCAATTTTATTTTAAACGTAAACGTAAACCAAGATGTAGTCAAGAATCCACTATAATTATAAGAAATTGATATTAGGGCTTCAAAATACCTACTGATTGCGCGAATGGCTTAGTGGTTAACTCCGTCACCTCGTCATAGTCGTCATACATCATTCTGGTATGAATGATTCAATTGGTAGGTAACTAAGTAGGTACCTATTAGACCGGTAGGTATCTATAAAATAAGCTTTTCTTGTCCAAACCATATTTATTTTAAAGAAGCGGATTAGTGTCTAGTATTTTTTGTTGAATGCAGTTTATGTTAATCATCAATATATTCAAATGACGAATTATTTTTTTAAAGTAGGTAAGAAATCTATTTGTTATTCCATTCAAGGCCTACTAACTAAATAAAAAACATAACGGTGATAGTATATTGTCCATGTTCTAAAATAAGCGACCGTTGTAAAATAGATGTTCCGTGTTTATTGAATAAATTACACTTCCTATCTAGTACTTATTGTTTGAGATGAGCTCCGATGATTGCGGTACATCTCACAATAGAGTAATCTCGCCTTCACCCTAGTTTACGTTCCGATTCCGACATTGAAACAAAGTACTTTTTCACATTGCGGATTATTCGACCAAATAAAATATTCCACTTATAGTTCTGCATTCAGTCAGGTGCGTTGCACTCTCGCAACTAGTCGCGTTCTTTTGTTCTGTCCAGGGCAAAACGTTTGGTTTACTTCGCGGAACGTCAGTCGTGTCGTGTCGCAGCTGAGATTGACAACTAGTGTCGACGTGCGCGAATAGTTTAGAATACGAAAATGTCATCTAATATAATTAGCGATAAGTACCCAAACGATACAAAATTAAATAGTTTTAGTGCACTCACTGATAAAAGTTTGGCGCCAATAAATGGAAGATATAGGTCGAAAAGTTTGTCTAGTGATAAGTTAAACAAAACGAATGCGGATCGGGCAGCAATTTTAGAAGATATTGAAGATCATCATGTTTCAGACAAGTCTGAGACTCCTGGATGCTTGGTAGGCCACAAAAACATGGATGAAGCAACACAGACAACGATGAACGTGTAAGTGTAGATACTTAATTCATTTAATGATATAAAATTAAGTTTTCGTATGATCACCTAGTTGACCTTAGTGTTTGACGTTAAATTGTTTGTTTATCAATTAGCTGATGTCAACACGATCTTCTCATGTATTATCTACCTATTTAACATTTAAGCAACAAGTATTATGCCGTCTTACAGATGCTATCACTTGGTTTGTGGCGTAAATATTATCGTTATTACTTATGTATTAGTTTGGTAAATTATTTTTGATGTTTTGTTGCTCAGCTGATAATTAAAAGTGATTTATTTTGATTGAATGCAATTTTAAGATACCAAGTGAATATATATTATCTTCTGGACAATTATTACAATATAATTAAAAAATATTACTTATGTCATTAGTTATTATTACTTAATTTCTTTTTAAGTAGAGCTAGATAGTAATTAAATATTTGAATTAAAAATAAAATATTTGACTTATGACAATTTTAAATCAATAAATATCTGGCCTACTTAGTTGACAACTATGTTAATGAGTTAAGTGATCATTATTTAACCTATACTTAATTGGCAATTAATTATGTGTTAAGCAGTAAGTACGAAACACTTTAGCCAAAATGTTTACATTGAATTATGGTAAGTAGGTACTGAAAAAATAATTTTTTACCAACCCACTAAAAAAAGGGCAAACAATAAATATACACTTAAGTACATAAATAAAAAAATAATCTTCCTTTGGATCATATTATTTAAATATAAATTCTAAAGAGTTGTCATAACAACGGCATTATGTACCAAAGCACATAGAACAAATAAACAGAATCTGCGAGTCTCATGTTATCAAAACAGATAAATACCTACTGTAAATATATGATATGTTGAATGTTGAAGACTAGGTATGGCATAAGAAACATCAAATTACCTATTTTTAATATACTTACCTAGCAAATTTCAAATTTAAGTATATCATAATAAGTAATTATGACCAAAATATTCAATGTAGAAATATCTACCTACTTAATATTAAAATTGGGTAAGTTTTAGATTCAATATGGTATTTTAAATTTCGTATATATGAAGTAATATATTAATTTTACTTAATTTGTTTAAAACTGAAATTTTAGTTTAAACCTACAACCAATTACCCACATAAAAAAAAAATTTAAATTATTTTAATCTTGCAAGCTATATGACATTGGCTGTCAATAATAATACAGAAAATATTTTTGACTGTTTTGTTTACATAAGTTTACAGATAAAATATAATACTGATCCTCATGCATAGCTAAGAATAATCCCTGCAGTCAACCTTGAGGCAAAAATTATTATGAGCCATAATGCCTTATCTGGCCAAATGCAACAGTGATTTAAAACTTCTGTTAAGTTTATGGTACTTAGAATATTTTATGGTATCATAGATAACAGACTCATCTCATATAGAACCTTGATTGATAATAGTCCCTTGTTGTGTATTACCTACGTAATGTAAACTTTTTGAGATTACAGAGGCACTTATTATAACAGATTATGATTATAAAACTTAATCTTACAGATACCGATAAAGTGGACTTGAAGTGGAGTTAATAAACTCTAGATAATTAATATTTTTACTTACACATATACAATATACTTATTTACACACAGAGCTTCGAAAAGTCATAGGTGTGTGCCCGGGGTAACTGGGGATTGAACCGGAAACCGTCGTGTCGGCAGTCAGTTACGTACACCACTGGGCTATCGCTCTCTATAAAAATATTAATAAATAATAATAAAAGTAAACAAATATTAGAATGATGATAAGTGTTTATGTTGTTGACAGTAAGTGTAAACCTTCAACTTTTTACTATCATATCAGTCAAATTACGCTTTTGATGATAAGATATTTCATTGATAATAAAGTCATTGAGAAAATGCCTTATGAAGCATTAGACATAATAGGTACATTCTGTAAATCTGATCACGACCTGATATGAGATGTCACCGGGGTCAGTACATTTGTGTGATGTTTTATCAGTATCTGAAAATTGTATACTTACATCACTAGAGGATGCCCGCGGTTACACCCGCGTTATTTAAGGCTACTGCTCCGCTCCCGTCGCTCATAGCGCGATGTTATATAGCCTATACTATAGGCTAAAGGCCCTATAGCCTTTCTCGATAAATGGGCTATTTAACACTGAAATAATTTTTTAAATCGGTCTACTAGTTTCCGAGATTAGCGCGTTCAACCAAACAAACAAACTCTTCAGCTTTGTATATTAGTAAGTATAAGATATAAGATAATAAGTGAGTAAGTAGGTAGGTAGTCTTAAGTTTGGAAAAAATACCAGACATAGACTTTTATAAATAACACATGTGTTAAAATAAAGATAAATCATAAACAATTTAAGTAATGTATGTACTTAAAGGCCTCATTACTTTTTTTAATAATAACTTTCGGCTAAACAGATCGAAATATTCGTAATTTCGTTCCACATCTTTTCTTTTTATGGTTGCCAACTAGATAGGCATGCATCTTTCTTTTCAAAAAGTAAAAGTGGAATATTATATTTTCCTATCGAATTGATCACTTCTCTATAAACACATTCGGATCAGTCACTATATCGGATAACCACACCATGAACGACGAAATCGATTAGCGCATTATTGACTGAAAGCTCAGTGACCAGCGATAATAACACAAGTCAGCAAAAATGTGTCTTTATTGTAACAAATTCTGCACCATATGACCTACAGTTAACTGTAATAGCATGCATATCAGGCATGAAAAAGTTAAAATGCTGTAACTAAAACTTCTAGATAAAACTCGTGCGTATCATATTTTCAATATCATGTTGAAATTTAGGTTTGTGTGTCAAACTGACAACAGTGACAACGTAAATGTTACAAAATGTGCTCTAACTAAAATATTCAACTTGTAGGTACCTAAGTTCTCGTTAAGGTTAAATTACAATTTCAAACGATAGATAATTTTATAAGTTCTATGCTTATCTATGTCCTAGTTTTGGTACAATTTATGCTCCGTACCACATACTTGAATATCGATAAATACACGAGTAAATAAGACAAATATACAATTAAGTATGTACAATATTGATTGTAAATGTCACAAGTGTATGATAATACTATAACAAAATTGCTAGACAAGAATCTGAAGTAAATGCGCTATGTTGCGAAGGTAAATATTAACGCTCATAAATTAACGGTATGTGATACCAACTTTCAGATATATAGCTTACTAGAGATTACAATTTTTATACGAAAATTCGAAACTGCAGTAGCCACAATCGAATGGCATTGGACATGCAAATAACGATAAAGACTTCTGACAGAAATATAAGAGACAAGGGATAGAATACAGATACACTCTTCAACTAATTACGGAAAACAAACGAAATAATTTTTAAGACAAACTTTGCTCAAGGGATTAACGAGGATACTAGAACACATAACGTCGTGTCATGAGGCTTCCCAGTGCTGCATTTGTACACGAAAGCTATCTCGAACAGTTATCGCTTATAAGACCTCTACAATCCACTGCAAGACTGCAATACTGGGTAGACTCAAAGTTCAGCATTCTTGGCATTGTCATACTTGGCCGTCAACGTTCTCTTCCCTGCCTGGTACGCTCATTACACTATTATACCTATTATTAAACCATAGGCATCATAATATCGTGCACAGTAATATTATGACGGAGAGAACATAATATTGATACTACCGGGTGCATCTGATATATTATGAATCACTTGAGTCACAATGGAGGTTTAAATGAGACAAGTAGGTATACTGACGTGAGACTTGAGAGGAATTACTCTTTCAACTGTTGATAAGCGGTAATGTAAAACCATACATATAAAATTCTTATCATAATATATTTATTTTGACACTTCTTGTTTGTAATTGCCTAAACCTTTGATCAATCTTTGCCGTTTCATTTAGCTTTCAGTTCGACAGCAAAACACTTGCTGCTTGGAATGTGCTCAGCAAATAGTAATAGACTGGCCCACTCTTTCTCCAGACTAAGGCCTTCGCCACACTTGGAGGAAATTCCACCGCGGATCTTCCATGGCGGAACGCCTATACAAGTTATTGTCTTTAAGTAACCAATACCAGGCACATTATGCGGATGATCCGTCGCTCCGATTGATCTCAGCGTTTACCGTAACGGAAGATCCGCGACGGAATTTCCGGCAAGTGTGGCGTAGGCCTAAGAATACGATTAGGCAGTCAATACTTGGCTTTAGGTACATACGCTTACGGTCAATAAATTATCAGAGTATCTATTTCAAAATTTCCCCATTACGTGCAGTTAATGCCAAAGCTGTTCGTATTACAAGAAATCTGATAGAGTGACTCTAGTCTGAAAGCACTACTTTACTCCGGATCAGGCGAGTGCTTACACACTTGCTTTAGGATTAGGGTAAACTTTAGTACTTGTATATTATATTCTGTGGCTAAACGACTAGATATATAGCTCTAGATATGTACACCACCGTTATAAGAGTCACCCATTCAACAAACGCGCATTACATATTTTTCTGCCTACCACTATAAGGTACAATTTTCAAAATTCTGAGAAACTGGCAGCTATATTATTATGTAACTTGGTTGTGTGTTTGGAGACCATTTCATCGCAAATCTATCAGCTGCGATGTACCGTGTAACGGTGTAACCATTGTCGTTCTCTAAACGTAAATAATTGAAAAGTCTATAAACATCGGTTACTGATTACCATAAGCATAGTATCATACATTCATCACTCACTCATCTTTGACTGGTGCAATATACGATAAACATTTGCAAACAGTCCAATTTGTCGCCTATTTCTTGATCTAGTATCAAAAATGGTTATTCCTCTATGCGGTCTACTGAGTCACCATATCAGCCTAGAGACGTCCACTGTCCGCTGGATAGTGGACGTCTCTAGGCCTCCCCCAAGGTTCTACACACAGACCGATTTTGAACCGCCCGCATCCAACCGCTTCCCGCGATCTTAACCAGATCGTCGGTCCACCTTACTGGAGGCCTAACCCTGCTGCGTCTAGGTCTACTGAGTACCAGGGGCGGATCCAGAGGGGAGGGTTAGATGCCTGGGAGCCATACTCCCACGCCCCTCTCCCATAATAACTTAGGTTTCTGCCAAAGACTAATCACTTTTTAGAGTTTGCCTGCATAAAACCTCTGTTCAGCAAGTTCAAGATCCCCGATATAGAGTTTCTCCTCTAACGCTCCAAAACAAAATCCTCAATCCATCACTGAATGTTACTTATATATATCTGGTTATCCGTTCGGCAAAGTACGTGTTGATTGCATATGTAAATAGTTCTACGAACAATTCACGGCGGCGCGCGGCGAGTACGCATGTGACCAACTTTGCGGTCACGCTATCAACACAACGAAACAGTGCCGTATGCCGTATGGCTAATTGTGCTATCGCTTGCACGGGTTCCTGTTGTATCTCTATGTGTAACAGTGATATTATTGTTTGAATACGTAACGTGACGTTTGTGTGATACTAGCTGTTGCCCGCATTTTCATAGAGCTAATTCCAAGCAACTTGAACATCCTTATTTTTCTACCTTGCAGGAGAAATAATAAAAGTACGTACTTACATCACAGAAAGAACATAATATCCAAATTTTATCTTTCTAGCTCCGGCAGGCTCTGCGGTTATGACAGGCAGGATAAGTTATTTTATTATATAAGTAGATATATTATGCTGGATAGGACAGTGTTAACTCTTCGATCCTGGGTCGTAAATTCACGCGACTTTTAGGTGCGAGTGTACAAAGGTAACTAAAGGCAGCTACTATTATTTAACGCCGGTGTTGTGTGAGAATAGTACTTCCGCGGTCGAGTTATCATTTATTTGAAACCATTCATTCTGAAACTAGCAAGGTTACAACAAAATCCTGAGTTCCTCTCTTGCAAAATAAAACTGCGTTTTCTGCCTCCCTGTAATGGTAGGTACAGCAGCCACGGTCTTAACTGCTAAATAAGATTACTATATAAAATATTCCTTACTCTCAACGTTAGGTCGCAGGTCACCAGGCACGCCCGTTGGTCTGACCTTAGGATTCTCTCTTAATAAGGCAGAGCACCACACTTCCTCCAAATGTCTCCAGACAATGTTAAGCTGGCCTCTTTTAATAAAATTGGGCAAGTGCGAGTCGGACTCGCGCACAAAGGGTTCCGTACCATCATCTATAAAAGAAAATCACGTTCGTTGTACGTACACTTAAATACTTTATAAGTTTCTACCTGTTTATTAAGATCGAGTAACAAATTGCTTGAAAATTACGTTTGTTGTATGGGAGCCCCCCTTTATTATTTACTTTTTTAAAATTTAATTATTTATTTTAAAAGGTCATATACAACTACATATTCTGTAAAAATTTAAAGCGTCTACCTGTAACAGTTAGTAATTTTGAGCAAAAAATACGAAAAAAAACACGTTGTTTGTATGGGACCCCCCCTTAATTTTTTATTTTTAGTATTTGTTGTTATAGCGGCAACCGAAATACATAATTTGTGAAAATTTCAGCTTTCTAGCTATCATGGTTTATGAGATACAGCCTGGTGACAGACAGACAGACAGACAGACAGACAGACAGACAGACAGACAGCGGAGGCTTAGTAATAGGGTTCCGTTTTTTACCTTTTAGGTACGGAACCCTAAAAATGGAATCGAAACATCGGACGGCTCGGTGTGTTTTGAATAGTCTCGAAAAACGCAAGCAGTTCATGATATATCAACCGTAATCTCATAGGTAGATTGTATCGTTCGTAGTAGCAATTGCGACGAGTTGTCCAGAATCATATCCATTGCATTACCTTAGATCCTATCGGACATCTTAGGCCTAGGCACAGCCTAGGTTATTTATGCGTATTGTTCTTATATTTCAAGGCGTATGTAACCTCAGTGGTAATATGTAGGATAAGTACAGACATTATAGAGTGAACAACATTATCATACAAGTGTTATTAAGATTTAATTCAGCGTATAATAATATGTTGAATGTCGCGTCAAATAAAGCCAAACATGGCGAGACCAAAACAACGAAACCGTGGAAACTGTATATTATTAAAGAGATATAATATAATACAATATACCTACATACTTTAGAGGCAGCAATAGCCTAGTGTAGATACCAACGGACTGCCATGCATCGGGTTCGAATCGACGGCGCGCACCAATGACTTTTCAAAGTTATATGTGCGTATTAAATTGACGGCCCGTTGGCGTAGCGGGAGTGTAAGCGACTGCTACGTGTAAGGACGCGGGTTCGATTCCCGCTCAAGTCAAACATTTGTGTGCATGAACATGGATGTTTGTCTTGGTCTGGGTGTTTTTATATATAATATGTATGTATTTACAAAAAAGTATAGGTAGGTATATGTATGTTTATCCATTATCTAGTACCCATAGTACAAGCTCTGCTTAGTTTGGGACTAGATGGTGTTGTGTGAATGTGGTAGAATATTATATTATAATTATAATTGTTAATTAAAGCTTGCTCTCTGCCTCAGAGAGCACGTTAAACCGTCGTCGGTCCCGAATGTCAGTACCCTCTAATAAACTGATACTAGTCTAAACCATGGAATATCGCTATCCCTTTGGGTTGCGGAGGTCAGACAGCAGTCTCTCTGTGGAAAAGCTGATATTCTGTTATATCTGCTTAGACATGTAAGCGGCCTCCGGGGTCCCAGGCGAGTAAGTCCTAGATGTAACTGGGATAACGCTAGGACGATGAATATAATACATAATTACTTAATATTTTATGAAGGGCTTTTAGATATTAGAAATACCTAAGGACTGGGTAATTGGTATTTACTGTAAACAAATTTTCATGATTATCGCGATGGCATAACTAACTAGTAAAAAAATACCTAATTAATTGAATTTAAATTAATATCTTTATAACAGTCTTCCGCGTCTCGGGGAAAGTAATAACGTTTCAAACATGAAACAGAAATAACTGTTTTTTTCTGTTCCGTGCAAAAAGCGCCGTATAGCTATAGCGATACAACTTTAATAGAATGTGACAAACTCTCTACTTAAATGCCAAAGTATTCAATGATACCTAGTACACATTTTGCTGTCTATCATCTTACGTTGCTCATACGCATTTATGTAATAACAGCGAGTGTTTCCGGGGCTATACACCGTAGCCCGCAATAGAATGATCGGAGTCCCACAGTTTCTACCCATTAGAAAAAGTACAATAGGTAAGTAACCAAGTCGAGGCCCTTATTACGTTAAACTAAATTATCTTGCAACAATTTGGACGGTGACGTCATAACTACCATTGTCATATTAAATTGTCAACGTACACAAATTCACGTTCACGCACAAAAAAAAACCGCTTGGATTAAAAAAAACTTAGATAAAAACGTAATTCATAACTTCAAACAAAACGTGAGAGGATAAAAATAAGGTTTTACTTATGTAAATATTTGAAGTCATGTAATAATTCTGTTAGTTATGGCACAGAATATATACAAGTACGTTATGGTAGGAATGTTTATTAGGTAATATACTGTACTAGTGAGGTCTCGGAAGTTCTTAGAATCTATTTTATGTAAAGATACAAAACGATAAGTAAATTTAGTAACATCAAATATCTCTTTGATCAAAATATAAAAAATATTTATACTTTGTAATATAATAAATAATTCATTTAGTGCTTTATCCATATTTAGTCATTTTAAATCCTATGATATGAGAATCGAACCCAAATGCGTCTAGAGAAGAGGAGTCAAGACTCTGACCTACCATGAATTTCGTTGTAAAAACTGCATTAATCTTAGATAATTCCAGAGTTTGTAAATGTAAATACAGAATCATTAAGTAATTAACTTGGCAGCGATAGCCTAGTGGAGACACATCCACAGCTGCGTGCTGTGGATTCGAACCCGAGACCCTCTAAAATTCAAATTGAAATCTGAAAAAAGAACCCTCCAATGACTTTTCGGAGTTAAGTGCGTATTAAATTGGTAACACTATAACCGCCGCGTAGGTCACCGGTGACCTACGGTAGCGGAGGTTTGGCTGTCAATCATTTTTGCTTGGCAGTTAAAGTGTTAATTATCGCTTGCTAAACGGTGAAGGAAAACATCGTGAGGAAAACTGCATGTCTGAGAGTTCTCCATAATGTTCTCGAAAGACCAACCCACACTTGGCCAGCGTGGTGGACTATTGCCTTACTTTTCTCACAGTGAGAAGAGGCCCGTGCCCAGCAGTGGGACAGAATATATACAGGGCTGATGATGATGAAGTAATTAACTTCAATATTGTATACATTCATAAGTGTCACATCGTGACATATAAGTGAATAAATGAATTTGACTTTAGATTCCAATTTAGATGACTGGTGCCACACCGCTTGCAGCAGCAGACTGGGACCAAACTAAGATGCTTTTCAAACAACAGTACTACTACTTGACGTAGGGTCGGGCGTCATCAGTTTGTTTTTCATTGTATAATGACAGCGTTCATAAAAAAACAATGTTCAGCCTGCATGATGGCAAGCATGGCAAGCAATAGCACTTGCCGACCTTGCAAAGGCTTTTCACACGAGTTTTAGAATACATAGCAAGTTCTTTTAAGGTCTGCTAAGCGTTCATACTAACCCTAATGTCATATAGTGCAGGATAATTTTATTGTACGTTTCTATATTATTGTGCAGTTGACATCCGATTGATATGAGGACGTTGTTGTCCCTTGACTCCAATGCTTAGAATTGATTTGCATTGGCCTACTGATGTACAATATCAATCTGAAGATGAGTCCTAATACGATGGCTGCCTGGCACAACGCTTCGATAGTCGCGGCACTACCATTTCAGTGTTTACTCGCATATAATAAATTGTATTCGAAAAGAAACTGTATTGATTGGGCAAACGGAGGATACTCATCCTTTATTTAAATATTTGTAGTACCCTCTACATGATCGTGTTATTCATCATCAGTGAAGAATTGTTTTTAGATTTATCTTTGGGCGGTGGTGTACCTACATATAGGTACATACTGTCACACTGTCATTAAGTAAACTATTGGTAAAAAAAAAGTATAAATAAACAAGCTCAATAACTAAGTAACTGTAAAGCCAATGAAAATAATGAACAATTAAGTCAAAGTAAGACGTCTAAAAGTGGAGGTCACATTTACGTCAGCTTAACCAACTAAGTAAATAATTACTTATCGATGTTGCTAATGTATAAATAAATAGACGACAAAAGGTGTTATTCATCATCATCACATCAGCCTGTACATCATACAATATTATTTAGCGGTCGCGATACTTTTTACTCGCGATAATTGACTTATTTAAAGGTATAGATACGTCTGTTATTCTCCTTCGTTTCAACCGGCTTGCAACAGTCGTGGTTGCGGAGGGACTGATGTCAGCTCAGCGTCGTCCTTGTAAAGCGTGGGTTTCGGCAGCTACCCTCACTTGTCTTTTATTTTTTATGTATATAATATACTGTATGATGTTTAAAATCGAATATTGCAATCAGCCTGTAGAATACCATTACTGGACAAAGGTTTCCCCAAGGCTCTCCACACAAACAAATCTTGAGCCGCCCGCATCTATCCATTTATTTTAAAGTGAAATAAAAACTATTGTAAATGCCTTAGTAATAAGATTAATAAGAGTTGCTTCAATTTTTAAGCTAATATGGCATTGACGCCCTGGAGATGCGAAAAATGAAAGAAGACTGGGCGCTCCACAACGTGTCCATAGAGTATTGAGAAATCTTTGGCCACGTATCCCGAAAGGACAGCCACAACCTCGAACAACTTATTGGCAACTAGAAAGTCGAGGGTATACGGCCGAGAAGCAGAAGCCCATTATGATGGTCTGATCAGATCTGCATAACCTGGACTCAAACTACGCGATATCCTTCATATTGCCAAAGATAGACAATGATGGAAGAACATCGTTAAAGAAAAGATTTCCAAATGGCATCATAACCCTATGCTATGAGGATTAGGACGCGAGGAAGAGTGTTCACGTTGCACTACACGGACAGTTCTGTCTGTTCCTCGCAGTCGGGTGCGGTCGCGGGAGGAGAGGCGTGTCGGTGTTGCGTTGCCGCGCGCCCTATCTCCCGCGACCAAATGGGGACGCACCATCGTTGCGTCGCGGTGGGGCCGCAGAGGAAGAGGAGATGCGGTGTTGCGTTGCCGTCCTCCCTATCCTCTGCGGCCGCTGGGTGTTTTGGCGGCGGAGCTCAACACCTTCATCCGCCGCCAAGGGGGTTTCGTTCGGGGCCCACCTGTCCATCTGGCGGGCCAATACCCGTCGGGGGGTGGTTTTTAGTCAGTAAGAGTCTGACAGTCCCCTTCGTCCTTCCAAAGGGCGGAGGGACTCCATGGGGATTTTCCAACCTGTAATATTACACCCACATTTCGCCATGAATTTTTAGGTCCCACGTAATAGGGGGTGAGCCTATTGCTGTTACCGGGCATATCACCAGACTCCTTGCTGCTACTGAGAATTTAGAAAAACGCATAAGCTATCCACTGGACCATGGAGTCAGTTTTGTAGTAGTATAGTTGAAAGGGACTAACTCGCACCACAGAATAATTAATAGTACTAATGTACAGAAGCTTCACTTTTCAAACCAATTTATTGAAATTGCGACTCTTGGTACTAAGCAATAAAGTTCAATTCAGCTCGCATAAGCACTCAGTGCCTAATGTATGATAGGTTAATATGATATGACGATATTAACCTAACAGTTCCCGTTCTTTTCTAACACATAACGCTGTCGCTGTCTAGCGCGGAGTGGCGCGCTAGGGTTGTCGACTTGGCGCTGCTACTATATTTATTCATCGTCTATCTACCTACTTGACCACGTACCTAATAATAAATAATTATCCTATAAGTATCCTAGCCCACTATTTGAGCTAGTAGAACAAAAGCACAAAAATTCTGGTCGTTTACATTTTTACTATACAAATTCTTAGTTATTTCCTAAACGCGTGGAACGATTTACATGATTCAAACAGATAAAATGGTTTTTGAACTAGATCTTTAATTTGACACCATAATCGTTGAGATATCTCTACAAAAAAAAAATTCAAGTTGCTCTCGTAATATTAATAAAATCAAATTTTCAAGTCGCTTTCGACACACAGTTAATTTAGCAGTACTTTGCATTAGACTTGTGATGATACATTTTTGTTGTTAAAGGCGTATAAGTATATAATTTGAACAGTGTATGAACACGGCGCGTGAGAATACGGAGCGGTCGCACTCGTTGCGTGACGTCTAATGTGAGCGGCGCGCGGCAACCTACTAAATCCAACCATGTCGACATGGTCGGCCGAGGTACTTGTAAGCATAGAATTATAACGCGTTATATTATAAGTCGATGCTTGTAAGTTTGTACCTAAAATGCGAAGTGCGCCCGGCCTGCTCGCACGAAGTTCGTCACTCTCTCTCTCTCTCACCTTCACCACAAAAGATCGACGTAAATTAGCAGTATTCCAACTTGTGCGTTTCGTTCTATGAGTGAGAACGCCGGCAAGCCTACCCATATGCCATCCTTTCGCAAGATGTCATCCCTCAAAGACAGACATAGTAAATGAAACGGTCTGAGCGATAAGGGCGGTGCCAACTTTACCTTCTATTCCCTTTTCCGAGGCTTTGTGATATGTAGATAATGCCTGATGGGCATCACTGCTGTCTTATATAATGCGTGCATTCGCATACCTACCGATAGAACATTTTACATTAACACTCTCACAAATACATACATAAATAACATTAGTTATTGAAACGTCATGGTTACCGATCATTGCACAGCAATCAAGTGTTGCGGTTGATATTAACCGCATGAGTACCTATGAACCGATATTGGTAGATATCGTTCACACATACAGTCATTAGTGAGAACTTTCTAATCAATGTGTTATTCAATTGAGCCACAATTTTTATTCGGAAACATGAGTAAAACTGCTCTATTTTCAATGTAAAGAAAGCAGAAAGAACAGCCAAGACCACAAATGACACCACACTTGAAATTGTTGCAGCAATGAATAGTAAACATAAATAGATTATGGTATATCCTTGATGGCCAATGATCCTCCTCACAATTTGATCGTGTGCGTCATTCGCCGACTGCCACTCGGTCTGGTTGAAGTATCCTTTCAACTTTTCCTGAACATCAAAATTCGAGACTGTTCTAGAGTGGGGTTTACATAGTCCTCACCTATATCCTATTAAGAACTTATTCATGTAAATATTTGCACTTGTCGTCAAGCTAACCCCAGCTTGAAACTAGGATAACGCTAAGAGGATGTTGATGATGACTTGCACTTGTCGTCATCGCGACATGTGCTTAAAATAGTATCACGAGTGACGACTCCAGTGTGACCCGGTGTTGGCGGGGCAAGCAAGACATAAGTCTGCGAAATACACAAACACTTTGCGTTTCTACAAGCTATAAAATATAATTTAAACTCCTCATTTACCATAGGTGCATAGGGTTCCCACCAAGAACTTAGGGTCCCAAGCCAACCTCACCTGCAAGTGGTGCACCTGCCGATCAACGGACGAGGCTCTGGCAAACAAAATATCCCGATAAGCGGCAATAGGCTCGCCACCTATTACGTGGGATCAAAACACTGGCGAAAAGTTGGCGTTCAATATGCCTCTGCCTACCCCTTCGGGGAAACAGGCGTGAGTCTATGTATGTATGTATGTATTTACCATACCGTGCTTATGTGATACGCAACACGTTGACATTCAAAAGCCTGGTTCAACTAAGATTACTGTGACACATCACTGCTAAAATACTAATTATTGCTAACCATAATGCTAGTCCAAGGCCGTATTTCAAACAAAATCTAGACACAACAGAGGGCTGTGCACGCGCTAGATATCATGCTTATCATCAATATCATCATCCATAACACTTTGGAGAGCACAGACCATAAATCGATCATAACGAAGGCGGAAAATGCTTGTATCTTTTATAATAACTCATGTAATTATATAATTATTATCTTCATTAATGAATAGTGTGTTAAAAATGTTAAAATCATAGAGCTGGTAGAGGATTTTGAATATCGCCTTGTATAATAGACTGATGTTATGATGGTGATGGGTGCATAGGGTTCCCACCAAGAACTTAGGGTCCCAAGCCAACCTCACCTGCAAGTGGTGCACCTGGCGATCAACGGATGAGGCTCTGGCAAACAAAATATCCCGATAAGCGGCAATAGCATAGTACAAACAGAATAGTAAGATAGCTTCATACAAATCGGCCGCCGCCGCCGCCGCGCTGGTGTGAATGTATGCGTGAGTCGCCGGGGCGGCGCGGCGGCGTGTACGTACGCACTTTTCACGCACACAATCTCACGAGCGCGGAACGCTCGGCGCGGATTCAGTACGGGATGCGCCGCGCGTCTGATCGCGCGCATGCATGTAGGTACTACACTGCTCGCCCGCGACCATTGTTTATGTACATTCAGTTTTGTAATAAACGTTATTAATATTATACAATGTGTTAAACGACAGTAAATTAAACTTGTTACATTTTTCTCGCTATAAAGGGCATTTAGATAGTTATATAACGCTTAGCTAGTCAGCAGATATTTGAAAAAAATATATGCAAACTTAAATTCGGTAGTATTCAGCGCAATCACTTAAAAAAACGGCGAAATAGCGCGCGCCGACAAAGCCGGCGGCGCCGCGGTGTAAACACGTGACAACCCGTGCGTCATCGCAAGAGTAGGCAATTAACTCGCCGAGCGGCCTTAGCTAGCTTACTATTCTGTTTTTACTATGGCAATAGGCTCGCCACCTATTACGTGGGATCAAAACACTGGCGAAAAGTGGGCGTTTAATATGCCTCTGCCTACCCCGTCAAGGAAACAGGCGTGAGTCTATGTATGTATGTATGTATAATATACTGATGTTATGTCCACACTTTTTATTATTTGTACGTGCGGTACTTATAAGAAGAAAAAGTTTTTCATGATTTTATGCAATTTACACACCAAGTAAGTAAATTTATTACAGGCTATAATTTTGAATATAATAAGTAATACAATTTTTGAAACATAACTTCACGCCTTTTATCCCCGAAGGGATAGGCAGAGGTGTATTACACACCCACTGGTCCCAATGTAATAGGGGGCGAGCCTATTGCCATCTACCGGGCACTTTAATTTAACTTTAATTAATAATGCACACATAACTTCGAAAAGTCAGAGGTGTGTGCCCGGGGTACCTGGGGATCGAACCCGAAACCATCGGTTGTTAAAAGAAAAAAGTTGTTCATAATTATATCAAACTATCTAACGCCTTTGGCAGTCTAAACACAATGTATTTACAATAAAATTTTCTATATTTCTGATTCAACTATAACGTTGCTAATATAATTGTTAAGGCTGCTACACACAGTGCCGGCGGCATGGCCGGCGGCCGTACCGCCGGCCAAACCGCGTGCGGCCGGCTGCATGGGAAGCCGCCGGCCTGGCCGAACGAAAGAGCCGCCGGTATGGTCGCCCGGGATGCTCGATCCAAGTGCTTTGTATCGATATTTTGGATCGCAATAGATCGTAACACAATGTATCGACCCCAGTATCGATCCGCTCAAGTAAAAGTAAACAATCCATTTTAGCTTCATGTTTAATAAACACAATTTTACTTATTAGTGCCAAACAGAAACATAACGTACAAAAGAAACTTGCATTAAATTCTGCCATAAAATAAATCAATTGTGGTGCGGAAAATAAGAGATGACCATGCTCCAGATCAAATCGATTGCAATTTGCATTTAACAGAATCAACCACCAAAGAAAAGCATTTAAGTACAGTAATTTTGTTCGATTTGCAATTAATGTAGGAGAGATTCTTCATATTTCAACTGTATGGTTGGCCTAGTGGCTTAAGCGACCGCCTGACGTTGCGTCGAATGTTATGGATTGACCTCACACGAAACAGAAATTGGGGTTAATTTTGTGTCTGTTAATTGTATGTTTGTATAGTTCTTTCTATGTTTCTTTGTTCTTCTTCTTTTAATTTTTAAAGCTACAGCTGCTATGTCAATGTTGACGACTTCGTTATTCATCATAATCGATCACCAATCACAAAGTGTCACCTCACTAGCGTTCTACGCGACTGTCACAACTGGAATGATGCGCGGCTTTCTGCGGCCGGTGCCAGCGGCACAGACGCCCGCCAAAAGCCGGCGGCACGAGCCGCGCGACTAAAGTGTGTGTAGCAGCCTTTAGGTTCTTATGTTTGGTAATGTACTTCAACAGAACCATGTGTAAACAACTGACGACTTACCATTTGCTGTAGTCATAAAGTATAGCAAACATTTATGGTGCAAACAAGCAAAAAATGTTTTGTGTTTTCCATAGACTGTGTTATAGCTGTCTGTAGAGTCTGTGCCGTTAAAGAAAACGTACTAACGGATAATGTCATTAATTTGCCCGGTTCAAAACAATTCTGGTTTCAAGACCACTTCTATCCCAGGACCGCATTTACATAATATGCTCGTCTGCCGATTTGACGTACCAAAAGTAACTCAGTTGAAGCGTTGCTAATGACGCTGTAACCTGTTTAATCGACCGTTGCAACCATCCGTATTGCCCAATACTGAACTTGATCGCCTTAGCCTGTGAACTGAGTCTGATGACTTGTTTACACTAAGTTATTTGACGTGACGGTCGCTGCGCGCCAAAACCTATTTGCCTATTATCTAATCTGTGGCCGTTATGTCAACCTGGCGTGGGTAAGCCTTTAGGCCACAGCCCAATGTAGTAGTCGATGTTTTACCGACTACTAAAAGCGTTTTATTAGCAGTAAAAACAGTAGTTTAATGGTAAATATTGGTTGCATCAAAACAAATATCCAATGAAACACTTAAGGCAGTTCTCAAAGGAAACCAAAAGGCTATAAAATGTTTCAAGTCACGTGCGTGTTGTAAATAATTTTTTATCGTTCGATACTCACGATACATGTTATTTTTATCAGTGTACAAAAGCATTGTTAGGCGAATGGCGTGTCCGAAAACTCTTAAACCGTTCTTAACGGCGCGCACGGCGCAATGCCAATGCAATTTGCATAGCTGGATTGATGACATTAATATTTGTCACATATATTATATGTATAAACCAACATCATCCGTGATGTCATTGACTTAAACATATACAATACGTATACTCACGGTTTTATTCCCGTCGGGGTAGGCAGAGACGACAGAACGCCACTTGCTTTTATCCTTACAAACGTCACGCCCGCCCTTTTTATTAATTTACTCTTTTATATTAGCTGCTTTTATAAGGCAGCGATAGCCTACTGGAGATACCAACAGACCATGTAGAGGGTATCGGGTTCGAGTCCACGGCGCGCACCAATGACTTTTCGGAGTTATGTGCGTATTGAATTATAAATTATCGCTTGCCCCGTGACTCGGAGAGCACGTTAAGCCGGTGGTCCCGGTTGTCATGAAGAGCTTCGACAGTCGTTATAGGGAGTCGGTACCTATCTCTGAATAAACTGACACTTGTCTAAACCATGGAATATCACTATCCCTTTGGGTTGCGGAGGTCAGATAGGCAGTCGCTCCGTGGAGAAAAGCTAATATTAAGTCAAATTCGGTTAGACTAGTAAGCGGACCCCGGGCTGAAACTGGGATAACGCTAGGAGAAAAAGAAAAAAATATATGTTTACCAGTTTCGGGTGCTTCGGATCTAGTCGTTTTTCAAGACGTCCCATTTCATGGTCGAATGTACTATGAGGTCTGCCACGACTGACTTGCCCACACACATTGGCATTAAGTATATATTTTTTCGTCACTCATTCGCTCCACGTGGTGAGTTGGTGACTCAAACAATGGTCACGCAACACATTTGCCCCGTGAAGGTTCAAAACAATATTCTCGGTTAGTGACAATGTCGACGGTGTCAGTGACCGAGTAAGTGTTGTAGGTTCCATTTATTACTTGTACTACTAAGATGGCAAACAAGAAAGGCCACTTGATAGTAAACAGTTACAAGGAGAAATTACTTCGAATGTACGTAACTAGATTCAAGAGATTTCTATCTAAAATAACCAATTTACTCTGACAAGTGGCAAGACTTTGTTTGCCTTATCTTACCTAGAGCTCACATCATCGTCATCATAAACTGTCTCACTGCTGGGCACGGGACTCTTTCCAGTATCAGAAGGGCAAGGCTATAGTCCACCACGCTGGCCAAGTGTGGGTTAGCGGACTTCACAAGTCTTTCAAAAACAAGAACTCTCAGACAGGTTTGCTCACTAAATTTACAATGCAATCACTGATTGTTTAATATTATTAAATGGTAACGTGAATCAATTATAACTTTATAATAAGTAACATCGAAGCATAAATACGCCTCATTAATTTAAATAGCATTAGTTTCCCACGGCAGGAAAACATGCGCGTGCGCCTTGCAATAGGCGCATCACGTTTGTTTCATACGCAACGACGACCTATCTCTAAAATTGTCTTGCTGAAATGTCAACATTCATATATTGAAACAAACCTAACTCATTAAAAGAGTCTTATCGTTGGACGCAAGAATCTTAAAAAAAATTCAACCAGATGGTCCATGGAGGAATATCATTTCTGAATAATGAATGTCAGAAAAGACCACCATTGCCACCTCAAATGTTGGGATAGAAAATATTTGAGAAGACCTTTGAAAATGGTTGTAAACATTGCTTCAACACGTGTTCGTCTTTGCACGAGGCGACCTTTGTTCAGATTGGCTCGGTCGTTGCCATTATGTTATATATAATACTTCAGCTATCTCATAAAGACTGCCCTTGGTTTAATTACGAGCCTCTAGCCGATTTAATGAGAATTTCTCATTTCTACATTTGGTTCTGTTATGAAGTATAGGAGGAGATCCTTACTGTTCTAGTTCTTTTGTTTGCACAGTAAGTTGCTCGTTTTAATTTTATATCAATCCATGACGAAAGAAGCAACCACGTGGCTTATAAAGTTTATTAAATCTATCTTAAGATTTGTGTTGTCTGAGTGTCTGACCTTTTGGTTGCGGTTTACGGTCCCAAACGATTTGTCTCTGAACTGTTTATACCAAAACAAACCGATTACTTAGTACCGTTAATCTAAGTACATATACTTGACACAGATCCTCAAAATATGACCGCGCTTAACCTGTTCCTATTGTTGTAGACGACGATAATACTTATCCTCAAACGAGCATGGCGCTAGACAGTACTCCGTTCCCCTTCGTAACCTGTCGGTACCGTGTCAATAATCGTAATATAATTATTTGTATAATCCGCATAACATCCTAGCGTATATCTATATTGATAAGATAATCCTCGTGTTCGTGATATATGCTATTTACCGCGGTGGCGTTTATACGCAAACCATACCATGTTTGGTAGAATATTTGACGATTTATTTATTTGCCGGTTGTTGCGCCTTAGGTCGTTTTGGAAAGACGAACTTAAACGCACACTTTGGCGAGGTGGTTAGCCACTTATAAAATGACATACCTGTTATTTTTGGCGAAGGAATGTGTTTACCGACTACGATATTGTATTTACTTATTAGCATTAATATAGGTACCGATTTGTCTTTGGAACCCTGCATTGAAAAAGCACGTAAATGGTCATAATTAGTAATTAATATACTATGTTAGAAATCTTCGTCATAGTCTGGATAAATAAGGGATGGCTTTTGACATTCAGTCACATCTAGATTTTTTATATCGTAAACCGTAGCTGGTTTTCTGGAAACCACATGTTAAAGCAGAACCCACTTTATTTAGAAACACTGTTAACTGCCAAACAAAACTTCTTATCCACTTTAATCTTCAGGATATTTTTCCAATAGTCCATTGCTACATTTAATTCTGCCCAAATTCCGTCTGCCGTTTGCTGCTTAATAAACAAACCAGTAGACCAGTAGTAGACTATATGAAGGTAGTTCTCATCTTTCCAGTACATAATGCTGCTTGAATATTGTATAACATATATACCTACATCATATATATTATTAAATACTGTTTCTTACACTACCAATGTTTTGCTATAGAGATGTGGCGCTTACGTAGGAAATGCTGATTATAAATGCTGAAACATTTATCAACGATCGTAAAATTAGAGTTATCAACGAGGGCATGTGTTTATAGTTAATTTCAGGACATTTGATAACTCAAGCAGAATTTCTCTTCACTATTATTACAAGAAATATTAAATTAATATAACCGAAACCCTTTATAATTTATTTTTGGGTATCTGCCAATATTTATTGGAACCCCATCAAACCACCATTCAAATATGGGAGACTATATTTAAAGAATTTTCCAAGTTTCTGCCTTGAATGTTTCAAATAAATTAATATGAACGTACTGCACTTTACTGAGTTTCAAGATACGTTTAAATAATCACGTCACTGCACTGTTTGTGTTTACTTTATAACTGCAAAAGCAAATAGCTAAGCATATTAGCAAACTTAAACATAAACGAAATCGAGAATTTTCGACGAAGCGTTTTAATCATAATTTACTTAACAATTTCCTACACAAGCATAGTTTCATGTTTAGCAATATACAATAATTCAGCACATACCTACCTAATTTATTTTAATACACAATCGTAAAATAACTAATACAGAGTACATCAGTCGGTAGTACTGCATTTATCTACCTACAATTCTGTGCAGGGAGTGGTGGCACTTAAGTTCCGAGATAAGGCAGCCATATCTATTAGATTCAAATTAGTACTCGTTCGGGTTCCCCGCCAATATGACAGTTTGACATTTTACAAACGTCAACTTTATAGTTTTTTTTATTTTTTAATAAAAGTGGCACGTGCCAGTGTGTGTTTATTTTTTTTAACACCAAGATGGACGGCAAAGAACCCCTGCTGCAGTAAGTTACTAATTAAATTGTTTAAAAATAGAATGTGTTGCGCGTGATTCTATAGTTACACATTAAATTCGTGATAAGAATTCGTCTTAGCGTTTCATTAATTAATTAATTAACATCATTAAGTTCTTCTCAAGGATATTAAATAAATTTTAATTAATTTTCTAAGGATTTGTTAAGGAAATGTCGTGTTTTCCCCGTGAGGAGTTCTAACCTCGGTTGTTAGACACTATTGTTTGTTTATTATATTTATTAGGCACACAAAGATAATAACATGTCGGGTAACAACAACCGGTGTTAAGTTACAAGGATTGTGTTCTTATGACGTCGTAATATATTAAACCTTGTGGGTGTTATAGTAATAGGCCACCCTTGAATAGGTATTCTTCCTCTTATTTTTAAATAAGACGCCTAAAGATTTACGGGTGGGCATGATTGTAAGTGAACCCTTTCGCTTGCCATGTGTTGTGGTTATAACCTTAACGTAAAGCTAATCAGGTGAAATTGGGTGCAAAATCGATCTTCGAGAATACACACCTCGACATACTACAGGTCACGCTGAAAACTGTAGTAGATACCTAAATAGTCGCAGGCATTATAATAAATACCTGAATTGTTAAATAAAAATAAATGGTAAGTAGTTAATATATATTTTTTTTACCCATTACCCATATAATACCAATTAAGTAAATTACTTTTTATAATTTATACGTTTAAAGCCGAGTCGTACCAAGCCTACACCGGAATCTTACGACAATCTAATGTGTGTCGAGCTGTAATACAATCTGGCGTACCTAATAGGTTGTGTGCCAGGAGTATTTAAAAAATGTGCAGGCATAGTTACGGGGCGCGGGCTTCCTCTGGTCTACGCTTGTATTATAAAGCTGCTGAAGAGTTTGTTTATAGATATAGAATACATTCCAATTCTTAAAATAATATCCCACAGTGGGTCTAAAATTGCCCATCAATTTGAGGCCAATCGATGGAGGTATTAAAAATAATAATTATAATTATTTTATTTGAATTTGTAAGCACAACCTGCGCAACTAACGGTTGCGTTTAGTGGAACAAAGTTGCGCTTAAAGGTGCGCTTTGAGAAATCTCATCGATGAAGTGGTACAAAAAATCTGTAAGTAATAAACAAATTAACACAGATTTTACAAACGTTTTGTGTGTACTTTTACCGTGTTTGTAAAATCTGTGTTAATTGTTCTTTAACAATAAGTAGATAGCATACATCTGTGTGAGGACGACCCAATTACTTAATGAGTTCTTGAAACATCATTAGCAAGGTAGAGTACCTAAGGGCCAATGTCAAAAAGATCAGGATTTCTTAGCTTGTTATCTTTAAATAGGTATTCGTAGTATTTTTTGGAGTACAGATAAAAATTATATTTGGTCGTATATCATCATAAATTACAGCAACAGTTTAGGTACGTTGCGTCTTGGCATCATAATCGTAATGTTTTAATTTAATAAAAAACTTTTCATACACGTAGCGTATAGAAATGAACTTGAGCATTTTGTGCCAGTGTACCTTAGTACTCTAAAATGAAGTGGGTAAAGACCAACAGAGGAGAAATATTTATATTTTACGTACCAATTTATATTGGCCTTACACTACTGGATGTCAGTTGATATACGCCCCAGTACCGCCGAACCATCCGATCCGTCTTCAATTACTAACAGAAAAATATCTATGCACTACAATAAAATACTTATACGGTAAATAATTTGCACGCCTAATTGGCTATCTTCAGTACCTACATAGATTCCGTAAATCATTTAATTTCTTTCAGCTACATTCATAAAAGCCATGCGTATGTTTTTTAGGGTTCCGTACCTAAAAGGTAAAAAACGGAACCCTATTACTAAGCCTCCGCTGTCTGTCTGTCTGTCTGTCTGTCCGTCTGTCCGTCTGTCTGTCACCAGGCTGTATCTCATAAACCATGATAGCTAGAAAGCTGAAATTTTCACAAATTATGTATTTCGGTTGCCGCTATAACAACAAATACTAAAAATAAAAAAAATGAAAATATTACGGGGGGGGGTCCCATACAAAAAACGTGTTTTTTTCGTATTTTTTTGCTCAAAATTACTAACTGTAACAGGTAGACGCTTTAAATTTTCACAGAAGATGTAGTTGTATATTACCTTTCAAAATAAATAATTAAATTAAAAAAAGGAAATAATAAAGGGGGGCTCCCATACAACAAACGTAATTTTTAAGCAATTTGTTACTCGATCTTAATAAACAGGTAGAAACTTATAAAGTATTTAAGTATACATACAACGAACGTGATTTTCTTTTATAGATGATGGTACGGAACCCTTCGTGCGCCAGTCCGACTCGCACTTGCCCAATTTTTTTTTATTCTTGCGTTGCTTAGCCAGCCACAACCAAAACTATTGGGCGTAAGAAGCTGAATTTGGCATGCATATTCCTTGGGGACAGTAGAGGTGCACTATGAAGCGATTTCCTGTAACTCCCACGCGATCGGGCAGAAAAGGTTAATAAAAAACGTGCAAAGGTGCCGCAGGCATCCTCTTGTCCTATGAAATGTATGTGGACGCATTGTTAAAATAACACGCCATTAAATTTTATAAGATAATAAATCTTAAATAATAATATATTAAACACGCCAATAACTACTGAGTCTATACGCTTGTTAATTCTCCTTGCTTACTATTTGAAGGCTAAAATAACTAAGCCTTATTTGATTAGATAATTTGATTACGATATCTACGTCTAATATATTCGACGACATTTTACCTATAATATTATTAACTTTATTTATGCCTGCATGTAATAGCAAGCATTTTGACTGAAATAAATAATGGCTATAAAAATGTACAATAAAAATGATGTATGCTTGAATTCGATGCAATTGTTACACCATAATAAATTGCTAGCCCGCGACAGTTCAAAGTTTAACGACTTCGAAGTGCATAGGTTATCGATATCTGCATAATACATGAAAAGGAACCAATTTAGTCTACAGCAACATTAACCTTGCTATAATTGAAGCATTCTTATGTTCACCTTTCTTACAATGGAAAACAACCCTTTCGTATAAATTACCCTAAAAGATAAGACGTCAACAAATAAGACAATATTCGAGCCTACATCAAACATTACAGCATAGTAAAAATAATTTGGACGCATATTTTTATAGTTAGGCACAATTTAGCTTGCTGACTCTGATAGCCTGGGCTATCTTGGTTGCTTGGGCGATCCATGTATTTCAGTAAAGGAATATCATATTTCACAATGCAGTATCAGCTACAAGTAGTAGATACTTAACTGCGTCGAACTGTCTGTGTATGACCACATCTTAAGAAGAGATACAAATACAGTTAAACATAAACCACTGTGTTCAGGGGCGAAACAAAGATAGAGACTGCGAATTTCCTGTGGTTGTTTAAGGACGCGCTATGACAAACGTAAATTCAAACACCCTTCAGTAAACCCATTTCTTATCTTGTCGGTTTTACAATATCACACATATTGTTTACCCTTCGTCTTTTTCAAAGCCTGCAGACGTGCAAATGCATAACGTATACATTATTATGTGTCTAACAAATAATAATCCTAATGTTCATACACGTGAACGTAACATATCGAATTTGCATTACTTGTACAAGTTTTTATCGCGGTTTACTTAAATTATATACAAAGCAGTGCGAATTGTGGCTAAAGTGCAAAAATTGTTTTAGATATCGATTTTAACACATTAAACATTCGGCATGACTGCCTACTTCTTCACATAAAATGGCCTTTGGAAATCAACTGGATAAACCGAAAATCACGTCACTTGGAGACTAAACTATGTTTACTGCACGTTTTATCAACCAAACTAATCATGAAAGTAGGAAAAATCCGACATAACAGTTTGATATACCTACAGGTAAAGCAAACGAAAGAAGATCAGGCGAAATGCCAATAACTCATGTTAAAGGCGAATTCGACAAATGGACAAAACCTAGCATAACAAGGCCTTTCTTAGCCTTAAATAAAAGTGAATATGCAATGTTGAGAGCTAATAAAGCTAAGGTTTTATCATAATAATTGAAATCTATAAACCCTTTGCAATATTTGCAGGACCGGCTTTAGTCTGTGTATGTTTTAATCATGAAAGTATGTTTACAAAACATTTGAAAACGTTTGAACGGTGTTGTCATAATATCATTATTATTGTGCTTGTTTCTATTGTCTTTGTAACAGGACTAAAATAAGCACGTGTTGTGATGATATTGTGATATACCATCTTCCTAACTTTCTACCGTTGGATTGTAGCAGTTAGACGAAAGTCAGCCTTTGCTAATATTCTGCTAAACCTAAATCTAGTTAAACTAGAAAGCGGATGCCGAGTTCTCTTCAATGTAGCCGGGATAACGATAAAGTGCTGATGAATATTTTCCTACCGTTTCGCACAGATTCTCAATCGTTTCGAGTTCAACAATGGTGGAAGAGTCGTATCATGTTTTTGTTCGATGGCACCCAGAGGAACTTTGTCATATTCTTTGGCTGTAATGTTTATCCTTTATCAAATATCGTAATAATGCTCATCATTTTGGCGAACTTAGTAGCCGCATGGTTTCTCGCGACATAAGTTAGAAAATTCCTCTATTTCAGCTGCGGTAGACAAAACGTGGCTGGTAATATGTTCCTGATTATTCCTTCAGGTGTACGCGTCAGTCTATCAAACACCTTATCAATATCACGTGAAGGAAACGTATCCTGTTGTACTCGAACAAGGTCACGAAGCAATTGTTCAGTAGGTCGTTAAACCCGCGCTGCCCCTGTATCAAACCTGATAGTGCAAACATATATATGTCGTCTGATAACTACCGATAAAGATTAGTACGAGGAATCAGGTAGATACTTATATTTTTAAAAGATACGATGTGCAATTGATAAGCGTGAGACGGTTTGGATGTTTGTTTGTACAATTTTGTTATGCCAAGCAGAATTGTGTTTATTTCATGGGGTATAATATAATATCGATTTATGATACTTTATACGTGGGACTAAAGTATATCTGGCGAAAAGTGGGTGTAGAAATACACCTCTGCCTACCCCTTCGGGGATAAAAGGCGTGACGTTATGTATGTATGTATGATACTTTATACATAGACTTGACTTTTGTTGTTAAGTTACCTTAAGGTACCTTCCCTTAGGAATTTCCAACAATCCTCCCTTAGCACTCCTCGACACTCCCCAAGAAACATGCATGTCCAATTTCAGCTTCTTGTGCTCGGCTGTGCGTTCTCTGTCAATCAGTCAGTAACGTAAGAAAAAAACTTACACGCAGGACTACCGCTCGATGGACGCTCACGGCCAATGCGAGAGCGGCCTAAAGAATTGTACTTAATTCATTAGAGTAGGTATATTACCGTCATAGAAAATTTATGCAATGAAAACCGGCAAACTAATGCATTATTACAAGGCGAGGTTTAAATGATTTGTGTAATCACACGATAATGTTATTAGCTAATGATAAATACATTGTTTATTAGCCTAGCGCTACCTACATGATAAAATTATGTTTTATATCATGTAAATATATGTAATGACTATATTAGTCGGTAAGTACTTTGAATTTATCATAAAAAATTACCTACTTTAAGATAAACATCTACAACTGATAATATGCTGGTACTACTAAATTGTTATGCACATAGGCAAGAGTTTTTGATATTCATTGCGAAGAAAAATCTTTTGGTTTGAAAATGC
Source organism: Euclidia mi (assembly GCA_944739405.2). Lineage (NCBI taxonomy): Eukaryota > Metazoa > Arthropoda > Insecta > Lepidoptera > Erebidae > Euclidia > Euclidia mi. The sequence goes on along the minus strand of OX123189.2, from coordinate 24,867,836 downwards.
ACTATGAAGCTGACAACCGTAACTTCTATATTTTTGTCAATTTGCTGAACAGCATGTGGGGTTTAGTAAAAGATTTATATTTCTATGGGATTAATCTAGGTGAGCAAAACGAAATTCAATTGATAAAAAAACACATGATAAAGTAGTAACTTGTACCTGTTATCTAGAGCTGTTACTATTTTTTAACTTATTGTTCAAAAATAGTAAGTTCGTCGTACATTCCTTGATCAAATTGGGGACGTCCCAAAAAACGGCAAGGTCCGAAGTACCCGAAACCGGCGAGCATGTGTATGAAAAGAGTAATGAGTGTAGAGGAAGCGCGCGAGGTTTGTAAGTATAGAAGCAAGTGGCGTTCTGTTGTCTCTGCCTACCCCGACGGAAAAAGGCGTGAGTATATTTATGTATGTATGTTGTTCAAAAATAGTAACAGCTCTAGATAACATTGTTAATTTTTTTCATTGGTAATTTTATTATTAAAATCGATAGTCATTGACGTTTCCTAAGAAATAACTATTTCGACAGCAATGATCCCTTTTCGTTTTCGCTTTAAACATCTTCAAAGTAAACGACAGATGCCCTTACTTATCTTAAACATACACATGTGTTGATGAATAAAATAAATATAAAGATGTAATTACATTGTTCAGCTACACGAAACAAATACATACACGATAAAGCAAATAATGAATATACTATTGATAATTATGATTATGCCAACTGAACAGTGTCTTGGTAGAACTCGACTGCACGGTTGGCGTAGTGGTTTAAGCGGTCGCCTCGCCGCTTGACACTGCACCGAGTGTTGTGGGTTCAATCCCCACACGAGACAACACTTTGTGTGTTCCATAGATTGTTGTTTCGGGTCTGGGTGTTCATTGTGTCCGTTGGTTGTATGTTTGTAAAGTCCCCCGCGACACAGAATTCAGTCCTAGTGCGGGAGTTGTCTTTTCTATGCCTTCTCGTAGCAAATGGTCTACAACTTTTATGTAATATTGCAAATTGTCATTTATTTAGGCAGCATATGAAGTGAAGACGATCAATCCGTCAGGTGGTTTAGCTATATGATGACATCGTTTATTTAAATTCGTAATGTAGGTAATACATAAAAAAATCATCATCATCACCATAATATATACCTACTTTTTCCATAATATATATATATATATATATATTCTTTGCTGGTCTGTTCGTATCTTATGTGCAGAAAAATCGTTCAACCGATTACGGTACCGCTTTGGCTAAAACCCTTGCCTGAGTGTGAGGAGAAAGTTTCTCAATCTAACTGAGGTTGATATTACCACAAGTATGTCCTTCTACTGTAGCACCGTGCTGGTTGCCTAATATTTGATAAAGTATATCTAAAACAATCCGATCAAAACACGTTAGGTACAGACTTACAAACACAAAATGTGTTTACCAATTTTAAAACGACCCGACTTATTAACCAATTGAGCAAAATTGCAGCTATTTAGATGTAATGCGAGTGCATTCACGTGCAAGGCCTAGTCCGTTTAAAAATAAACAACGGTGCGGTGATAGTCATGAATGATAAACAACACAGTTACTCTGATGACTTGATAGCCGCACAATGATAGTAAATGCTTACTTTTGTTCTGATTGTACACTGTATGACGAATGCGTATTAAGAAAACAGTTTGCAGCATAATATTTGCTAAAGGCTAGCCAATATTGTACTACAAATTGTGTTGAACCGTGTACTGAACTGCCTTTATAATAATAGATCATGACTGTCTTAATCTTGTCCTATTTTGCGTGAAAGAAGAAGAGAGCTGCTGCGCTGTTTTTATACCAATTTTGTAAGACAATCGGTCTACTTGATTTTGTCATTCTGTGCATTTGCACACTGACATAATATGTATATCTTTGATAGATTAAGGTTATTATCACAGACTAATTAGATATGCTAACGTATGTTATTATTATTATCAATCAGCTTCTGCCTGTCAGATTCATTTTTCTAATTCTCAAGTAAACTCTTTTGTGCGTCGTCTTTTCATCCTGAGCGTATAGTTCGCTACAAATGATACGCCATGTTAGGAAACTTCTTGTCAGGCTAGTACATGAATAATGCGTGGTTTTATTCCGATTGGTAACTTAAATAGGATAATAAGATTGTTTATATGCGCTACCTATATATTAGCTATCACAAAAGTCTTAAACACAAAGATTGAAGCTAATTAAACGCGATTAAACATATTAAGCACGTCTATTTAGTTACAATAAATCAAAATGGCTCACGCTTAATAAATGGTGAACGATGGGTTTTTCCAACGACTACAATTGTTCATCAGGCTGTTGCCATATGAAGAAGGAGCTAAAAAAAAATTCAATAAAATGGATGCACTCAAAGAGTGCCGTAGCATCGAACAAGATAACAATTTACGCAATAATCTGATAATCCACTTTCGAAAAATTTATCAATCTCGTAAGAGACACAATTTAATCAAGTGCAATTATTGAAGATAAACTAAATAAACTGTATTTTTGTGTTATTTTTGTTGGAATTACTTCTTTTTTTTTGTGCATATTATACCTACCTCTTAAAATCATTCTAAATTCGATTAAATTGCGTTCAACTGGCCAATTGTATTAACCAAAAGAACATATAAACAATAAATTGTAGATATAAAAAAAGATTAGCTTTTGAGTTCACTAACCAATGGCAAAAGCGTTGTCAAGTACCTATAAACCTTGAAAATAAATATCCTAAACATAAGGCTCATCGCTCAACTTCGTGATGACATTCTAATTCTTAGCGCAATATTGAGGTTTATTTTTATTAAGAAAATAAAACTTGTGTATAATCATTTCTGCTACGATTATAAATTATTTTTTAATTTACCCGCTTTGGCCGATCCCGTGGGAATTTCGGGAAATCCCTTCTTAGTGCACCTCTGCGGTCTCCAAGGAACATACATGCCAAATTTCAGCTTCCCGCGCCCAATAGTTTCGGCTGTAGCGTGTCTGTCAGTCAGTCAGTAACGCAAGGATTTTAAATATTAAGATATTCAACTAAGAACAGCAGTATGTACTTATTAAGAACTTCTTTCCTAAAAACAGAGTCGGACATATTCCTTTAAAAATAATATCAATGAAAGACTTAATAGATAATAAACAAAGTACAAGAAAATAAGTTAGCAACGAAAGCAAAACTGGGAATAAAAAATAAAAGTCTACGCTACGAGGAAGTCAAGATTTCCTTGACAAGTAGGTAGGCATTGAGAATGCTGTAAACAGACTGCTAAAGAAATTAATTAAGATCATCGTCTGTCAAGCAGAAAATGTTTATGGTGACGACCTTCCCCGATCATCATTTAACAGATCAATTGACGTCATCATTGTTCTACTTAACCTTAATAATTAATCACTAGCGTATTACCAATGAATAAGGAAACAGCAATAATGGATCAAATACAAATATTCTTTTTTAATATTTTATTTACACTTTCCTCGATTGTAATCATAATAATATTTCAATGTTTAACGTCGTGGGTCCTTAATATCATAAATATATACTTTGCCACACATCACACCAGCCTCATGTAGTTTACTGCTGGTTGTAGGCCTCCGTCAGGGTACGCCACGCCGATCTCCCATTTTCGCCACCCGGCCACTACTAGCTACCCTCTTCAAGTCGTTAATATTTACATAATTTATAGTAGGTATCTTCTTCATTTTATGAACTCTTTAGTTTAATTTTGTTTGACATTTGTAAAGGCTTTTCGTCTGGTCCTGTAAACGATCCTAGTCCCTTAGAAATCTTAAGTATATACTTACATACATAACCGCGTGTCCTGTGTTTAGAACTCATTAGAAAACTTTCAACTTTCAGCATCATCCATGATATAATTTCACATAGATAACAAATATTAATTGTACTGCGCGTGCTAACAATGGTTTTACACATGCATAGGATGCTTTGCATTTTAAATTACATGATTGTCGCAATCTGCATATATTTACATTTGATCGATATTAGATTACAAATTTAATGGCGTTACATCGTGTATTTGTTCCTGATGAAAATAAACTAGACATTCATATATTGAAGAATAGCGACGTGGTAAAAATGTATTGTTATGCTATCTATCTATTTACATAAATATAGTTCTTTATTATTTTATTGCTCAGTTGTCTCTTAAACTGTAGGTATAGGTATAGAAGAACCAACTCACAACTCGCAACCTGCGGTCGTTGACAGGTTTTCAATTCCGCTCCAATTACTCAATTTACGAAGCCATATAAGAAATTAACAAATATAGGGTATTTCTACTTCAATTTACCAATTTTCTGTCATCACTGCGAATTGTTAATTTATCTATAAAAGAATGCAGTTAGATGACTACAAGATCATCACCATCATCGCCCTAGCGTTATCCTAATTGCAGCCTCATGGCTGCATAGCTTTGCAGCCAGGGTCCACTTTATAGTCAACCGGAGAGAATATCAGCTTTTCTAGCCGACTGACTTTGGCAACTCAAATGTCTATGGGCCGTAACGACTGACAATGATCTTCATGACAGCCAGAACAACGGCTTAGCCCGGTGCTCTCCGCAGCACGGGCAAGCGATAAAAAACAATTTTATTTAGACCGTCAGTATTAGCTGCGAACTTTTGTGTGGTTGAGGTCTTTGGGCAGTCAATTTGCTGCAAAATTCTGAGATAACAATTCTTACCCTGTTTTTATACCCTGCGCTTTAACCTTCGTTTCATGGAGTAAAACCATTTGACTAGGAAACTAAAGCTGAAAATTTCTTACCCCTATTTAAATTGTTTCAACAATATCTGCAGCGTAATTTCCAGATATTTTATCGCCACATCGTTTAGTTATAGAGAATCGTAGTTGACCTTACGACAATTGACTTCAGACCCACAGAGTGAGATCACAGATATGAATCAATAAAATTGGTAACCATGACCGGAGCCACCCTGATTTCATTTTGTTAAATTACATTACATTATACTTAAATTACACCCATTTTTTATATTAGGGCCAAACATATCTCGTCATTTCGTCGTTGTCAAACCAATATCTGCTAAGTGCAAAACGATTTTGTTCGATATTTTAGGTATCTTCCTTTTTTACCAGTTTTTATATTAGTTAGGTACGATTTGCTTTATATGTTGAGATAGTTTTCTTTTAATATTGCCAGGAGCTTTCGCTTCGTTGTTATAGGTACTCCTCTACAAACTGTGAAGCTAGGAGTAGGGATCACACAGTTGACATCCATGTAATGATTTATTATACTTTGTGTCGTATTAGCGACACGTCTTCAATACTCTTCCAAGGTACGCTAGCTGCCTTTAATGACAACATCTATAATAATGAACCAGATACTTTACACTATTATATGTATAAAGAACATTAGGTATTACTTAGATCTTACTCCGTTGCATGTGCGTGGTATTCCAACGATCTCAATATGATACGAGACACATAGCAAACACCACAGACATAGATCTACATAGATAACGCAAATGCATGCACTTCGCGTGTCTGAACTCCGACCAAGCGTCGAGCTTGGTCGCCACTAACTTCAGTCCCCGCGCGTCCGTTTTAGCGTTAAGTAAACTTTATTCACATTACGTTGCCGCGTTTGCTTCGGACGTTTGATCTGACGTTGTGTATTAGGAGACGATGAATATCGCACAAGCGATACTGTCGCGCAGCGCTTCGACTTCGTGATACAGGCAACGTCACAGTAGGTATTAAAAAGTCGGCACGCTTGGTTTCAATACAAATCGTGATAGTTGCGTTATCTATGTAGATCTATATCTGTGGCAAACACAATAGAAACTTAGAGAATGCCATTATACTATGGAGTTAATTAACGACACGTGCCCATATGATAACGTAAGATTTGTAAACACACAGACCATTGTTGCACTTGGGAAAATACGACACGGTAAATAAGCATGAACCCAGACTGATGAAGATGAAGTGATAATTAGGTAGGCAGAATTGGATCGCAATTTTAGATTATTTTAAATACTGTGAAGCTGCCTCTTTCCATTGTGATTATGTGATAGCTATTATTCCCGTTATGGACTTGCAATATAGTGTTATATTAGTTCAGAGAGCACTTTATTTTCTATAAGGTAATCTTTACATCCATGCAACCTCTTCCAATAAGGATGTTTCCGAAAACAAAATGGAGATCGGCAAAGTGTGCCTCCGTTGTAATAAACAACACCGAAATTATCTCGCTTTTATCGCGGTGTTTGGGCATTTCGAAATAATAAGACTGAACCTGGTCCTTTGGTGGTACTGTTAACCCTACTGTTTTGGGTTGGTAGGTAGATATGTTGCTAATACATTTATGAGGACACGAATACCATGCACCGGAAAAACAAGATAGATGTACCCGAGTTCAAAAAGTACTTGGGTAACTTACTCAACTCTAATTGAGTACCACTTCTCACTCTTACTTCAATTTCTTTAAGCTATGTACTTATGGTCAATGATAACGAAGTATTCAAAATCTTTCTTTGACTCTGTTCCAGGTTTAAAGATGCCAAAGTCACATACGGCACGGACAGTCCCGCACGGAGTCGCCGGGTCATATTCTGCGTGCATGGCAACCCGTCCACTGGCTGCTGCGCGGTCATAGAAACCAGTGGCGATGGCGAGGATATCGACAGACGGAATGGAAGTATCACCGATGGCGACAGTAAGTGTATATGTGTATTTCAAACACACTTCTTTTGCTAGTCATGTCTTAAAAACGTTCAAACTGATTCCACTAAAAAGTATAGTGTCAAAAAGTTCCTAGCTTGCCTTTGGGCAATTTTATATCATAATTGCCTTCGGACTGCTGTAATCCACTGCTGTATAAAGGCTCGTACGATAGCACTGAGCTCAATTTTTTGGCTCTTCGTGGCCAGTCACTGCCACTTTGCGTATAACGTCATTTCGTTAAGTGTAAATACTCTACGTATGCCATGGCACGGTCTCTACTCTAGAACACATCTACATAGATAGTCCAATAGATCTCGATTCTGCGACAAACGTGACCAGCTCGCTGCCACTTCAGCTTGCATCTTTCTTTAGTGACTCTTAAGCCAGACAAATGTAAATCTGGCTTTAACCTGGAGGAACGTCCAATGCGAAGTATTGATTTATGAGTATTTATGCTCGTATCAAACATTCAGTTCTGCAGGTTCATAGAAAATTTGCAAATTCACTGTGTAACCACCATAAGTGAGTGTACACAAAAGCATGGGAATCGCACAGATGCGGTCGATTAGAAGCAGCTATTGTTGTCCGACCTCTGCATAATGTACCAGTAACTAATCATTTGCAAGGGCGACCTTGCGTTACTTATTTCCCTACATCTGTAATAGAAAGGTGCAGTCATATTGAATGCTTCGATATGATTTTCTTTCATCGTCATCAGCCTGCCATAGTCCACTGCTGGATATAGGCCTCTCTAATGGCATGCCATTGAGCCTTATTTTCGGCTCTTCGTTTCCAGCCGCCGCCAGCCACTTTGCGTATATCTTCACTCCACCTAGCCGATTTCCTTTATATGTATAATGCCAAATTCATATAAGTAGATCTTCCATCAGATAATAGGTACTTCTCTTATCTTCCCTTAGCTATCCATTCCGCCCTTCGTCTCTATTCAGCCTTCTAAAAGTTAAAATAAATATATAAATATAATAATATATAAGTGTGGGTTTCCATTCACTTGTTTTTCTGTTAGTTCTGATATCAATAGCAAGTAGCAACACAGCTGTGTACCAGTGTACTCTATAATCACGTCCACGCTCGAAATCGCCGTGAAGATTACAATAGAACAGAGTGACGTCATATCATGTGTAGGTATTTGTTACGAATGTTGATGTATTACGCGGGGTTGTGACGGTATACCTCGCCTAATTGCACCTATCAAAAGTACCAGCGTCGTTTACACTTGCACATTTAGGTGTGCTAGTCTGAGTACGATTTGAAGGCCATATGAAAATGAAATTTTTAAGCAAAGCTTGATGTTTTGCTGAATAAATGCGTTTTCAGATAGCTTCATGGGCGTCGCCAAAGGGAGGCAGGGGAGGGGCAGATGTCCCTACAATTTGTGCTATTCTCCATACTTTTTTCATTTTCCATATCAACTTGTCTACAGAGCGCCCATAAGAAATGTGCCTCTATTATTAAATATCTATGCTCTATGACAGCGGTGACGGGACGCGACGCCGCCGCCGGCACCTAGGCAACGTCCCGTTTGGTCCCGTCACCAGCTAAACGTCAGATGTAAATACAAAATATCATAATAAATAATTTTTAAGATTTAAGTTATTGAGCAATATTTATGCCAGCAACAAGTGACAGCATTAGTGATTCGGAGTTGAGTGCGAATCAACCTGCCACATCGTCGCAGAATAACCTGGTGCGCTGACCAGCATGTTCTCAAGCTCGTTTTTTCAAAGGTGAGCGGGACTTGAAAGTAAATTTTGGCAAAGTTCATAGAAACCAAAATGTGCTTCCTGGCCCCAGTACCATTTCACATCCTGATCTTACTCAAATTCCTTTTTGGCAGTACTTAGGTACATTTAAAAATTCAATTCCGGTTTTAAAGAGAGTTCCACGCGGTGCGAGACCATTAGTAGCTCACGATTTAGCTCAATGCATAGGTCTCGTTGTGCGTGAGAACTCCAAAACGGCTTGGGAACAGTTACTCATCTTCCGATTTTACACATTCAAAGTAACCGAACAACATAAAAATCTTTTGACAGCCCAAATTAAAGACCATTGTAATCATTATGACCCTAAATTTAGTTTCCATGGATAAGAAAAGAATAAGGGTTGAGCTACACCTATCAGCACCGCATCGCACTTTCCAATGCTTCTATCCTTTTCTGCCACTTAGAACCGTCATTTACTAGAGCGAGAAAGAGAGACGGAACGCTTCAGCACGCCGCGGAATCGAAAAGGCGATCGTGTTCCCTCTCTCTTTCTCGCTCTAGTAAATGACGGTTCTAAGTGGCAGAAAAGGATAGAAGCATATAAAAGTGCGATGCGGTGCTGATAGGTGTAGCTCAACCCTAAGAAAACAATAAAAAGAAATAAGAAAACAATTTACCAATGTGTATAATCAAAATTTAGGGAGGGTGACATTCAAGGAGCGTCTAGGTTATTGTTTAGTAGCGATGTGGTGGCGCCTTACTCTGTAGACACACTCGCAGGTCTGCAGAGCAAGCACCCAGCGCCAGCTAATGACCTCTCCTTTCCCGACATTCCGGACGAAGATATTGATTGTCAGAATGTTTCAACCAAGGACGTATTTGAAGTCGTCTGTTCCTTTCGCAGTGGATCCGCTGGCGGTCTCGACTGCTTAACCCCTCAGCATCTGAAAGATCTTCTAGGTGCAAATGCTGGAAAGGCTGGACATGCACTTTTGTAGGCTTTAACTACCGTGAGAATCTCCGGTAATATCACCACAGATGTCACCGACTTATTGTACGGGGCGAACTTGTGTGCTCTGCGCAAAAAAGATGGTGCCATTCGGCCCATTGCTGTAGGGTGTACCTACAGACGTATGGCAGCAAAACTGTGCTGTAAACATTACAGTGCTATCTTGGCGGAAAAATTTCAGCCAATCCATTTTGGCTTTGGTTCCAAGGGAGGCTGTCAGGCTGCCATACATGCGCTGTCTACGTACCTTGGCTGCGGTAAAGGAGAGGAGAGGTGCATAATAAATAGTCAATTTAAAGCTTAGTGCAGACTGAAAAAATTACAGTATTTGCCTTTGAGAATCACACAAATTTCTGTAAGGAGTACGCTGCTGTCAGCAGGAGCGGTTTTGTTTTGTCCTTGAATGTTAAAACCCATATAACATTATTACTTAAACACAATGAATGGGAGGAAGCGCGTGAGATTTGTAAGGATGGAAGCAAGTAACGTTCCATTGCATCTGCCTACCCCGACGGGAAAAAGGCGTGAGTACCTATATATATGTATGTATGTACTTAAACACAAATTGGCAATCATTTACATTCAATGCGAATGATTGCCAATTGCCACAGATAATGCCATCTATCGGACACCTATACGCAACTGGGCCTAAATTAATAAGTTAGGTAATCTTAAAAAATGCCTTTGCCCAGACGTATTATGAAGTATTATAAAGTCGTACTTAATAGTGTAGTTTCCAGGGTCAAAATAATTACATTTTATTTAGTCCGTATTTTAGATTATAAAAAAATATTGGACACGTATTTTTTTTCTTTTTTCGATTAAATAAAAAAAAACAAAGATATAGCCCATTAAAGTTACGTGTGACGTCATCTTGTGCGAACAAATGCAGCACGGCGTGACGTTATACGTAACTTTAATGAGATATATCTTGGTCATTTTTGGTTTAATTTACAAATAAAAAAATACGTATCGCTTATTTTGAATAATCTAAAGGACGGACTTATAAAATTTTTTTGTCAACTAGCCTATTACTCCAAAAATATTGGATCCATTTTTACTAAATTTTATTCGCACTTTTACTGTGTGATGATTTTGTAGGTACATTTTCTATCATTAAGAATACAGTAATATGCAAAGAAAACATTTTCCTAGTAGAATTACTTAATTGCATTTTACGTTTATTCACATGCCGTATAATTATGATATTTATTATTTCTACTAATATTTTCAATATGTGTTGTTTCAGAGCACTGTCACAGATCAAGAAATGAGGAGGTGGACAAACGGGCGAGGCGAAAGCTGATAATAGCCAGCATATTATGTGTCATATTCATGATTGGAGAAATTGTTGGTAAGTGAACATGTAACTTAGTATTTGAGTAACTCATGATCTTCTGTATCTATAAAATTCTTGCGTTAGTGACTGATAGACAACGCACACCCATAACTTTTACTTTGTCATATATGTGCCTTGGGTACCATTTTTTTATAGACTCACGCCTGTGTCCCCGAAGAGGTAGGCAGAGGTTTAATATTACACCCACATTTTGCCATGATTTTTAGGTCCCACGTAATAGGGGGCGAGCCTATTGCCGTTACCGGGCACATTACCAGACTCTGTGCTGCTACTGAGAATTCGGAAAAACCCGGTAACACTTTTGCCCAACCCGGGAATCGAACCTGGGACCTCCGATCAGCAGTCGCATACGCTATCCACTGGACCACGGAGGCAGTCGGGTACCTTAGGGGTGCACTAAGTAGGGATTTCTTGAAATGCCCACGAAATCAGGCAGAAACGATTAAGTTAAAAAAAATGTGCAGGCGTAGCCGCTGGCGTCCTCTAGTTTTATAAAAGTATGTAATAACTTACCTACTTGCTTATTAAAAAGATCGTTCAGCGCCTATGTAGATACGTTTACCATCCATTTTCGCACGGTTGCGTGCGACTTACGAAGATATTAAATAACAAACATACATCATCAATCTTGATACTTATTCGAAAGTATCAATAACCTAGACAAGTAAAATGTAAGCATTATTATTATCCTTAGACAAAAAGTAGCAACCTAGCCACAATAATAAGTAAAACAAAAAGCTTTTTGAAACTCATAATTCATAGGTGTTCCCAACTATGTGGGTATTATGAATAACAGTTTTACAAAATTTCGCACATTGTGATCTTCTTATGTATAGGTACAGATCCTATCGATAAAATACTAAACGGAAGAAGTAGACCTTGAACCTAATATTAACACTGATGCACTACGACTGCAAATTGCTACTCAATAATTCTCTTTCTAATACCAATAGTTTTCTGCGGTTAAATAGCAACCGTTTGCCGTAGTAATAGCAATGAACGACAGGCGATATCGTAAAGTGATACGATTTCATAATACATGTCATTGTAATATTTATGCACTAAGTGTAGGGTTGCCACCCTTTACTATTTATTACTCTTCCTTTTGACATCCAAAGTAGCAATTCCCTACGCTGATCAGCCGACGTATATCAATCACTGCGTATTAGTGCAGAAAATCGTGTAAAAAATTAACAATACAATTATTATTAACGATTGGAAATATACCTACCACATATTTTCTAGCTATATTATTTTATGTAAAATACATACAAAGTAAATTTTTCCTGAAGGCATTCCATGACGAGAAATAGTTTTTTTTATCTTTTTTAGAATGTCTTTTTAATCTTTACAATCATGGTACAGGTATTCATAATATTGTAGGATTTGTAGGTACCTGTACCATGATTGAATAAAGTGAGGATGGCAACCCTAAATAAGCCCCAAATGCCCGATATTCAACAATTTGCAAACTACACAACGAATAAATGTTTTACGTAATAGCACACATGATTACAAATAAGTGAACGCTTAAACTATGTAGGTTATCTAAAATGGCGCGTTGCCAATTTTTATATTGTTTTATAAGGGCCTTATGTAATTGCTTCACGTGGTGAATAGCAATTATTCTGTAGACTCGCCTCCTGCCAAGGTTATTCATGGTATTCGGGCTTGTATGACATAGGCAAGGGTTTGGAATATTTAGCAGTAGATATCTGAAGAGCAGTAGGTAGGATTATGTTCTGGAATCAACAGCGATTGGTGATTTTGGTCTTGTGTTTGCACTATTTTGTATCTATTTTTGTATTTGGATACACTGAAAATTGGTTGTCTGGTTGCCTTAGCTCTGGCTAGTTTAGGATCTGGTATGAACTGTCCTAGGATATTCTCTCGAACAAAGTCCTAGTAAGAGAAGACTAGACCCACCCGCATTCCTAGTACTGTATAGCCTGAACAGCCAGATTCAGCAGCAGTGATCACAGAAGACAACGAGTTTTGAAACTTGTAAAGGCCCAAGGAAAGTTAAACTGTCATGGAAGCTGCAACGTTAGTCAAAACTTTGTTGAAGAAGTTGGAAAATATATAGTCTGTTGAAATCGCGTGTATGTAAATAACTGGCCGTTTCCCGCGGTTTCACCCGCGTCCTGGAGGAACTACTTCGCGTACCCGAAAAACCCAAATATCTTACGGACCCCTACTTTTCTAAAATTAAATATAGCCTATGTTACTCGCAGATAATGTAGCTTTCTAATGGTGAAATATTTTTTTAAATCGGTCCAGTAGTTTTGAGTTTATCCATTACAAACAAACAAACAAACAAACAAAAATACAAATTTTTCCTCTTTATAATATTAGTGTAGAAGAAAGAAAATCACCACATGGCATTCATTTCTAAATATAAACCTTTGGCATAGATTTATGCAGCGATCGAAATGCTGCCGTTTTGTCTAATGGCATCAATTTGCTCCGCTAGTAGGTACATTTTACACTTATGACAGTGCCGAAGGTTACTTCTTCATAAAATAATATGTTGTTCAGACACATATATAACTGATCTTTTTTGTGTCAGTGGAAACTCTAAGCGAGTCTCTCTCCAACACTAAAAGTCAAGTTCATCTCAGGGCTGAGTTAGAGCCCGGTGGCGGAGTTTTGTAACTCATGAATTAAGTTCGGCTTACGCATCGCTTTGTCCACGCAATCTACCACAATGTACCGTGTGTGACCCCGCTGGCACCCGGGTGGATGAAATTGTCACGCGCACTCTTATCATAACTAACTTCACTACCATTGACGACTTGTGCTGACGTTGCTACCTTTTCGTCTTATCAATGCCATATGTATGTCATTCTTATGGTGGTAACTTTTAAATATCTGCTATTTGTCCTAGTTATTTCTGGTATTGGTATTATATAATTAATATACTTAATATGGTTTTATTTTCAGGTGGATACTTATCGAACAGTCTCGCGATAGCCACGGACGCGGCGCATCTTCTCACAGACTTCGCCAGTTTCATGATATCCCTGTTCTCACTATGGGTCGCGAGCAGACCGGCCACCAGAAGGTAATTTGACATTAACATACCTGGTATAAGAAAGGCTCTTTATATAATGGTAAAATAAACAAGCAAAGGAAACCTTTTTATAACCTGTAGATACATAATCAATAGAATGGAACACACGGAGAAAGGACCTAAACGCCGCCCAACCAGGTAGTCTGACCAATTCAACAATCAAAACACCAAAGTTCTGCACCGTTGCTAACATTGCAGCTGATAGGAGCCGATGGAGCTCGTCGGTTCAAGACTTACGTCCCCAGGGCCGCGCCGACCCAATCCAGCGCCTGTGTGCGAAATCTATGAAGCGATGTCGTTTAATATTTTTGTACATTGTTCTTAAAGTTGAGTTTTGGGTGTCACCCCTTTTGTGGGTGGCACCCGGGGCGGACTGCTCCTGTGTGCGAAATCTGTGAAGCGCCTTTTTTGTAGTCCTTTTTCGGAAATAACTTTTATTATTAACGCATATCTCGGCGCGCGGCGCCCGTATCACCCTGACGCGGGCGACTGTGTGCGCCGCGCACATTTGCACATAGGGACGGCTCGGCCCTGTAGGTACGTCCCAGAGTGCCCTCCTCGATCTTCAGGTCTAGCCTTGTAGCCAAGTGACATTCGATTAGCGATATCGCTATTCGCTTAGTGCTAAAATGTATGGAACTGACAGGCTTTCGATATGTCATTTGGTCAACGAACAACAAATTGCTTAAGTATGTTACCATGGCAGCCAATCGTTAGCCAAAGTAGAAATGAGAAGCGAATGCCACTTGTCTAGAGCCTTTGAGCAAAATACTATATTTTTATTGAAATATTTCATGTACATGAATCACACACAACACAACATGTAGCCATAGAAATATCCATGAACAATGTCATGTGTTTCCAGGATGCCGTTCGGCTGGTACCGCGCGGAGGTGATAGGCGCGCTGACGTCGGTGCTGCTGATCTGGGTGGTGACGGGCGTGCTCGTCTACATGGCGATACAGCGCGTCATCTACAAGCAGTTCGAGATCGACGCCACCGTTATGTTGATCACCTCTGCCGTTGGTGTGGCTGTCAACCTTGTGTGAGTAGCACTAATATTATATTTATGAATATATCCAGGCATAATAGATCCCAACACAAACGCAGAATTACCGACTATAATTTTGCGCTGATCTTTATTGTATAGGAAAACATTTTTATACACAATCGTAAGCAATTATGGTAATTGATTGAGATAACCAACAAAAATCTATATAGTTCAGCTTGAACAACCTATATTCAATAAAAATAATGTTTAGAATTAAAAAATCATAATATTTTTTGTGGACTGCCTCCGTGGTCCAGTGGATAGCGTATGCGACTGCAGATCGGTGGTCCCGGGTTCGATTCCCATTTCGGGCAAAAGTGTTACTGGGTTTGCCGAATACTCAGTAGCAGCCCGGAGTCTGGTGATACCCATATTACGTGGGATCTCAAAATTCATGGCGAAATGTGGATATAATATTTACACCTCTGCGAACCTCTTCGGGGATACGGGGCTTAGGCGGGCGACTATAAATAAATAAATAAAATAAATACATAAATATTTTTTTGTGACATTAACCCTATCTGTGCAACCGAAGTAGGTATACACATCTAGTATACTATTGACGTGGAGTCTTACTATAAAATTTGTTAAATTCATCGCTGGAAGTGAGGCTAAAAGCAAACAAATCTAGTAGATTACCTTGTTTTACGATGACGACGATAACTTGTTTACATGTTCGATGAGACTTAAAAAAATCTTATAGCATGCTGTACAACAGAACTAAATTAAATCGTGTATATTTCAGAATGGGCCTGACTCTTCACCAGCACGGACATAGCCACGGTGGCGGCGGCGGCCACGGACACTCGCATGGCACCAGCAACCCAGTGCTCAACAATAAGGTAATTATAACATTTTGTGCACTGATACCTTAAAATGTCAGCAATTTGCATAGCCATCGTATGGGCTGTTCTGGAGACCTTCCTAAAGCAACTGAGCCTTTCCATTACTTTGACTTTGAAGTGTTGCTCTTGATCAAGCCTACACTTACCAACTGCAAGTCGTGGGTGGTTCAGAAGGAGCTTATTTAGGCTAACCGTTTTAGATGAAGAAGGAAATTAATATATAATACATAATATGATATAATAATAATATAATATATTCCACCACATTCACACAACACCATCTAATCCCAAACTGAGCAGAGTTTGTACTATGGGTAACAAAAATAAACTTCTCTCGTCGAAGTATTAAGCGCCATCTACCGGCAATTTGTGTAACGCTACCTCCACCACTAGATGTCACTTAACTCAATTTCTCTTTCAGAAGGAGCGCACAGACTCGGACGCTGAGAGTTCCACATCGCACTCGCACGAACATCACGCTGAGAACATCAACGTCAGGGCAGCGTTCATCCACGTGTTGGGCGACTTTCTGCAGAGCTTCGGAGTACTCATCGCCGCTATTGTTATTTATTTCAAGGTAATACTCAAACATTGATATAATTTTAAGGTATATTATTACAGTATATTTCTTAAGTCCATGTGAAACGTGTGCTGTTTTGCTGATCAGAGATCCATTGATGTATTTTGTCGATAACATGCTTTTATCTAAAAGGGCATGAGGCTCGATATGCGCTGATGCTACCGTCTACATAAGTGCTTGTTGACATAATCTATTGTTAAATTTCACCAGTAGCACGATCTTTGGCAAAATACAGCGAAAATAGATCGCATGCTTTTTACATTTCCACAGTGCATAAGTTCCCCTTTCGAATAAATTATTCATGCCATTCCTAGCATCTTCTTAGTCATAAGAGGCCTTCGTTCAGCTGTAGACAACCGAAGACTGATTGATGATCATTAAGTAAGTATATAATGCTTCTTATTTATTTCCACAGCCGAGCTGGAACCTGGTAGATCCGATCTGCACATTCCTGTTCTCTGTCCTCGTACTGATCACTACGTTCAATATCATCAAGGACACTCTGTTGGTGCTCATGGAGGGATCGCCTAGAAACATTGATTTTCAGGTAAGAATTTATCTATAGTAGATAATGTGTGATGATTTCCTTGTGTCCCAAGTGTTCTAGCGCGTATCCATTACGTTGAAATACAACATTTTATACACTGCTTCTGTGGTCCAGTGAATAGCGTATGCATCTGCTGATCGGGAGGTCCCGGGTTAGATGCCCGGGCCCTGGCATTGTGCCCGGTAACGGCTATAGGCTCGCCCCCTATTACGAGGAACCAAAAATTCATAAGGCGAAATGTGGGTGTAATATTACACCCAGTGGCGTAGCGGGTGGCACCCGGGGCGGAAGTTGGCGGATGACATTTTTTTTTTTAGTCGGTACCTATAAATTCCGGGATTACTGTCGTAGTGCCTATGTTGTTTTATATTTTTGTACATTGTTCTTAAAGTTGAGTTTTGGGTGTCACCCCTTTTTTTGGATGGGTGGCACCCCAAAAAGGGTGGCACCCGGGTCGGAACACCCCCGCCGCCCCCTTCCTACGCCACTGATTACACCTCTTTCTGGCCCATCGGTGATACAGGCGTGAGTCCATAAAAAAATAAACATTTTATAGGCAAAACAGCTTGCCACCAGTAGGATTAAAATAAATGTTTATTTACGAAAACATCATTGCTGACGCTGATACATAGTGATGTTGATGTCGATTGCCACATTTGTCTGTGTAGGCGTAATAATGTTATAAGGATTTAAATACTTCATCTTTACAAATGGATCTGCAATACTTGCACGTACGATCGTATCGGAAGTTACATATCCCCATATAACAGATAGGTATCGTCATCATCGTTACAACAATATCCTACATGTACCAAAAAGTTTTTGGCAAGAACGTGAATTTCTATATTTAATATGTCATATTCTGACAGAATTTACTTTTTTTAGCATTTAGCAGATATTGATACATTGGCTAAATAAAGTAATTATTGTATTGTAAATCATATTCATACGCGTATTTTTTTTTTGTATTAAATGCAATTTTAATTGTATTACAGGAGGTAGCGAACACTTTCCTGAGCCTGCCCGGCGTTGTACGCATCCACAACCTGCGTATGTGGGCGCTCTCCTTGGACAAAACCGCGTTATCCGCACATTTGGCTATCAGTAAGTTCACATAACATATTACACACCTCAACCCTTACTAATCTATAACGACTTACACTTTAAATAGTAGGTTGTATCTATTTCAAGATCCTTTCCGTTTAAGAACACTTTCGCGCTACATTCGACCCGAATCCAAACCGAAAATTTATTCAAAATTAATCTAGTTATCACCCAACGAATTCGATATTAATCGCATGACAGATGTTGGATGTATGTAACGCGCCACAGAAATAGTTCTACGATTACACCAGACCGTATTTTCACGGGTTCGGATCGGAGTTAATGCGAAACCGCTCTTACTCTTTGTGTTTCTTTAGACTTCATTCATATTTAAAAAATCGATCTGAAATGGACTGTTGTCGTAATTAGATATTAGCTTATCCACAGCACACTTGGAATCCCTTTACTCTATGCAGCTTTAAAGGAATCTTTTCAAAATAGGAAAATAAAATGTATTTGTTCTTCAACCGAAATTCTCTTACTATCCTATCCTACATGAATTGCATTCCCTACTTTACAGGAAGCGGAGTAAGCCCCCAGAAAGTTCTAGAAGAAGCCACCCGCTTAGTGCACGACAAATACAGCTTCTTCGAGATGACACTACAGATCGAAGAATTCAACGACGGCATGGAAGACTGCAGCCAATGTAAGATGCCGCAGTCTTAGAGTAGCTAGCTGTTGATACGCGGCGTGACTACGAGTACATTCGTAACGTCCATAGAATTATAATAGAATTGTTACACTTCGCCATAAAATATATGGCGCCACTATTGTCACACTAATGCCATCTATCGGGTAGTTTAAGTTCACAAACGCAGGTTCGTCTGAACATTTTTCGTAGTACCTTTATGTAACAGAGAAGTTTGATGGCAATACGAATTATCAGAATGTATTGGTAAATCATAGCAAATACAGACATGAAGATAGAAGTTCTATTTAAATCATAAATGTCCGCCGATAGATTCAAGCATTTAATATAAGTATATTGGAAGGAATACTAGGCACTTCTTTATAATAATAAGTAAAAAAATCAAACTGTACATTGACGAACGCTGTGTATCTGTGCTGTGTACGCATGTTTTGATCATAGGGCACTATCTAATTTTACTTGTATTTTGTCAACCACACAAATATTTACCACCACCCTAATAAGTTATACGATCTAGATTTTAGCTCGCTTTTTCTGCAGTTCGAAACAGTGCCCAGATAGATGGCTTTCATTTCAATCAAGCGACGTTCAAACTTCGAAACCTAAATCTATTACACCTCGCCTTATTCTACTAAGAGGCTTTTTGCCCAATGATTGTACCAAAATAAAAAAAATACGAATAGTTTTTTACGCCAAACATATCTAGCGATGTCCCATCTAGTTTTGATGGGCAAGCGCAATGCGCAAACAGTATTTATTTACTTAGATAAAAACACTACCACCTCGTGTAATATACTTTAGATATTTTAGATTATAGATTTGTCAAACCAAACCAATCGCAGCACTATTTTCAAGTGTCATTCGTGTATATCGTTTATTTTTGGAAACTCAACCTTATTTGGAAAGATATACGAGCGAATTTAGCTTGGACGAATTAGACACGTAGGGAATAGTTTTGCTATACAACTAATCAATTATTGGCGTTGGGAAGCGCATCTTTTGATCTATACATATAATAAAACAGTAAATCTTAAATATGAGACAAGACGTAAGTACAACGTTATTGGAAGATTGTCCCATACTGGTGTATATCTGTACAGTACGAACGAAATAACCCAAGAATATTCTCGAATATTCTCGGCTATAGAAATAATCATTTTGCTAAGCACAGACCAATAATATGATTAGTTGTGTAGCGTTTATGTATCATAGGTGAATATCCTATGCAGCTGAAGACTTGCAGTGTATTTGGGAACAATGTATGTTTAAGTAATATTGAGGCTAAGAGTCAAAAAACAATAACAATAAGAGGCTACGTATAATTATATAAAAAACAACAAATTTTAATAATCACGACATCATTTTGTCAATTAAATATTGTATTTGATATACAGTTTTAACTACCAGTTTAACATTTTCCGAATTTTATTCATATTTTCAAGATATTTGAAAGTTTTATACAACATGTTGCTATAAGCTCGGCATGTTAACAAAAATCCGAATTTATAATAAAATATATAAATAATTATTGTTATTTATGATATACAATGTTATTTGTATATAGCGTAATATTTATTAGTATGTAGATTAAATGTAATAATAGTGAATACATGTAAACAGTTGAATAATTTTAAGATTAAACAGTGAATAAATAAATATTTTTGTGATGTACTTGAACAATTGTTTTTATTCTTTATTTAAGTTTGAAAAAAGAAGCCGCTGTTCAAGAATTACATTAAAGATTTGTTTGATAGCCTTGCTTTTAATAAGGAGTAGTAATATCAAGTGACGAAATACAACTATCGAGTTTGATAAAGTGGTTAGGTTACAAAATCACATCTCTTTGGATGGAGATTTCATTGAGTTCTCATTTTCATTTATCTGCAGTGAATTCAATACCACAATTAGTTATTTATTTATAGTCCATTGAAAAGATACTTTAAGTTTATCTTTTTGCTAGGTGGCTATCAATAAATAACGTCACACGGATGGAGAGGGGTTGGGGGTCGATTAAGTGTGACATTGTATGATCCATGAGATGGTGATGTATGAGAGCAACTGTGAGAAGGACGGGGGAGGGGTCAAAACATCATGAAAATCGTTCGTGTGACGTCATTTATGTACTGAACAGGTAACTTATGTAGAACTTACCAATGATACAAAATACAGAATATAAGTATCGTATATTTATTGCGTTCTTAAATAGTAGA
This sequence comes from Euclidia mi, assembly GCA_944739405.2. Classification (NCBI taxonomy): domain Eukaryota; kingdom Metazoa; phylum Arthropoda; class Insecta; order Lepidoptera; family Erebidae; genus Euclidia; species Euclidia mi. The sequence continues at coordinate 24,846,984 of OX123189.2, read as the reverse complement.
ATTACACACTATTTGACACTATTATAATAACTGTAATCACTGAAGTCGTCCAGTAGGCATCCCGTCGTAGCAACATGTTTATAGTAGACGTAGGACAGCCGTGGAGTTCTTGTCAAGTTTTTAGACGCGTAGTCCACCTCGCACAGGCCGAAACGTTCGCTGAAACAATGAGATAGATTTGTTGTAGAAGTACTCTTGCCAGCTTATACGTACCGACTCCAAAGAGAAGTTCTCTTCCAGAATACTGATGTAAAGTATCAGTCAGTACATACTAGGTCAGTAGCGTAGCTAGCTTGGGTGGCACCCGGGGCGGAAGTTGGCAGATGACCCTTTTTTTTTAGTCGATACCTAACAATTCCGGGCTAACTCTCGTAGTGCTGAGTTAGTGCCTATGTTGCTTTATATTTTTTTGGATGGGTGGCACCCCAAAAAGGGTGGCACCAGGGGCGGACCGACCCCGCCCCTCCCACCCTTCCTACGCCACTGCTAGTGGTATGTTTAGTGGGGTGAATGAGGGCTGTGCGGGATCAAAGACCCTTTCTCAAAAAAAAAGAGTGATTTAGCACTGCCGCAGCGATGAAATGTCAAATCGATCGGCGTTCGGTGCAATATTCGGCTAGCTCCGAATTCTTCAACGATCTGACTTTGAAGCAGGTCAATCGGCCCTCTTAGCATATAACTTGAGAAGCCTACCCGTGTTAAACATACTGGTTTAATCGCCCACAGAAGAAAAATATTGTAGAATATTTGCTTTAGCGTCGATTTTTTTGTTCAGAAAACTTAAAACAGTACTTACGAAAAGCCGCTCATCCACTCAAAGTTATCCAGTAAACTCCAATACGTGTATCCCATGACATTACACTTGTCTTTTGTGATAGCGGCGTGTAGGGAACGTAAGTAGGCGTCGATGTAACGAACTCGCTTCACATCTTGAAGGCCCGGCTTCAGAGAGACGCCGTTTTCCGTCACCAGTACTAAAGGATTGTTGTAAGTGGTTTTGATCCAGTTCAAGGCCTTTCTGAAACCCCAGGGCACTATCTGGAAATAAAATAAATTAATTTAACTTTGAGGGCACGTCGTAGCAATTGTTAATTATCGCTTGCTTATCGGTGAAGGAAAACATCGTGAGGTAACCTGCATGTCTGAGAGTTCTCCATAATGTTCTCGAAAGACATGTGAAATCTGCCAACCCGCACTTGGCCAGCGTGGTGGACTATGGCCTTTTCCTTTTCATAGTGAGATGCCCGTGCCCAGCCGTGGGAAAGTATATAGGGCTGATGATGATGAACTTTGAAGGTGGTCACATATGTGGTCCTCCAATTACAGAGAGGAACCATCAACTAGGCTAAGCCTGGAGGATAGATTATGTGTGATGAAAAGTTCTTGACAACAAAAAAACAACAAGAAAGTAATTACGTTTTTAACTTCATATAGCGCGATTCAGGATTTTCAATCGTTTCTTGTCTTCGTTATTCCGTTGATGTCCATGTTTTCGTTGTTCCGTTGATGCATGTTGATGTTAGGTATCTTAGCCTATTAATGTATCTTAGCCATTGTTTTTTAATTAAACCTGGGGACATGCAGATACTGCTAAGTACATATCTATTCAAATAATTCGTTTCTGCTGAACGTAGGTACCTACCTATTTCTTTATAAATAATGGACCAACGAGGTCATCTACAATTTTTGATGCATTCGCGTTAGGCAAGACGAAAAAATTGCATTGGAATTTACCTTGAGCCATGTTGAGTTCGACGTAGGCCACTCGTCCTTCTGATAAATATGCACGTCCAAGTCATCATCAAAGGACGGTTGCGTACGAACCCTCTTTGCCCCCTGTTTCACCATACAAGTGGTGTAATGGTTCAGGCCCATAAAGTCAAAGGACCCTTTTATCATTTCCACTTCCTCAGGAGTGAATGTAGGCAGTCGAGAACGTGGATAGCCTTGTCTTTTAGAATTGGCATCGATTTTCTTACGCATGATTGCTGGGTAGTCACCGGTTTTGGAGAAGATCGGATTCGCGAACCAGCCGAACTGAAATTATTAAATAAAAAATTATGTGAGCTTTTGAAAACTCTCGGAACAACGTCTTGGCCATATGAGACGACACATGTGAGAAAGTAGTTTTAATGCAAAACAATCCAAACAAACTTCGGTAACATTATTAAAATGTACGAAGGACTATAAAAACATAGTGAAAATACTTCGGTACCATAAATTGGCGAGCTGTCTCTGCTGCGACTTGGTCATCTATCGAAGTAGTGGCTGGCTCCATCCATGCTAAATCTAATGTGATCCCCATACCACCTGAAACGCAACGGCGTCTTTTTAGCGTTATACTAGCTGACCCGGCGAACTTCGTACCGCTATATATGTACACATAATATAAATCTTCCTTTTGAATCATAGAATGATTCAAAAATTCTATTAAAAAAAACCGCATTAAAATCCGTTGCGTAGTTTTAAAGATTTAAGCATACATAAGGACAGACAGACAGAATACATTTGTTTTATACATACTATGTAGATAGTGATGACGAACAATTACGATACCCTGTTGTATAGATAGACAACACAGTCAAAAATTAATGTTACTTGACCGTCTCCAGCAATTTAATAAGTAACTAAATCAAAATAATTTACATTTATTAGTGTTTCAATGACTATCAAAATTTTTGGTGCAGGTAGACAAAAAATAAGCCAAAAAATGGCGTTAGTCATCCGAGATCATTGTTTTAACTTACCAGTAAACGTCCTCTGGTACTCCTTATTGAACATGCGATAGACCATTCCATGGGCTCTCAGTACGTTGTGAGCGCACATATAATCTTCGAAGCCGCTCGACCTGCCGCCAGGGGCGTCGTTACCTCCGTACCCATCGTGGCAGAAAGACAAGGGCTCGTTGAATGTTATCCATATCTTTACTTTGTCCGAATAATTGTTTAACAGGACCTGTGATGAATCGTTCATTAGTTAAATATTCTAGATTGACCTAATGACCAATCTTTTGGGTTCGTTACAACATTTTGCTACAAGTGTACCAGACAATCGCAACCAAGAGAAAAACGATGTTTTGAATCGGCTTGATTCAAGTTTAATTATTTAAACTTTAATAAGTACCTACTCATATTCGTTCGAAACAATTCTTGGTAGACCGATGTAATGGAGAATTTTCTGGATCACTCGATTTAAGCCAAAAGGCGGTAATACCATACTGGTTAATATGGTTATTTTTTAGCTACACCACTAACGTCTTGTCTAACAATAAATAATTATGCTTCAAAATAGGTATTATACAGGATGTCACAAGACCCATCACCAAGCCGAAGTCTACTCGTTATGGACATCGTCCCAAGTCATACTAACCAAAAATAATACCTGAGAAACGATTTTTCTTTTGAGTTTTCACATTTTTTAAACCGCAATTAAAAGCGCGCGCTTTCAATGCTCGAAATACCTACTTGTCCAGGGAGACATAGGCCATCTAAAGAACATATTGGCGGGGCAAATGCATCGATTTTGTACCTAATTAGAAAAATTCCATACTAACTTTGAGCCTCAATATCTCCTGAACCAGTAATTTCCCAGGTTTGGTGCCGAAGTAAAAAAATTTTGTAGTGATTGGTACAACATGGGATTTCAGTTTTCGTTAAGGGTCTTTTTACAGCCTGTATAGGTACAATGCCACGTCTATTCTCACCCTCGCATAATCGACGAAATAATCAGCCATGATAGGATTGGTCCACCCTCCTAGGTCCTGCAGGCTTTGTGGCAGGTCCCAGTGGTACATAGTCACCACAGGAATGATGTCGTTACTGAGAAGCTCGTTTATCAAATCCCTGTAGTACCTGATGCCATCTTCGTTCACGTCACTAGAAAAATAAATGTGTAAGTTAGTTCAGAAGTACGGATATGGTACTGTTAATGGCTTACCATAACAATAACATATCCATTCCTTTTGTGGACAACAAAAAAGCCCAACTCCCTCGAATGGTCATCAATGTCAACGGGGAATATCTCTTGCTTCTCCACTTTACCGATTGCATTATCTTAATGGCAGAATCGCTTCAAGATGGGCAGATAATGCAGTCTAGTGTCAAGGATGTTGTGGTTGGAATGAAGTTGGTCAAAAACAAGTTCATGTTTGACAATGACATCAACTCTGAATCAATCTCCGTCTAAGTTGTAGCGTTGTTGGGTGGGGATCTTTGAGTAATCTAAAAAGTGCAGCAATCTGAAGTGGCAGTAGGCTGACCACAGAAACGAGAGAGCAAAATCTGTCGACGACACTGACGTTTAAAGTTATGTAATGATCTAATGATCTGCATATATACAGGATGTCACAAGACCCATCACCAAGCCGAAGCCTACTCGTTGTGGACATCATGCCAAGTCATACTAACCAAAAATAATATTTACCGGGGAAACGATTTTTTTTTAGTTTTCACATTTTTTTAACCGCAATTAAAAGCGCGCGCGTGCAATGCTCGAAATGCCTACTTATCCATGGGGTCATAGGGCATCTAAAGAACATATTGGCGGGGTAAATGCATCGATTTTGTATCAAATTATAAAAATTCCATACTAACTTTGAGCCTCAATATCTCTGAAACAGTAATTGCCCAGGTATGGTGCCTAAGTAAAAAATGTTCGTAGGGATTGGTACAACATGGAATTTCAGTTTTCGTTAAGGGTCTTTTACGCCCTGTATAGTTGTATTCAAAATATACAAATGTTTATTTTTTATTTTATGTTATGTAAGATATTGCTTTATGTGTATTTTCGTTGCGCACTGCATAACACAAGACTACATAATTTAATTTCTTCTGTTTGTTTTCGTGTTTCAACTGTCTATTGTTATAACTATTACAGTGCAGTCCAATTAAGTCACTTCTCACAGTATTGTCTAATAGCGACACAGGGTCTAATAATATTTTGTAACGTGTGTTATTTGAGTATTTAACTGCATCTGTTTCCAAGTTTCACCAGTATTTCATTGTTAACTGCTGTCTATCCGATGAAACGACGTTTTACTCGCAAGTTCTTCGAATGTTATTTATTAAGGGGATGAGAGAGAAAACGTTCGTTTCCCAAAGATTTTTACCTAAAGTTCACAAACGCTGGGATCCTATGGTACCTAAGCATCCTAAACCTACCTAGGTGCGCATAAGAAAATATAATGAAAAGTTATATGGTGCGAAAACGAAATAAACATCCATAAAACATAAACAAAAGCTGTGTAGGTGTAAATTTGTTTGGTTTTAACTATCTGCTAAATATCTTCAGTTATCCGGAGGATGCGAGATAGAGCAAAGGGCAAGCGAGGTCAAAATATGACAGAACAAAACAACTGCAAATAGGATGTTTTAGCAAAATATAAAAATGTCCGTCCACACATCGCTATGATATTTGAAACTAATGTTACTCCCGGAGTTTTCTGCATGGACTGTAATAAGTATCTATTACTCGAGCTTCCAGCCGGGGTCAAGGCAACAACTATTCTTTTGGAAAAGGGTACACACTAGAATGAATCCTGTAAGTATCGCAATAAAACACAAACTCGTACCTAAGACTATTTTGTGTCGCACTCAAAGTGTTGCCCCGTGTAGAAACATGGTACCTACTACTATCAACATCATCCGGGCCGCCATGAAATGAGTCAGGATTAAGGTTATATACACAGAAATTTTCAAATTTTATCCGTGTGGTGACGGATTAAGAATACGGAATGTCACCACCCCATATCATCCCATGGGTGTCGTAAGAGCCGACAGAGGGAGCATATTGTGCAGAGAACAGCACTGTAAAAGAAGGAAAACAGAAAACTTGATACAAACCCTATACCAACCCATTTGGCCAGCGTGGTATAGTAGGCCAATTCCTCCTTCCAATGGAGAGGCCTAGTCCAGCAGTGGACTGTTAAAGGCTGATGATGATGACACAGAAATTTCAGTGGTTAACGTTGGTAACGTATAGACGTTAAAGACTTAGCCTGCATGGATAGAAGCCATAGCCTCAGTTTGAAACAAACGTGTTCATCACTTCAATTGGCTGAAATAATCTAAAAAGAAGATTATGATGCACTTACTTGCTCAATCCAGTGGGCAAAATCCTAGGCCAGGATATAGAGAACCGGTACATGCCAATTCCAAGTTCCTTCATCAGCTGGACATCTTCTTTGAACTTGTAATAAGATCCGTCTGCGATGTCTCCATTCTTGCGGTCGACCACTCGTTCTGGATGTTCATGAGTGTAGCGGTCCCAAATACTTTCTCCTTTACCTGAAGAATTGGAATGTTAATTATGTAGTGTAAGTATTTCTTTTAGATTATCGTCGAAGCAAAATTTTACTCATTGAAATGTAGTTCATAATTCACATGATTTTATTATTTTATTTGACTACACGGTTGGCTTTGTTGTTTAAGCGGCCACCCGGACCACCTCGTCTTTTGACACTGCGCCTAGTGTTGTGGCACACAGGATTTGAGACCTATTGGGTTGTCTTTTAAAAACTAAAAACTTCGGTTAACTCGCGTTAAACTATAACGCTGACTACAAACTACTTATGACCTTTGATACGGAGAAATAGTTATAGGTACTAACCTGACACATTCCACGCTCCTTCAATTTGGTAAGAAGCTGTGGCCACGCCAAACAAGAAGTCATTTGGGAAACATACACTGGAGTCTATAAGGCTGCAGTCCACACTGAAATATGAATACATTCATCTCTTTATACCTGTAGATAATACTTATACCATAGCTTATACTATACGAGATTGTTTGGACGAATGTCTTTATACTGTGCTATGGGTGTTGATCGCGCTTATCAAATAATACTAGTATAAGTTATATAATAGGACAACAGGCTTGCTATCATTTAGTTCCTTAGGTAGGTACACAGAAATATGCAAATATAAGTTAAATTTCATACTCTTTCGGTTCCCGTGTATTAGAAATGAATCAAGAACCAAACATTTAGAGACCTTCAAAATAAAGTCGTTATTAAGTTTACAGATGAAGATGATAAACCACAATTCTGGGGTGGACATTAGACCATAGTCCATACTGCTCCGCTCGGCATTGGCGTTGGTATCTTAGGCTTAGGCACAGATAAGACAATACGCTTAGGTAATTTTCCGGGATGACACCTGGGACTTCAGAGTTCAGATTAAACAATGTTGTGAAGTTTCTTACGTGTCCAGCCTAGATATTCAAATCGGTAAGAAAAATTCTGGGCTGTCCATTAGACCACCCGGCTCCCTTATACGCCTATGCTGCTCCCATGGGCGTCGCCAAGGGGGGCAGCTGCCCCACGCCTAGAGATGCAAAAAACCCTACAATTTGTACTTTCTCAATTCTCATTTTCCATATCAACTTGCCCCCCTCTAGACCATCGACTGGCGTACTTGCCCCTTCCCCCCAGACAATCGGCTGGCGACGCCCTTGGCCCTTGGCTGCTCCCCTTGCTATATTATGTAATTATGTATATAATTGTAAGCAATAATCAAATAATTACTTTGTTTGTATGTTATTATCTACATTACCTATCTATAACATACAATATACATGCAATATAGGTAAGGTAATTAAAACTTTAATAAAAAGTACGAAAGTGCGTCCTAACAGTTTTCTCAAATCGTAATCGTACACCGAGAAATTAGATAATACCTGAGATCATCTGTGAAACAATAGAAAATGGCAGGAATATAATGATGTAATCTAATGACCAAACTGATGACGGACATAAGTTTTATTTTGAATATACTAAGTAAGCCACAACTAAGCTTAGATTATTAGAACAAAAGAAACATGCATGCACGTGATTCGCAACGCAACGGAGTAAAGTAAAAACATTGGAAAAATTTTGATGTTCACTTCGCCATTTATAAATTTTATAATAGATACCTTTTTATAATAGACCTAGGTATTATGGAACAAATTTTTGGTGACTTTAGACCAAATTTTACTACTTTTTATTAATTACAGATAACATGTACTTACCTACTTAAGTACAGATAACAAATAAGTAAATTTCGTAAAAAGGACGGCTTGTTAAATACCTAGTTTGTGTGCAAAGCATTACTGCTTTGCAGGTACTTACGTACCTAAGTACATAATTAGGGGAAATAATAAAAAAGATATAGGTAGTAGTAGTAGTTAGTAATTAGTAGTAGTACTTAGTGCATATTAGTAAAACTTCAATAGATTTGCAAAATAAGTCGTAGTTATCTAGCCGCTGCACATTTTGTTTAAATATAATGTAGGCACTCACCCGTATATCAAAACGAAATACAAAAATCCACATTGCAATAACATTGTTATTTGTTATCGTCGTCCGTTTGTCACACACGACTATCTCATTATGTAGCGGGACTATTGTACAGGAGCTAGATAGCCCATTGGCATTGCACTGAATAATAAACACAAATATACAGCGTGTTGCTTATTTGCACAAAGATGATTCGGAAAGACGTATATACGACAATAGTCAGTAGTCAGTACTGAATGTCAATACCAAATTAATTCAAAAGTCAGTACGTTTCAGCATGAATTCAAGTTTCGTACAACCGCTACGGTGTTATTAACGAAAGCTAGAAGGTATAGCTAGGAAGTAACATTGTGCTATTAGGTTAGGTTCAGCACATTCAGTTCGCAATTCGCATAATTATACCGGTAGGTAAACCCATGCGCATGCTCGAGGACGTTTTGAATTCCTTCGACCCTCTACTTGTTTCTGTTCACTCTCCAATAGGAACTCTTTTTGTTAACAATATTTATATTGTTTTTGAATAATTTTTTTTTATATTCGTAGTTGTTTGAAATTATTATTTACTTAAAAACAGCGATAGCCGAGTGGAGAGACCGACAGACTGCTAAGCAGAGAGTCTCGGGTTCGAATCCGCGGCACGCACCAATGACTTTTCGGAGTTAAGTGTGTATTAAATTGTAATGATCGCTTGCTAATCAGTGAAGGAAAAAACATCGTGAGGAAACCTGCATGTCTGAGAGTTCTCCATGATGTTCTCGAAAGACATATTGTGAAGTCTGCCAACCGGCACTTGGCCAGCGTGGTGGACTATGGCCATCTTCTCATAGTGAGAAGAGGCCCGTGCCCAGCAGTAGGACAGTATAAAGGGCTGATGATGATGATTATTTACTCTTGTGTAACTCATCATCATCGTCCTATCGTTATCCCGGTTGCAACCAATATTTTTAAACTTGAAGCCTGGGATAAAGTTTATTAGCCAAACCAGATTTTATAGATTAATTAGCTTTTCCACAGTTCAACTTTCTTCTGACCTCTGCAACCCAAAGCTATAGATAATAATATAATATTTTCCATAGTTTGGATCAATGCCCATGTAGGTATAATCATCAATCAAGGGTGCTGACTACCCCTTATTACAATAAAAGATTTTCATGACACAGGACCGATGGCATAACGTGCTCCCTGAAGCACGGGGCAAGCGATTGAATACGCAAATAATTTCGAAAAGTCAGTGGTGCGCGCCGTGACGCATGCATGGCAGATTGTTGGTAATTCCACTGGTATATCGCTGCTTCTCACCAGAAGGTGCCCGCCGCAGTTACGCCCGGTTTTTTTTTAATTTAAGCGCCTTAGTGCTGTCTATCAGTGAGTCAGTAATAAAGTTATGGACTATTGGACTAAATAATGAACTTGGAGGACTGTATTGCCATTTTTCTTCCAACCAGTAGATAGGTATAATATGTCAACCAACTATGTTGAGTTTATCACCACATAAATAATAAATAAATGGGTAGTCTAATCAACATCCTGTACATTGTCATTAAATTATCAGTTTGTAGTATAAAGTCAATGACTGATGTAATATACCTAATAATAATTACTGTTGCATTCATTTATTAATATAAAATTATTGTAAGTGTATATCGATCGATTACTAATAATAATTGTAGAACCGATCAAAATAGTCTCACTTCAAGACGTTATAGAGATATAGATCCCATAAAAACAATACTTGTCAAAAATACCAAGTCTCGCGACCGTAAAAAAGTTGTGAGATCCACGCAATACCAAGTCGATTAATTAAAAATCTTTAATGTTTTAAATAAATATATTGACTAGGCCTATTAATTAACCGACTTGGTCAGGTATTGCGTGGATCTCACAACTTTTTACGGTCGCGAGACTTGGTATTTTTGACAAGTATTGTTTTTATGGGATCTCATTTCTTTTTGTAGATAGTCTTACTTTTGTCCATTCCGGTAAGCTCTACTTCTTTTACACCAACAACGAATTTTCTTAATTAAAGCTCTAACTGCAAATGTAATTTTGTAATCCTTTATATTTATATGAGATAACAAAGTTATTTATGCAGTTGATGTACCTCGAAAACTGGACAGAAATTGAAAAATATTTTAATTTTTCCTTAATTCATATACTAAACACTAATCGTATTCTAAATTTGAAGCTTCTATGTCTGCTAGAAGTGCCTTAGACTTTTGATGATCGGTCAGTGAGTGACAAAATTAAGAATTTTGACTCGTTATCTTTCTTAAACTACTAGTTCAAATTGAATGAAATTTGAAATACATCATGTTTATACAATGCTTGCATGGTTACTAAAAAATTCAGGCTTCTAGTTTTATCCACAACGAAGTTATAGGGGGTCGAAAATGGCCTGATTTGCTTCGAGAAAAGGAGATGGTACGGCCGTGCCGCTTTTTTGCTCGACTTGGTGGGGGCACTGCCGTGCCCCCAGATACCTACAAGGGTACAAAAGTCTGTAGAGGTACAAAATACAGTACTTTTCGAGGGACAATAGATTCTGAAACCATTTAATATTGTATAATATTATCTGGGGTGGGGTATTAAGAGTCCACACATGTTACTCCCTTACGCAAAATATAACTTTAAAGCTACCTATCTAATGGAATGATACATTTACGAGATAATTTCTATATTCAACATATATAGGCACCACCTAGACAAAGCCACGGGTGGAAGATAGTAAGGTACCTATGAAACGAAGTCGCAGTAGCTACCTACTAGGAGTGTTACACCCGCATTATTTATGGCTACCTGTTGCTCGGCACACGTGGCTCATAGCAGTCACAGTCACAGTGTCGCATATTTTCCATAAAAGACGAAAAGAGTTTCTTTAGCCTTAGATCCCACTGAAAGATTTCTACGTTCATCATCATCATCAGCCCTATATGATACGGATAAAGGTCACAGCTCATTAGTGCGGTTAGAGCCACCCGGCACCCACTCCGCATCGCCTCGCCTCGTCGTGAGCTGTGACCTTAAAGCTGTGCGTCCACCGGATCGGAATCGGAGCGTACGGAGCGGAAGGATTTGTTGCTTTGTATTAATTTCTATGAAACTGCGTGCACTGGATCGGCATTTCTGCACCAGAGACCGGTATTTGTGCTGATGACGTCATCCGCAGTGAACGCATCATTCGGATTCCGAGCGTTTCAAGTTCTGACGTGTTTGCGGCATTAAACTGTAGGCAAAAATACTTATTCACGATGAACGACGATGTTTTAATTACTTTAGTAGAGTCAAATGAATGTACCCAAAAATCTATGATATTCATTATTTATGATATTCATCAAATGTATAATATTCTCCGAAAATTAATCTACAACAATATCCTCGTCACTATCCTCCTGCTTTAAAAATACCTAAATTGCCGATGCTGAATCCGAATGCAGTGGACGCACCCCATCGGCATTTTGTAAATGACGACGCTCCGTCCGCTCCGATTCCGATCCAGTGGACGCGCAGCTTAAGGCCCTTGTTTACCTCCCTAACCAAGTACGGATTGTCAGACTTCAAACTTTAATGTAGGTATTTCGAGAACATTATGGAGAATCCCAGACAGATCTAAGTATCAAATAAATAATATTTTATCAATAAAACAGATTTTTTTACGGCTTTATTTACACAGGGGCCTTGCAGATCCTTATTAGGTAGGTAGGTACCTACCTAATTTATTTATAAAAGGTTAAATGTGTCGTGGTGGCCATTTCTTAAAATTGATCATTTTATGAATTGATCGAGAATCTATTATCTAATAAGACTACAATTTATGATGCAACAATAATAATACTACAAAAAGAAAAATAAAAGCATTATCACAGTAATAATAATAAAAACTTTAGCATTAATCTTAACACACATTACATCTTTTGTCCAATAGCTAAACTGCCATCGAAAGATCTCGAAAATAGTTTAGCTATTAGACGCTAGATGGCGCTATTTCAAATAACTAATAATATCTTTCTCGAACAATAACGATCAACGCCACGGAATTGTCTCGAACAACGGATGTTTCCAGAACTAACTACACACATTCTACAGCGTTCGACAAACTTTCTGGAATGTATTCGATAACAGAGGGCGTCACCATCGAGTAGTATAAATACGGTGATAGCGCGGACAGCCGGCAGTTGTTTACTGAGTGAGAAAGCAAAGTGATCTTTAAATTAAACTCAACGTGAAGAAAACAAGTGAAGAAGAATGTCGCTAATTCCTTACATGTACGACTTGGAGAAGCCTTTCCGCCAGATGGAAAGGGAATTCTTCAGACCAGAAGAATTCTACAGCTATTCTCCCTTCAATCAGCTAGTGCCTCGTGATTTCTTCGGTTCGTCATTCAGCAAACCTTGGGAAAACGTCTTCAGGCCATGGGAGAACATGCTCAAGCCGTTGGAACAGATGTCTGCTGCTATGAACCGGCTCGCGTTAAACGAACTTGGTCAGATAAAAAGTGACGATGAAAAATTCCAAGTAAATGTGGATGTCCAGCACTTCTCGCCAGAAGAAGTGGACGTGAAGGTCATCGATGGGCATGTGGTTGTTCGAGGGAAGCATGAAGAAAAGCAAGACGAGCACGGTTATGTTTCACGACAGTTTGTAAGAAGGTACGCGCTCCCCAAAGGTTGTTTGCCAGACACAGTCGAGTCCAAATTATCGTCTGACGGTGTTCTAACGGTGACAGCGCCCAAAGTCCTCGCAATGCCATCGACAGGTGAACGCATAGTGCCCATAAAACACACAGGCCCTGTTCAGAAACGACTGGAATCTTCGTCATAAATCTGTGATGTGTAAATATTATTTGCTTTTGTAAGACTGATTTGAATCTGTGCTGTATTATTTCGCCTATATTACAAATTTAATTTTAAATAAATTAAATAATTTTGTAATGGAGTTGTTTTATTTAACCCTTAAAATGAAATACCTACCTATCATAAAGTTAGCTGTCATTAAATATTTAAATACACATCATCCAAACATTTAGAAAAGTAGGTAGCAGGTAGTTAGTAGTTACGTTACCTACAAGACAAACACGACACTAAACTTAAGGTAGGTAGGCAACCTACCTTAAGTTTAGTGTCGTGTTTGTCTTGCACGAAATCAAAATCGACAATATCGATTAAATATTACGTTGGATCGACCTAAGTATGTAATTAAGAGCGTTTAATCCGTCGGAGGCGATTTTGCGGGTTTTTATTGTTCTATTACGTTACGGATAAATGACAATTAATGGAAAAGATATAGAAAATATGAAAGTTCAGTTCTTTATCAAGAGAGTGCTGGAGAAAAATATATGGGTTACTATAGTAAATATTTTAAAACTGATGAATTTAAAAAAGTCATTTTCGTAATTTCTGTAGTTTAGGCCAGCATTAATGGTCGCTAGTGCTATGAAAACTCATCGTTCTATAATTCTGTAAATGTAAACTGTACGAGCAAAAGCTATACAAGCGAGTCCCTAAAAAAGAAATTGTACTTTCATTCATAATTTTCAAGAAAATCGGAGAACAAAACAGTGCATTTTGCTTAATTTTAGCCCACAAATTTGCATTTATATCTAAAAAACTACTGTGATTATTAAAAAGATATATACATATTTACAAACCTTAAGATTAATTTTAAGTCATATAAAAAAATTGGAATCTAAACTTTTCGTTTGTAATTAATATGATTTTTTAAAAAAGACCTATAAAACTCGAAGCGCGATGCTACGTCCGCCATTCAGCGCTGAGCGCTCTCAGAGGACGGACCTGTCGCTCGAGTCCGCGTCCGCCATTTTACGTAAATATTGCATTCCAAAACGTTTATAGCGCGGCTAAAGCTTCTTGATCCTTATTTTTTTCTCAACGTATTTTTTTTTATAAATATGAAAAGTTGATGTACTTAATTTTATGTATGTATTACGTATTAAACTAGTGTGTTAGTCGAGACATCTGGAGTCTAGTGGTTACTGGTTAGTATAGAAGCGCGGTCAACTAGGGGCTGGGCGAGACTGACAGAAACGGACCGTTAGATATAATACCTTGCTGCAAAAATCAAGTGGCAATATACAGTATAAACAGGTACAGTAGTTAGACGCATTTGATCTTTGATGGGTGACCATGGGATTGGCTTGTAAAGCCTTTATCGCAGGTTTATTTTCGTACAAACTACATAAGTTAAGGTAAAGTAATTGACATCACGGTCATAGTATGGATGGGTGACCGACCGATGAATTTACAGAGCCCATGTATGAGGTTCTTAATGGGGGCAAAATTATGGTTATTTTTAAGCTAGGACGCGCCGTCGTTAGCATGATACCAATGTTATAGGTATTTACCTAAAACGTACTATGCAATGCAATTAAAAGCACACTTGAATCGAATATTATCTTACAAACCGCCGCAGCTCAGCTGATCCCCACGAGCTCGCATTGCAGGTACCTAACACACACAAGAACACGTACCTACTGTGCAGTCTTATTCTGCACCAGTTAACAGTTTATTTTGACTCAATTCTTCTAACTATATTAGTTCAAAATGCAGTTTCGAATGTCAGTGTCATACTCATGTCACAAATGGTATTCTCCTAAATAAACTGATATTGGAATGTTATCGTGTCTAGATCGTTAATTGAACAATGTCATCATCATCGTTCTAGCATACCGTGGATTCGAACACGATACCTTCTGCATAGCAGTCCGTTGGTATCTCCAGTAGGCTATCGCTGCCTGTTGTTAATTAAACAATGTGTCAACGTCAGTGAGAACAATAGAAGTCAAATTATAGTTGGTGCCACGAGAAGATAGACTTTTTGTAAACAAACATTCAGAGCTTCACAACCTTTTTTCGAACAGTGGCGTTTTAGATTTTATGCTTTTGAACAGTCTTTTTTTTTCAATGCCTAATTATGCCACTATGTTTTTAAATTTATATTGTTAAATTTTACTGAAATAAAAATATTTGATTTTGTGTTTTAGTGGTCGAATGTTCATAAATTGGCCGATTTTTTTGTTGTTTTACACGTAATAATCTGTAAATTAATGAAAAATAGAGTACCATGTATGTTAATTATAGAGTAGGTACATACATGTTACTTTATTATTGACACGATTTTTAAAAAATCACTACGCAATAAATAATATTGCTCAAAGTAGCATATCTATTCTAAAATATTAAATTATTGACCAACAATGAATAATATAACAGATAACTAGCTAATACATTGCATAAACATTTCTAGGCAAGGATATTTTACGTTGTCTGTGAATGAAATCGTCAGAATGAACTTAAACAATAGTTATTTGTGCAACAAGAGAGCAAAGTTGTTTTTTGCTTCGAGTGCTTATTTTGAGTCCCGAGCAAGCGAAGGATTCTATGATTGATTCACGAGCGTAGCGAGTGAATCAAAGTTAGAATCCTGAGCGTGGTAAGGGACTCAACAGCACGAGATACAAAAAACTTTGCTCTCGTGTAGCACACATAGCTTTTCACCACAGCAGTGAGAACACATATTACTTAGGAGACATAGAAATGAACAGGAATAGATTGAATTCTGCATAATCACTTGTTGATTTAACTCTTCTGGTGTTAAAGTACAGTGATCATCGCTAGTTTCACTCATCTTTTTAGATTATTATATTATATATTAATATAATTTAACACGTTACGCTATAGGTACCTACTGTATCAGCATCAGCGAAATTTTTATTCCCGCTACTTTTTTAAATCGCGTTTTAATACCGCGTCCCTGATGTTTATTTTTCAAATGTATCATTGTTGTAATTCTAAATAAAAATGTATTGGTTAAATACTAATTTTATACTATTAATTAGACTTATTTTTATTAAAATCCAATAATAAACATCTAAGATAATAAATTAAACATGTAAACAATAACATATAAAAAAAAACAAATATCTTTTTTTTTGCGTTGCCGTAGGTGTTTTCTTTGAGGTCGAATACCAAATTCGAATTTCGAATTCGAAGGGGTTTGTTTTTTCACTCACTTTTTATATGCATGTGAAAGAGACAGAGCACAGTAAAATTCGAATGTTTCAAATTTGTGGCTGAACAATATCAATTCGTGGCACTGAAGATTGAAAAATTAAAAAGCTACTTTGTCTCACGCTCGAATCAAAATCGCGTTTTGTTCACTGTTGTCTCGCAGCAAAAGCGGCATGTTTGAGCTGCTGTGGTGAAAAAACCATTAAACGTTACGGTAGTTTGAAAACGCAATTTCTTTTTTAGGTATAAATAATTTTCTGCCATCTGATATTCTGCACGCGCTTTTTCGAGATGCCGGCAGCGAGAAGAGCGTTGCAATCCTATAAACTTGTATTTAACTTAACACCAACCCTTTCCTGATAACTAAAAAATTAATTGTATCCTCTGATAAAAAGATGTTAAGCCCAAGAATGTATCATTTCAATGAACTAACGCCAAATGTTGACACTCTAGGCGTCAGTACCTCACACAGGTGATAACCGGCCATGGTTGTTTCGGCCGGTTCCTGCACCGCATTGGCCGGGAGGAGACGCCCGGATGTCACCACTGCGGAGATCGCCGTGACCCAGTAGAGGACACGGCGCTGCACACCTTGGCGGAATGCCCTGCTTGGGTATCGCAGCGCCGGGACCTAGTCGCGGCGATAGGAGTGATCGAACTCTCGCTTCGGACCATGATTCGTTCCATGGTCCGGAGCGAGATGTGTTGGGACGCCGCCGCCTCCTTTTGTGAGACGGTGATGTCGATCAAGGAGGCGGCGGAGCGGGATAGGGAGCCCACGCGACCTGTCTCCACCCGCAGAACCGGGCGTCGTCGCCGGAGGGCGCTCAACGATCTCCGGCCACCGTGAGTACACGCCAGCGGGCGTCGGGCCTGTTTTTGACTGCCCGCCGTCCGCTAGGCCCGAGAGGCGGCGCACGTGTTCCGCGTGCGCCTCTTGTAGCGTTAGTAGACTACGTCGTTCTTTTCCGCTCGTAGTATGAAAGAGGATGTATGAGGACAAATTATGATGTATGCAGATGGATGCATGCGAGGGACGGGGCCTGCTTCGGCGGGCCAGCTCAGGTGGGGTCGCGGCAGTTATACAAACGTAGTTCCCGTGACCCTGCCTTTCAATGGGATCGGATAGAGGAACACCATGGTGGTTTTAGTGGGTAGTCCCGGCGCTTCTCGTCGGGGAGTCACCACACTCTCCCTGGACTGAGCCCCTTTAGGGGCCCAGCCTAGGGGGGTAAGCCCGTAAATTGTTTGGTTTCCACCATGAGTCAAAAAAAAAAAAAAAAAAAAAAGGCGTCAGTACCTCAAAACATTAAAAGATCCGTTTGACAGCGCATAATATCGACAAAAATCCGATCCATTGACATATTAGTTTCCAATGACACGTATCTATGTATAGGTCGGTTCACGAAAGTTGACCAGAAATGGCGGCCGTCGCGCATATGTACATTCGTGCACCAATGGCGTGGCTCCATTCTTGACGCATTTAGGGAATGCGTCAAGAACGGAGCCACACCATTGGCATTCCACCCGCGCCTCACCCCGCACCTCCACGGAGACCTAAAAAATGATTTCTGCGCAGTGGTCATCTTTCGTGAACCCGACCTATACCGTTGCGCTCATTGATTTGAAATTATTTGTTTTTGACAGAACTATCGCTAAGTCACTTAGTAAAAATTCTTTGTTTACAAAATGTCTATGTTCTCGTGACACGGACTCTAGATGATAATGACATTTAAATTAGAAGAATACCAATTCTGAGTCAATTTAAAATCTAATCTCATTTCGTTCAAAATATAATTTCAATGTCATATAAAATACGAGAATTGACCTTATCTATGTAAAATTTTATAAAAAGAGGGATTTATATCATCGCACACTGTGTGAAATAATTTTAGGTGAATATGTATTGTATAATTACAATATTTTGTAAATACAAATCAACATATTGTATATTTTTTTCTTTCTTTTAATTAATTAAGTATTTTCTTTTACCCGACTCTTTTGGTTTTGTATTTAGTGTCATTCGTGGGTTTTCATGCATTAATAACAAAATAGATGTATATTTGAAATGTAACAATTATGTAGATGATAATTATAAATTATTTCTATCATATAATAAAACTGCGCCAAATTATTATAAATAGTCGTTGTTATCCTGAGGAACATCATCCTACTAAACAAATATGTAATATCTATCGTTATTTGATACCTTTAAATGCATGTGCATTGAAAATAATTAATTTGAATACTTTCATATCATAATCGACGTATTACATAAACGAATACTGTTCATGTATGGCAAGAAGGATCAAGATTATTATTCCACGCGATACCGTCATAGTGCGCCGGGTCTCGCATGCGCGGTGTGCGGGCGACCGCGGTACTATAAAAACCTAAACTCGAGCCGGCGCTCGAGGCGTATACGCTCTTAAGTACGTAAATCATTTATTGGCACACCAACTACAACGCAAAATACAAGAAATATAATACAAACAGCTAGGTACCTATACAATTCACAATACAACAAATACAATATAGGTAGTTGATAATCAAATGAAAGATAAATAAATGCATCGATATCTATGTATGTACTAAATATGTCAATGAATAAAATGTAATGTAGGCAAAGATCCACAAATCGTTTTGGAAAGTTTGAAATTTGGTACGAAGCAACGCCTTATAGCACATATAAAGGAAAAGCTGCGAAAACCGTAAATTTTTAGTTACCTACATCAAATAATAAAAATATTTTTAATAAAGTTAACGTTTAAAAGTTTTTAATAATTTATAGTTTAGTTCGAAGTAACGTCTTATAGCCCAGATAAAGGATGCGGAAGTCTAAGGACTGTGTGCTGTGGTGCATGTTGGGAGAGGCCTATGTCCAGCAGTAGACTGCGATAGGCTGATTGAGATTGAGATTTCAAATAATTACATAGTCTTCAAACCGTTTTGCTAATTATTCTGTACTTTATACATAAGTATTTTTGTAACAGATTTCTAATAGTCACTAACAGCTTTGTAAATCAATAACTTTGATAAAAAATCTTACCATTATTCATCAGCAGACTTTTGCAAGGCTGCTGCAAGGCTGGTATAGGTATTTAAGTTATATTATAAAATAAGTGATATAATTATTTTAATATAAAATAAAGGATTACTGATTACAAACGACAAAGACCCCTTTTTCTTTAATTTATGCTCCTCCAGCTTTCCATACTGTAATGTTATGGATTTCATTTGGCAATAAAAATACCATAACTATGACTGGTGAACTTTTACTTATATACCTACAGGTTTGTACGGAACCCTCGGTGCGCGAGTCTGACTCGCACTTGACCGGTTTTTTAATACTACTGCCGCTCTACAGTCTACAGTAGTATTAAAAAACCGGTCAAGTGCGAGTCGGACTTATGTATAAAGTACAGAATAATTAGCAAAACGGTTTGAAGACTATGAAATTATTTGAAATCTCAATCAGCCTATCGCAGTCCACTGCTGGACATAGGCCTCTCCCAACATGCACCACAGCACACAGTCCTTAGACTTCCGCATCCTTTATCTGGGCTATAAGACGTTACTTCGAACTAAACTATAAATTATTAAAAACTTTTAAACGTTAACTTTAAATTATTAAAAATATTTTTATTATTTGATATAACTAAAAATTTACGGTTTTCGCAACTTTTCCTTTATATGTGCTATAAGGCGTTGCTTCGTACCAAATTTCAAGATTCTGAGCTCACGGAAAGTACCCTGTAGGTTTTGATTCACTTGCGAGTAGGCGCGAGTTTGAAAATATGCTTATATTGCTCTTTCTTTTGATTGCGTTGACATAGAAGCTTGATTTTGTTGCAGCCTAACGGTATTATATACCTGAGTATTTGATATGAATTTCAATTTAATACCTCCACGCGTTCAAGAGAAAGGGGTAGTAACTTTAAATTTATTATTTTTTTTTTATGCTGTAACTAAAAATTTACGGTTTTCACAATTTTTCCTTCATATGTGATATAAGACGTTATTTTGAGTTCACGGGAAGTACCCTGTAGGTTTTGCTTTTGCAATTCTGTGCTTTTGTTAAGAATTATAGGTACCTAGTAGGAACTTACGGACAGTCAATAGTGCCTATGATACAAATTATCTCAAAATACTTAGGTACATTATTTTCAAAATAGGAAGGGAACTGCACCATATTGAAATTTATACGTTTAAGAGTTAAAAGCAAGAGACACTAACAAATGGACATTTTGCTCTAAGAATTAAAATTGTTATTCTAATAGGTTAAGATCGTTAGAAAACTTTTCCTGAAAATCAAATATTGGTTTGCATTACATACCTACATACTTGAATAAATCTAAAACCAAAACATAATAAACGTGAAAACATACACGACAAAATTTATTTATACAAATTTCCTAAACCACATGTTGACACGATAAAAACGAATTGCCAGACATCCTGGATAAGTACGTGAAATGTGAGTACAATGCCAAAACATCGAGAACAAGAAAGCTGGGGACATGATGGACTTTGTAACTATGACGACAGCATTTAGTCCCCGTTTTCTACTGGATCCGCAGATGGTGAACGGTCGCCGGCCTCAAACTTCGCTTCTTCAGGTCTTGTTTTCACAGGGCCAGTTTGGACGATTGGCACAATTCGCTCGTTGGAAGCTTGGGGGTGGCAAAGGGGTGCCGTCACAGTCAGGACTCCATCAGAAGATAAGCGAGACTGCACAGTATCGATGTTGCAGCCTTCGGGGAGGGGGTAACGCCTCACGAACTGGCGCGACACCCATCCGTGGTCATCCTTCTTCTCCTCGTGCTTAGCCTCAATGATGATGTATCCATCTGCAGTTTTCACAGCTATCTCTTCGGGAGCGAAATGCTGCACATCCAAGTTAACTTGGAACTTGTTCTTGTCGCACTTGATAGTCGACCCGGCGGCATCCTGTGCAGCCGACGAAATCTGCTTCAACTTACGCATGAATTCGTTCGCAAACATTGGTGCGAATAGGTTTATCATATCGTCGGGCGGGATAACAGCGAGTTGTTGATCAGCATGGTGCCTGGGACGATCCATTTCGTAAAGTAAAAATGGTAAAAGCGACATTTTTAAAGATTTTCTTTGTCCAGAAAAGAAATGCCGGCCGGTTTTGTGTCAAATGAACTGCGCATGGTGTTTTGCGCAGGGGATTCGAGGCGTTTGTCTGGCCAGTAGTTGTAAACATTGAAATGCAAGGAGGCTGTATGCAGCGCGTATGCATTTTGTCAAAAAAGGATATCATATTTATTTGGTCATAGTTTACGACCGAATTTAGCCCAGACGAAAATTGTAGATGACATAATTATGTATAAAAAGCATACATTTTTTCGAGATTTGACACTCTCTTTAAAAAGTTAGATTGGAGGGACGCCCATTTTTCCACTTTGGAAGAGCCTATCTTTCAAACGATTGACTTTGGGAAACGATGGTTCTATTAGGAACATCCATTTAGTTTTTATAGACACCGCGCATGTATATGACAGTCGAAAAAAAATATTTCTTAAGTCTGTTCCATTTATGGAGAACCCTCCTTAATTTCCTATTTTTTTATTGTATCATGATCGTGAAGCGGTTTACAGAATGCAGCTACTTACCAATTTTCAAAAATGTAGTCTTAATAGTTTTGGAATAAAGCTTCTGTGACAAATGGACGGACAGACAGACAAACAGACATGCCGAATCTATCAGAGTATTTTTTTGCTATTATTGGTTACGAAACCCTAAAAACGCTTTAAGTACTTTACCTCATATGTGGCGTGGAAAACGTGTGCATGCATTGATATGACGATTACAACTCTTTTTACGTTTTTGAATCGCTTTATTACAAAAACGGTGGCTCTTAGGAAAAAAGTATCTAGACATTTTTTAGGTATAGGTAATTATCTAATCTACAATTCTTGTTGAGCAAGTTATATGATAAAAATTACCGTTGTGTTGAAAATCGCGAAAAACCCTTTTTTGTGACTTTTGACACCATGTTTTTTTTTAATTACATTCATAATGGTGTTTTGAACAATCCTACAAATTTTCAGCTGGGTGCAAATGATGTAACCTCAGATGTCTAAATTGACCGGGTTATATAGCTCTGTGGAATGTGGATAATATCTATATACAGTCCGTTCACAGTTATTTTACCTCTGACAGATGTCGGTGTTTATTTTCTTTATGTTGGAATTGTACTCTGTGATGACAGGAATGTAAAATAGGGTTACCCGTGCATAACATTTTACCCAATATTAGTGGAAATGCTTCAAAAATTCAAATGCTTGAAGCTCATGGCCGCAAAGTTGTTAGATTACCGCCATACCACTGCGAGCTAAACGCAATTGAACTTATGTGGAGTCTCATTAAAAGGCGAGTCACAAGCAAAAATTTAGGACAAGAGGCAACCAACATTGTGAATTTAGCTGAAGAAGCTTTTCAATCTATCACTGCAGAAGACTGACAAAAACAATGCAAACATATATGAGCGCCACATTGAAGACAAGCTTCGTGAAACAGATGGGTCTACGGATGCTGAAATGGACAGGTTCATAATAGAATTAAATTCTGAGTCTGATGCAGAATATGACAGCAGTTACGAATCATCATAACATTGGCAGTCCACATGGATCATTCTTATAGACTCACGCCTGTTTCCATGCAGGGGTAGGCAGAGGTGTAATATTACACCCACATCATTCTTATTCAAAATAAATATGAAAATTAAATTTGCAGTTTTTGTATTTGATAATTAGAACCTCACGTTGGCGTAATTATGATGCGTTTACCTTTATATATTAAATAGACAACATTTTTATTATAACTACTTATCTTCATAGGAAATTAGTTATTTCTTAAGAAAATAAATGTACATGCATATAGCCATGCCAATATCAAGAGGTTTTGTTACAAATATTACTTCCAAATATTTAATACGATCGCTTAGGCAATAAAAAATAAGTACATTTTTAGCAATAATGTATATTTAAAATGGGAGTATTATATACCAAATATAGCAACACAACGCCCAGGTTGGCCAATCTAACAGCTAGAGGTAAAATAACTGTGAACGGACTATACCTACCTGGCACACAGAAGAATAATGTATATTATCCAATCTCTTTGACCTGGCACGAAAATTTTCCATTCCTAAAAATATTCTATTGCACTCCCTTTCTTAAAAAAATCGATTCATATCGCAAACGACATCAAAATATTTTAAATTTACAGGTAATTCCAGCCAGAAGTTCGAATCGGCAATACGTGATTAAATAATAATAGGTATTAGGTACTCAGGTGGAGAATAATTTGCGCAAATGCCCACTGATTAAATTTATTAATCTTAGGGATTGGTTAGCGTTTATGGTACCGAATGGTTTATTTTCCTTGAAAGAGGATAACATTATTGTATGTGTAATCAAATATAGCGATTTGGAATTGAAATCTGGGTGTTACACATACTTCAGAATGTAAACATCTTCATATGATGAATCGAAGAACGCACATTTTGCATGTCATGCAAACGAGTAGGTAAGTGAAGCTAACGATAAATAGGCAGTAACTAGTTGCATGTTTACTATTCTGTTGCTGAGAATTACTATTTACACATATAATAAAATGAAGTAGGTACCCACCTGTCTGAATGTATGGTCGGGATAAACTAAAGGACAAACCAAACTAAAGGATTTTTTTATGGTTTTCGCCAATAGGTAGTGTGACTGAATTCATGCAGGCAGAGGCACGAAGGCTAGTATTATATAAAAGTTCATGTCTTGACTGTCATATCTTCCGATAGCCCAAAGAAGCCAGAAATTGGGACAGTGTATTCCTTTTGTGAAGGAGGCACTCACTAAGGAAAGATATTTTAATCTCCTAATTTTAATATCCTCATAGGATTGAGTAGGATTTGAAAGTATAGGTATTTCAAATACCGCAGGTTTTTTAGGAAACACTATAAAGTTGCGTTGCGAGCAACAGTAGTCGAATTCTTATTTCTGATATGCCTCATGTAGCGTGAGTTCGGTACAAAATATTAATATTAATGTCTAGCACGTCAAAGTCGTCAAACTGTTGGAGCGCCCTGTTGCGCAAACAACAGGCCATTGCCAGTACATTCAGTTCGGCGTAGTCTGGACCATAGATTATTCAGATGTCCTAGATGGAAAGAGTCAGGCACCTAAGAATGCCAACCACGCATTCTAGGTGATTAGGTAAGTAATCTTTGCCCCAATAACAAAATCGTATTGTCATCATGTTGTACATAGTCAATAGGTACTTTTGAATTTAGGTACCTACTTACGCGATTACGTTGTAAAATTGTGAACATCTTATAATTTTGTTATTTTATGTCTCAAGATTAGTCAAGATGTTCTTTGTTACTAAAAATATTTACATTAAAATAATAACTGTTATGTGCATCCATCATACCAATCAGAGTTTTGTTAATTTTAGCATTGGGACTTGGGACAGATATAAATAAATACATACTATGTTTAACATTACACAATAGTTAAACACGGTTACTGGCTTACTATACTGCGGATAGTCAGCTAGTTAAAACCTTTTATCGACTCTGCGACTTATGGGATATAGTTTCAGACCTAGATATCTATAGGTTCGTCTGGCGCATGTCTAGTTATCATTTCGAGTATCGATTCGGGCACGCAGTAAACCTACTTGAAGGATGGAATGTACTAGAATCCACCAGAGTTTTGTCTACCTACTTACTTTTGATACACATTGCCTTGTTTATTTTTAGCCGTTCTTAGCACGCCATGGCAGAAATATGTTAACAACCGAGAAAGGAGATTATCAAGCTAACTGCTGAAAAGTATTTATAAATGTCTCATGGGTAACTCACATTGTAACTCTTCATAGAATAGTCATATAATTATGTATTATGTCTTTTTTAACTAGACTTAAGATGATACTACTCCACTGCTGGTTTCAATTACAATTTTATTGAAGAAATACTGCCTCGAAGTGTAGCAAATATGGAATATTTATTATTTATTGTATGAACCAAATACCTGTTGATAGGCATTAAGTTCATACATAGAATTATTGGAAAGTTACTTACAACATATATTTCAAAAGAAATTAACAAAAGATCTATGCAAAAGATGGATGGAAATAAGTAGGTACCACTAAATTATTTGTGGTAGGTAGTACGTACTATCATCTTTTTTAATAGTTTAATCAAGGAGTTTAATGTTTTGAAGAATTGTATTTTGTGTCTGTACCGCCTTACGCAAAACCTCACCGCAACTACGTTAGTAGCTACTATCTCTTCTGTGCCGCAACGAAAGTGTTAGATCGAAAACGCCAGATATTTTTTGATACAAATACTCATCACACAGTGACTGTGGCTCAACCGTTTATTGATTTGCCAAGTAGCTCATAAACTCAAGGATCATCGCAGTGCAGTTGTTACAAATATCTATAATTAGCCCTGGCATTACTTATTGAGTGAAATTAAATGTTAGTCAGCTTCGGACGTTAGCGCTGCAATATTCTGTTTTTTTATACACACAGGTCTAATTATAATATAACGAAGAACTTGCTCTAAAATTAGAGGAAATATTAGTTGTACATAATTATGCCCACGAATACCCTTTGCACTTTGTTACGAATCAACGGAATAATAATATATAGGTAGAAAGTTCTCAATGGATGTGTTCCAATTTCTGTTTTGCCTTATGAGGTATTTTGTGCGATTGATCCCCATACAGGACAAAACATTAAAACTCAAAACTCAAACTCAAAATCATTTATTCATTTAGGCCACAAAGTGACGCTTATGAACGTCAAAAGTTAAAGTTAATTACTAGATGATTCTACATTTACATTTACTGCCACGTTCGCAATGCAATAGGTAGAACCACGAGAAAGAACGGGCAATAAAAATTATTATCACTTAATGTGTTTGTTATATAAATGTTTAATAAGACGCATAGGTACACGGTGCAGGCTTATTTCCTAGATCGGGAGTCGACTTTAAATTACCAACATTACCGAAAATAATTATTATATCCACATTACATTTCATATTATGTCACGATTAACACACGATCACCGATTAATAGATGGGTAGGTACGCGCCAATCTTCATTATCAGCCATTACATATTTTTATTGTCAATAAGGCGACCAAATGCCACTGCGTGACAAAAATATTTGACATATTTTTGTCATCTTTTTTTCAATGCGACGCTGCATCAATGCTGCAAGCAACTCATAATCTCTCACAAAAATACATCTCGGTGATTCCACCGAGAACTTTCCAATGTGCACACGCATAAACACTCATTCATTGTTATTGAAAACGACTGAACAAACATGTAAGTAAACAGAAACAGCGGCACAAATAGGTACTCGGGAATTCATATTTAAAATCGTCAGCATTTTTCAGCGCAATTTCTCAGTAGGCATACTTACTAGGCATCCGTACCAATTTTTTTTTTTTGTGTTTTTGGTGTCGGGTTGGAAAATCCTCATGGAGTCCCTCCGCCCTAGGGGAAGGACGAAGGGGACTGTCAGACTCTTACTGACTAAAAACCAACCCGTGTTCCTCATGTACCCGTGTGTCGAAGGGTAGGGATTCGCATAAGCATTCGTCGCTACCCCCCGACGGGTATTGGCCCGGCAGATGGCCAGGCGGGCCCCGAACAAAACCCCCTTGGCGGCGGATTAAGGTGTTGGGCTCCGCCGCCAAAACACTCAGCGGCCGCAGAGGATAGGGAGGACGGCAACGCAACACCGCATCTCCTCTTCCTCTGCGGCCCCACCGCGACGCATCGAATGGTGCGCCCCCATTTGGTCGCCGGAGATAGGGCGCGCGGCAACGCAACACCGACACGCCTGGAGAGGCGTGTCGGTGTTGCGTTGCCTCGCAGTCAGGTGCGGTCGCGGGAGGAGTCCCGCGACCGCACCTGACTGCGAGGGACAGACAGAACTGTCTCCCGCACCCGCACCGTTGGACGCATCCTGCGCAGGCCCCGTCAAGCCCACGCGGAGCGTCCCCTCCTGGATCCCTCTTAGCTTCACCGCGGGTCACCAATCCACGGTTACTGAGCCCCCCACCACGACAAGGTGGAGATCCCACGGGGGGAGGCATCCGTACCTAGCAGATACATAAACATTACTAAGCTAAATAAGGATATTATGATACACACTTACACAGCTCTTAGTTTCCTCAAGGGAACATGTCGCCACGCACGGCAATACCCGGCAGACATGTTCTCCTATCATGACTTATTTTTTCTATCTTACCAAATCCGCCCTCCAAAGGCTAAGCCTAATTATTAATGCAGCGCAATTTCCGTAACATCAATATAAATAGTCTCAGTAAAGATGCTAGTGATATTGACTGGAATCAACTTATTAATTCGAACTCTATTGATGAAAAAGTTACCATCTTTACACGCCAAATCACAAAATTGTACGACAAACATGCACCTATTCGACCTGTTAAAATAAAACATCCTCCATCGCCGTGGCTCACAGAAAACATCAAGCAGCTGATACGTAAGAAAGCTGCAGCTAAATTTAAGTACAAAATTAGACCTGATGCTTTAAATCTCCAAAAGTATATCGCAATCAGAAATCACTGCAATAGGGTGTGTAGGGACGCACAACGCCAACATATCCACAGCTCTGTACAAAACGGAGATCCAGCAAAGGTCTGGAAATTTCTTAAAACCCTGGGGGTCGGCAAAGCAAGTCAACACATTAATCCTACTGACTTCAATATTGACTTGCTCAATCAACATTTCTCTGCTTCGTTCTTCATCGATAGGACTATTAAGACAAGCACTATTAATTATCTTTCATCATTGCCTACCCCTAGTTATTCACCATTTGTCTTTAATCAGTTCACTGATAGTGATGTTAAGAAGAGCATAGTATCAATCACGTCCAACGCAGTTGGTAGTGACTGTGTCAGCCGTAACATGATCATTCATGTCCTTGACGCAATCCTACCCATAATTACCCACATCTTCAATTTTTCCTTGTCCAGTGGTTTATTTCCATTGATATGGAAGGACGCACAAATTACTCCTATATCAAAAATTTCTCATCCTTCATCCTATTCCGATTATCGGCCCATTTCTATCCTGCCATTCCTCTCTAAAGTCCTCGAACGTCTCGTGTACCACCAAATTAACTCCTTCCTCTGTAAGAACAATCTTCTAAATCCCTTACAATCCGGTTTCCGTTCGGGACGTAGCACAGTCACATCCTTAGTCAATGTTACGGACGACATCATGGCTGGTATGGAAGGCGGACAGTTCACAATTTTATGTCAACTTGATTTTAGTACCGCCTTTAATACGGTAGATTTGGATATTCTTCTTGGACGCCTTTGTTCTCTTAACATATCTCCTACGGTGATTGATTGGTTACGTAGTTACCTGTGTGGCCGCCGACAACGTATAATATCGAGAATTCACTTTCTTCTTGGTGTAATACAAATGCCGGTGTGCCTCAGGGTGGCGTATTGTCGCCTTTACTCTTCTCAATATTCATAAATTCTATCTGTAATAACCATCGCTGTTCCTATCACCTTTATGCAGATGATCTCCAAATATACACGCAGTCAACATTGTCGCAGATGACACATTCTTTAGATATCATTAACAGTGATTTGGCACTAATCAGCAAGTGGAGCAAGTCTTTTGGGCTTAAATTTAATCCCACCAAAACTCAAATCATTGTTATTGGTAGCTCTAGAATGAAAAGTAAAATTGACTGGTCACTACTCCCTCATATAATGTTTGATTGATGGCACGATTATTCCTATACAAGACAAAGTAAAAAATCTGGGTCTCACTATCGACTCTACTCTTACTTGGGGACCGCAGATACAAGAAGTGAGTCGTAAGGTGTTTGCTTCAGTTGGTTCACTGAGGCGATTAAGAAACTTTCTGCCCACTGCTACTAAAATTGCGCTCGCTAAGTCTCTTCTGTTACCCATTATTAATTATGCAGATGTCAGCTATCTAGACCTCGCCGAAAACCAGCTAGATAAACTTGAGCGAATTCAAAATGTCTGTATACGATTCGTATTTGGCTTGCGCAAATACGACCATGTTTCACAATTTCGAACACAGCTCAAGGGCTTAATCGAGTTTATACTTTCTTCAAAAAACAATATTTACGCAAATAAAGAAAATATTTCAATGCATGCATTATGACTGTTTCAAGGTATTCTAATTGGGGTGTCTGAGAATGTGCGTTATTTTCGTTACACGTTGTATACATATTCGTTTTTGCGTCGTTTGCACTCGGTTTCATGCTGATCTGAGCACTTTTTGGCGCTTAAAACAATAGTAAATTTAGGCGCAGTTCGGAGTAGCTTTGATTGAAGCGACATTTTTTTTTACAATTTGAGAAAAAATGGACTTCATACAGGTGAAATATTTAGTGTTTTTGACTTGAGCTATTTTCCCCGGCACAAGTTTAGTAAGATAAGGTGTTTGAATCGTCTTGCCTATGCCTAAAATATATACATACCGTCGCTTAAAGCATTTTGCTTGCACCTGAAATTCATACTTGATGTCGCTTAAAACATTTAGCCTGCTGCTGAAATCCATACCTTATGACGCTTTAACCATTTACCATGCGTCTGATATTAATACACACAGGCGCTTAAGTCATTCTCATATTTAGATAATAAAAATTCTTTATACTCGGCGGTTAAATCCTAATAAAGACTCGTCTCATCAGACATAATTATTGTATTCTAAGTGGTGGAAGTTAAAACATTTTTACTATACTGGAATTAGGAAATCTATATTCATTAAGATAGTCAGATTTGAGAGATAGATTTTGTATAAATCGTTTATCCGTTGTCGGGTAAGACATATCGTTTCGGCGCTAGAGTCACCCAGAGTCTTTTGATTTACGTCACTGTGAGGTGAGTAACGTCATGGGGTCTCATTCCTTAGAACGTTTTCCGTCATTCTTAACTCTCTCAACAGATGGCTTTACTAGTATCGATTGTTATTGATGACTTTTATGCATAAATGATAATTAAGAAAATAAAGTTCTAAAATATGATATTTATTAATTAAAAAATCCCTTTATTACGATTAAATAAAAAAATGAAACATTTAATTGAATGTGAATATTTTTGAAAAATATGATGTGCACTTCGTTGCTCTGGTGGCCAAAATACGTACTAGCTTGTAGTAAAACGTTACAATGAGTTAACTTTCACTCGGCATTCATAGATGGCGCTTTTACGTATGTATATATTTATTTTTATTTAATTTGGTATTAATCTGTAGATGGTAAAATAAATAAATATTTATTAAATAAACATCAAATATTTGAAAAAGTAAAATATTATGTTAACCAATGAACGGCCATGAGCATTTATTTAAAAAGGACCTGTATAGGTACCTAGTCGAGCGATTGCGTTTTGTTTTTACATTTAAGTACGTAAAAGTAGTGTAATTTAAATTTTATACATAATAAAAACTTACTGTGTTTGTAGTAGTATTATATAATTAATTTTCATAAATTATGTTAATCAATAATGCGTCTTACATTTATAGGTACCTACCTATAGTCTGTTCAAGATACGAAAAAATAAAATGTAAACAAACCATAAAATGGTTCTTTTAATGTCGCCTTCGCAACAAAAGTAGATTTAAGTTAAATACTCCAAGCGAAAGATGCAGTTTGTTTTACAAAAATACGCCTGTCCCTTCAATTCATAAAATGATACTGTATATTTTTTACCTTTTATTTTTTTCGTAGGTATCTTGAACAGACAATAGCAACTAATAAACAGTTGATGTTGAGTATGTTGTAAATCAAGCTAATGAAAAAACAAAACGCATTTTTAAACTTTGATAGCCGACTTCTCTAGAAGTCTAGAACTCATTCGCTTGGTTCCCGATAGGTATAGTATTAAATTTATCTATGCCGATAGTCACGACTTCATGAGTCGCACAATTGCAAAATCGCGTACCAAGTACACCAAGTGCGTCTCTATAAAAATACCAGGGCCGAAAACCAGGTATCAATATACTTGCAAGTTTTTGGGCACTCGAGTATAGAAAACTTCGAGTGACGCCCTGGTAATGCAAGTTTGTATTGAAAAATAAACCTTATCTTAATATGAGTAAGGATGTTAATCGCAAAATTTGGTAATGGACTTTTCTAAATACTTTCATGGAAATTTATTCCTTACTACCATATATTTAAGGAACTTTGTCGCGCAAAACCTTGCAATTTTTATATTCCTGAGTAGGTACTCAAAATACTTACAAGTATTTTAGTGTTTTGTGCGATAAAGTTCCGTAAATGTATGGCAGTAAGGATTATTATTTCATAAAAGTATCTGTAGGGTAAATACGCCATACGTCGGCCCCTCCCCAAACTTCGGCCGTCTGCACATTTTCGGCTTGCGTTCATTTAAAACGTTTTGAAGTTACAAATTTGCCACTCGAATTACAATCTTAGTTCATAATCTATATGTACAACCGTTACTTTCCGATTACGTTACACACTCTTCGCACACTGAGCGTCAGTAGCGATTGCGCCGTCGAAGCGTCAATTTCATATTTAAAGTACCTTACTTGCTGTGAATACCCACACTTCGGGGATTGATATTAGAACGGTCAGACATTCCTTTTTTATTGTTTTAAGCATTATTATTGGTAATAAGTGATTTTTACTATATTTTGAGATAGATTTTTCAGTTTAACGTATTGTTTTAAGGGAAAATAGGAGGCCGCCAATAGAATACCAATTTTGAATTAAAACCGGATTCTCGGCCGTGGCCGACTAAAAGTAAATGCAGTCTGTTTTATAATTTCCAATTGTACTAATTCCATTGCCTTAATAAGAGAATTTGCAACGCATATAGGCAAATAAATCTATTTTACGTTTAATCACCAAATACTGCCCGGGGTGATATTAGTTGAATCTCGAGAAATAATGTACACAAAATAGAGGCTGGCTTTAGAAACATTAAAGATCGTAATGTCGACCAGCCTCGAATTCGAGCCCAACTATACAGGCTGATTACTTTTCTTATTTTCTCAAAATTAAATATTTATTATATGTTTATTTATTTATAATATAAAGAGTTAAGTTTAAATGTAGGAGTTGATTTTATTGAAAACATTTATATTAGCTTATTATGGTATGGAAATATAAGATATAAATTGCTCTTTGGAACTTGCTACCTTAACCCATGTTAATTATTACGTAGCTTAAAAATATAAATATATTCAATAATGATACTCTGGGCCAAAAATGGTATGAATTATTTTTGAAAAGATATCCAGTACTAATTATAATTATTTTGATGTTTACTTTGTTATAAATTGTAATACTTACCTAACGTTATTTAAGTGCAAATAAAAAAATACTTTACCTACTATTAAACAAATACGATTAATAACGTATACTTAGTGAGACTCCAGCCAAAATAAATCATATTAATAATATTTATCCGTCTTAATTTAAAACATCCTATACCCGGCCGATATTTGGGAAAAACGCGACCGACCATGGCCCGTGAATGGCCGACTTTAGGGATTTTTCGTTCTCGACGCATATAAACCTTAGTACTTTTTCCTTGTAGTAGAAATGTCAACCTTATGCCCATAAACATGAAATAGATTTATTAAACTATCCAAAACCGCATCGGAAGCTATCCTTTCGTTGCAAATTGATGGTGTCAGACCGATTCCAAAACAGAAAAACCGTAAGGATGCCGACATTTAGCGTATTTACCCTACTACGTTACGGTCGGGAGTCGGTAATACGCGAAACGTGTTCGCGTACGTTCAAGTAAAAAATACTTTGAAAGTGTTGCAAATATTTTAGTGTTTTGCGCGACAAAGTTCCGTAAATGTATGGCGGTAAGGAATAATATCCCATGAAAGTAAAAGTACTCCGTTACGATCGTGGATCGGCAAAACGCGAGACGCGATCGCGTACGTTTAATTCAAGTAAGAAATACTTTGAAAGTGTTGCAAGTATTTAAAAAAAATCGTTACAATCAGCTTCAAAATTACGAATCCTACAAAATAAATGATTTTATAATAGTTAAATTTAGTTTTTTATCTAATTCTGTTTATCCACTTTAATGGAGGAATAAAAAACGACCTAATTTATCAATTTAAAAATATTAATTTGCCAACATCTGGATTTGAGTTAATTATCTAAATAACTAACTTGCACGTTTGCATAACTTGCTTGTAAGGCCGAATTAATAAACCAATTGTAATGACTAGCTTTTGCGCGCGACTTCGTTCCCGTGAAAGTTGAAGAGAAAAAATTCCAACGTTTTTGCAAGATTTTTTGTTAGTTGACGAGGTATCATGGTTTCAGAAATAAAAAAATAAAATGAACTGTTGTTTTATTTCTACATTTTAATAGTTACCTACCTATTCCCCTTTTGCAATCTCGACCTTCGCTTCGCCAGGGGTTCGCCATTTAGGTTACATTAATTTGGCCTGAATACCAATTTAATTAAGAATATAATAATACAAATAAAGAATAACAATTTTCACGAAGCAGAACTCAAAGGAAAGCACCACCTAGTATAGTAATGTACCTATTATATTATCTGTAGCATGCACCACAGACCCTGGGACCACCGACCATCAGACCAAGGCAACCTCACAAGGTCATAGGTTTTGTCAAGTCTATTCAAACTAGCCCAAACACTACTAGTTTCTCATGTGTAGTTTAGGAGTTTCAGTGACCACCTGCCGGCTTCATCATCAGACCAAGGCAACCTCACAAGGTCATAGGTTTTGTCAAGTCTTATCAAACGAGCCCAAACACGACTAGTTTATCATGTGTAGTTTAGAAGTTTCTGTGACCACCTTCCGGCTTCATCATCAGACCAAGGCAACCTCACAAGGTCCATAGATTTTGTCAAATCTATTCAAACGAGCCCAAACACTAATAGTTTATCATGTGTAGTTTAGGAGTTTCTGTGACCACCTTCCGGCTTCATCATCAGACCAAGGCAACCTCACAAGGTCATAGGTTCTGTCAAGTCTTGTCAAACGAGCCCAAACACGACAAGTTTATCATGTGTAGTTTAGGCGTTCCTGTGACCACCTTCCGGCTTCATCATCAGACCAAGGCAACCTCACAAGGTCATAGGTTTTGTCAAGTCTTATCAAACGAGCCCAAACAAGACTAGTTTATCATGTGTAGTTTAGGAGTTCCTGTGACCACCTTCCGGCTTCATCATCAGACCAAGGCAACCTCACAAGGTCATAGGTTTTGTCAAATCTATTCAAACGAGCCCAAACACTACTAGTTTATCATGTGTAGTTTAGGAGTTCCTGTGACCACCTTCCGGCTTCATCATCAGACCAAGGCAGCCTCACAAGGTCATAGGTTTTGTCAAATCTATTCAAACGAGCCCAAACACTACTAGTTTATCATGTGTAGTTTAGGAGTTCCTGTGACCACCTTCCGGCTTCATCATTAGCCCAAGGCAACCACACAAGGTCATAGGTTTTGTCAAGTCTTGTCAAACGAGCCCAAACACTACTAGTTTATCATGTGTAGTTTAGGAGTTCCTGTGACCACCTTCCGGCTTCATCATCAGACCAAGGCAACCTCACAAGGTCATAGGTTTTGTCAAGTCTTGTCAAACGAGCCCAAACACGACTAGTTTATCATGTGTAGTTTAGGAGTTCCTGTGACCACCTTCCGGCTTCATCATCAGACCAAGGCAACCACACAAGGTCATAGGTTTTGTCAAATCTATTCAAACGAGTCCAAACACTACTAGTTTATCATGTGTAGTTTAGGAGTTCCTGTGACCACCTTCCGGCTTCATCATCAGACCAAGGCAACCACATAAGGTCATAGGTTTTGTCAAGTCTTGTCGAACGAGCCCAAACACGACTAGTTTATCATGTGTAGTTTAGGAGTTCCTGTGACCACCTTCCGGCTTCATCATCAGACCAAGGCAACCTCACAAGGTCATAGGTTTTGTCAAGTCTTGTCAAACG
Organism: Euclidia mi; assembly: GCA_944739405.2. Lineage (NCBI taxonomy): Eukaryota > Metazoa > Arthropoda > Insecta > Lepidoptera > Erebidae > Euclidia > Euclidia mi. Next base: position 24,811,656 of record OX123189.2, on the reverse strand, counting down.
AGCCCAAACACGACTAGTTTATCATGTGTAGTTTAGGAGTTCCTGTGACCACCTTCCGGCTTCATCATCAGACCAAGGCAACCTCACAAGGTCATAGGTTTTGTCAAGTCAATTCAAACGAGCCTAAACACGAGTAGTTTATCATAATAATATGTAATTTAGAAGTTCCTGTAACCATCTTCCCGGCTTCATCATCAGACCAAGGTGCATTCACAAGGTCATTCATCACTGCACCATTTCAATGTTACCGTAACATAGCCACCAAACTCACGTAAGTATGTCAAATATCAGCTTTATGGAACAGTGTACAAAGTGCATTCCAAATTTTGAACGGAAAGACACGAAGTCATAAAAATATCGCTAGATGTTTTAACGCCACAGGTACATACGTAAAATAGGTACCTACTAGATCGGTTGATCGTGTTATAACCTTGAAATGAGGCACACTTGGGTGACAAGGTGAAATATCATAATATTTCTACATTTTAGACAGAATGCTTTTTTATTATAGCGCCATCTCTTCTTTTTAATTTAAAATAACATTGCTTACAAAATGAGACGTAAGATATCGCTACCATCGACTCCCATTTTTTCGTCGCTAGCGCCATCTGTTGTATTATTTACGGTATTAACAAGTACTTATAAAAATAAAGGTCTAATATTAAGGATCTAACGTGGCCAATTTTTATGGACGACTTGCGGCATCTGTACTGTAAAGTATTATATTTATCTATGGTAACGTGCGTGCCCCCGCGGTACTTCAGTAGTTCAGTCGCCGTGAACCGTGAACGCGTATGGACATGTTATGTGTTATTTGGACGAAATCATTATTGAAATATCGCGTTGTTGTGGCGTAAAACAGTGCATAATCTAAGGCTCAGTTCACACCGAAATGGCAGCGGCCGGAAGCGAAGCGAAGAGCAGTTTCAGTGTCATATAATTTTAGTCTTTATCACAATGACTATAATACATAGAATCACTTGACAAACTTGAAAACGTCGTGCGCACGACCGCTCTGGCGGGCGCGAGCGGCCGCGAGCATGCGCTGGAAGGCGCGGGCAGCCGCGAGCATGCGCGGGAAGGCGCGGGCAGCCGCGAGCATGCGCGGGAAGGCGCGGGCAGCGGCGAGCATGCGCGGGAAGGCGCGGGCGGCCGCAAGCAAACGCGGGAGGGCGCGGGCGGCCGTGTACCCAAGAATTTATTTTCCTTCTTAATCTTATCCACGTTTCCTCTTCTTCGCCTTCAATTATACGTTTATGTAGAATATGAACTGCGCATAGCGTAAGCCTAAGCCGTGACGTGAGTTGCGCGCGGCCGCGAGCAGTCGCGGGCGGGCGCGAGCAGTCGCGCGCGGCCGCGAGCAGTCGCGGGCAGGCGCGAGCAGTCGCTGGCAGCCGCAAGCCTTCTCTTCGATGCCGGCCGCTGCGCGTCGCTTCCAGCCGCTGCCATTTCGGTGTGAACTGAGCCTAATTATAATTAGATACCTGTGATGAAAGAGGCACTATTAAAAGTCTAATTTTGTATTCGGACTCATGTACAGGCCAAAATAAAAACAAATTAGTACTCGCATCAGTCCATCATGCACTTTTAGTTTCAAAGAATTTGGAAACAATTCAAATAAACTAGGTATTTACTGCCCGGACATACAGAAATGACCGTCGATAGTATCCATTCGACCATTGAACAGTCTATTCGTAATACGACATTTTGGGCTCCATCACAGTGGTTAACTATAATTATGCCAGATAGCTAGAAGGGAGCCGGGGCCTTATAATGTGGAAGCACTTACACACGAAGACTTTAAAAACTACGAGGATTTTGCACAAAAAAAATTTAAGGGTAATCTTGTTGGTAAAATAAGCAAGATACGAGTAGCAACATTTAAAAAATCGACCCCTAATATTATGACTGTAAAATACAGTAAGTAAGATAATGCTCAAGAAGAATCCATACCTAACTATTTTTTCGAGACCAAAGCCGCTGAAAAATATAAGTCGTCTTTACCTGTCTCTTTACCTATAACCAAAACCAAATAGGTACGATGATCTCAAGAAACTATCCTAAAATATTTTATCATGAATACAAGAATTTTCCGAAGATGAGACAGAAGAATAAAAATAGAAGTAGTTTTCGGTTTTAATATTAGTATCTCATTATTTTTAATGAAGAGAGGAAAATCAAAAGTTGTATGTGTGTGATAATTATGTTATTTAGTTTTTCTCAATTAGAATTGATGTTTTTGTTACCTAATTTTTATTATTATTTTTAGAAAAGCCTTTTTTTGTTGTTATCACCAGCTTGTTAGCTGAATATTTTTCAAATAGCGAAAAATGTGAATCCTTGTGCCACTATTATAATAAAACCGACCAAGTGCGTGTCGGGCAACGCCCAATGTAGGGTTCCGTAGTTGCCCATAATAGCCATTATTGATAATAACTTCTGTTTCACATGGGACTAAAAACGGGCATCTTTAAGATTAAGCCAGCGCTCCCAATGTAAACTCACAGATTTTTTTTTTGTTTTACGTGGTGGAAAATCCCTTCGGATCTCCGACTCTTGGGGGAAATGAGAGCCGGAGTATGTGGTGTTTTCACTAAAAACCACCTCGACTTTCTCATGTACCCGTGTGTCGGAGGGTAGGGCATCGTCGAAGCATTCGTCGCCACCCTCCGACGGAAACTCACAGAAATAGGTATTTATAAGTTAACCGACGATTACTCGTAAACTAGTGATGTCTACTTAGCCGTGATAGTTTTCCTTTTAAATTCGTTAAGTATATGAACTATATTTCTGATTTTTTTCACCTCTTCCAAATTAATAGTTTAGCCGGCAGAGGAGGGGGGGAGGACACTTGGGTCTAACACTTTTATCACTTCAAAGCTTGATATTTGACAAACCAATCACTTGATCGCAAAATGATTTGAGCAAACTAATAATATTTTTTTAAAACCTATCCAATGATATCCCACACAATGGGGTACTCAACCAAAAAAAAATTTAACCCCACTATATATGTAGGGAAGACACCCTTAAAAAAATATTTTCCTAAATTTTATTCTACAGTTTTGTTGCAAAATCGTATGTCTATATTCATGTCAAATATCAGCTTTATAGCACCAGGCGATTTTGAGCTAGGCTGCGGACGGACAGACGGACGGACATGACGAAACTATAAGGGTTCCTTGTGGACTACGGAACCCTAAAAACGATCACTTGTCTGATTTTTAACAAGTATTTGTTCTATTTTAAAATTTCTTTAGATTTTTCATTTGTAGGAAATAAACAATACCTAGTCCAAATTAATGTTGATCTAACCGCCAATCCTAATTATACATACAAATTAATTGTTATTTCAAACAATTTACTTTTATAGAAAAGTGGTAAAGGTGGTAAGGTACATAAATCATTTTAATCTGCAACTACTTTATGATATTTCAATTGCTTAAACCGATTAGCCTGATTTTATTTTAGTATTCCAATGGTTGTTCATATATTTAGCCTTACACAAAATAATACCAGAGTGCACAGATGTGAGAAGTATCAGATATAGCGCATTCGTCCAACTAAGTGTGGCACGTTGACAGCTATGTGTGCGTGACCTTTGGCGACTGGCACTGTACGGAAATGCGCGTCTATGTGTGTGTAAAGTTGCCAGATTATGAATAATCTCCCAGTATTTTGCATAAAGTTATGTAATATTCTTATATTCATTTGCAGTTTTGAAGAATTTACCATGGATTTAATTAATGCTTTTATAAATACATTTCTTAAATGTAGGTACCGAGTTAAGTTTTAACTACTTCGTAAATCTGTATATATAAAATCCTTGCGTTACTGACTGACTGACAGACAAGCTACAGCCGAAACTACTCGGCGCATGAAGCTGAAATTTAGCATGTATGTTTCTTGGGAACCGTAGGGGTGCACTAAGATTGGATTTCTCGAAATTCCCACGGGAACAGGCAAAACGAGAAATACGAAAATATGTGCGTGCGAAGCCGCTGGCGTCGATTAGTTGAGAAATAAATAGTATGTATGTACACACGGCACCAAGTCAAGCTAAACAGTTGCTGTACGATTTTGATACTTATTCCCTACGCCATAAGTATGTATGTACACACGGCGCCAAGTCAAGCTAAACATTTGCTGTACGATTATGATACTTATTCTTTACGCCATAAGAACGGTGCAAAGGTCAAAGTTTATAAGCTTGACGAGTAGCAGGGTGTACACGAATATTTGGATCGTTTGGGGATCGAACTCAAAACAATATTATGTAAGGTATACTAATGGAAATTGAAATTCTATTACTATATTTATGAGAAAGAAGATATATCTACAATATACTTTTATAATACGGTAATGTATTTTTCATTTACATGACAATCATTATGGGTGCTTGTACACGACGCATGTAGCTTGAGCATGTTGAGGCACTTGCGCGGGTTACATGCACCGTAAACATATCGTTTAAAAAAATGTGCGGGTCCAGCGATTCGACCATGTACTAATGCGAGCCACCCGCGCAAGTAACTCGCGTGCTCTGCGGCGCGAGCGGGTCACTCGCGCATGTTACCTGTTAAAATTACATTTTTAACATATGATTTTAAAGAATTTTCGTTCATCGAGATATTTTGACGCGATTCAAGTCATAAAGCTACCGCGCGAATAGCATGCACATATACCTAGCTCTTGACCACGAACAAATAACTTGTACACACAGCTTGAGCAAGTAGCCCGCGTCTTTACTTGCTCCAGTTATTTGCACCATGTACAAGTACAAGCGAGTAACTTGAACAAGTAGCTTGCGCATATTACCCACGCGGGTAACCCGCACCTTTACTTGCTCCAGCTACATGCACCGTGTAGAAGCACCCTATCGCATAATCAATTGACAAGTGCATTTTCCCTAATTCAGGCAGAACGGCGTCGACAAAAACTGGCAACACTTACATATTTCTTGCACAAATACGATTTTTATCGAAATTAAATTAAAAAGAAAAGTGTAAAAAGTCTGTGAAAAGATATTCCATTTTCCTGTTTTTGTTTTTAGGAACAACTTTTACAGTGTTTAAGAACACAAGACGGCATTTTGAGAATTTAAAAGTTGATGTGATCGTGACGCGTGAACTGTACGATGCTTCGTAGCGCACTGAGACGAGTTTGTAACTTTGTATTCGCTTTTCAATTTTGTATTTGCTTTAGTGGCCGCACGCAACTGTGCCGCGCGTTACATCTGATATTTCTCACATCTGTGATTTAGCATATTTCTAAATAAAAGTAAACTGGGGTAATATTGTATCAAGTGACTTTTATTTATATTAATAGTAGCTTAAAAGAAATGAAAACTATATTCAATTATGCAGCTTTTGTCATAGAAATCAACTTCGGTCACTTTTTCGTTAATAACCTTATACTTATTTTATAACGATTTTTGTTCGTAAATTTGAAACTTTAAAACGCTCTCCTGTAAAGTTTAAAAAATGTCGCTTAATACATTTTGCCTGTGAACCCTCGATATATAGATCGCATTTCGCAAGGGAGTCGTTCATCACATCAGTGAAAATATTTTACATGTGCAATCGGCGAAGAAAACTATCCTTAGGAAACTGCATGTCTGAGAGTCCACCATAAAGTTCTTGAAAGACATGTGAACTCTGCCAGCCTGCACTTGGCCAGCGCGTTCAAGTTTATAATCAAGGTTAGGTTAGCTTAATAATAGCCGAGCTCGCGGTTACACCCGCGTTATTTAAAGCTACTGCTCCGCATCCGTGGCTATATAACCATTACCTATAACATCCATTCTTCGATAAATGGACTATCCAATACAAAAATAATTATTCAAATACTAATTCTCTCATCTATGTTCAAATCAGTCCAGTAGTTCCTGAAATTAGCGTGTCCAACCAAACAAACAAACTTCAGCTTTTTACTCAACTATTAAAACACAGAAAGGATATTTATTGAGCTAAAATATTATTATACAAGATCGTAAGTGTGAATTAACTTAAGTTGCTGACTGAGTGACTGTACCTAAAACCAGTACCAAAATGATCTCACCTGAGTTTAATAGTAAATAATAATAATGGTCAGCGATAGCCTAGTGGAGACACTAACGGGCTGCCATGCAGAGGGTATCGGGTTCGAATCTCCGGCGCGCACCACTGACTTTTCGGAGTTATGTGCGTAAATTATCGCTTGCCTCGTGCCTCGGAGTATAGATGCTGGCGGGAAAAATTCCGAATCATTCCCGTCGAATACTTCGGAAGTATTCCGAAATATTCCGAAACTTTGGGAATATTTCAACTGTCAAAAAAAACCAGCAAAATCGACCTTACTAACTATTTCGCGCTTGGAAGTTGTAAATTATATTTTCTTTGTTTGCTTGCAAGGTTTACCTTTATTTGTTTTTATTGACTGGGCTATTACACGCGTTAGGTAGGTAGGTAATGATTAATAGCTACCTATGCGACTCGCGAATACTCGCGACGCGTACAGAACTACATACAAACTAACCAGAAACATAGGTAGGTAACCCTTTTTCAAAAAACAAATCAAATATGCTAGGCCTAGTTTTTTTATTCCACAACTAACATTTATAAAAATAGCATTCGATTTCGAAATAGGCAGGTACCTACCTAAACACAAAAGTATAAAAATCCTGTTAATGGCAGGCTAACATATCTACCTATAAAAACATCAACATATACTTATTCAATCCCATTTATAATAAAAACCCACCACACCACACATAAACACGTTTATTCCCATTGAATTATTCGGGCGAAATATTCGGCGGAAGCCGGAAACATTCGATTGCGGGGTACGAATCTTTCTCGCGGGGGGAGGGAAAACTTCTCCGGGGAGCATCTCCCCTCTTACCGCACCCCGCACCGCCATCGCCTGCACGCACGACTCGTGGCAGTCAGGCAGGCGCGCGCGGCGGCACCGGCCGGTGCACAGAGGGTGCGGCGGCGATCGACGATCGATGCAAAATACGATTTTTCAGCAAAATAAAATAAAAATATTAATTAAATTCGTTTTGAATAATTCTGATTTAAAGAAACTTTCCCAGAAGTATTCCGGAATTATTCCGAATTTTTCAGAAGTTTTGCAACTATACCTCGGAGAGCACGCCGCCCGCGCCTTCGGTTCCGATTGTCATAGGAATAGGACCGTCGTTATAGGGGGACCTCAGATCAGAGAAGTAACTGATCTGAGAGGGGGACAATCTCTTCTAAAGTAACTGACAGTAGTCTAAACCATGGAAATATCACTATCCCTTCGGGTTGCCGAGGTCAGACAGGCAGTCGCTCTGTGGAAAAGCTGATATTCTATCAAATCTGGTTAAGTACACCAGTAAGCGGACCCTGGGCGAGTGCTCCGAGGCGTGTTAGTCTAGGACGCAACCGGGATAACGCTAGGACTATGATAATGATGAAGAGTAAATAATACTATTACTTAATATTTATTTTTCACCAAATATAGATAACACATCAAATTAATGCCCACAGTGCCATCTAGTTTTTAGAAAAATAGTTAATAAGTTAGAATATTTCAAGTAAAATTTATTGAAATTAGTATGTCAAACAATTATTTGTTATTATATTGTTCTTACCAGAATAATTCTATATTTGAACATTCGAGAATATAGCCAGAGAAAGTAAATTCCAGAATGTTCTTTATACGCTTAGTACGTCTACTCGCCGCCAGGGGGCACCCTAATGTCAGCAGCTGTAAACATTTTGTTCAATATCAACCAACGTAATAATTTTGGATACCTAACATTATCTTATTTCTCTGTTTATAGTCTATATCAAGGAAGATTGTGAAAAATCTATCTTGATAGCAGATAAGTAAAATAATTAATTCGAATATTATCAAGATAATCCAGAAATAAAGTATTACAATGAAATAAACAACTTTATTTCAGGTCATGTAGTTATCGGATGTCATGTATGTTTTTAACTAGGTGGTACTAATTAGTAAAGAAATTGAGCCTTCATATGGCTGTTTTTACTTCATAATCAACGGCTGACTTTTTTTTTATTTGCCATTTTTTGCAATTTTATTCTAAATGTGTAAAATCTTAGTGCCTTAGATATAGTATTATAATCAAATCTGCAACAACGAATGTGTAAATAATTATATTATTTTACCAGTACAATAGTTAATGCTATTAGTGATTACCATTTAAATGGAATTTGTCGATTACAATTGTAAAAACAAAACGAATGTCTTTATTTATTAAATACTAGCGAACCACCCCGGATTCCACGGGCAATGCTTATTAGGCATGTATTATACATATAAACCTTCCTCCTGAATCACTCTATTAAAAAAACCGCTTCAAAATCCGTTGCGTAGTTTTAAAGATTTAAGCATACATAGGGACAGACAGACAGAAGATAGACTTTGTTTTATACTATGTATTGATGATTGGTTTGAAAATAAACAACACATAAAACATTTTTTCATTCAGTAGCGCAATTTTTATCGCTTTGTTCGCCACTTTACGATTCATTACCAAAATGTTGTTAGCATCTGCACATTATCGACCGCGGCATGAGTTCACCGCGCCTGTGCGAAGCGCCGTGTACCTTCTAGGTGTTAGGTTCGAGAAATTTCTGTGCGTTACTAGATGTCGCTTTATACATATAAATACAAGCGTGCCGGTCGGTACGTCATTCAGTAAAACAGTTTGACAGCGAAAGCAAATAAGCGAAGTACAGGCGACGAAGAATTAATAATAAACCAGTGATTACCAGTGAAGAAGTTGAATTAAGTTAATAAAAAATCAGTGAAAATGTCGATGTATCCATTTTTCTTCGAGTACGAACGTCCACGTCAGCGTAGGCTGTTAGATCAGCACTTCGGCTTGGGGTTAACTCCACAGGATTACTTGACGGTGATCGCAGTTCCTCAGACAAACCGAGATTACTACAGACCCTGGAGAAACCTGCAAGCGGCTGCACAGGACACCGGTTCTACCATCAAAGAAGACAAGGACAAATTCCAGGTGAATTTAGATGTCCAACATTTCGCACCAGAAGAGATCTCAGTTAAAACAGTTGATGGCTACTTGGTAGTGGAGGCGAAGCATGAAGAAAAGCAAGACGACCATGGTTATATCTCGAGAAGTTTTACCAGACGGTATGCTCTGCCTGAAGGTATAGATGCCGATTCCGTGATCTCAAAGTTGTCTTCTGATGGTGTTCTGTCAATCACAGCGCCTTTGAAAGCTCCAAAAACTGCAAATGAAAGGGTTGTTCCTATTGTTCAGACGGGCCCAGTGAGGAAGCAAGTGGAAGACAAGACTGAACAGGGACAAGGATAAAATTTATTTAGCATCTTGTGTGTTTTTCATTCCATTTCTACTTTATTTTAAAGTTTTATTATTATAATAAATGACGTTCTAGTCATAAAATATTTTTTAGCTTTTTCTTTAAAATCCTTAATATTTGATAATCCCAGGTTATCTACTTTAGATCTACATTATATTTGTTGCATTGTTCGCATACTTTCACAAAATTCATAGCTTGCATAGCTATTCTAGTTTTATTAATTACTCCTAGGCGCCATCTGGAAAAAATACTTAAACATTTAAGTAAACATGATAGGTATTAATGCCTCTTTCTGTCGTCAGATGGCGGCAGCGCTAAGTTTGTAGCCATTTTGATTAGCGCCATCTATAAGTTAAATCGTATAACATTGTAAAATGAGATATGATATTAGTGTAATCCTTGGACGCTAGGTGGCAGTATTACATCCTAACATTACCAGTATGTTAATTATTCTCCTAGCATTATCCTCGATATATGTACCCAAATTGTACCCTTAAGTCCGCTTTCGAGTGAGTCCGTCCCAACTACCCCGGTGGCTTACCCGGCAGCGCTAAGTTTGCGACCATTTTGATTAGCGCCATCTATAAGTTAATCGTATAAAATTGTAAAATGAGATATGATATTAGTGTAATCTTTGGACGCTAGGTGGCAGTATTACATCCTAACATTACCAGTATGTTAATGCGCAGCTGCAGCGGACCCCAGACATCACGCCGGGTATATATGACGTGACAGAGTTACTCTGCATGCCCGGCGTCAAAATCGAGACATGGCGCGGTAAGAAAGGCCCCGCGCAATGCCATAGATGCCAGCTGTTCCGGCACTCATCTCACAACTGCCACAGGCCTCCAGCTTGTGTGCGCTGCGGAGAGGAGCACGCCGCGAAAGATTGTCCACGCCCACTTGAGGCGCCACCCACCTGCGCGAACTGCGGAGGTGCACACACAGCCAACAACATTGCTTGCCCAGTGTTCCGCAAGGAGGCGCGGAACAAACGAGCCGGCACAGTGGCTCGTACCTCTGCAGCCGTGGCAAAACCATCCACCGTTGCTGCCGACGAAAACGCCCCCGGCTCTCTCATGGCCGCTGCCAACCCTGCCCAGGCGGCAGCTGGTAAGAAGCGAAGGAGGCGAAGGAGACTCCGGAGCAAGTCTGCTGCGACATCCACGCAGCAGACCAAGAAGAAGGCGCAGTCTGCTGCACCTGTGGTCGCTGCCCCCTCAAGGGGGACGAAGGCGAAGCAGGCTGCAGCGCCAGCGCCGGTGACCACCATGCCGGAGCCGGCACGAGTAGACCCGGTCATCACCATGGCCATCGGCGCGCTCAACGCCGTGCTACAGGCCCTGCAGGACGGGCGGGATCCGGTCCCGCTCATCCTCAAATGCGTAGGCGAACTATGCTCTTATGGCCGCTAGTAGCCTACGCATTGTTTACTGGAACGCCGACGGAGTATCCCCCGAGAAGACCAGGCTCCTAAGGTTGCTGCTCTCCCAGCGGCAGGTTGACATTGCCCTCGTCAACGAGACGCACCTTAAGGCCAGCTCCTCTTTTAAGATGCCAGGGTACCATATGTACCGAGAGGACCACACTTCTCCAACCGGGACTGCGTACAGGGGATTAGCAGTCCTAGTGAAGAGACGGATCGTCCACCAACCGCTGCCTGTAGCAACACTGCAGTCGTCGTACGCCCTCGGCGTAGAAGTTTGCATAGACAGCCGCCCCATCCGTGTGTTTGCTTTCTACAAGCCGCCCAGCAACAGACTAGCGACGGCTGATGTTCACGCCCTGCTGGACTCGCCGAACGCGACCATTGTCGCGGGCGACTTTAACGTCAAACACACGGCTTGGAACTCCACCACCACCTGCCCTGACGGCCGCCGTCTACTGGACGATGCAGACCGCAACGGCTACGACGTGCTGGGACCAGAAGTCCCAACGCACTACCCGTACCAGGCAGCCCTCACACCAGACGTCATCGACTTGACGGTCATCCGCGGCCTGCCGACCGCACCATCGATCGACGTCCTGGACGACCACCTCCTCTCGGATCATCAACCCGTACTGCTCACACTGTCGAGTGCTCCGGCTCGAACAGTGTTGCCACCCTCTCGACACCGCCAGGATTGGCAAGCATTCGCCGGCTACATGGCGAACCACGCACCCTATCGCCGGATCGAGACCCTCGCAGACGTCGACACACTCGCTGAGCAACTCAGCGCTGTTATCAACACAGCGCTTCGAGTCTCGCGTCTGGACGCTGCGTCGACACGTAGGCCTCCCCAACTCCCGGCTCACATCATGGCGATGATCGAGAGGAAGAGGAAGCTGAGACGCCAATGGCAACGCACCCGATGCCCGACCATGAAGTCCCAGCTCAACGCTCTGGCTGCGAAGATCTCGAGTGCACTGGAGACAGTTGCCACCGAGTCCTGGCACCGCACCATCGAGCGAGCAGGTGAAGACTGGTCAGGCATCCACCGTCTGTGCCGCCAACTCTCCGGGAAGCAACCTCCGATTAGGCCCCTCCTGGCTGGTGACGGTACCCCACGTTACCGCCCCGAGGACCGAGCGGAGATCTTTGCTGATCACCTGGAGACCCAGTTCCAGCCGAATCCAGCTTCCAACATGCAGCATGTAGAAGCTATCCAGCAGCGTCTGGAGTCCTACTTCCAATCGCCGATAGCCTCCACGGAAGACCCAGTAGTCTTTTCCCCGGGTCAGGTGCAGCGAATGATTCGCCGCACCAAACTGCGGAAAGCCCCTGGTCCCGACCGGATCACCAATGAAGCCCTGCGTCACCTACCTCCGCGAGCAATCGCGTCGTTGACGCAGCTATTCAACGGCATCCTCCGCACAAGCCACTTCCCCGCAGCATGGAGACTCGGCCGAGTCATAATGCTGCCCAAGCCCGGGAAAAACATTTTGAAGCCCGAAAGCTATCGGCCAATCACGCTGCTGTCGACACTCTCGAAAGTCTTCGAGAAGCTTCTACTGCTGCATCTCACTCCACACATCCAACCCCGCGACGAGCAGTTCGGGTTCCGAGCCGAACATTCCACAACACACCAGCTCGCGAGAGTACTGCACCACATGACGGTGGCCCTCAACAAGAGGGAGAGCCCTGTCGCAGTACTTCTCGACATGGAGAAGGCGTTCGATCGCGTCTGGCACGCCGGTCTGGTCTACAAGCTGTCCACGTCTACTACTCCCCGTCGAGTAGTCAAGACTGTGGCCACCTTCCTTCAGGACAGGCGCTTTCAAGTTACAGTTGACGGCGTCCTGTCAACAGAGCGCCCCATCAGAGCCGGCGTCCCTCAAGGGAGTTGCCTCTCGCCCGTGTGCTACAGTAGGTACACGGACGACATCCCCGTCGCTGGTGGCGCCATGCTGGCGCTGTACGCAGACGATGCTGCCTACATCACCACCTCCCTTAACCCCGTTCACGCGGCGGTTAAGATGCAGCGCGCCCTGGATGCACTCCCGCCCTGGCTAGAAGACTGGAGACTGACGGTCAACGTGGCGAAGACCCAGGCGATCTCCATGGGTGGACGGAGACTACCCCCGCCTCTCACCATGCTCGGACACCACGTCGACTGGTCCCCGACGGTAAAATACCTCGGCGTGACCATAGACCGTCGTCTCACGATGGCCCCACACGTCAAAAACGTTGTTGGCCAAGCGCGAACAGCTCGAGCTCTCCTGCGTCCTGTCTTGGCGTCCGGACTTCCCCTCCGTGCGAAGCTAGCTGTCTACAAGGCATATATCCGCACCCGCCTCACCTATGCCTCCCCAGCGTGGTACGCGCTGGCTGCGGAGACCCTCCGCAAACGGTTGCGTGCGCAGCAGTCGCTCGCCCTACGCGCCGTTGTAGACGCCCCTCGCTACGTGAGGAACGACGTCATCTCCAGGGACCTACGCATGGAGAGCCTCGACGACTTCATCGGTCGCCTGAGCGCCAACATGTTCGCCCGCGCTGACGGGTCATCCTTCCGCCACCTACGGGAGCTGGCGCCTTACCATCGGCGCCCACCGGACCGACCACTGCCGCGGGACCTGATCCCCGCAGCAGTCACACCAGATTGACTCCAGCTCGCTCACGTCGGCTGACGGGCGCTTGTCGGGAGCCTCCCCCGGCAAGCTCGACCTCGCCAACGTAAGCGAAGCCCCCACCTAACAAGCCGCCGCTGGCTAGTAGATCGCTCACCGGACGTTCCCTCTTGGGAATACTGCCGGTGGGGTCAGGTCTCGCTAGCGGCGTGAAGCACACCCGGACAAGACGCCCGGATATGACATCAGTGGCAACGACCACAACCCCGTGACCCGTCTGCAGTTGCAGGCGGCGGCTGAGACCACTGTAACAGCACATCACCTGTAGCAGTTTCCCCCCGGTTCCCCTAGGGGAATCGTGAGAAGACCCGGAAGTAGTAGTATGTTAATTATTCTCCTAGCATTATCCTCGATATATGTACCCAAAAGTCCACTTTCGAGTGAGTCCCAACTACCCCGGTGGCTTACCCCGCCACCGGGGCAGTGGGAAAAGTTGTTGCATATGCCCCCTTGATGCCGCCGTCATCGCCGTCCACCGGGGCACACACAAAGTAGGTACCTACCTACCTTTTGGGGGCACATGGCAATGGCACACATTTAGTTGCATCTGGCCCCGGTGAGAAGTGTCACTTTACTTCCCCGTTAAAAGCAGACCGGGGCAGATGACACAATATGTGTATCATGTGCCCCGGTGGACACCGATGTCAGCGTCACCGGGGCAGATGTAAAATTTTTGCCATTTGCCCTATGAAATGATAAAATGAAATTATTGGTCAATAAAGCTAGTTTCTAGAACAGCGCTGTTCCTTTACCTATCCCAATTAATTATAGTCCTGAATAAAAATGTGTAGGTAATCAAACTACCCAGAATTAAACATATTGTGTGACTTTGTTTATTAAACAGTGAACTGTGACTGAATCATCCACCGCACCATATGTCATTCTTGGAACGGAAACAAAGTGATATAATTCTGAAGTTGTTTTTAAACTTTTTGTACCTACAAGGCACAATAAACTAAACAATGTGGTCCAGACTTTTCTAGAATAAATTGACTTGCCGTTTTATTTTTGTACAACAATATACAAGTTAAATAATACATGATTAAACATTATACAAGTTCAAACAATAAAACAGCTAATAATGTATGTTTATGCTAAGTAGGTATTAGATTAGTCGACGCAGCGACAGCCGACAGCTATGTGGATACCTACCTATATACCGATAGATTATCAGACTGTCACGCAGAGGAAATTGTTTTCCAAATCACAGCGCGTAGGCACCATTGGCTTTTCGAAGCGGATTAGGTATATGAATATTAAATTGTTCAATATGACTTGCCTCATGATTCAATTTTCAGATTCAAGGTTTTCGGCACTGACTCGCCCTTGTTATCCTCGAAAGTCTGAATATACTGACACCAGTGTAAGTCATGGGATATCGTTACCATTTCTGGCTGTCTGATGGCAGTCGCTATGTGGACAAGCTGATGTGGATGCAGCCATGGTAAAGCTATAGTTTATTAATAGGTAAAGTTAGTCGGCACGCAAAACTTGGTTTTATAATATCTGTACGATCTGTACCTATTAATAAAATTCTTGCGGTACTCGGTCAGTCAGACGACTAACTGACAGACAACGCACAGTCGTCTCTATTGGGCGCAAGATATTTGGCATTTATTTGCATTAATGAATTTAGTGGTGCACTAAGGGATTTCCCGAAATTAGGTAGAACGGGATCGGAAAAATGTGCGGGCGTAGCTTAGGGCATCGTCTAGTATGTAATAATATTCTACTACATACACATCTAGTCCCAAACTAAGCAGAGCTGTATGGATCACAAATTGTGGTTTTGATTCTAGGTGTTATTTCTGTTGGTTTATTGAATGTATGTGTGGGACTCTCTCCTACAGCTGTAAGAGACTAACTGGCTAAGCCTAAAACCTCTGTGGTGTTCTTCGACTTCTCGCAGCAACGGATTAATGTATAGTAGGTATACCTTGCTGCAACCTCGCTGGGAGAGATCATCATAACGAATTAAAACGATTATCAAATACCTACCATAGGTCACACTGAGCCGGAAAGTTTAATTGCAAATATTACAAAGTATATCAAGTTCTCATTGCATAAGCTATCTTTAGGTTCCACGTGTCACTAAAAGTTAGAAGGACGTTCTTAGATTCTATTTTAATTTAAGTAGGTACCTAACCTAATAAAATGTATTTTTGTTGGGATAGGTATGTATGGCGACAGTTCAGCTTAATTCTATTAGTCTACTAGCCTACACTACAACGATTCATGTAGATACCTGAACGCCACTTACAGGTAACCTTGGGATGGACAGGAATCATGTCATAATCATCGTCGTTCTAGCGTTATCCCAGTTCCATCCAAGATTTCCGCCATGGAGCTGAGACTCCACACACTAATCTTTCCAGATATGACAGAATATTACCTTTTGAATTAGATGGACAGGGATGGTATTAACAAATATGAAAATTGATGGTGTTGTTAGAAACCTTCAGCTGGTTTCTAACACTGCTTGATATCGCTAACGGCTGGCGACCACACAGCGTGATGAACCACACTTTTGAAGATACAGCACGAGCATGTTTGCGCTGCCACCATAGAAATATAAACAATATTACATCTATGGCTGTCACCCATATCCCTCGACGAAACGTCTTAAACGAACAAAAATGTTCAATGCATATTGCGATTTGCGAATTGCAGTAAAAACTTCTTTCAATAATAAACTCGGTTACACATCCATCCGGGACTGCCGAGAGACCCGTATGCAGTATGGGCCCCTTGAATGAACTCTCGGAACAGAGGCACACGTGAGGAGTAGAACATCGTCAACAGATTGTCAAGCGCCAGAAACCAGCCTTAATAAAGTGTTTCGATCAATAATATCCATATTTTAGACATCAACGATTCAATATAATAACGAACTAAATTACAAAACATTTGTGACTAATATTAAGATTGATAACGTGTTAGATAACACGAAGCAGTGTTTTAAACAAAGCAAAACATCGTTCTAGATTTTTCGCGAATAGATTAAAGTGCAGTGGCGTATGTGCGGGTGGCATAGTGTTTAGTGGCCACTCCTTTAGTACATTTTTTTTTGGCGTCACGCCTGTAATCCCGTAGGCAGATGTGTAATTAGTAGACCTACATTTCGCTTAATGAATTTTAGGTCATATTCTCGGCACCGGGCACATTGCCAGACTCCGTGCTGCTACTGAGAATTCGGCAAAAGTCAGTAAGACTTTTGCCCGACCCGGGAATCGAACCCGGGAGAAGCAGGCACATACACTATCTACTGGAGCACGGATGCAGTCAGTTTGGTACTACATCAGGTATAGTGATGGTGTGTTCAAATCTCAGAAAAAAGACCTGCCACAACAAGTCTCATTTGGACTCCGCCGTCGCCGCCCCTGTCCGAAATTATCCAAAACCACGGTAATGTTATCGACATATCATTACCGTGTCAAAATAGTTTCATCCCCTGTCTTGAGTATCCGTTGATGGATTCAAAGTTCACAAAGTTCGCTACATAGATCTATAGTAAATTTTGAGATCCAGTCTACTTTCAAAGTAAAACCTCAGTAAAAATCTGTTAATCGATCGAAACAGACAAATTCAAACACTCATGTCAAAACGTTTCTCCTTTGTGTCGAGGCATTCACTTCAATAAGAACACAGTAAAATGACACACATACTTTGCAACAGCGTGAGTAAGTAAATAAGTTGAAAGTACACTGATAATTATTACAGATAATAATGAGAACGCCTGATTATGATAATGGACGCCAGCGCAAACAAATATTAGTCATGCATCATCATCATCAGCCTTTAACAGTCCACTGCTGGACTAGGCCTCTCCTTTGAAAGGAGGAATTGGCCTACTATACCACGCTGGCCTAACGGGTTGGTATAGGGTTTATATCAAGTTTTCCTTCTCTTACAGTGTTGTTCTCTGCGATATGCTCCCTCTGTCGGCTCTTACGACACCCATGGGATGCTATGGGGTGGTGACATTCCGTATTCTTAATCCGTCACCACACGGACATTACTATCTGTAATAAATCATGTCATGCATACATAGTCATTAATTGATCTCACAGTAATTTTTCGTATCTGAAGTTTTTTCCTTACTTTTTAAATACTTCTCCTGCACTATCAATAAATCATGTGTAGTGTAACGGGGGACTTTACAAACATACAACCAACGGACACGAAGGACAACCAGACTTTAGGGTCTCCATTGACACGTCTGATTCTTTCACCAAAGAGCTCAAATGCTTACATAGTATTTCAGATGGGCGCTTTGAAGACAAACTTTCTGCGACTCAAATTGCCGTTTGGCGGCGTCGCAGTCGCGCTGCGGCAGCTGTCTCTGAGAGCGAGAGAGACAGAGAACGACGCCAGCGCCGCCAACGGCGCCAACTACGAACTCAACTGGAGACAGTCCCCACTTGAAATCGGCACACGAAATCCTTAAGAACTCCGCTTCTATGTAAATCTGTATTCATTGCTTTCACCAAATCTATGGTAATAATGGCGATTCTCAATTTGCAGAAGATGCTTATTGTTCTTGATTGATATTTTGGTAGCAAGAACTTCATGTTACCCTTTTGAATACATTATTTTTAATATCTCATTTCCATATAGGCACGGTAATATAATCTAACAGTATTGTAACTCGGCCGCCTTCGTGAGTTATATACCTACCAGACGCGCCGTATGCGAGCTGCGGCACGATCGCGGCTGTGGGTACTCTTGGCCTCTTGGCACAGTCCGCCCGCACAGTCTAATGGGTACTCTGCTCGAGGCGCGTAGGTATAACTCGAGTTTCGTGCGTTTGTATAGAGTTACAATACTGTTAGATATTATTACCGTGATATAGGTATTGTTGGCTCGCAATCAGTGGTAAGATAATTAGTTGTTGTATAGATAATTCATGTACTTATGTCTCAGAATCGTCCGATGATAGTTGACGGAAGATCATGAAACCGATCGATATGCAACACACTCTTGAATTTTATTTTATAGATTCACGCCTGTTTCCCCGAAGGGGTAGGCAGAGGTGTAATAGTACACGCACATTTCGCCATGAATTTTTAATTCCCACGTAAAAGGAGGCGAGCCTATTGCCGTTACCGGGCACATCACCAGACACCGTGCTGCTACTGAGAATTACGAATAACCCAGTAACACTTTTGCCCGACCCGGGAATCGAACCCGGGACCTCCGATCAGCAGTCGCATACGCTATCCACTGGACCACGAAGTCTAGAACTTAGTCATAATTATGTTCGAAAACTTGCAGGACAAGAAATTTTGAATTGTATTAGCATTTTGTGTAAGTATAATTAGAGGATGCCTGCAGCAACAATTGCAGAATTGGGAAGAAACTAAAATGTGCTAGCACTTCAATTTCTTCCCAATTCTGTGAGAATTTCAGACTTCGTCTTCTTAGTGCACCCCTATGCGCCCCAAGGAACGTACATGCCAAATGTCAGCTTCTTGCGCCATGCAGTATAGGTTGTGTGTGCGTTGTCTGTCAGTCAGTCAGTCAGTAACGCAAGAATTACTGACTGCTGATGACTTTTGACTAATTATGACTTTTGACAGACTGGCACTAAATCCCGATCTATATTTTAGATCCAGTTGTAAAATTAGCGTTATTTTGTACCTAAAGTATTTGCTTAGCAATCTGATACAACAATATATAACTTAATAACCTACTATCACATAGGTAGTGAGTTTATAAAAAATTACAATAATTAAATATGAAATAAGGATAAAAATATAATAAATAAAGCAGCAAGCTTCGTAATATTTATGATAAACAACATTAATATTAAGCTGAATGAATATTGCTTTCCTAGTACTGTAGAAAATTATTCTATAGAACATAACATTTGCACATAACGATTGTGTACATGTGAACATTTACTGACTGATTTGCAGGGGGCGTCGCTATTGCCTAGGGGCGAAGGGCAAAGTCGCCAGCCCAGCGATATGGAAAATGGGAAAAATACTGAGAAAAGTATGAATTGTAGGGGTTTTTTAATCTTTAGGGGGAAGGGCAGTCACCCCCCTCTGCCTCCCCTTGGCGACCCCCTTGCTGATTTGTAATATATAAGCCAGTAAAAATACACGTATTAAGAAAGAGATCTAAATACTTAATATAAGAAAAAACTTAAAAAGAAACTACGGCCTGTCCCAAGGAAGTCTGCTTGGCCCATAGATTGTACCTACCTGTTTTAAAATGGGTAATTTTACGATATGGGCACGACGGATATAGCACGGAAAAAGTAGGCGATAAAATTTAATTTATTTGGTTAACAAATATAAATTCTATTTATTTTGTATCTAGATCCAAATTTAATTTGTTAACGACGGACGCATAATTTTATGTGCGGGGTGATATTTTAGCTTCATAATCATTTCAGCCAAACGACGTCCACAACCGAACCTAGGCCACTTTTCTTAGACCAATCTCGAGCAGCCTCATCTAAAATTTGACTCTAATTAAAATATGACTGTAATTAAAATACGTATGTAAAAAAAAAACAATCATACGCGTATTAAACTATTTACTACACTTAGACACGGAGTTTATTTTAAATGTATTTTCGAGGAAAATGCCAAAGTATTATTTTGTTTATATTAAAAACAAACATGTCTACCAACTGACTGATCTAATTATCTCCTCTCCTTGTCATACAGGCAATATCAGAAAGAGCTGCAATAAGTTTGAATTCATATGTCACATGAAAATATTACGCATGAAACGAATAGCTTAACCAAACAAAAATGTGTTTTAATGCTAAAGTATTTTGGTATAAAATAAGTATAGAGTAAGCGAGTAGTGTTTCTAAGAAAATACTCGACCTCTTGTTCGATGCAGACAAAATTGTTTGCACAGTCCAGAATATTGATAACGATAACCTACGACCTTACGTCCGGGCATATAAAACACAGTGATGTCTGTAGCACTCCAGTTATTCATTCATTACAAGCAACATGATCGCTTTGTTACTATTCGGGCTTGCCGCGAGCGCTTGGGCCGCTCCCCAATTCGAAAGACACTATGGATCACCACCATTCTTCCCAGACTACCGCATGCGGGAACCCTACGACGAAGGACTTTTCGACACCAGCAGATTTTGGGCCGATATCTCCAAGGAACTGAGGGAGATAGATGACCTGCTAGCAGATTTTACTAGAAGATTCCCTACCAGCATCACTAACGAAGGCGTGGATGGCAACGAGTACAAAATCACCATTCCATTGACAGGCTTCGACGAGAAAGACATCGTTGTGAAGGCCCGTGAAGGTTTATTGATGATTCAAGCGAACCACAAATACTCTGAAGGCAGCGAGAGGAACTATTTGGACGTGAGGACTCTCCCTAATACGATAAACGTGAACGGCACTTGGACTTTCGAGAAATCTGTTCTGAAGATTGTGTTCCCGTTGAAGGAAGGAGTGAAGACGGTGGAAACTGTGACTGTAGTTTCTACCGACATAACGACGAGGCGTCCTACTTTCGACCGCGAAGATTTGGATGAAACCCAGGCTGGTGTAAGTGACGACCATGACGCTGACGTCGGTCTGAACAACGGTGGTGACCAAGCCAAAGAAACAGAATTGTTGACCAACGAGATCCCCAACAAGAATACCATAGAAGCTACCACGTACGCCGTCGACTTAAAAGACGAAGTTGAATTTGTTCCCGTGAGATATTAAGTGATATTTTAATTGTAAATAAATTTTGTAAGTACTTTATGGTGTTTTATTGTTCTTATTAAAAGTATTATATGTGTTTCTTAAATAAGCATAGGCCAGTGTTGTGTTCTGAAATGATTTAATTGTTTTGATTTGTTAATAAACCCTCCATTATGATTCTTGTCGCGTTCACGCGAGAGTTAAGATTACCGAAGTATGGCCGTCCGAAAAATGTTTCGCTAATTGTTTGATAAACTTACGTGATATCTACTCTAATTAATTTCTACTATTGGTTGGCGATTTTTTTAGGTTGTCTGAAAGGAACAACAACTTTTGCTGTTTGAATGATTATGTTATTGTTTTTGTTTTCGAACATTTTTTTAATATAGGTACGAAGTTGAAGTGGCAAGATTAAATCGCAGTGGCTGCCTTCAACGGTTATGCAAGCGCCAGCCAGACCCCAAATTTACTATCGAGCAAGTAGGTAGTTGTTTTCTTGTTATAAGCGCTGGTAGTATGTACTTAATAAATAGATAGTAAAACAACTACTGAGCTAGTCTGTACCTACTTGGTATAATGGATTAGCGCTGTTGTCTGAAGTGGCAAATCAGCTTAGCTGCTACTATTCTGGGTCCGCTCCTTATAGACAAACAAGTGGAGGAATTTCATGACACCTAAGTTCTATAAACTCTCCTTTATAATTAATGTATTGTTCGAGTAAGTAGGTATATTCATTATTCTAACTAGATATATTATAGTCACAGATATAGATCTACAGATGTAGATCTATGTCTGTGATTATAGTATTGTTAAGGACATTAGTCCTACATCAATAGCACGTACACTCTACAAACGATTCACTGTAGGCTATGTTTGATAGAGTAAACTTAATTAAGTGTAGCATATGTACATATATTGTATAGCATTTATTACTTACCATACAAAAACCTATTTGTTTATCACGTAAGCATAGGTTGATCTGTAGTTTTTCTCGGAATAGTACGAGTAGCCATACAAAATTGTATGCCATGTTTTGTATATTGCTGTCAGAAGTTTGTTCACCTGTGTTCATAAAGTTGGTTCACTATTTACTTTTATATTATATACTTGGAATTTCTTCCTCTTAGTTATCAGTATTCGAGAACCTTCGTTTTCTTATCCAATGGCAGTATTTTCTCAGACAAAGCATTGATCTGTTTATTGACCTTTTACTCGTTGATTACCTACTTTATTGACCATGTCTAAAGATATATGTTGACTAAGTATGTAGGTAATGTATGTAGGTAGGTTTTAAACTAACAGCTGTCTTAAAAAAATAACAAATTGCTTATAAAATATCTAAAGGCTAATAGGGGCGGATCGTGAATTTGTGGGGCCATGGGCTGAAACTACTTAGGGGCCTATCTAAGTACTCAACTAATAGCCATGTCAAAAAACTGTTTCTATAATGATATATTATTATTATATATTTTTTGTTGCACAAAAAACATAAATATTACTTAAATCTAAGCAAGTATTAGTTGCACAAAAGGCGACCTTATGGCTGTGGTAGCAATCTCTGAGAGATAGCCTTTGTGAGGTGAGAGAGAAACCGAAATATAGTGATATGTAAATAAGAATATAAAAGAAAATAATAAAATAATTTTATTTATTTATTTATTATGAATGAAAAGAAATTGACAGGTTTATGTGTGTGACAGTTATGTTATTACAATTTATAATTATAATTTATAGGTACTTAAATCACCTTTCTGCATTTTTGTGCTGCAAATTATTTTATTTGTGCATCACATTGCAAGTCTTTTGTTAGATCACAATTTATGGAAAGAAGTGATAAATTATTTAGTCGATGGTTTGACATTGTTGTCCTATATTTATTTTCTACATAGGACATCTTGGAGAAGGAGCGTTCTGCTGCACAGCTAGTGATTGACAAAGTTAAAAAAATCTTTAAAATGGTATAGTAGTTAGGGAAGACGTCATTATTTTTTTAGCTTTCTCTTCGTATTCCTTGAGCTTCTGATCTGATTGGTGTCCTGCCATCTCAGCATACAATATTTGCATAAAAATAAAAATAATATACAGGTAAAAGTCACATAGTTACACAAAAAAGTAATAGTTAATCAAAATAATAATAAAATGTCATGAAAGAAATAGCAATAGAATATAATAAATTTAAGAAATAAAATGTCAAAATTTATCATTAAAAAAATCATTAATGTGATAGTAATATTTGTCGACTAACATCGTTTTGAGACTGGATTTAAATGCATTAATATTTAATTTTTTGTATCTATTTGGTATTTTATTATAAATAATGGGTGCCATACAAAGAACACTGCTATGCATTAACGACGTTTTTGAAAACTGTATGCATAATCGTTCAACGTCACGTCGACTGCGTGTAATTTTGTCAGACAAGCGTCGAAACAAGTGCGGATTGCTCTTTATAAATACTGTTAGTTCTTTATATAATGACGGAAGTGTCAGAATTGTATGGCTTTTAAATAGTGGCTAGCAGCTATCATATTTGTTTGTCTAGTTACCCGAAAAGATAATGCCAAAAGTTAATGAAGATTCAACAAGACCATGGTATGCAGTTAATAGTACGTTTGAATTTACAATGTGTGAGAGATTGCAAAGGGCATATGCTCTGCTACTTATTTTTTTACACAGTTGATCCTTCCAATTCAGTTTCTTGTCAATAACCAATCCAAGAAAACGAGATAAATAGAATAAATTTCATGCCTCTTTCCGGATATCAACTTTATCAACCTCATTTTCGCTGAAAGTGTTGTAAATTCTCATAATGTCATCATAACATTATTTTTTAAGGCGTTGACAGCATCATAGTGGCAAGACCATCTGGTTGGAACGCTAAAAAGTTTAAAAGCCAACTTTTTAGCGTTAATTTTCATTTTATTTCACGATTCAACAGCTCCCACCTAAGAGTCGAAGCAGAAAAGAAAACGTATATTTGTTGCACTACTCCAAAAAGGTTTACAATTTCGGTTGCAACCTTAACAGATTCTATACCAGGTCTACACAGGTTTATATAGAAGACACACATACTTGATATAAAAGAAAGTAATTTTTCTGTGACATTGATTTTGGATAAAAAATTGTGGCTTCCGTTGTGTACACCAACAGCTAAGTCGGGAGACAACCTACGATGTGTATCAGCTGATATTTCTAAGTAATATTTTTGTAAAATTGGAAAAAGCCTCATGAATATATGTATAAAATAATCTAATAGTTTCAATAAATAATATAAATTTTTTAAACCTTAAAAAATTAATGAAAATTAGCATGAAAACATCCTTTTACACGTATTTCCCCTCTTAACTCAATTCATAGAATGCAATTTTTCATCAATGTATTCTTACGACGTTATCATGTAAATATATCGCCCGTAAACCGACTTCACAGACAACCATTTTTTTAATTCAATTTATCGCCCATTATTTTAGCGGGGTCTGGGGGCCCCTTGTAACCTCGGGGCCCTGGGCTGCAGCCCAAGCAGCCCTTAGGTAGATCCGGCCCTGAAAGCTAATATTCCCAGCTACACAATAAACGTTATACGAACGTGCACAAGAAAGAACAGCAATTGTGCATTGTTTTAACCATACAAATATAAATAAATAAATATATAATATTCTACCACATTCACACAACACCATCTAGTCCCAAACTAAGTAGAGCTTGTACTATGGGTACTAGATAATGGATAAACATACATACTTATATACTTTTCTTTTTGTAAATACATAGGTACATTAGTACATATTATACATAGAAACACCCAGACCAAGACAAACATCCATGTTCATGCACACAAATGAACATAGATAACTTACTTGTTTATACGGTTTATTCCCATCCAGTAACACCCTAAAGTGTAACACTGTTACTCGTTGGGAATTTTTTTCCCAACGAGTAACACATGTTACTCGTTGGGACATTTGTTTTCCCAACGAGTAACACCCTAAGTATATGTGTTACTGGATGGGAATAAAAAGTTGCATCGAGTAACAGATGTTACTTGTTGAGAAAACGCGCGGGTAAAGTATCCCAACGAGTAACAGTGCTACTCGTTGGCAAAAGACGCGGGTAAATCATCCCATTATGTAATAAATACCTTCAGTTGTTTTTGCATATTATTTAATCATAATTATGTTTTAGTCTAATTAGTATTCATGTGATTATACTACATAATCAAAGTTTTGTTTAAGATACATTTTAAGATGTACCAAGACTACAAAACATCTAAAGAGATTTGTTTTGTTTGCTTGTTATTTCTAGGCCTGCACAATATTGCAAGATGATTAAATGTCTGCAGCTTTAAGAATAATTAAATCTGCTAGCAATATCACCATGAATGTCGGAACAGGTGGTATCTATCATCTTATTTAATTTTAACAATAAGATGATAGATACCAGGACGACGTTTTTAACGACGCCGTTTTTAACGACGGATATGTTAAAAAAGATTTTAACATATCCGTCCACTGACCGGGGTGTTCCGAGATCAATTTCCGGGTCGGGCTGCTGCCCGACCAGCGAATCGAACCCGGGTGTTACTTACTACTGAGTTTTTCAGAATTATATATATGCCCGGTAAGGGCAATAGGCTATTACGTGGGACGTGGTGAAACGTGGGTGTAAGCCCCTGCCTACTCCTTTGGAGGTACAGGCGTGAGTCTATAAAAAAAGGCAAAGTCCCAAATCTTTCCAGAATTGCTTGTCGCACGCAATCTCAAGCTAGCTCTTGCGGTATGCGTCTAGGTTATCTCGCCACTTCCTTCGGGAGCGGCCTCGGCGACGTCGTCTATCTTCTGGAACCCATATGGTTGTACTTCATGACCAAACGACCTTCGATCTCGTGCATACGGCTGACGTATCCGCCCAATTCTATTTGAGACTGGCAGCTACGCTTTCTTCCTACGTCTTTGATGCCTGTTCTAGATAGCAAATCGATGTTCCGTGCCTATCGTGTGACTATGTCTTTACTTGTAACACCCTGAATGGTGCGCTGCATAGCTCTTTGGCAGACGTGAAGGCGTAATCTTTGAAGCACGGTAAGAGACCAGATTTCTGAACCGTACTTTAGAATGTGCAATATAAACATATCTTTGAGATTTCGCTTCAGGTAAATCGGCTGATCATTGTTCATTAGCGTCTAGCCTGTTTTCGAAAAAAACTAGCTGGTCCATGTAGGCATGTTATTCATCGACTTAAATAAAAATAAATAAATATGTGAGAACAGTGTGAGGCGGCTATGCACTACAAGAGGATGGAATTAATCTTATGATAGAATTGCGTCTACAGTTCAGAGCCGACCAGTCCCGACAGACGGCACTTGCCTCTTACGAAACCCACTGAATGGAATAGGGTAGTGAAGTGACAATTTGAATTATATCCGTTTAAGGTACAGAATAAATTTGTATGGAGGAAATATAATATTGACTGCCTCCGTGGTCCAGTGGATAGCGTATGCGACTGTTGATCGGAGGTCCCGCGTTCGATGGTCCCGGGTCGGACAAAAGTGTTACTGGGTTTTTCTGAATTCACAGTAGCAGCACGGAGTCTGGTGATGAGCCCGGTAACGGCAATGTGGGACCTAAAAAATGTATGGCGAAACGTGCGTGTAATACCTATTATTATACCACTGTTTACCCTTTCGGTGATACAGACGTGAGTCTTTAAATAAGATGATAGATAGGTACCTGTTCCGACATTCATGGTGATATTGCTAGCAGATTTAATTATTCTTAAAGCTGCATACATTTAATCGCTTACATTTAATCATCTTGCAATATTGTGCAGGCCTAGAAATAACAAGCAAACAAAACAAATTTCTTTAGATGTTTTGTAGTCTTGGTACATCTTAAAATGTATCTTAAACAAAACTTTGATTATGTAGTATAATCATATGAATACTAATTAGACTAAAACATAATTATGATTAAATAATATGCAAAGCAACTGAAGGTATTTATTACATAATGGGATGATTTACCCGCGTCTTTTGCCAACGAGTAGCACTGTTACTCGTTGGGATACTTTACCCGCGCGTTTTCCCAACAAGTAACATCTGTTACTCGATGCAACTTTTTATTCCCATCCAGTAACACATATACTTAGGGTGTTACTCGTTGGGAAAACAAATGTCCCAACGAGTAACATGTGTTACTCGTTGGGAAAAAAATTCCCAACGAGTAACAGTGTTACACTTTAGGGTGTTACTGGATGGGAATATACAAATTATCCATATCATTTTACGTACACATTTGAGATTTTACATAATTATATAACTCTCAAAGAAACGGTTATTAAGCAACCGTTTAGTTTTAAAAGACGAAGTGTTAGGTAAATAGGTATATCAACATCATCGGCGATGGAGTTAATAACACCTGCACGCACGTATTAAATAATTATTCTGCATGTACCTAGGTAGGTACTATTTGCGCGTGGTACCTATGTGTAAAAGATCGCGTACCAGTATATCTGTCGCGTATCATAATCTATGAGATCGCGCTTACGAAGCGTCACCGCGGGGGCCTAAAAGTGAGACGGTCGCTATAGCAGGTATATCCACAGATATCCGGGCTGTGGCCAGGACGTGCCCGTGCCCGAAAATTAATTTTGAATAGTGCTCTATTTAAAAGTATGTGAATTGGCTAATGCTGTAAAGCAACGTATTTTCTAAATCTCGACCAGGAGGGACATAGGTATGGTGTAGTAAGTTATTTTTATGTTCTCTTTGTCCATATAGCTGTTTAGTTTAGATTCGACGATAATTAACAGGAGACAATGTCTACATAACCATTGTACATATTCAACGGTCGTTGTCTGCGAAGCGAGATAATGCTCTAATTATGTTAAGTATATCACTTGGTACATAAGCGCTCATAGTGATAACCTAATACCACATTAGTATAATGTATTGAATCAAGCGGTCTGGATAAACAAAACGGTTGATTGATAAATCGCTAGGTACCTACTAGTTGTGCCATCCGACTTGGCATACAATCCAGTATATAGCATGCATGTATGCATACAATGTTCAAATGTAGGAATTAATATTTATTTATCGCAAAGATAGTTTTGCTGGTTGTATTTATTTCTAATCGTAGAGTATTATAGTAATTTTATATAAATGTACACAAATTATTATTTTTCAAATAGCGCCATCTACTTATAACGTGTTGAAACTGTTAAATTTTAACGTTGACAAAAGGGGTTGTTTTTGAAGTTTCGAAGTACTTTCAGTAGATGGCGCTGTAAAGAATTTAGAATGTTGGTATTAAGAATTTTGCAACAGGCAAGTGTTTTTTTTTAAAAAATCCTCCCAATATTGTTTTATATAAAATGTTACCAAGTCATTTTGCTTGGTAACATTTCTCTGCTCGTACTATCAAAAGGTTATCAGATCACATGTAGTGGCAAGCTTTATAACGACACGTCCTAACTCTACAGCCTCAACTTCACAAACTTCTACACCTAGTAGTAGTCAAAATATAATATGTATATTTATCCATTATCTAGTACCCATAATACAAGCTTCTGCTTAGTTTGGGACTAGATGGCGTTGCGTTTTCTAAAAAAAAAAAACAAAAAGAAAAATGACAACAGAAAAGTAATGCAACAACGATGTGTTGTAAACATAGGATTTGTAGAGTTAAGTCGTGTAGACTTAAAGCTCTTGGCCATCATGTAAATATTTTTTTGTGGGAGTTCATTTCCTTTTTGCATAAGATAAAATAATTTATGTCGTTGACTTTTAAATTATTCTTGAAGTAAAGTAACTTACGAGCATACTTATTGCATACCAGAAGTTTCACTTCGCTTGGCTCGTCTTGGCTGGGGCTCTATTTGGCCCTCAGATAGGTAATATAAAATGTGGCGATATCACTTACAACAACGTTAGCTACTAAATGCCCCTGCTTCGCGAAAAGAATCTCTTTTCGAAGTCGAAGTCTTTAATTGGTGTAGAGCGGGGCTCTTATCCATGGATCCCAAAAATATAATTTGAAGTCAATAAAAAATTCAACAATACAGCCTGAATTTTGAAAATACTCACTTGTCACGCATTACATGAGGGATCCGTATGTCAAAAATCAAAATGTAAAAGTAGTCCACGATAGTAAAAAGGTTTAGGAACCATGGTATAGATGTAAATTAATAATCTACTAACAGACAATCACACAGCAGGTAATCTATTCTGTATTATTGGTTTATAACAATACCACTGAATACATATTTACATAGAAGCGCATTTCTTAAGGATTTCGTGTGCCGATTTCAAGTGGCGACTATCGCCAGTGTACTTCGTAGTTGGCGCTGGCGTCGTTCTCCGTCTCTTTTGCTCTCGTAGTTAAGATAAACAGGAGTAACGTTCGTCTCTCTTGCTCTCGTAGAGACAGCTGTCACAGCGCGACTGCCGCGCCGCCAAGCGGCAATTTGGGTCGCAGAAAGAGCGCCCATAAGAAATGCGCCTCTATGTAAATATGTGAGCTCTTTGACAATACCATGTTACGTACAATTAGCTCGGTCTACAAATAGTTCTTAGGTTGTTGATGTTGGTAGTTATGCATGATGACGTACTGACTAGTTAATTACAACACCTACACCATTGTGGTTTTGGTTAAGGTAGTTCTTAACGTGCCCAACGAATATTGTAGGTATTAGGCATTATCTGCAGCTCTGCCAGCGTAAATTGTAGGTACACCTAAACCATGGATTTATATGTACTAACTATGACCTAAACCTTCTTCAGTAATCAAATCATACAACCTCGTAAACCTTATAAAAATCTGTTCAGTAATTTTTACGTTTATCGTGTTCATACAGACAAACAGGACGGAAAGGGCACTTTATTTTTATAATACGTATGTCTAGATGAGGATATATTCCCATTAGATTCATTGAATTTACCTATATCGGTTAGTTGTTATTTGTATACTTACCTTGTAATTTAGTCGTTATCTACACGCTAAGCTAATTCCTATTAGTACCAATAAGATTTGAAAAGTATTGTTGTTTGAAGGCGCTTATTATCGGGGTTTATTGTTTGAGTTCGAAAAAAAAAAGTTATCGCTTGCCCCGTGCCTCGGAGAGTACGTTAAGCCGTCGGTCCCGGTTGTTACGAAGATATTTGACAGTCGTTATCGGGAGTCAGTACCTATCTCTGAATAAACTGATACTAGTCTAAACCATGGAATATCGCTATTCTTTTGGGTTGCGGAGGTCAGACAGGCAGTCTAGTCGCTCCGTGGAAAAGCTAATATTCAGTCAAATCCGGTTAGACTAGTAAGCGGACCCCGGGTTGAAACTGGGATAACGCTAGGAGAAAGAAGAGATAGCTCATTTATTCAGGAAGGCTCTATAGGCTATGTATATGTACATGTGTACCTATCCATCCTCCGTCACGGGTACGAAACAGTAGTCCTAAATAAAGCGGGTGTGCTCAACTAGTGAACTTTTTTGCTTAGTTTATCATATTTTTATAGTCTCACGACTGTGTCCCCGAAGGGTAGTCAGAGGTGTAAACCCACATTTCGCCATGAATTTTAGGTCCCACGTAATAGGGGGTGACTGACGAGCCTATTGCCGTTACCGGGTACTTCACCAGACTCCGTGCTGCTACTGAGAATTCTTAAAACCCAGTAACACTTTTGCCCGACCCGGGAATCGAACCCGGGGCCTCCGATCAGCAGACGCATACGTTATCCACTGGACCACGGAGGCGGTCTCAGTTCAGTTTATCAATTTCGAGAAATGTGCAACATTACGTTCTAAGCTACTGGCCCAGACGAGCAATCTTACAAGTAGGTACTTCATAAAGTTTAAACTTAAGTTAACACAAGGTATGAGTTGCGTATGTACGCGGATTTAACTTCAAACGAAGTATAAGTCACTCTTAATTAATTTCCCAAGTTTAAGTTACCTGCTTCTCTGCCTCGATTTAGGTTTATAAACCATACCTGAACTTATACATATAAGACTCAATTCCCACTTAGCTAAGCGGCAAGACTAAGTGAAAAAATGTCGTTATTCTTTTGGATTGCGTAGGTCAGACTGGTCTGACGGCTTTTCCAATGTGGAAAAGCTAATATGCTGCCAAATCTGAATCGAACGAAGATCGAACCGATCCACCGTGATGTGATTATTGTCGTAATATAATCCAAAATCTGCAGTTTCCGATTCGAAAATCTCTAAAACTTTTCTAAACTCAGGTTAGACTTTCATTTCTCATAGTCATAACTTTATTGAGACTAGCAGCGATAGCCGAGTGGAGAGACCGACAGACGCAGCGCGTCTAGAGTTCGAATCCACGGCACGCACCAATGACTTTCGAAGTTAAGTGTGTATTAAATTTTTAATTATCGCTTGCTAATCGGTGAAAGAAAACATCGTAAGCAAACCTGCATATCTGAGAGTTCTACATAAGGTTCTCGAAAGACATGTGAAGACTGCCAACCCGCACTTGGCCAGCGTGGTGGGTTATGGCCTTAACCTTCTCATAGTGAGAAGAGGCCCGTGCCCAGCAGTGGGACAGTAAATATACAGGGCTGATGACAAGATGACAACTTTATTGATGGCTGTAATTTTGAATACAATTTTAATTAATTCTTGATATCTATTTTCTTAGCGGGGAACGTGAAAGGGATCATCGGTCATATTTATTTTGTATAGCTTTGTCATAATCGGCAGTCAGACAAGTTTTTGGTGACTAATTACATTCTACTTCAGCGGCGTTGCCAGCCGATTGCATAGGGAGGACAAAGTCGCCAGCCGTTGGCTGGGGCAACTTGATATGGAAAATAAGAAAATTATTGAGAAATGTATGAACAGTAGGGTTTTGCATCTCATCTCTGCAGCTGCCCCCCCTTGCTCCCCTTTGGCGAAGCCCTTGTTCCACTTCTTCTGCTTCATTCACTCCATAGAAAGATTCTCCTATGAATTTCACGTTTGGCTTAGTTCCTTAGTAAGAATGCATGACCATGTCTAATTATTAGACATGGTCATGCATGACAGCTCCAGCCCCCGAATAAAATTTTATTCGGGGGCTGGAGCTGACCTTTCATGGATTCTTGCTCAAACTTACTCTCAGAGACGTTACTGTCGCATTCGCTTTTCATCACTGCTTCGTGTCTACCAGTTAAAGCGTTATCGCTAGTGTGAATGAAGCTTTAAAATGTTTGCTAAATAGAGCGACTTACGCCGATCTTGTTAAAAGGTCATCTTGTCGTATAAACGTTAAAAAGTGTCGTAGAAAAGTTGCAGTATGATTTTTTGTAAAAGAGGGTATCAAATTTTGAAGAAAATTGCATTAAATAATATGTGATAAGAAATTTATTGTCCTCTTAACGTGCACGCGACATCGAAATCTTCTCATGATAGGTTAAAACAATTAAAACTAACTGACCACAGGAAATGCCAACCAGTTTGAACAATTATTTATACAGCAAAAACAAATAATCCTCATCGATAGGGGTGTAAACGCAGCTCGTACGATATAAGTACTGCGCTAAAAGACTAGAATATTCTACAATTTGTTAACAAATATATTAAGTATTGGGACAGCATTATACCCCACAGTTCTGTATTTTAAAGAATATTGAGGCGTCTTCGCATGTGTACCAAAATGTCAATTTAAAAAAATAAACGCAATCATTTTGTATATCCGCCGTAGATGTTATCTATATCGCCTGTACATTGAAGGGAATGACGGTATTCAGAGCTCTACGTATCTTTTTCCAGTGAATACACAATTTCAGATATCCGCTTCCTTGAGGGGCTTGTGCACCACTAGGGGGCGCTGCGATGGCGATGAAAGCGATATCTTAAATTGATATTGATTTTTCTGCGACCTCGTAATTTTGAATACAATGCGATTATCCGGATGACTGGTATCTGGAAGTTAACCAGTTCCTGGGCAGGATTAAAAAGATTATTTTTGTAGAGTCATGGGTGAGACTGCCAGTCTTCCAAGTTCGTTGTAATTTCTTGGGTAAAATTATAGTTTCTGTCCTCGAGCACTCTTCTCCTTTTCTAACTATTACAGCGTATTAGTCATGGCACGCGATACAAGCTTTGATGTCGAATACTTGGCAGTTGAATATACCTACCTCAATGAATACAGATTTACAGCTCTTTGCCTACGTGGAATAAACGTCTTTGGTGCGCTTGGGTAATAAATTGTAATTTCCAGTGATTTCATATTGACTGAGGTGTTTACTCTAGCTGCTGGATTATTCGTATCTTTTCCCTAACACTTAACATCCGGGTCGCGACATCCATCAGACCACATCACATAGATTTATTTATTTATTGAAATAAGTTACACCAACAGTACACGTACAAAGCTTTTCTGAAAATAGTTCAGCGTTATTTACATCATACGCTGCAAATTGTACTTCTATACAAAAAAATCAACAAGAATATAAGCTGAAACTTAAAATGGAAACAGAACAAAACCGATAATTAGAATATAATACCAAAAAAACACAAGCAACCAATAACTAATTAGGTATTTCTTGCTTCTTCTTAAATGTTGGTAAAATTAATGTAGTGAGTAGTTTATTGTAAATTATCGCTCAATAAATACACAGGAAGCGCGGCTGTTCGAAGCTTTTCGCAAATGTTTGTCCAATCTTCCATTTCATGAGCCATGTACCTACAACATTGCATATAGAAAGGATTGCGTGGGACGTGTGAACTTCCTACATGACATTTCGATGTTTTTGTGTACGCTTCGGTTATGGGAGTCCGTAAGTAAATGGGTAACTTCTGTTGTGAATGTTGTATGGAAATAAAACGTTAAAGCTCATTAAAGGAGATAAGGAACTCAGAAACGAACAGAAAGTTTGTTGACATCTGTCTTTTTAACGAGCTTTTATTAGATCAACATGTATGTAACTAACTATGTAATGGAATCTAAGCTAATTTAACCATCTTGCAAGGGTCGTAGCGTAATGAAAATTGGCAGCTGTATCAGCCGTATGTAGTTCTGATGACAATACAATAATATGGTACTGTCGAACTGATCTGATGATGGAGCCGGAGATTATGAATTGGAACTTCATGATGGAAAAACGTATCATAGCTGTTTTGTATTTCTTAGAAAAGTCTTGTAATGAACTTTGACCACGATTAGGTTTCAAGGTCTGATAATGAAGCCGGAAGAAACGCACTGGCATTCCATGATGAAATATCGTATCATAGTCGTGTTTGCACTTATGAGAAGGGCCACGTAATGGACCTTGAATACAATCAGGTTTCAGGTTATAATAATCCAATTATATGTATATTGTAGACCACGCAGTGGTGTACTTAGGGTCCCGTACTTTTGGGCCTGGACAGGCGTATGTGGCCCTTAGTAGAGTAGCGCTCATAGCGAGACTTGGCTTGCTGTTCGTATCAGATCGGCAGAGTTAAGCAAAGCTTGCACAGGTCGCCACTTGGATGGGTTACCAAGTGTGGCATGTACATCTGAGCGCTACCGTGCTTCGGAGGGCACGTAAAGCTGTCGGTCCCGGTTCTTGTCTCAAGATAAGAATTGTTAGGCTATGTTGGAGGCCTTCGAGCGGTCTAAAAACTCCGACACTAGAGTTGGCCACACACTCACACGAAAAACAAACAGTAGAGTAAAATCACTTAGTGGTCTCCAGATTGAAAAGCTAGAATCTTCTGAGCTGACAGATAAAACACCATGCGATACAGACGCACTGGCGGAGATGGAGAGGATGCGGGGTCATTCGCCTACTTAAAATAAATGTATAAATGTTAAAAATATTTCGTTATCAAAGACCAAAAAGTATAAAATAAATTAATAGTTTAAAAACACTAGAAAAACACGCTTTTATAAATGCACGTAAAAACAAAAAACTAAGTTATGGATCGTTTAAGTTCTCTCTATTTCTGGGCTAAAGTGTAAACTTTGTGCTTTTAATTATAATATTTGATTGTAAAAGCGTGGGGCGCTGGAACAGGAAAGACTTTATTGTTAACAAATACAACACAACAACAACTTCCGGGCGGAAGCTGCATGAGATCGCACAAGAGCATAACATTTATGCCGTCAAAAGGTTACCAAAGGGAACCAAAGTAATCTCGTCCACGAACAAGAACTCTACATTTTGCCACTGTTGACGCATTACCCTTATGTACTTAATTTCCTGAAAGAGGCGTTAAAAATGTCGGTGAATGTCGTCTCACCTCGCTGCTGGCGCATGTTTTGTCTGAGTTCGACAAACTAGTACTTTGAACAGACTGTTTAATGTAGAGCCACCTACTAGTCGTGTTGCAACTCCAGTTTGAGCGCCAATCTTTGTAACCTGCTTCCCGTAACATCTGTTCACTTGATTTTTGAACAAGAACGTCTTTCCTGTTCCAGCGCCCCACGCTTTTACAATCAAATATTATTATAATTAAAAGCACATAGTTTACACTTCAGCCCAGAAATAGAGACAACTTGAACGATCCATAGCTATTTTTTTTGTTTTACGTGCATTTATAAAAACTTATTGAAAATAATTTATTGTATTATTTGCATCTACAGTTAATTAAATAAAGAGTTATTTAAATATTTTTTTTATAAATAGGAAAGTCACGAATAATTCCAACGATGTTTGAACGCCTAGATATGTCAGAAATACGGTATTGAAAATCAGACAGGAACTGTAATTTGAATGGATCTTTTAATAAATAAAATTAAAAACAGTGATCAGAATTAAAACGTTTTTTGCCATTTCTTTAATTTTTAATACGCTATTTATAAAATCAACTTCCTTTACCGATCATTTTATCAGCGTAATTGTGCACTTTAAATGACACACCTCTTGGTCACAGCTTTCCGGCCTCTTTAAAACTATAATCGCCAATAAAACACGTTTTAAATACAACAAAGAAAAAACTAACTCTTCGAATTTCGTCCACAGTTGGCTTGCAGGCATTGTTAAACCAGCTAGTATGCAATTCAAATTCTGTGAATAAAATACAGGAAGGAAAACAAGGTCCATATAAATCAAGTTTATTGTTCAAACTAAGTGAGGCATTACTCGAACTTTGCGAGCTTTGTTGAAAAATATTTATTGCCGCACCAGAATTCGGGGCGCAGCGCAATGATAAAAAACACTTTCATACGTATTTAAACTTCTTACTTGTAAGATATACTGTCATAACCTTCTGAATGGTAAACTGAAGTGGCAATGGGTACCCGGCACATAGCTCGATGAACCGGTGGCGGCCATGATCAACCCACTGGCATCACACGGCCGGATCCTAGATGAAGCAGGAGGAGTCCTCACCAATAGGGTAGATACCCCTGGAGACCACGTCCCCGGGATCCACATCTCCAGAGTCCACATAAGGTGGACCGATGATCTTATTGGACGTGGTTGGATGCGAGCGGCAAATGAGTGTAAATTTTTGAGTTCTGTAGCCGAAAAAGCAAGCGTCCTTAACTTAGCTAATAAAAGTAAATTAACATGGTATAAGATACATATACCAAGTTTAGTTACCTTTATTAGCTCAAATACACCCACAGTCAAGCTGTACTATTTTAGTAAAATATTTTACTTTTCAGTTTTAACAATTTGATACTTACTTGAACAACAGAGTATTTTCTTGGGTTTACGCGAATGTTACACATTGAAATTAAACTACAGTTTACGGATTTTATCGCGTTATATTGGTTTCACTTGTTTTTACATTTAAACCGAATGATCTAAAAACTACATTTTTATTACTAGCCGACGTTTCAAATTCTTTACAGGATTCATGTTCACGGCAGACTGAGGTGGTATTTGTCTTTGTCTTGAATTTAAAAGTTATCTCAAAGTACCCGAACATTTTTCAACTTTTGGTGTTACTATCTACGCAGAATGTGCTCACTGTGTCTTGATGTCTTCTGGTGACTTTGTCCTTCTTGGGTTTCATTAGCCTGATAACAGGGTCCCAAGCTGGAGGAACATTCCAACCATCTTCCCTATTGAAATTAGGATGTTTTTTAATTTCAATAGCTTCTCGTATCATTCTTGGAATAAAGCGGTGTTCTTTTGCGAGTATCTGTGGTTTATCAAATCGCAGGTAATGGTTGGTTCCTTGTTCTACATGTTCACACACAGCAGACTTCGTCGAGCGTTTGTGTTTAATGTCAGCTATATGTTCCTTTAGTCGAATGCCTATGCTTCTCTTGGTTTGTCCAATGTATGAGAGCCCACACTCACAGTCTATCTTGTGAACCCCGGCCTCTTGTAAGGGTAACTGACTCTTGACAGATGGTAATAATTGGCTTATCTTCGTTGGCGGCTTGTAGAAAGTTTTGATTGAAGCTCGCTTCAAGATGTAGCCAATCTTGTCGGTCACGCCCTTGATGTATGGGAGGACAGCAGGTTGTCTCTCTACTGTGGCTGGCTTGTTCTTCGGGGATCTGTGACGTTGGCGCGGCGGTCGGAGCTTGTTGTCTTGCAGAACTTGCTTGACATGTTGAAGCTCGGCGTCCAGGTGTTTCTTGTCACAGATCCCCCGGGCTCTCTGAAACAAAGACATTCCTACGGTAGCTAACTGTTTAGGATGGTGGTGAGATTCACCGTTTAAGTACCTATTTGTATGTGTCTTTTTCCTATACACTGTGTGGCTCAAAGAGTTGTTTTTGTTCCTGATAACAAGTACATCTCAGAAAGCTAAAGAATTGTTTGCCTCTAATTCCATTGTGAATTTTATCTGGTTGTGAATAGAATTAAGATGGTCTAGGAATACATTAACACTATCTGTTGGTAAAATTGTGAAAGTGTCATCTACATACCGCTTGTAGAACCTCGGTGTGATGGTGGCAGTCTGCAGGGCTCGCGCCTCGAAGTCCTCCATGAAGATGTCAGCAACAACAGGCGATACTGGAGAGCCCATTGCCACACCGTCTACTTGTCTCTCCAGTGTTAATGTATTCCTAGACCATCTTAATTCTATTCACAACCAGATAAAATTTACAATGGAATTAGAGGCAAACAATTCTTTAGCTTTCTTAGATGTACTTGTTATCAGGAACAAAAACAACTCTTTTTTTTTAATCCGCTTCCGCTTTTCCAAAGCGGAAGCGGATTCAGTTATGGAATTTGCCACGAGGATTGTTACAAACGAATTCCGCTGGTGAACTTTTAGCTGCGGTTGTCGATTGTGAGTTAGTGAGTTCAGCATAAAACTATCGTTGTGTGGCGAGAAACATAAAGTGCTTCTCGTATCTAAGGTTCGGTGTCTTTTTAATGTGAAACGGATTTTTGATCAATTTTTAGCGATATTTTTTCTGCGCAGCAAAACTGTAACAATGTGAAATGACATTTTTAACAATTTCTGTTTTCTGAATGTAGGAGTTGTGACCAGTAAACGATGAGTGTACGTGTCTGCATGATTTTGTTGAAATTGCTCACTATGTAAAAATATACCAAATCAGTAATCTTGCACCCTAAGATACATAATAATTCAAAATATGTTTGTTTACTCAAAGTCGACGAACAGAAACTTAATTTTAATTTATTTCAAAACGTAATTAATTTGTAAGGAGCGTAATAATTCAATTTTCGTACGAAAGACACAACATAGCCGACGGGAACCGGTTTTCCAATATTAATTTGGATAATTCGGAGAATTGGTGAATTGGTTCTTAACACTCTGTTCGTCATGGCTCTTTCATTTGTTGTACTTCAAATAGTATGAGAGACAGTAAGGTTTATTTTTAAGAAACGCTAGCTAACGAAGGCTTACTGTTTTCTGACATATATCATTTTGGCAGGTCTATTCTGTCATATCTGGTTAGACCAGTAAGCGGACCTTCGAGCTCCAAGGCGTGTAAGTCTTGGATGCAACTGGGATAACGCTAGGGCGATGATGATCATTTTGGCAGTTCTAATATGTTTTTTATAATATATTCCGTGTGGTGACGGCTTAAGAATACGGAATGTCACCACCCCATATCATCCCATGGGTGTCGTAAGAGCCGACAGAGGGAGCATATTATGCAGAGAACAGCACTGTAAGAGAAGGAAAACTTGATACAAACCCAATACCAACCCGTTTAGCCAGCGTGGTATAGTAGGCCAATTCCTGCTTTCAAAGGAGAGGCCTAGTCCAGCAGTGGACTGTTAAAGGCTGATGATGATGAATATGTTTTCCTTTTTAATGATTTAGCTTGTGTGTGGCAAAATTCTGTCTGGCAATATGGTAGTCTGGCAACATTTAGTTTTTGCAAAATAAAATAAAATTAAGGAAAATTTTAAAGTACTTGAGACATTAAATTATTGACAAGTGACATTAAATTATTTTATATGTTGAAATTTTGACTGTATAGAGATGTCCAAATGTAAACGCAATTATTCCTGTCACTTTATCTCCCTTTCTTTCTTTATGGTACGAAATACAAAATCAATAAGTGATTTTTTTCAAATTTGCTCTCATAGAAAAACTTGTAACAATTAACACTTACGTGTTCTGAAAAGCATATGTTTAAACAGACAGAGTTGAAGCCGAAAATCGATAGGCAGATAGCGAACTGACATTGCTCTATCTATTTAATTCCTAATAGAGATGACTCGGCAACCATTGCTGACTGCCAGTCGCAATTCCAGGAAAAAAACCAACTATTCAGCATTCAGAATGATATATTTAAAGCTATTCTTCGTTACCTAACTGATTCTTTCAAACCGATTGAGGTCAGTGATAGCGTTTATTATATAAAGGAACACACACACATTTAGGCCATCGGTGGTTCAAAATTTCAATCTACTTACGAACAATATGTAGTAGTATTTTTGTTGTGAACATAAATATTGTC
The DNA here is from genome assembly GCA_944739405.2 of Euclidia mi. Classification (NCBI taxonomy): domain Eukaryota; kingdom Metazoa; phylum Arthropoda; class Insecta; order Lepidoptera; family Erebidae; genus Euclidia; species Euclidia mi. Next base: position 24,771,691 of record OX123189.2, on the reverse strand, counting down.
GTGTTTTTAAAGCTCTTTGCGCAAAAAAAAATATATTTTATAGGCTAAACTATGAAGAAGCTTTGAGCTCACTACATTGCCCGGAAGAAAACTTCAGCAATGGAAAATTGCGAGTTTGATCCGAGATGATGCTTCACTCCGTTTAAAATAAATATTGAACTTATAAGCTTTATAATATTATGTTAACAAAAATGCCCAAAATAAAGTGATTGTTTTAATGTCAAAAAAAAACTGCTTTGTTTCTACTTAATGCTTGAAAGTTTTTTTGTCTTTTAAGTTTCTCTATTAAGATTTATTTTAAGCAAATTACTCTCTTTGCTTATCATACAAACAGTTCAAAACCATTCTTAAATGCTAGTAATGTGTTTATTAAAAATTGTGCGTTACTTATCTTTTTTAAACACTAAAATGCTATTTCTACAAGTAGCTGGATTATATTTTGCATGACTCGCCATCATAGTAAAGAGCCGTTGAAAGTGTAAAGAAGTTGAACTTCAACACTGCCATTTTTAATCCTGTGAATTATTCAGTGTTTTAAACACTTTACTTTTTGAAGTATTTCTATGAAAGTGAGTTGGAATGGTTGCCTTTTTCATAATGGTGCAAAATATTTCTTACATTCGTCTAAATTTATTGTTTATTTTTTTACGTCAGAATTATAGCCAGGGATTGGCCAGGCGTGATTTTTTTTGAGATAAAAGATTCTTCATAGTTGGCACAAAATACTCTCTTCTTCTAGTTTTCCATTTTGCGTGATCCTGACTGTCACATAAAACAGATTCATTTTGCTCAAGACACATTTGCTATATTTACTTGTAATGTATGTGAAACATAATGAAATTGAAAACTAAAGGAGAAATACCAAATACGGCCTGTAGCGGCCAGAAAGTTGTGAATCGTTGAAATTAAACATATAATATTTAAAATTTATACACCGTTTTCGTTTCTTGATAGAGCTTCGGTGAACGATTTTAGTTTTTAAAGATTATTGTTTTGAATAGGCTATGGTAATAGCGGATGAATGTCTTATGTTGCCAGCATTAAACATAAAATGAAATATGGTAGGCAGAAATTGTTTGAAGGAAATAATAGTTTTATTATTATATTAGAAAACAATATCTTTTATTTACTTTATAAATATATTTGTAAAAAGAATCAAGAAATATATGATTTATTATATATTCCTTAATTATTAATCGGTAAAAATCGTTTTGTTTTTTAATCGTTAGTATAAATATTTTTTTAAACCATTTGCAACACATTTTTTATCTGTTATGTCATTCGTGTTGTTTAGTGCTGCGCATCGTGAATATTTTACTCTGATTTTTTGGTGTTTTCGTACGGTTTTAATTGTAATGTAATTCAATATAAATTCAATAATAATGATCACTGCCTTCTACCCATGCTAAGAATATGCAGCGGTGTTTGTGATTGTGGTTAGTTTTTTTGGACGAGTATAGTACGAGGTTCCCTAGTACACAGGTGATTATTCATTATTATTGACCTCTCTTTATGTAGTTTTTGTTCTATATGACACAAAGACATACCTTTATTTACATCTAGGTATTATATTTATGTTAAAATTCAATTTTGAGGTATATTAAGTTGTGGAATAATTTCCATTTCAAATATCTCGTATCTTATTTCCACCAAGAGTTATTAAAAAAAAATTTATACAGGGTAATAGAATAGTCATTTATCTTCAAAACACACAAGGTTTCGTGTTTGTCCTTGCCAGGCCCATAATGTATGGCCAAATGGTACATCTCCTTTGTGCCAATAGATATATCTGAAATTTATTTACAAGTACATACATCATTCCGTGGGTAAGGTTTTTGATTAATATGTATGATTTTACTACATAGGTAGATAGGGACTGCCTCGTTGGTTTCGCGTCGTAAATGTGCGCGTGGCATTGGGAGGCTTCGGGTTCGATCCCCGGGACGGGCAAAAGTGTTACTGGGTTTTTTCCGAATAGTTAGTAGCAGCCCGGAGTCTGGTGATGTGCCCGGTAACGGCAATAGGCTCGCCCCCTATCTCGTGGGACTAAAATAAATCTGGCGAAAAGTGGGTGTATCAGTATACCTCTGCCTACCTTCGCGGATACAGGCGTGAGACTATGTATGTATGTATGTATTACTACATAGGTACAGTACTCAACTATAGTTAAAGTTGTATTTATTCTTATGTATCTATGACAAATTGTAAAAAGAGACCACTCTCATTTTTAATAGGAAAAGACGTCATATTATATTCGTCAAGTACATTGAGATTTTGATGATCGTTTTCTTGTTTTAGCTAGAACCCTAAGAAATATTCGTCACTCTGAAAGAATTAATATTAAACGCTTAAGGTAAGATGGACTGACTCCGTTGCTTCATCAAAAAACGCAATATTCTCTTAATTTCGCTTTTTGTCTGAGATAAAGAATTTCATAGTTCTCGACGAAAATATTAAATACTCTGAAACATCTCTGAAAGCATTAAGTGGAAATTATAAATCATAATTTCCACTTAATGCTTTCACAGATGACGTTTTTGGAAATAGAATTTTAAAAATACTTTTCGTACACTGAAAATTAACAGTGGATGAGATTATATTTCAACTATAAAATTCTCGAAACAAATCGTATACCTACGTTTGCAAATGTTTCCGTTACCGGGATGTAGTAAGAATAAAAAAGCTTCTGTGTAGATATTTTCAGCACCGCGTCATTACGGATAATTTTGAACTATCGTCTACTGATGGTTTCTACTGACCGTTACAACCGCCAGGGGCGCTTTTAAAAATGTATGGAAATTGTTCCCGTCGACGATCGACACGAAACTTACGCGGGTTCGGACTAGCGTCCCTGTTGTAGTCAGAACAAAGGGAAACATGTAGACTCGGAAGTTCCTCTTCCCAGCTCCCTGTGGAGATAACGTAGACCTTGCGATATGTGACCATGCTATACCTCTGCCTAATATTTCACTACGTTGTTTATGCTTGCTGCTGTTGAGATGACTACACCCAATATATCATTGCTCGGCGCAACAGGAGTGAGCATTTAAACTGTTTCGAATAAAATAGCTCGTCGCCTTTCCGAGTGTCGTGTGTTAGTTAGCAATCTGGTCCGAATAGTCTCAATTGAAAGCGGTGTTCCAAATCGGCTTTCATTGCATCAATGCGTGCAAATCGACACACAGAGCACACGTTTCTGGTTGATTATAGTCAAGTAATAACTAGTCTTCCAATAGGAAGACCTGTAAAAGGGAACACGTTTCAGCACGTCTAAAAATTAATACTTCAAGTTACAACTTTAAAAGATTTTAATGTATCGTGCTATCGAGGAGTATGTCGTTCGGCGTAAGTAAACTGGGCACTTAGAATCCTTCGAACTCAGTGTATTCAGGTCTCGATTGTACAATGCCACCTTTAACTTATATTACCGGTCAGTCTTAAATAACGGACAATTGGTGTCTTTTACTTTTTGCCGTCCTCCAAAAGATCTTTGTAAGTTTTAGACCACTTTTATCCTTTTTCTTCGGTCGGGTTCAAATTTAGGAACATTAAGTGTCGCTTCGAGCGTTGCAATAACATATTGAGGTGTAACATTTCAAGCAGAATTTAAGCTATTGCTATGGGATGCATGCCAGAAGACAGGAGTAGTTCCATTTTTACTTATTTTTTGCACTTCGTATTTTGGCATAGATATGCACGCACTATAAAGACCTAGATAAAGACCCATTAAAACTTTTTTTATGGTGCAGATCATGAATGTGTAATAGGTATGCGTGTTTTGAGCACAGTCATCAGAAGTCACATTTGAACTAAATGTACACCCAATGGTAATATAGTAGTTTGACAATGCAAAGCGCAAATCGCATGCAGTACAGACAAAAAAAAAATTTTGTGTTTCAGATTTATAATTTAAAGAATGTAGGAGCAATATAGTATGAGTGTTGAATTCTACGCTTATGAAACTGTGAGTAAAATTTCTCATAGCCACATCACATTTAATTATTAACTACCATCACGAGACGTAAATGAAGAAAACTATACGCCAGGACGGTACTCCGTAGCAGCCAAAAACAGCAGCTAACATAAATAAAAGCAAAATATTTGCCACAAACTATTGCCTAGCGTGTAGTTATGATGATTTACCGTGTGCTGCATATCACGGCTTGCACTGCGTACTGGAAATAAAATGGGGAGCGTTGGTGAGAAGGAAAATTGAGAGCGACCCGAGTGTAAAAGGCGGGGACCATCATTCTATTACTAGGGAGACTTTCCTAGGTTATATTTTATACATTGATGTAACTTAATTGTTATTGCGTGAGGCAAAGAATTCAGACGTAAGAATAGAAGCACAGTTCTTATGGGTGCTCTGAAGACAAACTTTCTGCGATTCAAATTGCTGCTTGGCATGGTGGCAGTCGTTCCACCAGCGTATGTTAACTACGAGAGCAAGAGAGACGGACGTTTCCCCAGTGTATCTTAAGGCGGTACCTTTAAAATATATGCAATTTTTTATTACAAATTTTGAAGCAGTGAGACACACTAGCAAAGAGAAACAGAATGAAGACACACTAGTATATTTTATTTGAGGTCTTTATATAGTAAATCCATAGACAGATACATAATTCGAATATTTTCGCTCAATAGAATTTTGAAAAACATAATTTCTCTAAATATTATTATGGATATTTTAAATAATACTTAACTTTTCGCCTTGAATTTGCTACTCACCGGAAGAAGAGCTAGTTTAATAGTTAATGCATAGAAGAATAGGCTATATAACGATATGAATTTGAGTTATGAACGAAATAAGATTTCGGACATGCTGAAGCTTGTACAGTCAACTCCAAAAGTCGCTACAAACGTCAACATTTTTGCTGAGAGTGTTATGAATTAAAACTCCTCGTTTATTATACTTAATTTATAAATTATGATTTAGGCAAGATTTTCTTGTGTAAAAATCCTAAAACATAATAAAAATTATAACAATTTTGGACAATATAACCATATAAAATAACGTAAATGTATATATATTTATGAAGCTGACTGTACGCAATGACAGATATCGTGCAATACTTAAGCAATGAGCACTGAACGATTTTTAGACTTTCGAGGTAGCCTCTTAACTACGAGAGCAAGAGAGACGAAGATCAATGCCAGCGCCGCCAACTACGAACTAAACTGGAGGCAGACCCCACTTGGAATCGGCACACGAAATCTGCGCTTCTATTCTTAATTTTACATGACATACAGAGGTTTGTAATTTTAAAAAATGTACTATAGGATATTGTGTTCGCGAGTCACTGACGTATTGTGTCCCTGTTATATATATAGAAAATAATTAGTGAAAGAATAACTGTCTTATTTTATATTTCCCAATTAATTGGGTGTGAGCCCATACGCCTCTTAAAATTCACCCCTTCAAACAAATTTGGCCAAATTTGTAAGCCCACCCATTAATTCTACCACGTAATCAGGAAATCCATTTAAGTTAAAACTCAAAGGGAGGGGATAACATACACAAAAACGTTCCAAAGACAGATGCAATAAAAATAATTTATCACAAGAAAAGTCGTCTACCCATCATGAAAAATAAAATGAACAAGTCTTAAGCTTGCTTCACGTCATAGACACTCTACGCCTTGCATCCGAGTGTTTCAAAGTCTTGAACGTTCTATTTAGTAAGAAAAGAAAAAAGGCACGTATTGAGTGTCTGTCGAAAGCTCCACAAGTTTCAGATACACTCTTGGCTCTATAAATGGCCCTACGCTACTGAGAAATAATAAGAAAAGTATCGAAAACCTCTTCACTGAATGCCTTCGACAGAGTATTTTGAGCGTTGATTCGATTCGTTTTAGCGTTAGGGAAAATACACATGACGGTATTAACGAAAAATATGGGTCTAAATTCATTTGGCAATCGCCAATTCTAGAATTCGTTAGCTTTTACTGAATTTCGGATTTCAGATTTTAGCTTTAAAGCCCGTTTGAATAAATTGAATATAAGCCTAGGTATGTATTTAACAAATACCGACTTGATTTATTTTCAGATAAATATTGCTTAAATTGCTGTTTTGGCTTACTTACTCATTATAGCGGCTTTGCTAAGCTGCCAATCGTAGGTCGAATCCCACACAGATTATATTGAAATTTTATTAATAAGCATTATAGGAATGTATCACAAAGTCTCATTTACTTTGTCGACAAAAAATAAGTTTGGAAAACAGCAAACATCAATTTCCAAAAAATAATAAATTCGTTTCCGCGACTGCGATTTTAAGAAAATTTTAGCATCTTAATTCTAAAGTCGTAAACAAGCCAGTGTCGCCACAAGAAATTAGTCGTGTGCAGATAAAGGAAGACGAAAAGGCACCGAGACATTAATAAAAACAAAAGTATTCAGCAAAATTCTGGCTTTGAAATATAATTATGTAGCGAAAGATAAACCAAAGATAACTTAAAAATCTCTTGCTAAGATATAAATGGGAGCGCTTTAGTTCTTCGCCTTCGTATTTTCCGATTCAGTTAATATGTACGGAACATTCGTGTGTTTAAAGTATTGCTCTCTTGGCTTACGCGGCGTCGAGTGTTTTGTGAACTTCCTTGAGATATTATGCGAGTTGTTCTTAAATACTTGAGTCTTTTCATATTTTGAATAGGAAGGAAATATTTTCCTATGCCCTATATGTGTAAAAGATTTACTTTTAAAAACATATTGAAGCTAAGCTTCATTAGTTTTCTGAGTAAATCTTCTACGAACTAAGCTTCTGCCTCATTATTATTACTAATACACTTCGCTCAGCCTCTATTATTGGTTAAGATTAGTCATATATAAGGTTGACGTGATAAATTATAGCAATCTTAAGATTGATTGTCAATAAGCTCCTCTGTTAATTTTCAGAAAAACCTGATAATTATTATGGGCTGGTACACCATTCAGTGTAAATAATTTTGCGTTTGATAAAATTCGACCCGGTTAAGATTGCGCTAACGTCTTAGAGAATACGAATATTAGCAGAAATCATTTAGGTCTTTAATCTTTATAGATTAATTACCTAAATTATTTCTACTTATATTATATAGAACTATATCTTATATTTAGTTATTTGGGGTTGCGTTGAGTGAAACTTTCATGTTTATGAATTATTTTTTAAACTAGATGATGCCCGCAGCTACGCCCGCATATTTTTTAACTTAACTCTTTCTGCCCGATCCCTTGGGCATCTCGCGAGATCCCTTCTTAGTGCACCCCTACAGTGCCCAAAGAACATACATGCCAAATTTCAGCTTCCTGCGCCTAATAGTTTTGGCTGTAGCTTGTCTGACAGTCAGTCAGTAACGCAAGGATTTTATAAATACAGATTTTCCATCACAAACATCATAAGCTAGATAAGTACGGAATAAGAGGAATCGCTAATGATTGGATTAATGATTGGAGCTACTTAAAGGACCGATATCAATGTGTAGAAATATTTAAAATAGAAAGCAATAAAAAAATCACATGTAGATCGAATTACAAATTAAATAGATTTGGCGTTCCACAGGGTAGCGTGCTGGGACCATTTTTATTTTTAATTTACATCAATGACCTACCTAATATTACCCACCACAAAACTATTTTATTTGCAGATGACACGACACTTATTATCAAATGTGACAATAAAGACACGTATGAATATGACATAAACTTGACGCTTAACAAGACAATTAATTGGCTACTTCATAATAATTTAAAAATCAATGTAGATAAAACGCAAATGATTCAATTCCAAAACTATAGAAAACAACATATTGAGTTAAATGTAAATTACAAAAATAATAAAATACAAGAAGTAATAGTACGAGATCTCACGACAAATTAGTGCACTCATCGAGTTTTTGCTTAAAACCAAATGTTTAAGTATATTTATGATTAGGAGAATACATATCTACTAGGTTGCCTATTAAAATTTGGCCGCAAGTATGTTTAATTAAGTGATTGTTAATTGATTTTTTGAAGATACTTTCGTAAATTCATTTTATAAATAAAATATCGTCTACATCACGGCTATACATATAAAGATTCTGAAAAACCACGGTTGCCATTGTTCACCTGGCCGCACCTCCTCGCAGCCAGGTGTAACCAGATATGATTTCGATACATTTTTACGTTCATAACGTTTATTTATGATTTATATATCAAATGAAAGCTATTTTTTTCTGATTCTGATGATATATGGTTGCCTAATTAAATCCAGCCGCAAATAAGGGTTGCCGGCTGTTGAAGATTGTAAATATTTAAGGTAGAGTGAAAGAGAGTTATATGCGTAACATAATGTGTCAGACAGCTCCTGAGAATAAGGAATATACATAGAAACCGCATAAAAACAGCAGTTATACCCAATATATTTACTTTGACTTATGAATTATTTCTAGCGTTAGAGTAAGATATTATAATATATACAAAAGACGTTTCGAATTTTCGTCGGCTGACACTAAATTGGTGGCGTGGCGTGGTCATTTAAACTTGTTTTAAATTGTCTTTCGGGATATATACCACGTACCTTTGTTTGGAGTAACCGATATTTCGGCACTGTTGCAAGCGCCATGTTCACGGATGTACTGAACATTACATTATAATTTGATAAGTTAGAATATCGTTAAAATTGGAAATAAATCATCAGATCTGGTTTACTCAGAATAAATATCGAAAGAATGATGATAATTCCTCAATCAAGTAAATTAAGGAATATATATCAAATATAAATATCAACAAAATAATTTGAACGTAGGAAAGAGTCATAATAATGTTATTGATGACATACATCCGTTCAAAAAATAGATCTGCATTTATGTAAGCAACTACAGGAGCAAATAAACAAATTGTGGTTCTTAGCTGAGTCAAGCAGACCTTGAAGTTCAGTATCTTCAATGCCTGCTTGCCTCCAGGTACAGTATAGTTAATTTGACTGGCAATAAAAAAATAAACCGTTAGATTATTTCTCCCATGACCAAACCTCACACGTGCACTGAAATGCTTTTTTTATTTTACTTAACATTTTAACATGAATAAAGCAAACGATATTTATTGTAACACCGGTAACCACTCCAAGCAGTGACAAAGTCTGTGAAAATATCATTTTAACACATCTGTTTTCAAATTTACTGCATGAATCTCTGGTTAGAAGAAGCTTGGCTTGCTATGATGAAGGCAAACATCATGACAAAATTGCATGGCTTAGTAGTTGTTTGCGACAGATGGTTTTACAAAAAACATTTATAAACGAAAAAAAATTGAGGATACTCTATCGTGAAACAATATTTTTATTTAAATATTGTAGTATTGCTTATACATCACAATAAACTACCTTTTTATGCGATAAGTAAGACCCGCGGTGTACTGAAGCTAGTCTGTAAAAGTTAAGTATCGATAAAGTTATAACGTTACTATGTTAATACGTCACAATCTTTATACGAATAATTATTAAAATGTCTATGACCGAAGACTGAAGTCTCAAAGTTTTAAATGAAGTTCTATTACATTTTAACGGATAATGGGTGGCCATATGGCCACCTATGTCAGATTATTAGTGACGGTCTTGGGGTCGTATGCCTCCATCTAATAGTTATATAATCTAAGGGTTGACTAGTTGACTAGCATTTGACGCATGCGCAATGGCTTAAAAGCGTCGCAGAGCTGTCAATCGTTCTCGTCTGACAAATTATGTCACGCATAGGGTGAAGTTCCCCAGTGGCGGATACCTAAGGTTTTTAGGAAATAAAATAAAAACTATTTTAAGAAATGTAAGTTTAATTAATTTTGAATTTGTTGACTTAACAAATTATGAAATCTTAATCTATCAACAAAAATACGATTTCTGTATAAATATAATCAGGAACTTCAATTAAGTTTAGATAAAGAAAAATGTTATTGTAAAAACTGGCACCTAGTACCGGACACACAATTAGTTTACAGACTAGCGCCGGACATCTGCAAAACATCGGCCATTGATCGTGTATATCTCGACGACGTCTCCATATTCAAGAACGTCTGCAAAAGCTTCAAAAGTGCACCCCTGGCATCTGGAGCACTGTAACCATGTGTCTTCATCATGATTCGTCGTGACACGTGTTTTTCTATGTTGAATATTTGAGATAGTGACATCTTTTTGTTAGCTTACCTCCACTTTTCCCATAAACTTTCATGAGTTTGGTTTGTCTACATTTTTAATTTATTGTTCTTTTTGTACTTGATGCCCATTTCTTTCCTTTTTCCTGAGATAACATGATTTTTGTCTCTTCAGCTACAATTCTATACGACGGTGACGACGTTAAAATTTCACTTATTGCACTTTCTCACACATTTTAATTCTCAAGTTGCTAATCTGTTCATCGTGAAAGCAGGTAATTTTAACAATTTAAGAATATTCTGACCAACTGCTAAACAAAAACTAGTCGACGTCTTCATACTCGTTCCAGGTTTGTTGTTAAGATATTTGATCACTAGACGGGTTTTCATGGCAGGGTGTGTGTTACTTTTTTTTCACATTCACACAACACCATCTAGTCCCAAACTAAGCAGAGCTTGTACTATGGGTACTAGATAATGGATAAACATACATATAAGTATACTTTTTTTTGTAAATACATACATATTATACATAGAAACACCCAGACCAAGACAAACATCCATCTTCATCCACACAAATGTTTTACTTGAGCGGGAGTCGAACCCGCGACCTTCGACGTAGCAGTCGCTCACACTCCCGCTACGCCAACCGGCATATTTTACGAATCCCGATGGCACACTATATTGATTGAAACTCTTTATTGTACACCAGAAAAACAAAAATATACAAGAATACAGTGAACTTAAAACTAGTTACAAGGGCGGTCTTATCGCAAAATGCGATTTCTTCCAGACAACCAAATGGAATACATAATTGAGTGACTGATAGAATGGGTAGGTATGTACTTAGAGAAATAGTGTATCCTAAAGAGCTCAACAAAACTAAAGTAATAAGAATACTATGTACTTACATACTAATATTACAACATACATAAATATATACTTTATAAAATATATAAATAGATACTATAAATAAATACAATAGATATAAATACCTATATAAATAGATACCATAAAAAATATATACAATATCAGTGCAGGTTTAAAAGAGTAGTCACGGAAAATCTGCTAAGTTTTCTGTCTCTGTGTGTGTCTTTGGTGACAAGTTTCTTAAATAATGTCAACGATTGAGCCTGTCTTATTGTCTCAGGCAACAAATTTCACAATCGGACAGCCTGGACAGTAAAAGATTTGTCATAGAAAACCGTGGAATGTGCAGGAACTTTCAACCTATATTCAGTGACATATTAAAATAAATCATAATATATAACCTTATATAGAATCTTAATATATAAAATCCTTGCGTTACTGACTGACTGACAGACACGCTACAGCCGACACTATTGGCCGCAGTAAGCTGAAATTTGGCATGTATGTTCCTTGGGGACCGTAGGGGTGCACTAAGAAGGGATTTCCTGAAATTCCCACGGGATCGGCCAAAACGGGTAGATTTAAAAAAAATGCAGGCGTAGCTGCTGGCGTCCTCTAGTAATTACATTATAGAGTAACGTGACGCAATGCTTTGCCGTTATAAACAGCAAAATGCTGCTACCACTGTGCCCAGTCGCAGCACTGGAAAACCGCGTTGTGTGATCCTGTATTGATATGTTATCCCGCACCTCTTCCACATATTTTGAAATTGTTGTTCACGATTTAAAAATATGTGGAAGAGTACTTGTCGAGATAGTGTAGTGTTCATCGCTAGATGCCATCCGGCGTTACGGGAATTCCCCTTTTAAATATTTACAATCTTCAACAGCCGGCAACCCTTATTTGCGGCTGGATTCAATTAGGCAACAATATATAATCAGAATCAGAAAAAAATTAGCTTTCATTTGATATATAAATCATAAATAAACGTTATGAACGTAAAAATGTATCGAAATCATACCTGGTTACACCTGGCTGCGAGGAGGTGCGGCCAGATGAACAATGGCAACCGTGGTTTTTCAGAATCTTTATATGTATAGCCGTGATGTAGACGATATTTTACTTATGAAACGAATGAACGAAAGTATCTTCCAAAAATCAATTAACAATCACTTAATTAAACATACTTGCGGCCAAATTTTAATAGGCAACCTAGTATATATGTATTCTCCTAATCATAAATATACTTAAAAATTTGGTTTCAAGTAAAAACTCGATGAGTGCACTAATTTGTCGCGGGATCTTAGACTATAAGCACTGCTAAATTTTTAGGTCTGATAGTCGATAAACATTGCAACTGGAAGGCACATGTTGAATATGTTTGCAACAAACTTGATCGATTCGTTTTTGCTATCAAACGGTTACGACAAACAGTGTCAAGGGAAGCGGCCCTAAGTGCGTATCACGGATACGTGTCATCGGTGCTGTCAAATGGTCTCTTGCTCTGGGGGAACTCGGTTGAGATTGAAAAAGCATTTCGGGTGCAAAAGAAATGCGTGAGAGCTATATGTGGAGCCTGGTTTACTGACAGCTGTAAGCCATTATTGAAAAAGTTCAACATCCTACCACTGGTTTGCATGTACGTTAGAGAAATCTGTATTTTTGTTAAACTTTATCCACAGTATTTTAGTAAATTTTCTGCAACAGAAGGTAGAAACGCTAGGAATAAATTTAAACGTCTTCGACCTAGGTGTCACTTAGATATATATGAGAAAAATGTATATATAAAGGCCACAGAAGTGTATAATAAGTTACCAGATACATTTAAAGAATTACCACTAACTATATTTAAAAGGAAAATTACAACCTGGCTTGCAGAAAAATGTTTCTATTCTCTAAATGACTTTATGACACATAGAGAAAATAATGTATCTAATTAATGTTAAAATTTCAATATGCGATCATAATACTATGTTTTGACTTTTACACTTATTTCAGTTGACATTTATATACAATTATTGATTTACTACTATAAATTTACAATTATACATGACATAAATTTTGACATTAATTACTTAATAAATACTAATAAGCAGAATTTAATTAGATAATATTCATGTATAAGTTTAAATATTTACGCACCATTGTTATGGTAGAATGTGAGAAGACTTTTATTTTACCTTAACACCACTATGTAAACACATTTCTTGTAATTAAATGCATTTCATTCATTCATTCATAGGCAGGGTAAAGAGATATTGTCAACATTACTGGAAAAAGTTCACAAATCGGTTTAAGTCTTACATCGACGCTTTTTTAAAAGCGCCTGTATTGAAAACTTTGATAAACTCCCGGCAAAAATAAATCGGCTTACGATGTCAAACAAATTGTATGGAATGAGACGCTGTTCGACAAAGGTGAGAGCTACGAAATTTCGTACGTAAGTACAGCTCTCTGTAGATCTTGTTTGTGATTGTTGCTGAATATTTTACCTTTGCCTTCCGAGAAAGAAGGAAATAAAAGAAAACAAAGATTTTTGTAACACAGTTTTATTTTGAAAGTGTTGCAGTCAATTTTAAAAACCCACAAGAAACTCACATTACGGTGCATACAGGTTATATTATTATGTTTAACATAACATGTTATAAAACATCGCTATATAACATGTTTCAGTAATGCGGGGACTAAATCTAACAGAATGTGGACGGTATTTTGAAACACAAGTTAAACATCATGTTCCATGATCTGTGCGCACCTTAAATGATAATCCAGATAAAGAGCAACCAATAGTGTAACAAAGACTGGTCCCATGGGTGGATCGCAGCATTCTTCGCAGTACTACACAAGGCGACCGTCGCTTAAACCTGTCTACCAGTCTTTAGGTTGATATGATGAAACAAACGGATTTTTCATAAAATGCTCTTTTATCGTTTAGTATACGGTTCGTAAGCCTAGGTTTTCAACCTCTTGGATGTGAGAACATCCAAGAAATTACTATTAAAATTTGGGATCATTCTCACTAGTTCTTTCTAGTTTTTTCTCAGTAGTTCCATGGACTTAACAACTACGCTGGAACTACTGAGAAATAAAAGTCTCACTAGTTCCATGGAACTAATTGCTGATGGAACTAGTGAGAATGATCCAAAATTTGCTATAGGAACCAAGAATACGCACACAAAATCCTAACTACAAAAACATTTGCTTATTTGTGTGTGTTGAAGAAACAAACAATGGTAATTCCCTAGGTATTGTTATTGCCAAGGCCACTTGTTTCTTCCTAATGGGTATACAACTTCTGTTTAAACTTCAACTTCTGTGTTATTTGAAGTCGCTTCTGATGAGAAAAGGCTTTTTGTCAAACGTAAGATAAATGTCAAAGATTTGTTTTTACCGCCTTCTGTCTGACCCCATTATTTTATTGAGATGACAACCTGCTTCGTAAATTGGGTCGTAGGTAGTTCTAACATAACTCAAATTTTAGGGAGAAGTCTATCTAATTATTCTAATATGTAGGTACAATGTGGTCCTGAAACTAACATCTTCACTATTAAAAATTACCCTTTGATCATTCTTAATATATCATAGAAATATTCCCGTATTACTACGTTTCGGTATCGGCTTACTGGAAAGAAACACTTGTAGGCGGCAGCACTGAGACGTTAGGTCGAATACGGGTGTGAGCCCAGAATTTTGCGGGGGCGTAAGGGCTCTCACCCCGAATACCCAGCCAAAAGTGTTAGAGCAGCTACATTTTCGTGTAAGATCTCACAAAATAATGCAGTTCATATTTTAAAACAGTATTAAGAAAACGGATGAAAAAGGGATGATAAAATACCTACGTTTAAAATAAAAGTCTTATAAGCAACGATCTTTAGTAAAGACGATTATGAGATGCCGAAAGACTCAGTTTTAGGAAAATCTAAGTATTTTATAGTATATTCTGATAAAATAAAAAAAAGTATGTAGGTAACAATCTCTTTACTTATTGCAATATATTACATACGACCGATCAGGTCCTAGCCGCTAATACTCTTTAACTACGGAATTCAATATTCGAAATATAGATAGATCTGTAGATTTGAGATTCGTTTTTGACAGTTTTTGACATAAGCTCCATACAAAATATGTCAAACACGAATCTAAAATCTACAGATCTATCTTCTTCTATCTCTTAGCGTTATCCCAGTTTCAATCTCGGGTCCGCTTACTAGTCTAACCGGATTTGGCTGAATATTAGATTTTCCACAGAGCGACTGCCTGTCTGACCTCCGCAACCCGAAGGGGTAGCGATATTCCATGGTTTAGACTAGTGTCAGTTTATTTAGAAGGTACTGACGCTCTGTAGCGACTGTTGAAGATCTTCATGAAAACCGGGACCAACGGCTTAACGTGCTCTCCGAGACACAGGACAAGCGATAATTAACAATTCAATACGCACATAGCTCCGAAAAGTCATTGGTGCGTGCCGTGGATTTGAACCCGATACCCTCTGCATGGCAGTCTGTTGGTATATCCACTCGGCTATCGCTGCCTTTAATCTAGATCTATCTATAGTTCGAATATTGAAAATGGCCGTAAATCTACCCAATATATCATTTGTGAATCAATTCAGCTCATGAAAACGGAGCACAATCCTAATCTAATACGTAAACTCCACACTCGTCTCTTATCGAGTGAATCCCGTAAAGTATTCGAAATCCCTCACGCGCTAGTTATACTGTGACTTGTTTTCACAACTGTGCATAAATTGTAACTGGTCGCGAACCATCGCCTACAGCCATATTTATTGTATCGTGAAACGCGGATCCATTTGTTAAAAGCTCGCTGTCAACTGTTTGCTCCTTACTGAGCGGTGCGCGTACAGCCTGTGTCAAGTTCAATTAAGATAATATGTTACGGTGCATTTAAATGGTAATGGAATAGATACTGAAACTCAGACTTACTAGCGTGTTTGATAATTCGATAATATTGGAGAGATTACTTAACTTTTTTTAAATTTGGTTTTGTTTATATGGAATTATGGACTCATTAATAATAATCATACAAAATCATTAAATAAAATAAATGAATACGTATAAAATATGTATTATGAAAATTACTAATAATTATTCAGGCTTATCTGTGCTAAGCAACGTAATAAACAATAATTGATCTTGACACAGCCTGAAGCGTAGTAAGGAACAAATCAGCCCGCGAGCTTATAACAAATGGATCCACATTTCAGGACACAATAAATATGCTTATTGCGACCTTTTATCCACTTTCTAACAAAAGCTCGGCGCATCCGAGTACGTGACTACACGCTGTATTCAATTAAGAGCCATTCCAGTATGGGCACACATGTAAAAGAGACGCGGGGAAGAATAGAGGTCCAGCTTACTCACGGCACTTTGAATAATAGGGTACATCAATTGAAAGAACTTGGATTGTTTAACTGCGGGGTGGCGCAAAAGTAATGACCCTATTTGGTTCAGCTACAACTTCGTTTCTAAATTAGAACACTAGAATTAGTTTTTTGAATATATATATTTGTGCCATGAAATTTTGTTGCATTATGATTTAAATATGATGTCTATTAAATATTGACCTCCAGAGTTGAGGCACATTTGAGTCCTATTTATGACATTTTCCATCACACTTCATCCGTAACACTTCCTGCGATATGTTTCTTATTTCTTGGTGTATGTTTTCTATTAAAGCTGTGTCTGTGGTGTGTTCACATACACCCGAGATTTATCAAATAACCCAATTGTTCAGTGGGTACGCGACATTAAAATCGTATTTAGTAGAATGTGTGTATTAAGAGAGATTTTATTTGAGAGAGAGATACTTGAAATTTTAGTTAAATTCCTTAAGCTTGAAATCATAACAGACAGACAAATATTCTATTTATGGATAAAGAAATATATATAATATAGACGGGAATTGAATTAGGTATTTACATACCTTATTTTGCGTTAATTCCCGTCTATATTATAAATTCTAAACATGCAACGCGAGTGTTTAAAAGTTTCTATAATATAGCTATATTTCTTTATAATAACAGACAGACAAATTTTCAATTTATGGATAAAGAAATATAGCTACTTATGTAAGTAGCTATATTTATTTATCCATAAATAGAATATTTGTCTGTCTGTTATGAATACTTATGATTTTATGCGTTTGCCTTTTAAAAAAAATTTTTTTCCTATAGACTTGTATTTCTTGGTTGCCCAAATATGACGGAATACGTGGCCAGCAAACTTTGCCTACCTACGTATACGTAGGTAGGCAAAGTTTGCTGGCATATCATATTAGCAGGAAATGATTCCCCAGTTGCTCGCAAATCTAGTTTATTTTTGTTTATTCGTATTGCTGGTTTACTACTAGAAACGCAAGTTAAGACGGAAAATCAATCAAAGGAGTTTGTGAAAGTCAATTGCGGTTGGATGTTTTATTCTCAATCGGATATTTATTGTTTTATTGTGACAAAAACATTAAGATTTTCTATCACAGATGGGTGGATATGGTTTACAAATTTTTGCCATAATTTAAAATGCCATAATTTCATGTGCCATACTGGTATTTGCCATAATTTCATTAGAAATAACGCTTCAGTTGTTATAATCGTGAAATGACATAAAATTACTTTCACTAATTTCTTTGGTCATAATCGATCAAGTGTCATAATAATTTAAATCCATAAATGTATTTGCTATAATTTTCGTTTTCAATAATCTAAGAAGAAAATAGAGAATAAACTGAAGTTGAACAACTTCAGTTTATTAAACTAGTGTGAAGAATGCGGACTAAGTTGACGGAGCCCTGCTTTGCAGGGCTCCTATTTTTGGGTTGAGGGTCAAAAGAGAACCCTAACCTAACCTATCCGAGTCGGATTACACTGAGTCAGGGTGTTAACGATAATTAATTTCGACCTAACAATGTTATGTATTATTTTCATAATTATATCAAATTTTGATTATGTCAAGGGTCGATTATGAGATGTGTTACTTATGGAAACTAATTATTATGTTATAGAAAGTCATTTTATGGCAAATAAAAGTTATTACTGTTGAGTTGTTAAGGCAAACGTTATTAGTATAAATGATAATAGTGCAAGTAAATATTATGATCGGGGATGATTATGGCAAACTGAAAATGAATTTATGGAAAACGAGACAATATCGGTGGATATAGGAGATGTACTTGTGCTAGTACAATAAAGGCAAGTGAGGAATAGAATACAGTCTGGTCTAGAAGTAGAGCCGCATTCGTTGCCCGGGTCGGGCAAAAAGTGACTTTTATTGAATTCTCAGCAGCAGCTCGGAGTCTGGCAATGCGATTGGTAACGGCAATAGGCTCGCCTTCTATTAAAAGGGATTTAAAATTTATGACACGGTGAAATCTAGGTGTAATAATTACATCTCTGCCTACGCCTTTGGGGATAGAGGCTTGATTCTATGAATACAATATATGATAAGTGTTAGTGTCTGTGGTTATTGATTTATCGTTGATCCTACTATTTCTTACTTTATATTCCGTTATAACATTAAATGGTTGCATGTACCTATTGGTCTTGCTGTAACAAAATCTTTGTTTTATTGTTTCTGTAAGAACTAATTAGTATGATGCAGCAGCTGCAACGCGCGGCTTGGAGCTTATACTTTAAAAAAGAAACTATTCGCCGGTATGGTATTAATAAGCGCTTTCAAAAAACGCATCATATGAGGCTTTAGATGGAATTATTATAACCCAATAAGACTGTTTTTATTCATATAAATATTGCATTTGAAGTCCACTATTGTAAAAATCAAAATACCAATATCAATAAAACTTTGTACGTTTAAATCGAATACCATTTTTAGGAAACGTGTTGACAACATGTCCAAAAAACCTTTCAAAGCCAAACAGAAAGGACTTTTAGGTTTCCGTACAAATGAAACGAGCAAATAATTCTTATATTTCTTGTATATAATAAAAACATTTTCAAAATATTCTCCATACGTTCTCCAAAACTCGGCAGCTTGTATCTACGTAACATGTTTCATTAATATTAGTTTACTAGCTTTTGCCCGCTGCTTCGCACGCGAAAATTACGATTAGATAAAATATTTTGTACAAACACCCTCCTCAAGGAACATACATGCCTAATTTAACCTTATTGCGCCCAGTAATGTAAAAGTTGCGGCTGTAATTTGTCTGTCAGTCAGTCAGTAACGCAAGGATTTTTACATACACAGATTGAAGTGATTCCACTGAAAAAATATTTTTTTTACTCAAACACTGAATCCCTTTTCCACCCTCTTAGGGGAAAATTTCCAAAATAAATGTCTTTGTGTTCGCAAACGTCATTTGCGGATCCAAGAAACAAAGAATGAAGTTAATCCCTTGAAGGCATTAAAGATTCTATGCAAATTATGACTCCCCTTTTTATCTACATGGTAAGAATTTCTAAAAAGACTTGCTTAGTGTTCATTAACTTCATTTGAGGAACCAATATACAAAGTTTGAAGTTAATCCATTGAAGGAATTAAAAGTGTCATTTAAACTCTGAAAACCTGTTTAACCCGCTAAAGGGAGGTATTTTCAAAAATCCTCTTTAAGTGCGCCCCTACACACCTCTAGGAACGTACATGCCAAATTTCACCTACTTGCGCTCAGTAGTTTCGGCTGTAGCGTATTTTATATACTGATGAATTATAGCGATTTTATATATACAGATAGATTGAAGTAATTTAATTGAAAAATAGAAGACTTTACACAAACTCTGACTATCTTTTCTACCCTATTAGGGGAAGAATTTCCAAAATAAATGACTTTGTGCTCGCTAACGTCATTTGCTGCTCCAATAAACTTAAAAAGGTTTCATACAAATTCTGACTCCGTATTTTAACCACTTAGGGTAAGAATTTCTAAAAAGGTTTTTAAGTGTTCACTAACATCATTTGGGGAACCAGTATACATAGTTTGAAGTAAATCCATTGAAGGAATAAAAAGTTTTATACAAACTGCGACAACATGTCTTACCCTAGTATACAAAGTTTGAAGTCGATCCATTGAAGAAATAAAAAGTCTCATACAAACTTTGACCCCAGTTTTAGGGGTGGAATTTCCAGAAATATAATTCTTAGTGTTCACTATGTGTGTCGTTTGAGGAACTTGAAAGTACATACATGCTAAATTTCCTCTTCTTGTGACCAGTAGTTTTGGCTATAGCGTGTAAGTAACGCAAGGATTTTATATATTAAGATAAAATTGTGGTAATTGAAATTTCAGAGATCCATCAAATGATGAACTGGTATTTTATACTCTCCCCATTGTTACCCGACTTCTATCGATATTCTGCTCTGGAAACAAAGACAAATTCAGGATCTTTAGTTAGGTTAGTATTGAAAAATTTGTAGGCAGCAGCTTAGAACCTACTTTGCCTATTTTAGTAGGGGGGAAATAAATATTTGTCTCACAATAGGAAAGAGGCCTATCCCTATCCTATTGATTTATCGGTATCTGATGCAATTTTGTTTCAATTCTTTCTATAGCGAACCAAACTATTGATCGAACGAAAAAAAATGAGATGCATAAAACATATCTTACTCTTAACGACTTATATGTTATTTGAACATCAGCTTACTTGAGCGGAAAAACTAACGTTACTTTTATTTGTGTATTGTTTTCCTCAAGGAAAAATATTTGCAACATGAGATTTCTCTAGTAGACGTATTATTATGACTGAATAGCATTGAGAAAATTAACTTGATTTTCATTATAAGGAAATATTTTCTTACAACGTTTCTGAGAACACCTCTTGAACATGTTTCGAGAAGATTCTAGTAGCTCAAAGACATTTTCATTAATTAAAATAGAAATTGAAACCAATATTTACACAGCGTAATGGAAACTGTTAAGAATCATAAATGAACGAAAGTGCAATAGAGCATTTTTCATAACGCTTTTTATTTTTAACACAGTAATTTGCGTTAACAAATAGAATAACATGTTGTGGTTTTGACTGTTCTTTTTGTTTGTTTGTTTTGTGTTCTCATGTGTCATATTTCAAGTTTATTCCATAAGAAGTACGAGTAGGTAGCTTTAAATATTTCTATTTCAAAGAAAATATTAAGGTTACCTTACTTCACACAATAAGCTGAAAATAGTCCGAAAAGGTTATCGTCATAAGTCTGGCTGGGGGATCGTATTCGGTAGGTTTGGGGGATCGTGATATGCATGATTTTCAAAGAGAATGCATGTATGTGAGTTATCTGTTTATATAACATGGGGTTTATTTGTATTTATCCGTCAAACCAAATTACAATATTTACATATCGGGTCGTCGTATAGGTAAGTTCACTTCGAGCATATATCACGATCACCGCAAACCAAAAGAATAGCAGAGATTTTTATGATACTTAGCCGATAGGGATCAACGGCCTTACGTGCTCTTTGAGTATTTGTGACCGGCGAGCCATATTATATAAACCGAGCGTTTTATAGATCCGGGGCGACCTCAAGAATCGACAGGTGCGGCTGCCATTTTGACACAAGAGTTACCTCCGGTAAATTATAATCATTGAAGAATGGAACCAAAATAATTTATTCACTGGATGACATCGAATGTACGTTAATTTTCAAACATCTTACGGGATGTGTACAAGAAATTCTTAAACTTTATACGATATTGACCTATATCAAGTTAATTCTCGAAGCAGCTCTGTATATGTTATGTTATAAACAAAATCTTTACTTAACTTAAGTTGCTACGGTAAGTACTTAAGTTTATAATTTAATATTAATATTAATCAGATAATAAATTAAAATGTCACACTAGCATTAGAATGTGCCTGTAATGGTAGCTGTATATCGAAATAATAAGTTAGTAAATATATCTCCATTACTGAGTCACGCCTGTATCCCCGAAGGGGTAGGCAGAAGCGTAACAGGTATTGCAGCCACAAGTGTAATGGAGATATATTTTATTTAAAAAAAAAATGTATATCTCCATTACACGTAATAATCTCTCATCTAGGTTACTGCTTAGTAGGTCTTCAGTTTGTTTGAAATATGAAACAGATCAGCAGGACTTCTTTACTTTTACCTCAGAGCATTGACATATATAGGATAAACATAGAGCGGTCTACACACACGCAATATATGTCAAGTGCAGAATGTTTTGTTTGAAAGTCTGAGCCGAGATTACCGGAGAGGGTCTTAGCCACCGCGACATGTTGCTACACTTTGTAAATATTTTATGGTTAAGATAAGTTGTGGTAAGATTTATATAAGGTAGGAAAGATTTTTTGATACATAGATTCAGAGTTTTGTTACGTGTTTGTAGTAATAAAGGACATAGCGACTCTTCAGCCTTTTTTGGGAAACAATTTTGCTAAATGGCCTTAAGAGCTGATGAACCGTAAGGTAGAACGCTTAGGTATAAAGCGTTTTGAAATAATAACTATCACTTTTCACCATATTCTGGCACAAGCTTCTGAACAACAATAATAAAGACCATTAAATTCAAATAAGAATATACAAACAGAAGCATAAAGAAAGAAGGACCAAACAAAATTAAGTACCTATAATATAACAATCGTCCAACTTTTCTAAGACTTGCTAGTCCCATGGCCGACAGTGGTCTCGATAACATAAAATAATACTTTGATAACTTTACACAGAGTTGCTATTTAAAAAAAACAGTTTGGTGAACTTCAAAACAAACTTTTTAAAACACTGAAGAAAGGCGTGGGAATCCATGGTTGGTGGAAAATGTCATCCGGATTCCTGGACCGTTAAAGTGAGGAAATTGTTTTACTTGTTATAAATTTGTAGAAGAAACAAGACTGCGATTCTATTCATAGGTAACCTGTTGTTGTAAAACAAAAATAACTGTCTTTTTACAGCCTTTGGTAAACAAACTCTTACTAAAAATATTTCAAAGTTCTCTCAGAATTACAAAAGCTAATGCTATGGAAGTTCTATGCCCCTCTTTACCAGAAGAATTATTGAGCTGGAACTATTCTTTTTCCTCATCATAATGCACCCATAAGACCTGTATTTTCCGAAAGCTATTCGTTGTGGCCCTCAGAGTGAGACGAGGCCCGTGCCCTGCAGTGTGATAGTTTATATACAGGACCGATGATGATGATTCGTTGTGCATGTATCAAACGCTGTATAGCATAAGCTATGTAGTAAGTTTAACAATTAAAACAAGTAAAGAAAATAACTACTGTAATAGCTAGAACCGACTAATAGCCATCTCAATTTGATCTGGGCGCGACACACTCGTAAGCCTATTTCAAGAAACAAGCCAAACATAATATTAAATAAAAATCACTTTTTAGTTCGAGACGGCCAAATCATGCCTCAACAATTATTGCTTTAGCAATTTATATATTTTTTAACTCCAAACCAATTTACAGCCTCGGACATTCTAGGTCAAAGTAGTTGACAAATAATTTCTCAGCGGCTTGAAGGAGCACTTTAGTATAAATCTTTTCTCTTGTAAAGTGTGACAAGCTTGGAAACTGCATCAGTCATTCTGAACACACTTAGGCACATCCGATGCTCAATCTTCGTAGTAAGGCTTGTTCATTTATAATTATTGCTAAGAATGGTAGCTTTACCTGCGTTTTTAGACAAGAATCATGAGGATTTCTCTTCTAATCTATTCCTGGCTGTATCGCATCTATAATAAATAAAATGTGTCATCTATAATAAAAAAAATACATTGTATTTGAACATAACATAACATAACTTCACGCCTTTTATCCTCGAAGGGGTAGCAGAGGTGTATTACACACCCACTAGTGTTGCCCAAATTCAGTCTTGGTCTTGCAGTCTTGGTCTTGTTCTTGCGTTTTTGCAAGACCAAGACCAAGAACAAGACCGCGTATTTTTAGCAAGACCAAGACCAAGACTGATCGTGCAAGACTTGAGCAAGAACAAGACTAAGCCTGCAAGACTCTTGCGTCTTGCAGCTAGGACTTAGCGCTATTTCACGGAGTAGTTAGGTGTAACAGTTCGGTGTATAGGTACGCTTAGGAATTCTATGAGACGCAAAAAACTGTATCAAAGAATATGAAAAACTGGACCTATGCGCATTACGACTAATAGGTACCATAAACATACCTACATAGCGAATAAAAAATATCCATTAAAATCAAACTGAGTGCATGCATAGTTATGTTTTAACCATCGGCACTTTGATAATGCGGCATCAAAGGTTTTGTACTTACTTCTCAAAGAAATTTGCCGCTTTTCGGAAGTACATGGTTATGATACACGCGCCGGCGGCTTCTTTTGAAATCATATACAACAATCGTTGCCGCCGCGCCGAAATCACAACATTTGACACTATTTGATTGCCGCCACAGGGCGTAGGTAGACTCATGCAAAATAATTTCGAATTTTAAGAGTACCTACAGGTGTTCCAAAGAATAAATAAGTTTCAGAGTGCTTAGAATGAAAATGAATACATTATACTGATCACGCAAGCAGTATTATGATTAGGATAAAATGGTAAGGATAGGTAGTAGATGTCATAATAATTTATTCTAGTAAGTATACAGGGTGTCCGAGTTAGGCCCAACAATATTTAAAGGTGTTTATCTATATCAAGTTTGGAATCGTATGCGTAAATGTTAATAATGAAAGCGAAACTTTTTTTTCCATACAAAACTAAAAAAATATTTTTTTGTGTTTTTTTCGACAACCCTAACAACTCTATAGTCGTGGTTGTGGCACGCACACACGTATACTATCACCCGTCATCCCCGCTCCTCCACGCCACCCGCGCCACGTTCAGCGCACGTGCACCTACTTAAAAAAAACTTTCTGTAAGTTATGCAATTAATCGCATGATGTAATAACTTGCATAGGTACACATTTTAACTAGTTTAATTATTATCATCATCCTAACCTTATCTGTGGTCTAATTAGTATCTAACTAAACCTAACTGGATAACCTACCTGCCTATGATTAGGTACAATTATTGATGAATAGGAAAATAAATTGCGATTATTTTAAATCGAAATGTAACAGGTGCCTAGATAGAACCTGACACATTACAAGTAATTCGCTTAGCTTAATACTAATCTAAAAATTTAATTATCTGAATTAAAATACAATACTAAATTTATTTACCTATCATATCACCAAATAATGTCAAGGTGCATTGCTTACCTTAGGGTACCTGAACCGAGGGAGTGAGAGTGATTAAAAATACCATTACTAATTAATTAATCAATGCTTGTTTATTGTACGTTTTTCTAAGATTTAAAAACTTTAATAAATAGTAATAGACTGATAGGTAATTGCAAGACTTGCAAGACTCTTGCTGCAAGACCAAGACTGGGAGCGCAATACCAAGACCAAGACCAGGTGTATTGGCGCAAGACCAAGACCAAGACTGGCTAAGTCTCGTCTTGTTCTTGCATTTGGGCAACACTAACACCCACATTTCGCCAGTTATGTTTCGATTCCAATGTAATAGGGAGCGAACCTATTGCCATCTACCGGGCACATTATCAAGCGAGCGATAATTGACATTTTTTATACACATAACTTCGAAAAGTTAGAGGTGTGTGCCCGGGGTACCTGGGGATTGAACCCGAGACCATCATCTCGGCAGTCCGTTACGTACACCACTGGGCTAACGCAGCTGTTATTGTATTTGAAATATGGCGATAATGTGCCTAAAGCTGGCAATAGGAATTTAATTTTGGACCCTTAGTATATGTGAGTTTCACCGAGTTGAATACGGAATGCTAGGCTAATTTAGAGTCTGTGTGTAAGTACAATGTTATGACATATATAATGAGAGCTTGAATTTGTCAGGACCCATTATGGGTCATGGAATTTGTTAATAGTACCTAATATTTATGTGAATTTTACAAATTTTGAAACTGCTTTGAATTTACTTTGATAAATGGTTTGTGGTGATGACAAACCGGGTGGAATACACAAGTACAAGTAGCAGCAGCGATAGCCATCGATGTCACGCAAGTGGTTCTACAGTTTCACTGTAGTTAATATAAACTCACGCCTGTATCCCCGAAGGGGTAGGCAGAGGTGTAATATTACACCCACATTTCGCCATGAATTTCACTGTAGTTACGTGATCAAAACTTGCTATGTAGCCTTACTACACTTATCGGTTGTGGAAGCAATACGGCATTCACTCAGTGAAAAGTTAGTAGGACATTTTAATTTAAAGGTAATAATTTTCAATATAACATCTTAACATTCAAAGTTATTTTTCTTAGTTGGCAGTCAGTCTTTATTAAATCATGTTTCGTTTAAGTAAGTGACAATGTTGAAAAACACGAAGGGTCTAACTTAAGTCGCGTAGAATCCCAAATAGTTCAAGGGATGGGAAACTTAACAAGTATTTGAGGTCGCTGTTATATTAAATTCTATAGCATAATTAAAATTCATGCAAATATGGGCGACGAAATCTTCTTGTAATGAGAATATATTAATATTATTATATAACACTGATATGAAGATTTTGTTATAAAGAGCACTTGTCTCACTTCCATTTCATAAATATTTCGAAATGTACAGTATATAATATTAAAGAGGAGTGACCCTAGGGAAGATACAAACAGATTACGATGTGAGAGGGTTCAAATACACAGCGCGAATATTTTTTTATTTATTTTACGATGTAATGTGGGTTATAATTTTTAAGTTTAGCTTAAAAGTTAATATTCTGTCAAATCTGGTATGAGTAGGTATCTATAGGTATAGAGCGGACCTCGGGCTCCAAGACGAAAGCATCTTGGATGCAAGTGGGATAACGCTGGGACGATGGTGACGCTTTACAGTTGATTGTAGTTTTTATGCCTTGTGTACTTGTAGTCATTGATCAGTGACTGGATATAAATGAGAAAGATACTTTAAGGATAACCTCCCGGTTCTTTAAATGTGTCAGTAAATGAACTTCATATAGAACTATTCATATACACATGTTGTAGATATAATAATATTAGCAAAGATGACGTTTAATATCGAGTCGTTCGTAGAATAACAAACCGCGACAACTGTATCTTGATTGTGCGAAAGTTTCACTTTGTAGAGGGTGCAATACTGCTTATGAAGTTTGCTACTTCTGCCACAGATTACTAAAGAGTTACTTGCTTCTGCTCTATATAGGCTCTTTTAATAATAAGTTGTTTGAGGATAATTATGCTGTAATTTAAGAAGAAATTAAGAACATACCTAAATGCGATAAAGTTATGCATCTTAAATTCTTGGATTTGTTACTTTTGATTATTATTGTTGAAAAATGTTTGTATTATGAATTGCTGTACTGTCACTGTATGGTTAACATCATATATTTTGTTAACGACACATGCCATATACCAAAGAGCTCAGATATTTACATAGAGGCGCATTTCCTATGTGCGCTCTGAAGACAAACTTTCTGAGACCTAAATTGCCGCTTGGCAGCGTGGCAGTCGTTACTACAGTGTAAGCGCAAGAGAGACGCTGTATCTTAACAAAGAAAGCAAGAGATGGAGAACGACGTCAGCGCCGCCAACGGCACCAACTACGAACTAAACTGAGCCCAGACTTCACTTGGAATCGACACACGGAATCCTTAAGGACTGCGGTTCAATCATAAACCCAACCCCTCAGCTGTCTGCTCTTGCTTGGCATTCCAAAAATCAATTTTAAGACAAAAAATCCTTTCACTATGGAACAATTTGCCTTACATTCTCACATTATATGCGAACACGTCACATTCTATTTGGCCATAAATAAACAAGTAAACAGTTTAATTATACAGACATAAAGCAATAGGTAGTGACCGGGATAGTGGTTGCTAGAATTAATTATTCCACGAACGTTAATAATGGACGCGGCACGGGACTATCTGGTTAAGAGGACAACCGGATAGCTATTGATTTACAATCACTATTGAACTGGGTTGTACATTTACAGGCTTATGATTGGGCATCATCATATATTAGATAATCAATAATTAGAAAAAAGCAGCTCAAATCCAAGCATTTTTGTTGTCTTTATAATCAGATCATGTTTTTAAAACATTTATTAAAATAGCGATAGTCTAGTGGTGTACGTAACGGTCTGCCAAGACGATGGTCTCGGGTTCGATCCGCAGTTACTCCGGGCACACACCTCTGACTTCTCGAAGTTATGTGTGTATTGAAAATGTTAATTATCACTCGCTAAATTATGTTTCCGGTAGATGGCAATAGGTTCGCCCCCTATTACATTGGGATCGAAACATAACTGGCAAAGTGTGGGTGTGTAATACACTTCTGCCTATCCCTTCGGGAAGTTATGTTTAATTAAAATAATTATACTTAGCTTACTGATACTCGATCACTCCAACTGATAAATTGAGATCGTTATGTTCTCTTTGAAAATAATCATAGCAATTAGGTAATTGCTATGATTATGCTTGCTTTTATTTACATCATTTAAGAAGATCGAAGATTTTAGAGATTTAACAGCACCACTGAGTGAAGTGGAGGGTTTACACATACAATCTCCACCAGACTCCAAACACAGATTTGATTAGAATCCAGTTTGAGTGATGGAGGGGTGACCCACTACAAGGCTAATTCATAAGGCCACAAATATGTACAATTGCTGTCGGGATATTAAGAGCTGTTGACAGCCCAATCTTGTATAATCTGAA
Organism: Euclidia mi; assembly: GCA_944739405.2. Taxonomy (NCBI): domain Eukaryota; kingdom Metazoa; phylum Arthropoda; class Insecta; order Lepidoptera; family Erebidae; genus Euclidia; species Euclidia mi. The sequence goes on along the minus strand of OX123189.2, from coordinate 24,743,069 downwards.
TGTTATCTGGACAAGAAAGCATACGTACAGCTTAAAGCACTATTACCTGTTGTGACGACGTGTACGTCACTAGTCTCCCACTCACCTCTAGCGGCCGGCCGCCGACTACACCCAAGTTAAGTGCTTCTGTCTAAACAGGAGCCACGTGACAAGCCTTATATATATCCAGTGTATTCCTTGTTGGTTCTATCTTTCTCTTCTTCACTCTTCCTACTTTGAGACACCACTCCCGATCCCACGGTGTAGTTTCTCCCTAGGATAGCTAAACTATCTAAGTAAATGACATAAAGGTCACACTTTAAATATTTCATATACCTGTGCAATGCAATTCTGGTTATCTACATTCGACCCAATATCTATCTGACCATCTAGCTGGGTCCAATAAAAATCCATTTATGGTATTCACAACCGAATCAGTTATAATTTGATTTGTAACCTCAATAAATTTAACAGTAATATCTGCCACAGTATATTAAACGGCATACTTGTAAATTAATTAAGTTATAATTAATATATTATAACGGGGTTTGCTCGCGGTTACAGCCGGATGTTTTGGTTTGATTGTTTATTATGTACATACCTTGCTCCGTTACCGCATTGTGGTATTAGTAATATACCAATGTTATTATACTAGCTGTATAATATGCACACAAGTATTCCAGCTTATTAAGGGTAGAGTGCACGGTAATATTAGCACATTGTAAGTTGAACAGGATTATTTTATTCCAGGGGGCAGTTCCAGTCCTACCCAGTTATCAAATAGTTCAGACTACGTTATTGTTAAAATAACCTATAAAAATGCTATTAAATTAATATTATCTTAAGTTAACTGCAATAAAATAAGAAAATAATAATAGTTTATATCTCTTTCACAAGAGGCTACAGTGTGTGTGTGGAGTATAATTGGGTATACCGTGAATACACAATTTTAAACATGTTGCCTCTGAAAATTACATAAGGATTCATACGGTCTATAATGGTCAATTAAGTTATACTGCAGGCCAAATTATAAAAGAAAAAAAAACGGCCAAGTGCGTGTCGGGCCACGCGCAATGTAGGGTTCCGTAGTTGCCCATAATGGCCGTACGTGTATCTTTGAGATTAAGCCAGCGCTCCCAATGTAAACTCACAGAAATAGGTATTTATAAGTTAACCGACGATTACTCGTAAACTAGTGGAGTCGTTCAGTGTTTCGGCCCACGAGCCAATCGTCCCAATGGGACGAATCACTGAAATTTAAAATGTATATTTTTTTCGTTCAGTGTTTCGTCCTAATAACTAATTTGCGTAATTTTAAACAAAAAACTGTGTTAAGTAATATCAGGAAAAAAGTTTTCCTAAAATATTTATTTTTAAATTGTATCAGTATGGGTAGTAGGGATTTGGGGAGACCTGTGCCCTGCTGAGCAAAGGTTTGTGTTATTGAGTTGCCTTGATGGGGGTTTTCAATAGTAGCACTGAGTCTGGAATGTGCTCGGTACTGTAATAGGCTCGCCTCCTATAACCTGAGACTAAAATAAATCTGATGCAAAGTGAGTGTAGCAATACACTTATGCCTACTGGGGATACAGGCATGCTATTATGTATGTATGATTTTATTTGTATATCATATTGACAACAGATTGTTTCTGATGTGACCACGCCTGTACCAAGCATATTTCGAGATACTGTTGGAGTTTTTATAGATTCTGGATTAAATTTAATTAAGGGAATACCAAAGTTGAAAAATTTTAAAGGCAGATATTAGAAAAAAAAAAAACAAATAATTAGAAGTAAAAAAACTTGTTTCAAAAATCTAATAGAAGTAATAGTCCCAGAAAAATTTAATACCTTTTTAATTGCCGATTATAAGTCAAATAAAGACAGAATTTTAATATTTGCAAATAAGGCTTGCAAGGATATATTAGAAAAAGACAGTTTTGACATTCTATACGATGGAGCGTTCCAGCGACCAGCCAGCTGTACTCCCTGCACTTAAATTTTGGAAGTAATATTGCGCCACTTAAACAAATACAGTAATATTGCGCCGGTTATTCTTGCATTACTGCCAAATAAAACAAGAAAATTTATAAGACCATGTTTGAATTATTAAAAAGCCAATTGCATTTAAAAAGTCATTTATAATTGGATTCTAAAGTAGCTGCGATGCAAGCGATAGAAACTGTCTTTCTAGAAACACCAATCAATTGATGCTATTTCCATTTTTCTAAAAGTTAATGGAGTAGAGCCAAGGAGTTAGGTATGACAAAATTAACTTTAAACAGAAAACCCATCAAAAGATGCACTGCTACGGCACATTTACCACCACAGGCAACTGATGATGGCTGGTTATATGTAATGTCTCGATCTCCAAAAGGTAAAAAATAGACCTATTTAATGATTATTTTGTCGACACCTGGCTCAATGAAAATGCATACCTAGCAAACAAATGGTGTTGTTTTGATAGACAGCACAGGACTACAAACATGGTGGAAAATTGGCATCCAATTATAAATTAAAAATCAAATGTAAACCAATTAGTATCGCTCACTTTTTAACAATTTAAAAAAAAGAAGCCAATTATTATGAAGGTCTGATTTTAAGAAGAAGAAATATAATTGAAAGGACAGAAGATACTTGTCAAATCAACGAATACGTAAATCATGTCATAGAACCATTATTGAATGATGAAATCACCATTGATCTATGCTTTGATTTTAAAATGATAGTTAATTACTTGATTATGTAATTCAAAACTGTGATATTTTATATCAAATATTTTTTTGTGTATGAAACATTCATGAACATTTTATAATTTACTAATGTCAGACATCATCACTTTATGTTCTGTTTAACAGCACCTATCCATATTGTCCAATCTTTTAAGCTGGAACAAACTGTATGTGGTAGGTTCCAGTTTATTAGATGGGACAGAAAACCATCGGAAAGTGTTTGGTGATCAGAGATTGGCATGGTGCATGTAAATTAACAAATGTTCATGATTCATCATCCTCCTAGCGTTATCCCAGTTTCAATCTGGGGTCCGCTTACTAGTCTAACCGGATTTGGCTGAATATTAGCTTTTCCACAGAGCGACTGCCTGTCTGACCTCCACAACGGATAGTGATATTCCATGGTTTAGACTAGTGTCAGTTTATTTAGAAAGTACTGACGCCTTATGACGACTGTCAAAGATCTTCATGACAACCGGGACCGACGGCTTAACGTGCACTCCGAGGCACGGGACGAGCGATAATTGGCAATTTAATACGCACATAACTCCGAAAAGTCATTGATGCGCGCCGTGTGGATTCGAACCCGATACCCTCTGCATGGCAGTCTGTTGGTATCTCCACTAGGCTATTGCTGCTCACAAATGTTCATGATTGTTCTTTTAAGCTAGATTTTAAAATAATTACTAATGTTTTTGTAAGACTTAATATGTGATTATCACTGTGATTTCGTTGTTTAATTGTTGAGTAAAATAGACTTCTGTAAATACGAGATTGTTATAAACCGTCTTAGTTTTTATTCAGAGAATATACCTATATTTTATACAGAACTAGTTTCAGGTTTATTATTAAATCCTTGATTCTCCCTAAGATTGTGTTGTCGACTGTACTAAGAAAATGAATTTCGTGAAATAAATAGAAATGGGACGAAACACTGAACGAAAAAAATATACTTTTTAAATTTCAGTGATTCGTCCCATTGGGACGAATGGCTCGTTGGCCGAACCACTGAACGACTCAACTAGTGATGTCTACTTAGCCGTGATAGTTTTACTTTTAAATTCGTTATATGTAGTACATTTGTGATTTTTTTCACCTCTTCCAAATTAATAGTTTAGCCGACAGAGGGGGGGGGGGGGGGCACTTGAGTCTAACATTTTTTTTCAATTCAAAGCTTGATATTTGACAAATCAATCACTTTATCGAAAAATGATCTGAGTAAACTAATAGTATTTTTTTAAAACCTTTCCAATGATACTCCACATAATGGGGTACTCAACAAAAAAAATTCAACCCCACTATATATGTAGGGGAGATACTCTTAAAAAATATTTTCCTAAATTTTATTCTACAGTTTTGTTGCAATATATTATGTCTATATTCATGTCAAATATCAGCTTTCTAGCACCAGGCGTCTTTGAGCTAGGCTGCAGACGGACAGACTGACAGAAGGACGGACATGGCGAAACTATAAGGGTTCCTTGTGGACTACGGATCCTTAAAAACGTACTTACATTGGTAATTTATAAAAGCCACAAGAAGCAAAAGTTTATACATAAACTAGAGGACGCCAGCAGCTTCGCCTGCATTTTTTTTTATTTACCCGTTTTGGCCGATCCCGTGGGAATTTCGGGAAATCCCTTCTTAGTGCACCCCTATGGTCCCCAATGAACATACATGCCAAATTTCAGCTTCCTGCGCCCAATTGTTTCGGCTGTAGCGTGTCTGTCAGTCAGTCAGTAACGCAAGGATTTTATATATTAAGATAAGCAAAGGTCTGCATACAACTATACAAAAAGCACGTAATTATATTTTGAATGACAAAAATATCAGTTAAACAAAAGCAAAATTGGGCACTCGCAGAATGTGCTAAAATATACCCTTAGGTACCCTAATTTAATATTTTTTGTTCTGGATAGTTTATACGTAAGCCCTGGTTTTATTTATCCTTTTGTTGGGCCTTTTTATTGTGTGACCAGCAAAGTTGGTTCGGTTAGGTTAGTATCCGTATTGTTTAGAAACTGGAAAAAGCAAACTGTTAGCAGTTTCTCATTGTCAACATTATTATTTGTGTTGCTAATTAACTTATCCAGACAGCAACAAATCAAATTTAGGTATTATTGGCTTTAGTAACTAAGATCAAAGAAAAATTTATATCCTCATGTTATCCTTTTTAATATATCCATCTTCTCGTTTTCCCTTTTCAAGTCTCGTTTACTGAGAAAATAAGATGTGTGTCGTCAACATATAGCCGATGGAGTTTTATTGTACACAATATCAGTAAAAGATACTGGAATACAAGTATTTACTTTTATTCCAATTAAACACGGTACAAGGAACTGCCAATTGAAAAAAAAAACCGTTTACTAATTTGCGGACCCCGGGCTCCAAGGCGTAGGTTTTGGATCGCGATCGGGACAGCGCTAGGATGATGACGATGATGTTTGCTAATTGTGAAATTTAGATGAACCGAATGCAGTGGAACTTCAAATACATTGAAGTACCGATTTGGATTAATAACTTTATTGCCACTTGACAATGTTAATGGGCCCATACAGTCATGTAGCCAAGAGCTGAGATAAGTCAGTAAGCCAAGATAGCCCAAAAGAAGCATTATCTAAATAGAGCAATCGACTGCATTGGATTCTTATTAAGACAATGGTTACGCGGCTTGGCTTGGTTTATTGTCTTGGCTTACTGGATAGTATTAGCTTATACCTAGGCCACGTGTAAAAGGCTCCTAATACACGTAGATGCGCGTTTAAACTATTTAAATTAGAGAAGTTCCGTCTATAAAATCATTTTACAGCTATTCATAAAATCTTACAAAGTAAGATACGGTTACACTTTTCTTAACTAAAAACTTGCCGGCAGAAACTAATAAATTTAATCCTAATTTATCGATAAAATTGAAGGAGTACTTAACGTTGAAAGTTTCGTCTTCCAGAAACAATGAGCCGTCGATGTAATGTTCGCTAATGATCGTAGTTTTGTGCGGTTATAATACTTTACTTACCACAATTGTATTATGTTTCCAAATTGTTGGTAGAGTGTTTTGTATTCCAAAGTGTGTTCAATAAATTATACATTTCACAATTAAGGGCAAGTTCGATTTGTCCATGGTGATCATCGTCGCTATATCAGGCGTGCCGGTCAAGCACTATTTCCTTCTCAGGTAAGCAGAGATGGGTTACCGAACAATGTGACTACATTAATTCACGGTTTAATAATTACACTAAATGAATACAAGTAAGATAAGTGTATAACTGGTTTCAGGCCCAGATGCGCCACATCTGAAAAGGCGGTATCTACCAGGTGAATTCCAAATTAGAATGCAACTTGTATGTATAATGTAATCTGCTAGCTAATTTAACCGAAACTTACCAGACAGAAGTGAAACTGACCGTAAGTATCATAATACTTGACGAATAGTAGCAATGTTAATTTTATTTCCAAAGATGCCTATCTTCTCGTCTCTCTAGTTTGAGTAACATCGAATAAATGAGAAATCCTGAATATGATCACAGATATCTGTTACAAATTGGCTTGGTCGAACGCGGACATCCGATTTCTTGATCCAATTAGGTTATACCGGATATAACAGAATTCAACTAAGCTAACAATTTCATTGACCCCTTAGAAAGTTTATAGTCCGCAGTAACACAATAATGGAAGCAAAGAGCTATTTTATTATCACACACAATTAGCCACTAAAGCAGTCGCTTATACTACTAAAAGAAAGTATTTATCCGCTCACACAAAATAGTAACAATTACCCGCTGTATATTAAAAGAACGACGATTCTATTCGTGTGGTATTAAGGGTGATTGTTCTATGGATCAATTCGAAATAAGGATGAAATGAGATGTAGTCTTAATCCCCAAAGAATTCGAAAGGCTTGTCTCTCGGCAGGACGATTGTGTTCATTAGGCTCGAAGTACAAGCTTTTTTGCGCTTCACATTTGATACTTTTACCTTAGGGCAGGGCAATACTGGGAAATTTAATGCGGCATTATTTCCGTTGAAATTTGGTTCTCGGCTCCCGGTTTCCTACCGCAAAATGAAATTCACGTTACTGTTAATTTTATTACCGTGTAATAATACGATTTTTGTCACTAAAAGATTAATTGCTGAGGAGTATTTTTTTATTGTGAGAAACCTCTCCACAAAAGAGCTTTAAGTGATATCTTGATTGATTGCGTAGTGCGTAGAATTTTCTGGCAATCAGTTAAAACGTTTTTGAAAAATGCGTTGGCGCCTAGGGTATTGGAAATAAGGTGTCTTTTTAGTCCATTTTAAATGGTGTATCCTACAGGCAAGATGAGAAATAAAAGTCTTAATTTTCCCCATTTGAAACTTTTTTGCCTGTAATTAGTCCAAGTCCGTCACTATAAAAAATTAGCTCAGGCAAAATATTTATGTATGTTTTCTCCTCAAATTTTATAATATTTTCTTTTGCTGCTGATTAAAGTAGGAACCTCCGCCAGTTTATTTATGAATATATTATTCCCGGGAAAATTACACGACGATGTTCTACCATCCCTAACATCTTGTTTACGTCTATGTGTCTTATTACTATTTACTGTAAGGGACACACGTGAAACTTCTGGCAACTATTCCGTTTCGTTATATTTTCTTCCACTAAAATATTTTGGTAAGGTATTAGATACATTGCTTTGTACATAGAAGTCTATTGTATGAGATGATGATATAATAATATATAGATTACTGGAAAGTAAAATAATGGTTCAATTTACCTAAGTAATGGAGCAGGCGAATGGAAATGTACTATGTATAATAATAATTAATAAGATTAGATACTAAGGCATATGCATATCTAGAAAGCGATTGTATGTGAACTATGTTTTTCACATGTGCAGTAGCTTTAGTAGCGATAATGTTTTACCTTTCTGGTTATATGTAGTTACCGTAAGTTATCCCGTGCCAACTAATATCAATACTGTGTCCTAGTATCCGTTTAGATCGCCTTCATTCAAGTTGATGAGTCATTGGGTTGAAGATTATCGTATTGTACACTTGTATCGTATCGTATAAGAAAATCACGTTTTAACGCTCTATACCGTTTCTTATTTAAGGTAAAAGCGGCTAAGTATCATTAGTCGCTATCGGCTAAGTATCAAGCTGGCAATTTCATATCAAAGATATTACGATAAATTATAACATACATAATTATATAAGATACTGCTGCTTATGATACATAAATATTTGAAATGAAAACAAGAAAGAAGATACATCAAGAAACAAAATGTCATAGCTACCTATTCTCCTATTTTTATATGACATTGATATTATATTTTGAATTGACTCAGAAGCGGTATTCTGATAACCTAATGTCATTATCGTATAATTTGAAATAAACAGTTCGTCGTTGACACATATTTTGACACTTGTTTCAATTTACGATCTCGTTACACCTTCGTTCAATTATCAGATAATTTAGAAAAATACCAAAGAGATTGGATATATACATATTCCTCTGTGAAAAATACGCTTTCTGTGACGTAAGTATGACACTGACATGACCAAAGAGTATAGAAATACTACGTAAGACATGACATCCAAACTATATTTATTTACGAGAATTGGGCCCCAGGGTCACTCAGAAAGTATTGCGAGAAAAAGTTTTTATTTATGAGAGACTGGCTGGTAAAAATTTATATAAAAATATTATTACTTATAAGTAAAAATATAAGCTGATCGCGAGCTTTTTCAATTTGACTAGCTACTTGCTGTCAATTCCTTTACGAAACCAAAGAAGCATTAACGCCGAATGGTATACTACCAAATGCTTGGCGGAAATTTTCTCTGTTGTGAGCAACAAGCGACCAAACACAGGGCTCCATGGGCTACTGCTCCACCACGATAATGCGCCAGCCCACACAGCAATCCAAACGAGGGACTTCCTAGACAGCACACCGGTCAAACTCCTGGGTCACCCTCCTTACAGCCCTGACCTAGCACCGTGTGACTTCTCCTTATTACCAAAAATAAAAAATCAGCTCAAAGGGATACAATTTTCTTCGCTGGATGATGCGCTCTCAGCGTTCGAGCAGGCTGTAAACGAGGTGTCTGCGAGGGACTGGAAAAAAGTGTTTCGAAAACTGATTCAGACGCATGAAACTTTGTATAGAGGCTGGTGGAGAGTACTTTGAAAAGATGTAATAAAAATATATTTACTTATACAACATTTTTTTAGTCTCGCAAAACTTTCTGAGTGTCCCACGTAGTACAGTATATTGTGCGCTACAAAATTTTAAATAATATTTCATTATTGGTAATCAATATTACAACCATGTTTGTATTGTTGTACAACTGAGAGGGCGACATCGAATCAAATTGATCACACATTCGGTGGAAGAACGAACACATTCTTCTTTTGTACAAAGAAGAGAAGACATTTGAAAGAGTAGTGCTAATCTACACTAATCTTTACGAAATAATCCGTAGTGTTCTGAGATTGCGGCACTAGAATACCCTTAAGTGTATAAAAGACAATCCCCAAAGACTACCATAAGCGTTAATTAACTGTACCGAGGGAATTGTTCTAATGCAATACAATTCACATTAAATTAGAGTCGCTCTTACTCTAAAGATTAATTTAGACGGACTTAATTTTATAATGTTTTTACTCCAAGAAGCAGGGATTTATGTCATTCCCAGATTAACCTTATTGCAACCGTTTGACGCAGATTTTGTACGGTCTTCAGTTGGAGAGCTTATGCAGCTGTATGTTAAGGGAAATAATATTTGATAAGGATTTACTGGTGCATCTATGGGATACTCAGTAATCATCACGCTCGACGCTACATACGTATTAGGTAAACGTGCTTAGCTACATACACTGAAATGAAATTTGTCATCATATTGTTATTTTCATGTGTCTTAAATAAACGAAAATCAAATAACAATCGTCTTGTCATGATCACAGTTCTTGTATAGCAAAACCAAATTTTTTATTATCGTTCAATTCAAAAGTAATATTCTGTGAAACCGATATAACCTGTAATTAAATCCTTCAATATCAGGCATTACTTACATTACATTAAAATTTCTTATATCTGAGATGTTTTATAGTATATTCTTGGGTTTACGCGAATGTTACACATGAGATATGTTATTTCGACTTCAACTTAATGAGAGTAGCGAATTAATTATGATTTGTAGGATGACGGGGAGGAGGTAGTTGGTAAATGGTTTACGGATACAAATATCTTTAATAGGCTTCGGCTTTTACTGATGATTTGTTCAGTATTTGGTTTCACAATATCCAGGTGCAAGGTGATTATTTATCACCTCGAATCACGAATAACAATATGCGTGCCTATTGCCCGCTACGCGGTATAACTGATATAAATTTACTATTTTAATTAGACTGAAATCGACTTAGAGGCTCTAAGGTGTAGGACTTTTTATTGGACTAGACCCACCCTCACCCCCAAAATTGTGTCATCTGTGCAGCCAGGTTTAGCACCAGTGACCATTGATGACAACGTGTTAAGACACTCGTGAAGCCCCGGGGAAAGTTGAAATGTTTTGGAACCGGCAACGAGCATAATCAGTAAGTATATTGGAGGCGTTGGAAAATAAACAATCTATTTCCCCCATTAACAAAGTGAAGTGAAGGACTGCTTTGTAATATTGTACGACATAATAGGCACAATATACCAGGGCAGTCCCAGAAGTATCCGACTTGACACACTTAAAGAGGTTTTTATCTCAAATAAATACTCTTTTTAAAAATAATATACTTCATAAAGTTTTAATTTGAAATTGGAACACGTAGCGTCGTTTGTCTTTTGTTTAGTAGCCATCAATAGTTGACGCTGTGAACAAATTTTCAGACATGGAGAAAATTGGCCATCGTTATGTGATACAATACTTTCATTTGAAAGGTTTTAGTCCAACTGATATTAAAGCGGAGCTAGATTCTACTTTGGGGGAGTCTGCTCCATCGTTTACAACAGTAAAATATTGGGTGGCAGAGTTTAAACGAGGTCGCTTGAGCTGCGAAGATGAACATCGATGTGGTCGACCAAGTGAAGTGACAATACCAGAAACCATAGAAAAATCCACAAAATGGTATTAGATGACCGGCGATTGAAAGTACGCGAGTTAGCAGACATGGCAGGGATTTCAAAAAGTGCTGTACATCGCATATTAACCGAAAATTTGGATATGAAAAAGATGTGCGCAAGGTGGGTGCCGCGATTGCTCACAGAGGACCAAAAACGACGTCGCGAAGATATTTCGACCGAGTGTTTGGCAAAATTTCACAATAATAAAGCGGAGTTTTTGCGGCATTTTATTACTATGGATGAAACGTGGGTGCATTATTTCACACCAGAGACTAAAGAACAGTCGAAGTAATGGACTCGTAGAGGAGAACCAGCCCCAAAGAAGGCGAAAACCGTTCCATCAGCGGGAAAGGTCATGGCCTCCGTTTTTTGGGATTGTCGTGGGATAATCTTTATAGATTATCTTCAGAAAGGACGGACTATCAATGGCGAGTAATAATAGTAATACCTGTTGCATCAATTAAGTGAACAAATCCGTCAAAAACGACCGCACCTGGCGAAAACAAAAATTTGTTTCACCAAGACAATGCACCAGTACACACGTGTGCCAAGGCCATGACCAAAATCCGCGAGTTAAAGTTCGAACTACTTCCTCATGCACCCTATTCGCCCGACTTGGCCCCTTCGGATTATTTTTTGTTACCAAATTTAAAAAAATGGCTTGCTGGTAAAAGATTTGCCAGCAATGATGAAGTGGAGGCAGCGGTTGATGAGTATTTTCACGAGCTCGACAAATCTCATTACAAACAAGGTGTTGAAGCTATCGAACATCGCTGGGCCAAGTGCATAGAACTAAAAGGAGATTATGTAGAAAAATAATAAAAAAAATAATTTGATTTTCTTTTGTTTTCCTTGTCAGGTCGGGTACTTTTGGGACTACCCTCGTATCACATCATGTATAAAAATCATGCATAAAAATACAGAAAAATATTTCATAATTGCAGACTTTAGTTCAAAACCTTTAATTATTTAAAAATATATTTTAATTGATAGCTTTGTGTACAGTATGTGTTTCACAGCACTTGTTCAACTCTCTTAATTGCTTGGTGGTAGTGTTGTTGTCGCAGTACATACACGTACATGTTTTTATTGCATAATAATGTTTTGGTATACATATTTTATTGTTTATCCAGTATTTAATTATAAAAGATAGAATCAGTTAGCGGGAGAGAGGTATGCTTAGATTGGTGGTGCTTTTGTGGACAGTTGAAGTAAGTTTAGACTATTGGTATTTAATTCTATAACATTAGAATAACACCCAAATGAATAAGATCTATCGGTCCAAAAAAAATATAGTTTAGCGATTACAACAAAAGAATAAGGATGAACAAGTGGGACTAACTAAGCTTATTTTACTGCAGGTCAAAGGTCACACTACACGTCGTGTTATGCTTTTTTGTTTGCTGTCGGGTTGGAAAATCCTCATGGAGTCCCTTCCGCCCTGGGGGAAGGGCGAAGGGGACTGTCAGACTCTTACTGACTAAACACCAAACCGTATACCTCATGTACCTATGTGTCGCAGGGTCGGGTATCACCGAAGCATTCCTCGCAACCCCCCGACGGGTAATGGCATCCCCGATGATCAGGCGAGCCCCGAACAAAACCCACTTGGCGGCGGATGAAGGTGTTGGGCTCCGCCGCCAAAACACCCAGGGGCCGCAGAGGATAGGGAGGACGGCAACGCAACACCGCATCTCCTCTTCCTCTGCGGCCCTACCGCGACGCATCGAATGGTGCGCCCCCATTTGGTCGCGGAGGATAGGGCGCGCGGCAACGCAACACCGACACGCCTCTCCTCCCGCGACCGCGCTCGACTTCCAGGGACAGACAGAACTGTCCCCTCACCAGGCCTCTCTAAGCCCACGCGGAGCATCCACTCCCGGGATCTGTCTTAGCTTCACTGCGGGTGTCCAATCCACAGTTACTGAGCCCCTCCACCACGACAAGGTGGAGATCCCACGGGGAGGATGTCGTGTTATGCTGGCTTGGATGTGATCGTATTTATCTTTACAATTAGTTAAATTTGGGATGAAAGCAGAATTGTTCTGGTAAATTAACTGAAATTGAGACTATGCTATTGGTAATTTATGATAAAATTTTGTTCAAATGGGTAATGTTAACTTTGGATTGTGATATCAATGTCTTTTGGTACAAAAGTCATCTATATTTATTTATATATATGTAGATAGTGGGTAAATTGTATTGCACTACTGATTAGAACTCATCAGAATTTGAGATAATCATTTTCGTTTACAATTTTCAAGCAAACCTCTCGCGAATACTGTCAAACGAAAACAATAAATGGTAAATATTTTATATCTATTAATTATTTGTCTACGATGCCGAACGGTAACAATTTATAGTGCTTACTTGAACTCTTATCTTAACTATTTGGTTTGGTTGTAAATGTCAGTAGGTACTACAAACTTAAAAAAGAACTCTACGAAGTTTAAGCAGAATCTAAGCAGCTTAACAAATTTTATAGATTATCTATATAGTTACATGTTAGCTCTAGTACTATTTACAGCAGAGTTAACTTAGGAATAGTAAAACCCATACAACCTACAACGGCATACGTACCTAAATCTGATATGTGTTAAACGTAGAGAGATATTTTACAACATAATTCCTGTTCACAGCTTCAAAATTTCTGTGCGAAAAAATGGAGTCGTAAATTTGAAAAGCCGTTCTCAGCGGGTGATAAACTTTTTTCCAATATTTTTACCGTAATGTTAAAGTTTGATGTGCGGCGAAAGGTTCTGCAAATATGTTGTACATATCTCTATGTACAGTAAATCTTTGAGTGAGTGTGTGGGTTTGTATGACAGGGTTAACACTCACACATGTGCGCTGAGATTTTGGAACAGGCCAATGCAAACCGTTTTTTTAGGTTTTCAAAAACCTTACACTTAAAGGTAGTTATGATAAATTAGTTTTGATGTCTCGTCAGGCAAATTAAAATTACTACGGTAAAGAAGCTGTCAGTAATAGCACGGAAATGCTATAGCGTGTAGCCGATTTGCTAATTTAAAAAATGTTGAATTCGTGAAGGAATCATTTTTGAAGAATCTTTGCCAAGATTTTCCCCTGCTAAATATCTCAATCATGCATACTTGTAAAAAGTTCCAGTTATAAATTTGTATTAGTGTACGCTTTGCTATGTACATCTTTGCCTCGATTTTCCTCTGCTGAATATCGCAATTACGCGTACTCGTAAAAAGTTCTTGCCATAAATTTTGCATGCATTGCTGAACACTGTGCTATATGTATGTCTGCTATCTAGATATATAGCAAAATCCTTGAGCCGGCATTTGACCCATAAAGATAGTGGCAACATGCTTAGTTTCCGAGTCATTTGTTGTTAAATAGACGCGTGTAATGCTGGCTGTTCGAGCCGTTAGCTCCTAGATAAACGACCTACGGGTTTACGACCTTCTTAATATGACACGTAGTTGAGTGTGTGTAACCTGGCTATCTATTTGTTGATCGACACCAGCGACACTGAGTCAATATTTTTATTATTTTCTGTTTTGTATTTTTATTTTTCCCCAAGATTTTATTTTCGTGTGTATATTGGAATTAATGTGTCGTGGTTGCAGCTTGTTAACTGCTACGTTATATTTTGAGGCAAAGTGTACATTGTACAGGTCAGTTATATTATAATTTTCAGGCCACGGACGAGCTAAAGGCACGCGATTAAGTTTCTTACCACAAGTCGCATTTAAACCATATCTTTAAATATATAATATAAAACAAAGTATAATTTGCCGTATCTGTCTGTCTATTTGTGATAAATGCAAAAACTACTTACTGAAAGGATTTTCATGCGGGCTGCAAAGTCACAGTCGACTGTTAGCGTATAATAAAATGATACATTTATTCTGTAGATATTGCAGTGTGTTAACACGTTTTCTGCGGATCAGGCCGATTTCGGCCTGCCGCAGGCCGTACAGCTGGTGCGGACGAAGAAAACTATGTCCCTTTCGCTGGTGCGGAACGATTATTTTAGGTGTTTTTAAGGTTTTGACAGAGACAAATATATATTTCGGCTTGTAGTCAAAATTGTAGGTATTCCCCATAAAAACATCACGGCTGGCCTTTTTCAGCCTACCACGCACTAGTGGTAAAATATATCCGCTCAGTGCGGCAGTGGGTTTATTTCAGCCCGCCAACCCAACAGGCCGCCGGCGACCCGATACCGCACAGAGCGCACGCGCCGCCAGTTAGTGTTGTGCTATCTAGCTTATCTGCCGTGTGTTCTGTCGGTAAAATTGACGATGGCAAACAATAAAAGAAAAAAAACAAATCTAGGAAGATAGAGTGATTCGCCCTGCAACGATAACATTTATAACCGATAGTTATAGTAGTGAAGAAATATTTCCAATTAAGAAAAAAAAGGTATTTAGGAACAAAACATCATGGAAAACCAAGTAAAAGCGGTAAGTTTTGCTTACTACCTAGACGTATATTTATAGTAGTACTTATTATATTTGGTAATGTACGGTTACCTGCGAACGTGCGATTTCGATCAATTTTTTTTGCTTGAAAGGTTATTTAAAAGCTTCGATCAAATATACAATAGATGCACGATCGCAGCTCAAAAAACGGCACCAATCAAACTGTGCTTAATTACAATTTTTAGCACAGCTAACCTTCTCTCAGCCACTTCACGACTGCGCTAGCCGTGTGATGTACCTATTTCAAATGCTCACGATGCTGATGATGATGATGAAAATAGGTGTTTAATAGGTGAAGTATCATAATTTCAGCTTTTATAACATTTTATGGAATTCACTATGTAATAAAAACATATTAATTAAGTATAAAGTCCCGTTTTTTTAATAATTTTGTTTCGTTTCAATCGTGTGAAATTGTGCAGGGTGCCATGAGAGAGTGCGGAGAACCTTCAGTAGCGACGAAGCAAAAAAAAGAGTGAAATACATTCAAAAATATTGCAGGCAATGCAACATGAATCTTTGCGTGTCATGTTTTCAAAGCAGCTATAATTAAATAAAAATCTTCATTTCTTTTATGTACGATAATTCTATTTTATTTTCGATATTCCTTTATTTTGGTATGTCTCATCACTGCTAAAATACCTTCTAGTGCGGTTCAGGTCGATATCGGCCTGCCGCTTTTCCTGGTATATATCTCATTTCCTGTTTGGTAGATTCTGGGGCGAATCAAACCTAAGGAAGCGTGGTTCAAGGTTATTCTAACAGAATAAAAATAAATGCACACATCATGTTTTCGCAAAGTTATAGCATTTTAAGCTACCCTAGTGCCGGTGGGTCGAAAAAGACCTGCCACGCATTGGTGGAAAAATCGTTGGGGGCACATTAAGACCTGCCGCCGCACCAGATGAAGGTTAATGATTTTACTTGACGCAGCTAACGTGTTAACTGGTAGCATTGTAACTATGGCTATTGCAATACCACAAACAGCCAGATTTAACATTGAAGTAGAAAAACAAAATCCAAATTATATCATGATATCAAGCAACGGGCCAAACAATTTTGGTGAAAATAATATTATTGGAAATAGGTTTCATGCCTACCTTGACTTTTTGTTAATTGAAACCTTTATTCCTTTTCTTTTGCTTGTGATGGAGGTGTCAGGAATAAAAAAGATTCTGCCTGTCTGACGACGATATCCGGTACCGCCGTTTGTGTGTGCTCTGTTTATCAATTAGGGCTGGCTCAATTAAGTATTAAGCTTTCCCTTAGAACCTTTTGACGGTTGCCTTATATATAACTATAACTCCCTTTTTCCTGGTGAATTTGGTGCTACGGAAATCTGTTGAAATTATTGAAAGGGATCTTCATACTCTACCAGTCAACCTTAGGGTGATGCAGAGATGATAGTGGGAGGTGTCTTTTAAAACAAGAAAATTAAATACAGCAATAAAATATTATGCAAGGTAACACATATTATATATAATACAACATACATTGATACATAGAAGTAGAATTATTTTTATTATGATGGAGGAGGCCATTTTAGAGATTACTCTTGGAATTTGAGGCTTTCATCTTAGTAAGAGGTGCAGGCCGATTAAGAGAATGTTCCTTGAAATGATGGATGCAGCAAAGCTAGTCTGCCTTTACACATACACTACATAGATGCTTAGCAGCAGGCAGCATTGACCTGTTAAAGCAAACAGTATTATGAAACAAAGCCAAGTATAGTTAATGTGCGTCTCATAGAATTCACAACGTTGTCTTGGCGGTATAGAACACCTGATATATCGATGGAAAATACAAAAAAATAAAACGCACAAAAAATGATCTTCAGCTGGGCGACTTGTACTTTTTAACGTGTAAAACTTCCTGTACTATAATTATTTCTAACTAATACAACTTTGTCAATATGTATGTGTGGTGTTGGAGATTGAATCCGAAACCATTAGAGAAGCAGAGTGACCGAAATAAGCTCATCGGATAGTCAAGCTAATGTGTTTCGGCCGGTTTCAGTATCGGCCCTATCCATGGATTTGGCTTATAGAGCTACATATTTGACTTTATACCATTTTTTTTATTCCCTTTGAAAAATCGAACCCAATCTTTGTCGTCACTGACTCGTACTATTGAACTATGTAAACCAGTTAACAGATATATTTTATAATAACTTGCAGCACGTATTACAAGTGCAACACGAGCAGCACGGAGGCGTGACTTCTATTGAATGCAGTCTCACGTTCGACAACTATCGAGATATCGTTTATTGCGACACGTGATTTTGGAACGGTACGAAGTTACTTCGTTTAAACAGTTTTAACTTTGATGAAATAAGTTAAATAATAGTGTCAGATAAAGTTAGGGACATACGCTTCAAGGGTATTGCAATGCTCATTTCATCCTGTGTGGCCAGGATTGCTGACGCAATTACTTTTTGGTTTGGTTTGGCAGATGTCCGGTATACGATTTAACCAATTTAAACGAAAGATATCGATTCGATTCGTGTTTGTGTAATATAATTGGAAAAGCAAATTATATGTGGACTTAAAGGCAGCTGTGGTAAACAAATCATAGTTGGTTAACAACCAGGCAAATCAAACAACACCCGGTCAAAAGATGACAAAGTAGCCGATATATGTCCGATTCCCAAAACGAGATCCCGACCTTGTTAATGTTAACACAACGATTTATAGGCACATTCTATAAACAAAGTTTTTTACAAATTGATTATAGCTGTTATTATTTTGGTCCAGTGGACAAAAGCGCGCCGTGGTTTGACGCGAAAGAAAATCAGGATAATTGAACTAGCCATGCTTATAAAACTTACACGAATTGAGGTTTTACCGTTTGTCTATTGTTAGTTTATTGAGGAATCTTTTAATCGGATTAATAGGAAATTTACATATTTGGCTGGTTTGAATAACAGTTTCAATCAATCACACAAAATACTTGCACACAGCACATTTTGTTGCTTGATAAAAAATGCTACACGTGGCTTTCAACGTCACTTTAATATTTTAGTATTGCGTGTTCAATTTGTACGATTCTGATGAGTTGCCGAATATATTCGACCGAAGTTTTATCGATAAAAATAAACAATTTGTGCCACCGTTGCACTCAATGCTGAGTAGCACTATATTTTATTTAGTGTTTGAATTTAAAAGGACAGCGAGTACTGGTAATATTTTTTTATATCAAGTAGATTTTATCATTGACAAACCGACAGATATATATGTTTATATCAATATTTAACTATAAGTAGTCATAAATAGTAACGGTTGGAGTCTCAATTGTAATGGCGCTGCTACACTTGATCATTTACCTGTAATGAGCATTCTCGCGTATGTTACAAAACAGAAAAACAAAGGAGCGTGTTAGCGAGCATTCCCACTAACATTCTGGCGATCCTTAGAATATAGAAAATACATAGAAACCGTGATACAATGCCGGCTAAACCCAATATATTTACTTCACTTTGACATAATTATGATTTTAATCTAAGGTAAAAGAAAGATAAATATACAAATGACGTTTCGAATCTTCGTAGTTTGTCACTAATTTTAACTTGACTAGTGATGGGCTTACTCAGAATGAATATTGATAATGTTTACAATATTTTTTTAGCAAATCTAAGGATTTATTGTAAACATTATCAATAGACCGCCCTAGTATATAGATACTATATAGATTATACATAGATGTAAAGTATTTATTTAAGTTACTGTATTACTGTATTGCTGGTGTGCAATAAAGTATTTTCTATTAATGTATCTAGTAATCGTATTCTAGCCTATTTGATCGAAAGTAAACGTAGTAACTAACACAGCTTGTTACAAGATAAACAATCATAACATATATCAGACAAATTATATGTATACAAACAAGACTAATGAAATATTTAGTGAGTAAAAAGTAAAAACAATGTGCAATAAAGACTATGCAAAATCGTATCCATTACGTAAAATATTGCCAGTAGATGTAAAAGTAAGTTTCTTAATAGCCATAGAACAAACATTATTATACAGACAAATATTAAAGTAGAACTGATAATCCATACAATAGAATGCCTTGGGCATCTGACTTCGCACATTTTTTTTTGTTTTGTGCAAGAAGTCTTAAATAAATAAATAAAAATACAAGAAATATAACAAGAGCCAAGGGCAAATAATTATTATGGAGCGAGAATGAGCAAGTATCTTGTGCCTAAAATATTTAACGAGTTAGTGAGGTCCATTCCCGAGATGCAATAGATTTTGTAAGTGGTGCTTAGAATAATACCTAACTAAATACCAAGTATGTCAATTTAAGTAATTAATGTTTAAGGTGTTGTTTTTGATATTTTATTATAAATGTCAATGTTAACTAGCGTCTCTCGCCAACAAGCTGTTGTAGTTTGGCAAAGCAAATGTTATTTTTATATTTTTAAGTATTAAAAAGGAATAAATAAAAAAAAAGGATATTTATTAAAAAAAAAATATCGCTCGCTTAATAATGTGCCCGGTAGATGGCAATAGGCTCGCCCCCTATTACGTTGGGAACTAAACATAACTGGCGAAATGTGGTTGTGTATACAATACACCTCTGCCTACCCCTTCGGGGATAAAAGGCGTGAAGTTATGTTATAATATTTATAGAATACTTAATATTTCGATTTTGTAATTCTTTATATTACTAATATCACAAATCTCGATAAAAAAAAGAGATCAAAGATCCAAAAATCAGTACAGACTATAAGCCTGCTATAAAAAAACATACAAGTACAAACTTACAGGCAACGACTACATTGAAATACGTAATTACGTATAATATTCAAATGAACAAAACTCTTTGCATTAGCTATAATCTGTCCATTAGGCTATAGCTATCAATGCAGTGTATTGCCTTTTCTGCCTACATAATCGGAAATCATAAAGGATGTGATTCAAGTGTACCCTGTCCAAATTAATGCATGAGTGAATATGGAAATAAGCCGATTTAGGTACTAAATCAACTAGCCATGTGTAACAAAATCTGTAGTATTAAAGTCGTATTACTCACACAGGCAATGAAACCGTTAGAGTTTTTGAAGTACCTAATATGTATTCTTTAAGTGAATAAAAAATATTACGCTTTAAGTTGTAACTTGTCAATTCTCCCTTTAAATGCAACTCATCATTTTCCAAATTCTTCACCTTCTCTTCTAGATCTTATCTTAGTTTCCTCAAGGGAACATGTCGCCACGCACGGGCAATACCCGGCAGACATGTTCTCCTATCATGACTTATTTTTTCTATCTTACCAAATCCGCCCTCCAAAGGCTAAGCCTAAAATATTAATGCAGCGCAATTTCCGTAACATCAATATAAATAATCTCTGTAAAGATGCTAGTGATATTGACTGGAATCAACTTATTAATTCGAACTCTGTTGATGAAAAAGTTGCCATCTTTACAAGTCAAATCACAAAATTGTATGACAAACATGAACCTATTCGACCTGTTAAAATAAAACATCCTCCATAGCCGTGGCTCACAGAAAACATCAAGCAGCTGATACGTAAGAAAGCTGCTGCTAAATTTAAGTACAAAATTAGACCTGATGCTTTAAATCTCCAAAAGTATATCGCAATCAGAAATCACTGCAATAGGGTGTGTAGGGACGCACAACGCCAACATATCCACAGCTCTGTACAAAACGGAGATCCAGCAAAGGTCTGGAAATTTCTTAAAACCCTGGGGGTCGGCAAAGCACGTCAACACATTAATCCTACTGACTTCAATATTGACTTGCTCAATCAACATTTCTCTGCTTCGTCCTTCATCGATAGGACTACTAAGACAAGCACTATTAATTATCTTTCATCATTGCCTACCCCTAGTTATTCACCATTTGTCTTTAATCAGTTCACTGATAGTGATGTTAAGAAGAGCATAGTATCAATCACGTCCAACGCAGTTGGTAGTGACTGTGTCAGCCGTAACATGATCATTCCTGTCCTTGACGCAATCCTACCCATAATTACCCACATCTTCAATTTTTCCTTGTCCAGTGGTTTATTTCCATCGATATGGAAGGACGCCCAAATTACTCCTATACCAAAAATTTCTCATCCTTCATCCTATTCCGATTATCGGCCCATTTCTATCCTGCCATTCCTCTCGTAAAGTCCTCGAACGTCTCGTGTACCACCAAATTAACTCCTTCCTCTGCAAGAATAATCTTCTAAATCCCTTTCAATCCGGTTTCCGTTCAGGACATAGCACAGTCACATCCTTAGTCAATGTTACGGACGACATCAGGGCTGGTATGGAAGGCGGACAGCTCACAATTTTATGTCTACTTGATTTTAGTAACGCCTTTAATACGGTAGATTTTGATATTCTTCTTGGACGCCTTTGTTCTCTTAACATATCTCCTACGGTGATTGATTGGTTTCGTAGTTACCTGTGTGGCCACCGACAACGTATACATATCGAGAATTCACTTTCTTCTTGGTGTAATACAAATGCCGGTGTGCCCCAGGGTGGCGTATTGTCTCCTTTACTCTTCTCAATATTCATAAATTCTATCTGTAATAACCTTCGCTGTTCCTATCACCTTTATGCAGATGATCTCCAGATATACACGCAGGCAACACTGTCGCAGATGTCACATTCTTTAGATATCATTAACAGTGATTTGGCACTAATCAGCAAGTGGAGCAAGTCTTTTGGGCTTAAACTTAATCCCACCAAAACTCAAATCATTGTTATTGGTAGCTCTAGAATGAAAAGTAAAATTGACTGGTCACTACTCCCTCATATAATGTTTGATGGCACGATTATCCCTATACAAGACAAAGTAAAAAATCTGGGTCTCACTATCGACTCGACTCTTACTTGGGGACCACAGATACAAGAAGTGAGTCGTAAGGTGTTTGCTTCAGTTGGTTCACTGAGGCGACTAAGAAACTTTCTGCCCACTGCTACTAAAATTGCGCTCGCTAAGTCTCTTCTGTTACCCATTATTGATTATGCAGATGTCAGCTATCTAGACCTCGCCGAAAACCAGCTAGATAAACTTGAGCGAATTCAAAATGTCTGTATACGATTCGTATTTGGTTTGCGCAAATACGACCATGTATCATAATTTCGAACGCAGCTCAAGTGGTTACCAATTCGACATCGCCGGAACGCTCACATTCTCACTTTACTGTACAATATACTGTTTAACCTTTCAACTCCCTCCTATCTTAAAGGAAGATTTGAGTTCCTTCATGATACACATAATAGATATTTAAGGTCATCAGAAAATTTAAGGCTTAAAATGCCGGTACATTCCACGGCTTTTTATGACAATTCCTTCACCGTAACTGCCGTTCGCTTGTGGAATAAATTACCGCTGCACATTAGGCAAGCTAAGACGGCAGCTAAATTTAAATCCTTAGTGAAGGAATATTATCTTTCATTATAGTTTACAGTCCATTCTAAAATATTCTATAATTGAGGCAAGTTCATGTGTGTATAATTATGTCCTTTATATATTTATGTTTTGTATGCTTATGTATATATGTATTTGTATGTATGTATATGTATATATGTATTTGTATGTAGGTATATAGGTAGAGTAGAGTATATGAATAAGTATATATGTATGTGTTTAGAGATATCTATGTATTCTAAGTATTATGACTGTTACACCTACAACTACCACTATTTTCCAACCAATAATATTTCCATCCAAAGGTTGCCTGGTAGAGATCGCTATAAGCGATAAGGCCGCCCATTGTACTTCGAGTACATTGTATGATGTCTTTTGTAATATTTCTGGTGTACAATAAAGCATAAATAAATAAATAAATAAATAAATACGCTACTTAGTTTGTTTACATGAAGTTGATGACTACACGGTTGGCGTAGTGGTTTAAGCAGCCGCCTCACCGCTTGACACTGTGCCGAAGTGTTGTGGGTTCGATCCCCACACGAGACAACACTTTGTGTGATTCATAAATTGTTGTTTCGAGTCTGGGTGTTCACTGTGTCCGTTAGTCGTATGTTTGTAAAGTTCCCCGCGACACAGGATTTAGTCCTAATGCGGGAGGAGTTTTAAAAAAACAAAAAAAAAAGAAAACGCAGGTAAAGATTAGGTTTCTGTAAAGTAATTGAAGCGTCGGATTATAATAATAATGCAGTTTCTAGATCATTAGGTTAAGTAATGGAATCACAGTCAAACCAATACATTGTGAATGCTCTCGAGCCGAAATATGGCATAATAATAGTGAAGAATAAATATAGATGCGAAGTATCGTATTTTGGGCGTGCTGTATAATTTTACTAAGAAAATTATTATTTCTGTCTGCTCTGAACGAGATTATAAACCATTCTCTGTGTTATAAACTCAAGATCATTCGTAGTCGAACAAGAGGTTTTGTTTTAAATTTATAAATATGTAAAGCGGATTAAAATCGCAAATCGCTCAAGCTGCCAGCCGTGCCTCGCTTCGTAAATGTAAGCGACCGTATGTTGGTCGCTACCTTGGTCGCTACCCAGGTTTCACCAGCAAGCAAGTCACATCTTCTTCACGTGAGTTTTTCTGCCGCCGCCGAGCAACAAAAGCATCAAAGAAATTGTTATTAATCATTATCTCTGCCTTCGTGACAGTTCTTGACATACTGTGACAGTTTGTTTTGTAAATATCAGAGAGGTTGGACGTTTAGACTAGAGAGAACATGGCCTATAAATTTCCTTATACCGAACGTGCAACATGTAATGTTAGTTGGTCTTAGTTGGTTAATCATAACGTCAAATTACGCGTCTCATTAAAAGAGGCATAGACTCTTTACATACTCATATCTTTGACTACATTCTCCAAATAGCCGTGCTGTGATCTGTCATCAGTGTAAAATTTTTTGGACGTCTGTGTTTACATTTATAATAACTTTTTTGCATTTAAATAGTAAGTAAGCTTATAATAATTAAATAGTGTACTCATTAATTAATACACATCGTGTATGTGATATCGGGATGTGGATGCCGCTATTCTCGGAACTCGGTTTTGAATAATGGCTGAAAATACGACTGAAAAACTAATAGAATTAGTTCGGAAGTACCCCTGCCTTTATAATGAAGAATATTTCCTACAAAAATATTGTAATAAAGGCAAAACTGTGGGAACAAATCGGGAATACTCTTTTGGTGAACGGTTGGTACGTCGCGCTCAGGAGCGTGTGTGACATCAAAGAGCGTGACGCTAAAACGCGACGCTATTGACGCTTTAACGCGGCGCTACTTAGCGTGTTCTGTTTGGCAAAGCCTTAAAGTTGCGAAGTAATTATTGAAGACTAGCTGACCCGGTGAACTTCGTACCGCCTACAGTCGATTATTAATTTTTCCTTTTTTTTAATTTTCTCTCCGTAAGAACCATCCTCGTACTTCAAGGAATATTATAAAAAAAGAATTAGCGAAATCGGTTCAGCTGCCCTCGAGATTTGCGCTTAGCAACACATTCAGCGATTCATTTTTAATATTTTTATATTACCTATTGAAGATTATCGCCATCGTCATTGTCGTCCAAGTATTTGCCTTGGAGCTTTCTAGGATGAATAGATTTGGACGAGAATCACTCAAACTTACTAATATTTTTTAGATTAATGGTCAGACATAATATACAGGACTTTAACAATGGATGTTGACAAAGGGCAAAGAGTTCCCTGAGCCATTTCTTTTTTTGCCACTCAACATATGCCTACCTATACCAAACATGATATTACGTTTTTCGCGAATTATCCCTGTTTATTTTTTACCATAAACGCCACCAGGACAATTTTGACGAAATAAGCAAATAATGTACCTAAGTACAATGCAAAAGTGCAGAATTGATCATTGGTTATCTATACATCTATACCATAGAAATATAAACAAGAGGAGAAATGCCAAGGGGGCGTGTCGGTGTCCGTGCGAAATGCTCCGAGTGAGCATATCGCACGGAAATGGCCGTTTCTGCTAAATAATACACTAGGTATCGACCGTGATCGCGATAACTTTTAAGAATACCTACCGTCTTGTTCACTGGTTTGTTGTAAAAAAATATACGTTTGAAGTTATATAATAATATAACTTCAAACGTATAAGTAGGTATATTACTATATTTGTCTTTAAAAACATGAAAAACAACGAATCGTAAAATATTCCTTGCTGCTATTATGTTATTATTGTTTTCAATTTGTTGCAGTAGTGGTATTTTCATAAAGTGTAATGTGTAGTGGAGTGAATCAAGCAGCTTCATCTCGAAAACACCAGGAGACTGCCCTTCTGAGAAGAAGAAGATTGCCGTGCAAGGTAAGAGGTTCCTTTCTACACCATACTTTCTCTCCCTCTCCAATCCTAGGCGACCAGAACTCGCCATCCTTTAGATACAGTCCATTTTTTCCCAAATCGCCTAGGAACTTTCGGTTTCGGTGTAACGCCGAACCATTTTTTTGGTCCATACGAGTCGGATTAATTTACGTTTTATACGTAAAACCTCGTTATATCTATATACTTAGGCAGTTATAGCACCTAGCTATACTCCTAGTCCATTCACATAACCGTCACATGGTTGTTTTCGCACGCATCAGTAGGTAATATACTTTTATGTAGCTACCTACTTACCCAATTATTATTTCTGGAACTATCATAGTTGTCTTGTAAATCTCATATTTCAAGCAACTTTTAATTCCACCGCTTTAAAGTGTTGCCTAGGTACTTAGGTAAAATAATAGGAACTTTAGATATTCTTATTTTGTTTCGGTCTCATTAGCTTATACTTACGTAAGCATGTCACAACAAAAGAAGTCACGCGTGTCGGAAGACAAAGAGATGACAATCTTAGAAGCAAAACGCAATATTTTATTTGAGCGTATTAAAAACATCTATGAGCGCTCAAAAATCGCCGCTATTTCCGATAGTAATAGAGAATCATTCCTTAGTTATTGTATGACAGTAGATAATATTCGAACAGATTTTCATAAGTTTGTGACGTCACGTCGCGCCCCGGCGCCGCGAGCCTCGCTACGAGTGACGCACAGCAATGGGCCGTTCCTTCGCGCCCTCCACGTCGGTCCTATATATACCAGGGACACACGAGGTTTCGCCCTTCTTTGCTCCAGTCAACACCACCAAAGCTGAGTACACCTGAAGACCTGTGAAGTGCCAACAACGTCGCTCACGCCCTGGATAATAGTCTCTTTTGTTGTATGTGTATAACTGGAATTATAACGCGAGTTTAAACTTTCCTGGTGATATTTTTTATTTATTTCCCGTAAGTCAACCTAATTATCTCTCTTTAATTGCTCGGCGAGTGATCGATCCCGGCTACCCCGTGGAAATCAATCACTCGTGCGACATTGGCGCCCAATAGAATTTTTGATTATATTTTTAAAACGTAAGTTGGCATTTTACAGGTGAGTGAAATAATTTCTTTTTCTCTTGTATATTTTTCTCCTGTGTGTGCATATATTCTGGTGTGGTGAATTGCGTACAGGTACAGTTTCTATCTATTTTGGTTGGCCATAAGCAATTTAACTGTGTAAATAACATAACGGTGATTTAATTAACGTCGGTCTAAAATCACGTTCCACCGCGGGCAGCGTGTCAAGCCGCCAACCGGTTCTAACCGCTTAGCCGTTGAACTAACGAGCCTCGTGTTCGCAAAAAAATATTGTGATTCAACCTTTGAGTGACCTTTAAGAATTTTTTTTTAATCCTTTACCAATCATCACACCATTGTATAATTTAGTGTATTTCAGCTTTTTTTAGCACGGTATTCGATTTTCTGGCGATATTTAATTTTTTTTTCTAGTGCCGGCGTAAATACTTAGATTTTCTATTATTGTTTTGTAATAATGGCTTACATTATAAATTTCTCATTATTAACTAAAGCGGAATTAGAATATGAGACCACAATACGCGGCGTTTCAAAGCCTGACGATCCCCGCAAACAAATCGCTAAACTTTCAGTTAAAACTCCCTCAGAGGATATATTATCTTCACCCTTCCCACCAGAGGAGGATGTGGCAGAATTGGAAAAGTCGTTATTAAGATCAAATAAACACTTATCTATGTTGGAAGCAAACTATACTTCCGAGCTTCAACAGAAGGTCGCAACCGTGCTACACCATTGTTTTCATCGACTGAATAGGGTGGATACCGGCAGTCTGGATATTAAAAAAATTGAGTCTGTGTGGAATAAATTTAATGACTTATATGCGAAATTACAATTAATCACGAGCCGTAGTTCGCGGTCGGATTGCTCAGTGGCAGAGGGAAACACTTCCTATAATTACGACCGTAAGCTTTTTTCGGAATTAGGTAAATTCAAATTTAACGGTAAATCATGTGTAAGATCCTTTATAGAAAAAATTGATGAATTTATGTCCTGTAGATCTATTCCACACGACAAGATGTTGTCTTTCGCTTT
Organism: Euclidia mi; assembly: GCA_944739405.2. Taxonomy (NCBI): domain Eukaryota; kingdom Metazoa; phylum Arthropoda; class Insecta; order Lepidoptera; family Erebidae; genus Euclidia; species Euclidia mi. Next base: position 24,715,392 of record OX123189.2, on the reverse strand, counting down.
TGAAATATTTTCGGGTGACGCATTAGTTTGGTATCGTTCTGTTAAAAATAATGTAAAGACTTGGTTAGAACTTTGCGAACTTTTGAAACGAGATTTTAGTCCGCATAACTACGATTATCGGCTTATGACGGAGATTCGTCAGCGCTCACAGGGCGAAAACGAATCAATAACTATTTACGTGGCAAAAATGCACGGTCTGTTTTCGCGACTTAGTTGTCCTATCGCTGATTCGGAGAAGCTAGAAATTTTACTAAATAATATTAGACCTTGTTACACTAATTGTCTGCTCACTGCAAAGGTTGTTGATATTGATAGTCTGGTCGAAGTTTGTCGTCTTTTCGAAAATGACCAAAGTCGCAGTAAGCAATTTTCTGAACCCCCTAAAGTTTCAAAGAATACTGTAGCACCCGATCTAGCGTATAATTATCCGTTTTCTAATTTTTCTTCAAACAAAAATGTTTACAATCATAATCACTTCAATAAATATAACTCTGTCGCTGATACATCGAGATACAAGTCTGTAACTACCACAAGTTAACGCCGTATCGAGTACTTCTAATATAAATAAATTTTTTTGCGTGCGTTGTAGATGCAATTCGCACTCATTACGTAATTGCCGTCAGCCACACTACCTAATCTGTTTTAAGTGCGGCACAAAGGGTTTCAAGGTGTCAGACTGCCCCAATTGTAAATCTAAGTCGACCCCTACAGTTTCAAAAAACTAGTTAACAAGGATTGTGGAAAATCAAATTATACAACTAATTGTAATAAAACAGAGTGGAATAATTGGTTGGACTTTTAAAAAAAATTCTTTAGTAGCTATCATATTTCCTCAATCCGTAATTCTAAAGTAGAATATTTAGCTTACGTTACTCTAAAATTAAACGGAATACCTACCACTGGTCTTTTAGATTCTGGATCTTGCGTTACAATTTTAGGTAATAATTTGCATAACTTATTTTTGAAAGACGATGTTTTGGATAAATCGAAACCTTTAAGGTTAATAACAGCTGGCGGTGAACGATTTGAGTCTTTGGGATCGGTGTTTCTACCCTTTGAGTTTCAGGATAAATTGATTAACTTAGAAGTTCATGTTGTACCTGGGATTCAAAATTCCCTTATCCTAGGCATGGATTTTTGGCGAAGCTTTGGCCTATTTCCTAACAAATTAGAGTCTGTTTTGATTGTGAACAAGTCTGACGCTCAAGTATTGGAGTTGCAGGCAGTTCCCCCTACACATCTTGTTTCTTATGATCATCTTACAGTCGACCAGAGAGCTACCGCTGACAACATTATTTCTAAATTTACCGATATTTCATACGAGAAGCGGGGTCTCGGTTGCACAAATATTATTTCTCATTCAATTGATACAGGTGATTGCCCCCCTATTCGGCAAAGATTTCATCGCATGTCTCCCGATAAACAAAGAATTTTAATAAAGCATCTTGACGACATGCTCTCAGAGGATGTTGTTGAACGATGTGAAAGCCCGTGGTCAAACCCGGTCATTTTGACCCCTAAGAAGAATGGTGAACTGCGTTTCTGTTTGGACAGTCGTAAATTAAATTCCGTTACAAAAAAAGATGCTTATAGCTTGCCTTATATTTCGGAGATTTTAGATAATCTGAGAGATGCTAAATACTTGTCTAGTTTAGATTTGTCTAAATCTTTTTGGCAAACATTAATTAAAGAAGAGGACCGTTGCAAAACAGCCTTTTATATTCCTACGCGTGGCACATTTCAATTCAAAAGAATGCCCTTCGGTCTTACGAATGCGCCAGCTACTCAACAACGATTAGTTGATATTTTATTTTACGGTCCAGAATTTGAAAATAAGGTTTTCTGTTTTATCGATGACATAATCTGTATAACGTCCAGCTTCAACGAGCATATTAATCTCTTATTACGCATTCTTAATAAACTAAAAAGCGCTAATTTAACAATTAATCTCGAAAAATGTCAATTTTTTAGAGATAAACTAAAATATTTAGGCTATGTTGTCGACTCTAGTGGATTGCATCCCGATCCGGATAAAGTAAATTCAATGAAAAATTATCCCACTCCTTCTAATAGAAAAGAAGTACGTCGATTTTTAGGCGCAGCCTCGTGGTACAGGCGTTTTATACCGAATTTTAGCTCTATTGCTGCACCCTTAAATAAGTTAACATCTCAAAGTAAAAACGCACCTCCATTCTGTTGGACGACAGAGGCTAATGAGGCGTTTAATAACCTAAAGAATTGTTTGATTTCCTCCTCGGTGTTGGCTTGTCCTGACTACTCGCAACCGTTTGAAATACACTCAGATGCTAGCGATTTTGGACTTGGCGCGATCCTCTATCAAAGGTTAAATGGTGAGGAAAGAGTCATAGCGTACTATAGCAAATCACTCACTAAGCAAGAAAAAAATTACAGTGCCACAGAGCGCGAGGCCCTGGCTGTTCTATCTGCTATAGAACACTGGCGTTGTTATGTTGAAAATGGTAAAAAGTTTATTGTTTACACAGATCACGCTGCTTTGAAATGGTTCTTGACCTTAAATAACCCTACTGGCCGGTTAGCCAGATGGGGAGTTCGCTTATCTTAATATATAAAATCCTTGCGTTACTGACTGACTGACAGACACGCTACAGCCGAAACTATTGGGCGCAGGAAGCTGAAATTTGGCATGTATGTTCCTTGGGGACCGTAGGGGTGCACTAAGAAAGGATTTCCCGAAATTTCCACGGGAACGGCCAAAACGGGTAAATCAAAAAAAAAATGCAGGCGTAGCTGCTGGCGTCCTCTAGTCTTCCTATAATTTCGAAATACGTCATCGTCGGGGTTCCGATAACGTTTTACCTGATTTTCTGTCTCGCTTTTTACCCGTTTCTGCCATTGCTAATGATATAAATATAGATATTAATTCTAATCAGAATTTACCAGTTTCTACTAATGATCCTTGGTATTTAAATATCTATAAAGGCTGTTTAAGTTCTCCGACTTCCTTTGTTAACTATCAAGTAATAAACAATAAATTGTATTGTTTTAAAAAAACATTAAACCCTCTCACTAGAGAATTTCAATGGAAAGAGGTTATTCCGTCTGACCAAAGAAATGACATTCTAAGGGAGAATCATTCTTCGCCCACTGCTGGACATCTGGGTATTTTTAAGACATACAAACGTCTCGCACTTAATTACTTTTGGCCTGGTATGTACACCGATGTTGTCAAATTCGTCAGTTCATGTGAACCTTGTATCACCCATAAACACCAAAATCACCCAAATTTAGGTCTAATGGGAAAACCCAAATCATGTCAAAAGCCCTTTCAGACGAGTAGTATTGATTTGATTGGTCCATTGCCTCCCAGCAGAAAACAAAACACTTTTATATTTGTGGTCAGTTGTTGTTTCTCTAAATATTGTTTACTTTTCCCCATTTAACGGGCAACTGCAGAAGTGATAACAAAAATTCTAGAGGAAAATGTATTTTTGGTGCATGGAATTCCATCTACTATTGTTTTGGATAACGGTAAACAATTTATTAGCGCAACCTTTAAAAGTATGTTGTCAAAATATAAAATTCCAAATTTGCATTTTACGCCGTTGTTTACTCCCCACGTTAACTCAGTTGAACGTTACGACAAGACCATTATGACAGCTATTTCAACTTTCATAGAATCTGATCATCGAATCTGGGACACTCTAATCACTAAAGTTCAATTCGCCCTTAACTGCGCAGTTAGTGAGGTTACTGGTTATTCTCCTAATTTCCTTGTTTTTGGTAGGGAGGTCATAACATGTGGTTCTCAGTATATTGACAAGGAATTTAATTCCAATATGGTGCTTGAACCACGAGACGGCTATGCCGAAACTTTAGGCTACTTATCTTCTATTTTCGAGAAGGTACATTCAGCTCTGTTGTCGGCCCACCAACGAAATTGTTCATCTTATAATCTTCGCCGTAAACCGGCAGAATTCAATGTCGGTGATATAGTTTGGCGCAGAACGTTTCTACTTAGTGACAAGGATAAATACTTTAGCAAGAAATTGGCGCCTAAATTTATTAAATGTAAGATTGCCTCAAAAAAGTCACATCTAGTATACAAACTTAACGACATGGCCGGAAAACCTTTAGGCGAGTGGCACATCAAGGATTTAAAGTTGATTAATTACAAAGAATAATAAAAGTATAAAAACAACAATGTAAGACGCATATCTATGCGGAGTTATAATTGCCTGCATAATTATTTGTGAAGGCCAACAATGGTTCTTTTGTTTTCGAGTCGAAGCTCACAAGATAATGCATTGTGTTGTGTTAATGATTTATGTAAACATGCTAACATAAAATGAATAAATGTTTCAGTTATAAATTGTAATAAAGTTTATTACATGTAATATTGTTACAAAGAATCTGTTGTTTATCTAACTATCAGTTATGGCTCAGTGGTTAAAAAGTTGTTGTCGGATCGGTCTGTGGTTCGATTCTCGCATGTGTATTTTCTTTCCACAAATCTATTTGTTGAAATGCATCGTGATTGGCGTATTGTTTTTCGCCGTGCCTTGTTCTGAAGTTCTGTTGTTATTCTTAATTCTGTATAAATTCCTTAATCAAATTGTTATTATAGGTACTTTATAAACATTCAGGGTGATTAACCGTGCGTCGCGAGCTCGGAACAGTCGAATAGTACCTACCATTTAGATCGTACCTACCTAGTTGTCGTTATGACGCACGCGCGTTCACTCAGCGACGCGCCGATAAATAAATGCCTAACTAATGATTCACCATTGTTTACATTCAAAAGGTGTTTATTGGTCGTGTTGTAGTTATTAATTAGAGCAAAATATTTATTAATTTCTTTCCTTTGACATTGAGCGGTCCGGTCGTGTCTGCGGCTTATATTATTTTTGTTCATCCTTACGAAAAATCTATTGTTATACCTAACTATATTCAAAAAGTTTACTTATCTAGTGGCAAAGGCCGAACCCAAGATTTATAAGTCGTAGGGCTAGATCAAGTTTCTTATATCTACAAATCATTATTACCTAATAATTACCCTAAGCGCTTTATCATAGATTGTTATCTTTAATATTAAGCTATTACACTGGACTCGGCATTTACATGTAGGTATGTGTGATGAATTATGAATGATAAATGTTTATGTTCAAATTCAGACTGCCGTTGTACGCGTGAAGAATGCAAGCGTGGGTCATTATTATTTAGGTATCCTAATTAGCGTATAGGGTTGTCACTTGTTCAAGGTACTCATGCCCTTGTTTTCTCTAATTTCAGGGAGTATCTTCAGGGCTGCTACGCCCGTTGGGCTAGGGAATTTTCCTTAGGGAAAATCCCGGCCTAACGGGGGGGTGTGGGGGGGTGTGACGTCACGTCGCGCCTCGGCGCCGCGAGCCTCGCTACGAGTGACGCACAGCAGTGGGCCGTTCCTTCGCGCCCCTCCACGTCGGTCCTATATATACCAGGGACACACGAGGTTTCGCCCTTCTTTGCTCCAGTCAACACCACCAAAGCTGAGTACACCTGAAGACCTGTGAAGTGCCAACAACGTCGCTCACGCCCTGGATAATAGTCTCTTTTGTTGTATGTGTATAACTGGAATTATAACGCGAGTTTAAACTTTCCTGGTGATATTTTTTATTTATTTCCCGTAAGTCAACCTAATTATCTCTCTTTAATTGCTCGGCGAGTGATCGATCCCGGCTACCCCGTGGAAATCAATCACTCGTGCGACAAGTTGTTAGACGATTATAACACAAGATTACTTTCTATCAATCCTGATGAAAAACCGAATTATCAGGCGTACACCTCATTCGAAGATCTTTATTGTATTATTAAGCGTATACAATCGCAATTGGAGGGTAAATGTTCGACACAGCCCGTTGCCGCGGCCCGCACGCCGAGATTACCGCCAATCGAGATTATATCGTTTGATGGCGATATACGAAACTGGCCGTTATTCTATGCGAGTTTTAAGTCTACAGTGCACGATAATGGTTCTCTAACAGATGCTGACAGGTTGTACTATTTAATAGGTAAACTGTCACCGAAGGCCCAGTCCGTATTTGCAGGTGTCACACCCAGTGCTGAGAATTATCAGGTCATATTTCAGTCACTACTTGATAGATATCAAGACACGCGCGTCCTAGCGTCTACCTACTTTGACCAAGCTTTAAATCTTAAACTGTCCGGTGCCGCATCTGTCTCGAATTTCCAGCTGTTTATTGATAACTTCGTAACCGCGGTTAATTCTCTTAGGAACTTAAAATTAGAAGATCTTTCCGACTTTATGTTGCTTCAACTCGCTTTAAAAAAGTTTGACACTGAAACAATTCGTGCTTTCGAGATGACGGAATGCAATAATAAAATACCTACACTAGATAGTTTTATTTCGTTCATCAAAGATCAGTGTCGAATATTTCATAATACGCAGTCTAGATCACCTAGCCCGTCTAACACTAACAGCAGCAAACAAAGGTTGAATAAATCGCGAAATAGTAATAATAACTCGGTCCCTAATCCACAATCTTACGTAACATGCTCGGAATCTAATAAAATTAATTCACAGAAGTGTCTGTGCAGTAATATAGTGCACGACCATTTCTATAAATGTCCCGCTTTTAATAATTTAAATCCGACTGCTCGTTTCAAATGTGTAAAAGAAAACAAAGCTTGCGTTAATTGTTTAAGTAAAAAACATAAAACGGGTGATTGTTCTAGTAAGACGAAGTGTCGTTCATGTAATCAACGACATCACTCATTATTACATTTAGATAAAAGTTATCCGTTGTCAAGCCAAGCCGGTAACCTTGACACGCTTACGTCGCAGGTGCAGGCCACGGTGACTTCCCCCTCCACGCCTCAGGGCGAAGTATCGTTGTGTACGACGTCCATTGCGCGGGCGACGCGCACGCGAGGACGGCACTCGCGCATCAATAATGATCCGCGCAGGGCCAAAAGGCAGTGTACGGCGTCTAAGACGATACTGTTAGCGACAGCGCAAGTTATCGTCTATGATGTTAATGGGTCGCCGCACATGGTACGTTGTCTACTCGATAGCGCGTCTCAGACCAATTTAATAACAATTGAGTTGTTCAAACGCCTCGGATTGCGGAATAATTCTAGAAATACTAGTTCAGTGGTCAAAGGAATCGGCGGGTCAGAAAAACATTGCAAGGGTTCCATAGATATTAAAATACATTCGCGTTTTGATAGGGATATTAATTTTAACATTTCTTCGCTTATCGTGGAGCGTATCACGGACGCATTGCCGAACGCTAATGTAGACGTAACATCACTCACTCACCTCGAGTCATTGCCGCTGGCAGACGCGGAGTTTGCGAATCCGGCAGGCATTGATCTTTTGATCGGAGCTTCAATATTTCCGCACTTGCTACTAACTAAAATAGTACGTAGTGAGCGATATGATTTACCGCCCGCTATTGAGACGGTATTTGGGTATGTGATTATGGGTACCGTACCTACGTTACATACTTCTCATTGTATTACGTCTTGTTGTTGTTCTGTTCTTCAAGAGATCAAGGTGGGTGCTAAAACTGTATGTAAGATAAAGGACTAATTAGCTATGCTATGCCATGCTATGCTATGCTATGCTATGCTATGCTATGCTACGCTATGCTCTGCTATGCTATGCTATGCTATGCTATGCCATGCTATGCTATGCTATGCTACGCTATGCTATGCTACGCTATGCTCTGCTATGCTATGCTATGCTATGCCATGCTATACTATGCTACGCCATGCTATGCTATGCTACGATATGCTACGCTATGCTACGCTATGCTATGCTACGCTATGCTATGCTATGCTACGCTATGCTACGCTATGCTACGCTATGCTACGCTACGCTACGCTATGCTACGCTACGCTACGCTACGCTACGCTATGCTACGCTACGCTACGCTACGCTATGCTACGCTACGCTACGCTACGCTACGCTACGCTACGCTACGCTACGCTACGCTACGCTACGCTATGCTACGCTATGCTACGCTATGCTACGCTATGATACGCCATGCTACGCTATGCTACGCCATGCTACGCTATGCTACGCCATGCTACGCTATGCTACGCTATGCTACGCCATGCTACGCTATGCTACGCCATGCTACGCTATGCTACGCCATGCTACGCCATGCTACGCCATGCTACGCTATGCTACGCTATGCTACGCCATGCTACGCTATGCTAAGCTATGCTACGCTATGCTACGCTATGCTACGCTATGCTACGCTATGCTACGCTATGCTACGCTATGCTACGCTATGCTACGCTATGCTACGCTATGCTACGCTATGCTACGCTATGCTACGCTATGCTACGCTATGCTACGCTATGCTACGCTATGCTACGCTATGCTACGCTATGCTACGCTATGCTACGCTATGCTACGCTATGCTACGCTATGCTACGCTATGCTACGCTATGCTACGCTATGCTACGCTATGCTACGCTATGCTACGCTATGCTACGCTATGCTACGCTATGCTACGCTATGCTACGCTATGCTACGCTATGCTACGCTATGCTACGCTATGCTACGCTATGCTACGCTATGCTACGCTATGCTACGCTATGCTACGCTATGCTACGCTATGCTACGCTATGCTACGCTATGCTACGCTATGCTACGCTATGCTACGCTATGCTACGCTATGCTTCGCTATGCTACGCTATGCTACGCTATGTTACGCTATGCTACGCTATGCTACGCTATGCTTCGCTATGCTACGCTATGCTACGATATGCTACGCTATGCTATGCTATGCTACGCTATGCTATGCTATGCTACGCTATGCTATGCTACGCCATGCTATGCTACGCTATGCTATGCTACGCCATGCTATGCCATGCTATGCTTTGCTACGCCATGCTATGCTATGCCATGATATGCTACGCTATGCTATGCTATGCTATGCTATGCCATGCTATGCTATGCTACGCTATGTTATGCTATGCTACGCTATGCTATGCTATGCTACGCTATGCTACGCCATGCTATGCTATGCCATGCTATGCTATGCTACGCTATGCTATGGTACGCTATGCTATGCTAAGCTACGCTACGCTACACTATACTATACTACACTTCCGCTTTGTATATGGATGACATTTCCTGTAGTGTCATATCCACTCCGCTAGCAATTTCGCTTTGTGAAGAGCTTATTCAGCTTTTCAAGCGAGGCCAAATTGATCTTGTCAAATGGACAAGCAACTCTAAGGAGGTTCTCGCACGCATACCAGATTCTAGTAAAGCTTCTCCAGACATTGAGTTTGAGAAGTCTGTACCGCATAAAGTTCTCGGTTTGCGCTGGGACAAATCCTGCGATAGCTTTCGGTATGACGTCTCACCGCCAGTCGCACCGCCCACAGTGGCTCGACTATGGGACATAATGGGTTTTATGGCTCCCACGATTTTGTACGACAAGCTCTTGATCAAAGAGCTTTGGCTATCAAAGTGTGAGTGGGATGAAACACCCCCTGACCATATTGTCGCCGCTTGGGGCCAGTTTTGTATTGAGCTTACCGCGCTCAATCAAATTATCATCTTGGGTTAGTAGATGGATGTACCATCAACTTAATAGGTTTCCCTGACGCCAGTGAGCGTGCTTACGGCGGAGTCGTATATCTGCAAGTCCGCATTGGTTCTAACTACTCGGTGCAGTTAGTTTGTGCCAAGTCTAAGGTCTCGCCTGTTAAAACCATTTCGGTTGCGAGACTGGAGTTGTGCGCGGCCCTTCTGCTGTCTCAGTTGCTCCGCAAGGTTCAAGACACAGTTTTGCCCCACTACCCTATTAATAGAATATACGCATTTTCTGACTCCAAAGTAGTGCTCGCTTGGATTTATTCATCTCCTCACCGCTGGCAGACTTTTGTCGCCAACCGCGTTAGTAAATTGATTGAACTTGTTCCCGTTACTTGTTTCAATCACGTCGCGTGTTATCGTACTCGTCTTCAGGAAGAACTTTCCATAGATCATATTGACTGGAAGTTCATTCCACCAGCATCACCACATTTCGGTGGATGTTGGGAAAGCATGGTCAAAGTAATTAAAACGCATCTCTTCAAAGTTATAGGCCAACAGATCCTCTCTTACGAAGAGCTTTTAACTGTCCTTGCACAAGTCGAGGCACTGATCAACTCGCGTCCGCTCACGGCATTGAGTAGTGACCCTGCAGAACCATCCGCGTTAAGCCCTGCACATTTTCTAAACACAGTGCCATTATAGTCATTTCCGGCTCCTGAAGCAGACTCTTCAAGCTTGCTCCAGAGACGTTACTCTGCTGGATAAACTCGTGCAGTCGTTCTGGCGGCGCTGGCGTGCGGAATATCTACACCAGCTTCAGGCTAGATCCAAGTGGAATAGTCCTGCATCCCCCATACAGGAGGGTGTGTTGGTCGTCATAATACACGATAATGCTCCGCCGCTTTCATGGCCGTTAGCCATCGTAGAGAAACTGCATACTTCCAAGGACGGTACAACCCGCGTTGTTACCGTGAAAACCTCGAAGGGGAGCTACGTGCGCCCTGTTGTACGTCTCTGACCGCTCCAACTCAGTGAGATCTAGCCTGAAATTGGATCTACCTGTTAGTTTAAGTATTTAGATAGTAGTTTTCGCTGTTATTGCGTTTGTAGTTTTCGCTAAAGTTAATTTAGATTAATTTTATTGTCATATCGCTGTCTTAGCCTATTGATGGGTTATGCGGTAGTACACCCAACATAGCTAAGTTCAATTTTATTTATTTTTTAACCCTTGAGGTGCGATCAAACTAAAGGCAAAGTGCCACAAGTGCTTAAGGTCACGTTGCTGCAAATGTTCATTGGCATAGGTTACCGGAAAAAAATTAATTATGACACCTTAATATAAAAACATTACATAAATTGCATATCATTGTGTTGGTTATAAAATAAGCTATCATAATAATAACATGAATTACTACTAAATACTTACCTTTCCGGCAAAACAAGCTTACAAACTTGGAGATTTGTTTTTTTTCACTCGTTCGCACAAACATTTCATCACATATTAATGAATTTCATTACTTGTTTGGTTCATAAACACAAAAACATTATCACATAAACCTTTAGGTTTTCACACAATACATTATTTATTTGTAACAAATGAATCTAACGCCACTAAAAAAATTATAATCCGAACGCGTAACAAAAAGTTCGCCGTGCCAGGCCGCCATGTTACTGTAACGAACACTGTGGCTGTGAATTATTTACCATTTGAAACACGATAACAGTGAAAATATACAACAATACTAGTATTTAATTGCTAAAATATGTTTTCAGGTAAATAATCTGGGTACTTTTATGTCTTTCATAACTATTAAAAGAGTATTTATCATAAAACTATTACGAAAATAGCAAGTTTCAAGAGTAGAAATAGCCCTTCTAAAAAGTTTTTGCCTTTTATCACTTTATTTCTTGTCTTTGTCACGAATAATGTCACTTCACAATTAATATTTATTTATTTCTGAGTAAATCTATAGTACATCCAGTAACTGTACAGTGTGTGTCCAGTTACTGGATGTACTGTACATCGATAATTTGCTACAAACACGCGACGAAAACGTAACGTATTCGCCACGCGTCCGCGGCGTCTTCGCTGCGCAGCCGCGGCGTCTTCGCTGCGCAGCCGCGGCGTGTTCGCGACGCGTCCGCTCCGCCCCGCAACCGCTCCCAAACCGCTAGTATGATAAGGCCCTTAATGTACATAATTTACTTAGATACCTAGCTTAAAAGTAGCGTCTATTAACCTAAAGCCAAGTGTTCCAGTGTACGCGCGTGTGTGTAGGCTTACATTTTTGCATCTATAAAATAGTAGGATTAGGGATGTAAGTAGCATTTTTTATTATTAAGAAGGTGTTTTTTATTACAGGTTGCCTATTAATGACGTCACAAGAAATCTTTGGATAAATGCCGTTGGACGGCCTAGTTTGATTTAGCAGAAGTACCATCGTATTTGTTCACGTCATCTTGAGAAAGACTGTTTTTTAAAGACAAAAAGCACCTGGCGTCGTTTAAAACCGAAAGCTGTGCCTACATTACATTTATGCCCGGACATTGCACACCCGGTAGAATTATTTATCCAAAGCTAAACAAACAGTGTGTAATTTTAGTTTGAACATATTAATAAAATATAATAATTACAACGGTTTTAATTAATCTACCTACTTCTATATTTATCATATTAGTGCTATCCTGACTGATCAAAGACGTCTTGCCTTGAAGTACGCTACATAATATTCTACCATAAAATATAATATTCTTTCACATTCACACAACATTATCTGGTCCCAAACTAAGCATATCTTGTACTACGGGTACTAGACAATCGATAAACATGCATATATACTTTTCTGTAAATATATTACATATTATACATAGTACCCGTATTAACGGTGTGGGTTGCACATTTAATCATACTTCATCCAGACCAAGACAAACATCCATATTCATGCACACAAATGTTTGACTTGAGCGGGAATCAAACCTGCAAGCTTCGGCGTGGCAGTCGGATTACTTACAACTCTAAAAAAATTGAGCAGTGTCCAACGTTAGCGATAGCAAGCAACGTGATATGATGCGACGTAAACAAATTGCCAAAGCCTGCCGTGCCGCATTAGCCAATCTGGTATAATTCGTACAATACATAATCTAAGAGACAGTTTCTTAGCATCGCATCGCAACGCATCGCTCATTAGTTTATGAATACTTTTTGTCAATAGATTTTATGGCTAAAACGAACAATTAAACACGTGATTTTTTTAGTACTTTCTGTCTGGCAAGTCTTTGCTAAGCACTGTCCGGCGTCAACAGCAAAAACTACAATTTCAATATTTTAGTTGTTTACTTCTACGGCTTAAATATATCGACACATACTAAAGTTAGACATTTGACCAAAAATATTTATCGATAAATCATCACTGTTACGAACAACACTCGGTTTCCTAACTCTATGTTTTGTCTACTGTTTGCCTACCACGAGGCTGCTATAAGAGCGTGCTGCTAAACCTATCGACAGCTCTTTCTATCATACTGCATGTGCCATTAGAAAGAAAATATCAATCATAGCAACCGCTGTTGTTATTATTTTAGTGTTACTTCTGTGCCTTAGGTTATATTTCTTTGGTAAATATTGTTAAAATGCAGAGAGGTTGGACTACGATTAGACGAGAGAAAACATGCCCTATAATTTTCTTATACCGAACGTGCAACATGTAATGTCAGTGGGTCTTAGTTGGTTAATCAAAACGTCAAATTACGCGTCTCATTTAAAGAGGCATAGACTCTTTACATACTCATATCTTTGACTGCATTCTCTAAATAGCCGTGCTGTGATCTGTCATCAGTGTAAAATTTGTTGGACGTTTGTGTTTACATTTTTAATAACTTTTTTGCATTTAAATAGTAAGTAAGCTTATAATAATTAAATAGTGTCCTCATTAATTAATACACATCGAGTATGTGATATCGGGATGTGGATGCCGCTATTCTCGGAACGGAAATAACAGGAGAAACTGTACCTTCTAGCAGTGAGTCGGAATTTTCCAACAAATTTATTTACTTTTCTCGTATTAATGCTATAATGAGTGTTAAGTTTACTCAATATCATTATATTGCAAATCAAAGGAACAGCTTGCATACGTATGTGTTATGAATTTAACTCACAAATTGTTATTTTGTACATTTATTGGTTTAATAGCCTTAGTGATGGGATTTGACAGTGAAAGGAGATATCGATGTTTTTTGAATGAGGGATAAATACGGAAACTAACTATCGGACATGAATGTAAAACTGTAGCTGGAAGCGACAGCGGGTAGCCGCGGTTGCTAAGTTGGCAATAAACAAAGACGTCCAGCGGTCTAATTTTCTATCGCGTGTTTGATAGTAAGCGCAGTTTAATCTACATAATTTACTTAGATACCTACCTTAAAAGTAGCGTCTATTAACCTAAAGCCAAGTGTTCCAGTGTACGCGCGTGTGTGTAGGCTAACATTTTTGCATCTATAAAATAGTAGATGGATTAGGGATGTGAGTAGCTTTTTTTATTATTAAGAAGGTGTTTTTTATTACAGGTTGCCTATTAATGACGTCACAAGAAAGCTTTGGATAAATGCCGTTGGACGGCCTAGTTTGATTTAGCAGAAGTACCACCGTATTTGTTCACGTCATTTTGAGAAAGACTGTTTTTAAAGACAGAAAGCACCTAGCGTCGTTTAAAACCGAAAGCTGTGCCTTCATTACATTTATGCCCGGACATTGCACACCCGGTAGAATTATTTATCCAAAGCTAAACAAAAAGTGTGTAATTTTAGTTTGAACATATTAATAAAATATAATAATTACAACGATTTTAATTAATCTATCTACTTCTATATTATTAATCATATTAATGCTATCCTGACTGATCAAAGACGTCTTGCCTTGTAGTCCACTACATAATATTCTACCATAAAATATAATAATCTTTCACATTCACACAACATTATCTGGTCCCAAACTAAGCATATCTTGTACTGCGAGTACTAGACAATCGATAAACATGCATATATGCTTTTCTGTAAATATATTACATATTATACATAGTACCATCCAGACCAAGACAAACATCCATATTCATTCATGCACTCAAATGTTTGACTTGAGCGGGAATCAAACCCGCAAGCTTCGGCGTGGCAGTTGGATTACCTACAACTCTAAAAAAATCGAGCAGTGTCCAACGTTAGCGATAGCAAGCAACGTGATATGATGCGACGCAAACAAATTGCCAAAGCCTGCCGTGCCGCATTAGCCAATCTGGTATAATTCGTACAATACATAATCTAAGTGACAGTTTCTTAGCATCGCATCGCAACGCATCGCTCACTAGTTTATGAATACTTTTTGTCAATAGATTTTATGGCTAAAACGAACAATTATACACGTGATTTTTTTAGTTCTGTCTGTCTGGCAAGTCTTTGCAAAGCACTGTCCGGCGTCAACAGCAAAAACTACAATTTCAATATTTTAGTTGTTTACTTCTACGGCTTAAATATATCGACACATACTAAAGTTAGACATTTGACCAACAATATTTATCGAAAAATCATCACTGTTATGAACAACACTCGGTTTCCTAACTCTATGTTTTGTCTTCTGTTTGCCTACCACGAGGCTGCTATAAGAGCGTGCTGCTAAACCTATCGACAGCTCTTTCTATCATACTGCATGTGCCATTAGAAAGAAGATATCAATCATAGCAACCGCTGTTGTTATTTAGTGTTACTTCTATGCCTTAGGTTATATTTCTTTGTTAAAATGTGAATTTAATTTTGTGTTTTTTTTTGTTTTACATTATATATAGTAATATAACGAATGCAATGTTGTGATGGCACTGGCGATGTGGACGTGAGTGCTAGTCAACCTACCACATCATTGACTGGTCTGGTGCGCTGTCCGGATTGCTCCCAGGACCGCTTTTTCAAAGGTAAGCGGGGCCTGAAAGTGCATTTTGGTAAAGTACATAAATCCCAAAATGCACTTTCTGGTTCCACAATATCTTCACAACCTGTATTAGGAGACACCACACAAACTCCTTTTTGGCAAACGCTATCAAAATTAAAACATTCGATCCCGGTTGGGCAAGACGTGGGGCAAGACCATCAGTATCCAAAAAATTAGCGGAATGTATTGGTCTTGTTGTCAGGGAGAACTCGAGAACAGCCTGGAAGCAATTACTGACTTTCCCTTATAGGATTCTACATGTTGATAAAAATCAGGCAGGCCAAAATTCGTTGACATCCCAAAATAAATATAATTGTCAAGTTTCGGCACACTCTTTAGATTCAAAATTTACGTTTAACAAGCTGAAGTCGCTGTATCAATATGTAGAATCTAAATTAAGGGACGGCGATATACGGGGCGCTTCTAGACCCCTTTTCAGTAGCGATGTGGTGGCGCCTTGCTCTCCAGACACGCTTGTGGGTCTGAAGAGCAAGCATCCAGCGCCTATTAATGATCTCTCCTTCCCTGTAGCTCCCGACAGGGAATCAGAACATCTGATCACCACAGCCAAGGACTACACTAACTTATTATTATACATATAGATTATATATATAAATGAAATATAATATATATAAATGAAATACCTTAAAAAAATATAGTTAAGTACAAAATAATGTATCGATAAATGACAAAATAAACATAAAAAAAAGATGAGTTTCAATATTTTAGAGCATTCAGAAAGTTGGTACAAGGTGACGCAGTGCAGATGGTAATTCACCAAGGGTATTAAAAGTTTTGAAGTTGCTCTTATAACACTATCTGTATATAATTATATGTATAAAATCCTTGCGTTACTGACTGACTGACAGACACGTTACAGCCGCTCTCATTCTCACTAAGGGAATTAAAAGCGGAGTCAGAATTTGTATTAAAACTTTTGAATACTTCAAGGGATTAACTTCGTACTTTCTATATTGTACCCTCAAATGACATTAACCATTTCAAAGAAATTTATTTTGGATATTCTTCCCCTAAGAGGGTAGAAAAGGGAGTTACAGTTTGTCTAAAACTCTTTATTTTTCAATGGAATCACTATAATCTGTCTGTATATATAAAATCGTTGCGTTACTGACTGACTGACAGACACGCTACAGCCGAAACTATTGGGCGCAAGTAAGTAAAATTTGGCATGTATGTTTCTTGAGGATTGTCGGGAAGTTCGAAAAAAACATTTTATCTACGCGAAATTTACGCGAGCGAAGCAGCGGGCAGAAGCTAGTTCTATATTACAGGAGCGCCTGGAATTTTACATTGAAATTGGAAGCTATTTGCCAAGCCACCAATTTCGTAAACATTTTTCTACAAATGTACCAGTAACGAGATTTCTGCAGTAGTCCGTTTTTGTGAGATTTGACCGGAAAAAGTTTTTAGCAGCACGTGTGTCGTTGAGAACTTTTATAAATTTGTTCATAACTACAAAAGGCAGGTACATGGGTTAAGCCGGCGTTCCGGGAAATTTGCTATAGTTATTCTGCCATTTCTTTTGTATTTTATTCGAAGTTACAAGAGCCAAGTCGAGTGCGCAATCAATTTTGAAAATGTAAGTGCAATATCACAGAGCCAATGCTGTCGACATTTTTACTAGAATGCGAGACTATCATAAGATCACTAGAAATACTGCCTAAATGTTTACTAGTATGACAGACTAGCATTCAAGGAAGAATAAATAAATGTGTAGAGCCGTAAGGGGCGAGGCTACTTCCAATAGTGGACGAATATCGGCTGATGGAATAAATACAAACGAGCATCATTTCAACTTGACATTTTATTTAAATGTGAAATTGTAACCATGCTCATTATATTATTTTATTCTTCCTATAATATATATAAAAATAAGTTAACGCTAATTCGGTAATAATTTTGCCCTTAAATTAATTTAGTACAACAAAAATATCGTAAAATTTACATCTGCCTTAAAAATATGTGCCAAAATATACTTTTTCCGAAATTCTATAATATTGCCACTTTTAGATTTGATCGAAGAAAACTAATATTTTTCTGGTAATAGGAGTGAGTATATCTACAATATGTACTACATAGCTTTTGCGATATTTTTATTTTTAGTGTTGACTAATGTAATTAATTAACAACTATGCTTCCAAGAACACGTCAGTATACTTATTAAATATAGTATTTTATTTTTGTGCACATTGCGCTTTCAAACTGAAATTGCTATCTCAAAGCACGTATAAACCAATTAATTAAGCTATACTAAAAATTCGTACATAACGCATTTTTGTAAAAATATATTTACGGTCCTGACAAAACCAATTTGTTACCTACGTTAAATAATACGACCTTGTTTGATGTACAAAATGCGTTTGCACTTTGAAAGCGCGCTTTACTGAATACTTTTATAAGAAACTAGAGAATACCCGCTGCTACGTCCGCCCATTTTAACCGTTTCCCCCCGATCCCGTGTGAATTTCGTGATATCTTATTCTGTGGTATATTCACCAACCTACCAACAGGCCACAGCTTCTTGCGTCCAATAGTTTTTCCTGTGCGTTGTCTGTTAGACAGTTAGTAAATATCTTAGTTATTGCTATTGTATACATTATATAAATGTTAGTATGTACGCAAAAAGGAAGCCTATGTGTTATACTAATGTATAAGCTGTATTACTGCGTAATTACATCAAGATTCTTTCCGTAGTTTTAGAGTGGGTAAAAGAGGACCAACCATATAAACAAACTTTCGCATTTATAGTTTATATTCAGACCTCGTAGGACATTCGTCGACCAAATTGGAGACGTTCTAAAAAACGAAAAGGTCCGCAGCACCCGGAACCGGCGAGCATGTATGAAAAGAGTAATGAATGTAGAGGAAGCGCGTGATGTTTGCAAGGATAGAAGCAAGTGGCGATGGCGTTCTGTTGTCTCTGCCTACCCCGACGGGAAAAAGGCGTGGGCATATGTATGTGTATGTATGTAATATCAATATAGATAAGCAAGGCACATTCCTACTACGAGACGCGAGGCACACATCATGCATATAGTATAATAATAAGTTTAAAACTTAGACTGAAAGGTTTATAAAAGTACTTAAAATGTGTTTATTTGATTTTTGTAAACTTCAGCTCTTAAGTGTGTTTTGCTTTGAATAATGCCACGTTTCATAAGTTAGTTTCTATATATAATGTAAATGTATTTTGGATAAGTGGATAGACGCATACAATTGTAAAGATATAACTCCTTGCTGGATCTGGGCGAGCGATCAAACACCTCGTCACGATGTTGCAATATTTTATTCCTTATCACACGTACAGTATATTTAATATATATAGCGCTATACTTATATTTACTCTACAAGTAAGGATGTGTTCCTTATCTGGAAGCTACAATCAGAATGAATTCTGCTGGCCAGAAATATATTAATGACGGTTTACATTTGACATCGGAAATACTTTTTAATCAAATGATTGACAGTTATGTTTACTTGAACCAGAGTCAATTTAGTGATTATTTAACTGACAAATGTATTAATTTTAAGACGGTATTTAAACGATATATAATCGTAACAAATTTTAGAAGCTAAATTATTTAATTTCAGAACGGTATTTGAAATACATACAAGTATGTATTTCAAATCGATGTCTAACAATTTATACAAAAGGTCAAATGAGTGATTATTTGTTTACATGAATCAAATGTTTTAATTTAATATCAGTGTTTTAAAACAATCTAACACTCCACCGTCCTGACACCGTGTATGTCCCCATACACGAATCAAATTATTAATCTAACAACTTGGCCAGCAGTTATTTACTTTAGAAATTACGCTAATCATAACATAGTTACTAAGTATAAGGAGAATATTATACAATAAAATTACATCTGTATTACATTACAATAAGGCAATAGTTATTGTTTGATTCAGTCATATCAAGTTACAATTAAAGGTAAATTAATTTTACTAAAGAGATAATACAAAAATACATTTCTACTTGATTTGTCAATACATTATTTTTTGTTAAGGTTACACGCATATCGATGACAAGAATTGTACTGATCTTATGTGCTCCTTTCTAGGGCCACATTACAAACTCTTAGAATCTCTTGACCACAGATAAACTAAAATAAAGCTAACCTCTCTTAGCGTAAAGCCAAGGTCACAACCTTTTAGCAGTACTCAACCAAGGTCCAAAGTCTAAACTCTTAGCGAGGCAAAGCCAAGGTACAACCTCTTAGCTGGGCCAAACCAAGGTACAACCATTAAAATTCTTAAACAATAGAAGCTAAGGTATAGTCTCTTGACAAAGCCTAATCACAATTCTTAGCGAAGCAAAGCCAAGGTACAACCTCTTAGCAGAGCTCAGCCAAGGCACAAACTAAGCACTAAGCAAAGCCAAGGTACAACTTCTTAGCAGAGCTCAGCCAAGGTACAAACTAAGCACTAAGCAAAGCCAAGGTACAACTTCTTAGCAGAGCTCAGCCAAGGTACAAACTAAGCACTAAGCAAAGCCAAGGTACAACCTCTTAGCAGAGCTCAGCCAAGGTACAAACTAAGCGCTAAGCAAAGCCAAGGTGCAACCGCTTAGCAAAGCTTGTCTATGTGCGAGTTCTTAGCTCAGCTGGGCGAAGGCACAGTCTCTAAGCATAACTTAACCAATGTATGAAATGAAATATTTTTAGTAGTAATAATATTAAGTAAGACATGTATAATCATAATAATAATTAGTCAACGTCGTCACTATTGACATCACTATTCAATACGGTACTGCCCTCAACGTCAGTATCGGCGTCATCATCATTGAGATTTAACACGGCAATGTGAACCCAAGGCAACATTCGATCAGCCGCCACCGTGGTTTCATGCTTATTTTGCGTCCCGACAAATCCAGGTATTGGAGCAATTCTGTATCTGTCGTTGCCTAAAACGCCTGTTATTCGAAACGGTCCTATATACGAGGGAACGAGCTTCTTGCTCTTCCCATCAGCCTCGAATGTGGTTTTGGTTATTTTGACTAATTCACCCTTTTTATACAGACGTGCAGGTTGCCTGTTCCTGTCGTAATATTCCTTTTGTTTCAGTTATTCTTTGTCGATATTATCTTTAACCTCGTGGCGAATAGTAGCTAAGTCAGTTTCTTTTCGAGTTTCAATTACAATTTCATTCAAGCTAGGGTTGCTTTTACTGTAAATGCCTTTCCCAAACATTACTTCAGCAGGAGTCCTACCAGTGGTTTTCTGAAGGGTGTTGTTGAGTCCCCACTGAATTTTGTCTAATTGATGATCCCAATCCCTTCCATGGTATTTCAGATTCTGTGCTGTTAGTGAGTCGAAGATAGTGCACTCTCGACTTGACCGTTAGATTTAGGAGTAGCAACTGCATTTAAGACATGTTTAATACCCCTTCGCAATATGTTTTAAATGCGTGGGAGGTAAAACAGCTGCCGCTATCACTGATTAATCTATCTGGTGTTCTAAAAGTGCTAAATATGTCATCCAATACTCTAATAACGTTTTGCGTTTTTGTGTTCCGAACGGGCTTTATAAAAACGAACTTTGTGAATTCCTCTACAACGACTAAAAGGTAACAATTACCTCTTTTTGACTTCACGAAGGGCCCACGGTGGTCAACATGCAGTGTATGGAATGGTAAACCGACTTTGGGTATTGGATGTAAGTGACCTTCACGAGTAATAAACTTCTTTTTGGCATAAGCGCATTCGATACACGCTTCTACGTATTTTCTAATGAATCTAGACATCTTTGGGAACCAATAATTTTTCTTTATCCTATATAGAGTCTTTTCGACTCCAAAATGACCTATGTCATCGTGGTTCATCCGACAAATTTGCCACCTTGCGCCCTTCGGGACCACCCAACGATCGTTATCCTGATCCCCATCTATACATCTAAAAAGCTTATTGGTTCTAACGATATAATTGTCCCTAATATACTGTAAACCTTTCGGATCTAAGTTTGTGGAGAGAACATCGCGTATCCTACTAATCTCGGAATCACCCAGTTGTAGAGTGTGTAACCAATCCTCATCACTTATTGCCATAACTAAAGAGCAGGGAACGACGGTGTCGCTCTCACCGATTTCAGAAATGGGAAGAGGATTTCGCGATAGCGCGTCTACATGGGACATTTTCGTTCCAGCTCTATACACTATGGAACAATCATACTCTTGCAATGCTAACCACCACCTTAAATCTAAAAGCGTGATCTGATCCCTCGTATCATACGAGGGATCAGATCACGCTTTAAGAACGTGGAGCGTAACGCACTACAGTCTGTCACAATTTTAAACTCCTTCCCGAGTAGATAAACCCTAAAGAACAATGGCAGAATTTGGTCTGGGTTTGTTGTGGCGACCTTAAACTTCATATGAACAAAACAAATTGTTTTTTTTTTCTACGATTTTTAATATTTTCACTTTGTCTCGTTAAAGCTGGAGTATTTTATGATGATAAAAAGCATTCCAATTGATTAATAATTTATTATACTTTATTATTTGATTGTTGCCATAGACAATGGTGTGACAGGAATAGACGTAAGTGCTATATCCAAACCCAATCTCTCTGGCTATATCCGTACCAATTATTAAATAAGTAATCGATACGATCGACCTTTATAGAGTTGGTTTGGTTTAAAATGCAGTTATTTAATATTGAATCAACATTATATCAATAAGCTTATATTTTTAAAGCAAAACAACGTTTAAATCAAATAAAAACATCGCAAGCATCGTTTTAATGTTGTATCGATTTCACATAAAATCGATTTAAAATGTGCAGATCTGCTTTTGTCTTTGGCTGTGACAGTTAGATGCTACAGAATACTTCCGCGTTTTGATGTCAACTGACATATGTCATTTGATAATTCAAACGTACCTTAGGTTCGTATTGTTTAACTTTCATACTATAACTTTCCTTTTACCTACATTGTTCATTCTTAACTAAAAATTCAACACCGATATCTTCTTTTTCCACCTTTCCTGAGTGAAAATAGAATCATTTATAGACTCTGTTACTTACGCCAAATTTTTTGATATATTTTTTATTACTGTATCTACGCTTCAATTTAATTTCAGACATTTTGATGTATTGAGATCTGCCATTGTCCTTTCTTCAAGGAGCAGACTACCGCTAATGTTTCTAACTCATATGAATGAAAGTTTTTTCTTCTGGTGAAGTTTGTCGACTGTAGAACGCAACTGGATGGAAAGACTCAGACGAGTCATTACGTTGCAATAGAATACCACCGATACCAATCTTACTACTGAGAAACATTTGGTGACAATCAGCTGACAGAGCGATTTAGAAAAGACGAAACTTTATTATGATGTTAAATAAATCACCCTGTAGATTAGGGCCGGCATGCAAAATGTCATTAATCGACTGACCCGATGTAGTCCTACAACTAGCATGTAAAACCACACGAAGTTTAGTAGAGGTTTTATCTTCGCGAACTACGCCGTGATACGAAGAGAATTATTGCCCTCGTTGTTTACAACTACACTCAAAAAACCTTTATTTAGGTAGTCACGAATGATGTCATTATAGGCGCCGCGTGACTTAAGTGATGCATTAAGTTTACGTTCTAAACAATGGAAACGTCTAAGCGCAGCAGCGTACGAGTCGCCTAACGAATAAGGGTCACCATAGAATGGCAACGCCACAACGTATCTGCCACTGTCGTCACGAACAGTGGTAGCGCGGAAATGTTCTTCACACTCGAGATCCTTACGGCTCATCGAGGGTGGTGCGGTAATCTCTTCGAGCTCCCAAAATCGCTTGAGAAGAGAATCAATATTTTCTTGAAGAACAGAACAACAACAAGACGTAACATAATGAGAAGTATGTAGCGTAGGTACGGTACCCATAATCACATACCCAAATACTGTCTCAATAGCGGGCGGTAAATTATGTTGCTCACTACGTACAACTTTAGGTAGTAACAAGTGCGGAAATATTGAAGCTCCGATCAAAACGTCAATGTCTGCCGGATTCGCCAATTCCGCGTCTGCTAGCGGTAATGTCTCGAGATGTGTGAGTAGCGATATGTCCACATTAGCGTTCGTCAATGTGTCCGTAATACGCTCCGCGATAAGCGAAGAAATGTCAAAATTAATATTCCTATCAAAACGCGAATGTATTTTAATATCTACGGAACCCTTGCAATGTTTTTCTGAACCGCCGATCCCTTTGACTACTGAGTTAGTATTTTTAAAGTTATCCCACAGTCCGAGGCGTTTGAAACAATCAGAAGTAATAAAGTTACTCTGTGAGGCGCTATCGAGTAAACAACGAACTATGTGCGGTTCGTTATTAATATCATAAACGATAACTTGCGCTGTTTCTAATAGAACCGTTTTGGACCCCGTACACTGCGGTTTAGCATCGCGCTGAGCATGACAAGCGCGCGAGGGTTGTCCGCGGGTGTGCGCCGCCAGCGCAATGGACGTCGTACACAACGATACTTCGCACTGAGACGCGGAGGGGGAAGCCACCGTGGCGGCCCGCACCTGCGACGTAGGTTGGCTAGAAATTGGGTCAAGGTTACCGGATTGGCTCGACAACGGATAACTTTTATCAAAATGTAATAATGAGTGATGTCGTTGATTACATGAACGATACTTCGTCTTACTAGAACAATCACTCGTTTTATGTTTTATACTTAAACAATTAACGCAAGCTTTGTTTTCTTTTACATATTTGAAACGAGCAGTCAGATATAAATTATTAAAAGCGGGGCATTTATAGAAATGGTCGTGTACTATATTACTGCACAAACACTTCTGTGAATTATTATTATTAGATGCCGAGCATGCTACGTAAGATTGCGGATTAGGGACCGAGTTATTATTGCTATTTCGCGATTTATTCAACTTTAGTTTGCTATTATTATTATTAGACGAGCTAGATGAACTAGGCTGCGTATTATGAAATATTTGACACTGATCTTTGATGAAAGAAATAAAACTATCTAGTGTAGGTATTTTATGATTACGTTCCGTCATCTCGAAAGCACGAATTGTTTCAGTGTCAAACTTTTAAAACGAGTTGAAGAAACATAAAGTCGGAAAGATCTTTTAATTTTAAATTTTTAAGGGTAACTGCGGTAACAAAGTTGTCTATAAACAGCCGGAAATTCGAAACAGACGCGGCACCGGACAATTTAAGATTTAAAGCTTGATCAAAATAAGTAGACGCTAGAACACGAGTATCTTGATACCTATCAAGAAGTGACTGGAATATGACCTTATAGTTCTCAGCACTGGGCGTGACACCTGCAAATACGGACTGGGCCTTCGGTGACAGCTTACCTATTAAATAGTACAACCTGTCAGCATCTATCAGAGAACCATTATCGTGCACTGTAGACTTAAAACTCGCATAGAATAACGGCCGCGGGACGAGCTGCTCACGCATTCGCTCTAACGCATGACCTGACTCAACTGGTACTCCAGCCCACCAGGATACCAGATATATCGGGTCAAGCGCCCTCGTTGTAAGACCTTGTGCTGACGAGTAACCCGGCCAAGTACAGTGTGACGGTACAAGCCCCTTTGGGTTCCTCCGACCACTGTCTGGTTCGCACTACAGTGCCATTCGCTTCACCTCCACAACCAGTGCAGGCAAAGCGACGCTTGTTGTACTACTCGTCAGCGGATTGGGATGGCCTGCGAGACTAATATGCGTCCATCCCGTGGTCTCAACGCTGCTTTGGTGGGAGGGATCTGTCGGAGAGTGCGTCTGCTGTTGCTGGGGAAATCGTGTTGGGTATGGAATATTATATTGCATCCACTGACGTCTCCAGCAGCAGCGGATTACGGCCCTGGTTCGATCGCGAGTACGCCGATGCTGTTAAACAAAAACAGTCGGCTTACCGCGCTTGGATCAGGGCTCGGTCTCGTCGCGATCCGAATGTCCATCTCATCAAGGCAGCCTATAATAGAGCCACCAAGGTCTGCAAGAGGGCATACATAAGAGCGGATGCACAGCGCATTGCAAGGTTTGGTCAAGAACTCTTGTCGCACCCCACGGGCAGCCGGGAATACTGGCGATTGGCCAAAGCCGTGCAATCTAATTTCTGCCAGCCTTCACTGCTGCCGTTGCGATGCCCTGATGGATCACTGGCCCATGGGCCGCAAGAGAAAGCTGACCTGCTTGTCAATCTCTTTGCGGCCAACTCCCGAATCGATGATCGTAGTGCGCAGCCGCCTTCGATTCCCTACTGCGGCCACTCCATGCCTGATATTAAAATCAGGCAATGCGATGTTCGCGCGACACTGCGATCTCTCGATGTCCGGAAAGCCAGTGGACCTGACGGAATTCCAGCGGTTGTGCTTAGGAAATGCGCAGCCGAGTTGTCTCTAATGCTTATACGCCTGTATCGCCTATCATATGCCTCTGGCGTAGTGCCGCTGTAACGGGTTCTAAGATAGAAACGCAGTTCCAGATGCGTTTATTGCCGAGTATTGTCTCACTTCCCTTGCACGAGTATGACCGACCAACAACACGACACTGGCCTGAATACTAAGGGCTGCAGTCTCCCACGCTGTTCCCTCCGGTAGTGTGCAGGGCAGGTTTCTCGAAGGGCTGCGCGTAGCGGCAGATCCTAGCAGGCCGTTGGTTCAGCTGGCAGGCACTGGCGGTCTGAGTGCGATGAGCAGGGCAGGCCAGACTCTTTGGCATAGGTGACGCCGAAGGCGATGCAGGAAGTGTAGCGGTCTAGGTAGACTAGCCCGGAGCCTTAAGGTGGACCTGGAACCTGAAGGGAAACAGCATTAGGAAAGCCACAAACAATAGAGTCAGGCAGGCGGCGTCAGCCGGCCTCAGCTAGCAGGTAGAGAGATGGGCAGTACGCTAGTGCAGTAAATGTAGTAACTCACCCACAGCTGGGACTCAGGATACACGTACAACGTATACGGATAGAGTAGCGGTAGTAGTCAGTATAGATTAGCGGTGCCGGCCTCTCTGTCGGCCCCATTATATACTGGCCCTCCATCAGAATTGGAGTCCGTTCATGACCATATTTGGTCAGGCTTCGCGAGCGCGGACGATGGCCTTCTCTGATTGGCCGAGCGTATGGACAGTACTGTGACGTAGACGCGGTAGGTACCGGACATACGTCACAATACCGCCCGCCTTAGGAGAGGATTTTGCGTGGCTAACAAGAAAAATCCGACTAGCTGCGTTAGGTCTTCAAGTCCGCTACTGTCCAAGCTAAGATGGCTTATAGAAAAAAGCAAAGAAAGGTCTTATACGGTTTGTAACAATTGGTTAGGCACCATAGTGTATAAGTTTTAAGTCTTTTATGTGCCGAAACCCAATAGAATTTCCAGACGCGTCCGACAACTCGTAAACGAGAGGCGACTTTTTATTAATCACTGTGCACTTCACGAATTTAGGGGCTAGTTTCTTACAGAAGGACTTATCCTTGTCGCTCTGATAAAAATTCCTTTTCCACACAGTGTCTCTCACATTAAACTCAGCTAGTTTACGGCGTAAATTATAAGTTTGGGAATTCCTAGCATGAGCTTGAATGAGGAGTGCCTGAACTTTGTCAAATATGTCTGATAAGTGAGCTATGTTTTCTTCGTAATCATCCCTAGGTATGTAAATTATATCATCAGCGTCCGTGTCGACATAGTGTGAGCCGCATGGAACTAATTCACGTCCATAGACTAAAAAACTAGGTGTTTAGCCCGTGACTTCATTAACTGCAGTATTTAATGCAAACTGCACCTTAGGTAGGAGAGTGTCCCATAATCTCTGGTCATTTCCTACAAACGCCGCTAAGGTAGAACCAATGGTTTTATTATAGCGTTCGACCGTATTCACATGTGGGGAATATTTAGGAGTATAATGAAGATTAGGGATTTTGTATTTACGCAACATAGCTTTTAAAGTAGCACTTACAAACTGTTTACCATTGTCCAATATAATTGTAGATGGTATACCATCTTCAATTATATACCATGAACTAAAAATATTTTTCTTCCAAAATATTAGTTATTATTTCAGCAGTTGCGCGCCTGATAGGAAAAAGTAGACAGTATTTACTAAAATGTTTTCTTGTGACGGGTAATGGCCCCACCAAATCTACACTAATGGTTTGGAAGGGTCGTGAACACACTTTGGGTCGTCCCATGGTTCCCAATGGTGCATGGTTCTGATGTTTGTGCGCGATACAAGTGTCGAAAGAATTTATGAACTTTACCACGTCATCGTGCATTTTGGGCCAATAGTAACGCAGTGCTAAGCGCTTGTAAGTTTTAAATATACCGAAATGCCCCGAAGTGGGTTCGGCATGGTTCTCTAATATGGCATTATTTCGATCAGAAGAAGGTAGCACTTCTTTCCATTCGAACTCCTTACGTAGCATACACCTAGATTTTATCATACGATACAATTTATTATTTTTAATAGAATAGTCTGGATAGTCATTAGGCGAAGATAAACAACCATTGTAGGTGGCTGAATACCATTGATCAGTGTCAATATTAGGGTAGTTCACGTTATTATTATTAAAATTCGCGTTAATTATATTTACAGGTAAGGATCGTGATAACGCATCTGCTATTATATTATCTGCGCCGCGCCGATGCTTTATTTCGAAGTTAAAGGCTGACAGACGAACCGACCACCGAGCTAATCTACCAGTCGAGTTGCTCAAGTTGAGGAACCATTTCAGTGCGGAATGGTCAGTATACACAACAAACTTTAACCCGTTATCTAAATAACAGCGCCAATATTCGAGGGCTGTTAGAACTGCTAATGTCTCCCGTTCTGTTATACTGTAGTTTTGTTCCTGTGCATTTAGTGACCTACTCATGTAACGTATGTCCGGTACTTACCGCGTTTGCGTCACAGTACCGCCCATACGCTCGGCCAATCAGAGAAGGCCATCGTCCGCGCTCGCAAAGCCTGACCAAATATGGTCATAAACGGACTCTCACCCTGATGGAGGGCCCGGTATATAAAAGGGCCGACAGAGAGGCCGGCACCGCTACTCTAACGTCACTTCTACTACCTACCTACTATAACGAAGCGTACCTACTGACCCTACGTCGTATCTACGTGCATCCTGGTCCCAGCTACGGGTAAGCACTACATTTACTGCGTTAGCGTACTGCCCATCTCTCTACCTGCTAGCTGAGGCCAGCTGACGCCGCCTGCCTGACTCTATTGGCTGTGGCTCTCCTAATGCTGCTTTCCTTCAGGTTCCAGGTTCACCTTAAGACTCCGGCTACGCTCCTAGGCCACTACACTTTCCTGCATCGCCTTCGGCGTCACCTCTGCCGAAGAGTCTGGCCTGCCCTGCTCATCGTACTCGCACCGCCGGCGTCTGCCAGCGGAACCAACGGATTGGCCGAGCGTATAGGCGGTACTGTGACGCAAACGCGGTAAGTACGGTAAGGACATACGTTACACTCATGTAAGCGATAGGTAGTTCCACGCCATCTATTTCTTGTGTAAGCAACCCACTGATGCCACTCGCACTCGCATCTGTGTGAACTTGAAAAGGTTTCTCGTAATCGGGACACGATAATATTGGTGCGGAGCTTAACAATAGTTTTAGTTTACAAAACGACTCATCAGCTTCCACCGACCACTGGAATGGGGCAGCTTTCTTACCGGTAGAAGTAAGTTTGTTCAAAGGACCGGCAATAGTACTAAAATTAGGTATAAATCGCCGATACCATGATGCAATGCCTAAGAACCTTTTGACTTCTTTTTTATTCTTAGGCGTAGCATATTGATGAATGGCTTCCACCTTACATGGGTCTACTTGTAATCCTTTAGAGTTTACTACGTAGCCCAAGTACTTCAATTCATCACGGAAGAATTTAGATTTTTCTAAGTTAATGGTAAGGTTGGCCGATTTTAATTTTTCGTATACTTTATTTAATAGTGACACATGAGCATTAAAAGATGGCGATATAAGCACGATATCATTTAAGAAAACGAATACAGAATTTTCGAACTCAGGGCTGTTCGTAAACAAGTGATCCACCAAACGCTGTTGTGTCGCAGTCGCATTCGTTAAACCAAACGGCATAATCACAAATCTAAATGTTCCTCTAGTAGGCACATAGAACGCAGTCTTATCACGATCACATTCGCGAAGAGGCGTCTGCTAAAAGGACTTAGATAAGTCTATACTACTTAGATATGTAGCGTTCCCAAGATTGTCTAAAATTTCGGATACGTAAGGTAGTTTGTACGCGTCTTTTTTAGTAATAGAATTAAGTTTCCGACTATCTAAACAAAACCTTAGTTTACTGTCCTTCTTAGGCGTTAGTAAAATTGGTGACGACCACGGACTTCCGCATTTTTCTACCACTCCCAATGCAAGCATTTCGTCTAATTCGTCAATAATTATTTTTAATTTCGCCGGCGATAACCTATAATATCTTTGGCGTATCGGCGCAGAATCGCCAGTGTCTATTGCATGTTCTATTAAGTGAGTTCGTCCTAAACTGGTTTTTTCAGTAGAAATCGACTCGTATTGCTTTATAATTAACTTCACCGTTCTTTGTTGTGATTCACGCAACTCACTAAAAGATTGCAATACGTTCGTGTTACTCGACTTATTTTCACTTAACACACTACACGGCAATGTTTTAGACATGCATACGGATGCAATATGGTTAGGCAGTAATTTAAATAGTTTCCAGAAATCGATGCCTAAAATTAAATTACTTGTAACTTCTGGAATAATATAAACTTTCAATAAGTGGGTTTGACTATTAAAAGTAGTGGGTAAGTTGATAAACCCGCGCAGCAACAATATATTTCCATCCGCGGACCGAATCGAATTAGTGTTGTGACACTGCTGTATTTCTAACCCGGTTTTAGTCATTACCTCCATATGGGAGTTGTTACCTAAAATTGTAATGGCTGAACCGGAATCGAGCAATCCACAAATAGGTAAACTGTTAATCGTTACGTTAACATAGGGCCGTAGGTCATTTTTAGGTTTATTATCCAGGATCGAGGCGACGGAATAACTAGAGAAATACACTTTTAGAGTGTTTAGCGAATTTCTCCAATCATCTTTGTCAAAATTGGTTGAATAGGTTGTAGAACCGACCCTGACCAACTAGTTTTTTGGTTTCGTCGATTTATAGTTCGGGCACTTAGGGAATGTCACATCCCTACAGCCGCTTACAATAATGGAGACCTGCTAGAAGAGAACTCGAACACGGAAAGCGAGACAATAACCCACGTAGGCGCCACTGTAACGGGTTCTAGGATAGAAACGCAGTAGAGGTTCTAGATGCGTTTATTGCCGAGTATTGTCTCACTTCCCTTGCACGAGTATGACCGACCAACAACACGACACTGGCCGGAAGACTAAGGGCTGCAGTCTCCCACGCTGTTCCCTCCGGTAGTGTGCAGGGCAGGTTGCTCGAAGGGCTGCGCGTAGCGGCAGATCCTAGCAGGCCGTTGGTTCAGCTGGCAGGCGCTGGCGGTCTGAGTGAGATGAGCAGGGCAGGCCAGACTCTTCGGCAGAGGTGACGCTGAAGGCGATGCAGGAAGTGTAGCGGTCTAGGTAGACTAGCCCGGAGCCTTAAGGTGGACCTGGAACCTGAAGGGAAACAGCATTAGGAAAGCCACAACCAATAGAGTCAGGCAGGTGGCATCAGCCGGCCTCAGCTAGCAGGTAGAGAGATGGGCAGTACGCTAGTGCAGTAAATGTAGTAACTCACCCACAGCTGGGAATCAGGATACACGTACAACGTATACGGATAGAGTAGCGGTAGTAGTCTAGTATAGAATAGCGGTGCCGGCCTCTCTGTCGGCCCCTTTATAAACCGGCCCTCCATCAGAATTGGAGTCCGTTCATGACCATATTTGGTCAGGCTTCGCGAGCGCGGACTATGGCCTTCTCTGATTGGCCGAGCGTATGGACAGTACTGTGACGTAGACGCGGTAGGTACCGGACATACGTCACACCGCAGGCTTGGAAAGAGGCGAACGTACAGCCGATTCCCAAGAAAGGGGATCGTTCTGATCCGGGCAACTATCGACCTATTGCTATCACCCCTATCCTCTGCAAGGTGTTTGAAGGACTAATCAACAACCAACTCGTTCGCTACCTAGAAGATCACTCTCTCATCAGTGATCGTCAGTATGGCTTCAGACCGAAACGATCAACGGGTGATCTTCTAGCGTATGTCACTCACCTTTGGGGTGAGGCGATGGACAGGCATGGGGAGTCATTGGCTATTAGTCTTGACATCTCCAAAGCTTTCCATAGAGTCTGGCATCGTGAGCTTCTTTCCAAGCTTCCAGCCTACGGCTTGCTGCCTCGATTGTGCAACTGGGTTGCCAGCTTCCTGAATGAGCGCCGTATACGATTCCTTTGTGACGGTGAATCATCGAAGTTTCTCCAGGTGAATGCTGGTGTGCCTCAGGGGTCCGTGTTATCGCCCACGCTTTTTCTTCTGCATATCAATGATATGCGCAGTTTTGGGGCATACATTGCTATGCAGATGACAGTACTGTACATGGGCGATATCTCGGACACCCTGTGGCTAAGCAAGCCGATACTGAGGAGTATAGGCGAACACTTGTTGCTGAGCTTGACCGGGTTCTGAATTGCATCTCGCATTGGGGTGATGAGAACCTGGTCGAGTTTAACGCTAAGAAAACACAGGTGTGCGCATTCTCAGCCAAGGTATCTCCATTCCTTCCCCATCCCTCTCTTCTGGACACTCCACTACCAAGACAACCTCAAGACAGCCTCAATATCCTAGGTATGGACATACGCAGAAACCTCAACCAGAAGAACTACATCGAGGGTGTCATCAAATCCGCATCTCGGAAACTCGGAGTCCTGAACAAGGTGAGGAGGTTTTTCACGCCAGAGCAGTTGTGTCTGTTATACAAGACCCAGGTTCGCTCCTGCGTGGAATACTGCTCTCACCTTTGGAATGGCTCCGCTAAGTACTTATTGGACGCCCTCGATAGGTTGCAGCGGCGTGCTATCCGTATCATCGTGGATCCAGAGGCCACTAAGACTCTTGAGTCACTGCAATTACGCAGAGACGTGGCCTCAATGGCTGTCTTCTACCGTATCTATCACGGTGAGTGCTCCGAAGAGGTCTTTCAACTAATCCCACCCTCTCCTTTCCTATCCCGAACGACACGTGCTGGGTTGAGGTGCCACTCTTACACGGTAGAACAGATGCCGTCACGCACCAAACGGTTCGGCGCCTCTTATCTGCCGTACCATTAAGATGTGGAACTCTGTACCAGTCCACGTGTTTCCCTCCACTTATGATCCCGGGTCCTTTAAGCGGGGCGTGAAAAAGCTTTACTCAAGGCCGTCAAGGTGAGGGCCATCATGCCATAATGCCATGCTGGCTGCTGGGATGATGGCCATCACAATGGGACTTCACTGACTGCTTAACATCAGGCAGCATGGAGTCAATTTGTTCGGCAGAAATAAAAAAAAAAGAAGACAAACTCATATTCACTTGGAAAATATCTTGACGCAAGTTTCACTCATTATCCACCGTTACAAGCTTTTGTTTAACAGGTTAGTATGTGGTTTTTCTCGCATAACTGAGTGTGTATGGCAGTAATGAGACCGTGTATGACACTGGACAAAGGTCGTGCTCTTTCTATGGAGGTACGAAACCCTAACAAAGTAAAGAGGCAACCCTATGTTCGGAAGTCGTTTCAACGAGGTCGCTTTCACACTCACGTGCGTTTACAAACTTCTTTCACAGATAGAAAACTGGATTTTTCATTCGAGAATTCGAAATACCTTTTTTGACACACTAAACAACGTTCAGTATTGCAGAATTTCTTTCCATTTCAGACATATTCACAGTGATTACCTTTAACACGTTGAATAGATATTTAAAAGAATACGTGTTTTCGAGTTTCTGTTTGGATTTTATTCAGTTGAATGTTTATGTTCTCCGTTTGCTTTATATTAAGAATTTCAATGGAGTTTGGTTTCAACACTGTGCAAGGTAAATATATTTGTTTGGTTTGTTCAGTTGTTTATTTCAAACTTCTTGGTGGCCTCCACTATTTTACCTAGCAGGAATGGATAATTCAAATCATGCGCTTCTTTTTTAACGAAATCAACAAGAAAACAAACACAACTACAATTATCATAGGAATTCGTAAATTTTTCAAAGAATACTCATAATAGGGTATTTGACTAAAAAAATCGAATTAGTCCGTCAGTAGATTATCGAAAAATATTGGATACGTATTTTTTGTTTAATCAAATCAGTAAAAAATTACGAAGATAAAACGCATCAAAGATGGAGAAACGCCTAAGAGTGGGGGCTTGTAACGTCACTTGCCAGTAAAAAGTGTACTGGCAAGTGACGTCAGACGAGTTTTCAGCGAAGTTTGTCGTCTTAATTTTTTGTTTACGCGACTAAAGAAAATATACGTGTCCAATATTTTTTGGAAATCTATCTGACGGACTAATTCGATTTTTTTAGTCAAATACCCTATTCCAAATATTTCTTATGTAACCACTTCATATAATTACTTACACGAATTCAAACGTGGACTAGAATGGCCGAAAGATTCGAAATGCTTTCCTTTGTACAGTTTGTTAAACGATTGCGATAAACACTACACAAGACAATCAAACAGGCAACCCTCAGTTGAATTAAACTTTGTGATTAAAACTGCAAAAAGAACTGCTTCTTCAACACTATTCTCATTAAAACTACACGTTACTATGTAAATCCAATGGCTTAAATAGCTTAACTAACAAAATGACACCGTGCTTTCAAAGCTGTGGGAAGAATGTAAGCCTTACGATTAAAATTCCAATAAGGACGCATCCTATAACATCGAACGTGTACGTAAATTGTTCTATTTTTGGTAAATTTGACGTTTTTATGCGAATCATGGCCGTAGCTCCGTGATTAGGCCACCATACGTTGTACGTTGTTACCGTAAAGGTAATGTCATATGCTGCAAATCCAAATCGGATGTAATGCCGCCTATCGGGTTTTTAATAAGCGGTAAGGGTTATTATGTAGATTATCATTTGAAGTCCTGCTAACGTGGCATGTAGGTAATACCAGGAATGCATTAAAAAGAAGGTGCTGTATGCTTTTCTTGGCTTACTAGCTACCTCTTGATCGAATTAAATTAAAATTGGTTTAATAGTTTTGCCGTTTAAGATGATTAAGAGGCT
Source organism: Euclidia mi (assembly GCA_944739405.2). Taxonomy (NCBI): domain Eukaryota; kingdom Metazoa; phylum Arthropoda; class Insecta; order Lepidoptera; family Erebidae; genus Euclidia; species Euclidia mi. Next base: position 24,680,672 of record OX123189.2, on the reverse strand, counting down.
GAATTCGTAAACTGATTTTGTTAAGATGATTAAGAGGCTGAATTCGTAAACTGATTTTGGTAGGTAAATATTTGAAGGGAAGTAAACATGTATTTTGCGCAGTCAAAGATATGAGTTGATGTTTCAGAAATAAAATATACTTTTTACTGGGTTTTGTACCATTTGATAATCGCAGCAAAATATCATATCACATTATATTGTTACCCAGGTGTGTCTTATGGAGCAAAGAAATGAGCTCTAGACTTAAGCGTAAGACGCTTTTTTCACAGCCTTACTGATTGCCGCTAACTAAGTATAGCGGCTCTGCTCTGTTAGTACGACGGAATAAGAAATATACACTGCAAATAAATATTACTTTAACTTATCATATTATCCACCTAATACATAATAGTTAATAGCAGACAGCTTGAGACATTAAACTCGACGGACGAATAAATTGCCAGATCCAATAATTTGTGGATTACCATAAGTGTTGATCTGACTGAGCGACGACGATACACATGGGTACACGTGGCTGGGGTACGTCACACCCGACCTCGTAGTCGGTGTTACATTTTTGTGTGGACAGTTTTTTTATTTACAGCTATTTATAGTATTTTATGATTATTTTTGGATTTTCAAGATGTCATATGAATAAAAAGAACATCGGCTACAAGAACTATTAAAAAACTGCTCAAATGCCAGCTACTGTAAGTCCGAGAGCGATAAGAAATTGATAACATAATTCCGGCAGTGTCCCGGTACCCGGTAACTAGTCGGTTTTTATCATTTTGTAGGTTTCTACCAAAAGAATATTGAAGTTTGAGAATTGCAATACATACTTGATATTATTTCGTATAATTATAATATGAACGCTGCTCAATAACTGCAATGGTTCCAAAACTATACTACAATGAAAGTGTGGTGTGCGAAAATTTTGTGGAATTTCGAGGTTTTGTCACTAAACTACGAAGCTACCACATTGTATTGGTTTGCTTATCATATTGCTGCGGATAGCGGCACTGTGAGAGTGTTTATTTGCTTAAATATTTGAGTTAATTATCTCGCGATATAGCCCATAAGCTGCGATTTATTTAATGATATAGTAAGTATTTTGGCATATTACATTTACTGGGACTCAGAAACCCCTACATGACCCAGTACCCGGCAATATTATACCCTTTTTTACCGGATACTGGTACACGAGTTAACTTCGTACTACCCGTTGCACCGGAAGGCATTACTGCACCTTAGTGCCTTGCAATAAGTCTCATTATCCTTTGAAACTGTAGTAGTGGTAGTAGTAGAGTATTAATTATAACATTATATATTCTGCCTGATGCTGGGACGTACACTACCACTTGATTCTAAACCCTATCATATGCAAGGGCTTGATGTTTATATTTCAAAACGTATTTTATTACGAGGCATAAATACTTATTTATAATGAAAAATAAAACGGTGATCTGCTCGCATTTCTTAATTTGTATAGATTACTCGCATGATGGAGCTGGAAAGTGGCCATAGGAACTCCGCAATAAAACGACACAAGCCCATCGAGTTTGAGCTCGCTTCAATCGTATTGACGAATACTCTGATCCTATATGGCAACCAAAGTTTGATGATGCGTTGTCAAAGTTGACTTCAACTCAAAGTAGATTTCAAATCATAGTTGAGTTCAACTGAAAGAGGAGTTCCACTGAAACATGAGTTTAACGTGACAGACCAATTGGGCGACCACAGAGCCCTCGAGCTACTTTACCGAAGTTACCTATCCCGGATGTCAAACAGAGTGAGGTACGGATGGCATTTGAGCAAATTAGGAAAAATAAAGCACCTGGGGATGACGGAATCACTGCAAAACTCCTCTGAACAGGTGGAGACACAACCTTGATAGAGCTAGCAAGTCTTTTCAATACCGTCATCCACAAAGGTTCAACTGGAGCGGGTGTATGGTGATTCTATTCTTAAAAAGGTTGCAAAACTTTATTGAAGAATTACAGATCCATTTCACTCCTGAGCCATATCTACAAGTTGTTCTCGAGGGTTGTAACAAACGACTCGACGACTTCCAGCCGTGCAAGCCGGGTTTCAAAAAGGCTTCATCACCGTGGACCACATCCATACTGAAGACCCATGAGTACAACCAGCCGCTGTGTATGGCATTCGTGGACCACCAGAAAGCATTCGACTCTATCGAAACCTGGGCAGTTCTTGACAGCCTGCAACGATGACGCATTAGCTGGCGATATATAGAGATGTTAAGATGCATAGAGTTGCGTAGGGGAGTCCGGCATGGGAATGTAATATCTCCAAAGCTGTTCACCAAGGCACTTGAGGATGTCTTCAAGACACTGGAGTGAGTTTGACGAATATCAACGGCGAGTACATCTCACACCTTCAATTTGCTGATGACATCGTCCTAATAGCAGAGACGTTGGAAGAGCTTCGCGGAATGCTGTCGACCTTAATGAAGCCTCTCCGGTGGATTGATCTTGGCATGAACCTGGCTAAAACGAAGGTAATATTCAATGAACACGTCGTGTTTAGACCGATCTGCATTGACGGTTCCTTGCTCGAAGTTGTGCAACAGTGACATACTGTTGTTGACATACCTGGGGCAAGTAATACAGTTGGGTAGACACAGGATCGACAAGGAAATCGATAAGTGGATTAAGTTGGTGTGGGCAGCATTCGGTAAGCTACATCGGATTTTTTCGTCGCCTATCCCGCAAAGCCTCAAGACAATAGTCTTCAACCAATGCTGCCTACCAGTAATGATATACGGTGCTGAAATCTGGACACTCATGGTAGTGCTGGTCCATAGATATAAAATAGCTCAGCGTACTATGGATTGAGCTATGCTCGGAGTCTCTCTAAAGGATAGAATTTGCAACGAGCTCATCAGGAAGAGAACTGGAGTCACCCACATAGCTCGCCGTATAAGCAGTCTGAAGTGGCAATGAGCTGGCCACGTCTACCGAAGGACCGACAACCGATGGAGCAGACAAGTCTTAGAGAGAAGGCCCAATTTCAGCAAACAAAGAGTGGTTGTTGAGCTGACTGCACGGTTGGCGTCGTGGTTTAAGAGGCCACCTCGCAGCTTGGCACTTGCTTAGTGTTGTGGGTTCAGTACTGGGTGTTCATCGTGTCCGTTGTATGTTGGTAAAGACTCCCGCGACACTGGGTTTATCCCTAGTGCGTGAGTTGTGCTATTAAAGAAAGGGCCTTGCGAAGCTATAGATTCTACCTAAATGTAATTAAACCAAGCGCATACAAAATTTTCTTGTACCTGTAGTTAATTGTTTTATATCTTTGATTTTGATATATTTTTTAAAAACTACAGAACAATTTTGTTGTTTAGCTTAAAGCCAAAGAAAATTACCTACTGTAAGAATTCACTTCTTACAGTAATTTTAAAAGTTCAAAAATAATGTGATGTAGGTATACTTTTGTTTGTTTTTAGTTTATTTTAGAAAGCAGTTGAAAAGATATAAACATAGTATTACGACAATTTTAATTCTTGCTTGTGATTTCCTTTGAAATACATTTCAATAAAAATCTTTTCTTTGACCCCTTTAGATACATAACAATTACATTACACAATATTTAAAAATAAAAAGTTCAAATATTATAAACTTTAACATTAAGCAAATAGGGTTCAAATTCGCCGTTAAATTTGCCGGTATCTGGGACAATCTACCGTTTACTAGGACAAATCTACCGGATACTGGTACAAATGGGTCTTTTCAAACTTAATTTAAATTAAAGTATTCTTAACGTCATATATATCAAAAGCTATAAAATTGCTCGAAAACTATCCGTAAATTTCATTTTTGTTAGTCTTTTAACCTTAACATAGCAGACCTGCAAAGTCAGCGAAGTTCAGAATTTCACGGCTATTGGGACGTTTACCTAGTAAATAAGTGAAGAAAGTTATTCGGAACAAGAGGGTAATATGAAATAATTGGAAGGACCGGAATCCGTGCCGGCGGCTACTGAGTGTACTTAGAAATAACAAAGACAAAACATTTTTGTACAAAAATGTAGGGGAAACCCTATTTTCATGGTTGCGGAGATTGTGCTGATTTGTAGGTGTAACTTTGGTGCTCTTTTACATGGTCTTATAAGACTTTACAGCTCGTTTTTTATATTATATAATTTATTATATATATATTTTTTTTATTAATAACAATTCCAGGACATTATTATTATTGATTTACGCTTTTTGGTAAGTACTTAATGCTGGTATTTTATTTACTAATCTTGTAGATTGGATATTATTATTAATATGTCTCAAGGATCAATGATAATTACACATTCAAAATAAACATAAAAAATTTGGGTATATCCCACCCACCTCGTAGCTGGTGTAACAATTTCTCACCTCATTCAAGCCGGGTTATATTGTTTTAAATTAGAGAAGTTCCGTCTATAAAATCATTATACAGCTATTCATTAAATCCTGCAAAGTAAGATACGGTTACACTTTTCTTAACTAAAAACTTTTCGCCAGAAACTAATCAATTTATTTATTTATTTATTTGGGAAAATAAACAGTTACACATTAAGTATTACAGAATAACGAAATGTAACAGAATATGGACAAATATGCAACCAACAGCATGTTCCACAACATATAAGTACCTACAACATTTTTTGAACAATTACATTATTTATATCCTAATTTATCGATAAAATTTAAGGAGTACTTAACGTTGAAAGTTCCTTCTTCAAGAAACAATGAGCCGTTGATGTAATATTCGTTAATGATCGTAGTTTTGTGTGGTTATAATACTTTACTTACCACCGCCACGAGATAGGTAATTTAGTAAGACCTTAAAATGGGCCTTATCTTGGTAGGTATATCTATAGACATGAGTATCATCATCATCATCATCAGCGCTATATCCGCTTGACCGCGCACAAGTGACTATTCTCCCTTTTTCGAAATGCCGTAGACCGCGCACAAGTGTCTATTTTCCCTTTTTTGTTACAGCGCTATACTCGGTCTGAATTTACTGTTTCTTTCTATTACGTAATGTTTTAAATCCTTTTTCTCTGTTCTATTCAAATCATTGAACATTTCTTCATGCTAAAAATACGAAGCGAGTCTTAAAATCGTTAACCCGGAACGAAAAAATAATGTCAAATGCCACTCTTTGTTTCGCGCGCTCCGTGATTACGTGCTAATGGTATGCGTGTAATTAAATATTTTTATACTATGATACATGTATTTTTTTATTTAATTCGGTGTAGATAGAATCCCTCTACAGTGAAAACTCATAAAATATGTATGTCATCGATTTACTTTTAAAAATAATCCTGTTTCAAATACACAAGGTGTTTTTTTCAACGATAGTCAATGTTCGCTGCTAAGTATAATAAATTAGAAACTAAATATCAACAAAGAATTTATATGACTTGAACGAGTCATTTATAAGGTTGAAGAAAAACATCACTTCAACTTACTCATGTTACCGACTTATCAACAATAAATGTTTATGTTAGCGCGCCCATCTGGCGAGCGGCAGCGCGACATTTTGTTTAGAACGTGAGCGGTCGAGCGAATTCGGCGAATTGGAGCTAGCGGTCAAGCGGATATACTGTCTCACTGCTGGGCACAGGCCTCTTCTTACTATGAGAAGGGTAAGGCCATAGTCTACCACGCTGGCCAAGTACGGGTTGACAGACTTCACTTGTCTTTCGAGAACATTATGGAGAACTCTCAGATATGCAGGTTTCCTCACGATCTTTTCTTTCACCATAAGCAAGCGATAATTAACAATTTAATACGTACTTAACCCTCGATTCACTAGGTGAAAAAGACTAACGTAATTTACTACTATGAGTCCCAGAGACTCACGTTATCTTATTTGTTTTTTTTTATCAAGTAAAACAAGTCTTATCCGAAAAGTGTTTTCATTAACGTTTAATTACTTATTTCACAATAAAATAAAAATAAAGAATTTCGTAAAATCTTATTATTTTCGTACAAAAAAAGAAATTAAATTAATCAGTCTCATAATAAGTGCTTCCTACAAGTCTCCTAAAATTACAAAAAAAATATTAACGGAGTAGCAACTAAGGTTTATTTTTAATTTTAACGGTTCATAGAATTTAAAAAATACAAAACAAAATGTATGCTTCTATATGACAAAAATTTTCATGGGTTCTCAAAGCACTAACTATAAGCAGCGTCCGCAAATCTTATTTTTAGAAATGCTAACATATTAAACGATTTTAAACTTAACTAACATATTCTCTTCATACATTTGCAGAAAGAATAATCTTACTTTGTTCTCTTTTAGGAATGCCATCAATAGCAATATTTTCTGTGATTTCTAGGCAGTGTGTCGTAAATATCAGGGGACTCGGATCTTCAGGTATATTTTTTCTGGTAATTGTAGATGTCGAGTTTGAATTGATTTTAAGGGCCATTTTATCACCGTAAGATAATAAGGCAGTGGATTTGTGAAACATATTTCTTGTACAAGTAATATTAATAAGAAATCTAAACAATGGACAACATTCATAAAAATAAAAACTGAAACACAATTCACTACCATGAGCCCCAGGGACTATCGTGGCATGCGTGGCAGCATAAAGTGGATTCGAACCCGAGATCGTCCGCGTAGTAGTCCGTCGGTCTCTCCACTCGGCTATCGCTGCTTCCTAGACATAAGTATATTGTGACATAAGTTTATAGCGGATATTTTTATATTAGCTATATCAAAATTGTTCGATCTATGCCTGTAATTTATATACAGAGCGTAAAAAGACCCTTAACGGAAACCCCATATTGTAGCAATCATTATAAACATTTTTAACTTCGGCATCATACCTTGAAAGTTGATATTGAGGCTCTAAGTCACTATAGAATTTACACAATAATACTTACGGGCCTTAAAGACTGCTATTCTCTGCATGAAAAAAAAAAACGATGGAGCACTTATCTTGCAAATATGGCTCCGAAAATCTAACCATTCACGGAGTTGTCAACCGCTATCTGGTGCGAACGTCTGTAGTAAATTTTGCACTGCCTGAACATTTAAATTCAACGGATTAATGTTTTAAACCGACGGCCCAGTGGTTTTCAAAGAAAGAGAAGTGATCAAAATTTTCACCGCACTGAGAATAAATTTTTCATTGCGTGTATTGTTAGTTATTCTTTTTTTTATAGTAATAGGCGGCAAACGAGCAGACGGATTGCCTGATGGTAAGCAATTACCGCCGGCCATGGACACAAGCAACACCACTGGAGTCACAAGTGCGTTGCCGCCCCCTAGGGTTGGGAAAAAGGTTAGGATAAGGAGTGGGATAGGTGAGAAGGAATAGGGGCTAGGGCCTCCGGCACTCTCACTCACCGAAAGAAACGCAACAGTAAACTGTTGCATAAAGTCGCGTATAACGTAAAGTAACAGTACCTAAAGGTACTGTTACTTTACGTTATTCATTGCGAGATTCTTGGCATTATTTTATATGAAATATTTTATATCAAATTAGCAAGTTGGATATTGGTTGTAATGGTTTCACGTTTACCGATATTGGATGAACTAGATACCTAACCATCGTTAAGATATTTAAAAGAGCTGATAAAGTTCAAATCCTGTTCTCGCCCTACACGATTTGAGCAGTTATCTGCTCTATTGTGGTTAACTAAACTTTAACTACAATAATAGCCAGAGTTGAAATTAAAATTGATGAATCACACGAAGTGTTGTTTTATTTACTGTAACATTAGACATGCAGAATTTGGTGAAGTGTGCCATCCGGGCAGACAATTTTGATTTACAGGTACTCAAATATTATATATTTAGTGTCATTTGGTTTTTAAAGTTATGCGGTCGCCTCGCTGCCGTTTAAAACTACGCACTGTGTTTTGGTTTCTATTCCCACACGAAATAACACTTTGATCCACCTATTATTTTGAGTCTGGGTGTAACATCGATCGTGTGTCCATTAATTGAGTGTTTGTGAAAAACCTTGCATCGCCGGATTCGTTCCTAGTTTTTGTAAAGTTCTGTCTATTTTAAAGAAAACAAATATAAATTATAAACCGTTTCCAGGCTGTAGCAATGCCAAAACCTCCCAGGACGATACTTTTCAAGATAATGGCATAAACCACGGTTACTTAATCCCAAACGTCTCCTAGATACTTACTTAATATTATTAAACTTGTCAAGCGGCCAAAACGCAGCGATTACAACAAAACTTTCTTTTTTTATGTCCCGAATTTTTGAGAAGCAAATGAGAGGAAAATTAACTTGGTAGAATTTTAGCCTGTGATTTATAATATCAGCGTACTGGGCCGACGGAATGGACCCAGTGAGATATTGTGATGTAATCGCAAAGGCTGGTCACAGTTAGTAAAGCAAGTAATAAAGAAATTAAATAACTTTTAATATGAACTTATATGCACAGGAAAACATCAAGCTAATAAACGATTTTTTCCTTAATTTATTTGGCGTTAAATTTTCGCTGAATCTGAGAATATTTTTTTATTAGCAATATCAAAATTGTTCGATCTATGCCTGTAATTTATATACAGGCTGTAAAAAAACCCCTCACGAAAACGGAAACCCCATATTGTACCAATCATTATGGACAATTTTTACTTCAGCACCATGGGAAGTTACTGGTTCAGGAGATATTGAGGCTCACTGAGGTCACTATAGAATTATTCTAATAATTAGGTATAAAATCTATGAATTTACCCTGCCAATGTTTTATATAGATTTCCTATGCACCCATGGATAAGTAGGTATTTCGATCATTGTACGCGTTCACTTTTAATTGCGGCTTAAAAAATGTGTCAACTTAAAATAAAAGTTTGTTTCCCAGGCATTATTTTTGCTTAGTATGACTTGGCATGATGTCCAAATTGAGTAGACTTGGGATTGGTGATGGGTCTTGTGACACCCCGTATACTATATACATATAATAAAACTGCTGACCACATAGGTGATATCTTTCAAACTAATTCCTGTAGGAAGTTTTTATTACGATCTACAGCATATATTTTTCTTATATTCTTTACGCTCTTACTTCAAAAGTTTGAGGGCGGAGGGCCGGGGGAACGGCACTTGAGATATAGCACATATTCATAAACTGCAAATGTAACTTGGTCGTTAGTACAAATGCTATGAAAAACAAAGTTATTTGTACTGGTAAAAAGTGATAGTTGTATATGGTTAGGTGAAGATAATGGGTATGTTTAGTATATACCTATACCACGGAACCCTTCAGGGGCGAGTCCGACTCACTCTTTCGGCAACAATGTGGCTGTTTCCTGTATGTATACTATTATATTAAATGTTTGCGTTACTGATTGACTGACAGACAACGCGCAGCCAAGACGGTTGTATTGAAAGGATTTCCCAGAATTCTAAGAAATTGAAAAATTTATAAATATGTGCGGGTGTAGCTGCGACAGCAAGCGCAATTTACTTTACCTTTGTTCCTTTGCCGAAATCACCTTGGTAGGAAAAGTCTTCCCGTTCCACCCGGAACATCTACAAATAGCATTTTACCAAAGTATGCTACGACGCGCACCATCATAATAAACGCTGTTCCTCGCAAAGTCCCGAGACATAATTTTGCAGGCTTTCAGCTAGTTTTATGGGATAGTTTATTTCCATCGCGTAATCTTTATTCATACGTACACCATCAAATAATGGTTCGGACAGGCCATATTGAGTAATAGGATAGATATAACTATGTATTGAATAGTTAATAAACAACGATTCATTAGTTTGTTGTTGGAACCTAAAAATGTCCTCGGCCAATTATTTGTCTTCTGTAACGGGTTCTGATATTAAAACGCAGTAGAGGTTCTAGATGCGTTTATTGCCGAGTATTGTCTCACTTCCCTTGCACGTGATAGATAATTCTGATTATTGTGCATATATATGTTTCTATAAAATGTTAAAACAATTCTATTTTAAGTATAAAATGTATTATGAATTAATTTTGTAATAAAACATTGTATTTCAATCTGCACGTGGGTGACGAAACGTCATATCCGCACACGGTGAGTTGTTTGTACACTAGTATAAAAGTCAGATCGCTAAGGAGCGACACTCAGTTGTCTTCCGGCAGTCGAAGTGTGAACATCGGACGAACAAGTGCTGCCAATTGTAAATAGACAATTTGGTTTGACGTTTGACAGTTGACACTGTCAAACGGGTAAATAAAATATAAAATATGAACAGACTTTGTTCAGTGTTCGGTTCCGCCCCGGCAACGACTAACTAAGGTACGATATAATTCTGACTTTTATATTATTGTGTTTTTATATTGTGCTTTTACTAATAATGTGTTTCGCAATTCTTATTTGCTATTGTGGTGTTAATTAGAGTATTGTCAATATAGATAATGTATAGTTAATGTAATAATATAGCTTAGCAAGAGTCGAATTATATGCTGAGATACAAGTCGTGTCTATTATATACATCGTGTGGTGAATATTTCAGTGGTAAATATTGAATACCCCTATAGTAAATATATCTGTGGTGAATATTACTAAACGAATTATGCTAATCTATTGTACTAAGGTAATAGTTACTTTTGAAATATTGAACTACCCACAACCTTGCAATCCGATATAATATTATGTATTGATTGTACCGCTTTTATAAACGATAATTACAACTATTAAAAAAATGGCCAAGAGTTTTCTTGGCCACGTTCTTTCTCTTGGTTCTATGCCCTTGCTTTGCGAACGTGGCGCTAAATGTAAATGTAGAATCAGAACTTGAGATTTTAAAATATACACTTGTGACAAGCTGAATAAATGAAAGTAAGATTTGATAGTTGTATCTTTTATTTTTCATCACCTGACAAATAGAACTATAATGATACATATAGGCTGTATACTTTGTATCTATACATATACATTATGCTCACTCTATCACACGAGTATGACCGACCAACAACACGACACTGGCATGGTAATATAATCTAACAGTATTGTAACTCGGCCGTCTTCGTGAGTTATATACCTACCAGACGCGCCGCATGCGAGCTGCGGCACGATCGCGGCTGTGGGTACTCTTGGCGCAGTCCGCACAGTCTAATGGGTACTCTGCTCGAGGCGCGTAGGTATAACTCGAGTTTCGTGCGTTTGTATGGAGTTACAATACTGTTAGATATTATTACCGTGACACTGGCCTGAACACTAAGGCTGCAGTCTCCCACGCTGTTCCCTCCGGTAGTGTGTAGGCAGGCTGCTCGAAGGCTGCACGTAGCGGTAGATCCTCGCAGGCCGTTGGTTCAGCTGGCAGACGCCGGCGGTGCGAGTACGATGAGCAGGGCAGGCCAGACTCTTCGGCAGAGGTGACGCCGAAGGCGATGCAGGAAAGTGTAGTGGTCTAGGAGCGTAGCCGGAGTCTTAAGGTGAACCTGGAACCTGAAGGGAAACAGCATTAGGAAAGCCACAACCAATAGAGTCAGGCAGGCGGCGTCAGCCGGCCTCAGCTAGCAGGTAGAGAGATGGGCAGTACGCTATCGCAGTAAACGTAGTGACTTACCCAGCTGCTGGGATCAGGGTACACGTAGAATGTATAATTATAGATATAGCGGTATAGAATAGAGTAGCGACAGTAGGTTAGTGTAGAGTAGCGGTGACGGCCTCTCTGTCGGCCCCTTTATGTACTGGGCCCTCCATCAGCGTTGGAGTCCGTTCATGACCATATTTGGTCAAGCTTCGCGAGCGCGGACGATGGCCTTCTCTGATTGGCCGAGCGTATGGGCGGTACTGTGACGCAAACGCGGTAAGTACCGGACATACGTTACAATACCGCCCGCCTTAGGAGAGGATTTTGCGTGACTAACAGGAAAAATTCGACTAGCTGCGTTAGGTCTACGAGTCCGCTACTGTCCAAGCTAAGACGGCATATAGAAAGGAGGAAGGGAAAGTCTTATACGGTTTGTAACAATTGGTTAGGCATCATAGTGTATAAGTTTTAAGTCCTTTATGTGCCAAAACCCAATAGAATTTCCAGACGCGTCCGACAACTCGTAAACGAGAGGCGACTTTTTATTAATCACTGTGCACTTCACGAATTTAGGGGCTAGTTTCTTACAGAAGGACTTATCCTTGTCGCTCTGATAAAAAGTCCTTTTCCACACAGTGTCTCCCACATTAAACTCGGCTGGTTTACGGCGTAAATTATACGTTTGGGAATTCCTAGCATGAGCTTGAATGAGGAGTGCCTGAACTTTGTCAAATATGCCTGCTAAGTGACCTATGTTTTCTGCGTAATCGTCCCTAGGTATATATCATCAGCGTCCGTGTCGACATAGTGTGAGCCGCATGGAACTAATTCACGTCCATAGACTAAAAAACTAGGTGTATAGCCCGTGACTTCATTAACTGCAGTATTTAATGCAAACTGCACCTTAGGTAGGAGAGTGTCCCATAATCTCTGGTCATTTCCTACAAACGCCGCTAAGGTAGAACCAATGGTTTTATTATAGCGTTCGACCGTATTCACATGTGGGGAATATTTAGGAGTATAATGAAGATTAGGGATTTTGTACTTGCGCAACATAGCTTTTAAAGTAGCACTTGCAAACTGTTTACCATTGTCCAATATAATTGTAGATGGTATACCATGAACTAAAAATATTTTTCTTCCAAAATATTAGTTATTATTTCAGCAGTTGCGCGCCTGATAGGAAAAAGTAGACAGTATTTACTAAAACAACAAGTTACAACAAAGATGTAGGAGTTTCGTTTTCTTGTGACGGGTAATGGCCCCACCAAATCTACACTAATGGTTTGGAAGGGTCGTGAACACACTTTGGGTCGTCCCATGTTTCCCAAAGGTGCATGGTTCTGATGTTTGTGCGCGATACAAGTGTCACAAGAATGTATGAACTTTACCACGTCACGGCGCATTTTGGGCCAATAGTAACGCAGTGCTAAGCGCTTGTAAGTTTTAAATATACTGAAATGTCCCGAAGTGGGTTCGGCATGGTTCTCTAATATGGCATTATTTCGATCAGAAGAACCGAACAATATTATGAATTATTTTCATAATTATATCAAATTTTGACTATGTCAAAAGTCGATTATGAGATGTGTTACTTATGGAAACTAACTATTATGATATATGTTGTTATAGCAAGTCATTTTATGGTAAATAAAAGTTATCACTGTTGGGTTGTTAAGGCAAACGTTATTAGTATAAATGATAATGTAAATGACAGTGCAAGTAAATATAATGATCAGGGATGATTATGGCAAACAAGATTAGTGCAAATTAATTTATGGAAAACGAGAGAATACCCTTGCGGGTACGATTCAGTTTTACATTCATGTCCGATACTTTGTTTCCGTATTTATCCCTCATTCAAAAAAAATCTATATCTCCTTTCACTGTCAAATCCCATCACTCCATAATGATGGGATTTACAGCACGTCTATTTAGAGAATGCAGTCAAAGATATGAGTCTGTAAGGAGTCTATGCATCTTTAAATGAGACGCGTAATTTGACGTTATGATTAACCAACTAAGACCAACTGACATTACATGTTGCACGTTCGGTATAAGGAAATATGGCGAGCATGTTCTCTCTAGTCTAAACGTCCAACCTCTCTGGACTAGACACAATGTAGTTTAAAAAGGAAAATCAATCAAAGGAGTTTTGGGGTAGTGTTTATTGGATGGATGTTCTGTTATGAGTCGGATCTTCTTTATTTGTGTAGTTGTGAGGAGAAATTATGTAAGATTATCTGTCATAGATGGCTAACGGTCCATTGACCCGGCCGATTGTAAGAAGTAAAACTGGATCATACACACATTAGCTGTTAAGCTAGTACAATAAAGGCAAAGTCAGGAATATTATTACAGTCTGTTCTAAAAGAAACCGGTCAAATGCGAGTCGGACTCGCGCACCGAGGGTTCCGTACAAACCTGTAGGTATATAAGTAAAAGTTCACCAGTCATAGTTATGGTATTTTTTTATTGACAAATGAAATCCATAACATTACAGTATGGAAAGCTGGAGGAGCATAAATTAAAGAAAAAGGGGTCTTTGTCGTTTGTAATCAGTCATCTTTTATTTTATATAAACATATATCGCTTATTTTTACCCCAAATCAGTGTGGTTTTGTCGCAGGAAAGGTACTGCTGACGCCACTCAAACTGTTCGAATACTCCTGGAAAAGGCTAAGACTAACAACTGTAATCTACATATGATATTTATCGATTTAGAAAAAGCATTCGATCATGTACCCCGTGACCTAATTTGGGAAGGACTCAGGAAACAACTGGTACCTGAACATTACATCACACTGATTCAGGATATGTACGACAACATCACCACCCAGATTGTAAGCCCAGCAGGGGTAAGCGATAAGCTTAAATTAAATGTAGGAGTTCATCAGGGTTCAGCACTCAGTCCACTGTTGTTTAATGTTGCGATTGACTACCTGACAAGAGAATACCAAAAACCAGTCCCGTGGAATATTTTGTATGCAGACGATGTGGTCCTTATGTCCGAAAACGCAAATGATTTACAGAACAACTTTAACATGTGGATACAAGCACTGGAAGAAAACGGACTTCGGATCAGTCGGAAGAAAACAGAACACATGTCGTGCATTTTCGACGGGTTGACTGATCCAAGTAATATAAAATTCTATATTGATAACGTACCAATTCCCACAGTTGATCAGTTTAAATACTTAGGGTCCGTAATAAGCAAGGACGGTAAAATCGATTCTGACGTAATACACCGAACTACAACCGGATGGTTCAAATGGAGACAACTAACAGGCGTAATGTGCGATCAAAAGATGCCACTGAAAGTAAAAGGCAAACTCTACAAGACAGCAGTGAGACCAGCTATACTCCATGGTGCAGAATGCTGGGCAACCAACAAACAACATATTAGTAAACTGCACACAACCGAAATGCGCATGTTACGCTGGTCAGCCGGTGTCACCATGCTGGATAAAGTCAGAAATGAATACATACGGGGCAGTTTTAAAATTACTCCCATAGCCGAGAAATTGAAAGAAAAGCGCATGCGCTGGTATGGCCATTTGCTGAGACGCCCTGGCGACCATATCGTTAAAACAGCCATGAACATACCCACGACGAAGCGAGGACGCGGAAGAACCCCCACCACCTGGTTAACGACGGTCCTAAAGGACTTGAAAGAAATGGACGTGGACGCTAAAATAGCCCAAAATCGTGCCCAATGGAAAAGAAGGACAAGGAGAGCCGACCCCGCCTAAAGCGGGACAAGGCTTGGGATGATGATGATGATGATGATATCGCTTATTTTATTATATAACTTAAATACCTATACCAGCCTTGCAGCAGCCTTGCAAAAGTCTGCTGATGAATGATGGTAAGATTTTTCTCAAAGTTATTGAATTACAAAGTTTTTAGTGACTATTAGAAATCTGTTACAAAAATACTTATAAAGTACAGAATAATTAGCAAAAAGGTTTGAAGACTACGTAATTATTTGAAATCTCGATCTCAAACAGCCTATCGCAGTCCACTGCTGGATATAGGCCTCTCCCAACACGCACCACAGCACACGGTCCTCAGCCTTCCGCATCCTTTATCTGGGCTATAAGACATTGCTTCGTACCAAATTTCAAGATTTTGAGTTCACGGGAAGTACCCTGTAGGTTTTGATTCCCTTGCGAGTAGTCGCGAGTTTGAAAATATTATTATTTTGCTCTTTCTTTTGATTGCGTAGACATAGAAGTTTGATTTTGTTACAGCCTAACCGTGTTATATACTTGAGTATTTGATATGAATTTCAATTTAATACCTCTATGCGTTCAAGAGAAAGGGGTAGTAACTTTAAATTTATTAAAAATATTTTTTTATATGCTGTAACAAAAAAAATACGGCTTTCGCAATTTTTCCTTTATAAGTCATATAAGACTTTGCTTCGTACCAAATTTCAAGATTTTGAGTTCACGGGAAGCACCCTGTAGGTTTTGATTCCCTTGCGAGTAGTCGCGAGTTTGAAAATATGATTAAATTGCTCTTTCTTTTGATTGCGTAGACATAGAAGTTTGATTTTGTAACAGCCTAACGGTGTTATATACCTGAGTATTTGCTATGAATTTCAATTTAATACCTCTACGCGTTAAAGAGTAAGGGGTAGTAACTTTAAATTTATTAAAAATATTTTTCTTATATGATGTTACTAAAAATTTAAGGTTTTCGCATTTTTTTCTTTATAAGTGATATAAGAAGTTGCTTCGTACCAAATTTCAAGATTTTGATTTCACGGGAAAGTACCCTGTAGGTTTTGATTCCCTTGCGAGTAGTCGCGAGTTTGAAAATATGCTTATATTGCTCTTACTTTTGATTGCGTTGACATAGAAGTTTGATTTTGTTGCAGCCTAACGGTGTTATGAACTTGAGTATTTGATATGAATTTCAATTTAATACCTCCACGCGTTCAAGAGTAAGGGGTAGTAACTTTAAATTTATTAAAAATATTTTTCTTATATGATGTTACTAAAAATTTACGGTTTTCGCATTTTTTTCTTTATTAGTGATATAAGAAGTTGCTTCGTACCAAATTTCAAGATTTTGAGTTCACGGGAAGTATCCTGTAGGTTTTGATTCCCTTGCGAGTAGTCGCGAGTTTGAAAATATGCTTATATTGCTCTTTCTTTTGATTGCGTTGACATAGAAGTTTGATTTTGTTGCAGCCTAACGGTGTTATGAATTTGAGTATTTGATATGAATTTCAATTTAATACCTCCACGCGTTCAAGAGTAAGGGGTAGTAACTTTAAATTTATTAAAAATATTTTTTTATATGCTGTAACAAAAAAATTACGGTTTTCGCAATTTTTACTTCATATGTGATATAAGACGTTACTTCGTACTAAATTTCAAGATTCTGAGTTCAAGGGAAGTACCCTGTAGGTTTTGATTCACTTGCGAGTAGGCGCGAGTTTGAAAATATGCTTTTATTGCTCTTTCTTTTAATTGCGTTGACATAGAAGCTTGATTTTGTTGCAGCCTTCCGGTGTTATATACTTGAGTATTTGATATGAATTTCAATTAAATACCTTCACGCGTTCAAGAGAAAGAGGAAGTAACTTTAAATTTATTAAAAATATTTTTTTATATGCTGTAACTAAAAATTTACGGTTTTCGCAATTTTTCCTTTATGAGTGATATAAGACGTTGCTTCGTACCAAATTTCAAGATTCTGAGTTCACGGGAAGTACCCTATAGGTTTTGATTCCCATGCGAGTTTGAAAATATGCTGCAATTTGCAGCATATACGGCTGTATCTTTTGATTGCGTTGGATTAGAAGTTTGATTTTTTTACAGCTCTATGGAACCGTAGATTCGAGTATTAAGTATAAATTTCAGTTTGATACCTCCACGCATTCCTGAGAAAAAGGGTCTTGACAGACGGACGGACAACAAAGTGATCCTATAAGGGTTCCGTTTTTTCCTTCGAGGTACGGAACCCTAAAAAGGGCTAAAGTAAAAAGGAACAATCAAGAAACGCATGGCTTCTATTCAGATATAATTATTTTTATTTACACAATACAATTTGACTGCCTATGTGGTTCAGTGGTCTGCCGATCGGGTCGGTCCCTAATTCGTTCCCCGGGTTGGCAAAAAAAATTACTGACTCTTACCGAATTCTCAGTAGAAGCACGGAGTCTGGCAATATGTGTAGGCGTCAGTGTGGTTTAAAAATGTATAACACGGCGAAATGTAGGTGTAATATTCGTTTCTGCCCGCCCCTTCGGGGATAGAGGCCTGATTCGATGATTACAATACAGGATAAGTGTAAGTATCTGCGGTTATTGATCTATGGTTGATCTTACTACTACTTACTTTATAGTAGTAGGTGGTACGTTGTAGTAGGTATTATGTACCTATTGGTCTTGCGGTAGAAACAATATATTTGTCTCATTGTTTCTGTACGAATTAATTACTATGATGTAGCAGCTGCAACGCGCGGCTAGGAGCTTATACTTTAAAAAAGAAACTATACGCCGCCGGTACAGTATTATTATGAGCTTTGAAACAACCTATCTTAAGAGGCTTTGGATGGAATTATTATAACCCTGATTGCCGAGAAGATGGTCTCGGGTTCGATTCCCAGGTACCCTGGGCACACACCTCTGACTTTTCGAACTTATGTGTGTATTTGCCCTCATTTAAATTGGGACCGAAACATAACTGGCGAAGTGTGGGTGTGGAATTCACCTACCCGTTCGGGGATAAAGGCGTGAAGTTTTTATATGTATTATAACCCATTAAGAGTGTTTTTGCTCATATGAATATTGCATTTGAAGTCCATTACTTAAAAATCAAAATATCAATAAAACTTTGTATGAATAGGATACCGTTTTTTAGGAAATATGTATATTGATAGCATGTGCAAAAATACCTTTCAAAGCAAAATACAAATGATTTTTAGGTTTCCGTACAAATAAAACGAGCTGATCCACAATAAAGATGACTTACTTACTTAAAATATGTCTTGTATAAAAAAAAATCAAATTATTCTCGATACGTTCCCCAAAACTCGGCAGCTTGTTTCTACGTCCCCTCTCCGTGGGATCTCCACCTTGTCGTGGTGGGGGGCTCAGTAACCGTGATCACCCACGGTGAAGCTAAGCGAGATCCCGGGAGTGGACGCTCCGCGTGGGCTTGATGGAGGCCTGCGCAGGATGCGTCCAATGGAGCGGGTGCGAGGGACAGTTCTTCTGTCCCCTTTTTGTTCGGTGCCCGCCTGACCATCTGGCGGGCCAATACCCGTCGTGGGGTAGCGAGGAATGCCTCGGCGATACCCGACCCTCCGACACACGGGTACATGAGGAACACGAGTTGGTTTTTAGACAGTAAGAGTCTGACAGTCCTTCCTCCATGGCGGTTTAATTTATATTAGATTATAAAATAGTGGTCTTTGAAATTTGTATGAAAAGTCGTAATAACTACCTACTCGGTCCATCTGGAGTGATCAATATTATTACAGTTAAAGTGTTTAGAGGCGGCGGGCAATCGTTGTTAAATAAAGGAAAGTGGAAATCACTAGGTACGTATATATGAAGAAAATATACAATGCAACGGTAGGTATATTTTGGAGTCTAAAGGTCATACAGATCCATCTCATCATAGACTGGCATTTCATACTCTCCAGATTGTTACTCGACTTCTGCCGATATTCTACTGTGGACAAAAATGATCCATAGTTAGTTCAGTATTGAAAAATCAATTTGTTTTGGCAGCAGCTTAGAACCTACTTTGCCTATTTTAGTAGGGGGGAAATAAATATTTATCCCACAATAGGACAGAGGCCTATCTAATTTAATTTATCGGTTTCTGCTGCAATTTGGTTTCAATTCTTTCTATAGCGAACCTAGCTATTAATCGAACGAAAACAATATAAGATACATAACAAACATCTCTAACTCTTAGCGACTTATATGTTATTTGAACATCTACTTAGTTGAGCGGAATAACTAATGTTACTTTTATTTGTGTAACATTTTCCTGAAGGAAAAATATTTGCAATATGAGATTTCTATAATAGTAATCTAAATAGCATTGAGAAAATTAACTTGAGTTTCATTGTAATGAAATATTTTCATACAACGTTTCCGAGAACAAATCTTGTTTCGTGAAGATCCTCGTAGCTCAAAGACACTTTCATTAATTAAAATAGAAATTGAAACATATATTTACACAGCGTAATGGAAACGGTTATGAATCATAAAATAACGAAAGAGGAATAGAGCATTTTTCATAAGGCTTTCTATTTTCAAATACTATTTACTTAACAAAAATTTGAGTTATAATAATATTTTAAATTAAAACATTCTTTGTTAATTTGTTTCATGTTCTCATATGCCATATTTCAAGTTTATTCCATAAGAAATACCAGTAACTAAAAACATTTTTATTTCAAAGCAAATTAAATATTTGCTTACCTTGCTTCACACGATAAGCTGAATATAGTCCAAAAATTTTATCGTTATAGGACTAGCTGGGGATCGTTATCTGTACGTTTTTATACATTTACGGCAGTTTTAGGGTTCCGTACCTCGAAAGGAAAAAACGGAACCCTTATAGGATCACTTTGTTGTCCGTCCGTCTGTCAAGACCCTTTTTCTCAGGAATGCGTGGAGGTATCAAACTGAAATTTATATTAAATACTCGAATGTACGGTTCCATAGAGCTGTAAAAAAATCAAACTTCTAATCCAACGCAATCAAAAGATACAGCCGTATATGCTGCAAATTGCAGCATATTTTAAAACTCGCATTGGAATCAAAACCTACAGGGTACTTCCCGTGAACTCAGAATCTTGAAATTTGGTACGAAGCAACGTCTTATATCACTCATAAAGGAAAAATTGCGAAAACCGTGAATTTTTAGTTACAGCATATAAAACAATATTTTTAATAAATTTAAAGTTACTTCCCCTTTCTCTTGAATGCGTGGAGGTATTAAATTGAAATTCATATCAAATACTCAGGCATATAACACCGTTAGGCTGTAACAAAATCAAACTTCTATGTCTACGCAATCAAAAGAAAGAGCAATATAATCATATTTTCAAACTCGTGACTATTCGCAAGGGAATCAAAACCTACAGGGTACTTCCCGTGAACTCAAAATCTTGAAATTTGGTACGAAGCAACGTCTCATAGCCCAGATAAAGGATGCGGAAGGCTGAGGACCGTGTGCTGTGGTGCGTGTTGGGAGAGGCCTATGTCCAGCAGTGGACTGCGATAGGCTGATTAAGATTGAGATTTCAAATAATTACATAGTCTTCAAACCTTTTTGCTAATTATTCTGTACTTTATAAGTATTTTTGTAACAGATTTCTAATAGTCACTAAAAACTTTGTATATCAATAACTTTGATAAAAAATCTTACCATCATTCATCAGCAGACTTTTGCAAGGTTGCTGCAAGGCTGATATAGGTATTTAAGTTATATAATAAAATAAGCGATATAAGTATGTTAATATAAAATAAAGGATGACTGATTACAAACGACAAAGTCCCCTTTTTCTTTAATTTATGCTCCTCCAGCTTTCCGTAGGTACGAAGTATCCTACTGTAATGTTATGGATTTCATTTGGCAATAACATACCATAACTATGACTGGTGAACTTTTACTTACATACCTACAGGTTTGTACGGAACCCTCGGTGCGCGAGTCCGACTTGCACTTGACCGGTTTTTTTTTATATTTATTCGTCAAACCAAATTACAATATTGATAAACTTATCGGGTCGTCGAGCAGCATAATGTTAATTTATAACGAAACTGACATGTCCTCATTTGATCTCGATATTTTGGGCTTGCGGAATGGTTGGGAAAAACATAAAGATAAAGCACAACGTCACAACGTCACGCCTTTTATCCCCGAAGGGGTAGGCAGAGGTGTATTTCTCCACCCACTTTTCGCCAGATATACTTTGGTCCCACGTAATAAGGGGCGAGCCTATTGCCGTACCGGGCACATTTCCAGACTCCGTGCTGCTACTGAGAATTTCGTGACAGAAAAACCCAATAACACTGCCCGACCCAGGAATCGAACCCGAGACCTCCCGACCCCATGCGCACATTTATGCCGCGAGACCAACGAGGTAGTCGTATAGGGTTTGATGTCGAGTTTTCCGTCTCTACGCAAAGATGGTATTTGCATCGTGTTATCCCTCAGTCGCTTCTTACGACACCCACGGGAAGATAGGGGGTTGTGAGTGGTGACACTTGTATTCTATGCCGTCAACCACACGGCCAAAGATAAAGCATTTTTATTAAAATAAAAATATGCCAAGAAGCGACTAAAATTACCACAAATACGTTTGCCATTCAATTATTATGTTTGTTTCAACAACCATCTTAGAGTTTTATTTTGATACGTGCCGACAACGGCTGGACTGGCAAGCTATTTTATAATAATTTCACTTGGAGCAGATCAAAGGAATAGCAGAGATTTTACGGCCTTACCTTCTCTTTGAGTATTTGTGACCGGCAAGCTATATATTATTATATAGTAAACGTTGTATAGATCGCGGCGACCTCAAAAATCGACAGGTTCGGTTGCCATTTTGCCATTTCACATGTATCATGTTACCTCCTGAAATTTTTTTATCGTTGAAAAATGAAAACCAAAGTAAATTATTTACCGTCTGTTAACGAATGTACGCTATCTTTAAAATATCTTACGGGATGCGTACAAAAAATTACTTAACAATAACTTTATGAGATCTTGACCTATATCACGTTAATTTTCGAAGAAGCGCTGCATAATTAATCATCATCGTCCTAGCGTTATCCCAGTTGCATCCAAGCAAAAGCCCAGGCTTACTAGTCTAACCAGATTTGACAGAATATCAGCTTTGTATAATTACGTTATCTTATCTAAAATGTATTTAGTTAAATATTTTTTTAATATTATACTAAATAGAATATATGTATATTAAAGTGTCACACTATTGCATTGGGCTGTGTCTGTAATAATACCTGTACCAACATCGAAAAAACTAAATAAATACATCTCCGACGACTGGTTGCCGCAGCGGGAGTATAAGCGACTGCTACGCCGAAGGTCGCGGGTTCGATTCCCGCTCAAGTCAAACATTTGAGTGCATGAACATGGGTGTTTGTCTTGGTGTCGGTGATTCTATGTATAATATGTATGTATTTAAAAAAAAAGTATACCTATATGTATGTTTATCCATTATTATAGTACAAGCTTCTGCTTAGTTTGGGACTAGATGGTGTTGTGTGAATGTGGTAGAATATTATATTATTATCTCCATTACACGTAATTATATCTCATCTACGTGACTGTCTAGCAGGACATCTTTATTTTTACCTCAGTAGGTAAACATAGAGCGGTCTGCACACACGCAACATATGTCAAGTGCAGAATGTTTTGTTTGAAAGTCTGAGCCGAGATTACCGGGGAGGGTCTTAGCCACCGAGACATGTTGATACACTTTGTAAACATTTTATGGTTAAGATAAGTTGTGGTAAGATTTTTATATAAAGTAAGAAAGATTTTTTGATACACAGATTCAGAGTTTTGTTACGTGTTTGTAGTAATAAAGGACATTGCGACTCTTCAGCCTTTTTTGGGAAACAATTTTGCTAAATGGCCTTAAGAGCCGATGAACCGTAAGGTAGAACGCTTATAAAGCGTTTTGTAATGATAACTATCACCTTTCAGCATATTGTGGCACAAGCTTCTGAACAACAATAATAAAGACCATTAAATTCAATTAAGAACATATAAACAGAAGCATAAAGAAAGAAGGACCAAACAAAATTAAGTACCTATAATATAACAATCGTCCAACTTTTCTAAGACTTGTTAGTCCCATGGCCGACAGTGGTCTCGAAAACATAACATAATACTTTGATTACTTTACACAGAGTTGCTATTTTAAAACAGTTTGGTGTACTTCAAAACAAACTTTTTACAACACTGAAGAAAAGCGTGGGAACTTATTCCATTAAAGGGTTAATAAAATCTTAAGTTATAATTGAATCCATGGTTGGTGGAAAATGTCATCCGGATTCTTGGACCGTTAAAGTGATGAAATTGTTTTACTTTTTATAAATTTGTAAAACAAACAAGACTGCGATTCTATTCATAAGTAACCTGTTGTTGTAAAACAAAAATAACTGTATTTTACAGCCTTTGGTAAACAAACTCTTACTAAAAATATTTCAAAGTTCTCTCAGAATTACAAAAGCTAATGCTATGGAAGTTCTATGCCCCTCTTTACCCAAAGAATTATTGAGCTGGAGTTATTATTTTTCCTCATCATCATGCACCTATAAACAGTAAGACCTGTATTTTCCGAAAGCTATTCGTTGTGGCCCTCAGAGTGAGAAAAGGCCCGTGCCCTGCAGTGTGATAGTTTATATACAGGACCGATGATAATGATTCCTTGTGCATGTATCAAACGCTGTATAGCATAAGCTATGTAGTAAGTTCAAACATTTAAAACAAGTAATGAAAATTACTACTGTAATAGCTAGAACCGACTAATAGCCATCTCAATTTGATCTGGTTCGACACACTCGTTAATCTATTTCAAGAAACAAGCCAAACATAATAATATACCTATTGGACAAACCAAGAGAAGCATAGGCATTCGACTAAAGGAACATATAGCTGACATTAAACACAAACGCTCGACGAAGTCTGCTGTGTGTGAACATGTAGAACAAGGAAGCAACCATTACCTGCGATTTGATAAACCACAGATACTCGCAAAAGAACACCGCTTTATTCCAAGAATGATACGTGAAGCTATTGAAATTAAAAAACATCCTAATTTCAATAGGGAAGACGGTTGGAATGTTCCTCCAGCTTGGGACCCTGTTATCAGGCTAATGAAACCCAAGAAGGACAAAGTCACCAGAAGACATCAAGACACAGTGAGCACATTCTGCGTAGATAGTAACACCAATAGTTGAAAAATGTTCAGGTACTTTGAGATAACTTATAAATTCAAGACAAAGACAAATATCACCTCAGTCTGCCGTGAACACGAATCCTGTAAAGAATTCGAAACGTCGGCTAGTAATAAAAATGTAGTTTCTAGATCTTTCGGTTTAAATGTAATAACAAATAACCAGTGAAACCAATATAACGCGATAAAATCCGTAAACTGTAGTTTAATTTCAATACCTATTGACATCAACATCTGACGTATAAAAAGCACTTCTTAGTTCGAGACGGCCAAATCATGCCTCAATAATTTATTGCTTTAGCAATTTATATATTTTTACCCCAAACCAATTTACAGCCTCGGACATTCTAGGCCAAAGTAGTTGAGAAATAATTTCTCAGCGGCTTGAAGGAGCACTTTAGTATAAATTGTTGAAGTTTCTCTTGTAAACTGTGACAAGCTTGGAAACTCCATCAGTCATTCTGAACAAACTAAGTCACATCCGATGCTCAATCTTCGTAGTAAGGCTTGTTCATTTATAATTACCCGTAACAACAACAACATCCCGTAGCTTTACCTGCGTTTTGAACAAGAGTCATTAGGACTCCTAAAAGAAACATGAGGCATAAAATTGTATTCTTTTCCTGGCTGTATCGCATCTACAATAAACAAAATGTATCATTAATTATATTTGATATATGGCGATAGTGTACCTATAGCTGGATAGGAATTTAATTTTGGACCCTTAGTATATGTGAGTTTCATCATCATCATCATCATATCAGCCAAACGACGTCCACTGCTGGACATAGGCCTCCCCCAAGGTTCTCCACACAGACCGGTCTTGAGCCGCCCGCATCCAACAGCCTCCCGCGATCTTGACGAGATCGTCGGTCCACCTTGCGGGGGGCCTACCTCTGCTGCGTCGTCCGGTACGTGGCCGCCACTCCAGAACCTTTCTGCCCCAACGGCCATCGGTTCTTCGAGCTATGTGCCCTGCCCACTGCCACTTCAGCTTGGCTATCCGGAGAGCTATGTCGGCGACTTTGGTTCTACTGCGGATCTCCTCATTTCTGATTCGATCTCGCAGGGAAACTCCAAGCATAGCTCTCTCCATCGCCCTCTGAGTGACCTTGAGCCTTCTGATAAGGCCCATAATGAGCGACCACGTCTCTGATCCGTAAGTCGTCACTGGCAACACACACTGGTCAAAGACTTTCGTCTTGAGACATTGCGGGATATCGGACGAGAAGATATGTCGTAGCTCCCCGAACGCTGCCCAACCGAGTTGGATTCGACGATTGACCTCCTTCTCGAAGTTGGACCTACCTAATTGGACTACTTGTCCCAGGTAAATAAACTTGTCGACAACTTCGAGCGTAGAGTTCCCAATCTGAATAGGAGCAGGTACAACATGGACGTTCGACATGATTTTCGTCTTATCCATGTTCATCTTAAGACCTACTTGTTGGGAGACTCTACAGAGGCCATCGAGCATTGTGCCTAGGTCTTCCATGGTCTCAGCCATGACTACGATATCGTCTGCGAATCGAAGGTTAGTGATGTACTCGCCGTTGATGTTGATGCTGAGTCCATTCCAGTCCAGAAGCTTGAAAACATCCTGCAGCGCAGTGGTAAACAGTTTCGGGGATATGACATACCTCTGTCTCACTCCTCGCTGGAGTTGAATAGGTTTCGAACTCTGGTCCTGGAGGCGGACTGACATAGTGGCGTTTTCATACAAACACTTCAGCACTTCGATATATCGGTAGTCAATCCGGCACCGTTGGAGAGACTGTAGCACCGCCCAGGTTTCGATCGAATCGAAGGCTTTCTCATAGTCCACAAACGCTAAGCATAGGGGCTGGTTATACTACTCGGACTTCTGTATAACCTGCCGCAGCGTATGTATGTGGTCTATGGTACTATATCCTTTACGGAAACCGGCTTGTTCGGGAGGCTGGAAGTCGTCTAGCTTGCTCTCGAGACGATTCGTGATGACCCTCGAAAACAGTTTGTAGACGTGGCTCAGAAGTGTGATGGGTCTGTAGTTCTTTAAGAAGGTTTTATCCCCTTTCTTAAAGAAAAGCACCTCCTCACCTCTGTGCCAAGCCTGTGGCGTTTTACCCTCGAGAATGACGGAATTAAATAGCTTCCGAAGAGCTTCTCTAGCGGGTGCACCACCAGCCTTCAGAAGCTCGCTCGTAATTCCGTCATCACCCGGCGCCTTGTTATTTTTGAGCTGTTTGAGAGCCACACTAATCTCGTGCATGCTGACGTATAGTGTCGGGTCAATCCAGCTCTAGGGTCTGACGCTGGAGTACTTGCGGGTTGTTGCGTTGTCGTGTATAGCTGTCCATAGAACCTTTCGATCTCCTCCAAGAGCTCAGGCTTGGACGATACGATTCTGCCATCCTCCGTCTTCAGCTTTGTCAGCTGAGTCTGCCCAACAGACAGATCCCTCTGGAACACTTTGGATCCCTTATTCTGCTCGATCGTCTCACGAACACATTTTGTGTTGTATTGGCGGAGATCGCGAGTCAGAGACTTAGAGATCTGTCTGTTGCGGTGCCGATGTTTCGGTATGTCGTCGGAGGATAGCAGAACCATCTTGCGCCTTTCCTCTAACAGCTCGAGGGTCGGACCCGAGATCTTGCTGGTTCTCTTGCTTTTCTGGGGCTTAAAGAATTTAGCCCCTGTTGTATGGACAGCATCCACGAACCCGTTACTGTACTCGTCCACATGTACGCATTCGCCCAGGCATTCGAAACGGTTCTTGGGTTCGAGCTGAAAGCTCTCGGGGTTTTGGATATGAACCGGTGCCGGTCGGTGCGTGGACTTTATCAACCTCGACCGTTCGAGGCTTGTACAGATATTCAATGTGCCTCTTACCATTCGGCGATCGCTCCCCACTTTAAGTGAATTGATCACGGAGACATCATTGAATATCTGCCTCTTCGTCGACATGATAAAGTCGATCTCATTTTTGGTGGCACCGTCTGGACTTACCCAGGTCCACTTGCGGCATTCTCGCTTCTTGAAGAAGGAATTCACCATATAGAGGCCTTCCTTCTCCATAAAGCTAGCCAGCAAGTGACTCCGGGAATTCCGATGCCCATAACCAAATTGCCCCACTCTCAGCTCACCACCGTCACGTTTGCCCAGTTTCGCGTTAAAATCTCCCATGACCACGGTGTAATGGGTTTTGAAGCCATGTATAGCCCGAGATATGTCCTCGTACATGGCTTCCACCTCCTCATCGGGGTGCGTCGAGGTCGGAGCGTATACCTATGTATGACCTTCAGCGAATACCGCTTGGGTATTCTGAGTATAAGGTACGCTACCGTGCTCGATACACTCCCGATATTTACCACGTCGGTCACGAGAGATTTGTGGACGATGAACCCGACACCACCTTGGGACTGTTGGTCGCCCTCCCGGTAGAAGAGCAAGTTATCGGAATTGAGAACTATCGAATCCTCTCCCTGTCTTCGGACTTCGGATAGGCCTATGATATCTCATCGCAACTTGCTCAATTCTTCTTCCAGCTCGACAATCTTCTCGTCGGTCCGCAGTGTGCGCGTGTTCAGTGTTGCCAGGGCCAATTGTCGTTGGTGGTGGTAGCCCGATCTCTTCCGGAGATTCTTCGCACCCCTTGCCCCGCCGTTACCATGGCCACTACCACAACCAGGACTAGCGGGGCCGCCGGGGACTAGGGGCCGGTTTTTATTGGTGTGGTTCATGTATGGGGGGATTTGGAATAATCGCCACGCTTGGCAGGCGTATTGGCGATCGCAGTGGCGGAAGTTTTTAGTCCTGGACTGGACGCTGCTGCCCATCTAGCAACTTGGGATTTACTTCCGCCAGGTTCGGATGGTTTGACCGCCATCTTTCGGTTGACTGCTTGCACTGGGGGAGATACAATGACGAGTATCTACTCGTCAGAGTAACTCCCTCAGTGGGCGGTGGGGTCGTCACATCCCGACGCCGTTATGTGAGTTTCACCGGAGTTGAATACGGAATGCCAGGCTAATTTAGAGTTTGTGTGTAAGTACAATGTTATGATACATATAATGACAGCTTGAATTTGTCATGACCCAATAAGGGTCATGGAATTTGTTAGTAGTAATATTGAGGTAATTTTTTTTACAAGTTTTGAAACTGCTTTGAATTTACTTTGATAAATTGTTTGTGGTGATGACAAACCGGGTGGAATACACAAGTACAAGTAGCAGCAGCGGTAGCCATCGATGTTACGCAAGTGGTTCTACAGTTCACTGTAGTTTATATAGACTCACGCCTGTATCACCGAAGGGGTAGGCAGAGGTGTAATATTACACCCACATTTCGCCATGAATTTCACTGTAGTTACATGATCAAAACTTGCTATGTAGCCTTACTATACTTATCGGTTGTGGAAGTAAAACGGCATTCACTTAGTGAAAAGTTAGTAGGATATAATTTAAAGGTAATAATTTT
Source organism: Euclidia mi (assembly GCA_944739405.2). Lineage (NCBI taxonomy): Eukaryota > Metazoa > Arthropoda > Insecta > Lepidoptera > Erebidae > Euclidia > Euclidia mi. The sequence continues at coordinate 24,651,768 of OX123189.2, read as the reverse complement.
CAATATAACATCTTCACATTCAAAGTTATTTTTCTTAGTTGGCAGTCAGTCTTTATTAAATTATGTTTCGTATATAAGTAAGTAGCAAAGTTGAAAAACACTAAGGGTCTAACTTAAGTCGCGTAGAATCCCAAATAGTTCAAGGGATGGGAAACTTAACAAGTATTTGAAGTCGCTGTTATATTAAATTCTATAGCATAATTAAAATTCATGCAAATATGGACGACGAAATCTTCTTGTAATGAGAATATATTAATATTATTATATAACGCTGATATGAAGATTTTGTTTTAAAGAGCGCTTGTCTCTTTGAATATGAGCATTCCGGCGATGTAGTATGGGTAGCCACTTGAGCTGTGTTCGAAATTGTGAAACATGATCGTATTTGCGTAATCCAAATATGAATCGTATACAGAGATTTAAAAAGGCGCTGAAGTTTGTCTAGCTGGTTTTCGGTGAGATCTAGATAGCTGACATCTGCATAATCAATAATGGGTAGAAGAAGAGAGTTAGCAAGCGCAATTTTGGTGGCAGTGGGAACAAAGTTTCTTAATCTGCGTAACGACCCTGCTGAAGCAAACACCTTTCGACTCACTTCCTGTATTTGCGACCGCCAAGTAAAAGAAGAATCCATAGTTATACCCAGGTTCTTTACTTTATCCTGTATGGGGATTACAGTGCCATCGAAAGTAAGGTGAGGAAGCTGGGACCAGTTGATTTTCGATATCATTCGAGAACTACTAATAACAATGACTTGGGTTTTTGAGGGATTGACTTTAAGTCCAAAGGATTTGCTCTAACTGCTGATCAGTACCAAGTCACTGTTAATGGTACCCACAGAAGATGACATCTGTGCCAATGGCGAATGCGTATAAATTTGGAGATCATCTGCATATAGGCGATAGTAGGAGCGAAGATTATTTGATATAGAATTTATAAAAATTGCGAAGAGTAATGGAGACAGCACGCCACCACAGGACACACCGACAGTTGTATCACACCAGGAAGAAAGTGAGTTTTCAATGCGATGATATTGGCAGCGATAGCCCAGTGGAGAGACCAACAGACTGCTACGCAGAGGGTCCGGGTTCGAATCCACGGCACGCACCAATGACTTTTCAGAGTTGTGTGCGTATTAAATTGTTGATTGTCGCTTGCTAAACGGTGAAGGAAAACATCGTGAGGAAACCTGCATGTCTGAGAGTTCTCCATAATGTTCTTGAAAAACATGTGAAGTCTGCCAACCCGCACTAGGTCAGCGTGGTGCACTATGGCCTTACCCTTCTCATAGTGAGAAGAGGCCCGTGCCCAGCAGTGGGACAGTGTACATACAGGGCTGATGATGGTGATGATGATGTAGAGCACTTCAAAGATTACAAAAAATGATAACTTTTCTATGAAGTATTCAGTAGCTTATTACAACCTGGTTTGCGGTGGCAGCGGGCGTGAATGTGTTGTGGGACTGAAGTTCGATTTTCAAGTCTCAATTTCAGAAAAGTAGCCGTATGAATTTTCCGTAAAAGTAGGCATCGCATTTCGAAGAAGACTATAATCAACTACATACAAATGTAATATATCTACATTTACCCCATACCATGCACGCGACATGGCAATTTTCTCATGAGAAGAATTAGGCCACAGGTATCATAATAAAAAAAAAATGTCAAGTAACGAAAACAGACTGATCTCAGGCATCACCAACCAGATTTTAAAATTATTTTACAGTAATAAAAAGTATTCCTCTTCGATAGAGGTGCAACCACGAGGCGCAACTTGCACGATATAACTAAGTACTGTACTAAAATATTAAAAATAAACTAAAATTTGTTAACAAATATATTATTGGGACAGCAAACACTATATTAGCTGGTCCGTACTTATAAGTATAGTCAGGCATGACTGTGTCTTCGCATGAGTACCAAAATGTCAATTTAAAAAATAAACGCAATCATTTTGTATATCCGCCGTAGATGTTATCTATATCGCCTGTACATTGAAGGCAATGTCGGTATTCAGAGCTCTACGTATCTTTTTTCAGTGAATACACAATTTCAGATATTCGCTTCCTTCAGGGGGCTTGTGTACCACTAGGGGGTGCTGCGATGGCGATGAAAGCGATATCTTAAATTGATATTGATTATTCTGCGACCTCGTAGTTTTGAATACAATTTCGATTATCCGGATGACTGGTATCTAGATGTAAGGCTAACCGGTTCCTGGGTTGGGTTGCAAGGTTTATCTTTGTCATGTGAGACTGCCAAGTTCGTTGCAATTTCTTAGGTTATTTTTTGTGTAAGTATGTCCCTTTTCTCTTTCTTGGTCTCCTATCCTTTGCCGTAATTGTCATTTAATATGTACAGTCACGAGCATAAATATATTACTATGGGCAGATTAGCAAAAATATCTGACCCAAGAATGAGTTCAATAATATCTGTCTGCATATACGCAGCAAGAATATCTGATATTATCAGGCAGCATAACGAAGTGGCATCAAAATGATGTGATGAAAATGTCGAAGCATAAATATGTGATGTGACAGGTGGCAAAATGTTATGAGCCTTTGTGGAGAGCAAATATATGTTACGTTTTCTATTTCTGTAATTTGCATTGATTCCGCCCTAAAAGCATAAATATGAGACATCAACTAAGTGGCAATAATATCTGACATTATTTTATCTTCCAATTTAATTTAAAATTCATACGTAATAAAGAAATACATTTTATTTTACATTGTTTAAATAGGGCTAGCGTTTTATACTATATTTATGTCTAGACATATCCAATATCACGACCGAATTAAATTATTCATGTTAGTGGGTAGACCTTTTCAATCTGCGGCTGCCGAGTAACAGTTTAGAAATAGTGTATCGAACTGCCTTGTCAAATCCGCTACTTTTCGTCATCTGTCGAAACTCTAGTTTTGTATGTAATAATTTTACATACTCAACTGCTGTACTTTTTTAATGGTTTATTTATACAAAATTTGCTGTAAGAGCAAAATAAAATTAAAATTTAAGGATATTTATAGTTAATGGGTCTTTAAGACAATCTTTTTGATATATGATAATTTGCAATTTACTTTTAATGCAGTCCGATCCCCTATATCCATTCGATCCATCTCAGGCCCCCAGACCTTACTTATTATTTTGTTTTTTTTTTTTGATTTCATTAGATTGACGATGATTTATCAAACATCAATGTTGATGAATATGAGAATTAAAAATAAATTCAATTTTTTGACAAAACGTAAATGAAAGAATATTTTACTAAATTGATTGCTTCATCGTCAGCCATCATTTTCCAATTATATCTAATGAAATACTTTTTCTAACTGAACAAGAGTTTAAATATAATTTTCCTTGTGAGGTTATTCCTCATAGGTATATATTTTTAAGTAATTCGCTATTTATTAGTATAATAATACTAATAATTTTATTTTTTAATTACTGAAGACCCATCATCATCAGCCCTATATACTGTCCCACTGCTGGGCACGGGCCTCTTCTCACTATGAGAAGGGTAAGGCCACAGTCCACCACGCTGGCCAAGTGCGGGCTGGCAGACTTCACATGTCTTTCGAGAAAATTATGGAGATCTCTCAGACATGCAGGTTTCCTCACGACGTTTTTCTTCACCGATTAGCAAGCGATAATCAACAATTTAATACGCACTTAACTCCGAAAAGTCATTAGTGCGTGTCGTGGATTCGAACTCGAGATCCTCTGCGTAGCAGTCTGTCGGTCTCTTCCCTCAGCTATCGCTGCTCTCTGAAGACCCATTAGATAAATATTGTAACAAATATAACAAATTTTGTAAAACTATCTAATAGCTCAGGCTTATACAAATAGCGAGTCTTTAAGTGGGTCTGGCAGGATATTAGACGCCTCCGATTGGTCTGGCTACTTGCAAAAATTATTGAATTACTTCCTTCCCCTTCCCTATTAATATAAAAATCAAGACAAAGAATTTAAGAAAAGTAAGTACTATTTTTACGTACCTTTAGCACCTCGTAGCTAAAAATTGGCCGTCGATCTTTGCTAGAAGGTATGCGTAAACTCATAGCACATTCTAACACTACATAATTCTATAGATTTTGATTCTGCGAAAATAAGTAAGGTCTGAGGGCCCTGGATTCTTGGACTATTTGTTGTGGTTGCCGTAAGCAGGACACGATTGATCCGTTAATCGTAAATAAAGTTTATACCGCTAATTGCTACTCTTTAAATTAGTTTAAATAATTATCACACATAATGTTTTATCGTAGTACTGATCATTTACGACATCGAACAGCAGTAATGTATGAAGGCATATGAATACTATTCGATGCGTGTATTCCATTCATAGTTCTCGAATAACTCGTGAGTGGTATAAAAGTTAAATATTCAAAGAGAGGCTCTAAAGTTAATAAATTTCCCTCCAGAAAGCCCTTATTTGAATCCCATTGAGAATCTGTGGAGTTCAATGGTTCAACAATAGGATCCAACTCAGGATCCCATGATTTTCTTCGATGTCATACCTTTGACATTTGGGAGTCACTCCACGGCCAGCAAGTGTGTGCTAATATGGTTCTACAATGCAAGAGAGGCTACAGGACGTAATGATACTAAATTAAATGGTGGATTTAGTCGATTTTAATTCATTATGTATAATTTAAAGTTTATAAATTTCCTAGTAAGTTTATAAACTTTCGTAGGATTCTAAACGGGAGATAAATTGAATTATTTTAAGTCCATATTTTCGCAAATTTATCAATTTGCGACGCCTCGTGGTAAATTTATAGACTAACGGATATCAATTCGTAAGATTCTAAACAATTCGGCCAATCACAGAAGCTTCACATTAATTTTACGCTTTTTTAAAATACGGCAAATAATACATTGCTCTCTGATTGGTCGGTCGGTGATAATAAAGGTCGGCATCAGTTCATCTTATTAGCTTATGTTAGGTTTTCTTGTAACCCTAAACACAAAAATAGGAGCCCTGCGAAGCAAGGTTCCGTTAACTTAGGCTCATAAACATCGCTAAAGTTCCAGTTTCGTTAAAGTGGCGAACAATGGCGGTGAAGTGGAAGGAAAAAAAAACACGTGAGTTATTCAACAAAACAGAGCACACATGGCAATTGGTTATTGCTTACTTATTATTTTACGCGTAAATTCGTAAGAATAGCCATTTGCACAAATGTGAGCGGCAAATTATACAATTTATCTCTCGTTTAGAATTCTACGAAAGTTTATAAACAATTATAGGCAATTTATAAATTTGCTGTTCTTGTTATATATAATTATTTTATTAAGTCGATTAGGCAAAGAAAAATAAGAATTATTTACAACGTGTTTTTGTTCATATTCTTTGCCTGGCGAAATGCATAATATTCATCATCATCAGCCTTTAACAGTCCACTGCTCGACTAGGCCTCTCCTATGAAAGGAGGAATTGGCCTAGTATACCACGCTGGCCAAACGGGTTGGTATAGGGTTTGTATCAAGTTTTCCTTCTTTTACAGTGTTGTTCTCTGCATAATATGCTCCCTCTGTCAGCTGTTACGACACCCATGGGATGATATGAGTGGTTCCGTATTCTTAATCCGTCACCACACGGACAACACTCACCTAATATTTAATACTATTCAATAAAACATTTTGGACCATTTTACCGGCGTCATACATAATACCAAATATTTTATTTTTTATAAATTGTGGGGATGTCAGATATTATTGCCACTTAGTTGATGTCACATATTTATACTTTTAGGACGGAATCAATGCAAATTACAGAAATAGAAAACGTAACATATATTTGCTCTCCACAAGGGATCATAACATTTTGCCACCTGTCACATCACATATTTATGCTTCTACATTTTCATCACATCATTTTGATGCCACTTCATTATGCTGCCTGATAATATCAAATATTTTTGGTGCGTACGTGCAGACAGATATTATTGAACTCATTCTTGGGTCAGATATTTTAGCTAATCTGCCCATAGTAATATATTTATGCTCGTGACTGTACTGCTGTTTGACAACGAAAACAAACCATCGCAATACGTTTAATTAAAATATTGTCATTTGCAAATTACTGTAGCTTAGTGTCGAGGCACGAGTTACAAGCGTTGATGACGGATACTTAGCAGTTGAATATACCTACGTGTCTTTAGTGCGCTAAGCTTGGCTAATAAGCGCTAAATTGTTATTAGCAGTGATGCCTCAATGACTGAGCACATAATTTGACTGCTTGATTATCTGTATCTTCTAAGATCTGCGTTTCCCTAGCACTTTTAAGATCTGCGTCACAACCTCTATAAGGCCACATCACATAGATTTATTTACTTATATAAGGTACACCAACAGCTTTTCTGGAATCTAGTTATCGTTATTTACATCATTCGCCGAAAATCGTGCTTCTATACAAATAATAAGACTAAAATCTCAAAATTAGAATGAAAAGAGAAAAAAACAGAGAGATAAAAACAGTTATAAAAATAAGATAACAAAAAGAAACGAAAAACCTAATAAGTATTTGTTGCTTGTAAAGTTTCTGCTTAAATGTTGCTTAAATTTACAAAATTATTAGTTTATTTAAAATATCGCTCAATAAACACACAGGAAGCCCGGCTGTTCGAAGATTGTCGTAAATGTTTGTCCAATCTTCCATTTCATCAGCGATGTACAACATTGCATATAGAAAGGATTGCGTGGGACGTGTGAACTTCCTACATGACATTTCGATGTCTTTGTGTACACTTCGTTTATGGGAGCTCGTAAGTAAATGGGTAACTTCTGTTGTGGATGTTGTATAGAAATAAAACGTTATAGGCGATAAAGAACTCAGAAACGTACAGAAAGTTTGTTGACAACTGTCTTTTTTGTATTATTTGAATCTACGGTTAATTGAATAAAGAGTTATTTAAATATTATTTAATAAATAGGAAAGTCACGAATAATTCCAACTATGTTTGAACGTCTAGATAATTATTTCAGAATTGAAAATCAGACAGGAACTGTAATTTGAATGGATCTTTTAATAAATAAAACTAAAAACAGTGATCAGAATTTAAAGTTTTTTGCCATATCTTTAATTTTTAATACGCTATTTATAAAATCAACTTCCTTTACTGATCATTTAATCAGTAGTCCTGTCATTGTAGGCCAAATTAGGTGCAAATCTCGGCAAATCGACATATCCAGTATATTACCACTCCAAAACTGTTCTCAAAAGTCACATATAATTGGATTTATTTTACATTTAATAAAAAATGATAATTATATGTTGAGCAATATATTATAACCTTAATATTACGAGTTTTTGATCGAGACTACCAGTTTATCTCAGATAATTCTCTGACCGCGCGGTCTACGCCCTCTATCTCGAAAACAGTTCAAGGTATAAAAAAATGTTAAATAGAAAAGTTGTAGAAAATTTTATTCTCTACAATATTGATAATAAATACAAGTAGCATAAAATCCATAGAAAACGAGATATTTGCTAAAAATGTAAAATAAATCGATTTTTGTGACCTTTGACTCCTAAATTTAAAACTTGTGGACATCGAATTATATGTGACTTTTGAGAACAGTTTTAGGATGCCAAAATACAAGTTTTTACGTGGTAATATAGTGGGTATGTCGATTTTCCGAGGTCAACCCCCTATAATGACTGGACTACAGGGTAATTATGCACTTGAAATGACACACCTCTTGGTCACAGCTTTCTAGCCTGTTTCTTTAACACTATAATCGCCAATAAAACACGTTTTAAAAACAGCAAAGAACAACCTATATCTTCAAATTTCGTCCACAGGTGGCTTGCAGGCATTGTTGAATCACCTAGTACGCAATTCATATTCTGTGAATAAAATATAGGAAGGAAAACAAGGTCCATATAAATCAACTTTATTGTTCAAACTAAGTGAGGCATTACTCAAACTTTGAGAACTTTGTTAAAAAATATTTATTGCCGCACCAGAATTCGGGGCACTGCGTAATGATAAAATAGGTACACTTTTATCATAAGCAGGTATTAAAATTTCTTACTTGTAAGAGATTCTGCCATAGCCTTCTGAATTGTAAGCTGAAGTGGCAATGGGTAGGGCACCCGGCACATAGCTCGAAGAACCGATGGCGGCCATTATCAACCCACTCGCATCACACGGTCGGATCCAGAAGAAGCAGGAGGAGTCCACACCAATAGAGTACCTACACATCCCTGGAGTCCACGTCCCCGGCAACCACTTCTCCAGAGTCCACATAAGGTGGACCGATGATCTTATTAGACGTAGGTAGTTGGATGCGAGCGGCAAATGATAGAGTTCTATACCCGGAAAAGCAAGCCTCCTTGATTTAGCTAATAAAAGTAAATAAACTTGGTATAAGATACATATACCAAGTTTAGCTACCTTTATTAGCTAAATAAACCCACAGTCAAGCTGTACTATTTTAGTAAAATATTTTACTTTTCAGTTTTAACAATATGATACTTACTTGAACAACAGAATTCCAAAAAGCCATCAATTAGAAATTAAAATTGTATACAATCTAATATTTGACTTCCGCTAATTCACCAACATAGCTACCAAAAGCCGTACCTAGAATTCCAACGTCACGTTTTCAAAATAAAAATTCCATTTTTATTCCTAGCCAGTTAAATCTTTTCCAAAGCGGAAGCGGATTCAGTTATGGAATTTGCCACGAGGATTGTTACAAACGAATTCCGCTGGTGAAATTTTAGCTGCGGTTGTCGATTGCGAGTTAGTGAGTTCAGCATGAAACTATCGTTGGGTGGCGAGAAACATAAAGTGCTTCTTGTATCTAAGGTTCGTTGTCTTTTTAACGTGAAACGGATTTTTGATAAATTTTCAGCGAAATTTTTCTGCGCAGCAAAACTGTAACTGACTGGGTGGGATGACGTTTTAACAATTTCTGTTTTTTGAATGCAGGAGTTGTGACCAGTAAACGATGAGTGTACGTGTCTGCATGATTTTGTTAAAATTGCTTACTATGTAGAAATTTACCAAATCAGTAATCTTGCACCCTAAGATACATAATAATTCAAAATATGTTTGTTTACTCAAAGTCGACGAACAGAAACTTAATTTTAATTTATCTCAAAACGTAATTAATTTGTAAGGAGCGTAACAATTGAATTTTCGTACGAAAGACACAAAATAGTCGACGGGAACCAGTTTTCCAATATTATTTTGTATAATTCGGAGAATTGGTGAATTGGTTCTTAACACTCTGTTCGTCATGGCTCTTTCATTTGTTATACTTCAAATAGTATGAGAGACAGTAGGGTTTTTTTTTAAGAAACGCTAGCTAACGAAGGCTTACTGTTTTCTGACATATGTAATTTTGGCAGGTCTATTCTGTCATATCTGGTTAGACCAGTAAGCGGACCTTCGGGCTCCAAGGCGTGTAAGTCATGGATGTAACCGGGATAACGCTAGGGCGATGATGATCATTTTGGCAGTTCTAATATGTTTATTATATATATTCCGTGTGGTGACGGCTTAAGAATACGGAATGTCACCACACCATATCATCCCATGCGTGTCGTAAGAGCCGACAGAGGGAGCATATTATGCAGAGAACAGCACTGTAAGAGAAGGAAAACTTGATACAAATCCTATACCAACCCGTTTAGCCAGCGTGGTATAGTAGGCCAATTCCCGCTTTCAAAGGAGAGGCCTAGTCCAGCAGTGGACTGTTAAGGGCTGATGATGATGAATATGTTTTCCTTTTTAATGATTTAGATTGTGTGTGGCAAAATTCTGTCTGGCAATATGGTAGTCTGGCAACATTTAGTTTTTGCAAAATAAAATTAAATTAAGGAAAATTTTAAAGTACTTGAGACATTAAATTATTGACAAATGACATTAAATTATTTTATATGTTGGAATTTTGACTGTATAGAGATGTCCAAATGTAAACGCAATCATTCCTGTCACTTTATCTCCCTTTCTTTCTTTATGGTACGAAATACAAAATTAATAAGTGTTTTTTTCCAAATTTGCTCTCATAGCAAAACTTGTAACAATTAACACTTACGTGTTCTGAAAAGCATATGTTTAAACAGACAGAGTTGAAGCCGAAAATCGATAGGCAGATAGCGAACTGACATTGCTCTATCTATTATTTCCTAATAGAGATGACTCGGCAACCATTGCTGACTGCCAGTCGCAATTCCAGGAAAAAAACAAACTATTCAGCATTCATAATGATATATTTAAAGATATTCTTCGTTACCTAACTGATTCTTTCAAACGGATTGAGGTCAGTGATAGCGTTTGTTATATAAAGGAACATTTAGGCCATCGGTGGTTCAAAATTTCAATCTACTTACGAACAATATGTAGTAGTATTTTTGTTGTGAACATAAATATTGTCGTGTTTTTAAAGCTCTTTGGGTAAAAAAAATATATATTTTATAGGCTAAACTATGAAGAAGCTTTGAACTCACTACATTGCCCGGAAGAAAACTTGAGCCATGGAAAAATTGCGAGTTTCATCCGAGATTATGCTTCACTCCGTTTAAAATAAATATTGAACTTATAAGCTTTATAATATTATGTTAACAAGATGCCCAAAATAAAGTGATTGGTTTAATGTCAAGAAAACTGCTTTGTCTCTACCTAAAAACGTAGTACATTTTTTGTCTTTTAAGTTTCTCTATTAACATTTATTTTAAGCAAATTACTCTCTTTGCTTATCATACAAACAGTTCAAAACTATTCTTAAATGTTAGTAAAAGTGTTTATTAAAAATTGTGCGGTACTTATCTTTTTTTAAACACTAAAATGCTACTTCTACAAGTAGCTGGATTATATTTTGCATGACTCGCCATCATAGTAAAGACCGTTGAAAGTATAAAGAAGCTGAACTTCAACACTGCCATTTTTAATCCTGCGAATTATTCAGTGTTTTAAACACTTTACTTTTTGAAGTATGTCTATGAGAGTGAGTTGGAATGGTTGCCTTTTTCATAATGGTGCGAAATATTTCTTACATTCGTCTAGATTTATTGTTTATTTTTTACGTCAGAATTAGCCTGGGATTGGCCAGGCGTGATTTTTTTCAGATATAAGGTTCTTCATAGTTGGCACAAAATACTCTCTTCTTCTACTTTTCCATTTTGCGTGATCCTGACTGTCACATAAAACAGATTCATTTTGCTCAAGACACATTTGCTATATTTACTTGTAATGTATGTGAAACATAATGAAATTGAAAACTAAATTTGTGGCAATAGATATATCTGAAATTTATTTACAACTACATACATTATTCCGTGGGTAAGGTTTTTGATTAATAACAGAGACTAGTTCGGGGAGATGGGCCTCGTTAGCCTTGGTTGGCAACCTGTCTAGGGGAAGGAAAACTCCGAAATTAAACCAAACGTTCGGGGAGATGGGCCTCGTTAGCCTTGGTTGGCAACCTATCTAGGAGAAGGAAAACTCCGAAATTAAACCAACTTCTAGGGAGCATACCTGACACAAAACACCGATCTAAGGTGTGAACCGACCCTTGGCGAGGGATTCGTGGCCAGAGGGCAAGCTGGTCGTAAACGGAGGGTGCCTGTGTTGGCGGTCACAGGGCACAGCTGATATTCCGCCTTACCCCGGTAAAGGGCTCTGCGGGGGTGGACAGTCTAGATCCCTACATCTCGTGGGAACGCTATGGGAACAAAAGCTACTTCTTCCCCATACGGCGGCGACACGTTTCGCAACCCGTCACGTCTCGTTCCCCGCGAGGGCAAAAAGCGGCCTACGGAAAGCCGGTTTGCAACGTTGAACGTTGGAGGAGGGATGGACGGCAAATTGGATGAAGTATGTCAGATGATGGATGATAGAAAGATTGATGTTCTGTTTGTGAATGAAACAAAAAGGAAAGGGTGTGACACCACCCAGTATGGCGCATATACGGCGTATTGGTCTGGGGTAGATAGTACCACCAGAGCCTGCAAGGGTGTTGGTGTAATACTATCTGCGCGAATGAATGAGTGTGTAAAAGAGTTTGAATGTGTAAATGCTAGGCTACTATGGATGAGATTGAAAGTAGGACTTACTCGTGTCTTTATTATTGGGGTGTACGCCCCGGTCAATATAGTTACGGGTATGTCACAGCAAGAGCAAGACGAAAGGCAGGAGTTTTGGGAGAGTTTAAGAGAGATTTTGAGGAAATGTAAGGATAACGAAAGATTGATCTTGTTAGGGGATTTCAATGGATAGGTGGGAGTAAAACGAGATGGATTTGAAAAGGTAAATGGTGTTAGGTGCATTCGGTGATGAGAGTGTGGATGAAAATGGAAAAGCATTGCTTGAGGTTTGTTTGGAGTGGAGCCTTTGTGTGACAAACACCATGTTTGATCACAAAAGGATACATATGTATACGCGTGAGGCGAAAAATGTTAGAAGAAGTATGATTGATTTTGTAATAGTAGATGAACGATTGAGAAAGAATGTGTTGGATACAAGGGTGTATCGAGGTATCGGCATCCACACAGACCACTTCTTGGTGTTGAGCCGGATATGTGGGCTCTTTAAAGGATGGCGACACCAAGAGCATAATGAAAAACAATCTTGGAAAGAATAAAAGTAGAAAATCTACAAGAGAAAGATGTGAAAGATGAGTATAAACGAAGATTGATAGCAAGATTTGAGAGATTCGATGGCATAAATGATATGGATGAATTGTGGCAGTCCTTTAAAGAAGAGGTAGTATGTGTAGCGTCTGAAGTATGTGGTGTGATCAAGAGAAGGAAAATACGAAAGATTAAGAATACATGGTGGGACAAGGATGTACAATCAGCAGTGTCAGAGAAGAGGAAAGCTTGGTTAGATTGGTTGGCTGTCAGAGCAAATGAAAGAATGGGAAAAGCAACGAGCGAGGACATAGACGAAGCAAAACAGGCGTTTGTTAGGTCAAAAAGAATAGTGAAAGAAATGGTAAAAAGGAAAAAAGAGGAAAAGAAATATGAGTTTGATAGCAGATTATCTGACGACTTCAGGAGAAACATTAAGTTTTTCTGGAAATCCGTTCGTGCAGTTCGAGGAAGAACTCAATCCTCAGAATAGAAATCGATCACAGACAATAATGAAAGGATAGTGAATGGTGAATCGTGCGTGCTGAAGAGATGGAAAGAGTATTTTGAAGGGTTATTTGAAAGAACGGCGATAGAGACACCGATCGATGAAATGAATGGTAACGATAGCAATGATGAAAGCGTTATTGGCGTGGATGAGATCGTGAAGGTACTGGGAAGTATGAAAGTAGGTAAGGCTGCAGGATATGGTAGGATTACTGGCAGATCTACAGACTGGGCCACAGCTGTAGTTGTGCCTCTTTATAAAGGAAAAGGCTCGCAACAAGACTGCAAAAACTATAGAGGCATTAGCCTTCTCAGCATTGTTGGCAAATTGTATGCAAAGGTACTGATTGAAAGAGTTATGAAAGTAACCGACAAGAAAATATGGGATGTACAAGCGGGATTCCGAAAGGGTATGGATGGATAGGGATGTACGGATCAGGTTTTTTCCTTGCGAAGCATAGCCGAAAAGTTTTTGGCCAAAGGTCAAAAGGTCTATTGCGCATTCGTGGATTTGGAAAAGGCTTACGATAAAGTGGTGAGGAATGAAATGTGGTCGGTGCTGTCAATGAATGGGGTGGACAGCAGCCTCATTCGAGCTCTGAAATCCCTTTATGAGGATTCTAGAGCTTGTGTGAGGATAAACGGGGCATACACTGACTGGTTTACCATCGAGAAAGGTGTTAGACAGGGATTTGTAGCGTCGCCGTGGCTGTTTAACCTCTTCATGGACAGTTGTTTGCAAGATTTAAAACGTAGTGACTGCGGATTAAGGATGAATGGGTTACTCGTCAAATGCCTCCTTTATGCTCAAGTAATACTTGCATCTGCAGCGGAGGAGTTGCAGGAGATGGTAACAATCATGCATGGTGCGTTACAGAGGAAAGGAATGAAAGTGAATGTAAGTAAAACGAAAGTTATGGTTTTTGAAAAGGAGGAATGCGTTACGGCTTGTAATGTTTTGATCGATGGACAGCGAGTGGAACAAGTGAATGAGTTTGTTTACTTAGGTACGTTGTTTACAAGAGATGGTAAAAATGAAGCAGATATTGAAAGGAGAGTTAATGCAGGTAATTGTGTGAATGGAGCTCTGAAGGCGTTTATGAACAGTCAAAACGTGTCCAAAAAGGGCCCGTTTGGCTGTACATAGAGGTGTGTTAGTGCCTACCCTTATGTATGGTAGTGAAAGTTGGGTATGGCAGAAGAAATTTGAAAGTAGAATAAATGCTGTAGAAATGAGAGCACTGAGAAGTATGTGTGGTGTGTCTTTGACCGACAGAGTAAAGAATTGTGTGATACGAGAGTGGTGTGGGGTAAAAGAAGATGTAGTGACAAGCATTGAGAAAGGCATGTTAAGATGGTTTGGGCACATGGAGAGGATGGATGACGACAGACTAACAAAGAAGATATATCAGGCTAGTGTGATTGGGACAGGACAAAGGGGAAGACCTAGGAGAACGTTCTCTGACCAGATTGGAGACATCCTGAAAAAAGGACAAGTCAGAAGTACCCTTAACAGAAGAGCATGCATGAGAAACTTGATTGGAGTGAGTGAAGCAAGTGAGGTTTGCAGGATCGTTGCAAATGGCGTTCCGTAGTCTCTGCCTACCCCTCCGGGAAACAGGCGTGAGTCTATGTATGTATGTATGTATGTACTATAGGATATTACAAAAAAAAGTCAACATATACGCAAAATTTAAAAGTTTTTATTTAATTATTTTAAAGTATTTTTAAGCGGCGGTAGCCCAGTGGTGTACGTAACGGACTGCCGAGACGATGGTCTCGGGTTCGATCCCCAGGTACCTCGGGCACACACCTCTGACTTATCGAAGTTATGTGTGTATTAAAAATGTTAATTATCGCTCGCTTAATAATGTGCCCGGTAGATGGCAATAGGCTCGCCCCCTATTACATTGGGACCGAAACATATCTGGCGAAGTGTGGGTGTGTAATACACCTCTGCCTACCCCTTCGGGGATAAAAGGCGTGAAGATATGTTATGTTATGTTATTTTTAAGAACAATCTTTGTTTACACTGAGTATTGTAAGCCATAAATACACAGTACTCACGTTTTTAGAGGAGTTACATAGCTGCATGTAAACTTAAATCTGAAAGTTACACCACCTGCCAGCACTTCACATTCACATCAACTTTATTATTATAAGAAGCACAAGATCACTTGAATCGAGGCATCACAATGTCTGAACTGACGAATATCAAAAATGCACAGAACAATCTAGAAGAAATGTTCAATAAGCGGATGGCAGAACTCGAGGCGCAGGTTCATGGAGGTACGGCAAAGGACACAGTTGCAAAGGTCGCAGAAGAGTTTCGCACCTTCAGGGAGCTCATGTCTGCGATGCTCAGTCTTCTACGGAAGCAAATAGCAGAGTGCTCTCAAGCCATAGATCTCATTGAGACTAGGCACAGACGCAAAGCGCTGTTATTTCTGGGTGTGCCTGAGGCAGAAAAGGAGGACTGCAGGGCTTCTGTGACAAGGATTCTACAAAACATTGAGCTTCCAAGTGTGACCACAGATAATATTAGTGTTTGTCACAGAATCGGTGCATCCAGTGAAGGTCATCACCGTCCAATCTGGTCTGGTTTTCTGCGGTGGATCAGAGGTCTGCAGTCTGGAGGGCTAAGACCAGACTAAAGGGTACTTCAGTGTCCGTGAAGGAATTTCTCACTAAGCCCAGACAGGGTATCTTTAGTAAGGCTAGGCTGCATTTTGGGATGCGATCATGTTGGACCCAGGATGGTGTCATCGTTGTGAAAGCGACGGATGGCACTCGTCATAAAATATCCACCAACGAGGAGCTGAACTGTTTGACGCAGAAATATCCTAGACGAGTTGAAGCCGCAACCGCGGGGAAGAGTGGCGCCGGATCTGCGGGTACGTCGAACGCAACTTCCAAAATTTGTAAATAGTATCACTCTTCACTATATTTATGTTTTAGTTTGTAACTACTTTAATGTTATTATCATGTGTGATTGTTTTCATTTTTAGCTTTTATGAGTTTGTTTTATATTTGTTTTGTCATAGCTGTCATAGAGTAATGATGTTTGATATTCTGGTGACAGTTTAAAAACTACGTTCGGAAACTGTGTCAATGTTCTCTTCTTAGTGCTACGTTTAGTTTTTTATTTTTATTGTTTGTGTATGCTGGCGGGTGGTGCAGAGAGGACTGTGTTGCTCAAAGTATATTCACTATTATCAGTATTTATATTTATATATTTATTATATTACTTACTTATGGACTTTGATACATATTTGTCGGCCAATGAGTCAGCTACCTCATCGGATAATGAAAGTTTCTGCTCGGCTGATGGCACGTTGAGCGAATGCCTTCATAAGTCATTTCAACATCAATTATTTTTTAATGTTTGTCATATTAATGCACAAAGCATACCCAGCCATTACAGTGACCTGCTGGAAGCTTTTTCAGGCTCAAATTTGCATGCCATCTTGGTTTCGGAGAGTTGGCTAAAACCAGTTCTCTCTTCTACTTCCTACTCTTTGCCTGGCTACATACTTATTCGCAATGATCGAGTCGGTAAAAGAGGTGGTGGTGTAGCAATATACCTCCGCAGCAGCTGCTCGTTTAAAATCTTAGCGTCTTCTTCACCTACCTCTTCGTCTACGGAATATCTATTTATCGAGATTAACGCCAAGGGCGTGAGAGCTGTTCTTGGAGTCGTCTATTGACCCCTAGTGCCGACTATTTCTCCAGTCTCGAGCCGATTCTGGAATCTTAAGGGTCTCAGTATGTTCATCACATTGTCATGGGTGATTTCAACACCGACTTCCTTTCCCGCCATTCCTGTCGTTCCCGTAAGCTACTCGACATCGTTCAGTCAGCCAGCCTCCACGTAATACCGTTACAAGCCACTCACCACAACGATAGCGGGGAGGATACCTGGCTTGACTTAATGCTTACTTCCTCTCCTTCCTTAGTCACATCCTATGGCCAACTTCCTGCACCTGGATTCTCCCGTCATGACCTTATTTTCCTGTCTTACCGTCTGAAACCCCCCAAATCCCCACCCAAAGTTCTGCACATGCGTTGTTTTGGTCGTATGGATGTGGATAAACTGAAGCAAGAAGCTTCAAAGTTAAATTGGGACAGCTTGGTATCCGCCTCCACGGTGGACGAAAAAGTGGATATTTTCAACGTAGCAGTCTGTGAACTTTACGACGACCATGCCCCCGTGAAACGGGTGAAACTGAAGCGTCCACCAGCACCCTGGATTACAGCGGGTGTTCGGATGGCAATGCGACGTAGGGACTGAGCGTTCAGGAACTACAAAAGGGACCGATGTGAAGAAAATTGGGTGCGTTTTAAGTCTGCAAGAAATCGGTGCAATCAGATGGTGCGCAATGCTAAACGCCGACATATTCTTAATAATATCTCTTGCACATCGCCTGCTAGTACCTGGAAGTTCCTTGGAACACTAGGCATTGGCAAACAGCGGCATTTTGATTTTCATGGGACTCATGACTTGGATGATATCAACCGATATTTCACCACTACTGCTTCGCCGGATCACCAAGTCGTGAGTCACACTGTTAATTATTTAGCGGGGTTACCTCAACCCAAAATTGATTCTTTTTGCTTTTCTCCAGAGTCTCCAGACGATATCAAAAAGGTCATCCTATCCATAAAATCTAATGCTGTGGGATGTGACAATATTAGCCGTCGTATGATTACGACGATCCTAGACCATCTACTGTCGGCGATATCCCACATCATTAATTTTTCCCTAGTCTCTGGTACCTTTCCCTCCTTGTGGCGCAAGGCATATATAATACCTTTGCCCAAAACCCAAAGTCCCACCCTCCCTGAACACTTCCGTCCTATTTCTATCCTACCCTTTATTTCCAAAGTGCTTGAGGCCTGTGCGCACAAGCAACTATCAAATTTTATCCAACACAACAAATCGTTGAGTCCTCTGCAATCAGGTTTCAGGCCTGGTCATAGCACAACCTCTGCCCTCCTCAAAGTGACTGGCGATATTCGTGAGGGCATGGAAAACACCAAAATCACTGTCTTGGTGTTAATTGACTTTTCAAATGCCTTCAATACCGTCAGTCACGATATCCTATTATCTATCCTCTCCCACCTCAAGGTCTCGGTTGGAGCTTTGGATTGGTTTTCAAATTATCTTCGAGGTTGCCAGCAGTCGATCCATGTCGACGAGTTATCGTCGAGATGGTGTGATACTACTTCTGGCGTTCCTCAAGGCGGCATTCTTTCTCCCCTTTTATTTTCTATTTTTATAAATCTCTTAACTCGAAATCTTCAGTGCGCTTACCATTTGTATGCCGATGACTTGCAAATTTACTCCCAAGTAAGTGTGGAACACGTCAATGAGGCGATTGACAAAATTAACAACGACTTGACAGCTATATTGTCCTGGTGTCAGAAGTTTGGGCTAACTGTAAATCCTAGGAAGACCCAAGCTATCATTGTGGGTAGTCAATGGATTTTAAAACGATAAACGATAGTCTTTAATGGGATCACCATCGATTTGAGTCCTGCGGTCAAAAACCTTGGGCTACACATAGATGCGACGCTGAATTGGCAAGTCCAGGTAACCCAGGTGAGTCAAAAGGTCACCGGTACCTTGCGCGCTCTTTACCGCCTCCGGAACATTCTACCACCTGAGACAAAGACAATGCTTGTGCAGACTTTAATTTTCCCCCTCATCGACTATGGTGATGTATGTTACTTTGACCTGAATGCAGATCTCCTTGATAAACTCGACCGTCTTCTAAATAACTGCATTCGATTCATTTTCAATCTTCGCAAGTATGACCATGTGTCTACTTATCGTTCCCAATTAAAGTGGCTTCCCATACGTCAGCGCCGTAGTTTGCGTGCTCTCACTACCCTCTATACTATTCTTACATCTTCAACTTCTCCCCAGTATTTATCTTCCTCCTTTCAATATTTATGCTCTAACCATGAACGAAACCTCCGTTCATCTAATAATCTTCTCCTCACTGTACCCTCTCATAACTCTAATTTTCTTCATTCCTTTTTTACTGTCCAATCTATTCTTCTTTGGAATGCCCTCCCTCTTGAAATCAGGATGGTCAAGACTAAGAATACTTTCAAGTTCAAGGCGAAGGAACTTCTACTGGCTGAGTCAGCGAATGTATCATAAGTCGTTTAAATTTCATATTGGTTTAATATGTATATAATATATACCATATGTACGTATATATATTTATATATTCTTATATGTAGTTCTATAATACATCTATATTATGTATGTTTATATTATATCTAAATTATGTACCTATATATGTTTTAATGTGAATGTATCTTTAGTTTTTATTACCTATTTGTGTTATTTCAAATTCATTTTCTTTATATAACACCTTCTTCTTTTCTCTCTGCACCACTCTAAGGTAGACTGTGAGATAATGCCCATGGCATTAGGTCCGCCTGTATACGTTGTGTATATAAAGCTTTAATAAATAAATAAATAAATAAATATTGTGTTCGCGAGTCACTGACGTATTGTGTCCCTGTTATATATAGAAAATAATTAGTGAAAGGATAACTGTTTTATTTTATATTTCCCAATTAATTAGGTGTGAGCCCATACGCCTCTTAAAATTCACCCCTTCAAACAAATTGGGCCAAATTTGTAAGAAGGGGCGAATTTTAAGGGGCGAATGGGCTCTCACCCATTAATTCTACCACGTAATCAGGGAATCCATTTCAGCTTAAAACTCAAAGGGAGGGGATAACATACAAAACGTTCCAAAGACAGCTGCAATAAAAATAATTTATCACAAGAAAAGTCGTCTACCCATCATGAGAAATAAAATGAACAAGTCTTAAGCTTGCTCCACGTCATAGACACTCTACGCCTTGCATCCGAGTGTTTCTAAGTCTTGAACGTTCTATTTAGTAAGAAAAGAAAAAAAGGCACGTATTAAGTGTCCGTCGATAGCTCCACAAGTTTCAGATACACTCTCGGTTCTATAAATAGCCCTACGCTACTGAGAAATAATAAGAAAAGTATCGAAAACCTCTTCACTGAATGCCTTCGACAGAGTATTTTGAGCGTTGATTCGATTCGTTTTAGCGTTAGGAAAAATACACACGACGCTATTAACGAAAAATATGGGTCTAAATTTATTTGGCATTCGCCAATTCTAGAATTCGTTAGCTTTTCCTGAATTTCGGATTTTAACTTTAAAGCCCTTTTGAATAAATTGAATATAAGTCTAGTTATGTATTTAACAAATACCGACTTTATTTATTGCCAGATAAATATTGCTTAAATCGCTGTTTTGGCTTACTTAATAATTTTAGCGGCTTTGCTAAGCTGCCAATCGTAGGTCGATTCCGACACAGATTATATTAAAATTGTATTATTAAGCACTACAGGAGTGTATCACAAAGTCTCATTTACTTTCTCGACGTAAAATAAGTTTGGAAAACACCACACATAGGTACATCCATTTCCAAAAAATATAAATTCATTGCTACGACCAAGGAGCCTTGCTCCTTGGCCACGACTGAGATTTTAAGAAAATTTTATTTTTTCTTATGTCGTAAACAAACCAGTGTCGCCACAAGAAATTAATCGTGTGCAGATATAGGAAGACGAAAAGGCACCAAGACATGAATAAAAACAAAAGTATTCAGCAAAATTCTGACTTTGAAATATATGTAGCGAAAGATAAACAAAAGATAACTTAAAAATCTCTTGCTGACATATAAATGGGAGCGCTTTAGTTTTTCGCCTTCGTATTTTTCCGATTCAGTTAATATGTACGGAACATTCGTGTGTAAAGTATTGCTTTCTCGGCTTACGTGGCGTCGACTAAATTAAGTTGTCACCAAATAGCTCCAGGATTTGTTTTGTGAACTTACTTGAGATATTATGCGAGTTGTTCTTAAATACTTGAGTCTTTTTCATCTTTTTGAGTAGGAAGGCAATGTTTTTCTTACCTTAATCGTAATAAAATACTTTCTATATACTTACTGTAAAAGTCTATATATTTTTCTTTGCCCTATATGGGTAAGAGATTTACTTTTAAAAGCATATTGAAGCTAAGCTTCATTAGTTTTTTGAGTAAATGTTTTACGAACTAAGCTTCTACCTCATAATTATTACTAATACACTTCGCTCGACCTCTATTATTGGTTAAGATTAGGGAATGCAAATCTTGCGAGATTTGGGCTCAAGCGAGATCTCGCGAGTTTATGAAACCAATCTCGCGAGATCTCGCCTATTTCGAGATCTCGCGAGATTGGCAGTTTTTTATGTTTTTTTGGTAAATAATGGCAATATTTAATAACCATTTTAAGTATTATAAGATAAACATTATTTTTCACGGATTTTTCAATAGGCTTTTATGTTTCAAACATTGTTTGACGTACCTATCTGTCTATAATTTTTTAATAAACTTTTATGAACTTAGACTATATATATACAGTTTTATGAAGTAAACTTTCACGGACGGATCTGTCATATAGAAATGACAGAAACAACAAGTCTTCGCTTCTACTATCAAACAAAAGTCATTTAGTAATAAAACATTTCTTTTATAATAAACAAAACAAAGAGAGTTCAACAGTTCAGTCTCTCAACCGAAATGGTTTTAACAGGCGAGACCTTAGACTTGGCACAAACTAACTGCACCGAGTAGTTAGAACCAATGCGGACTTGCAGATATACGACTCCGCCGTAAGCACGCTCGCTGGCGTCAGCGAAACCCATTAAGTTGATGGTACATCCATCTACCAACCCAAGATGACGCGGAAAAGTAATTTGACTGAGCGCGGTAAGCTCAATACAAAACTGGCCCCAAGCGGTGACAATATGGTCAGAGGGTGTTTCATCCCACTCACACTTTGATAGCCAAAGCTCTTTGATCAAGAGCTTGGCGTACAAAATTGTGGGAGCCACAAAACCCATTATGTCCCATAGTCGAGCCACTGTGGACAGCATAGTGCGTTTGGTGCACTTATCATCCGGTGGTGAGACGTCAAACCGAAAACTATGGCAGGATTTGTCCCAGCGTAAACCGAGTACTTTATGCGGTACAGACTTCTCAAACTCAATGTCTGGAGAAGCTTTATGAGAATCTGGTATGCGTGTGTCAGAATCAGGGAAGCTTCCTATAGTGTAGAGACAGTTTTGATAAATAAAAGAGACAACTATCAAATCATACTTTCATTTATTCAGTTTGGCACAAGGATATATCTTTAGATTACGTCGTGATTCTACATTTACATTTACAGCCCAGTTCGCAAAGCAAAGACATAGAACCAAGAGAAAGAACGGGCAATAAAACTCTTGGTCATTCTTTTCAATAACTATATATAACGATAATTAACAAACAGTGGTACAGCCAATTTATATCATATATCAATGTTGTGGGTAGTTTTATATTACTAGAAAGGTCTGTCTTACAACAGAACATAATAAGCATTATTTAGCATCAATACAATTTACTAAATGTTTACCACAGGTCTATCAAGTCGTATCAATGAGATTCATTAGGTCCACAGGACCTAATGAATCTCATTGATACGACTTGATCCACAGTATATTATTCTATCCTATATTACAATCTATAATATCTCACAAACGATCAAACAACCCACAACACAATATCAATAAGATAATGATTACACTATCTTACATTGTTTCCTAGACGATGAAACAAAAGAACAAGCAACACAGAATATTGGAACACAGTGGCAATTAAATAGTCAGAACCATATCGTACCTGAGCCGTCGTTGAAGGAGAATAGGACGAGCTAGCCGAGCCTGTCGACTTATATAGGTACACCTTATTTACACGTTTGACAGTTTAACTGTCAAACGTCATGTCAGTGTCATTTAGTTGCCACTATCCTCTTACATATTATGTATAAATACTTGGATATCAGTAATTTCAGCCCAAAGCCTAGATATTATTACATATCTCTCACGGCCAGACTGACAATTACTTCGTCCTCGAAGTACAATAAATTAAATAACACTTTACTAAACAATCGCCCGACGGGCGCCCTGTATTATGTAACAATGAATTCTTACCATATTGATTAAAGCCATCTAAAAACTATAGTATCGTAACGTCCGCTACGGCTATACTGACTTACGTCGTCACCTAAGTAAGTTCAATTATAGGAATAGTATCACAACAACAATTCGTTTGTACGAAACAATTACACAAAAATAAACTGGACTCATTTACAGTAATTACGGTTTCATTTTGCGAGTCTAGAAATAAGTTCTGTGTCAGCTGCTTTGATACCATTGTTTCAAATTGTATTTACTATTCTATGAAGGGATCATTAACATTCACAATACACATGTTACATAGAAGTACAGTTTAATTTTACAATATTACACCACTGCATTATCCATCCACAAATTGACAAAAATAATATAGTACAAAAGTAGCCACTACGAAGCATAAAAATTTAAGTTAAGGTTTTAAGAATAAAAAAATTAAAATCGGTAATTCTGCTTATGGCTGATAAATAAATGAAATAAAATAAATAATTTAAATTCACAACCGAGTTAAATAATTAAATTCGATTTCACTAATTTACAAGTATACAGGTACCAACTTCTATGATAACAGTAGTGTAATACTAGGACAATACTTTCATTCTAATACACTCATTGCCATTGCCTTTCCTTTCACATTAAATAGACAAGTAACAACGGTCAATCTCCTTGATACTATCTAGCCCCACACCTGCTGCACATGAGTCCAGGCTAGAACAAGGCGAAAGACTTCAGCAGTTCGTAGGCAATATGATCAATATCATCAACATCTAAATGATTATCAATATCATCAACATCAAAATGATTATCAATATCATCAACATCAAAATGATTATCAATATCATCAACATCAAAATGATTATCAATATCATCAACATCAAAATGATTATCAATATCATCAACATCAAAATGATTATCAAAATCATCATCAAAATCATCATCAAAATCATCATCAAAATCATCATCAAAATCATCATCAAAATCATCATCAAAATCATCATCAAAATCATCATCAAAATCATCATCAAAATCATCATCAAAATCATCATCAAAATCATCATCAAAATCATCATCAAAATCATCATCAAAATCATCATCAAAATCATCATCAAAATCATCATCAAAATCATCATCAAAATCATCATCAAAATCATCATCAAAATCATCATCAAAATCATCATCAAAATCATCATCAAAATCATCATCAAAATCATCATCAAAATCATCATCAAAATCATTATCAAAATCATTATCAAAATCATTATCAAAATCATTATCAAAATCATTATCAAAATCCTTATCAAAATCCTTATCAAAATCCTTATCAAAATCATTATCAAAATCATTATCAAAATCATTATGAAATCATTATCAAAATCACATCAACATGGTCATCATTGCCAGCATTATCATCAACTTCTTAACCATCGGTAAGTTAATCATCAATAATAATTCAACCATCGTCAACTATTTAATCATCAATGAATAAATCGATGTTATCAGATTATTATAGATATTTACAGATACCTTTATATCATCACTGCTACCTACATAATCGATCCTTGTTTAGAAGAAGTTTATATGTAATGCTGTGTATGGTTATCAGGACCTCTGACCTATAGTAAGACCGCCCTTTTATTTTCTTTGTATATGTATTTTAAAATTTAACTTCAATACTTTAGTAAGAAAACAAAAAAATGTTATCTGTAAAAGCTACTATGTCATCAAAGAATATCTAAACGTTATTAATCTATAAATCGTAGCTATCTAAAAGTACAAAGTTCTTTATTATATTCCACAAAAAATAACTGTAGGAAAATCTATAAATTAACTTATCATATTCAAAATTGATATCTATATTAATAATACACTAAAATGTTATCAATTTAGAAAAAAAAATGCAGCAGACCCTATTAAAGCATGTTACTATAATACATCTTTTAACTATAATATATCAAATGCACCTAGGTATAATATATAGACTATTATAGTAGGTATATTACCAAACTGCTCCTCTCTCCTAAAAGTGTTCCATAATAATTGTTAATTGTAAGTCTACCACCCGTAAATGTACAGTATGGAATGATATAAACTGAATTGACCTGAATGTATTGCAGGTACAAACAGTACAAAAGTATAAATAAACAACTAGTAATCAAGAATGAACCAATTTAGTTAATAGTTTATTTATGTTACCAATAGTCTGAACTGCCTAAAGTTAAACTAGACGCCAATGCCAGTAAAAGTACTCTTGGTAAGAAACGGTATAATAAATAGTCTTGTAGAAAGTCAAACCAGACACTAGTTAAAATAAGTTAAAATTCGGACCAGTCGGTTAATATTTCAATATCTATAAGTCAAATATACATACCTAGATTTATTAATTTAGGTCGCAACACTTAAAAACATCAATGTACTTATACAAATACTTATTATATTAAGCAGAATATCTTATTTAATTTTATCAATTTCAGTTTAATTTATCAATTGTATCATGTGATTGTGGCTATTTTCATTCCATTTACACAATCAGAACACTGACATCGTTTTCAATTCGTTTTTTTTTTACGTATTTTACGTTAGGTATCTGGTTCATTCAGTTTCATTATAATTAAGATTTGACGATTCGTAAGAGGTTTGGTATAAAAATAGTAAGCTTACATGTAAGTAGGTATTGTTTAAAATAAATAAACAAAACCCTTCAAGCACCTAGAATGATTAAATACCATTTTAATCATTATTGCCATGGTCTCCTACAATTGAACCACACAAAGTACATGTACACATATCTTTGCATAAAAAATATCTCTAAATAGCTTATCTATCGCAGTGTTTATACCAGAGATACTAAATTGATAAGATAGTTCATTACCGAGAGCTAATCCTAAGATTGATTATTACTATAATTATGGTCTAAATAGGTTTACAGTTTAACACATGGCACTTCATAATAAAAATACATAATTTCAATGAATAAAAGCAGATAAAATAAATACCGTCCTATATTTTATTAATTTATTGAATTTATTTGCATTATTTCCGAGAATGGATAAATAAACTGAGAATGTTTTCGAAAAAAAATCAGTGATGTAATTTGGAACTATTTTCAAATTGAATCAATTTAGAGATTTCAGATCCATTTAATTAGACAGATGTCTGCATTTATTACACATTTCATTTTAACTATTTTATCTGCTATTATCGTTATAAATAACAGGAAATTATCAACCAAAATAACACTACTTGAAAATATTGGATACACTGCCATCTAATAGTGCCAGACATAAGCAAAATGATGTCACTTTCTTTAACAACCCAATTTAATCCTATGTTATATAAAAACATTCTTCAATAACTACTTTTTAATAAAAATACCTTGAGCTATATATTTAGACGTAGCATATATGACCCCTCAGGCCTCAGGAGGATGAGGTATGTTTAAAAAATAAAAGGAAATAGTTACTAAACGAAACTATCATTTTATCCATATGATCTAGCTAGACACAGACCCGCTTGTTAAAATATAGAATATTTCTGTACCTACACAAAAGTTCGCTTGTAGTAATATTTATACAAAACTCATAGGTTATGTTTACAATATGTCATTCAAATGTGGTGCCTCTGAGACAAATTGAAGCTATTTGGTTTTGTTCTTCCAATAGAAATCAAAGTGACAAAATCATAAGTACCTATGTCTATTGCAAGTAAACTGGTGGAAATTATCTGGGTACATGACAATTACCTACTCACTACACAATTATAGAAAGTGCATTATTTGTAATTCGATACACAATTTTTTTGTGCCATAAACAATTATTAACCAGTTAAAAATACGAGTATATTTCAAAGATATGTTGAAGATAAATATACAGTTTCGTATTCTTATCTCCAGGGCAACACATTCAAGAGCTTAACATTAAAATATTCTTATTTTTTTTTTCTTTCGTTATAGTTTGGATCCGATTTAATAAAACTATATAGCATGAACTGATTAAATTGGTAATTGTGGCGAAAATTTAACAACAGCTTATGGAACAGAGCTAAGGCACATACCGCAATATTGGTCTGTATGTAATGAATACACAGCCAACAAAATTAATGAAGAAATCTCTGAAACGTATTCTACCTACCATCATTTCATATTCGACTTGTAATGAAAAGATTCTTCAGAGCACTTAATTCTTGGAATTCAAATATGCAGGACGATTACGCTAATCAGTACTAACACTAGAAAGAGTTATCAACAAAGCACAACACAGTCAATGCTCATACAGAGTCTCTGTCAATCACTACAAATGTTGCCTATTTAAATTCCAACAGATTAGAACAATATCGGCTACTTTAAAAATCTATTATACATTTTCTGTAACTTTTTCGCTATTACCTATATAGTTTTATACTCAGATACATTTTTGATGAACATGTTAAAATAACCTGGTACAACAGTCATATTTTTCGACCATTCATGGCTATAATCTTGGTGGAAGTACATTACCAGCGTTTGCAGTTGGTTGTTGCTGTTGGCTTCAGCATACTGTTGCAGATCGTTAAGATATGTAGTCGGTACTCATCCATCGGCTTGCTCTCGGCAATGTTGCTACTGGATCGTAGGGCAATCGTTCTCCGTCATCAGCTGAACGGTGCAGTGACGGGCTTAGGCAGAATCATGGCGTCACGATGAGGAGACACTGGAACTTGCAATTGGATGTATTAGTATTGTGGGCGCAAATTTATCACACTTCTGATGTCAGAATCAGGGAAGCTTCCTATAGTGTAGAGACAGTTTTGATAAATAAAAGAGACAACTATCAAATCATACTTTCATTTATTCAGTTTGGCACAAGGATATATCTTTAGATTACGTCGTGATTCTACATTTACATTTACAGCCCAGTTCGCAAAGCAAAGACATAGAACCAAGAGAAAGAACGGGCAACAAAACTCTTGGTCATTCTTTTCAATAACTATATATAACGATAATTAACAAACAGTGGTACAGCCAATTTATATCATATATCAATGTTGTGGGTAGTTTTATATTACTAGAAAGGTCTGTCTTACAACAGAACATAATAAGCATTATTTAGCATCAATACAATTTACTAAATGTTTACCACAGGTATATACCTAATGAATCTCATTGATACGACTTGATCCACAGTATATTATTCTATCCTATATTACAATCTATAATATCTCACAAACGATCAAACAACCCACAACACAATATCAATAAGATAATGATTACACTATCTTGAACAAAAAAATAGGACAAACTACCTCAATATGTTGTCCCTACATGGTATCCTGCCTGGGCATGTGCTACCGACCAGAGACAAAACCTGCCTAGATCACTTCATGCTGAAAATAAATAAGAAGAAGCTTGCTGCCACCATTGCTATTCTACATTCAACCATCACAGACCATTTCACAACGCTTTTAATATTGTCTAAGCAAAAATATACACAAGCTATACCCAAGTCTACTACTTCACTCAATTACGAACAGGCTCTAATACATTTACAAGAAAAGAAATTAAGCGATTTGCTCTTTTGTAGTGACCCGGATTATTTATGTCAACTCTTGTTACAGTCTCTTATCGATACTATTAACTGTAACACTACCACAATAAGCATTCCAAGCAGCAAACGCATCATCAAACCATGGGTCACTAAAGGAATATTGCGATTCATACAGAATCGCAATAAACTCCAAAGAAAGCTCCGCCATGACCCCGATAATAAAATTCTAAAAATAACTTACACACGATATAGAAATTTTTGTAACAATTTGTTAAAAAAGTTAAAAAGGAAATATGAAAAAGAATTGCTTTCAAACTCCATAAAAAATTCTAAGTTACTCTGGAAAAACATCAAATCTATAACATACACTAATAAATCAAATAATCAAAATATGGAATTGTTAAATTTAAAATCATCACCCTCTGAATCAGTAAATTACATTAATAATTATTTTGCTAATATAGGCTATGAGCTAGCTCAACAAATTCAACCTTCAGTTATGAATTACCGAACTTTGCCTAGTAATTCACCCACACAAGTTAATTCTTTTGTTCTTCTCGAAACGGACTGTGATGAGGTATATAGAACTTTAATGAATCTAAAATCCAACAGCGCTTCTGGCTGGGATAACATATCCACAAAATTTTTAAAATACTCCAGCATCGTAGTGGTCCCTATCATAACACACCTTGCAAACCTTTGCTTTTCAAAAGGAATCTTTCCGGCCGCTTTAAAAGAAGCCATCGTCACGCCAGTGTACAAGGGTGGAGATAGAGACGATATCAGTAATTATAGACCAATCTCAGTTTTAACTTCTTTATCAAAAATTATTGAAAAAATAATTAATACTAGACTGCTAAATTATTTGAATAAATTTAATATATTGTCCGACTCACAATACGGTTTCAGAAGAAGCATATCTACCGAGGATGCTGTTAGTGCTCTGTCCTCTTTAATAATCAAACATCTCGATAATAGCGACAAGTGCCTCACTGTCTTTTTAGACCTCAAAAAGGCTTTTGATACCGTCTCTACCTCTATCCTTGTAAGCAAACTTGAAAAAATTGGCGTTAGGGAAACAGCTCTTGACCTCTTAAAGGACTATCTTTCAAACAGGAAGCAAAGGGTGAAAGTTGGCCAGCATATAAGTGACGACGCGGCTGTATTATACGGCGTTCCCCAGGGAAGCGTGTTAGGTCCAACGCTTTTTTTAATATATATCAATGATCTCTGTAATATGAAAGTACCGAATGCTAAAGTTTTTTCTTACGCCGATGATACGGCGGTTGCCTTCTATGGAAGCTCTTGGCACGATGTCAAGAATTATGCTGAAGCAGGTATGACTCAAGTTGCTGAATGGTTAAAATCCAACCTTTTAACGTTAAATACATCCAAAACGAACTTTATATGTTTCAGTATCTCCAAGCGTAATGAACCACCTGATGATTTTAGTATCGTTATACATACATGTAAGGGTGAAAACGGCAACAATTGTAGCTGCCAGAATATTCGTAAAGTAGCCGAAGTTAAATATTTGGGTGTAGTTGTAGATAACAGACTATCCTGGTACCCTCACGTAGAGCAAGTTACCGCCAGAATTAGGAAGCTCAGCTGGTTGTTCAAGTCTCTAAGACATGTAGCACCAATGATCAAAGAACCTAACACAAGCCCTTCTAAAAATCTACTTACACAGATATACCTTGCACTCGTACAATCTGTGCTCATATACTGTATTCCGATCTGGGGAGGTGCAGCAAAAACAAAATTTATACAACTTGAACGTGCACAACGGGCACTCCTTAAGATAATGCATTTAAAAAAACTTAGATTTCCTACGGTGAGCCTTTATCAGATTAGTGATGTACTCTCTGTAAGAAAGTTGTATATCATTCAAACGGTGTTAAAGAAGCATAAGTCCTTGCCTTTTAATGTGGGTTTAAGGTCGAAAAGAAGGAAGTATGATATAGCGGATATACCCTCAACAAAGACCAAATTTGGATGTATGCAATATAACAAAAGATCAGCTCAACTTTATAACAGTATAAATAAAAAGATATACATACACACAAAAAAATATTATGAGTGCAAAGAAACACTAATTGAATGGATAAAACCACTTATATATGAGGAGACTGAAGCATTGTTACAATACGCTGTATGACATACATTATATTTTATATATTACATACACACAAACACACACGCACGCAATCACGCAAACACACACGCACACATACACACGCACACACATACACACACACACACATACACACACACACACACATATACACACACACACAGTGCAAGTATAATTTTGTATTTAAAATAATATCCTAGAGTTTAAAATTATTGTGTTAATTATCACGCAATGTAAAATATGGAGGAGCGGAGTTTTCTACTACAAGCATTATTTGCTTAAAAGAAGATTCTGAACACAACTTTCTGTAAACAAATTATTTGGCACAATAAAATTTTATTATTATTATTATTATTATTATTATCTTACATTGTTTCCTAGACGATGAAACAAAAGAACAAGCAACACAGAATATTGGAACACAGTGGCAATTAAATAGTCAGAACCATATCGTACCTGAGCCGTCGTTGAAGGAGAATAGGACGAGCTAGCCGAGCCTGTCGACTTATATAGGTACACCTTATTTACACGTTTGACAGTTTAACTGTCAAACGTCATGTCAGTGTCATTTAGTTGCCACTATCCTCTTACATATTATGTATAAATACTTGGATATCAGTAATTTCAGCCCAAAGCCTAGATATTATTACATATCTCTCACGTGCGAGAACCTCCTTAGAGTTGCTTGTCCATTTGACAATATCAATTTGGCCTCACTTGAAAAGCTGAATAAGCTCTTCACAAAGCGAAATTGCTAGCGGAGCGGATATGACACTACAGGCAATGTCATCCATATACAAAGCGGAAGTGTAGTATAGTATAGTGTAGCATAGCGTAGCTTAGCATAGCATAGCATAGCATAGCGTAGCATAGCATAGCATAGCGTAGCATAGCATAGCATGGCATAGCATAGCGTAGCATAGCGTAGCATAGCGTATCATAGCGTAGCATAGCGTAGCGTAGCATAGCATAGCATAGCATAGCATAGCATAGCATAGCATGGCATAGCATAGCGTGGCATAGCGTAGCATAGCGTAGCATAGCGTAGCATAGCGTAGCATAGCGTAGCATAGCGTAGCACAGCGTAGCACAGCGTAGCACAGCGTAGCATGGCGTAGCACAGCGTAGCATAGCGTAGCACAGCATAGCATAGCGTAGCACAGCGTAGCATAGCGTAGCATACCGTAGCATAGCGTAGCATAGCGTAGCATAGCGTAGCATAGCGTAGCATAGCGTAGCATAGCGTAGCATAGCGTAGCATAGCGTAGCATAGCGTAGCATAGAGTAGCATAGCGTAGAATAGCGTAGCATAGCGTAGAATAGCGTAGCATAGCGTAGAATAGCGTAGCATAGCGTAGCATAGAGTAGCATAGCGTAGCATAGCGTAGCATAGCGTAGCATAGCGTAGCATAGCGTAGCATAGCGTAGCATAGCGTAGCATAGCGTAGCATAGCGTAGCATAGCGTAGCACAGCGTAGCATAGCGTAGCACAGCGTAGCATAGCGTAGCACAGCGTAGCACAGCGTAGCACAGCGTAGCACAGCGTAGCACAGCGTAGCACAGCGTAGCACAGCGTAGCACAGCGTAGCACAGCGTAGCACAGCGTAGCACAGCGTAGCACAGCGTAGCACAGCGTAGCACAGCGTAGCACAGCGTAGCACAGCGTAGCACAGCGTAGCACAGCGTAGCACAGCGTAGCACAGCGTAGCACAGCGTAGCACAGCGTAGCACAGCGTAGCACAGCGTAGCACAGCGTAGCACAGCGTAGCACAGCGTAGCACAGCGTAGCACAGCGTAGCACAGCGTAGCACAGCGTAGCACAGCGTAGCACAGCGTAGCATAGCGTAGCATAGCGTAGCATAGCGTAGCATAGCGTAGCATAGCGTAGCATAGCGTAGCATAGCGTAGCATAGCATAGCATGGCATAGCATAGCATAGCTAATTAGTCCTTTAACTTACAGTTTTAGCACCCACCTTGATCTCTTGAAGAACAGAACAACAACAAGACGAATAGACAAGACGTAATACAATGAGAAGTATGTAACATAGGTACGGTACCCATAATCACATACCCAAATACCGTCTCAATAGCGGGCGGTAAATCATATCGCTCACTACGTACTATTTTAGTTAGTAGCAAGTGCGGAAATATTGAAGCTCCGATCAAAAGATCCATGCCTGCCGGATTCGCAAACTCCGCGTCTGCCAGCGGCAATGACTCGAGGTGAGTGAGTGATGCTACGACTACATTAGCGTTCGGCAATGCGTCCGTAAAACGCTCCACGATAAGCGAATAAATGTTAAAATTAATATTCCTATCAAAACGCGAATGTATTTTAATATCTACGGAACCCTTCCGCCGCCGATTCCTTTGACCACTGAACTAGTATTTCTAAAGTTATTCCACAATCCGAGGCGTTTGAAACATTCCAATGTTATTAAATTGGTCTGAGACGCGCTATCGAGTAGACAACGTACCATGTGCGGCGACCCATTAACATCATAAACGATAACTTGCGCTGTCGCTAACAGTACCGTCTTAGACGCCGTACACTGCGTTTTGGCCCTGCGCGGATCATTATAGTGCCGTCCTCGCTCGCGCGTCGCCCGCGCGATGGATGTCGTACACAACGATATTTCATTCTGAATCGTGGGAGGCGCAGTTATCGTAGCCTGCACCTGCGACGTAAGTGTGTCAAGGTTAGCGGCTTGGCTTGACAACGGACTACTTTTATCAAAGTGCAACAATGAGTGGTGTCGTTGATTACATGAACGACATCTCGTCTTACTAGAACAATCACTAGTTTTATGCTTTATACTTAAGCAATTAATACATGTTTTGTTGTCTTTTACGCACTTGTAACGAACAGTTGGATTTAGACCATTGAAGGCGGGACACTTATAGAAATGGTCGTGCACTATATTACTGCACAGACACTTCTGTGAATTATTACTATTAGATTCCGAGCATGTTACGTAAGATTGTGGATTAGGGACCGAGTTATTATTACTATTTCGCGCTTTATTCAACCTTTGTTTGCTGCTGTTAGTGTTAGACGGGCTAGGTGAACTAGACTGCGTATTATGAAATATTCGACACTGATCTTTGATGAACGAAATAAAACTATCTAGTGTAGTTATTTTATTATTGCGTTCCGTCATAATTGTTTCAGTGTCAAACTTTTTTAAAGCGATTTGAAGCAACATAAAGTCGGAAAGATCTTCCAATTTTAAGTTCCTAAGAGAATTAACCGCGGTTACGAAGTTATCTATAAACAGCTGGAAATTCGAGACAGATGCGGCACCGGACAATTTAAGATTTAAAGCTTGGTCAAAGTAGGTAGACGCTAGGACGCGCGTGTCTTGATATCTATCAAGTAGTGACTGAAATATGATCTGATAATTCTCAGCGCTAGGTGTGACACCTGCAAATACGGACTGGACCTTCGGTGACAGTTTACCTATTAAATAGTACAACCTGTCAGCATCTGTCAGAGAACCATTATCGTGTACTGTAGACTTAAAACTCGCATAGAATAACGGCCAGTTTCGTATATCGCCATCAAACGACACAATCTCGATTGGCGGTAACTTCGGCGTGCGAGCCATTTACCCTCCAATTGCGATTGTATACGCTTAATAATACAATAAAGGCGAAAGAGGTGTACGCCTGATAATTCGGTTTTTCATCAAGATTAGTAGAAAGCAATCTTGCGTTATAATCGTCTAACAGCTTATGAAAATCTGTTCGAATACTATCTACTGTCATACAATAGCTGAGAAATGACTCCCTATTACTATCAGAAACGGCTGCGGTTTTTGAACGCTCATAAATGTTTTGAATACGCTCAAATAAAATATTGCGTTTTGCTTCTAAGATTGTCATCTCTTTGTCTTCCGACACGCGTGACTTCTTTTGTTGTGACATGCTTACGTAAGTATAAGCTAATAAGACCGAAACAAAATAAGAATATCTAAAGTACCTATTATTTTACCTAAGTACCTAGACAACACTTTAAAGCGGTGGAATTAAAAGTTGCTTGAAATATGAGATTTACAAGACAACTATGATAGTTCCAGAAATAATAATTGGGTAAGTAGGTAGCTACATAAAAGTATATTACCTACTGATGCGTGCGAAAACAACCATGTGACGGTTATGTGAATGGACTAGGAGTATAGCTAGGTGCTATAACTGCCTAGGTATATAGATATAACGAGGTTTTACGTATAAAACGTAAATGAATCCGACTCGTATGGACCAAAAAAATGGTTCGGCGTTACACCGAAACCGAATGTTCCTAGTCGATTTGGGAAAACTATTAATATGGTGGACTGTAGGATTTCGGTTCTTATTGACTAGGAAATGAGGAAGTGAAAAGGTGTTGTGGTTAGGAGCCTCTTACCTTGCAAATGGCAGCCTCCTGGTGTCTTCAAGTATATTGAAGCTGCTTGAATCACTCCACTACACAAATCACTTTCACTCGCGAGCGGTTTTGTTGAGTTTTGTATAAGCGGTAATAATTATATATGGCGGTGCGGTTCAGTGCGGTACGGTGCGGCGAACATGAGATCGGCGCGTCTCGAATCTTCCATTCTTTCTTATTTATTTATTTTAAAACTTCTTGCACATAATTTAAAATTATTGCACAAAGGCGGACTTAATGCCATTGGCATTCTCTACCAGTCAACCTTTGGGTGGTGCAGAGACAATCATGGTAGGTGCATAAGAAAAACGTAAAGTTAATTAATAAATATTAAATATTTCTTTCTTCGTCGCCGTTGAGCAGGGCAGCCAATAGCGAGGCGTTTTGGGAGGGGATATATGAAAAGGATCGCTCGGATTGGCCGAGCAGCGACGAACCATTGACGTTGACATAATTAACTAGCAATGGAAAGGATAGATGGCGCTACCACCAATCAAAGGAAAGATTGGTTCAGTTCAAATCACAAGCCATGATTACGAATCATTTTCAAAGGAGCTCCTTCAGAAGCACAAAATGTCCCAAGAATCGTCTGCTAAACGTCTTCCTTTTCTGTTGGCCAGATATCCAGCCGCTGCGAAGACCCTTTCGGATTCAACGCTAATTGAAACCGCAGTCCTCAGGCAGACATCCACGAACTGCAAAAGTGTGCCTTTTGACTTGTATAAATTCATTTCATTTTTTATTAATGCCGATACCGCCAGATTGTGATCCGTCCGTGTCAGTTCGCGCTTCGAATAAGACGTTTTTAGGCTCGAGTGCAATCTCGTAAATCTCGCAAGATCTCGCCCTTTCTTCGACCGAGATTAATCTCGCTAAAAAAGAACTGCAATCTCGCGAACGAGATTGCATTCCCTAGTTAAGATTAGTCATATATAAGGTTGACGTGATGAATTATTGCAATCTTAAGATTGATTATCAATAAGTTCCTCTGTTATTTTTCAGAAAAACCTGATAATTATTATCGGCTGGTACATACACCATTCAGTGTAAATGATTTTGCGATTGATAACATTCGACCCAGTTAAGATTGCACTGACGTCTTAAAGAATACGAATATTAGCGGAAATAATTTAGGTACCTAATTAATCTATAAGATATAGTTCTTTGGGGTTGCGTTGAGTGAAACTTACATGTTTATGAATTATATTTTAAACTAGATGATGCCCGCCGCTACGCCCGCACATTTTTTAACTTTACTCTTTCTGCCTGATCCCCTGGGAATTTCGCAAAATCCCTTCTTAGTGCACCCCTACGGTGCCCAAAGAACATACATGCCAAATTTCAGCTTCCTGAGCCTAATTGTTTTGGCTGTAGCTTGTCTGTCAGTCGGTCAGTAACGCAAGGATTTTATATATACAGATTTTCCATCACAAACATCATAGGCAGGGTAAAGAGATATTGTCAACATTACTGGAAAAAGTTCACAAATCGGTTTAAGCTTTACTTCGACGCTTTTTTAAAGGCACCTGTATTGAAAACTTTAATAAACGCCCGGCAAAAAGAAATCGGCTTACGATGTCAAACAAATTGTATGGAATGAGACGCCGCTGTTCGACAAAGGTGAGAGCTACGAAATTTCGTACGTAAGTACAGCTCTCTGTAGATCTTGTTTGTGATTCTTGCTGAGTATTTTACCTTTGCCTTCCGGGAAAGAAGGAAATAAAAGAAAACAAAGATTTTTGTTACACATTTTTATAACACATTTTTATTTTGAAAGTGTTGCAGGCAATTTTAAAAACGAACAAGAAACTAACATTACGGTGCATACAGGTTATATGTTTAACATAACATGTTATAAAACATCGCTATATAACATGTTTCAGTAATACGGGGACTAAATCTAACAGAATGTGGACGGTATTTTGAAACACAAGTTAAACTTCTGTGCGCACCTTAAAAGACTATCCAGATAAAGAGCAACCAATAATGTTAACAAAGACTGGTCCCATGCATGAATCGTAGCATTCTTCGCAGTACTACACAAGGCGACCGTCGCTTAAACCTGTCCAGGAGTAGACGTCTTTAGGTTGATTTTATTTTTTATTTATATACTCACGCCTGTATCCCCGAAGGGGTAGGCAGAGGTGTAAATATTACACCCACATTTCGCCATGCATTTTAAGGTCCCATGTAACCTATTACGTGGGACCTTAAAATTCGTGGCGATTCATGCGTCCCCTAGGGCGAGCCTATTGCCATTACCGGGCACATCACCAGACTCCGTGCTGCTACTGAGTATTCGGAAAAACCCAATAACACTTTTGTCTGACCCGGGAATCGAACCCGGGACCTCCGATCAGCAGTCACATACGCTATCCACAGGACCACGGAGGCAGTCTTTAGTCTCAGTTTAGGTTGATATGATGACACATATGGATTTTTTATAAAATGCTCTTTTATCGCTTAGTGTACGGTTCGTAAGGCTAGATTTTCAACCTCTTGGACGTGAGAACATCCAAGAAATTACTATTCAAACTTGCCATAGGAACCAAGAATACGCACACAAAATACTAGCTACAA
Source organism: Euclidia mi (assembly GCA_944739405.2). NCBI lineage: Eukaryota > Metazoa > Arthropoda > Insecta > Lepidoptera > Erebidae > Euclidia > Euclidia mi. The sequence goes on along the minus strand of OX123189.2, from coordinate 24,613,962 downwards.
AATATTTGCTTATATGTTAGTGATTAAGAAACAAATAATGGTAATTCCCTAGGCATTGTTATTGCCAAGGCCACCTGTTTCTTTCTAATGGGTATAAAACTTCTGTTTTATTTGAATTCGCTTCTGATGAGAAAAGGCTTTTTGCCAAACGTAAGATAAATGTCAACGGTTTGATTTTACCGCCCTCTGTCTGACCCCATTATTTTATTGAGATGACAACCTGCTTCGTAAATTAGGTCGTAGGTAGTTCTAACCACCCTGTCACGACCTTGCCGCTCTGAGCGGCGGCTTAGCGCGGGGCGGCGAGCGGTAAGATCAAATGTATGAAAACGTTCGAAGCACGCCACGAGCCGCCGCGCACAGCGATAACGCGCGCGTTTTTTTTGGCGCGACTGTCTGCGCGGCGAGCGGCGCGGCGCGCGGTGCGGCGAGCGGCGGGAACAAATGTACTGCGACCAAGTCCGACGCCACGACTCCGAGCGGCACAGACAGCGGTACGCGAGGGACGAACTAGGCGGTTAAACTTTTTGTTAAATATTTTGTGGCGGTAATAATAATAATATTTTATAATATTATAATAATATTCTACCACATTCACATAACACCATCTAGTCCCAAACTAAGCAGAGCTTGTACTATGGGTACTAGATAATGGATAAACATACATATATACTTTTTTTTTTGTAAATACAGACATATTATACATAGATACACCCAGACCAAGACAAACATCCATGTTCATACACACAAATGTTTGACTTGAGCGGGAATCGAACCCACGGCCTTCGGCGTAGCAGTCGCTTACACTCCCGCTGCGCCAACCGGTCGTCTTTACGTAATGAATACGGAGACATTTAAAGTCGAAATTTTAAAACGGTCGCATGTATGGATGGCAACACATCCGCTGTATAAATACAAAAATGTTAATAAAACGTTGCGAGATGTAATGAAACAATGTTTTACAGAATACAGAATAAAACCTACCATTAGGTTTTAATATAAATCGCAAACATTAAAACATTGTGTAATGTACATATGTACCTATTTAGGTACAGACACAGCTACTATGAAAGTTATAAGGTGATTTACCTACCTACTTAACGTAATCTACGTTGTGTAGGTACCTATTCAACGCCTCATTAATTGCGAATATGCATTATTCCTTTGATATAAAATACTTGTAAGAAATAAAGATCCAATGTCGGCAATTTTGTAGGTAAGTATACCGTATAGTTACACAAAGATATTTTGGTTATCGCCATATTTATGGGTAACTCCGTCGGCCCAAATACGTCCACATTTGCCGCTGCGTTTACCGCTGCTGTAGGGTCGTGGCGTGCACGACGCTCTGCCGCGCCGCCCGCCGCGACGCGCGCCGCTTAGACCGATCTCGTGAACAGGCCCTAAGACAGCTCTCGAATTTTAGGGAGAAGCAGTGGCGTAGCGTGCCTTGTCGGGGCCCCGTATAAAAATTTTTTTGGAGGCCCTTATATGGAGGTAAAGATTTTTCACGAAAGAAAAAAAATATTGTGAGAAGTAATATTTATTTATCACATAATTTACCCATTTTACAAATAAAAATCGAATTTTAAATATTCACTCTCCTTGCCTTTTTATCGGCAAACTGATTTATTAAATCATTTATGGCTGATGATGATTTTAGTTTTTCTAAAGTTTCTGCCTCTATGGACAATAGTGAGATGTCTGACAGCCGTTCTTGTCCCATCGAAGTTCTTAAGTAATTTTTTATTAGTTTTAATTTTGAAAAACTTCTTTCTGCCGTTGCGGTTGTAACTGGAAGGGTCAAGAATAAAAAGCATGCTGTGATTACCTCGGGAAAACTGGATGCAAGACTATTGAATTTTACTAGCAATAATTCAATGAGTTCTTTAATGGAATAAATTTTTTTAATTTCAGAATTTAAGCATGTTTTTAGAGCCTTTAATTGGTCACAAAGATTAAGTGAGATGTCTTTACTGTATTTAGCAGACAGTTTTCCGGAAGCGTTTAATATCTCTTCGCTTGAAGAAGATAGGAGTTTCTCCGGTTGTAATATTTCGAATATACTACTCAGGTTGCAAAGGCTCTGAAATCTTTCTTTAGTTTGAGAAATTAATATATCTAAACAGCAATAGTATACATTGACTTTGAAATAGGATTCCGGGTCGGAAATTCTCTCATCTTGTGATAACTCATCAAAAAAACGCTTCGTTATCTTTCGCCTACTGTTTTTAAAAACAGTTGTTACCCCCCACTTTTTTGCTAAATCTTTGGATTCATTTAGCAAACTATTAAATGAATTCTGATTTCTTAATTGGCACAGTCTATTTAAAAGATTACTTAATAAAATACTAGATTTCTGTAAGTCATTATTTTCATGCTGTAGAGCTTTAGAAACAGGATTAATAATTTCAAATAGTGAAGAAAAAAATGTAACGAGCACTAAGAAATCAAAACTCTCTAAAATATTAATTATACTTTTACATTCTTCACGTTCATCTTTTTTATTTGAAATTAAATTTAGTTGGTACAAAGTTTTCATGATTAGTAAAAAAATTTTCTTTACTGCTAATAAAGCGTCGTTCCTAGAAGACCATCTGATAGGACATACCTTTTTAAGGGTAATCAAATATTTTTCAGATAAATCGTCACTTAGCATAGCCCAGCGTTTTATACTATTGCCAAAAAAAGTATATATTTTTTCTAAATTATCGAAAAAAGTCGATACTTCACGAACATGTCTCGCAGCATCGTTCAAAACCAAGTTTAAAGCGTGCGCAGCACAATGAACATAATCGGCATTTGGAGCATGCTCTTTTATTAGGGTTTGTAATCCTCCATACACACCCGACATAACATTTGCTCCATCGTATCCCTGTCCTCTACATTTAGTCAAATCAATTCCATATTCTTTAGTCAAATTTAAAATGACAGTTTTCAGACCTGCAGCACTGCAATCGGTTACTGCTATGAATCCTAAAAAGGACTCACAGATTTTTATTTCTTTCGGCACATTATCATCATTTTCTGTAACCGAGATATATCGAAAAACTACAGATAGTTGGTCATTTTTTGACAAGTCTTGTGTTGTATCCAGAATTATTGTCAGAAATGGAGCTTTTTTAATTTCTGAGATAATACTGTTCCTAACGTTAGTACCAAGCAAACTAATAATTTCGTTTTGAATCGTAGGGCTTAAATAATTTATTTCACCTTTCGGTTTTAGAAAAAGTTCTTTTAAAGTTGCATCATAGTTAGATAGCAGACGTGAAATTGCCATAAAATTGCCAGAATCAGAATCATGCCCCCTCAAAGGTAGATTACAAGATACTAAAGTAATTATAACATTAATTATACGATGCAGTACATCTCTCCAGGATGTAATTTTACTATCGATTTCACTTTTCAATAGAGTATCGATGGTATTTCCTTGCAACCAATTATTATAAGAGAGTGAGGCACTAATATGCTGCTGTGACTTTTCATGGTCAAGAATAGTTTGTGTGAAATTGCTTCTAACCGAAACACCGTTAACCCAAGCAGAGGAGTACGATTTGTTTTGACGATCTGCTAATAACCAACAGAAGTGACAGTACGGTTTGTTTAAAACGTTAGAATAACATAACCATGGTCATATAATTTTTATGCCTGCCTGATTGAAATATGAATAATAATAAGCTGAAAAAGGTCGGTTATTTTCTGAAACTTTTGGAAATGGTCCTTGTGGTTTAAATGGACCCAGTTTAAAAATTATTTTTCGTTCGCATTCAGTTAAATTGTCACCAAAATTTCCTCTATCTGATGAAATTATATTACAATCTGCATTATCTGCAGATATATCAGAATCGTTGACTTGGGGTTCCTCGATTTCTGGATGGACATCCGATAAAGTATGTGCTTGGCTTTCTTCTATTTCCGGATGGATATGTGACGAAGAACATGCTTCAGAAGAATCTAAAAATAAACGAGTAATTGCTAAAAAATAAATACGAATGCTTTGATACTAAACTAAAAAGAGTTATATATAAATAAATAACGTTACTAAGGGTCACAGTTAGAGAGTGTTCAGTTCAGACGCACACAGATTCTACGCGGATTGTGCTCGTACCTATTAGTAGATACAAAATCACCTGCAGCCCGTCCGTGCATTACTATACACCTGCGTGCTATTTAAACGCAGCGCGTAGTGTAGTGGCCATACAAAACGAGAACCCGAAAGCGAGTCTGCACATCTGAAGTTCTCAACACGCAATTAACGATACGATACAGACTGATAAACAAACAACAAAACAAATCGATCCTATAGATAAGTTAGAATTTTGTTTTTTTTAATCAAGGCACGGAACCCTAAAAACAGTATAATTGTGAAAATCGAGGGGGGAGACAACTTTTTGTGACGGACAGATGGACAGACCGAAATTAAAAGATTTCCTTGTTTATCACTACGGGCCCCTAATAAATGGGTTGGGTAGTAGTGTAGTACTTACCTTTCCAATCTAAATCACTCACAGTATCTTGTCTCTGAAAAAATGAAGAAATTTTGGGCACTTTTTTTATAACCTCGTCCCTCTTCTGTTTAATTTTTCTTTTCTCAGCGCCGCTGGGATAATCTCTTTTCCTTTCACTCATTTCTTTTACAAATCGTTACTAATACTGCTAAACCAGAAGAACAATATTGTTTGTGCTGAATTACAATGTAATGCACATTTATATAAAGCGCGTAAATAAACAGTGCACTGCACTCCGTGGTTTAACATCCAATGCAAAGTACAACAACGTACACGTACATCGCGATATCGATGAAGGATTCCCCGCTGAGTTGAAGATGAAGTAAGTAAAACGGGGAAGTCCCGCAGCCCGCCATAACGATGTAGTGTTGCCAACTTTTGAACGCACGCTTAAGGCGGGAAAAAAGGAATTGCTTTATAGAATTTTGTCATTTGTAAAATAAAATAAATTAGAAAGTTTTTATTCTTTTTCCTTACACACTTTGGGGGCCCCCGTGGCCCGGGGGCCCCGTATAATTGATACGGCAAATACGGCGGTAGCTACGCCCCTGGGGAGAAGTATATCTAATTATTCTAATATGTAGGTAAAAAGTGGTTCTGAAACTAACATCGTACGTATTAAAAATTACCCTATGATCATTCTTAATATATCATAGAAATATTCCCGTACCTATTACTGTTTCTATGTATAATATGTATGTATTTACAAAAAAAAAAGTATATATGTATGTTTATCCATTATCTAGTACCCATAGTACAAGCTCTGCTTAGTTTGGGACTAGATGGTGATGTGTGTATGTGGTAGAATATTATTATTATTACTAAGTTTCGGTATCGGCTTACTGAAAAGAAACACTTGTAGGCGGCAGTACTGAGACGTAATGTCGAATACGGGTGTGAGCCCAGAATTCTGCGGGGGCGTAAGGGCTCTCACCCCGAATACCGAGCCAAAAGTGTTAGAACAACTATATTTTCGTAAATAATACAATTCATATTTTAAAACAGTAAAAAAATGGGTGAAAAAGGGATATCATAAGAATAAAATACGTTTAAAATAAAAGTCTTATAAGCAACGATCTTTAGTACAGACGATTACGAGCTGCCGATAGACTCAGTGTTAGAAAAACCTAAGTATTTTATAGTATTTTATGATAAAATAAAAAAAGTATACAACAATCTCTTTACTTACTGCAATATATTACATATGACTGATCAGTTCCTAGCCCCTAATACTCTTTAAATCTACCCAATATATCGTTGGTGAATCAATTCAGCTCATGAAAACGGAGCACAATCCTAATCGAATACGTAAACTCCGCACTTGTCTCTTATCAAGTGAATCCCGTAAAGTATTCGAAATCCCTCGCGCACTAGTTATGCTGTGAGTTGTTTTCACAACTGTGCATAAATTGTAACTGGTCGCGAACCATCGCCTACAGCCATATTTATTGTATCGTGAAACGCGGATCCATTTGTTAAAAGCTCGCTGTCAACTGTTTGCTCCTTACTGAGCGGTGCGGGTACAGCCTGTGTCAAGTTCAATTAAGATAATATGTTTCGGTGCATTTAAATGGTAAAAATGGGGATACTGAAAATCAGACTTACTAGCGTGTTTGATAATTCGGTAATATTAGAGAGATAATTTAACTTCTTTTAAAATTTCGATTAGTTTATATGGACTCATTCATAATAATCATACAAAATCAATAAATAAAATAAATGAATATGTAAAAAATGTGTATTACGAAAATTAGTCATAATTATTCAGAGTCATGAAAGTAGAATAAATGCTGTAGAAATTAGAGCACTGAGAAGTATGTGTGGTGTATCTTTGACGGATAGAGTAAAGGGTTGCGTGATAAGAGAGTGTTGTGGGATTAAAGAAGATATAGTGACAAGCATCAAGAGAGGCATGTTAAGATGGTTTGGGCCCATGGATAGGATGGATGACAAAAGACTAACAAAGAAGATACATAAGGCCATTGTGTATGGGACACGGCCTAGGCGGACGTTCCCTGACCAGATTGGAGACATCCTAAAAAAAGGACAGGTCAGAAGTACCCCAAACAGAAGAGCATGCATGAGAAACTTGATGGGAGTGAATGAAACAAGAGAGGTATGTCAGGATCATTGTATAAGGTCGGGCGTTCGGGATGTTAATAGAAACACCTTTCTTCCTTGAGTAAACATTTATTACTGTCTAATTAATATGAGTACAGATTATATAAGAGCACACACACATACATACAATGGTACACCTCTACAATTGCAAATGGCGTTCCGTAGTCTCTGCCTACCCCTCCGGGAAATTGTTTTTATAAGTGTTTTAATTTAAATTATCTTTATAAGTGCTAAGCAACGTTATAAACAATAATTGATCTTGACACAGCCTGCATCTACAAGCGTAGCAAGGAACAAATCAGCCCGCGAGCTTATAACAAATGGATTCACATTTCACGACACAATAAATATGCTTATTGCGACCTTTTATCTGCTTTCTAACAAAAGCTCGGCGCATCCGAGTACGTGACTACACGCTGTATTCCATTAAGGGGCATTCCAGTATGGGCAGACATGTAAAAGAGACGCGGGAAAGAATGGAGGTCCGGCTTAATCACAGCACTTTGATTAATAGAGTACATCAATTGAAAGAACTTGGATTGTTTAACTACAGGGTGGCGCAAAAGTAATGACCCTATTTGGTTCAGCTACAACTTCGTTTCTAAATTAGGAAACTAGAATTAGTTTTTTAAATATATATATTTGTGCCATGAAATTTAGTTGCATTTTGATTTAAATATGATGTCTATTAAATGTTGACCTCCAAAGTTAAGGCACATTTGAGCCCTATTTATGACATTTTCCATCACACTTCATCCGTAACACTTCCTGCGATATGTTTCTTATTTCTTGGTGTATGTTTTCTATTAAAGTTGTGTCTGTGGTTTGTTCACATACACCCGAGATTTCAAATAACCCCAATTGTTCAGTGGGTACGCGACATTAAAATCGTACTTGATAGAATGGGTGTATTAAGAGAGATCTTATGTTGAAATTTTAGTTATATTCCTTAAGCTTGAAGCTTATATAAGTTGCTATATTTCTTTATCCATAAATACAATATTTGTCTGTAGGTTATGATTTTATGCGTTTGCCTTTTATAAAAAAAAACTTTCCTATATACTTGTATTTTCTTGGTTGCCCAAATAAAACGGAATACGTGGCTTATAAGTAGGTACATAGGCAAAGTTTGCTGGCACATCATATTAGCAGGAAATGATTCCCCAATTGATCGCAAATCTAGTTTATTTTTGTTTATTTGTATTGCTGGTTTACTACTAAAAACGCAAGACAAGATTAAAAATAAATCAAAGGAGTTTTTGAAAGTCAATAGCGGATGGATGTTCTATTCTCAGTCGGATTTAGTTTTATTGTGAGAAAAACATGTAAGATTTTCTGTCACGGATGGATGGATATAGGAGATGTACAGATCGGTTCACGAAAGTTGACCACAAATGGCGGCCGTCGCGCATATGTACATTCGTGCACCAATGGCGTGGCTCCGTTCTTGACGCATTTAGGGAATGCGTCAAGAACGGAGCCACGCCATTGGCATTCCACCCGCGCCTCACCCCGCACCTCCACGGGGACCTAAAAATGATTTCTGCGCAGTAGTCATCTTTCATGAACCGACCTATACTTGGGCTAGTAAAATAAAGGCAAGTGAGGAATAGAATACAGTCTGTTCTAGAAGTAGAGCTCTGCATTCGTTTCCCGGGTCGGGCAAAAAGTGACTTTTACTGAATTCTCAGTAGCAGCTCGGAGTCTGTCTCAATGCGACTGATAACGGCAATAGGCTCACCTTCTATTAAGGCGCTGTACTAAGCGACTGTTTTGGAAAATGAGGGGGTGAAGCAGGGGAGGTGAAGGGCGCTTAGCTCCGTCTACTGCGGGGCGCCCCCCTTCATTCTCGTCGTGTGCGGCCGTATTCTGGCGACATCCGTATTCCAATATTTCAAAATCGCAAGCAAAACGTTTTAGCATATTGAATTGAGATACTGATATTAAAATTAATATTACATAAATCAATCTGTTTGTACAATATAGGCATAGCGCAATTTTTGTTCTTAGTGGAGCCATGAGCAAAACTGGTTTACATTAGACGTTATAGGTATTAATTTTTTTTTGACGAAATTATTGTTGACGAAAGTAGATAAATACGTGCCGTAAGATGATAAAAATAATTAAGTCAGTTCCATATATGGAGGCCCTAATTATTTTTGTTTTGTTTTTGTATAAAATTGGTAAAGCAGTTCATAGAATACCTACATCTAATTCCATTTCTGCCAGTTTTCAAATCTGTTTTGCAATAAATTGGCTGTTACATACGGGCGGACAGACAGACAGACATGGCGAATCTATAAGGGTTCCTACAATATATAAAAAACAACCTATATAATACTATCCTACAAAATATAAAGGGCTTTTACAATTTTTGGCTACGGTACCCTAAAAACCACAATACTGCCCTACTAAGCGCAAAAGCTGTATCTCAACTAAAGCGAGTTACGAAATAATTGAAGTTTAGTAAAAGTTGGTTTATTTTATTTATTTATGGATGTTTTATTGTTATTATAGGCATAATTATTATGGTAAAGGTTTCGAAATACGTCGCCGTTTTTAGGGGTTGTGAGTGGTTGAGGGGTCTCGGAATCCGCCCTCACCATTTTCACTTGCCGGAAATACTTGGTTTCCTCTGAAAAAAAAAATCTCCAAACATTAGTGTGTATGGCACTGCCAACTTCCACATTCTTCACACTAGTTTAATAAACTAAGGTTGACGGAGCCCTGCTTCGCAGGGTTCCTATTTTCGGATTAAGAGTCATTAAGAGAGATTAAGAGAAAACCTAACATAAATATGACATTAGCTGTCAATATGATCATTCCAAGATGGCGGGTTTGCGTTTCGTTTCACGTTTTTCAAGGTATAAAAACTACTACTAAGAATTTTTGGAAATTGTTTAAAAATATTTAGACGCAACTCCGGCAGCCAAAATTACTTTTAGGGGATTAAAACTAACTCCCTTAAGCCCCCTACACCACCAATACCCTCAAATTCAGGCGACTTGTTTCGAAACCCAACCCAAATTATAGAATTAAAATTTGAGTTACTGCTTTTTCGTTGGCTCTCCTCATTGTATGGAAAAATATAAAAAAATTCTTTCGCTTAAAATATGTGTTGTTTCAAAGAAAATAAATATTAAAATATATTTATTTATCATTTACTTACAAAATACATTGTCCGTGTGGTGACGGATTAAGAATACCGAATGTCACCACCCCATATCATCCCATGGGTGTCGTAAGAGCCGACAGAGGGAGCATATTATGCAGAGAACAGCACTGTAAGAGAAGGAAAACTTGATACAAACCCTATGCTAACCCGTTTGGCCAGCGTGGTATAGTAGGCCAATTCCTCTTTTCAAAGGAGAGGCCTAGTCCAGCAGTGGACTGTTAAAGGCTGATGATGAATGAATGAATGAATGAACGAAATACAGAGTTTACAGCTCATCAAAAGTTAGCTGTCTGCTGCAACCCGGCAGGTTTTCTTTATTCTCATCGAAAGTTACAGGCAGTGTGTGAGGTGATGAGGCTTCAATACTTATTATTTGCTGTTGTTCAAGAGGCACATTTGCATTTACTTTCCTTTTAAGGCTTGGTATTGTAGAAACTTCAAGCACTGATGAAACATTTTCCTCTCCGTGATTTTGTTTTATATTTTTGTTCAATGCCATCCCTTGAGCTCGACGAGAATCAACAATTTCAGGCAACTGCCAATTCATATAAAACGCCACAAGCTTTTCTTTCATTTTCGTCTCCCAGAAAACATCACCTCTTTCTATCATTTCTATTTTTAGTGGTTTACTTTCGCCACTCCACACAGCAAATAAACATTTTTGTTTGCGTGTAACGTGGCGTTGCCCCTGAATTTGGTAATAAAAATTACAATATTTTTTTAGACTAGTCAGTTAACTTTTTTATCATGTTTTCATATTTGTATTTTATTTGCTCTTATACTATTCTCCAGGCCATTCTTATAGGCAACTATAGAAGATTAAATTTCTACAATCGTGTTTGGACCTATTAATCCATCTGGCGTGGCACCATAAAACGGATAATCCACAAGGCTCGATTGTTACATTTTCTTACTTCGCCAGTTGTTGCAAAGCCAGTGGTTCATTTTAGACTCCTTGCGCAACTGCTTTTTTTCATTGCAAATATTTTATTTGTACAAAATAATTTTTACTAAGTTGGCTTTACTGCTGTTATCTCTTCTTTTTACCACTATACCAAAATTTGAATCTGTCAACATATTCTTACGCAATTCGAACCAGTCACTGCTATCCCTCGTGTATTTTTTGCTTATAACTCTTGAACAAATCGTGTTAGGAATTATTGCAGTCAAATGTTGTTGCTAAACTGTAACTTTAACTTCACTGTAATTACAATAAATATAATTAGTTAGATACTTTATTATTTAAAAAAATACTATAACTTGTGTTATAGCAAACAGAGAAGTCACCTACTTACTTATAAATGATTGATTTTAGAAATTAAAAAGATATTAGATGTACTGAAACTTACCTAATAGTTAATGAATAATCAAAGTTTTACCCGATGTACCTAAATAGGTTTATGTTCACAACACAATAGTACAACATTCGTTACCGCTTATGTGCGGACTGCGGAGCGCCATATTAGCACTGTTTATTGTTCGCCGTGGCGGCATCTTAGCGCTCCAGGCGCTCTGACAAGCTAATGAATTTGCAATATAGGTATAGGTCGGTTTACGAAAGTTGACCAGAAATGGCGGCCGTCGCGCATATGTACATTCATGCACCAATGGCGTGGCTCCATTCTTGACGCATTTAGGGAATGCGTCAGGAACGGAGCCACGCCATTGGAATTCTACCCGCGCCTCACCCCGCACCTCCACGGAGACCTAAAAAATGATTGCTGCGCAGTGGTCATCTTTCGTAAACCGACCTATACATAAAATGATTCGATTTTATGTTATTACTCTTTCAAACATTGAAAACTGTGGCAGCTATGTATTGTGAGAATAATTTATATAACTATATTATGCATAATCGCTAATGTATAACATAGTCAGTCATAAAAGACTCTTATGAAAATAATTTGTGTAAAATTTTTTCATATTTCATAATCACTTGGCCATGGATGAATTTATATTTTATTACGATGCGACTGCCTCGTTGGTCTCGCGGCATAAATGTGCGCGTGGGATCGGGAGGTCCCGGGTTCGATTCCTGGGTCGGGCAGTGTTATTGGGTTTTTCTATCGCGAAATTCTCAGTAGCAGCACGGAGTCTGGAAATGTGTCGGGTACGGCAATAGGCTCGCCCCTTATTACGTGGGACTAAAGTATATCTGGCGAAAAGTGGGTGTAGAAATACACCTCTGCCTACCCCTTCGGGGATAAAAGGCGTGACGATATGTATGTATGTATGTACGATGCTTTCTTGTACAAATTCTTCGTAGAACTTTATTTCTCTAATTGTCCATATTTTATTCTTCTAATTATATATTTATAAGCACAGAAACAATAACACATTAAACGCAACAAGAATATAAACTTAGGTCCTAATTATACAGTGTGTTTCATAAACCCCCGTCTGATCTCGAAAGGTCATATTACTGACTTATCAGGCATACCAGGAAAAATAATAAAAAAAATCTAGGTCATCATAAAACATCAGAATAAATTTCCTTAGCTCAGTGCTAACGAGAAACATTACCCCGAAATTAGCGAAAATTCTGTAAACTAACAACACTCCCCTCAATAGCGGAATCCTTTATGATTCTTAAGGCCCATCCACACGGCACAATTTTACCACTGATCAAATTTTCAATGGAATTGGCTTTGCCCGTCTACACGACACAATCAAATGACTGAATTTCATTCCGTCCACCCAATTGGTTAAAATCTGGTGGTCCGCACACCCGATGAACTTGAGTTGGACGACTGGCGTCTACACGTCACGATTTAATCAAGTGATTTAGTCAAGTTGGACGTAAAATTGTGTCGTGTGGATAGGCCTTTAAATTTATTAAAAATTATCGGCTTTCGCCGCTTACCGTGTCAAAGGGCATGCCGCCTTTTTAAAATAGTGCAATTTTACCGTCAAGCGAGCCGCCGTACACAAAGGGACCGCTCTAGTGATGTTTACGATCAAGAGATAATATCGATTTATTTAATTTTAACATGACATGTTAAAACTAGAATGATAGCCTGCTAGACTACTAGGCCAATGATAGCCTAGTGATGATACCAACGGATTGCCGTGCAGAGGGTATCGGGTTCGAATCCACGGCGCGCATCAAATACATAAGATAATAAGACTTTTCCAAGTTACGTGCGTAATAAATAGTTAATATCCCTGTGTCTCGGAGAGCACGTTAAACCGTCGGAGCAACAGTCATGAAGATCTTTGACAGTCGTCACGCGGAGTCAGTACCCTTAAATAAACTGATTCTAGTCTAAACCATGGAATGTTTTTATTTATTAACAGCAAATAAAAACATAAATTTACACAAAGCTGACGTTTTAGGGGTTTAGCTACCGATATTCTATCAGGTAAACAATAACATAAAATGTCGATAGAAACAGTACTCCAGTGAATACCATTTGTTACATCTCTATTTATTTACCTATTTGATTTACGAATTAACTATTTGCCTACTTGAACACTCAGTCTTTCGCTAGCTTTCCTTTTGTTTAGACTTCCGCGTGAAATAGTAGATTCGTTAGGTATGTCATATTCAAACCCTGAATACTTTAACATGTTGATGTGCTTAGGTAGGAGTGAATGCAATTATGCAGGTGCTCGTAGAGAGTACGAGGAACGGTATGCCAGACCACGGGGTCTACCCGTGCCGTCGGAGCGCGCGTTTCAACGGCTTCACCACCGGGTGTACAACACGGGCAGTGTTCGCGATGATTCGAATCGCAATCATGGTGGCAGACCACAAAGTAGCGACGGTGTAGTGGAACAGGTCTAACAATTATTCGCTGAGGATCCCACGCAGAGTACCAGGAGTGCGGCACGTGAACTGGGCACCAGTAACGCGCGAGTGTGGAGGATATTAAAAGAAGACGGACAACATCCTTTTCACTACCAACGTGTTCACTCACTTATGCCGTCGGACTATGCCCACAGAAGACAATACTGCAACTGGCTACTTGGCAAAGTAGAAGAGGATGCTACGTTCTTGGAGCGCGTGTTATTTACCGACGAATGTTCATTTGTGCGGACGGGTGTTTTCAACTGTCACAATGAACACGTCTGGGCTGTTGAAAATCCACACGCGATGAAAGAAAGCCATTTTCAACATCGTTGGCGCATCAATGTGTGGGCGGGAATCCTCGGCGACCGTATTATTGGTCCGCATTTTTTAAATGAAACCATGAACGGTACCAATTATTTAAGATTTTTGAGGGAAGTTCTAAGTGACGAGTTAGATTCGTTGCCGTTAAGCTTCCACCGCAGCTTGTGGTTCCAGCACGACGGTGCCCCACCTCATTTTTTACGAGCTGTGCGTGAGTATCTTGACGCACAGTTCCCTGGCAAGTGGATTGGACGAAGCGGGCCTATCTCGTGGCCACCAAGATCACCGGACCTAACGCCTTTAGACTTTTACTTGTGGGGACACGTTAAACAAATAGTGTACCAAAAACCGTGTGACACTGAAGAAGAAATGCGTGCGCGTATCGTTTCTGCTTTCCGAAGTTTAAACCCAGGAGTGTTAAGAAGTGTGCGTTCGGATATGGTGCAAAGGTGCCGTAAGTGTCTGGACGTGGGCGGCGGACATGTGGAGAATGACCGTCGCAACTTACAGCAAGTTGATATTTTTATCAATTAAGGTAGGTACCTAGTTACGTAAGATTAAACCAATTAAAAAGTAGGTAGTTATTAATGTAAGTACCGTAGTCATAGCGCGACGATTTTCTCTTAGATGGGTGACCGCGTGTGACATTACATGAAAGCGCTTCCGGGCTTCCGACGGCCCGTAAAGCCGCATCCAAGAATCGTTAGGCCATGTCGTAGGTATTCGAGCAGTTTGAAAACAGTGACACCAGAGTTGGCCACGCACTCGCACGAAACAAACAGAAAACCTTAATACTGTACTTTGTTTTACGGAGTTTTGCCTAAACCGTCGAAGCAAAAGATCAGCTGTTGCATCAAGTGCATAAAATCTGTTTATACCTAAAATAATACTTGGCACGTGTAAAGGACGATGACGCGCGGCGGCGGCTTTTGTCAAAGGAGGCGGTCGGTTGGCCTATGCACTCAAAGGCGCCGCTTTTGCCGTCAAATTTTTATGAACTTTAGGTAGATACCTAGCTAATACGATTTATGAGTCTTTAGTGTTGCCATGGGTAATCTGATATGATATTATTTAAAATTAATTAAATTTACATGGGAAAATTTTATGTTGAATTTCCGTGAAATAATGACAAATATCTCATCATTTTACGCTACTCTACAACCCCTTCATTGATCGGACGGATGGATATGTAACACCCTGTATGTGCCCACAGTCACAACAAAAGCCTATTTGATTCAAAGTATTCAGTCCATAACATAAAACATGAAATTACGAACTCAAATCGGCGTATTATTAACAAACATGTTTACGTAAAATTTCGTGCAGCGGAGACGCAAGCGACATGACCTATCTCTCACAGGGCTCATAGCCGAATGATGAGGTCTGGGCGGGGCATAAACTAGCAACTGACACTCAGTACACCGCTTATGCTAATAAGGTTTAAATTGCCGAAGCGTTTGATATTGATGGAATCAACCGAGCGTCAAAATCATAGACGTTTGGCAGATTTTATTTAATTTTACAAAATATACACGTATAATATGAAAATAAATAGGGTAATTCTTTAGTTCATTAGATTTCCTACAATATTATCAAATAAAATATGACAGTTCACGATCAAAATATTACAAACAGTGAGACGAAAGATTATTTTCTGCCTTGTTTTTGTGATTTTTTTACCGTGATTCTATTTTACATACATGAAAAATTCTTTCAAAAGTCTTTTGTTCAGACTTTTGACTATAAGCTCTATTTTTTGCAAGTTTGTAGTATGTACCGTTATGGCTAGGTGTGCGACGAAAAATTAGGTGTTTCACGGCTTCTGAGGTATAACAGCGCCTTAAGAGGGATTTAAAATTTATAACACGCCGAAATCTAGGTGTAATAATTACATCTCTGCCTTACTACTTTAAAAAAAATAAACAGAAAGAATAATATATTGTAGCAATTAAGTATAATATTTTTTGTACCTGAAAGAATTGATTGTATTACAAATATTAGCAAAAGTATTTTTTTTTGTTATATTACAATATTCTCGCTTGCCCATAAAATACATCTTTTTACAGTTTCACAAGTGCCTTTCTACATGATATGATCACTGATAACTATTTTTATGAAAAAGATTATTGTTGATTAAAATATGATTGTTTTCTTAGTAAAGTTTCTCATTTTAATTTCTGTTTCTGATTCATCTGGGCACAAAATATTTGAACGTCGATATCTTGAAAACTACTTTATAAATACAAGTCCCTCATTCAAATATATGTTCTTTGGTATACCTATTTTCATATGAACATGCATTACAGAGCTGAAAATGAATTTTAATTTTGGCCAGATGAATCAGCCGAAGAATGAAATTTCGAAGAACGACCCTGATATTCTGCTCTGGAAACAAAGACAAATCCAAGATCTTTATTTAGTTTAGTATTGACAAAATTTGTAGGCAACAGCTTAGAACTTACTTTGCCTATTTTAGTATTTTAGTATATATATTTAGGGGGAAATAAATATTTGTCTCACAATAGGACAGGGGCCTATCCCTATCCTATTGATTTATCGGTATCTGATGCAATTTGGTTTCAATTCTTTCTATAGCGAACCAAAATATTGATCGAACGAGAGAAATATAAGATGCATAACAAACATCTCTTACTCTTAACGACTTATATGTTATTTGAACATCTACTTAGTGAGCGGAAAAACTAACGTTACTTTTATTTGTGTAATGTTTTCCTCAAGGAAAAATATTTGCAACATGAGATATCTCTAATAGACGTATTATTATGACTAAATAGCATTGAGAAAATTAACTTGATTTTCATTTTAAGGAAATATTTTTTTAGATCGTTTCTGCGAACACATCTTGAACATGTTTCGAGAAGATTCTAGTAGCTCAAAGACATTTTCATTAATTTAAATAGAAATTGAAACCAATATTTACACAGCGTAATGGAAACGGTTAAGAATCATAAAAGAACAAAAGTGGAATAGAGCATTTTTTATAACGCTTTTTATTTTTAAATACTATTAACTTAACAGTAATTTGCGTTATATAATATAATAAAATTACATGTCTGCCTCTTTGGTCTCGCGGCATAAATGTGCGCGTGGGATTGGTCTCGGTTTCGATTCCCGGTTCCGGCAAAGTGTTATTGGGTTTTTCCGTTAGGAAATTCTCAGTAGCAGCACGAAGTACTTCGAGAATATATCGCGATCACCGCAACCCAAAAGAATAGCAGAGATTTTCATGATACTAAGCCGATAGGTATCAACGGCCTTACGTGCTCTTTGAGTATTTGTGACCGGCGAACCGTATATAAACCAAGCGTTCTATAGATCCGAGGCGACCGACCTCAAGAATCGACAGGTGCAGTTGCCATTTTGACACACAAGTTACCTCCGGTAAATTTTAATAATTGAAGAATGAAACCAATATAAGTTATTCACCGGATGTCATCGAATGTAGGTACGTTAATTTTCAAACATCTTACGGGATGTGTACAAGAAATTCTTAAACTTTATACGATATTGACCTATATCAAATTAATTCTCGAAGCAGCTCTGTATATAATATGTTATAAACAAAATCTGGACTTAACTTAAGTTACTACGGAAAGTACTGAAGTTTATAATTTAATATTAGGTAATATTAATCAGATGATAAATTAAAGTGTCACACTAGCATTAGACTGTGCCCGTAATGGTAGCTGTATATCGAAATAATAAGTAGGTAAATATATCTCCATTATAGACTCACGCCTGTATCCCCGAAAGGGCGTAGAAGCGTAACCGGTATAACACCCACAAGTGTAATGGATATATATTTAATTTATAAATATATATATATATATATATATATCTCCATTACATATAATAATCTCTCATCTAAGTTACTGCCATATAAACATAGAGCGGCCTGCACACACGCAACATATATCAAGTGCAGAATGTTTTGTTTGAAAGTCTGAGCCGAGATTACCGGGGAGGGTCTTAGCCACCGCGACATGTTGCTACACTTTGTAAATATTTTATGGTTAAGATAAGTTGTGGTAAGATTTATATGAGGTAGGAAAGATTTTTTGTTACACAGATTCAGAGCTTTGTTACGTATTTGTAGTAATTAAGGACATTGCGACTCTTCAGCCTTTTTTGAAAACAATTTTGCTAAATGGCCTTAAGAGCAGATGAACCGTAAGGTAGAACGCTTATAAAGCGTTTTGTAATAATAGCTATAACCTTTCACCATATTCTGCCACAAGCTTCTGAACAACAATAAGAAGCATAAAGAAAGAAGGACCAAACAAAATTAAGTACCTATAATATAACAATCATCCAACTTTTCTAAGACTTGCTAGTCCCATGGCCGACAGTGGTCTCGAAAACATAAATTAATACTTTGATAACTTTACACAGAGTTGCTATTTTAAAACAGTTTGGTGAACTTCAAAACAAACTTTTTACAACACTGAAGAAAGGCGTGGGAACTTATTTAATTTAAGGGTTAATAAAATCTTAAGTTATAATTGAATCCATGGTTGGTGGAAAATGTCATCCGGATTCTTGGACCGTTAAAGTGAGGAAATTGTTTTACTTTTTATAAATTTGTAGAACAAACAAGACTGCGATTCTATTCATAAGTAACCTGTTGTTGTAAAACAAAAATAACTGTCTTTTTACGGCCTTTTGGTTAACAAACTCTTACTAAAAATATCTCAAAGTTCTCTCAGAATTACAAAAGCTAATGGTATGGAAGTTCTATGCCCCTCTTTACCGGAAAAAATATTGAGCTGGAAATATTCTTTTTCGTCATCATCATGCACCCATAAATAGTAAGACCTGTATTTTCCGAAAGCTATTCGTTATGGCCCTCAGAGTGAGAAGAGGTCCGTGCCCAGCAGTGGGGCAGTTTATATACAGGACCGATGATGATGATTCGTTGTGCATGTATCAAACGCTGTATAGTATAAGCTATGTAGTAAGTTCAAACAGTTTAAACAAGTAGTGAAAATGACTACTGTAATAGCTAGAACCGACTAATAGTCATCTCAATTTTATCGGGGTTTGACTCACTGGTTATTTCAAGAAACAAGCCAAACATAATAAGTTGACATCATAATCTGACGTATAAAAAGCACGTCTTAGTTCGAGACGGCCAAATCATGCCTAAACAATTTATTGCATTAGCAATTTATATATTTTTTACTCCAAACCAATTTACAGCCTCGGACATTCTAGGCCAAAGTAGTTGAGAAATAATTTCTCAGCGGCTTGAAGGAGCACTTTAGTATAAATCGTTGAAGTTTCTCTTGTAAACTGTGACAAGCTTGGAAACTCCATCAGTCATTCAGAACAAACTGTCAAATCCGATGCTCAATCTTCGCTGTACGGCTTGTTGATTGATTATTATTGCTAACAATATCCCGTAGTTTTACCTGCGGTTTTAGACAAGAGTCATGAGGAGTCCTAAAAGAAACATGAAGCATAAAAAATTTCCTAGCTGTATCGCATCTAGAATAAACAAAATGTATCACACATATTGTATTTGAAATATGGTGATAGTGTGCCTATAGCTGGCAATATGAATTTAATTCTGGATCCTTGGTAGATATAATTATGTGAGCTTTGAAAGTGCTTTGAATTTACTTTGAATAATGGTTTGTGGTGATGACAAACTCGGTGGAATACACAAGTACAAGTAGTAGCAGCGATAGCTATAGCAAGCAGGTCACGCAAGTAGTTTTACAGTTTCACTGTAGTTTATTACTGAAGGGGTAGGCAGAGGTGAAATATTACACCCACATTTCGCCATGAATTTCACAGTAGTTACGTGATCAAAACTTGCTATGTAGCCTTACTACACTTATCGGTTGTGGAAGTAATACGGCATTCACGCAGTGAAAAGTTAGTAGGATATAATTTAAACGTAATATTTTCAATATAACATCTTCACATTCAATGTTATTTTTCTTAGCTGGCAGTCAGTCTTTATTTAATTATGTTTCGTATACGTAAGTAGCACTGTTGAAAACCACGAAGGGTCTAACTTAAGTCGCGTAGAATCCCAAATAGTTCAAGGGATGGGAAACTTAACAAGTATTTGAGGTCGCTGTTATATTAAATTCTATAGCATAATTAAAATTCATGCAAATATGGACGACGAAATCTTCTTGTAATGAGAACATATTAATATTATTATATAACGCTGATATGAAGATTTTCTTATAAAGAGCGCTCGTCTCACTTCCATTTCATAAACATTTCGAAATGTACGGTATATATTAATGAGGAGTGATCCTAGTGAAGTTACGAACGGATTACTACGCAGAGGGTTCAAATCCACGGCGCGAATCATTTTTTATATTTTTACGTAGTTATGTGGGTTATAAATTGTTAAGTATCGCTTAAAAGTTAACATTCTGTAAAATCTGGTTAGAGTACAAAGCGGTCCTCGGGCTCCAAGACGAAAGCGTCTTGGATGCAAGTGGGATAACGCTGGGACGATGCTGACGCTTTACGGTTGATTGCAGTTTTTATGTCTAGTCGACTTGTAGTCATTGGTAGTATGTGATCAGTGACTGGATATGAATGTAAAATATACTCCCGATTACACTTCAAGTATATTTATGTATTTTAAATGTGTCAGTAAATAAACTTCATATAGAACTATACACATGTTGTAGATATAATAGATAATATTAGCAAAGATGACGTTTAATATCGAGTGGTTCGGAGAATAACAAACCGCGACAACTGTATCTTGATTGTGTGAAAGTTTCACTTTGTAGAGGGTACAAAACTGCTTTTGAAGTTTGCTACTTCTGCTTTATATAAGCCTCTTTAATAATAAATAGTTTGAGGATGTGCTGTAACGGAAGAAGAAGTCAAGAACATACCTAAATGCGATAAAGTTATGCATCTTTATCTTATAGTTATTAATTAAATTCTTGGATTTGTTACTTTTGATTATTATTGTTGTAAAATGTTTGTATTATAAATAGCTGTACAGTCACTCTATGGTTAACATCATATATTTTGTTAACGACACTGCCATATGACGCCATATACCAAAGAGCTCAGACATTTACATAGGGGCGCATTCCCTATGTGCGCTCTGAAGACAAACTTTCTGCGACCTAAATTGCCGCTTGGCAGCGTGGCAGTCGTTCCCCCAGAGTAAAAGCAAGAGAGACGCTGTATCTTAACAACGA
The DNA here is from genome assembly GCA_944739405.2 of Euclidia mi. NCBI lineage: Eukaryota > Metazoa > Arthropoda > Insecta > Lepidoptera > Erebidae > Euclidia > Euclidia mi. Next base: position 24,592,836 of record OX123189.2, on the reverse strand, counting down.
GAGCAAGAGAGATGGAGATCGACGTCAGCGCCGCCAACGGCACCAACTACGAACTAAAGTGATCCCAGACCCCACTTGGAATCGGCGCACGGAATCCTTAAGGACTGCGATTCAATCATATACCCAACCCTTCAGCTGCCTGCTCATGCTTGGCATTCCAAAAATCTATTTTAAAAATCATTTCACTATGGAACAATTTGCCTAACATTCTCACATTATGTGCGAACACGTCACATTCTATTTGGCCATACATAAACAAGTAAACAGTTTAATTATACAGACATAATGCAATAGATAGTGACCGCGATAGTGGTTGCCAGAATTAATTATTCCATGAACGTTAATAATGGACGCGGCACGGGACTATCTGGTTAAGAGGACAACCGGATAGTTATTGATTTACAATCACTATTGAATTGGGTTTTACCTTTACAGGCTTATGATTGGGTATCATCATAATTATATTAGATAATCAATAATTAGAAAAAAGCAGCTCAAATCCAAGCATTTTTGTTGTCTTTATAATCAGATCCTGTTTTTAAAATATTAATTAAAATAGCGATAGTCTAGTGGTGTACGTAACGGTCTGCCAAGACGATGGTCTTGGGTTCGATCCGCAGTTACTGCGGGCACGCACCTCTGACTTTTCGAAGTTATGTGTGTATTAAAAATTTTAATTATCGCTCGCTTAATTATGTGCCCGGTAGATGGCAATAGGTTCGCGGTTCGCCCCCTATTACATTGGGAGCGAAACATGACTGGCAAAGTGTGGGTGTGTAATACACTTCTGCCTACCCCTTCGGGGATAAAAGGCGTGAAGTTATGTTTAATTAAAATTATAATACTCAATTTAATGAAACTCGATCACTCCAACTGATAAATTGAGATCGTTTTCTCTTTGAAAATATTCATAGCAATTACCTATGCTTTTATTTACATTACTTAAGAAGATGGAAGATTTAAGAGATCAACAGCACCATTGGGTGCAGTGGTGGGGTATACACATACAATCTCCACCAGACTCCAAACACAGATTTGATTAGAATCCAGTTTGTGTGATGGAGGGGTGACCCACTACAAGGCTATTCCATAATGCCACAAATATATACAATTGCTGTCGGGATATTAAGAGCTGCTGACGGCCCAATCTTGTATAATCTGAATGTTACCAAGACAAGAAAGCATACGTACAGCTTAAAGCACTATTACCTGTTGTGACGACGTGTACCTCACTAGTCTCCCACTCACCTCTAGCGGCCGGCCGGCGACTACACCCAAGTTAAGTGCTTCTGTCTAAACAGGAGTTATACAGATCCAGTGTATTCATTGTTGGTTCTATCTTTATCTTCTTCACACTTCCTACTTTGAGACTCCACTCAAGATACCACGGTGTGGTTTCTCCCTCTCATGATAGCTAAACTATCTAAGTAAATAACACAAAGGTCACACTTTTTTTCATATACCTGTGCAATGCAATTCTGGTTATCTACCTTCGACCCAATATCTATCTGACCATCTAGCTGGGTCCAATAAAAATCCATGTATGGTATTCACAGCAGAATTAGTTATAATTTCATATTGTAACCTCAATGAATTTAACAGTAATAGCTGTCACAGTATATTAAACGGCATACTTGTAAATTAATTAAGTTATAATTAATAGATTATAACGGGGTTTGCTCGCGGTTACAGCCGGATGTTTTGGTTTGATTGTTTATTATGTATATACCTTGCTCTGTTACCGCATTGTGGTATTCGTAATATACCCATGTTATTATACTACCTGTATAATAATTATGCTCGCAAGTATTCCAGCTAATTAAGGGTAGAGCGCACGGTAATATTAGCACATTGTAAGTTGAACAGGATTATTTTATCCCAAGGGGCAGTTCCAGTCCTACCCAGTTATCAAATAGTTCAGACAACGTTATTGTTAAAATAACCTATAAAAAAGCTATTAAATTAATATTATCTCAAGTTAACTGCAATAAAATATGAAAATAATAATAGTTTATATCTCTTTCACAAGAGACTACAGTGTGTGTGGAGTATAATTGGATATACCATGAATACACAATTTTAAACATGTTGCCTCTGAAAATTACATAAGGATTCATACGGTCTATAATGGTCAATAAAGTTATACTGCAGGCCAAATTATAAAAGAATAACGTACATAGGTCATTTATAAAAAGCCACAAGAAGCAAAAGTTTATAAGTAAATAAGCAAAGGTCTGCATACAATGGCATAACTACACAAAAAAAGACCCAAATTATATTTTGAAAGACAATTACCAGTTAAACAAAAACAAAATTGGGCACTCGCAGAATTTGCTAAAATATACCCTTAGGTACTCTAAATAAATATTTTTTGTTCTGGACAGTTTATACGTAGGCCCTGGTTTTATTTATCCTTTTGTTGGGCCTTTTTATCGTGTGACCAGCAAAGTTGGTTAGGTTGGGTTAGGTTAGTATCCGTATTGTTTAGAAACTGGAAAAAGCAAAGTGTTTGCAGTTTCTTATTGTCAAAATTATTGTTTGTGTTGCTAATTAACTTATTCAGACAGCAACAAATGAAATTTAGGTATTATTGGCTTTAGTTACTAAGATGAAAGAAAAATTAATATACCCATATTCTCCTTTTCCCTTTTCAAGTCTCCCTTTTTAATGAGATTATGATGATGATGATGATGATGTTTGCTTATTGTGAAATTTAGATGAACCAAATGCAGTGGACCAAACACAAACGTAGATGCGCGTTTAAACTGTTTTAAATTAGAGAAGTTCCGTCTATAAAATCATTATACAGCTATTCATTAAATCTTACAAAGTAAGATACGGTTACACTTTTCTTAACTCAAAACTTGCCGGCAGAAACTAATACATTTAATCCTCATTTATCGATAAAATTGAAGGAGTACTTAACGTTGAAAATTTCGTCCAGAAACAATGAGCCGCCGATGTAATGTTCGTTAATGATCGTAGTTTTGTGCAGATAAGATACTTAACTTACCACGGTTGTATTATGTTTCCAAATTGTTGGTAAAGTGTTTTGTATTGCAAAATGTGTGTTCAGTACATTATGAATAAAGTGTACAATAGTTTTCAAAGTGTTCCTTCACTAGGCGACATTCTCCAGTCACAATTCTCAGACGTACCACAAAACTTTAATGTAGTCCATATAAACGTACAAAGTATTCCAGCCCATTTCCCTGATATGTTGGCTAACCTAGACTGCAAACACATACACGCTGTCCTCGTTTCAGAGTCATGGCTAAAACCATGTCTCCCTTCAGCACCTTATTCTCTTCGAGGATTCAACCTAATAAGAAATGTTGGCGTATCCGGCGGTGGGGGCGCTGTAGCTATATACTTACATCATCAGATCTCTTATAACATAGTATCTATGTCTTCGCAGCTGCCACTGCCGAATACAGGCGAGGATCTCTTCTTGGAAGTAGAACTTCAGCACCTTAAAGTACTACTAGGCGTATACTATTCACCTTCAAATCGCCATAACTTTTTTCATCTTTCGAGCAACTATTAGAAAATTTAACACCTCTATATAACCACACTATCATAGTGGGTGACTTTAACACTTGCCTCCTTAAACAGGATTCTCGTGCTGCCTCTCTTCGACATGCTATAGAGTCATGTAACTTGTCAATTTTAGACCTTAACGCTACTCATTACTTCCCAAACTGTACTCCTTCTCTACTTGACCTTATCTTTGTCTCTTCTCCTAATTTCGTCTCCAAGCATGGTCAGTGTACAGCAGACGCTTTTTCCTACCACGAACTCGTCTTTGTATCATACAGACTACGCCCACCTTAATCGAAGCCGATGATAGTATTGCGGCGCAATTTTGGTGGCATGGATCTTGACAAGTTGCGTGCGGATACCATTGATATAGACTGGGAGCCTCTGTTTTCCTCAGAGTGTGTCGATACCAAAGTCCATATTTTCACAAATAAGCTCATTGAATTATATGACGTTCATGCACAAGTTCGCACCATTAAAATAAAACATTTACCAGCTCCTTGGCTAACGGAAAATATCAAAAAGATTATGTCCAAAAAATCTGCTGCCAAGGCCAAACTGAAGCTCAGACCTACTCCAATCAAGAAAAATACGTGGCCATAAGGAATCTCTGCAACAAGGTGTGTAGGAAAGCGCATCGCCAATATATTCATACATCTGTTGAAGATGGTGATCCAGCAAAAATCTGGAAATTTCTTAAAACTTTGGGAGTTGGTAAAACACGGCATCAATCCATCCCAAACAAAGTTAACCTCGATTCTCTCAATAGACATTTCACTACTTCGTCCAAATTTGATGGAAATATGAAAAAATGTACATTAGAATATCTTTCATCCTTGCCAACCCCAGATTACTCTCCCTTTATCTTCACGCAGTTCACCGCTTGTGATGTTAAGAAGAGTTTACTGGCAGTTGCGTCTTATGCAGTCGGCAGTGACTGTATCAGCCGCAAAATGATCCTCCCCATCCTAGAAGAAATTCTTCCAATCCTTTGTCACATCCTAAATCATTCCGTTGCCTGTGGCATCTTTCCATCTGATTGGAAGGATGCACTGATCATTCCTTTGCCCAAGAAACCTAAACCCTGTTCCTTCTCAGACTATAGACCCATATCAATACTACCCTTCTTATCGAAAGTCCTTGAACGTCTTCTTCACTCACAGTTGAGTTCCTTCCTGCATAAAAATGCCCTCCTAAATCCTTATCAATCCGGTTTCCGTCCTTGCCACAGTACTGCCACTGTATTAGTTCGCGTAACTGATGACATTCGGCTAGGTATGGATAGTGGCAATCTTACAGTTCTGTCTTTACTCGATTTTAGCAATGCTTTTAACACTGTAGATTTTCACATCATCCTACGCTCTCTTAAAGTATCTGCATCGGCAATTGGCTGGTTTCATAGTAACCTGTTTGGTCGCCGGCAACGTATACGCATAGAAGATTCTTATTCAACTTGGTCTGATACTAATGCCGGTGTGCCACAGGGTGGCGTGCTATCTCCTTTACTCTTCGCGATATTTATAAATTCTATCTCAAACCAATTACTTTCATTCTACCACCTTTACGCAGACGATTTGCAAATTTATACGCAAGCTCCTTTAAATAAGTTATCTGAAGCCTGTACCACCGTTAACACGGACTTGGCGCGCATCTGTGAGTGGACCAATAAATATGGTCTTTAAGTAAATCCTGAGAAAACTCAACTCATTATTATTGGCAGCCCCAAACTGGTCTCGAAAATTAGGTGGTCCGAATTACCGAAAATCAGCTTTGATGGCAAAGACAGCAAACCCGTGAAAAATCTGGGGATTTACTTGGACGAAACTTTGTCTTGGAGACCGCAAATTCAATAAATGAGTCGCAAACTATTTGCATCAGCAGGTTCGTTGCGTAGCCTACGCAATTTTCTTCCTACAGCCACTAAAATTGCGCTTGCTCAATCCTTGCTTCTGCCCGTAATCGATTATGCTGATGTCAGCTATCTTCAACCCACCGAGGAGCAGTTAGATAAACTTGAGCGTCTCCAAAACTTTTGCTTACGATTTATATTTGGACTGCGCAAATATGATCACATTTCAGATTTTCGTAATAAGCCCAAGTAGCTGCCGATTCGTCTTCGCAGGAATACACACATTCTCACACTGTTATATAATGTTATATTCAATCCTTGTACTCCCTTTTATCTCAAAGAACGTTTTAAGTTCCTTCATGACACACATGTAAGGTCCTTGAGGTCATCTGAGGATCTAACACTGGAGATGCCGAAGCATTCCACAAATTACTTCGCCAAATCCTTTGCTGTTCAGGCTGCCGCCTGAGGAATGGTTTACCATTAGAAATTCGAAGGGCAAATTCTTTACCCACATTTAAAAACCTGGTTAAAACTCACTATTTACTAACTTGTTGATTTAACGGTTGTCTGATTTTTCGTTTCCTTTTTTACTGTATCTGTTTGTTCCGAGTATGTTTAGATATATATTCAAAGTAATATCTATGATATATGTTTATTTATGTATGTATTGTCTATGTATATATTTCATAGTATTATTTAATTGTATGTATATGTTTATTTATGAAGGCTCGCCCCTTATAACGTGGGACTAAAGTATATCTGGCGAAAAGTGGGTGTAGAAATACACCTCTGCCTACCCCTTCGGGGATAAAAGGCGTGACGATATGTATGTATGTATGTCTATCTACATATTCCATAGTATTATTAAATTGTATGTATGTATTTTATTTTAAATTATCTTGCTATCCAAGTCAGCCAGTACTACACCATCGCTACGAAAAATTTCAAACATCATTCCTGTCCATCCAAAGGTAGCTTGGAAGAGATCACACTTAGCGATAAGGTCGCCAATTGTACATATACGATAGTCTAAGTTACTTATAATTAATGTACTATTCAATTATACAGGGTGGCGCTTGCATAGGGGCATTGATTTAAAAAGGACGTAGCATTGTTGCCTATGAAATATTTTAAATCAACAAAAATGTGGTCATGGGGCCAAAATAAAATAATACAATTTTCAAACAAAATACACTATAAAATATGAGTAGCGAAACGAAACACCATTTGTAGACCAATATGACATTAGGTTACTGACCTTTGTAAGAACGGCAACGTGTGCTATGCGGCAGACGATGCCACGGAGGTAGTTCACATTTATTGACGAATTATCTATTTCAGTAATTCTACACATCACTCCAATGTTTGGTCACTCATTAGGCAAGCACTGGTGTCTTTTTCATATCAACAAAAACCCACTTAACACAAACCCACGAAAAAGGTAGCACACAATTTTCAAATTCTCAAAATGGCCGCCATTGTTATCAAGAATTACCTATTTCAGTAATTCTACAAATCACTCTAATGAAAGTTCAGTTATTAGGAAAGCACTGGTGTCTTTTTCACAACAAGAACCCACGTTACACAATCATATCCGCATATTCAGACGACATAAAGTTTGGCATTATTAACACAAATAATGCAAAAATGACGAATGATAAAGTTCACTAAACAACAACACAATTAAATAACACAAACAAATACAATCACACAATTATATACCAAAAACAACTGTCGCTTATAGTTAAGATAAGCGCGCGCGCAATCTGATCGACTGTTTTTGCGGCACTAAACAAACCTTTGATGAGTCATCGATCACCGATGCTCCGCTGGCGCCGACATGTCTAGGATAGGAAATAGAGATGCGCAATAGGTACTATGAATGTCGATATTTTTGACACGTTAATACGTTAACAACAAAATAACACAAAATGTTTTTATACAACGAACTATGCATTCTTACTTGTATTAACAATAATGCTATTGCTTAATTGTGTTGCTAATACGACACAGTTAAACAAATTTATGAAATACTATGCTTATACTTAAATTAGTTCAGTAGTTTTAGTACATAGTTATTATTATTCTTAAGTAGATTGTTGAACCCATTAGACCATTTAAAAATACCATACGCCAAGAGCTAAAATAGTCAATAATTATTAACTTATTTCAAATGATTAAATAATTGAATATCTTGACATGTTTATCATTGTTTACCTAATAAAAAACGTCGTCTTTATTTGTACCACACTTTGAAATTTTCGAACGTAAAGTCATTGATAAGACGATTACATTAACGTTAAATACAAACAATGTCGATACAATAAACAACAAACTTTTACGGTGCGTAGGATTTTTCATCGATACTATCATTGATAAGATGATTACATTAAAGTTAAATACAAACAATGTCGATACAATAAAAAAAAAACTTTTATGGTGCGTAGGTATTTTTTATCGATACTATCATTGATAAGATGATTACATTAACGTTAAATACAATCAATGTCGATACAATAAACAACAAACTTTTACGGTGCGTATTTTTTATCGATACTATTGACTATATTTTGTTCATAATTGGGCAACTCTATTTGGCTCGTCTATGTTTGTCCTTGTCACACGTAGTGCATTTACTGTGCATACCTAATCAGATTTTTTCGTGCTTCCGGAACCGATCCATTTTATTATTATGTAACTTTATTGAAAAGGTAATTAGGAAGTTTCAAAAGTTTTGTTCTGTTAAAAATGTTACGCATTAACTTGGGCGCAAAAACCTACAATGACGAGTCTTAGGTAGGTACCTTCGAGGCGAAGCGAAGTTGCACGAAGACGTCATCGTCCTAAGTCGTCGAAGGGTCAACGCAGACAGAGAGGAATAATCCCCACGCGGTCTCGGGCATTTTCTTTACGGATTGCGTATGCTCAAGATTGCGCGCGACCTCGCGAGCCTGCGTGAGTAAAACGTTCTGGGTTACCACTCTACAGTAAATATTTTGTCGCGAAAGTTCGTTAAACCCTGATAATACGCGTACGACGCGGGCGCCGACTCGACTTTGCGCGGGGATTTCCGCGTATCTTCGACGACGCGCGAATATTTTTTATCAGGTTCAAGCATTTATGAACTTTATTGTAAAAACATTAAAGTTTATTTTCAAGTGCGTTGATAAAATCCTCTCCGCTGCGCTCCATTTTGTCTGCGCTGAGCCTAGCTTCGGATGACGTCGAGGCGTCGCGTTGTGAGTAGTACCTAGTGAGTCGCGGCGCGCAATGTAGGGTCGTTGACCGTTTTGTATCAGCTGTATGGAACTCAAAACGTGTGCAAAAATTGCGGAACTTAAAATCGATATTGTGGCTAAACTACTGCACCGATTTAATTGATTTTTGGTACAAGGCTTAAGAATGTTGTAAGCTATGCCTTTGTTAAAAAAATGCCGCTATGCAAGCGCCACCCTGTAAATTGGTGTGCAATAAAGAATATCTAAATCTAAAATATCTAGATATACATTTCCTAGCAATTATAGGATTTTTTTACAGTTGACTAGAGGACGCCCGCAGCCACGCTCGCAAGTTTTTTCAATTTAACCGCTTCTCCCCGATCGCATATAATTTTGAAGCAAGACCTTTTCTTAGTGCACCCTAGGAACCAAGTTACCAAGGAACATAAATGCCGAATTTCGGCTTCTTGCACCCAATAGTTTTGGCTGTGCGTTGTGTGTCAGTTAGTCAGTAACAGAATAATTTTATTATACAGTCTGATTTGTCTATGGTGGTCATCGTCACAATGCCAGGATTGCCAGTCCAGCATGACGTGATGGGGTACCGAGCAATGTTATTATACTAATTGACGGTTTAATAAATACGATAAGATTACAAGAATTTGCCAATGACATCGTTCTGTTAGCATACAGTGGACAAAAGGTGCAGAGCAAGCTGGAGGAGTGGCGGCAGAGATTGGAGAATGTAGGCCTGAGAATAAGCAGAACCAAGACAGAGTATATGTTCTGTGACTTTGGCGGTCTCTCCAGTCCTATACCGGTTACACTCGGCGGTACACCTCTATCAGTATGCTCCGATTTTCGCTACAACCTAGATTCACTCCTGCAAGATGACGGCGAAATTGATCGTGATGTTAGGCAAAGAATCAACGCAGGATGGATGAAATGGCGACAGGTCTCTGGCACAATATGCGATCAGAAAATGCCTGTGAAATTAAAGGGCTGCATGTATAAGGCGGTTATAAGGCCTGTCGTACTATATGGAGCTGAGTGTAGGGCTACAAAGAAGATGGATGAGAAACGATTGCATGTTGCTGTGATGAGAATGTTACGATGGATGTGTGGAGTGACAAGAATGGACTGCAGTGTGATTCTGTAAGACTTCGTTTTAAACTTCGAATCTGAATCCGCTGTGAGTTTCTTGATTGGCATTCTAAACCTCGGTTGATAATTCGAATCTACACTAGCGCTACTCTTGCGAGCGTGTTTGCGAGTTTAACTAAATTGACCTCGAGATTTTGACAGATATAGCACGATATAGTATGAGATGACGTAAAAAGTGGCATTCTATAAGGTAATTCCCCGTCAGTTCGACGCTCACTTCACACTCAAAATCAAGGTCATTTTGAACCTTATGCGAAGTGAGAGTGAAGAGCGACGTGACATGCGAGTTGTTGTTTGAATTTTACAGAATCGACGTGCAGAATTAGGAATTATCACATTAGAGGTGGTATGAAAGTGGCGCCCATTGATGAAAAGGTAAAAGGGAGTCTATTGGTCTGGTATGGACATGTCATGCGAAGAGATGAGATGTACGTAGGTAATAAAGTGATGAATATTCACGTAGAAGGACGAAAATGGAGGGGGCGGCCAAGGAAAAGATGGATGGACTGTGTGAGGATGGATATGAAAGAGAAAGGCGTAAACGATCGGATGACTGGTGACAGAGAAGTATGGAAGCGAAGGACATACTGCGCCGACCCCAAATAAATTGGGACCAGGGCAAGAAAATGATGATGATTACAAGAATTATTATAAGTAAGATGAAATGTACTGGTTTAAGGCCTAGTTTCACCATATTGGCGTTATCTTCAAAAAGAAAATTAGAACGAAATTTGTGTAATGTTATCTGCTAACTTATTTAGCCGGCACTTACCAATGTTGGTAGTTTTGTGCGATTATAACACTTAACTACTACTGTTTTGTATTGCAAAGTGTGTACAATAAATTATACATTTCACAATTATGGGCAAGTTCTAATAGTTGATTTATCTCTGGTAATCATCGTCGCTATATCAGGAGTGCCAGTCAAGCATTATTTCCTTCTCAGGTAAGCCGTGATGGGTTACTGAACGATGTGAGTACATTAATTCACGATTTAATATATAATCGCATTAAATTAATGCAAGTAATATAAGTGTATAACTGGTTTCAGGCCCAGAACTACCACATCTGAATAGGCGGCATCTACAAGGTAAATTCTAAATTAGAATGAATCTTGTATGTATAAAAAAATCTGCTAGATAATTTAACCGGAACCTACCAGACAGTGTTGAAACTGACCCTGGCGAATAGTAGCAAAGTTAATTTTATTTGCAAAGATAGGCCGTCTCTCTAGATTGAGTAACATCGAATAAATAGGAAATCCTGAATATGATCACAGATATCTGTTACAAATTGGCTAGGTCGAACGCAGACATTCCGATTTCTTGACCCAACTAGGATAAACCAGATAAAACAGAATTCAACTAAGCTAACAATTTCATCGACCTCTTGGGAGGTTTATAGGACGCAGTAACACAATAATGGAAGCAAGAGCTATTTTATTATCACACACAATTAGCCACTAAAACGGTCGCGTATGTACTACTAAAAGATAGTATTTCTCTAGTCACACGAAATAGTAACAATTACCCACTGTATATTAAAAGAACGACGATTCTATTCTTGTAGTATTAAGGGTGATTGTCCTATGAATCAATTCGAAGAAAGGGTGAAATGAGATATAGTCTTAATCCCCAAGGAATTCGAAAGGCTTGTCTCTCGGCAGGACGATTGTGTTCATTAGGTTCGAAGTACAAGCAGTTTCGGTTCTCATTTGATACTTTTACCTTATTATCAGGGCATGGTAATACTGGGAAATTGAATGCGGAATTATTTCCATTGAAATTTGGTTCTCGGCTCCCGGTATCCGACCGCAAAATGAAATTCACTTTGAATTTTTTTACCGTGTAATATTACGATTTTTGTCGCTAAAAGATTAATTGTCGGGAAGTAATTTTTTATTGTGAGAATTTTATATTTTTTTTTTTGCCTGCAATTAGTCCAAGTCCGTCACTATAAAAAATTAACTCAGGCAATATATTTATGTTTTTCTCCTCATATTTTATAAAATTTTCTTTTGCTGCTGATTAAAGTAGGAACCTCTGCCAGTTTGTTTATAGATATATTAATCCCGGGAAAATTACAAGACGATGTTCTCCCATCCCTGACACCTTGCTTTCGTCTATATGTCTGATTACTATTTACTGTAAGGGACATACGTGAAACTTCTGGCAACTATTCCGTTTCGTTATATTCTCTTAGTAAGGTTTTAGATGTTTTATATACAATGCTTTGTATATAGAAGTCTTTTGTAGTGGAGGACGATATTATATATAGTTTGAGTACAACACTGGAAAGTAAAATAGAGGTTCAATTTATCTAAGTAATGGAGCAGGCGAATGGAAAAGGAGTATAACAATAAAGCGATACATATTTGAAGATACGGAGGCATATGCATATCTGGCAAGATCTTGAATGTGAACTATGATTGTCAGGTGTGACTTCAATAATGTTTTACCTTTTTGACGATACATAATCATCTTCATAACTGCCGTGTATTAATCCCTTGGCTTTAGCCAAGTGGGGCAAGTACTAGTAAACTATTATACTGTCTGTGGTGGAAACTATAAGTTAATGAGTATTAATTACTAGTATCAGTTCAAATCGTTTTCATTCAAGTTGATGTGTGATTCAAGTAACGATTATCCCCCGGCACTATCTTCCTTTTTCAAGACATTTTTTGAGAAGACACCTTATCTTATTATCATCGCATGTAAAGAAATTACGTTTTCGTCATCTTCAGCCTGCCAAAGTCCACGGCTGGATATAGGCTTCTGCAATGGTACGCCACTGAGCCCGATTTTCAGCTCTTCGTGTCCAGCCACTGCCAGCCACTTAGCGTATATCGTCACTCCACCTAGCCGGAGAGCGTGTTAAGCCTGGCGTCGACTACATTCGAACCGCGTCGAATCGCGCTGAGTCCGCATTTTCTCCGTGTGCGTTCATTACAGACGAATCGAATCGAAGTCAGCAGTTGGCGACTGGCTGCTGTAGGTTGTGCTTGTGTTGTCAATGATGGATAGTTCGGACGAAGAAATGTTCTTGTTTCAAATTCCCACTATTTCTGCCCATATATTTAGTCTACGCTGCTCGTCATGATAATGAGTATCTTCATGATCATAAAGTTCAGTATATTTCTAAACTAGCGAAATTAACAGCTCTTCATTCATTTCGATAATTATTTTTTGTAGGTATTTACGCCAAGTAGTACCCGTCTACACTCATCCGCTGACCCGCGTCGATTAAGGCGCGCCGAGTCGAGTCGAAACGTGTCGCCGCAAAAATTCGCCTGACGAACGATGCGCGTCTTAGATTCGATTCGGCGCGTCCCGGCTCGCCGCTAATGAACGCAGATGCATAGAAATATATTGGAGGCGACTTTCTGCGTTTCGATTCGGCTCGGCGCGGCGAGCCTAGTGGACGCTAGCCTTAACACTATCGCGGTCTCCACTCTAGAACACGACTACTCCATCGGTTATCGGAATCCAAGAAATTACATTTTAATGGTCTGTAATGTTTATTTTTATTTTTTGGTAAAATTGGCTAAGTATCATTAGTCACTGGTCTAACCTTGGGGGCAGCTTATACTTCTGGACTGGACGTCTCTAGGCTTTACGTACAAGGCGCAAATAACATTACACTTTTGGTTTTAATATTAATATTACAACTGCTAGGAATTAATATAACTATGTTTCCCTGTATATATTCCTAAGGATGATATAACACTCACCAAAATACCTACTATAGCTTTGTGGATGGGAGTAGGAGAGTGTATGTTGATGATTGATATTAAATTGACTGCACGATTGGCGTAGTGGTTTAAGCGGCTACCTCGACGCATGACACTGCGTCAGTGTTGTGAGTTTGATTCCCACACTAGACAACACTTTGTGTGATCCATAAATTGTTGTTTCGAGTCTGGTGTTAATTGTGTCTGTTATTTGCGTGTTTGTAAAGTCCTTCGCGATACAGGTTGTATTCCTAGTGCGGGAGATGCCTTTAAATATGCTTAAGTGTTTGAGTAAAGCTGCAGGGCAAGGACGGACATTACGAAATGATTCGGCTTACAGGGAGACACCGAACATGATGATTTATGAACACCTTATCACCAAATTTGAAGGCTAAGGTATTGGGTTGCGCTACGTAGTTACCTATGCTAATCCGAAGAACAAGACCAATATCTTTGTATAATAAAAATACTCAAGGATTATTAGTCTAAGATCCGTAGAACAATGACGACAAAAGTATTTTATATCAAATTAAGCACGTTAACAAATATATCGCGAGTGGGTTGGCTAAAGAAAGCTTCTCCGGACTAGGAAAAGTAGGAAGAAAAATGTATTTGGCTTTTCATTCAACATTGCACTTATGAGTTTAATGACTAAATTTAGTACTATCCGAATGTATGAAACCTAAAGAGTACGTAAATATTAGGTTGACTATTTTTTACTAGCGTATTTATAAGGTTGGCAGGTATATCTTTAACATGCTTTTGATATCAAATACTTTTATTCAATAAGCAGATCGGTGAAGGTCGCTGTTCTACGGATCGCCTACTATATGGCGCTAATATTTACATATCGAATTTAAATATCGAAGAATTAAAATTGTCAATTGCCCAAACATGAGAAAACAAAAATTATTTTTATCCAAATTGTGATATTACTACATACATAGATTTGATAAGGATTTACTGGTGCGTCTATGGGATACTCAGTAATCATCACGCTCGTCGCTACATACGTATTAGGTAAGCGTGCTTAGCTACATACACTGAAATTACATTTGTCATAATATTGTTATTTTCATGTGTCTTAATAAACGAAAATCAAATAACAATCATCTTGTCATGATCACAGTTCTTGTATAGCAAAGTGAAAATATTTTTTATCGTTCAATTCAAAAGTAATATTCTGTGAAACCGATATAATCTGCAATAAAATCCTTAAATATCAGAAATTACTTACATTACATTAGAATTTCTTATAACTGAGATGTTTTATAGTATATTCTTGGGTTTACGCGAATGTTACACATGAGATATGTTGGCTTCGACTTAATGAGAGTAGCGAATTATGATTTGTAGGAAGACAGGGAGGAGGTAGTTGGTTAATGGTTTATGGATCCAAATATCTTTAATAGGCTTCGACTTTTACTGATGACTTGTTTAGTATTTGGTTTCACAATATCCAGGTGCGAGGTGATTATTTATCACCTCGAATCACGAATAACAATAGTTAGTTAGTTGGTCGTGGGTTTTCCGCACTTAGCCACTTATTTGGGCCATTGTGCGTAAGTGGCGAATTGATTGACGCCGACTACTCATACCACCTTAGCTCCTTCCAGAAAGCCATTAGTGGGCTGGTGTCGTTCAAAGCCTCACACATGGTTCTGGGGTTGTTCAGCAGCTTTGCCCGTTGATCGCTCACACTTGTGCAGTGCAGAATGACATGAGCGGGTGTTTCTTCAGTTTTCATGCAGCCCCTGCACAGTGGGCTGTCCGTAACGCCTATGCTGAATAGGTGCTTGTTGAGAGGACAGTGGCCGGTTATTATGCCTGTCAGATGCTTAAGTGTTTTTCTATTTGAATGCAGCAGCTTGTGCGAGAGTCGCTTATTCAAGCGGGAGATAGCATCTTTTGTTTGACTGCATTCTTTTATGTCTGCCCACTGTTTTTCGTCTTCTTGTGCGGTTCTCTCGCGTAGCCATGTTTTGAGTTGGCTTGCCGGTATCGGTACAATCGGCTCAGGTCCCATTATCATTGTGTCCGATCCTTGCCGTGCCAGTTGGTCTGCAGCATCATTGCCTGCGGAGTTGCTGTGGCCTTTATTCCATTGCAGCGTAACCCGATTCTTCTCTGCAATATTTTGCAGCTCTAGGTGGCATTCCATGATGAGGCCGCTGTTAAAGCAGTTGCTGCTGAGAGCTTGTAGTACTGAGGCACTGTCTGTGATGATGCGTATAGACAGGTCACTTACATCCCTAGACGCGATCCCAACACAATCGGCTTGGAATATGATGTTAAGAGTACCAAGGGATGTTGAGATATTGATATTTAAGTCACGAGAGAATACGCCCGCACCTGTCCCATGCTTCGTTTTTGAGCCGTCTGTGTATACTCTGACTTCGTGTATACCAGAGCTGTCTTTGTGTTCCTCCTGTATATTGCAGTGCGATATTTTTTGTCAAAGACAAATTTTAAGGGATAAGATCGCATGCGGCCTCTAGCATCGGGATCTCTTTGGTTAAGGTCCCTTTTAGGCGTGCGTGGGTAATTCGATCATCCTTTCTCCACAGCCCGAGCTTGTCAGCTTCCTGCTGGATCATTAGGTGCAGCGGTCTTAGGTCCAGTAGTATCTCCAGTGCGGCTGTTGGGGTGGTCTTCATGCAGCCTGTTGTGGCCAAGCAGGCTAGGCGTTGAAGGCTCTGTAGCTTTTTTATGATTGTGCTGAGTTGCGTGCGTGGCCACCACACTACTGCACCGCATGTAAGCATGGGGCGTATAATGGCAGTGTAGATCCACAGGGTGATAGATGGTTCGAGACCTCATCTCTTGCCTATGATTCTCCGGCATTGCCAGAAGATTGTGCATGCTTTTGTTGTTTTAGTGCTGATGTGCTTACCCCAGTTTAGCTTATGGTCAAGTATTATGCCCAAATATTTGACTTCACTCGATAAGGTAAGCTCCGTTCCAAAGAGTTTTGGTGTTTTGCACATATGGGTGTTCCTTTTGTTGGTGAAAAGTACTAGCTCCGTTTTGTTGGGGTTAGCCGTCGGTTCATGTTGGTTGCACCATTCCTCCATGATCCTGATGGCTGCTTGCATCCGATTGCGGATCGTGTCTTCTGAGTCACCTTTGATCAGGATTGTAATGTCGTCTGCATAGCCGACCGTGTAGAATCGTCTGTCGTTTAAGTTCCGTTACAGATCGTCCACCACAATGTTCCACAACAGGGGTGAGAGTACGCCTCCCTGAGGGCAGCCTTTTGCTACTATGACCCTCGTGGTGGAGTTTACCGTAAATTGTATTGCCCTCTGTTTCAGTAGTTAATCAATCCAGCCACTAAGGGTTTGCTCAACTCCGAACTTTTCGAGGGCCCGGCTGATACTGTTGAACTTAGTTTTGTCGAAGGCACCTTCTATGTCAATGAAGGCCCCCAGTGTCATTAACTTGTTGGTAAGCGCTGTTTCAATGGTTCCCACAACGGAATGCAGCGCCGATTCAGTTGACCTGCCCCTTCTGTAGGCGTGTTGATGTGGGTGTAATGGCTTGCGCAATAATTCGCCCTCGCGGAGGTATCGGTCCGCAAATCTCTCCAGTGTTTTCAGTAAGAAGGAGGTCAAGCTGATAGGTCTATATGCTTTCGCTTGCGAGTAGTCAGTATTGCCAGGTTTTGGGAGGAATATGACTTTAACTTCCGTCCACCTGACGAATAACAATATGCGTGCCTATGTTAAAACACTCGTGAAGCCCCGGGGAAAGTTGAAATGTTTTGGAACCCGCAACGAACTTAATCAGTAAGTATATTGGAGGAGTTGGAAAATAAATAATCCACTTCTTTCCTTAACAAAGTGAGGTGAAGGACAGCTTTGTAATATTGTACGAAATAATAGGCACAATATATCACATCATGTATAAAAGTCATGGATAAAAAAATACAGAAACAGATTTCATAATTACAGACTTTAGTTCAAAACCGTTAATAAAAAAAATAAAAAAAATTTATAACTTTGTGTACAGTATGTGTTTCTCAGCATTTGTTCAACTCTCTTAATTGCTTGGGGGTAGTATTTTTGTTGCAGTATATACACGTACATGTTTTTATTGCATAATAATGTTTTGGTATACCTATTTTATTGTTTATCCAGTATTTAATTATAATAGATATAGTCAGTTAGCGAGAGAGAGGTATGCTTAGATTGGTGGTGCTTTTGTGCACGGTTTAAGTAAGTTTAGACTATTGGTTTTTAATTCTATAACATTAGAATAACACCCAAATAAATAAGCTTATTTTACTGCAGGTCAAAGGTCAAACTACACGTCGTGTTTTATGCTTTCTTTTTTTTTTTTGGTGTCGGGTTGGAAATTCTTCATGGAGTCCCTCCGCCCTGGGGAAAGGGCGAAGGGGACTGTCAGACTCTTACTGACTAAAATCCAACTCGTGTTCCTCATGTACCCATGTGTCGGAGGGTCGGGTATCAACGAAGCATACCTCGCAACCCCCCGACGGGTAATGGCCCGCCCGATAGTCAGGCGGGCCCGGAACAAAACCCCCTTGGCGGCGGATGAAGATGTTGGGCTCCGCCACCAAAACACCCAGCGGCCGCAGAGGATAGGGAGGACGGCAACGTAACACCGCATCTCCTCTTCCTCTGCGGCCCCACCGCGACGCATCGAATGGTGCGCCCCCATTTGATCACGGGAGATAGGGCGCGCGGCAACGCAACACCGACACGCCTCGCCTCCCGCGACCGCGCCCGCCTGCGAGGGACAGACAGAACTGTCCCCCGCACCCGCACCGTTGGATGCATCCTGCGCAGGCCACTCTAAGCCCACGCGGAGCGTCCACTCCCGGGATCTCTCTTAGCTTCACCGCGGGTGTCCAATCCACGGTTACTGAGCCCCCCCGACACGACAAGGTGGAGATCCCACGGGGGGGACGTCATGTTATGCTGACTAGGATGTGAGAAGGGGAGAACCTGCAGAAGTAGATGGAATATGTGAGAGGAGACTGAATGTTGCCCGTCTCGAATATTATAAGCTCACGCAGTTTGTATTAGAATGTTTAGAAGTAAATAGTGTTATTGCTATTCATCCACAGGTTAGAATATATAATTATAGCATCGTTGCCTACGGAATTCGAATTTCCATCACTGAAATAAATTGGCCTAAAAAGCCAGTCCAACTGTAAATGCACATAAATTAAGCTCAACAGCACACAGAAGCGTTGAAAAAGCTTCACAATAATGGGCTCGTAAAGTAGGGGTTATTTAGCCTTCTAATTTAAGCGTTAATGGCACTTACAGCAAACTTCTAAATAAAGTATTGTTGACTTGGAAAAAGTTGGCGCTTAAATCATTTGAACGTCGTATTTACCTTTACAGTTAGTTAATTTTGGGATGAAAGGAGAATTGTTCTGGTAAATTAACTGAAATTGAGACTATGCTATTGGTAATTTATGATACAGTTTTATTCAAATGGGTAATTTTAACTATGGATTGTGATACCACCGTCTTTCGGTGAGTAAGTCCTCTATATTTATTTATATATAATTATGTAGATACTGGGTAAATTGTTGTAGTGGCGTGCCATTGTAGAGGCCTATATCCAGCAGTAAACAATGGCAGGCTGATGATGATGATGGGTAAATTGTATTTCACTACTGATTAGAACTCATTAGAATTTTGAGATTATCAGAGATGACCTACGATTTTGGTGAATGGCGAAACGCTCTTCAGTTCTTGTTAAGAATAATCAAGTGAACTTCTCGCGAATACTGCCAAAGGAAAAAAAATTACATATTATTTTTCCTAAATGTTATGTCTATTATTTATCTACGATGCCGTATGGTACTAATAGCGCAGTCTATTCATCTTACAAATCTGTTATTTCCTCGTCAAGTGTCAATGACACACTCCATTTTATAAGTAGGTATAGGTATTAAGACCACAGAACAGAACATATAACATAATAAGGTTCTACAGGTCCTTGTTATTTAAACTTATGATTAAAAACATAAAAGAGGGTAGCCATGGAAAAGTTGCGGCTTAACATTTCATTTCAGGCGCATTTTATAGGAATTTAATTGGCATCGTATCCTAACTAATTGGTTTGGTTGTAAATGTCAGTAAGTGCTATAAACTTATAAAATAACTCTGCGAAGTTTAAGCAGAATCTAATCAGCTTAGCAAATTTTATGGGCTATCTATATACATGTTAGCTCTAGCACTATTTTCAGCACAGTCAGCCTATGATTAGTAAGACCCATACAACCTACAATGGCCTACGTACCTAAATGCGATAGATATTAAATGTAGAGAGATATTTTCCTACGTCATTCCCGTTCACAGCTCCAAAAATATCTGTGCAAAAAAATGGAGTCGTAAATTTGAAAAGCCGTTCTCAATGGGTGAGTAACTTTTTTCCGTACGTTAGTACTATTAATTATTCTGTGCCGTAACGTTAAAGTTTGATGTGCGGCGAAAGGTTCTGCAAATATGTCGTACATATCTCTACAGTAAATCTTTGAGTGAGTGTGTGGGTGGGTTTTGTATGGCAGGGTTAACCCTAACACATGTGCGCTGAGATTTTGGATCAGGCCAATGCAAACCGTCTTTTAGGTATTCAAATTTTACCCTTACCTTTAAAGGTAGTTATGATAAATTAGTTTTGATGTCTCATCAGGCAAATTAAAATATTTTCTACTACGGTAAAGAAGCTGTCAGTGATAGCACGGAAATCATCTAGCGTGGAGCCGATTTTCTAATTAAAAAAATGTTGAATTAGTGAAGGCATCTTTTTCGTAGAATCTTTGCCAAGATTTCCCCCTGCTAAATATCTCAATCACGCATACTTGTAAAAAGTTCCCGTTATAAATTTGCATTAGTGTACGCTTTGCTTTGTACATCTTTGCCCAGATTTTCCTCTGGTGAATTTCGCTATCACGCATACTCGTAAAAAGTTCTTGCCATACATTTGCATTGCATTGTACACTGTGCTATGTGTATGTCTGCTATCTAGATATATAAATCAAAACCCTCGAGCCGGCATTGGACCCATAAAGATAGTGGCAACATGCTTAGTTTCCGAGTCATTTGTTGTTAAATAGACGTGTGTAATGCTGGCTGTTCGAGCCGTTAGCTCCAAGATATACGACCTACGGGTTTACGACCTTCTTAATATGGTACTTAGCTGAGGGGTGTGTGACCTGGCTATCTATTTGTTGATCGACACTAAGTCGATTTTTATTATTTGTATATTTATTTTACCTTAATATATATAATATAAGATTTATCGTCGTATGTATATTGGAATGGATGTGCTTTGGTTATAGTGTGTACAAGTGTGCAGTGCACACTGTGCACTGTAACGGTAAGTATCTATCATGTTTTTCCAGGCCACCGACGAGCTATAAAAATGCAATTTAGTTCCAAATTTTAAGCTTATCCTTACATTATGTAAAGCAAAAAAGTCTGCCGTGTCTGTCTGCCTTATTTTTTTGTAATGAATTAAAAAACGAAGACGAGGTCGCTGTGAACAGTCAAAGTATTATGAAATTATTCTTTAATTTCATATATGCTTGCGATCACTGCGCTAGTGAGTCAACTAGCCGCCTAGTCACTGTACGGATATTGAAAACTAAAAGTAGCCAGTCATTATAAACCAGTAGAAAATAAAATTCGCAAGAGATCGCAAGCATATATGAAATATGCTTGCGATCACTGCGCTAGTGAGTCAACTAGCCGCCTAGTCACTGTACTTTGTATGGGAGCCCTTTATTATTTACTTTTTTTAAATTTTATTATTTATTTTGAAAGGTAATATACAACTACACGGTGCTACGGAAATCTGTTGAAATTATTGAAAGGGATTTTTAATGGTGCTGTTGATGTATTGTGTGAAGTCAACTCGTTATTATGGTGTCTCATTGATACGTAGAGGCAGAATTATTTTTATTGTGATGGAGTAGGCCGTTTTAGAGAGTTCTTGGAATTTGAGGCTTTCTTGAAATCTTAGTAACAGGAACAGGCCGATTGAGAGAATGTCTTAGAAATTATGAATGTAGCAAAGCTATTAGTCTACCTTTATACATGCGCTACATAGAAGCCTCGCATCAGGCAGTATTGACCTGTTCCAACAAACAGTACTGTCACTAAGCGCAGCCAAGTATAGTTAATAATAATAATCCACAATCGCGAGGTGTGCAATCTCAGAGAATACTTTCTCCACGCCGACGCGGGTGTGCACCGAGATGTGGTCGCAGTGGACAGAGGGCTTACTCTGCTGGGTCTGGCTAAAGAGAACTGGCGCAAACCTGCCGTACTTGGTGTAGAGGAGCGCAGGGAAGTATGGAAAGGTAAAGAGCTGCATGGACGTTTTTACCGGGCCTTGCATGGGCCCGACGTAGATTTTCCAGCGTCGGTGTCCTGGCTGCGTTTTGGCGATCTTTTCGCCGAAACAGAAGGTTTTGTCTTTGCGATTATGGACGAAGTTGTCATGACGAACAACTACCGGAAGTATATTCTAAGGGATGGGACGGTCGACATATGTCGGGCATGTCACCAGCCTGGTGAATCGCTTAGACATATAGTATCCGGTTGTACTCGTCTTGCCAACGGCGAATATTTGCATAGACACAACCAAGTAGCCAGGATTGTCCACCAGCAACTTGCCTTAAAGTACCAACTTGTCGACTCTGAAATACCGTACTACAGGTATGTGCCCGACCCAGTTCTTGAAAATGGTCGTGCTACTCTGTATTGGGATCGGTCTATCATTACTGACAGAACTGTTGTAGCTAACAAGCCGGACATAGTGGTGATAGACCGATTAGAGAGCCTTGTAATGATCATCGACGTCACCATACCCCATGACGAGAATCTCGTGAAAGCCGAAAAAGATAAACAAATTAAGTATTTGGACCTGGCTCACGAGATTGTCGACATGTGGGATGTTGACTCGGCGATCATTGTACCGATAGTTGTAACCGTAAATGGTCTTATTGCCAAGAGCCTCGACCACCACCTCAAGAGGCTCTCGTTAGACGGCTGGATCAAGTCCTCTATACAGAAGGCAGTATTGCTGGACACGACACGCATCGTACGGAGGTTCCTTTCTCTGGAGCCCTAACCACCGGTAGCTTGGTCCCTGTGCCCGATGCCGGTGGGTCTCCGTGGTCCCATTTTATATTGTAAAGGAGAGTATTGAAAGGCGTGATTGCTGAGTAAATACTGATCTTTATTATAAGAATACATCGCTTATATATTATATGGGGCCATCTCTACACTACACCTCCGCCCCTGGGAAAAATAAAATAAATTACACATATTTATTTTATTTTTTAACCTATCAATAAACATGTCAAGAGTAAACATAATTATAAAATAAGATGTTTATATAATTTTTAAGTAAATATGTATAATAAAGGTTACAATGGCATATTCACGATTACATAATTGATTACATTGATTGTTATTACAAAAATATAGAATAAGACGTTACAAAATAAAAAAAATCACAAAAAAACAATGTAAAACATGGAATTACAAAAGTATAAAAGGTTAAAATAAAATAGTTATGATTTTTCTCTGTATTCCATAATTTTATGAATCAAAATATTTTAACCATAACATAAAATTACATTATAATTCAGGAGAAATCGAAAAGTGATTAAAAGTAAAATAAAGTATTTTTTTTTAATGTATACAGTAAGGAAATATTATTTGTGTTGCGCACTGTTTCATTAAAAAAAATAAACAATGAAACTGGTAAACCGTTATTAATGACAACTGATAAAATACATATAACACAAACATGAAACACCTTGATAATATTTAATATGTAAAAGCAATATAACATTTATTAGAAACATTTATTTGATAACAATTTAAATTCACTTTTCTCATTTTTAAGAAAATATTTCTCTCATTTTAATAAAATCTTGCACAATTTCCTATTTAACACTTCAATCTCTTTGTACATTATATTTTAATGCATATACTTATCCTTCATTTGTTATATATATAGGTACACATCGTATTAATTATTAATTACTATCGTTTTAACCACATTTAAATTGTAAGGTACATAAATCATATCATACAGGACTACTCGGTACCTGTTACATTTTCTTAGCGCACATTATTATTTTCGTCATCATTATTTATTTATCATCATCATATTTATTTAATATATTCTCTTATAATATCTCATGGCGCATAATATTTTATAACATAATAAATCTAGTTTAGAGTCAATATTTAAGACATACATGGTCACCAACAAATCTCACGGAGAAACTTCATTTACACCATGATCGAATATGAAGGTCATTTTCCTAAACCTGTACCTTACCATGTGTACCTATTATATATTATTTAATACAATATCCTACATTTCAAAATCATGACACATTTCCATTCCAATTAAATTATTAGGTTTAATAAAAATTGCATTGCATTTGGTTGATCAGACCAATTCATACAACAAATTTTATGTACCAAATAATTTCCAACTAACAAAATCTAAACAAAACATTCAATATTATATTTTAAATCGTAATCCCATACCACTTAACACACTATACAATCAATTTATTTTATTGGATCATACTAACATCTATATTTAATATCAAAGTTCTATTTTTAGCAACATAAAATTTATAAACCACTGTCCAGATATTACCTAGGTGCATAATTCTTTAGCTTACGCGCGGGTGGCAACAGTTCCAGTAATTCGTAACTCTACACTCGCTGACGCCATAGCGACTATCCGATATGTTTACTTTATCTCATGCCATATACATCTAAAGGAATTTGCTACCAAACTGCTCCAAGTTCTATGTTCAAATATAATAATATTTTATGTAATTCTATTTCTGTAATTTAACAATACATATTTATAGATAATACGCAACAGGCGCAACATAAGTTGGTACATAGCTACCTGTATAGCAAAAAAAAAAAGATTATATTTTAGGGCATATTAAAATTGGTGCTCTATCTATAATGAACACCTGAAATAACTCAATACTGTACTTAATAATACGCATAATATTATTTTATCTAAAAAAAATCTGATTTCTCTGTAAAAAAACACACACTTATCCGAAAAAAAACGTCACGTCACCATCACATCCCTAGCACGGCGAGGCGTAATAGTCTTTCGTAATACCACATACGGTCTTCTTCATCTTGGTCATCACTGGGCCGGGGGTAGCGCGGCGGTATGAGACCGCCTGCAGTTCTCATCATCCATCCTCAGTATCATCACTACAACTCTACCAGGTTGATTTGATCTAGCTGCTATATTTTGCAGATCTTTTTGCTATATCTGTGCAAGATATCAATCTAGGGCCACAACGCAGGTTCTGGGCTTGATCATTATCAAAGCACACAGTTCGTAGTACGGAAACTAAAACACCAGCACTACCGCACATTTCTTTCTCTTCTTTTTCTTCATTGTGCTAGTTTTATTTTAGACTCTGTATTCACTAATCACAAAATATTTCGTACGGTACAAAGTTCGCTTGCGCGTCTTTAGTCCATATTTGGAAATGGAATTTTAAAACAAAGCCATGTAAAGGAGAGTATTGAAAGGCGTGATTGCTGAGTAAATACTGATCTTTATTATAAGAATACAACGCTTATATATTATATGGGGCCATCTCTACACTACAATATATTTAATTTAATTCTTAGTGTGAAATTTATTAAATATGTGAAATGTGACTGTGAGAAGAATATTTAATAAACGACATAATAATAAATAATAAATAACACTTTATTGCACACCAAAATAAAGTTTTACAGTACAAGTGGCTTAAAACTACAAGTAATGTACAATGGGCGGCCTTATCGCTTAGTGCTTTAAGTGCTTAGTTGGTTAATGTGAGTTTCATAGAATTCACAACATCGCCATAAGCGCTATGGAACCACTGATAAATCGATCATCGCCCAAAAAATAAGCTTGAGCTTTTTAACCTGTAAAATTTATACTCTACTATACCTAATTAGGTATTTCTGGCTAATATACCTTTCTTTGATTATGTATATATAATCAAAGATACCTTTATAAATTATGTGTGTGATGTTGCAGGTCCTGCTTGGAGTTTCTTTGCGAGACCGGATCTGAAATGAGGAGAGACAGAGTTGCTGACATACCTCATCGGATAGTCAAACTAATGTGTTACGGACGGTATCCGATACATCCATGGATTTGGTTAATAGAGAGATTTAATATAATACTTTAGACATACTTTATATGAGCCATAAAAAGTATGTCAAACATGTATCGCTACTGGCCAAATCCATGAACAAATCGAATATTGAAACCGGCCGTTAGTGGGCAGCTCAAATAGCCGAAGAAGAAGAAGATCTATAAAACCAATATAGGTGACTTTATACCATTCTGTACACCTTATGAAAAAATCGAACCCATCTGTCGTCACCTACTCGTACTATTCAAATAGGCTTTGTGAACCAGTTAACAGATGTAGTTTATAACACCTTGCAGCACGTATTACAAGTGCAACACGAGCAGCACGGGGCTCGTAACGATGAGGCGTGACTTCTATTGAATGCAGTCTCACGTTCGACACTTAGCGAGATATCCTTTATTGCGACACGTGATTTTGGAATGGTATGAAGAAAAACTTTAATGAAATAAGTTCAATATTAGTGCCAGATAATGCTACTGAGGCTTGGGGGTATCGCAATGTTCATTTCATCCTGGACGGCTAGGATTGCTGACTTAATTACTTTTTGATTCTCCAATGCACCTGCCGATCAACGGACGAGGCTCTGGCAAACAAATTATCCTGATAAGCGGCAATAAGCTCGCCACCTATTACGTGGGATCAAAACACTGGCGAAAAGTGGGCGTTTAATATGCCTCTGCCTACCCCTTCGGGGAAACAGACGTGAGTCTATGTATGTATGTATGTATGATTCTCCAATTAGAAGGCATATGATTAGATCGCCTAAAACAAAAGTTATCAATTCGATTCGTCTTTGTGTAATATTGATGTTTTCTCAATAGCAATATCTTACAACTACTACAACCGGTCAAATCAAACATCATTAACGACCAAAAGGAAACGTCAGTCGTTTAAAAGATGGGAAGTCCTCGACATCTCTATATCCTTCCCCAAAACGAGATTTTTATGTTAACACAACTATTTAGGCAATTCTATATACAATGTTTTTCACGAAGTGTATATAAGCATTGCTCTATTTCATAGGATCACCTTGTTCTGACGAGACGAATTCATACGGATAATTTTATCTAGCAATATTTATAAGATCTTTTGAGGTCATTCAAAAGTTTTTTTATTAAGAAACAAATTTATATATTCTGTTGGGTTGAGTAATATAGCACATTTTGTTGCTTGATAAAAAATGCATCACGTGGCTTTCAACGTCACTTTAATATTTTAGTATTGCGTGTTCAATTTATACGATTCTGATGAGTTGCCGAATATATTCGCCCAAAGTTTTATCGTTAAAAAAATACAATTTGTGCCACCGTAAATCGTTGCACTCATTGCTGAGTACCTAGCACTATATTTTATTAAGTGTATGAATTTAAAAGGACAGCGAATACTGGGAATATTTTTTTCTATCTATATAGTGTTGATCACAAATCATAATCAAGGCTTTGTGATCAAACCCAAACGTAGTATTAACTAACACAACTTGGTAAAACATAAACATTCTAATATTTCTTCATATTTTGACAAAAGTATTTATAATTCTTTACATTACTTACATTAAAGATCTCGTTTATAAATCAGTACAGACTTAAAGCTTGTTATAAAAAACAACTCTATAGAAAACTAATACATAGGCTACCAAATGAACAGTCTTTGCATTAGCATTAATCTGTCCATGAGCCATCAATACGCCCGCTTTTACTGTGTACATTATGGGAAATAACAAAGGATGTACTAAAAAGAAACCCACCCTTCTTGTTGCGAAGAGTGAATATTTTCATATTAAAGTGACTGTGTCCAAGTGAATGCATGGCTGAATATGGCAATAAGTATATTCGGTGCTAAATCGGTCAGCTATGAAAGAAAGTCTAAGAAAATCAGTAGGTTTAAAGTCGTATAGCCCACACAGAAAATGAATCCGTTTAAGTTATTAAAATATGTATTATTTAAACGAATAGAGAAGTTTATGCTACTTTGTTTATTTACGTGAAGTGTATGGCTATCTTTATTTTAGAACATTCAGAATGTCGATACAAGGTGAGGCAGTTCAGATGATCGTTTTCCCAAGAGTATTTAAATTCGTAAGTCGCTCTTATAACAGTATATAAAGCAGTTCCTGGAATTCTACATTGAAATTGGAAGCTATTTGCTAAGCCACCAATTTCGTACACATTTTTTTACAAATGTATCTACCAGTAACGAGATTTTTGCGGTAGTCCGTTTTTGTGAGCTTTGACCTCGGAAACGTTTTCAGCAGCACGTGTGTCGTTGAGAACTTTTGAAATTTCGTTCATAACTACAAAAGGTGGGTTTATGCGAAAAGCCAGCCTTCCGGGAAATTTGCTATAGGTATTTTGAATTTTTTTGTATTTTCTTTGAAGTTACAAGGTCCAAGTCGAGTGCGCAATCAATTTCGAAAATGTAAGTGCAATATGACAGAGGCAATCCTTTCGAATTTTTTACTAGTATGCGAGACTAGCATTCGAGGAAGATTAAATAAATGTACAGAGCCTTGTTGGGGTAGGCTACTTTCAATGGTGGACGAATATCGGCTGACGGCTCGTATATATAAATACAAACGCGCATCATTTCAATTTGACATTTTATTTAAATTTGATATTGTAATCATGCTCATTACATTATTTTATTCTTCCTATATTTTACCGCTAATTCGGTAATATTTTTGCCATTCGATTAAAAAATATATAGAAGTACATTATTCAGAAAACTGGTCACACTGCTGGTTACTGTACTGCTTCACTATTTTATGTTAATTCCTTACGATACATATGTATGTATCTCACAATTATTTATTTTAGTAATCATTGTTTCTAAAACGGCTACTAAAGATGTAGATACCTGGTAGTTTTTCTTAACATAATATGATTTAATACTACTCAGCATTGCAATTCAATCCTGTTCGATGGAGAACATATATACATACTACGACAAATATATCTGGTGTACCTAGTGTAACTCATTATACATTGTACCAAGACCGGTGTATAATTAATTAATGACCACTATGCTTCCAAGAACACTTCAATATCTTTATACTGAATATAGTTGCTCTTTTAAAATAAAATTGCTATCTCAAAACACCTATAAACTTATAAATTAAGCTATATATATTAAAAAATTCGTACGTAACGCATTTTTATAAAAATATATTTACTGTCCTGACAAAATCAATTTGTTACGTTAAATAATACGACTTTGTTTTTGAATGATGTACAAAATGCGTTTGCACTCTGAAAGCGCGCTCTGTTGAATACTTTTATATTAAACTAGGGAATACCCGCTGCTACGCCCGCACATATTGTTTGTTAATTTAACTGTTTCCCCCCGATCCCGTGGGAATTTCGTGATATCTTATTCAGTGCTCTATTCACCAACCTACCAACTTGCCACAGCTTCTTGCGTCCAATAGTTTTTTCTGTGCGTTGTCTGTTAGACAGTCAGTAATTATCTTAGTTATTGCTATTTTACATAAATATTAGTATGTATGTATAAATATGGCGAAGAAAAAAGGTAAATCAGTTGACTTTATATAATTAAAACTAGATTCGACACGTGGCTCCAACCACGTGGATATCAGCTATCGCAACAAAAAGGAAGCCTATGTGTTATTCTGATGTATAAGCTGAATTACTGCGAAACTACAGCAAGAGCTCAAGTCCAGTTGTTTTAGCACAAAAGAGGGCCAACTTAAAAATAAACTTTCGCATTTATAATATTAGTATTGATAAGCGAGGCACATTCCCACTGCGAGACGTGAGGCACACATCATGCATATAGTCTAATAATAAGTTTTAAAACTTAGACTAAAAGGTTTATAAAAGTACTTAAAATTTGTTTATTTGATTTTTGTAAACTTTAGCTCTTAAGTGTACTCTACTTTGAATAATGCCACATTTTATAAGTTAGTTTCTATGTATAATGTAAATGGATTTTGGATAAGTGGATATACGCATACAATAAACTTGTAGCTAATGTATTAAGCTTAGAATTCAATTGTCTACGTTGATAGTGTTATTTCATATATATACTGTACAATATTATAGAGCAGCTATGAAGTGCTGAAATCATAAAATAAGATTATATTCTTTTGCCGTTGGAGGTAAACTGGCAGACAGATCGCCTGATGATAAGCGATTACTGCTGCCCATGGAAGCCCGTGACACCAGAGGAGTCATAAGTGCGTATCAGGCCTGGATAGGAAGAGGAAAGAATAAGAATATTCTTACAATTATTAACAACATTTTGTAACAAAAGTTGTCGGCAACAATGTCACTGTCATCAATCGACGTAGTATGAAGTATCGCACTAATCAATTGCTGCAACTACATCGACTTGGCAAATAAATACCTGCGTCGTGGACAGGGCGCGAAAGAACTTTCTGTGATGCATGGTATTTAATCATTTGTATACATCAACAAAGTTTTTAAACAAAACTGTTCCCTTATTGAACGACTCATGCGTTGTTAAACTAACGTTTTGGTTCACTTCGTGGCGACGGTCGAGATAAGGCTAGGATAATGATAACTGAAAATAAGACCTTATGTCATCTGATGGATAGACGGCCGGTGCTATTGATCTATCCATGAATTTTACTACTAGAGATATATACTTGAGATATTTTGTACGGAGCTCATATCAAATATCTATGAATAGATCAAATACTGAGACTGGCCGACAATGAACCCTCAAAATCAGAACAATTTGTAAATTGCACAAATGGTAGTCTCGGTATCATATCGTGAGCCCTTGGAACGCCTTAGTAATATAATACAGTAATAATTATTTGTTTCTAAATAACTGATAAAGTACGGTTCTCATCTCGTATCATATTAAACCTATTAGCCGTTAGGTGCACAATTACGTAAAAGTATCGCGACCGACATCGACACCCTTAATTACGTGCTCACCAAAAACCATACCGCATTATTAAATAGTGTTCATTATAACAAGGGTCACGTGGCTAATTAGTGTTTTGCGGTATAATAGCTGTCACATATAATATTTATGTGGGTATAGCAGATATGACGGTATACATGTATGCGTAACATTTGTGTAAAAACATAGAGAGGTATATATTCACAGCGTCTGCGATAAGCGTCTTTTTGACCCATAACAACCAATGTAATAAGTCGTAAGCGCGTAAAGACTGGCAAATAAAGGCTAAATACGAAGATATTTAGCCTCAGGAGAAAGAAATATTGAAGCAACTGGAAGTATTTGCTTCAATATTTCGATATGAGTCACAGCCGTTGTTACGAGATCGACTTTTTTTCATCTTACGTAAACCGAAACTAGCAGATTTTCAATAAATTTCAGTGCCTGCTTCAACTGACGCAATACGCACATTAATATTAAATGGTTTTAATATGACATAAGCATTTGACTCATACAAAAAAAATAACAGTTTATTTCATAAAGTAAGGAAGTAATAGAGACCGCATTAAAATAGCAACCTTACCCAATATATTCACTTCACTCTAACTTATGATTTTTTTCTCGTGTAAGAAAAAGGTAAATATACAAATGTCATTTTGAATCTTCGACATTGTCGTAAATTTTAACTAGACTAGTGATGTGCTTACTCAAAATGAATTTCGATAAAATAATGATAATGTTTGCAATAAATCCTTAGATTTGGTTTACTCAGAATGAATATCAATTGAATCTTGATAAATCCTTAGATAAAGTAAAATATGTGAATAAATCCAGCTTATATTTAAACACTAGTAAATAAGTAACGATAAAAAAATATTTTTAAATGACCTTTTTAAGGTGAATAAAGCAATTGAAATTCATAATATCACTAATAATCACTACCTATATGCAATGATAGGGTCAATGACGAGATCATTACAACGTAACGGTTTTCGAATACAAAACCACGTTACATATTTCAGACTTTTGGAAGTTATATGCTTATTATTTAGAAAATTATCACGATCGTCAAGTGTTTGTCTAAAATCTTCCAAACTAAATTAGGCCTTCTCAAATTGAAGGGAGGCACGAGCCCAGTATGCTCAGTTACATAATTATATTAAATCACCAATCGAGAGCAGGCTGCAGTAATAAGTGAGTTAACTAATAGATTGGAATTAAATTTAACTTCAGGGTCAATTTTAAATAAAATATTTCACACATAATGAATCACATTTATTTAAGGTAATAAAAATCTTTACAAAATCATATTATATATACAGATCAAATTATTTACGCCCTTATAGAAGCCTCCGTCTAAAATAAGTGAGAAATAAAATAATTCAAAAGAATTAAACCAGGATTCCGCATGGTGAGTAAGAAAGGAAATAAAATTGTGTGCGTACTTCTAACTGGCACCGAACTCAAAAAGTGTTGTTGTTAAAAATATTAGTTTTTCTGCTGCCTAGTGCGAGCATCTTTAGATGTTGGTAAAGGCTCTTGGCGATTATTCAATTTACTGACACAACTATCGGCACAATGATCGCCGAGTTCGCATCCCACATATCGACAATCTCATGAGCTGGGCCCAAATATTTGAACTCCTCTTTTTCGGCTTTTACGAGATTGCTGTCATGCGATATGGTAATGTCTATCAATGTGAGTCGCTCTGCTCGGTCGATCACTACAATATCACGCTTATTTGCTACAATAAACCTGTCTGTAATGATAGACCTATACCAGGACAACAACGTACGACCATTTTTTCGAGAACTGGGTCGAGCACAATCTGTATCTGTAGTACGGTGAACCAATGAGATTATATTTAAGGACTAGTTGCTGATGGATTATCTTGGCCACTTGATTGTGTCTGTGCAAATACTGGCCATTGGCAAAACTCGAACAACCGGATACTATATGTGTCTGAGAGATACCCCGGGCTGGTGACATGCCCGCCATATGTCAATCGCACTGTCCCTCAGTATATACTATCTAACGGTAGTTGTTTGTCATGACAACTTCGTCCATAATTATGAAGACAAAACCTTTGATTTCACCGAAGAGAATAATTTAAGAAAAATATTTTTATAAAAGTAAAAATAAAAGACAGAAGAAGATTAGTCTCACCATCAAAATGTGTATTACATATTTTTAAAGTTACAGTAAAGGTTGTACGTGAAGGGAGCGATAGCCTGTGTGCGATAGCTTTTTTTTTTTTGTTGTCGGGTTGGAAAATCCTCATGGAGTCCCTTCGCCCTGGGGGGTGAGGATGAAGGGGACTGTCAGACTCTTACTGACTAAAAACCAACCCGTGCTCCTCATGTACCCATGTGTCGGAGGGTAGGGTTTCACCTAAGCATTCCTCGCTACCCCCCGACGGGTATTGGCCCGCCAGATGGTCAGGCGGACCCCGAACGAAACGCCCTTGGCGGCGGATGAAGGTGTTGGGCTCCGCCGCCAAAACACCCAGCGGCCGCAGAGGATAGGGAGGACGGCAACGCAACACCGCATCTCCTTTTCCTCTGCGGCCCCACCGTGACGCAACGATGGTGCGCCCCCATTTGGTCGCGGGAGATAGGGCGCGCGACAACGCAACACCGACACGCCTCTCCTCCCGCGACCGCACCCGACTGCGAGGGACAGACAGAACTGTCCCCCGCACCCGCACTTATGGACGCATCCTACGCAGGCCTCACGCAAGCCCACGTGGAGCGTCCCCTCCCGGGATCCCGCTTAGCTTCACCGTGGGAGAAAATCAAATCCACGGCTACTAAGCCCCCCCACCACGACAAGGTGGAGATCCCGTGGGGGGGTAGGTGCGATAGCTGAAAGTTTGTGATGACCCATGAAAAGATTTTTCTTGAGATATATAATTGTATTCAAGTATACTTATTTTCAAAGAAATATTGCAGTATAGTTTCTACATCACAATAGTGCAAAGGCTTCCATTTTTTTGCAATAACTGTCACCCACATCGGCGAATACGTGGACCGAAGCTAGTCTGTAAAATAAAAGTATCGATAAAGTTATAAGGTCAGTATGTTTATGAGTCACAATCTTTATGCTTATGAATCAAAATGTCTATGAACGATGTATCAAAGTTTCAAATGAAGTTCTATTACATTTTGACGGGTAATGGGGCCCACTAAGGTGACCTATGTCAGACCTTTGAGTGATGGGATCCCTCCTTCTATAACATAATATATATAGTCTAAGGTATATTTCACGATTTTTCAGAGATCTTTACATTTTGACAAGATACATAATAGTTAATATGCCATTGATATAAACCTTTTTTTTACAAACTTTTGGTTTGTGTGACGCAAAATAAAATTGTTAACCCAATTTTACGAGTATGCTACATCTCCTTGATTGGTTGGTTGCTGGGTTTGAGTAAAATTATTTGTTTTTTTTTTTTAATAAAATTCTCAGCATGGAGTCTGAAATTGTGTCTAGTAGGTGACTTAAAACTAAAAACTATTTAGCAAAATTCTAAAACTGTAACTGTAATAAACATGTCAGCTACATTCAATGCTTGTGCTTCTTATTAATTTTAAAAGAATGTGCAGAACAACATGTAAGCTGAACCCAACACTTTATAGAAAAGGTTCGCTTGGCGGCGATTGCAGAAACGTAATACGAGCAATATTTCTTACTTGAATGGGCCTTGAATGTTTAATGGCTTCATTATAGGATGTTGTTGCGTTCAGAAGAAGATACCTGGATCTTTATTTATCAACGAATGATATATTATGTTGTTTCCAAGAACTTAATTTTGCGGCACATTGGTCTAGTAATGTTTGGTTCCTGCCATTATTGCCTAAGATTTTGCATTACAATAATCGTTCGTAATGTGAAGTCAACTTCTTCTTACTTAAAAGCTCTTCATACTGTTAACAAAAATTATTGTAGGCATTTTGAGCTTCCTAAATGCGACTAAATCACTAATCGATTACGTCCTCCCACGTCTTCTAGACGCAGTGCCAGTTTTATAAATGGAATAAGCCCAATTTTCTTTTTCAAAGTAACCTTGGCATTTACTTGTTACTAGAAATGCGTTTCCTTTTCTGCGAGGACGATATTATTCAAACGTGACCAAAATCAGTCTTGTGATTATTATTACGTTATTGATGTATTAGCAGAACCTCTTAAAAATAAAAAAGAAATATGAAATCAATATTTTGTAAATTATCAATATCAACTATCAATTACATGTCATACACAGCAAACATGTCCTCAAAGTATCAAATGCACCTACACTTGAGTGCTAAAACAGAGGCCATGGCAAATTAACCAAGCTAGTTGAAGCCTATGATCGAATGTAGAGGAAGGCTGCGGCCCCTTTGGCCATGTACGAAACTAAGTTTCGAAACTAGTTTCTAAATAAGAATAATATTTCTTCTTTCGAAATTGGTTTCGGTAAAAGAAAAAACATTCTGAATTTGAAACTGGTTTCGATAAAAGAATATTATTTCGTTTTTCGAAACTTTCAAATCATACATAATCTGATATAAAATGTATGTACAAGAAGTAAGACTTATAAGTTAATGTTTATATTTAATTCAAAAAGTCAAATAGTTTACAATGTTTAATCATGTAATGAAAAAGGTGCAATAATTTCGAGGCAATGGCCAACCGTGATTTTTTTTTTAAGCTGTTGGATTGTTAATTTGATTTCTTCGTCTATCTCCATGTAATTTTTATTCTTTTTGGTTTTTGTTTTGGCAACACCGGTTTCATTTTTCAAGACATCCAAGACTTGAGCTAATGTCGGATTCGTACGCGCAATAAATCTGTTTAGTTTTGAATGCCACCCCTCCAAGTGGTTCGTTGTTCTTATTTCTGCCTCGCTGCAGTTGCAAACTTTCTGAAAATTGTTTTGCTCAAACCATTGCCTTTTAAAATATTTATTAAATTTTTGTACTTCTTTGCCATTTGGGCTTTTATTCATTACATAGTTATATCCTTTAGTAATAAACTGTTGGGCCAAACAGGCTAAGCCTGCACAACGAGCTACGTATCTCTTTTTGACACTTGAATTTAAGTTCAGTTTCTTTGCCTTTCGGAATAATGCCCTGTTAAAATGGAAGTAGCATAACTTTATTTAGATCATTGGAAAGACATCTCTGATTCCTAGCATTGCTGCTTTCTCAAAATCCAAAGTAATCTTCTGGGGTACAAATGACGGAATTTGTGATTTTATCAATCGGAATAATATTTTGTAAGTTTCCTTTTTTTTGTTTTCGAGAAAGGCAAAAATTAAAGGAGTTAATGATAGAGTTTTTTCATCAAATCCAATTATAGAATATAGCTGCTTGAAACATCGGGGGCAAGACTTAAAGGTTCCGTCACAGTAGAATAAGTGTTTATAATTTGTGATTTTTTGTCTTGCATTTGC
The DNA here is from genome assembly GCA_944739405.2 of Euclidia mi. Taxonomy (NCBI): domain Eukaryota; kingdom Metazoa; phylum Arthropoda; class Insecta; order Lepidoptera; family Erebidae; genus Euclidia; species Euclidia mi. The sequence continues at coordinate 24,556,797 of OX123189.2, read as the reverse complement.
TGTGCAAAATACTAACATGCGATTGCCGTCATCAATGAAATCAGCTTAGATCAAGTTTTCAAATTTTCCGGGAACAACTACTTCGCTAGGTAGTGTAAATCTCTGTTTTGTCACACCTAATACTTTGTTGCGTTCATTGTATAGTCCACTTTTAATATTACTAAAACTTGGCAATTGACTAATAAAACTATGTCCCATATTTTCCAGATCAGCCTTCATATCGTCATATTGTTTTTTTATTGAGACCAAAATTAGTGCTAGCTTTTTGTTTTAAATTATGCATGTTTTTAAGATATCCTGTTTTTACAATATTCTCCTTTACAGTGATTCTCGTGTTGGTTTTGTTTTATAATTTCATTCTTAGAATTAATAGTAAAGTTACCTTTGCATCCCAAATGTTCTTTTTCGCAATAATAAAATGTGTTGCCGTTTTTGTAAATTTTCTTTCTATGGTACTTTCGCCCCTCATATAGAGATGCTACCCCTCCTCTTTTAGTATTTATGAACTCAATTTTAGTTTTATTCATTATATATTTTATACTGTAATGCACAATATCAATTAAATTAATGCTGTTTAAATTGCTTTGTGGCACTTCTGTACCTACTTTATCAGCGCTTGACGTATGTCATTGAGGATACTGACAATGTAATTATGTAATTTCAATTAAAAAGGTTTTATAATGTGTTAGTGCCCAGTAATTTATTTATAGTATGTTATGTATGATTTGAAAGTTTCGAAAAACGAAATAATATTCTTTTATCGAAACCAGTTTCAAATTCAGAATGTTTTTTCTTTTACCGAAATCAATTTCGAAAGAAGAAATATTATTCTTATTTAGAAACTAGTTTCGAACCTTAGTTTCGTACATGGCCGAAGGGGCTGCGGCGGTGTTTGCCGACGTCAATTGCGACAGTGCAATGAAGCGCAACGAAATTATTGCTCGAATGTGTAACCAGCCAGATTGATCTTGCTGAATCAGTACTTGGAAAATATCTTGACGCAAGTTTCACTCATTATTCACCGTTACAAGCTTTTGTATAACAAGATAGTATGTGGTTTTTCTCGCATAACTGCGCGTGTATGGCAGTAATGAGACCGTGTATGACACTTAGTCGGAACAGTTTGTGAAGTGGTCTACAGGGGGCTTGCTCTTTCTATGGAGGTACGAAATCCTTACAAAGTGAAAGTGGCAACCCTGTGTTCGGAAGCTGTTTACAAACTTCTTTCATAGACAGAAAATTTGATTTTTCACTCGAGAATTCGAAATACCTTTTTTGACACACTAGCAACGCATTAAAGACACATTCACAGTGATTACCTTTAAGACGTTGAATAGATACATACATACATAGATTCACGCCTGCTGCCCGGAGTGGTAGGCAGAGACTACGGAACGCCATTTGCAACGATCCTGAAATACCTCAAATACCTTGAATAGATATTTAAAAGAATACGTGTTTTCGAGTTTCTCCGATTTTATTCAGTTGAATGTTTATGTTCTCCGTTTGCTTTATTTTAAGAATTTCAATGGAGTTTGGTTTGGAAGCGTTTCAACACTGTGCTAGGTAAATATATTTGTTTGGTTTGCTCAGTTGTTTATTTCAAACTACTTGGTGTCCGCCACTATTTTTACCAAGCAGGAATGGATAATTTAGCTCATGCGCTTCATTGTTAACGAAATTAACACGATAACAAAAACAACTACAATTATCATAGGAATTTGTTATTTTTTCAAAGACTTTCATAGTTCCAAGTATTTTATAAGTAACCACTTCACATAATTACCTACACGAATTCAAACGTGGACTCAGAATGACCGATAGATTCTAAATTTAATGCTTTCTTTTGAACAGTATGTTAAACGATTGCGTTAAACACTACACAAGAAAGTCAAACAGGCAATCCCCAGTTGAAGTAAACTTTGCGATTAAAACTGCAAAAAGAACCGCTTCTTCAACACTATTCTCATTAAAACTATACGTTACTATGTGAATACAATGACTTCAATAGCTAAACTAACAAAATGACACCGTGCTTTCAAAGCAACAAATGGGTAAATGTAAGCTTTGCGATTAAAATTTCAATAAGGACGCATCCTATAAGATCGAACGTGTACGTAAATTGTTCTACATACATACATACATATCGTCACGCCTTTTATCCCCGAAGGGGTAGGCAGAGGTGTATTTCTACACCCACTTTTCGCCAGACATCCTTTAGTCCCACGTAATAAGGGGCGAGCCTATTGCCGTACCGGACACATTTCCAGACTCCGTGCTGCTACTGAGAATTTCGTGACAGAAAAACCCAATAACACTGCCCGACCCAGGAATCGAACCCGGGACCTCCCGATCCCACGCGCACAATTATGCCGCGAGACCAACGAGGCAGTAAATTGTTCTATTTTTGGTAAATTTGACGTTTTTATGCGAATCACGGCCGTAGCAACGTAATTAGGCCGCCATACGTTGTACGTTGTTATGGTAAAGGTTATGTCATATGCTGCAAATTCAAATCGGAAGTAATGTCGCCTATCGGGATTTTAATAAGCGGTGGTTATTTTTTAGATTATCATTTGAAGTCCCGCCAGCGTGGCATGTAGGTAATACTAGGAATGCATTAAAAAGAAGGTGCTATATGCTTTTCTTGGCTTACTAGCTACCTCTTTAACGAATTACATCAAAATTAGTTTAATAGTTTTGCCGCTTAAGATGATTAAGAGACTGAATTCTTGAACCTATTTTGACAGTTTATATAAATACTTGAAGGGAAGTAAACATGTATTTTGCGGAGTCAAAAGGTATGAGTAGACGATTCAGAAATAAAACATACTTTTTACTGGGTTTTGTACCATTTGAAAATCGCAACAAATGTGTACTTTACAACAGCTGTGCCTTATGGAGTGAAGAAATGAGCTCTAGACTTAAGCGTAAGACGCTTTTTTCACAGCATTACTGATTCCGCCTTCTATACCGGCTCTGCACTAACATATTAATGTTGTCTATATATATTTTTATGATAGGCGGAATGCCGGCTTGCGTGCTCGCCTAGTATAATAGCCATGGCGTGACGTTAGTACGACGGAGTAAGAAATATACACTGCAAATAAAGATAACTTTAACTTATCATATTATCCACCTGATACATAATAGTTAATACCAGACAGCTTGAGACATTAAACTCAACGGACGAAAAAATTGCCAGACCCAATAATTTGTGGATTACCATAAGTGTTGATCTGTGTGGGAATTGAAACCACGAAGTGTGCATAGCAGGTGCCAGGCGGTTACCACTACTGTTTACGAGCTGTCCTAGTAATCGTAGCCAGTACAATAAGGTACACCTGTGCAATTAGGTAGATGATAAACATACTTATAATAGCAGAATCTAAGTAAATAAAACCCATACCCCTTAAGACTATGGTCCAGCGGCTTGGCTTGACTTATTGTCTTGGCTTACTGGATTGTATCAGCAAACAGGCCTCGTGTAAAAGGTTCATAACACACGAAGATGCCTGCGCGTTTAAACTGTTTTAAATTAGAGAAGTTCCGTCTATAAAATCATTATACAGCTATTCATTAAATCTTACAAAGTAAGATACGGTTACACTTACGAGGTGGTGGGATCCGAGCCCATTTTTCCCTACAGTCCTAGATTGGGACTGAAACATGTAGGCAGGCCAAGGAGGCTCTTCTCGCAGTAGAGGGTAAGATAGCCAAACAAATCCTCCGGCTGTCCAAACAACAAATGCGGACAGTCACGGCCGCCTACACAGGAAACGGATTCTTTAATATTCGTTAATAAACACCTATTTACTATAGGTATCACCGACAGCCCGCTGTTCAGAGCCTGTATGGCAGCAGACGAGGCGTCAGCCCACCTGCTCATCGACTGCTCTGTGGTCGCACAGTACAGGCAGCAGAAACTGACCAGAAACAGCAGCCTGAGAGAAGCAGTGGGCCACATCAAGAGTCTGCTGGCCTTCCTCGAAGAGCTGGGGTAGCTCGAGTGATAAGACCATTCCCGCCCGCACGCAAAATACACGCTACACGTGAAGTTGCGGAAACAACCCGTCCAATTAAGTACCAGGTATGGTTACACTTTTCTTAACTAAAAACTTTCCGGCAGAAGGTAATAAATTTAATCCTCATTTATCGATAAAAGTGAAGGAGTACTTAACGTTGAAAGTTTCTTCCAGAAACAATGAGCCGTCGATGTAATGTTCGTTAATGATCGTAGTTTTGTGCGGTTATAATACTTTACTTACCAAAGTTGTATAATGTTGCCAAATTGTTGGTAGAGTGTGTTGTATTGCAAAGTGTGTTCAATAAATTATATATTTCACAATAGGGTAGTTTCCAGGGTCAAAATAATTACATTTTATTCAGTCCGTATTTTAGATTATGAAAAAATATTGAAAACGTATTTTTTCTTTTTTCGAATAAATAAAAAATAACAAAGATATTGCCCATTAAAGTTACGTGTGACGTCATCTAGTGCGAAAAAATGCAGCACGGCGTGACGTTATACGTAACTTTAATGAGCTATAGCTTGATCATTTTTGGTGTAATTTACAAATAAAAAAATACGTATCGCTTATTTTTGAATACTCTAAAGAACGGACTTATATTTTTTTTGTCAACTAGCCTATTATGGTTAAGTTCTAATAGTTGATTTATCTATGGTGATCATCGTCGCTATATCAGGAGTGCCGGTCAAGCACTATTTCCTTCTCAGGTAAGTCGTGATGGGTTACCGAACAATGTGATAACATTAATTGACGATTTAATAGTTACATAAACTAAATACAAGTAAGATAACTGTTTAACTGTTCTCAGACCCAGAACCACCACATCTGAACAAGCATTTTCTAAAAGGTAAATTCTAAATTAGAATCAAACTTGTATGCTATAATAAAATATGATATGCCTAATTTGATTTATTATTTGTACTTTACTAACACTAGGTTAAGACAATGTTACTAACAAACTATGGATGATATCCGAAATAAACAGTTATTATTATTATTATTATTATTATTATTATAATGAAATCTGCTAGATAATTTAACCGGAACTTACCAGACAGTGGGGCAACTGACCCTAAATGTCATAATGCCTGGCGATGAGTAGCAATAATAATAATAATAATGTTCTACCACATTTACACAACACCATCTTGTCCCAAACTAAGCAGAGCTTGTACTATGGGTACTAGATATTGGATAAACATACATATATACTAATTATTTAGCAATATATAATTTATTATATATTGCTAAATAAATATATAATTTAGCAATATAATTATATTTATTTATATAATTTATTTAGCAATGTTAATTTTATTTACAAAGATCGTCTTTTTAGATTGAGTAACATCGAATAAACGGGCGATCCTGAATATGATCACAGATATCTGTTACAAATATGCTAGGTCGAACGCAGACATTCCGATTTCTTGACCCAGTTAGGTTAAACCAGATAAAACAGAATTCAACTAAGCTAACAATTTCATCGACCTCTTGGAAGGTTTATATGACGCAGTAACACAATAATGAAAGCAAAGAGCTATTTTATTATCACACACAATTAGCCACTAAAGCGGTCGCGTATACTACTAAAAGAAAGTATTTATCCACTCACACAAAATAGTAACAATTACCCGCTGTAGATTAAAAGAACGATGATTCTATTCGTCTGGTATTAACGGTGATTGTCCTATGAATCAATTCGAAGAAAGGGTGAAATGAGATATAGTCTTAATCCCCAAAGAATTCGAAAGGCTTGTCTCTCGGCAGGACGATTGTGTTCATTAGGCTCGAAGTACATGCTTTTTCGCTTCTCATTTGATACTTTTACTTTAGGGCAGGGCAATACTAGGAAATTGAATGCGGAATTATTTCCATTGAAATTTGGTTCATGGCTCCCGGTTTCCGACCGCAAAATGAAATTCACGTTACTGTGAATTTTATAACCGTGTAATAATACAATTTTTGTCGCTAAAAGATTAATTGTCAAGGAGTAATTTTTAGGGTTCCGTACCTAAAAGGTAAAAAACGGAACCCTATTACTAAGCCTCCGCTGTCTGTCTGTCTGTCTGTCTGTCTGTCTGTCCGTCTGTCTGTCACCAGGCTGTATCTCATAAACCATGATAGCTAGAAAGCTGAAATTTTCACAAATTATGTATTTCGGTTGCCGCTATAACAACAAATACTAAAAATAAAAAATGAAAATATTAAGGGGGGGTCCCATACAAAAAACGTGTTTTTTTCGTATTTTTTGCTCAAAATTACTAACTGTAACAGGTAGACGCTTTAAATTTTCACAGAATATGTAGTTGTATATTACCTTTCAAAATAAATAATTAAATTTAAAAAAAGTAAATAATAAAGGGGGGCTCCCATACAACAAACGTAATTTTTAAGCAATTTGTTACTCGATCTTAATAAACAGGTAGAAACTTATAAAGTATTTAAGTTTACATACAACGAACGTGATTTTGTTAATGATGGTACGGAACCCTTTGTGCGCGAGTTTTGCGTAGAGTGCAGAATTTTGTGGCAATCTACCCCGGGAGAGGACGCTCCACGTGGGCTTAGAGGGGCCTGCGCAGGATGCGTCCAACGGTGCTTGTGCGGGGGACCGTACTGTCTGTCCCTCGCAGTCGGGCGCGGTTGCGGGAGGAGAGACGTGTCGGTGTTGCGTTGCCGCGCGCCCTATCTCCCGCGACCAAATGGGGCCCACCATTCGATGCGTCGCGGTGAGGCCGCAGAGGAAGAGGAGATGCGGTGTTGCGTTGCCGTCCTCCCTATCCTCTGCGGCCGCTGGGTATTTTGGCGGCGGAGCCCAACACCTTAATCCGCCGCCAAAGGGGTTGTGTTCGGGGCCCGCCTGACCATCTGGCGGGCCAATACCCGTCGGAAGGTAGCGACGAATGCTTCGGCGATACCCTACCCTCCGACACACGGGTATATGAGAAAGTTGAGGTGGTTTTAGTGGAAAGTGTTAGGTACTAAAATTGAACGATATATGACAACCAAATTACATGAAAAATTTTGTTTAGGCCCGTATAGTATGTTGCTTAGGTATCTCCATAATCGACGGTGTTTATATACCTCCTCTCTGCCATAATTTTCGCCGGACAGTCAATAGAGCCTGTGTTGTGTTTACTTGGCTTTTTGTACTGCAAGCAGGTAGCGCACGTTGGTTCGTCGGCTTTTTTCGTGCATTCCTTTATAGAATGTCCACGATCGCCACAATGTCCACAGGTGTATGTTGTCTTCCGGCAAGTCTTAGCTGCATGGCCATATTGCTGACACTTGAAACACCGAGTCACAAGGTAGGTAAAGTCTTTAACAGGGCACGAAGACCAGTTTATAAAAACGCGATCTTTTTTTATGAGGGCTTTCCTTAACACTGCAGTATGTACAGTATGTCTTTCACAGCACTAGTAGAACTCTCTTAATTGCTTGGCGATAGTGTTGTTGTTGTGGTTCATACTGTTTTTATTGCATAATAAGGTTTTGGGATACACATTTGATTGTTTACCGTGTGTAACATAGTATAGAGTCAGTATGCTTAGATTGGAGGACTAGGAGGATGCTTAGACTGCTGGTGATTTCTTATACGACTGAAGTAAGTAGACTATTAATCCTTTGCTTTGCCTGGTAATATTAGAAAAACACCGAAACAAATAAGATCTATCAAATTTGGGTGAGTAACAAAGAATAATGGCAATTTACGACCTGACTAAACTTCGAAACGACCGTTAATGATTGTTCGCACAAAAAATTGGCACTCATGTTTATATTAAATTATGGGCATTATAATTTTTAATCGAAGCTGGATTATTTTAATAATAAAATTTCAAAAAAGTCCTTTTTCCATATTTCATTTACTTTGAACGCATCCAAACCGTTTCCGACATAATCTGTGTCGTGTGTTTCATTTTACACAGAACATTTTTTTTGAAATCTGGAATTACTTAGTATTTTCTTTACACAAAAATACAGTGATTTTGTATCATAATCAGTGTTTTTTAAGTAATAAAATAAATATCAATGATTGCTTCAGAAAAGGGTTTTTCATGATTGAACATTTATTACCTGACAGGTAATTCTAGTTTGTATTTTTATTATAATATGTGTATTTTAATATTATCTATATTATTTACCTTTATAATATATTTTATAATATATCTCGGCGTTAACATTACAATATCATTTGGCTATCATTATTTTTGTTATTATTATGGTTTCCTAATGACTAATAGACTTTTAAAAATTGGTTTGCTCAATGCTGGTTCCCTAGGTACTAATCACGAGGAATTTGCTGTCACAATGGAATACCATAATGTTGACATCATGGCCATAAATGAGACCTGGCTGAGAGAAGGCGAGGACGAGCGTGCGCCAGTATTACCGGGCTACCGATTGCGACATGTACCGCGCCATACGAGCGTGCGTCGCGGGCGAGGCGGTGGCGTTGGTTTCTACATCAAAAGGGGCATAAACGTGCGTATTCATTCACATCCCGTTGACTCACAGAAAAATTTAACTGAGCAGCAGATGCGGCTTGTGCTTAGTGCCAATGGCTCCAAACTTGCAGTTGAAACAGCATACCGGCCCCCATGGCAAGATATTGATTCTTTCTTGGATGCCTTGACGAGATCAATTAACTCTCTATCCTTTTGCAGGCACATTATCTTGGCAGGCGATTTTAACGTTAATTATTTGAATCAAACACATCACAATACAATTTAAAAGATAGTTGACTTTCTAAAATGTCTAAATTTATCACAGAAAGTCTTGACTCCTACCCATTGTACAGACAACAGTCAGACTCTAATAGACTTAATATGTACAGATGCTAAAGTAAATAATATTGTAGTTGATCCAGTTTGTGCACTCGGTGGTCATGCATTCATCTCGGCTACCTTTCTACTAAAAAGGGACAAGATCCCATCTTTAACTTTAAAAAAGAGAAACCTTGGTGACATTTCTTTAGATCAACTAAATGACTGCCTTAACTCTGTACATTGGGAAGTACCTATATCATCGCAGGAAGTAAATAGCATTCTTGCATACCTGACTGCCAACCTTGTTACTATTTTTAATAACCTGGCTCCCATTAAAGTTCATTCTGTCAAAGACAGGTCATATCCTTGGGTTACTGAAAATATACAATTAATGATGACCTTACGTAACCAAGCTCGTTCACAATATCTTAAGAATAAGTCAGATAGTAAACAGGTTTATTACAAAGATTTAAAACAACTCGTAAATAAGTCACTATTTAATGAGAAAACAGCCTACTTTACACAAAACATTAGTAATAACACAAAACACCCTAAAAGGTTATGGAAAATTTGAAAAATACCGTTTTGCCATTTAAAAAGGTTGCGGACTTACCCTTACATTTTAACGATCCCAATAAATTAAATGCACATTTTTTAAACATTCCCAGTAATAATATTATGCAAATATCTTATTTAACTTTTTATGAATTCAATAGGTTTAGGGAAAATATATTCTTATTGAGTGTGGTCAACGGGTATGATGTCCTAAATATTATTCCCACATTAAAAGCTAATGTTGAGGGCTATGATCAGATCACATTAGACAGGTTCCTACTGAGTCTACCTCAAACCTTAGATATTGTTACTTCCATTATAAATACATCCATAACAACATCCACTTCTGACCTCTGGAAGGTGGCCATTGTCCGTCCCATCCCCAAAATTAGTAATCCAATGGAAATAAAAGATTTAAGACCTATCAGCATATTGCCGTTTCTCTCTAAAATACTGGAAAAGCTAGTAAACATTCAACTAATAAATTATTTAGAAAACAGTAACATTCTACCAATCCGGTTTTAGGAGAGGATGCAGCACTGTCACGGCTTTGCTGGACGTGACGGACAATGTTTTGTCTGCTCAGGATGAAGGTATGTGCACTTTGTTGGTGCTGTTGGACTATTCTAGGGCCTTTGATGGCATCAATATATCGTTGTTAGTTTCCAAGATGGCGTACTATGGTTACGACCCGGGCACGATTAAATGGTTCAACAGTTACCTGAGTCATCGTGCTCAACTCGTAGAGATCAAGGACGCGAAGGGCAACTATAGTTCATCAGCTATTACGGCTGTGGAAAAGGGTGTTCCACAGGGTTCAATATTGAGCCTTTCTCTGTTCAGTTTATACAGCGCGGACATAACTAAAGCTATACAAAATATCTATGCCGATGACATCCAGATACACATCTCTTTTTTGCCACAGGATTATGCTAAAGCAGTAGCTGCTCTAAATGAAGATCTCGCAAGAGTAGTGGAGTGGTCGAATCACAACGCGCTTATGTTAAATCCTAGTAAAACTAAATACATGCTCCTAGGTACTAATAATCAATTAGATAAGCTGCAGCAGTTTCCAGGCATACAAGTGAAGGTTATGGGTGAAAATATAGAACGTGTTACTGAGGCACGCCATTTGGGTATAGTGATGGATGAGGGCTTTAGGTTCGAAACTCATGTCTCTAACTGTATTCAGAACTGTTTCTACCGTTTGAGAATCCTATATAAGTTACGTCCATTTCTGAGCGAAGAGATAAAGGTAAAGCTAGTCGAATCAATAGTTCTGTCCAAACTAAATTACGCTGATACTGTTTTCGGCCCCTGACTGTTGGCACGTACTGAAAAACGATTGCAAAGAGTTCAGAACGCTTGCGCTAGGTTTTGTTTTTCCATCCCACCTCGGTGTCACGTTACCCCATTTTTAAAGAAACACCAAATGTTAAAAATTAAATTACGACGCAAACTACACGTTGCGTCTCTTCTTTTTGGCGTAATCATTAACAAATGTCCTACGTACTTGCACTCAAAATTAGCATGGGTTAACAGCCACCGGGAGCGTGAAGCTCGAAGATGTGCACAGCAACTGGCTATCCCCCACCATCGGTCTGCAGCATTTCGAGGTAGCTTCCGATATTCAGCGTCCAAATGTTGGAATAACATACCAACGCCAATCAGGGCCCTCAAGAATATTGTATATATTGAATATATATATATGTTTGAAATAGAATTAGTTTTTATTATAAGTCAAATCGATTAGATCGATTGAGTAACATTTTGTTTAGTCTATTGAAAATTTCTGACAATGGTCACACTGAACTGTCACTTCCGTCTTCCGCTTGAAAAATTAACACGCCGTTTGCAAGCTCGCGTGCCTTGTACCTAAATTAAATTGATCGCCCTTTGAATTAACGCGAATTGAATCAACTCGTAATTAACTTAATATGTAATTGCCGCTTTTGACTTCCGGCAAGGTTTGTTGTAAATTGATGACATAGTGAACTTTTGTGAAAAGTTTTGTGAACCGCTAACGTGCATCGTGGTCTGGAGAAGGACTTTGCCGAATTGTAAACTGGTATCCATTGATTCTCTTGTTATTTTGGCCAAAATTATAAGTTAATCTATAGGTCCACTTCAAGAACATCACCAGGAGCTATAAGGTAAAATCTTCTTATAACTACTTTATAATTTGACATCGCTGAGAATCTCAGCAATATATGTCAGACATTTGATTACTTTAGGACAACTGGATGAATATAAATTAGCTTCCACTGTGCTTACAACCAATCGCCAGCAGGCCTTACTTCAGAGGTACGAGCGGATTGACGATCGCCTGGCAAGTGTGGAACAGCAATTCCGCACTTTCAGCACTTGCTGTCTTGAAGTGTCAATCAATGATTTCACCGCTGACCAGCGAAATAAGGTCAGCGAAGACTATGCCCAGGTCTTAGACCTGTATGATGCTGTCTCCAATAGTGCGAGACAACTAGTTGCCGATAGGGAAGGGCAACCCGGCCTGAAGCAGGAGCTTCCTAGGTCAGCACCGGGGCTGGTGAGTAGGCTCCCTACTTTGGACCTCCCCCATTTTGATGGCTGCCTAGGAAGCTACCTGGGCTTCGTTAATTTGTTCGACAGCCTAGTCAATGATAGGGCTGACCTTCGGCCGGCACAAAAGTTGGCCTATCTAATGTCGGTTCTGGATGGGGAGGCTACGGGCCTCATCCAGCATCTGCCCGTGTCTGACGAGGCGTACCAGACGGCTCGGGACCTAATTACCCGTAGGTACCATAATAAGCGTGGCCTCGCCGACACCCACATCGAGCAGATTTTGGGTTTGCCGACGCTCACCCGGGTCTCTGGGTTGCGCACCCAACTGTTGAACCCGCTCTTGGTGGCCATCAACGCACTTAAGTGCCTTGACCTGCCCGTAGACCAATGGTCCTATTTATTGGTGCACATTGTGTTGAAGAAGCTGCCTGCCGACCTGAGGTCGCGTTTTGAACAGCGCTTTGGTGGGGATAGCGCGACCCATCTGCCCCCCTTTGCTGACCTGGAGAGGTTCCTGGAGGATGAGTGCCGGGTCTTGGACAACTCCGGTGGTGACACGCCGGCTAAGACGCAGCCGCCCAAGGTCAAGGAGCAGGCTCGCGGTCACACCCGAGCCAATGTTGACCGGCGCCCTCCTCGCTTTGCGGTCACGCAGAGCCCAGCGGAGTGCTCTTACTGCAAGGTCACCGGGCACAGAACGGCCAGTTGTAGGGCATTCTTGGACCTACATGTCGCCTCTCGTAGGCGCATCGCGAATGCCCGCCGCCTTTGCTTCTCTTGTTTGGGGTCCCACTACCAGCGAGACTGCCCAAATTCTCGCCCCTGTCCTCACTGTGGAGGACAGCATTTGGACATTCTCTGTATGAATGCCAGAGAGGTAGACCGGTTGTCCAATCAGCCGACGCCGCGCACGGGCGGGTGTTTTGAAGGTGGCAGCCGAGGCTCACCGGCGCGCAGCCGAGAGTCACCTCGCTTAATTGATCGCCGCTCACCCCGCTTGGAGAACCGTAGCGTGCGCACGCCTCCTCTCTCTCGCGCACCTGAATGTGCTGTTCAGCGTCACCAGCACCATGACTGCTGCCCCAGGTATTCCCCTCCTTTGGCGGAGCGTCCCCGCCCTGACTCGCGCCCACCTCGTTTTGGGCGGGTGCGTCACTATGACCCCCCACAGATGGCGCGCGGATCGAGTCATCGCGCCTTTGAGGACTTCAAGCCGCACCCCCATTTTGATTTGCCTGGTCCTGGCCAACGGTCGCCGCCCAGGCAACAATAGGTCATTGACCCCTGCCCTATAACGCCAACCTCCCCCATTGAGACCGTTATCCTACCAACGGTTGCTGTTAGGGTCTGGGGACCCACGGGGACCTCTGTTGTTGTCCGTGCTATATTGGACACAGGTTCACAAGGTTGCATTGTTTCCACTTATTTGGTAGGGCAGGTTAAATTAAATATGGGCTCTTTTCCAAATTGTATACGGGGCATAGGGGACGTAGCCTCTAATGTTGAAGGGCAAGTTAAGGTTTTGTTTGGCCCTGTTGAATCTTCACACCCGAGGATTAAAACCTCGGCTATTGTGTTGAAGAATATTTTGGGTATGCATCCACAGAAGCAGCTACCTGCTGCTGTGGTGAATCTGACATCGGGATTGGAACTGGCAGACCCCAAATTTGACACACCGGGACAAATCGACTTGTTGATTGGCTCTGATGTCCTCGGTGGAATTTTGATTGGTGGGAAAAGGGTCTTGGTGCCAAATGGTTTGACTGCCATCCCGACCATATTTGGATTTGCTTTGATGGGACCTGTACCTAGGGACCCCCCTCCACCTGAACTTGACAATTTGTTAGCTGTAGGCTCCGCTCTCTCTGATGCGGTTCAGAGGTTTTGGGAGATAGAGGAGCCCCCTCAAGCTGCCCGTTTGAATCCAGAACATGAGGAGTGCGAGCTGTTCTTCCAGAACAACACTGGTCGACTCCGTTCTGGTCGGATTATTACGAGGCTACCCTTCCTGTCTGTTCGGCCTCCGCTTGGTGAGTCACGACCTTTAGCCGAAAAGAGGTTGTTGGCCATGGAGCGCCGCATGGGTCGTGATCCGGAGCTCAGACAGAAGTACATTGAGTTCATGAGGGAATATGAACAGTTGGGACACATGTCTGTGTCAAATTTGGATTGGCGTTCGGTGGAGCATTACTTTCTCCCGCATCATGCGGTATTGAAGCCATCGACTGGCAAGCTGCGCACAGTGTTTGATGGTTCTGCGCAGACTTCAACAGGCGTATCCTTGAACCAGTGATTGCATTCTGGTCCCAAGTTGGTCAAGGACCTTTGTGACGTCATCACCAGCTTCCGACGACATCAGGTTGTCTTTGTGGCCGACATAAAAATGATGTTCAGGCAGACGATTATCCACCCTGATGACCGTCGCTTCCAGCTGATCCTTTGGAGAGAGTCTCCTCGCGATCCCATGGTCGTCTACGAGCTCAATACAAATACGTACGGGTTAAGGTCAAGCCCCACTTGGCAATACGTTCTCTTTGGGAGCTCGCAGACCGCGAAGGCCTACGTTTCCCAAGAGCCTCCGCCATCTTGAAGGACGATATTTACGTCGATGACATTTGCTCGGGCGCCTCCACAGCGGACGAGGCGATCCTCCTGCGGGACGAATTGATAGGTATTTTGGCCTCCGCTGGTTATGAGTTGCGCAAATGGATTTCCAACTCACCAGCGCTTTTGGAAGGCTTGCCAGAGGATCATCAGCAAGATCCACATCTATTTGAGATTGTTGACAACCCCGCCATGATGGCTGTTCTAGGCGTTCAGTACAGACCAGTCCAAGACATCTTTACGTATAACGTAGACTTGAAATTGCCTTGTTCTTGGACTAAACGTCTCGTATTGTCTACTGTCGCCAGAACCTTTGATCCGAACGGTTGGATCTGTCCAATTATATTTTGGGCAAAGTGCTTCTTGCAGAGGCTTTGGACAGCAGGATTGACCTGGGACGAACCCCTACACGGCACTCTTGTTGAGGAATGGACCTCTTTTGTATCCTCGCTTCCTGCCGTCAATGAGATCTCCTTGCCTCGTCCCATCCTTCCTCCCGGGAAGTACAAGGCCACCCTTCACGGGTTTTGTGATGCCTCGGAACGTGGTCACGCGGCTGTGGTGTACTTGCGCACAGTCAGTGCCTCAGGTCAGGTGAGAGTTTCCCTGATCATGGCAAAGAGCAAGGTGGCACCCCTTCGGACATCTCTGACCATTCCAAAATTGGAGCTCTCGGGAGCAGCTCTACTTGTACGCTTATTGAACCACGTGTCTAACACTTTGGGTAAAAGCATTTGTATTAATGGGACCTACGCCTGGACAGACAGCCAAATTGTTCTTTGTTGGTTGAAGGCTTCTGTCCACACCTTGGAGGTATTTGTTGCTAATCGCGTTTCCCAAATCCAGAAATCCGAAGTCAAGCTTGTTTGGAGACACGTGCCAGGTGAGCTCAACCCCGCTGATTGTGCCTCGCGCGGATGCTTGACGCCTAGTTTGATAGGTCATTCGCTGTGGTGGGGTCCGGAATGGTTGAGTCGACCAGAAATTGATTGGCCCCGAACGCCAGTTTTGAATACTTCTAATTTGCCGGGTCTACGAACACTCGCTCTTGAGAAGGTGGAATGCGCCTTCGACCCCGATTTTTTGTTGAATCGCTACAGCTCCCTTGACAAGTTGTTAGGTGTCACTGCTTGGATAAAGCGTGTTGTTTTTAATATTAGGCACCCACAACAGAAACGACTGACACCGTTTCTCTCACCACAGGAACGACAGGAGTCCCTCACCTTTTGGGTTCGTTCTGTGCAATTGGCGCACTTTGAGAAGGAGATTGCTATCCTCAAGTCAGGGAAATTGAAATTATCGGGCGCTGTATCTAAATTGAACCCCTTTTTGGACGATACGGGTCTCTTGCGCGTTGGAGGGCGTCTCAAGAACGCCAACCTCCCTTACGGAGCACGTCACCCCCTTTTGTTACCTAAGGACGGTCATTTGGTACGCTTGTTGGTAACTGACCGTCACCTTAAAAATTCGCATGCTGGTTGTAATGCGCTCTTGGCCATTTTGCAACGCGAATTTTGGATTTTGTCTGCCCGAAGAATTATTCGGAGTGTAGTCTTTCGCTGCATCCCTTGCTATAAGCTCAAGGCTTCTACCATGCAGCCCTTGATGGGAGACTTACCGGCAGATCGCGTAACTGAGAGCAGGACGTTTGACGGTGTTGGCACGGACTTCGCAGGTCCCTTTTTGGTGAAAACGTCGACACTTCGAAACAGCAAGACTGTTAAGGCCTACTTGTGTGTTTTTGTTTGTCTCTCCACAAAGGCCGTACATTTAGAACTGGTCTCCTCGCTTACGACCGAGGCGTTTGTAGCCACATTTGACAGATTTGTATCCCGCAGAGGGCTGCCTTCCTTGATCCGTTCTGACTGCGGCACTAACTTCAAGGGCACTTATAATTATCTGAATGATGTTGTTAATTTCCTTGAAACCAACAAAGCTGATATAGGTGATAGGCTTGCCCGACGTGGGATAAATTGGTTGTTTTCCCCACCAAATTGTCCACACTGGGGTGGTATATTTGAGGCCGCCGTAAAATCGGCCAAAACACACTTGCGCAGGACAATCGGTGAATCTGTCCTTACATTTGAGGAACTCGCAACTGTGTTTTGTAAGATTGAGGCCGTTTTGAACTCTCGGCCATTGTGCCCGATCTCCTCAGATCCGAATGATTTGGAGGCCCTTACGCCGGGCCATTTTTGATTGGTCGCCCACTTGTCGCCTTGCCTGAGTACCCCTACATTGATACGAGACCTGGTCGTCTCTCGCGTTTTGAATTGGTACGCCAGATTACTCAGAGCTTTTGGAAACGCTGGAATTTGGAATATTTGCACATACTCCAGCAACGCGTTAAGTGGACCGACAAGACCGATCCACCCAAGATTGGTGACCTCGTTTTGATCAAGGAGGCTAACCTTCCGCCACTCAGATGGCGCAGGGGGCGCATCCTTCGTTTGGTAACTGGGGCTGATGGAGTTCCCCGATTTGCTGAGGTCTTGGTGGACGGTTCGATTCTGAGGAGAGCGGTTGCAACATTGTCACGTCTACCAACCGATTAGCGGACCGGTAGGCCGGTCCGGGGCGGGTGGATGTTTGAAATATAATTAGTTTTTATTATAAGTCAAATCGATTAGATCGATTGAGTAACATTTTGTTTAGTCTATTGAAAATTTCTGACAATGGTCACACTGAACTGTCACTTCCGTCTTCCGCTTAAAAATTTACACGCCGTTTGCAAGCTCGCGTGCCTTGTACCTAAATTAAATTGATCGCCCTTTGAATTAACTTGAATTGAATCAACTCGTAATTAACTTAATACGTAATTGCCGCTTTTGACTTCCGGCAAGGTTTGTTGTAAATTGATCACATAGTGAACTTTTGTGAAAAGTTTTGTGAACCGCTAACGTGCATCGTGGTCTGGAGAAGGACTTCGCCGAATTGTAAACTGGTATCCATTGATTCTCTTGTTATTTTGGCCAAAATTATAAGTTAATCTCCTATAGATTAACTTATAATTTTGGCCCACTGATGAACTTAGTTCATCTGAGTGACGGAGCTAAAAGGAAAGAGTAATGTTTTTACACATTGGGAATGGAAGTGTTAGTAGTAGATAATGATGACTATAGATAGTGACCAGCAGTGGTTTGGTACTTAAATAAATGATAATGTCATACCTATGTGATAGTTTGAAGTATTAGTACAATAAGATCTTCCTGATCTCTTTTTAATATTGCCATACCTACCTGACAGGAACGGTTATGTTAATGATGACTAGATAGTGACCAGGCTTTATATAATGTTCCTAATTTATCAATATATTCTACCTACATTTTATGGAGTCTTGTAAAGAATTTAAGTACATAATTCAAATTAAATTAAATAATGTCTGAATTATGATGAAAAGTGTTTTTAAATTAATTGCATAGTATAGAAGATCTAAGTATAAAAGAATATGATATAATGAGTGGTGTGTTTATAAATATTTACTTATCTCTCTTACAGATACAAAATTCAAGCATACGGGCAACTTCTATGAGTTTTGTGACCGCTCATATCCCTATATTTGAGACATACATATTTGTGAGGATTCGGCAAAGCCAGTATGAAGAAAGTTGCTTTGCTAGTAGATGCAAAAGTGAAGATTTATGATAATTAGTATATGAGAATAGTGTTCAATTTTTGTGTCTATAATTGGAACCAACAATTCTTAATAAATTCATGTACAGAAATAATTTATCTTTAATAAAACAACTTTGTTAATAATAACACATAATTATGAGTTTTATTTTTCTTCTTGATACAGTTACAACATATGAAACACAAATAATATTTTAATTGTAATAGGAATGTATCTATGATCTACTCAATCTTCAATATTTTATGTTTTTGTTATGCCAATTTTTCTTCGAATATAAACACCTTTAGTAGTTAACTCGCTATCTTTAATTATAGTATTTACTCGTGTCGATATAATCAATTTTCTTTGAGGTGTGAACTGCATAACCTTGCTGTATCATTTCCTTTGGAATTTGTTATCCATAAAGCATTTTCCATTGATATCTTCGTTTTGGCTCTAAGAGAAACATACGAGCTACTTGGTATTTAACAATTCAACGCAGTTCATTGAGATTATTGAGAAATATAACAAACTAGGACTTTGTTTACAAAAATGTAGTTTTGAACTTTTGGCAGTTCTTACGTCAAAACATGATTTGACTTTGACAGCTAAACAATAAATATTATTGAGTTGAATGGTTAAATTCATTGTTTTTTTGCTATTTACGAACTTTAATACAACTTTAGAGTGCTTATAACACTAGTAATGAATATTTAAAAAATATATAAATGAAATCTGGCATGAAAAATAATCAAATTTAATGGTAGTTTTTCAAAACTCATTTCTTCTAATGTTTTTTTTTTATCTATGGCAATACAACAATGTCATTCTGCCACCATTCAATTACGAGACCACTGATCGATCACTGAACTATCATAATGAATTACCAGACTACGAACTTTTGTCAAAATGACAATGGGATCGTGTTGGAATGACGAATGTGTTTAAAATAGCAGACTTGAGGCCCAGTTCGTTGCTCTTGCGTCGTTGCCTACTGTGCGATATATTTTAATAAGTCTGTGCCACACATGATGCATCACTTCTCAATTGCAGCCAGTCTTCTAAATACGTTCGGTGTTCGTCTTCGAAATAGAGATGATGCAGAGCAGATGATAAATATAGTAAGGAAAAATAACATTAGAAAATAACTTGGTTGATTTTGTTGAAAATAATAATATGAGTAGACGGTCTTCTAACTTTATTAGCATAACAGTTGATAGAGAGAATTTGATTACATTCCCTAGAATGGAAATGAGTGATTTAATTCTGTTTGCCTTGGGCACTTATCAGATGAGACAAGCACGTTCGTACTATGGGGAACATGTTAGGATTTATGGGGGGTATAGGATTGAAGTGGCGAGTGAAAATATTGATTTTACTAGATACAATCTGAGAGGAAGCCACGACAATACTCTGATACGATACAATATTATGTGTATATTTTAATTGAGAACAATAGATTAGGTAGAGAGGGTATAGCAGATTATTGTTGTAACTGTTTGGTAGGTCGTCGCACAGTTGGATGTGGTGCTCATGTGATGACGCTGGTGTGTTACCTTGCATGGGCTCGGCACCAGTCTCATATTTCTGCCCCTGCTGAATACTTAAATGATGTAGTAGTAAGGGAAGATGTTGAATAAAGCAATGGTGATGTCATAATCAGTGTTTTTATTTATTCCTTTACTTTCTTCATTTCCTATTATGAAATGTGGCTTTATTGCCATCAGCATTCCTAACAAATCAGCAGGCGCTAGATCTGTCTCAAGATATTACATTTTTAGTACTAGCCTTGTTGTACCTACTTGGTAAGTAATAGAAGTAGTAACTTGTGTTTAAACACATCAGATTTTTTATTGCAGGTAATGAAAAAACCGATGTGTATAAACACAAAAGTAAAAGTAGATAATATATAGATTTAATTGAAATAGCAAGCAAATTTGGTTGTTAGAGCTACACGTAACGTGAATCATAACCTTAAAAAATACAAATGCCAACTTCTATTTTGCTATGTTGCTCTGCTTTTTAAAAATATTTCCATTTCAGTGTTAGATTGATAGCCTATAGAGTAACCAATTAACGCATACATCTTTCATGGTTGCGTGATTTGGTAGTCAGGTCTTGGCATGTAAGGACAATGACCAATGTTCTTTTAGTTTAGCGATTACAACAAAAGAATACGGATAAACGCATGAGACCACCTTAACTATTTTTACTAAAGGTTTTACACTACACGTCGTGTTATGATGGCTTGGCTGTGAAAAGTGGAGGACCTGCAGAAGTTGATAAAATAAGTAAAACGAGACTGAGTATTGCCCGTCCCTAATATTATATAGTTTATATTGTTTAGAAGTAAAGAGTGTTGTTGCTATTCATCCACAGGCTTGAACATAATTATCGTAACATTAACTACGGAATTACGATCACTAGCATAAATTGGCCTAAAGAACCAGTCCAACTGTAAATGCACATAAATTTAGCTCAACAGCACACAGAAGCGTTGAAAAAGCTTCACAATAATGGGCTCGTAAAGTAGGGGTTATTTAACCTTCTAATTTAAGCGTTAATGGCATTTACAGCAAACTTCTAAATAAAGTATTGTTGACTTGGAAAAAGTTTGCGTTTAAATCATTCGAGCGTCGTATTTATCTTTACAGTTAGTTAATTTTGGGATACAAGCAGAATTTGAGACTATACTGTTGGCAATTTATGATACAATTTTATTCAAATGAGACTTAACTTTGGATAACTTTGGATTGTGACATCATCTTCATCACTGTCGTACCGAAAGACGGTGATATCACCGTCTTTCGGTACGAAAGTCATCTATATTTATTGACATACATATATATGTAGATATTGGGTAAATTGTATGGCACTACAGATAAGAACTCATTAGAATTTTGAGATAATCAGTGATAACCTACTATTTCGGTGAGTGGCGAAACTTCAGTCGAAATACTCTTTAGTTATTGTCTAGAATTTCAAGTGAACTGCTCGGGAATACTGTGAAAGGAAAACAATGTCATATGTTATATCTATTATTTATCTACGATACCGTATGTTCACAATTATATACTTATGGATAGAACTTACTTGGACTCGTATCCTATTTGGTTTGGTTGTAAATTGTAATTCTCACTTGGTACCTTAACTTAAAAAGAATTCTAAACTTTGCAAGTTTAAGCAGAATCTAATCAGCTTAGCAAATTTTATGGGCTATCTATATACATGTTAGCTCTAGTACTACATATTTTCAGCACAGTCAGCCTATGAATAGTAATACCCATACAACCCACAATGGCCTACGTACCTAAATACGATAGATATTAAATGTAGAGAGATATTTTACAACGTCATTCCCGTTCACAGCTCCAAAAATATCTGTGCATAAAAATGGAGTCGTAAATTTGAAAAGCCGTTCTCAATGGGTGATTAACTTTTTCCAATATTTTTACCGTAACGTTAAAGTTTGATGTGCGGCGAAAGGTTCTGCAAATATGTCGTACATATCACTACAGTAAATCTTTGAGTGAGTGTGTGGGTTTGAATGACAGGGTTAACCCTTACACATGTGCGCTGAGATTTTGGATCAGGCCAATGCAAACCGTTTTTTAGGTATTCAAATTTTACCCTTACCTTTAAAGGTAGTTATGATAAATTAGTTTTGATGTCTCATCAAACAAATTAAAATATTTTCTACTACGGTAAAGAAGCTGTCAGTGATAGCACGGAAATCATCTAGCGTGGAGCCGATTTGCTAATTAAAAAAATGTTGAATAAGTGAAGGCATCTTTTTCGTAGAATCTTTGCCAAGATTTCCCCCTGCTAAATATCTCAATCACGCATACTTGTAAAAAATTCCCGTTATAAATTTGCATTAGTGTACGCTTTGCTATGTACATCTTTGCGTAGATTTTCCTCTGGTGAATTTCGCTATCACGCATACTCGTAAAAAGTTCTTGCCATACATTTGCATTGCTGTACACTGTGCTATGTGTATGTCTGCTATCTAGATATATAAATCCAAACCCTCGAGCCGGCATTGGACCCATAAAGATAGTGGCAACATGCTTAGTTTCCGAGTCATTTGTTGTTAAATAGACGTGTGTAATGCTGGCTGTTTGAGCCGTTAGCTCCAAGATATACGACCTACGGGTTTACGACTTTCTTAATATGACACTTAGCTGAGGGGTGTGTGACCTGGCTATTTATTTGTTGATCGACACTAAGTCGATTTTTATTATTTGTATATTTATTTTACCTTAATATACAGGGTGTCACAAGACCCATCACCAAGCCGAATTCTACTCGTTGTAGACATCATGCCACGTCATACTAACCAAAAGTAATATCTGGGAAATGTTTTTGACTTTCTGAACTTCCATTCTTCTCTACTCTTTTACATGTGTTACCATACTGGAATGGGCCCTTAATGGAATACAGGGTATAGTCACGTACTCGGATGCGCCGAGCTTTTGTTAGAAAGCGGATAAAAGGTCGCAATAAGCATATTTATTTATTGTGTCGTGAAATGTGAATCCATTTGTTATAAGCTCGCGGGCTGATGTGTTTCTTACTACGCTTGTGGTTGCAGGCTGGGTCAAAGTTAATTATTATTTATAACGTTGCCTAACACTTTACTTATAAAGATGGGCCTGAATGATTATGCGTAATTTTCTTAATACATATTTTTACGTATTTATTGACTTTGTAATGAATGACTCCATATAAACGAATCGAGATTTAAAATGAAGTTAAATTATCTCCCTAATATTATCGAATTATCAAACATGCTACTGAGTCTGATTTTCAGTATCTATCCCATTTTTGTCATTTATATGCACCGAAGCATATTATCTTAAGGGAACTTGACACAGGCTCTACATCCACGGTCCAGTAAGGGGCAAACAGTTGACAGCGAGCTTTTTACAAATGGATCTGCGTTTCAGGATACAATAAATATGGCTGTAGGCGATGGTTCGTGACCAATTACAATTTATGCACAGTTGTGAAAACAAGTCACAGTATAACTAGTGCGCGAGGGATTTCGAATACTTTACGGGATTCACTTGATAAGAGACGAGTGCGGCGTTTACGTATTCGATTAGGATTGTGCTCCGTTTTCATTAGCTGAATTAATTCACCAATCATATATTGAGTAGATTTAAAGAGTATTAGGGGCAAGGACCTGATCAGTCGTATGTAATATATTGCAATAAGTAAAGAGATTGTTATATACTTTATTTTATTTTATCATAAAATATTATGAAATACTTAGGTTTTACTAACACTGAGTCTTTCGGCAGCTCGTAATCGTCTTTACTAAAGATCGTTGCTTATAAGACTTTTATTATACGTGTTTTATTCTTATGACATGCCTTTTTCATCCGTTTTTTAATACTGTTTTAAAATATGAACTGCATTATTTTGTGAGATCATACACGAAAATATAGCTGCTCTATCACCTTTGGCTGGTAATTCGGGGTGAGAGTCCTTACGCCCCCGCAAAATTCTGGGCTCACACCCGTATTCGACCTACCGTCTCAGTGCTGCCGCCTACAAGTGTTTCTTTTCAGTAAGCCGATACCGAAACCTAGTAATACGGGAATATTTCTATGATATATTAAAAATGATCAAAGGGTATTTTTTAATAGTGAAGATGTTAGTTTCAGAACCACATTGTACCTACATATTAGAATAATTAGATATACTTCTACCTACAATAAGAGAGTTATATTAGAACTACCTACGACCCAATTTACGAAGCAGGCTGTCATCTCAATAAAATAATGGGGTCAGACAGAAGGCGGTAAAAACAAACCGTTGATATTTATCTTCTGTTTGGCAAAAAGCCTTTTCTCATCAGAAGCGACTTCAAATAAAATAGAAGTTTTATACCCATTAGAAAGAAACAGGTGGGCTTGGCAATAACAATACCTAGGGAATTACCATTGTTTGTTTCTTCAACACATACATATAAGCAAATGTTTTTGTAGGTAGGATTTTGTGTGCGTATTCTTGGTTCACGTCCAAGAAGTTGAAAATCTAGGCTTACGAACCGTATACTACGCGATAAAAGAGCATTTTATGGAAAATCCATATGTTCCATCATATAAACCTAAAGACGTCTACTGCTGGACAGGTTTAAGTGACGGTCGCCTTGTGTAGTACTGCCAATGAATACAGATTTACATAGAAGCGCAGTTCTTAAGGATTTCGTGTGCCGATTCCAAGTGGAGACTGTCTCCAGTTTAGTTCGTAGTTGGCGCCGTTGGCGGCGCTGG
Source organism: Euclidia mi (assembly GCA_944739405.2). NCBI lineage: Eukaryota > Metazoa > Arthropoda > Insecta > Lepidoptera > Erebidae > Euclidia > Euclidia mi. The sequence continues at coordinate 24,532,400 of OX123189.2, read as the reverse complement.
CGTCGTTCTCGTTCTCTCTTGCTCTCGTAGTTAAGATACACAGGCGGAACGTTCGTTTCTCTTGCTCTCGTAGAGACAAGCAAAAGCAAGCAATTTGGGTCACAGAAAGTTTGTCTTCGAAGCGCCCATAGGAAATGCGCCTGTATGTATATATCTGAGTTCTTTGGTACTGCGAAGAATGCTACGATTCATGAATGGGCTCAGTCTTTGTTACACTATTGGTTATCTGGATAGTCTTTTAAGGTGCGCACAGATCATGTAACATGATGTTTAGCTTGTGTTTCAAAAACCGTCCAAATTCTGTCAGATTTAGTCCCCGCATTACTGAAACATGTTATATAGCGATGTTTTATAACATGTTATGTTAAACATATCACCAGTATGCACTGTAATGTTAGTTTCTTGTTCGTTTTTAAAATTGACTGCAACATTTTAAAATAAAACTGTGCTACAAAAATCTTTGTTTTCTTTTATTTCCTTCTTTCCCGGAAGGCAAATGTAAAATATTCAGCAACAATCACAAACAAGATTTACAGACAGCTGTAGTTACGTAGGAAATTTCGTAGCTCTCACCTTTGTCGAACAGCGGCGTCTCATTCCATACAATTTGTTTGACATCGTGAGCCGATTTCTTTTTGCCGGGAGTTTATTAAAGTTTTCAATATTCAGGCGCTTTAAAAAAGCGTTGATGTAGACTTAAACCGATTTGTTAACTTTTTCCAGTAATTTTGACAATATTTCTTTACCCTGCCTATGATGTTTGTGATAGAAAACCTGCATATATAAAATTCTTGCGTTACTGACTGACTGACAGACAAGCTACAGCCAAAACTATAAGGCGCAGGAAGCTGAAATTTGGCATGTATGTTCTTTTTGCACCGTATGAGTGCACTAAGAAGGGGTTTCGCGAAATTTCCAGGGGATTGGGTAGAATGAGTTAAGTTAAAAAATGTGCGGGCGTAGCTGCGGGCATCATCTAGTTAAAAAATAATTCATAAACATTAAAGTTTCACTCAACGCAACCCTAAAGAACTATATCTAATAGATTAATTACCTAAATTATTTCTGCTTATATTCGTATTCTTTAAGACGTTAGTGCAATCTTAACCGGGTCGAATGTTATCAAACGCAAAATTATTTACACTGAATGGTGTACCTGCCCATAATAATTATCAGGTTTTCTGAAAAATGACAGAGGAACTTATTGACAATCAATCTTAACATTGCTATAATTCATCACGTCAACCTTATATATGACTAATCTTAACCAATAATAGAGGCTGAGCGAAGTGTATTAATTAGTAATAATTATGAGGTAGAAGCTTAGTTCGTAGAAGATTTACAACATGTTTTTAAAAGTAAATCTTTTACACATACAGGGCATAGAAAAATATTTCCTTCCTATTAAAAAATATGAAAAAGATTCAAGTATTTAAGAACAACTCACATAATATCTGAAGGTAGTTCACAAAACAAATCCTGGAGCTGTTTGGTGACAACTTAATTTAGTCGACGCAACGTAAGCCGAGAGAGCAATACATTAAACACACGAATGTTCCGTACATATTTAACTGAATCGGAAAATATGAAGGCGAAGAACTAAAGCGCTCCCATTTATATCTTAGTAAGAGATTATTATGTTATCTTTAGTTTATCTTTCCCTAAATATATATCAAAACTAGAATTTTGCTGATTACTTTTGTTAGGGTTCCGTACCGATCACTTTGTTGTCCGTCCGTCTGTCAAGACACTTTTTCTCAGAAATGCGTGGAGGTATCAAACTGAAATTTATATCAAATAGTCAAGTCTACTGTTCCGTGAAGCTGTGAAAAAAACAAACTTCTAAGCAAACGCAATCAAAAGATACAGCCATTTATGCTGCAAATTTACGAAACTCGCAAGGAAATCAAAACCTACAGGGTACTTCTCGTGAACTCAGAATCTTGAAATTTGGTACGAAGCAATGTCTTATAGCACAGATAAAGGAAAAATTACGAAAAGAGTAAATTTTTAGTTACATCATATAAAAAAAATGTTTTATTAATTTTAAAGTTACTATCCCTTTCCTCATGAACGCGTAAAGTTATTAAATTGAAATTCATATCAAATACTCGGGTCTATAATACTTTTAAGTTGTAACAAAATCAAACTTCTATCTTAGCCCAATCAAAAGATACAGTAATCTTAATATATATATTTCTTGTGTGCGTGTGTATGTAATTGAACTCCTCCTAAACGACTGGACCGATTTTGATGAAATTTTTTGTATGTGTTCTAGGGAACTTGAGAATGGTTTAGATTCACAACTTAGTCCACTGGAAAATGTTTATTGTACTTAATTTTTAATTTGTAAGTAGTTGTGGATGTTGGAATGTTTCACATTAGAACCGACGGACTGCACTGCTATCGCAGTGTCAAATCTTATAATAATTATTTCGTCAAGGAGTACATCGAAACCTTACCTTAATAGTAAAACATTAAAAAATAAAGATTTCGAGTCGACAACATATATCCGCAAAATTCGGATTGTCGAGTATTTTGTTAAATTCTAATGGTTCTGACAGACAAATCCAAAAATCACAGTCACCATATTGGCCGATCTAGCAAAACGTCACAGATACCGGTTATCACAGTCTACTAAATAGTTTGTATGTGTAAATACTTCTTGCAGTTATATTTCTTAACCCCTTGTATGCCGGAACGCAGATCTCAACGAGACACAATAGCTTTTTAATTGTGTCTGGTATTCCGGCATACAAGAGGTTAAACAGTTCAAACGACAACTATGGAAGTATCCGCCCAATAAAGGAGATTTGCATCAAATATAAAAAAAAATATTAAAATATCTTTACTAATATAATAAAGCGGAAGAGTTTGTTTGTTTGCTTGTTTGAACACGCTAATCTCAGAAACTACCGGTCGGATCTGAAAAATTCTTTATCGATAGCCCAGTTATTCCGGAAGGCTATAGGCTATATAACATAAGGCTTCGACCCTTTGGGGCCGGGCAAAAGGCTAAAAAGGCTAAAAGATAATGTCGGCTAATCTCAGGAACTAGCAGTCGGATTTTAAAAATTGTTATTGCCTATGATAGCCCAATTATTCCGAAAGGCTATATAAAATGACGCCACAGCTTTTAGGGACCAGACAAAAATAATAAAATGGTCAAACGAGAAGGGGAAGGGTTGGGTCAAAGGCAAAAAAAGGCTAAACGAATAGGATACAATCTATATGGGTATCGTTTTCGAGATTTTCGGGACGCTGATTAATAATATGAAATGTATTTAGTGATCCATGATGGCGGACGGGAAATCAAAGGTGGCGGATGAGAAAATTTTAAAAATCAATATGGATATCGCCTTCGATATTTTAAGGGCTGGGGAATGGAAATAAAACATATATTTCGTGATCAAAGATGGCGGATGGGAAATCAAAGATGGCGGATGAGAAAATTTTAAAAATCACTATTGGTATCGTCTGCGATGTTAAAAGGGATGGGGAATCCACATACAACATCTATTTCGTGATCAAAGATGGCGGATAGGAAATCAAAGATGGCGGATGAGAAAATTAAAAAAAAAACAATATTGGTATCGTCTGCGATGTTAAAAGGGATGGGGAATCCAAATACAACATCTGTTTCGTGATTCAAGATGGTGGATGGGAAATCAAAGATGGCGGATGGGAAAAATTTAAAAATCAATATGGGTATCGTCTCTGATGATTTAAGGGATGGAGAAACCAAATACAACATCTATTTCGTGATCAAAGATGGCGGATAGGAAATCAAAGATGGCGGACGGGGTTTTTTACAGTCGATATGGGTATCCGATATTTTAAGGAATGGGGAATACAAAAACACCATCTATTTCGTGATCAAAGATGGCGGATGGGATTTTTTTTTAAATCAATATGGGTATCGTCTTAGGGTGTTTAAAGGGATGGGGAATCCAAATACAACATCTGTTTCGTGATTTAAGATGGTGGATGGGCAATCAAAGATGGCGGATGGAAAAATTTTAAAAATCAATATGGGTATCGTCTCTGATAATTTAAGGGATGGAGAAACCAAATACTTCATCTATTTCGTGATCAAAAAAAACGGATAGGAAATCAAAGATGGCGGACGGGGTTTTTTATTGTTGATATGGGTATCGTCTCCGATATTTTAAGGAATGGGGAATTCAAAAACACCATCTATTTTGTGATCAAAGATGGCGGATGGGAAATTAAAAAAAAAACAATATGGGTATCGTCTCCAATCCGATGTTTAAAGGGGTGGGGAATCCAAATACAACATCTATTTCGTGATTCAAGATGGTAGATGGGAAATCAAAGATGGCGGATGGAAAAATTTAAAAAATCAATATGGGTATCGTCTCTGATGATTTAAGGGATGGTGAATCCAAATACAACAACTAATTCGTGATCAAAGATGGCGGATAGGAAATCAAAGATGGCGGATGGGATTTTTTTAAAGTCGATGTGGGTACCAATCGTCTCCGATATTTTAAGGAATGGGGAATTCAATATTATAATTATATAAAAATCTATGTTTGTTTGTTCAGCATTTATAGACTCTGAAATGTTAAGAGATTAAGCGCTAAGTCAATGGTTACTTTGGAAAAGGGGCTTGAAAAAAAGGGAATTAAATAAAAACTCTTAAAAAGGCGAAATGGAGTTCGCTGGGTCAGCTAGTTTTACTATATTTTCAAACTCGCAACTACTCACAAGGGAATCAAAACTTACAGGATACTTCCCGTCAACTCAGAATCTTTAAATTTGGTACGAAGCAATGTCTTATAGCACAGATAAAGGAAAAATTGTAAAAACAGTACATTTTTAGTAACATCATATAATAGAAATGTTTTATTAATTTAAAAGTTACTACCCCTTTCCTCAAGAACGCGTTAAGTTATTAAATTGAAATTCATATCAAATACTGGGGTCTAGTGATGGTAATTAATGTTATTTCGCATAAATTTTATTAGCATGCGAATTCGTGACTCTTAGCATGCTAAATGCTATTGCTATGCTATTTGCTAATTATAACGGTGATTAATAATAATGGTGTATGTGAAGTGTGAAATTTATTAATATGCGAATAAAAAAGCGCGTTCGCTTTAGAAAGACTCTTACACAGGTATTTTATCTACCTAATTAAGATAACGATCACAATTAAAATTAAAGAATAATATAATCATAACAACATTAACTACTTTAAGGACCTTCTGACATACTTACTAATTACCTACTTTAGCCAGATTTGGGACTGACAGTAAAATATAGAAAGGTGTATTATTAAGTAGGTACCTATATTATTTACATGTACTCAAATAATTAGTTCATATTATTATCAATTATAAGTACAACAATAAATATAAAACGAAAGAAACTTTATCAAATACGTAAACAAAACTCATACTATTATGTGCCAATTGTTACTAAACTTTGACATAAAACGAAGTGCGCCAAACGCGTGTTAAACAGATTATTGTTACTTAAACAAACATTCACACGTATTCACTCAATATACGACCTGAAATATGAGTAAATCAAAGATAATAATAGTATAATTGCTTAACATCATCCTTCGCATTCGCACCATTTGCTAATAATTACACTTGTCGGGTCACGTGAAATGGATAAATTTAGTATTCCTGTGGACGAGACAGAGAACGCGTTTCCCGCGTTAGCAAAAAAATATAAAACGATGAATTCACAATTCACGAAATTTCGCAACAATATTTCATATGCTAAATGCTAAATGAAAATTCGCATGCTAAAATTAATGTGATTGCTAATATATCTATCACTACTTGGGTCTATAATATTTTTAACCTGTAACAAAATCAAACTTCTATCTCAACGCAATGAAAAGATACAGCAATTTTACTATTCAAACTCGCAACTACTCGCAAGGGAATCAAAACCTACAGGGTACTTCCCGTGAACTCAGAATCTTGAAATTTGATACGCTATTAATTAGCTGTAACAAAATGAAACCTCTCTGTCAACGCCATCAAAAGAAACAGCAATATAAGCCATATATTTTCAAACTCACAACTACTCGCAAGGGAATCAAAACCTACAGGGTACTTCCCGTGAACTCAGAATCTTGAAATTTGGTATAAGCAACATCTTATAGTACAGATAAAAGAAAAATTACAAAACCGTATATTTTTGGTTATATCATATAATAAAAATATTTTTAATAATTTTAAAGTTACTATCCCTTCCCTCATGAACAGGAGATAGAGGTATAAAATTGAAATTCATATCAAATGCTCAAGTCAAAGCTAAAGGGTTATTCCAGTCGATCTAGAATCTTGAAATTTTGCATAAAGCAACGTTTTGATAGCACATAAGAAAAAGTTCGAAAACCTAGTTATATCACATATTTTTTAAAATAATGATGCATACCTCCAGGTTTGTACGGAACCCTCGGTGCGCGAAGTCCGACTCGCACTTGAGCGGGTTTTTTTATTTATGTCTCGGTGCCTTTTCGTCTTCCTTTATCTGCACTCCATTAATTTCTTGTGGCGACACTGGCTTGTTTACGAGTTTAGAATTAAGATGCTAAAAGTTTCATAAAATCGCAGTCGTAGAAATGAATTTAATATTTTTTGGAAGTGGATGTACCGATGAGTGGTGTTTTCCAAACTTATTTTTTGTCGAGAAAGTAAATGAGACTTTGTGATACATTCCTATAATGCTTATTAATAAAATTTTAATATAATCTGTGTGGGAATCGACCTACGATTGGCAGCTTAGCAAAGCCGCAAAAATTAGTAAGTAAGCCAAAACAGCAGTCGGTATTTGTTAAATACATGCACTTATATTCAATTTATTCAAAAGGGTTTTAAAGCTAAAATCCGAAATTCAGTAAAAGCTAACGAATGCTAGAATTGGCGATTGCCAAATGAATTTAGACCCACATTTTTCGTTAATTGCGTCGTGTGTATTTTCCCTAACGCTAAAACGAATCGAATCAACGCTCAAAATACTCTGTTGAAGGCATTCAGTGAAGAGGTTTTCAATACTTTTCTTATTATTTCTCAGTAGCGTAGGGCCATTTATAGAGCCGACAGTGTATCTGAAACTTGTGGAGCTATCGACAGTCACTCAATACGTGCCTTTTTCTTTTCTTACTAAATAGAACGTTCGATACTTTGAAACACTCGGATGCAAGGTGTAGAGTGTCTATGACGTGGAGCAAGATTGAGACTTGTTCATTTTAATTTCCATGATAGACTTGTCTTGTGATAAATTATTTTTATTGCAGCTGTCTTTGGGACGTTCTTGTGTATTTTATCCCCGGGTGCCTTTGAGTTTTGCGCTTAAATTGGTTTCCTGATTGCCTGGTAGAATTAATTGGGAAATATAAAATAAAACAGATATCCTTTCACAAATTATTTTCTATATATAACAGGGACAAAATAAGTCAGTGACTCACAAACACAAGATCCTATAGTACATTTTTAAAAGTTTATAAGCATCTGTATATCATGTAAAATAAAGAATAGAAGCGCAGACTTCGGCTCGTGGGTCGATTCCAAGTGGGGTCTGCCCCCAGTTTAGTACGTAGTTGGCGGCGCTGGCGTTGATCTCCGTCTCTCTTGCTCTCCTAGTTAAAAGGCTATCTCGAAAGTCTAAAAATTGTTCTGTGCTTATTTCTTATTAAGTATTGCACGATATCTGTCATTGTGTACAAGCCTCAGCATTTCCTAAATCTTATTTCGTTCCTAACTCAAATAATTATGGATAGAGAGCCAATTCTTTTATGCATTTACTATGAAACTAGCTCTTCTTTCGGTGAGTAGCAATTTCAAGGCGAAAAGTTAAGTATTATTTGAAATATCCATAATAATATTTAGAGTAAGCATGTTTTTGAAAATTCTATTGAGCGAAAATCTTCGAATTATGCTACCGCAAAAATAATATACTAGTGTGTCTTCACTCTTTTTCTCTTTGCTTGTCTCACTGCTTCTAAATTGGTAATAAAAAATGGCATATATTAAAGGTACCGCCTTAAGATACACTGGGGGAACGTCCGTCTCTCTTGCTCTCATAGTTAAGATACGCTGGTGGAACGACTGCCACCATGCCAAACGGCAATTTAGGTCGCAGAGAGTTTGTCTTCAGAGCGCTCATAAGAACTGTGCTTCTATTCTTACGTCTGAATTCGTTGCCTCACGCAATTACAATTAAGTTACATCAATGTATAAATAACCTAGGAAAGTCTCCCTAGTAATAGAATGATGGTCCCCGCGTTTTGCACTCGAGTCGTTCTCAATTTTCCTTCACACCATCGCTCCCCACTTTATTTCCAGTACACAGTGCAAGCCGTGATATGAAGCACACGGTATGTCATCTTAACTACACGCTAGACAACAGTTTGTGGCATATATTTTGCTTTTATTTATGTTGGCTGCTGTTTTTGGCTGCTACGGAGTACCGTGCTGGTGTATAGTTTTCTTCATTTACGTCTCGTGAGGGTAGTTGATAATTAAATTTGATGTCATCATCATCAGCCTTTAACAGTCCACTGCTGGACTAGGCCTCTCCTTTGAACGGAGGAATTGGCCTACTATACCTTGCTGGCCAAACGGGTTGGTATAGGGTATGTATCAAGTTTTCCTTCTCTTACAGCGCTGTTCTCTGCATAATATGCTCCCTCTGTCGGCTCTTACGACACCCATGGAATGATATGGGGTGGTGACATTTCGTATTCTTAATCCGTCACCACACGGACTTTGATGTGGCTATGAGAAATTTTACTCACAGTTTCATAAGCGTAGATTTCAGCACTCATACTGTATATTGCTCATACATTCTTTAAATTAGAAATCTGAAAACAATAACACAAAATGTTCTGTCTTTTAATCTGTACTGCATGCGATTTGCGCTCTGCATTGTCAAACTACTATATTACCGTTGGGTGTACATTAAGTTCAAATGTGACTTCTGATGACTGTGCTCAAAACACGCATATTAAACATTCATGATCTGCACCATAAAAAAAGTTTTAATGGGTCTTTATGGTGCGTGCATACCTATGCCAAAATACGAAGTGCAAAAAATAAGTAAAAAAGGAACTACTCCTGTCTTCTGGCATGCATCCAATAGCAATAGCTTAAATTCTGCTTGAAATGTTAAACCTCAATATGTTATTGCAACGCTCGAAGCGACACTTAATCTTCCTAAATTCAAACCCGACCGAAGAAAAAGGATAAAAGTGGTCTAAAACTTACAAAGATCTTTTGGAGGACGGCAAAAAGTAAAAGACTGCAATGGTTCGTTATTTAAGACTGACTGGTAGTAAAAGTTAAAGGTGGCATTGCATACACTGCATCCTGCACCTGAATACACTGAATTCAAAGGTTTCTAAGTGCCCAGTTTACTTACGCCATACGACACACTCCTCGATAAGCACGATACATTAAAATCTTAAAAAGTTGTAACTTGAAGTATTAATTTTTAGACGTGCTAAAACGTGTTCTCTTTTCACAGGACTTCCTATAACTTGACTATAATCAACCAAAAACGTGTGCTCTGTGTGTCGATTTGCACGCATTGATGCAATGAAAGCCGATTTGGAACACCGCCTTTAATTGAGACTATTCGGACCAGATTGCTGACACACGACACTCGGAAAGGCGACGAGCTATTTTATTCGAAACAGTTTAAATGCTCACTCTTGTTGCGCCGAGCAATAATATATTGGGTGTAGTCAACTCAACAGCAGCAAGCATAAACAACGTAGTGAAATATTAGGCAGAGGTATAGCATGGTCACCTATCGCAAGGTCTACGTTATCGCTACAGGGAGCTGGGAAGAGGAACTTTCGAGTCTACATGTTTCCCTTTGTTCTGACTACAACAGGGATGCTAGTCCGAACCCGCGTGAGTTTCGTGTCGATCGTCGACGGGAACAATTTCCATACATTTTTAAAAACGCCCCTGGTGGTTGGTAACGGTCAGTAGAAACCATCAGTAGACGATAGCTCAAAATTATCCGTAACGACGCGGTGCTGAAAATATCTACACAGAAGCTTTTTTATTCTTACTACATCCTGGTAAGGGAAACATTTGCAAACGTAGATTTACGATTTGTTTCGAGAATTTTATAGTTGAAATATAATCTCATCCACTGTTAATTTTCAATGTACGAAAAGCATTTTAAAATTCTATTTCCAAAAACGTAAATCCTAATTTTCCACTTAATGCTTTCAGAGATGTTTCAGAGTATTTAATATTTTCGTCGAGATCTATGAAATTCTTTCTCTCAGACAAAAAGCGAAATTGCTGCGTTTTTTGATGAAGCAACGGAGTCAGTCCATCTTACCTTAAGCGTTTAATATTAATTCTTTCAGAGTGACGAATATTTCTTAGGGTTCTAGCTAAAACAAGAAAACGATCATCAAAATCTCAATGTACTTGACGAATATAATATGACGTCTTTTCCTATAAAAAATGAGAGTGGTCTCTTTTTACAATTTGTCATAGATTCATAAAAATAAATACAACTGTAACTATAGTTGAGTACTGTACCTATGTAGTAATACATACATACATAGTCTCATGCCTGTATCCCCGAAGAGGTAGGCAGAGGTATACTGATACTCCCACTTTTCGCCAGATTTATTTTAGTCCCACGTAATAGGGGGCGAGACTAGTGCCGTTACCGGGCACATCACCAGATTCCGGGCTAGCAGCCCGGCTCAGTATTCGGAAAAAACCCAGTAACACTTGCCCGTCCCGGGGATCGAACCCGAAACCTCCCAATCCCAAGCGCACATTTACGACGCGAGGCCAACGAGGCAGTCCCTATCTACCTATGTAGTACCACGGAATGATGTATGTACTTGTAAATAAATTTCAGATATATTAGTCCGGTCAATTTAGACATAAAAATAGTGGTCAAATAACAATAAATTATTGCCAGAGAGCCAAATATTGGTGGAGAGCTAGGGTTTACCATTACAAATAAAGTTTTAAAAATCCCCATCTATCCTATGTGTGCTTCAAAAGTTATTTGGGGTCAAATGTCAAAAATTGAGGTTTTTTGGATTTTTCTCGAAAACGGCAAGTTTTATCAAAATATAACCTGAACCAAAGTTGTAGATTTTAAAATTCTCTACAAAAATGAAATACTGATTTTTTTTCTAAGAGTTACCATTCCTGAGATATCGCGATTCTAAGAGTCACATCATACATGATATGCACACATTTCCACGCCACCTGTGAGGTAGTGTACTCGGCGCGGTTTTTTTACCGTGGTTTCCTCAGTAAAATCCCCTACTCCACTAACTGTCTATTCTTGAATAAGGTAATATCTAGAACTTGACGGGTATTGTTCCCTTAAATTATCCTAAAATTGTCATGACAGTTAGTGGAGTAGGGGATTTTAGAATAAGGTAATATCTAGAACTTGACGGGTATTGTTCCCTTAAATTATCCTAAAATTGTCATGACAGTTAGTGGAGTAGGGGATTTTACTGAGGAAACCACGGTAAAAAAACCGCGCCGAGTACACTACCTCACAGGTGGCGTGGAAATGTGTGCATATAATATCAATATATTGATTTTTGATATTGCTATTGATTATTGGGTTAACTATTATTTTGATTTCTTTAGATATTTTAGTCAGATTTATACTCTTGAAAGTCTACTTCAACAGTCATGTCTTCTTCGATTTCTTCTTCTTCCTCTTCCTCTTGCTGGATATTCATAAATTGTTCAAATGGGGCTGAATCATTGGTATCTGCATTAAAATCACAGGAATCTTCCTCTATCGTCGTGATCCTGACGATCACGCAAAATGGAAAACTAGAAGAAGAGAGTATTTTGTGCCAATTATGAAGAACCTTTTATCTGAAAAAAATCACGCCTGGCCAATCCCTGGCTATAATTCTGATGTAAAAAATTAAACAATAAATCTAGACGAATGTAAGAAATATTTCGCACCATTATGACAAAGGTATCCATTCCAACTCTCGTTCATAGAAATACTTCAAAAAGTAAATTGTTTAAACACTAAATAATTCGCAGGATTAAAAAATGGCAGTGTTGAAGTTCAAATTCTTTACACTTTCAACGGCTCTTTACTATGATGGCGAGTGATGCAAAATATAATCCAGCTACTTGTAGAAGTATCATTTTAGTGTTTAAAAAAGATAAGTACCGCACAATTTTTAATAAACACTTTACTAGCATTTAAGAATGGTTTTGAACTGTTTGTATGATATGCAAAGAGAGTAATTTGCTTGAAATAAATCTTAATAGAGTAACTTAAAAGACAAAAAAAGTACTACGTTTTTAGGATAACAAAAACTTTCAAGCATTAAGTAGAGACAAAGCAGTTTTCTTGACATAAAAACAATCACTTTATGCTTCTTCATAGTTTAGCCTATAATTTTTTTTTGCCCAATGAGCTTTAAAAACACGACAATATTTATGTTCACATCAAAAATACTACTACATATTGTTCGTAAGTAGACTGAAATTTTGAACCACCGATGGCCTAAATGTTCCTTTATATAACAAACGCTATCACTGGCATTGAGTGGTTTTTAATTTGTTTAGGAGCTGACCTCAATCCGTTTGAAAGAATCAGTTAGGTAACGAAGAATAGCTTTAAATATATCATTCTGAATGCTGAATAGTTTATTATTTTCCTGTAATTGCGGCTGGCAGTCAGTAATGGTTGCCCTGTCATCTCTATTAGGAATTAAATAGATAGAGAAATGTCAGTTCGCTATCTGCCTATCGATTTTCGGCTACAACTCTGTCTGTTTAAACATAATAATATATGCTTTTCAGAACACGTAAGTGTTAATTGATACAAGTTTTGCTATGAGAGCAAATTTGGAAAATATCACTTATTAATTTTATATTTCGTACCATAAAGAAAGAAAGGGAGATAAAGTGTCAGGAATAATTGCGTTTACATTTGAACATCTTTATACAGTCAAAATTCCAACATATATAATAATTTATTTTAGAAAGCTGGTGCAAAAACAGAGGACGTTGTTAAATCAATATCATCAGATACTATTACCATGACTGATAAGAACTTTATAATTCTACTCAGTGGCACTAATGACTCTAATTTGTTTAATTTTAGCAATACACTAGGATCTTGGTTGAATTCTGTAAAACATACTAATGTTATTGTAAGCGAGGTTCCGACTAATTCACATTTTAATGAAATTAAGTTAAATAACGAAATAAAGTATATATGTCACCAATTAAAAAATGTGAACTTTTTGGATCTTGAATATAGTAGGGCTTTGCCGTACGGCTATCACTTTAGAATCAACTTACGTAGACTTTTATTGAGAGAGATATTACGCTTGACTTACCAAGACAATTTATGTAAATATCGAGAGGAAATGAAAACGTCAAAGTTGCCTCGTATATCGTATTCTCATAAAAGTACACAAACCTGCTCGCTATCAGAGTATATTATCGGTGGTTCCAAGAACAAGTGTGATAATTGTAAGCATATATCATTATCTGACCAAGTAACTACAAACCAAAATAACTGTGCTAATGATATTTTTTTTTGAGAATAATTATATGTACATCTTACATCAAAACATAAATGGTCTTATAAACAAATCTAATATGCTGGCTGTAAATCTATATAATATGGGTGATGTATGCAAACATTTAGATGTACGGTGTATCACAGAACATAATATAATAAAAGAGGGTATATGTCTTCAAACTATGAGGAACTATAAAATGGCTTCCTATTTTTGTAGAACAGAACAACGAGGTGGTTCATGTATCCTGATACAAGATTATCATAAATTTGAAAACGTTAATGACATTGTTGATTTGTCAGTAAAAAATGTAGTTGAATGCTCTGCAATAAAACTGCCATTACATAAACTTTACATAATCTGTATCTATAGACCATCACGCAATCGATCCCAACTAATTCAAATATTCTTTGATAAACTTGACGAAGTACTAAGAAAGATATGTTACAAAAATAATTTTAAAATATTGTTATGTGGTGATTTTAATATAGACATTTTAAGAAATACTAATATATCGACTGAATTCCAAAATCGTATATTGACATACAATCTCAAATTTCAATTTAAACAAGCAACTAGGTTAGATAGTAACATCTGTATTGACAATATAGTTCATAACATTCGAGGGAGTTCTGGCGACATTATAGAACTTGCTGTTTCTGATCACACAGCCCAGCTTATGAAGATTCCCGTAAAAAATGTCGTTAGAATATCAAGTTGGTTTAGACTAAAACGGGACTACAGCCAAGAGAATAAGAATAAATTTAAGAAATGTTTAAAAGAGCTGTCATGTCAAAATGTATATGAAAAAAACTACGCTAATTGTGTATTTGACGAGTTTCATGATACCTTTTTACTTTTTTATAACCTTTGTTTTCCGTTGAAAAGAATCAGAATACCTATAAATAAAAGACCGAAATGGGTCTCCAAGGGTATTAAAAAGTGCAGTAAAATTAAACGTGCATTATTGTGGCAATATAGACGTATACCAACCTCTTCTAACAAACACACGTTTAAAAACTATGCACGCTGGTGTAAAAAAAATAATTGCGCTTACTCAGCGATCACAAAATGATTACCAAATAAAAGTAGCCAAGAACAAATCACAAGCTACCTGGCAAATTATAAATAAATACCTACATAATCAACCTGTCGAAAGCGTTTCTAATTTAATACATAATAATAAAATTATAACTAATCCGTATGACTTAGCTAATTTGTTCAATAATTTTTTTACGACTATAGATAGAATTAATTGCAATAATGATATGACATAAGATAAATTATGACAATTTTAATTCCTTTTTTATGACTCCGTGTGTACCGTTTGACATTCTTAAAATAATTTCGAATCTTAAGAACCCTAGCTCTGTAGGTTACGATGATGTATGTACGAAAATAATTAAAGATGTTGCACTAATCATATCTTCAGTTCTATGTCACATAATTAATCTTTGCATTGAACAGGGTGTGTTCCCAGACAAACTTAAAATATCTATTGTTAAACCCTTATTTAAAAAAAGGAGATCCGAATGATATCAATAATTATAGACCTGTAGCTTTAATCCCAATAACGGCAAAAATTTTGGAAAAGGTTATCTATATCAGACTATATAACTATTTTGAGAATAACAACATTCTGTCTGAAACGCAATATGGCTTTCGTAAAAGTATAACAATAAACATGGCGATTTATAACTTTTTACATAACATCACAAAAGCAGTTGATACGAGGCAAAAAGCTCTAGCACTGTATTTGGACATGTCAAACGCATTTGACCGAGTAGACCACAGTATTCTTTTAAAGTAGCTCTACAATTACGGCGTTAGAGGAAATGCTCATGATCTATTAAAATCGTATTTGAATAATCGATCACAAGTTACACATGTACGAAAAATATGGCCTAAAACACGGACAGAAACAGTTTATGCGTCTAACCAAAAATCCATTCGTTATGGAGTGCCACAGGGAAGTGTTATGGGACCCCTATTGTTTTTAGTACACATCAACGATATGCCAAATATAACAAAGCACTTTATAACATTATTTGCGGATGATAGTACTGTATTATTTACGAGCAATAATATTAATGATCTAGAATTTGACATAACTAATACGTTGACATGCATCGACAACTGGCTGACATTTAATAATGTCAAAATGAATTTATCAAAAACACACCTTATGAACTTTAAACAAAGGCAAACAGACGGTACATTAAACATTTCCTATCCCTGAAGTAGAATCGACACGGTTTCTGGGACTAACAATTGATGATAAACTCAAATGGAAACCGCACATTGACAATATATGTAAAAGGCTATATCAGTTCTCTTTTGCCCTCTATAAGCTTGCCCAAGTGGCGAATCAATCTACCGTCTTTACTGCATATTACGGCCACATAGAACCTATAATAAGGTATGGCGTCATATTTTGGGGCAACTCAATAGATAAGTTGCGTGTGTTTATTGCTCAAAAGCGCTGTGTTCGCTCAATGCTAGGACTTAAAAAGAGACAGACGTGTAAAGATAAATTTAAAGAACTAAGCATCTTAACAGTGCCATGTTTGTATATCATGGAGGTTGCTTCTTTTGTCAAAACCAACATACACTTGTTTACTGTTAACCCCTCTGGCACTAGACGTGAAGGCAATTTGAAGCATGTAGAAAGCAGAACGCAGTTGCTACGCGCGAGTATATTCTGCATGGCCCCAATTATATATAATAAAATACCGAAATACATTCGCGCTGATAATATAAATACATTTAAAAATAAGCTTAAGGAATTACTGACAAATAAGGCTTACTACTCAGTTGAAGAATTCCTAAATGACAAAAACATTTAGCGTTGTTTGTAATAGTTGTATATCCATATTTTTTAATGTGTTAGTTACCATATTATATATTTTTATATTTTTAATCAATAATTATTAACCTGAAAAAAGTAACTTTTCATGTATGACCTTCAAAATTTGTACACCACATTGTGGTAGGACATAGCGCACATATGTAATTATAACATAACTGTAAGAACTTGTAAACTAACCTGTGATCCACAAATAAATGATTATTATTATTATGCCTCTTTATTTATACACATTCTCATTAATCTAATTTTATACCATTAAATCACTTCACAAAAAATAAATTTAACCATATAAAATAGGACCACGGAGACCCACCGGCATCGGGCACAGGGGCCAAGCTACCGGTGGTTAGGGCTCCAGAGAGAGGAACCTCCGAACGATGCGTGTCGTGTCCAGCAATACTGCCTTCTGTATAGAGGACTTGATCCAGCCGTCTAACGAGAGCCTCTTGAGGTGGTGGTCGAGGCTCTTGGCAATAAGACCATTTACGGTCACGACTATCGGCACAATGATCGCCGAGTCAACATCCCACATGTCGACAATCTCGTAAGCCAGGTCCAAATACTTAATTTGTTTATCTTTTTCGGCTTTCACGAGATTCTCGTCATGGGGTATGGTGACGTCGATGATCATTGCAAGGCGCTCTAATCGGTCTATCACCACTATGTCCGGCTTGTTCGCCGCAATAGTTCTGTCAGTAATGATAGACCGATCCCAGTACAGAGTAGCACGACCATTTTCAAGAACTGGGTCGGGCACATACCCGTAATACGTTACTTCGGAGTCGACAATTTGGTACTTTAAGGCAAGTTGCTGGTGGACTATCCTGGCTACTTGGTTATGTCTATGCAAGTATTCGCCGTTGGCAAGACGAGAACAGCCGGATACTATATGTCTGAGCGATTCACCAGGCTGGTGACATGCCCGACATATGTCAACCGTCCCATCCCTCAGAATATATTTCCGGTAGTTGTTCGTCATGACAACTTCGTCCATAATTGCAAATACAAAACCTTCTGTTTCGGCGAAAAGATCGCCGAAACGTAGCCAGGACACTGAAGCTGGAAAATCTACATCGGGCCCATGCAAGGCCCGGTAAAATCGTCCATGCAGCTCTTTGCCCTTCCATACCTCCTTGCGCTCGTCTATACCAAGTACAGCAGGTTTGCGCCAGTTCTCTTTGGCCAGACCCAGCGGGGTAAGTCCGTTGTCCACAGCAACCACATCTCGGTGCACACCCGCGGCAGTGTGGAGAAAGTATTCTCTGAGATTGCACACCTCGCGATTGTGGAGGGTTTTGGCACTTAAGAAGCCCCGACCCCCGCACTTCCGCGGGATGTACAATCTCATCACTGACGAACGCGGATGATGCATCCGGTATGTGGTGAGTAGACAACGAACTTTCCTATCCAAGGCATCCAATTCCGTCTGAGTCCATCTGAGTATGCCGAAGGAGTACATTAAGACCGGCATGGCCCAACCGTTATAGGTACGCACCTTGTTTTCGCCCGAAAGAAAGCTTTTTAAAACTTTCTTCAGGCGGCCAAAGAAACGCGCCTGCAACGACTGTTTCATGCCAGCCTCATCAATGCATAATGCCTGCGACATACCCAGATATTTATAGGTTTCGGTTGCAGACAGTGATCTAAGTTGTGTGAAATCTGAAAGTTCTATACCATCAGATTCCACACTCCTGCCTCGCCTTACATGCATGACCGCACATTTATCCACACCGAACCCCATCTTAATTGAATTACTAAAGCTTTCAGTTATCTTTAGTAACTCAGTTAATTGGGGGTCAGTGGAGGCAAATATTTTGAGGTCATCCATGAAAAGGAGGTGGGAAATAACTTGACCTCTACTCTGCAATCTATAGCCTAGCCCTGAACTTTCGAGCAAAGTGCTCAGTGGGTTCAGTGCTAGGCAAAACCATAGTGGACTCAAACTGTCGCCTTGGAAAATACCTCGCTTGATCCTTATAGGTACGCCATACCCGCAAGGCTGTTGACACCCTGGATAGCGAAGCACCGTACTCCACTGCCACATATTGGCAGTGATCCTGAATCCAGAGATGACTGAAATTGAGAAGCCAAACGAGCATGTGCACTGCGTAGCCATTTCAACCAGAAATTGTTATTATTATTATCTCCTTTATTTATTATTTTTCTAATTAAAATTACATTTTTAAATATATTTTTTAACAAAATAAACACATTTAAAAATATAAAAATAACCGTGAGGTCCCACCAGCATCGGGCACAGGGTCCAAGCTGCCGGTGGTTAGGGCTCCAGAGACAGGAACTTCCTCACAATACGTGCCGTGTCCAGAAGTACGGCCTTCTGCATCAGGCCCTTGACCCAAGCACCCAACGCGAGCCTCTTAAGGTGACGGTCGAGGCTCTTGGCTATTAGACCATTAACGGTCACGACTATCGGCACAATAATTGCTGAGTTCACATCCCACATGTCGACAATCTCGTGAGCCAAGTCCAGATATTTAATCTGTTTTTCCTTTTCGGCTTTCACGAGATTCTCGTCATGAGGAATAGTGACGTCAACAATTATTGCGAGGCGCTCTGATCGATCTATCAACACGATATCAGGCTTGTTGGCTACAACAGTCCTGTCCGTGATAATAGATCGATCCCAGTACAATGTGACATGGCCATTTTCGAGAACTGGCTCTGCTACATACCTGTAGTACGGTACCTCGATGTCTACAAGTTTGTACTTCAGAGCAAGTTGCTGGTGAATAATTCTGGCTACTTGGTTATGTCTGTGCAAGTACTCGCCGTTAGCAAGACGTGAACAACCGGAAACAATATGCCTGAGGGATTCACCAGGTTGGTGACAGGCACGGCAAATATCAGTAGTGCCATCCCTCAGGATATATTTCCGGTAGTTATTCGTCTTTATAACTTCGTCAGCAATTGCACAAACAAACCCTTCGGTTTCCCCAAAGAGGTCACCGAAGCGTAGCCAGTTCACCGAGGCTAATAGGTCTACATCGGGTCCATACAGGGCCCGATGGAACCTGCCATGAATCTCCTTGCTCTGCCATACACGCTTGCGATCATCAGTACTAAGTACTACAGGCATGCGCCAGTTCTCCTTAGCCAACCTGAGCGGGGTGAGCCCATTGTCTACCGCGACAACATCTCGATGCATATCGACGTTCGCCCGGAGAAAATATTCTCTGAGATTGCACACCTCGCGATTGTGTAGGGTCTTGACATTCAGAAAGCCGCGACCCCCGCACTTTCGCGGGATGTACAACCTCATCACGGATGAACGTGGATGATGCATACGATATGCTGTCAACAAAGTGCGAACTCTTGTGTCCAGGGCGCCCAATTCAGACTGAGTCCACTTGAGTATGCCAAAGGAGTATACAAGAAGTGGCATGACCCAACCGTTGCAAGCACGAACCTTGTTGCCACCTGATAAAAGACTTTTTAGTACTTTTTTCAGGCGGCCAAAGAAACGCTCTTGCAACGATTGCTTCATGACGGCTTCATTGATACATAAAGCCTGTGACATACCCAAGTACTTATAGGTATCAGTTAAGAGAAGCGTTCTTAGGTTAATGGAATCTGAGAGTTGGATCCCCTCAGATTCCACCATCTTTCCCTGCTTCACATGAATGACAGCACATTTATCCACACCGAACTCCATATTGATAGATTTACTAAAGTTTTGGGTTACGTTTAGTAAGTCTATCAATTGGGCCTCAGAGTGGGCAAATATCTTCAAGTCATCCATGAACAGCAGGTGAGATATGACCTGACCACTTCTCTGTAACTTGCAGCCTAACCTTGAACCCTCCAGTAAAGTACTGAGAGGGTTCATGGCTAAGCAAAACCAAAGGGGACTCAGACTGTCGCCCTGAAAAATTCCCCGCTCAATTTTAATACGTTCGCCGTCCTCCTGGATCCGTCGGCATCCTGGATAGCAAAGAGTCGTATTCCACTGCCCCATACATGACTTTAAGAAGGTGCGTAGAGTTGTATTTACTTTATACAACTCTAACACCCTCAAAAGCCATGTATGCGGCACGGAGTCATACGCTTTCTTATAATCTATCCAACATGCCGCCAGATCCTTTCGGTTACGGCGAACTTGTTAGCTAATGGCCATGTCAATGAGGAGGAGCTCCTTAGTACCACGAGCCCCCTTCCTACATCCATTCTGAGAGGCTGACATAATTGCATGGTCTTCAACATGTTTAGCTATTTTAGCTCTCAGAATAGATGTAAGAAGTTTATAGACCGATGGTAAACATGTTATCGGTCTATAATTGCCGGGCTCGCTAGTACTGCCTGTCTTATGGAGCAGGTGGGTAATTCCAGTCGTCATGAATGTTGGTAACGACCCAGATTCCACAGCTGATTGGAATTGAGATGCCAAGCGTTCATGCGAGCTACGTAGCCATTTCAGCCAGAAATTGTGCAGCCCGTCCAACCCTGGAGATTTCCAATTCGCTAATGGACGGACTGCTTGTGAAACGTCCTGGCTAGAAATGGCCACGCATTCCATTTCGGGAATATGTTCGCATGCACGCTCGACGTCTCGCATCCAATCACCTTCAGTATGACTAATGGGCATCGACCAGATGCTACGCCAAAACATGGCTGTGGCGTCCGCATCCGGTCGCTGTACATTAGTCACACATTGGCCTGGTCGTTCCCAGCTTCTGTATACCCACCTCTGGTCCCTCTGGAATGTACGATTAATGAGATACCGGTCCACACGTTTTTTGAATCTACGAATACGGTTTGCCCATGCATAGACTTTCTGTTTTAGGAAGTCAATGCGCTCTGTGACACGGGATGTATAATCTTGAGGACTAATATTAGTCCCCACAAAGGCCCGTTTCACAAAGCGCATTACCCTGGGGCGTGTATTCCCCGCCCTAAAACAGATCAGCTTGCCAATAAGTGCCCTTGCCTCGGCAATACGCCTCTCAATCCTGCACTGCCACGCCGGTACAGCAGAACTTTGTCGTATAACAGGGTCAGTTTCAGGGAACTTAACACCTGCTATACGACATGCCGCCACGGCAGCACAGTACAAGATTGAGTGAGTATCAACGAGATCCTCACTATTATCTAAATAATTAGATAATAACGAGTCAAGAGCACTTACCAGCGCTATATTTCGCCTATGCATAGGCAACCGTGGCAGACGAGGTCTAATCGTGGGTGGCGTGTGCCGGTAGTCCCTAATCGCACATTCCAAAGCGTCCTTTACCTCCTCATTGCACTGGGTACTTACATTATCAGCCATGTCATCCTCCTCCACGACGGCGCTGCCACCTATTGGTGGTGCGTTTGGCGTCGGCGTTAGCGTAGGCCGGACGGCATTGACATGACTCGAAGGTAAGTAGTCTGAGCGAATCCTATCAAGTACGGTATTATCCAACTTGCCACTGCGCTGGATTACTCGTACCTGATCCGATAATCGTATAGCCGTGACGTTGATGTTTGGTTCCAGGGCCTGAAATATAGACAGCATGCGACTACGGTACGCAGTGAGGTTAGTGCCCCCCTCTGTCGCCCCAAAATATGCGCGCATGACATGTTCGTTCATTGATGTCGTCCACTTCATGCGCTGCACATTACCACCGGCAGCGGGGACCCTGTTTGGGGCCGGTGGGCCCCGAGGTCCTAAGCACGCTGGTGGCCGGCCTCTTCCACGCCGCCGCGCAGGTGACGGTGTCGACGGCGGAGAGAAATACTCGTCGCTGGAGCTCGACGCAACTGCAGCTGCCGGCGTTGTCGGCACAGGTTCCGACGGCTGCGAGGCGGAGCTCAGCGACGAGCCCGGAGGTGTTAGATGTGCTGTCTTGCTCCTGGCTCGAGTCAACATGCTTATTGTGCTTTATTTTTCATTTTTGCTGTATTTATTTGTGATTGTTTTGACAATTTTGTCTTGACGGATGTCATTTTGTATAAATTTTAGTTTCGTTTCGTAGTGAGGATTTATGGTATTTCTTTGATAAACTTATTATGGAATATTATACTGGATACGGTTACGGTCTCGTTTGTGATATATATTTACGTGAAGAACTAGATATATTTTATTAAATATTTTCTGAACAAAATTGATGTATGCACGTTGACAGCCAGTGTTGCAACGTTATTATTATTATTATTATAATTTAATGTCACTTGTCAATAATGTAATGTCTCATGTACTTTAAAATATTCCTTAATTTTATTTTATTTTGCAAAAACGAAATGTTGCCAGACTACCATATTGCCAAACAGAATTTTGCCACACACAATCTAAATCATTAAAAAGGAAAACATATTAGAAGTGCCACAATGATCATCATCGCCCTAGTGTTATCCCGGTTGCATCCAAGACTTACACGTCTTGGAGCCCGAAGGTCCGCTTACTGGTCTAACCAGATATGACAGAATAGACCTGCCAAAATAATATAATATATATATATATATATATATATATATATATATATATATATATATATATATATATATATATATATATATATAATAATAATAATAATAATAATAATAATTTATTTATCCTCAAAAATACAAAAAGGTACAGTACAATTAGCCTTAAATTAGATTAATTGGTATAACTAGCCTAAAGTCTTATATTTAGTTTTACATAATATCATAATTATATGGCATATAAACAATAGTGTACATAAGGCTAAAAAATAAACTAAGATTGCGTTATAATACTTATAATACATCGGCTACCCGCTCGAACTAGGTTATACCTGTGTTTCGAGCTGACGCTTGATTATTACGTAATGATACAAATGACTATAATATTTAATTGTATGCTATAATATAACTTATCGTGAAAGTAATTAAATTAAGATTTATAGTAAATTATTAGAGACTAATTTATTTAAAATTAATAATACAATTACGAAATACTATTTAAAATTCTGTTCAGTTAGTAATGTAACATATCAGTGCGAAAAAACACGTAAAAATAGTAATATTATTAACGTTCATTTTAAAACTACTAGTAATTTTTCTGTGTCGTCGTAATTAAGCTTTTGCAAATATTCTGATACTGTTGTGTTGCACATTTTATAATTATGACTATATATATAGAGTAATTTATTGAACTTATTATATAAGAACGGGCCTAGAAAAGTGTAAAATCTATTAACAAAGACATGATTCGTGTGAGGTGTTGTACATACTAGGTCCTTTCTTCTTCTTTCAAAAGGAATAGGAGAATAAGGGATTTCGGTGTGCTGTTTTAGTATAATGTTGAGTATAAATAGTTGGCGCACTGTTAGCACGTTGCATGACAAATAGAGCTGGTGCGTAGGGAATTTAAAAGGTCGAAAAGTAGCAACTTTAAGTATTGCTCTTTGTGCTCGTTCTAGCGGCATAAGAACTGATTTTGCTGCACCACCCCACGTTGTAATGCAATATGTTAATATGGATTGACACAAAGCTAAATAAACCTGTTTTATTAATTTGTAATCGGCTATGTTACGTAGTTTTTTGAAAATATAAATTAATTTACGCGTTCTCGCACAAACAATATCGATGTGGTTACGAAAATTTAGATTTGTGTCAAGTGTTATACCTAGATATTTAATATTGTCAGTTTTAATTAATGTGGGACAAGTACATGCTAGGTCAGCGTGCATTCTACAGTTGTGTGCATAAATGTGTAGGTTAATAGGTGATGGATTAGTATTTCTCATTTTAAATAATATGTACTTCGTTTTGTCAATATTCATGGTTAGCAGGTTTTGGTGTAGCCAGTTTGAAACAATATTAAAACCATTTTGGGCACGATCATATAGCTCAGAGTATGTATTGGCCGAGAATAAAAGCGCTGTGTCGTCAGCATATGATATTAATTTACCATTTTGAATATTTAAGCTGCAAAGGTCGTTTATATAGATGAGAAACAAAGTTGGCCCCAAAATACTACCCTGTGGTATGCCAAAGCCACAATTTTTACGTTCAGAACCAACATATTTATCAATTTTCACACATTGATAGCGATAACTCAGATAGTCAGAAAAAAGTGCAAGTTGTGTACCCCTTATTCCGAATGTCTCGAGCTTGCGCAACAGTATGGAGCAAGATATTGTATCGAAAGCCTTGGCAAGGTCTAAAAATATTCCCATGGAGTGCATGCTCTTATCGAGACTATTGGTTATGTGCGCCGTAAGCTGGTGTACTGCTTGGTTAGTGGACTTTTTAGGCCTGAAGCCAAATTGGTTATCTGAAAGCAGTTTATTATCTTCGAGGTACTTAATCAATCGAATGTTTGTTATTTTCTCTAAGATCTTAGAAAGGCCCGTTAAGACTGAAATTTTTTGTCACCGGATTTAAAAATAGGGGTAATTACTGCTTTTTTAAATAAGCGAGGGAAAACTCCTTCGTGTAAGCATAAATTAAAAATATGTGTTAACACCGGCGCAAATATGTATTTGAATTTTTTGATAATATTGTTTGGTATATTATCCCACCCCACTGCACACACCTCTTTCAAACTACTTATGATACTTATTACTTCATCAACGTCGGTATCCAGCAATACAAAAGAATTTAGCGTTGGTGATTGGCTCGTTTGCGACGGGAAGTTACTTGGTTTAGGAGTATTTTCCGTTAAAGATCTACCGACGTTAATGAAATAATCGTTTATCTTATCAATTGCTGATATTGGACTTATGTCTGTTGACAGTAGGTCAAGTGGTGCTTCTGAATTTTTACAAGTAAATGTATTTTTTTTTATAAATTTCCAGACGAGCTTACTGTTTTGTCCTGCCTTTTGCAATTGATTTTTGTCGTATTGAATTTTTACGGTTTTTAGAAGATTGTTGCAGAAGTTTCTGTATCTTTTATATGATACGGATAGTATTTCATTGTCAGGTGCCAGTTTTAGTTTTTGATGGAGTCTATCTCGGTGTCTTATGCAACGAACCAAGCCGGGAGTAATCCAAGGTTTTATGTTAGTATATTTTCGAGACGTATATATAAATGACGTATGTTTTGTTACTGCATCTTGCACTGAGCTTATAAAATACTGTAGAGAACTATTTGCATCCTTCGAGTTAAAAATTGGTTTAAAATCTATGCTACTGATACTACTTGCGAGGGCTTTCATGTCCACTTTTGCATAGCTGCGTGTGCAGTTGTTCCTGGGCAAAGATAATTTTACGGTCAATAGAATAGCACAGTGATCTGTTAATGATGAATTAGTTATTAATGTTATTGTTGGCTTAATTGACTTTATAATGAAATGGTCTAAGCATGAACCACTTTGGTGAGTTGGGTGATAATGTGTTGGTAACAACCCATGAAATGAGCAAATGTTAAGGTAACTATGTGCATGAATGTCGGTTCTTTGAGACGCGATGTTAATATTTATATCACCTGTCAGTATAATGTTCTGAAAATGCGATAACCTTTTTAAATGTGTGTCTAGCGATTCCAAAAATAATTCAATATTTTGCGAAGGCGGCCTATAAATTGCTAAAACTACTGTATCTAAATTGATCTTAACTATCAAGCAATTACTGCCCAGAAATAAAGGTTCCTCCACGGATATATTCAAATTATTTTTAGAGTAGACTACTAGACCATCATTTTGATTTAACTTAGTTTCCGTTTTGTGTACACAATATCCATCAAGAAGTGGAAGAGCAGTTGTATGGCTTGACAGCCAACATTCTGTTAACACTATAATGTCACAGTTAACATCGAGATTATGTAATAATAATTCAAAACCATTTATATTACGGTTTATGCTGCGAATATTTTGTGTCAGCAAAGTCAGCACCTTTTCACTACTCGGTATAGAATATTTACATGCATCGACATCACATATTTTTGTTTCAGACACAGAAAAATTATCTAGGTCACTCATCAATTGGTTGGTCATTTATAATTATATGTAAAAACTGTAAACAAGTAAAATATAAAAGTTGAATAAGTAAACGCGCTTAATAAATACAATAGAAAGTGACGCTCTTAGGCGCCCTCATAATCTATGGATTGTATGTATTTATCCTCAGCATACTTACGTGCAGGACAGTTTAGGTCACCAGTTTGATGGTCAGATTTCCTCTTAAAACGTTTGCACGTTGCACAATTTGGAGAGGCCGACTTGCTGCTACATTCTTTGAAGGAATGACCAAGTTCGCCGCAATGATTGCAAGTGGGGCTGGTTTCTCGGCAATACTTAGCGGCGTGACCGAACTGCTGGCAATTGTAACATCTCGTGACAATCGTAAAGTCTCGCACCGGGCATGACGTCCAATTGATGAATACGCGACCTTGATTTACCAGTGCCTTTCTGATAGAGGGAGCTACTTCCAAAACAAAGTTACAGGTTGGGAGGTTCTTCTTACCTGATTTATGGCTCAATTTAACTGCGGCTAAGAAAGAATCACGAGACGACTTCGGGAATTTGTCGGCAAGGTTTTGCTCATATACGCAGTCGAGCACTTCCTTTTCGCTAAGGGATACGGGAACACCAACGATGGTAATTCTTGGGCGACGTTTCGTTGGTTCCTCAACGGTAAGGCCCGATGAAACTAGCTTATGCGAGTTCTTAAGCTTTTCAATGTCCTGCTTAGTTTCGGTGCTGATTAGGACGCCTCCATTACGTACTTTCCTCAGACCGCATACATGAAGTTTTAGTTCCTCCGGTGAAATAATCTTTTGGACCAGGGATTTCGTATCGTCGCTTGATTTCGATTTGTCGCTGGGATAAATTGCAATGGTACTCAGGTTATGAGGACGTACAAACTGATCTCTTCCTTTCTTCACCATATCTGCAAAAGAGTTACTGCTTGCAGGTTGTAATTTATCCTCAACTGTCGCCTTAATTTCCTTGAGTGAGCTACTAAGGTCCAGCTGGGTATTTAGGTGTTGTATGTTCGAGTGCGCAAGGATGGTCTTTTGTTTCAAAGATTGATATACTACGGCTATATGGGCTGTCGCACCCATAACTTTACGGCACAGCCCTGAGACCAGCTCTTTCTGGTTCGAGTTCATTTTTCCTTCGGCAACGACGGTGCATAACTCATTAAGGGAAGTCTCCACCGTATCCAGCCATCTTTCAATCTCCGGTGTAGGCACGACTTCCTGGGGCATCTCATTCTGGATAGGTTTTTTGAGCGGCTTGGGCACATTTTCTACCACTGGAAGGGAGGGCGGAGTTGGTGTTGACGGAGGACTTCGTCCTGTTTTTTGGCTCCGGCCAAACGGGCTAAATCCTGGGATCGACATAACTAGCACAAATATTGTTTGTGTACTTAGTTAATGCAGTTCATATTTGCTGATTGTTATTAACACACACGACACAATTAGGGCCAGACTGCTGACACGACGTCGCGAAATATTGTTCGTAATTATTTAATTACTTTACATCAAAAGACAAGAAACACGTCTGCATAGTCAAACGTCGGTTGGTTGAATACAAAAATGATATATGTCAGAAAACAGTAAGCCTTCGTTAGCTAGCGTTTCTTTATAAAAAATATTTTTAAATAAAATAAAAACCGACTTCAAAAATCACTAAGGAACTAAAAAGCAAAAAATAATTGGTTTTGGAGCAAAACTTTATGGAGTCGGTGCCGAGCCAAGTATTTCTGATCTGACTATAAAACCTCTACACTTTTTTATATAACTTTCGTTGTTGGTAGAATAGGTGGTTTGTAGTTTAGTAACTTTTTGCGTAAGGCCTTACCAATTATTTTTTGCTTTTTAGTTCCTTAGTGATTTTTGAAGTTGGTTTTTATTTTATTTAAAAATAATTTAAATTTTTGCTTTTTAGTGGTATACTAATAAAAAAATAGTAATAGGTGGTAAGTAGCTACATAGGATAGTGTAGGTGGTACATGATGGGGAGGCCTTCCTTACGTGCCTCAATTCTGAAATGTAGACCTGTACCTTTCTGGCAATTTCAAGTATTTTTTTTTTGTTTTCAACTAACTAGCCTTAACACGTTCGATTTAGTTCCATCATCAGATCCCGGAAATCATCCAATACCAAAGTGTTTGCCAAGACAAAACAAATGAGCCTAACCTCGATGAGATTGCCTTATTGTATTACAAAGATCCCATGGGCACCTTCCTGCTCTATCATCAGACTTTGGGCAACATTCAGCACTAAAGTCCATGTAAAGACGAATCAAACGCAAACTCAATGGGATTGCGTAATTGTATTACAAATATCCCATGGCTACCTTCCTGCTCCATCATCAGAGTTTGGTAAATATTCAGCACTAAAGTCCATGTAAAGACGAATGAAACGAGCCCAAGCTCAATGGGATTGCGTCTTTGTATTACAAAGATCCCATGGCCACCTTCCTGCTCCATCATCAGACCCTGGAAAACATCCAGTACCAAAGTCCATGTAAAGACGAATCAAACGACCCTAAACTCGATGAGATTGGGTTGTTGTATCACAAAGATCTCATGGTTACCTTCCAGCTCTATCATCAGACCATGGAAATCATCCAGAATAAAAGTCTATGTAAAGACGACTCAAACGAGCCCAAACTCGACGGCATTGGGTTGTTATCGTCAAATCGCTTCAAGTGTCCTTATCAAATTTGAAGAGTTCCTCCGATTTTTCCAGGATTCCATGATGATCATGGGACCAACTGAAAGGTATACTCTTTCAATCAAAACAAGAATTTTCGAAATCAGTCCAGGCGTCTTAGAGAAATCGGGGAACATACATTAAAAAAAAAAAGATTCCGACGAAATGAGAACCTCCTCCTTTTTTTGAAGTCGGTTAAAAAGAAACCTTACTATCTCTCATACTATTTGAAGTACAACAAATGGATCATGACGAACAGAGTGTTAAGAACCAATTCACCAATTATCCAAATTAATATTGGAAAACCGGTTCCCGTCGACTATTTTGTGTCTTTCGTACGAAAATTTAATTGTTACAAATTAAATACGTTTTCAGATAAATTAAAATTAAGTTTCTGTTCGTCGACTTTGAGTGAACAAACTTATTTTAATTATTTATTTTAGGGTCGACGGTCCCCGATTTTCAGTAGCAAGGCGGCAAATTTTTGTTTAAATTTTAACAAAAATTATGCGGAAAAATTTACTAACCAATTCAACCTTCAATAGTCACAACTTTTGCATTCATAAAACAGAAATTGTTAAAAAAGTCATCCCACCACCTTGTTACAGTTTTGCTGCGCACAAAAAATATCGCAGAAGAATTGATCAAAAATCCGTTCCACGTTAAAAAGATAACGAACCTTAGAGACGAGAAACACTTTATGTTTCTCGATACACAACGATAGTTTTATGCTGAACCTGAACTCGCTAACTCTCAATCGACAACCGCAGCTAAAAGTTCACCAGCTGAATTCGTTTGTAACAATCCTCGTGTAAAATTCCATAACTGAATCCGCTTCCACATTGGAACAGATTTATCTGGATAGGAATAAAAATGGATTTTTTATTTTCAAACTTGACGTTGGATTTCCACGTACGGCTCTTGGTAACCATGTTGATTAATTAGCTGGAAGTTAAGGGTCATACTCAGAAAAATTGTACATTTATATTTGTAACTAAACTGATAGGTAACGATACTGAGAATCTACGTCACGAAACTGATGTCATAAGGTATAGTACACATGGATTGGGTGAATAAAACAAGTGGTTATATTTGCTTATTGTCAGTCTTATTTAGACTTAAATTAAAATATTGTAATATTTAAATTCAAATATTGTAATTAAAAATCTTCTACCCTTTTACTAATAAACATGGAATATTATACCAGGAATAACAAAATAATAACCATATATTTTACATAGGTTTTTATTTGGGATAACTTTTCTGTGTTTATTCGTAAAAGGTAGTAGTATATAATCATTGGTAATTAAATGAGCAAATGATCTATTTCGAAATATCATCATTTGATATTTCAATATTATTACTATGGGAACATAATGTTTCTTGATCGTATGAGTACATAATAATCCGTCACAGTTCCCAAAATTGTTCCAGACAATTCTTTTAAAATTAATGAACACTTTTAATGAAATTGACGTAAGAAAGCTAAATAGTTACATAATATCAGATTTTAAAACTTAGAAACGATATAAGTGCCAATAAGTGCGAAAGGGACGTCGCGTCGGTACAGCAGAATGACGTCACAAACATCGTCGAGTCGTTTTTGACAACATGAACCACAGCTAAAAAAACGCGATCTCAATAAATTAATAAAAAATATATAAATATGTATAGTTTAAGGAAAATTATTGATTAATTTAGGTTCTAGAAATCTTAAACTACCGTTTACAATATATTTTTCACTACAACTATAAGTATAACTCACTACAAAATCTTTGGTCGATTTACGTGCTGGTAACCTTAGTTACATACTTTTTGTTTTTGTGTACTAAGCTTTACAATTTCTCAGTTTCGTAACGTAACGCTATATAACGAAAATGAGAATAAAATCTGAGAAATTGTAAACCCTAAATATATTTTTACGTAAACCACGTGTTTACCACGCAAGCACTGAGCGTATTCCTTAAGATAATACAAAAAACAAGAAAAGAACATAGTAAGTAAACAAAAAATATTATAAATTTACCACAATAACAGTCGTTTATCAGCCTGAGGTATTATATGTCAATAGTCACTTGATACACGTCTTGACTTCACAACTATGGAGAAAACAAAATGGCTACTGCGACAGTGATTTTGACGTAAGTAATAGTGTTGCCAGAATAGGAAAAAATATTTATACCACTTTCTATAAATGCCTTTCAAATTTTATTACGTGTTACTAACCCTGAGTAACGAAACTTCCTCATTTTGGGACAAAATAAGTTGTATTAAAATAAATTATTCTTCAAATGCTTTTGCAATGCAATTCGTCCTATTTAGTTAATTGATTCGTTAAAAAAAAAATTACTACAGTCAATGTTAAGTAAAGCGATGAATATTCGTAACAATTCATCTCTCAAAACGTGTAATGGTCATTGGGACACTAAAAACATGTATGATGATATTTATCACAATGTCTTGACACTCAAAAAATATATTATACTAGAAGACGCCAGCAGCTACGCCTGCATTTTTTTTAATTTACCCGTTTTGGCCGATCCCGTAGGAATTTCGGGAAATCCCTTCTTAGTGCACCCCTACGGTCCCCTAGGAACATACATGCAAAATTTCAGCTTCCTGCGCCCAATAGTTTAGGCTGTAGCGTGTCTGTCAGTCAGTCAGTAACGCAAGGATTTTATATATTAAGATTTTTTAGTTTAAATACCAGAAAAACGTTCGTATTAATAGACTAATATACCAATAAGAGGGGAAAAAAGAAGATCTATCACATAAATTTATATTTATTTTAATATAAAGTAGTGGGACAAGAAAAGATACCAAATGTACGTTTTTTCTGAGAATGACCCTTAAATATGAGAATTTTATAAAATACTAGAGGACTCCAGCAGCTACGCCTGCAATTTTTTTAATTTACCCGTTTTGGCCGATCCCGTGGGCATTTCGGGAAAACCCTTCTTAGTGCACCCCAACGTTCACCAAGGAACATACATGCCAAATTTCAGCTTCCTGCGACCAATAGTTTCGGCTGTAGCGTGTCTGTCAGTCAGTCAGTAACGCAAGGATTTTATATATTAAGATTAATCTCTAATAGATGGCTTTTTGGAATTCGGTTATATATGCAGTATCAAATTGTTAAAACTAAAATGTAAATTTATATGGTATTAAAATAGTTGTGTGTTTCTTCATTGGTGTATTTAGCTAATAAAGGTAACTAAGCTTGGTATCATATAGCAAGTTTATTTACCTTTATTAGCTAAGTTGAGGAGACTTAGTAATAAGGTTACGAAGGTACCTTCGGTACTTTCGGATACAGAACTCTATTTAGACTCATTTGCCGCTCTAACCCCGTCCAATAAGATCTTCAGTCCACATTGTGTGGACTCTGGGATGTAGATCCCGGGGACGTGGTCTCCAGGGGAGTGTACACTATTGGTGTGGACTCCTCCTGCTTCACCTAGGATCCGGCCGTGTGATGCCAGTGGGTTGATTATAGCCGCCACCGGTTCATCGAGCTATGTGCCGGGTGCCCTACCCATTGCCACTTCAGTTTACCATTCAGAAGGTTATGACAGTAGGTATATCTTACAAGTAAGAAGTTTAAATACGTATGAAAGTGTTTTTTATCATTGCGCTGCGCCCCGAATTCTGGTGCGGCAATAAATATTTTTTAACAAAGTTTGCAAAGTTCGGGTAATGCCTAACTTAGTTTGAACAATAAACTTGATTTTATGGACCTTGTTTTCCTTCCTATATTTTACTCACAGTATATGAATTGCATACTAGCTGGTTTAACAATGCCTTCAAGCCAACTGTTGACGAAATTTGAAGAGATATTTTGTTCTTTGTTGTATTTAAAACGTGTTTTATTGGCGATTATAGTATAAAAGAAACAGGCCGGAAAGCTGTGACCAAGAGGTGTGTCATTTCAAGTGTACAATTATGCTGATAAAATGATCAGTAAACGAAGTTGATTTTATAAATAGCGAATTAAAAATTAAATATATGGCAAAAAAAACGTTTTAATTAATTAAAAGATCCATTCAAATTACAGTTCCTGTCTGATTTTCAATACCGTATTTCTGACATATCTAGACGTTCAAACATCGTTGGAATTACGATATATCAAGTTCATGTGACTTTCCTATTTATAAAAAAATATTTAAATAACTCTCTATTCAAATAACTTTAGATTCAGATAATACAAAAAAGACAGTTGTCAACAAACTTTCTGTGCGTTCCTGAGTTCCTTATCTCCTATAATGAGTTATAACATTTTATTTCTATACAACATCCACAACATAAGTAACCCATTTACTTACGGGCTCCCATAACCGAAGTGTACGCAAAGACTGAGAAATGTCATGTAGGAAGTGCACACGTCCCACGCAATCCTTTCTATATGCAATGTCGTACGTCGCTGATGAAATGGAAGATTGGACAAACATTTGCGAAAATCTTCGAACAGCCGGGCTTC
The DNA here is from genome assembly GCA_944739405.2 of Euclidia mi. NCBI lineage: Eukaryota > Metazoa > Arthropoda > Insecta > Lepidoptera > Erebidae > Euclidia > Euclidia mi. The sequence goes on along the minus strand of OX123189.2, from coordinate 24,498,935 downwards.
CTGTGTGTTTATTGAGCGATATTTTACAATAAACTACTCACTATATTGAGTAATTTTCCATTTCATTAGCGACGTACGACATTTAAGCAACGTTTAAGAAGAAACTTTACAAGCAACAAATACCTATTAGGTTTTTCGTTTCTTTTTGTTATCTTATTCTAATTACTGTTTTTCTTCAAAGCACCATTTTCAGCGAACGATGTAAATAACGATAACTAGTTTCCAGAAAAGCTGTTGGTGTACCTTATATAAGTAAATAAATCTATGTGATGTGGCCTTATATTGGCTGTGACGCAGATCTTAAAAGTGCTAGGGAAACGCAGATCTTAAAAGATACAGATAATCATGCAGTCAAAGTAGGTATGTGCTCAGTCAATGAGGCATCACTGCTAATAACAATTTCGCACTTATTAGCCAAGCTTAGCGCACTAAAGACATGTACATAGGTATATTCAACTGCTAAGTATCCGTCATCAACGCTTGTAACTCGCGCCACGACACTACGCTACAGTAATTTGCAAATTACAGTATTTTAATTAAATGTATCGCGATGGTTTGTTTTCGTTGTCAAACAGCAGTACATATTAAATGCCAATTACGGCAAAGGATAGGAGACCAAGAAAGAGAAAAGGGACATACTTACACAAAAAATAACCTAAGAAATTGCAACGAACTTGGCAGATTAGCAGTCACACATGACAAAGATAAACCTTGCAACCCCACCCAGGAACCGGTTAGCCATCCAGATACCAGTCATCCGGATAATCGATATTGTATTCAAAATTACGAGGTCGCAGAAAAATCAATATCAATTTAAGATATCGCTTTCATCGCCATCGCAGCGCCCTCTAGTGGTACACGAGCCCCCTGAAGGAAGCGGATATCTGATATTGTGTATTCACTGAAAAAAGATACGTAGAGCTCTGAATACCGCCATTCCCTTCAATGTACAGGCGATATAGATAACATCTACGGCGGACATAAATGATTGCGCTTATTTTTAAATTGACATTTTGGTACACATGCGAAGACACAGTCATGCCTGACTATACTTATAAGTACGGACCAGCTAATATAGCGTTAGCTGTCCCAATAATATATTTGTTAACAAATTTTAGTTTATTTTTAATATTTTAGTGCAGTACTTAGGTCCCAATAATATATTTGTTAACAAATTTTAGTTTATTTTTAATATTTTAGTGCAGTACTTAGGTATATCGTGCTGCGCCTCGCGGTTGCACCTCTATCGAAGAGGAATACTTTTTATTCATCATCATCACATCAGCCTTTAACAGTCCACTGCTGGACTAGGTCTCTCCTTTGAAAGGAGGAATTGGCCTACTATACCACGCTGGCCAAACGGGGTGGTATAGGGTTTGTATCAAGTTTTCCTTCTCTTACAGTGTTATTCTCTGCATAATATGCTCCCTCTGTCGGCTCTTACGACACCCATGGGATGATATGGGGTGGTGACATTTCGTATTCTGAATCCGTCACCACACGGACGAGTACTTTTTATTACTGTAAAATAATTTTAAAATCTGGTTGGTGATGCCTGAGATCAGTCAGTTTTCGTTACTTGACATTTTTTTATTATTATGAAACCTGTAGCCCAATTCTTCTCATGAGAAAATTTGCCATGTCGCGTGCATGGTATGGGGTAAATGTAGATATATTATATTTGTATGCAGTTGATTATAGTCTTCTTCGAAATGCGATGCCTAATTTTACGGAAAATTCATACGGCTACTTTTCTGAAATTGAGACTTGAAAATCGAACTTCAGTCCCACAACACATTCACGTACGCTGCCACCGCAAACCAGGTTGTAAAGCTTATTTAGTAAGCTACTGAATACTTCATAGAAAAGTTAGAATTTTTTTTTAAACTGTGAAGTTCTCTACATCATCATCACCATCATCAGCCCTATATGTAAACTGTCCCACTGCTGGGCACGGGCCTCTTCTCACTATGAGAAGGGTAAGGCCATAGTGCACCACGCTGACCTAGTGCGGGTTGGCAGACTTCACATGTTTTTCAAGAACATTATGGAGAAGTCTCAGACATGCAGGTTTCCTCACGATGTTTTCCTTCACCGTTTAGCAAGCGACAATTAACAATTTAATACGCACATAACTCCGAAAAGTGATTGGTGCGTGCCGTGGATTCGAACCCGGACCCTCTGCGTATCAGTCTGTTGGTCTCTCCACTGGGCTATCGCTGCCAATATCATCGCATTGAAGACTCCCTTTCTTCCTGGTGTGATACAACTGTCGGTGTGTCCTATGGTGGCGTGCTGTCTCCATTACTCTTCGCAATTTTATAAATTCTATATCAAATAATCTTCGCTCCTCCTATCGCCTATATGCAGATGATCTCCAAATTTATACGCAGTCGCTATCGGCACAGATATCATCTTCTGTGGGTACAATTAACAGTGACTTGGTACTGATCAGCAGTTAGAGTAAATCCTTTCGACTTGAAGTCAATACCTCGAAAACCCAAGTCATTGTTATTAGTAGTTCTCGAATGATATCGAAAATCAACTGGTCCCAGCTTCCTCACGTTACTTTCGATGACACTGTAATCCCCATCCAGGATAAAGTAAAGAACCTGGGTATAACTATGGACTCTTCTTTTACTTGGCGGTCGCAAATACAGGAAGTGAGTCGAAAGGTGTTTGCTTCAGCAGGATCACTACGAAGATTAAGAAACTTTCTTCACACTGCCACCAAAATTGCGCTTGCTAACTCTCTTCTTCTACCCATTATTGATTTTGCAGATGTCAGCTATCTAGATCTCACCGAAAACCAGCTAGACAAACTTGAGCGCCTTCAAAATCTCTGTATACGATTCATATTTGGATTACGCAAAAACGATCATGTTTCACAATTTCGAACATAGCTCAAGTGGCTACCTATACGACATCGCCGGAATGCTCATATTCACTCTTTGCTCTAAAATATACTGTTCAACCCTTTAACTTCCTCCAATTTTAAAGGACGATTTGAATTCCTTCATGATACGCATAACCGTTATTTGAGATCATCAGAAAATTTGAAACTAAAAATACCGGTACATTCCACGTCATTTCTTGATATTAAACGTCATCTTTACTAATATTATTATCTACAACATGTGTATATGAAGTTAATTTATTGACAAATGTAAAAAACATGAAGATACTTTAAGGGTAATCCTTAAAGTATCTTTCGCATTCATATCCAGTCACTGATCACATGCCACCAATGGCTACAATTCGACTAGGCCTAAAAACTACAATCAACCGTAAAGTGTCAGCATTATCCCAGCGTTATCCCACTTGCATCCAAGATGTTTTCGTCTTGGAGCCCGAGGTCCGCTTTATACTCTTACCAGATTTGACAGAATGTTAACTTTTAAGCGATACTTAACAATTTATAACCCACATAACTACGTAAAATAAATAAATAAATATTTGCGCCGTGGATTTGAACCCTCTGCATAGTATAGGACACTACCACACACACTATATAACATACTAGGATCACTCCTCATTAATATTTACCGTACATTTCGTAATATTTATGAAATGGAAGTGAGACAAGCGCTCTTTAAAACAAAATCTTCATATCAGTGTTATATAATAATATTAATATATTCTCATTACAAGAAGATTTCGTCGCCCATATTTGCATGAATTTTAATTATGCTATAGAATTTAATATAACAGCGACCTCAAATACTTGTTAAGTTTCCCATCCCTTGAACTATTCTGTGCGACTTAAATTAAACCCTTCGTGTTTTTCAACATTGCTACTCACCTATACGAAACATAATTTAATAAAGACTGACTGCCAACTAAGAAAAATTACTTTGAATGTGAAGATGTTATGTTGAAAATGATTACGTTTAAATTATGTCCTACTAACTTTTCACAGAGTGAATGCCGTATAACGTCCACAACCGATAAGTGTAGTAAAGCTACATGGCAAGTTTTGATCACGTAACTACAGTGAAACTGTAAAACCATTTGCAAGACATCGATGGCTATCGCTGCTGCTACTTTTACTTGTGTATTCCACCCGGTTTGTCATCATCACAAACAATTTATCAAAGTAAATTCAAAGCAGTTTCAAAGCTTGTAAAATTCACATCAATATTACTAATAACAAATTCCATGACACATACGATTCTGAATTGAGAATTTCGCGTTGAGAACAATTTAAACACTAATTATATACCACTTAATCAATTTTCTGTTTCACAAAAAAATTGTTTTGACACCTTTTGAGTATTTGTGCTTGTAAAATCTTAAATTTGACACAACATATGATCAATTCATGATCAACTCCATATCAACTCTATATTCGCGTTTCTGAAAACATTTGACATTTGACAAACCTCACTTAGCACTGATAAATTGAGAAAAAAATAATTACACTGCTTTGGTCTTTTAACCCGTGATCACGAGTAATATGACAGCCAGTATGTCAAAATGTCCACACTACCGTTGCCAAGCAGCGGCTATGTCATACTGACGTCTACGCAACAAGAAGGCCGTTAAACAGAATTTATAGAAAAAAGGTTCAAAGCCTATTCAATATTTGGAACAAATAGATTACAACATTATTAGGAACAAATCGAAGGGATAGAAAATATAAATAAAAGATTTCCGTGTTAAATTAATCCAAATAATTACGCTGTGGCCTCCAAGGAGGTATAATTCTATATACCTCCATGGTGGCCACCATGGAGGTATATAGAATTATACCTCAAATATACCTGGCCACAAATATTTTGTATTAAAAATAAAACAAACTGACTTTGACATAACATACACGTTCCGTTTTCACTAAGATACCGAATTGAACAAATTCAACAAACTATTCATTAAAATAAAATAAACGTTGAAATAATTATAAATACAACTTTATTTCGACTTTTTATTTGCTTCCGTATAACAATAATTAACTGACAAGTGTGCTTCTTTGTAAAATGTTAATTAATACGAATTTATGGTTAGTACCGGTATTTTTACTTGTATTGGAACGTACTAGTGTTGTTTGGTTTAATTTATTCATGATTTGAAGAAAACTCAAATGAAAGTGCTTTGAAAAAATATCACTCTGACCTGTGAAACAGAAAAAACTCAAGTTGACATCAACTAGTTCAGAAATTTTCAACTGATGTAAGTTGAAATTCTCAATTCAGAAACCGGCCGTTAATGAGTCATGACAAATTCAAACTGTCATTGTATGTGTCTCAACATTGTACTTTCACACAAACTCTAAATTAGCCCGGCATTCCGTACTCAACTCCGGTGAAACTCACATATACTAAGGGTCCAAAATTAAATTCCTATCCAGCTATAGGCACACTATCGCCATATTTCAAATACAATTAATGATATATTTTGTTTATTGTAGATGCAATACAGGCAGGAAAAGGATACATTTTATGCCTCATGTTTCTTTTAAGAGTCCTCATGACTCTTGTCTAAAAACGCAGGTAAATCTTTGGGATATTGTTAGCAATAATTATAAATTAACAAGCCTTACTACGAAGATTGAGCATCGGATGTGACTTAGTTTGTTCAGAATGACTGATGGAGTTCTCAAGCTTGTCACAGTTTACAAGAGAAACTTCAACGATTTATACTAATGTGCTCCTTCAAGCCACTGAGAAATTATTTCTCAACTACTTTGGCCTAGAATGTCCGAGGCTGTAAATTAGTTTGGAGTAAAAAAAATATAATATATAAATTGTTAAAGCAATAAATTGTGTAGGAATGATTTGGCCGTTTCGAACTAAGAAGTGCTTTTTATACGTCAGATGACGATGTCAATAGGCATATTATTATGTTTGGCTTGTTTCTTGAAATAGGCTAACGAATGTGTCGCACCCAGATCAAATTGAGATGGCTATTAGTCGGTTCTAGCTATTACAGTAGCAATTTTCATTACTTGTTTTAAATGTTTGAACTTACTACATGGCTTCTGCTATACAGCGTTTGATACATGCACAACGAATCATCATCATCGCTGCTGTATATAAATTATCCCACTGCTGGGCACGGGCCTCTTCTCACTCTGAGGGCCACAACGAATAGCTTTCGGAAAATACAGGTCTTACTGTTTATGGGTGCATGATGATGAGGAAAATGAATAGTTCCAGCTTAATAATTCTTCTGGTAAAGAGGGGCATAGAACTTCCATAGCATTAGCTTTTGTAATTCCGAGAGAACTTTGAAATATTTTTAGTAAGAGTTTGTTTACCAAAGGCTGTAAAAAGACAGTTATGTTTGTTTTACAACAACAGGTTACTTATGAATAGAATCGCAGTCTTCTTTGTTCTACAAATTTATAAAAAGTAAAACAATATGCTCACTTTAACGGTCCAAGAATCCGGATGACATTTTCCACCAACCATGGATTCAATTATAATTTAAGATTTTATTAACCCTTAAATGAAATAAGTTCCCACGCCTTTCTTCAGTGTTGTAAAAAGTTTGTTTTGAAGTTCACCAAACTGTTTTAAAATAGCAACTCTGTGTAAAGTTATCAAAGTATTATTTTATGTTATCGAGACCACTGTCGGCCATGGGACTTGCAAGTCTTAGAAAAGTTGGACGATTGTTATATTATAGGTACTTAATTTTGTTTGGTCCTTCTTTCTTTATGCTTCTGTTTGTATATTCTTATTTGAATTTAATGGTCTTTATTATTGTTGTTCAGAAGCTTGTGCCAGAATATGGTGAAAGATGATAGTTATTATTACAAAACGCTTTATAAGCGTTCTACCTTACGGTTCATCAGCTCTTAAGGCCATTTAGCAAAATTGTTTCCCAAAAACGGCTGAAGAGTCGCAATGCCTTTATTACTACAAACACGTAACAAAACTCTGAATCTATGTATCAAAAAATCTTTCCTACCTCATATGAAGCTTACCACAACTTATCTTAACCATAAAATATTTACAAAGTGTAGCAACATTTCGCGGTGGCTAAGAGAGATTACCGGGGAGGTAATCTCGGCTCAGACTTTCAAACAAAACATTCTGCACTTGACATATGTTGCGTGTGTGCAGACCGCTCTATGTTTATCCTCTAAGGTAAAAATAAATAAGTCCTGCTGATCTGTTTCATATTTCAAACAAACTGAAGACCTGCTAGACAGTAACGTAGATGAGATATTATTACGTGTAATGGAGATGTATTTATTTAGTGTTTTCGATGTAGGTACAGGTATAATTACAGTCACAACCCAATGCAATAGTGTGACACTTTAATTTAGTTTCTATTTAGTATAATATAAAAAAAATATTTAACTTAATACATTTTAGATAAGATAACGTAATTATACAAAGCTGATATTCTTTCAAATCTGGTTAGACTAGTAAGCGGACCCTGGGCTTTTGCTTGGATGCAACTGGGATAACGCTATGACGATGATGATGAAAAATTAACTTTATACCTATAGGTCAAGATCTCATAAAGTTTTTGTTAAGTAAGTAATTTCTTGTACGCATCCCGTAAGATATTTTAAAGATAACGTACATTCGATAACAGAGGGTAAATAATTGACTTTGGTTTTCATTCTTCAACGATAAAAAATTTTCTGGAGGTAACATGTATCAAAATGGCAACCGCACTTGTCGATTTTTGAGGTCGCCCCGATCTATAGAACGTTCACTATATAATAATATATAGCTTGCAGGTCACAAATACTCAAAGAGAAGGTAAGGCCGTTGGTCCCTATCGGCTATCATGAAAATCCCTGCTATTCCTTTGATCTGCTCCAAGTGAAATTATTATAAAATAGCTTGCCAGATGGTTGTTGAAACAAACATAACAATTGCATTTCTAATGCGATTCTTGACGTATTTGTGGTAGTTTTTGTCCCTTCTTGGCATATTTTTATTTTAATAAAAATGCTTTATCTTTATTTTTTCCCAACCATTCCGCACGCCCAAAATATCGAGATCAAATGAGGACATGTCAGTTTCGTTATAAATTTACATTATGGTGCTCGACGACCCGATAAGTATATCAATATTGTAATTTGGTTTGACGAATAAATATAAAAAATGCCGTAAATGTTATATAAACAGATAACAGACATACATTCTGTTTGAAAATAATGTATATCACGATTGTAAAATAATTAAATCTGTTCGTATAAAAACGTACATATAACGATCCCCGGCTAGACCTATAACGATAACATTTTTGGACTATATTCAGATTATTGTGTGAAGTAAGGTAACCTAAATATTTTCTTTGAAATAAAAATGATTTTAGTTACTGGTATTTCTTATGGCATAAACATGAAATATGGCACATGAGAACATAAAACAAATTAACAAAGAATGTTATAATTTAAAATATTATTATAACTCAAATGATTTTTAAGTAAATAGTATTTGAAAATAAAAAGCCTTATGAAAAATGCTTTATTCCTCTTTCGTTCTTTTATGATTCAAAACCGTTTCCATTACGCTGTGTAAATATATGCTTCAATTTCTATTTTAATTAATGAAAATGTCTTTGAGCTACGAGGATCTTCTCGAAACAAGATTTGTTCTCGGAAACGTGGTATGTTAATATTTCCTTATAATGAAACTCAAGTTAATTTTCTCAATGCTATTTAGTCATAATAATACATCTATTATAGAAATCTCATATTGCAAATATTTTTCCTTGAGGAAAATGTTACACAAATAAAAGTTACATTCATCATTAGATGTTCAAATAAAATATAAGTCGTTAAGAGTTAGAGATGTTTGTTTTGTATCTTGTATTGTTTTCGTTCGATTAATAGCTAGGTTTGCTATAGAAAGAATTGACACCAAATTACAGCTGATACCGATAAATTAAATTGGATAGGCCTCTGTCCTATTGTGGGATAAATATTTATTTCCCCCTACTAAAATATAAAGTAGGTTCTAAGCTGCTGCCAAAACAAATAGATTTTTCAATACTAAACTAACTAAGGATCCTTTTTGTCCACAGTAGAATATCGGCAGAAGTCGAGTAACAATCGGGAGAGTATGAAATACCAGTCTATGGTGAGATGGATCCTTAAGACTCCAAAATATACCGTTAGATGTCTACTTTCTTCATTTATAAGTACCTAGTGGTTTCCACTTTCCTTTATTTAACAACGATTTCCCGCCGTCTTAAAACACTTTAACTGTTATAATATTGATCGTTCCAGATGGACCGGGTAGTAAGTTATTACGACTTTTCATACAAATTTCAAAGACCACTATTTTATAAACTAACTAGAGGACCCCAGCAGCTACGCCTGCATTTTTTTTTTAATTTATCCGTTTTGGCCGATCCCGTGGGAATTTCGGGAAATCCCTTCTTAGTGCAACCCTACGGTCCTCAAGGAACATACATGCCAAATTTCAGCTTCCTGCGCCCAATAGTTTCGGCTGTAGCGTGTCTGTCAGTCAGTCAGTAACGCAAGGATTTTATATATTAAGATATAAATTGAACTTGTTATGTTGAAACAAGTTTTTTTTTTGGTGTCGGGTTGTAAAATCCTCATGGAGTCCCTCCACCCTGGAGGAACGGCGAAGGGGACTGTCAGACTCTTACTGTCTAAAAACCAACCCGTGTTCCTCATGTACCCGTGTGTCGGAGGGTCGGGTATCGCCGAAGCATTCCTCGCTACCCCCCGACGGGTATTGGCCCGCCAGATGGTCAGGCGGGCCCCGAACAAATAGGGGACAGAAGAACTGTCCCTCGCACCCGCACCGTTGGTCGCATCCTGCACAGGCCTCCATCAAGTCCATGCGGAGCGTCCACTCCCGGGATCTCGCTTAGCTTCACCGTGGGTGACCTAACCACGGTTACTAAGCCCCCCACCACGGTAAGGTGGAGATCTCACGGGGGGGGGATAACATAGAAACAAGCTGCAGAGTTTTGGGGAACGTATCGAGAATAATTTGATTTTTTTTTATACAAGATATATATTAAGTGTGGTTGACGGCATAGAATACAAGTGTCACCACCCCCTATCTTCCCGTTGGTGTCGTAAGAGGCGACTAAGGGATAACATGATGCAAATACCATCTTTACGTAGAGACGGAAACGTTGGTCTCGCGGCATAAATGTGCGCGTGGGATTGGGAGGTCTCGGGTTCGATTCCTGGGTCGGGCAGTGTTATTGGGATTTTCTGTCACGAAATTCTCAGTAGCACAGTAGCAGCACGGAGTCTGGAAATGTGCCCGGTACGGCAATAGGCTCGCCCCTTATTTCGTGGGACTAAAGTATATCTGGCGAAAAGTGGGTGTAGAAATACACCTCTGCCTACCCCTTCGGGGATAAAAGGCGTGACGATATGTATGTATGTATATATTAAGTAAGTAAGTCATCTTTATTGTGGATCAGCTCGTTTCATTTGTACGGAAACCTAAAAATCATTTGTATTTCGCTTTGAAAGGTATTTTTGCACATACTATCAATATACATATTTCCTAAAAAACGGTATCCTATTCATACAAAGTTTTATTGATATTGGTTTTTTGATTTTTAAGTAATGGACTTCAAATGCAATATTCATATGAGGAAAAACACTCTTAATGGGTTATAATACATACATAACTTCACGCCTTTATCCCCGAACGTGTAGGCATAGGTGAATTCTACACCCACACTTCGCCAGTTATGTTTCGGTCCCAATTTAAATGAGGGCAAATACACACAACTTCGAAAAGTCAGAGGTGTGTGCCCGGGGTACCTGGGGATCGAACCCGAGACCATCTTCTCGGCAATCAGGGTTATAATAATTCCATCTAAAGCCTCATATGATAGGTTGTATAAAAGCTCATACTAATACTGTACCGGCGGCGTATAGTTTCTTTTTTAAATTATAAGCTCCTAGCTGCGTGTTGCAGCTGCTACATCATAGTAATTAATTCGTACAGAAACAATGAGACAAAGATATTGTTTATACCGCAAGACCAATAGGTACATACTACCTACTACAACCTACCTAATACTATAAAGTAAGTAATAGTAGGATCAACCATAGATCAATAACCACAGACACTAACACTTATCATGTATTGTAATCATCGAATCAGGCCTCTATCCCGAAGGGGCGGGCAGAGACGAATATTACACCCACATTTCACCGTATTATAAATTTTTAAAGCACACTTAATAGAGGGCGAGCCTATTGCCATTACCAAGCATATTGCCAGACTCCGTGCTTCTACTGAGAATTCGGTAATAGTCAGTAATACTTTTTGCCCACCCGGGGAATGAATTCGGGACCGACCCGATCGGCAGACCACTGAACCACGGCAGTCAAATTGTATTGTGTAAATAAAAATAATGATATCTGAAGAGAGGCCATGCGTTTCTTGTTTCTTTTTACTTTAGCTCTTTTTTTAGAACAGACTGTAATAATATTCCTGACTTTGCCTTTATTGTACTAGCTTAACAGCTAATGTGTGTATGATCCAATTTTACTTCTTACAATCGGCGGGTCAATGGATCGTTAGCCATCTATGACAGATAATCTTACATAATTTCTCCTCACAACTAAACAAATAAAGAAGATCCGACTCATAACAGAACATCCAGCCAATAAACACTACCCCAAAACTCCTTTGATTGATTTTCCTTCTTAAACTACGTTGTGTCTAGTCAACCAGCAATAGGAAAAAATTAACTAGATTTGCGAGCAATTGGGGAATTATTTCCTGCTAATATGTTGTGCGAGCAAACTTTGACTACACACTTATAAGTCACGTATTCTGTTATATTGCAGCAACCAATAAAATACAAGTCAAAAGAAAAGTTTGATTTATATAAGGTAAACGCATGAAATCATAACCGACAGACAAATTAGGAAATATTCCATTTATAGATGAAGAAATATAGCCATATACAGAAGCTTCATACATAAGGAGTATAACCAAAAGTGCAATTTTATACACGCATACGATTTTAATCGCGCGTGCTAACTGTTGAACCACCCAATCAGCTTACCAAAAAATCTGACCTGTCTGAGAGCCGCATCGATTTCATCAACATCTACGTCAGGCAGATTCTCCGTAAAGTGGCAGGTAAGTGGAGTTCGAGAATCGCTCGTGTGTGTTTCAAGCTGTGGTTCATGCGAGGCATACAGATTGTGATAGAAGTCTTCACCTTCAGCGAGTTTCTCTGAGACTGATGTGACGGTATTACCCTTCGCAGTAGTCAGTTTTGTCAGGTGACTCCTTCGCAGTGTTTTGGAGAAGACTTTTGACCCCCGATTTTGCTCAATCGCTTTCTGTACCAGACGAGTGTTCCAGGTACGGAGGTCACGCCTTACTAAGCTCCGGATCTTTTTATGGAGTTTATGGAGCGAGAGAGTTTCGCTTAAAAGTTGAGACTTCATATCTGGTCGTTTTTTCCGAAAATACCGCATTCCCAGTTCACGTACTGCCCCGATTATGCTGCACAGTCGGGGTCTCTATTGCTGTGAATCTGTTTTTCAGTTTCAGTTGGAACGTATCATGTCCCACTCTGGCGGCAGTTGGACGAAGAACAGACCTCATCAGAGGCTCCGTTTCAGCTTGAAATTAATATTTAGAGTGCCTCTTACTTACAAGTCGGTGATCGCTGTCGGTATTGACCCTATTGATCACTGAGACATCCCTAAATATATGCTTCTTATCAGTCATGATGAAGTCAATCTCGTTCTTGCTGCAGCAACAGTAACAATCCCTGCATACTCAGGAAGTTGACCAGCATTTTACCCCTAGTATTTCTGCGCTTATAGCCATGCGGATCCTAAAACGATAAGCCACGCTCGTGTCCCACCTTTGCGTTGAAGTCCTCGATGACTACAGTAAAATATGTCTTTATGGTGCAATGTATGGTCTTCGATACATCATCGTATACGGCCTCCAGCTATTCATCTGAGCTACTTTCTGTCGGTGCATATACTTGTGCCTGTGCCCCTTAAGAGAATATCTCTCGGACAGTTTCAATGCAAGGTATGCTACCCGAGTCGAGACGCTGCAGATCTCAGTCACGTTGTCACGGAGGGCTTTGTTAACGAGAAACCCTACGAGGTTATGCTGTCCTCTCCCTCGCTTTGGACTTCTGATAGACCCAGAACATGCCACCGTATCTTGTCTTACCTCAAGAGTTTGGAGGCTTTCGTCAAGCCGTAAACTGCGTCCATTTTACGTAGCCAGGGTCAATTGGTGTAGGCAGCTATCCGTAGCCCGGGAATTCTTAGCACCTCCTACCCTGCCGTATACTTGGAATAGTCAGGCGGCCGTAAACTGGGGGCCGTTTTCCCTGGCTACCTTTCATGGGGGATTTTGGCCCACAGTCACCACGCTGGAAGGGGTGTTGACAACCGAAGTATGCTTAGCGGTACAAAGACACGCTTATACTCTGCCTGGAAAAACTTAACTTCTAAACTCGCAGTTGTCTGGTGGAGTCGTCGGGCCATGTGAGACATACAGATGTTTGCAGTGATGGTATCACTATTCGGGGTAGTCAGCTTTATCACATGACTCGTGCCCAGTATCTTCGACCCTCGATTTTGTCCAATCGCCCCTGTACGAAAACAGTGTTTCAGCGTCGGAGGTTACGCCTAATCTAGTTCCAGGTCTTTTTGTAGAATGGTTGAGTGAATTTGTAGGTTCTTAAAAGGTTACTTAATGTTTCTCATTAAATCCGCATCAGTTGTCCGCTCAGCCATAGGACGCTTTAGTTCGATTTATAAGCAATTTTTACAAAACATTCGCCGGCCGCAAGTAGGAACTTCGCGGACCGCGAACGGTGGCCTTAACGGTGTAAGCGGACCCTTCAGAAGTTTTGATAACAGATGTTATTGTTGCATGGATGGTGTTATTGAGGTCGTTGCGAACTTTATGTCTGATGGAATAGGTAGGACTCCTACCTATTCCATCAGACATAAAGTTCGCAACGACCTCACCCATATTTGGAAAATGCGTAGTTCCAGTTCGAAAAAGAGCTTATGTAGAAATGGTATAACAAAACTTGGACTGCGAATAAACTTAAAATAGAATAAGCTGTTGGATTGCTCATAAATAAATAGAAGACGGATAATAAGGTGAAGATTTTATATTTTTTCAGATACTTTTTATTACTTACCCTTCGAGTTACGACTTCGACCCGCGCATTAGATGTTATGTTACGCTTTTTATTAATATTTGTATGAAATCAATCTCGCTCGAAGGTTATTCAAGTAAATGAAGGTGTATTGCGAAAGAAGTATAACGGTCGTAAGATAAACAGCCTTAATGGACACTTTTTCACGCACCACTTGGATTGCGAAGAAATACATACGTCTCCTTTGAATTTTAATTTTTACATTCTGCGCAAATGAGACTAAAAATATATTGATCTGGATGAATAAATCCAAACCATTGAAACCAGTCGCTCCTTACATGAATAAAACTGTCTGTCCCAAGCGGAAGATTACTAGCTAGAAGATAAAACCTGAAAGTTTTCGAGATATCAAAAAGACGTAAAATAATTTCCAAGATAAAACTTTATAAAATGTGTAAGATGAATTTTACTGTATTTTACTACGACATAAATACTCACCAAATCCATTGCAACTTTGACCCATATAACCTGTCTGAGACAAAATATCCAATAATACCCTCTTATATTTTACGCGTTATCTACCTGGGTGTAGGTCTATTTGCAGTTAGGTCGCAGTGAGGCCAAGCCTCTAAATCTATGGGCCGTTTAGCGTGTGGACTGACCAGTCCCCTGAGAGTGGGCGAATTGCCACTTCCGCGCAGACGGGATACTTGCTTACTCTCTTTTGGGCCACGCAATCTGCGACAAAGTCTTTGCTACTTTATTTTTTTGTACCTTTCTTCTTCATCATTTGGTAATACCGTGTTGACCCAAAGTTGTAAATAATTGGATGTTTTTCTATCAGGAATAGCGGTAAGCAATTCGAACTCAATCTATACTAATATAATAAAGAGGAAAGACTTGTATTTTTGTATGTTTGTTACGAATAAACTAAAAATGTATATTCGTAACAAACATATATACATTATAATGCAACACTATCCCTGGTAATATAGGCTATATTTATTTCTAGAAAATTTTAGGAATCCCTACTAAAACATCAATAATATAAACCACGGCGTAAGAAAATTTTCCAGAAAATCTTTTTCATCGCGTGCGCTGCTACAACTATTAATTATACATAAAAATAATGTACTACTTTATTAAAGTACTTATTATTACCTACAAAAAAGTCCGCGATGATATAGGTCTATCTCCTAAGGAAAATTCCTAGTAACCATTTTTATAAATAAAAAGATGCAAAAATATAATGGGTTAAACTCGAAGCTATTTTAAGCAATACAGTATTATTTCTTATCCAATTAAATTCGCTAGATATGTTGTGTATTTAATGTCGATAGACATTGTCGTTTACAGTTTATAATTTTATAGAATATTGTAGAAGATATAGCAAAATAGAAATAACGCAGAAGAAAATAAATTCACCGCTCGCACACCGATATTCCGCCGGGACGAGATTCGCTTGATGCGATCGATTACATGTATAAAATGTATAAGAATAAAATAAATCATTTTATGTTCAAGAAGACTGTTTCAATAGCTGTAGGATTACATTTTGTATTTGTAACGGATGCCAGGAATCGAACCTTTGCTAGTCCGCTACAGTGCGCTGGTAGTGTGTTGCTGACGTGTGCCTACGACGATGCGTGTTCTTCTATGTGTGTTGACTGTATGGCTTCGATGTATTGGGGCTTCAAAAATAAAACATCATACGTTGAGAGCGATGCTGTTCAGGTGTTCGGTGCTTGATGGTTACAAGATGGTGGTTGAGACGCCAACAAACTGGCCGAATACATGGTCGCTTAAGTACCTCGAAACTTTACCTTATCGACGAACATCGCACTGAACACGTGCACAGAGAATCTTTCGTTTATTTTTATTTCAAATACAGTACAAATGTTACGTATTATTCGTTTCTATTATACATACGTACATGTTCTATACATCGTTAGATAGGTCTTATTAAGTTCTATCTATCGGTATACAATACCTAAACCTAACTACTAGCGTCACTAAGTTATTCCATAAAAACTCCCAAAAAATGCTGTCACACAAGGGCCCGCCCACTATATTATTTATTGAAAACTATTGTATACTAAATTTATATATATAATTTTGGTAGGCCGTTGTGTGCAACTATATGGAGCATGTATTAAAACAAACACCATGAAAATATCTTTATTCATTTCGAACCTATTACATGAAAACTTATGAATCATAAGAAAATTACAGAATTTTTTAAGTAAATACTATCGTAAAGAAACAAAATTTATGATAAACCTACAAATGTTTGTTATTATGCTTATTTTAACTATATAAGGTAATAACTAGCAATAAGAAAGTATCTAGACATGATTTCAAGCCTATATGAAGCCAAAAAACACTTATAAAACTATAAAACGAATATGTAAACAAACAGCTGTTTTATGAAGTACTAGAAGGACGCCAGCAGCTACGCCTGCATTTTTTTAAATTAAATTATCCGTTTTGGCCGATCCCGTGGGAATTTCGGGAAATCCCTTCTTAGTGCACCCCTACGGTCCCCAAGGAACATACATGCCAAATTTCAGCTTCCTGCGCCTAATAGTTTCGGCTGTAGCGTGTCTGTCAGTCAGTCAGTAACGAAAGGATTTTATATATTAAGATTAGTTCTTATCTGTCACTACTGATAACGCTATTTATGATCGATATCTAGGTCTCTACAGTTAGCACAAGTTTATGACTAATGTTCATGTATTACATAGTTGTTTATATTAACGATCTAACCATTTACACTATTTTAGCTATTTTTTAACGTTTTGACACGTCCGGGAACCGAACCCGGTGTACCGCACGATTAGATAACACTGATTTTATACGATTTTCACTCGCAGTTTCGAATACACTATACACTCTAGTTTTTATGTCTGTCGCGAACATCTCTCCCGCCGTGCAGCAACGCGCGTGACCCGTCGTGTGGCGGTGCTGCAGAGCACCCGGTGAGCGACGCCTCGTCACTTGGGCAGGGGGACCAGCTTCTTAGCCGGCCGTTTGAGGACGCCTGCTGCTGTGCGCACCTCGACAGTGCGTATGGCGCCGTCGGCGCCCGGGTTGACAGCCACAACTCGACCGCGCGGCCAGGTATTGCGCGGGAGTTGGCCGTCGGCGATCAGGACGGGGTCGCCGACCTCGAGGTTGAGCCCAGACCCATGGGGCTCCCGCCGGTGTTGCAGCTCGGGTAGGTACTCGCGCACCCAACGGCGCCAGAACATGTCGGCGAGGATTTGGGCGCGCCGCCAGTGCTTGTTGCTGTTGAGGTCAGCCTCGCTGAACTCGCCCAGTGGAGGGAGGCGAGCAGAACCACCGAACAGGATGTGGTTTGAGGTGATGGCCTCGCTGTCTGCTGCGTTGACGGAGACGTGTGTGAGGGGTCGACTGTTTACTGTGTACTCGACCTCACACAGTAGTGTAGCTAGGACTTCTTCGTGCGGGTGGCGCTCGTGAAGGACTGTATAGAGGGCGGTCTTCACGCACCTGACGAGGCGCTCCCATGCGCCCCCCATGAATGGCGCTGAGGGGGTGATGAAGCGCCATATGATGCCACGGCGACTCGCTTCTTCGGCGACGGCGTCTCTCATCTCTCGGTCGGCACCGTGCATGTTGGTGCCGTTGTCCGAGTAGATCTCTGCGGGGCAACCTCGGCGCGCTGCGAACCTGCGCAGCGCCAAGATTGCGGAGTCAGCGCTCAGGCTGGCGGCGACAGATGTACTGCCCTGGAAGTGAGACATGTAAACAGTGCCACATAACGTTTGTGACGCTGTCTACCGACGGTTACGGAGAGCGGCCCGAAATAATCAAGACCCGTGTAGGTGAAGGGCCTCTGATGGTGAGCAAGGCGCGTCTTCGGATAGTCCCCTGTGGCTGGCTCAGGCGGCTGCGTTTTTCTAATGCGGCATGGTAGACATCTATGTACAATTTTCTTTGAAGTCGGCCGCAGACGAAGAATCCAATAGTGTTGGCTTATTTCATTTATTACCAACTCTGTACCGCTGTGATGTAATTTTCTATGCGTCCAATCTATGTATAGCTGTGTAATACGATGATCGCCGTCTAAGATTGGCGGTCTCTTTGTCTGTTCGGAGATTTCTTCTGTAGCTATTATACGACTGCGTAGAGTGATCATTCCGTTGTTCATCTCCACGGGTAACGAATACAGGCGGCTGTCTCTGGCGACACCTCCTCCGCGCCGCAGCTCCCGAAGGTCGGCGCCGAAGGAGTCCTCTTGTACCGCCTTCACAAGAAGGTCCTCGGCGCCGCGGGTGTGTTCTGCGGAGAGAAGTACGAAGTTTCGGGAGTCGGCGGCTGGACGAGGTGCCGCTCTGCCCGACTTGATGTTGTGCTTCGTCTTCGTCACGTGACGCCAATCTGGATCCTTCTGTCTATTTTTCTGCGTTCTTTTATATAAAACCTTCTCTGCGGTTTTCTTACATAATGCTATAAATTGTAGAACTCTTGCTGTTGCTCGTAAGAGCCTTTCCCATTTGGAAAATCTATACGGGTCAGGTACGGCTTCTATAATTCTATGTGTTTGACGTTTCTCTACAGCTGTCATTGTGCGCTCTTCGCCTGTCGCGTCAGGGGCGATGTGCTTCTCTAAGGGCCATAGTGACGGGTCTTCGTACAGGAACGACGGTCCGGTGTACCACTCGTGTTCGGAGTTAAAGCTGTTTGGCACGTCGCGTGTAGCCGCATCCGCCGCGTTCATCTTCGTAGGTACCCCGCGCCAATCTTCAACTTTACTATGCTCTTCTATGGCGGCTAGGCGGTGTGCGACGAATGGTTTGTACGCCCGTGCTCCTTTTCTGATCCACGTCAGTACGGTCTTGCTGTCCGTCCAGTACACGACGGCCTCGGGTTTGACGCGATGTTCTTCTATTACCGCTTGAGCGACTCGCGTACCCATGACGGCGGCTTGCAGTTCGAGTCTCGGGATTGACACCACCTTAAGCGGTGCCACTCTCGCCTTCGCCATAACGAGCGTCACGTGTACACGCCCATCTGGTGTAGTCGCTCGCCAGTACACCGCTGTTGCGTAGGCCGCTTCACTGGCGTCCGTAAAGACATGTACTTGGAGTGTACAGGCGTCACTGTACCCGGGGTAACACCGCGGGATGCGTATCGACTTCAACTGTTCTAAGTGCTGTATCCACGATGCCCATTGCACTCTGAGGCTTTCGTCAAACTTCTCGTCCCAATTTGTACCGAGTCGCCAGGCTTCCTGTAGTATCTGTTTGGCTCGAACAGTCACGGGCGATGCGAGGCCGAGTGGGTCGTATAGCGACATAACTATTTTCAACGCTTCTCGTTTGGTAGGCGCTTCGGTGCCGATGAGGCCGTCTGGAAGCCGTGCGAGTGTAAGGTTGAAGCTCAGCTCGTCCGCGCTCGTTTTCCACATCAAGCCGAGAATTTTCTCTTCTTGCCCCTTGCTGGCGAGGCCGACTGTCTCCTGGCGATGTTGACTTGGTTCTATTGCTTCGATGACGTTTCTAGAGTTCGACACCCATTTCGTGAGGTGAAAGTGCGCTTGTCTGTGTATGTGTCGCACCCGTGACGCTATGCTCGTCACTTCCTGTTCGTCCCTGAAGCTGTCCAGATAGTCATCCATGTAATGGTTATCTATGATGGCTTTTGCTGCTTCCGGGTACTCTTCTGCGTGCTTGCGAGCGTTCCAATTCTTCGCGAATATAGCTGTACAGGGTGAGCTTGCCGCGCCGAAGATAATGGACTTCATACGGTATTCCTGGGGCGGTCCCTCCCGCCGGTCACCTCTCCACAGGTAGCGCAGCGCGTCTCGGTCTTCTGGGCGTACTCTCAGCTGCATAAACATCTCCGTTATATCAGCTGAGACGGCAACGCGGTGTCGACGGAACCTCATCAACACCCCCGGCAACGATTGTAGCAAGTCCGGTCCCGTGAGCAGGAAATCGTTGAGGGACACACCTCTGGTTTTCGCGGCGGCGTCGTGAACTATACGAATCTTCTCGGGCTTCATGGGGTTGTGTACATCGAAGTGAGGCAAGTACCAAGTCTTCCCTGGCGTACTATTCATGGGAGCTTCTTCTGCGTATCTCTTTTCTATCAGCGAGTTCATCTGTTCTGTATATCTTGTTTTCAACTCTATGTTTCTATCTAATTTTTTCTCTATGTGTGCGAGCCTCCTTGCCGCGTTCTCGTAACTATCTGGCATGACGATGTCTTCTTGTTTCCACAGAAGAGCCGTCTCTATATGTCTATCTTCTAATTGTTTCGTATGTTTTTCTAACATATCTGTAGCCCGCTTCTCGGGGTCCGAGTTCGGTCGACGTGGGTTCACTATGAGCGATTCCAGTGCGAAATATTCTTTCAGTTGCGCTTCTATGTTTTCATCTATAGCGGAGAGACCGTTGACGAAGTGTACGGTGTTTCCCAAGGTGCGTGAGCGTGCGCCGTGCAGTACCCATCCCAGCGACGTAAGCGACGCCACCGGTTGATCGTTGGGTCCTCTTCGTACTGCGTTCGCTATGAGCAGGTGCCAGTTGTCTTGACCTATTAGCACCTTCGGCACGCCTATGTCGTACACCAGCTTCTTCTTGATGCCTTCGAGGGGTTTGCAGTCTATCAGGTCCTCTTCGGCGATCTTCTGCGGCAACAGGTGTAGGCTGGCTATGGTGCGCGCACACAAAGGCACTTGTTTGCTGTCGGCGCCGGCTCCTCGTATGTGTATGTCTACGCGTCGCGACGTTGGCATGTCGATCGACGTATCACCTATGGCACGGATCGTAAACGGGTCCAGGTTCCCTTCCGCGCCGACTTCCTTGGCTATGTCTTCGTCTATGAGCGACACGGTGCTTCCGTCGTAGAGTAGGGCGAACGTAGACGCCTCTCCCGCCGGTCCGACTATCTGCACGGGCACTATCTTTAAGTATGCTTGAGCCTTTGCACGTATGCACGAACTGGCGACCGTTTCTTGCTTTTCTATGTTCACGTCTTCGGTCCTATGGGCTCCTCTATCGTAGTGAAGCAACTGGTTGTGTGTAGCGCGGCATCCCTCTACACCGCACTTCTTAGGCTTGCACGAGTGTTCTATTCGGCGTATGCGTACTGTTAGGAGGCCGTCCCTGTTTGTCTTTTTAAAAAAAACTAATTTTTTAACTGCACTGATATTTATTGTTCAAGGCAACACTTTACAGATACAGTTCTACTGGTACCGATTTCCGAGTTCCGGGAGCGAACCGCTTTTCGCGACGGACAGAATCTAACTAACTTTCAATAAGAAATAAATCATACAAGTAAATGAAAATGCTGACCAAGTAGAAACAATAGAATGGAATTGTACTAGAATACGTGAAATGCTGATCTAGCGTTATTAAGGAACTATCTCGGGTTATAACATCTCCCCCCTTAAGATGAAGCTTTATCAATTTTAAGATGAAGCGAAATTAAAGAAAATAGAAAATATGGAAATCGATTGAAAGCTTGGAAATCGGTTTACATTGAAATTATAGTAAAATATAAATTTAAAACATAGAAATCAAACATAGTACAATATGGAGTGTATTAAATTCATACCCAAAATTATATAAGACAATTTCAGCTTATCAGATACTTTATCTTATTATTATTTAAGATAAACAACATAGTAAATCTATGTAATATTAACGACTTACATACTTATAGCATAGTAAGATAGAAGACAGTTTAACGTAACTTAAAAGTTTAAGTTTCGTTTGCTTGAATTGAAAAAATCAACTTTACGAATAGCGTCATAAGAGTTATGATGCTGTAAAGCTGGTAAAGATTTAACTGATTTCTTATCATCTTCTGACGACGTAGAGATATCGGACATCTCTATGGAATTGGAAACTTTTGATTTATGTTTAACTGACTTCTTATTATGACATTGGTTAAAAATTTGTATACAGCATCCGGAACCGTGATTACGATTTTTGAAACAATTATATAGCTTATAAAATAGAAACAGAAATATAGACACATATTTAATAAACACAATTAAAATATAAGTAAAAGTGGAATAATAGGTTCCGTATTTAATAAAATGAGATTGGTTTGACAAATTATTGATTTCATTTTCCAAATCATCCATCTGATGAGATGCGTATTTTAACGAATCTAAATTAATTTTACTTAGAGATATAGGAGACAAATATGGCAAGGTTTTATTAACTTTTCTTCTGTCACAACAATCATCTAATGTAATATCAAAAGGAATATCTAAAGGTGACTTAATTTGAAAGGATTTAACACTAGTAGGAGTTAACTGAATAGTTTTAGAGTAACCAACACAATTTTCGGTTAACTTTACAGAACCAGTGCCAACAATAGAATAATCGACAATATCTTCATCACATTTTATAGTTAATTTAATAATATTGGATTGGACAAAAATCCATTCATTATTTCGCAACTTTTGCCAAATATCAATATCGCCAAATAATAATTTAGCGTTACACTCAGTGGGTAGTGACAAGGTCACTTCCGTTAGTAATCTAGATTCACAATTAGGATTTAGTATACAAGAATATATTGTTTGCATTTCACAAATAGAATATTGGTTACTAATTACCTTACACTTATCTAGGTTATCAAACATAGTATAGTGCATTCTATCGTCACTTAAAGCAGTGTAGGCATTGGAAGGTTGAATGAGCGCGAATGTTTTGATATTAGATCCGTTATGGGGCGTCGGTAAAGGTATATTCTTATAGATAACGAACTTGTCGTCACTTATTAGTGGAATTCGCAACACAAAAACGATTTTATTATTATAGTAATAAGAGCTTAATTGCGAAACATCTATAATAGAGTGAATATTATTAATATTTAATTGTACTGGGAAATCTAGCCTCTTATTAATATGACCACTTTGTTTGCGTAGTTCATCGTAAAGGTTAATAGGACTTATAATACTAGGGTGTAGAATGTTTACCTTAGAAAATAAAATAGAGTTTAAAGTAGTATCTAAAAGATTAGAAATAGTAAGCAAAGAGCTTTCTATTATATTTAATAAACTATTTACACGCGAAATATTGTATAACAAGTTATCCGTCTTAGTAACTTGAGATAAGATTTCATTCATAACATCTATTTGAGAGTTTAACTTAATCTCGTTTTGATTTAGTTTATATATGGTAGAATTAAAATTATTTATTGTCGACTTAACAATATGTATATTATCTTTCATGAGCCGATATAGTTCGGACTCACTCTTTTGGCAAGATTCGATGGCGGCGTCGTATTTTCTGGCGTCGTCAGCATCTAATGTACCGAAAAAGAATTTTAAAATTTCACCACCGAATTCTAAGGACCTCTTGACCTTGGTTGGTGTTTGATTTATAGTTAAATGAGATAATGATTGTACTTTAAGAAGGTTAGACTGAATTAGTATTTTAATAGGGCTAGAATAATCCTTACATTGCATAATATCTTGTGATTGTATCTTACTACAAATATTTTGAGTTTTACGTAATAATGATTCAATATTAGTTAAATAGGGTTCTAATGATACAATATCAACATGAGTTACGACATTCCAGTAGTCGTTATAGAAACGAATATTAGTAACAGGTTCGAAGTAGATGCCGGGACTATGAGTTATCGGAGTTATCTTCGATTCGGCGTGGCAGCCGTAGCACAAGGCTCTGAAAATAAGATAGTTCAAGATACAGCGGGTTTGATTTCATTTGTATGGTATTTGATATGCTTGCGGCCCACCTGTAACGTTACGTTATGTTTATTATGTACTTTAATTATCTTGTAAGGGCCTTTCCAAACAGGGGACAGTGCTTTTCTTAGCCTGTGATGATGTTTAAGATACACCATATCGCCGGTTTTATAAGTAACATCGCGTGATTTAGAATCATAGTATTGCTTTGACCCTTCTTTACTATTTATAATATTTTGTATAGCTTTCTCTCGGCTAAGTCGCATTCGATATTGCAGTGCGCGAATGTATTCATTATAGGTAGAACTGTTAGAAGTATCATATAAAGAGTTAGGAATAGTAGGTTTGTAACCATATAAAAGTTCGTAAGGGGTAAATTCAGTTGTACAGTGAGGGGTAGTATTATAGGCTAATATAGCAGTAAATAGGTAACAATGCCAATCATTTTGATTGTCATTAACGAAGGACTTTAAGTACTCCTTAAGAGTAGCATGTGACCTTTCTAATGCACCATTCGTTTGCGGATGGTAAGGAGTAGTAAAAAGAGATTTTATCTTAAGGATTTCGGTAAGTTGTTTAAATAGATCTGAAGTAAAGCATGTACCAAGGTCGGTTAAAATAGTTTTAGGAAACCCAAACAATGACATAAAGTGTACGAGATTTCGAGCTATCTCTTCACTTGTAGCGGAGACCATAGGATAAGCACTTGAAAATTTAGTTAAGTCATCTTGTAGAGTTAAGATGTACTTAAAATTTTGGAAACCAGCATCGGGTAATGGACCAACGATGTCTAGAGCTAAACGTTCAAATGGTTTAGTAGATGTAGAAGTTATCTCCATAGGAGCTTTATTTGAATGCCTTAATGGCTTATTTATTTGGCACAACTTACACTGTTTGACATACCGTTCAATATCGGCACGCATGCCTTTCCAGTAATATGCGGCCTTGATTCGATTGTACATCCGGCGCGCACCTGGATGACCAGCAATGGTAGAGTCATGATTTTCCTTCAAAATTGTAGGGACCTCGGCAGGAGTTGGGTAAATTAATTGATTTTTATAGATATGTACTTTAATATTTGTGTTATGAAAAATGTAAGATATCATGTTATATAATTTAGTATAAACAATTTTAGAAAAAGGATCTGTAAAATCAGATATCGCAAGATCAGTTATGTTATCTAATAAGAGCATATCTCTTAATTTAATTAATAAATTGTAAATATCTTTGTATTTTGTCTCCTCGTAATGATGTACTTTAGAATATAGAAAGTAATATGTCTTGTGTTTATTAATAACCTGATGGACAGTGAACGGCTCGCGTTCCGTACTAAGCAATTCAGCAGAATTCTCGAGCTGCGATAGTATTTCTTCGCAGTGAGGCATAGAGTAATCAAAGTCTAAAGAGACTGGACAAGCGATTGATTTTATTTTAGATAAATGTAGAGCCTGACTACACTCTTCGATAATAGTATTAGAAGTAGGTAACTTATTTGTAAATTGGTTCTTAAAATATTTCTCATAGGTAGAATTATTAAGACGATTTGAGTCAATGACATTTACTGGATGTCGAGATAACGCATCTGCGTTTGAATTAAGACGACCTTGCTTGTATACAATTTCGTAGTCGTACTCCTCAAGCTTTAAGCGCCATCGGATGAGTCGACTGCCTGGATCTTTATTACTAAAAAGCCAAACTAAAGGTCGGTGATCCGTAACGATTTTAAATTTGCGCCCAAATATATAAGGGCGGCAGGTTTTAACAGCAAAAATAATGGCAAGGAGTTCTTTCTCCGTTGTCGAATAATTACCTTCGGCTTTGTTAAGCGTTCTAGAGGCGTAGGCTATAGGTTTATCCTTGCCTATATCGCCTTGGGACAACACAGCGCCTACGGCGTAGTTTGAGGCATCCGTTGTAATTATAAACGGAGCACTAAAATCGGGGTACTGTAATAAAGGAGCCGTGGTAAGTTTATTTTTAAGAATTTGGAAAGCTGTTTCTTGTTCAACAGTCCAATTGAAAGTGACGTCCTTTTTCAACAAGGATGTGAGAGGCTTAGTTAATTTCGAAAAGTTTTCAATAAATCGCCTATAATAGCAAACAAGGCCTAGAAAAGATTTAATTTGTTTGACATTAGTAGGGGTTGGAAATTCGCTAACGGCCTTGACCTTATCAGGGTTTGGCGATACACCTTTGTCGGTGATAATGTGGCCAAGATAAGCAACCTCGCGACGTAAAAATTCGCACTTATCTGGCTGTAATTTAAGATTAAATTTTCGCATTCTGTCAAAAACTAATTTAAGCTTTTTAATATGGTCAAGCAAGTTTTGCGAGTAAATAATACAGTCATCCAAGTAAACGTAAGCGTGGAGACCTTGAAGTCCTGAAAGAGCCGTATTCATAAGCCTTTGGAATGTTGTGGGAGCATTTTTCAAGCCAAATGGCATCCTGGTGAATTCGTAATGCCCGGAAGTGCTAGAATTAGTGTTAACGGTGAATCCTGTTTTCGGCGCGTCCTTGGCACTCATTTTAATTTGATGAAAACCGCTAGATAGGTCTAAAGTACTAAAATATTTGGAATGACCCAATTGGTCTAAGATGTCAGTGATCAGAGGCAGTGGATAACTTTCGGAGACCGTCGCATCGTTAAGACGGCGGTAATCAATTACGATTCTCCATTTCTTTTTGCCAGACGCGTCCATTTTTTTGGGGACCACCCATACAGGGGCACTCCATGGTGAAATAGAAGGGCGAATAATGTTTTGGTCTAACATTTTTCTGATTTGGGAATCAACTTCCTCCTTGTGGCATTCGGGGAAGCGATATGATTTAACATGGATAGGCGGCGTATCACCAGAGTTAATTGAATGCTCAACGGCATTAGTAAAAGATAAGGGCTCGCCTTCCAAGTGAAAAATATCAGTGTATTCAGAACAACATTCCAATAAAACTTTTTGCTCCTCCGAATTTAAATGAGAGCAACGAATAAGGTCTAAAACCTTTTGAACACGATCAGATTTGGAAATAGAAATAGAATAAGTATTTAGGCATGATTCAGAGGTCAGATCGTTTTGTTCGAGAGGTGTCAACTCTGCGTAATAATCTTTGATCTCAACGTCAGAGTCGGTCGTGTTTAAAACCGTAATATTAATTCTTTTATTCGACTTGATTGAGACAATGCAATTTGCGACATAAACACCACTACATACGGTATGATCTAGGACAAGGGCTTCGTTATGAGAATAAAAATCAGGATTGTAATTAGATATCGCGCATTCAATTACTGCTTCGGATCGCGCGGGAATAATGTAAGTTGGTTGAATGTAGTTTATAGGTAAGATATGACCACAAATATTTAATGATTTAGAATCGTAGTTAATGTTAGTTTTAAAATAACCAAGAAAATCGCTACCGAGTAAGCCGTCATACTCGAGACTGACTTGCTCATTGATCATATGAAATTTGTAACTGAATTGATCATTAGATATAGTAAAATCCATTTGAAATGTGCCCAGTGTTTGAGAACAACTTTCTACACTATTAATTCCTTTTAATTTCACGACTTCGCGAGACAAGTCGGGTGATTTACATAGTACTGCCTGTTTCACGAGGCTAATAGCGGCACCCGTGTCGATAAGCATCTTTAAAGGCTCTTTAGAATAACTAGAAACTAAATAAACATATGGCAAGGATATTTTCTTGATTTTTATACTAGTTTCATAAATTGGAGTAGATTTAATAACATCACAAGATTTAGTAGGTATAGAATTAGAGTTAGAGATTGGGATGCCTAGTTTATTTTTCAGGTTAGCATCATTTTGGTAAGTATTATTTTGGTAAGTATTAGTAGGATTTAGCATTATTGAATTAGAATAAGATGTAGTGTTTTGATGACTCGAGATGTCGTCTCGAGATGTAATCTTATAGTTAGTATAGTTATAAGATTTAGAATGACTCAGGTTTACCTGAGATGTAGGCTTAGTAGGACTCAGTTGATTCAACTGAGATGCAGATTTGGTAAAAGATTTAGTAGGACTCAGTTGGTTTAACTGAGATGTAGATTTAGTACAAGATTTAGTAGGACTCAGTTGATTTAACTGAGATGTAGATTTTGTATGACTCAGTTGCTTCGACTGAGATGTAGATTTAGTAAACGATTTAGTAGGACTCAGTTGATTTAACTGAGATGTAGGTTTAGTAAAAGATTTAGGATAAAAGGGTTTCGTGTCCTTTACGCTAGTCGATTTCGGGAGACACGACACCGAAATCTTATTTAGTTTAAATTTTCGTCGCGGGAATCGAACCCGGACTCGTCGGTTTCGCAGAATTTAACTGCGCGACCGTTGTTATCGCGCGGCGGTTGATCATGTTGCGCCTGGTTCGCGTTCTCACGGCGTTGCATATTGTACTGGCGTTTGCGACATTGGTCTATCGTGTGACCTATATTTTTACAGTAACTACACCGTATATTATTAGGATAGTTAGTATTAGGATAGTTAGTATTAGAATAGTTATTATTAGGATAGTTATTATTAGGAATATGGAAAGATTTTTGATAGTTATTACGATTTGAACTAGAAGGTTTTTTATTCCTATAGCACTCTGAAGCATTATGCCCAGGTTTATTACACGTGCTGCAGATACGCTGAAATTTAGGATTAGATTTAGAATTAGATAAATTATATAATTTTTCCTCTTCGATTGCGTGCTGGACCGCCTCGTTCAATGTCGAGGGATTCCTACACCTAACAACATTACTTATTGAGTTATTTAACCCTAACATAAATGTATTTAAGGCTAAATCTTCCATAGCAGCTATTCTGCCTGGTAGTTCCTTTTCATCTTTACAGCTATAGTGAATGTCGGATAATATTCGGGTTAAAATTTGCTCGATACGCAAAGAGTACTTCGTGACATCTTCGCTACTAATTTGCTTACAATTTTGCAAATCCACTAGTAAGTGAGTCGCGTGCTTTTTCTCGCCGAATGTAGATCTTAAAAATGCCTTTATCTCGTCCCATGTGGAAAACGATTTTAAACTACAAGCCACTTGGGCTTTACCTTCAAGTTGCGATACTATATATTTGCAGAGCACATTTTGTTGATCTGCTGTACATAACGACATCGCGTTATCACAGTTTGTGAGGAACGCGGGGAGAGAGTCCCGGTCCCCATTATAAGGTTTAATGAATTTGGTAAGTACTGAAAGTGTTATTTTTTCAGCCATTTCAGGTTTTGCCTTAGATTCTGTTTTAAGTGACATTGGACAATTGTATAGAGCTAGAAAATATAGCTATAAAATAGACACACAAAAATATGGTAAGTATACAGTAACGACACACAAAAATATGATGCGGAATAGAAAATTATAGTTCACGAAAATTGTAGAAACAGTGGAAATGGTATTGTTGACGAAAAATAGTAGAAACGGTGAAAATATGGTAAGTAATTTAAAAGACTCACATAAACACGATCACTGCACAAACCATCACTCGTGGGAACAGGATCTGACACGCTCGGATAGCGCGGCAGGGCGACCGCGTGCTCGACGACAGGTGAGGGCGGCGCTGGCGTCCACGTGCTGGTGATGCTGGGCGAGGTGGAAGTGTTTCGGAGATAACGAGTGCTCTACTCGTTATGATGATGTTGGTGAGTTAGATTTGCTGCTACCCGGATGGTGCGGGCTCTCACGTTGCGGTGGAGGCTGACCGTCGACCAATCTTGGTTTTACGGTGACCAGTATGGTGCGGGCTCTGGCTGCTACACAGAGTCTTACCGTCGACCTTGAAGTGTGACGCGGGCACAACCTTGGGTTCTGTCTTACCGTCGATCACGCAAACTGGGGGTCTCTGGGATTCGGATCTCTAGGTATCAACGGACACCATTTACGAGATCCCACTTCTGACACCAAAATTGTTAGGAGGCCGTCCCTGTTTGTCTTTTTAAAAAAAACTAATTTTTTAACTGCACTGATATTTATTGTTCAAGGCAACACTTTACAGATACAGTTCTACTGGTACCGATTTCCGAGTTCCGGGAGCGAACCGCTTTTCGCGACGGACAGAATCTAACTAACTTTCAATAAGAAATAAATCATACAAGTAAATGAAAATGCTGACCAAGTAGAAACAATAGAATGGAAATGTACTAGAATACGTGAAATGCTGATCTAGCGTTATTAAGGAACTATCTCGGGTTATAACAGTACGCAGCGAAAACACAATCCATGCTGCTTAGCTAGCTGCCATCTCTTCTCTGCGTTGGCGTTACGAAACGTGCTGCAGGCCGACGAGTAGTGTCCTTCGCGTTCACATATCCTGCACTTCGCGTTAGACGTGTCCGTATGCGTTCGCTTCTCCGTCGCCGTCGCCGTGTACGTCCTCTGCACGGTACGTCTGCTTGGCGGCCCATCGGTGATGTTCTCAGCCGGTGCGAACGCGCTACAGTAACGCGCGTACTCCGTCACGAAGTCACTGAATCGGCTGAGGTCTGGCTTCGAATAGCACTTCTCGGTGTGCGTCTTGTACCACTGCACACGTAGCGAGTTCGGTAGCTTCTCGGTCAACACACGCACTAGCTCCGCATTGATGTGGTAGTGTTCCTTTTTCAACGCACGAAGTGTGACGATGCCGCTTCTAATCTTGCTCGCGAACGCGCATATTTCCTTAGGTGCTTCGCTACAGCGTGGCAGGGTCCTCAGCTTGTCCGTCTCTGCCTGTGCGATCGAGTCTGGTCGTCCGAACTGCAGCTCCAACTCCTTCATGATTTCATCTGGTCACGCATGCCCAATCAGTTCAGAGCTAACTGTTTCTAACGCTCTTCCCTTGAGACTTCTTCTCAGTCTCGCTGTATTCTCCACGTCGTTGAAGAAATTCTTGGTGGTGTCGTATATCGCCTTGAACGACAGCCACTCGGTGTGCGCGCCGCCGAACGTCGGTAGCGTCATGATGACTTTCGAAACCGCCGGGTGTGGTGCAATTATCGATGTACCGGTGGGTTCCTGTCGGCGAGCGCGGCGATCGCGGAGGTGAGATCCGTGATGAACGGCTTCAGCGAATCACCTCTCTGTTGATGAACGTCCATCTTCTGTGAGGGCGGTCCATCTTCTATCTTCTGTGCCCCGTCGACGTCTTCTTAGTGGGCGCCGATATCACTTCTATATCTTCGGGGCCGGGCTGGGGTTCCGGAGCCTCTTCCAACCACGAACGTACGTAGTCTTGTTTCGACTGTCCATCCTCGTCGTAGTCATCGGAGTCCGCCTCCTCTTCAGCCTTCTGTAGTGCTAACTGTAGTTTTATCTTTAAAACTTCTTCTCGAGCCAACATCACATTTCTATTGGAGCGTCTCGTAGCTGCTGAGCGTTGGTCGCGTTCCCTCGTTGGCTTCTTTCTATCTCTATTTTCTATTATACTATGTTGCGCTGTACAAACGCTCGATCTATCGGATGGTTGCAACGTCCTTTCCTTGCCGTCTTCATTTTTCGACTGCACCTCTGCTCGCTCCCTTGCATCTTGAGTGATGTTTCGTTCGTCCCTCCCCGCGGGGCCGGGGGGGGGGCCGGCGACGTCGCGTCGCTCCCGACTGTTGTCGACGGCGATCGCGGTGGCGGCGCAGGCAGGGGTACTGGAACTAGGCCCGGCGCCGGCCGCTCCCCCGGCGACCTCGGGAGCACGACCTCTTGAACGCGTCGTAGGCATTCTTCTATCCGGCTCGATGCGACCAACAAATGGTCGCGGCAGCAACAGACGATCCGGCTTCGACAGGACCAACAAATGTAACGGATGCCAGGAATCGAACCTTTGCTAGTCCGCTACAGTGCGCTGGTTGTGTGTTGCTGACGTGTGCCTACGACGATGCGTGTTCTTCTATGTGTGTGGACTGTATGGCTTCGATTAGAGCTGGGTCGATCGCGATTGATCGAATCACTTTGATTCGATCACGAGCCGTGAGCGAGTGATCGGGTCGCCAGTTTTTTAAAGATTCGATCTTTTCTCGCGATCTCGATCTTTCAACGCGTGTTGAAACAAACGATGCCGCGATGGTATTCGAACGAAAAAGACGCGCGAAATACAAAAAATACTTTCATCCCTTTTTCTCGTTCTTACGTAGGTATACCTGTTTCACTCGCACGACTCTTTCTCTCTCATTCTATGGGGTCCGAGTTCCGACTGTTCTGACTTCTGAGATTGATCGATCGATCGATGTACTAGATCTCAATCACTCAGCGGGTCTGTGGGTCACTTGGTTGGTGGGGTGGGTCAGTATCTCGGTAACCTTATGTTTGACAACCCGTTACCCGCGTTCGTAATTACATATTATAAATTTTTAAGCCAAAAAATTAAGAATTGACAACTCAAAAGTGTTATCAAATCTTAATTTTTTCAGTTTGTTGTGTGTGTAGTTGTTAACAATTGGTTTTAAAGGTTCTGATTCGCTTATTTTATAAAGCTTTCATTACCGTAATTATAAATTACTTTAAGTGTTAAACTTTTGTTTTCAACATTACATACATACATACATAGACTCACGCCTGTTTCCCCGAAGGGATAGGCAAAGGCATACCTATTAAACGCCCACTTTCGCCAGTGTTTTGATCCCACGTAATAGGTGGTGAGCCTATTGCCGCTTATCGGGATATTTTGTTTGCCAGAGCCTCGTCCGTTGATCGGCAGGTGCACCACTTGCAGGTGAGGTTGGCTTGGGACCCTAAGTTCTTGGTGGGAACCCTATACACCCTCTTGGTGGGAACCCTATGCATCCTTATTTTAATATTATATTTCAACATTATAATTTTAAAAACACATTTTATATTATTATTTTCTTACGCATAAATAAATTAGCAAGACAAATGCTTAATTATGTAAAATTATAAGTTTAATAAGTATTAACTGGCATCTCTACTAATAATATTCCAATCAAATTATCCATGACAGTGACCCGTTCTATAGGTTCTGAACGAACATTCACTCTGATCGATATCGATCATTTGATCGAATCAATTGAACCGGGTCACTTGCCTAATGGGTAGTGATCGACCCGGGTCGCGTGAATTGATCGATCGACCCACCTCTAGCTTCGATGTATTGGGGCTTCAAAAATAAAACATCTTCATACGTTGAGAGTGATGCTGTTCAGGTGTTCGGTGCTTGATGGTTACAAGATGGTGGTTGAGACGCCAACAAACTGGCCGAATACATGGTCGCTTAAGTACCTCGAAACTTTACCTTATCGACGACCATCGCACTGAACACGTGCACAGAGAATCTTTCGTTTATTTTTATTTCAAATACAGTACAAATGTTACGTATTATTCGTTTCTATTATACATACGTACATGTTCTATTCATCGTTAGATAGGTCTTATTAAGTTCTATCTATCGGTATACAATACCTAAACCTAACTACTAGCGTCACTAAGTTATTCCATAAAAACTCCCAAAAAATGCTGTCACACAAGGGCCCGCCCACTATATTTTCTATTGAAAAACTATTGTATACTAAATTTATATATATAATTTTGGTAGGCCGTTGTGTGCAACTATATGGGGTTGAATCTATGAATCTATTAAAATAAACACCATGAAAATATCTTTATTCATTTCGAACCTATTACATGAAAACTTATGAATCATAAGAAAATTACAGAATTTCTTAAGTAAATACTATCGTAAAGAAACAAAATTTATGATAAACATACAAATGTTTGTTTTTATGCTTATTTTAACTATATAAGGTAATAACTAGCAATAAGAAAGTATCTAGACATGATTTCAAGCCTATATGAAGCCAAAAAACACTTATAAAACTATAAAACGAATATGTAAACAAACAGCTGTTTTATGAAGTATTAGTTCTTATCTATCACTACTGATAACGCTATTTATGATCGATATCTAGGTCTCTACAGTTAGCACAAGTTCAAGACTAATGTTCATGTATTACATAGTAGTTTATATTAACGATCTAACCATTTACACTATTTTAGCTATTTTTTAACGTTTTGACACGTCCGGAAACCAAACCCGGTGTACCGCACGATTAGATAACACTGATTTTATACGATTTTCACTCGCGGTTTCGAATACACTATTCACTGTCATAGTTTTAATGTCTGTCGCGAACAGTATTATTCAAACCGAACATACCATTCATATTATGTGGTATTTATATTACGAATGTACGGCAGGGACGTGCATCAAATGAAAATGTAGGCAATTGCCCTGGAAATGGATAACTTAAGTACCATACAATAAGTATACCATTTATTCACATACAGCATTTCGCAGTCTACTGCTGGACCCGTACGAAGCCGGGACGGGCCGCTAGTATAATAATAATGCTACTTATTCTCTGAATATACTAAATCGTAAGACGTAAGTTATGTAATTATTGATCAGAGATTAATAAAACCGTAGTTTTAAATGGAATACAAATACAAAAACAGGTACTACTTCAGTGTACGATCCAAAGTTATAGAATGGTTTACTCTAGGTATGAAAGGTTTTGTTTAACCGTACGCGGTAGCAAGAAAATAAAATAAATAAATAGTGTAAAAAACACTAGAAAAAAAATGCTTTTATAAATGCACGTAAAAACAAAAAAAAATGGATCCTTCAAGTTGTCTCTATTTCTGGGCTGGAGAGTAAACTATGTGATTTTAATTATAATATTTGATTGTAAAAGCGTGGGGCGCTGGAACAGGAAAGACGTTCTTGTTTAACTTGTTGAAATATCCGGAAGCCGGTTACACAGATTGGCGCTCCAGCTGGAGTTGCAGCACAACTAGGTGGCTCTACATTAAACAGTCTGTTCAAAGTACCAGTTTGTCGAACTCAAACTAAACATGCGCCAGCAGCGAGAAGAGACGACATTCACCGACATTTTTAACGCCTATTCTTTCAGGAAATTAAGTACATAAGGGTAACGCGTCAACAGTGGCAAAATGTAGAGTTCTTGTTCGTGGACGAGATATCTTTGGTTCCCTTTGGTAACCCTTTGGCGGCATAAACGTTATGCTCTTGTGCGACCTCATGCAACTTTCGCCAGGAAATTAGTATTAGTATTTGTTAACAAGAATGTATTTCCTGTTCCAGCGCCCCACGCTTTTACAATCATATATCATAATTAAAATCACATAGTTTACTCTTCAGCGCAGAAATAAAGACAACTTGAACGGTCCATAATTTATTTTTTGTTTTTACGTGCATTTATAAAAGCGTCTTTTTCTAGTGTTTTTCAAACTATTAATTTATTTCATACTTTGTGCAAGTGCAAGCATGACTATGATACGATATTCCATCATGGAATGGTAATGCTTATCTTCCGGCTTCATCATCAGACCTTGAAACCTAATCGTGGTCAAAGTTCATTACCAGACGTTTCTAAGAAATCCAAAACAGCTATGATACGGTCTTTCATTCTCCGTCATGAAGTTCCAGTTCATATCTTTCGGCTCCATCATCAGATCAGTTCGACAGTACCATATTATTGTATTGTCATCAGAACTACATACAACTGCCAATTTTCATTACGCTACGACCCTTGGAAGATGGTTAAATTAGTTACCTTAGATTCCATTACATAGTTACATACATGTCGAGTTCCAGGTCATATCTTTCGGCTCCATCATCAGATCAGTACGACAGTGCCATATTATTGAATTGTCATCAGAACTACATACACCATTGGAAGATAGTTAAATTAGTTGGCTTAGATTCCATTACATAGTTACATACATGTCAACCTAATAAAAGTAAAAAAAAAAGTACATTCATTAAATCGTATATCACTGTCAGCATTTTCAAATAAAATCGGCATTTTGCTTCATAGTTAGTAAGTAAACCACTGATTTCGTAGCCCGATAAGTAATGTCGGGATCTACTCGTAGAGACGTTTGGATTTTATTTAGTGTTAAATATAGTTGTCAGTAGCAGTGCTAACATAAACATGCTCGTCTGAGAAGTCTGAGTAGCAGCCTACAAGATATCGCTCCTAATAAAGTCTGTGAAAAACTGACTCCTTGAACAAGGTTTTCTGTCTACAAATTGATCTGGACGCAAGATATGCCTAGCAAATCAAGTTGCAGCAGTTGAACTTAGACGTTGCTAAGGAAAACGGAATGAAACATCGGGATGAAAGACGTCGAAAACCCTTGTGAAATTCTCTTGCCATTCAGGTTTTAGATCTCTTAAGCTGGACGTAGGTATTCTCTTTGTGTAGGAGTTATAATAATATATGCGCTTTCAAATATCGTCCGAAATATAAGAAAAGGAACTAAATAAAACATATTTTTTTGCGAAAACTTAACTAACACTGTTGTTTTTATCATGTACGAGTCTATGGTGAATGAACCTAACCGTCATGCGTTTAGCCATTGAAACGTTCGGTCGACTATGGTCGCCCAAAAGTTTTTGGCATGAAACGTTAGGGCGACTACAGCAGCCCAGACGACTCGCCCCATTTAAACCTGTTTTTTATCTGTGACAGTGTTCAAGAGGTTCACAAGTGTTCCACTAGTTGGTTCTTTATTAAATAACGCGTCTGTTGGTCGGTAAAACAGCAACGTCAAGCCCAAAGAAATTGGATAAATAATAATATGTGGTCAAGCCACAGCAAGATTTAAAAAAAAATAGTTTACAAACTTTTTGTCAAGTGCGTTGAATTGTTTGAAGTGTTAGTGAGTGTCGACTTTAAAATGTAAGTAAAAATGTATTTATTATTCAATTGTGTTAGGTGTTATATATTGAAATACTCCTGAAGGTTCATTCTTTCAGAATATCTACAAATTCTAAGCATCCGCAATCAGATAGGATGTTTTTAAATTAGTTAAAATCGACAAGCAAAAACTTTGCCGTTGTGCGCCGGTTTTTTGTTAAGTTTTTTATGATATGTTATAATTATTTTGTAGTAAAATACTTCTTGTAATTGGAAAAATAGGTAAATATTAATATTTGTGTATACTTAAATGAAAGGAATATGGCAAAAAATGTTATGATTACACGTTTTTTATTATTTAATTCTCAGGATTTGGGCATGGGCGATATCAAATTCTTACCGGAATGGTTAGTTTTTTTTAAATTTATTATGTTATACTGTTTGTTCTAAGTAATGATGTATTGGTATAAAAAAAAAAGCTTATTTCATCTAGTAAATAGCATAGAGGTATATGACGAAATATTTCGTAAAAACTTGTAATTAATAAATATTTTACTCAAACACCAGTATTGTAAAGTTCAACTTTTTTTGTACTGTTCAAGATAAGAGTTACAATATAGTTTTCACATATTTTGATTCCTTATAATGTCAGCTCTATACGGGTATTTTTTAATTTACCATAGAAGTTGTAGTTTGGTAGAAACTAAGCTTTAAATCGGTGACGGCATTGGGCGCTCGACCGGTTCATACACCGTAGGTACTTGACAGGTTTTTTAATACTAAGTCTGCGGCAACTACACTTTAAAAATGTGGTAATGGGTCGCCACACGGTGACCTATGGCAGACCTTTTAGTGATGGTCTTGCATGCGGATCCCTCCGTCTATAACATAATATATATAGTCTAAGGTGCTGCCCATATTAGTTGCATCTTACGCACGATAGGGACGCCGTAAAGTTGTCATACAAATTTTGACATTTAGGTGCCTTACGAATACTTTCTCGAGAGTATTTTGTGCTCGAGGAGAGCCGAACATTACTACGAACATTTTCACGATCATTCTAGCGAACACTCTATTTTAGTCTCAATTTCAGTTAATTTACCAGAACAATTCTGCTTTCAGCCCAAATTTAACTAACTGTAAAGATAAATACGACGACGCTCAAATGATTTAAGCGCAAACTTTTTCCAAGTCAACAATACTTTATTTAGAAGTTTGCTGTGAATGCCATTAACGGTTAAATTAGAAGGCTAAATAACCCCTACTTTACGAGCCCATTATTGTGAAGCTTTTTCAACGTTTCTGTGTGCCGTTGAGCTAAATTTATGTGCATTTACAGTTGGACTGGCTCTTTAGGCCAATTTATTCTAATGATTGTAATTCAAATTCCGTAGTCAATGTTGCGATAATTATGTTCAAGCCTGTAGATGAATAACAACAACACTATTTACTTCTAAACAATAAAAAATGTGTGCGCTTATAATATGAGAGACGACGTGGCAACTACAGCGGCAATATACTTATTCCATTTTCTTCTACAGGTCCTGCACTTCTCCAAGCTAAGCCAGTATAACACGACTTGTAATGTGATCCTTTGACCTACAGTAGAAATAGTTTAGTTAGTGTTCATTCTCATTCTTTTGTTGTAATCGCTAAACTACAATTTGTTTCTTAGCCTGATAGATCTTATTTATTTGGCTGTTTTTCTAGTGTTATCTTAAAGAACAAAATACCAATATTCTAAACTAACATTCTTACCGACGCTATCGAATTAAACACTCGTTAAACTAGCAAATATGTATAACATTATTATGCAATAATAACAGTATGTACCGCAAGAAAAACACTTTTGTTTTTTTGACTCATGGTGGAAACCAAACAATTTACGGGCTGACCCCCCCCCAGTCTGAGCCCCTAAAGGGGCTCAGTCTAGGGAGTGTGTGGAGACTCCCCGACGAGAAGCGCCGGGACTACCCACTAAAACCTCCATGGTGTGCCTCTATCCGATCCCATCGAATGGCGGGTCACGGGATCTACGTTAGCATTACTGCCGCGACCCCGCCTGAGCTGGCCCGCGCAAGCGGGCCCCGTCCCTCGCATGCATCCATCTGCATCCATCATACTTCTCCTCATACATCCTCTTTCATACTACAAGCGGAAAAGAACGACGTAGTCAACTAACCCTACGAGAGGCGCACGCGGAACGCGTGCGCCGCCTCTCGGGCCTCACGGACGGGGTATAACAGGCCCGTCGTCCGCAGGCGTGTACTCACGGTGGCCGGAGATCGTTGAACGCCCTCCGGCGACGACGCCCGGTTCTGCGGGTGGGAACAGGTCGCGTGGGCTCCCTATCCCGCTCCGCCGCCTCCTTGATCGACATCAGCGTCTCACAAAAGGAGGCGGCTGCGTCCCAACACATCTCGCTCCGAACCATGGAACGAATCAGGGTCCGAAGCGAGAGTTCGACAACTCCTATCGCCGCGACTAGGTCTCGGCGCTGCGATACCCAAGCAGGGCATTCCGCCAAGGTCTGCAGCGCCGTGTCCTCTACTGGGTCACGGCGATCTCCACAGTGGTGACATCCGGGCGTCTCCTCCCGGACCGCAACAAAAACACTATCGCTAAGCAACTAAGAGAGTTCACCTAGTGCTGTTGGTAGCGCCATCTACCTTCCTATCGATAACTAATTACATCGACGTCAATCGTTCCTCGCTTGCTCGTGCAATGCGAGCGATCCTTTTGTCTCCTTCGCTCTCTTCCCAAGGCACACCTACAGAGCAGTCTAGAATAATCCGTGTCGCGACAAACACATGTACCGCACCGCATATTTTTTGACCGCTCCCGCTTTATACCAAAAACTCAACAAACCGCCCGCGAGTAAAGTGTAGTGAAACGACGGAGTGATAAGTGAATCTTCAGGATTCCCGAAGAGACACCAGGAGGCTGACATTTGTGCAGAAGAGGACTGATTTGCAAGGTAAGG
This sequence comes from Euclidia mi, assembly GCA_944739405.2. Classification (NCBI taxonomy): domain Eukaryota; kingdom Metazoa; phylum Arthropoda; class Insecta; order Lepidoptera; family Erebidae; genus Euclidia; species Euclidia mi. The sequence goes on along the minus strand of OX123189.2, from coordinate 24,459,525 downwards.
CGTGTCCTTAGAATATCCTATACCCACTCACACTCCCTCTCCTATCCTAGTCGATAAGAACCCGCATCCTTACAGTCCACAATATTAATAATTTTCCCAAATCGCCTAGGAACATTTGGTTCACCGAAACATTTTTTGGTCCTTCGAGCCGGATTAATTTACGTTTTATACGTAACCTCTCGTTATATCTCTATACCTAGGCAGTTATAGCACCTACCTATACTCCTAGTCCATTTACATAACCGTTACATGGTTATTCCGCACCCCATCAGTAGGTAATATACTTTTATGTAGCTACCTACTTACCCAATTATTATTTCTGGAATTATCATAGTTGTCTTGTAAATAATCTCATATTTCAAGCACCTTTTAATTCCACCGCCTTAAAGTGTTGCCTACTTAGGCAAAATAATAGGTACTTTAGGTATTCTTATTTTGTTTCGGTCTCATTAGCTTATACTTACGTAAGCATGTCACAACAAAAGAAGCCACGCGTGTCGGAAGACAGAGAGCTGACAATCTTAGAAGCAAAACGCAATATTTTATTTGAGCGTATTCAAAACATTTACGAGCGCTCAAAGACCGCCGCCGCTTCTGATAGTAATAGGGAGTCATTTCTCAGTTATTGTATGACAGTAGATAGTATTCGAACAGATTTTCATAAGTTGTTAGACGATTATAACGCAAGATTGCTTTCTACTAATCCTGATGAAAAACCGAATTATCAGGCGTACACCTCATTTGAAGATCTTTATTGTATCATTAAGCGAATACAATCACAATTAGAGGGTAAATATTCAGCACGGCCCGTTTCAGCGGCTCGCACGCCGAGATTACCGCCAATCGAGATTATGTCGTTTGACGGAGATATATGAAATTGGCCGTTATTCTATGCGAGTTTTAAGTCCACAGTGCACGATAATGGTTCTGTGACAGATGCTGACAGGTTGTACTATTTAATAGGTAAACTGTCACCGAAGGCCCAGTCCGTATTTGCAGGTGTCACACCCAGTGCTGAGAATTATCAGGTCATATTTCAGTCACTACTTGATAGATATCAAGACACTCGCGTCCTAGCGTCTACCTACTTTGATCAAGCTTTAAATCTTAAACTGTCCGGTGCCGCGTCTGTCGCAAATTTCCAGCTGTTTATAGATAACTTTGTTACCGCGGTAAATTCTCTTAGGAACTTAAAATTAGAAGATCTTTCCGACTTTATGTTGCTTCAACTCGCTTTAAAAAAGTTTGACACTGAAACAATTCGTGCTTTCGAAATGACAGAACGCAATAATAAAATACCTACACTAGATAGTTTTATTTCGTTCATCAAAGATCAGTGTCGAATATTTCATAATACGCAGTCTAGTTCATCTAGCCCGTCTAATACTAACAACAGCAAACAAAGGTCGAATAAAACGCGAAATAGTATAAATAACTCGGTGCCTAATCCGCAATCTTACGTAACATGCTCGGAATCTAATAATAATAATTCACAGAAGTGTCTGTGCAGTAATATAGTGCACGACCATTTCTATTAGTGTCCCGCCTTTAATGGTTTAAATCCAACTGCTCGTTTCAAGTGCGTAAAAGATAACAAAGCATGCATAAATTGCTTAAGTATAAAGCATAAAACGAGTGATTGTTCTAGTAAGACGAGATGTTGTTCATGTAATCAGCGACTTCACTCATTGTTGCACTTCGATAAAGGTAGTCCGTTGTCAAGCCAAGCCGCTAACCTTGACACACTTACGTCGCAAGTGCAGGCCACGATAACTGCGCCTCCCACGACTCAGAATGAAATATCGTTGTGTACGACATCCATCGCGCGGGCGACGCGCACGCGCGGACGGCCCTCGCGCATCTATAATGATCCGCGCGGGGCCAAGCCACATTGTATGGCGTCCAAGACGGTACTGTTAGCGACAGCGCAAGTTATCGTTTATGATATTAATGGATCGCCGCACGTGGTACGTTGTCTACTCGATAGCACATCTAAGAGCAATTTCATAACTTTTGATTGTTTCAAACGCCTCGGATTGTGGAATAACTTTAAAAATACTAACTCAGTAGTCAAAGGGATCGGCGGTTCAGAAAAACATTGCAAGGGTTCCGTAGATTTTAAAATACATTCGCGTTTTGATAGGGATATTAATTTTAACATTTCTTCGCTTATCGTGGAGCGTATCACGGACGCATTGCCGAACGCTAATGTAGACGTAGCATTACTCACTCACCTCGAGTCATTGCCGCTGGCAGACTCGGAGTTTGCGAATCCGGCAGACATTGATGTTTTGATCGGAGCTGCAATATTTCCGCATTTGCTACTAACTAAAGTGGTACGTAGTGAGCAATATAACTTACCCCCCTCTATTAAGACGGTATTTGGGTATGTGATTATGGGTACCGTACCTACGTTTCATACTTCTCAATATTTTACGTCTTGCTGTTGTTCTGTTCCTCAAGAAAATAATATTGATTCTCTTCTCAAGCGATTTTGGGAGCTTGAAGAGGTTACCGCACCGCCCTCGATGAGCCGTAAGGATCTCGAGTGTGAAGAACATTTCCGCGCTACCACTGTTCGTGACGACAGTGGCAGATACGCTGTGGCGTTGCCATTCTATGGTGACCCTTATTCGTTAGGGGACTCGTACGCTACTGCGCTTAGACGTTTCCATTGTTTGGAACGTAAACTTGATGCATCACTTAAGTTACGCAGCGCCTATAATGACGTCATTCGTGACTACATAGATAAAGGTTTTTTGAGTGTAGTTGTAAACAACGAGGGCAACTCTCCTCCCTCATATTATATCCCGCATCACGGCGTAGTTCGCGAAGATAAAACCTCTACTAAACTTCGTGTGGTTTTAGATGCTAGTTGTAAGACTACATCGGGTCAGTCGATTAATGACATTTTGCATGCCGGCCCTAGTCTACAGGTTGATTTATTTAACATCATAATAAAGTTTCGTCTTTTCCAAATCGCTCTGTCTGCTGATTGCCGCCAAATGTTCCTCAATATCGGCGTTTACGAATCTGACCGTAGATTTCAACGGATTTTTATCGTTTTAATAATAAGGAACCTTTATCTGTGTATCAGCTCAATCGTGTTTGTTTTGGACTCAAGTCTAGCCCATATCACGCGTTTTGAGTTGTTCGCCAGTTGATCGCTGATGAAGGCGATCACTTTCCCGCCGCAGCAGCTGTTGCTACTTCCGCTTTGTATATGGATGACATTGCCTGTAGTGTCATATCCGCTCCGCTAGCAATTTCGCTTTGTGAAGAGCTTATTCAGCTTTTCAAGCGAGGCCAGTTTGATCTTGTCAAATGGACAAGCAACTCTAAGGAGGTTCTCGCACGCATACCAGATTCTCATAAAGCTTCTCCAGACATTGAGTTTGAGAAGCCTGTACCGCATAAGGTTCTCGATTTAGGCTGGGACAAATCCTGTGATAGTTTTCGGTTTGACGTCTCACCGCCAGATGATAAGTGCACTAAACGCACTATGCTGTCCACAGTGGCTCGACTATGGGACATAATGGGTTTTGTGGCTCCCACAATTTTGTACGCCAAGCTCTTGATTAAAGAGCTTTGGCTATCAAAGTGTGAGTGGGATGAAACACCCCCTGACCATATTGTCGCCGCTTGGGGCCAGTTTTGTATTGAGCTTACCGCGCTCAATCAAATTACTATTCCGCGTCATCTTGGGTTGGTAGATGGATGTACCATCAACTTAATAGGTTTCGCTGACGCCAGCGAGCGTGCTTACGGCGGAGTCGTATATTTGTAAGTCCGCATTAGTTCTAACTACTCGGTGCAGTTAGTTTGTGCCAAGTCTAAGGTCTCGCCTATTAAAACCATATCGGTTGCGAGACTGGAGTTGTGCCCTTCTGCTGTCTCAGTTGCTCCGCAAGGTTCAAGACATAGTTTTGCTCCACTACCCTATTAATAAAATATACGCATTTTCTGACTCCAAAGTAGTGCTCGCTTGGATGCATTCTTCTCCTCACCGCTGGCAGACTTTTGTCGCCAACCGCGTTAGTAAATTGATTGAACTTGTTCCTGCTACTTGTTTCAATCACGTCGCGGGTATTGAGAACCCCGCTGATTGCTTGTCTCGTGGTGTCACTCCACTTAATCTTCTGCATCATCCATTGTGGCATCGTGGACCTTCTTGGATTTCCCATGATCCGTCAGAGTGGCCCATGCAACCCTTTGACCACAGTGCAGAAGACGAAGATGTACCCGAACGGAAGTCTGTTTCTTATCCCGTGATTGCTGAGGTTGCGGAGTCTCCGATCTATGCACTCGCACTACGCATGTCATCGTGGTCTACATTACTCCGAGCCATCGTTTATGTCTGTAGGTTTCTTAGGCACCTACCTAATGGGACTTTTGTTTCAAGTACTGATATCAAATTCGCAGAATGTAAGTTACTACGAGCTGTACAGGCTGTTCATTTTAGTAACGACATTCAAAATTTGAAAAACAATGTACCTTGTTCTACCGCTATCTTTAGACTCAAGCCGCTTCTCGATGAACACGGCCTCATACGCGTTGGGGGTCGTCTGTCAAATTCGGATGAACCTTATAACTACAAACATCCTTGCATTCTGCCGCGTCATGATCATGTTGTCGACCTTCTTGTTGATTTTTATCACAAGAAGCACCTCCATGCTGGTCCAGAGTTGCTTATGTCCTTACTTAGGCATAAGTATTGGATTTTAGCCGCTCGACGAATAATTCGTCACAGAATACATAAATGTTACGCCTGTTTCAAATTTCGTCCGCGTCCGACTTGCCCTCCCATGGCAGATCTTCCTAGCCAACGCGTCAATCAAGTTGATAAAGCGTTTACACATACCGGTTGTGATTACGCAGGACCGCTGCAGTATACGCCAGTGCGTGGTCGAAGTGTTAAAAGCCGCAAAGCTTGGCTATGTATTTTTACATGCTTAACGACGCGCGCTACGCATATTGAAGTTGCGACAGATTTAAGCACGGCGTCATCCCTTGCAGCCCTTAAACGATTTCTCTCACGGCGCGGCCCTATACAGTGTTTGTATTCGGATAACGGCACTTGTTTCGTGGGCGCAAGCTCTTATTTACGCGACCTCTATAAGTTTCTCAGAGAAGAATATCGTACTCGTCTTCAGGAAGAACTTTCCATAGATCATATTGACTGGAAGTTTATTCCACCAGCATCACCACATTTCGGTGGATGTTGGGAAAGCATGGTCAAAGTAATTAAAACGCATCTCTTCAAAGTTATAGGTCAACAGATCCTCTCTTACGAAGAGCTTTTAACTGTCCTTGCACAAGTTGAGGCACTGATCAACTCGCGTCCGCTCACGGCATTGAGTAGTGACCCTTAGTTTAATGAAACTCGATCACTCCAACTGATAAATTGAGATCGTTATTTTCTCTTTGAAAATATTCATAGCAATTACCTATGCTTTTATTTACATTACTTGAGAAGATCGAAAATTTAAGAGATTTAACAGCACCACTGGGTGCAGTGGTGGGTTTATACATACAATCTCCACCAGACTCCAAACACAAATTTGATTAGAATCCAGTTTGTGTGATGGAGGGGTGACCCACTACAAGGCTATAATGCCACATATATATACAATTGCTGTCGGGATATTAAGCGCTGCTGACGGCCAAATCTTGTATTATCTGAATGTTATCTGGACAAGAAAGCATACGGTCAGTTTAAAGCACTATTACCTGTTGTGACGACGTGTACCTCACTAGTCTCCCACTCACCTCTTGCGGCCGGCCGGCGACTACACTCAAGTTAAGTGCTTCTGTCTAAACAGGAGTTATACAGATCCAGTGTATTCATTGTTGGTTCTATCTTTCCCTTCTTCACACTTCCTACTTTGAGACTCCACTCAAGATACCACGGTGTGGTTTCTCCCTCTTATGATAGCTAAACTATCTAAGTAAATAACACAAAGGTCACACTTTTTTTCATATACCTGTGCAATGCAGTTCTGGTTATCTACCTTCGACCCAATATCTATCTGACCATCTAGCTGGGTCCAATAAAAATCCATGTATGGTATTCACAGCAGAATTTGTTATAATTTCATATTGTAACCTCAATGAATTTAACAGTAATAGCTGCCACAGTATATTAAACGGCATACTTGTAAATTAATTAAGTTATAATTAATAGATTATAACGGGGTTTGCTCGCGGTTACAGCCGGATATTTTGGTTTGATTGTTTATTACCTATGTATATACCTTGCTCTGTTACCGCATTGTGGTATTCGTAATATACCCATGTTATTATACTACCTGTATAATAATTATGCTCGCAAGTATTCCAGCTTATTAAGGGTAGAACGCACGGTAATATTAGCACATTGTAAGTTGAACAGGATTATTTTATCCCAAGGGGCAGTTCCAGTCCTACCCAGTTATCAAATAGTTCAGACTACGTTATTGTTAAAATAACCTATAAAAAAGCTATTAAATTAATATTATCTCAAGTTAACTGCAATAAAATATGAAAATAATAATAGTTTATATCTCTTTCACAAGAGACTACAGTGTGTGTGGAGTATAATTGGATATACCGTGAATACACAATTTTAAACATGTTGCCTCTGAAAATTACTTAAGGATTCATACGGTCTATAATGGTCAATAAAGTTATACTGCAGGCCAAATTATAAAAGAATAACGTACATATGTCATTTATAAAAAGCCACAAGAAGCAAAAGTTTATAAGTAAATAAGGAAAGGTCTGCATACAATGGCATAACTACACAAAAAAGGACCCTACTTATATTTTGAAAGACAATTACCAGTTAAACAAAAACAAAATTGGGCACTCGCAGAATTTGCTAAAATATACCCTTAGGTACTCTAAATAAATATTTTTTGTTCTGGACAGTTTATACGTAAGCCCTGGTTTTATTTATCCTTTTGTTGGGCCTTTTTATCGTGTGACCAGCAAAGTTGGTTACGTTGGGTTAGGTTAGTATCCGTATTGTTTAGAAACTGGAAAAAGCAAAACGTTTGCAGTTTCTTATTGTCAAAATTATTGTTTGTGTTGCTAATTAACTTATTCAGACAGCAACAAATGAAATTTAGGTATTATTGGCTTTAGTTACTAAGATGAAAGAAAAATTAATATACCCATATTCTCCTTTTCCCTTTTCAAGTCTCCCTTTTTAATAAGATGATGATGATGATGTTTGCTAATTGTGAAATTTAGATGAACCAAATGCAGTGGACCAAACACAAACGTAGATGCGCGTTTAAACTTTTTTAAATTAGAGAAATTCCGTCTATAAAATCATTATACAGCTATTCATTAAATCTTACAAAGTAAGATACGGTAAGATACGGTTACACTTTTCTTAACTCAAAACTTGCCGGCAGAAACTAATACATTTAATTTTCATTTATCGATAAAATTGAAGGAGTACTTAACGTTGAAAATTTCGTCTTCCAGAAACAATGAGCCGCCGATGTAATGTTCGTTAATGATCGTAGTTTTGTGCAGATAAGATACTTAACTTACCACTGTTGTATTATGTTTCCAAATTATTGGTAAAGTGTTTTGTATTGCAAAATGTGTATTCAGTACATTATGAATAAAGTGTACAATAGTTTTCAAAGTGTTCCTTCACTAGGCAACATTCTCCAGTCACAATTCTCAGACGTACCACAAAACTTTAATGTAGTCCATATAAACGCACAAAGTATTCCAGCCCATTTCCCTGATATGTTGGCTAACCTAGACTGCAAACACATACACGCTGTCCTCGTTTCAGAGTCATGGCTAAAACCATGTCTCCCTTCAGTATCTTATTCTCTTCCAGGATTCAACCTAATAAGAAATGTTCGCGTATCCGGCGGTGGGGGCGCTGTAGCCATATACCTACTTCATCAGATCTCTTATAACATAGTATCTATGTCTTCGCAGCCGCCACTGCCGAATACAGGCGAGCATCTCTTCTTGGAAGTAGAACTTCAGCACCTTAAAGTACTACTAGGCGTATACTATTCACCTTCAAATCGCCATAACTTTTTTTCATCTTTCGAGCAACTAGACTTACTAAACTTACTTACTTAGAAAATTTAACACCTCTATATAACCACACTATCATAGTGGATGACTTTAACACTTGCCTCCTTAAACAGGATTCTCGTGCTGCCTCTCTTCGACATGCTATAGAGTCATGTAACTTGTCAATTTTAAACCTTAATGCTACTCATTACTTCCCAAACTGTACTCCTTCTCTACTTGAGCTTATCTTTGTCTCTTCTCCTAATTTCGTCTCCAAGCATGGTCAGTGTACAGCAGACGCTTTTTCCTACCACGACCTCGTCTTTGTATCATACAGACTACGCCCACCTTAATCGAAGCCGAAGATAGTATTGCGGAGCAATTTTGGTGGCATGGATCTTGACAAGTTGCGTGCGGATACCATTGATATAGACTGGGAGCCTCTGTTTTCCTCAGAGTGTGTCGATACCAAAGTCCATATTTTCACAAATAAGCTCATTGAATGATATGATGTTCATACACAAGTTCGCACCATTAAAATTAAACATTTACCAGCTCCTTGGCTAACGGAGAATATCAAAAAGATGATGTCCAAAAAATCTGCTGCCAAGGCCAAACTGAAGCTCAGACCTACTTCAATCAAGAAAAATACGTGGCCATAAGGAATCTCTGCAACAAGGTGTGTAGGAAAGCGCATCGCCAATATATTCATACATCTGTTGAAGATGGTGATCCAGCAAAAATCTGGAAATTTCTTAAAACTTTGGGAGTTGGTAAAACACGGCATCAATCCATCCCAAACAAAGTTAACCTCGATTCTCTCAGTAGACATTTCACTACTTCGTTCAAATTTGATGGAAATATGAAAAAATGTATATTAGAATATCTTTCATCCTTGCCGACCCCAGATTACTCTCCCTTTATCTTCACGCAATTCACCGCTTGTGATGTTAAGAAGAGTTTACTGGCAGTTGCATCTAATGCAGTCGGCAGTGACTGTATCAGCCGCAAAATGATCCTCCCCATCCTAGAAGAAATTCTTCCAATCCTTTGTCACATCCTAAATCATTCCGTTGCCTGTGGCATCTTTACATCTGATTGGAAGGATGCACTGATCATTCCTTTGCCCAAGAAACCTAAACCCTGTTCCTTCTCAGACTATAGACCCATATCAATACTACCCTTCTTATCGAAAGTCCTTGAACGTCTTCTTCACTCACAGTTGAGTTCCTTCCTGCATAAAAATGCCCTCCTAAATCCTCATCAATCCGGTTTCCGTCCTTGCCACAGTACTGCCACTGTATTAGTTCGCGTAACTGATGACATTCGGCTAGGTATGGATAGTGTCAATCTTACAGTTCTGTCTTTACTCGATTTTAGCAATGCTTTTAACACTGTAGATTTTCACATCATCCTACGCTCTCTTAAAGTATATCCATCGGCAATTGGCTGGTTTCATAGTAACCTGTTTGGTCGCCGGTAACGTATACGCATAGAAGATTCTTTGTCAACTTGGTCTGATACTAATGCCGGTGTGCCACAGGGTGGCGTGCTATCTCCTTTACTCTTCGCGATATTTATAAATTCTATCTCAAACCAATTACTTTCATTCTACTACCTTTACGCAGACGATTTGCAAATTTATACGCAAGCTCCTTTAACCTTTAAGTACCGACGTGCGGTCTATTAGGCCCCGGCAGGTACTTCACTTGTTAGTTTACCCCTTTCGCTGAGGAATATCAATCGCCGCTTTTAAGTAGCTGTAAGAACAGTATCCATGATGATGTAGATGCAGAAAGTGGTATCGTCACGTTCGCATTTGGTGAGTAATTACTGTTTGAAATTCCAAAGCGGTCTCTCAGACCGCACGTCGGTACTTACGTAAGTTTTTTATGTTTTGTTTTTCTTACAGTTTATTGTTATTTTTACAAAAAATATTTAAATTTCACGTCAGGGACTTCAGGTAGTCCTGGGACAGATTTATGGTACTCAAATAAATCCCAGATATGCAAATAAATCGAATCCAAGTTTTTCGACTTTTCGTTTTTCGACTTTGACTTTGGCGAGTATTTGGTTCTGATAAGCCAGATACACCTAAAAATCAAGCTGAAAAAGTTGACTTATCTACCCAAAAGCAAAAGAAAATAGACATGCTATGTTATTCGTGCAAAAAAAACATGTTTTTTTTACAGTACGATGAATTGACTAAGCTAAAAATTTAAAGTGTAGTTGGGCAGTGGACATTTTCTTTTTCTGAAGGTTTATATACTTGATATATATTTTTTTCTAAAAGTTATAATAGTCTTGATACAAAAAAATATATTTTTGTTTTTCTGTGAGCGGTATTCATTTTGTTTTGATTTTTTATATCGAATAGCCGGATTTTCCTCCAAAATTCAGGCCAAATATTGTTATCGCCATATATTACAAAATAAAAATAATTTGAGTTTCTTTCTATACTTATTTTTCTTACAACCCTTTATTTTTAACCATAATGCAAAGAAATTTAATCAAACATTCACTTTTGTTCAAAAAAATACGGAATCTTTACTGCGGTCTGTCAGACCTCACGTCGGTACTAACGTTACAAAAAGTGCACGTCGGTACTTAAATGTTAAATAAGTTATCTGAAGCCTGTACCACCGTTAACATGGACTTGGCGCACATCTGTGAGTGGACCAATAAATATGGTCTTCAAGTAAATCCTGAGAAAACTCAACTCATTATTATTGGCAGCCCCAAACTGAAAATTAGGTGGTCCGAATTACCGAAAATCAGCTTTGATGGCAAAGATCTTACCTACAGCAAAACCGTGAAAAATCTGGGGATTTACTTGGACGAAACTTTGTCTTGGAGATCGCAAATTCAAGAAATGAGTCACTTCACATACATACTCATCATACACACAAGTATCTTATCTGCACAAAACTACGAGTTTTCGGGGAGATGAGCCTCGTTAGCCTTGGTTGGCAACCTGTCTAGGAGAAGGAAAACTCCGAAATTAAACCAAACGTTCGGGGAGATGGGCCTCGTTAGCCGTGGTTGGCAACCTGTCTAGGAGAAGGAAAACTCAGAATTTAAACCAACTTTCAGGGAGCATACCCGAAACAAAACCCCGATCTAAGGTGTGAACCGACCCGTGCCGAGGGATTCGTGGCCAGAGGGCAAGCTGGTCGTAAACGGAGGGTGCCTGTGTTGGTGGTCACAGGGCACAGCTGATATTCCACCTTAACCCGTAAAGGGCTCTGCGGGGATGGACCGTCTAGATCCCTAAATCTCGTGGGAACGCTATGGGAACAAAAACTTATTCTTCTCCATACGGCGGCGACGCGGTTCGCAACCCGTCACGTCTCGTTTCCCGCGAGGGCGAAAAGCGGCCTACGGAAAGCAGGTTTGCGACATTGAATGTTGGTGGAGGAATGAACGGCAAATTGGATGAAGTATGTCAGATGATGGATGATAGAAAGATTGATGTTCTTTGTGTGAATGAAACAAAAAGAAAAGGGTGTGAGACCACCAAGCATGGTGCATATACGGCGTATTGGTCTGGGGTAGATAGTACCACCAGAGCCTGTAAGGGAGTTGGTGTAGTACTGTCTGCGCGAATGAATGAGTGCGTAAAAGAGTTTGAATGTGTAAATGCTAGGCTACTGTGGATGAGAATGAAAGTAGGACTTACTCGTCTCTTTATTGTGGGGGTGTACGCCCCGGTCAATATAGTTACGGGTATGTCACAACATGAGCAAGACGAAAGGCAGGAGTTTTGGGAGAGTTTAAGAGAGATTTTGAGGAACTGCAAGGATAATGAAAGATTGATCTTGTTAGGGGATTTCAATGGATGGGTGGGAGTAAAGCGAGATGGATTTGAAAGGGTGTTAGGTGCATTTGGTGATGAAAGTGTGAACGAAAATGGAAAAGCACTGCTTGAGATTTGTTTGGAGTGGAGCCTTTGTGTGACAAACACCATGTTTGATCATAAAAGGATTCATATGTATACGCGAAAGGCGAAAAATGTTAGAAGAAGTATGATTGATTTTGTGATAGTAGATGAACGATTGAGAAAGAATGTGTTGGATACAAGAGTATATCGAGGGATCGGCATCCACACAGACCACTTCTTGGTATTGAGCCGGATAAGTGGGCTCTTTAAAGGATGGCGCCACCGAGAGCATAATGAAAATAGGGTCTTGGAAAGAATAAAAGTTGAAAATCTGTATCTGTAGTATAAACGAAGATTGATAGCAAAATTTGAGAGGTTCGATGGCATAAATGATATGGAAGAATTATGGCAGGCCTTTAAAGAAGAGGTAGTATGTGTAGCGTCTGAAGTATGTGGTATCATCAAGATAAGGAAAATACGAAAGGTTAAGAATACATGGTGGGACAAGGATGTACAATCAGCAGTGTCAGAGAAGAAGAAAGCTTGGTCATATTGGTTGGCTGCCAGAGCAAATGAAAGAATGGGAAAAGCAACGAGTGTAGACATAGATGAAGCAAAAAAGGAGTTTGTTAGGTCAAAAAGAATAGTGAAAGAAATGGTTAAAAGGAAAAAAGAGGAAAAGAAAGATGAGTTTGATAGCAGATTATCTGACGATTTCCAGAGGAAAATTAAGTTTTTCTGGAAATCCGTTCGTGCAGTTCGAGGAAGAACTCAATCCTCAGAACACACATCCATCAGAGACGAGAATGGAAGTATAGTAAATGGTGAATTGTGCGTGCTGAAGAGATGGAAAGAGTATTTTGAAAGTTTATTCGAAAGAACGGCGATAGAGACACCGATAGCTGAAGTGAATTGTAATGATAGCAATGATGAAAGCGTTATTGGCGTGGATGAGATCATGAAGGCACTGGGAAGTATGAAAGTAGGTAAGGCTGCAGGATATGATAGGATTACAGTCGAAATGCTGAAGGCTGGACAAGGCATCATAGTTGGTCAGTTGCAGCGGCTATATAACTTGTGTTGGAACACCGGCCGAGTACCTAATGACTGGACCACAGCTGTAGTTGTGCCTCTTTATAAAGGAAAAGGCTCGCAACAAGACTGCAAAAACTATAGAGGCATTAGCCTTCTCAGCATTGTTGGCAAATTGTATGCAAAGGTACTTATTGAAAGAGTTATGGAAGTAACCGACAAAAAAATATGGGATGTACAAGTGGGATTCCGAAAGGGTATGGGATGCACGGATCAGGTTTTTTCCTTGCGAAGCATAGCCGGAAAATTTTTGGCCAAAGGTCAAAAGGTCTATTGCGCATTCGTGGCTTTGGAAAAGGCTTACGATAAAGTGGTGAGGAATGAAATGTGGTCGGTGCTGTCAATGAATGGGGTGGACAGCAGCCTCATTCGAGCTCTGAAATCCCTTTATGAGGATTCTAGAGCTTGTGTGAGGATAAACGGGGCATACACTGACTGGTTTACCATCGATAAAGGTGTTAGACAGGGATGTGTAGCGTCGCCGTGGCTGTTTAACCTCTTCATGGACAGTTGTTTGCAAGATTTAAAACATAGTGACTGCGGATTGAAGATGAATGGGTTACTCGTCAAATGCCTCCTTTATGCTGATGATCAGGTTATACTTGCATCTTCAACGGAGGAGTTGCAGGAGATGGTAACAATCATGCATCGTGCGTTAGAAAGGAAAGGAATGAAAGTGAATGTAAATAAAACGAAAGTTATGGTTTTTGAAAAGGAGGAATGCGTTACGGCTTGTAATGTTTTGATCGATGGACAGCGAGTGGAACAAGTGAATGAGTTTGTTTACTTAGGTACGTTGTTTACAAGAGATGGTAAGAATGAAGCAGATATTGAAAGGAGAGTTAATGCAGGTAATTGTGTGAATGGAGCTCTGAAGGCGTTTATGAACAGTCAAAGCGTGTCCAAAAAGGCACGTTTGGCTGTACATAGAGGTGTGTTAGTGCCTACCCTTATGTATGGTAGTGAAAGTTGGGTATGGCAGAAGAGATTTGAAAGTAGAATAAATGCTGTAGAAATGAGAGCACTGAGAAGTATGTGTGGTGTGTCTTTGACCGACAGAGTAAAGAATTGTGTGATACGAGAATGGTGTGGGGTAAAAGAAGATGTAGTGACAAGCATTGAGAAAGGCATGTTAAGATGGTTTGGGCACATGGAGAGGATGGATGACGATAGACTGACAAAGAAGATATATCAGGCTAGTGTGAATGGGACAGGACAAAGGGGAAGACCTAGGAGAACGTTCTCTGACCAGATTGGAGACATCCTGAAAAAAGGACAAGTCAGAAGTACCCTTAACAGAAGAGCATGCATGAGAAACTTGATGGGAGTGAGTGAAGCAAGTGAGGTATGTCAGGATCGTTGCAAATGGCGTTCCGTAGTCTCTGCCTACCCCTCCGGGAAACAGGCGTGAGTCTATGTATGTATGTATGTATGTACAAAACTACGATCATTAACGAACATTAAATCGGCGGCTCATTGTTTCTGGAAGACGAAATTTTCAACGTTAAGTACTCCTTCAATGTTATCGATAAATGAGGATTAAATGTTTTAGTTTCTGCCGGCAAGTTTTGAGTCAAGAAAGGTGTAACCGTATCTTACTTTGTAAGATTTAATGAATAGCTGTATAATGATTTTATAGACGGAATTTCTCTAATTTAAAACAGTTTAAACGCGCATCTACGTTTGTGTTTGGTCCACTGCATTTGGTTCATCTAAATTTCACAATTAGCAAACATCATTATCATCATCTTATTAAAAAGGGAGACTTGAAAAGGGAAAAGGAGAATATGGGTATATTAATTTTTCTTTCATCTTAGTAACTAAAGCCAATAATACCTAAATTTCATTTGTTGCTGTCTGAATAAGTTAATTAGCAACACAAACGTGATGTATGTCAGGTAATAGGAACGTTCAATGCTTGGTGACGTATGAATGGTCGAGGGTTATACTTGGTTTTTTTCTCCTCTTTCAGGCTTAGTAGTTGCCTTGTATTTAACCTACTGACGCCACTACCACTCACCTGTTTCAGGGTCCCGGAATGCAGTTGCCGCCTACCAGCCACAGAATTTTCCCTCTGGGAAAATTCTGGCCTAATGGGGGGAGTGTGTGACGTCAATCACTCGGCCCGGTCGACCCCGCCGCCCGCGCCCTGCAACGGACTATAAATATTGAAGCGCTGGCTGCGTTCGGCCCCTTTTCTGGCGACTGCGAGACGAGCTAAGTTAACCAACTCTCCTGGACGAACCGGCAGCAGGACCCTCAGCAGAACCTCACCCATCGCCGAATCACGCGACCCTGTGTATATCTTTTTAATAACACTTTACTAGTAATTTTTTCGCTTGCTAAATGATGTCTAAATTTAATTGAGAATTAAATCAATTTTTATTGTAACATTTAACCACGTTTCTCATTAAAACACACCCTAAGTAGGGATAACGTAACAGTGGACACCGGGAAGGTCTTTTTTACGTTACACCTTAAAACCTAGGCGCCGACGCATTTTTCAAAAACGTTTTTACTGATAGCCACAAAATTCTGCCGGCAAGTTTTGAGTTAAGAAAAGTGTAACCGTATCTTACTTTGTAAGATTTAATGAATAGCTGTATAATGATTTTATAGACGGAATTTCTCTAATTTAAAACAGTTTAAACGCGCATCTACGTTTGTGTTTGGTCCACTGCATTTGGTTCATCTAAATTTCACAATTAGCAAACATCATCATCATCATCTTATTAAAAAGGGAGACTTGAAAAGGGAAAAGGAGAATATGGGTATATTAATTTTTCTTTCATCTTAGTAACTAAAGCCAATAATACCTAAATTTCATTTTTTGCTGTCTGAATAAGTTAATTAGCAACACAAACAATAATTTTGACAATAAGAAACTGCAAACGTTTTGCTTTTTCCAGTTTCTAAACAATACGGATACTAACCTAACCCAACGTAACCAACTTTGCTGGTCACACGATAAAAAGGCCCAACAAAAGGATAAATAAAACCAGGGCTTACGTATAAACTGTCCAGAACAAAAAATATTTATTTGGAGTACCTAAGGGTATATTTTAGCAAATTCTGCGAGTGCCCAATTTTGTTTTTGTTTAACTGGTAATTGTCTTTCAAAATATAAGTAGGGTCCTTTTTTGTGTAGTTATGCCATTGTATGCAGACCTTTGCTTATTTAGTTATAAACTTTTGCTTCTTGTGGCTTTTTATAAATGACCTATGTACGTTATTCTTTTATAATTTGGCCTGCAGTATAACTTTATTGACCATTATAGACCGTATGAATCCTTAAGTAATTTTCAGAGGCAACATGTTTAAAATTGTGTATTCACGGTATATCCAATTATACTCCACACACACTGTAGTCTCTTGTGAAAGAGATATAAACTATTATTATTTTCATATTTTATTGCAGTTAACTTGAGATAATATTAATTTAATAGCTTTTTTATAGGTTATTTTAACAATAACGTAGTCTGAACTATTTGATAACTGGGTAGGACTGGAACTGCCCCTTGGGATAAAATAATCCTGTTCAACTTACAATGTGCTAATATTACCGTGCGTTCTACCCTTAATAAGCTGGAATACTTGCGAGCATAATTATTATACAGGTAGTATAATAACATGGGTATATTACGAATACCACAATGCGGTAACAGAGCAAGGTATATACATGCATGGTTTGATTGTTTATTACCTATAATAAACAATCAAACCAAAACATCCGGCTGTAACCGCGAGCAAACCCCGTTATAATCTATTAATTATAACTTAATTAATTTACAAGTATGCCGTTTAATATACTGTGGCAGCTATAACTGTTAAATTCATTGAGGTTACAATATGAAATTATAACAAATTCTGCTGTGAATACCACACATGGATTTTTATTGGACCCAGCTAGATGGTCAGATAGATATTGGGTCGAAGGTAGATAACCAGAACTGCATTGCACAGGTATATGAAAAAAAGTGTGACCTTTGTGTTATTTACTTAGATAGTTAAGCTATCATGAGAGGGAGAAACCACACCGTGGTATCTTGAGTGGAGTCTCAAAGTAGGAAGTGTGAAGAAGGGAAAGATAGAACCAACAATGAATACACTGGATCTGTATAACTCCTGTTTAGACAGAAGCACTTAACTTGAGTGTAGTCGCCGGCCGGCCGCTAGAGGTGAGTGGGAGACTAGTGAGGTACACGTCGTCACAACAGGTAATAGTGCTTTAAACTGACCGTATGCTTTCTTGTCCAGATAACATTCAGATAATACAAGATTTGGCCGTCAGCAGCGCTTAATATCCCGACAGCAATTGTATATATATGTGGCATTATAGCCTTGTAGTGGGTCACCCCTCCATCACACAAACTGGATTCTAATCAAATTTGTGTTTGGAGTCTGGTGGAGATTGTATGTATAAACCCACCACTGCACCCAGTGGTGCTGATAAATCTCTTAAATTTTCGATCTTCTCAAGTAATGTAAATAAAAGCATAGGTAATTGCTATGAATATTTTCAAAGAGAAAATAACGATCTCAATTTATCAGTTGGAGTGATCGAGTTTCATTAAACTAAGTATTATTATTTTAATTAAACATAACTTCACGCCTTTTATCCCCGAAGGGGTAGGCAGAAGTGTATTACACACCCACACTTTGCCAGTTATGTTTCGCTCCCAATGTAATAGGGGGCGAACCTATTGCCATCTACCGGGCACATAATTAAGCGAGCAATAGTTAAAATTTTTAATACACACATAACTTCGAAAAGTCAGAGGTGCGTGCCCGCAGTAACTGCGGATCGAACCCAATACCATCGTCTTGGCAGACCGTTACGTACACCACTAGACTATCGCTATTTTAATTAATATTTTAAAAACAGGATCTGATTATAAAGACAACGAAAATGCTTGGATTTGAGCTGTTTTTTTCTAATTATTGATTATCTAATATAATTATTATGATGATGCCCAATCATAAGCCTGTAAAGGTACAACCCAATTCAATAGTGATTGTAAATCAATAACTATCCGGTTGTCCTCTTAACCAGATAGTACCGTGCCGCGTCCATTATTAACGTTCGTGGAATAATTAATTCTGGCCACCACTATCGCGATCACTACCTGTCTGTATAATTAAACTGTTAGCCTACTTGGGCTACGTACCCGTTCAACCCGCAAATTTCGACCCGATTGCAAAAGTGCCCGTTCGACCTCATTTTTAGTACCCGTTTGACCCTCTTCAAAATATAATAATTAATGTGCCCGTTCGACCTCTTTTTTAGCACCCACTCCACCCAAAAAATAAAACCCATAAAAAAGTGCCCGTTCGACCTCTTTTTTAGTGCCCGAAGGTTTCCGAATTATTATTATTTTAATACATTTATACATCAAAACAAAACAAACTTCCAATGTGAAGAAACGAGTACTATTTGTCGCTAGTGTGCATTTACCTCCTTATGCTATTACAACAAATGTATTGCAGTTAACACTTTTCAACATAACTGTACTTTCATTAACGAAATAACATTAAACCAGTACTAAATAAACACATATTATGTTGTAGGTCGAACGGGCACTAAAAAGAGGTCGAACGGGCACTTTTTTTACGGGTTTTATTTTTTGGGTGGAGTGGGTGCTAAGAAAGAGGTCGAACGGGCACATAAATTATTATTTTTTAAAGAGGGTCGAACGAGTACTAAAAATGAGGTCGAACGGGCACTTTTGTAATCGGATCGAAATTTGCGGGTTGAACGGGTACGTAGCCCATTTTATATCATAGGTATCTTGGATAAAAAATACAGAAACATATTTTTGTATTTTTTTCAGAGATTGCAGACTAAACTAACTCAGATCTAAACTTTTAATAAAAAAAACTTAATATTCATTTAATTTTTTTTTTAAACAAATAATTCAATTATTAACTTTACGTACAGTGTGTGTTTCACAGCTGTTTCGGCGAACCGAATGTTTCTAGGCGATTTGGGAAAATTATTAATATTGTGGACTGTAAGGATGCGGGTTCTTATCGACTAGGATAGGAGAGGGAGTGTGAGTGGGTATAGGATATTCTAAGGACACGCCTTACCTTGCAAATCAGTCCTCTTCTGCACAAATGGCAGCCTCCTGGTGTCTCTTCGGGAATCCTGAAGATTCACTTATCACTCCGTCGTTTCACTACACTTCACTCGCTGGCGGTTTGTTGAGTTTTTGGTATAAAGCGGGAGCGGTAAAAAAATATGCGGTGCGGTACATGTGTTCGTCGCGACACGGATTATTCTAGACTGTTCTGTAGGCGTACCTTGGGAAGGGAGCGAAGGAGACAAAAGGATCGCTCGCATTGCACGAGCAAGCGAGGAACGATTGACGTCGATGTAATTAGTTATCGATAGGAAGGTAGATGGCGCTACCATATCCCCCCGACCCTAAAGGGTTGCCTTTAAAAAAAAAATAGAATTGAACTTAGCTATGTTGGGTGTACTACCGCATAACCCATCAATAGGCTAAGACAGCGATATGATAATAAAATTAATCTAAATTAACTTTAGCGAAAATTACAAACGCAATAATAGCGAAAACTACTAACTAAATACTTAACTAAGAAGTAGATCCAACTTCAGGCTAGATCTCACTGAGTTGGAAGCGAACAGAGACGTATAACAGGGCGCACGTAGCTCCCCTTCGCGGTTTTCACGGTAACAACGCGGGTTGTACCGTCCTTGGAAGTATGCAGTTTCTCTACGATGGCTAACGGCCATGAAAGCGGCGGAGCATTATCATGCACAATCAAATAAGCACAATTAAATAACACATCTAAATACAATCACACAATTCAATACCAAAAACAACTGTCGCTTATAGTTAAGATAAGCGCGCGCGCAATCTGATCGACTGTTTTTGCGGCACTAAACAAACCTTTGATGAGTCACCGATCACCGATGCTCCGCTGGCGCCGACATGTCTAGGATAGGAAATAGAGATGCGCAATAGGTACTATGAATGTCGATATTTTTGACACGTTAATACGTTAACAAAAAAAATAACACAAAATGTTTTTATACAACGAACTATGCATTCTTACTTGTATTAACAATAATGCTATTGCTTAATTGTGTTGCTAATACGACACAGCTAAACAAGTTTATGAAATACTATGCACATACTTCAATTAGTTCAGTAGTTTTAGTACATAGTTATTATAATTCTTAAGTAGATTGTTGAACCCATTAGACCATTTAAAAAATACCATACGGCAAGAGCTAAAATAGTCAATAATTATTAACTTATTTCAAATGATTAAATAATTGAATATCTTTACATGTTTATCATTGTTTACCTAATAAAAAACGTCGTCTTTATTTGTACCACACTTTGAAATTTTCGAACGTAAAGTCATTGATAAGACGATTACATTAACGTTAAATACAAACAATTTCGATACAATAAATAACAAACTTTTACGGTGCGTAGGATTTTTTATCGATACTATCATTAATAAGACGATTACATTAACGTTAAATACAAACAATGTCGATACAATAAACAACAAACTTTTACGGTGCGTAGGATTTTTTATCGATACTATCATTGATAAGACGACTACATTAAAGTTAAATACAAACAATGTCGATACAATAAACAAAAAACTTTTATGGTGCGTAGGTAGTTTTTATCGATACTATCATTGATAAGATGATTACATTAACGTTAAATACAATCAATGTCGATACAATAAACAACAAACTTTTACGGTGCGTATTTTTTATCGATAATATTGACTATATTTTATTCATAATTGGGCAACTCTATTTGGCTCGTCTATGTTTGTCCTTGTCACACGTAGTGCATTTACTGTGCATACCTAATCAGATTTTTTCGTGCTTGCGGAACCGATTCATTTTATTATTATGTAACTTTATTGAAAAGGTAATTAGGAAGTTTCAAAAGTTTTGTTCTGTTAAAAATGTTACGCATTAACTTCGGCGCCAAAACCTACAACGACGAGTCTTAGGACCTTCGAGGCGAAGCGACGTTGCACGAAGACGTCATCGTCCTAAGTCGTCGAAGGGTCAACGCAGGCAGAGAGGAATAATCCCCGCGCGGTCTCGGGTATTTTCTTTACGGATTGCGTATGCTCAAGATTGCGCGCGACCTCGCGAGCCTGCGTGAGTAAAACGTTCTGGGTTACCACACTACAGTAAATATTTTGTCGCGAAAGTTCGTTAAACCCTGAAAATACGCGTACAACGCGGGCGCCGACTCGATTTTGCGCGGGGATTTCCGCGTATCTTCGAGGACGCGCGAATATTTTTTATCAGGTTCAAGCATTTATAAACTTTATTGTAAAAACATTAAAGTTTTTTTTCAAATGCGTTGATAAAATCCTCTCCGCTGCGCTCTGTTCTGTCTGCGCTGAGCCTAGCTTCGGATGACGTCGAGGCGTCGCGTCGTGAGTAGTACCTAGCGAGTCGCGGCGCGCAATGTAGGGTCGTTGACCGTTTTGTATCAGCTGTATGGAACTCAAAACGTGTGCAAAAATTGCGGAACTTAAAATCGATATTGTGGCTAAACTACTGCACCGATTTAATTGATTTTTGGTACAAGGCTTAAGAATGTTGTAAGCTATGCCTTTGTTCAAAAAGTGCCGCTATGCAAGCGCCACTCTGTATATTGGTGTGCAATAAAGAATATCTGAATCTAAAATATCTAGATATACATTTCCTAGCAATTAAAGGATTTTTTTACAGTTGACTAGAGGACGCCCGCAGCCACGCTCGCAAGTTTTTTCAATTTAACCGCTTCTCCTCGATCGCATATAAATTTGAAGCAAGACCTTTTCTTAGTGCACCCTAGGGTTACCAAGGAATATAAATGCCAAATTTCGGCTTCTTGCGCCCAATAGTTTTGGCTGTGCGTTGTGTGTCAGTTAGTCAGTAACAGAATAATTTTATTATACAGTCTGATTTGTCTATGGTGGTCATCGTCACAATGCCAGGATTGCCAGTCCAGCATGACGTGATGGGGTACCGAGCAATGTTATTATACTAATTGACGGTTTAATAAATACGATAAGATTACAAGAATTTGCCGATGACATCGTTCTGTTAGCAGACAGTGGACAAAAAACTGGAGGAGTGGCGGCAGAGATTGGAGAATGTAGGCCTGAGAATAAGCAGAACCAAGACAGAGTATATGTTCTGTGACTTTGGCGGTCTCTCCAGTCCTGTACCGGTTACACTCGGCGGTACACCTCTATCAGTATGCTCCGATTTTCGCTATAACCTAGATTCACTCCTGCAAGATGACGGCGAAATCGATCGTGATGTTAGGCAAAGAATCAACGCAGGATGGATGAAATGGCGACAGGTTTCAGGCACAATATGCGATCACAAAATGCCTGTGAAATTAAAGGGCTGCATGTATAAGGCGGTTATAAGGCCTGTCGTACTGTATGGAGCTGAGTGTAGGGCTACAAAGAAGATGGATGAGAAACGATTGCATGTTGCTGTGATGAGAATGTTACGAAGGATGTGTGGAGTGACAAGAATGGACTGCAGTGTGATTCTGTAAAACTTCGTTTTAAACTTCGAATCTGAATCCGCTGTGAGTTTCTTGATTGGCATTCTAAACCTCGGTTGATAATTCGAATCTACACTAGCGCTACTCTTGCGAGCGTGTTTGCGAGTTGAACTAAATTGACCTCGACATTTTGACAGATATAGTATGAGATGACGTAAAAAGTGGCATTCTATAAGGTAATTCCTCGTCAGTTCGACGCTCACTTCGCACTCAAAATCAAGGTCATTTTGAACCTTATGCGAAGTGAGAGTGAAGAGCGACGTGACATGCGAGTTGTTGTTTGAATTTTACAGAATCGACGTGCAGAATTAAGAATTATTACATTAGAGGTGGTATGAAAGTGGCGCTCATTGATGAAAAGGTAAAAGGGAGTCTATTGGTCTGGTATGGACATGTTATGCGAAGAGATGAGATGTACGTAGGTAATAAAGTGATGAATATGCACGTAGAAGGACGAAAATGGAGAGGGCGGCCAAGGAAAAGATGGATGGACTGTGTGAGGATGGATATGAAAGAGAAAGGGGTAAACGATCGGATGACTGGTGACAGAGAAGTATGGAAGCGAAGGACATACTGCGCCGACCCCAAATAATTTGGGACCAGGGCAAGACAATGATGATGATTACAAGAATTATTATAAGTAAAATGAAATGTACTGGTTTAAGGCCTAGTTTTACCATATTGGCGTTATCTTCAAAAAGAAAATTAGAACGAAATTTGTGTAATGTTATCTGTTAACTAATTTAACCGGCACATACCAATGTTCACTTAACTACTACTGTTTTGTATTGCAAACTGTGTTCAATAAATTATACATTTCACAATTATGGGCAAGTTCTAATAGTTGATTTATCTATGGTAATCATTGTCGCTATTTCAGGAGTGCCAGTCAAGCATTATTTCCTTCTCAGGTAAGCCGTGATGGGTTACTGAACGATGTGAGTACATTAATTCACGATTTAATATGTAATCACATTAAATTAATGCAAGTAATATAAGTGTATAACTGGTTTAAGGCTGAGAACTACCACATCTGAATAGGCGGTATCTACAAGGTAAATTCTAAATTAGAATGAATCTTGTATGTACAATAAAATCTGCTAGATATTTTAACCGGAACTTACCAGACAGTGTTGAAACTGACCCTGGCGAATAGTAGCAAAGTTAATTTTATTTGCAAAGATAGGCCGTCTCTCTAGATTGAGTAACATCGAATAAATAGGAAATCCTGAATATGATCACAGATATCTGTTACAAATTGGCTAGGTCGAACGCAGACATTCCGATTTCTTGACCCAATTAGGATAAACCAGATAAAACAGAATTCAACTAAGCTAACAATTTCATCGACCTCTTGGGAGGTTTATAGGACGCAGTAACACAATAATGGAAGCAAGAGCTATTTTATTATCACACACAATTAGCCACTGAAACGGTCGCGTATGTACTACTAAAAGATAGTATTTCTCTAGTCACACGAAATAGTAACAATTACCCTCTGTATATTACAGGAACGACGATTCTATTCTTGTAGTATTAAGGGTGATTGTCCTATGAATCATTTCGAAGAAAGGGTGAAATGAGATATAGTCTTAATCCCCAAGGAATTCGAAAGGCTTGTCTCTCGGCAGGACGATTGTGTTCATAAGGTTCGAAGTACAAGCAGTTTCGCTTCTCATTTGATACTTTTACCTTATTATCAGGGCAGGGAAATAGAATGCGGAATTATTTCCATTGAAATTTGGTTCTCTGCTCCCGGTTTCCGACCGCAAAATGAAATTCACTGTGAATTTTATTACCGTGTAATAATACGATTTTTGTCGCTGAAAGATTAATTGTCGAGAAGTAATTTTTTATTGTGAGAAACCTCTCCACAAAAGAGCTTTAAGTGATATCTTGATTGATTGCGTAGAGAGCAGAATTTTGTGGCTATCAGTAAAAACGTTTTTGAAAAATGCGTCGGCGCCTAGGTTTTAAGGTGTAACGTAAAAAAGACCTTCCCGGTGTCCACTGTTACGTTATCCCTACTTAGGGTGTGTTTAAATGAGAAACGTGGTTAAATGTTACAATAAAAATTGATTTAATTCTCAATTAAATTTAGACATCATTTAGCAAGCGAAAAAATGACTAGTAAAGTGTTATTAAAAAAGATATACACAGGGTCGCGTGATTCGGCGATGGGTGAGGTTTTGCTGAGGGTCCTGCTGCCGGTTCGTCCAGGAGAGTTGGTTAACTTAGCTCGTCTCGCAGCCGCCAGAAAAGGGGCCGAACGCAGCCAGCGCTTCAATATTTATAGTCCGTTGCAGGGCGCGGGCGGCGGGGTCGACCGGGCCGAGTGATGCGTCAAGGATTGACGTCACAAAGGTAGTGGAAATAATATGTCTTTTTTAGTCTATCTTAAATGGTATGACCTACAGACAAGATGAGAAATAAAAGTCTTAATTTTTCCCCATTCGTCATTTTTTTGCCTTTTTTTTTTGGTGTCGGGTTGGAAAATCCTCATGGAGTCTCTGCGCCCTGGGGGTGAAGGGCGAAGGGGACTGTCAGACTCTAACTGACTAAAAACCAACCCGTGTTCCTCATGTACCCGTGTGTCGGAGGGTCGGATATCGCCGAAGCATTCCTCGCTTTCCCCGACGGGTATTGGCCCGCCAGATGGTCAGGCGGGCCCCGAACAAAGCCCCCCTTGGCGGCGGATGAAAGTGTTGGGCACCGCCGCCAAAACACCTAGCGGCCGCAGAGGATAGGGAGGACGGCAACGCAACACCCCATCTCCTCCTTCTCTGCGGCCCCACCGCGAAGCAACGATGGTGCGCCCCCATTTGGTCGCGGAAGATAGGGCGCGCGGCAGCGCAACACCGACACGCCTCTCCTCCCGCGACCGCGCCCGACTGCGAGGGACAGAAGAACCGTCCCCCGCACCCGCACTATTGGACGCATCCTGCGCAGGCCTCCGTCAAGCCTACGCGGAGCGTCCCCACCTGGATCCCTCTTAGCTTCACCGCGGGTGACCAATCCATGGTTACTGAGACCCCCACCACGACAAGGTGGAGATGCCACGGGGGGTTCATTTTTTTTTTGCCTGCAATTAGTACAAGTCCGTCACTATAAAAAAGTAACTCAGGCAATATATTTATGTTTTTCTCCTCATATTTTATAAAATTTTCTTTTGCTGCTGATTAAAGTAGGAACCTCTGCCAGTTTGTTTATAGATATATTAATCCCGGGAAAATTACAAGACGATGTTCTCCCATCCCTAACACCTTGCTTTCGTCTATATGTCTTATTACTATTTACTGTAAGGGACATACGTGAAACTTCTGGCAACTATTCCGTTTCGTTATATTCTCTTAGTAAGGTTTTAGATGTTTTATATACATTGCTTTGTACATAGAAGTCTTTTGTAGTGGAGGATGATATTATTTGAGTACAAAACTAGAAAGTAAAATAGTGGTTCAATTTATCTAAGTAATGGAGCAGGCGAATGGAAAAGGAGTATAACAATAAAGCGATACATATTTGAAGATACGGAGGCATATGCGTATCTGGCAAGATCTTGAATGTGAACTATCATTGTCAGGTGTGACTTCAATAATGTTTTACCTTTTTGACGATACATAATCATCTTCATAACTGCCGTGTATTAATCCCTTGGCTTTAGCCAAGTGGGGAAAGTACTAGTAAACTATTATACTGTCTGTGGTGGAAACTATAAGTTAATGAGTATTAATTACTAGTATCAGTTTAAATCGTTTTCATTCAAGTTGATGTGTGATTCAAGTAACGATTATCCCCCGGCACTATCTTCCTTTTTCAAGACATTTTTTGAGAAGGTACTTTATATTTTTATCATCGCATAAAAGAAATTATGTTTTCGTCATCATCAGCCTGCCATAGTCCACGGCTGGATATAGGCCTCTCCAATGGTACGCCACTGAGCCCGATTTTCGGCTCTTCGTGTCTAGCCACTGCCAGCCACTTAGCGTATATCGTCACTCCACCTAGCCGGAGGGCATGTTACACTACGTTTGTCAAGGTGCGGTCTCCATTCTAGAACACGACTACTCCATCGGGTATCGGAATCCAAGAAATTACGTTTTAACGGTGTATAATGTTTATTTTTATTTTTTGGTAAAATCGGCTAAGTATCATTAGTCACTGGAGTCTGTATCTGCATTAGGACATTGTCTCTAGGTTGTACGTACAAAATCGCAAATAGCATTACACTTTTGGTTTTAATATTAATATGACAACAGCTAGGAATTAATAAAACTATGTTTCCCTGTATATATTCCTAAGAATGATCACGATAACACTCACCCAAATACCTACCATAGCTTTGGGGATACAATCATCAACATACACTGTCGTACTCCCGTACGACAGTGTATGTTGATGATTAATACTAAATTGACTGCAGGATTGGCGTAGTGGTTTAAGCGGCTGCCTCGCCGCTTGACACTGCGTCGAGTGTTGTGAATTTGATTCCCACACTAGACAACACTTTGTGTGATCCATAAATTGTTGTTTGGAGTCTGGGTGATAATTGTGTCTGTTAATTGCATGTTTGTAAAGTCTTCCGCGATCCCGCACTAGTCATACAACCTGTGTTGTATGACTAGTGCGGGAGATGCCTTTAAAAAGATGCTTAAGTCTTTGAGTGAAGCTGCAGGGCAAGGACGGACATTAAGAAATGATTTGGCTTACAGGGAGACACCGAACATGATGATTTATGAACACCTTATTACCGAACTCGAAGTCTAAGGTATTAGATTGCGCTACGTAGGTACCTATGCTAAGCTGAAGAACATCATTGTTTAGTAAAAACACCCAACGATTATTAGTCTAAGATCCGTAAAGCAACGACCTTCACCGATCTGCTTATTGGATGAAAAGTATTTTATATCAAATTTAAGATGTTAAAAATATATCGCGAGTGGGTTGGCTAAAGAAAGCTTCCCCAGATTAGGAAAAGTAGAAAGAAAAATATATTATTTTGGCTTTTCATTCAACATTGCACTTATGAGTTTAATGAATAAAGGAGATGTACCATTTGGCCATACATTATGGGCTTGGCAAGGACAAACATGAAACCATGTGTGTTTTGAAGATAAATGACTACTCTATTACCCTGTATAATTTTTTTTAAACTTACACTTGGTGGAAATAAGATACGAGATATTTGAAATGGAAATAAATCCACAACTAAAATACCTCAAAATTGAATTTTAACATAAATATAGTACCTAGATGTAAATAAAGGAATATCTTTGTGTCATATAGAACAAAATCTACATAAAGAGAGGCCAATAATAATGAATAATCACCTTTGTACTAGGGAACCTCGTACTATACTCGTCCAAAAAAACTAACCACAAACACCGCTGCACATTTTTAGCATGGGTAGAAGGTAGTGATCATTATTATTGAATTTACTTATATTCAATTACATTACAATAAAAACTACACGATAACACCAATAAAACAGAGCAAAACATTCACGATCGCAGTAGCAACACGAATGACATAACAGATAAAAAATGAAAAATATTTATACTATCAATTAAAAACAAAACGATTTTTACCAAATAATTATGGAATACATAATAAATTATATATTTCTTGATCTTTTTTACAAATGTATTTATAAAGTAAATAAAAGAACAATTTCTGCCTACCATACTTCATTTTATTTTTAATGCTGGCAACATAAGACATTCATCCGCTATTACCATAGCCTATAATTCAAAATAATAATCTTTAAAAACTAAAATCTTTCACCAAAGTTCGATCAAGAAACAAAAACTATGTATACATTTTAAAAAATATTTTAACGATTCACAACTTCCTGGCCGCTACAGGCAGTCTTTGGTATTTCTCCTTTAGTACTATCCGAATGTATGAACCCTAAAGAGTACGTAAATATTAGGTTGACTATTTTTACTGGCGTATTTATAGGGTTGGCAGGTATATCTTTAACATGCTGAATTTGATATAAAATACTTTTATTCAATAAGCAGATCGGTGAAGGTCGCTGTTCTACATCTACTATATGGCGCTAATATTTACATATCGAATTTAAATGTCGAAGAATTAAAATTGACAATTTCCCAAACATGAGAAAACTAAAAATTATTTTTATCGAAATTGTGATATCACTACATATCCGTCTAGAGACTAGTAGAAGCTAGATTTTAAATAGCCTTTAAAACATAAATATAGTTTCCCAAATCATTTCCTCCAAAAATTTCATCCTTTCTTGCAGTTGGTTAAAAAGGAAATTACGGTTGAAAGAACGGCACCAAGCTTTACGTAAAGTTCCGTGGGAGATTGCGCCACTAGAATAGTCATAACTGTATAAGTAACAAAGGCAATCCCCAAAGACTACCATAAGCATTAATTTATTGTACCGAGGGAATTGTTCTAATGCAATACACTTCACATTAATTAGGGTCGCTCTTACTCTAAAGACTAATTTAGACGGACTTAATTTTATTATGTTTTATGTCATTTCCAGATTGACCTTATTGCAAGTGGTTGACCCAGATTGTATACGGTCTTCACTTGAAGAGCTTATGCAGCTGTATATTAAGGGAAACAAGATTTGATAAGGATTTACTGGTGCGTCTATGGGATACTCAGTAATCATCACGCTCGACGCTACATACGTATTAGGTAAACGTGCTTAGCTACATACATACTGAGATGTTATTTGTCATAATATTGTTATTTTCAAGTGTCTTAAATAAACGAAAATCAAATAACAATCATCTTGTCATGATCACAGTTCTTGTATAGCAAAGTGAAAATATTTTTTATCTTTAAATTCAAAAGTAATATTCTGTGAAATCGATATAACCTGTAATAAAACCCTTTAATATCAGAAATTACTTATATTACATTAGAATTTCTTATAACTGAGATGTTTTATATTATTTTCTTGGGTTTACGCAAATGTTACACATGATTTATGTTATTTTAGCTTAGTCTTAATGAGAGTAGCGAATTATGATTTGTAGGAAGACAGGGAGGAGGTAGTTGGTTAATGGTTTATGGATCCAAATATCTTTAATAGGCTTCGGCTTTTACTGATGACTTGTTTAGTATTTGATTTCACAATATCCAGGTGCCAGGTGATTATTTATCACCTCGAATGACGAATAACAATATGCATGCCTATTGCCCGCTACGCGGTAACTGATATAAATTGACTATTTTAATCAGACTGAAACCGACTTAGGGCTCTAAGGTGTAGGACTTTTTATCGGACTAGACCCACCCTCATCCCCACCATTGTGTCATCTGTGCAGCCAGGTTCAGCACCAGTGACCATTGATGACAACGTGTTAAGACACTCGTGAAGCCCCGGGGAAAGTTGAAATGTTTTGGAACCGGCAACGAGCATAATCAGTAAGTATATTGGAGGATAATAAAAAAATTTTGGGAAACGTTGGAAAATAAATAATCTACTTCCCACCTTAACAAAGTGAAGTGAAGGACGGCTTTGTAATTTTGTACGACATAATAGGCTAAATATATCACATCATGTATAAAAATCATGGATAAAAAATACAGAAATATATTACATAATTGCAGACTTTAGTTCAAAACCTTTAATTGTAAAAAAAAATATTTTAATTATTATAACTTTGTGTACAGTATGTGTTTCTCAGCACTTGTTCAACTCTCTTAATTGCTTGGCGGTAGTGTTGTTGTTGCAGTACATACACGTACATGTTTTTATTGCATAATAATGTTTTGGTATACCTATTTTATTGTTTACCCAGTATTTAATTATAATAGATAGAGTCAGTTAGCGGGAGAGAGGTATGCTTAGATTAGTGGTGCTTTTGTGCACGGTTGAAGTAAGTTTAGACTATTGGTATTTAATTCTGTAACATGAGAATGACACCCAAATAAATAAGATTTATCAGGCCGAAAAAATATATAGTTTAGCGATTACAACAAAAGAATAAGGATGAACATGTGGGACTAACTTAGCTTATTTTACTGCAGGTCAAAGGTCACACTACACGTCGTGTTATGCTTTTTTTTTGCCCTGGGGGAAGGGCGACGGGGGCTGTCAGACTCTTACTGACTAAAATCCCCCTCCGACGGGTAATGGCCAGCCCGATGGTCAGGCGGACTCCGAACAACCTCGGCGGCGGATGAAGGTGTTGGGCTCCGCCGCCAAAAGACCCAGCAGCCACAGAGGATAGGGAGGACGGCAATGCAACACCGCATTTCCTCTTTCTCCGCCGCACCACCGCGACGAATCGAATGGTGCGCCCCCATTTTGTCGCGGGAGACAGGGCGCGCGGCAACGCAACACTGACACGCCTCTCCTCCCGCAACCGCGCCCGACTGCGAGGGTCAGACAGAACTGTCCCCCGCACCCGCATCGTTGGACGCATCCTGCGCAGGTCTCTCTAAGCCCACGCGGAGCGTCCACTCCCGGGATCTCTCTTAGCTTCACCGTGGTTGTCCAATCCACGGTTACTGAGCCCGCCCCGACGACAGGGTGGAGATCCCAGGGGGGACGTCGTGTTATGCTGGCTGGCTGTATAGCTGGCTGGACCTGCAGAAGTAGATGGAATATGTAAGAGGAGACTCAGTGTTGCCCGTCTCGAATATTATAAGCTCACACAGTTTGTATTGTTTAGAAGTAAATAGTGTTATTGCAGTTCATCCACAGGCTAGAACATAATTATAGCATCGTTGACTACGGAATTTGAATTACCATCACTGGTATAAATTAGCCTAAAAGGCCATTTCAACTGTAAATGCACATAAATTTAGCTCAACAGCACACATAAGCGTTGAAAAAGCTTCACAATAATGGGCTCGTAAAGTAGGTTATTTAGCCTTCTAATTTAAGCGTTAGTGGCACTTACAGCAAACTTCTAAATAAAGTATTGTTGACTTGGAAAAAGTTTGCGCTTAAGTCATTGGAGCGTCGTATTTATATTTACAGTTAGTTAAATTTGGACTGAAAGCGGAATCATTCTGGTTAATTAACTGAAATTAAGACTTTGCTATTGGTAATTTATGATACAATTTTGTTCAAATGGGTAATGTTAACTTTGGATTGTGATATCAACGTCTTTTGGTGCAAAAGTCATCTATATTTACATACATACATACTACCCCTTCGGGGAAACAGGCGTGACTGTTTCCCCGAAGGGGTAGGCAGAGGCATATTAAACGCCCACTTTTCGCCAGTGTTCTGATCCCACGTAATAGGTGACGAGCCTATTGCCGCTTATCGGGATATTTTGTTTGCCAGAGCCTCGTCCGTTGATCGGCAGGTGCACCACTTGCAGGTGAGGTTGGCTTGGGACCCTAAGTTCTTGGTGGGAACCCTATGCACCCATCTATATTTATTGATATATATGTAGATAGTGGGTAAATTGTATTGCACCACTGATTAGAACTCATTAGAATTTGAGATAATCATTTTCGTTTAGAATTTTCAAGCAAACCTCTCGCGAATACTGTCAAAGGAAAACAATAAATGGTAAATATGTTATATATATTATTTGTCTACGATGCCGAATGGTAACAATTTATAGCGCTTACTTGAACTCGTATCTTAACTATTTGGTTTGGTTGTAAATGTCTGTAGATATGTATTACAAACTTAACAAATTACTCGGCGTTTAAGCAGAATCTAATCAGCTTAACTAATTTTATAGGTTATCTATATAGTTACATGTTAAGTCTAGTACTATTTACAGCACAGTCAGCCTATGAATAGTAAGACCCATACAACCTACAATGGCCTAAGTACCTCTGATATGTATTAAACGTAGAGAATTATTTTACAACATCATACCTGTTCACAGCTTCAAAATTTCTGTGCCAATTTGAAAAGCCGTTCTCAATGGGTGATTAACTTTTTCCAATAGTTTACCGTAACAAAGTTGTTGTGCGACGAAAGGTTCTGCAAATATGTCGTACATATCTCTACAGTAATTCTTTGACTGAGTGTGTGGGTTTGTATGACAGGGTTAACACACATATGTGCGCTGAGATTCTGGAACAGGCTAATGCAAACCGTTTTTAGGTATTCAAATTTTACCCCTACCCTTAAACGTAGATCATAAATTAGTTTTGATGTCTCATCAGGCAAATTAAAATATTTTCTACTACGGCTGTCAGTGATAGCACGAAAATCATCTAGCGTGGAGCCGATTTGCTAATTTAAAAAATGTTCAATTAGTAAAGGAATCTTTTTTGTATAATCCTTTCCAAGATTTTCTTGCTAAATATCTCAATCACGCATACTTGTAAAAAGTTCCCGTTATAAATTTGCATTAGTGTACGCTTTGCTATGTACATCTTTGCGTAGATTTTCCTCTGCTGAATGTCGCAATCACACATACTCGTAAAAAGTTCTTGCCATACATTTGCATCGCTGTACACTGTGCTATGTGTATGTCTGCTATCTAGATATATAGCAAAACCCTTGAGCCGGCATTGGAGCCATAAAGATAGTGGCAACATGCTTAGTTTTTGAGTCATTTGTTGTTAAATAGACACGTGTAATGCTGGCTGTTTGAGCTGTTAGCTCCTTGATTAACGACCTACGGGTTTACGACCTTCTTAATATGACCCGAAGTTGAGGGGTGTGTGACCTGGCTATCTATTTGTTGATCGACACTCAGTCGATATTTTTATTATTTTCTTTTTTTTTATGTAAATATGTTTGCTTAGGGATTTATTATCGCGTGTGTATTGCAATGGATGTAATTTGGCTGTAGTATTTTTACTGTGCACTGTATAGGTCAGTTATATCATACTTTTTGGGTCAAGGTTGAGCTAGAAACTTGTGATTTGGTTTCACATTTTAAACTCATCCTTGCATAATATAAATCAAAATATGGATTAAAAAACGCAGGCGAAGTCGCTGTGACCAGTCAATGTATTATGAAATTATTCTTTAATTTCATCGATGTTTGCGATCGCTGCACTAGTGAGTCAACTAGCCACCTAATCACTGTACGGATACCTATTGCAAAACCACAAGCAGCCAGTATTTATAAACAAGTAGAAAATAAAACCAATTTATATCACATCACCAATGGGAAAAATTGGTGAAAACTATTTATATGTATTTATTGGATAAAGGTTTCATGCCCACAATGACTTCTTCTTAAATGAAGCCTTTATTATTTTTATTTTCTTGTGACGGAGGTTTTAGGGATAAAAAAAAAGATTTTGCCCCTGTGACGACAAAGTCAAAGTCAAAATCTTTTATTCATTTGGGTCACAATGTGACGCTTATGAACGTCAAAATAATAAATTTTAAAATAATTACTTAAAGATTCTACATTTACATTTACTGCCACGTTCGCAAAGCAAGGGCGTAGAACCATGAGAAAGAACGGGCAATAAAACTCACGGTCACTCTTTTTTATCGCCAGGTTTTGCATAATACTCATAATTTACATTTTGTAAGGTGCTGCAAACATATACAAGTGATATAGAGGTTGTAACAACACCTTCTATATCACTTGTATATATTTATTGTACATAATAATACTCAAGCATAATACTAAATTTTAATTTTGATGTTCATTTAGTTAGCCTTCTCAGAATAGACATGGAGAAACAAAAGCGTCCACTTACATTATATATACCTAATAATGCAGGCAATCCACGAAAGTGATCAGAACCATGATGGAGATGATGCAGTTAAATATTAAAATTTAATACCAGCCCGCAAGACCGTCATCGACCAGTCATAGCAAGTAGCACCCGTTCACGAGTATGCCGCATGAGTCAGCCATCATCCCTCTCGCCATATTAGAGGGACAGCGATGACCCGACACAGGACGCCACTACAAGAAATGACATTTTAGTGAGCATGACGACAACGTTTTACGAACCGGCAGTAAGAAACAATCTCTTGGTGTACTGACCATGACCGCCAATTACCTCCATTTTCCAGATCGTTATTATTAACATAAATTAGTGGAACGCGTGAAGGAATGCAAATGTAGAAAGAATTTTGTGAAGGTGACAAGTGAACAATGATATGATCAGGGATAAATAACGTTAAACTACATTCAACAAATCATAAAAATATCCAAATCCTGCAAAAATCATGTGTTCACGAGGCACTGTTACTTATCAAAACTAGAATTTAACAAATTTATATAACAATTATATTAAACGGTCAGAAAATAAAATAATCGTGAGTTAAACAAGCCTAAGCCTATCCCCATGGTGTCTTATCATTTAAAAATTCCTTAATAGTGTAATAACCCTTTTGTAAAAGAAAGTTCCTAATGGTCCATTTGTATTTGTGCATGGGTAAATTCATTATTGCAAGAGGCAATTTCTTGAAAAATCGTATACTATTGAAATTAAACTACAGTTTACGGATTTTATCGCGTTATATTGGTTTCACTTGTTTTTACATTTAAACCGAATGATCTAGAAACTACATTTTTATTACTAGCCAACGTTTCGAATTCTTTACAGGATTCATGTTCACGGCAGACTGAGGTGGTATTTGTCTTTGTCTTGTATTTAAAAGTTATCTCAAAGTACCCGAACATTTTTCAACTATTGGTGTTACTATCTACGCAGAATGTGCTCACTGTGTCTTGATGTCTTCTGGTGACTTTGTCCTTCTTGGGTTTCATTAGCCTGATAACAGGGTCCCAAGCTGGAGGAACATTCCAACCATCTTCCCTATTGAAATTAGGATGTTTTTTAATTTCAATAGCTTATCGTATCATTCTTGGAATAAAGCGGTGTTCTTTTGCGAGTATCTGTGGTTTATCAAATCGCAGGTAATGGTTGGTTCCTTGTTCTACATGTTCACACACAGCAGACTTCGTCGAGCGTTTGTGTTTAATGTCAGCTATATGTTCCTTTAGTCGAATGCCTATGCTTCTCTTGGTTTGTCCAATGTATGAGAGCCCACACTCACAGTCTATCTTGTAAACCCCGGCCTCTTGTAAGGGTAACTGACTCTTGACAGATGGTAATAATTGGCTTATCTTCGTTGGCGGCTTGTAGAAAGTTTTGATTGAAGCTCGCTTCAAGATGTAGCCAATCTTGTCGGTCACGCCCTTGATGTATGGGAGGACAGCAGGTTGTCTCTCTACTGTGGCTGGCTTGTTCTTCGGGGATCTGTGACGTTGGCGCGGCGGTCGGAGCTTGTTGTCTTGCAGAACTTGCTTGACATGTTGAAGCTCGGCGTCCAGGTGTTTCTTGTCACAGATCCCCCGGGCTCTCTGAAACAAAGACATTCCTACGGTAGCTAACTGTTTAGGATGGTGGTGAGATTCACCGTTTAAGTACCTATTTGTATGTGTCTTTTTCCTATACACAGTGTGGCTCAAAGAGTTGTTTTTGCTCCTGATAACAAGTACATCTAAGAAAGCTAAAGAATTGTTTGCCTCTAATTCCATTGTAAATTTTATCTGGTTGTGAATAGAATTAAGATGGTCTAGGAATACATTAACACTATCTGTTGGTAAAATTGTAAAAGTATCATCTACATACCGCTTGTAGAACCTCGGTGTGATGGTGGCAGTCTGCAGGGCTCGCGCCTCGAAGTCCTCCATGAAGATGTCAGCAACAACAGGCGATACTGGAGAGCCCATTGCCACACCGTCTACTTGTATGTAGTATTTCTCATCCCATAACAGATAGCCAGTTGTTAAACAGTGTTTCAATATTTCTGCATATTCCTCAGGCATGTTGTTCTCTATTAGCTTCCTTCTAGTTATCTCAATACAGTCATGTGCTGGTAAACATGTGAATAATGACTGTACATCAAAACTAAACATAGTTTCCTTGTCAGAGAGATGTAGGTGTTTTATTTCACTGACAAAATGGTAGGAATCCTTTACATGCGCTCTCGTCTTGCCTCTGAGTGGCGAGAGAATCTTTGCAAGGTGTTGAGCCAATCTGTAGGTTGGTGCCCCTGTTTGACTGACTATAGGCCGCAGTGGAGCATTTTCCTTGTGTATTTTCGGTAGACCATACAATTGGGGAGGTTTTGCACACGATGGTATTAAGTATTTCACGTCCAGATTCAGTTGTTCGGAGTATTTCTTCACAACATCACTCGTTTGCTTGAGTATTTTGTTGGTAGGGTCCGTCTTAACCAATTTATATGTACTTTCATCCGACAAAAGATTTTCCATTTTTTGTTTATAATCGGACGTGTCCATCACTACCGTTGCATTTCCCTTATCTGCTCGGAGTACTGTTAGTTCAGGTCTAGCTCGTAGGTTCTTCAGTGCGAAATACTCAGGTTTTGGTAGATTCCTTTTCGGCACTTTCGACTGGCGCAATACAGCAGAAACGTCTTGACGTATGGCCTCGAAATCTTCCTTACTCACATTGTTCTTTACTAGACAATCCTCAATGTTGCAAATAATGGTCTCATACGGTATTCTGGATGGAGTTATCGCATAATTTAAACCTCTCGTTAGTACATTTTCAGTGTTTTGATCTAACGTGTGTTTTGACAGATTGACAACTGTTTGTCTATGGTCGGCGGACGGTAGCGTGTGATTGGTCCGTGCAAAAACGTTCTGTTTCATTTTGTACTGGTCATTTGATTTTTGTTGTAATTTTTCAAATTTTTCTATTTTGTTACGTTTACACGCGTAATATTTTGATGTTTCTCTGTTTTTATTGCATTTATGCATTTTTCAAAATCAAATGGAGTTATCAATCTGTATATTTCGTTAGACAAATTCTCAACATTTCTATTTATTCTGCGTAAGTCAGCGTGGTGTTCGTGTATCTTTTGAATGAGTAACTTATGACTTGCCTGTTTTAAGATCTTAGCGCTCCCACGTATGTCCTTCTTGGCTGATATTTTGCAGCATGTTGGGATGAGATCGTGATCACGGCATCTCTTCAAGAAATTTAACGATGTTATATATTATCTTCTTGGGTTTACGCGAATGTTACACATTGAAATTAAACTACAGTTTACGGATTTTATCGCGTTGTATTGGTTTCACTAAGTTATTACATTTGAAACTAAAGATCTAGAAACTATATTTTTAATTTATTACTAGCCGACGTTTCGAATTCTTTACAGAATTCATGTTCACGGCAGACTGAGGTGATATTTTTCTTTTTTTTTACTACAAGCCGCCAACGAAGATTAGTAAATTATTACCATCTGTCAAGTGTCAGTTACCCTTGCAAGAGGCCGGTGTCTACAAAATTGACTGTGAATGTGGGCTCTCATACATTGGACAAACCAAGAGAAGCATAGGCATTCGACTCAAAGAACATATAGCTGACATAAAACATAAACGCTCAACAAAGTCTGCTGTGTGTGAACATGTGGAACAAGGACCCAACCACTACCTGCGATTTGATGAACCACAGATACTCGCAAAAGAACATCGTTTTCTTCCAAGGATGATACGAGAGGCTATTGAAATTAAAAAACACCCTAATTTCAACAGGGAAGATGGTTGGAATGTTCCTCCAGCTTGGGACCCTGTCATAAGGCTAATGAAACCCAAGAAGGACAAAGTCACCAGAAGACCTAAGGACACTGTGAGCTCATTCTGCGTAAATAGTAACACCAGTAGTTGAAAAATGTTCGGGTACTTTGAGATAACTTATACATTCAAGAAAAAGACAAATATCACCTCAGTCTGCCGTGAACATGAATTCTGTAAAGAATTCGAAACGTCGGCTAGTAATAAATTAAAAATATAGTTTCTAGATCTTTAGTTTCAAATGTAATAACTTAGTGAAACCAATACAACGCGATAAAATCCGTAAACTGTAGTTTAATTTCGATGTTATATATCTTGCGCGCTTGGTTTGTAGATCTTCTAACCGGCGTATTTTTGTTGCTGTTTCCAGTCCGTACTGGTTTACATAATATTTTCTTGGGTTTACGCGAATGTTACACATTGAAATTAAACTACAGTTTACGGATTTTATCGCGTTATATTGGTTTCACTTGTTTTTACATTTAAACCGAATGATCTAGAAACTACATTTTTATTACTAGCCAACGTTTCGAATTCTTTACAGGATTCATGTTCACGGCAGACTGAGGTGGTATTTGTCTTTGTCTTGTATTTAAAAGTTATCTCAAAGTACCCGAACATTTTTCAACTATTGGTGTTACTATCTACGCAGAATGTGCTCACTGTGTCTTGATGTCTTCTGGTGACTTTGTCCTTCTTGGGTTTCATTAGCCTGATAACAGGGTCCCAAGCTGGAGGAACATTCCAACCATCTTCCCTATTGAAATTAGGATGTTTTTTAATTTCAATAGCTTATCGTATCATTCTTGGAATAAAGCGGTGTTCTTTTGCGAGTATCTGTGGTTTATCAAATCGCAGGTAATGGTTGGTTCCTTGTTCTACATGTTCACACACAGCAGACTTCGTCGAGCGTTTGTGTTTAATGTCAGCTATATGTTCCTTTAGTCGAATGCCTATGCTTCTCTTGGTTTGTCCAATGTATGAGAGCCCACACTCACAGTCTATCTTGTAAACCCCAGCCTCTTGTAAGGGTAACTGACTCTTGACAGATGGTAATAATTGGCTTATCTTCGTTGGCGGCTTGTAGAAAGTTTTGATTGAAGCTCGCTTCAAGATGTAGCCAATCTTGTCGGTCACGCCCTTGATGTATGGGAGGACAGCAGGTTGTCTCTCTACTGTGGCTGGCTTGTTCTTCGGGGATCTGTGACGTTGGCGCGGCGGTCGGAGCTTGTTGTCTTGCAGAACTTGCTTGACATGTTGAAGCTCGGCGTCCAGGTGTTTCTTGTCACAGATCCCCCGGGCTCTCTGAAACAAAGACATTCCTACGGTAGCTAACTGTTTAGGATGGTGGTGAGATTCACCGTTTAAGTACCTATTTGTATGTGTCTTTTTCCTATACACAGTGTGGCTCAAAGAGTTGTTTTTGTTCCTGATAACAAGTACATCTAAGAAAGCTAAAGAATTGTTTGCCTCTAATTCCATTGTAAATTTTATCTGGTTGTGAATAGAATTAAGATGGTCTAGGAATACATTAACACTATCTGTTGGTAAAATTGTATAAGTGTCATCTACATACCGCTTGTTGAACCTCGGTGTGATGGTGGCAGTCTGCAGGGCTCGCGCCTCGAAGTCCTCCATGAAGATGTCAGCAACAACAGGCGATACTGGAGAGCCCATTGCCACACCGTCTACTTGTATGTAGTATTTCTCATCCCATAACAGATAGCCAGTTGTTAAACAGTGTTTCAATATTTCTGTATATTCCTCAGGCATGTTGTTCTCTATTAGCTTCCTTCTAGTTATCTCAATACAGTCATGTGCTGGTAAGCATGTGAATAATGACTGTACATCAAAACTAACCATAGTTTCCTTGTCAGAGAGATGTAGGTGTTTTATTTCACTGACAAAATGGTAGGAATCCTTTACATGCGCTCTCGTCTAGCCTCTGAGTGGCGAGAGAATCTTTGCAAGGTGTTGAGCCAATCTGTAGGTTGGTGCCCCTGTTTGACTGACTATAGGGCGCAGTGGAGCATTTTCCTTGTGTATTTTCGGTAGACCATACAATTGGGGAGGTTTTGCACACGATGGTATTAAGTATTTCACGTCCAGATTCAGTTGTTCGGAGTATTTCTTCACAATATCACTCGTTTGCTTGAGTATTTTGTTGGTAGGGTCCGTCTTAACCAATTTATATGTACTTTTTTTGTTTATAATCGGACGTGTCCATCACTACCGTTGCATTTCCCTTATCTGCTCGGAGTACTGTTAGTTCAGGTCTAGCTCGTAGGTTCTTCAGTGCGAAATACTCAGGTTTTGGTAGATTCCTTTTCGGCACTTTCGACTGGCGCAATACAGCAGAAACGTCTTGACGTATGGCCTCGAAATCTTCCTTACTCACATTGTTCTTTACTAGACAATCCTCAATGTTGCAAATAATGGTCTCATACGGTATTCTGGATGGAGTTATCGCATAATTTAAACCTCTCGTTAGTACATTTTCAGTGTTTTGATCTAACGTGTGTTTTGACAGATTGACAACTGTTTGTCTATGGTCGGCGGACGGTAGCGTGTGATTGGTCCGTGCAAAAACAAAAATACACAAGGATAATGCTCCACTGCGCCCTATAGTCAGTCAAACAGGGGCACCAACCTACAGATTGGCTCAACACCTTGCAAAGATTCTCTCGCCACTCAGAGGCAAGACGAGAGATTCCTACCATTTTGTCAGTGAAATAAAACACCTACATCTCTCTGACAAGGAAACTATGGTTAGT
This sequence comes from Euclidia mi, assembly GCA_944739405.2. Taxonomy (NCBI): domain Eukaryota; kingdom Metazoa; phylum Arthropoda; class Insecta; order Lepidoptera; family Erebidae; genus Euclidia; species Euclidia mi. The sequence continues at coordinate 24,418,673 of OX123189.2, read as the reverse complement.
TTTGATATACAGTCATTATTCACATGCTTACCAGCACATGACTGTATTGAGATAACTAGAAGGAAGCTAATAGAGAACAACATGCCTGAGGAATATGCAGAAATATTGAAACACTGTTTAACAACTGGCTATCTGTTATGGGATGAGAAATACTACATACAAGTAGACGGTGTGGCAATGGGCTCTCCAGTATCGCCTATTGTTGCTGACATCAATGATAAAATTAATTTCAATGTGTAACATTCGCGTAAACCCAAGAAAATATTATAATCGTATACTAATCCCCGCAAATGAGTTCTGAACTTTATGTAGACGGTAGTTAGTTCCCACCAGTTTATACTTATTCCTTGTGTTCACTTTGTGCAAATCACTATTTTGCGGTATAGAATTAAGTTTTTCTTAATGTAGATTAAGTTAGCATATATATATATATATTGCGATACAACTGTCAATATAAATATTTCTTTAAATTTATCACGCAAAGAATCTCTAGCACCTAACTTATAAATTGCACGTATGGCCCTCTTTTGAATAACAAAAATTGTCTGTATATCAGCAACTGTACCCCATAACATTGTACCGTAAGACATTACGCTGTAAAAATATTTAAAGTAAACTAGTCTAGCAGTATCTATATCTGTGAATGCCTTAAACTTTCTAACTGCTAACGCTGCAGAACTAAGTTTTACTGCGAGACAGGATATTTGGGCGTCCCACTGAAATTGGCCGAAAATTACAAGGGTCGCTCTTGGATCCCTTTTTGAATAATGGTATCATTATACCGTGTTTCATTAGATCAGGAAATACCCCTGTATCTACGCATCTGTTGAATATTGCGGCTAAATATGGAGTTAAGCTAGAAATAATTTGTTGAACAAGTTTAACAGAAATGCCCCATAAGTCAACAGTTTTTTTTATTGTTGAGCGTCTTGAATACCTTCAATGTGTCATTGGTGTCAATATAATTAAATAGCACGTACCTTTGTTTTGAGTAACCGATATTTCGGCACTGTTGCAAGTGCCATGTTCACGGATGTACTGAAGTATTGCGGGTGGATGAATGTTTATAAACAAGTGAACCGATCTACCCGCTTTCTTACTCGTTTATTGCACGCACAACTACTACCACCGTTTTCACTCACGCACTGTACTCGATCGCGACACATTGTACTCACTACGTCGGCTTGTGATTTAAGTTTTTGCAGTTCACGGGTTTCGCATAGACGTACCACTGGATGCCAGGTGTTCGATCACACACATTTTACACCACCACATTTTAGCGTGGATATTATTTAAATGCGCCAAATACTGTTGTATCCACGCTAAAATGTGCTTCACGTATGAAATAGAAAGAGACAGAAAAATGGCGTTTCTTGACGTGATAGTTGATGTACGATCCGACGGTTTGCTTAGCCACTCTGTACACAGAAAAACAACGCATACAGACGGTTGCAACAGTGCCGAAATATCGGTTACTCAAAACAAAGGTACGTGGTATCTATCCCGTAGGAACAGTAAAAAGTTATGATAGTGACCACGAAAGTTTAAATTCCTATAATATATTTAAAAATAAGAAGCATATCACTCTCATTCACATTGCCCCTAACTAACATTTCTGCTTTGCTTGGATATGAATCTAGACTAGAGCTGGTTGTGTTCACTGGTATGTTTATGAAGAAATTGTTAAGTGTCTGAGCAACATCAGCTTTCCTAGTAATAATTTCAACATTAAATTTTAATTCATAATTGTTATCTACCAATTTAGCTCAACCAGTCTCATTGTTAATAATGCTCCAATTAGTTTTAATTTTGTTCTTGGATTCTTTGATTTTATTGCTTAAATATAAGGATTTGGCTAAAGCACATGTCCTCTTAAAAACCTTTGAATAATGTCTAACATATTGAATAAATTCAGGATTAAAATTGTATTTCTTCATACCATATAGATCATACAACCTAGCTCTACTTTTGTATATACCTACTGTTGCCCAATCACAAAAATTTACTTTAATGCTCCTTGCAAACGTCTTCTGTTTAAAAAATGTATTGTACTCATCATTAATAATTTTAAATAAGCATTTATATAATTCATCAAGATCATCAATGGTTAAGTCAATACTGGCGATCTTGGCAGCAACATCATTACTAAAGTGTTTGCAGCGAGCAGAGGTCATTGGCCTACATGTAATTTCTTGTACTTTAGGGGTTGTATTCGTTGAAATTACAGCCTTTTGCCCGCAGTGATCCGATGTCAAGTCGCTTAAAACAGCCTTACTTAAATAAAGACAATTGCAAAAAACATGATCTAAGCATGTAGAAGAATGTGACGTTATTCTGGTTGGTTCAGAGAACAAAACATTTAAATTAAATGAACTAAATAAGCTAACTAACCTAGTACAAATTGGAGATTTTTCTAACAAATTGACATTAAAATCGCCACATACGATTATAGACTTCCTACTAGAAATTATGTGTTTTAAGATTTCCTCTATAATGCTTTCAAACTGAGTAAGCAGTGCGCTCGATAGAAAGTTTAGCTATATCCTTACGTTCTTTACATTTCAACCTATTACATACATATATTAGAGAGCCACCACGAATAGCCTTCTTTCTTATGAATGCACTTATAACTGAGTAATGTTGACTGTTAAATATTAATTGGTCACCTCGCAACCAATGTTCCGTAATACATGAGATATCAATCTTATGTTTATTTAAAAATAAATCTATTTCTCATTCTTTGCCAGACAGGCCTTGTATGTTTTGATGACCTGAGTTTAAAACACATAAATGCCTTTCTGTTGTCTCATCTAATAGTTTAAACTAATAGATGTGTCAATACTACTATTGGTATAACTATTATCTAGCAAATTCCTAAGTACTCCTATCAGTCTTGACAGTCACAATCCGTGTGGTGACGGATTAAGAATACGGAATGTCACCACCCCATATCATCCGATAGGTGTCGTAAGAGCCGACAGAGGGAGCATATTATGCAGAGAACAGCACTGTAAGAGAAGGAAAACTTGATACAAACCCTATACCAACCCGTTTGGCCAGCGTGGTATAGTAGGCCAATTCCTCCTTTCAAAGGAGAGGCCTAGTCTAGCGGACTGTTAAAGGCTGATGATGATGACTCCTGTCAGTATATCAATTAATTAATGCTAATAATTTAACAAGTTGTCGCCTATGTAAATAATAAAGATACATAGTATCTTTTGTTAAAAAGAAATCTATATATATATATAAATGAATTGCTGTTCGTTAGTCTCGCTAAAACTCGAGAACGGCTGAACGGATTTATCTTATCTTGGTTTTGAAATGTTCGTGGAGGTCTAGGGAAGGGTTAAAAGTTGAGAAATATTCCATATGCCGTGTGGTTGACGGCATAGAATACAGGTGTGACCACCCCCTATCTTCCCATGGGTGTCGTAAGAGGCGACTAAGGGATAACATGATGCAAATACCATCTTTGCGTAGAGACGGAAAACTCGACATCAAACCTTATACGACTGCCTCGTTGGTCTCGCGGCAGAAATGTGCGCGTGGGATCGGGAGGTCCCGGGTTCGATTCCTGGGTCGGGCAGTGTTATTGGGTTTTTCTGTCACGAAATTCTCAGTAGCAAAACGGAGTCTGGAAATGTGCCCGGTACGGCAATAGGCTCGCCCCTTATTACGTGGGACTAAAGTATATCTGGCGAAAAGTGGGTGTAGAAATACACCTCTGCCTACCCCTTCGGGGATAAAAGGCGTGACGTTATGTATGTATGGAGTTTTGACAGGTTTCGGCTTGCAGTCTCAGTGCTGCCGCCAAGCGGGCTTCATGTTAAAAGAAACCCATTGATAATCCCTACTTAATATTATAAATTCGAAATTGTGTATGTATGTTCCGTTTTCACGCTAAAACGGCTGAACCAATTTTAATGAATTTTAATATAGAGATACATATATTGGACCATGGAGACGGATATAGGCTACCATAAGTTGTAAAAATTAAACTGGGAGGGATTGTAGGGAGGGTAGAAGTTTGTACGGCACAAATTTACCTCTTGGAAGTAAGAACGCATGCGCTGATAATTGAGTGCTGCGCATGTGCTATCGCATATCTGTCAGTACTGTTACGTCATACATAATGTCATATTTTGCACGTTGATTAAATTGTTCGCATATCTATCTATACTAATACTAGCTGACCCGGCAAACGTTGTTTTGCAAATTTTTTTCGAAAAATAGATGTTGGCCTATTCTCATAGATACCGGATAAGCACAAAAAATTTCATCAAAATCGGTCAAGCCGTTTCGGAGGAGTATGGGAACGAAAACTGTGACACGAGAATTTTATATATTAGATAATAAAGCGGAAGAGTTTGTTTGTTTGTTTGTTTGAACGCCCTAATCTCAGGAATTACCAGTCGGATCTGAAAAAATCTTTTTGTATACGATAGCCCAATTATTCCGGCTGGCTATAGGCTATATAACATAACGCTTCGTCCCTTTGGGGCCGGGCAAAAGGCTAAAAGATAATGTCGGCTAATCTCAGGAACTAGCAGTCGGATTTTAAAAATTGTTATTGCCTATGATAGTCCAATTATTCCGAAAGGCTATAGGCTACATAAAATTACGCCACAACTTTTAGGGGCCAGACAAAAATAATAAAATGGTCAAACCAGAAGAGGGAGGGTTGGGTCAAAGGCAAAAAAAGGCTAAACGAATAGGATACAATCTATATGGGTATCGTTTTCGAGATTTTCGGGCCCCTGATTAATAATATAAAATTTATTTAGTGATCCAAGATGGCGGACGGGAAATCAAAGATGGCGGATGAGAAAATTTTAAAAATCAATATGGGTATCAACTTCGATATTTTAAGGGGTGGGGAATCGAAATACAACATCTATTTCGTGATTCAAGATGGCGGATGGGAAATCAAAGATAGCGGATGGGAAAAGTTTAAAAAATCAATATGGGTATCGTCTCTGATGAATTGATGATTTAAGGGATGGAGAATCCAAATACAACATCTATTTCGTGATCAAAGATGGCGGATAGGAAATCAAAGATGGCGGATGGATTTTTTTTTAAGTTGATATGGGTATCGTCTCCGATATTTTAAGGTATGGGGAATTCAAAAACACCATCTATTTCGTGATCAAAGATGGCGGATGGGATTTTTTTTTAAAATCAATATGGGTATCGTCTCCGTTGTTTAAAGAGATGGGGGATCCAAATACAACGAACGAGATGGGAAATCAAAGATGGCGGATGGGAAAATTTTAAAAAATCAATATGGGTATCGTCTCTGATGATTTAGGGGATGGTGAATCCAAATACAACACCTATTTCGTGATCAAAGATGGCGGATAGGAAATCAAAGATGGCGGACGGGATTTTTTTTTAAAGTCGATATGGGTATAGTCTCCGATATTTTAAAGAATGGGGAATTCAATATTATATAAAAATCTATGTTTGTTTGATTATCATTTAAAGACTCTGAAATGATAAGAGATTAAGCGCTAAGTCAATGGTAACTTTGGAAAAGGGGCTTGGAAAAAGGGAATTAAATAAAAATACTTAAAAAGGCGATACGGAGTTCGCTGGGTCAGCTAGTTACTAATAAAAATATTAGTGTCAAAAAATAAAATACTGTCCCTATGACATGTCCTATTGTATAATAATAAATTTAATTTACCTATCTGCCTGTTTTGGTCATCTGTGAGAGCATATGAATAAGGCAATGCACAAATAATAAAGCTATATCCTATTTTTGTGCTAAGATCTATAATTAAGTCTGTTAATTCTATGAGACTGTTTTTGGAGACTAATGAGCTGTCACCATACAATATGATGACAGTAGTTTGTTTATTCAAGTCGGCATTCTTAATCTTATTAATTAGGGTACAGGACTGAGCTCTGTACAAAAGTTCTGTACTGGTTGCTCAGTGTAATGATCAATTAAGCTCCCCAAACCCACTCCCAGTTGGTCTGAAAAATTATTACATTCTTACTGTCAGTCTTTACTGGATGCAGTTTGGTTTGTGTATTATACTGACATCCACAATATCCGGTACTCGACAATATCCGGCACCACCGTTTGTGCGTGCTCTGTTTATCAATAAGGCCTGGCTCAATTAAGTATTAAGCTTTCTTATAGAACCTTTTAACGGTTGTCTTTGTGAAAAGTGTTAAAAAACTCCCTTTTTCCTGGTGAATTTGGTGCTACGGAAATCTGTTGAAATTATTGAAAGGTATTTTTAATGGTGCTGTTGATGTATTGTGTGAAGGCAACTCGTTATTATGGTGTCTTATTGATACGTAGAGGCAGAATAATTTTTATTGTGATGGAGGGAGGCGTTTTAGAGAGTTCTCTTGGAATTTGAGGCTTTTATCTTAGTAACAGGAGCAGGCCGGTTGAGAGCTTAGCACGAGGCAGTATTGACATGTTAAAGCGAACACTATTATGAAACAAAGCCAAGTATAGTCAATGAGCGTTTCATAGAATTCACAACATTGTCTTGGCGGCATGGAACACCTGATATATCGATGGAAAAAACAAAAAAAAAATGCCCAAAATGATCTTCAGCTGGGCGACTTTTACTTTTTAACGTGTAAAACTTCCACTACTATAATTATTTCTAACTAATACAACTTTGTCAATATGTGAGTGTGGTGTTGGAGACTGAATCGGAAACCACTGGAGAAGCAGAGTCACCGAAATAAGCTCATCGGATAGTCAAGCTAATGTGTTTCGGCCGGTTTCAGTATCCGCCCTATCCATGGATTTGGCTAATAGATCTCTATATATTTGACTTTATACCATTTATTATTTATTTATTTTTTGTATTCCTCATGAAATTTTTGAACCCAATCTTTGTCGTCACTTACTCGTACTATTGAACTATGTGAACCAGTTAACAGATATATTTAACAACACGTTCCAGCACGTATTACAAGTGCAACTCGAGCAGCACGGGGCTCGTATCGATGAGGCGTGACTTCTATTGAATGCAATCTTCGACACCTACCTATCATTTATTGCGACACGTGATTTTGGAACTGTACGAAGTTTACTTCGCTTTAACAGTTTTAACTTTAATGAAATAAGTTAAATAATAGTGTCAGATAAAGTTACAGACGCTTCAGGGGTATTGCAATCCTCATTTCATCCTGTGTGGCCAGGATTGCTGACTCAATTACTTTTTGGTTCACCAGATATCCGGTATACGATTTAACTGATTAAAAAGAAAGTAAACGATTCGATTTGTTTGTGTAATATAATTGGAAAAGCAATTATATGTGGACTTATAAGCAGCTGTGCTAAACAAATCATAGTTGGTTAACAACCTTGCGAATCAAACAACACCCGTACCCGGTCAAAAGATGACACAGTGACATCTATAGGTATGTCCGATGCCCAAAACAAGATCCTGACCTTGCCAATGTTAACACAACTATTTATAGGCACATTCTTTAAACAAAGTTTTTTACAAATTGAATATAGTTATTTTTTTTAGTTCACTGGACTAAAGCGCGCCGTGGTTTGACGCGAAAGATAATCGGGATAATTGAACGAGCCATGCTTATAAAAGCTACACGAATTGAGGTTTTACCGTTTGTCTATTGTTATTTTATTGAAGAATCTTTTAATCGGATTAATAGTACATTTATATATTTTGCTGGTTTGAAAAACATTTTCAATCAATCACTCAAAATATTTGTTGCTTGATAAAAATGCTACACGTGGCTTTCAACGTCACTTTAATATTTTAATATTGCGTGTTCAATTTGTACGATTCTGATGAGTTGCCGAATATATTCGACTAAAGTTTTATCGATAAAAAAATACAATTTGTGCCACCGTTGCACTCATTGCACTCATTACTGAGTAGCACTATATTTTATTTAGTGTATGAATTTAAAAGGACAGCGAGTACTGGTAATATTTTCTATATCAAGTAGATTTTATCATTGACAAATCTGCAGAGATATATTTTTATGTCAATATGTAACTATAAATATTTATAAATTGTAACGGTTGGAGTTTCAATTGTAAGGGCGCCGATACACTTGCGCATTCACATGTAAAGAGCATTCTCGCGTGTTACAAAACAGAAAAACAAAAGAGTGTGTTTTAGCCAGCATTCCCACTAACGTTCTGGCGAGCCTTAGAATACAGAAAATACATAGAAACCGCGTTACAATACCGGGTAAACCGGTTATATTAACTTCACTTTGACTTATGACTTTAATCCAAGAAAGAAACTTAATAACAGCGTGTATTTAAATAAGGCTAAAAATAAATGTAAGGCATCTTGCGAAGTGATAAAAAATAAAAATGATTTTATGCGCTGTTATCAAAGCATTAAGGCAATAAAATATAAAATAACATTATTAGTAATATCGCAAATGCTTTTAATGAGTACTGTACTACAATAAATATCTGAACAAGTAGCAAATGTTATTATGATGGTATTACGGTCATTAACGATTCAGTATTCTTACATCCATGTACAGTCGCGGTCTGAAAGTGTTTACCACCTTAAGGCTTATAATTGCATGAACACATCAATTACACAAGGACGACGATATTGTACTAGGCAACCAATCTATGATAACATGCGTTGCGTAGCAACCGATGTCACTAACGATTTATTATTCGACATTTATAATATACGTTCATTTTATTACAAGCGTGATATTTACAATAACACTAAAATATTTGTAGTCTTCAAATAATGTTATTTTTAACTTGCTATTTACGATTTTGGTATTTGTAATTAATAAGTTAATCAAATGACTTTTACATTGACAGACAGAGAGGTTGGGTGAAAGAGATGGCGAAAATACGACATCCTGAATATAAAACCTTTTTGAAAAAAATACAATATTGTTTATATCGTCTAAAGACTGCCTCGTTGGTCTAGCGGTAGTGCATACGACAGCTGATCATGAGGTTTCGGGTTCATTTCGCGGGTCGGGCTCGGAAAATGTTGCCAAGGTTTTCTGTTAAGAATTTCTTAGTGACACTTTATTAGGAATTTCTGTAAAGAAATTCTTAATAATTAACCCGAAGTTGGCGGTGTTTCACCCCCGTGCACGAAAGATGCATGAAAGCACGTTAAGCAGTCCCGGCTGTCATGATCTATGGCAGTCATTAGTGGGAAGTCAATGTCTGATATCCAGTCAAATCTCGGTAGACCAGAAATAGCAGGCCCTGGGCTCCGAAGTGCAAGCTTGGGATGCAACTTAGAAAATGCTAGGGTGATGATGATGATGATATCGTCTAGCGAAAATCAGGGCGCGGTCAGACGTGTGAGCTATAATGATAGTGGATGGTATGCTAGTCACGTTAAAGCGCATGCTGATCACATAAGTGAGCTTTTGTTTAGATATTGTGTGCCCTGAACCAGGCGAATCGTGTTTTATAAAAAAATAGGCAGAAATAATCAAAAATAAATTCAACACTTTTTTTTTGTTTATAAAAGTTTTAATAACGAATATAGCCTACCTCAGCAGCCATGCCACAGCATAAATGCAATTCTGTCACTATGTCAAATTATTTCATCGACCTAAAAAATATTCATACTCTTTTTGTTTGAATCGATGCCTTACCAATGATTGAAAAGTAATAAGTACTCAGATACAGCATTTTAGACCTTGCTGAAACCAGCGTGACAAAGAATGTAATTTGAAAAGTGGTAAACATTTTTAGACCGCGACCGTACACCAACCGAAGTGGAAAAAACAATCAAGGTTCTTAATGATACAAAAGCGGTTGGGTATGATGATGTGTCTACAAGGATATTAAAATGGTGTGCAGTAAGTCTGCACACCATATTATGTATATCATCACCACCCACTTGCACATATTATTAATACAGGGCACATTCCCGTCAAAGTTAAAGGTTTCTGTTGTAAAACCGCTTTAAAAACCGGTCAAGTGCGAGTCGGACTCGCGCACCGAGGGTTCCGTACAAACCTGGAGGTATACGCATTATTTAAAAAAATATGTGATTTAACTGGGTTTTCGAACCTTTTCTTATGTGCTATCAAAACGTTGCTTTATGCAAAATTTCAAGATTCTAGATCGACTGGAATAACCTTTTAGCTTTGACTTGAGCATTTGACATGAATTTCAATTTTATACTTTTATCTCCTGTTCATGAGGGAAGGGATAGTAATTTTAAAATTATTAAAACTATTTTTATTATATGATATAACCAAAAATATACGGTTTTGTAATTTTTCCTTTATCTGTACTATAAGATGTTGCTTTATATATGGTTTTGATTCCCTTGCGAGTAGTTGTGAGTTTGAAAATATTTGGCTTATATTGCTATTTCTTTTGATGGCGTTGACAGAGAAGTTTCATTTTGTTACAGCTAATTAATAGCGTATCAAATTTCAAGATTCGGAGTTCACGGGAAGTACCCTGTAGGTTTTGATTCCCTTGCGAGTAGTTGCGAGTTTGAATAGTAAAATTGCTGTATCTTTTCATTGCGTTGAGATAGAAGTTTGATTTTGTTACAGGTTAAAAATATTACAGACCTAAGTAGTGATGGATATATTAGCAATCACATTAATTTTAGCATGTGAATTTTCATTTAGCATTTAACATATGAAATATTGTTGCGAAATTTCGTGAATTGTGAATTCATCGTTTCGTGTGCGATTCGGTTCGTTTATATTTTTTTGCTAACGCGGGAAACGCGTTCTCTGTCTCGTCCACAGGAATACTTAATTTATCCATTTCATGTGACCCGACAAGTGAAATTATTAGCAAATGGTGCGAATGCGAAGGATGATGTTAAGCAATTATAATATTATTATCTTTGATTTACTCATATTTCAGGTCGTATATTGAGTGAATACGTGTGAATGTTTGTTTAGGTAACAATAATCTGTTTAACACGCGTTTAGCGCGCTTCGTTTTATGTCAAAGTTTAGTAACAATTGGCACATAATAGTATGAGTTTTGTTTACGTATTTGATAAAGTTTCTTTCGTTTTACATTTATTGTTGTACTTATAATTGATAATAATATGAACTAATTATTTGAGTACATGTAAATAATATAGGTCCCTACTTAATAATACACCTTTCTATATTTTACTGTCAGTCCCAAATCTGGCTAAAGTAGGTAATTAGTAAGTATGTCAGAAGGTCCTTAAAGTAGTTTACTGTTGTTATGATTATATTATTCTTTAATTTTAATTGTGATCGTTATCTTAATTAGGTAGATAAAATACCTGTGTAAGAGTCTTTCTAAAGCGAACGCGCTTTTTTATTCGCATATTAATAAATTTCACACTTCACATACACCATTATTATTAATCACCGTTATAATTAGCAAATAGCATAGCAATAGAATTTAGCATGCTAAGAGTCACGAATTCGCATGCTAATAAAATTTATGCGAAATAAAATTAATTGCCATCACTAGACCCGAGTATTTGATATGAATTTCAATTTAATAACTTAACGCGTTCTTGAGGAAAGGGGTAGTAACTTTTAAATTAATAAAACATTTCTTTTATATGCTGTTACAAAAAAAATACTGTTTTCACAATTTTGCCTTTATCTGTGCTATAAGACATTGCTTCGTACCAAATTTCAAGATTCTGAGTTCACGAGAAGTACCCTGTAGGTATTGATTTCCTTGCGAGTTTCGTAAATTTGCAGCATAAACGGCTGTATCTTTTGATTGCGTTTGCTTAGAAGTTTTTTTTTTTTCACAGCTTCACGGGACAGTAGACTTGACTATTTGATATAAATTTCACTTTGATACCTCCACGCGTTTCTGAGAAAAAGGGTCTTGACAGACGGACGGACAACAAAGTGATCCTATAAGGGTTCCGTTTTTTCATTTCGAGGTACGGAACCCTAAAAAAGGATGATATCCTCAATCTGAGTAACCATAGACCGATAACTTTAATCCCTACTTATTCAAAAATATTTGAAAAGCTCATGTATACTCGTATCGCCAAGTTTTTAAATAAATTTAATGTCATTAAACCAGAGCAGAACGGTTTCCAAAAGAATAAGTCCACAATACTTGCAGGTTTTTGCCTTATAAAAACCATTACAGAAAATATTGACAATAGAGTTCCAGTGACGGTGATATTCCTGGCTTTGTCAAAGGCTTTTGATTTCGTTAATCATTCCACCCTCTTAAATAACTGCCAACGCTATGGGATCAAGGGAACTTCTTACCAGTGAATCCAAAATTACTTATCAAACCGAACACAATGCTTTGAGATTAACCACCTTAACAACAATTTAGTATCGGTTCCCTCACGATCGAAATTCCAGGTAAATAAAACAGGCGTACCACAAGGAAGCATAATCGGACCTCTTTTATTCCTTTTGTATATTAACAAACTACCTAATATTACAAACCACCAATGCGTATTATTTACCGATGATATATGTGTAATCATACCTAACACTGACCGTATATCTAAAAATCATGAAGTCGAGGTAAATAGAACATTAATGGGTATAATAAATTGGCTAACATACAATGACCTTAACGCTAACTTAAATAAAACAAAGTATATACAATTTTCTAACTACAAAACAACAATAAATAGTATATCAGTAAAATATGACAATGTAAATATAGATTTTACTAATAATATTAAATTCTTGGGCATGTCAGTCGACAACTACTGCTATTGGAAATCACATATAAATAATGTATGCATGAAAAAATATATATATATTTGTTTATGCATTGAAAAATCTACGCGAATCAACTACAGAAGGAACAGCAATCACAGCATACCATGGATATGTTGGTTTCTGCGATACGGCTTAATATTATGGGGAAACTCAACTCTGATCAATGATGTCTTTGTATCTCAAAAGAAATGCCTAAGATCTATATGCAATGCCAAACTTCTAGATTCTTGCAGGCCACTTTTTAGAAAAACCAAGATATTAACCTTGAGTTCTCTTTACATCTTGGATATCGGACTATTTGTGAGAAAACATCCTCATATATTTAAAAAAGTTGTGAAAATAGCCAAACTGCCAAAGAGATACAACAAAACTTGTAGTACCTAAGTGTAAAACGTCTCTTTATCACAAAAATTGTATGTATATGTGTGTCAAAGTTTATAATAAAATACCCCAATGTATAAGAGAATTACCTTTAAAACTATTCACATTACGGTTTAAGAAATGGCATACAGAACAATGTTTTTACTCCATCCAAGACTTTTTTGTGTATAAATCCTAATGGAAATTAGTGTAATTACATTATTGTGTCCTTATATTATAAATTAAATGTACTTAGCTATAATTATTTAAAATTATTGTATGTCCTGAAAGGGCTGATTGATGTTACAATTTAAAACCTGTGAACAACTGTATTTACTCAATCAAAGACAATAAATATTTACTTTACTTTACTTTATCTAAGGTAAAAGAAAGATAAATATACAAATGACGTTTTGAATTTTCGTAGCTTCTCACTAATTTTAACTTGACTAGTGATGGGCTTACCTTCTCAGAATGAATACTGATAATGTTTTCAATAAATCCTTAGCAAATCTAAGGATTTATTGTAAACATTATCAATAGACCGCCCTAGTATCCATGTATAAAGTATTTATTTAAGTTACTGTTTTACTGTATTGCTGGTGTCCAATAAAATATTTTCTATTTATGTATCTAGTAATCATATTTCGAGGCTATTTGATCGAAAGTAAACGTAGTAACTAACACAACTTGTTACAACATAAACAATCATAACATATATCAGACAAATTAGATGTATACAAACAAGACTAATTAAATATTTAGTGAGTAAAAAGTAAAAACAATGTGCAATAAGGACTATGCAAAATCGTATCCATTATGTATAATATTGCCAGTAGATGTAAAAGTAGAACTGATAATCCATACAATATAAGAAATGTAACAAGAGGAAAGCTGTTTCAGCCAAGGGCAAATAATTATTATGGAGCGAGAATGAGCAAGTATTTGGTGCCTAAAATATTTAACGAAATAAAACTGTTAAGTGTTAATAACACAACCCAACTTAAGTAAAAACCTATTAAAACTAAAGCTAAAGGCTCTAATTCTCAGTGAATATGACAGTACTATTAGTGAGGTTCATTCCCGATAGATTTTATAAGTAGTGTTTAGAATAATACCTAACTAAACACCAAGTATGTCAATTTAAGTAAAAAATTTTTAAGGGGTTGTAATTTTTTATATTTTATTATAAGTTAACATATATTTTTTTGTTTTTATTCCTTTTTTCAATTACTCTACTGAAACTCTCTACTGTGTGTGTACTGAAACTGTCTCTGTCTACTATTGTTTGGCAAGGAAAATGTTATTTTTATATTTTTAAATATTAAAAATGAATAAAAAAATGAATATTTATAGAATACTTAATATTTTGATTTTGTAATTCTTTACATTACTAATATCAAAAATCTCGTTAAAAAAGAGATCACAGATCCAAAAATCAGTACAGAATAAAAGCCTGCTATAAAAAAAACATACAAGTAGAAACTTACAGGCAACGACTACATAGACTACGATGTATAATATTCAAATGAACAGAACTCTTTGCATTAGCTATAATCTGTCCATTAGGCTATGGCTATCAATACACTCCCCTTTTCTGCCTACATAATCGGCAATCAGAAAGGATGTAGTGATTCAAGTGTCCCTGTCCAAATTAATGCATGAGTGAATATGGGAATAAGCCGACTTAGGTACTAAATCAACTAGCCATGTGTAAGAAAATCGGTAGGATTAAAGTCGTATTACGCACACAGGCAATGAAACCGTTAGAGTTTTTGAAGTACCTAATATGTATTCTTTACGTGAATAAAATAATTACGCTACTTAGTTTGTTTACATGAAGTTGACGATTTTCAATATTTTAGAGCATCCAGAAAGTCGGTACAAGCTGACGCAGTGCAGATGGTAATTCACCAAGGGTATCAAAAGTTTGAAGTTGCTCCTATAACAGTATCTGTATATATGTATAAAATCCTTGCGTTACCGACTTACAAACACGCTACAGCCGAAACTACTGGACGCAATTAGGTAAAATTTAGCATGTATATACCTTAAGGATTGTTGAGGCGCACTAAGAGAGAATTTTTGGAAAGTCCTCCCCTAAGGGGGTAAAACAGGTTGTCGGGGTTTGCAAGAAACATTTTATTCCTTCAATGGATTTACTTCAAACTTTGTATATTGGTTCCTCAAATGATGTTAGTAAACACTTAAAAAATCTTTTTGGAAATTCTTACGCTAAGGTGATAAAAACGGGAGTCAACATTTGTATGAAGGTTCTGAATACTTTAAGGCATTAACTTCATACTTTCTGTATTGGATCCTCAAATTACATTAACCAACCCAAAGTTATTTATTTTGGACATTCTTCCCCTAAGAGGGTAGGGGAGTCAAAGTTTGTCCAAATCTCTTTATTCTTCAATGGAATCACTTTAATCTGTATATATAAAATCCTTGCGTTACTGACTGACTGACTGACAGACACGCTACAACGGAAACTACTGGGCGCAAGTAAGTGAAATTTAGCATGCATGTTCCTTGAGGATTTTAAGGGCGCACTTAGAGAGAATTTTTGGAAAGTCCTCCCCTAAGGGGGTAAAACAGGTTGTCAGAGTTTGTCAGAAACGTTTTATTCCTTCAATGGATTTACTTCAAACTTTGTATATTGGTTCCTCAAATCAAGTTAGTGAAACCTTAGAAAATCTTTTTGGAAATTCTCGCGCAAAGGGAATTAAAAGCGGAGTCAGAATTTTATTAAAACTTTTGAATACTTCAAGGGATTAACTTCGTACTTTCTATATTGTACCCTCAAATGATATTAACCATTTCAAAGCAATTTATTTTGGACATTATTTACCTAAAAGGGTAGAAAATGGAGTCAGAGTTTGTGTAAAACTCTTTATTTTTCAATGGGATCACTTTAATCTGTATCTCTAAAATCCCTGCGTTACTGACTGACTGACAGACACGCTACAGCCGAAACGATTGGACGCAAGTAGGTGAAATTTAGCATGTATGTTCCTTGAAGATTGTAGGAGCAGAGAGGATTTTTTGAAAGTCCTCCCCTAAGGGGTAAAACAGGGTGACAGTGTTTGTATAAAACTTTTTATTCCTTCAATGGATTAACTTCAAACTTTGATGTCAGTAAAAACTAAAAAAAAATCTTTTTGGAAATTCTTCCTCTAAGGGGATAAAAAAGGGAGTCAACATTTTTATGAAGGTTCTGAATACTTCAAGGGATTAACTTCATACATTCTATATTGGATCCTTAAATAACATTAACCAACCCAAAGACATTTATTTTGGACATTCTTCCCCTAAGAGGGTAGAAAAGGGAGTTACAGTTTGTCTAAAACTCTTTATTTTTCAATGGAATCACTATAATCTGTCTGTATATATAAAATCCTTGCGTTACTGACTGACTGACAGACACGCTACAGCCGAAACTATTGGGCGCAAGTAAGTAAAATTTGGCATGTATGTTTCTTGAGGATTGTAGGGAAGTTCGAAAAAAACGTTTTATCTACCCGAAATTTACGCAAGCGAAGCAGCGGGCAGAAGCTAGTTCTATATTACATGAGCACCTGGAATTTGACATTGAAATCGGAAGCTATTTGCCAAGCCACCAATTTCGTAAAAATTTTTTTACAAATGTACCAGCAACGAGATTTCTGCAGTAGTCCGTTTTTGTGAGCTTTGACCGGAAAAAGTTTTTAGCAGCACGTGTGTAGTTGAGAACTTTTGTAATTTTGTTCATAACTACAAAAGGCAGGTTCATGGGTTAAGCCGGCGTTGGGAAATTTGCTATAGGTATTCTGCCATTTCTTTTGTATTTTATTCGAAGTTACAAGAGCCAAGTCGAGTGCGCAATCAATTTTGAAAATGTAAGTGCAATATCACAGAGGCAATGCTGTCGAAATTTTTATTAGTATGCGAGACTATCACAACAAATACTGCCAAAATTTGTACTAGTCTGATAGACTAGCATTCAAGAAAGAATAAATAAATGTGTAGAGCCGTAAGGGGCGAGGCTACTTCCAATTGTGGACGAATATCGGCTGATGAAATAAATACAAACGAGCATCATTACAATTAGACATTTTATTTAAATGTGAAATTGTAACCATGCTCATTATATTATTTTATTCTTCCTATAATATATATAAGTTACCGCTAATTCGGAAATAATTTTGCCCTTAAATTAATTTAGTACAACAAAAATATCGTAAAATTTACATCTGCCTTCAAAATATGTGCCAAAATATACTTTTTACGAAATTCTATAATATTACCACTTTTAGATTTGATAGAAGAAAACTAATATTTTTCTGGTAATAGGAGTGAGTATGTCTGCAATATTTACTACATAGGTTTGGCGATATTTTTTTAGTGTTGACTAGTGTAATTAATTAACAACTATGCTTCCGAGAACACGTCAGTATCCTTATTAAATATAGTATATTATTTCTGTGCACGTTGCCCTTTTAAAATGAAATTGCTATCTCAAAGTACGTATAAGCCAATTAATTAAGCTATACTAAAAATATATATTTACGGTCTATATATTTTATTATTTCTGTCACGAAATTCTCAGTAGCAGCACGGAGTCTGGAAATGTGCCCGGTACGGCAATAGGCTCGCCCCTTATTACGTGGGACTAAAGTATATCTGGCGAAAAGTGGGTGTAGAAATACACCTCTGCCTACCTCTTCGGGGTTATAGACGTGAGACTATGTATATATGCATGTATGTATATTTACTGTCCTAACAAAACCAATTTGTTACCTACGTTAAATAATACGACTTTGTTTTTGAATGATGTACAAAATGCGTTTGCACTTTGAAAGTGGGCTCTGCTGAATACTTTTATAAAAAACTAGGGAATACCCGCTGCTACGCCCGCACATATTTTTTGTTAATTTAACCGTTTCCCCCCGATCCCGTGGGAATATCGTGATATCTTATTCAGTGCTCTATTCACCAACCTACCAACATGCCACAGCTTCTTGCGTCCAATAGTTTTTCCCATGCGTTGTCTATTAGACTATCAGTAAATATCTTAGTTATTGCTATTATATACCCTTTACTACTAAAAAAGGTGAATCAGTTGACTTTATACAAATTTAAACTAGATTCGACACGTGGCTCCAACCACGTAGATATCAGCTATCGCTACAAAAAGGAAGTCTATGTGTTATTCTGATGTATAAGCTGAATTACTGCGAAATTACATCAAGATCCCAAGTCCTGTTGTTTTAGAATAAATGAGGGCCAACCATAAAAGCAAACTTTCGCATTTATAATATAAGTATTGATAAGCGACGCACATTCCCACTACGAGACGTGAGGCACACACATCATGCATATAGTCTAATAATAAGTTTTAAAACTTAGACTAAAAGGTTTATAAAAGTACTTAAAATTTGTTTATTTGATTTTTGTAAACTTTAGCTCTTAAGTGTATTCTACTTTGAATAATGCCACGTTTTATAAGTTAGTTTCTATGTATAATGTAAATGGATTCTGGATAAGTGGATATACGCATACAATAAACTTGTAGCTAATGTATTAAGCTTAGAATTCAATTGTCTCCGTTGATAGTATTATTTTATACATGTACTTTACAATATTATAGACTTCATAGCTGCTGAAATTACAAAATAAGATTAAATTCTTTTGCCGTAGAACGTAAACTGGCAGATAGATCACCTGATGATAAGCGATTACTGCCGCCCATGGAAACCCATGACACCAGAGGAGTCATAAGTACGTAGCAGGCATGGATGGGAAGAGGAAAGAATAAGAATATTCTTACAATTATTAATAACATTTTGTAACAAAAGTTGCCGGCAACAATGTCACTATCATCAATCGACGTAGTATGAAGTATCGCAATAATCATTTGCTGCAACTACATTGACATGGCAAATAAATATCTACGTCGTGGACAGGGCGCGAAAGAACTTTCCGTGTTGCATGGTATAAATCATGTCTTCATTAATAAAGTTTTCAAACAAAACTGTTCCCATAATGAACGATACATGCGTTGTCAGACTAACGTTTTGGTTCTCTTCGTGGCGACGGTCGAGATAAGGCTATGATAATGATAACAGAAAATATGACCATATGTCATCTGATGGAAGCACATCGTTGATCCATCATTGGATTTTACTACTTAAGATATTTTGTATGGAGCTCATACCAAATATCTATGAATATATCAAATACTGAGACACGTACACAATTACGTAACAGTATCGCGACCGACATCGACACCCTTAATTACGTGCTCACCAAAACCATACCGCATTATTAAATAGTGTTCATTATAACAAGGATCACGTGGCTAATTAGTATTTTGCGGTATAATGGCTGTCACATATAATATGTATGTGGGTATAGTAGATATTACTGTATACATGTATACGTAACATTTGTGTTAAAACATAGAGAGGTGTTTCACAGCGTCTGCTATAAGCGTCTTTTTGACCCATAACAACCCATGTAATAAATAGGTCTTAATCGCGTAATGATTAGAAAATAAAGGCTAAATACGAAGATATTTAGCCTCAGGAGAAAGAAATATTGAAGCAAATACTTTTGCTTCAATATTTCGATATGAGTAACAGCCGTTGTTACGAGATCGACTTTTTTTATCATCTTACGTAAACCGATACTAGTAGATTTTCAATAATTTTCAGTGCCCACTTCTTTGACTTAGGTACAAAACCTCAAATTGATTTCAACTGACGCAATCCGCACATTAATATTTAATGGTTATAAGCATTTGACTGATACAAAAAATAACAGTTTATTTGACGATTTTTCAGAGATCTTTACATTTTGACAAGATACATAATAGTTAATATGCCATTAATATAAACCTTTTTTTACGAACTCTTGGTCTGTGTGACGCAAAATAAAATTGATAATCCGATTTTACGAGTATGCTACATCTCATTGATTGGTTGGTTGCTGGGTTTGAGTAAAATTATTTGTTGTTTTTTTTAATAAAATTCTCAGCATTGAGTCTGAAATTGTGTCTGAAGGTAGGTGACTTAAAACTGAAAACTATTTAGCAAAATTCTAAATCTGGAACTGTAATAAACATGTAAGCTTCATTCAATGCTTGTGCTTCTTATTAATTTTAAAAGAATGTGCAGAACAACATGTAAGCTGAACCCAACACTTTATAGAAAAGGTTCGCTTGGCGGCGATTGCAAAAACGTAATACGAGCTATATTTCTTACTTAAATGGGCCTTGTCTGCTTAATGGCTTCATTATAGGATGTTGTAGCGTACGTGTAATGTTCAGAAGAAGATACCTGGACCTTTATTTATCATCGGATGATATATATTGTTATTTCCAAGAACTTAATTTTGTGGGCGCATTGGTCTAGTAATGTTCGGTTCCTGCCATCATTGCCTAAGATTTTGCACTACAATAATCGTTCGTAATGTGAAGTCAACTTCTTCTTACTTAAAAGCTCTTAAAGTTACCTACAATCATGATTGTAGGCATTGTGAGCTTCCTAAATGCGACTAAATCACTAATCGATTACGTCCGCCCACGCCTTCTAGACGCAGTGCCAGTTTTATAAATGGAATAAGCCCAATTTTGTTTTTCAAAGTAACCTTGGAATTTACTTGTTAATAGAAATGCGTTTCCTTTTCTGCGAGGACAATATTATTCTAACATGATCAAAATCATTCATGTGATTCTAATATTATTTTCAATTGTAAGTGTATTAACAGAACCTATAAAATGTAAAAAATAAATATGAAATCAATCTTTTGTAAATTATCAATATGAACTATCAATTACATGTCATACACAGCAAACATGTCCTCAAAGTATCAAATGCACCTATACTTGAGTGCTAAAACAGAGGCCATATCAAAGTGACCATTAACGACTTGGACTAGCATTCGGTATGTGGTTTGGCTGTTGAAGCCTATGATCGAATGTAGAGGAAGGCTGCTGCGGTGTTTGCCGACGTAAATTGCGACACTGCAATGAAGTGCGATTAAATTATTGCTCGAATGTGTAACCGGCCGGATTAATCTTGCTGAATCAGTGTTTAAACTGCAAACGCTTATGATTTTCCTTATATGGCTGAAGCGTTGTCCAATAATCGGTTACCGTAAAGTAGTAGCAGTCTAAAAGCGCCGTCATAGTTTATTTCATATTTATTTGTCTTTTCATTAGACTAGTCAGCCTACATGCACACTATTGACAATATACCGACAGGTAAAGTAGCAGTAATCATTGAACACAAACTCATATTCACTGGGAAAATATCTTGACGCAAGTTTCACTTATTATCCACCGTTACAAGCTTTTGTTTAACAGGATGGTATTTGGTTTTTCTCGCATAACTGCGCGTGTATGGCAGTAATGAGACCGTGTATGACACTTAGTCGGAACAGTTTGTGAAGTGGTCTACAAGGGGCTTGCTCTTTCTATGGAGGTACGAAACCCTAACAAAGTAAGGAGGCAACCCTATGTTCGGAAGCCGTTTCAACGAGGTCGCTTTCACACTTACGTGCGTTTACAAACTTCTTTCACAGACAGAAAACTGGATTTTTCACTCGAGAATTCGAAATACCTTTTTTGACACACTAAACAACGTTAAGTAGTGCAGAATTTCTTAGCATTTCAGACACATTCACAGTGATACCACCTTTAAGACGTTGAATAGATATTTAAAAAAAAACGTATTTTCGAGTTTCTGTTTGGATTTTATTCAGTTGAATGTTTATGTTCTCCGTTTGCTTTATATTAAGAATTTCAATCGATTTTGGTTTGGAAGGGTTTCAACACTGTGCTAGGTTAATATATTTGTTTGGTTTGTTCAGTTGTTTATTTCAATCTACTTGGTGGCATCCACGATTTTTACCTAGCAGGAATGGATAATTCAGATCATGCGCTTCTTTTTTAACGAAATCAACACGAAAACAAAAACAACTACAATTATCATAGGAATTCGTTAATTTTTCAAAGACTACTCCTAATTCTAAGTATTTTATAAGTAACCACTTCATATAGGTAATTACTTTCACGAATTCAAACGTGGACTCAGAATGGCCGAAAGATTCTAAATTTAATGCTTTTTTTGTACAGTATGTTAAACGATTGCGTTAAACACTACACAAGAAAGTCAAACAGGCAATCCCCAGTTGAAGTAAACTTTGCGATTAAAACTGCAAAAAGAACCGCTTCTTCAACACTATTCTCATTAAAACTATACGTTACTATGTGAATACATTGAATTAAATAGCTAAACTAACAAAATGATACTGTGCTTTCAAAGCATCAAATGGGTAAAATGTAAGCTTTGCGATTAAAATTCCAATAAGGGCGTATCCTATAAGACCATACGTGTACGTAAATTGTTATATTTCTTGTTAATTTGACGTTTTTATGCGAATCACGGCCGTAGCTCAGTGATTAGACCGTCGTACGTTGTACGTTGTTATCGTAATGGTTATGTCATATGCTGCAAATTCAAATCGGAAGAAATGCCGCCTATCGGGTTTTTAATAAGCGGTAAGGGTTATTTTGAAGATTATCATTTGAAGTCCCGCCAGCGTGGCATGTAGGTAATAAGTCAAGTCAAGTCAAAATCATTTATTCATCTAGGTCACAAGGTGACGCTTATGAACGTCAATTTTAAAATTAAATTACTTAATGCTTCTACATTTACATTTACTGCCTCGTTCGCAAAGCAATAGGTAAAACCACGAGAAAGAACGGGCAATAAAACTCGTGGCCACTCTTTTAAATCGCCAATATTATGGTACATAATTATTTTTATTTTTGTAAGGAGCTGCAACTGTTTCACATTGTACTAATACTAGGAATGCATTAAAAATAAGGTGCTATATGCTTTTCTTGGTTTACTAGCTACCTCTTTATCGAATTACATCAAAATTGGTTTAATAGTTTTGCCGCTTAAGACGATTAAGAGCCTGAATTCGTAAATCGATTTTGACAGTTTATATAGGTAAATACTTGAAGGGAAGTAAACATGTATTTTGCGCAGTCAAAGATATGAGTAGACGTTTCAGAAATAAAATATACTTTTTACTGGGTTTTGTTCCATTTGAAAATCGCAGCAAAATATCATATCACATTATATTGTTACCCAGCTGTGCCTTATGGAGCAAAGAAATGAGCTCTAGACTTAAGCGTAAGACGCTTTTTTCACAGCTTTACTAATTGTCGCTAACTATACCGCCTCTGCATTAACATATTTGTTGTCTATATATATATATTTTAATGATAGGCGGAATGCCGGCTTGCGTGCTCGCCTAGTATAATAGCGAGACGTTAGTACGACGGAATAAGAAATATACACTGCAAATAAATATTACTTTAACTTATCATATTATCCACCTGATACATAATATTTAATAGCAGACAGCTTGAAACATTAAACTCGACGGACGAAACAATTTCCAGACCCAATAATTTGTGGATTACCATAATTGTAGATCTGTTTGGAACTTGAAACCACGGAGTGTGCATAGCAGATGCCAGGCGGTTACCACTACTGTTTACGAGCTGTCCAAGTAATCGTAGCCAGTACAATAAGGTATACCTGTGCAATTAGGTAGATGATAAACAAACTTATAATAATATAATATAAGTAAATAAAACCCATACACAATCCACTGCATTGAATTGTCCTTAAGACTATGGTCCAGCGGCTTGGCTTGACTTATTGTATTGGCTTACTGGATTGTATCAGCAAACAGGCCTCGTGTAAAAGGTTCATAACACACGAAGATGCCTGCGCGTTTAAACTGTTTTAAATTAGAGAAGTTCCGTCTATAAAATCATTATACAGCTATTCATTAAATCTTACATAGTAAGATACGGTTACTCTTTTATTAACTCAAAACTTTACGACAGAAACTAATAAATTGAATCCTCATTTATCGATAAAATTAAAGGAGTATTTAACGTTGAAATTTTCGTCTTCCAGAAACAATGAGCGATCGATGTAATGTTCATAAATGATCGTAGTTTTGTGTGGTTATAATACTTAACTTACCACCGCCACGAGATAGGTAATTTAGTAAGACCTTAAAATGGGCCTTATGTTGGTAGGTATATTTATAGACATAAGTATCGTCATCATCATCAGCCCTATGTACAGTTCCACTGCTGGGCACGGGCCTCTTCTTACTATGAGAAGGCCATAGTCCACCACGCTGGCCAAGTGCGGGTTGGCAGACTTAAGGCGCTGTTATACCTCAGAGACCATGAAACGCCTAATTTTTCGTCGCGCAACTAGTCATAACGGTACATATTACAAGCTAGCAAAAAATAGAGCTTAAAGTCAAAAGTCTGAACCAGAGACTTTTTAAAAAAAAAATCATGTATGTAAAATAGAATCACGGTAAAAAAATCACAAAAACGAGGCAGAAAATAATCTTTCGTCTCACTGTTTGCAATATCTTGGTCGTAAACTGTCATATTTTATTTAATAATATTGTAGGAAACCTAATGAACTAAAGAATTACCCTATTAATTTTCATATTAAAATCTGAAAAAACGTCTATGATTGTGACGCTCGGTAGATCCCATCAATGTCAAACGCCTCGGCAATTTAAACCTTATTAGTATAAGCGGTGCACTGAGTGTTGGTTGCTAGTTTACGCCCCGCCCAGACCTCATCATTCGGCTATGAGCCCTGTGAGAGATAGGTCATGTCGCTTGCGTCTCCGCTGCATGAAATTTTACATAAACCTGTTTGTTATTGTAATACGCCAGTTTCAGTTCGTAATTTTATGTTATAGACTGAATACTTTGAATCAAATAGACTTTTTATGTGACTATGGACACATATAATTAGGACCTAATTTTATATTCTTGTTGTGTTTCATGTGTTATTGTTTCTGTGCTTATAATATATAATTAGAAGAATAAAAATGGGCAATAAGAGAAATAAAGTATTACGAAGGATTTGTATGAGAAAACGTCGTAATAAAAACACATCCGTGGCCAAGTGAGTATGAAATATGTAACATTTTTACACAAATTATTTATATTCATAAGACTCTTATATGACTATGTTATAGATTATCGATTATCCATAATATAATTATATAAATTTTTCTCACACTACACAGCTGCCACAGTTTTCAATATTTGAAATAGTAATATCATAAAATTGAATCATTTTATGTACATACACCTATCATTGCAAATTCTTTGGCTTGTGAGATGCCTGGATCGCTATGATGTCGCCACGACGAACAATAAACAGCGCTAAAATGGCGCTCCGCAGTCCACACACAAGCGGTAACTTATATTGTATTATTGTGTTGTGAACATCAAACTCTTAGGTACATCGTGTAAAACTGTGATTATTCATATACTATTAGGTATGTCTCAGTACATCCTATATTTATTTAATTTCTAATAAAAAGAAGGAGAAGCGTGATGGGCCCGCTTCTCCTCCACACCATTTTCTATCTAGGCGGTAAACTGACTTATGACTCCTCTGGTGTATAATTTAGAACCTTGTAAAAACTATGGTGCGTATAATAAATGTAATAATTATACACTTACTCATTTCTTTTCTTTTTCAGAGAAAAAGAAGATGTACAACCTGAACCAATACAAGGCCGAAGAGTTGTAAACATACCATACTTTATCCAGCAGCTTCAAAATATATCCAGCCATAGTTCTTAATTTAACTGTAATTTTAAAGACATGTCTCTGATAGGAGAAACTAGAAATGGTTTATTATCAAAATATAAATTTATATGTAATATGTTTAAACAAGAATTTGTTATCGCAAATGAAGATTATATAGAGAGACATAGTGTTAATGTAAATATAGGTGCGGTCACAGGAATCACTTTATTGGGCATTGGATATTCGCAATTCCAAGAAATAACTGCTTGCATGGATATACCAATTTTTTCTGCACTAACTTATATCATTCTTCAGGACACTGTCTATGAAAGATGGTAAGCAGCTGCTATTCAATTTCTGCCATTCATCTATGGAAAAAGCTGCAATACCTGAACGTGATGCCGCTATTGCCACCGGATAGAGGGATAGCAGTGACTGGTTCGAATTGCTTAAGAATATGTTGACAGCTTCAAATTTTGGTATAGTGGCAAAAAAAGAGATAACAGCAGTAAAGCCAACTTAGTAAAAAATATATTTTACAAATCAAATATTTGCAATGTAACAGGAGTTGCGTATGGAGCTGAAAATAAACGACTGGCTTTGCAACGACTGGCTTTGCAACAACTGGCGAAGCAAGAACATGTAACAATCGAGCCTTGCGGATTATTCGTGGACAATGATTATCCGTTTATTGGTGCCACGCCAAATGGATTAATATGTCCAAACACGATTGTGGAAATTAAATGTTCTATAGTTGCCTATAAGAATGGCCTGGAAAATAGTATAAGAGCAAATAAAATACAAATATGGAAACATGCGAAAGAAAGTGAACTGACTAGTCTAAACAAAAATTGTAATTGGTATTACCAAATTCAGGGGCGTTACACGCAAACAAACATGTTTATTTGCTGTATGGAGTTGCGAAAGTATACCATTCAAAATATAAATTATAGAAAGAGATGATGTTTTCTGGGAGACGAAAATGAAAGAAAAACTTGTGGCGTTTTATATGAATTGCCTGCTGCTTGTAATTGTTGATTCGCGTCAAGCTCGAGGGATGGCATTGCGCGATCGTGGAGAGGAAAATGTTTCATCAGTGCTTGAAGTTTCTTTGATACCAAGCCGTAAAAGGAAATTAAATAAAAATATGCCTCGTGAACAACAGCAAATAATAAGTATTGAAGCATCATCACCTCACACACTGCCTTTACCTTACGATGAGATTAAAGAAAACCTGCCGGGTGGTAGCAGACAGCTACCTTTTGATGAGCTGTAAACTCTGTATTTCGTTAGTAAATGATAAATAAATATATTGTTTGCCCTTTATATCGTGTTTTACTTAATATAACATTCATACATACTCCCCCAGCTTTATACCGGATGGGGTGGGCACAGGTTTAAAATTGTGTGACGTCGTCGCTGACGCCGTCCGCCACTACTCTCGGCTGGCCGCTTGTCCTCCCCCCAGCAACCTATATATACCGTGGCGCAGAAGTGACCGGTGGCTGCTCCCTGCTCGGAAGAGACGGCCTTTTGCGCTACAAGGCTGAAGACCGGGCGGAGATCATCGCGAGCAGCCTCGAACAACAGTTCACCCCCCACGAGGTCCAAGACGAGGCCCACTCACGAGAGGTAGAGGAGCTGGTCCGGACCTACCTCTCAACGCCCCTCGTCTCATCGGACGGAGGTGACCTGCTGGTGACCCCGCAAGAGGTTGCAGCGGTGATCCACAAAACCAACCTCCGGAAGGCGCCTGGTGAGGACGGCATCCCGAACTCCGCGCTGCATCGACTTCCTCGGAAATCGCTGATTGCAGCGACCCAGCTCTTCAACGGCATCCTGAGAACCGGCCACTTCCCGACCAGCTGGAAGCGGGGCCGGGTCATTGTTCTCCCCAAGCCCGGCAAGGACCTCAGGAAGCCGGAGAACTACAGGCCCATCACTCTCCTCTCGACGACGTCCAAGGTGTTCGAGCGGCTGCTGCTGGCGAAGATCACCCCGCACCTCAGCCCGAGGCCCGAACGATTCGGGTTTCGCCAGGCACACTCCACCACGCTGCAGCTGACTCGCGTACTGGGCGAGATGGCCACGTGGATGAACAAGCGAGGCCACACGGTGACCGTGATGCTCGACATGGAGAAGGCGTTCGACAGGGTGTGGCATGACGGCCTCATCTACAAACTGTCGACGTCCACTATCCCACGACAACTCATCACGGTCATCGCATCATTTCTCCGAGGGAGAACCTTCCACGTGGCCGTCGAGGACGTCACGTCAGAGGAGAGGACCATCAAGGCCGGAGTCCCACAAGGGAGCTGTCTCTCCCCAGTTTTGTACGCCCACTACACGGACGACCTCCCAGTAGTGGGCGACGTGAAGCTGGCGCTATTTGCGGACGACGCCGCGTACCTGTCCAGCTCACGGAACGCCAAACACGCTGCACGGAAGCTGAGCCCGACACTTGAAGCGCTCCCGGGCTGGCTGAAGAAGTGGAGGCTCAAGTGCAACGTGTCCAAGACCCAGGCTATGGTGACTGGACGGGTACAGTACCCGCCGTGCCTCAAGCTGATGGGGGAGGAAATCCCTTGGTCGCCGACGGTCAAGTACCTGGGCGTCACAATCGACCGGAACCTGACGATGTCACATCACGTCGGAACAATCGTCGCGAAGGCCCAGGTAGCCAGGGCGAAGCTTCGCCCGCTGCTGTCCTCGAGATTGCCGTTGAGAGCCAAGCTGGCCCTCTACAAAACTTAAACTGTCATATTTTATTTAATAATATTGTAGGAAACCTAATGAACTAAAGAATTACCCTATTAATTTTCATATTAAAATCTGAAAAAACGTCTATGATTGTGACGCTCGGTAGATCCCATCAATGTCAAACGCTCTCATCTGAGCGCTTTTTATCTTCACTAACTAAAATGTATGATGGTTCCTTATATGACCAATAGAAGCCAAAATACTTAGAACCGATATTTTGTTATTTTTATGTATTTTTACGCAGGTAAGCACTTTTTATCAATTATCTGCTTAACCTAAAAATACTAAAAAAGTGTTTTTGAACTTGGATAATTTATTTACATTTTTTTACAATGTCACTGAGATACACAAATATATAATGCAACGGAATCCTTGACTGATTTAATTTTAACTAGCTTTTGCAAGCAGCTACGCCTAAATGAAAATTTCATCGTTTGTTCGAGAGTTTTCATGAACCATTAGTAAAATACACATCTAAATCGATTCAGCCATTTTTAAGATTACCCTGAATAAATAGACAGACAAAAAAATAATCTAAATAAATCATTGGCGTAATGGAAACGGGTTAGTAACAATATGCAAAATAGTTATTTTGTAGATTACATACAGACAGTCACACATTATTTATAATCTGTATATACAGGGTGTTAAAAGACCCTTAATGTAAACTGAAATCCCATTTTGTACCAATAACTACGAACATTTTTTACTTCGGCACCATACCTGGGAAATTAGTGGTTCAGGAGATATTGAGGCTCAAAGTTAGTATGGAATTTTTCTTATTAGGCACAAAATCGGTGCATTTACCCCGCCAATATGTTCTTTAGATGCCCTATGACCCCATGGATAAGTACATATTTCGAGCATTGCACGCGCGCGCTTTTAATAGCAATTTGGCATGATGTCCACAACGAGTAGACTTCGGCTTGGTGATGGGTCTTGTGCCACCCTGTATATAAAATTGCCGTTACTGACTGACAGACAGACACGCTACAGCCGAAAATACTGGTCACAAGAAGATGAAATTTTGCATGTATATTCCTTGAGATGTGAAGGGGTGCACTATGGGAAGATTTTTGGAAATTCCTCCTCCAAAGGGGTTAAACTTATACTTAATTTGTATGAAACTTTTTATTCCCTTAATGGATTAACTTCAAACTTTGGATATTGGTTCCTCAAATGAAGTTAGGGCAGACTAAGAAAAACTTTGGGCGTCAGCGTCTACGCAGCGGCACCGCGGCGTATACGCGGCGTCTACGCGGCATCGACGCCGCGACAGCCGAGCGTTCTTTGAGCGACCGTCTGCTTACCACTAAAGATGTTCGCTTTATCATAGATAACTTGATAAGTAACATATTATTTGATAATAACCATATAATCTGTTATTTATAAAGCCCAATAAGATGCTATGCTATTTTGTTTGAATATAAGTAAAGCCATTATGTCCTAGGTATAACATAGGATTGTCACTTAGCAGAGCTTTTAGGCCGCCCGCACTTTGAGTATGCGTGTTCCTTGAGCGGCCGCTCGGCGTGCGCTAGGCGGGCATTCTTCGTAATCTACCACTTCGCAGTTGTATGCACCTATTGTGTCATAAAACAAAATTAACATATCTGTCACTGGCCTAAAGTTGTTTTTATTTAATGAAAGTCGCCACGTAAGTCGCTAAATTGGCAATACTACGAGTATCTCAAAGTAATAATATGATAGAAGTCATTAACAGTCAATTCCTTTGACACAGGACTTCATTGCCACTATGACTATAGATAGCATAAAGATAGACTACTAACAGTTAAAAAAATAACGTTTAATCAACACCCTCGTGCGATAGATGGCAATCTAAACAAATTTGTTTGCAGCAGTCTTTAAGATGGTGCTAGAGTGCTGGCTGGGGATAGCATTCATAATATCATTAGTACCTATTAACTTCATAGTAAATAAACAAGTAAATAATGAAGAAATTTTGTATTTTAAATGTAGTAAATTCTATTAAACCATTTTATTATTTATAGCTGTTTCCCGCGGTTTCACCCGTGTCCTGAGGGAACTACTTCGAGTAACCGGTTAAATTATAGCCTAAGTTACTCCTTGGTACATCAGCTATCCGCCAATGAACGTTCCGTCAAAATCAGTGCAGCTGTTCTAGAGATCAGCGAGAACAAACAGACAGACAGACAGACAAAAATGGTAAAAAATATTTAGTAAAAAGTAAAAAGCGGTTATTTTAATATTACAAACAGACACTCCAATTTGATATATGTGTATAGATGTGTGTTATAGTTAAGATGGGCACTTGCAGTTCCACATCTGATGTTCCTGATCTTCGATTTTTGTAAGTTTGCAGCAAATGCTCATTGGACTGAACAACTTTTGCTAAGCCAACAAGTCAGTATATAGTCTAGTGTAGATAGGCTCTACCTAATCAGATGTTTCAGATCTTCGATTTTTATAAGTCAACAGAAATATAAAATATTCTATTGATAATAAAACGCACGTACACCTACTAACACTAAAACTTATGATAACAATGTGACTTATATAGATTAAACAAGACAATTATTTCAGAAATTGAACAATACTTTAGTAATACCGGCTTTAAATTTTCATACCGACTCTACTTTTTAATCAAAATTATAGTACTGGTAATATCGCAATTTTTGCAAGATCCAGACCCAACGTAACGGGAATCATGTTATGTAACCGTACTTTCTTACGTAAATAACCGCACCTAATATTCTTGAATATAATGGTACATATTTTTATCTAAATATATTATCCGTATTAACACTACTGATTTCTATTTTATTGAAAGTATATGGATATGCATAAACATTTACCTATTATATTAGCGCTGCAAACAAAACCTGCTATTGAAACATATTATTACGTTATGCTATAATATTTAGATGTAGCAGTTTAGCTCACCCCTGCTCACAAACCCGTCATACGCTACAGTGTTGCCAGCTTAGAAGATTTTCCGCTAAAACTGGTGATTTTAAGTGGCAGAAATAAATAAGCAGACGCACACAATAAAAATAAATCTTTAAACTGCTACTTTACTTACTTTTAACTGGAACTTATAACTTGTGTGCGACTGATCGTAATGTAAGAAAATCTTAGTGGACATAACTGTGTTTATGTCATGTGTCTAGTTAAGAACAATATTTCTTAGTGGTTTATGGTAGTTTTAGTATTCGGATCAGATGAAAATCTGATTTAGTTGTTGGCAACACTAGTGAGGTCATCCGCTGTACCACAATGTAAAAAACCAACAGAAGTAAAACTTATACGTAGACGGTCGCGCGAGTGTTATCATATCTGGTATATACGGAATAACTATTACGGAAATGGTACTCGTATCTAGTTTTTTAATTGATTATTGAGAATAAAACTGCTAAAAAAACGATGCAAAGAAAAATATTTTCAATGCCAGCCTATTAGTCTATTGAAATGTTACATACATTTTTTGGGCTTAGCGTACATTTGTCAGAGGACGCAATTTTATTTCATAGATGCCAAGGAGAGAGCGCTCGTCCTGCGGCCGCCATCTTGTAAAAATTGGTACAAATGGGTTTTCTAGTATATCTGGCAAACTATTTGCTGCACAGAAAAATTTCAAAACATGATGAGTTGCTAAATAAATTCGCTGCAACTTTGGTCCAGTAGTATTTAGTCGTAAAATAATAAATAAAAAAGTTACAAACGAAAATCGAATGCAATTTGTAACAAATTTTCTTTTCAATGTATTGTAGTTTTTTTCGTCCTCAGGAACAAAAAAATCTATTTAATTTATCTTTACTATCACCAAAACAAGAACCTCTTACTTGAGACCCCGCATAGGTCCAATTTTAACTCATCGCAAGGATCATGAAAATAGGGGGTTGGCAAAATATGGACAAAACTCTAAAACAACGGCACTCTGTGGGCTATTGAAGTTGATGTTCCGCCCAAGTAAACTGCAATGTTCTGCAGCACCTCAATATTCTGGGGAAAGACGATGCAAAATAATTGGAAAAATCAGTGCCAATTATGATTTACCGACAAAATGCCTTTTTTTGCTATAGTTCTTCTAAAGCTCTATTAGATCATAGGCCGCAGCCTGGCTCATAAAAAGACTAAAGACACAGTAATCATGAAGAAACGTTATAATAACCTAAAGAAAAAAATATCATAGAAAAACTTTTTTATTCATGGTTTTACGGCAAATAATGTCAGAACCAAAGTTGTAGAGAATTTAATTTGCAGCAAAAATGCTTGAACCGTATCAATAGTTTACCAGATGAATAAGAAAATCCATCCACGCCCGCACTCTTTCCAAGATGGTGGCCGAGGGAAAAGAGGTACGACTTCACAAATTTAGATCAAGCTTTAAAGTAGCCGGCCCTACACATCTGTAAAAAAAAATAGGTAGTAATTATCTTCAAAAGCGATAATTAACTCTTCTTTGTTGCTCTATGTTTGCACAAAAATCATTACAAGACCCGTGCCTGAAGCGGATGGCACCTATATTTTGCGCTATACCTGACCTTTCTGAGATATCCTACCGGTAAGCGACGTATATGAGTGCGTTGCTCTAGTGCACTTTGTATGTAGTTTAACTTCTGTTAGTTTTTTGTGGCTGTGAGATGACGCCGCGTCGACGCCGAGGTGTCGCTGCATTAACGCCGACGCCTAATATGAGGGAGGCCTAAGTGGTTAAAGGACCCTAGGTGGTTTTAATGTCT
The DNA here is from genome assembly GCA_944739405.2 of Euclidia mi. Taxonomy (NCBI): domain Eukaryota; kingdom Metazoa; phylum Arthropoda; class Insecta; order Lepidoptera; family Erebidae; genus Euclidia; species Euclidia mi. Next base: position 24,385,499 of record OX123189.2, on the reverse strand, counting down.
TCAAGGGATTAACTTCATACTTTGTTTATTGGATCCGTAAATGACGTTAGCGAACACAGAGACTTTTATTTTGGAAATTTACCCCTAAGAGAGTGGCAAAGGGATTCAGAGTTTGTGTAAAACTTTTATTTTTTCAATAGAATCACTTCAATCTGTCTATATAAAATCCTTGCGTTACTGACTGACTGACAGACACATTACAGCCGAAATTACTGTACTGTAAGTTGAAATTTGGCATGTATGTTCCTTGAGGAGGGTAGGGGTGTTTGGACAAAATATTTTACCTAATCGTAATTTACGCTTGCGAAGCAGCGGGCAAAAGCTAGTATCTCTATACATACATACTTTCGCATTTATGAGTAGATAATATTGGTTCAGCCGGTTTAGCGTGAAATCGGTACATACACATTTTCACATTTATACCTAATATTAGTAGGGATTAGCCAAGGCTGTTACAATCATTATTAGTATATAAACTAATAATTATTGTAACCGCCTTGGCTAATCCCTAATCTGTGCTCTTTGCTTTAAGTAAGCGAACGAAGTAATGACAGTGCACCATATGACAATGTATAATGTGACAGTACTGACAGATATACGATAGGACATGCGCAGCATTCAATTATTACAGCGCATGCGTTCTTGTCTGTCTGCAGGTACTACAGGTAGGACTGTCAATAGGTAGTAGGTTTGTCCCTACAAACTTCGACCAAAGAGCTCAGGTATTAACATAGAGGCGCATTTCTTATTGGCGCACTATAGACAAACTTTCTGTGACCCAAATTGCCGCTTGGCGGCGTGGCAGTCGCGCTGTGACAACTGTCTCCGAGTGTAAGATCTTAACTACGAGAGCAAGACAGACGGAGAACGACGCCAGCGCCGCCAACGGCGCCAACTACGAACTACACTGGTGACAGTCGCTACTTGGAATCGGCACACGAAATCCTTAAGCAATGCGCTTTTATGTAAATCTGTATTCAGTGCTTCCACCCTCTCTTAAATCCCTCCCAGATTATTTTTTGCAACTAATTGTATCCTATGTGTTTTTCCTGGTTCTGAGCTACCTCCCCACCAATTTTCAGTCAAATCGGTTCAGCCATTCTTGAGTTATAAATAGTGTAACTAACACGACTTTTTTTATATATATATATGTCATTTAAGTTTGTGGTTTACTCCGCATGAGTAAAACACAAACTTAAACGACAACAATATTCTTTACGCTGGAGAAGTTTCGAGATTATATCTGGTAGTCATAGAATTAAGTAATTCCTACCATAAAAATGTATCGTCATCAGATCTAAATTGACACGAAAATATATTTTTTTGTCATAAACTATATTATGATATTCGTAGGCATCATGACATGTAAAACTAAAATAAAAGCTAAAACAAAAAGCATTAATTCTATATACTTTGGTTGTGAACATATTCACAGGCATTAGTTCAAAATAATAATCTATCTTTAAAAAGATTTTCACATTATTAAATTCTTCAATTCTTACTTCTAAAGCCTTTCAAAACATACGTTACCAAACTCCAAAGTTTAACTTATACGCACATAACGTTCCGAACACTCAGATCGAAATGCGCTAAACTGTAATAACAATAATAAAAACCGCAAACTTAGGCATTAGCGTGAAAGCCTTCGGACATGACTTGGAGCGTATTTAAGAGTTTTCAACCAATAATCTTTAATAAAACTGAGAAGACACTACGAACTAAAACCTACAATATTAGAGCAATAATATGATTGCGCCCAAGGTTTCAGAGACTTCAGGGATAAATAAGTTGGCGAACTTAATTGCCAACATGTTGACAACACAAACCGAAGCAATATTAGCAATCCGTAGCTGGTTCGGAAAAAATACTGCAAAAGTGGACTTCAGCTTGCTAAATTGTTTAAGGCAAATTTTATTTATGTAGGTCAGTAATTAGTTAGGAGAGTTTCTAGCACTTATCATGGATTTATTTACAAGTCGGCAGAGGCACCAATTTCTTACGTTTTGTAGGGATGCCGATATACATAGCTAATATTTTATAAGGGACTAAGGCATGCCGCAGCTACGCTCACACATTTTATTTACTTAATTCTTTTTCTTTCTTTCTTTTTCTAGAAAACAACCCCCGCATTAGGACTAAATCCTGTGTCGTGGGGACTTTACAAACATACAAATAACGGACACAATGGACAACCAGACTAAAAACAACAATTTGTGAATTACACAAAGTGTTGTCTCGTGTGGGGATCGAACATACAACACTCGGCGCAGTGTCAAGCGGCGAGGCGGCCGCTTAAACCACTACGCCAACCATGCAGCCCTAATTTAACCTTTTCTTCCCGATCCCGTGGCAATTTCGTGTAATCCTTTCTTAGTGTATCCTTAAGAAATATATTATGTGACTTGCAAGTTTTTTTGCCCAATAGTTTTGGCTGTGCGTTGTCAGTCAGTTAGTAACGGATGATCTTTATACCTATTGACCAGTGTTTTTTTTTCAAACGTTCACACTGCATGCAATACTGTCCGTATTCTCTGACACTTACTATTTTACTGATACTCTAAGGCAATTAAGATAGAAGCTTCCGAGAAGTCCATTCAACCTTCAAAGCAATTTAAATGGTCGTTTCGCTAATTCTACTGTATCCTGGTTTCGATATCCACACGAGGCATCTTTTTTGATAAAGAATTACTCCTTTCTCTAAATAATATACATCTAGCTTTGGCATAATTTAACCTGTTTCTACTTAAGTACGTGTTACACAATTGGCAGAACATTCGAACCAGACAATATTTTTTGCTGTAATGTACATCTACCTGTATGTACCAATCTATATTTTACTTACAACTATTGTGTGAATTTTGATTTACTTATATGCTAATTTTCATTAGACGTAAAGTAGAGTTTTCCTTGCTTAGTTGACTTTTGCTGTAGAGGTTAATTCAATGTCTTTCCAAGCAGATAGTATAAGAAGAGGCTTTACTCTATTATTTCTGAGAAAACCTCAGTCACTGGGTTCTAGAAAAACATCTTGTGGCTGAAATATTTTTTATATCGTTTTTATTCTCGAAAACGAGGCATAGACCAGCTTTTTTAATCTGGAGTAGAATGTTAGAGTTATATCGAGTATATTTTTCTGTTTTGTTGTCCAAAGACAATAAGTTAAAAAAATCAACTGATAGCATGTGCTTGATTTACTTACTCAAATAATTATTATCTGAATTTGGAATATCCTTTGTATTTCAGTTTAGTTAAGTAGGTATTTTATTTTAAAAAATACTACAATGATTTACGTAACATTACCACCACATTTAAGACATCTTACAAAATACCGGCATTAACGTCTTGTCTTGCCCCGATGGGAAATATCATCCGACCTGTCAGACCTTTTCATTTCTAACAAACTCATATATACGAATAGCTTTCCACACATTTAGATACACGAAACTCTTTTGAGAAATAATTATAATGATTGTGGACATGTTTCATGACGTAATAATATAGGTTGCTTAAACTGATTTTTTTATTTTATTACAACTCCTGCTCATGGTTAACCCAGACTCGACAAAAAATGTGTGGTTCACACAAAGTGTGTCGAGTGGGAGTCGATCCAACGACACTCAACGCAGTGTTACGCGGTGAGGCGGTTGCTTAGTTTACTACACACCAGTGCGATCAGAAATCATTGCTACAGAAATTCACAAAATACGTGAAAGGAAATTCGTGGACAGATTGATAAACTATTTAGTCCATTACTCGTGAAAGATATCGGCTCACGAGAAATCTAACAAGTAGGTACTTTTTCTCAGTAAAGGTCACGCGTGCTCGCCATGAATCGTACTGGATATTTTGGGCTAATATTACTATGTTATTTGGTCGTCGAAGATTAGCGATAAAGCGGCAACTTTCAAAAAATCTTTTAATTCAGAGTACTATCCAATCTAGTTAGAGTAATGAGCGCACCCCCAGCTCCAAAGCGAAAGTTTAGATGAAACTGGGATACCTATAGGACCATGATCATGACTTATATTATTTAAAAGACGATTTTTTTTAATCTTTTACGAATGAACTCAAGACCTATTGGACCGATTTCGAAAATTGTTTTACCATTAGCAATCTAAATCATCTCTGCTCTGAGTAACATATGCAATCTGTAATGTCTACCCGTGCGAAGCAGGGATAGGTCGATAGTGCTAAATACACAATATCAAAGCGCATTTAGTACATACACCACGCGAATACGCTCGCTAATGAATGACGGGAATGTCGCTCGCTGCTTGCTAATCGTAATTATCTTGCACTTTTGTACGAACGTGATTTGGGTGAAATTAGCTAATGTTTTTCATTTCTAGACCAATACATTAAGAAGTCTGGTTTTGTTTAGCGTTCTGAAAAATCAGTGTATTATTTTTTATATAAGAATTAGTAAATTACGAGCTTAGTAAATTGCGTGCTTGTTTTCTGGTGTAGTAAGAGGCGACGAAGGAAATACAACTTAACATCAAATCCAACGCCAAACCGTCTGGCCAGCGTGGTACCTAGGTTGAGTAGGCTAAACCCTCATATTGCCTCACGATGCTACTGTGACGCAATGTAGGAGAGGCCTATATTGAGCAGTGGACTACAAAAAGCTGAGGATGATAATGATACATCATGAATTATGGTTGTGCGTGTAATGCAAAAATTTGTTGGCCGTACTCAGACCAAAATGCCCATCCAACCATCAACTCATAGCACGCTTCGTCGAGGCCATCGTCAAATTTAATTTAAGTTTCAAACTTGTTAGAAGACGTGTTAAACAGCCCAGCATTGCACTAAACAGTAATAATTGAGCCGGCAGTTATTTTCCATTCTCTCTGTCGGTAACGACCCAGTGCTTTATACTAGTTGGTTAGTTTCTTTGCCCTTGGTATTGGCCTCGATCCTAATCTTTCGTGTAACGATTGTTATAATTTTCTTTCATTAAAGAAATATTTTCTTACTAGAAATAAATACTTGATCACCGAGAACTTTACAAACATTCAATAAAAAGTACACCCAGACTCGAAAAGCAATTTGGGGATTAATCAAAGTGTTCGCGACAGACATTAAAAACTGACAGTGAATAGTGTATTCGAAACCGCGAGTGAAAATCGTATAAAATCAGTGCTATCCAATCGTGCGGTATACCGGGTTCGGTTCCCGGTCGCGTCAAAGTGATAAAATAATGATAGAATAGTGTAAATAGTTAAATCGTCAATAGGAAGTACGCCACGGTACGTGAACATTAGTCTAAAACTTGTGCTAACTGTAGGGACCTAGATATCGAATCATAAATTGTGTTATCAGTTGTAACAGATAAGAACTAATACTTGATAAACAGCTGTTTTGTTTACATAGTCGTTTTATAGTTTTATAAGTGTTTTTTAGCTTCGTGTAGGCTTGAAATCATGTCTAGATACTTTCTTATTGCTAGTTATTACCTTATATAGTTAAAATAAACATAATAACAAACATTTGCATGTTTATCATAAACTTTGTTTATGTACGATAGTGTTTACTTAAGAAAATCTGTATTTTTTCTTATGCATCGTAGGTTTTCATGTAATAACTTCGAATTGAATAAAGATATTTTCATGGTATTTATTTTAATAGATGCCCCATATAGTTGCACACAATGGCCTACCTAAAATTACATATGTAACTATAGTATTTAATAGTTTTTCAATAGAAAATATAGTGGGCGGGCCCTTGTGTGACGACATTTTTCAACAGTTTTTCTAGAAAAACTTAGTGACGCGAGTAGTTAGGTTTAGGTATTGTATACCGATAAATAGAACTTTATAAAACCTATCTAACAATGTATAGAACATATATGTTTGTGTCATAGTACCTAAGATAAATACACATTTGTACCTTATAGAAAATTAAAAATAAATAAAGATTCTCTGTGCACGTGTTCGGTGCGGTGGTCGTCGTTAAGGTAAAGTTTCGAAGTACCTAAGCGACTATGTATTCGGCCAGTACGTTGGCGTCCCAACCACCATCTCGTGACCAAGTAACCATATGTAACCATCAAGCACCGAACACCTGAACAGCATCGCTCTCAACGTATAAAGATGTTTTATTTCTCAAGCCCCGAATAGATAGAAGCCATCGAAGCCATACAGTCCACACATATAGAAGAACACACATCGTCGTAGGAACACTCGCCAGTTACACACCACCAGCGCACTGTAGCGGACTAGCAAAGGTTCGATTCCTTGCATCCGTTACATTTGTTGGTCCTATCGAAGCCGGATCGCCTGTTGCTGCCGCGACCATTTGTTGGTCGCTTCGAGCCGAGGATCACCTGCTGCGGCTTCGTCCCATTTGTTGGTCCTTGCGAAGCCGGATCGAAGATTGAAGAATGCCTACGACGCGTTCAAGAGGTCGTGCTAGTCTAGCCTAGTTCCAGTACCCCCGCCCGCACCGCCACTGTCCGCAATCCAGCCGCGTGAGTTCATCCCCTGGACCCGGACGGTGAAGTACCTGGGGGTCACCATCGACCGCGCCCTCTCCATGAGGCCGCACGTCCGCAACGTCGTCGCACAGGTACGGGCTACCAGAGCTCTACTGCGTCCAGTGCTCTCCTCACACCTACCGCTACGAGCGAAGCTGGGTGTGTACAAGTCTTATGTGCGCACCCGGCTCACCTACGCCGCGTCCGCTTGGTTCGCCCTCACGAGCGAGTCGAACCGCATTCGCCTCCGCGCGCAGCAGTCACTGTCGCTGCGCGCCCCCGTACAAGCTCCTCGCTACGTGAGGAACAAAGTTATCCAGCGGGACACCCGCATCGAGAGCCTGGACGCCTACATCCGCCGTCTGTCCGTGGGGATGTTTGAGCGAGCCAACGCCTCGGCCTGGGACCACGTCCGGGACCTGGCCCCCTGGCACGCTCGCCCCCTGGACAAGAAGAAGCTGCCGCGAGACCTCCTCGCTACCCCCGACGACGCTGCGGACGAGCCGGTTGCCCCGGGTAACCGCCGTCCACCCCTGACATGACAACCTTTTTTTTTAGCCCTCTGTTGCAGGTGGCTGCCCCTTTCCGTGCGACATCTGCGCGTATCGACGCAGGATACGCACATCATGTGCGCGCGCGGACGACCACCGCAACAGCGCATGCCAAGGACTACACTCCAAACCATGATGTCGGCGTCTAACCAGACGCCGGCACCACACCACCACCACCACACCACCAAGACCTCCGCAGGCCGCACGTAAGTCGCCGTCCGTGTCGCTGGCTTCACGGAGCTGGGCCTCCCTCGGTTCGCCGGGGGTCTCACCCGGCTCGAGTTGACCGCCCGGACGGCGTGAAGATCTAGTGGCCTGCGCGCACGCGATCTAGTGGCCTTTATTTAAGGGCAGGAAAATAGAACCCGCTTGCGGGGGGCAAAACCTGCCCCGAACAAGCCTCTGCACGCCCTTTACGGGGCGTCGCGAAGAACTCGTTGAGGGCCAGTTCGTTGGCGTCCCAACCACCATCTCGTGACCAAGTAACCATATGTAACCATCAAGCACCGAACACCTGAACAGCACCGCTCTCAACGTATGAAGATGTTTTATTTCTCAAGCACCGAATAGATAGAAGCCATCGAAGCCATACAGTCCACACATATAGAAGAACACACATCGTCGTAGGAACACTCGCCAGTTACACACCACCAGCGCACTGTAGCGGACTAGCAAATGTTCGATTCCTGTCATTACACAAAGCGTTGAAAGTCAAGGCAATGCGGCCGCTTAAACTACTACGCCTTACGTGCAGTCGATGTCAAAAAAATCTAAATTTACGGGGTTAAGTTTATACCCTGTCGTGTAGTATCTTCTCAGTAACGTAATTTACACATGTTTAACGTATTTTCATTAACGTAAGCAATGCACCAGTGTTTAATTATTGAAGCTTTACAGACATATACTTACAGAATGTATAATGGCGGCCCTCACGCTATTATTCATGGTATTATCGCCTAGTCTGGCTCAAAGTGGTCCACAGACAAAAATTTTAGGTACGCCATGCAAAAACGTATTTAATCTTATAAAAGAACATTAACACTAAATACTTATATATGATGAAAACTAAATAAATGGTTGAATAATTTTGAAAATCAATATAAAAACAACTGAGAACAAGATGATTAAAGTTTAAGTAACTAATTCAGCATGAAACAACAGTGACAATCAACTGTGTAGCTCTTGTTTAGACCCAGGTAGATGGAACTAACAGAATATTGTGTAAACACTGGATTACTCCAATTTAAATAGCAAGCTCGATTATATTATTATAATGCTGCTGCTTATGTAAGTGTCAAGGAACTTCCTTATTATTTTTAATTTAAATTTAGAAGTAAGCAAACCTTTTTTGATTCTTTTTTTACATTCACACAACACCATCTAGTCCCAAACTAAGCAGAGCTTGTACTATGGGTACTAGATAATGTATAAACATGCATATATACTTTTTTATTGTAAATACATACATATTATACATAGAAAGACCCAGACCAAGACAAACATCCATGCTCATGAACACAAATGTTTGACTTGAGCGGGAATCGAACCCGCGACCTTCAACGTAGCAGTCGTTTACACTCCCGCTACGCCAACCGGCCGTCAAAAAACTTTCAACTATACGCCCAAAAGTTTCTATAAACTTTCTTGAAGATGTTATAAGTCTCTCATTATTTATGTTACTTCAGCGACTTTGACATACTCTCTTCTATTTTAGCATAGCACTGATACAAAGTGCTATTTACATACATACTATTGTTCGTTCTTGTTCTTTTAAAAATACAACTCCCGCATTAGGACTATATCCTGTGTCGCGGGGGACAAACATACAATTACCGTACACAATGCACACCAAGACTCGGAATAACAATTTATGAATCACACAAAGTGTTGTCTCGTGTGGGGATCGAACCCACAACACTTCGGCGCAGTGTGAAGCGGTGAGGCGGCCGCTTAAACCACTACGCCAACCGTGCAGTCGACACTATATTATAAGAACATTTATAATATGACATTTCACGGTAGTAGAGCCTTGCTGATTTCAGCATGAATGGGCCGGCTCGACCGGGGAAGTACTACCCTCTCCACAGAATAATTAATAGTACTAACGTACCCTCTCACAGAAAATCGACGTAAAGTAACAGTACCTAAACTGTTGCGTTTCGTTCGGTGAGTGAGAGTGCCGGAGGCCCTATCTCCTATTCCTCCTTCCTCACCACACTCCTTATCCTATCTCTTTTCCCAACCCCAAGGGGCGGCAACGTACTTGTGACTCTGTGGTGTTGCTTGTGTCCATGGGCGGCGGTAATTGCTTTCCATCAGGCGATCCGTCTGCTCGTTTGCCGCCTATTACTGTAAAAAAATAATAATAATAAATAATAGATTAATGGCTTTGATGCCAAAAAAAAAAATTATAAAGGAACAAGTCAACAATATTGACATTTAGAACTGCAATGTTGTTTACTAGTACTAGGTAATGAAGTACCCTATAGAATAACGCCACTAAACTGTGGAATACGCAGATAAAGATTGTAAGGGTGCCCAATAACAAAAAGTAAATGACTTATCATATTCCTTTTGAAGGTTTTCTTTATATCCAAGACTAAAATAAGATAAGTAAGTCAAGTCCTAGTCAAAGGTGATCTTCTTGGCAAGCGTGCTCCTTCGTCAGCTGTATCATCACTTTAGATCAGGCGATATCAACGCCAGACGTTAGGCTACAGGCTAAATAAAAAATCAAACCAAATCATATTGAGGAATATTCCAGTGCTGCAGGCTTATCCAGTAATATTATTGTATAATAAACAGTTTCTGGTATTCGCATAGAATTAATTAATTTCTAGAGTCGACAATACAAATACTGGCATATTCTGCGCTGTTAACATGCCAGCATACTTTGTTTGCCACATTAATTACAAAACAAAATATAATTATTTTTATCTCTGCATAATTTACAATAGAAGGTAAAATAGAAGTTCTATTACAACACAACAATGAACTAAGTTCCACAGTTAATAAAATAAATATTATTCTTTCATCTCAGTGTCTGTTTCGTGTTCAAAACGACATTTATGTCGTCAAAAGCATTCTCTCTGATTTTGTGCCGACTCAGGTTCGTGGGAACTTCTTAAATTATATAAAAAAAAATAACTCACTTTATTTTTGTCCCGTATGTACAGAAGGAAACCGGCACGATGTTTAGGGAAATACCATTTTAAATGTTTTATATTAAGTACGTTAATCTTCCTTTTTGGTTTGTTATTTCTTTTTTAATTGTAATTTTGTTATTACTAACCTGGTTGTTACGTTTTTGTTGTAATAATATGTATATAATTAGCGAAATTACATACAGTATTGGATTAACATAATGAAAACATATCTAATAGTTGTATACAAACTTCGGCGTCTAAATTAACTTCCGAAGTTAATTTAGACGTTTCAAAGGTAATCGTCAAGCCTAATAAAATCTGAAGTTTTTTATGATTGACTGGCAATTTGATAATCTACTAGATCAATGACTTACTATAATGTTGAAATCATACGTCTCGAATAAAATGCAGCTTCATTTTTATTAAGTTTACTCTTTTTCAAGTTTATCAAATTACTTACTTTTAAGTTTACTTGTTGGGTGTTTGTCGTAGAGGATTCCTATAAACGTTTTATATACATAACCTATTTCTTACATAAAGCCCTCTATAAAAAAAACGTCGAATGAGCTCTCATTTCGGCAGCAGTACTAAGGCGTCATAAAATTCGTAGAACTCAAATTCAACTGAAGGATCGTCGTACTTTACAAAAATTACCAACATTTTTCCCAGCGAGCGTTCTCGCACCACAAGAAGTGCTGCATTTTCCGGGTAAATATCAATTGAGTTGGAACCTCCTCACTAGGTTCTAATACTATAATCGATGAATTGTGAATGTACGACAAGTTCACTAGGCTCTTCTTCAGTAAAAGTAAAACCATACGGTGGGAAATGAGATTGGAATATATACAAATAAATGTAAGGTGATGGTATTAGACGAAAAAGGAAGTAGGTTGTTTCCTCGTTCTGTCGTCACTTATATTTGGAATATCGGCAGGTACCTACTGGGTTACAGTACTTACTTTATGAATAAGGAACCGGTACAAGTTGCTGCTCATAAACACTACTCACCACGGATGAACTAAAAACAGGTCGGTCTATTTGCCACCTATTCCACTTGATTGCGCCGCAATTATTCATAATATAATTCAATACAATCAATACGACCGCTGTGCGCTAGTGGAAAATTAAAATAAACAGGGATGTTGATACCTATAATATATAATTCAAATACTCAACGTAATGCAGACTTGTCAAATAAGCTTTTATCATTGTGTTTCATTCGCGTACTTTGGGTTATTTTAGCAGGCAATTTTACCGGAACAAGCTGTGCTATATAATTGTAACTATGTTGAACGCATGATCACGATAGGCATCCGACGCATGTCTATGCAAGTGAAGACACAGTTGGCTCCATGAAAACCAACGCATGCCAATACCGAAAACAGGATTTACGCAATGCCTGTAGTTCAAATTTGGCTTTTCATGGTGTGAATTCGACAATAGGGTCATGTTCGAGTACATATTGTTAGGTAAAAATCGCTGAAAGCCGCAATAGATTAACGATTGTAGCAAAGTAGGCTTCATGCCCTTGCAATGTCTAGCAACTTTACCCTCAAAACCACCAACTGCCGCTTAGTCTAAACTTTTGTTTTAAATTATGTTTCGCGCAATGCTGTTCACGAGTGTGTTATGTACATATACGGGATAATTATGCCATATAATTTATATTGCCGGTCCTGTTTGTTACACTGACCTAGAAAGACAAAGATAACATGCTTCTTCAAGAAACCATTCCCGAGCAAACAAACTTAAAATATAATCACGTTTCAAAGTTAAAATGAAAACCATTTTATGGATTAGACGAGTATAACGATTTTGACACTTCTATTTTATTCGTTTAACAGGAAAACATGATTTTTACCGGTGAAAGTCAAAGTCACACAGAAAAATTATCGCTCAAACGTAGAACTGTCTGCCTGTCTAGTTAACGAAGTTTCTGGCTTCTACAAAAGAACGCAGCTCAAAATATAACTTCATTTTGTATTCCTGGTAAAGAGCCTTTATGATATCGGCAGCTTCTATTTTATTGAAGACGCATGAGCATTATTGTATCGGTATGAGACTTAGCAACAAACAAGTTTTATTTTATTACATAATCCCTTAAAACAAAATACGCTTTTCAACGATTTTCCGTTTTACGATTTTGAAATGTTTTTAGGTATATATTGTGTGTTATATTAACAAAAAACTGTGTTTAAGGCACATAACTAACTAGCCATTGTAAGATCCGAAAAATAAACGTCAAAGATTTTGCACAAACTCGCGCTGTCGCTATCAAGTAAGAACTCAGGCTATCACTCTCCTGCAGGCCATGTGCAGTTTTTATGTGTGATAGACGCATACTAAATTTGCGAATGTTGCGCCCGATTCCTATGCAAGTTCAAATCAGCATGCGGGCACAAACATAACTTCAAATTCAAATTCAAAATCCTTTATTCATTTGGGCCACAATGAACGTCAAAATAATAAATTTATAAAATAATTACTTAAAGACTCTACATTTACATTTACTGCCACGTTCGCAAAGCAATAGGTAGAACCATGAGAAAGAACGGGCAATAAAACTCACGGTCGCTCTTTTTCATCGCCAGGTTTTGCATAATACACATAATTTACATTTTGTAAGGTGCTGCAACTGTTACACCTTCTATACCGAAGCGAGAAATTCCTATCAAAGCAGACTTACTAAATAAATTAATCTACTACCTTAAAGGTTTTAAGGCGTATTTTACCTTAAAATTATTGGCTGATGGTAAGTCGTTGATGGCTTGTGAAAGGTTTGTAATGTACAATTTCACGAAACGAGAAAATTTTATCACAGGCATAAAAGCCGACATTGCTTAGATAAGTTAAGTTGAAATAAAGGCATCATCATATCCATTTATTTTAAAGATGTACGTCATTGGAGATAAGTAACTTTACTTTCATATTAAAACTGTACCTCCTTGTCCGTGTAGTAATGGATTAAGAATACAATTTGTCACTTCTCCATTTCATGCCATGCGCGTCGTGAGAAGCGACTAAGAAAAATATGTTTGTGAAGAGACGCAAATGTCTACATCAAACCCCATTCTATATTTAACCGCCGGGATAGCGTGGTATCGTATGCCGAATCGTTCTACTCGTATTGGCTCGCAATGCTCAAATGGAGTAGGAAAAATTGCGTCTGTTTTCCTCAAATGCCGTCCCTAATTCTAAAATGTTTTTATGCCGTAGCAAAAGCGTCCGGAATATTCGTCGTGTCATTTTAATGACGTGATTCATTATAACTTCACTGTAATTTACTTGGTGCTGCGTAGAAGAATTACGTTTTATGAAATGGTTTACATTAATGTTTTTTTTAAATGTAGTTGCAGCAGACTTAGTATAAAAAAACCTGTCAAGTACCTACGGTGTATGAACCTAAACGCATCACGGTTAGGTTCATACACCATATACTTGTACATGATGAAGATAACAGGGTTAGATAAGCTTTTCACGAAATTCTATTATAATGACAAAATATTTTATTCAGTTCCTTTACTTACATTTTGGACGATATTTGAAAGCGCATATATTATTATAACTCGTACACAAAGGGAATACCTACGTCCAGCTAAAGAGATCTAAAACTTGAAAGGCAAGAAAATTTCACAAGGGTTTTCGACGTCTTTCATCCCGATGTTTCATTCCGTTTTCCTTAGCAACAGCCATGTTCAACTGCTTCTACTTGATTTGCTAGGCATATCTTGCGTCCAGATCAATTTGTAGACAGAAACCCTTGTTCAAGGAGTCAGTTTTTCAGACACTTAATTAGGAGTGATATCTTCTAGTCTGCTACTCAGACTTCTCAGACGAGCATTTGTAGGTTAGCACTGCTGCTGACTACTATATTTAACACTAAATAAAACCCAATCTACGAGTAGATGCCGACATTACTTATCCGGGTACGAAATCATTGGTTTACTTTCTAAGTATGAAGCACAAGGCCGATTTTATTTGAAAATGCTGACAGTGATATACGATTTATTAAATGTGTAAGGTCCCCATTTTTATTAAAATTAATATCGATTGGAATTTAATAATTTGTAGTCGATTGACTCGTCCGAGTCACATCACTATCGAAATAATTCAAAATGGCGGTTGGCGAGAGCGGGCATTCTATTCCTGGCGACGGTACCGAACGGACGGTAAACGATAAACTATATTCTAATATAACTGGAGTTTTACTACAAATGAGAAGTGGTAAGTACATGCTCACATTAATTTATATTCGTTTTAGTTCAAATTATGATTTTACGTGTGCGGGGTATTTTGTATTCGTCCTAGTTTTGAACTTTTGTTAAATATATATTGGAATAGAAAACTAGTTACCAGCGTACAATGTACGTTGTACGTGCAGCCTAATATTTTAAATATTGGTTGAACGCTTACAAATTGAAAATTACCCTCTTCATAGTGTAATAATTGTCTAACGGATTATTACTGTCTCGTTGGTCTCGCGGCATAAATTTTCTCGTGGGACATATCCCGGGTTCGATGCCCGGATCGGGCAATGTATTGTTGAGATTTCTTTGGTCTGGAGGTTTGGGTTTGGTTCGGAGGTCCAGGTCAAGGTCATGTTAAGGTCAGAAAAGGGTTCTAAGAAATATGCCCCGTGGTTTTGTAAAGGGGTATGAATTTTTCATTATTTTTGCGCTAACTCGCACAGTTTTCGAGATAGACGATTTTTTTTTAAATAAATTTACCGTATATTTAAAAATACAAATTCAAACCGAACTTTTCGTCTCTGAGTTAAAGGAAATGGATCAAGCCGACACCTGGAGATGCCAGAACCCGGTGGATCAGCACGCGATGGCGAAGGAGCAGGGCTGGTCAAGGTCGTGTTAAGGTCAGAAATGGATTCTAAGAAATATGCTGCGGGGTTTTATAAAGGGGTATGATTTTTTAATTATTTTTGCGCTAACGCGCACCGTTTTCGAGATAGACGATTTAAAAAAAAAATTACCGTCTATTTAAAAATACAAATTCAAACCGAACTTTTCGTCTCTGAGTTAAAGAAAATGGAGCGAGATGGGAATGGACCAAGCCGACGCCTGGAGACGCTGGAGCCCGATGGATCGGGACGCGATGGCGAAGGAGCTGGGCGGGAGTCGACTGCGCAGCGAGGTGGACTGTGGAGGTCGCACTCGCTATCGGAGCCGTGGCCCTGCTCATCGCGGCGTCTGCAGCCGGAGCATCCGGGACGGGGATCCTGAGTCGGAGAGAGAACGAGACGGAATCGGGCGCTTGGAAGAGGAAATCAACTTGTAACAGAGTCGTCGGTGACCGAGTTCCCGACGGCATAACTCTCGTCGCAACGACCGTAATACGTCGCATATTTGTTATTTATTTCATTATTTGTCATTCACACGTTCATACAGGAATAGTGCAGTGTCCCACAAAACCGTGTCATCGGTTTGACTGTGGGATCCAGTCTCCGTACAGTAAATTAGAACGTTTACATAGATAAAATTACAATAACTACTTATAGCTAACTTCACTCTTAAATTCTAGCACTTATCTAAGTCGAGGGTTCACGGGCAAAATGTATTAAGCGACATCCTGGCTGATATTGAGTTATATACATATTCGGAATCGCCGGATTTTTCTGCGTCGTTTGCACTCGGTTTCGTGCTGATCTGAGCACTTTTTTGGCGCTTAAAACAATAGTAAATTTAGGCGCAGTTCGGAGTAGCTTTGATTGAAGCGACAACATTTTTTTACTATTTAAGAAAAAATGGACTTCATACAGGCCAAATATTTAGTGTTTTTGACTTGAGCTATTTTCCCCGGCATAAGTTTGGTAAGATTAGGTGTTTGAATCGTCTTGCCTGCGCCTAAAATATAAACATACCGTCGCTTAAAGCATTTTGCTTGCACCTGAAATTCATACTTGATGTCGCTTAAAACATTTAGCCTGCTGCTGAAATCCATACCTTATGTCGCTTAAACCATTTACCATGCGTCTGATATTAATACACACAGGCGCTTAAATCATTTTCATATTTAATAAAAATTCTTTATACTCGGCGGTTAAATCCTTCTTCTTGAACTGAATTAATAAAGACTCGTCTCATCAGGCATATTGTATTCTAAGTGGTGGAAGTTAAAACATTTTTACCCTACTGGAATTAGGAAATCTATATTCGTTAAGATAGTCAAAATTTTGTATAAATCGTTTATCCGTTGTCGGATAAGACATATCGACTGTGAACTGGCAACCGGTAATATCTCAATTTTGACAACTTTAGAGGAAAACATATTTGCTTCATTTAAACAACATATCGTATGTTAAAAAAATACGTAGTTAATATTTATTTTTTGAGCACACGTATTTAAAAACAAAAGTAATATTATAATATGCTTCCTTCCAATATAAAATCGAGATATGACAATATAAATCAAAACAAGAACAAACAACATTTTACTTGGAAAATTATGGGCGATCCCAACAAGATTGTCAGTCCACCTTGCAGGAGGCCTAGCTCTGCTACGACGGCTGGTGCGTAACCGCCACTCAAGAATCATTCTGCTCCAACGGCTATCGGTTCCCCTGGCTATGTACCCTGCAACTGCCACCCAAGCATAACTATTCGGAGAACCTTGTCGGTGACTTTGGTTCGCCTGCGTATCTCCTCAATTCTGATTCGATCTCGCAAGGAAACGCCAAGCATAGCTCTCTCGATCGTCCTTTGAGTGCCAACACTGGCAACACACACTGTTCAAAGGCTTTCGTCTAAAGACACTGCGGGATATCAGACGTGAAGACATCTATAGGAGCTGGTACGACACGGACGCTATGCATGATTTTCGTCTTGTTCGACCCACTTGTTGGAAGACTCTACAGACGCCACCGAGCATTGTGCCGAGGTCTACCATGGTCTCAACCATGACTACGATATTGTCAGTGAGTCGAAGGTGAGTTATGCAGTACTCGCCGTTGATGTTGATACCGAGTCCTTCCCAGTCCAGAAGCTTGAAGACTTCTTCAAGCGCACCGGTGAATAGCTTCGGAAATATAACATCTCCCAGCCTCACCCCTCGCTGTAGTCGAATAGGTTTCGAGCTCTGGTTCTGGAGGCGGTCTGACATGGTGGCGTTTTCGTACAAACACTTAAGCACTTCGACGTATCGATAGTCGATCTGGCACCGTTGGAGAGACTGCAGCACCACCGCCCAGGTTTCGTTCGAATCGAAGGCTTTCTCATAGTCTACAAACGCCAAGCATAGAGGCTCGTTATACTCCTCGGGCTTCTATATGTGGTCTATAATACTATTATCCTTTTCAAAAACTGGCTTGTTCAGAACGCTGGAAGTCGTGTAGCTTGCAAGCGAGACGATTCGTGATGAACCTTGAAACCAGCTTATAGACGTGGCTCAGAGAGATGGGTCTGCAATTCCTTAAAAGGGTATTGTCGAACTTTTTGAAGAACGGCACAACCACACTTCTGTGCCACGCCTGTGGCGTTTTACCTTCGTGTATAACGGAATTAAAAAGCTTACGAAGCATTTCCAAAGCGGGTATGCCGCCAGCTTTCAAAAGCTCTGTCGTAATTCTGTCATCACCCGGTGCCTTGTTGTTTATGAGCTGTTTTAGGACCCATCTCGCATTGAGGTGATAAGAACCCGGTCGAGTTCAACGCCAAGAAAGCACAGGTGTGCGCATTCTCAGCCAAGGTATCTGCATTCCTTCCCCATCCCTCTCTTCTGGACACTCCACTACCGATTCAAGACAGCCTCAATATCCTGGGTATGGACATACGCAGAAATCTCAACCAGAAGAACTACATCGAGGGTGTCATCAAATCCGCATCTCGGAAACTCGGAGTCCTGAACAAGGAGAGGATGTTTTTCGCGCCGGAGCAGTTGTGTCTGTTATACAAGACCCAGGTTTGCTCCTGCGTGGAATACTGCTCTCACCTTTGGAATGGCTCCGCTCAGTACTTATTGGACACCCTCGATAGGTTGCAGCGGCGTGCTGTCCGTATCATCGGGGATCAAGTGGCCACTAAAACTCTTGAGTCACTGCAATTACGCAGAGACGTGGCCGCAATGGCTGTCTTCTACTGCATCTATCACGGTGAGTGCTCCGAAGAGCTCTTTCAACTAATCCCACCCTCTCCTTTCCTATCCCGAACGACACGTGCTGGGTTGAGGTGCCACTCTTACACGGTAGAACAGATACCGTCACGCACCAAACGGTTCGGCGCCTCTTATCTCTGCCGTACCATTAAGATGTGGAACTCTTTACCAGTCCACGTGTTTCTCCACTTATGATCCCGGGTCCTTTAAGCGGGGCGTGAAAAAGCTTTACTCAAGGCCGTCAAAGTGAGGGCCATCATGTAATAATGCCATGCTGGCTGTTGGGATGATGGCCATCACTATGGGACTTCACTGACTGCTTAACATCAGGCAGCATGGAGTCAATTTGTTCAGCAGAAATAAAAAAAAATAAAAAAACACTAATCTCGTGCATGCTGACGTCCGGGATGTCTTCGGTATGGTGTCGGTTCACTCTAGCTCTAGGGTCGCGTGTGGTCGCGGGGTCGTGTATAACATTCCATAGAATCTTTCGATCTCCTCCAAGAATTGAGGTCTGGATGACACAACACTGCCATCCTCCGTCTTCAGCTTTGTTAGCTGACTTTGCCCGATAGAAAGATCTCTCTGGAATACATTAGAGGCTTTGTACCGCTCGACCGCCTCTTGAACACATTTGGTGTTTTATCGGTGGATATCGCAGGTCAGAGACTTAGATATCTGTCTATTGAGGCGCCGATATTTTGGCATGTCGCAGCCAATATCAAGACGGATAAATAATTTGAAATCACTGATAATTTCCGTTATTATTTATGCTCTATCGAATCCAACCAAGCAATTGGCTAGTTAGTCATGAGGCGGGTAGGGAGTTAGAACATAGTCCTGCAATCCCTAAGCAGCAAGCCTGTGTGACTCGTTGCCCGAGAACATCAGGCCGTAAATGCTGATAACATAACTAAAGGGCGTGAGCCTTTTATCCCCGAAGGGTGTATTACACACCCACTTTTCGCCAGTTATGTTTCGGTCGCAATTTAATAGTTTAGTAGTAGTTAAAATAATATAAGAGAAAGGAAACTTAGCACTGTAAGAGAAGGGAAACTTGATACAAACCCTATACCAACCCGTTTGGCCAGCGTGGTATAGTAGGCCAATTCCTCCTTTCCAAGGAGAGGCCTAGTTCAGCAGTGGACTGTTAAAGGCTGATGAAGTAAGTAAGTAAAATAATATTATTATTTTTAGAAAAGCCTTTTTTTGTTCTTATCACCAGCTTGTTAGCTGAATATTTTTCAAATAGCAAAAAATGTGAATCCTTGTGCCACTATTATAATAAAAACAATCACTTGTCTGATTTTAAAAACGTATTTGTTTTATTTTAAAATTTCTTTAGATTTTTCATTTGTAGGAAATAAACAATAGTCCAAATTAATGTTATCTAACCGCCAATCCTAATTATACATACAAATTAATTGTTATTTCAAACAATTTCCTTTTAGAGAAAAGTGCTACATAAATCATTTTAATCTGCAACTACTTTATGATATTTCAATTGCTTAAACCGATTAGCCTGATTTTATTTTAGTATTCCAATGGTTGTTCATATATTTAGCCTTACACAAAATAATACCAGAGTGTCGCTTAAATCGTTTTTCCTATACCTGTATTGTGAAGTTTATGGCACATATCATTTAGCCTGTTTCTAAATAAAAGTAAACTGGGGTAATATTGTATCAAGTGACTTTTATTTCTATTAATAGTAGCTTAAAAGAAATGAAAACTATACTCAATTATGCGGCTTTTGTCATGGAACTCAACTTCGGTCACTTTTTCGTTAATAACCTTATACTTTTTTTATAACGATTTTTTTTTCGTAAAATTGAAACTTTAAAACGCTCTCCTGTAAAGTTTAAAAAATGTCGCTTAATACATTTTGCCCGTGAACCCTCGAATTAATATTGCTTAAGTCTCCTTTTTAAATATAGTTTTATTATTTTCGTTCCTTATGTCCTCTGGGACATTATTTGGCGGATATGGCAAACGTTTTTAAAGTTCTACCACCGTAATAATTAAACACTCTTGGTACAAATATTTGCCAGAGGCCATCGATCGGGTGTTATGATTATTTGTAACATGTTCCAAATTATACTCAAGACTGCCATGGTTGTTTACAGCCAATAAATATTTATGTTTTAGGGAAATTGGTAGTATTTTACAAATTTTTAATAATTTTGTGTAGACATTTTTTATGCTGATTTCTAGTTTTATTATTGACAAGAAGCTTAAGAAACTTTGTTTGGATTGATTCTTATTTATTTATATATGTTTTGAATGTAAGACCATAGCAATCTAAAGCATAACCGAGAATAGACTTCTAGAGTGACTTATATAAGGATTTCAATGTTCCTTTAGGTACTTTAAAGCTTAAATGATAGAATTTTCCAAGTAATACTCTGTTTGTCACAAAGGTAATCTAAATTATGGGACCATGAAAAATGTTCATCTATTTTCATGCCTAAGTATTTAAAACAGTTTACTTTTTCAGTAGGTTTACATTGACGGTTTGATAAATTATGAAAGCTTGAATGGTTGTGTGTATACAATACTGGTTCTACTGATGGTCGCAAATATATATAGTGTGTTATTAGCAGTTTGGTTTTCTCTGACTTGATGACGATGCCGTTATCGTCGCATAGACCGACATCATTGAGACAGGATGAGATACGGTCTTTTCGAAAGGACGGCCGAGGTGAGAAGCGATGCCGTCTTGAACGGGACGACAAAGAGCTGTTTCATGCCCTCTCCAGAAGTCTTTGTCTCCAAGTACTCATGGATTTCAGAGTTGCGAGTGGGCCGGGTGGCGCTACTTGTAGTCCTGAGAATGTTATTTTGGGCTCTGAAGGCATTGGATGTTTGATTTGCAGGCTGAGGACCGCAGTTGGAATCCATAAGTCCATATGGGTTTTATAACTGAGCTGTAGACTCTGGGTTTGTTACACAGGGACGGAGTGGATTGTTTACCGAGTAACCACAATAGGTTTTTAAAACGAAAGTTGACTTCGTTCCGTTTATGTTTTACATGCTCCATCCAGGTCATACGTTGATCCAAGTGGAGGCCCGGGTGCTTCACACATGTAGATTGAGGTAGCGGTACTTGACCGGGTTTTGCTTTTGGGCATCGTTTCTTTCGCGGCGTGAAAGTGATGTGGTGCGATGTGGGGGCACTCGCTATAATTCGCCATTTTTGCAACCAGCTATAGGTTTGGTCTGGTTGGATTTGTAAGGGTCTCCTGGCTTCATCTGGGTCACTACTAGATGTCAGAAATGCAGCGTCATCCGCAGGCGTCGCAATAATTACTTTTGGGGGCTTGCGGTAGGTCGTGGGTAAATATGTTATACAGCACTGGGCCAAGGATCGAGCCTTGAGGCGCTCCTGCGTCGCAAGTGTGCGGAGGGGATCTGGAGCCGCGTTGCTTGACTTGGAGGATTCTATCTTTTAAATATGATGTCAAAAGAAGGTAAAACGTATGGGGCAGGGTCCTCTTTATTTTGCACAATAGGCCTTTGTTCCAAACCCGATCGAAAGCCTGTTGGACATCGAGAAATGCTGCTGAGCAGTACTCCTTATTTTCGAGACTTTGTCTTATCTTTTGGTAGACTCTATGCATTTGCAACCTATGCGAGAGCAGCCTTTAGTTCAGTGATCACCCGGTTAAGTCGTGTTCTGTCTTCTCTATTGCGTGAATGTTGCCACACTCTGCGAAGTCTGCGCTTTTCAGATATCTTGCTGCGGATATCAACTGGAATTAGTTTTCTACAATTGGGTGTTTCTAGAGTGGGAGTGTTTTCCAAGCCGCTACGTGTATCAGGTTGGTGATGTATGGGCACGCGTGGTCAATGTTTTCGGGATTTTTCAGTGGAAGTTTAAGAATTATATTGGATTCCAGAAATTCACGAAAATTACCTCAGTCCGTTTTTGCATTGTACAGGTTCTCATTATAGGGTACACAGTAAATGATTGTTGTGCTTATCATCAGCATCACTAGACTATGGTCCGAGGAGACGTCGAGGCTTGATACTACGTGAACGTAAAGAGGTTGAATATTTTTGGTGATATAAAAGTCCAACAAATCTGGTATCTTGTTGCTGTCTGTAGGCCAGTATGTCGGTTCACCAGTAGAAAATGGTATAAGTCGATTGGAATCGACGCTTTAGTTCTCGACCGTAACGGTTACTCGTGATCCCCAGTAGGTGTGCTTAGCATTCCAGACCCCACCAGCTATAAAGCGATTCCCCAGAGACTAGAAATATTCTGTGAACATGACTTCTTTTATGCAATGTCGCGGTAGGCAATATATGGCCGAGAGGTTCATATGACCATAGCCGTCTTCTATGCGCACTGTGGTAGCTTGTAGGTGGTTAGTCGCGTACGGCTGCAGTAGGCAGTGTTTTATGCTATTTTTAATAAGAATCGCAGAACCAGCATGAGCTCCGCCATCCGGGTGGCAGGTAAAGTACACGCTATATCCGGTGATGCAGATTCGGCTTCGATTGGTTGTATGTGCTTCGGATATAAGGCATGCATCAAGTTTGTTGGAGTGGAGGAATGCTTCAAGTTCATGAGAGTTAGGTGCAAGGCCATTAGTGTTCCACGTTGCAAGGTTTAGAGAAGTAATTTGTTGTTTTGTAATGAGAGTTGTGATAAGGTCCAACATGGAGCTCATTTGTTGAATTAGGAGATCAATCGTCTCACTTTGTTTATGAGTATGCTTTCAAGAGTGAGATTTCGTTGATTGCCAGTAATATCAGTGGTGTTATCAGAAGCTGGTGTAGATTTTGACTGCGTTACGGTCTCGGCGGCTACCACACTTGCATAGGATCTCTGTTGTAGTTCACAATCTTTGGTGGTTGTTGGCCATAGTGGAGGTTTTTAATGACTAAGCGGTAGCTTTTATTGTCCTTTGGGGTGAATGTATAGCCGATAGCCCATTTGACCGGATAACTGTTATTTTTTGGGGGCACGTGTAGGGTGGGTCTAGGAAAAGATGGTAGTTCCTACTGACGCGAGTAACTTCACCCTCTCCCCCCCAAATTATTGATTTAAAATAAAATTAATGAACCTAAGTATTAATGGTATAGTCCAGAACTGTATTGTTACAGGCTTATTTGTGTGGAAGTGATAAAACAGCCTATCATTATAATTTATATCAATTCCTTGTTATTATATTATGTCGCCATTATAATATTTTGTTAACCTATGCTAAAATTAAATGGTTAGTAATAGTGGTGTTTTACACATATTGCGCTAATTGTTGTATGAGCTGATATATTGCACTGTTGGTTGTAAAACGTATTAATTAAATTTTATATATTTTATTATGTATTTATACAATTATTAATGTAGTCATGATTTTATTTATTAAATGTCTATTTTGCTATGTGAAAATACTGGTCAGAATTGGATGGGTTGACCAGGATTGTAAGCTTTTATAAGCGGTGTAGCAGTTGCTGCTAGAATTGGATGGGTTAGCAGCAACTGCATGTCGGTGAATGTCAATCTTGCTAGAATTGGATGGGTTAGCAAGCATTGCACTATTTATAAAATGTATTGGTCAGAATTGGATGGGTTGACCAGAATTGTAAGCTTTTATAAGCGATTTATAAAATGTATTGGTCAGAATTGGATGGGTTGACCAGGATTGTAAGATTTTATAAGCGGTTTATAAAATGTATTGGTCAGAATTGGATGGGTTGACCAGGATTGTAAGCTTTTATAAGCGGTGTAGCAGTTCCTGCTAGAATTGGATGGGTTAGCAGGAACTGCATGTCGGTGAATGTCAATCTTGCTAGAACTGGATGGGTTAGCAAGCATTGCATTTAATTTTGCGAGAATTGGATGGGTTCGCAGAATTAAATTTGTGTATGTTATCGTTGTCGTAAGAATTGGATGGGTTTGCGGCAATGATAACGTGTAACCAAGCCTGTAAGAATTGGATAGGTTTACAGGATTCTTTAATGTGATTGTAAGTGCCCCCTCTCGCCGAGTGTAAGGTTTATGTTAAGTTTGCTTGATTGTGTGTATGGGGACATACACGAGGTCAGGATGGACGAGTGTAAGGTCCCCATTTTTATTGAAATTAATATCGATTGGAATTTAATAATTAGTAGTCGATTGACTCGTCCGAGTCACATCGCTATCGAAATAATTCAAAATGGCGGTTGGCGAGAGCGGGCATTCTATTCCTGGCGACGGTACCGAACGGACGGTGGCTCTTAGGAAACATTATAATATCTGTACAGTGTAAAAGGACATGCAAAATATAAATGTATAAACTATATTCTAATATAACTGGAGTTTTACTACAAATGTAATATTTTTTTATGTTCTTCCTACCGCGTACGAGTAAACAAACTTTTCATACCTAGAGTAAACCATTCTATAAATTTTGTTTTATTAATCTCTGAACAATAATTACATAAATAACGTCTTACGACTTAGTATATTCAGGGAATAAGAAGCATTATTATTATATTATTAAGGTGAAACTCAAACTCAAACTCAAACTCAAAATCATTTATTCATTTAGGTCACAAAGTGACGCTTATGAACGTCAAAGATTAAAGTTACTTACTAGATGATTCTACATTTACATTTACTGCCACGTTCGCAATGCAAAAGGTAGAACCACGAGAAAGAACGGGCAATAAAACTCGTGGCCACTCTTTGTAACTGCCAGTATAATTCTTTTACATGTTATATTTGTAAGGAGCTGCAACTGTTTCACATTGTGAGTTATCTACTATTGCAAAAGTTAATAGTTATTGATATCATACTCAAGCAATAAATTATGTTCATTTAGTAAGCCTCCCAAAGTGAATATGGTGAAACAGGAGCATCCACTTACGTCTTTTGATGTAAGCAACTCGCGAACATGACTGTTTTGATCTGAAAAGTGATGGTAGGTATATGAACCTGCAGCAATTTACAATCTATTAGTTAGCAGTTCATGACCACGAGTTACCCTCACCTTACAAATCCGATAAATTATAATAAAAAGAGTAGAACAAGAATGCAAATGTAGTATAAAAGAGAATACGGTAATTAACTACACTATAAAACTGCCTATTGACCTAATAATAAAAAGAAATTGACCTAATAAAAGAATATTTATTTCCAAGCGTACTTGTCGTCAATATACTCATTTAAACTATAATATGCCTTTAGTAAAAGATTATTTTTAACAATTGTCTGAAACGACCTTAGAGGCAAGTCTAAAATATTACTTGGTATTTTATTATACATTCTTATACTAAGCCTAAAAAAAGAGCTATGCGTTATGTGTAAACAGAAATATGGTACACATAATTTGTGCCTGTTCCTAGTATTAATATTGTGTATGTCACTATTCATTTTGTAAGAATTTATATGTAGTCGTACATGCATAACACTGGCATAAATACAACGTGTAAATGAAATAACGCACATCCTCAGACACCCCAATTAGAATAACTTGTTACAATCATAATGCATGCATTGAATTTAGTTTTTTATTTGCGTAAATATTGTTTTTTGAAGAAAGTATAAACTCGATTAAAAGTAAAAAGCGTGGTCACTATAAATTTGCGCACGCACACAAACACACGAAACGGTTGCTATGGTAAACAGACGACAGCGATCTGATAGGAACGAAATACCTACGATACGATATAAACAAAATGTTTCAAATTTAGTCTTTATACAACACTCTGATAGAGTGGGGTTTACAAGAATGATGTTTGAGTAATTTGTCAGCTACTGTTGATATTTCCAAAGATATGACTACCTATTTCTTTCCATCACACTTTTCGGCTTTGGAGTGGACAGTCGACTTTGTATAAAATTATTTATTGTTTGTTAATAACATGCACACGATCCATTGTCTCATAATATTGTAAATGACTATTTAGTTACCTAGCATTATTGATAGATAAAGTAAAAGAATATCAATGAGAGAATAAAGCAAGATCGACGTGTGTAAATTAATAGTTACATTAATAGAATAATCAAATAACTTACAGGATAAAATCACATTATTTTAGTCCACTTAACACTGTCTTCACTGTTCCCTCACGCATCACATCTTTTCACTGTTTTAAAAGCAGCTAATATGTATCAACTTAACTCCTAGGCACTTGTTGTCTCCTCACAATAAACTAGTGATTTAACATTTTCCCACAGTGAAAAAGTCCGGGGGCGACAAGTTAACATCAAGATGATGCAGAACGTTCCACACCAGCACCGTCATGTTGATAATTACAATTTTATTCACACAATTACAATATTTTTTCGCAACTCTCGCTGACACTGACAGATTCCCGATGGATGACTACCTAGATACTTGTCATAACTTGTCAATGCGCATCGCCAGCGCTTGTCATTGGCCAGCGCGGGCGACACATTACGTCTCGCTCTTGCCTGTTGATTATTACGTAAGCGAAAGATAGATGATAGATATTTTCGTGGTAAATTGTGTGTATTGTCTTTTGCCGCTATTGTGTTGTACTAATGTGTGCGGTCGTGTGACCGAACGTCGAACCATTAAACAAATGCATTTTAAAAGAAGGCCTTGTGCTTTGACTTAAGGTTTATTTTCGTATATTTCAACTTTTGAAATAAATGAGTGACTATAATTTACGTTATTTTTATTATTTTAGAACAAAAAATAAACAATATTAAAAATGACAGTAATGGATTCAGTAGCCGATTCTGAACAAACTACTTTCAGGAAGTGCATTTAAATTTGTTACAGGTTGTATATTGTGATGCTACAGTAAGAATACCAATATTTTTAAATTTTTCTTTAAGTGAGACACTTGTCTTTAACTGGTAAATGGCCCTAACTGCCCGTTTTTGTAATATAAAAATATTTTCGATGTCAGCGGCCCTACCTCATAATAATATGCTATATGACATAACACTATGAAAATAGCTAAAATAAACCAATCTAGCCGTATCGACATCAGTCAACCTACGAACCTTCTTAATGGCATAAGCAGCTGAGCTAAGTTTCCCTGAGAGATATGTAACGTGCGCACCCCACTGTTATTTCGAATCAAGTGTTATTCCTAGAAATAATGTAGATCCAGATGTTTCGAGAACATCGTCATTTAGAGCTATACTAGGACCAAGGTTTCTGACATTAGGCAGAGCAAACTTAATACATTTTGTTTTTTTGACGTTCAGTACTAGATTGTTTACATTAAACTATTTAGTTACTTGAATGAGCGCACTGTTTATTTCGTTAAAATGTTCCTTATTTCTATCTACTTTGAATATCAAAGAAGTATCGTCAGCAAACAGTACAACGTCACAAATGTTTTTCAAGTAAAAAGGTAAATCTTTTATGTAAACCAGAAAGGCCCTTGGATGCTGCCTTGCGGCACTCCTAAATCAACAGGTAAGCCACTGAATTTTGAGCCGTTTATTTCAACACATTGGATTCTGTCACTTAAGTATGACTTAATGACTTCCAATGCTTTAGTCTGTACGCCGTAATGTCTAAGTTTGCATAAGAGCGTTTCATGGCAGACACAATCGAATGCTTTCGAAAGGTCGCAAAACACACCAATAGCATTTTGGGCATTCTCCCATGCACTGAATATGTGTTTAAGTAACGCTACTCCTGCATCTGTTGTCGAATGACCCTTGGTAAATCCATATTGCTCACTATGAAGGAGGCTGTTTAGATTAAAATGTCTAAGTAGTTGCTTGAGTATGATCTTTTCAAAAATCTTACTAAAGGCAGGTAGTATCGATATTGGCCTATAATTACTAGGATCAGTCTTACTGCCGCATTAGAAAAGAGGTATTATCCTACTGTGTTTCATAAGATCGGGAAAAACACCTGATTCAATACACTTATTAAATAAGTTGCTTAAATAAGGAGCTACTACATCAATTATACTTTTTAAAACCTTAACAGAAATGCCCCAGAGATCACCTGTATTCTTAGACTCTAGAGATTGAAAAGTACTTATAATGTCGGTAGAATTAATACAATGGAACTTAAATAATACATCACATTTTCCTACACTAGATTCTAATAGGTTTTCTGCGACTATAACTGATGATTTTAATTCTCTAGTAGTAGTAATCGGTATGCTAGCAAAATAGCTCGCCAGGTTGCCTTAATTTTATTCGAGGATTGTTCAATTTTGTTCCTAACGAAAAATGCCTTAGCTGTATTGCACACTCTTTTAAATGTCTTGGAATAATTCCTAACATACTCAGTGAAGTTTGAATCAGAATTGTATCTCTTCATACCGTACAACTCGTACATCTATGCTTTTGTAAATACCTGCAGTAGCCCATTCACTAAAAGCTCGAGATTCCTTAATTACTTTCTCCTTAGTCCTAAAAGTATTCTGAAAATCCTTGTTAACTACATTAAATAAATTGTTGAAATTTTCATTTGGCGAATCAATCTCCATTAAATCAGGACTCATAGTATTCATTCCAATCAAAATTTTATTCCGGAATTCTTTAAACTTATGCCTAGGTAATGGCCTAACTAACACTTTTTGTATGATGCTATCACTATAATACGGAAACCTTGCTAATTGACCACAGTGATCCGAAGTTAATTCAGAACTAACTAATTTATTCGAAACTGTACAGTTACTAAATATATTGTCAAGACAGGTGGATGATGTTGCTGTAATCCTAGTTGGTTCAAGGAACAAATTTTTTAAATTAAATGATTTAAATAGATTTAAAAATCTACTAGTCATTACTGAATGATCAAGAATATTTACATTAAAATCACCACAAACTATAATACCTTTCTTATTGCTCCTAATTTTAGTAATTGCATCTTCAATAACAGATTCAAACAAGCTAAAGTTACTTAACGGTGGACGATATACACATATGATAATATGCTGCTCAAGTTCTACACATGACAGTTCCACAGTGCGTTCTATAGACAAACTTGCTATGTCTTTCCGTTCTTTACATGTTAAGCTATTTGAAACAATAATCAAGGATCCACCATGAATAGCGTGTTTCCTAGAGAAGGCACTATGTACCGTGTATTGCGAGTTATTTAAGAATTTAATTTGGTACTCTTTTAGCTAGTGTTCTGTAATACACATAACTTGTATACTGTGATTTTCTAAATATAAACTTAATTCTAAATCCTTGCCAGATAGACCTTGTATGTTTTGATGTGCTACATTCAGTTGAATTTGTCTACCCTTTGTCCTAGTCTTAAGGCGCTGTCCTAAGCGACTGTTTTGGTAAATGAGGGGGTGAAGCAGGGGAGGTAAAGGGAGCTTAGCTCCGTCTACTGCGGGGCGCCCCCCTTCATTCTCGTCGCGTGCGGCCGTATTCTGGCGACATCCGTATTCCAATATTTCAAAATCGCAAGTTTAATGTTTTAGCATATTTAATTGAGATACTGATATTAAAATTTATATTACATACATCAATCTGTTTGTACAATATAGGCAAAGCGCAATTTTTGTTCTCAGTGCAGCCATGAACAAAACTGGCTTACATTAGATGTTATAGGTTTTAAATGTTGACGAAAGTAGGTAAATACCTACGTGCCATAAGATGATAAAAATAATTAAGTCAGTTCCATGTATGGAGAGGCCAGTATTATGTTTGTTTTGTTTTTGTATAAAAATAGTGAAGCAGTTCATAGAATACCTACATCTAATTACATTCCTGCCAGTTTTCAAATCTGTTTTGCAATAAATTGGCTGTGACATACGGGCGGACAGACAGACAGACATTGCGAATCTATAAGGGTTCCGTTTTTACAATTTTTGGCTAAGGTACCCTAAAAACACAATACTGCTCTACTAAGCGCAAAAGCCGTATCTCAACTAAAGCGAGTTACGAGATAATTGAAGTTTAGTAAAAGTTGATTTCTTTTATTTATTTATGGATGTTTATTGTTATTATAGGTATAATTATTATGGCAAAGGTTTCGAAATACGTCGCTGTTTTTAGGGGTTGTGAGTGATTGGAGAGAGAGGAGGGGAGGTCTTGAAACCCCCCTCACCATGTTCACTTGCCGGAAATACTTGGTTTCCTCTGAAAAAAAAAATCTCCAAACATCGGTGTGTATGGCACTGCCAACTTCCACATTCATCACACTAGTTTAATAAACTAAGGTTGTCGGAGCCCTGCGAAGGGCTCCTATTTTCGGATTAAGGGTCAAAAGAGAACCTAACATAACCTATTTATTTACTTATTACAGTCGCACCTAACCCAAGGCACTCGAAAGCAATGACGCACAAATTTGACATTAGCTGTCAATATGATCATCCCAAGATGGCAGTTTTGCGTTTCGTTTCACGTTTTTCACATAAAACCTAAAAATTTCATTTGTAAAACTGTACTAAAGTATAAAAACTATGTTGCGTTTTGCATGATTGCCGAAGTATTTATGAAATTTTAGAAATTGTTTAAAAATATTTAGACGCAACTCCGGCAGCCAAAATTACATTTAGGGGATTAAAACGAACTACCTTAAGCCCCCTACACTACCAATACCCTCAAATTCAGGTGACTCGTTTCGAAACCCAACCCATTATTTTTTTTCAAAATAGATGAAACATCAAAAATAAATGTGGATATACCTTATTCATGAGATACTGCTATGTCGCTTAGAAAATTATAGAATTAGAATTTGAGTTACTGCTTTTTCGTTAGCTCTCGTCATACATGTTTGTATGGAAAAATATAAAAAAATTCTTTCGCTTCAAATATGTGTTGTTTCAAAGAAAATAAATATTAAAAGATATTTATTTATAATCATTTATAATTTATTAACGAAATACAGAGTTTACAGCTCATCAAAAGTTAGCTGTCTGCTACAACCCGGCAGGTTTTCTTTATTCTCATCGAATGTTAAAGGCAGTGTGTGAGGCGATAAGAATTATTATTTGCTGTTGTTCACGAGGCACAGTTTCATTTACTTTCCTTTTACGGCTTGGTATTGTAGAAATTTCAAGCACTGATGAAACATTTTCCTCTCCATGATCTCGCAATGCCATCCCTTGAGCTTGACGAGAATCAACAATTTCAGGCAACTGCCAATTCATATAAAACGCCACAAGCTTCTCCCAGAAAACATCATCTCTTTCTATAATTTCTATTTTTAGTGGTATACTTTCGCCACTCCACACAGCAAATAAACACTTTTGTTTGCGTGTAACGTGGCGTTGCCCCTGAATTTGGTAATAACAATTACAATATTTGTTTAGACTAGTCAGTTCACTTTTTTGTCATGTTTCCATATTTGTATTTTATTTGCTCTTATACTATTCTCCAGGTCATTCCTATAGGCAACTTTAGAACATTAAATTTCCACAATCGTGTTTGGACCTATTAATCCATCTGGCGTGGCACTAATAATCGAATAATCCACAAGGCCCGATTGTTACATTTTCTTGCTTCGCCAGTTGTTGCAAAGCCAGTTGTTCATTTTAGATTTTATGCGTAACTGATTTTACATTGCAAATATTTTATTTGTACAAAATATTTTTTACTAAGTTGGCTTTACTGCTGTTATCTCTTCTTTTTACCACTATACAAAAATTTCAATCTGTCAACATATTCTTACGCAATTCGAACCAGTCACTGCTATCCCTCTTGTAATTTTTGCTTATCACTACGGAATTTGAGTCAAATTTGTTAAAAAATTGTTTGGCATTTCTTGGCTAGCTCTTGAACAGATCGTGTTAGGAATGACTGAAGTCAAATGTGTGTAAGACGTTGCAGAACTGTTATCTTTAACTTCACTGTAATTACAATAATGATAATTAGTTACGTACTTTATTATTAAAAAAATACTATATCTTGTGTTATAGCAAACAGAGAAATCACCTTCTTACTTATAAATGATTGATTTTAGAAATTAAAAAGATATTAGATGTACTGAGTCATACCTAATAGTTTATGAATAATCAAAGTTTTACCCGATGTACATAAAAAGGTTTATGTTCAAAACACAATAATACAACATTCGTTACCGCTTGTGTGCGGATTGCGGAGCGACATATTAGCGCTGTCATCATTATTGTTCGCCGTGGCCGCCGCCACGAATGTTGTATTATTGTGTTTTGAACATAAACCTTTTTAGCCCTCCAGGCGCTCTGACAAGCTAATGAATTTGAAATATAGGTACATAAAATGATTCCATTTTATGTTATTACTCTTTCAAAAATTTAAAACTGTGGCAGCTATGTATTGTGAGAATAATTTATATAATTATATTATGCATAATCGATAATATATAAGTAACATAGTTAGTCATAAAAGACTCTTATGAAAATAATTTGTGTAAAAATGTTACATATTTCATAATCACTTGGCCATGGATGAATTTCTATTTTATTACGACGCTTTCTTGTACAAATCCTTCGTAGAACTTCATTTCTCTAATTGTCCATATTTTATTCTTCTAATTATATATTTATAAGCACAGAAACAATAACACATTAACGCAACAAGAGTATAAACTTAGGTCCTAATTATATGTGCCCATAGTTACATGAAAAGCCTATTTGATTCAAAGTATTCAGTCTATATAACATAAAACATGAAATTACAAACTCAAATCGGCGTATTATAATAACAAACAGGTTTACGTAATATTTCGTGCAGCGGAGACGCAAGCGACATGACCTTTCTCTCACAGGGCTCATAGCCGAATGATGAGGTCTGGGCGGGGTGTAAACTAGCAACTGACACTCAGTACATCGCTTATGCTAATAAGGTTTAAATTGCTGAAGCGTTTGATATTGATGGGATCTACCGAGCGTCAAAATCATAGACGTTTGGCAGATTTTATTGAATTTTACAAAATATACACGTATAATATGAAAATAAATAGGGTAATTCTTTAGTTCATTAGATTTCCTACAATATTATCAAAAAAAATATGACAGCTTACGATCAAAATATTGCAAACAGTGAAACGAAAGATTATTTTCTGCCTCGATTTTGTGATTTTTTACCGTGATTCTATTTTACGTACATGAAAAATTCTTTCAAAAGTCTTTTGTTCAGACTTTTGACTTTAAGCTCTATTTTTTGCTAGTTTTTAATATGTACCGTTATGGCTAGATGCGCGACGAAAAATTAGGTGTTTCACGGCTTCTGAGGTATAACAGTGCCTTAAGTTTAAAGAACTTGTGTCAGTATATTCAATAGAAGAATTATTAATATAGGAACTATTTACAGAAGCTAAATTCTTGGATACCCTACATGTACCTGTGTCATTTTGTAAATTAAATGCTAATAATTTAGCAACTTGTCTTCTATAAAATAGTGGCAAATACATAGTATCTTTGGTCAATGTAAAATTACTAATAAAATTATTTATGTCAAATAATAAAATAAAATCTTTATATTGCCATGTCAAATTGTATAAGCACAAGTTGAGTTCATGAATATAACTATTCATTTTTTCATTTAAACTATAAGAATAAGGCAAAGCAAGAGTAATAAATTTGCATTCAAATTTCCTATGAAGCGATAAAATAACTTCTGTCAAATTAAATATATCCTTTTTAGTCACCATATGTGATAATTATTGTAGACTGCCTATCAAATATTGTTGTATTTAATGTATTAATTAGATATGTAAACGAAGACCCTGGATAACAATAATTGATAGTATTGTGTTGTGTCAGCTCACAATTTATTAAACTACCTAAACCTACACCAAGCCTATCTGAGAATATATAAACTTTATTTGTGCCAGAATTCTTACCTAAAGAAGACTTACCTGTTCTATTATTCTCTGAACAAGTACTTTTTTCACTATCGCAAATAATCTGGGACTCACAAGTGGATAATGTTGGTTTTATGATATTCAAACAACTATTAGTATTTGTTAAGGCCTTTACATATTATTCTAAATTTTGTCTCCCCACTTGTGCAATCTCATCATATTTCCTAATATACTCCTGAACCTCATTTTCATATTGCGTGTTCATTCTACTTATTTGAGATTGTAAGGAACTAATTTGACTTTTAAGATCCCTAGTATGTTTGTCATATAACATTTTGCCATTAATCAACTCTGCATTGTATTTGTCTAACTCCATTTCGAATCGCTAACTGCTATTCCTGATCGAAAACATCAAATTATTAACAACTTTGGGTCAACACGGTATACCCAAATAATGTAGAAGAAAGGTACATACAAATTAATTAGCAAAACTTTATCGCTGATTGCGTAGCCCAAAAGAGAGTAAGCAAGTATACCGCCTGCGCGGAAGTGGCAATTCACCCACTCTCAAAGGACTGGTCAGTCCACACGCTAAACGGACCATAGATTTAGAGGCTTGGCCTTACTGCGCCCTAACTGCAAATAGACCTGCACCCAGGTAGATAACGCGTGAAAAATAAGGGGGTATTATTGGATATTTTGGCAAATGAGCCGCCGCGCCAAGCTTATGCCGCCTGTATATATAAGAACCTACGTGCATTCAAGCCGATCTCTGAGTTTGCGCGCGAAAATACTCGCGCGACGTATGTACCACCTGGCGGATTATGTGCGTAAACTTTACTCAGATGTTATTGGACGATTGTGCTCGAATTTTATTGGATAATTGTTTTGAACATTTTTATTTATCTATGTTTACATTGGCTAAGATTAGTTGTAAATTTTGTATCTAAACAGCGATGTAACACGAATAAATTATTCTGAATCCTGGAGTCAAGAATATCAATTCTACGTACCATACTCATTCTCCAAAGTGGTGACCCTCTCCGGAACACAAGAAGAATGTAACGTTGTCCCTACTTAGGGTGTGGTTAAATGAGAAACGTGGTTGAATGTTACAATAAAAAATCGATTTAATTCATCAAAGAATCTAACACATCCTTTAGCAAATGAATTTACTTAAAAAAATTACTAATAAATGCTATTCAAAGAAAGAGAATCAGGGTCGCGTGATTCGGCGATGGTAAGGAGTTTGTTGAGGGTCCGCTTCCGGTGGTCGTCAGAATAGCTGGTCACTTAGCTCGTTGTCTGCAGCCGCCAGAAAGAGAGAACCCACCGCAGCGCGACCGTATTTATTGTCCGTTGCAGAGCGCGGGCGGCGGGGTCGACCGGGCCGAGTGATGCGTCAAGGATTGACGTCACACACTCCCCCTTTAGGCCAGAATTTTCCCCGAGGGAAAATTCTGTGGCTGGTAGGCGGCAACTGCATACCAGAACCCTAAAACAGATGAGTGTTGGTGGTGTCAGTAGGTTAAATACAAGGCAACTACTAACCCTGAAAGAAAAAAAACAAGTATAACCCTCGACCATTCATACGTCACCAAGCATTGATCGTTCCTATTACCTTGTAACGTAAAAAAGACCTTCCAGATGTCCACTGTTACGTTATCCCTACTTAGGGTGTGTTTAAATGAGAAAGGTGGTTAAATGTTACAATAAAAATTGATTTAATTCTCAATTAAATTTAGACATCATTTAGCAAGCGAAAAAAATACTAGTAATGCGTAATTAAAAAAATATACACAGGGTCGCGTGATTCGGCGATGGGTGAGGTTTCTGTTGAGAGTCCAGCTGCCGATGGTCGCTCAGGAGAGTTGGTGACTTAACTCGGTGTGCTGCAGCCGCCGCAAAGGAAAGCGCGAAGCCAACGCGTCCGCTTTTATAAAAGCTCGCGGTGCGGTGGGGGCGGAGGTGCAAGCGGCCGAGAGGTGGTGTCCTCTCGACGTCACAGCGACGTCACACACTCTCCCCATTAGGCCAGAATTTTCCCAGAGGGAAAATTCTGTGGCTGGTAGGCGGCAACTGCATTCCGGAACCCTGAAACAGATGAGTGGTAGTGGTGTCAGTAGGTTAAATACAAGGCAACTATTAACCTGAAAGAGGAGAAAAAAACAAGTATAACCCTCGGCCATTCATACGTCACCAAGCATTGAACGTTCCTATTACCTGACATTCATCACATTCAAAAAGGCCTACACACAATCATACGCATGAACAAGCCAACATTCATTCACGATGCGAGTCGCATTCATTATAATACACGACGCGCGAAGAGGTATTATACGTGAGTTTTATAGCAAATAGCCACCCAGTCTATGTTGGTAGGCACCACCTGACCACCCATATTCGATAAGTGAAATTAATTGAAAGAATATAAGTCGTAAATCTTACTATATTACGATACCAACAATCATACGATTAGTTGGCAGTATCACAAACAAATTGCTCATTAACGCGCTCGATGCGAATTGTAAAAGCATAAAAAAGTGTTCATTATAATTAAGTATAAAGTATAATACAATGTTTTGAGCCGAGAGATCGGCTGACGTAAACAAGTGAGTCATCACTGCGCGCTTGACGCCGGCGGCATTCCATTGTCGCGGACAATTAACTTGTTTCTGATTATGATACCAAATCAACAACGGCAAATACACAATTCGGAATAGGTTGCAATGTATAGTACATCACCGCAGGAGACAATCGATGACATAGGTAGTATACACAACCATAGCCAAAAACACAAAAAAAATATTCACGGCAAGATGTAATGTATAGTACATCGTCAAAGGAGACTGTCGACGACATAGTACACACTACCATAGTTAAAAACACAAAAAAAAACACAATCGAGAATCGAACCACAGACTGATACGACAACAACCTTTCAGCCACTGAGCCATAAGGGAACATTTTTTTATTATATTACGATCAGTCATTACCAAAACTATATGTAACAAGATATATGGGTACATGATTTAGCTGTAATTAGGAGTTAAAGGTTTTTATATTATTTGTAACGAAGTGTTAAGTTATTTTAGTGATTAATTCATTAGTGATGAGCATTAATCATTACATTCTTAAACTTTGCAGTGAGTTAATTTAAGATCTTTTATATGGAAATCACCAAGCGAAACATATCAGATATTTATATAGTTAGATAGTTATCTGATGTTTCGATATTTAGTTAGATAAATAACAGATTGTGCAAAAATATTAAATTTGGAAAACCTCTTCGACAATTTATAACAGTAATATTTATTCATGTTTTATGTTAGCATGTTTATATAAATCGTTAACACAACAATGCGTTATCTTGTGACTTGTGAGCTCAAACTCGAAAACAATAGCACTATTGTTGGCCTTCACAAATAATTATGTAGATAATTATAACTTCGCATACCTATGCGTCTTACATTGTTGTAAATGACACTATACCCAATTGTTTATAAACTTATTTATGCTGTAATAGAATAAGATTCAACTATTTTATTCAGCTTTTGGGTTTAAAATAGTTTATTGAGAAATACGAAAGGGTATTCTTAAACTTGTAGATCAATTAATTCGCTTTAGTTATTAAAGTATATAAATTATTGATTTATGTATAAGTACCCACATTAGTTATTTAAGTATTGAAATTATTTATTAATTTGTGTGTAAACAGCCACTTTAGTTATTTAATGGGGTATAAATATTATTTATTTGATTCATATGTAAATAGGCACTTATTTATTCAAGAAAAGAAGTTATTGATTCAATTTATGTGCAAATATCCACTTTAGTTAAAGTTAGTTTCAATTCAATTAAGTTTGATAAATTCAGTTAGATATAATAACATTTGCGTTAACACAAGAACACAATATAACCACTACTTAAACTGGTCTGGTAAAACCAGATGCATAGCATTTAGTAAAAAGGAAACAAGTTACATATTGACAATTAAGTAGTTTTCCGGCCGTCAGCGGCTTAATTTTACCATTTATTTATCATTATATGTTTTATATATTTCAATAGAAACCAGACATTGAAAGAACAATCCTAGCGACACAAAACATTACAAAAAGAACATAATTCAATAATTGCGACGCAGGAATTTTATGTTTGAGTTCACAATGAACAGTGAATGCATAAATAGATGCATTTGCAAATGACATACCGATAGGCAGTAACAAGGAGATAAAATCGAAGACCAAAAACAATGATTGTAGCATAATAAACATTTGACAAAACGAACAACTAATAATTCTACGATGATATTCGTATTTCTATACCAAATAGACAAGGATTAAATTCGTTAATTATTGTTAGTGAGCAACCTGCATGTGACACGTGTACATTTTATTAATAAATGAACGCGGAATTCTAGCTAGATACCTAGTATATAATACGCTAGCATCTTAGGCACGTTCATTCTCAGCCAGTCCAACTATGTTAGGTACACGTGGTATAATAAAGATGCAACTTTCTTAGTAAGAAAGAAAAAGAATAGTTAAATTTCAAAGATAATCGCCGTAGTAAGCGGTAAAAGTATTAAATAATACCGACTATATAGAAATATATCGCCGTACAAAATCGCTAGCAGAAGGTTATAGTAGAAAAATGAAAAGAAATGAAAAAGAGAAGGGTGTGAATTCGTTCCATAAGTCAGCCAAAGCAGCAATTATTAGCAATAATTACCAGTAGCACTTAATTACCGTAGTGGCATTTAAAAAAGTTAATCGCGAAGCGTACGATCATCGAAGGTGACCTTAGCACGTCGTTAGTGGACGTGAGGCCATAAATCTCAATACAAAGAATGCTATCAAGAAATGTGACCACAGCGCGTCATTTAGTTGACACGTGGTCGCAAGCAAAAAGATTATAACTTGTTACTTATGCGGTTGATACAAAATTAATTATCACACGTGGCAACAGAAATAGTTATAATATTAAAATGCTTACCATGCGTAGTAAGACAAAATTTGTCTGTTGTGACCGGCTCAACACGCCCGACCTTCCAAGCACAACAAAACAAAAAGAGAAAATGTCTATTGTGGCCGGCATAACACCACCGACTCCCGTCCACAATAAAACAAGCAAAAAGAAACAATATATGCCACTAAAATAATTACACACTGGTTTGGAACGATTTCACACATACACAAAAAATAAAAAAAAAGACTCACCGGCAGCGGATTCTCAACAAAACCCTACCTATAATATTCCCGTGGGTGCCAATGTAACGTAAAAAAGACCTTTCAGGTGTCCACTGTTACGTCATCCCTACTAGGGTGCGTTTAAATGAGAAACGTGGTTAAATGTTACAATAAAAATTGATTTAATAACCAAGAAAATCTACACATCATTTAGCAAGCGTTACATTAATGAAAAAAATTACTATTTATATGATATTAAAAAAGATATACACAGGGTCGCGTGATTCGGCGATGGGTGAGGTTTTTGTGAGTCCTGCTGTCGATGGTCGCTCAGGAGTCGCAGTTGATGTACTTAGCTTTTCACTCGTGGCGACGTCGTCGAATGCAGCCCAAAAAAAAAGCCCGCGGCCAACGCGTCCGCTTTTAAAGAAGCTCGCGGTGCGGGGGGGGGGGGTGGAACATGCAGGCAGCCGGGAGGCGGTGTCGTCTCGACGTCACAGCGACGTCACAACCTGACATTCATCACATTCAAAAGGCATACACAAAATCATACGTATGAACAAGCCAGCATTCATTCCCGATGCGAGTCGTATTCATTATAATACAAGACGCGCGAAAAGGTATTATACGTGAGGTTTAGAGTAAATAGCCACCCAGTCTAGGTTGCTGGGCAACACCTGGCAACCTAGGCTCGATAAGTAAAATTAAATTGAAAATGTATAAGTCGTAAACTAATATTACGATCTTACGATATTACGATACTAACAATATTACGATCAGTTGGCAATATCACAAGCAAATTGCTCATTAACACGCTCGATGCGAATTGCAAGGGCAAACTGTATTCATTTAAATTAAAATAAACAATGACTACGGCGATGGAAAGCTTGAGCCGGTGCGTGTCTGGTAACACATGAGTCATCGCTGCGCTCGAGGCGCCGGCCGCATTCCATTGCCGTAAGTCATTATTTAGTTTCTGAACACGATACAAAGTCATTAACGGCAAATACACAATTCGGAGTAAGATGTAATGAATAATATATCACCGCAGGAGACGATCGATGATATAGTATACACTACCATAGCTAAAAGAAACACAAAAAAAACACAAGCGAGAATCGAACCACAAACCGATCCGACAACAACCTCTTAACCACTGAGCCATAAGGAATTTTTTTTTACATTACGACCAGTCATTACTAAAGCTATATGTAACAAGATAATTGGGAACATAATTTAGCTGTAATTGGGAGTTAAAGATTTTTATACTATTTGTAACAAAGCGTTAAGTTATTTTTGTGATTAGATCATTAGTGAGGAGCATTAATCATTACTTTCTTAAACTTTGTAGTGTGTTAATTTAAGATATGGAAATCACCAAGAGGTTTGCCAAACATATCTGATAGTTTATACACAAGGGGAGATTTCTTTGCCACGATGCAAATTTTTTGCTGAAATACTTATCCTTGTCACTCAAATAGAAAGTTCTTTTCCAAACCACAGCACCAACATTGAAATCAGCCGATATTCGGCGAAGATTATAAGAATGCCTATTCCTCTGATGAGCATTGTGCAATTCTGCATGCACCTTGTCAAATATGGTAGACAGATGGCCAAGCGTTTGGGCATATTCATCCCGCGGCTCAAATATCATATTGGGGTCCGATTCGTGATGAATATAATGAGAACCACAAGTAACCAATTCGCGACCATAAACCAAGAATGATGGGGTAAAACCAGTTGATTCGTTCACCGCACAGTTGAGTGCAAATTGTATCTTTGCTAAGTTCAAATCCCATACGCGGTGATCGCGGTCTAAAAGTTGAAACAACTGTCATAGTAGTTTTGTTATATCTCTCGACCGGATCGTTGTGGGGTATACAGCGGTGTGTAATGCAAGTTAGGAACCTTGTATTTGCATAATAATTTTTTAAAGGTGGAGCTGATAAATTGCTTACCGTTATCTAAGACAATGATAGACGGAATACCATGAGCAAGGAAAACATTTTCTTCTAGAATTTTGGTTATAATTTCGGCAGAGGCACGCCTAATTGGAAAAAGCAAACAATATTTAGAAAAACAACAAGACACTACGAAAACATACGTATTCTGCTTCCTCGAAGGGGGTAAAGGTCCGACGAGGTCTATGCTCAACATCTGAAATGGTGTATGACACGACTTAGGTTGACCCATATGGCCGAGAATGGAATGAGTTTGGTGCTTGTGGGCCGCACAAGTATCGCACACATGGACGGATTTAACGACATCGCTATACATACCCGGCCAGTAGTAGGCAAGCGATAAACGCTTGTATGTTTTAAAAACGCCGAGATGGCAAGCAGAGGGCAAGGAGTGATTGTCGGATATGATGTTTGGTCTCATTTCCAACGCTATTACCTCCTTCCACTGAAACTCCCTAGTAAGTGGGTTTAATGACTTTTTAAGTCGATACAATTTATTATTAATTATTTGATAGTCAACAAAAGATGGCCTCTTTAAGCAACCGTTAAATACGTTTAGATACCAAGAATCATTAGTAGAAACCGGTACAATTGTATTAGAATTATTACTATCATCCTGCGAACCATTGATAATAGCAGAGACAGGGCGAGACAAAAATCAGGCAAAACATTATCTGAACCACGACGATGTCTAATTTCAAAATTATAACATGAGAGACGAACACCCCATCTGGCTAAACGGCCTGTGGGATTATTTAATTTTAAAAACCACTGCAATGCGGCGTGATCAGTATAGACAACAAACGTCCTACCATTCTCGATGTAACAGTGCCAATGCTCAATAGCTGACAAGACTGCTAATGCTTCGCGCTCAGTGGCACTATAATTTTTTTCCTGGCTGGATAATGACTTGCTGTAATAGGCAATTATCCTTTCTTCACCCTTTAACACTTGACAGAGAACGGCTCCTATACCATAATCGCTAGCGTCCGTGTGAATCTCAAAAGGTTCAGAAAAATCGGGACAGGATAAAATCGCTGGGGAGGCCACGCTTTCTTTCAATTTTATAAATGCTTGTTCAGCCTCTGCCGACCAACAGAAGGGCGGTG
Source organism: Euclidia mi (assembly GCA_944739405.2). Taxonomy (NCBI): domain Eukaryota; kingdom Metazoa; phylum Arthropoda; class Insecta; order Lepidoptera; family Erebidae; genus Euclidia; species Euclidia mi. The sequence continues at coordinate 24,343,279 of OX123189.2, read as the reverse complement.
CCTTTTTGCCTTGAGAAGTTAGTTTGTTCAAGGGTGTTGCAATAGTGCTGAAATTGGGTATGAAGCGGCTATACCACGAGGCCGCGCCCAAGAAACGACGAACCTCCTTTCTAGTACTAGGAGTCGGGTACTCTTTCATGGAAGCAATGTTATCGGGGTCGGCATGAAGACCCTTAGAATCGACAATATAGCCAAGATACTTTAACTTATCTCTTAAAAAATTGCATTTATCGAAGTTAATGGTTAAGTTAGCAGATTTTAATTTTTGTAAAACGCGTAGTAAAAGCGAAAATGTGTTCAGAAAAATCAGAACTAATACAGATTATATCGTCGACAAAACAGAACACCTTGTTCTCAAATTCAGGCCCATAGAACAAAAAATCAGCCAATCTTTGTTGAGTTGCAGGGGCATTAGTAAGCCCAAAAGACATTTTTTTCAATTGAAATATTCCGCGCGATGGAACGTAAAAGGCTGTTTTACAACGATCGTCTTTTTTTATTAATGTCTGCCAGAAACATTTAGAAATGCCAATACTAGATAAATATTTAGCATTACTAAGGTTATCAAGGATCTCTGAAATATAAGGCAAATTATAAGCGTCTTTCCTCGTCACCGAATTTAATTTTCACCATTCTTTTTCGGAACCAAAATTACAGGGTCTCTCCGCCGGCTCGATGACATCCTCCTCAAGCATCTCGTCTAGTTGTTTAATTAATATACGTTGTTTACCGGGAGACATACGATAATAACACTGATGAATAGGGGGGCTGTCACCCGTATCGATCGACTGGGTAATTAAATGAGTACAACCTAAACCTCTAATTTGGTAGGATATATTTTTGAATTTTGAAACAACGTCATCGGCGATACGTCTCTGTTCTGAGGTCAAATTATCATAGGGGATAATATGACTAGAACATGTAGTGGTGTTTAACTCGGCAACCTCAGCGTCAGACTTATTTAAAAGTAAGACGGAGTCCAAATGATTTGGGAACAAACCGAAAACTCTCCAGAAATCCATACCCAGGATTAACGAGTTCTTGATGCCAGGGACTATATGAACTATTAGGGAAACTACTTTATTTTGAAATTCAAAGGTAAGGAAAACCAGTCCAGCAGAAAACAACCTTTCACCGCCTGCAGTAATAAGTTTCAACGGTTGAGAATACATCAACCGGCAACCATTGTCAAGCAAGAATTTGTGCGAATTGTTACCCAGAATAATGACGCACGAGCCAGAAGCGAGCAAGCCCACAGCACGCTTACCATTAATTTTAACTGCGATATAAGGATTATATTCAAAATTATTTTTTCGGATTGAAGACAAGTGACAAAAAGTGATAACAATTAAAGAATTTAGCAATATAATTCAACCAATTATGCCAATCGCGTTTATCAAAATTAGACTTTTTATTACTCCAATCCGATTTAATTAGTTTTTTGGACTATTATTTTTATTTTTATTGTTGCTAGGAGTTTTACAATTGGGGCAATTAGTGACACGATAACCTTTCAAACCACACTTAAAACAAATCAACAGATTGGGTTTATTACAAGTATTCAAGGAGTGCGAAGATGTTCTACAACGAGGGCAAAACTGATTACTAGAATTAGGGGATTTACTGACAGCATTAATAATCGGTTTCTCTTTGTAATTATTTTGATAGGAATTATTATTTCTGTTTTTAAAATTAGAATAATTTTTATATGAATTTTTATTAAAATTGGGGACAGAACGACTAGGGGAGGTATGATTATCTAGAAACTCAGGAGGTAAGTAGTTAGATGAAGAAGAGGAAGGACCTCAATCCCTACTACGGCTGTCCAGCTTCTCAAATTCCTGGCACACAGCAACCAAACTAGGAATGTCGACCACCTTAGTAGTAAGTAAACAGTTTGTGTAACAAGGTTTAATATTATTTAAAATTATGTCTAATTTCTGCGCCTCGCTAATGGGGTCATCTAAACGAGAGAATAGACCCTTCATTTTTGCAATGTATAAAGTAATATTTTCATTCTCGCCTTGGTGACGAAGTCTAATCTCCGACATAATTTTGTAGTCGTGGTTACGAGAGCTAAAGTCTCTTTTTAAATACAAACACAATTGATTCCAAGAATTGACACTATCTTTAACGCTGCGGTACCAAGTAAGTGCGTCGCCAGTAAAAATTTCAAACGAGAATGCGAGAATTTTCTCGTCGGGAACAGACCTACAAACCATAAACTCGTTGACCATTTCTATAAAGGCACGGACACACTTTTTGCCATTATATTTAAATTTAGACAACTCCGAAAACAACTTACGGTCGAAAGAAAAAGCGTTAATAGATGACTCGTTTGATATAACGTGTGAGCAACTTGTTTGTGGCTTAGGTGAAATAGCTCGCAGAGCCGATAATTGAACGCGAAATTCTAGCCAAAGAGTATCTAAAACACTGGCATCGTTAGGTTCGTTCACGGTCACTCTATTCAGCCTGTGATATAAGTGGTGCAATAAAGATTCTGTACGCGAGAATAAATTATTTTCAAACTCGATTTGTAGTATTTTTAAATTATTAACTATCTTTATGAGAGTTATTTTTATGCCTGATATGTCTTCGGAAAAGGAAAGATGAGACTCGCATATAGTCTCAGCCGGGGCTTCCGACACCAGTTTGTAGCCGACGGCTCGACACCTCGAATTGCCACAACTCTAGTACGCCCTTTTGAAGTAGCAAGTATTTGATTTCAAAAGACATCGTCGCAATATACAGTAGAAATTTTAATAATATCGACTATAAGGTGTAACTTGACTAGTTCGCACAAGGAGAGTCATACGAACAATCAAAAAATTGTAAAAAAACAAAAGGTATGAATTCGTTCCAAAAATTAATCCCGAAGGGCAGTTTTTAAAAGAAAATAGTTAGTAGTAGTAATTAATTACCGTAGTAGGCAATTAAAAAAGCTAATCGCGAAGCAGACGATCAACGAAGGTGACCTTAGCACATCGTTAGAGGACGCGAGGCCTTAAATCGCAATACAAGTAATGCGATCAATGAATGTGACCACAGCGCGTCATTTAGTTGACACGTGGCCGCAAGCAAAACGATTATAACTTGTTACTTATGCGGTTGATACTAACTTAATTATCACACGCGGCAACAGAAATAGTTATAATATAAAAATGCTTACCAAGCGTAGTAAGCAAAAACACATACCACTAAAACACTAACACTGCTTTGGAACGATTTCACACATATACACGTTTATAAAAAATAAAATTAAAAGGACTTACCGGAAGCGGATTCCCAACAAAACCCTACCTATAAATTCCCGTGGGCGCCACTGTAACGTTGTACGCCGTAGGGGTGTGGTTAAAATGAGAAACGTGGTTGAATGTTACAATAAAAAATCGATTTAATTCATCAAAGAATCGAACACATCCTTTAGCAAATGAATTTACTTGAAAAAATACTAATAAATGCTATTCAAAGAGAGAGAATCAGGGTCGCGTGATTCGGCGATGGTAAGGAGTTTGTTGAGGGTCCGCTTCCGGTGGTCATCAGCTCGTTGTCTGCAGCCGCCAGAAAGAGAGCCCCCATCGCCGCGCGGCCGTATTTATTGTCCGTTGCAGAGCGTGGGCGGCGGGGTTGACCGGGCCGAGTGATGCGTCAAGGATTGACGTCACAAGGAGTACAAATCAAGAACGGCAAAGGTCTGCCCATCAAGCCACCGAAAATCCGCTAAATCTTACATTCAACCAGTACAGAACATAGTCGTCGAATCCCTGCTCCACAAGTCTCTACAGTTTCAATCATGTCTCAACAACAAGAAAATTCTGTCCCAGCCAGCTCATTCAACTCTTCCACATCCATCAACACCGTCACTCAAGCTGAAATTGGTGGCATATCGCTAACCATGCGTATCCCACCATTCTGGCGTGATCGACCACGTCTGTGGTTCATCAGTTTCGAAGCCGCCACCAATGACCTGAAGAAAAGCCAAGCCCAGCTCGCTCAGATGGTAATCGCACAGCTGGAACGCCAAGACATCGAGCAGATCACCGACCTTTTTTACAACCTCCAGAGCAAGACCAGTACAAGGCGATTAAAAAGCGTCTCATATCTGCCTATGAGGAGTCCGACAGCCGCCAGTTCCAAAAACTGCTGTCAGAGATGGAACTCGGCGACCAGAAGCCGACCCAACTACTCCGGCGTATGAGAAACCTCGCTACCGACAAAGTTCCAGATAGTACGCTACGACTCATGTGGACCAACCACCTTCCACCACACATCCATTCTGTTCTCGCCGTCAGCGAAACCTTCACAACCAAGACGTCGTTAGAAGAATTAGCGCTACTCGCCGACAAAATGATTGAGCAGACGCCACCAGCTGCACCACACAACTCAGCCCTCCAAACGTCCACTTCACCGACATCGCCACCAACTCAAACAGCCGACCTACAATTCGTTGTCACCGAATTACGCAATCTATCACTAGAAATAGCCGAGTTTAAATCAAGACCACCACACAGCCAATACAACGGTTACCGCCGCAACCGCTACCCGTCTTAAAACCAAAGCCCATCGCAAAAACGTAGTCGAGACTCATTACCATCACCTTTATGCTATTATCATCGACGTTTCAATGAACAAGCTCAACGCTGCACGTCACCTTACACATATAACAAGAAGTCGGAAAACTAGGCCGAACGTTGGCGGAGGCGGACTCTGGCGTTCATGAAAACTCACACCGCCTATACATCACAGATCGGAACTCCAACATATCTTTCCTGGTCGACACGGGTGCGAACATATCCGTACTACCTAGAAAGAAAGGCCAAGTCGCAACGCCACTACCGTTCCAACTATATGCGGCTTACAACACAACCATAGCTACGTACGGTGAGAAAACATTAACGCTTGATTTCAACCTACGACGCCCATACAAATGGAAGTTCATCGTCACCGACGTTTCAAGACCTATACTCGGCGCAGACTTTCTCAAACATCACCAACTTATCGTCGATTTGAAAAACAGAAGATTCATCGACGGCGTCACGAATCTCATGTACATGCCTACAGTGTACACCATCGACAAGTCACAGTCGTATCACGACATTTTGGCGCAATATCCCGGCATCACACGTCTTACTTCAATGCAGTTAAGCTCTTCTATCAACGTGCAACACTACATTGAAACAGAAGGCCCACCAATACATAGCCGCGCTCGCCCCATACCACCGCACCGATATGAAATCGTGAAGAAAGAATTCGAAAGTATGATTGAACAAGGGTTATGCAGACCAAGCAAGAGTCCATGGTCATCACCGCTACACATCGTCCCGAAGAAGAATGGTGACATTCGAATCTGCGGAGACTATCGGCGACTCAACGCTATTACGAAACCCGATTGCTATCCCGTTCCACGTGTCAAAGACTTCACACATCATCTCTCAGGCAAGACTATCTTCTTAACAATAGACCTCAACCGAGCCTATCAACAACTGAGCATAAGAGAAGAAGACATCGAGAAAACCGGTATTATCACACCAATGGGTTTATTTGAATTCCCGCGCATGTGTCCCGGTTTGAAGAACACAGGACAAACATTTCAACGTTACATTCACGAAGTACTGCGAGGACTAGATTTTGTATATCCATTCATAGGTGATATACCATTAGCATCAGAACACGAGACCCAGCATCGAGAACACCTCCACACCGTCCTCAAGAGATTAGAAGAACATGGTACCCCCGCTAAATACAACCTAGGCAAGTCCGAAGTTCATGTATCAAAAGACGGTGTCAAGCCAAAGTTGTATATTGGACAATAAAGGTCAACGCTCATTAGAGCCACCCGGCACCCACTCCGCACGGCGTCCACGAGTGGACGTCGCGCGGTCAACCAGCGGACCGCGCGCCGTCAACGAGTGAACGCCGCGCGGTCAAGCAGCGGACCGCGCGCCGTCAACGAGTGAACGCCGCGCGTTTAACGAGTGGACGTCGCTTGGTCCACGAATTTTCGAATAGTCTGTTAACAATTGGCAATAGGTCTACACGTGTGTTTCGTAATGCCCAATTTTACAAACGTTGAATTGGCACTCATAGCTGTCGCGCTTGATGAGGAAGTAAATGAAAGACGCAACAAAAAAAAGAAAGCTTATTGGGTGCACGAAATGTTTAAGCAGAGAAAAAAAGAGGGCGAATATTGGACCGTTCGTAGGCATTTGTTAACCGACGAAGAAAAATTTTTTTACGGTACGCTTCGCTTGAGGAGGAGTACTCTAGCTAACCTATATGTTATGAATGTTTGTAAATAGAAACATGGATGGATACACACAGCCCTGAAAAAGACTTAGTGTTTTAATAGAAACAGTGAAAATAGTCCTGACAAGGACTGTTCAAGGACTTTTGTTGTTGTTCTGAAAAGAACAGTTTTATAGACTTTTGTGACGCCAAATAGAAACAAGAAGAGTTCTTTTGCGAACTCGAAGATACACACGCTGACGACGACTTCAAAAAATTTTCGATTTCGAGCTGACGCGCGACATCGTCGTTCGACCTCCACCCGGCAAATGAGCCGCCACGCCGCGCTTATTCCGCCCGTATATCGACGGCGGAAAGCAAAAACGTCGTAGTCCACAAATTATGAAAAAAATATTTATTCCACTGTTCGAATCAGAAAAAAAAAACTGTATCAAATGGTCCGGGTCTCGTAATTTTACGATGAATACTTATAAAATTAACATTTTGAAAATATGGGTTTTTACATTAATGTCTGCATTCAAAAAGGCTGTAAGTTACAGAAAAAAACAGTCGTAAGTTATACCATGTCGATTACAACAATTTGGCTTTCCGTAAAAAAAGATGCACGTTGATAACTACGTTTCTACCGTACGGACTACTACGTTTCTGCAGCTAAATTTACGATTATCTAAAGAAAATATGAATATAGTAATCAAACATCAAGCGCAAAAAGAAGAATCATATAAGATATGTAGTTTAGTTAGCTTACAGTGAACATTTGGGCAGCTTTGTTTCAAATATTGCTGTTTACAACGTTTTCGCTTTCCTTAAAAAAGGATTTAGCCCAGCTCCATAATTCGATAGTGCAATTACAGCGTTTTTACGTTCTGTAAAAATAGTTTAAAATGTCATAGTCAACAAAATGTTGGCAAATAATTGTAAGAATGAGGTTTGTGAGATAGAACTATATTTAGAAAAAAATAACAAGTAAGTATAATAATTATCAAAAAATCATGAGCCCAAGTTAAAAAACACACCAGTTCTTTTTTCTGCTCTGGTGAACAATTTTGTTTTTGTGGATGACTACGTTTTCGCTTTCCGCCGTCGATATATAAGTACCTACGTGCATTCAAGTCGATCTCTGCGTTAGCGCGCGAAAACGCTCGCGCGACGTATGTACCACCTGGCGGATTACGTGCGTAAACTTTACTCAGATGTTATTGGACGATTGTGCTCGAACTTTATTGGATAATTGTTTTGAACAATTAATTTATCTATGTTTACATTGGCTAAGATTAGTTGTAAATTTTGTATATAAACAGCGATGTAATACGAATAAATTATTCCGAATCCTGGAGTCAAGAATATCTTTTCTACATACCATACTCATTCTCCAAACTGTTAACCTTTCCCATTAATTATAGGAAGGAAGTACGAGTACGGAGTCGTCGACTATCAAATTACCACATTCGAGTGTTGATATTATTTAATGTCGAAATACATAGATATTCGTAAAATGGGGAATACCTACTGCTGAAAGTTTTCAAGGAAAACTCAAGCAAAACTGTGAATGACAAAGTCGTTAAGTGAAAGGCTTATCAAATTATTAATGCTACTTTTATAGGCCCATTTACACAATACATCTCATTTGAAAACGTACAAATACAAATCGTTTGAGCTCCTATTCTTGTCGTCATCTTACTAACATAATTATTATACCTATCGTAGATAATATTAAAATAGCCACATTGGTTAAAATTTGTTCAGGACAGGATGAGTGATGGAACTTGTATATTTTTTTAGTAAGATGTGAAGAAGGTATATCTGAGTTGGTACTTTTCATAGCGGAAACCACAAATAACACTGTTCTGCGAGTGCTGAGCGCAAACGCTGTCACTCAGCAAAAATGCTTTTATTGTATCAAATCTGGTTAAACTAGAATGCAGACATAGGGCTACAAGGCGAAAGTCTCCGATGCAACCGAGTTGAACCAGAAAGATACTATTAAATTGCTTCTCATATCAAAAACGTTTTACAGTGAAACAATTTAATACGTATAAAACTATCTGTTTAAGTTATGAAACAACAGATATAGATAAATCAATAATTAGGTTAACAACGCCCGCTGTTCTTAAATTACCAAAGAAAGTAAATATACAACAAAGCTTGACAATTTTTTTTTATACGAAGCCACCCAATGCCTTTTATTTCGACCTTAAACATACAAGATTCATATCAATAACTTGTAAGATAAGGCTTCGAGCACAAACTTTGTCGCATTTAAGCGGGATTTCTGTTATTTGATACAAGCCATACATTGGAGGAGTCACATGAGCGTTGCTGATCTTTGTCATGGAATACAATTATGAGAAGGAGTGGGATGAGTAAGTAGGAAATGGGTATGAGGACTCAGGCACTCTCACTCACCGAAAGAAACGCAACCGTATGGATAGTGTATCTTTACGTCGATATTCTGTAAGAGGGTAGCACTTCCCTGGTCGAACCGACCCGTTTATGTTGTAATCAGCAAGCCTTTACCATCTCGCAAGTAAAATAATTTCACGACAATTACAACAAGTCGAAGCGACGTAATGCGGTGAAAGGCAATAGTATAAATCGCTTCTGATTCAATAAATCTAATTTTCGTATGTATAAATAAAATCGCGTCACGTCGCTTTGATGCGTTCAATAGGTGGTCACTTGATAAGAGATTACACCAGCTACTTGTCACCTACGGTACCTTAAAATGATGTTCATTAGCCCACACTGAAGCCCTTATACGACACACTTTAACTGTCGTAATATCTACGGCACTAAATAATTCACCCGCTATGCCACTATTTTGAGTGTTATGCCGCCTAGTGCAGTTTTACCCTAGCAGTGAAAACTTAATTTTGTGTTTCAGTGTGAATTAAGTACATCTTTGTCTGTGCTGCAGTTATTAAGTATGAATAGTCATCACTGCTGCAACTTTGTGTGGGTTAATATTTCATTCACTCATTTACACAATGTCGGTTTAGTCTGACCTTGGTGTTGATGAGCTATTTACATAAGCAACTGGTATCCGGTAATGAGTTGCATTTTACTGAGTCTGTGTATTCCAAAGCAGTTGCTTCCATCAGTCAGTGTGACTTTACTGCAGTGACTTAAAAATTGCGTCAATTGTATAACTCACTGAATAAATATATGATGGCGCTGATACACTTGAGCATTCACTTGTAATGTGCATTCTCGCGAATGTTCCAAAACAAATGAGTGTGTTTTAGCGAGCATTCTCACAGAAAATACATAGAATTCGCGCTACAATGGCGGTTAAACCCAATATATTTACTTCACTTTGACTCATGATTTTATTCTAGGGAAGAATCTTCGTAGTTTGTCACTAATTTTGACTTGACTAGTGATGGACTTACTCAGAATAAATATCGATAAAATATCAATAATGTTTACAACAGATCCTTAGATTTGATTTACTCGGGATTAATTTCAATAAACTCTCGATATCGAAAAATAAATTTGAACGTAGGAACAGACACTTGCGTGATTTATTAAACCTGTTCAAATTTAAATCTGCATTTCATTATTTAGAAACGTCATTTGTTTATGTAGCTTACTCTTATCCAGAAATAATTCTTAAGTGAAACTGAAGTAAACATATTGGGTAAAACTGCTGTTGTAGTGCGATTTCTATATTTTTTCTATTTTCTACGGACTATTCAAATTTAGAATGTTCGCTAGAATGATCGTGAAAATGTTCGGTTCGAGAAAACAGAAAATGGCGCATGCTCGCTGTTCTTTTACAAGTGAATGCTCAGGTGTATCAGCGCCATAAGGTAAAACAACCCATGATCAACTTGACGCTCCCTTCATCCAGTTTTACATTTACAGCCGCTAACAAAGAATAAAATGGCGAAAAACATTTTTTTACACTGAATCAGTGGATTTAAGAATAGTTATAATGTTATATTATTTACATAAGTGTGATTTCGCTATTAATTTATGTGTGAGTGATCTCATAAAGCAGCGATAGCCTAGTGGAGAGACCGATGGACTGCTACGCAGAGGGTCCGGGTTCGAATCCACGGCGTGCACCGATGACTTTTCGGAGTTATGTGCGTATTAAATTGTTAATTATCGCTTGCTAAACGGTGAAGGAAAACGTCGTGAGGAAACCTGCATGTCTGAGAGTTCTCCATAATGTTCTCGAAACACATGTGAAATCTGCCAACCCGCACGTGGCCAGCGTGGTGGACTATGGCCTTACCCTTCTCATAATGGAAATAGACCAGTGCCCAGCAGTGGGACAGTATAAAGGGCTGATGATGATGATCTCATAAGCCGTTGTCCCTTCAGCTCTTTGGCCCAAAAATGTGTAAATTGTTTGTCAATTGTTATAATGCAAAAAAAATACCCCTTCATATGTATTAGATACTGATAGCCAAGGAAAGAATACGTATATATTTTTATTGGAATACCAATAAAGTAAAAATAGCTAGTAACATTTTTGTACTGAGTCTCTTGAAGCCTTAGGTATTTCATAAATCGATGATTTAAAATGTCCCGTAAGACTCTTTGCTGGCTACCTCGTCACAAAATTCTTACTTTGTACCACCAATGAATTATTCACAAAAAGAATTAGGGCTGCTAGTGCTTCTGACAAGGGATCAAATACCTAAAAATAAGTAATATATTTGCTTTGATCTTTATAAAGGTCAAAGATTTTGTAAAAAGTTCTTTTAAGGTTTAAAAGTTAGCTTTATCTAAGCGTAGCTATAATCCCTATGGCCAGTTTCACCGCTATCTTATAATCATATATTATACTCACGCTTTTTCACGTCGGGGTAGGCAGAGACAACGGAACGCCAATAAATTGCTTCTATCCTTACAAACCTCACGCGCTTTCTCTACATTCATTACTCTGTCTGATAAGTTCCTTTTTTTTTATTTCTCATACAGACACAACAGTCGTACTAATTTTGAATTTATCTGAAATATATGCTTCATACAGAGGTGGTAAAATAGGGCTCTGATGTTGTTAAAGGATGTCGCATACGAAGACTTTTTCTAGAGGTGCAACAGTCAGACGACAAAAATGTTCTTCTAGATGCAAAGGTATACGCTCTCGTTTCAGTTGCAATACAATAACAAGGCGGACACTTGTTGCTGTTTTTATCGAAGAAAACATTAGTTACCAATTATGAAAAACAAAACGTGATATAAAGTAACCGACAAGAAAATATGGGATGAACAAGCGGGATTCCGAAAGGGTATGGGGTGTACGGATCAAGTCTTTTCCTTGTGATGCACAGCTCAGAAGGTCAAAAGGCCTATTGCGCATTCGTGGATTTGGAAAAGGCTTACGATAAAGTGGTGAGGAATTAAATGTGGTCGGTACTGTCGATGTATGGGGTGAACAGCAGCCTCATTCTAGCTCTGAAATCCCTCTATGAAGATTCTGGAGCATGTGTGAGGATAAACGGGTCGTACACTGACTGGTTTACCATCGATCAGGTGTTAGACAGGGATGTGTAGCGTCGCCGTGGCAAGATTTGAAACATAGTGATTGTGGACTAAGGATGAATGAGTTACTTGTCAAATGCCTCCTATATGCTGATGATCAGGTAATACTTGCGTCATCAAGAGATGCAGGAGATGGTAACAATCATGCATGGTGCGATAGAGACGAAAGGAATGAAAGTGAATGTAAGTAAAACGAAAGTTATGGTTTTTAAAAAGTAGGAATGCGTTACGGCTTGTAATGTTATGATCGATGGATAACGAGTGGAGCAAGTGAATGAGTTTGTATATTTAGGTAGGCTGTTTACAAGAGATGGTAAGAATGTCGAAGATATTGAAAGAAGAGTTAATGCAGGTAATAGAGTGAATGGAGCTCTGAAGGCGTTTATGAACAGCCATAACGTGTCCAAAAAGGCACGTTTGGCTGTGCATTGAGGGACACCCCTTTCACATCATAGTACCTACACTTATGTATGGTAGTGAAAGTTGGGTATGGCAGAAGAGTCATGAAAGTAGAATAAATGCTGTATAAGCACTGCGAAGTATGTGTGGTACCTATGTCTTTCACTGACAGAGTAAAGAATTGTGTGATAAAAGAGTGTTGTGGGGTAAAAGAAGATGTAGTGACAAGCATCGAGAAAGATATGCTAAGGTGGTTTGGGCACGTGGAGAGGATGGATAACGAAAGACTGACGAAGCAGATATATAAGGCAAGTGTGAATGGGACAGGACGAAGGGTAAAACCTAGGCGGACGTTCTCTATCCGAATTGGAGATGTCCTAAAAACAGGACAGGTTAGAAGTACCCTGACAGAAGAGCATGCATGAGGAATCTGATGGGAGTGAATGAAGCAAGAGAGATATGTCGTGATTGTTGCAAATGGCGTTCCGTAGTCTCTGCCTACCCCTCCGCGAAGCAGGCGTGAGCCTATGTATGTATGTAAAAGGTGAAATTTGTTGCTATAGTGCATAGCATAGTTGCTGAAACTTATTTTGTTTAATACAGAAGTGACGTTAATTTTTTAAATAAATACAGGTCTCTATTTTCTAATTTTTTTTCAAACAATACAATCGCAATACAGCGAATTGCACCAATTAATCCGCAAAACGGGCAATATATGTAACCCTTGATAAACCGTACTACATGCAATATCCGAACGCAGGCATTGGACGCGCAAATACAAGCATTTAACAGTCAAATGGGGTGGTTTGCAGAAAATATCACACTTGCTCGTGACATATAGTGCTGTAATGAATGAATGTACGACGCATTACAGCTATTTCGACGCATTCGCAATAAGACTGGCTGGGTTTTAGGGTACCGTAGCAAAATATCAAGAAATTCTAAAAACCCATTTCTACCTATATGGATGTCTGAATATCCGAACACGACGTTGTTGGGATAACAGAGGCACTAAAGAATTGTCGGATTTATCCATTATCTAGTACGTTTTATTTAGTTGGGAGCTGGGACTAAATGGCGTTGTGTGCGTGCTATGTTATGTTATATTGTGTATGTATTATATTTCAATCACACCTACAAGACTGCAATATAAATTTATGAAAATAATGTTTTAGAAATAGCTCCCAAACACATAAATGCGAAAGGATTGTTTTGTTTGTCTATTATAGTATGTCGCAATCTGTAAACTTTATATAACTATAACTAATATTTTCTTGGGTTTACGCGAATGTTACACATTGAAATTAAACTACAGTTTACGGATTTTATCGCGTTATATTACTTTCACTGGTTATTAGTTATTACATTTAAACCGAAAGACATCACAAACATCCTAATTTCAATAGGGAAGATGGTTGGAATGTACCTCCAGCTTGGGACCCTGTTATCAGGCTAATGAAACCCAAAAAGGACAAAGTCACCAGAAGACATCAAGACACAGTGAGCACATTCTGCATAGATAGTAACACCAATAGTTGAAAAATGTTCGGGTACGGAAGATGCTTTACAAATATATCTAGACTGATAAGAACGTACTTCCCAGTCAAGCCATTGCATTCAGTCCAAAATAGCAAAATGTATTGCTATTGAACAACCGTCGAGACAGTGGAAACAATCTTTCCACCGTAGTAACGAGAGTCGGTTTAATCACTTCTGCGCATATGCGACCCGTATTAACACTATTGCATCGCTTATTGAACTTAAAATCGATGTCTTTTTCATCCTTCCTATACTGCTATATAAATAACATTACACGTTCAAGAATAATGCAATAAGAAAGTTTTGTTTATGACATTCCGAACATACAGATACTTGCTGGTGAAATTAATATTAATTTACTCTCAAAAACCTGTAGCGAAAATTTAAAATATTTATGTCTGACTGCAGAACACGGACTTTTCCCTGCGATAACAAGCACAACCAGAGGAAACGCATGTCTCGATCACACACTTGTTAACAGGGTTAAAAACACTAAAGGTATAATTTGTTTATCAGATATAACTGACCATGACATAGTTATGCTTTGCATGACTATTGACAATAATATTAATAAACGCTGTTTGAATCGAACCATAGTAGAAGTGAATTGGCTGCAACAATTAGGAGACTTGGATCTAAACCAGAGAGTTTCACATTTTTGTAATATCCTGAGTAACAAAGTACAAAACCATACCAGATCAAAGAAAATAAGCCACAGTAAATTTAATATCAAGCCCTGGATTACACCCGGACTAATCAGATGTATGCAGCATAGAGATCGCTTACATTTAAAGTCCAGAAAGGTACAAACACCATATAGATTCTCTGTTAAACCGCGTACGAAAAACGGCAAATATTATGAAAGTAGTTCGCACATCGGCCTCAAGCGATATTAAAAACCGTCTATTTTGCCTTGACTCAATCTTTGTTATCATACTGTATAGGAAGCTGGGGTTGCGCTGTAAAAACAACATTGATAAAGCTGGAACGAGCCCAACGATCTGTATTAAAAACAATGCTTAGCAATCCATTCCAATATGCTACCACAAACCTATATGAGGACAGTAAGGTACTCAATGTGCGCCAGTTGTTTTTACTACAGGCTTTTCTTAAAATTCATAAACTAGTAATTGCCTCTAAGGAATATGAGCAGATGCTCCAACGTAGAGTTTACAGGATTACCCTTCCAAAAATAAACACATCTTTTGCAAGGTGTCTTAGTCCCTATATTGACCGCTTTATCTATAGTAAAATTACGAAGATATGTTCAATCAAGGAAAGCTCGATAAAGGAGCCAAAAGTAAAAGTGTTAAATTGGCTTAGTTCTTAACATACGACGACACCGAGAATATTTTAAGTCATTTAAATTATATAATATTATTATTATTAATTATATGTACCTATGTAATACATTTTATAAGTAAATATTTATATATTATTATACATACATTTTCATTCATATTTATTCATATTTTCATTTACATAAGATTTTTTAGTTTTTGTTCATACTTATTGATTTTATTCCAACTTACCTTTGTTTATATAAAAAAGTTTTTATTTTTGTTTTAAAGTTCATGTAACGAGAATTCAACACATGGCAATGACTGTAATTCACTTAATTTCGACCAAGCAATGTAACCGTAAATGTTAATCGTCATGGTACCCACAGGACAGGCTTGCCTAGTGTGGGGCCACCGTATATCGATTCATTGTTGTATTTTGGCAATAAATGATTTTTATTTTATTATTTATTTTATTTAAAATGCAATAATTGGCATATGTAGCACACTTGATTATTGTTAATTTCGGCAGCTTTTACTGC
This sequence comes from Euclidia mi, assembly GCA_944739405.2. Lineage (NCBI taxonomy): Eukaryota > Metazoa > Arthropoda > Insecta > Lepidoptera > Erebidae > Euclidia > Euclidia mi. The sequence continues at coordinate 24,327,771 of OX123189.2, read as the reverse complement.
TAGTGAACTAGAAAGATTTCTGTTAGTTTGTTACTGCGATACCAAGATGCGATATAAAATAAGAGTGCATGCAATTTTACGTAGAAATAATTAAGGATTGGACGTACCGTTTTGTGAAAATATTTTTAAACACATACATTTAAAAACAATCCTATAGCTTAAGAGACAACCAATATTCTGTAAACGAATACGAAAAACGCACAAGAAACAATAGATTTTATTCCTTCATGAAAAACAAGTTTCTATAGTTCATTTTTCTTTATTAAGACGTAAGTTTTGACTCCATGATCTTTAGGCAAAACAAATAAATTGTTCAACAAAAGTTGTGTCTTAACTTCTCAACCCTGCGCCTGTCAACATACATACATACACATACATATCGTCACGCCTTTTATCCCCGAAGGGGTAGGCAGAGGTGTATTTCTACACCCACTTTTCGCCAGATATACTTTAGTCCCACGTAATAAGGGGCGAGCCTATTGCCGTACCGGGCACATTTCCAGACTCCGTGCTGCTACTGAGAATTTCATGACAGAAAAACCCAATAACACTGCCCGACCCAGGAATCGAACCCGGAACCTCCCGATCCCACGCGCACATTTATGCCGCGAGATCAACGAGGCAGTCGTATAGGGTTTGATGTCGAGTTTTCCGTCTCTACGCAACGATGGTATTTGCATCGTGTTATCCCTTAGTCGCCTCTTACGACACCCACGAGAGGATAGAGGGTGGTGACACTTGTATTCTATGCCGTCAACCACACGGCGCGCCTGTCAAATGTTCAGATAATTGGCTTGCTACCCCGTCTTGGACTATTTTTACACTATTACCTTGAACTCTAGTGATATAAAGGATAAAAATTGTGTATCTAGGTTGTAACTAACTATCTAGACTTTTAGGAAGAGAGTATTCTCGGTACATGTACTAAATTATGATAAATTATACGAGCTTTAGTGTACTCATAAACTTTTCTATTGTTTGAAAGGGGATCCTGCCGTTTTGCCGAAAAGATTTTGACAAAATTTCATTACCCAAACAAATTATAGCAACCTTTTTTTATAACACTGCAATATTTCGAATGATTTTAGTATCTACGCATATTTTTATTTGGTCAAATTTTTACTTGGCAAAATATTACCAAGTATAATGTCATTATGGCATTTGGTCTTTAATCAAATGATTTATTACAGCAAACAATCTTCAGACAATAAACGTTTAGTGATATTAGTTTATTTATGGAAGTAGTTAGAGTAGGTTAATTATTAAAAAAATGGTTAGGTTAGGTTAGAACTGTGACCTCCTACGACTTGCATTAATAGAAAAAAAGATTGTTTTTAGTAGGTTACCCAGACCTGAACTATTTAGATTAGGATAATTATTGATTTTGCGTAAAAACTGTTATTCCAATTGAAATATTTGACTAAATAAAAAATGTTAAAAGTAGGTACTAGTTGGTAAACAAGTTATAGTTTAGACGTTATTTTCCCAAACATTAGGTTGGCGTTACAATTTTTTGTGAATAGATTTTTTGCTAAGTAATAACTTGGCAAATGAAATTATGCGAAAAAATTTTTGGTAAGTGAAAATTTGTCAAATTCCTTTCGGTCAAACAAGGGAGACCCGTTTTAATAAAAGTGGATACCCATCCACTCCCATGCTCGGATTAATATCAGTATCGCGAAGTACTTAACAACAATGTAATTCTTTGCAAAATGAACTAAAAATTTGCATGTATCTTTAAACAATGTGGGTCACATCGAACCTAAACCTAAAAAACCTAAGTAACTTTTTAACTATATATCATTATTACAAATTAAAAATAACTCAATAGTCGATAGTCTATCGAAAAAAAGGCAGTAATAATATCTACATCATTGATTTTTACTAGCCACATATTACATCCATAGACTTAAAACGATCTTAGTATAGCCAGGTTATTTAATGGTTTTTGGAGCTCAATAAAGTATCATAATTATAATCTTGAAATAGAAACATACTAAATAGTTATGTATAAAGTAATGATAAAAATATTAAAAATTATTTCAGACGTTTTCGTCAACTTTGACATTTAATATTCATAAAATTCTCATAACAATAAGGAAAGGAATTCCTTTTTTCTATTGTGACCCTATTCGAGCATGAGTCTGCAATAAGTTATAACTCCAGCTCCATTTAAACCTCCCTAACTTGATAAATATGTAGTTCACAATCCTCCCTTGGCTTTCTTTTTAAGTTAAAGTCGTCTTTAATTTTAATATGTTACTGGCTGTGAGCCTGCTCGTATTCTACTGACGCACGGACAGATAGGCATAGTTAAGTCGAAACCCGTAACGAATTGTCTCATAAAATCATCTGTGTAATTATCGTTAGTATACTTGTCTTACACAATAAGATTTTCTTAGTAAATTCTTTCACGAATTCCAATCTTAAGCCAAGATATATTTACTGAATTTACTGTATTTGATTTTTAGATTAGTTCAATTAGCAATTAGTTCGTTCGTTTTATTTTCTCAAAGAAAAGGCTCAATACACAATCGAAATAACTGACGTAAGGTCTAAATTAAAATGGTGGCTCAACGTGCTGTGAATAATTTAATACAGATCCATGAATCAGCTTGATAAAAGTATGCAATAATATTATCAGGCATTTTTCTTATAGTTCTATCATGAGAAGCCGAATGACCAGTCTATGCATTATAATAAAGTTGAAGACTTTGTTTGAACATGCTAATCTGTAAAGGACCACCAGTCGCATATGTAAAATATTTTTTGTAACACAGTTATCATGTCCATGAGGAAGGCTATGGACCATGTAACATTAGGCTACGCTACGTTACTTAAAAGGCGCAAATGGTTGAGCGATGCGATACGACGATTCAAAGAACGAGGTGTGGTGGATGAAACTGCTTGCTCGGTTGATACAATTATAGCATTAATATTTGATCTGGACAATAGCTATTTGAATACTGAGTGGTTTTTATTCAACTTTTAACTCAAGCTCAATGACTGCTAATTATAGGCCAAAATTAAACAGTATTTTAGCTATGGAATCCAAAAATTAAAAGATACTTACACATAGTACGTACATGAATTATCTATTCACATAGGTGCTAGATTTTAAATAAATAAACGTGCCAGTACTTTATTGGTAAACGCAATAACTGAGTACATACACGGGCGCAATGAAGCAACACAATTTGATCAATCTATCCGCTGAGAAATTTCGTGATTGCTTCTCTTGTAAAGGTATTTGAATAAAAATTTCTTAGTTATTACAAGGCTACGAAGACGTAATATTAAATTTATAAATGTAGAATTTCGGTATATTACCTTCAAGGGTGAAGACAATGTTTAATTAATATTAGATTAATAGCTAGCGGCGTTGTAAGGGAATACGGATCATAAGATTTAAGGAATTAATGTTTGACGGAGCAAAAAGTGGCGCAATCGGTTTTCTATCAGAAATGATCAAACCGCAAAACGGCGTTCTATGTGCGTGCTTCGCAAAGCATGTGGATTATGAGCTCTCAGTGATCGTGTAGGAGTTATATCCTATCTGTCTAAGAAAGTGCCCATGCACCTATATAAAAATATGTTCCACGTAGTTGGCTAGTCTCATGCCTCAAATTAGATTTGGTGGACACCAATGCTTCAATTTGTTTGAAACTTTGCGCCCTTTTTTATTTAGAAAACTATTGCTATTTTCATTTGTAATCCAAACACAGTCCCTTCCTAAGAATATTACACCTGCTACCTTGCACTTTTTTACGCAATACTCTGCGCAGATGGTTCTTTAAGTAAGTGCAGTAGACGTTAATTATTTTAAGACAATTTCGGCTCTGTCAGAACTACTGGCACATCACCGCGCGCTATCAAATGCCCTAGTATTCTGCCCCAGGATTATAAAGATTTTTTATAGCTTTTCATTTAGTCTCATAACTTTGCAATAATCTTTCCTATTACTTTAAACAAAATTAAACTCTTCATGTCATTAAATATGTTATTTAATAAAAAAATAACTACGTATTTTACAGTGATTATAAAATTCTATGCATAGCCAAAGCTTTTCGTTTGCAGGAGATAATAAGACGCAAGCTATTTATTGCCATCAATTCGGCACAGTTCCAAGCTCTCAGCTGCTAGTGACTTCATACAAGAAAAATCCAATAACATATTGCATGGAGGGGATATCGAACTTGGGTACTAACGGCCAGCATTCAATATATATCATTGATCTATATATATTTGTATGATGAGCACGATTTTATTTTTAGCACTGTATTATTGTTTTCGGAGTGGCAATAAAGGTCCTTTCTATTGTTTGTTCGCTCTCTGAGTGTAATTTACCTAGAAAATTGGAATGTGTTTTATTTATTAAGATTGTATTTGTCATCTACGACAGGTTCTGGCTACGATTTCTTGGACATTTCGAAAACAGTAGCGGTATCCACCTGACCCCTGCCAATATGGCACGGTGAGAGGGTTCAATTCCTACAGAGGTCAACATTTCTGGTAATCCACAAATTATAATTGGATCTGGAGGTTTTTTCGTTCGTCTGTGTTTAATATTTGTCCCAAGCTGTCCGCTATCAACCATGATATTTCTAATTGAACATATACCTATATTTAAAAAATCGTCGATAAGCTGAATCGTATTACTTTTTAGTGCTTACTTTAGTTTATTTAATAATATATTTAGGCATCGAATAAAGTAGTGCAGAGCTAGTAAAAAGTAGAAATCAGTAAGGCTGTGAAAATAGCTTCTTACACTGAAGTCTAGAGACCTTCTCTCAACGCCACAAGGCACAGCTGGTAAATAATACACTTATTGCGATATGATATTTTACTGCAATTTTTCAAATGGTACCTACAATACCCAGTAAAAGTATGTTTTATTTCTTTAACGTTTTCTTTATCTTAAACTCTTGACTCTGTAAAATACATGTATATTTCCCTTCAAGTATAATTATATTTTTGCTAAAATAACTCTATATGAACAGTATGTTCAAAAACGGTTCAGTAATTCAGCCCCTTTAGAATATTAAGCGGCTAAACTACGGAACCAATTTTGATGTAATTCGTTAAGAAGTAACTGGGTACGCCAAGAAAGGCGCCCTTTCCTTTAATGAATTTCCAGTGACGAAATTCTATCAATCAATCAAACATTTTATTTCGCGTGGCATAGCCTCATAGATAAATACCTTACAGTCTAACATACATACAGTGGTTGTTAGTATAAATATACTTATAAACTATGTTAGTATCGCTTCACTTGCACGTTGTTGATGTGCGCTCGTGTGGCACTTGTCCGCGGAAGTCTATGCTAGCCAAGGCGAGTCTTCCGATAATAATCTACAAGATATCCCTTACCGGTTTTTAAAAACCCGATAGGTGGCATTACTTCCGATTTGAATTTGCGGCATACGCCATAACCTTTATGATAAAAACGTACAACGTATGGCGGCCTAATCACGGAGCAAGGGCCGTGATTCGCATAAAAACGTCAAATTTACCAAAAACAGAACAATTTACGTACATATTCAATCTTATAGGATGCGTCCTTATTGGAATTTTAATAGCTAACCTTACATTTACCTATTTGTTGCTTTGGAAGCACAGTATCATATTGTTAGTTTAGGTATTTAAGCCATTGTATTCACATAGTAATGTATAGTTTTAATGAGAATAGTGTCGAAGGAGCTGTTCTTTTTGCAAATTAATTGCAAAGTTTACTTCAACTGGGTATTGCTTGTTTGATTTTCTTGTGTAGTGCTTAACACAATCGTTTAACATACTTTTCCAAAGATAAGCACAAATTCAAACAACAACTCGCATTTCACGTCGCTATTCGCTCTCACTTCGCATAAGGTTCAAAATCACCTAGATTTTGAGTGCGAAGTTAGCGTCGAACTGACGGGAGAATTACCTTATAGAATGCCACTTTTTACGTAATTTCATACTTTATCTGTCAAAATCTCGAGGTCAATTTAGTTCAACTCGCAAACACGAAAATATCAACTAAGTTTTAGAATGCCAATCAAGAAACTCACAGCAGATTCAGATTCTAAGTTTAGAACGAAGTCTTACAGAATCACACTGAAGGACTAAATTTAGTATCTACCGGCCATTCAAAGTTCACTTTTAAATTTGTAAATATTTGCATTTGGTTACTTATAAAATGCTTGAAAAATATACCTTGGAATTTGAATAGTCTTTGAAAAAAATTACGAATGCTTATGATAATTGTAGTTATCGTGTTGATTTCGTTAACAATGAAGCAGACCTTATGAGCTGTATTATCCATTCAACTGTTAAAATAGTGGAGGCCACCAGGTAGTCTGAAATAAACAACTGAACAAACCAAACAAATATAGGTATTTACCTAGCACAGTGTTGAAATCCTTCCAAACCAAACTCCATAATATAAAGCAAACGGAGAACATAAACATTTTTCCTGGATGGTAAGATAGAAGGTATGGTAGGTACTGGGTTTACTGGTTTACTCGGTACTGGCAGAGTGACGAGGTACTTGTTCAGACTGACGACGTGACGAGTATAATAAAACTATCCTTGAAGATCGGTATCGGTAAGTGGTAAGTAATTTATTTACAAATAGTGGCAAGCTATATACAAAAATTTACATTCAGAGAGGTTACTGGTGTCAATGAGCACAATATCGATATTGACCAATAAAATTGAGACTTACAACTAACGGTTCTTACATGACTACATATTATAATTAGCTATAAACACAATTTGATTTACATCGGTCAACTCACTCTTAACTAGCGCTCTGTCCTTCATGCACACTTTATAATAAAGTGGCATACTGAACAAAACTCGGTGGCCACGAGGCCACGACATTCATCGCCAGTCGGATGTAATGCGTTGGTAAGACAGGTCGACGGCGCTCGCGCGCGCGCGACGCGTTATCAGCTCTTATCAGTTATCAGCTATGACACTTATCTCTTGATTACGCTGTATAGGGTTGTGCGTACTGTGCAAGTAGGTAAGTGCACGTAGTGCGCCACATTATCCCCCCTCAAGCGAAGCGTAGGTTCTGTTTCACCTTCCGACCGGATCTGGTGACGTATGTGCTCGGTGGTTGAGGTGCCGACGTCTCTGCTTCGTCCGGTGTCATGTTCGATGCCTGTGCGGGTGAAGTGCTTGTTTGAATTCCTCTGCTGTCTGAAACTTCGCCGTTGTCGTTACATAGATGAGCTGGCTTCAGTCTATCTATAGACACAACTGAAGTGCGAAGTGGAAGTTGGTGCGAAGTGAAGGTGTAGTACTTGATAAGGCCCATCATAAGGTGGAATGAGCGGTTTTCTCACTGTGTCATTGCGCACAAACACATGCGAACACGTAGCGAGATCTTTGTAGACGAATGTGTTTGTCTGTGAACGATGCGATGTGTTTGTCGGGGTGAGCGAGTTCATTGTATCCATCAGCTGACGAACGAATACTGTGTCTTCAATGTTCGGCATTGTAGGCACGAAAAAATCAGATGGTACTTGTAGCGGTGATCCGTATGTCATCAAGGCTGGGCTAACATTTGTATCTTCACGCAGGGCTGTACGGTGACCTAGTAGCACAGTAGATAATTATATTAATTAGCCGCTCTAGCCATCAACGCAGCTTTCAGTGTTCGGTGCCATCGTTCTATTTGTCCATTTGCTTGCGGGTGGAATGCAGTTGTACGTATGCGAGTGACGCCGAGTTTCTTCATAAGCGCGTTGAACAGTGAAAACTCGAACTGTCTACCTTGATCCGTAGTCAGTCGTAGAGGGCACCCAAATCTTGATATCCATTTATCGTACACTGCCTTCGCTACTGTTTCTGCAGTGATATCACGTGTACTTCAGGCCATTTGGTACATCTGTAAATCATCGTCACTATGCAGGTATACACGTTAGACGGTACGAGTAGTCCAACTATGTCAACATGTAGATGTTCAAAACGGTGACGATGATTGCTGGAACTGGCCTAGCGGGCTGATAACGTGCCTTTGAATTTTCGCGCGCTGACAGCCGACGCACGCTCGCGCTCAATCAGCGACGTCCTTGTTTATCGCCGGCCAAAAGAATTTGCTTGACATATTTTTCCTTGTTGTTCGTACTCCGGGATGACATAAATTAAGTCGTGTTGAGCTTTGAATGCTAAGACACGATACGTCTCTGGTAGGTATGGTGGTATGTTATCAGTCGATGTTTCGCACCAAATCGGTCGTTGAACTCCGGGTAGGTTAATTTTGGTAAACTTGAGGTTGGGTTGCTTCATACAGGATTGTAGCTCAGTGTCGCTCTCTCATTCTTCTGCTAATTTGTTGTAATCTATCGTTGAATGTAATACGTCGATCTCCGCCATACGTGATAAGGCGTCCGCGGCTTCATTCTTATCACCGTGTATGTACTTGATGTTATTGCAGAATTGACTTATGTAGTGAAGCTGGCGTTCTCTCCTCGGTGTATCACTGCTACTTGGTGTTCTAGTCAGCGCATATGTAAGCGGTTTGTGATCTGTACATATGGTGAGTTCATTGCCCTCTATGAGTCGGCGTAGGCTTTTAACAGCTGTGTACATTGCTAATAGTTCGCGATCGTACACACTGTATCTTCGTTGCGTCTCACTCATTGGTTTTGAATAGAAGGCAAGAGGTTTCCACGTGTCGTCGATCTTTTGTTGCAGCACTGCGCCGACAACAGTATGAAGACCATTTATGTAAGGAAGTACCGTTGATTTCACACAACGATCAATCTATCAATCTCATCTTGAATCGGCCATAAGTTTAGCTTGCTATGTTTTGAGAAGTCTCCGTAGTGAGGTAAATTTGGCACACCTTAAAATGGTGTATTACGCTCCGGTAGAATCTAAGCTGAGATACAGCATTCTTTTCTGGGGAGGTAGCTATAATTACAATACTCAAAGAGCGTTCATTTTGCAAAAACGGGCCATTCAAACGATAGTCTCAATAAGACAAGAAGTGTCGTGTAAAAGTTATTTTCAAAACCTTAAGATTCTTACAGTGCCAAGTTTGTACATTTTAGTGTTACTAACTTACTTTGCCAAGTAGGCTCACGAGTACCAAACGGAAGGAGAGAGACTACAAAGAGAGAAAACCAGAAGAAAAGATTTTATGACCAAAAAAGTACCTCATCTTAACATAGTAAAACATAGCTCCATATATAGATCAATATATAATATTATTTAATAAACTGCCTGTAGAATTAAAAAGCATTCTACATAAAAGTTACTTTCCGGTAAAGTTAAAGAGTTTCTTTTAGAGGTTTTAGGGGAGGAGGGGGTTTAAAGGTGTTTGTACTCTATTGATGACCTATGATATTAGAAAAAATACATGAGATACAATAAGACAAGTTATTTTTATTACTTGACATGTGCTTAATTATATGTTATGTTTGAAATCATAGTATTGACGTAAGTAATCCCAATTTATTTTATTGACATCATTTAAATATTGACATAATCAATTCTATTTTTTTTTACATTTATATCGGAAAGGAAACATGCACAAGTTACTAATATGGGTATTTGTTTTTGTTATTAGGAAATTGAATATTAGTTGATATCATTGTTAGTCTGACATATCTACAACATTTCTTTTTCGTTTGTTAATGCCCTCTCTCTTTTACATCGATATCCATAAATTAATTATTATTTTTTGCTATTGTGTTACATGTATGTTTTTTCTCAAGGTGTGTGGGTCTTTTTTCTAATATTGTTATCATTAAGCCTTGTATTCATTAGGCAACATTTGTTGATAAACTGTTTATGACGTGTTTATTGTCAAGTTTACCGTAAACACTGTTTCTGAAACATGGCCGTCCACACTTGTCAGTTGTTGCTAGGATGTCGCCCGAGGAGGTAGTGATGCTCTGTGTTTGTGCTTACATAATAATTCATAACAGTGCTACTAAAAAAAATAAGAAAAGGTGGTGGCTTCGGAATTATCCCTTAAATAAAAAAATATGTACTTCATGACCTTCGCGAATTTGATGGTAGGTACACAAGTACAAGTCTTTTTGATTTGGTATACAAGTACAAGTCTTTTTGATGACCTAAGCTTTTTCTTTTCACGAGAAAATTGTGAGCGTAGAGTATGCATCTTTGTTTCCACTTCTTTTTGCGACATATTCAATTCTGCAGCAATATCGGTCCAAGCATATTTTTTTTTAATTAACTTTATAATCTCTATTTGAAGAGTCTCAGGGTTGAGCTACACCTATCAGCACCGCATCGCACTTTTCTATGCTTCTATCCTTTTCCGCGGCGTGCTGAAGCGTTTCGTCTCTGTTTCTCACTCTAGTAAAAGACGGTCCTAAGTGACAGAAAAGGATAGAAGCATAGAAAAGTGCGATGCGGTGCTGATAGGTGTAGTTCAACCCTCAAAGTACATGATGCTGTTGATAAAGCTCTATGAGTGACTATGAGCATCGAAACTTGGTTGTTGGACCACACTACTTCCATGTTAATAAACTCGCGCAACACACGTCCGCACCTGTTGACTTTTGCTTATAAACAAAATGTTTCGGCTTGTTCTCCGTTTGATTGGGGAACACGGCAACATGTTTCAGAAACAATGTTTCTTCACATTTGTTTATGAAATGTTTATAAACTGTATCCAGAGATGATGCAACACTGCTTATAAACTGTTTATAAACAGTTTTTATCAACAAATGTTGCCTAATGAATACAAGGCTTTACTTATACCGATGTTTTTTTTTTCTAATGTATAATTATATTCAAACACAATGTAAAAATTGTTACTGAATAAATGAATTGAATTAAAATGATTGTAAGGCAAAATCTTAGGCATTGATGGCAAAAAACCTAACATTACTTTGTAATAATTTTATAGGTGTACAGTAAAGTATATAATAAATAAATAAATAAATTACTCGACCAATGCGCCCACAAAATTAAGTTCTTGGAAGAAACATAATATATCATCCGTTGATAAATAAAGGTCCAGGTATCTTCTTCTGAACATTACACGAACGCAACAACATCCTATAATGAAGTCATTAAACAGACAGGGACCAATCAAGTTAGAAGTATTAATCGTATTACGTTTTTGATATATAAATATATTATAAACCTTTATTTTGATATAAAACTTTTCTATAAAGTGTTGGCTTCAGCTTACATGTTGTTCTCCACATTATTTTTTAAGAAACAGCATTAAAATGCAAGCATTGAATGAAACTTACATGTTTATTACAGTCACAGTTTTCAAACTTTACTAAAATGCTTTCAGTCAACTAGACACATTTCCAAACTCAATACTAAGATTTTGTTACAAAAGATATAAATAATTCTACTCATACCCAGCAACAAACCAATCAAGGAGATACAGCATACTCCTTAATTGAGTTAAAATTTAGCTACAGATAAATGAAGAGCAGACACATTTTGAACTCTCATTACGAATAAGTATTATATCTGTTCTACTATATTTTATCGAATCGCAATTCTCTCTGTAAGCTGTTATTTATCATCGTCATGTTTAATTGACTGCCTTTGTGGTCCTGTGGTAGTGCTAGCGACTGCGGATCATGAGGTCTCGGATTCGATTACCGGGTCGAACAAAAAGTGTTATTAGGTATTTCTGTAAGGTATTATCCAGATCCAGGAGTTGGCGTTGTCACAGTCGTTGGTCCTGCACCCAATCTTTCTCCGGTCATGTCGTTTATTCGTCCCATCGGACTATGAGAGTATGAGAGTGAGGGAATAGAGAGTGCACTTGTGTTTTTGCACACACTTGTGTACTATAACATGTCCCGTGCGGTTAGGACGCCGCGCACCAGACGTCGCGTCGTTGCAGAGATAGCTCGCAAGGTGGACACGACAAGGTGACGATCTTGTTGGGATCGCGGGCAGCGGTTGGATGCGGGGGGCTCAAGATCGGTCCATGTGGAGAGCCTTGGGGGACATAGGCCATGTCCAGCAGTGGACGTCTTTTGGTTGATATGATGATGATGAAGTTAGCAAGTCTCATAATATATAGGCTAGCCGCCGTGGCCTAAATCGGTCGGGAGGACATTATTATAATATAAGTACTCGTATTGTGTAATTTGATATCAACTTGTGGCTTTGTAAGTCAACAAAGTTAAAGAAGAGGCACTAAAATTTATTGAGAATACGCCGGGTTAGGTTTATGTGAAATCAGCAAAAGATTCGCGATTTGTAAACGCGATCCCGTGACACGGGCTATATTGAAATTTAGGAGCAAATAAAAGATAATATTTAGCCCTTATGTTTAAATAATTACGCGGTTGGGGCCCATATATAAAGTGCGTAAAAATACGCTGAAAAGTAGATGCAGTTAAGAACCACTCTATATTTCCCTTACAGGATAACGTACACTGTCGTTACTACCTACATACATGTACCTATACAGCGATAGCTACTTTACCCACGTACATATTATTATGTATGATAGCTATTATACCGCAGGACACCAATTTGCCACGTGATCCCTGTTATAATGTACACTATTTAATAATGCGGTATGGTTTTTGGTGAGCGCGTAATTAAGGGTGTCGATGTTGGTCGCGATACTGTTACGTAGTTGTATACCTAACGGCTAATAGGTTCAATGTAATAAGAGATGAGAACCGTACTTTATCAGTTATTTAGAAACAAACAAAACATGAAAAACAAAATATGAAACCGAGACTAACATTTGTGGAATTTACAAATTGTTCTGATTTTGAGGGTTTATTGACGGCCAGTTTCTATTTGATCTATCCATAGATATTTGATATGAGCTCCATACAACATGTCTCAAGTATGTATCTCTAGTAGTAAAATCCAATGATGGATGTACGATGTGCTTCCATCAGATGACATAAGGTCATATTTTCTGTTATCATTATCCTAGCCTTATCTCGACCGTCGCCACGAAGAGAACCAAAACATTAGTCTGACAACGCATGAGTCGTTCAATAAGGGCCCGCCAGACGTGGGGGGTGGCAGCATGCAAGTAGCGCCACGTGACTGGATATGGGAACAGTTTTGTTTAATAACTTTGTTAATGAGTACATGATTGATACCATGCATCACGGAAAGTTCTTTCGCGCCCTGTCCACGACGTACATAGGTATTTATTTGCCAAGTCAATGTAGTTTCAGCAAATGATTAGTGCGATACTTCATACTACGTCGATTGATGATAGTGACATCGTTGCCAACAACTGCACGGTTGGCGTAGTGGTTTAAGCGGCCGCCTCGCCGCTTGACACTGCGCCGAGTGTTGTGGGTTCGATCCCCACACGAGGCAACTCTTTGTGTAATTCACAAATTGTTGTTTCGAGTCTGGGTGTTCATTGTGTCCGTTAGTTGTATGTTTGTAAAGTCCCCCGCGACACAGGATTTAGTCCTAATGCGGGAGTTGTCTTTAAAAAAAAAAAAAAAAACATGTTACAAAATGTTATTAATAATTGTAAGAATATTCTTATTCTTTCCTCTTTCCATCCATGCCTGCAACGCACTTATGACTCCTCTGGTGTCATGGGTTTCCATGGGCGACAGTAATCGCTTATCATCAGGCCATCTGTCTGCCAGTTTACCTCCTACGGCAAAAGAACATGTGACGTTATCCCTACTTAGGGTGTGTTTAAATGAGAAACGTGGTTAAATGTTACAATAAAAATTGATTTAATTCTCAAGTAAATCTAAACATCATTTAGCAAGCGTTTCACTGGCGAAAAAATTACTAAAAAAATGATGTTATTCGCAAAGATTTAAACAGGGTCGCGTGATTCGGCGATGGTAAAGGATTTGTTGAGGGTCCGCCTGCCGATGGTAGTCAGGAAGGGTGGTCACTTAGCTCGTCTGTCTCGCAGCCGCCAGAAAAGAGCACGGGCGCAGCCAGCGCCTCAGCATTTATAGCAGCTCGAGGTGCGGTGGGGGGCGAGGATGCAGGCGGCCAGGCGGACGGTGTCATCATGACGTCACAGCGACGTCACACACTCCCCCCATTAGGCGAGAATTTTCCCAGAGGGAAAATTCTGTGGCTGGTAGGCGGCAACTGCATTCCGGGACCCTAAAACAGATGAGTGGTGGTGGTGTCAGTAGGTTAAATACAAGGCAACTATTAACCCTGAAAGAGAAAAAAGAAACAAGTATAACCCTCGACCATTCATCGTCACCAAGCATTGAACGTTCCTATTACCTGACATACATCACATTCAAAAGGCCTACACACAAACATACGTATGAACAAGCCAGCATTCATTCCCGATGCGAGTCGTATTCATTATAATACACGACGCGCGAAGAGGTATTATACGTGAGTTTTAGAGCAAATAGCCACCCAGTCTATGTTGGTAGGCACCACCTGACAACCCGGGTTCGATAAGTGAAATTAATTGAAAATGTTTAAGTCGTAAACCAATATTACGATCTTACTATATTACGATACTAACAATCATACGATTAGTTGGCAATATCACAAACAAATTGCTCATTAACAAGGTATATTGCAAGGACAAATTGTATTCATTTAAAATGGAATAATAATAATTTCTACGTTCGAAAGTTTTAACCGGTGAACACGTGAGTCATCACTGCGCGCTTGGCGCTGACCGCGTTCCATTGACGCGAGTCGTTATCTAGTTTCTGTACACGATACAATTAATTAAAGACAATTGCACAATTCTTAGTAAAATGTAATGGATAATACACCATCGAAGGAGAACGTCGATGGTATAGTACACACTACCATAGTTAAAAACACAAAATAAAAATGTTCGGAGCAAGATGTAATGTATAATACATCGTCGAAGGAGACGATCGATGATATGGTATACACTACCATAGTTAAAAATACAAAAAAAATATTCGCAGCAAGATGTAATGTATAATACATCGTCGAAGGAGACGGTCGACGACATAGTATACACTACCATAGTTAAAAAAAACACAATCGAGAATCAAACCACAGACCGATCCAACAACAACCTTTCAGCCACTGAGCCATAAGGGAAAAAAATATTTTATTATATTTCGATCAGTCATTACTAAAGCTATATATAACAAGATATTTGGGTACATGATTTAGCTGTAATCGGGAGTTAAAGATTTTATATTATTTGTAACAAAGTGTTAAGTTATTCTAGTGATTAGATCATTAGTGATGAGCATTAATCATTAGATTCTTAAACTTTGTAGTGAGTTAATTTACGATCTATTATATGGAAATCACCAAGAGGTTTTTGTTTGGCAAACCATAACTGATAGTTAGATATTTAGTTAGATAAATAACAAATTCGTGCAACAATATTACATACAATAAACTTCTGCGACAATTTATAACTGAAATATTTATTCATTTTATGTTAGCATGTTTACATAAATCGTTAACACAACAATGCGTTATCTTGTGACTTGTGAGCTCCAACTCGAAAACAATAGAACTATTGTTGGCCTTCACAAATAATTATGTAGGTAATTATAACTTCGCATACATATGCGTCTTACATTGTTGTTAATGACACTGTACCCAATTGTTTATAAACTTATTTATGCTGTAATAGAATAAGATTCAACTATTTTATTCAGCTTTTGGGTTTAAAATAGTTTATTGAGAAATACGAAAGGGTATTCTTAAACTTGTACATCAATTAATTCGCTTTAGTTATTAAAGTATATAAATTATTGATTTATGTATAAGTACCCACATTAGTTATTTAAGTATTGAAATTATTTATTTAATTTGTATGTAAACAGCCACTTTAGTTATTTAATGAGGTATAAATATTATTTATTTGATTCATATGTAAATAGCCACTTAGTTATTCAAGAATAGAAGTTATTGATTTAATTTATGTGCACATACCCACTTTAGTTAAAGTTAGTTTCAATTCAATTAAGTTTGATAAATTCAGTGTGATATAATAACATTTGCTTAAGCATAAGAACACATTATAACCAGGACTATTTAAGATGGTTTAGTAAAACCAGATGCATAGCATTTTGTATAAATGAAACAAGTTACATATTGATAATTAAGTATTTTTACGGCTGTCAGCGGTTTCATTTTATCATTTTTTCAACATTATATTTTAATAGAAACCAGACATTGAAAGAAACCCTAGCGACACAAAACATTACAAAAAAAAATATAATTCAATAATTGCGACGCAGGAATTTATGTTTGAGTTCACAATGAACAGTAAATGCATAAATAGATGCATTTTCAAATAACATAGCCAATAGGCAGTAACAAGAAGATAAAATCGAAGACCAAAATCAACGATTGTAGCATAATAAACATTTGACAAAACGAACAACTAATAATTCTACGATGATATTCGTATTTATATACCAAATAGACAAGGATTACATTCGTTCATTATTGTTAGTGAGCAACCTGCATGTGACACGTGTACAATTCATTAATAAATGAACGCGGAATTCTAGCTAAATACCTAGTATATAATACGCTAGCATCTTTAGGTACGTTCATTCTCAGCCAGTCCAATTATGGTAGGAACACGTGGTATAATAAAGATGCAACTTTCTTAGTACGAAAGAAAAGAATAGTTAATTTTAAAAGATAATCGCCGTAGTAGGCGGTAAAAGTATTTAATAATAGCTACTATATAGAAATATATCGCCGTACAAAATCGCTAGCAGAAGGTTATAGTAGAAAAATGAAAATAATTGGAAAAAGGAAGGGTGTGAATTCGTTCCATAAGTCAGCCAACGCAGATTATTGGCAATAATTACCAGTAGCACTCAATTACCGTAGTCGCACTTAAAAAAGCTAATCGCGAAGCATACGATCAACGAAGGTGACCTTAGCACGTCGTTAGAGGACGCGAGGCCATAAATCGCAATACAAAGAATGCGATCAATGAATGTGACCACAGCGAGTCATTTAGTTGACATGTGGTCGCAAGCAAAACGATTATAACTTGTTACTTATGCGGTTGATACAAAATTAATTATCACACGCGGCAACAGAAATAGTTATAATATAAAAATGCTTACCATGCGTAGTAAGCAAAAATTTGTCTGTTGTGACCGGCTCAACACGACCGACCTTCCGAGCACAACAGAACAAAAAGAGAAAATGTCTATTGTGATCGGCACAACACCACCGACTTCCCGAGCACAATAGAACAAGCAAAAATAAACAATATATGCCACTAAAATAATCACACACTGCTTTGGAACGATTTCACACATACACAGTTAAAAAAAATAAAAAAAGGACTCACCGGGCAGCGGATTCTCAACAAAACCCTACCTATATATTCCCGTTGGGCGCCACTGTGAAGTTATCCCTACTTAGGGTGTGTTTAAATGAGAAACGTGGTTAAATGTTACAATAAAAATTGATTTAATTCTCAAGTAAATCTAAACATCATTTAGCAACCGTTTCACTAGCGAAAAAATTACAAAAAAAATGTTATTCGCAAAGATTTAAACAGTGATTCGGCGATGGTAAAGGATTTGTTGAGGGTCCGCCTGCCGATGGTCGTCAGGAAGGGTGGTCACTTAGCTCGTCTGTCTCGCAGCCGCCAGAAAAGAGCACGGGCGCAGCCAGCGCCTCAGCATTTATAGCAGCTCGAGGTGCGGTGGGGGGCGAGGATGCAGGCGACCAGGCGGACGGTGTCATCACGACGTCACAGCGACGTCACAAACATAATCTTATTTTATAATTTCAGTAGCTATGTAGTCTATAATATTGTACAGTATATGTATAAAATAATACTATCAACGGAGGCAATTGAATTCTAAGCTTTATACACTAGCTACAAGTTTATTGTTTCCGTATATCCACTTATCCAAAATCCATTTACATTATACATAGAAACTAATTTATAAAACGTGGCATTATTCAAAGTAGAATACACTTAAGCTAAGCTTAAACTTTAGCTAAGTTTACAAAAATCAAATAAACAATTTTTAAGTACTTTTATGCCTCGTTGGTCTCGTGGGATTGGGAGGTCTCGGGTTTGATTCCCGGGTCGGGCAAAGTGTTATTGGGGTTTTACCGTTAGGAAATTCTCAGTAGCAGCACGGAGTCTGGTAATGTGCCCGGTACGGCAACAGGCTCGCCACCTATTACGTGGGACCTAAAATTTCATGGCGAAATACTGCCTACCCCTTCGGGGATACAGGTGAGTCTAAAAATAAATAAAATAAAAATAAATGTTATAAACCTTTTAGTCTAAGTTTTAAAACTTATTATTAGACTATATGCATGATGTGTGCCTCACGTCTTGCAGTGGGAATGTGCCTCGCTTATCAATACTAATATTATAAAAGCGAAAGTTTGTTTTTATGGTTCAGCCTCTTTTATGCTAAAACAACAGGACGGATCTTGATAAAACTTTATAAATATTATACCTTTACATCAGAATAACACATAAAATTCCTTCTGTTGAGATAGCTGACACCCACGTGGTTGGAGCCACGTGAGGAATCTAGTTTTAATTTGTATAAAGTCAACTGTCTCACCTTTTTTCTTAGCGATATTTATACGTACATACTAATATTTATGTAAATAGCAATAACTAAGATATTTACTGACTGTCTAACAGATAACGCGCAGGAAAAAGGATTGGACGCAAGAAGCTGAAATTTGGCATATAGGTAGGTTGGTGAATAGAGCACTGAATAGGATATCACGAAACTCCCACGGGATTGGGTGGAAACGGTTAAATTACAAAAAATTATGTCCGGACGTAGCAGCGGTCATATTCTAGTTTTTCGTAAAAGCATCTAGCAGAGCATATTTAACGTAACAAATTGGTTTTGTCAGGACCGTAAATATATTTTCATAAAAATGCGTTACGTACGAATTTTACAGTAGAGCTGAATTTATTGGTTTATACGTGCTTTGGTATAGCCATTTCATTTTTAAAGGCCAACGTGCACAAACTATGCTCAGTATAAGGATACTGACGTGTTCTTGGAAGCATAAGCATAAGCATGTATGTTTGCAGAGTAAGTAATTAATGAAACCGTTTTTGGTAAACTAAATGTATTATGAATAACACTGGTACACTAGATATATTTGTTGTAGTATGTAGGTATGTATGTTGTCCATCGAACAGAATTGAATTGCAATGCCGAATAGTTTGAAATGATATTATTTTAAGAAGAACTACTAGGTATCTACATAGCTAGTAGCCGTTTTAGAAAGTGATTATTAAAATAGATAACTATTAGATACATATGTTACCGTAAGGAATTAAAGTAAGATAGTGTAGAGTAACCAGCAGTGTGACGTCTGTATTTTTTTTATCGAAAGGCAAGATTATTCCTGATTTTTATTGTTACCGGTAACATAAAAGAAGAATAAATTAATATAATTGTCATGATTTCAATTTCACGTTTATATAAAATGTGAAATTTTGCTATATACATTTGTTTCTATGTAAAAAACTTTTGAGGTTTCAGACCTCAAAAGATTTTATAAATATTGCTAGTTAAAATTATCCTAATGAATTCGTCTTGTCCTAACAAGGTGGTCCTATGAAATAGAGCAATGCCTATATTCACTTCGTGAAAAACATTGTATATAAAATTGCCTAAATAGTTGTGATAACATAAGTAAATCTCGTTTTGGGGAAGGATATAGAGATGTCGCGGTCTTCCCATCTTTCGAACGAATCAGGTTCCTTTTTGGTCGCTTATAATGTTTGTTTTGATCGGTTGTAGTAGTTGCAAGATATTGCTCTAGAGAAAACATCAATATAACACAAACACGAATCGAATTGATAATTTTTATTTTAGTCGATCAAATCATATGCCTTCTAATTGGAGAATAAAAAAGTAATTGGGTCAGCAATCCTGGCTACCCATGAAATGAATATTGTGATACCCCCAAGCCTCAGTAGTATTATCTGGCACTAATATTGAACTTTCATTAAAGTTTTACATTTTCATACCATTCCAAAATCACGTGTCGCAATAAACGATATCTCGGTAGGTGTCGAACGTGAGTCTGCATTCAACAGAAGTCACGCCTCGTCGATACGAGCCCCGTGCTGCTCGAGTTGCACTTGTGATACGTGCTGCAAGGTATAATAAAATATATCTGTTAACTTGTTCACAAAGTCCATTTGAATAGTTCGAGTAGGTAACGACAGGTGGGTTCGATTTTTTCATAAGGTGTACAGAATGGTATAAAGTCACCGATATTGGTTTTATAGATTTTCTTCTTCTTCGGCTATTTGAGCTGCTGAGTAACGCCCGGTTTCAATATTCAATTTATTCATGGATTTGGCCAGTAGCGATACATATTTGACATACTTTTTATGGCTCATATAAAGTTTGTCTAAAGTATTATATTAAATCCCTCTATTAACCAAATCCATGGATATATCGGATACCGGTCGTAACACATTAGTTTGACTATCCGATGAGGTATGCCAGCAACTCTGTCTCTCCTAATTTCAGATCCGGTCTCACAAGGAAAAGCCAAGCAGGACCTGTAAAACCACACACACATATTTATAACGGTATCTTTGATTATATATATGTACATAACCAAAGAAAGGTATATTAGTCAGAAATACCTAATTATGGTAGAGTACCTATACATTTTACAGGTTATAAAGTAGAAGTCTAGCTCAAGCTTATTTTTTATATCAGTGGTTCCATACCGCCTATGGCGTTGTTGTGAATTCTATGAACCGCACATTAACTATACTTTCTTGGCTTTGTTTAATGATAGTACTGTTTGCTTTAACTGGTCAATGCTGCCTAAGGCGATGCTTCTATGTAGCGTATGTATAAAGGCAGACTAATAGCTTTGCTACATCCATAATTTCTAAGAACATTCTCTCAATCGGCCTGTTCCTGTTAGGTACTAAGATGAAAGCCTCAAATTCCAAGAGAACTTTCTAAAACGGCCTACTCCATCACAATAAAAATAATTTTGCCTCTGCGTAGCAATGAGACACCATAATAAAGAGTTGACTTCACACAATACATCAACAGCACCATTAAAAATCCCTTTCAATAATTTCAACAGATTTCCGTAGCGCCCAATTCACCAGTAAAAAGGTAGTTATATTTTAGCTTTAACACTTTTCACAAAGGCAACCGTTAAAAGGTTCTAAGGGAAAGCTAAATACTAAATTGAGCCAGGCCTAATTGATAAACAGAGCACGCACAAACGGCGGTACCGGATATTTTCGTCAGAGGAGCTAAATCTTTTTTATCCCTAAAACCTCCGTCACACGGAAAGAAAAATAATAAAGGCTTCATTTAAGAAGAAGGCATTGTGGGTATGAAACCTATTTCCAATAAATATAAATAATTTTCACCAATTTTTCTCATTGGTGACGTGATTTTAAATTGGTTTTATTTTCTACTTGTTTATAAAGACTGGCTGCTTGTGGTTTTGCAATATCCGTACAGTGACTAGGTGGCTAGTTGACTCACTAATGCAGTGATCGCAAGCATCGATGAAATTAAAGAATAATTTCATAATACATTGACTGGTCACAGCGACTGCCTTCGTATTTTTTTAAATCATCACAAAAAAACATAAGGCAGACAGATGCGGCGGGCTATTTTATTTATACTATGTAAGGATGAGCTTAAAATCTGAAACCGAATCACATGTTTCTAGCT
The DNA here is from genome assembly GCA_944739405.2 of Euclidia mi. Taxonomy (NCBI): domain Eukaryota; kingdom Metazoa; phylum Arthropoda; class Insecta; order Lepidoptera; family Erebidae; genus Euclidia; species Euclidia mi. The sequence continues at coordinate 24,306,151 of OX123189.2, read as the reverse complement.
CGACCTTGACCCAAAAAATCATGATATAACTGTCCATCCATTGCAATACACACACGATAATTAATCCTTAAGCAAACATAATTACATAAAAAAATAAAATAATAAAAATATCGACTGAGTGTCGATCAACAAAAAGATACTCAGGTCACACACCCTCAACTACGTGTCATATTATGAAGGTCGTAAACGCGTAGGTCGTATATCTAGGAGCTAACGGTTCGAACAGCCAGCATTACACGCGTCTATTTAACAACAAATGACTCGGAAACTAAGCATGTTGCTACTATCTTTATGGGTCCAATGCCGGCTCAAGGGTTTTGCTATACATCTAGATAGCAGACATACACATAGCACAGTGTACACCAATGCAAATGTATAGCTAGAACTATTTTAGTATGCGTGATTGCGATATTCAACAGAGGAAAATCTAGGCAAAGATGTACATTGCCCAGCGTACACCAATGCAAATGTATTACGAGAACCTTAATACAAGTAGCGTGATTGAGATATTCAGCACAGGAATATCTTGGCAAAGATTCTACGAACACATTTCTTCAGTAATTGAAATCAATGTTGTTGCAGATTCTTTACTGCAGTGGCCAATATTGCAACTAGTTATAAGAGAAATCAAGACCAGTTCATTAGAACAAGCTTTTAGTCTGATGGTAAAATGTTAATACCTAAAAAAGACTGGCATTGGCCTGTCCCAAAATCTCAGCACACATGTGTGTGTAAACCCCTGTCCTAACAACATCCACACACTCACTCAAAGGTTTGCTGTAGAGATATGTACGACATATTTGCAGAACCTTTAGCCGCACATCAAACTTTAAGGTTACAGTAAAAATATTGGAAAAAGGTTAATCACCCATTGAGCACGGCTTGTGGCTTTTCAAATTTACGACTCCATTTTTTCGCACAGATATTTTTGGATCTGTGAACGGGAATGACGCTGTAAAATATCTCTACATTTAATATCTACCACATATAGCGAAGTATATTATATGCCCAATATGTACGTTGTATGGGTATGACTATTCTTAGGCTGACTGTGCTGAAAATAGTACTAGAGCTAACATGTATAAAGATAACCTATAAAATTAATCGATTCTGCTAAAACTACGCAGAGTTCTTTTTTAAGTTTGTACTACCTACTGACATTTACAACCAAACCAAATAGTTAAGATACGAGTTCAAGTAAGTGCTTTAAATTGTTATCATTCGGCATCGTAAACAAATAATAGATATAACATATTTACCATTTATTGTTTTCCTTTGACAGAATTCGCGAGAGGTTTGCTTTAAAATTCTGAACGAATCTGATTATCTCAAATTCTAATGAGTTTTTATCAGTGGTGCAATTCAATTTACCCATTATCTACATATATATAATTAAATATAGATGACTTTCGCACCGAAAGACGGTGATATCACAATCCAAAGTTAACATTAGCCATTTGAACAAAATTGTATCATAAATTACCAATAGCATAGTCTCAATTTCACTTAATTTACCAGAACAATTCGGCTTTTATCCCAAATTTAACTAACTGTAAAGATAAAAAAGACGCTCCAATGATTTAAGCGCAAACTTTTTCCAAGTCAACAATACTTTATTTAGAAGTTTGCTGTAAGTGCCATTAACGCTTAAATTAGAAGGCTAAATAACCCCTATTTTACGAGCCCATTATTGTGAAGCTTTTTCAACGCTTCTGTTAGTTGGACTGACTCATTAGGCAAATTTATTCCAGTGATGGTAATTCAAATTTCGTAGTCAATGATGCTATAATTATGTTCTAGCCTGTGGATCAATAGCAATAACACTATTTACTTCTAAACAACTCAAACTGTGTGAGCTTATAATGTTAGAGACGGGCACTACTCCATCTCTTTTTACTTATTCCATCTTCTGCAGGTCCTCCACTCCTCACAGCCAAGCCAGCATAACACGACGTGTAGTGTGACCTTTGACCTGCCGTAAAATAAGCTTATTTAGTCTCATGTGCTTATCCTTATACTTTTGTTGTAATCGCTAAACTAAAATTTGTCACTTACTCAAATTTAATAAATTTTTGTTGGTGTCTGTCTATTATTATCAGACAAATCAAAGGACCAATAGTCTAAACTAACTTCAGTATGCTCCCTCTGTCGGCTCTTATGATACCCATGGGATGATATGGGGTGGTGACATTGCGTATTCTTAATTCGTCACCACACTGACGCTCTCTTACCGCCTTACTATAGGAAGAGTCCGGCGCGTATACACCTATAAAAAATATAGGTGTCAGGCCTACTTTCATCCGGACCCAGATAAGTCGCGAACTTACGCACTCATACTCTCACATGTATTCTGCCATTCGCTTTGAAAGAATTATACCGACGCCCTTACTGCCATGTTCTTCATCGGTAACCCCCCACCATATCGGTGAACGGGCCGCGCGTCAGCATGTCTTTCCCCTTGCGCTTTGTTTCATTCACACTTACGTACGTAAACATCATCCAGCTTCTCATTCATTCGTCCTCTAACATTCAATATCGCAAATCGGCATTCCGCTGCCCACTTTCCGCCCCGACGTGAACAATTTCGCCACAGGTTTTGTTGGTTTTGGCGTGACGTATGGCGAATATGGTCGCCGCCTCTAGCTGCAAGTTTGCTCCCCCCAGAATACGGAGCAGCCTCGTCCTGCAGATACAGGACGAGGAGGGGATTCTCCGGCTCCGCTGGTACCCCCCTGGGGTTAACTTACAGTAATTTTACCTACAGCCATGAACACGTCGGTTATTTGTTGGACTGTATGTTTTCTTTGTGATTTGACAGTCGATCCCTAACGGCGGGACAGACATTTTTTTTTTCTGCCGAACGAATTGACTCCAAGCTGCCTGATGTTAAGCAGTCAGTGAAGTCCCATAGTGATGGCCATCATCCCAGCAGCCAGCATGGCATTATGGCACGATGGCCCTCACCTTGACGCCCTTGAGTAAAGCTTTTTCACGCCCCGCTTAAAGGACCCGGGATCATAAGAGGAGGGAAACACGTGGACTGGTAAAGAGTTCCACATCTTAATGGTACGGCAGAGGTAAGAGGCGCCGAACCGTTTGGTGCGTGACGTTATCTGTTCTACCGTGTAAGAGTGGCACCTCAACCCAGCACGTGTCGTTCGGGATAGGAAAGGAGAGGGTGGGATTAGTTGAAAGAGCTCTTCGGAGCACTCACCGTGATAGATGCGGTAGAAGACAGCCATTGAGGCCACGTCTCTGCGTAATTGCAGTGACTCAAGAGTCTTAGTGGCCTCTGGATCCCCGATGATACGGACAGCACGCCGCTGCAACCTATCGAGGGCGTCCAATAAGTACTGAGCGGAGCCATTCCAAAGGTGAGAGCAGTATTCCACGTAGGAGCGAACCTGGGTCTTGTATAACAGACACACCTGCTCTGGCATGAAAAACCTCCTCACCTTGTTCAGGACTCCGAGTTTACGAGATGCGGATTTGAGATCACCCTCGACGTAGTTCTTCTGGTTGAGATTTGTGCGTATGTCCATACCCAGGATATTGAGGCTGTCTTGAATCGGTAGTGGAGTGTCCAGAAGAGAGGGATGGGAAAGGAATGGAGATACCTTGGCTGAGAATGCGCACACCTGTGTTTTCTTGGCGTTGAACTCGACCAGGTTCTCATCACCCCAATGCGAGATGCAATTCAGAACCCGATCAAGCTCAGCAACAAGTGTTCGCCTATACTCCTCAGTATCGGCTTGCTTAGCCGCAGGGTGTCCGAGATATCGCCCATGTACAGTACTGTCATCTGCACAGCAATGTATGGCCCCAAAAGTGAGCATATCATTGATATGCAGAAGAAAAATCCGGCTGCCGGGTTTATCTCGAGTTTTCCTTCTCTACGGTTAAGGACATCAATGTTCATTATATTTCGATGATAATACGTACGTCGAAATAGCTTAGTCGCCTTTTACGACACCTCTGTAAGAGTGAGGGAGGGCTATTCTACTCTACGAAAGAAGAAATTTATTAGAAATAATGGCCAAACATTAAGCAAACATGCATAAACTGTTAGCTACGACTTCTAAAAATTTGTAATTTGTTTATAATATTCTGCCTACACACTTTAAACCTAAAATTTTTAGAAAACACTCATCAGTATTATCCTAGCCTTTTCCTCGTACCTGTGGGATCTCACCTTGTCGTGGTGGGGGGGCTCAGTAACCGTGGTTAGAGCACCCACGATGAAGCTTAGCGAGATCCCGGGAGTGGACGCTCCGCGTGGGCTTGACGGAGGCCTGCGTAGGATGCAACCCAAAGTGCAGGTGCGAGGGATAGTTCTTCAGTCCCTCACAGTCGGGCGCAGTCGCGGGATGAGAGGCGTGTCGGTGTTGCGTTGCCACGCGCCCTATCTCCCGCGACCAACTGGTGGCGCACCATCGTTGCGTCACGGTGAGGCTGCAGAGGACGAGGAGATGCGGTGTTGTCAGGTTCCCGTCCTCCCTATCCTCTGCGGCCGTTTTAGTGCCTGCGGACGGCGAGCGCTGGGGCTGCTCCCCGTCCGCCAAAAGGCAAGGAGGCGGCGTAGTGTCCGCGCTGGCTCCCAAGTCATAACGAGATGGGCCCGCCAACACCAACGGTGGGCCAATCCTGGGCAGAGTAACGGAAAAGTATGCTATCCGCGAATCGCGTGACCCCGCCACTACACGGGACCCGTAGGGACACCGCGGCGCGGTTTTCGTGGGTATGCCCCGCCTTTAGAGGAGAGCCTCCACACACCTCCTCCGCCAGTCCCAAGTCCGATCGATCACACCCTGGCCGGGTTGGCGTCGAGTTGAGATGGCTCATAAGGAGAGTTTCCACCGTAGTGAAAACAAAAGAGTTTTCCTCGTAGTGTTACAAGTCCACCTTAGCGCCCCAGGTCGATTTTTCAGTCTTACCAAAATTGACAGTTAATTTCAGCTATACCGCGGAGCGACTGCCTTCTGACCTCGTTTAACTTTAGAATCACACATAACAATATACGCGTTCTATTTTGCAAGCTCATTCACCTCGCACCTGAATATTGTGATAATAATTAAACCCTGCCTCCAAGGTCCAGTGGCTAGCGTATGCGACTGCTGATGTCCCGGGTTCGATTCCCGGGTCGGACCAAAGTGTTACTGGGTTTTTCCGATTTCTCAGTAGTAGCACGGAGTCTGGTGATGTACCCGGTAACGGCAATAGGCTCGACCCCTACAACGTGGAACCTAAAAAAATCATAGTGATGTGTGGGTGTAATATTACACCTCTGCCTACCCCTTCGGGAATACAAGGGTGAGACTATAAAAAAAAATTAAGCCCATTTCTGAACAAGATATCAGTAAAAGCTGAAGCCTCTTTAGAATTTTTCGATCCCTAGACGCCCTTTTCCGTTATTCTCCAAATCATACAGCCAAAGCTGAACAAACATGTTTCTCTTTTCTGTGTTTTTAATTACATTATGGTATCTTTATATTAAGTAATGTTCGTTAAATTTTCGTTATACAGACTATTCAATTTAATCTGAAAGGTAAAATTACATTTTTATATGTTAACAAGAATTGTGATCATGGAAAGGTACACATGAAGTGTTTCATCATTACTTCTTTATGACCCTTGGTAATGACAATAATACGACGAACGTATGTAGAAAATATCAAGTTTAATCTTAATATATAAAATCCTTGCGTTACTGACTGACTGACAGACACGCTACAGCCGAAATTATTGGGCGCAGGAAGCTGAAATTTGGCATGTATGTTCCTTGAGGACCGTAGGGGTGCACTAAGAAGGGATTTCCCGAAATTCCCACGGGATCGGCCAAAACGGGTAAATTAAAAATAATGCAGGCGTAGCTGCTGGCGTCCTCTAGTATAAAATAAGATCTTTAAACCAGCTTATGATTCACAAATCAATTATTATAATAAAAAAATTCATCTCAGGAGAGCACGCTTCCCTAATGCGAAGCGCCAAGTATATAGTCATAACTGCTGCAACACTATAGCTTTGCCTTTGAGATGATTACTGAGCATCCCATAGACATGTCAGTAACCAACTCTCCAACTGAAGACCGTAAATAATCTAGGTCAAACACTTGCAATAAGGTCAATCTGGGAATGACATAAATCCCTGCATCTTGGAGTAAAAACATATCTTCACGCCTTTTATCCCCGAAGGGGTAGGCAGAGGTGTATTACACACCCACACTTCGCCAGATATGTTTCGGTCCCAATGTAATAGGGGGCGAGCCTATTGCCATCTACCGGGCACATTTTTAAGCGAGCGATATTTAATATTTTTATTTTAATACACACATAACTTCGAAAAGTCATAGGTGTGTGCCCGGGGTAACTGGGAGTAAAAACATAATAAAGTTAAGTCCGACTAAATAAATCTACAGAGTATGAGCGACCCTAATTAATGTGGAGTGTATTGCATTAGAACAATTCCCTCGGTACAGTAAATTAACCTATTATTTGGGGATTGCCTTTGTTACTTATACACTTATGACTATTCTAGAGGCGCATTCTCAGAGAACTACTGAACATTCCGTAAAGCTTAGTGTAGATGGCGCTACTCTTTAAAATGTCTTCTCATCTTGGTGCAAAAGAAGAATTGTTCGGCCTTTCGCCGAATGTTTGATCGATTTGATTCCATGTCGCCCCCACCATACTTACATTATTGTAATATTAATATCAAAACCAATAATGTACTGTTATTTGAAATTTTGTAGCTAATATACTTTACTATAACAATATAGGTAGCTAGCACATTTTGTTTCTTGATGTATTTTCTTTCTTGCTTTCATTTCAAATATGTATCATAGCAGCAATAACTTTTACATTATGGTATAATCATTTGTAATACCTTTTATTATGAAATTGTCAGCTCGATGTGTAAAAGAACAGTGACTAATTATACTTAGCCGATTAAACTTTAAATAAGAAACGTCATAGACCGTTAAACCTGATTTCCTAATACGCGATGATACAGGGTTTTAGTATCCGCTGATGTCTTGAAAAAGGAAGGTAGTGTCAGAGCGACAACCTTCAACGCAATGACTCAACAACTTGAATGAAGACGATCTAAAAAATATTTCGGAGAAATATTTCGGGAGAAATATTTCGGAGACGCAGCGTGGCATTTCAGTTTCAAAGGCTAGTGAAAATCAAACGAAACATGTTAAAGACGTTAATGTCGAGGTTCGTAAAATTGAAAGAAGGAAAGTCATTATTCTAGTGGATGACCAAGGATTTCAAATAAGAGAAAGTCTTCAAAAATTGATTGGTGACGAGTTTTTGATAACTTCCTATTGGAAACAGGGAGCTCCCCTAAAGGAGGTGTTAACGTCAGCAGAATCTGTGTTAAAGATTGATTTGAAGCGGTAATGATTTTGTTATTATACTTGAAGGGGTTAATGACAAAAACCCTAATGACATTTTAAATTATCTTAGAGACTTTTTTATGAATTTTACTAAGCCCAATATTATAGTGTCAGAAGTTCCACGTAATAAATATCTTAATGAGAGAAAATTAAATTATGAAATTAAATTTGTATGTTCTGGATTTAAGAATGTTAATTTTGTAGATATGAAATATTCTATGATGATACCTAGACGCCTGTTTTTTGCCCTTTACTCAAGCCAGTCCCTTCTAAAAGAAATTCTCCGCGCGGACTATAAACTAAAGTATAACACATACTGTAAAACTATTAAAAACAAACCAGAACATAGTCAGCTTCATATTGACATCAGTACCCAGACAGATAATATAATGACTACCTTTTTAGATAGTTGTACCCAAACTGACATGGTAATTGAACCCACACCAGAAACCTCTAAACATTTTTTTCGTCCGTAATCAAATAACGATATTACACCAGAACATTAACGGCCTTATTAATAAATCAGATTTATTGCTTGCATCATTAGAATCCTCCAACATTGATCATTTAAATGTATTATGCATAACGGAACATAACATGTCTACTAGTGACTTATATTCTTTAAACATACCAAAGTACACTGTGGGCTCTGTGTTTAATCGTAAAAACCGACGTGGTGGATCCTGTATTCTTGTACGAAACTCAGAATCATTTAGTCCAATACATGACTTAAAAAAATACTCCGCTGAAGGCATTATTGAATGTTCAGGTGTATATGTATCCGAACATAAGCTATATATAATATGTATTTATAGACCGCCTAGGCTCAATTCTGAAATCATCAACAAATTCTTCTCAAGACTTATTTCCCTACTGAATAGATTCTGTCTTGGTAAAGCTCATGTCATACTCTGTGGAGATTTTAACATTAACATTTTAAAGAAAACCAAAGAATCTACCGAGTTCACTCAAATTCTATCTTCATTCAATCTTAGAGTGGGAATCAAGGAACCCACAAGACTGGCTAGTAACACGTGTATAGACACTTTCATGTTCAGCATCCGTGGTTGCAAGGCAAGAGTCTTAGAACTCGCATTGTCTGACCACACTGCACAAATACTCACATGCCCGGTAAAAGTTACTTGCTCTTTTAAATATTGGTACATTACAAAGCGGGATTATTGCAAAGAGAATATGCAAAAATTTAAAGAATGCATTAATGGTTTAAGTTTTGGTGAGGTGTTTAACAGCGATCACCCAAATATAGCCTTCGATAATTTTTATGAAACTTTCTGCTTGTTCTATAATCTATGTTTCCCTATAAAATATGTTAGGATAAATACTAAAACAAACTCAAGATGGATAAGTAAAGGCATTAAGCAGTGTTGCAAGCGTAAGCGGCAGCTTCTATGGCAATTTCGGAAAAATCGAACAGAACTAAATAAAAATAAGTTTGTAGAGCTTTCATCGAGGTTGAGACGTATCATCAGATTCACGCAAAAGACAAGAAATGATAATTTAATCAATAACGCCAGTAACAAATTTAAGGCTGTGTGGTCCATAATTAATAAAAACAAAATGAATGTACCAAAGCATGAAATACAACAACTAATCATTGATGGTAAAACAATTAAAGATCCCATAGAGATATCGAATGAATTTAATAACTATTTCATTAACCAACCCACTAAATTAGTGTGCGGTAGAGCACCAATAAATATTTTAAGTAAAATGAATTCCCTATTTATTAAACCAACAACACCAAGTAATATTCAATATATTATAATATTTAATTTAAAATCGACGAATAGTACAGGTTATGATGACGTCGCTACCAAGGTATTAAAATATGTGTCCATCGAATTGTCATATATACTTAGCCACATAATTAATTTGTGTATTTTCCATGGAGTTTTCCCTTAAAAATTAAAGTTAACCATAATCAAACCAATTTTTAAGAAAAAAGACAAATACGACATGAGTTGCTATAGACCCATTGCATTGGTGCCTACTTTATCCAAAGTTGTTGAAAAAGTAATATATGAGCGCTTATATAGCTACTTTGAAGTAAATAATCTATTCGCGACAGAACAAGTGGGATTTAGAAGGGGTAAAAGGATAAATGTGGCAATCTACTCATTTTTGCAAAGTGTTATGATACAGATGGATAATAAGAATCATGCTTGTGCGCTCTATATGGACTTAACCAAAGCGTTTGACTACGTTGAACACAACACATTGTTAGGCAAGCTATACGCTTATGGGGTCAGAGGAAACGCCTATAATCTAATTTAAAGCTACCTTGAAAATCGCAAACAATCTACACATATCACAAGGTTATGTCCTTTAACAAAACAAATTCAAGAATACAAGTCCGAATACAAAAATAATCAATTTGGCGTGCCACAAGGTAGTGTGTTGGGGCCACAATAACACATAATAATATAGTTTTGTTTGCTGACGACAGTACTATTATATTTGCAGGTAAAGATAAATCACAAATAGAGTTAGATATAAATAATACTTTACAAAAAGTGGTTGAATGGTTAGCTTTAAATAATTTAAAAATTAATTTGGACAAAACAACATTAATGACATTCCGAAACAGAGTTGACACTTTACAAGACATGAACATTCATTATTCTGGCACTAAAATTGAACACGTAAATGTAACGAAATTTTTGGGAATGAACATTGATTCTCAGTTAAATTGGAAGTCACACGTAGAAATGCTGTGCAATAGACTGAATCAGTATTCATATGCCATCTACATGTTGTCTAAAACTGTTAATACTGCCGCAGTTTTAACAGCGTACCATGGTTATGTTACTCCTCTGTTGATGTATGGTGTTATGTTCTGGGGGAATTCCGTAGATCACGAAATGGTTTTTAGAGCGCAGAAGAGATGTGTCAGGGCTATCTTTAGGATTAAACAGACTGAGAGCTGCAGACCAATATTTCCAAAAATTAAATTGTTGACTCTGCCATGTATTTATATTTTCGATTTGATTATGTTTGTAAGAAATAATGATAAAATGTTTGTTAAATTAAAAAGTAAGAGGCATTCAAGTAAAATAAGTTTTATACCAAACAAAACTGGACTTCTTAATAATAGTGTCTTTTGTATGATTCCTAGAGTCTATAATCATTTACCTACGTCTTTGCTTGAAACTTCTGACAATAATACATTTAAATCTAAATTAAAGGAATTTCTTATAAATAAAACCTATTACTCGGTAAAGGAGTTTCTTTAAGACAACATTACAAAAACAATTATGCCTTAGCCTTTGAAGTAAGCAGAATGTAATTCCTTAGCTGGAGATAATAATTTCATTAATCGATTACTTATATTTTATTTTATTCTATTTTGTATTTTGATTTTGTGTTTCTATATTTTTTTTTTGTTTTGACATTGTAAATATATTAAGTAATTCTTAATAATCATTGTAAACCTGACATTTGTATTTGTAACTGACATCTTATGTTGTGCACTTACTTAAAAATTAGTAAATTTTGCCGATGTTATTAATCATTGTCACTTCAAATTTTATAATTAACTACTTATTATGTAATATTTTTGCATGGCGAAAGCCTGAGTATGGCGAATTATATTTTATGTAACAACGTGTATGTACCCATATTCGAAAAATAAAGATATTTGATTGATTGATTGATTAAATTAATACAGAAGTTCTAAACGGATACAAGGTAAGATATAATACTGGTAAGTGGTATTAGTTGCCACAGGATAACTCACGGTATCTATAGCCAGAAAGGTTAAATATTATCTAAGTTATGATCCTAAAAATATTAAAGTAATTGCACACGTGAAGAACACAGTTCATATTCAATAGTTTTTTAGGTATGTATAGGCATATCCTTTGTATCTTCGAATATGCATCACCGAGAACAAAATTTCAATGGAAATAATTCCGCATTCAATTTATCAGTATTGGCCTGCCCTGATAATAAGGTAAAAGTATCAAATGAGAAGCAAAATAGCTTGTACTTCGAACCTAATGAACACAATCGTCCTGCCGTGAGATAATGCTGCCTTTCGAATTCCTTGGGGATTAAGACTATACCTCATTTCACCCTTTCTTTGAATTGATGCATAGGACAACCACCCTTAAAGGTACACAAATAAAATCGTCGTTCCATTAATATATAGCGGGTAATTGTTACTATTTCGTGTGACTGGATAAATACTTTCTTTTAGTAGTACACGCGACCTCTTTAGTTGCTAATTGTGTGTGATAATAAAATAGCTCTTTGCTTCCATTATTGTGTTACTGCGTCATATAAACCTTCTAAGGGGTCGATGAAATTGTTAGTTGAATTAGTTGAATTCTGTTTTATCTGGTATAACCTGATTGGGTCAAGAAATCAGAACGTCTGCGTTCAACCTAGCCAATTTGTAACAGATATCTGTGATCATATTCAGGATCTATGATTTATTTGGTGTTGCTCAATCCACAGAGAAGATACCATTTTTTGCAAATAAAATTGGTATTGCTACTATACGTCAGCTGTGGGTCAGTTTCAGCACTGACTGGTAAATTCTGGTTAAATTGACTAGCAGATGTCATTATACAAGTTTCATTCTAATTTATAATTTACATACAAAAACTCACGCCTGTTTCTCGAAGGGGTAGGCAGAGACCACTGGACGCCATTTGCAACGATCCTGATATCCTCTTGCTTCATTCACTTCCATCAAGTTTCTCATGCATTTAGAATTTACCTGGTAGATAACGCCCATTCAGATGTAGTGGTTCTGGGCCTTAAAACAGTTAAACACTTATCTTACTTGTTTTATTTAAATGTAACTATTAAATCTTCAATTGTAACCCATCACGACTTACCTTAGAAGGAAATAGTGCTTGACTGGCACTCCTGAAATAGAGACGATAATAACGATAGACAAATCAACTATTAGAACTTGCCCTTAATTGTGAAATGTATAATTTATTGAACACACTTTGCAATACAAAACACTCTACGAACAATTTGGAAACATAATATAACTGTGGTAAGTAAAGTATTATAACCGCACAAAACTACGATCATTAACGAACATTACATCGACTGCTCATTGTTTCTGGAAGACGAAACTTTCAACGTTAAGTAGTCCTTCAATTTTATCGATAATTAATGAGGATAAAATTTTATTAGTTTCTGCCGGAATGTTTTGAGTTAAGAAAAGTGTAACCGGATATTATTTTGTAAGATTTAATGAATAGCTGTATAATGATTTTATACACGGAACGTCTCTAATTTAAAACAGTTTATTAACGCGCATCTATGTGTATTATGAGCCTTTTACACGAGGTCTTTTAGCTAATACAATCCAGTAAACCAAGACAAAAAGCCAAGCCAAGCCACGTGACCATTGTCTCAAAGACAATGCAATGCAGTGGATTGTCTCTATTTAGTGGATATTTATTTTTTTGGCTAACTTGCTTGGCTTACTGACTTGTCTCAGCTCTTGGCCTCATGTACAAGGCCCATTTACATTGACAACTGACAATAAAGTTATTAATCCATCGAATCGATACTTAAATGTGTTTGAAATTCCAATGCGTTGGGTTCGTCTAAATTTCACAATAAACATCATCATCATCATCCTTTGCGTGAATGACTTGTTGCTCTGGCGGATAGTCACTATGATTGCCACGTCATATTTGACAACCGGTGCAACGGGAGTGTAAGCGACTGCTACGCCGAAGGTTGCGGGTTCGATTCCTGCTCAAGTCAAACATTTGTGTGCATGAACATGGATTTTTGTCTTGGTCTGGGTGTTTCTATGTATAATATGTATGTATTTACAAAAAAAAGTATATATGTATGTCTATCCATTGTCTAGTACCCATAGTACAAGCTCTGCTTAGTTTGGGACTAGATGGTGTTGTGTGAATGTGGTAGAATATTATTATTATTTATTTCTCTTTCACGGTTATTCTTCAAACTTATGATGTAAGAAGAATAACCGGCCCTTTGGCAGGCGTACACAGAGACTTTTTAGGTTCAACTCGCAGAGGCCCTTTGAGAGTTTTAATCTAGAATGTGATGGGATACCTACTGAGGTGCCTCCATAACTGCACTATTAAGTGCAGTCACGGATAAGCCGCAGCAGGTGCAAGACTATTGCTACTTGTTAATATGGAAACTAATTAATCTGGGCTATTGCGATGGGTGTTAAATGAACTGGTTTAAATGGAAACTATGGATGAAAACCGGCGTCTGCCCTAAGTACTCTCATAGTACGTCAAAAAGGGGCAGACGGTGACTCGCCATCTCACTAGATGGGCCCTCTCTAAATAGCCACCAAGGTAAACAAAGTGTTTTCAGTTTTTTAAGCGGTTTTCCGTTTCCGATCTCTGGAACGTAAACATCACTGAGATTCTATCCGTAACAAACAATTTGAAATAAATAGTGTGAAGCCGCCTTACCCGTCAAAACTACTGTAAATCACAAAGTGGCACTTCAGTGAACACAAAAGAAAGAAAATTCTGGCCTACAAACACGAGATATGCAGTATAGTGCAGAAGAAAATCCAAAATAAAGTTTGAGGTTAGAACATTTAACATCATTCGAAATAAATTATGTCAAAATACTTAACGTCATCCTGTCAAGTTGGCATTACCTCCAAGGAACAAACCTAACGTCAATTTATTAAGTTGGCATTACCGCCATTGAATGAATGAATGACAAATACTCCACGTCAGGTCATTAAGGTTGGTAAACTGCAAGTGAACGATTGATTGACCCCCAGTGTTGCAAGTGCATGAAAAATAATAAATACGATTTACGACGTTCCGTTCCACGCTACTTGTACTGAATATGGAGGAAAAATTTCAATTATTATTTAACAACAGCGACTGCCTTCTGACCTCGTTTAACTTTAGAATCACACATAACAATATACGCGTTCTATTTTGCAAGCTCATTCACCTCGAACCTGAATATTGTGATAATAATTAAACCCTGCCTCCAAGGTCCAGTGGCTAGCGTATGCGACTGCTGATGTCCCGGGTTCGATTCCCGGGTCGGGCCAAAGTGTTACTGGGTTTTTCCGATTTCTCAGTAGTAGCACGGAGTCTGGTGATGTACCCGGTAACGGCAATAGGCTCGACCCCTACAACGTGGAAACTAAAAAAATCATAGTGATGTGTGGGTGTAATATTACACCTCTGCCTACCCCTTCGGGAATACAGGGGTGAGACTATAAAAAAAAATTAAGCCTATTTCTGAACAAGATATCAGTAAAAGCTGAAGCCTCTTTAGAATTTTTCGATCCCTAGACGCCCTTTTCCGTTATTCTCAAAATCATACAGCCAAAGCTGAACAAACATGTTTCTCTTTTCTGTGTTTTTAATTACATTATGGTATCTTTATATTAAGTAATGTTCGTTAAATTTTCGTTATACAGACTATTCAATTTAATCTGAAAGGTAAAATTACATTTTTATATGTTAACAAGAATTGTGATCATGGAAAGGTACACATGAAGTGTTTCATCATTACTTCTTTATGACCCTTGGTAATGACAATAATACGACGAACGTATGTAGAAAATATCAAGTTTAATATAAAATAAGATCTTTAAACCAGCTTATGATTCACAAATCAATTATTATAATAAAAAATTTCATCTCAGGAGAGCACGCTTCCCTAATGCGAAGCGCCAAGTATATAGTTATAACTGCTGCAACACTATAGCTTTGCCTTTGAGATGATTACTGAGCATCCCATAGACATGTCAGTAACCAACTCTCCAACTGAAGACCGTAAATAATCTAGGTCAAACACTTGCAATAAGGTCAATCTGGGAATGACATAAATCCCTGCATCTTGGAGTAAAAACATAATAAAGTTAAGTCCGACTAAATAAATCTACAGAGTATGAGCGACCCTAATTAATGTGGAGTGTATTGCATTAGAACAATTCCCTCGGTACAGTAAATTAACCTATTATTTGGGGATTGCCTTTGTTACTTATACACTTATGACTATTCTAGAGGCGCATTCTCAGAGAACTACTGAACATTCCGTAAAGCTTAGTGTAGATGGCGCTACTCTTTAAAATGTCTATTCTTCTTGGTGCAAAAGAAGAATTGTTTGGCCTTTCGCCGAATGTTTGATCGATTTGATTCCATGTCGCCCCCACCATACTTACATTATTGTAATATTAATATCAAAACCAATAATGTACTGTTATTTGAAATTTTGTAGCTAATATACTTTACTATAACAATATAGGTAACTAGCACATTTTGTTTCTTGATGTATTTTCTTTCTTGCTTTCATTTCAAATATGTATCATAGCAGCAATAACTTTTACATTATGGTATAATCATTTGTAAAACCTTTTATTATGAAATTGTCAGCTCGATGTGTAAAAGAACAGTGACTTATTATACTTAGCCGATTAAACTTTAAATAAGAAACGTCATAGACCGTTAAACCTGATTTCCTAATACGCGATGATACAGGGTTTTAGTATCCGCTGATGTCTTGAAAAAGGAAGGTAGTGTCAGAGCGACAACCTTCAACGCAATGACTCAACAACTTGAATGAAGACGATCTAAATGAATACAGAAGTTCTAAACGGATACAAGGTAAGATATAATACTGGTAAGTGGTATTAGTTGCCACAGGATAACTCACGGTATCTATAGCCAGAAAGGTTAAATATTATCAAAGTTATGATCCTAAAAATATTAAAATAATTGCACACGTGAAGAACACAGTTCATATTCAATAGTTTTTTAGGTACGTATAGGCATATCCTTTGTATCTTCGAATATGCATCACCGAGAACAAAATTTCAATGGAAATAATTCCGCATTCAATTTATCAGTATTGGCCTGCCCTGATAATAAGGTAAAAGTATCAAATGAGAAGCAAAATAGCTTGTACTTCGAACCTAATGAACACAATCGTCCTGCCGTGAGATAATGCTGCCTTTCGAATTCCTTGGGGATTAAGACTATACCTCATTTCACCCTTTCTTTGAATTGATGCATAGGACAACCACCCTTAAAGGTACACAAATAAAATCGTCGTTCCATTAATATATAGCGGGTAATTGTTACTATTTCGTGTGACTGGATAAATACTTTCTTTTAGTAGTATACGCGACCTCTTTAGTTGCTAATTGTGTGTGATAATAAAATAGCTCTTTGCTTCCATTATTGTGTTACTGCGTCATATAAACCTTCTAAGGGGTCGATGAAATTGTTAGTTGAATTAGTTGAATTCTGTTTTATCTGGTATAACCTGATTGGGTCAAGAAATCAGAACGTCTGCGTTCAACCTAGCCAATTTGTAACAGATATCTGTGATCATATTCAGGATCTATGATTTATTTGGTGTTGCTCAATCCAGAGAGAAGATACCATTTTTTGCAAATAAAATTGGTATTGCTACTATACGTCAGCTGTGGGTCAGTTTTAGCACTGACTGGTAAATTCTGGTTAAATTAACTAGCAGATGTCATTATACAAGTTTCATTCTAATTTATAATTTACATACAAAAACTCACGCCTGTTTCTCGAAGGGGTAGGCAGAGACCACTGGACGCCATTTGCAACGATCCTGATATCCTCTTGCTTCATTCACTTCCATCAAGTTTCTCATGCATTTAGAATTTACCTGGTAGATAACGCCCATTCAGATGTAGTGCTCTGGCGGATAGTCACTATGATTGCCACGTCATATTTGACGACCGGTGCAACGGGAGTGTAAGCGACTGCTACGCCGAAGGTTGCGGGTTCGATTCCTGCTCAAGTCAAACATTTGTGTGCATGAACATGGATTTTTGTCTTGGTCTGGGTGTTTCTATGTATAATATGTATGTATTTACAAAAAAAAGTATATATGTATGTCTATCCATTGTCTAGTACCCATAGTACAAGCTCTGCTTAGTTTGGGACTAGATGGTGTTGTGTGAATGTGGTAGAATATTATTATTATTTGTTTCTCTTTCACGGTTATTCTTCAAACTTATGATGTAAGAAGAATAACCGGCCCTTTGGCAGGCGTACACAGAGACTTTTTAGGTTCAACTCGCAGAGGCCCTTTGAGAGTTTTAATCTAGAATGTGATGGGATACCTACTGAGGTGCCTCCATAACTGCACTATTAAGTGCAGTCACGGATAAGCCGCAGCAGGTGCAAGACTATTGCTACTTGTTAATATGGAAACTAATTAATCTGGGCTATTGTGATGGGTGTTAAATGAACTGGTTTAAATGGAAACTATGGATGAAGACCGGCGTCTGCCCTTAGTACTCTCATAGTACGTCAAAAAGGGGCAGACGGTGACTCGCCATCTCACTAGATGGGCCCTCTCTAAATAGCCACCAAGGTAAACAAAGTCTTTTCAGTTTTTTAAGGGGTTTTCCGTTTCCGATCTCTGGAACGTAAACATCACTGAGATTCTATCCGTAACAAACAATTTGAAATAAATAGTGTGAAGCCGCCTTACCCGTCAAAACTACTGTAAATCACAAAGTGGCACTTCAGTGAACACAAAAGAAAGAAAATTCTGGCCTACAAACACGAGATATGCAGTATAGTGCAGAAGAAAATCCAAAATAAAGTTTGAGGTTAGAACATTTAACATCATTCGAAATAAATTCTGTCAAAATACTTAACCTCATCCTGTCAAGTTGGCATTACCTCCAAGGAACAAACCTAACGTCAATTTATTAAGTTGGCATTACCGCCATTGAATGAATGAATGACAAATACTCCACGTCAGGTCATTAAGGTTGGTAAACTGCAAATGAACGATTGATTGACCCCCAGTGTTGCAAGTGCATGAAAAATAATAAATACGATTTATAGTACGTTCCGTTCCACGCTACTTGTACTAAATATGGAGGAAAAATTTCAATTATTATTTAACAACATGAAATTAGAAATGCAGAAACAAACAGCTGAGCTAACCGAATCACTTACAAGAAACTTCATAGATAGGATGGATGAAAAACTTAACCCTATTGTTGAAGAAAATGAACAATTAAAACAAAAAGTTAGCGATCTAGAGAAAGAGGTAGAATATTTGAAAAGAGAAAGGAAAGGAAACGACTTTATTATTTTCGGGCTGGAAGAAGGAGAAAACTCGATATCGGAGCTATTTAAAAGTGTCAAGGTGATCCTGAAGGAAGACCTTAACATAAATATGGAGCAATTCGAAATAAACAATTTATACAGACTGGGAAAAAATAAAGTTCAGAATAAACCAAGGCCGGTGCTATGCTCCTTTATAAATGCATGGAAAAAAGATGAAATAATGAAGAACAGGAAAAATCTAAAGAAAATTTATATATCAAAGGATTATTCAAAGGAAGTATTGGAGAAAAGGAAAGCACTACTACCACGGTTAAAAGAAGAGAGAAAAAAATAGCTTTTCTGAATTACGACAAACTAGTAGTCAAAGAACCCAACGCAGAGGAAAGGAAAAGGGACTCCCTCACCATCACCATCCAAAACTAAACCAAAAAAACAACCTACTCTAAACTCTGCTAAAAATAACAGGATGCAGGCCTTCGATGCAACGAGACCCAGATCGAACTCTCTGACAAATAAACCTTTACCCAATAAACAATAGCAATCAATCGAGAAACGGAAAACCCAAACAAACTACGAAAACAAACAAACAGAAAAAATGCATCTTCCCGCAAGCCGACTGGTCCTCGTGGGGGATAAACACGTGGAGGAACGTGACGTGGACGTGAAGAAATGAAGTAAACCTTATAGAACTAAAAAATGCGTTAAAACAAATTAAATGGGATATCCTGGGTCTCAGCGAAGTAAGACGAATGGGAGAAAAAATTACCTCTGAACCAGACTTCTTAGTGTATCATATAGGAATGACGCCAGGCCTTCATGGGGTTGGTTTCATCGTCAAAAAATATCTTGAAAAATCAATTGAAGGATTTATTGGAATCTCGGAACGCATAGCAATGATGAACCTGAAACTACCGGGGTATAAAGAACCTTGGTCTATTTTACAAATATATTCACCAACAGAACAATTGAACTTAGAAACCATAGAGAAATTCTACCTTGACCTAAATAACACCATCCAAGAACAGGCCCACAAAAACTTGATCATGATGGGTGACTCCAATGGCCAAATTGGAACTAAGCGCCCGGGAGAAGAAACAGCACTAGGACCAGAAATAAAATTAGAAACCGAAATGGAGAAAAACTTATAAACTTCACACTAGAAAATAACTTAACCATTTTAAACTCTGTATACAAGAAAAACAAAAACAAGATGTGGACATGGATTTCACCAGATGGGAAAACAAAGAATCAAATTGATTTCATAATTACCAATAGAAACAACTGCTTTACAATTTTTGACGTCATCAACAAGTTTAACTTCAATACCAACCACAGACTAATTAGAGCTGAACTAAAATCAGTACGACCAAAAAACCCTAGACCGAGACAGGAACTATCAACTAACAAGCTCAGCAAGCAACAAAAGGAGCAACTAGTACTCACCCTAGAGGACAAATTTAAGGACCTAGAAGAGTACGCAAAGACTGCAGGAACTCAGGAAAAATACAACTGGATAGAGATTACTATTAAAGTTCAACTACAACACATTAGTAAAATAAAATCTGATCCGAGGAAAGTGTTAACAACTAGTACTATAAAATTGCTAGAACAAAGAAAACAGCTAATCAACACAAAATATATAAACGACCGAAGAAAGCACATAGCGAAAATCAGTAATGACATCAATGAAAGCATAAGAAAAGACAGCAAAAGAAGAAGAATTGAAATTATTGAAAAACATGTAATCAAAACAGGAGGTGTTAAAAAAGCTAACAAGGAATTATCATCATCATCGTCATCAGCCCTTTATACTGTCCCAATGCTGGGCACGGGCCTATTCCCATTATGAGAAGGGTAAGGCCATAGTCCACCACGCGGGCCAAATGCGGGTTGGTAGACTTCACATGCCTTTCAAGAACATTATGGAGAACTCTCAGACATGCAGGTTTCCTTACGATGTTTTTTATTCACCGTTTAACAAGCGATAATTAACATTTTAATACGCACATAACTCCGAAAAGTCATCGGTGCGCGCCGTGGATTCGAACCCGCTCCCTCTGCGTAGCAGTCTGTCGGTCTCTCCACTAGGCTATCGCTGCTGCAACAAGGAATTAACAAACTCAAAAGACTGGATCGCAAAAATTAAAAACGACAGCGGAGAAAAAACATCTTAGGAATTGCCACATTTTATTACAGAAAGATATACGAACACAACACTGCTCAAGACGAAGACGACTTAGAGAAAACCTCAATTAATGTCCCTAATATCCTTCAGAGTGAATTAAGACACGCTATAGATAGTCAAAAGAGACACAAGGCACCAGGACCCGGTGGTATAAACAATGACATCTTAAAAGAAAGTAAAGAAGTTATAGCACCAGTACTTACCGACTTATTCAACGAGATATTAATCACCGAAATAATCCCACAGCAATGGACAGAATCAAACATTATTCTTCTATATAAGAAAGGAGACAAATATGAAATCGGGAACTACCGCCTCATACGCCTAATGTTCAATTTATACAAAGTATTTGCTAAGATCATACTAAATCGGATTGAGAAAATACTAGACGAACACCAACCCATTGAGCAGGCGGGTTTTCGAAAAGACTACTCAGTACTCGACCACATTCACGTAGTACGCCAAGTCATGGAGAAGTATAAAGAATACCAATGTACCTACTACATAGCATTCATCGACTACAGCAAGGCATTCGATTCTTTATTTCACGCAAAGATATGGGAGTCATTAAAGGAACATGGAGTTGACCACAAGTATATCCGCTTAATAAAACACGTTTACAGTAAGAGTACAGCGAGAATACAACTGGAAAAGAAAGGCGAATGTTTTAAAATCGGCAAAGGCGTACGACAAGGAGATCCTCTGTCACCAAATGTATCACTTTTCCCCTGTAGCCTACATAATATTGTAAAACACATTTACTTACCTTTTGTTACGACGTGTACCTCACTAGCCTCCCACTCACCTCTAGCGGCCTGCGAGGCCACTATAAGTGAGGGGAGACTTATATACTATAAAAAGGTGCGCGGTGTCAGCCTGTCGGCCGGCGACTACACCCAAGTTTAGTGCTTCTGACTAAACAGGAGCCACGTGACAAGCCTTATACAGATCATCCAGAGTGTTCATTGTTGGTTCCATCTTTCTCTTCTACACTCTTCTTACTTTAAGCCTCCACTACCGATCCCACATATGGTTTCTCCCTAGGATAGCTAAACTATCTAAATAAATGACGTTAAGGTCATCATCATCAGCCTTTAATAGTCCACTGCTGGACTAGGCCTCTCCTTTGGAAGGAGGAATTGGCCTACTATACCACGCTGGCCAACCGGTTTGGTATAGGGTTTGTATCAAGTTTTCCTTCTCTTACAGTGCTGTTATCTGCATGATATGCTCCCTCTGTCGGCTCTTACGACACCCATGGGATGATATGGGGTGGTGACAATTCGTATTCTTAATCCGTCACCACACGGACATTTTTTTTTTATAACATTTTAATTTCATATACCTGTGCAATGCAATTCTGGGATCCTGAAACATTTCTCCTACATTCGTTTTGCCGTTGATCGGTTCACCGACAGAACGATTCACTTTTAATTTTTTCTCCAACAGAACTTTTCAATGACGAACGTTGCGCCGACAGAACGATTCACTTTTCATTATTTCACCGATAGAACGTTTCAACGGCGAACGATTCGCCGACAGAACGATTCACTTTTGAAAATTTCATCGACAGAACCTTTCACCGGCGAGCGATTCGCCGACACAACTCTTCATCTGCCCCTGGAGTATAAAACATAGGTATTCGACATGTAGTCCTGTTTCCATTTGTTGTTTACACCTGAATTAAGTTGTGAAGACGAAACTTAAAGTTTTATGCAAATCCTGAACAAAACTAACCAAAAAAGTGACAAAAACGTATTTGATTCAACGTCAATACATCATGTATTCAATACAAAGTTGGACCCAAAAAACAATCCGTTTATGGTATTCACAGCCGAATTAGTTATAATTTTATATTGTAAAGTCAATGAATTTAACAGTAATGTCTGCCACAGTATATTAAACGGCATACTTGTAAATTAATTAAGTTATAATTAATGGATTATAACGGGGTTTGCCCGCGGTTACAGCCGGATGTTTTGGTTTAATTAATTGTACATACCTAGCTCTGTTACCGCATTGTGGTATTCGTAATATAGTCATGTTATTAATATTACCTGTATAACATGCTCACAAGTATTCCAGCTTATTAAGGGTTGAGCGCGCGGTAATATTAGCACATTGTAAGTTGAACAGGATTATTTTACCCCAAGGGACAGTTCCAGTCCTACCCAGTTAGCAAATAGTTCAGGCTACGCTTTTGTTAAAATAACCCATAAGAATGCTACTACAATTATAATTATCTCAAGTTAACTCCAATAAAATAAGAAAATAAAAATAGTTTATATCTCTTTCACAAGAGGCTACAGTGTGTGTGGTGGATAATTGGGTATACCGGGAGTACACAAATTTAAACATGTTGCCTCTGAAAATTAGATAATGACTCATACGCTCTATAATGGTAAATTAAGTTATACTGCAGGCCAAATTATAAAAGAATAACGTACATTATAAAAGAACAACGTAAGTAAGCAAAGGTCTGCATACTCTCTATGTCTGCAAAAAGCACCGAAATTAAATTTTGAAAGACAATTACCAGTTTAACAAAAGCAAAATTGGGCATTTGCAGAATGTGCTAAAATATTCCCTTTGGTACCCTAATGAAATATTTTTTGTTCTGGACAGTATGTATATACGTAAGCCCTGGTTTTATTTATCCTTTTGATGGGCCTTTTTATCGTATGACAACAAAGTTGGTTAGGTTAGGTTATAAGATATGTGTCGTCAATATATTATAGACGATTGAGTTTTATTGTACACAATACAAATTATGTACACGTTACTGGAATACAAGGAAATGAGTACCCAATTGACAGTAATATAGCAGACAGCGATTTCTGCTAATATGTTTGCTAATTTGCGGACCACGGGCTCCAAGGTGTAGGTTTTGGATCGCAACCGGGTCAGCGTTAGGATAATATAATAATAATTATAATAACCACTCTGGCGCAGCAGTTATCTCATCATGAGACTTACGCAATCTCGGAGGACAGAGTAAAAGCTTTTACACATCATCTTCATCTTGTGATATAAACAAAAAATGTATTACAGGATGAATAGAAAGCTTACAAACGGCAAAGCTGCCCTTTGTGGCGAGCTGAATGTGTGTGGCGTCACTGCGGTCCCGAATGCTTCAGAGGTCAGGGCCTCGTCTCCGGCTTGCCTTTATTGGTTGGTTGGAGTGGATGCCCAAGAGCGCCCGCAGGACTGTAACTCTGGCGTGCCTTGGTCGGCCGGCCAGAGGGAAGGCGCAAGAGCTACTAGCTCGGGGGTGGATGTGTTATTCTCAAGGGCGTAACTACGGGGAAACCCGCTCCGGGTCTCCGTTGTCACGAGACCCGCGATGGCGAAACCGGTGCCGCACCGCTCTACACCCAAGCCACTCGCACCGGTGTTGCTCTCTGGCTGCCTTTATGGCAGACTTTGTTTATAATAATAATAATACTAATATAGCCTTTTATTTAGATCCTACAATTACATAAAAAGAGAAATACATGAAAACTTTAATATTAATGCTTTCCTTAATCTAGTCCTTTATTTGAATTTTCCTTATTTTTTGAAGATCTGTTTGCCAATCGGCAAAGGTCTCCTCCAACCTTTTCCACTCACGTCTTTCTTGGGCCACTCTGTTCCATCCATGTGACGCCTGCCACTTGCCTGATGTGATCGTCCCACCTTTTTTGTGGTCTCCTTTTTTTCCTTTTTCCCTCTCTTGAATACCATCGCGTCACATTTTTGCTCCATTTATCTCTTCCTCATATCATGTGCCCCGCCCATCGCCACTTCAGTCTTCTAATTTTGTATGTTATATCTGTAACCTTTGTTTTACTTCTTATTACACAATTTCTCAGTCAGTCAGATTTTTTCACATTCATCATGCTTCTTTCTAATGCGTATTGACATGTTGCAAGTTTGTTAGTCATGTTTTGTGACAAGGTCCATGTTTGACTGCCGTACATAAGAACTGGTAATATGCAGGTGTTAAAAAGTTTGCTTTTTGTATTAATATGCAGGTTTTTATCCTTCATAATCTCTTTTAAAGCCCAGTACCTTTTCCAGCTATTGGTTATTCTTCTTTCAACTTCTTTGCGCATCGGGTTATCATTTGGTATTAGTTGTCCCAGATAAATATATTCTTCTTTATACTCGATTTGATTACTCCCTGTGTTTATAGCTGTTCTCTCTCCGTTGGTCATCACCCTAGTTTTTTCTGGGTTCAGTTGTAACCCCAGCTTTTCGCTTGCCATTGCCAAATCGTTTATCATTTTTGTTAAATCTTCTTGAGTTTTTGCAAATAGCACAATGTCATCTGCGAATCTCAGATGAGTTAGTGAGAGACCATCTACGTTGGTACCGAGATTTTCCGAATGAAGACCTCTGAATACTGACTCAAGTACCGTCGAGAATAATTTTGGTGACAGAGGATCTCCTTGTCGTACGCCTTTGCCGATTTTAAAACATTCGCCTTTCTTTTCCAGTTGTATTCTCGCTGTACTCTTACTGTAAACGTGTTTTATTAAGCGGATATACTTGTGGTCAACTCCATGTTCCTTTAATGACTCCCATATCTTTGCGTGAAATAAAGAATCGAATGCCTTGCTGTAGTCGATGAATGCTATGTAGTAGGTACATTGGTATTCTTTATACTTCTCCATGACTTGGCGTACTACGTGAATGTGGTCGAGTACTGAGTAGTCTTTTCGAAAACCCGCCTGCTCAATGGGTTGGTGTTCGTCTAGTATTTTCTCAATCCGATTTAGTATGATCTTAGCAAATACTTTGTATAAATTGAACATTAGGCGTATGAGGCGGTAGTTCCCGATTTCATATTTGTCTCCTTTCTTATATAGAAGAATAATGTTTGATTCTGTCCATTGCTGTGGGATTATTTCGGTGATTAATATCTCGTTGAATATGTCGGTAAGTACTGGTGCTATAACTTCTTTACTTTCTTTTAAGATGTCATTGTTTATACCACCGGGTCCTGGTGCCTTGTGTCTCTTTTGACTATCTATAGCGTGTCTTAATTCACTCTGAAGGATATTAGGGACATTAATTGAGGTTTTCTCTAAGTCGTCTTCGTCTTGAGCAGTGTTGTGTTCGTATATCTTTCTGTAATAAAATGTGGCAATTCCTAAGATGTTTTTTCTCCGCTGTCGTTTTTAATTTTTGCGATCCAGTCTTTTGAGTTTGTTAATTCCTTGTTGCAGCAGCGATAGCCTAGTGGAGAGACCGACAGACTGCTACGCAGAGGGTGCGGGTTCGAATCCACGGCGCGCACCGATGACTTTTCGGAGTTATGTGCGTATTAAAATGTTAATTATCGCTTGTTAAACGGTGAATAAAAAACATCGTAAGGAAACCTGCATGTCTGAGAGTTCTCCATAATGTTCTTGAAAGGCATGTGAAGTCTACCAACCCGCACTTGGCCCGCGTGGTGGACTATGGCCTTACCCTTCTCATAATGGGAATAGGCCCGTGCCCAGCATTGGGACAGTATAAAGGGCTGATGACGATGATGATGATAATTCCTTGTTAGCTTTTTTAACACCTCCTGTTTTGATTACATGTTTTTCAATAATTTCAATTCTTCTTCTTTTGCTGTCTTTTCTTATGCTTTCATTGATGTCATTACTGATTTTCGCTATGTGCTTTCTTCGGTCGTTTATATATTTTGTGTTGATTAGCTGTTTTCTTTGTTCTAGCAATTTTATAGTACTAGTTGTTAACACTTTCCTCGGATCAGATTTTATTTTACTAATGTGTTGTAGTTGAACTTTAATAGTAATCTCTATCCAGTTGTATTTTTCCTGAGTTCCTGCAGTCTTTGCGTACTCTTCTAGGTCCTTAAATTTGTCCTCTAGGGTGAGTACTAGTTGCTCCTTTTGTTGCTTGCTGAGCTTGTTAGTTGATAGTTCCTGTCTCGGTCTAGGGTTTTTTGGTCGTACTGATTTTAGTTCAGCTCTAATTAGTCTGTGGTTGGTATTGAAGTTAAACTTGTTGATGACGTCAAAAATTGTAAAGCAGTTGTTTCTATTGGTAATTATGAAATCAATTTGATTCTTTGTTTTCCCATCTGGTGAAATCCATGTCCACATCTTGTTTTTGTTTTTCTTGTATACAGAGTTTAAAATGGTTAAGTTATTTTCTAGTGTGAAGTTTATAAGTTTTTCTCCATTTCGGTTTCTAATTTTATTTCTGGTCCTAGTGCTGTTTCTTCTCCCGGGCGCTTAGTTACAATTTGGCCATTGGAGTCACCCATCATGATCAAGTTTTTGTGGGCCTGTTCTTGGATGGTGTTATTTAGGTCAAGGTAGAATTTCTCTATGGTTTCTAAGTTCAATTGTTCTGTTGGTGAATATATTTGTAAAATAGACCAAGGTTCTTTATACCCCGGTAGTTTCAGGTTCATCATTGCTATGCGTTCCGAGATTCCAATAAATCCTTCAATTGATTTTTCAAGATATTTTTTGACGATGAAACCAACCCCATGAAGGCCTGGCGTCATTCCTATATGATACACTAAGAAGTCTGGTTCAGAGGTAATTTTTTCTCCCATTCGTCTTACTTCGCTGAGACCCAGGATATCCCATTTAATTTGTTTTAACGCATTTTTTAGTTCTATAAGGTTTACTTCATTTCTTCACGTCCACGTCACGTTCCTCCACGTGTTTATCCCCCACGAGGACCAGTCGGCTTGCGGGAAGATGCATTTTTTCTGTTTGTTTGTTTTCGTAGTTTGTTTGGGTTTTCCGTTTCTCGATTGATTGCTATTGTTTATTGGGTAAAGGTTTATTTGTCAGAGAGTTCGATCTGGGTCTCGTTGCATCGAAGGCCTGCATCCTGTTATTTTTAGCAGAGTTTAGAGTAGGTTGTTTTTTTGGTTTAGTTTTGGATGGTGATGGTGAGGGAGTCCCTTTTCCTTTCCTTATACTAAATCTTATGATTATACTAAATCTCATGATACCAAATCTTATACTAATTCTAAATCTTGCACGGAACCGTGTAGCAATCATAACTTACCTTTTAAGAATAGTGATGGTAACTCGGAAAGCAAACTTACCTCTTATCCGCCAGATGATTTGTCACCGTCACGCCTGAAATGTTCTAAGTCTCATCAGAATGATATACAAATTTACGAAATGAATTCGTTTATTAAAAAGGTAACACTTCCACATGTTTTCTTATTTACTAAGCATACTACCAGGTCACTTGTTCTATTAATCGACTCTGGTTCTAGCATTTCTTTAGTTAAAGAAGAAAGTCTTTATAAAAAGCCTCAACTATCCTCAGAAATAGTGCGACTTAAAGGAATCAATGATAGTGGCACGTTTTGTCAAACATTAGGCACCTTCCAAATGCAGTTTTACTTATCTTCGGAAGTATATTCTTATAAATTTCACGTCGTAAAGAATGATGTTAGCCTCGATTATGATGGCATAATAGGCACAGATCTTCTAGGTCATCTTAAAGCAGTCATAGACTATGACAAGGAATGTTTAATAATTCAAAATCATACTTTACCTTTACGTTTCAAGTTGCCAATTTACAAAATCCCAGCTCGTTCTGAAGCTGTAATTGAATGTGGAGTGTCAAATAATAGTGATGAATTACCTTTTCTTAAAGAAGCCTTAGTTCTCGACCATAAGATTTCTGAAGGCGTTTATGTCGCGAATTGCGTCGTCACCTTAAAGCCAAATCGTAGAGTTAATATTTCTATTCTAAATACTACTGAATCCGAGATCGAAATAAATAACTATTCCGTTAATCTTACACGTATGGAAAATAACTTCACAGAGTGTCTGACAACATCAGACATTGAGACTATAAATAAAGCTTCACTTCCTGTCATTGATAGACATAATCAAGTTCTAAATCAAATTCGAACCTCTCACCTAAATCCAGAGGAAAAAGCAACTCTGTTAGACTGTTGCTCTCAATTTACAGACGTTTTTCATCTTGAAGGTGAACCTCTCACCTGTACTAGCACTATCAATCACTCTATAAACACAGGGAATGCCGCCCCAATCCACGTAAAGTCTTACCGTTTTCCAGAGTGCCACAAAGAAGAAGTAGACAGTCAAATAACCAAAATGCTCGAACAAAATATCATACGCCCGTCTCAATCACCATGGAGCGCCCCTGTATGGGTCGTCCCGAAGAAGGCAGACGCCTCGGGGAAACGAAAATGGCGTATAGTTATCGATTATCGTCGCCTTAACGACGTCACGGTGTCCGAGATCTACCCTATACCGTTAATAACAGATATCCTTGACCAACTAGGGCATTCTAAGTATTTTACGACCTTAGATCTTGTAAGTGGGTTCCACCAAATTTCTTTAAATCCTGCTGACGCGGCAAAAACAGGATTCACAATTGTAGGCACAAATGAAACGTCTGGTCATTACGAATTTACCCGAATGCCTTTTGGCTTAAAAAATGCACCTAGCACCTTCCAACGCCTCATGAATACAGTCCTATCTGATCTCCAAGGATTACACTGCTATATTTATTTAGACGATTGTATTTTGTACTCGCCAGACCTCCCTAGTCACATTGAAAAGCTAAAATTAGTCCTTGAAAGGTTCCGTCAACATAATCTAAAATTGCAACCAGATAAGTGCGAGTTCTTACGCCGCGAAGTCACTTATCTCGGTCATGTCATCACCGACAAAGGTGTCTCACCCAACCCAGACAAGGTGAAGGCCATCGAAGGTCTTCCAACTCCTAAAAACCCCAAGGACATAAAATCATTCCTAGGTCTAGTCGGTTATTACCGCAGATTCATAGAAAACTTCTCTAAAATTACCAAACCACTCACCTCCCTTTTAAAGAAAGATGTCGCCTTCCATTGGACGCAAGAACAAGAACTTGCATTCCAAACCTTAAAACATAAATTAGTTTCAGCACCTCTTCTTCAATATCCTGATTATTCAAAACCTTTCATACTTACCACTGACGCATCTAATTATGCCATTGGAGCTATTCTTTCCCAGGGTGAAATCGGCAAGGATAAACCAATAGCCTATGCGTCACGAACCCTAAACAAAGCAGAAGGAAACTATTCCACTACGGAAAAAGAACTTCTAGCTATTCTTTTTGGCGTTAAGACGTTCCGTCCCTATTTATATGGCTACCAATTCAAAATCGTTACCGATCACAGACCCTTAGTTTGGTTGTTCAACGTTAAAGATCCAGGTAGTCGTCTTATACGATGGCGCCTGAAATTAGAAGAATATAATTATGAAATAGTGTACAAACAAGGCAGATTAAATTCTAATGTCGATACCTTATCCAGGTACCCCGTAAACGCGTTAACCTCTAATTCTAATTTAAATAAATCAACTTATGAACAATATTTTAAAAAGCAATTCTTAAAAACTACATCTAATAACGATACAATCATAGAAGAACATAGTCAATCACTTCATTTAGCCAAACAAAAATATATAGCATGCCCGATGTCTCTGGACTTCGACTACTCTATGCCGCATTGCGAGCAATTGTTATCACTCATCGAAAATGCTGACGAGTTAAAAGCCCGTGAACGTGAACTTGAAACTGTTCACATTGTAGATTCTAATAATAGAACATTTTATTTTCTTTTTACGAAAATACATCATTACGATGAAACTAGTTATATAATTATTTATAAATTACTTATGGAATTGCGTAACAAAATCTTATCTAACGAAAACTACGAAAAAGAATTAGCTATATCGGATTTTTCGGAGCCATTTACTAAATTAGTTTACATTAAGATCTATAATATGATATCTTACATTTTTCACGGCACCCAAATCAAAATACATATATATAAAAATCAAATAATATATCCAACTCCCGCTGAGGTCCCTAATATTCTAAAAGAAAATCACGGTACCACTATTGCTGGTCACCCAGGTGTTAAAAGAATGTATAATAGGATAAAAGCATCCTACTATTGGAAATCGATGCGTTCCGATATCGAACGATTTGTTAAAGACTGTAGATTATGTCAAATAAATAAACCCTTACGCTCTTCGAATAAAGCCCCTATGGTTATTACCTCCTCGAGTACCAAACCCTTTGAAAGATTAGCCTTAGATCTCGTTGGTACTCTGCCCGAAGCTGGCCTTCAAAAGTTCAAATACATACTTACCCTCCAGGATGATCTGACAAAGTTTTCTTCCGCTTACCCTATGATCACATGTTCCACTGATGAAGTTGCTCGAAACTTAATTCATTTCTTTTCTCTATTCGGATTTCCTAAAATGATACTTACCGATCAAGGTACCTGCTTCACCTCCGATCTCTTCAAGCAACTAACTGATATCCTGAAAATCAAAAACCTATTTTCAACCCCGTATCATCCTCAAACCAATGGTGCTCTAGAAAGGAGTCACGCCACCCTCAAGGAGTATCTCAAGTCGTTCGTGAACGAAAATCACGACGATTGGCATTGCTATCTAGCAACTGCAATCTTATCCTATAATACAACTCCCCATTGCACAACAGAATTTACTCCCTTCGAGTTATTATTTGGCCATAAGCCTTCCATACCCAGTAGCTTATACGAAACAAACGATAGCACAACTTATCATGACTATATTCGCGCCTTACAGTACAGAATGCGTTTTTCTCGCGAAAGAGCATTAGAAAATATAATTAAAAGTAAAGAAACCTCTAAGAAATATTACGATGCAAATGCCAGTTCTAAAACTTACAAAGTCGGTGATATGGTTTATTTAAGACATCACCATAGATTAAGAAAAGCCTTATCTCCCATTTGGAAAGGACCCTATAAAATAGTCAAAGTGCACGGTAAAAATAACGTCTCCTTAAGTATTAATAGAAAACACATGAAATACCATGTTAAAGAAATTAAACCGGCGTGATTTGTCATTGTTACAGATTGGTTTCTGCTGATCCCATTGAGTATATTTCTCACAGTCCGGGCATATATTTTGACCCGATATCAATTGCGTATTTTTACAACGACTTCTGGGACGTGATTACTTATGTCGAAGTCGTCCCTATCAAACCTTATTTGGATAAAATCCAAATATCTATTTTATATTTATCTGCTTTCTGTGAAAAAGCAAGAAATTTAGCTATAGTTACTTTAGATTGTAAGAATGCGATTGACCCTTTAGAAATATTAATTAATGCTAATTTTCTTAAATATAACTCTTTATCTCACCTTATCTCAGAAAAGATTGATGATCGTGCTAAAAGGTCACTCGAATTCGGTGGCGAAATATTAAAGTTCTTTTTCGGCACTCTAGACGCGGATGACGCTAGAAAATATGACGAAGCCATTTCAGCATGTCAAGAAAACGAAAATCAAATATTTTCTCTTATGAAGGACAACATACACGTTGTTCAGTCCACAATAAATTACTTTAATATTTCTATACACAAATTAAATGAAAATGAAATTTAAGTAGATAAACAAATACAAAAACTTAATTATATATTTACAGAAAATTTTAAAACAAATGCTAATCTAATTAACATTGAGAAAATTAATTCCTTGTTTAATGTCCTTGAAGGATCATTGTTGTCAATCTCTAATATTCTAGATACAATTTTAAATTATTTGCAAAAGCTAATATTTTACATCCATATGTTTTAACCCCTACAAAATTATACAATGAACTTTCAAGTAGTAAACAATTTAAATCTAATATCGAATTTCCTGTCTCTTTATCTTTACAAAATATACATAGTATTATAGATTTGTCGCAATTAACTGCATATTATTATAATAACAAAATTATGTTTGTAATTCAGATTCCGTTAGTAAATCCTATGAGGTTTAATGTTTATAAAAACTTACCGTTACCTACTCCTCAAGAAGATAATCTCTTAACTTATGCATTAATTCATCCCTCTAAGCTCTTTATAGCAATAACTGACGATAGGTTAAGTTATGCATTATTAGATGATATTTCTTGTTGTAAGAATGTCAATACTAAGTACATAATATGTCCTTTACCTTCTGTTCTGTCGACAATCAATAACCCATCGTGTGAGTCGAAATTGTTAACGGAAGTAACTGTATCTCTTCCGGATATGTGTAATAATAAGTTAATATATGGTAATATTAATATTTGGCAGAAGTTAAATGATGGAAAATATATTTTTGTCCAATCTAAGCCTAGTAAGTTAACATTAAAGTGTAACCATGATATTAAGGATTATACTCTGCAAGGTACTGGTCTGTTATCCTTGAAAAATGATTGTATTGCGTATTTTCAAACGTTGCAATTCTATCCTTCCCATAATTATAAAAGAATTTTACCAAGTCAATTATCAATTAACTATGATATAACAGAAGATGATTGTTGTAAATTTAATAAGATTTTATTTAACATGAATTTTCTCCTATCTCGTTAACAAACGTAGATTTAGAATCATTAAAATTAGCTTCGCATAAACTAGATAGCCTAGAAAACCAAATAAACAATGTGCAAAATCAGTCTCATATTGTTAAATATGGACATTATTATTCCACATTAACTTACATCATAATCGTTTTCCACATTAACTTACATTATAAACTATACAAGAAATGTTTTGCTAAATGCGTTAACCCGTCCTGTTGTATACAGATATACAATCATTGTTATAATGATAGTAAAAGTAGCAATGAAACTTCAATAAGCCATCTTATGGAATTAACTACCATATCTGAAAACTCAGATGAATTTGACAGAAGGTCAATTCATAGTTTGCCAGAAATTGAAATTAATAAATTAAAGAAAAATGTAAAATTTAGGCAATTTGAGAAATCCAATCGCAACCTAAGCATTTATTAGCAATGAAATGACAATCATCTCCATACTTTATAATTTATAAATTGTATGTGTTATTATAAGAATCTTTATTTTACAAATTTTCTCCACTTAGCTTATATAATTTTAATCTTGACTCATAATGATTTTAATCATATAAAACTTTGTTTTTATATTACTACTTTCTTAATACTTTTTACTACTTTCTATGTCTTAATATAATAAGTACCTAATTGTAAAACTCAAGCTCTTGCACGCTGTTTCCATTAAACTTCGCGTTCATCTTATTTAAGATGAAGCTTCGTCTTCAAGGGGGGACGTGTTATAACCGAATTTAGTTAAAGGGAAATGCAATGTAAGCATATTATAATTAATATATAAGCCATTACCGGCCAGTTAGTTAGCACATAGTTAGCATACAGTTATCATCCAGTTCGCATCTTTCATCTACCGCGCCAACATCCTACATCTCGCGGTCGCGAAAGCTTGAGTTCGGTCTAGATAAAAGTCAGTGTATTTTCGGGTGTAATTAATAAACGTTTTTCAGCTGTGAAAAATTGTTTTTTTAAAAACTCGCTACGTACTACGCGCAAAACAGTACGTATTAGAATTGAGCTCGTAGACGACCCCCATGGTCGTCTACGAGCTCAATACTAATCACGAGGAGACTACAATCCAAAGGATCAGCTGGAAGCGACGGCCATCAGGGTGGATAATCGTCTGCCTGAACATCATTTTTATATCGGCTACAAAGACAACCTGATAAGTTTGTCGACCATCCTCCGGACGACAACTCAGCACGAGTCAAGCAGGACTCAAACACCAAGCCAGGGTGCGACGCAAAACCCGGCCCGTCAGAGTCGGCCGCGTCTGGCTCGGGGGCTGGCCCGTCAGCCGAGGGTAACTCGGAAGATGAGAGCCTGCTCCTGAGCCCGGTGCGGCGGTGCGGCGGTGCGGCGGGACGACGGGGTGGAGGCTAGCGACATCCTGGCCGGCCTAACGCAGCTGACGGTCGGGGAGGTGGGGACATCATCCAAAGATGAACCCTCTGCCTAGTGACGTCAGTTGCCTTCAAATCAACCTCCATCACAGCCAAACGGCCACTGCGCAACTGCGCAAATGGATGGAGGTCCAACAATCAGCCATCGTGCTCATCCAGGAACCTT
The DNA here is from genome assembly GCA_944739405.2 of Euclidia mi. NCBI lineage: Eukaryota > Metazoa > Arthropoda > Insecta > Lepidoptera > Erebidae > Euclidia > Euclidia mi. Next base: position 24,271,541 of record OX123189.2, on the reverse strand, counting down.
GGATAAGGGGTGGCCTCATCAGAGGCCTCTCCAGCCTGGGAGGTAAGATTTATTCTTCAACTGACCACACACATCCAAGAACCTACATACTGACAACTAAAAACATCAGAGCCCAAGTTCTAACGGAGTTCTGTTCCAGAGACATCACAGCGATACAAATTGAAATAACACAGCAGCCAAGGAGTATAGCGGTTGTTTTCGCATCGGTCTACATGCTCGAGGCCGAAGACCCGCCACCGTTCGACCTCACGCGTCTGGTTAACCAGTGCGAGAGAACCAAAACGGAGGTCGTAATAGGAACGGACTCCAATGCCCACCACCAAATGTGGGGCATGAACTGCAATAACAACAGAGGTAAATCACTGGTTGAATACCTATTCACCACTAATCTTACCCTATTAAACACAGGTACGGAGCCCACCTTCGTCACAAGACGTAGTCAGACAATTATCGACTTAACTCTCGCAACAGAAGGAGCGGCTGAACGCATCAAGGGATGGCACGTCTCGAAAGAGGCATCGTGCTCAGACCACAGATGGATCAGTTTCTCTATGGAAGTCGTTATACAACCTACACAGCCACGTAGGAAACCACACAACACTGACAAAGCAAAGTATGTCCAATTACTTAAATAGAAACTTACCCTTACTGCTACGCCGACGGTACTGGGTGACAATGAACAGATCGACGAGCAGGTATGTACACTGACGCAGTCGATGCTAGACAGCTACCACGCAGCATGCCCAGAAACCACTCTACCCTCAACCCCAGGTAAACAACCCTGTTGGGGCGCTGAGCTTGAACGCAAGCGCAAGAAGGTAAGAAGGGCCCTAAACAGGGCAATGAACACAAGCGCGGACGTAGATTGGGACGTTTATAAAGCGGCCAAATCAAGCTACAAGAAATGCCTCAGATTCAGACGCACCATGGGATGGCGAAAATTCTGTGGGAGCATTGAATCTTGCCAACAAGCAAACCGGGTAAGGAAACTACTGGCTCAGCAACCGATGGTTGCACCAGGTACTCTCCGTAAACCGGATAACACATACACCACATCGGAGGAGGAGACAAGACGCGTCCTACATCAGGTCGTGAACAAGATAGAAGCTGCTATACAACAAAAAAGCATCTGTCTGGGCACCTTCATTGACATAGAAGGAGCCTTTGACAAGACAAACTTCTCCAGTATAAGCAACGCCCTAGCCAGACATGGTGTGGATCAGATGCTTATACAGTGGATCCAAAACATGCTTAGCAAAAGAGTACTGCGCCTGCACGGCGACTCCCAGACAGCCTTGATAACTAAAGGTTGCCCGCAGGGCGGTGTTCTCTCCCCGCTATTGTGGAACTTAGTCATCAATGAACTCATAGACAAACTCAACGCGAGATATTTTTACACAATAGGATATGCAGATGATCTGACCATTCTCACCTCAGGTAAGGTAACTAGTACAGTGTACGACCTTACTCAACAGGCTCTACGCATAGTAGAGTGGTGGTGTAATGAGTACGAATTATCAGTAAACCCGACCAAGACCGAACTAGTTATGTTCACACACAAACGCGCGCTGGGTACTTACCGACTGCCCAGGCTATTCAACACAGAGCTCAAGCTGTCTACCGAGGTAAAGTACCTGGGCGTCACTCTTGACAGCAAATTGACATGGAACAGCCACATGGAAAATAAGCTCAATAAAGCCAGCATCGTCTTCTGGCAGTGCAAGAAGATGATAGGTAAACGATGGGGCCTATCCCCCAAAATTGTCTTATGGCTCTATAAGACAGTAATACGTCCGATGATAAGCTACGGCGCAGTAGTGTGGTGACCTCGGACCAACCTAACAACGGCCGCCAACAAGTTTCAAAAGCTTCAAAGACTTGCATGCCTAGCGGCCACGGCTGCATCAAAACTACACCTACAGCGGTCCTCGAAGTGTTGCTGCCTCCATTGCACCTGTTCATACAACGGGAAGCAATGATGTCGGCGATCCGGCTAAGAGCTCTGAAGCTCTGGAAAGACACTAACACACCGCACACTAGCAACTTAAACACACTCTTTAAAGAAGTTCCTCTCACACAAGCCATTGGCGACCGAATACCAAAACAATTTGTTTTCGATAAGAAATCGAAAAATCCAACTGTACGAGGATCTACACGAGGGAGTTGTTGGCCACAACGAGCTCACGATCTTCACAGATGGGTCTAAGACGGATACAGGTAAGGGTTCAGGAGTATTCTCCGAGGACCTTAACATCGACATCGCAGCACCGCTGGGAGCCTACAACACGGTCTACCAGGCCGAATGTTTTGGCATAATCCTAGCTGCCACAGCAATCATGGCACGTGAGGTAAGGGAACGATCCATTAGGATCCTCTCAGATAGTAAGGCTGTCCTTTCAGCCCTCAAAAGCCATACTATCACCTCGGCACTCACGCTTGAATGCCACCAGAAACTAACAGAGGTAGGTAAACAAAACAAATTAACACTGCAATGGATCAAGGGCCACAGTGGCTCAAGAGGGAATGACGCAGCCGACGTACTTGCCAGAAGAGGGGCCACTTTAGAGGTGGTGGGACCCGAGCCCATTATTCCCCTCCCTTCTGGTTTTTATCGCAACCTGGTAAGGAATAGGACCAGGACCCAACACAACCAGTCCTGGATTGGTATTGAAACATGTAGGCAGGCCAAGGAGGCTCTTCCCACAGTAGACGGTAAGATAGCGAAACAAATCCTCCGGCTGTCCAAACAACAACTGCGGACAGTCACGGCCGCCTACACAGGACACGGATTCTTTAATAAACACCTATTTACTATAGGTATCACCGACATCCCGCTGTGCAGGGCCTGTATGGCAGCAGACGAGACGGCAGCCCACCTGCTCCTCGACTGCCCTGAGGTCGCACAGTACAGGCAGCAGTACCTGACGAGATACAGCACCCTGAGGGAGGCAGTGGGCCACATTAAGAGTCTGCTGGCCTTCCTCGAAGAGCTGGGGTGGCTCGAATGAAGACACCATTCCCACCTGCACGCAAAATACACGCCAAGACGTGGAGTTGCGGGAACAGCCCGTGCCATCAAGTATCAAGTAAGACAACCTGATGTCGTCGGAAGCTGGTGATGACGTCACAAAGGTCCTTGACCAGCTTGGGACCAGAATGCAAGCACTGGTTCAAGGATACGCCTGTTGAAGTCTGCGCAGAACCATCAAACACTGTGCGCAGCTTGCCAGTTGATTGCTTCAATACCGCATGATGCGGGAGTAAGTAGTGCTCCACCGAACGCTAATCCAAATTCGACACAGACATGGGTCCCAATTGTTCATATTCTCTCATGAACTCAATGTACTTCTGTCTGAGCTCCGGATCACGACCCATGCGGCGCTCCATAGCCAACAACCTCTTTTCGGCTAAAGGTCGTGACTCACCAAGCGGAGGCCGAACAGACAGGAAGGGTAGCCTCGTAAGAATCCGAACAGAACGGAGTCGACCAGTGTTGTTCTGGAAGAACAGCTCGCACTCCTCATGTTTTGGATTCAAACGGGCAGCCTGAGGGGGCTCCTCTACCTCCCAAAACCTCTGAACCGCATCAGAGAGAGCGGAGCCTACAGCCAACAAATTATCAAGTTCGGGTGGAGGGGGTCCCTAGGTACAGGTCCCATCAAAGCAAATCCAAATATTGTCGGGATGGCAGTCAAACCATTTGGCACCAAAACCCCTTTCCCACCAACCAAAATTTCACCGAGGACATCAGAGCCAATCAACAAGTCGATTTGTCCCGGTGTGTCAAATTTGAGGTCTGCCAGTTCCAATCCCGATGTCAAATTCACCACAGTAGCAGGTAGCTGTTTCTGTAGATTCCCAAAATATTCTTCAGCACAATAGCCGAGGTTTTAATCCTCGCGTGTGAAGATTCAACAGGGCCAAACAAAACCTTAACTTGCCCTTCAACATTAGAGGCTACGTCACCTATGCCAATATACAATTTGGAAAGGAGCCCATATTTAATTTAACCTGCCCTACCAAATAAGTGGAAGCAATGCAACCTTGTGAACCTGTGTCCAATATAGCACGGACAACAACAGAGGTTCCCGTGGGTCCCCAGACCCTAACAGCAACCATTGGTAGGATAACGGTCTCAATGGGGGAGGTTGACGTTATAGGGCAGGGGTCAATGACCTATTGTTGCCTGGGCGGCGACCGTTGGCCAGGACCAGGCAAATCAAAATGAGGGTGTGGCTTGAAGTCCTCAAAAGCGCGATGACTCGATCCGCGCGCCATCTGTGGGGGGTCATAATGACGCACCCGCCCAAAACGAGGTGGGCGCGAGTCAAGGCGGGGACGCTCCGCCAAAGGAGGGGAATACCTGGGGCAGCAGTCATGGTGCTGGTGACGCTGAGCAGTCGCACATTCAGGTGCGCGAGAGAGAGGAGGCGTTCGCACGCTACGGTTCTCCAAGCGGGGTGAGCGGCGATCAATTAAGCGAGGCGACTCTCGGCTGCGCGCCGGTGAGCCTCGGCTGCCACCTTCAAAACACCCGCCCATGCGCGGCGTCGGCTGATTGGACAAGCGGCCTACCTCTCTGGCATTCATGCAGAGAATGTCCAAATGCTGTCCTCCACAGTGAGGACAGGGGCGAGAGTTTGTGCAGTCTCGCTGGTAGTGGGACCCCAAGCAAGAGAAGCAAAGGCGGCGGGCATTTGCGATGCGCCTACGAGAGGCGACACGAAGGTCCAAGAATGCCCTACAACTGGCCGTTCTATGCCCCGAGACCTTGCAGTAAGAGCACTTTGCTGGGCTCTGCGTGACTGCAAAGCGAGGAGGGCGCCGGTCAACATTGGCTCGGGTGTGAACGCGAGCCTGCTCCTTGACCTTGGGCGGCTGCGTCTTAGCCGGCGTGTCACCACCGGAGTTGTCCAAGACCCGGCACTCATCCTCCAGGAACCTCTCCAGGTCAGCAAAGGGGGGCAGATGGGTCGCGCTATCCCCACCAAAGCGCTGCTCAAAACGCGACCTCAGGTCGGCAGGCAGCTTTTTAAGTACAATGTGCACCAATAGATAGGACCATTGGCCCACGGGCAGGTCAAGGCACTTGAGTGCGTTGATGACCACCAAAAGCGGGTTCAAAAGTTGGGTGCGCAACCCAAAGACCCGGGTGAGCATCGGCAAACCCAAAATCTGCTCGATGTGCGTGTCGGCGAGGCCACGCTTATTATGGTACCTACAGGTAATTAAGTCCCGACCCATCTGGTACGCCTCGTCAGACACGGGCAGATGCTGGATGAGGCCCTTGGCCTCCCCATCCAGAACCGACATCAAATAGGCCAATTTTTGTGCCGGCCGAAGGTCAGCCCTATCATTGACCAGGCTGTCAAACAAATTAACGAAGCCCAGGTAGCTTCCTAAGCAGCCATCGAAATCGAAATCTCGGTCTAAAGTAGGGAGCCTACTCACCAGCCCCGGTGCTGTCCTAGGACGCTCCTGCTTCAAGCCGGGTTGCCCGTCCCTATCGGCAACTAGTTGTCTCGCACTATTGGAGACAGCATCATACAGGTCTAAGACCTGGACATAATCTTCGCTGACCTTATTTCACTGGTCAGCGGTGAAATAATTAACTGACACTTCGAGACAACAAGCGTTGAAAATGCGAAATTGCTGTTCCACACTTGCCAGGCGATCATCAATCCGCTCATACCTTTGTAGTAAGGCCTGCTGGCGATCAGGCCGGTTCACTAAGGCACTGGCCGAGGCAAACCAGCGCAAATCTGATGCAATAGCACCAACAGCCGCACGCAAGTCCTTGATAGCTGACATAATTAAGTTTCAAAGGAGCTCGGACAAGCGTTAAATAATATTATCAATTAAAACTTAATATTTGTTAATTCTTTGAAACCAACAAGGTTTTAGCCTGTTTACTGCAAGTGCAGGCAAGTGACACGTATCTACTGTCCAACAAAATTAATAGTTTCAATATATATTGACACAAAACAAGGTCAAAGTTATCAAAAGTTGAAACTTCAAATAAGTTAATTAAAAGTTAAATATTCAAATAAATTAACTAATTACTTGCAACAGACACACTGGCTGTGTTATTTGAGATATACAATAGTAATAGTATGTGTTACCTAACAATATTATCTATATATTATAACAAAACAAAAGTTTATTAATGTGACCCGCCCAAGATGCAAGGTCAAGTTGGTTGTTATAATGTTTTGAACTCAATATATGCAATTAACCATTAACTTCATTAATTGATACATGTAACTGTTATGTATCCAATCAAAGTGACTTATTTAAAGTAACAACAACAAAACTATGCTTGATTTCAACAATTTAAATCAAACAATTACTGATTGAGGTTATGTATGACAATGTGTTTCAAATTATGTAGGTCAACTCATACAAATAAATATCATGTATTTTAGGCAAAAACTGACCTGACAAACACTACAATACTGTCTACAAGGTGATAAGATACAAGCTTATACCAATCTGAGTTTTGATACAATCAACGGCTAAGTTTCAACCACGCTCTGCTACCAAAAATTATGTCTTGAGTTACCGTAGGCAGGTGGGAAATTGTTCAGAAGTACGCAGTGGAAGTCTGTAATGCATCCACCTGACCACGGTAAGGCAAGGACCTAAACACAATGCACTGCGTTGCACAGTGAATCACAACTAATAAATAAGGGTTACTTACCAATGATCTCCTGGTGTGGCTCTTGAGTGGACCTATAAGATTAACTCATAATTTTGGCCAAAATAACAAGAGAATCGTTATAAATATCACAGGATTCAGTTCGGCGTAGTCCTACTCCTCGGGCACCAATCAGGAATTCACCCACGTGTTTTACAATGTTCATTAAGATACTATTTTTATCACAATTAAACCGGTGCCAGTTATTGATCAAGGTAGCGGCAATCAAAACGGGTTCCAAATACAATTATACAAGATCAAACGCACTCATCAAAACGGAATCTTCCAGAGCTTTTTCACTGCCCGCGGGAAACGACGATGAACGAAAGTGAGTGAATGACAGTTCAGTGTGACCATAGTCAGAAATTTTCAATAGACTAAACTAAACGTTACTAAATCGATATAATCGACTTGACCTATCACAAATAATATTTCTATTTCAAACAGCCACCTTGGTTCATTTGTTCAGGCCAAGATGAATAATGAAGCATGTATATTTTTAGTAAGATTTGGAGAAGGTATATCTCAGTTGGTACTTCACATAGTGGAAATCTCAAATAACACTGTTTTATAACGATTGCTGAGTTCAAACGCTATCGGTCTGCGAAATGCTTTTATTCTATCAAATCTGGTTAGACTAGATTGCGGACGTCAGGCTACAACGCGAAAGCCTCGGATGCAACCGACTTGAACCAGAAAGTGTTTGAAATTGCTTCTCACATCAACAACGTCTCACACGAAAACAGTTTAATACTTATCAAACGTTAGTTTGTTTAAGTTATGAAACAACGGATATCGTAAGCAATATAGGTTACCAACTCACACAGTTCTGAAATTGCCAACGAAAATAAATATACAGCGAAGTTGACAAAATCTCTCTATACGAAGCCACACAATGCCTTTTATTTCGGCCTTAAACATATAGGATTCATATCAATAACTTGTGAGATAAGGATTCGAACAGAAACTTCGTTGCATTTTTGTAGTCTATTCTATTTATATTAATTATTGCTTGTTTTTAAATTAACCATGCTATCTATAACTAATAATTGTATTGTGATCTAATAAACCTTATTCTATTCTATTTTAGCGGAATTACTGTTCTTTGATTTACTGACGCCTAACTTTGACAACAGGATATTAAGTGACTATGTACCTAGTTGAACTGCTTTTGTAAGATTAATCTTCGTTTTATTATCTGAGAATCTTTAGGAATATTTATTGGCAACGGGAAGAGGGATATTTGGGTCTACTATGATGCTCTTTACATGAATGAGCAGCTCAGTTATAGTTGTGTAGATTCAAAGTAATAAAGGTGTGAGCGTTTTACAGAACACTTCGAAAATATTAGTATAGGATATACTCTGAATATTTTAGTCAAAAATCTCCCCACAGCTAAGTAGCACAGAAAATTTCAAGATGTTTTGTTGTGGGCATTGTATTGAAAGAAAGCTGCGCTTTTATTACTTCATGCCATAAAAATTTATGTAGACTTAACACCGATATACATGATTTCAATAAGTTACTATAAACATTAAACAGTAACTTTACCGAAATAAGCTACACGGTACACTTGATTTAAAAAAATGTAAGAATGCAAGCTGACAGAGAGGCCAAACCGCAGTGGCTACAATAATCCGAAAATTTTAGCGTGCTGCTAGGATCCCGTGCCAAACTCCACTATAATAATAATAGGATGCGCGCATAATAGGAGGCGAGCTTATTGCTGTTACCGGGCAAATCACCAGACTCCGAGCTGCTACTGAGAATTCAGAAAAACTCAGTAACACTTTTTACCCGACCCAGGAATCGAACCCGGGAACTCCGATTAGCAGACGCATACGCTATCCACTGGACCACGGAGGCAGTGGTTATATAAACAAATAGTATAAATATAAAAAAATCCATACCTACTTGCACAACATCAGATAACTCTTTTATTTCACTGTCGAACTCTAAAAGTCTTATTTATTTACTAGCTTTTGGCCGCTGCTTCGCACGCGTAAATTACGATTAGATAAAATATTTTTTTACAAACACACCAGTTACGTGTGTTTGTAAAAACAGGTGTCCTTCAGGACACACTCCTACATGCTAAATTTAATCTTCTTGCGCCCAGTAATTTTGCCTGTAATGTGTCTGTCAGTCAGTCAGCAACGCAAGGATTTTACATACACAGATTGAAGTGATTCCATTGAAAAATAAAAGTTTTTACACAAATTCTGAATCCTTTTTCCACCCTCTCAGGGGAAAATTTTCAAAATAAATGTCTTTGTGTTCGTTAACGTCATTTGCGGATCCAATAAACAAAGTATGAAATTAATCTCTTGAAGGCGTAAAAAGGTTTCATACAAATTCTGATTCCGTTTTTTAGCCACTTACGGTAAGAATTTCCAATAAGACTTTCTTAGTGTTCACTAACTTCATTTGAGGAACCAATATACAAAGTTTGAAGTTAATCCATTGGAGGGATAATAAGTTTCGTTTCATTCACATTTTGAGCCCCTATCTTACGCCCTGAGGGTGGGAATTTTCAAAAATCATATTCTTAGTTTCATACCATACACACTTCGTACAAAGTTTGAAGTCAATCCACTGAAGGAATAAAAAGTAACACACTTTGACCGCTATCTTACCCCCTGTGTTAAGGTATTTTCAAAATACTAATTATTAGTGTTCACTATCGTCGTTTAAGGAACCAATATACAAAGTTTTAAGTCAATCCATTAGAGAGATAAAAAGTTACATACAAACTTTGACCCCCTATCTTACACCTTTAGGCAAGGAATTTCCAGAAAAAATATTCTTATTGTTTACTATCGTCGTTTGAGGAACTAATATACAAAGTTTGGAGTCAATCCAATGAAGGAATAAAAAGTTTCATACAAACTTTGACCCCCAGTTTTACCCCCTTAGGGATAGAATTTCCAAAAATCCTCTCTAAGTGCTATTCTGCACTCTTCAAGGAACATACATGCTAAATTTTATCTCCTTTGACCAGTAGTTTCGGCTGTAGCGTGTCTGTTAGTCAGTAAGTAACGCAAGGATTTTATATATTAAGATTTATTTATTTGTATGGGAAAAAAAAAACAGATACATACATTACTTAATAAATAATGGTGCAACAAAGAATAGGTTAGTATGTAGCACACAACGTTATCCATATTTTGATTAGTTATTTATCTAATTATTATTTAAACAGAAAATTCGAGCACGAGTAGCATCTTACAGTACAAAAAACAATGAAAATAGTGACTTTAAAAATATAGGATATACAATCTTCTTTATACAGCGACATTTTTGGAATAGTATGCAATATTAAATTAACTAGGTAAGGTAATGCCATTTTATTATATGGTTTGAATGACTTCTTATAAGGCCTTTCTAAATTTATTTGCCGATAGTGTAAATAAATCCAAATGTATAAAATATAGATTATAATTTTTCGCTAATCGATGCAAAGGCGCGCACACTCCAGCATTAGTGCGACAAGATGTAACTGCAAATAGTGGTCTTGCGCGCACCTCACGTCCAATTACAGTGCGTGGACCAATATAACTTAATTCTGTCAGGATTGACAAACTGAAAAAGTAAAAAAGTGTGTTAATAAAATGTATCGTTCTTATCGACCAAGAGTGATTTATTATGGCTGCAAATATAAGATGTATTTTAAATGAATATTTTGTCAGTAAATAGTACGAAAGTCATCGTTAGCTCGGCAGGGCAAAAAAATATATTTCGATGTGCAATTACGATACATAAGTTGTAATTCACAGGCATGGATTAATTCATTGTTTACAAAACAATAATGTTATTAAGGGCCTGTTACCATTGCACGCCGTATAGACAAAGGAAGGCCTTCCTCAAGGTGGACCGACAATCTTGTTGGTATTGCAGGAAACGAATAAATGCGGGTGGCTCAAGATCAGTCTATGTGAAGAGACTTGCGGGAGGCTTACAATAAGTATCTCAGTATCTATAGAAGGCAAGGTGAACCGACGATTGCGATTGGGATTGCGGGAAAGGCACTGATGCGGGCGGCTCAAGATCCGTCTATGTGAAGAGTTTTCGGGAGTGTTTTAGTATCTATATGAACATGTAACTACCATTATCAAACAACTAAACTATACGTAGCTGCAGCACTAAAGAATACTACTAAAGTTATGCACATAGGATTTAAATTAGCTTAGTGTACCTACGTAAGTCCTTTTTTTCATAAAATATGAAAGGAGAGCTGTCATTAATATTAACATCTATTTTATTACTGGAAGATTAAAACATATGCTGCCTTCATAAAATGTCGAAAGCTGAGCTGCTGTCAGCTCACATTTCTACAGAAATCAGAGATCAACATTAACTGGATCCTTCGCCCAAAACCGATACAATTTCAGTCGTAAATTTACCTATATAGAGCTTAGAAAGTGGTCCTCGAACAATATAAGGAATTATTACCAGCCATGCCTTACAAGCTCGTTCGACCAAACGGCTGGGCCACTACAGTGTCAATATTGCCAAATTATAGCTGGCTCGGCTTTACACCGAAACCGTAGGGTTCTAGGCGACTTGGGAAGGATTAATGGAATGGACTGTATTAGGGCGAGTTCTGGGTCGCCTAGAAAGGAATAAGGGAAGAGGAGATGGATACGGGAGGAGGTGATTGAGTGGGTATAGGATATTTCAAGGATGGAAGGCACTTACCTTATACAGCCTTCTTCGTTTCTTTTCCTCCTGGTGTTTCGTGATGCAGCTGATTGTTTACGCTTCAATTCACCGTCACTCCCACTTACGAGCGGTTTATATAATCACATACAACGGTGCGGCGCGGTACGGTATCGAGACGGCGTTCTCAGCGGGAGGAATGTTCTCGACTGTCACTCGCGTCCACGATCGCGTCGACGAATCAGGCGAAGGCAGTGCCCTTCCAGGGAGTGGGATAGAGCGGGAGGGAAATATGGTATCGCTCGCACTAGACGTGGAACTATTGATCTTGATGCGATTAGTTATATATAGGAAGGTAGATGGCGCTACCAATAGCAAAACTTACACTGCTAATACTCTAAAATTAAATTTTGGTTCAGGAAACGATCGTTTCGATCCAACTTACAATTATTTCTACAAATAACTTCCGAGACAAAAGCCGCTGGACTTGGCTAAACAATTTTTAGGATTTTAATTTCATTTATCTTTCATAGCAAAAAGCCATATAGTTGTTCCTTTTTTAGATGTTTCCTGCCACGAGAAAATGATTTTATACACTCAACTACAAGCAGCTGATAAGATTTGTACTTGTAGAACAATTACAGCTAGGTCTTTATTACGTTAGACTATTCAGTAACCAGTGAGAAAAATAAAAGCTACGGTCTACAAATACATTTAGTAACGTGATTTGTGTACTTCTTATACTTTAAGTATATTTTATCTTACCATTGAAAACAGTTAGTTATAAGTTTTAATAAGACCAGGAGTCTGATTATTCCAGACAATCGTCGACAATACCGTCGTCCAATTACAAAGTCGTCATTTTTCTCTTCCAAACCATTTTCTGTAACGAAAAGGAGATTTCTTATTACGGAATTGCATTGAAAGCTTTTGTCGCTGGACTAAGTTCTTTGTCTGTTAGAGGAAAAACAAAATGATCTTATTGGTTTTGCGTTCCTGCTATTTTTCCACTGATTATTTTTCAAGAAGATTATTGACTGAAGAAACAAGCAACAAAGATGTAGAAATAAGCATCGAGAAAGGTACGGTAAGGTGGTTTGGGCACATGGAGAGGATGACGAAAGACTGACCAAGCAGATATATAAGGCAAGTGTGATTAGGACAGGACGAAGACCTAGACGAACGATCTCTGACCAGATTGGAAACATCTTAAAAAACAGTACAGGTCAGAAGTATCCTAAACAGAAAAGCATGCATGAGGAATTTGATAGGAGTGAATGAAGCAAGGGAGATATGTCAGGATCGTTGCAAATGGCGTTCCGTAGTCTCTGTTTACCCCTCCGGGAAACAAGCGTGAGTCTGTGTATGTATGTATTGACTGAGGTACAGTTTAGTAGACTATATTTACGTTTACTCCCGTTTAAGTAAGAATAATACTGAATTTTCTTCTTTCTAACAATGCAGCAGTGTCCCATTCAAGTACATATCACGTATCGCGAGAGACTACAAACAATGAACGGGCACAAAAGAACACGCAGACTTGAAACAACTATTTGTGGATCACACAAAGTGTTATCTACCGAAAGTACCAAATACGCAGTACTCGGTGTGCAGTAAAGCCGCGAAACGTCACTTATACCACGGCGCCATCCGTGCATCTGTGCATATTGAATAAAAAATAGATTTAGGCAATTTGTTTTCGATAGTCGATAAGACTCCTTATCACTCAGGAGTCTGATCGTCTAACAATAACCTGCTCACTAGTTTGGCAGACACTTCTAGATAAAATTATGAGACGTCTGGCACTTATTACACATTAAAAGACAGCTGAACAATCAAGTTAAAAGCGTTTCTTTGTATGTTCATCTTCTAACAAGACAACTTTATATCGTGGCATATCACAATTTTGTGTCGCTTAGGGTAAGACCGCACTGGGCAATACTAAACTGCAATGAAGTGCAGCAGGGTAACAAATATTTTTATTTAATAGACAGCTAACGAGCAAATAGATCGCCTGATGCTAATTGATAACCGCTACCCATTGACACAAGCCATACCAGAGGAATCACAAGAGCGTTGCTGACCGTCGTCAGGTCGGTCGTCGATCGTCGGTGAGAAAGTAGATAATGGGTATGGGGCCTCCGGCACTCTCACTCACCGAACGAACCGAACATATGGATACTGTATTTTTACGTCGATATTCTGTAAGACGGTAGTACTTGCCCGGTCGAATCGGCCCATTTATGTTGAAAGCAGCAAGCCTTTACTATCTCGCAAGCAAAATGATCTCACGACAATTACATCCCGTCTATTTGAATTCGTCATCCAGTGTCCTACGTAAACGACGGAAGTCGAAGCGACGTAATGCGATGAAAGGCAATAGTATAAACTGCATCTAATTGTGAATTGTTGTATAATATTCGTATGTAGGTAGATAAATAAAATCGTGTCACGTCGCTTTGCTGCGTTCAATAGGTGGTTACTTGATAAGAGATTACACCGCTACTTGTCAACTTCGGTACCTTAAAACGATGTTCTTTAGCCCACACTGTAGCCCTCATACGGTACACTTTATTTATTTATTTAAAAACTTTTTGCACATACAAACTGTACAATGGTGGGCATAATGCTTTGAGGCATTCTCTACCTGTCGACCCTTAGGTGGTGCAGAGATAAATGTGGTAGGTGCTCAAGAGATCTGTGTGTTTTTTTACACGTTTTCCAGTAATTATGAAATATAATAGATAATATTGGATATAACAATATACCTAACTAAAACATGGGATACTATACATAATATAATAATATAGTACATAGATAAGGAAAAATAACATATAATAATAAAATTATATAATAATATGATACGTTCGTATAATTTTAACTGTCGTTATATCTACGACACTAAATAAATCACCCACTACGCCGCTATTTTGAGTGTAATTCCGCCCACTGTAGTAAGCCCTAAGCAGAGAAAACTTAATTTAGTGTTTCAGTGTGAATTGAGCACATCTTTGTCTGTGCTCTAGTTATTAAGTGTGACTGTGTGAGTAGTCGTCACTGTTTGCAACTTTGTGTGTGCTTGGCCATAGTAGCGCGGGTAGTCCGCGCGCGGGCCGCGCGCTTCTTCGTGTGTCCGTAGTGGAGCATTTGCGGGTGCGGTGTGTACATACACCGTGTTTGTCTAGTATTGTGACGAATCGCAGCTAGATTATCAGTTAGATGACGTTAACACTCACCATAGTAACACTCTGTCAATTGTTCGCCAAATTCGCAACTAACTGATAATAAGGCTATTGCCGTGCGGATAATACAACCGCCTCACGTTCTGAGGGCGTGGGTTCAAATCACATTTATAACTGTTATGAGAATTATTGTTTTCATGAAATTTGGAAAATGTTTATGAATATTTCGCAAATATTAAAAAAAATATTTTGAATATAAATTGGAAAATTCTAGTAACTTCAGGACCGAGTGGAAGGGTTAACATGAGATATCTGGTAATGTAAATAAATAAAACAAATTAGAATGTATATAGATACTTTGCATTTTTAAGTTCATCATTACATAATACTAGCTTTTGCCCGCGGCTTCGCGCGCGTTGAAGTCGGGGTAACATAAATTTACTTTCAGTCTCAAGTTGTGTGAGACTCCTGATTAGTCTAAAGAGTTCAGAAACTCTATAGAGTACAAAGTAATTCGGTCAGTATCCATGACATTATCTACCATTATATATACCGAATATATATTTATAAGAATAATGAATGTAGAGGAAGCACGTGAGGTTTGCAAGGATAGAAGCAAGTGGCGATCTGTTGTCTCTGCCTACCCCGACGGGAAAAAGGCGTGAGCATATGTATGTATGTATATATTTATAATCGGGGGAAAAATTGTCGGGGAGATGGGCCTCGTTAGCCTTGGTTGGCAACCTGTCTAGGAGAAGGAAAACTCCGAAATTAAACCAAACGTTCGGGGAGATGGGCCTCGTTAGCCTTGGTTGGCAACCTGTCTAGGAGAAGGAAAACTCCGAATTTAAACCAACTTTCAGGGAGCATACCCGAAACAAAACCCCGATCTAAGGTGTGAACCGACCCGTGCTGAGGGATTCGTGGCCAGAGGGCAAGCTGGTCGTAAACGGAGGGTGCCTGTGTTGGTGGTCACAGGGCACAGCTGATATTCCGCCTTACCCCCGTAAAGGGCTCTGCGGGGATGGACCATATAGATCCCTAAATCTCGTGGGAACGCTATGGGAACAAAAACTTATTCTTCTCCATACGGCGGCGACGCGGTTCGCAACCCGTCACGTCTCGTTTCCCGCGAGGGCGAAAAGCGGCCTACGGAAAGCAGGTTTGCGACATTGAATGTTGGTGGAGGAATGAACGGCAAATTGGATGAAGTATGTCAGATGATGGATGATAGAAAGATTGATGTTCTTTGTGTGAATGAAACAAAAAGAATAGGGTGTGACACCACCAAGCATGGTGCATATACGGCGTATTGGTCTGGGGTAGATAGTACCACCAGAGCCTGTAAGGGAGTTGGTGTAGTACTGTCTGCGCGAATGAATGAGTGCGTAAAAGAGTTTGAATGTGTAAATGCTAGGCTACTGTGGATGAGAATGAAAGTAGGACTTACTCGTCTCTTTATTGTGGGGGTGTACGCCCCGGTCAATATAGTTACGGGTATGTCACAACATGAGCAAGACGAAAGGCAGGAGTTTTGGGAGAGTTTAAGAGAGATTTTGAGGAACTGCAAGGATAATGAAAGATTGATCTTGTTAGGGGATTTCAATGGTTGGGTGGGAGTAAAGCGAGATGGATTTGAAAGGGTGGTAGGTGTATTTGGTGATGAGAGTGTGAACGAAAATGGAAAAGCACTGCTTGAGATTTGTTTGGAGTGGAGCTTTTTTGTGACAAACACCATGTTTGATCATAAAAGGATACATATGTATACGCGAGAGGCGAAAAATGTTAGAAGAAGTATGATTGATTTTGTGATAGTAGATGAACGATTGAGAAAGAATGTGTTGGATACAAGAGTATATCGAGGGATCGGCATCCACACAGACCACTTCTTGGTGTTGAGCCGGATAAGTGGGCTCTTTAAAGGATGGCGACACCGAGAGCGTAATGAAAATAGGGTCTTGGAAAGAATAAAGTAGAAATTCTACAAGAGAAAGATGTGAAAGATGATTATAAACGAAGATTGATAGCAAGATTTGAGAGATTCGATGGCAAAAATGATATGGAAGAATTATGGCAGGCTTTTAAAGAAGAGGTAGTATGTGTAGCGTCTGAAGTAGGTGGTATGATCAAGAGAAGGAAAATACGAAAGGTTAAGAATACATGGTGGGACAAGGATGTACAATCAGCAGTGTCAGAGAAGAAGAAAGCTTGGTCAGATTGGTTGGCTGCCAGAGCAAATGAAAGAATGGGAAAAGCAACGAGTGTAGACATAGATGAAGCAAAAAAGGAGTTTGTTAGGTCAAAAAGAATAGTGAAAGAAATGGTTAAAAGGAAAAAATAGGAAAAGAAAGATGAGTTTGATAGCAGATTATCTGACGATTTCCAGAGGAACATTAAGTTTTTCTGGAAATCCGTTCGTGCAGTTCGAGGAAGAACTCAATCTTCAGAACACATATAAAGCATACAGTAAAGCATAGGCCAACTCCTTCAAACATGGAAAATTATGTGGCTATAAGAAATCACTGCAACAAGGTGTGAAGGAAAGCACAACGCCAACATATACATAAATCCGTTGAAAATGGTGATCCAGCAAAGGCCTGGCAATTTCTCAAAACTTTAGGAGTTGGTAAGACTAGGCACCAATCTATCCCAAACAATATAAATCTCGACTCTCTCAATGCGCATTTCTCTTCTTCGCCCAAATTTGATGGAAATGTTAAAAATAACACATTACAATATCTTTCATCCTTACCAACCCCAGATTATTCTCCTTTTGTCTTCTCGCAATTCACCGATTGTGATGTTAAGAAGAGTATTATGGCAATTGCGTCCAATGCAGTCGGTGATGACTGCATCAGCAGGAAAATGATCCTTCCCATCCTAGATATAATCCTTCCAATCCTATGCAACATTTTAAACCAGTCCATTATCCGTGGCATCTTTCCGTCAGCGTGGAAAGATGCACTTATAATTCCTCTACCTAAAAAACCTAAACCTTGTTCCTTTTCAGATTACCGTCCCATATCCTTACTACCTTTCCTGTCGAAAGTCCTTGAACGCCTAATCCACACCCAACTCAGTACCTTTCTTCATAATAATAATAATAATAATAATAATAATAATAATAATCTTTATTCAAACATAAACAAATACAAAAGGTTAAACAGGTACACAATTACACAATTACATTTTGTTGGTTTTGTTAGGTCACAAAGTCGAAATCGCAACTGATATCTTAACTAGACTATAAAATAGTCTGCACTAAAGATACCAGTTTTTATCCTCGAGATATACAGAAAAACCATTTAATTTATTTGAACATTTCAAATTATTAGTACCGCACGATAATGAAGGTAACGTAATATCAAAAAAAAATAAAAAATAAAACCAAGAAGTATAAAGCAAAAGTAGCCAATACAAATAATAATCGTTGTAAAAGGCAACAATACAGTTCACATATAGTATGACATAGGTTATAATAATATTACAGTAAGCATGCCTGTGAATGTGTGTGTATTTATGTAAATATGTGTGGTGTGTGTTTGTTTTTGTGTTATGTGTATGTATTTGTGTAAGCGAGCGTAGCTGTATGTGTTTGCGCATGTACATATGTATGGGTATAAATGAATCTTGTGCGTAAATGTATGTGAAAAATGCCAGAGTTCTAAATATGTGAGTAAATAAGATCTTCTGTTTCCTGGTACGTAAGTTTTGAAAGCCACGTATAAACAGCTTTTTTGCATTCGTTGTATGAGAGATGATAGATTGGGAGACACTTACTTACTTTATTATAAAGTGTTGGTGCTAGGAAGAAGTTAAATTCACTCCTTAATCCATACCAATCTGGTTTCCGTCCCGGCCACAGTACCGTCACTGCATTGGTACACATCACTGATGACATTCGTAGAGGTATGGATTGTGGAAATCTAACGGTTATGTCCTTGCTCGATTTCAGCAATGCTTTTAACACCGTGGATTTTCAAATCATACTCAGCATTCTCCGCTCTCTTAACATATCTCCAACGGCAATTGACTGGTTTCATAGTTACCTGTTTGGTCGCCGGCAACGTATACGCATTGAAGACTCTTATTCCACTTGGTTGTTAACACGAATGCCGGGGTACCACAGGGTGGCGTGCTATCTCCGTTACTCTTCACGATATTCATTAATTCTATCTCTAACCAACTTTTTTCATCCTACCACCTTTACGTAGATGATTTACAAATTTACACGCAAGCCCCCTTAGATGAGTTACCAGATGCCTGTAGAACCATTAGCACAGACTTGGCCCGGATCTGCGAGTGTACCAAGAAATATGGACTGATGGTGAATCCTGAAAAAACTCAGTTAATTATTATTGGTAGCCCAAGAATGACTGCAAAAATTAACTGGTCCGATCTACCACTAATTAGTTTTGACGGAAAAGATCTCCTTTATACTAAGAAGGTTAAAAATCTGGGGATTTACCTTGATGAGAATCTATCCTGGGTACCACAAATACAGGAGGTGAGTCGCAGACTATTTGCATCAGCCGGATCTCTGCGTAGACTACGCAACTTTCTTCCGACTGCTACTAAAATTGCGCTTGCACAATCGCTGCTGTTTCCTATTCTTGACTACGCTGATGTCAGCTATCTTGACCCCACGGAGGAGCAGCTAGACAAACTTGAGCGCCTTCAAAACTTCTGTATACGATTTATATTTGGATTACGCAAATATGATCATGTCTCAGAATTTCGCAACAGACTCAAGTGGCTCCCAATTCGTCTTCGCAGGAATACTCACATTCTAACATTACTTTATAATGTTTTATTTAATCCCAGTACTCCCTTTTATCTCAAAGAACGTTTTAGGTTCCTTCATGACACACATATAAGGTCCTTGAGGTCGTCTGAGAATTTGACCCTGGCGATGCCAATCCATTCTTGCAATTACTATGGAAAATCCTTTACAGTTCAAGCTGCACGCCTGTGGAATGGATTGCCACTAGAAATCCGTAAAGCCAAATCGCTTAACATATTTAAGTGTATGTTAAAAAAACACTACCTGTCAATCTAACGCGAATCACAATAAATATAGTTAATTTATCATATATTGTATAGCTGTCGTTCTACAAGTGTTCTGTTCACTGCTTCTTTATATATAATCACATTTTATCTAATGTATTGTATCATAGTACCTATACTTATGTATATTATGGTAGTATAATATAGTATGTAAGGTATAATATATATTTATATATGTATATATACATATATATTGTAGTATGTATAGTACGTATAGTATAATATAGTATGTATTTATGTAAGTGTACATTACAATGTGTATATATTTAAGTACTTATTTATGAATATTATAGATTACCGACGCTACACCATCAATGAACATGACTATTAACCTACATCATTTCTGTCCATCCGCGGTTGCCTGGAAGAGATCGCTCTATTAGCGATAAGGCCGCCAGTTGCACACTAGTTTTATGTTATATTCTTATGTAAATACTTTGTTTGTTTTGGTGTTCAATAAAGTGTAATCTATCTATCTATCTAACACACATCCATCAGAGACGAGAATGGAAGTATAGTAAATGGTGAATTGTGCATGCTGAAGAGATGGAAAGAGTATTTTGAAAGTTTATTCGAAAGAACGGCGATAGAGACACCGATAGCTGAAGTGAATTGTAATGATAGCAATGATGAAAGCGTTATTGGCGTGGATGAGATCGTGAAGGCACTGGGAAGTATGAAAGTAGGTAAGGCTGCAGGATATGATAGGATTACAGTCGAAATGCTGAAGGCTGGACAGGGCATCATAGTTGGTCAGTTGCAGCGGTTATATAACTTGTGTTGGAACACCGGCCGAGTACCTAATGACTGGACCACAGCTGTAGTTGTGCCTCTTTATAAAGGAAAAGGCTCGCAACAAGACTGCAAAAACTATAGAGGCATTAGCCTTCTCAGCATTGTTGGCAAATTTTATGCAAAGGTACTTATTGAAAGAGTTATGGAAGTAACCGACAAGAAAATATGGGATGTACAAGCGGGATTCCGAAAGGGTATGGGATGCACGGATCAGGTTTTTTTCCTTGCGAAGCATAGCCGGAAAATTTTTGGCCAAAGGTCAAAAGGTCTATTGCGCATTCGTGGATTTGGAAAAGGCTTACGATAAAGTGGTGAGGAATGAAATGTGGTCGGTGCTGTCAATGAATGGGGTGGACAGCAGCCTCATTCGAGCTCTGAAATCCCTTTATGAGGATTCTAGAACTTGTGTGAGGATAAACGGGGCAGACACTGACTGGTTTACCATCGATAAAGGTGTTAGACAGGGATGTGTAGCGTCGCCGTGGCTGTTTAACCTCTTCATGGACAGTTGTTTGCAAGATTTAAAACACAGTGACTGCGGATTAAGGATGATGATGCCTCCTTTATGCTGATGATCAGGTTATACTTGCATCTTCAACGGAGGAGTTGCAGGAGATGGTAAAAATCATGCATCGTGCGTTAGAAAGGAAAGGAATGAAAGTGAATGTAAGTAAAACGAAAGTTATGGTTTTTGAAAAGGAGGAATGCGTTACGGCTTGTAATGTTTTGATCGATGGACAGCGAGTGGAACAAGTGAATGAGTTTGTTTACTTAGGTACGTTGTTTACAAGAGATGGTAAGAATGAAGCGGATATTGAAAGGAGAGTTAATGCAGGTAATTGTGTGAATGGAGCTCTGAAGGCGTTTATGAACAGTCAAAACGTGTCCAAAAAGGCACGTTTGGCTGTACATAGAGGTGTGTTAGTGCCTACCCTTATGTATGGTAGTGAAAGTTGGGTATGGCAGAAGAGATTTGAAAGTAGAATAAATGCTGTAGAAATGAGAGCACTGAGAAGTATGTGTGGTGTGTCTTTGACCGACAGAGTAAAGAATTGTGTGATACGAGAGTGGTGTGGGGTAAAAGAAGATGTAGTGACAAGCATTGAGAAAGGCATGTTAAGATGGTTTGGGCACATGGAGAGGATGGATGACGATAGACTGGCAAAGAAGATATATCAGGCTAGTGTGAATGGGACAGGACAAAGGGGAAGACCTAGGAGAACGTTCTCTGACCAGATTGGAGACATCCTGAAAAAAGGACAAGTCAGAAGTACCCTTAACAGAAGAGCATGCATGAGAAACTTGATGGGAGTGAGTGAAGCAAGTGAGGTATGTCAGGATCGTTGCAAATGGCGTTCCGTAGTCTCTGCCTACCCCTCCGGGAAACAGGCGTGAGTCTATGTATGTATGTATGTATATTTATAAACACTTACGAATTTATAATATTAGAAGAGAAAATCGTTTCAGCTGTGTAAGCGTAGTCTATAATTATTAGTTTATATGGGCGAATAATGTAATCACCGTGCACGATATGACAATATGTATGATGTGAAAGTACTGACAGATATACTATATATTATTATAGATAGCACATGCGCAGCACTCAACTTACAGCGCGTGCGTTCTTACTTCCAAGAGGTAAATTTGTGCCGTAGGTACAAACTTCTACCCTCCCTAAATTCCCTCCCAGTTTAATTTTTGCAACTTATACTTTAAACATTTTAAATGAAATATTGCAGTATATGTAGCTTATACATCACAATGCCACATGGGGTACCATCTCTTGCGATAACTGTCACCCACATCGGCGCAGCCGTGGGCCGAAGCTAGTCTGTAAAATAAAAGTATCGATAAAATTATAACGTCACTACGAATATCAATACAATCTTTATACTATGAACGAGATCTCAAAGTTGCAAATGAAGTACTATTTAATTTTGATGGGTAATGTATGACCATGGTCATAAATGTCAATATCTCAATGATCAATAAAACAATATCGATATACAAAGACTAAGGAAAGCAAAGTTATTTTTGCTAGCGACAAATTGATAGTGATATTTGGCTATGTGATGCTTATGTTAAGTGAATCCCTCTACTACGTTAACCTTGATGAGCGAGTTCGACTCGCACTTCATTTAATAATTACTTATAATATCATTGCTCATAAAAGTTTGAGATCCGCACGCTCCGCATTGTTTCCCGCTTGCCGCCCGCGCATTCACTACGGACACTTGTATGAAAGTCCTATGGTTTGAGTTGCCTGCGTGCTCCCCGCGCTGCACAGCCCGCGCCGCTTGCCGCGCCCGCCTTCCCACTACGGACACTCCTATAGAGTTCCATATGTTTGAGTTTCCCGCGTCGCGCCCGCACCCGCGCCCGCCTTTCACTGTGGCCGAGCACTGTGGGTTAATATTTCAGCTTCCATTTACACAATGTTGGTTTAGACTGGCCTTGGTGTTGATGAGCTATGTAAGTGACTGGTGGTAATGAGCTGCGATAAACTGTATCTGTCCTTTCCAAGACAGTTGCTTCCATCAGTCAGTGTGACATAACTGCAGTGACTTAAAAATTGCTTCATTTGTACAACCCACATAACTGATATAAATGAGGTAGAGTATCCCGTGATCAACATGACGCTCCCGTCATCCAGTCATCCATATAAAGCAGCTTACATAAGGGGAATAAAATTGCACAAATAAAATCATCGCACCAAATCACCCGCATTTACAAAACTGTGATGTGTGAGCGATCTCATGTCGTCCCTTCAGCTCTGCCTTAAAAAAGTGTAAATTATCCCTCTTAGGCCTAGAGGCTGATTAGTAATAACCTTACCTATTATATAGAAGATTTAACTAGTATAGTTATAAATTATTTATTTCTGATATTTTAAGAACAATATAATAGTAGGAGAGCTGGTAAATAATTTTTGGTAACATACCCAAATGAGGCATTGCAAGAAATTCTGTGATTGTCCTTAAATGAACCTAAATAAGATAGTCGAGGTCTAGTTGAAGTGTAGCGGCCCCCTACAAACACTTGAATCTTTGTACAGGCAAAAAACATGTTATTGAGGCAATTCTAAAGTATATTTTTTTATAAGGAGAGCTTATATTAACTGTATCTCTTGCTCAAAGCTACTGCGAATTGCGATGCGATTGGCTCTCGCGAAACCACGACCGACAGCCTTCATGCGGTCTCTCAATAATATTTTCGGAGTAAATAAATAATTCCATCCTAAATAATAACAATAACCGAATCAGAACATCTATTAGATCTTTTTATGAAAACAAAAATATACCCGTAATGAGTATAATACCCTTAAGGAAATATATTGAATCTTAAAGAAAGTGTAATAATAGAAAAAATCATAAATTTCAAAATGTATCAATATTTCTCGTAGTTTCAAAAAAAAAAAACTTATTTGTTCACCAGCTCTGACTTTTTGTTATTTGTCATAGCAACGATATTCTGTCATAGCAACGGTATTCTGTCATAGTCTATGACAGAATATCGTTGCCGTGGAGATATCATATCGTTGCTATGTATCTCTGACTCATAGATACAAAATAGCCAAGCGTGTTCGTTCAATTGCGTCATTTAGTCGACTATTTTGGCAATAATCTGTGACCCTCGTATGTGTATCGTTCTTTATCAGCTACTCAGCTGTACAACAGCTAAACAACGTTTATAAGTAAAGAACATTTGAACATTGTTGAAATGCTCGAGAGCTGTTCAGCTGAGAGGTGGCTATGTCATACTCAACGATATTTTTATAAGTAAGACGGTATATGTTATTACATTACCATATTACAAAAAAAAAACCTTTTATGATTTAGTAGAAAGCAATGTCAAAGGAAAGTTTACGTAATTTTTTTTAACGGAATACCAGTAACGTAAAAAGTAGCGCGTAACATTTCGTACTGAGCCTGTTCAAGCCTTAGGTATTTCATCAATCGATGATTTAAAATGTCCTGTAAGCTCCTTGACTCTTTGCTGGCTACATCGTCAAAGAATTCTTAGTTTATACAACCGAGGAATTATTTACAAAAAGAATTAGGCTGCTAGCTATTTGATCCCTAGTCAGTAGCAATAGGCTACTGACTAGGGATCAAATAGCTAAAAATAAGTAAGATTTTAGCTTTGATCTTTAGAAAGGTCAAAGATTTGACAAATAGTTCTTTTAAGGTATAAAGGTTAGCTTTATCTATGATGATGATGATCCCTATGGCTAGTTTCACCGCTATCTTATAATCATATACTCACGCTTTTTCACGTCGGGGTAGGCAGAGACAACGGAACGCCAATTGCTTCTACCCTTACAAACCACACGCGCTTCCTATACATTCATTATGCGTAATAAGTTACTGTTAAATTAATTTGTCAGATAACAAATACAAAAGTCTTTCTAATATTGAATTTATTTGAAATAAATAGGCAATCCAGAGTTGGTGAAACTACGCTCTAATCTTGTTAAGGGATGACGCACACGGCTACTTTTTCTAGCGATGCAAGTGCCAGACGACCACGGTATAGTCACCGTGCTGTCGGTAGCAGTGTCCTCTCACACAGCAGCGTCCACGACTCTTCTTGCTACAAAGGTATGCGCTCTCGTTTTAGTTGCAATACAATCCATCGCTGTTCCAACGAGCATGCAAGAGTAACAAGGTGGACAGTTGCTACTTATATAGAAGGTGCCAGAACGTATACATTATTTAACTATTATTAAAAACATTTTTTGTGACAAAATAAAGTTCTATATAGTAGCAATGCCGAAACGCATTTTTTCACAGCATGCGGAATTTAATAAATAATTATCTCTATTTTCCGTTTTTGTTTCCAACAATACAATCGCAATACAGTGAATTGCACCAATTGATCTGCAAAACGGGCAATATATGTAACCCTTGATAAACCGTATTACACGCAATATCCGAACGCAGGCATTCGGCACGCAAATACAGAAATTTAACAGTCAAATGGGGTGGTTTGCATAAAAGATCACACTTGCTCGTGACATATAGTGCTGTAATGAATGAATGTACGGCGCATCACAGCTATTTCGACGCATTCAAATTAGACTGGCTGGCTTTTAGGGATCCGTAACAAAATTGCAATAAATCTAGTAACTCATTTAACTGTGACTGTCTAAATATCCGTTCGTGGTGTTGTTGGAATAATAGAGGCACTAAAGAATTTTCGGATTTATCCATTATCTAGTAACCATAGTACAAATTTTACTTAGTTGGGATTAAATGGCGTTGTGTGTATGTATTATATTTCAATTACGTCTACAAGACTGCAATATAAATTTCTGAAAAAATTGTTTTAGAAGTAGCGCTCAAACATGTAGATGTGAAAGGATTGTTTTGTTTGTCAAACTCAAACTCAAATATGTTTATTTCCACAAAAATGTTTAAATTTTTTGGACACGTCAGAAGGTAATACAAATAAAAATAAAAAAAGTAACTTTAAATGCATATTTACATAATTGAGCATTGAAAAAAATACCTGTTCAGAAAGTATAGAGCCTCGTAAGAAAAATCAGGCAAGAAACTCCGGGCCACTTTTTTCATCGTCTTGATTCTATACAATTTAAAAACTTAGTAACTACATTGAATTTTTCATAGGTATATGAGCTGGTGTATCTTTAATGTTGTTGTCAATTAATAAGGTTTCTTAATAATAATATAAAAGTACTAAACTACCATAAGAAAGACACAATAACTCACACTCACATGAAACTTAACAATAATCAAACGTAAGTAGCATGTGGGACCGAGCAAATTAATCCCAAGCATTTTTATCTTTAATATAATCTAGCACCAAATAGTACCCTTTTCGACAGAGTTTGCGTTTTTAACCTTTTTGAACTTATAGAAACTTAAATTTTGTATATTGCTTGGCAGTTTATTGTAAAAGTGCACACATTGGCCTTGAAAATATTTTTTTATTTTCTCTAGCCGGGTGGCCGGCACTACTAGTTTGCTCTTATTTCTAGTACTCAAATTGTGGTTATCACTTTTCTTTGAGTATGAGGCCTTGTTTTGGAATACATAATATATTAGGTTGGAATAAATGTACTGGCTTGCAACTGTTAAAATGTTTATTTCCTTGAATTTATTCCTTAACGAAGCCCGATAATCCAAATTATAAATTGCTCGAATAGCTTTTTCCTGCAGAACAAAGATGGTATGAATGTCGGCAGCATTTCCCCACGGGAATACCGTATGACATTATACTATGAAAATAGCTATGATATATAAGCCTGGCTGTGTCAATGTCAATTAGCTGGCGAATTTTCCTGACTGCGTATGCTGCAGAGCTGAGTCTATTCGACAATTTACTACCAGATCCCCTTTGCAGCTTAGAAGCTAGTGTAATGCCAAAAAATTTGGTGTTATCCACAAGATCCAACACATCATCCTTAACCTTTACTGAGGTGTTCACTTGTTTGACGTTAGGCATCAAAAATCGAATTTCATACATTTAGTTTTAAGTCTATTTAAAAGCAAGATGTCAACCTCAAACCAGCGAACCACCTTTGAGATAACAATGTTTACATCGTCCATATTAATTTGTTGACGTTTTAATTTAAATAAAAGTGAGGTATCGTCAGCAAAAAGTACTATCCCGTGCTTGTCATTAACGAGGTGTGGTAAGTCATTAATATACACTAAAAATAAAAAAGCTCGATGATTGAACCCTGTGGGACGCCCATTTTGAATACAGACCCATGTGAACACGTCCCGTTGACATCAACTCTCTGAATCCTATTACTTGAATATCAAGTAAGAAGATGCAGAGCAGAACTATTTAAACCATATTGATGTAATTTCCGGATCGATATATCATATTCTAAACAATCAAAGGCCTTGGACAAATCACAGAAGACACCTAAAGCATCATGTGATTCCTCCCAGGCATCAAAGATATGTTTTATAAGCTCAACACTGGCATCGGTAGTGGAGCGCCCCTTTATAAAACCAAATTGTTTAGAGTGTAGAAGCTCGTTGTTATTAAAATAATTTTCCAGTTGTTCTAGAATCAATGGCTCGAAAATTTTGCTGAATGTGGGCAGCACAGAAATTGGCCTATAATTGGTGGGGTCTGATGTGCTACTTGCTTTATACAAAGGTATTACCTTGCTATCTTTCATAAGATCAGGAAATACACCACAGTCAGTACACTTATTAAATATTAAAGCTAATCTGTTAGCAGCTAAAGCAATAATGGACTTGGTAATAGTAACGGAATTCCCCCACAAGTCTACAGACGTCTTCTTTATATTTATAGTATTAAAAGCTTTCATAACATCATTTGAATTTATATACTGAAATGATAAGTTACTACAAATTGTACTCATGTTTTCTTTCAAAAGAGGTTCCGCTGCATTGGTTGATGAGTCCAAAGATCTAGTAGTATTAACAGGGATATCAGTAAAAAAACTTTCAAACGCCGATGCAACTTCTGAGTCTGATGTAATAGTG
This sequence comes from Euclidia mi, assembly GCA_944739405.2. Lineage (NCBI taxonomy): Eukaryota > Metazoa > Arthropoda > Insecta > Lepidoptera > Erebidae > Euclidia > Euclidia mi. The sequence continues at coordinate 24,243,651 of OX123189.2, read as the reverse complement.
TCGTTATCAATGTTAAAACTAAATTTAGAACTTTTACTTTTAACTTTCCCAGTCTCGCTGGTTATAATATTCCATACCATTTTCATTTTATCGTCACTACTCCTAATCCTTGAACTCAGGTAAAGAGACTTAGCTTTCTTGCAAAGTTTTCGAAATATCCTAACATAGTTTCTAACCTATTCCTGAAATTGTTCACTGTAATTAAAGTTTCTCTCGTAATATAGCTCATTCAATCTCTTCCTACTTTTGTGAAGCCCAGTTGTTGCCCATTCACAGAAGGTTGCATTACCTCCAACTGTAATCGTTCTAGGTGTGAAAACCGAATTAAATTCAGTACAAAACGCTTTGAAAAACTATTATATAACAAATTAGGGTCACCTTCATCATCTAACAGTAACCAGCTAGTCATTAGTTTACTTTGAAACCTAGCAAAACGAGTTGCAGTTTTAGGTATTACAACTATATTTTGCCTAGAAACATTCTTACTGTTATCATTAAAGGAGATCTGTTGTCCGCAATGGTCTGAGTCTAACTTTCTAGTAATTTGCTTGTCTCTTACTATGATATCTGTAAATATATTATCTAGGCAAGTAGCTGTAGAGGAAGTAGCTCTTGTGGGCTCTAAGAATAAGTTCTTCATACTCATCGACAAGCTTGAGAAATTTGGCATTCGAGGTAAACAACTTTCTTTATTCAGGAGTTATCTCAGTAATAGGCGACAATGTATCAAGATTGAAAATTGGGTGAGTGAGGAACTGTCCTTATCGTACGGGGTCCCCCAGGGCAGTATTATCGTTCCCACTTTATTCCTGGTGTATATTAACGACCTTTGCCAACTCAAGCAGGCAAATGGCTCTATTTTCACCTACGCTGATGATACTGCCTTAATATTTAGGACCCCATCGTGGGAATTAGCATTTAAGTATGCTCAGAGTGGCCTTAACTCCGTCACCAACTGGTTGGCTCTAAATCTATTAGCACTTAATGTTAATAAAACTGAATATGTTACCTTCTCTCTTTCACCAAATGGCCAATCTTCTTTCACATCTTACAGTCTAGCAGCCCACTCCTGTAATGTACCCCTACAAGGCTCTTGCCGCTGCCCCAGCCTTACTAGAACAAACTTTATCAAATATCTGGGTGTACAGCTTGATAGTAGTACCCTTACATACCATCCTCATATTAACTCACTAGTTTCAAGACTATGGAAACTAATATTTGTCTTTAAGGCTCTCCGTCATATTGCTGACACTAAAGTGCTGAGAATGGTGTACTTGGCTCTCTGTCAGTCTGTCACCCAATATTGTATAGTAACCTGGGGAGGAAATCTCATTTGTTAAAATTAGAACGTGCACAGAGAGCACTGCTAAAGGTTGGATTGAAACTCCCCTTCCGTTTCCCCACTATCGACCTGTATAAAACTTGTAATGTTCTGTCAGTGGGACAAGTATTTATTTTAAATCTTATTATCACAACCCATGACCATACTTCCTACGAACCATCAAAATTTACTGCCTTCCGACGCAAGCATAACGTCTGCCCGATGGTTTCATTCTATTCAAGCTTGGCGCAACGACACTACTGCTTCCTAATAAGGTCAACAAATTCCTGTTGTAACACGCTCGCACACACACATACGTCGTCTACGCACGGACGCGTCATAGAGTCAAGCGAGACACTGGCGGCGGGGCGTCCGGTCCGGTCGGCTGAACATTGTCGTCACAACCCTCATCCGGAGGAGATTGAAGCGCCCCGCTCGGGAACTGATCCCAGTTCCCTCGAGCGGGGCTTCATCACCACCACCACACCAGCCAGACGACCAGCCGCCGCCCTCTCGCAGGCGACTAACTGGGCCTCTCCCAACGGAAACTCGCCCGGTTGGTCAGCCTCGAGGGCGGCCAACCCAATGACCGGCCCATAGTATTGGGCCGCGCAGACTACCTCCTTAAGGAGTCAACCTCCCAAAGGTACCCCCACTACCCCGAAGGGGGTGGTGAGAAGAACACCTACGACGACATTGTCGTCACTTAGCTAGCGATCGACTAGAGCGTTAGCCACCTGCAGTCCTCTAGCTTGGTCGGGGTCATTAGAGCGCGGCAGCCACTTGCAGCCAGTTCTGAACCCAGTTGAGGTTACGAGTGCGATAGCCACCTGCAGTCCACTCTTCCACCTGTAGCCTAGGTCACCTATGTATATGCCTATATGTATATTCTGTATGTCAACAATTGATTGAGTTGTCAATACACGTAAGTTGTTCATAGATTGGCGTTTTACTTCTACCCGACCTTGCATTTGGCGCATTTATTTATCCAGTGTGTAGAAAGGAGTGAAAAGAAGCAGTTGGTAATTGGCTACGTAGTTTGAGTCACGAAGAGACTGAATTATTCATTATTCCCATAAATTGACAATACGTAATAATAATATTATTATTTATTTTACCGCTGGCATATACAAATACAATAACTACAACTTTCGCACACATACACAATACGATTCGCACAATAATCACAGACTAACACGCGTGCACACATTTACTATCTCACACACGTATAAACACACACACCACACAGACACACACCTCCCACTTGCATGTTTTATTCCCTTTTGGTATTTTTTGTTTTTTTTTGTTTAGTTTAGTTTCTCAGCACTGGTTGTTTCTTATAATAAATATACATAATATGTACATGTAAAGATAATACTGTTAGCAATATTGTTCAGAGATGAAGAGCCTGGAGATTTGTCACACAGGTCTAGAACCTAGTTCAGACTCCAGCTCTCACTAAGGTTTGATTTTTAAGTTTTGTACTGACGCACTGTAACCAATATTATGTACCTTTTTGAAAGGAAATAAATAAACTATATATAACACGCTCGAAGCGACCATACAATGCTGAAGGAGGCCTGTATACACTTATTACAATAAATCTCCTCAGATCCACACAGGCTACCTCAATAGTTCGCTCAACAGACAGACTTACAATATCATGACGCTCTTAAATTGCAAATCATCGAGCCACTATGTACTGCTTGCTGCCGGCTAAACGAGCTTCCTACTATATGATTATTGAAATTGAACATGAACTGGTTGCTTTTTAGCCAATGTTCAGTGATGCAAAATATATCAACAGCATTACAGTTCATAAACAATTCCATTTCTAAATCTTTTTTAATCATACTTCTAATATTCTGATGTACCAATTTAATAATTTTTTTGTTATATTGTTTTAGTGTATCAGTCAATGAGTCACAAGTAATCTTATTATAGCTAGAGGTGTTCTCTATTGTCTCAGAATTTAATTTAAAATATTATTATTATGAAAGTCAATAATGGAATTGTTATATATTATGTCAGGTTCAATAAAATGTACTCTAACAGTACTTGGGTCACTGTATAAATTAAATGCTAATAATTTAGCAAGTTGTCGTTAAAAGAGCGAAAAGTAAATTTATTAGTGTCAAAGAATATAGGCAGCGATAGCCGAGTGGATATACCAACAGACTGCCATGCAGAGGGTATCGGGTTCGAATCCACGGCGCGCACCAATGACTTTTCGGAGTTATGTGCGTATTGAATTGTTAATTATCGCTTGTCCCGTGCCTCGGAGAGCACGTTAAGCCGTCGGTCCCGGTTGTCATGAAGATCTTTGACAGTCGTTCAGTACCTTCTAAATTAACTGACAGTCTAAACCATGGAATATCGCTATCCCTTCGGGTTGCGGAGGTCAGACAGGCAGTCGCTTTGTGGAAAAGCTTATATTCAGCCAAATCCAGTTAGACTAGAAAGCGGACCCCAGATTGAAACTGGGATGTCGCTTAGAGGATGATGATTAGTGTCAAAGAATAAAATTTTGGTCCTTATATATCTAATATATAAAATTCTCGTGTCACAGTTTTCGTTCCCATACTCCTCCGAAACGGCTTGACCGATTTTGATGAATTTTTTTGTGCTTATCCGGTATCTATATTTCAAAAAAAAAAAATTTGCAAAACAACGTTTGCCGGGTCAGCTAGTACTATTATATAATGATAGATTTAATTCACTTAACTGGTTGTTTTCTTTATCAGATAAGGTCTTTGAATAAGGAAATGCACAGACTATAAAATTGCACGCCACTTTAGAACTTCTATCAGTCATTATATCCAATAAAGCTAGTATATCTTTCTTTGTAACTAGTAAGCTATCACCATACAAAATAATAACTGTAGATTGTTTATTTGATTCCGCATGTTTTAACTTATGAACTAATGAAGACATTCTTTCTCCTGGGTAACAAAAGTTTTGTAATGGACGGTCAGTGTAACTATCTATTAAGCTACCCAAACCCACTCCCAATTGGTCAGAAAACATCAATACAATGCTATTACTGTGAGTATCTAGTGAACATATATGATTTGTTTATAACAAGGCATCAGAACCGGAGTCATTGTATATTTTGCAAGGTTGTGCCAGTACTAGACTACTTTCTAAATCATTATTTAATATTGAACAATTTAGGCAACATTTTTGTTAGTTATACCAAGTACCAACTCTAGAAATCTCATCGTATTTTAATATGTATTCTTGAGTTTCTTTCTGGCATGTTATAACCATTTTGTCGAGCTGCACAGTCAGTTTTGTGATGTGTGTTTGTAGTTCCTGTGTATGCTGATCATATAATAATCTACTAGAGAGTAATTGTTCATTTCTAGCCTCAAGCTTCGACATCAATAACTCCTGCTCCTTAACCAAGTCATGGTTAATTTGTGATAATTTACTTACTTTATTTGAACCCTTGTGACTGGATTCAAGTCGTTTAATCAATTTATTTAATTTTGATAATTGCCTAAATTTTCTTTTGGTTATCAATTTAGATTTACAGTTGCACTTACATTTTACAGTCTTAACAACACTAGCATTACCGCTGAATACCTCTGAAAACAGGTTCTTGTTTGCTGTGTTGTTGAGAGTCTGGATTGATGCCTCTTGTGATATTATGTCGCATTTTGTTAGATGGCATTTTAATAACAGTAAGATTCCCTTCCGTTCAGATCGGTTTGTAAAGTATTTAGCGATAGATATGTATTCAGTATAACCTGCCTCCAATTTACCAACTCTAATACCAACTTACGCATGACACTGGGGATAAATAATTCTAAATTGTGGTAGATATGATAAAAAGGCAAGAAAAAATTTACTAGGCCAACTGAAAACTCCGTTGGCAAACGATATAAACGAAAGCCGACATTACGTAGCGCAATACGCCCTTGACCAGTTTTTGTTTCAAATATTCTGAAAACAAATTCTTTTTTATTTCATTTGTTGGTGGTATTGTTTGCAGTTTCTATGAAAGTATTTTGCAAACCGGTTATTCGAAATGCGTTAAATAAAACTAGTAACGCTGTACGCGCGTACACTAATGTGTTAAAGTTTGAAAATAACATATTTATGTAGAAATATAAAATTAAACAATCTGTTAAAACATTTTGTAATTCGATAGAAATCATATAAATTGAAGATTTTAAAATGCCGCATCTTATTTTTCTGAAGCTTTTTAAAACTCTTTGAATAAAATATTTGCTAAAAATGTTTTTCTGAAAGTAAATAGTTGTAAAATAACCTGAAAAACATACTTGTAATATTGAAAATGAGTTTACTGAAAGAGAAGCAAAAAGTCACCGCACAAAGTACTTGGTTCTACTAGAGATATTAACAGAAACTGCTTTTCTTTTGATCACAAAGGTCTTTATGTGGTAGCCTTAAAGCTTTTTGTTTTCTTTTTTGTTGTTTTTTTATTTAACTTAATAACTTCAAATTGCAAGATCGAAAAAGCGGCTGTGCTGTTTAATAAGAATCATTTGTGGCTCATACAATGTTTTGTCTGCCACGGCAGGCAGACAAAACATTGTATGAGCCACAAATAATTGTTTTGAGTCTGGTTGTTCTTTGTGTCCCTTAATTGAAGTGTTGGTTAAGTTCGCCGTCATACAGGATGTCTTCCTAGTGCATGAGCTTTGCTTTTAATACGAATGAAAGAAAAACCTTTTTTTGTTGGTGAGTTAATGTAAGAAATTCACTTAAATTTTACCAAAGTAAAACCGTTCTTTCTAGATGAAAGACAAAATCCACAAATTCAAACAAAAAAGTACGTAATTTATTCACAATAATTATTATTAGTTTCCCATATTTAATATTATTTAGCAATATCTCTCAAGTAACTTAATAACTAAACTCTTCATCAAAATGATGTACGTAGTGGATCGTCTATCTAGTAAAATATATATGAGAAAACGTCTACAAAGTAAGACCCGTATAAAATCTCATATAACGACGGCCAGTAAATCAACCTAGACGACTCAATTGGAATATTATATGAGACCCCATGAATTAAATTATGGCGTGGCCCGACAACTTTTATCTCTTGTGGAATATTCCTCAAGCACATCACAGGTAAGTACGGGGACTTAAAGTGAAAAACATTAGGTATTAGTACCCTAGTCTAGATAAATTTATTAGAGCCTATCTTGACAAGCGATATTAGGCACATACGTATGCTAGACATTCATTAATTCTGGTCAGGGTTTCTCACTGTACGACAAAGATCATATTGTTTTCAGATACTGTTTAAGAAAATACTTACAAGATAAGTACGTGCATAAATTAGATTCGAAGTAACATCTGTGATGAGCATTCTTGCAAATGTTACAAAACAGAAAAATAAACACGTGGCGAGTACTCCTACAAACGTCCTGGCGAGCATTTCAGCGATTTGAGAGTACTTTGACGTTTTTGCTAATTAACGCGTTCGCTAAAATCATCGTGAAAATGTTCGTAGCAGTTCGTAACAATGTCCAGCTCTGTGGAAATTCAGTTTGCCAAAATATAAAACGACGAATGTTCGCTGTTCTGTTACATGTGTATTAACTCAGTTATATCAGGACCATTATGTAAGCAAGTCTACGTTTTCATGCCACAAAACTTAAAAATCCGTGAGGTTTTCTACATCACGTTAAATTAATCTGTAATCTAATGAAAACTAAGCAAAATGACTCGAACGGACCTAAAACGAACATGTCTTTTAAAACGGATCTTTTTCTGAATAGCCCTACCGAAATAGAAAGTTCTTGGAAGTACCTTAGTACTTTTCATTATTTTTACATAATAGCTAAACAAAACTAAGAAAACAAGCTGTTTCTGGAATCAGCTGAAACTAATTGGAAGCTCTTCCAAAAGGCAAGTTTATTCGTTACGTAGCAACGTTTCGAGATAACATAATTAGATTTTAACTTACATCCTGAGATGTGTTACTCCTGGAAAACTGGTTCTCGTTTTCATTATTGCGCGTTATCTGTACCATCTAGTCCCAAACTAAGCAGGGCTTGTACTATGGGCATTAGACAGTGGATAAACTTTATACTAACTATTTACGCTAACTATATTTTTTTTTGTAAATTCAATATACTAATCTAGATTATATATTCTTATTTCATAATGCAGCGATAGCTTAGTTGAGATATAACAGACTGCCATGCAAAGGGCCTCGGGTTCCAACCCACAGCGTGCAACACCCACTTTTCGAAGATATGAGCATATTAAATTATCAGCCATCGCTTGCTCCGTGTCTCGGCCGTCTGTCATAAAGACCTTGAGTCATTTCCGGGAGTCAGTATCCTTGAAGAAACTACCCCTGGTCTAAGCCATACAATATCGTTGTCCCTTGGATTGGGTTGCTGTGGATAAACTTATATTTTCTTAAATCTGAATAGATTAGATTGCTTACTCCAAGTTCCAGAGACGTGAATGCTGCCGGGTTAACACAAGTATGATGACGACTAATCTAGCATTAAAATTATATACTAGATTATATGTTTCGATAATATTAAAAGTATAACGTTCTGCAATTTAGTATTCAATAATAGTATTTGCGAATGTAGGTGATTTAGTCCAACACTTAGCAATAATGGACAGGTTAGACATCGACGACGGCGTCTGATAAATGACGGCTGTCACTATTGTTAGATAAAGAAATTGGTAAAATATATTACAAACCAATATGTAGAAACAATAAATATTTGACACGGGAAAACCAAATAACCCGCGCACTTTCCCCATAAAAATGGCTCTAGCAAGCAATGACAATAAGACTTTAATGACGTTTATAAATACGTTATTTCCTTAGCAATTTTTAAGAGCAGCGGAATGGCAAGGATGTTGAGGAGGAGAAAGATGCTTTACAAATATATCTACACTGATAAGAACGTACTTCCCAGTCAAGCCATTGCATTCAGTCCAAAATAGCAAAATGTATTGCTATTGAATAACCGTCAAGACAGTGGAAACAATCTTTCCACTGTAGTAACGAGAGCGGGTTTAATTACTTCTGCGTATATGCGACCCGTATTAACACTATTGCCCGCTTATTGAACTTAAAAGCGATATCTTTTTCAACCTTCCTATACTTCTATATAAATAACATTACAATTTCAAGAATAATGCAAAAAGAAAGGTTTGTTTATGACATTTATAATGCACTAATTGGCATACATATGTGCGGTGGCACACTTAATTATTGTTAATTTCGGCAGCTTTTACTGCCACTGAACTAGAAAGATTTCTGTTAGTTTGTCACTGCGATACCAAGATGCGATATAAAATAAGAGTGCATGCAATTTTACGTAGAAATAATTCAAGATTGGACGTACCGTTTTGTGTTTTATAAACACATACATTTAAAAACAATCCTTTACCTATCTTAAAAGACAACCAATATTCTGTAAACGAATACTAAAAACGCACAAGAAACTATAGATTTTATTCCTTCATGAAAAAAACGTTTATATCATTCATTTTCCTTATTTAAGACGTCAGTTTTGACTCCATGACCTTTAGGCAAAACAAATTATTTGTTTAACAAAAGTTGTGTCTTAACGTCTCAACCCTGCGCCTGTCAAATGTTCAGATAATTGGCTTTCTACCCCGTCTTGGACTATTTTTACCCTATAGCCTTGAATTCTAGTGATATAATGGATAAAATATTGAAATCAGGAATTATCAGGCAAGTTTATAATAATATTATTATTAATTACTATTGTTTTAATGGTTTTCCACTCCCACGCTCGGATTAATATCAGTATCGCGAAGTACTTAACAATAGTGATATTCTTTGCATAATGAACTAACAATTTGCATGTATCTTTAAACAATGTGGGCCACATCCAACCTCCAATTAAGTAACTTAATAACTATATATCATTATTACAAATTAAAAATAACACAATAGTCGATAGTCCATCGAGAAAAAGGCGGTAATAATATCTACATCATTGATTTTCACTTGTCAAATATTACATCCATAGACTTAAAAAGTTCTTAGTATAGCCAGGTTATGTAATGGTTTTTGCAGCTCAGTGTATCATAATTTATAATCTTAAAATAGAAACCTACTAAGTAGCTACAAGTAATGATAAAAATATACAAAACTTTTTCAGTACTTTTCGTGAACTTTGACATCCAATACTCATTAAATTCTCATAATAATAACAAAAGGAATTCCTATTTTCTATTGTGACCCTTTTCGAGCATAAGTCTGCAATAAGTTATCACTTCAGCTTATTTGAAACCAAAATTAAGGTTCTCCCTAACTTAATAAATGTGGTTCATAATACTCCTTTTCTTTTTAAGGTAAAGGTCGTCTTTAATTTTAACATCTTCCTGGCTGTGTGCCTGTGCTGCCTCGTATTCTACTGACGCACGGACAGATAGGCAGCGTGCGTACAAGCATATGGGCCAATATGCAGAGAAGTATATTGAAACTACCAAAAAGCATTCCGAAGCTATATTGGGATATTATACTATTATCTATAATATAAAAATGAATCGCAGAATGTGTTGCTAAGCGCAAATCTCGAGAGCAGCTGAACCGATTTCGCTAATTATTTTTTTATAATATTCCTTGAAGTACGAGGATGGTTCCTACGGAGAAAAAAAGAAAAATAAATTAAGAATTGACTGTTAGGCGGTATGAAGTTCGCCGGGTCAACTAGTCACGAATAATTATTAAACATGAATAGCTCGAAACCCGTAACGAATTATCTCATAAAATCATCTGTGTAATAATTGTTAGTATACTTATAGAATAAGATTTTCTTAGTAAATTCTTTCACGAATTCCAATCTTAAGCCAAGATATATTAACTGTACCTATTTGATTTTTAGATTTGTTCAATTAGCAATCAGTTCGTTCGTTCTATTTTCTCAAAGAAAAGGCTCAATACAAAATCGTAGTAACTGACCTAAGGCCTAAATTAAAATGGTGGCTCAACGTGCTGTGAATAATTTAATACAGATCCATGAATCAGCTTGATTAAACTTTGCAATCAGGATTTTTTTCTTATACTTAGTAATTTTTATTTAACGGGTCTATATCGCGTAGTTATTTGAAAATATAGGTGTGATACCTTATATTTTCAAATATAAGGAGGAGGGGCAATCTCTCGACGTTTCAGCATAACTTACACCAGTCGTGGATCACTCTTTTATCTGTGTAATGTGAAGACAATTGACTAGGCTGTACAATATAATTATTTTGAAGAGTGATTGTTGCTGAATCTGGAAGTACGAGTCACATTTATAATTTTTTTTTGAAGATACATATATACATTTATGAGGAAGGCTCTGAGTAGTAGCATCACTCCACGACTCTTAAAAGCTGATAAAAAAGACAACGGAGCCGAAAAGAATGCATAAGCACGAGACAGAACGTGGTTACGACTAACCAAACATCGAGGTCTGACGGATAAAACTGCGGTCACAGCTGGTACAAATATTTGACCTCGTTCAAATGTGTAATGTGAATCTCGCTCGTAAGCTTAAACAATAATTGTACAATCATTGTTTAAGACAACGTAAGTGCTATTCATCCAACTTAAAACCCAAGCGTTTAATTATATAGATTACTTTTTATTATATAGATTAGAAATGTAAATTATAGTTAAGACTTGGAATACAAAAATTTAAACATAATTAGTACCTATATAAATTATCTATTCTCATACTTATAAAATAAATAGACGTGCCAGTACTTTATTGGTAAACACGATAACTGAGTACATACACGGGCGCAATGAAGCAACACAATTTGATCAATCTATCCGCTGAGAAATTTCGTGATTGAAGAATTTATTAGTTATTACAAGGCTACGTAGACGTAATATTGAATTTGTAAATGTAGAATTTCAGTATATTACCTTCAAGGGTGAAGGCAATCTTTACTTAATATTAAATTAATAGCAGCGGCGTTGTAAGCGAATACGGATCATAAGATTAAAGGAACGAATCTAATGGCGCTGATACACTTGAGCATTTACTTGTAATGAGCATTCTCGCGAATGTTACAAAACAAATGAGTGGGATTTAGCAAGCATTCTCACGAACATTCGTGCGAGCCTTAGAATATAGATAATAAATAGAATTCGCGCTACAATGGCGGTTAAACCCAATATATTTACTTCACTTTGACTTATGATTTTAATCTAGGGAAGAATCTTCGTAGTTTGTCACTAATTTTAGCTTGACTAGTGATGGGCTTACTCAGAATAAATATCGATAGTGTTTACAATAGATCCTTAGATTTGGTTTACTCAGAATTAATTTCAATAGAATGTTGATAAACTCTCAATATCGATAAATATATTTGAACGTTGAGACACGTTGTGTGATTTATTAAACCAGTTCAAATTAAAACCTGCATTTTATTATTTTGAAACGTCATTTGTTTATGTATCTTACTCTGATTCTAGAAATAATTCATAAGTGAAACTGAAGTAAACATATTGGGTAAAATTGCTGTTGAAGTGCGATTTCTATATTTTTTCTATATTCTACGGACTATTTGAATTAAGAGTGTTTGCTAGAATGATCATGAAAATGGTCGGTTCGACAAAACAGAAAACGGCGAATGTTCGCTGTTTTGTTACAAGTGAATGCTCAGGTGTATCAGCACCATTAGACTAAACAAAAAGTGGCATTCGGTTTTCTATCAAAAATGATCGAACGGTAACTCAGAGCCAGGCAGTCTACGGTGTTCTATATCTGTGCTTCGTTAACATGGAGCTCTCAGCGATCGTGTAGGAGTTCTATCCAATATGTCTTAGAAAGTGCCCACGTATATAAACATATGTTCCAAGTAGTTGGCTAGTCTCATGCCTCAAATTAGATCTAGTGGACGGACACCAATGTTTCAATTTGTTTGAAACTTCTCGCCCTTTTTTAATTCAGAAAACTGCCTATTTTCAGTAGTAATACGGTGGCCTACAGAGAATTCTCGTATTAGCTTAACAGTAACCCTACCGTTGCAATATGTCCTGTACGCATAAGTCCTTGTAATCCAAACACAGTCCCTTCCTCAGAATATTACACCTGCCAGCTTTCCCTTTATTTACGCAATTCTGAGCGCAGATGGCTCTTTAAGAAAGTGCAACTAACGAGAATTATTTCAAGACAATTTCGGCTCTGTCAGAACTACTGGCACATAAGCGGGCACTTTCATATGCCTTAGTAAGTATAATAAACTTTTCATGTCAATAAATATGTTATTTAATAAAAAAATAACTACGTATTTTACAGTGATTATAAAATTCTATACACAGGAAAAGCTTTTCGTTTGCAGGAGATAATAAGACCCCTCCATAGGATCTCCACCTTGTCGTGGTGGGGGGGCTCAGTAACCGTGGGTGAGGTCCAACACCTACGGTGAAGCTAAGCGGGATCCCGCGAGGGGATGCTCCTCGTGGGCTTGCGTGGGGCCTGCGTAGGATGCGTCCCAGGGTGCGGGTGCGGGGGACAGTTCTGTCTGTCCCTCGCAGTCGGGTGCGGTCGCGGGAGGAGAGGTGTGTCGGTGTTGCGTTGCCGCGCGCCCTATCTCCCGCGATCAAATGGGGGCGCACCATCGTTGTGTCGCGGTGGGGCCGCAGAGGAAGAGGAGATGCGGTGTTGCGTTGCCGTCCTCCCTATCCTCTGCGGCCGCTGGGTGTTTTGACGGCGGAGCTTAATACTTTCATCCGCCGCCAAGGGGGTTTCATTCGGGGCCCGCCTGACCATCTGGCGGGCCAATACCCGTCGGGGGGTAGCGAGGAATGCTTCGGTGAAACCCTACCCTCCGACACATGGGTACATGAGGAGCACGGTTTGGTTTTTAGTCAGTAAGAGTCTGACAGTCCCCTTCGTCCTTCCCCCCCAGGGCGGAGGGACTCCATGAGAATTTTCCGACCCGATACCAAAAAAAAAAGGAGATAATAAGACGCAAGCTATTTGTTGCTTTCAATGCGGCACAGTTCCAAGCTCTCAGCTGCTAGTGATTTCATAATAGAAAAATCGAATAACATATTGCACGGAACAGATATTAGATACGGAACTTAGGTACTAACGAACAGCATTCAACGTAAGTCACCGGTCCAACGATGTTATCTCCATGATACTATCTCTTAAGAGTATGACTTCGAGAACTGAAACTTTATTTTGAACTTTATTTTGAAGAATCTTAGTTTGTCAAACGGCAAGTTGATGGCTTCGATTAATGATTGGTCTTGCTGTGCTCTACTAGATACCGCACTACCTAAAAATAATAGTTACGCAAATGCGGCAACACTTATTCAGTTTTGGTCACAGTTTGTTTGTTGAGTTCACCAATTCGTGTAGCGTCGGGTAAGCCGATCGACGTATTATTACTTGACGCATTTTACAATTATACTGGGGCGGTATCTAGCAGAGCGCAGCGAGACCAATCACTTATCTAAGGTCGGTGGTAAGAAAATATAACAACTATGTAATATGTACCTATGTTACAAATGAATGCTTTTTGTTTGATTTGATTTAATTCGAATACTGAAAATACACAAAGATAAAGGAGATGTACCATTTGGCCATACATTATAGGCCTGGCACGGCCAAACACGACACCATGTGTGTTTTGAAGATAAATGACTACTCTAATAACCGGTATACTTTCTTTTTAAATAACTTTTGGTGGAAATAAGATTCGATATATTTGAAATGGAAATTATTCCACAACTAAATATACCTCAAAATTGAATTTTACCATAAATATAATACCTAGATGTAAATAAAGGTATGTCTTTGCGTCATAAAGGACAAAAACTACATAAAGAGAGGCCAATAATAATGAATAATCACCTGTGTACTAGGGAACCTCGTACTATGTATACTCGTCCAAAAAAACTAACCACAATCACAAACACCGCTGCATATTCTTAGCATGGGTAGAAGGTACTGATCATTATTATTGAATTTATATTCAATTACATTACATTAAAACCGTACGAAAACACCAATAAATCAGAGGAAAATATTCACGATGCGCAGTAGCAACACGAATGACATAACTGATAAAAAATGTGTTGCAAATGGTTTGAAAATATTTCTACTATCGATTAAAAAACAAAACGATTTTTACCGATTAATAATTATGGAATATATAATAAATTATATATTTCTTGATTCTTTTTACAAATATACTTATAAATAAAATAAAATATATTGTTTTCTAATATAATAATACAAATATTATTTCCTTAAAACAATTTCTGCCTACCATACTTCATTTTATTTATAATGCTGGCAACATAAGACATTCATCCGCTATTACCATAGCCTATTCAAAATAATAATCTTAACTAAATTCTTTCACCGAAGCTCTTTCACGAAACAAAAACGATGTATAAATTCTAAAAATTATATGTTTAATTTCAACGATTCACAACTTTCTGGCCGCTACAGGCCGTATTTGGTATATCTCCTTTGGATAACTGGAGGTCGTGGTTTTCTCCTCTTAGGGAAATATTAATATTTGTATGGTAAGCACAATTTTATTTTTAGCACTGTGTTATTGGCTTCGGAGTGGCAATAAAGTTATAACTTTTTATAATTTCTTGTACTGTGTCAGAGTGTAATTTTCTCTAGAAACATTTTATTGGTCTTTAGAATATACAGGAGGTCACAAGACCCATCACCAAGCCGAAGTCTACTCGTTTTGGACACCATGCCAAGTCATACTAAGTAAAAATAATAACTGGGTAACGATTTTCTTTCAAGACAACACATTTTTAAACGGCTCTTGAAGTGCGCACGTGCAATGCTCGAAATACCTTATCCATGGGGTCATAGGACATCTTTAAAACGTATCGACGGGGTAAATACATCGATTTTGTTGTGATCTAATTAGAAAAAAAATATGATGACTTTGGGCCTCAATATCTCCTGAACCAGTAATTTCCCAGGTATAGGGCTGAAGTAAAAAAATGATCGTAATGATTGGTACAATATGTGACTTCAGTTTTCGTTGTCTTTCGTACTCTATATGTATAAGTATGTTTATCACTTGTCTAATTGTTTTTTTCTTTTTTTTATGGTAATAGGCGGCAAACGAGCAGACGGATTGCCTGATGGTAAGCAATTACCGCCGCCCATGGACACAAGCAACACCACAGGAGTCAAAAGTGCGTCACCGCCCCTTGGGGTTGGGAAAGGGGATAGGATGAGGAGTGGGATCAGGGAGAAGGGATAGGGGATAGGGCCTCCGGCACTCTCACTCACCGAACGAAACGAGACAGTTTAGGTACTGTTACTTTGGTCGAGCCGGCCCATTCATGCTGAAATCAGCAAGGCTCTACTACCTTGAAACAACCATACCTTGTTACAACACAGGTTCTGTCTAGTTAGCGCACGTAGGCGTAACTAACTACGATACGTAAGAAATAAGTTAAGTGGCCGCTTAACCACTACCAGTATGTCATGAAATCGCACATGGGAGAACATTTTGTATGATCCAGATTATTAATATCATAGAGACGCTAAAGTTATATGTTTTGTGAAGTCCCCCGGCGCCACAATCATTGCTAGAGTATAATAAGATTTTTTTAAAGACCTACCTAGCGTAGCTACCGGCGAAAGATATTTATTTATTTTATGCTTTATTGTACACCAGAAATATAACTTAGGAGATCATACAATATAAGCGAAGTACAATGGGCGGCCATATCGCTTATAGCGATCTCTACCAGGTAACCTTTGGATGGAAATATTAGTAGTCGCAAAATAGTGGTACTTGTAGGTGTAACAGTTATAAAGTTATAATACATACTAAACACACATATATATATATATATATATATATATATATATATATATATATATATATATATATATATATATATATATGTAAAGGACTTAATTATACACACAAAGTAGTGAATTAAAACATCTATTTTAACTCACTATCTTACTTACTTTGCTGTCTTAATTAAAAATATGTTGAGTTTATCTCGAACGGAGACACAAACAAACACGAAGGGAGATTGGGTATTGTGAATGTATATAGACTATATAGAAAAGTGATAATAATAATTGTAATAATTGATCTTATTGGCAAATCTACCAGTTCCATACCTAAGAAGTGCAATGTGCAGAACTTGTATGTGACGTGTGATCCAGTTTCTTGTGGTTTTGTACCTTTTTATCATTTTATAATAGACAATTTTATTTTATAAGTTAATTTATAAGTCAGCGGTGACGGGACGCGACGCCGGCACCTAGGCGACGTCCTGTCACCAGCTAAACGTCAGGTGTATGTAAATAAATAATTTCATAATTTTTAAGATATAACTAAGTTAGTTATACAATATTTATGTCAGCAACAAGTGACGGCATTAGTGATGTGGATTTGAGTGCGAATCAATCTGCCACATCGTCGCAGAATAACCTAGTGCGCTGCCCAGCATGTTCCCAGGCTCGTTTTTTCAAAGGTAAGCGGGGCTTGAAAGTACATTTTGGCAAAGTTCATAAAAACCAAAATGTGCTTCCTGGCCCCAGTACTATTTCACATCCTGTTCTTACTCAAATTCCTTTTTGGCAATACTTAGGTACATTAAAAAATTCAATTCCGGTTTTAAAGAGAGTTCCACGCGGTGCGAGACCATTAGTAGCTCACAATTTAGCTCAATGCATTGGTCTCGTTGTGCGTGAGAACTCCAAAACGGCTTGGGAACAGTTACTCACCTTTCCCTATAGGATTCTACACATTCAAAGTAGCCAAGCAACATCAAAATCTTTGACAGCCCAAATTAAAGACCACTGTAATAATTCTGCTCGCAATTTTGACCCTAAATTTAGTTTCCATAGATATAAAAAAAACAATTTATCAATGTGTAGAATCCAAATTGAGGGAAGGTGATATTCAAGGGGCGTCTAGGTTATTGTTTAGTAGCGATGTGGTGGCGCCTTACTCTGCAGACACACTCGCAGGTCTGCAGAGTAAGCACCCAGCGCCAGCTAATGACCTCTCCTTTCCCGACATGCCGGACGAAGATTTTGACTGTCTGAATGTTTCAGCCAAGGACGTATTTGAAGCCGTCTGTTCCTTTCGAAATGGATCCGCTGGCGGTCTCGACGGCTTAACCCCCCAGCATTTGAAAGATCTTCTGGGTGCAAGTGCTGGAGAGGCTGGAGATGCACTTCTGAAGGCACTGACGGCTTTAACTAACCTTATGCTCTCCGGCAATGTGGCCACAGATGTCACCGACTTATTGTACGGGGCCAACTTGTGTGCTCTGCGCAAAAAAGATGGTGGCATTCGGCCCATTGCCGTAGGGTGTACCTACAGACGTATGGCAGCCAAACTATGCTGTAAATATTACAGTGACATCTTGGCGGACAAATTTCAGCCAATCCAGCTTGGCTTTGGTTCCAAGGGAGGCTGTGAGGCTGCCATACATGCGCTGTCTACGTACCTTGGCTGCGGTAAAGGTGAGGTCGTTCTAAAGATTGATTTGAAGAATGCCTTCAACTCAGTGAACAGGGACACCTTGTTGACACAGGCTAAATTAGAAACTCCCAAAATTTTTAAATTCCTTTGGCAATGCTATAGACATCCATCAAAATTAATTTATAAAGACAACGTTTTGGAATCTGTTGTTGGTTGTCAACAAGGTGACCCTCTCGGGCCAGTCATTTTTAGTTTAGCCATTCACCCAATAATAAAACAAATAAATTCTAAATTTAACGTCTGGTATTTGGACGACGGGACCCTGGCAGGGGACGTTAACACTGTCTTACAGGACTTAGAGCTTATAAAAACTAAATTTAAAGCAATTGGTTTGGAACTAAATTCAGACAAATGTGAAATTTTTATTAATGACAATTTGGATAACCTTTCGATCTTAACAAAATTTAATTCTTTGGCGCCAAATATTAAAATCATCAATAAATGTTCCTTCCGCCTCCTTGGGTCCCCTATTTTCGACGACGCTTTTGGATCTTTTATAGATGAAAAACTACAAAATTTCTGTGAAACTTCAGAACGGCTTTACAATATTAATATTCATTCGGCTTTCACGATTATTCGGCACTGCCTTTTTGTTCCAAAATTTACATATTACTTGCGGTCCTCTCCTTTTTGGAAACATTTATCCCTATTAGAAAACATTGATAATATTATTCGGCACACCTTGAGCAAAATTCTAAATCTTGACATGAACGACCGAGTGTGGCTTCAAGCGACTTTACCTGTTCGTTTGGGCGGCCTCGGCGTTCACAAAATTACCGATGTAAGCCTTCCACCGTTTTTGGCCTCGGTCCACGGCACTGAGGAATTTACCAGGAAAATTCTAGAACCCACACTGGTTAATTCTGAGGTGCCGTGCAAGACTGATGCCATTAACGCTTGGAAAATGGCTTGCCCGAGCTCTGACTTACCCCGATATCTATCCTCTCAGAGGCAATGGGACGGGCCGCTCTGCAGCAAGATGAGAGAATATCTTTTAAGTACTGCATCCAGTGTTGCAGAGCGCGCCCGTTTGTTGGCTGTGGGAGAGTGGGAATCGGGGCTATGGCTTCAAGCACTTCCATCGTCCAACATAGGTACTATGTTGGACGATACAACTTTCCGCATCGCTTCTTGCCTTCGCTTGGGAGCTGTTTGCAATTCTCCGCATCGCTGTCACTGCGGTGAAGCCGTCGACAGTCTTGGCCACCATGGCCTATCGTGCAGCAAGAGTGCTGGGCGTTTTTCCCGACATGTCCACATTAACGACAAAATCCGTCGAGCTCTTGTCACCGCCGGAGTACCAGCTCATCTTGAACCGAATGGGTTGGTACGCGACGATGGAAAGAGACCAGACGGTATGTCCTTATTACCTTGGAAGATGGGCAGGCCTCTGGTATGGGACGCGACATGCGTCGATACCCTTGCGCCATCACATCTTCCAAGCACAGCTGGATTGGCTGGCGCTGCTGCTGCATCAGCGGAGACCCTGAAACGGCGCAAATACGGAAACCTATCTGGTAATTACGTTTTTGAGCCGTTTGGGGTCGAAACGCTGGGGCCATGGGGGCCTAGTGCACGCGCTCTGTACAAAGAAATCGCTAAAAGGCTGATCGACGCTTCCCGTGACCAGAGGGCTGGTTTATATTTTGCAGAGAGAATAAGCATTGCCATACAACGTGGCAATGCTGCCAGCCTTCTGGGCACGCTACCAGCCGACAGCGTTGCGGAGGAATTTTTTGACGCCGCGTAGTTTCTATTTTGTTATTTTTATTTATTTAGTTTTATTGGTTTAGTTTAGGATAGTTTAGTTGCATAAGTAGTTTTATTCTGTTGTATATATGTTATTTGTTACTTCAATAAAGTCTAAAATAATTACATTAAAAAATGTAGAGTTTTGAAAAGTGATAATGAGTTTCTCTGAATTCTCATTAGCAATAATAAGCAGCAATTGGTATACGATTTTTCAACAAACTGACTCTTGAAATAATGAATTTACCCATGCACAAATACAAACGGACAATTAGGAACTTTCTTTTACAGAGTGGTTATTACACTATTAAAGAATTATTAAATGATAAGACACCATGGGGATAGGCTTAGGCTTGTTTAACTCATGATTATTTTCTTTTCTGACCATTTAATATAATTGTTATATAAATTTGATAAATGTCGTTTTGATAAGTGACATGTTAAGTGGAGGAGCCTTGTGAACACATGATTTTTGCAGGATTTAGTATTTTTTGGATTTGTTGAATGTAGTTTAACATTAATTATCCCTAATCATATCATTGTTCACTTGTCACCTTCACGAAATTCTTTAACCTATTGGTTGCTGATACATCTATACTACTGCGTTATAGTGTTTTATTGTTGTACTATCCACATGTTTTCTTTTTTTTTCTTTCATGTATTTCCAATCAGTGACGCAAAGTGTTTTGGCTGTGTCAGCAATCATGGTACCATAAATTATAAAATTATACTTCTGATTTCAAAGTTCTCTGACCAGATTGGAGACATCCTAAAAACAGGACAGGTTAGAAGTACCCTGACCCAGGAATCTGATGGTAGTGAATGAAGAAAGAGAGATATGTCAGGATCGTTGCAAATGGCGTTCCGTAGTCTCTGCCCACCCCTCCGTGAAACAGGCGTGAGTCTATGTATATATGATTTCAAAAGAGTGGCATGAGTTTCTTCCAGGCTCTTCTCATAGCCCTACCATCCCGAACCTGCTTGTAAAAAAAAGAATTGACCTTCATAAGCATTGCTTTTGTAACCTATATGAATAAATGAGTTTGAATTTTAATTTGCAGCACGGAGTCTGATGATGTGGCCGGTAATGACTATACGCTCGCCTATTACGTGGGACCTAAATGGGGGTGCAATATTACACCTCTGCCTATCGTCTATAAAAAAATAGGGATAATTTATGTAATTATATTAAGAGTACACATTTTATTTATTTAAAAATAATTGTCTGGTAAATAATGCCGATGGCTGTTTTTCCGTATACAATAATATACAAACAGACTACCAACTCCCTGTGTCTCAACGAGCACATAAGCCAGCATCCCGCCTGCGATTCTGTGACCGTCGATAAGGCGAATGAGTATTTATTGGCGCTTTACTTCAGTTTATTTAAAAATATATTAGTAGAGTGCCAGTATAAAAAGTAGACTTCAGTAAGGCTGTTAAATAGCGTCTCACACTTAAGTCTAGAGCTCATTTCTCTACTCCATAAGGCACAGCTGGTAAATAATATAATGTGAAATGATATTTAACTGCTATTTCCACATGGAACAATACCCAGAAAAAAGTGGATTTTATTTCTTTAACGTCTACTCTTACCTCTTGACTGTGCAGAATACATGTTTACCTCCCTACAAGTATTTACCTATATAAACTGTATTCTCAAAATTGGTTCAGGAATTCAGCTTCTTAAGCATATTAAGCGGCTAAACTACTATATTAAACGAATTATGATGTAATTTGTTAAAAAGGTAGCTAGTACGCCACGGAAAACATATAGCACCTTCTTTTTAATGCATTCCTAATATGTACCTACATGCCACGATGGCGGGACTTCGGATAATAATCTACAAAATAACCCTTACCGCTTATTAAAAACCCGATAGGTGACATTACTTAAAAACCTGATAGGCGACTTTACGATTTGAATTTGCCGCATATGAAACCTTTATGATAAAAACGTACAACGTATGGTGCCCTAATCACGGAGCTACGGCCGTGATTCGCATAAAAACGTCAAATTTACCAAAAATTGAACAATTTACGTACACGTTCGATCTTATAGGATGCGTCCTTATTGGAATTTTTATAGCTAACTTTACATTAACCTTACTTACTGTTTTGGCAGCACAGTATCATTTTCTTAGTTTAGAAATAAATTTTAAGTCATTTTATTCACATAGTAATTTATAGTTTTAATGAGAATAGTGTTGAAGAAGCTGTTCTTTTTGCAGTTTTGATAGCAAAGTTTACTTAAACTGTATATTGCCTGTTTAGCTTTCTTGTGCAGTATTTAACACAATCGTTTAACATTCTGTACGAAAGAGAAAGATTAAATTTAGTATATGTCGGCCATTCTGAGTCCATGTTTAAATTTGTGTAAGTAATTATGTTAAGTGGTTACTTATTAAATACTTGAACACTAAATACACCTTGGAATTTTGAATAGTCTTTGAAAACATTTTACGAATACCTATGATAATTGTAGTTATTGTTGTTTTCGTGTTGATTTAACAATAAAGCAGTCGTCATGAGCTGAATTATCCATTCCTGCTAGGTAAAAAAAGGGGAGGCCACCAGGTAGTTTGAAATAAACAACTGAACAAACCAAACAAATATATTTACCAAGCACAGTGTTGAAAACCTTCTAAACCAAAGTTCATAATATAAAGCAAACGGAGAACATAAACATTCAACTGAATAAAATCCAAAGAGAAATCCGAAAACACGTATTCTTTTAAATATCTGTTCAACGTCTTAAAGGTGGTATCACTGTGAATGTGTCTGAAATGCTAAGAAATTCTGCACTACTAAACGTTGTTTAGTGTGTCAAAGAAAGAATTTCGAATTCTCGAGTGAAAAATCCAGTTTTCTGTCTGTGAAAGAAGTTTGTAAACGCACGTAAGTGTGAAAGCGACCTCGTTGAAAAGGCTTCCGAACATAAGGTTGCCTCTTTACTGTGTTAGGGTTTCGTACCTCCATGCAATTATACTGCAAAACACCAATTTGCCAAGCGATCCTTGTTATAATGTACACTATTTAATAATGCGGTATGGTTTTTGGTGAGCACGTAATTAAGGGCACGGTAATAATATCTAACAGTATTCTAACTCCATACAAACGCACGAAACTCGAGTTATACCTACGCGCCTCGAGCAAAGTACGACTACACCCTTTAGGGCCTGGTCACGAGATCTGTCTAAGCAGCGAGCGGCGCGACAGGAGTGATGTACATCGTACACCCTTTAGGGCCTGGTCACGAGATCTGTCTAAGCAGCGAGCGGCGCGACAGGAGCGATGTACATGGCACGTTTACTCTGGGCCTGCCGCGCGCCGCGTATACGCGTTATGTACCGTGCCGTGACCGGCCGTAAAGTACACAACAGCCGCGATCGTGCCGCCAGTCACGAACGGACATTGACGGTTTTTGTAGCAGTGTTCTTTATTTAAATAATAATTATGGTGACGAGTTGTAGACTATTGTGCTGTTTGAATTCTTCGTTAAGTCACCTAAAGATAAGATTTTTCAATTTCAGAATGTACCTTCTACATTGCAATGTTTAATCCTTAACTTATGCGTGATTAAGTCGAAATTTGATTAGCTTAATCTATTATTATGTTAATATTTTTTTAAAACATATTGGTATGATTGTAGTAATAATGTATTTAGCAGAACACTTTTACCTGCGTTGTGGACAATGTATTCTTTCATTGAAGTCTATGATTAGTAGTAGGTACCTTATGAGTTATTTTTAAAATGAAAGCAGATATAAATCTGCTTAATGTAACTCCTTAGTCTACTTAGTGTGACCAATTGGTCATTTCTAGGGTACTTACATAACAACACGATTTTTATTTGTTTGAATAAAATAATATAATTAATATGAATATATAATATAGACGTAATTAAAATGCTTGGGCGGGCGTCCTATCGCTAGTTTGCGTCCGGCGCGTCTGTAGGCATATAACTCGGGGAAACGGCCGAGTTACAATACTGTCAGATTATCTTACCGTGTTAAGGGTGTCGATGTCGGTCGCGATACTGTTACATAATTGTGCACCTAACGGCTATAACATTATCATTTATTTAGAACCAAATAATTATTACCTTCTGTATTGAATTACTATGACGCTCCAAGAGCTGACGATCTCAATATGATATGCAATTTACAAATTGCTCTTACGATTTAAGGAGTTCATTATTTGGCATGAGCTTGATAATAATTCGACAAATAGTATAATTATATACTTATAATAGTAGATTTCACTAGTAGTAAACTCCAATGATGGATCAACGATGTGCTTCCATCAGATAACATGTGGTCATATTTTCTGTTATCTTTAACCTAGCCTTATCTCGACCGTCGTCGCCACGAAGTGAACCAAAACGTTAGTCTGACAACGCATGAGTAATTCAATAGGAGAACAGTTTTGTTTTAAAACTTTGTTATTGAATACGTGTTTAATACCATGCAACACGGAAAGTTCTTTCGCACCCTGTCAACGACGTAGGTATTTATTTGACGAAGAAAGCCAAGTCAATGCAGTTGCAGCAAATGATTAGTGCGACACTTCATACTACGAAACGTGTTTGGTATTGGTGCAGACGTTGATATTTATCCCGATTGATGATAGTGACATTGTTGTCGACAACTTTTGTTACAAATAAACGATTTTAAACTTTCATCCAGTTCCTATATCGGTAGTTACTATATCGAACAGACGAAGCGAACAATTTGTAGCAAGGGTCAAGGAACATATCGTAGCTGTGAAAATCGACAAGTAAATAATTTCTGGACTAAACCACTGGATAGAACTACATCAACCATGTCTTGTCCATCGAACGTCACTATTGCTCCAGGATAGTACGTGAAGCGGTTGAAATAAAAAAAAACACAATAATTTAAACCGGGAGGATGGATTTAGATTATCAACATCTTGGAATCCAGTCATCAATAAGTGTAAACACAGTCGCAATGATACAACTCAACAGTGTGTAGACGTCATTAGTGTAGTGTGTCAAACTAGCAACAGTGTGGGTTAACACACAAATGAAATCAAGTGAGGGTAGGTGCCAAAACCCAAAACACACAAGGACGGCGCGCGGCGCTGAGCTCACTAGTCCCGCTGCGATCACGACTGAAACAAGTTTGCCGAAACATTGGCAAATACCGAGGTCTTTATGCCTTAAATATAGTATTTATCGCGAATAAAACCCGCTAAATAACCTTGTATTTTGTACAATGTTATTAACTATTGTTAGAATATTCTTATTCTTTCCTCTTCCCATCCATGCCTGCAACGCACTTGTGACTCCTCTAGTGACACGGGTTTCCATGAGCGGCAGCAATCACTTACCATCAGGCGATCTGTCTGCCAGTTTGCCTGATACCGCAAAAAATATAATCTTATTTTATGATTGAAGTCTATAATATTGTACAGTACATGTATAAAATAATACTATCAGCGGAGACAATTGAATTCTAAGCTTAATACATTAGCTACAAGTTTATTGTATGCGTATCCACTTATCCAAAATCCATTTACATTATACATAGAAACTAACTTATAAAAGGTGGCATTATTCAAAGTAAAACACACTTAAGAGCTGAAGTTTACAAAAATCAAATAAACAAATTTTAAGTACTTTTATAAACCTTTTAGTCTTAGTTATACAACTTATTGTTAGACTATATGCATGATGTGTGCCTCACGTCTCGCAATGTGATTGAATGTGCGTCGCTTATCCATACTAAAATTATAAAAGTGAAAGTATGTTGGTATGGTTGGCCCTCTTTTACGCCAAAACTACTGGACAGATCTCCTTGGGTTTACGCGAATGTTACACATTGAAATTAAACTACGGTTTACGGATTCTATCGCTGTATATTGGTTTTAATTAATTTAGATTTTATCGGGCTACTAAAATCCAAGAAGGACAAAGTCACCAGAAGACATCAAGATCAAGACACAGTGAGCACATTCTGCGTGGATAGTAACACCAATAGTTGAAAAATGTTCGGGTACTTTGAGATAACTTTTAAATTCAAGACAATGACAAATATCACCTCAGTCTGCCTTGACCACGGTTCCTGTAAAGAAACTGAAACGTCGGCTAGTAATAATAAAAAAATGTAGTTCTAGATTATTCGGTTTAAATGTAAATTACCTAACTAAAACCAATATATGGCGATAGAATCCGTAAACCATAGTTTGATTTCAATGGACAGATCTTGATCAAACTTGGCAATAACATAGCTTATACGTAAAAAAAATACTACCTTTCGTTACATTAGCCGATACACTGAACACACCGAACAACTGATACCTTTGCCACCGTAACCAATAAAAAAGGTAGTACTAATTGTCAGGATATTCGGGAGTATTGAGACCCATATCGCCGGTCATAGATGTTCATGACAATCGTAACCAAACGTTTTACGTGCTCTCCAAGGCAACCGGCTTTTATGTCTCTGTATTTCAACTGATCGCAAGATACCCGAAGCTTGGTAGGCGGTATATCAGTGATACAGATATTCAATTTACTAAAAGGTTCTTCCAAACCCTATACTGGATACATATGAATGTTTATGAATAAATATTTTGCTGGGTAGTAGAGAAAACTATGAACGTATTGAAAGTTTGTCGCAAATTATTTATGGCCGACTAGCTGGTCAATTGAAGATCATCCTTACTTTAGGGGCGAGTTGAGAATATTGTGAACACAATAATAACTCACTCCTCTGGAAAACAAGTTGACTGTAGATTTATTCATTTAAAAGTTATTAAATATACTCTTGTTGTTATTGGTGCGAAATGGTTCGGAAAAAGTACAGTAATGAATGACCAAAATATTTGAGCCCACTAAAACATCGCATCATAGGATGTCAAGACGCTGCATTGAAATATGTATATTCTCGTTAAAATTCGTTGCTGTTGTTTTTCATCAATCTAAAATATAGCAGCTAGTGTACGGCAATAATTATATGATATAAAAAAGAAAAGTATAATATTCTAACACGCACATACAAAACTCCATCAAGTTCCATGCTTCAACCCATCAGTCATCTACATAACAGTATCAATCTTTGCCAACAACATTTTCTTCGGTAAAATATAATCTTCGTCCCATTATTTATTTGTGTTTTACCAGTTGTGCCGCTCGATTTCACTTGCATTTTTTATACAGAATACCAACAAAGTTCTCTTTTACGTGTGTCGTAGGTAATCTTCTGAACGGCTGGATAGATATAAAAGATTTTTGTGTCCATTGCTATGATGACTTAGATTCACAATGAGATACTGTACGGCAAGTTAAAAAAATAACACAGGTGAGACCTTGGGGACTAATCAGTTTATTATCATTGTAATCTACTACTTTACAGCCAATATCGTCAGAAGCTTTAATATAAATAGAGCCCACTATAGTCCTAGGGTTATCCCGGTTGCATCCAAGACTTAAAGCCCGTGGTCCGCATACTAACCAATTCCAACCGATTTTCTATTTTATGACAGAATATAATAAAATTATGTACCTAAAGAGCTATTTCCTTAAATCAGCAATCTTACCCTTTTTTACTTGACTTGAGATCTTTGGCTTACTAGCGACTCTGTGCTCTATTCCTGCAGTGACACAGGTTACCTGGATAATTTACAGGTTCAATAAAGTCATTATGCAGATGTGGAATAATTGTATTAAAACCTGACACCGTGCATATGGACCAAGATATTATCATTGTAAACGTTCTGGTATCGTCCTACCACTTTTCTAGGTGTATCTTTCCTACATGGAAATAAAAAAAAATACAAACAACCGATGAGGTAACCAGTGTTATGTGTGGGTGTATATTTGAGGATAATAAATGAAATCGAGATAAATATTTCACTTGTATTTATTGGCATACAACCATAGAGTACAAAGATTAGGTGCCGACTGGCGTGCCGCATATCTTATGCCAACAATTACAAAATATGATACCTGTGTGTCCCTACAGTAACCTCCCTCTTTTTTGAAAAAAAAACCAATATTACACATCATTTAGCTAAAGTTTTAAAACACAAATTATAAAAGTTCATAAAAGTGAACAAAGCTACGAGGTTTATCTATATGTTTACAATAGTAAGCAGTTTTGTCGAGCAATGTCATTCGTAACTTGAAACTGTCTCATAATAAACATGATACTTGCTTATAACTCTGACACACTCATATGAACACACACAAATATGAACAATAATGTTATAATATTATTATTGTACCTAAGTACTTAGGTTAAGAGTTTTATATAATAATATTTAAGTATTTAATGTTACTCTGAAATACATTTATATTTATTCTTTTAAGTTTTAGTTAGTCTTTTTAGTTTGAGCCGTGTGGTTGACGGCATAGAATACAAGTGTCACCACCCCCTATCTTCCCGTGGGTGTCGTAAGAGGCGACTAAGGGATAACACGATGCAAATACCATCTTTGCGTAGAGATGGAAAACGACATCAAACCCTATACGACTGCCTCGTTGGTCTCGCGGCATAAATGTGCGCGTGGGATTGGGAGGTCCCGGGTTCGATTCCTGGGTCGGGCAGTGTTATTGGGTTTTTCTGTCACGAAATTCTCAGTAGCAGCACGGAGTCTGGAAATGTACCCGGTACGGCAATAGGCTCGCCCCTTATTACGTGGGACTAAAGTATATCTGGCGAAAAGTGGGTGTAGAAATACACCTCTGCCTACCCCTTCGGGGATAAAAGGCGTGACGATATGTATGTATGTATGTATGTATGTAAGTTTTCTTATAGGTACACACAGTTAAATATAATATAAAATATGGGTACATACAGTAGATTACACGAATCCATTACATGACTCTTTTACAGTTTGCACCTTAGGTGTAGGAGATGTTTGAGTAACTTGTCTTACAGTGATAGGGGTTTGGGCGGACTTCTCAGCTCGCATTTCCTTCTGTAACCACTTGCGTATATTCTTGCGACAACGAACAAACAAGAAATAGGTGAATGCAATTACCATAACTGCAATAACAACAAACAGTCCTACCGTATAATACTAGGTTTTCTAAGTGATTCATGGCTGTTAGGTTAATTTCATTAACTTCCTTTCGTTATTCTTTAATAAAATTATTGCCCATGATTAAAACACTAAGACAAGACAAAATACAATAAAAAATAAGTAAAATAGAAGTTTACTCTTAGGCTGTTTGCAACCAAATAATTATTTTATACATTAAACATTACAAGAAAGTTGGCAATTAGGCAATACTGAATTCGTGACACGTCAATTTACATAACTATAATGTACTAATAACATACACAATTTTTTTCCTATACAGCGTTAAAATTACTTATACCTTATTTCGTCACATAAATCGCACCGGACGTTTTATATTTCGTCCACTACGTGTTGTATGTTTAATAACGGGTTCATTTATCGGTTGTTACGTTTACGCTAGGTATATTCTTATTACTATCATCTAAAGCTAATTTTTCTTGACAACAATCTTTATCGGGTACGGATAAATTGTGAAATGAGATGTCATCATCGTTAAGTACGTACGCAGGTTTTAATCTGTCTATAGATATATTCGCTTGTCTATTAGGTAAATAAATTTTATAAAATTTCGGTGTTCTCTCTAATACTTCGTATGGACCTGAATATGAAGGGTCTAACGAAGAGCGTTCGACTTCGTTCCTTAAAAAAACATATTTAGTAGTTTCTAAATCGGGATGTACGAATATATGCTCTAGCTTTCATAGGTGTCGGCTTAATCTTTTTAAAACTTTCTCTAATTTTTGTAACATATTCCGCATCTGTATAACTATGAGTTATGTTAGCTTCACAAAACTCTCCTGGTAACCATATTTTAGGACCATAAACCATTTCGGATGCACTTACACCGTTATCACTTCAAGGAACCGTACGTAAACCATATAAAACAGTAGGCAAATGATCTACCCAGGTACTACCTATTTGATCTAATTTCGCTCTTAATGCGGTTTTTAATGACCTGTGCCACCGCTCAATAATTCCATTACTCTGAGGGTGGTACGGGGTTGTTCTAAGTTTCGTAACACCTAAATATCTTAATAGCAAACTAAATAATCTACTCTCAAATTGGGCACCTTGATCTGTACTGACCCTGATTGGAGTCCCAAAACGTATGATCCAACCTTCGTAAAAAAGTTTTGCTACCGTACTGGTTATTATGTCTTTTAGCGGATATGCCTGGGGCCATTTAGAAGCTCGGTCAATTAATGTTAGTAAATTCCTAGAGCCTTCTGATGACGTAGGTAGGGCACTATGTCCAAGTGTACATAATCAAAGCGGTTTGCATGTTGAAATTCGCCAAACTTAGAAACAGTATGTCGCGTAATTTTAGTTTTCTGACAATGAATACAGATTTTGGCCCATAGACTTACATCTCTATTCATATTCGTCCAAAAATATCATTCGCTTACAAAACGTCGTGCAGCTTTTATACCTGGATGGTTAAAGTTATGCAAAATATAAAAAACAATTCGTCTAAATTTTTCTGGTACATATGGTCTCAATCGGTCCAAAGACGTTTCACAATAAATCATATCTTCGCAACCTGGTAAACAAACGTTTTTAAGTTTCACATTATCCGAAGTTGACTTTAATTATTCTAATAACTCTTTATCATGTTGTCGTTCTGAAGCGATTTCCGAGTAATCTATAACGGTTGGGAATGTGACCGTCTCTATTCGTGATAAGCTGTCTGCAACGCTATTCTTGCTACCTTCTACGTACTTACCGTATGTCCGTTGAAAATTCACTAATAAACATTAAATGTCTTATACGTCGCGGCGTATCTTTTTCGCTCGGCTTTTTATTAAATGCATAAATTAATGGTTTATGATCTGTTAATATTATAAAACTACGTCCTTCTAACAGGTACCCAAAATGCTGGATAACCTGGTAGATGGCAAGCAGCTCGCGTTCATAAGTACTATATTTACGTTCCGTTTCAGACATTCGCTTCGAAAAATAAGCTAAAGGTTTCCACGAACCTTGGACTTTAGTCTGTAGCACTGCGCCTACGCAATCATTCGACGCGTCACTCATTAAACATAAAGGAGCGTTCTCACTTGGATACGTTAACAACGCTGCTTCTTGTAAACTTTTTTTACATTGGAGAAATGCATTCTCTGAACGATCGTTCCAAATTATTGGTGATCGATCTTTTTTCTTAGAACTGTGCAAAAACTTATTTAATTCTGCTTGATGTTGAGCGGCTCTCGGTAAATGTGCCCTATAAAAATTAAGCATACCAAGAAATTTACGTAATTTATCGACTGTTTCCGGTTTCGGATAGTCTATAATCGCTTTAACTTTATTCTGTAAAGGTGAAATTCCGTCCTTAGAAATTTCGAAACCTAAAACTTCTATTTTAGGTTGACAAAACACACATTTTGATAAATTAATAGTGACACCAAATTCATCTAGCCTTTTTAAAACTATTTCTAAGTGCATTTTATGTTCTAATTCCGTTTTACAAGCTATACAAATGTCGTCAATGAAACAAAAAATTAAATCACTACCGTATGTAACCTGTCCATTAGAATCGATTACTTTTATGTCATGCAATACAGAGTTGACCATAAATCGTTGAAATGTTTGTTCACTATTACGAAGACCAAATGGCATGCGTGCAAATTCCATTAAAGACCATGGTAAAATTACAGCAGTCTTTTCTATGTCTTCGGAATTCATAGGAATATTATGGTAAGCTCTGCACAGGTCTAGTCTACTAAATATTTCTTTATTGGCTAACATATACTTTACATCATGGACTCTCGGTATCAGATATCGATCCGGTTTTGTTATGGCGTTAAGCGCCCTATAATCTCCGCAAGGTCTTAATTGCCCTCCAGCCTTAGGCACTACGTGTAAATCACTAGATCATGCTCCCTTAGATGGACGACAGATACCCATCTCTTGCATTATTCTAAGCTCTTCTTTAACTTTTCTATACCCGTCCGGTGGTAACGGTCGAGCGCGCGTAGACACCGGTCGGCCAGTAGTTTCAATAAAATGCATAACGGAATGAGGAGGATTGTCCTTAAAATTAACGCTTTTAGTTATGTCAGGATATTTCAGCAATAAGTCACTATAAGGGTGATTTTACTCGATAGTCCTTAACGATGGTTCATTCCAATTCACTATAGATCCTATAACATACATGTTTGTAACTTGATCAATTAGTTTACAACCCGATAAGTCTACTAATAACTTGTGATACTTAATGAAATCCGCACCGATAATAGGTTGTTTTACATCTGCTATCACAAAAGTCCATTTGTATGGTATTCTTAATTTTAAATTTAACATAAGCGTTTTAACACCATAAGTATTAATTTGAGAGCCTTTGGCTGCAAAAAGTTTATATTTAGACAAGGGTAAATTACATGTTTTAACTAACCTGTTTTTATACGGCAAAACTGACACATTGCGCCATCGCGCCTGTTTCTACTAAAAATCGTGAGCCAGTCGCCTGATCTGTAACAATAAGATTGTGTACAGTCACCCGTCGCCGACTGTACCTCTACTTGTTTTCCGGCTGCAAGGAGCCACGCACTTATGAGCCTTTGTGCGGTAACGATGGTGGTAATAGCATAGCCAGTTGGGGCTATTGGGAGTGCGCCTTCCTCTGGATCTGGATCTGTTCCGTTGCGAATTCCTGTTATAGTTGTTGTATCGTGGTCTTGAACGTAACGTGTTTGCTTGCATTTCATCTAGTCTCGTGTTAATACGAGCAATTTCAGCGATTAAAGATGCAACTGTATCGGTACCGGTACTCTGAGTTACTTCAGTAAGTTGCAATGGCCGAATATTCTCGACGACCTTGTCTGCCATCTTCGCTAATTTCTCGAGTTCCATGGTATCTGCCACCGTCAATACAGCACGCACGGATTCTGGTAAATGCCCTTGCCAGAGTATTCTCAAAGTTTCACTACTGATTTTTCCACGAGCTAAGTCGGTCATTTTTGTGAGTAATTGTGAAGGCCTTTGATCACCTAACTCCATTTTTCCGATTAATTTCTGTTATCTCCGTGTCTCAGTTTCCTCAAAAATTGTAAGTAGGCGTTCCTTCAGACCTTCGTACTTTTTCGTCTCCGGCGGTTTCAAAAGGTAATCGGTAAGTTGGGCTATAATGTCTTTACCCAATTTCGTTATGGCTAAGTTGCGAATACCGCATCCATCTGGACGAACCACAATTGAGGTTGGTCAGTCCAAAATTCGGGAATCCTTGACGCCACTGTAATTTGTGCCATATCACCATACATCAGAGTAGAACTTTCTCCGTGTTTTCCTTCCCTAGCAGATGTCGACATGCTTACAAAACGCTGTTTTTCCTCAGCCGTGCACGTCGCGGAGGGAGTCGGCACGATACGATAAATTCACAAGGTTCGTATATCACCACTTTGTCCAATTTTATCCATATACACCACTAATTGTAAAACTGTTCACTTTATTCACCGTTCGGGGTCACCAATGTTATGTGTGGGTGTATATTTGAGGATATTAAGTGAAATCGAGATAAATATTTCACTTGTATTTATTGGCATACAACCATAGAGTACAAAGGTTAGGTGCCGACTGGCGTGCCGCATATCTTATGCTAACAATTGCAAAATATGATACCTGTGTGTCCCTACAACCAGCTCCACTAAAACAATGTACAAAGTGATAACTAGAATTTAAACTATTCACCGCCTTTACTTTATGGTTCATATTTCTACGACCATCAGTACTTTAATTTCCATTCCATCGTGCGTGTCTAGTATGTCAAAATGGTGAGTTTAGTTTACTGCTATGGCCGGTGTTCATACATTAAAGCAGTTGCTTTAAAGGATGAATCATCATCACCGAGTTATACACCAACATCACACACAGTTTATTCAGTTAAATTAACAGGTAATTCTAAAGCTCATCGCGGGCGCTTAAATTATTGTTATATACTTATTACCACGCAAACACAACACGGCGAGAGAATACATTATGAATAGTATGATTATGATATGTACTATCATTTACCAATGACTAAGATTGCGTCCATTTCATTAGAGCACACATACCAACATACAATATGCACTTCATACAACCTTGAAATCTAATGTGTCTGTTTTGTACACGTAACATCTACTAAGTCATTAAATAGAAACTGATATACGACTTAATAAATTGACATACCGATTCAATAGAAACGGTAAGCGAATTTTACCTTACGGTTATTTTGAAACATCATTCAAAGCCATACATACGTATTTCAGCTTTCATCATTAAAAAGATTCGTTTCTAAACCCACTAATAGAAAAAAGTTACTTGTAATACGTACATAGTCTGTTAGTATCAAACGGAAAATGTAGTCTGCATAACAATTTTCTACAATAGTAGATCAGAATCACGTCGCTTTGTTGTTATTTATACTGGTATAAAGGATGTAATTTTATTTTAACTCACGTTCAGAGGGGTGAAAAGAGCATTTTTTGTAGATTACATCAACGGGTCGGGTTGCACTAAATTTTGTCATGAAATTATGTTCTGACATACAATGTAGTGCCCGCTAGGGAAACCATGATTTAGTTTAGATGGGATTTTCAGGCAACTGTGAAAGATTTGCTATTATAATGGTAAAGGAGACAAACAAGAAAATTTTCGAGATTTTTTGCGCTTTGAGAGTAATGGTGAAATTTATTCTTGCGGGATTAGTATGGAGACGTGTGATAAAATTGTAAATTAGAGCAACGGAGGCGTGATAAACTCTCAGTTCAATCACGTAAATGAGCATGGCAAGATCACGTAAAACAGTCAGTACGTGCCACGAATACATTCATGCGTAGAAACGTTGAGTGTCAGTACTCACACAGAGCAATGCATGCCATTTACCTTTGAGTTCAGCAGTTCCAAAACACAAAGGTTTTTTGAACCTTTTGCAAAGAATAAACTTTTGTAATAACATTCCAAAAAACATATTATAAACCATCATTCATATGTAGACGCGACGCCGATGCGGCAATATAAAAATGTTGACATACTAATAAAAATAAGCTTGTTATAGGAGCAACAGTTGTCCGCTAGCAAAACCATTAAACAGGGAAAAGCCACTCCCAATTTCTCTGAAACCAGTGCCACTGTAGTCTAAGCGAAGTGATAAATTAAAGCTTAGCATGCCCGTGACATCTGTGGCTGTCGCCGCTATATTTTTATTTAGAGTAGTCGTGCGCTGCTTCGCTTCGCTCATAGGACTGGAGTTATATCAAGACTTTGCGACACATCGTATGGACCATTTGTCTTTTACCACACTAGTGCCTCGAACAGTTGTGTTGTAAAATATTGAAATCAAGTTAACAAAAGTATGCTTTATTGTACGCGTGTCGCCTACGGCCTGTTCCCAGGATTTGTTTTTATTAGGTACCTACTCTTATATATATATAATTATGTAGGTCGGTATATTAATATGTATTGCGCTGAGCGGGTGGCATGCGCGCGTGCTCGCTTTAAAATGTAAACAACTACCTATTTTTTTTCCTAATGATTTCATATTTTTATTTTATTTTGACTTTGAAATGATTTTTTTTGTATTTCTTTTTTTTTCAATTTAATATTATGCTCAGAATTAATTACTGTAAAAATTATAAACTTTTAATTTGTATTGTTGTGTTCAAAATAAATATATTATCTTAATCTTATCTCTCCTATCTCTTTCAATTTGGATTAACTTATTTCGATTGGAGTTTATTTTAGGTACTAAAAATATTGATGTTATAGGTACTTTAAAAATGTCTTTAAATATGGTTACTAGAAGTATGTAAACCATAACGTTTAACCTCAGCATACAATTATTGGGCGCTAAGCTCGTAAAACAACGATTGTAGGTAGATATTAATTGTTTTGGTTCAAACTACAATATCCCATATTATGCACTATGTTCTAAAAGCCGTAGGAATGTTGTAACAATTACGCGACAGCTATATTTTAGATGCCTAGCATGCGACGCATTTTGGGTTTTGAAAGTAAGATTGTTTTTCATAACTAATTCAATTCGTCTCGATATTCTCATCTTACATAACTTTCGCCAGACATAGGGCATGAATTTGTATTAGGGAAAACCATATTTTTATAAAATTGTCAGGTTCGCTCTCACAAATTTGTGTTAGTCCATATTTTCTTTTTTTTAAAGACTCACGCCTGTTTCCCGGAAGGGGTAGGCAGATGTGTAATATTACACCTACATTTCGCCATGAAGTTTTCATCGTCATCATCAGCCCTTTATACTGTAACACAGCTTGGCACGGGCCACTTCCCACTATGAGAAGATTAAAGCCATAGTCCACCACGCTGGCCAAGTGCGGGTTGGCAGACTTCACATGTCTTTCGAGAACATTATGGAGAACTCTCAGACATGCAGGTTTCCTCACGATGTTTTCCTTCACGATAGTTAACAATTTAATACGCACTTAACTTCGAAAAGTCATTGGTGCGAGCCGAGGATTCGAACCTGAGACCCTCTGCGTAGCAGTCTGTCGGTCTCTCCACTCGGCTATCGCTACTGAATTTTTAGGTCCCACGTAATAGGGGGCAAGCCTATTGCCGATACCGGGCACATCACCAGACTCCGTGCTGCTACTGAGAATTCGGAAAAACCCAGTAACACTTTTGCCCGACCCGGGAATCAAACCCGGGGCCTCCGATCAGCAGTCGTATACGCTATTCACTGGACCGCGGAGACAGTCTATATTGTACAAACCACTTATTCCAAGTTATACGAGCAAATATAGACTAGATAGATAGATTTGGCATCCTTAATTTTGGTCTCAAAGGCTTTAATGAGTAGCACAAATACTACATTAACACATTAAGTACTCTCAGTATGACTGACAATTTGTCTTTCATGTTTAAGTTGTGAGCGAGTGTCAAATAATGCTGGTACATCTTGTGAATAAGGCTGTCGTCGCAGTTGATGTACAGTTGTCGTAATCTGTAATTATTTTAAAGTCATTTTCTATGTGAAACGTATAATGAACATAATTTCATTCTATTTCAGAAATAATGTTTTTTGAATGAAAATTACAATATTAGTATAGTGTAGGTTGCTCTACAAAAATCCACTTTCACTGGAGATTTCTAAGTGAATGAGGATTTGTGTGTGTAGAAAAGGGTATTACACACTGACCTTCTGATAAAGACTTGAATATTGCCTTCATCAAGCAGATCAGTACAAGCGTTCTGTGATACTATTGAGCATTCTAAAAAGAAAGGTTTATTACAGTTGATCCATTAAAAATATTATACTTAAAGACTAAGACTTTGCTTGACTTCATTAAAAAAGTATGACACAAAAAATATTACTTTATCTTCTGTACCTATACATATATAAAATTCTTGCGTCACAGACAGACGCACAGACAAGCTACATCCAAAACTATTGAGCTCGAGAAACTGAAATTTGGCATGTCTGTTCCTTGGGAACCATAGGGTGCCCTAAGAAGGTATTTCCCGAAATTCCCACGGGATCGGCATCCTCTAGCTTGAGAGTAAAAAAGAATATAGAATACGCAACTAACGATTGGCTACTCAATAGTATTCTATGTATGACTATGCCCTAAAGCAACTGCTATCCCCTTAAGGGAATAAAAAATATTTTAACTCCCACTCCATTGAGTATCTTGGGTCTACGTTTTAAATCTTGACCAATTACCTAAATACATTATTAAGACAAGGTTTTACGAGATAATTTGTGTATCACGGTCTTTGAAACACGGTAGTGCTCTGATGTAAATGCCACAAGCATTCACCCATCCAAGGGGTGACTTGTGCTAGAGTTACTTAACTTTGCCAATATCATATCAACGGCAAATCAGGACAGCTCTACCGAAAATTAAGACTAAGAAGATGTCAATTAAATATTGCACCATTGCTGCCAATATAATGCATTGCATTTTCTCAAACAAAATTATTCTTTCTTAAAACGAGTACAATATTTTAAGTTTTCTTTAAGTGTAGGCGCGTCGCGCTACTTGGCAACACTCGCTCACACTAATAGCATTTTGTTCTCTGATTTCTTACTTCTGCCAAGAATGTATTTGATTTGCAGTATTTTACGAAGAGCACTAATGATTGATTATATTGCGAATGAGTTTCAACAGCTAAGAAATATTTCATGTCTTTGTGTAATCAAATTTGTTGTTTATTTTAAAACAATATTTCGTAATCAAACAGTATATAGTCTCCACCACGAGATAGGTACTTTAGTAAGACCTAAAAATGTGTAGTATGTTGGTATATACATAAGACCCATTATACGATCTTACAAGCTCAACTTTTTACCATACTTACTGGCCTTAAATACTGGTATTCCATGCATGAAAAAAAATTAAAAGAAAGAACACTTATCTTGCAAATATGGCTCAGAAAACCAACCATTTACAGAGATCAGAGATGTCAACCGCTATCTGGTGCCTGAACATTTTTATTCAACGAATTAATGTATAAACCGACATCCCAGTGGTTTTCAAAGAAAGAGAAGGGATTTTTGAAATTGTGTGTATTGTGTTAAAGTTATTCATGGCAAGATTCTTGGTCTTATTTTATATGAAAGACTTAACATGAAATTAACAGTCGCGTATTTGG
This sequence comes from Euclidia mi, assembly GCA_944739405.2. Taxonomy (NCBI): domain Eukaryota; kingdom Metazoa; phylum Arthropoda; class Insecta; order Lepidoptera; family Erebidae; genus Euclidia; species Euclidia mi. Next base: position 24,205,433 of record OX123189.2, on the reverse strand, counting down.
ACTTGACATTACGCATATTTAAGAAGTTGGGTATCTATTGGTTCTATTTGGGTTTACAATTACGGGTAGCTTAGAAGAATAAGTTCTTCACTTTAAGATATTTAGAAGAGCAGATATTTATAACAGCTCAAATCTTGTTCTCGCAGTATACGATTTGAGGCGTTATCTTCTCTATTGTGGTTGACTAAAAGGAGAATGCCGGTTTTTGTATGGAAGCCTGTACCGTTTACTTTTTCATGAAACATGAACATTTTTAGCCAGCTTATTGTTTAATATTACCGTAGGCATGAAGCGTTTTTGTTTTCGAATCCGCAGTTCTGAGATTTTCACATAACCATATTTTTAAAACATCCGCCATATATTGCAAAGGAAGGAATTTGTCCTTGATTTCTAATTGTTTATAACAATTTCAAGAAGTGAATGATGTTACAAGTTAAAAGAAACGTAGTTTCGACCCAGAGGAACAAACCTCAACTCAACGGATAAAAACAAAATAATAACACAAACAAACACGATCGATGCGTAGGCGACGTTGTGTGGGGTTGACATTTGACACTTTTGACAGTTGCTCAAGTTATCAAATGTTACCCTGCTAGTGCTGCTATCTCGATTAAATTATATCTAAAATCGATATCACCTAAAAAACAATCGATTAATGAATAAATTGCTCAACCAAAGACTGAAATCAAGTTAAGTAGCCAAATATGTATTTCTATTTAATAAATCACACAGAACACAGTTTTTTTAATTCACTATTATAGTGTCTTCTTTTGAATCCAAAATCATTTAATCGTGTAAGCAATCGTTAATGTTGAGAATATTACACTCGATTTTTTGTCACTCGGAATCAACTTTTTTTTTGTGCTGGCAATGTATGCATTCGGAAGTTGTTGATCCAAGTTATACTTTTTTATAATATTTCGTAAACGCGGATTTAATAATGATTCATAATTTAGTAATGGCATTCAAAATGTGTCAAAGTATTTACGGTATATAATTTTTTTAAAGCAATTGGTACAGCTTCCGGCATTCTCCTTTCTCCACAATAATGACCTGACCTGAAATTAAAATTTATTAATCACACGAAGTGTTATTTCAGGTATTGTGTTGATTGGACCTGCAGCACTCGGTGGAGTGTGCCATCCGGGCAGACAATTTTGATTTATAGTTTATTATTGTAAAACTCTGTTAAGAAAGAAATAAATATGACTGCACGAATGGCGTAGTCCTCGCCACACAGAACTGCGCACTATGTTTTGGTTTCTATTCCCAGATGAGACAACACTTTGATTTACAAATTGTTGTTATGAGCCTAGGAGTACTTTGTGTCCATTAATTGAAAGTTTGTGAAGTAACTTGCGTCACAGGATTCATCCCTAGTTCTTGTGTAGTGGTTCTGGTCTTATTAAGGAAAATAAATATAAATTAAAATTATTTCTAGGCTGTAGCAGGGCACTGTCATCATCACATCAGCCTTTAATAGTCCACTGCTGGACTAGGCCTCTCCTTTGAAAGGAGGAATTGGCCTACTATACCGCGCTGGCCAAACGGGTTGGTATAGGGTTTGTTGTCTAAAAATCACTATGGCTTTGTACCGGGCTTATCTACCACCGATCCTATGTTTGCTCTAAACACGATCGCTGAAGAATATCGAGCAAAACTTCGTCCATTGTATGTCGCATTCTTGGACATGGAAAAGGCATTTGATCGTGTCCCAAGGGATACGATTTGGTGGAGCCTTCGCAAGAAGAACGTCCCCGAACATTATATTAACATCATAGCCGACATGTACAGGGGTGCGAGATCAATAGTACGAACAGTAATGGGTCAAACAAAACCAATAGCGGTTGCAGAAGGTGTGCATCAAGGCTCAGTACTGAGTCCTTACCTGTTTTGCTTGGTTCTAGACTCACTCACTGAACTGGCGCAATCTTCAGCCTCGTGGACTTTCATCGCCGCAGACGATGTTGCTATCTGCACCGAGAGCCGCGAAGAGTTGCAAGAGGCGCTTCTGTCGTGGAAACACCAGTTACAGGCCGGTGGCTTAGTGTTGAGTGTTGCAACGACCCAGTACATGTCTTTTAATGACCTAGACCCAGATAACAATAGTCCGATTCCTATTGATGGCCAACTTGTAACCATGTGCGATCAATACAAGTATCTAGGTGGTATGATGCACAGATCTGGGCACCTACAATGCAACATCCAACACAGAATAACCGCAGCGTGCCTTAAGTGGCGTGAAGTGACTGGTGTCACTTGTGACAAGAGGATGCCCGTCAAACTCAAGGGTTTAATTTATAAGACCATGATAAGGCCAGAGCTTATGTATGGCAGTGAAACATGGGTTGTAACCTAAAAGAGCGTGCATACCATCCAAGTTGCTGAAATGAAGATGCTGAGGTGGATGTGCGGCGTAACCAGGCTCGACAAAATCCGCAACGAGTACGTGCGAGGAAACCTCGGTGTACGCGACATCGCCGACAAGATGCAGGAAAGTAGGCTGAGATGCTATGGTCATGTGAAAAGGAGGCCACCAGACTACGTCGGGAATTTGGCACTACAGCTTGACCTCTCTGGTCGGAGACCTAGAGGACGACCCAAAACAAGGTGGAGAGATATAGTGTTAAAGGACAAGAGGGTATGTGATTTTACTGACAATGATGTCGCAGATAGAGCGAAGTGGAAGAGTAAAATAAAGAAAGCTGACCCCCACCACTATGTGGGATGGTATTCTCTAGTTTTCCATAAATTCATTTGCACTAATATTGTTCGCCATAATCATCCCCGATCATAATACCCACGTATTGCCGAGTCTAAGATTTTTTGAATGGCCTACTTTAGTTTTCGTGATTCTTTCTTTGCGATTTGGATATGATTGCTGAAGCAGGAGATGTTTAGTTTATTAAACTTTATATTCCCTTATGGTAATTTGTCATCGCTGCAATAATTTTACGGTAACACAATGAATAGCAACGTGCTATGAGGCAGTCCAAATAAAATACTTGAGTAAATACATCGCAGTCAATACTGTCCATCAAGTGGTGTGCAGTGTAGCGCCTATAAAGCAATGACCTTTAAACGAACCTAAGTTTAGCCTTGTGCTCGTTTAAAAATATAATTATGCGTATGTGTTATCTCAAATACGATGACCCAGAAAGCTTTTATTTACACATGTTGTTCTCTTCGTGCCAATCACTGTTTTCTCTCGATCATAATTACAAAATTTTATTGCATTCAGATGCCAATCACGGTCTTACAGAATTCAAAATAAAAAGTCTCAGATTCTGTCTTTTTGTCACTGAAATCTGTCAATAAAAGTTCTAAAAACTTCAAGAGTGTCGCAAGTAAAATACAGAGTCTTACACTAAATAAAATATAAATGTGCAGGACATTTTAAGAATTTTACAATATTTCCACAAATATGTCATCATAAAATATAATGCGAGAGACTTGAAAGTTATTGAATATTTAGAGACAACAATTTTTCGCGGCGGTCAGACAGACAGTCGCTCTGTGGAAAGGCTAATTTCAGCCGAATCCGGTTAGACTAGTAAGCGGATCCGAGGTTGAAACTGGGTTAGCGCTAGGAGGATGATGATGACCGTCGACTTCTTAAATGTATGTTTTTAAATAAAATGTCTCTTATAGGATAGGATATTAGGGTTCCTTCACCAACCCAACACACGACTAGACACATGTGTGTCTGGTTTCTAAAAATCAACATTGGTATCACTTATTATTTCGTCACCTGGACACACCAAGAATGAAACGGTCAGGTTAATATTTCCTTTTTTAAATAGATTAATACTAGGCGTAACGCTGGGACAAATGATAATCGCAGACATCGTGACAGATAAAAGTAAAATAAAAACTTTTAAGATAAGAAAACTGAATACTGAAAAAGCTGAACATATTCACAGGCATTAGTTCAAAATAATAATGTACGTTTAACAAGATTTTCACATTATTAAATTCTTAAATTCGTACTTCAAAAGCCTTTCAAAACATACATTACCGAACTCCAAAGTTTTACTTTTACGCACAGAACGTTCCGAACACTCAGACCGAAATGCGCTAAACTGTAATAACAATAATAATGACCGCAAACTTAGGCATTAGCGTGAAAGCTTTCGGACATGACTTGGAGCTTCCAAGTCACGTCCGTAAGTGAATTTTGAGAGTTTTCAACCAACAATATTTAATAAAACTGAGAAGACACTACGAACTAAAACCTACAATATTAGAGCAATAATATGAGTGCACCCAAGTTTTCAAAGACTTTAGGGATAAATAAGTTGGCGAACTTATTAGCCAACATGTTGACAAAACAAACCGAAGTAATATTTGCAACCCGTAGCTTGTTCCTAAACAATAATGCAAAAGTTGACTTCAGCTTGCTAAATTGTTATAAGCAAAGGACAATGGCAGATCTCCATACATCAAAATGTCTGAAATTAAATTGAAGCGTACAGTAGTAAAAAATATATCAAAAAATTTGGCGTAAGTAACAGAGTCTATAAATGATTCTATTTTCACTCAGAAAAGGCGGAAAAAGAAGACATCGGTGTTTGAATTTTAGTTTAGGCAAGGATTTCCGAGCGCTCAAAGCTTTTGAGGCTCCCCGCTTCCCCAGTCCGCGAGTATAACTACGATCAATCGCGACGCGAGACGCTACGCCACTGCCGCCATATGTAGGTATAACACTTTCGCGCCATATTACAGATAATTGAAGCAGTATATCAATTGAAATATAAACTTACTTATCGAGTATAAATAATTTGCAACGTTTCTGTTTTGAATAAACCTTTATGAAATTTGAAAGTAGTTTTATAAAATTGCTTTTGTTTATAGTGACAATAATTAAGTAATCAGTAATATTATGAATATTATCTTTGTTGTTAATTATAAAAAAAAACTTATGATCGCTCGCAATGCGAAAGTATCGCTTGTTCGATATGAATCTTAGGCAAAAGGATTAGATTAATATAAATTAATTAATTCGTTGGTACTGTCAGCAAAACAACGGCATAGAACCAATAATAATAACGTGTAAGATACTCATGGCTACTTTTAATCACCAATGATTACATTTTGTTATATTTATTTTAACTGTGAAATCTCTAAGATACTAACTACTCTGTCAAAAAAGTACCGGAAAAAGATCAATAATACTATTACGCATGCACGTGTGTTTGCATGAGTATATAGCAATATATTCATGCAAACACACGTGCATGCATAATAAAGGAGATCACCCAGCTGCATACAAATTTAGGCTAATTCTAAAAGTGCAGGCCATTGATATATTATATGTACTAAATATATGTCAATAGTGCCGGCCAACTAAAATAAACTTAAAATTTTATTATAGAATATTACGAAATAAACACTTTTTATTGCTACACTAAGGTTCTAAGTGCAGTCTGTGAGATCATATTCGAGCTCAAAGAATCTATTCTGTTCCTGAAAGAAATCCTAAGTAATTATTGTTATTTTTTGCCTATGATAATGTGCAAGTTGCAATTTAAATGGCATCAGGTAATGGCAGGTAGTAAGCTAAGAGCGAAATATCTGATTGATAAGCATTACTGCCTCACAGAAAGAACCGGTGACTTTCCAAGCCATCACGCACCAGACCATGGGCAGGGCAGTAACAATTGCCGCGATCAGTTTACGGCCAATTCGAAACATGACCAGTGAAAACTCCAGCGGAATAACAATTGCAGTAGGATGTACCCGATTAGAATTCTTCAATAATTGGTATTTTATACCTAGGGCAAGAAATAAAGGCGGGCAAAGTAAACCAGGTGAACAGGATTGATATACGTATCCATTTGGATTGGGCTGCTTTCGATAAACTGGCATTTCCTTTTACGAAGCAACAAAAAGCAAGAATATTCAACCAGTGCGTCCTGCCAGTGCTCACCTACGGAGCCGAAACTTGGGTTACTACAGCGCTACAGAAACTTGAAGTAGTTCAAAGGGCAATGGAGAGAAAACTGGCAGGAGTGACACTCAGAGACAGAAAGACGAATAAATCACTCCGAAAAGAAAGTCTATTATCAGATGTTGCCAAAAGAGTAGCGGCCGGACATGTAGCCAGAAATCCCGAAACATGGTGCACGCAAATATTAAAATGGCAACCATGGGATTGTAAACGACTAGCTGGAAGACTGCAAATGAGATGGAAAGAAGACATCATAAAGATAGGCAGTAATTGGTTGAAGACTGCCCAAAACAGAACGGAAAGGAAGTTGTAGGGTCTGCACCAAAATGGTCGGAAAAGTCTTAAGATGGTGATGTTCATGGCGCTGAGATGCACAAGCGGGGCAGTACGCCAACATTTGCAGCGCCGTTTCTTGGACAGGGTTGCGGCTGCTGTCACTATAGTGATATCCAGGCGTTTCCTCCTGGCCTTTTCTCTACAAGAACCGGCCGAAACAACGGAAAGTGAGAACGTCGCGACGCAACATCTCTTCAACCACATGGTGCCTGTATACAAGACATCTGTACTTGGCCGGTCATAGACATTCCTACTAAAGGTTTAGACGATATTTTTATATTTGGTAAGGAATACTAAAAAGAAAAAAAATATTTAAAAAACACGACTGCCCTGCGAAGAAACGAACTAAAAAGTTAGTAAGAAGTTTGAATAAAATTGTCATTGCAGTCGGAGGACCTCTTAAATTGGTGTTCCACAAAACGGCCCCCGACTGCAATGACAATTTTATTCAAACTTGTTATTAACTTTTTAGTTCGTTTCTTTGCAGGGCAGTCGTGTTTTTTAATTTTTTAATTATTAATTTTTATTTGATACATTTTAGTGGCAACTTGGTCTTAATCCCGACAATACTCCAATTACTAGATTGAATGCGAATGAACTAGATGGCGTTGTTTTATAAATTACTTAACGGCGGTACATTTCTTATCAAAATATAATGTTATATTTAATGTAATTATTATTTACGTACTCACTTTCTTATTTTTTATTTGTACATTACATAAATATACATTAATAACAACACTTGTTTGTTTATCACAAATAAATAATAGATGGCGTTATTACATTTGTCTTCGCCATTGAACGTTAGATGGCACTATGATGTTTCTTATTTGGAAATGGCTTCACACCCCTACCATGTTGACTTTAAAAAAATATATATCCTGTGTTACTCGGGGTGAAGTAAGGATTCTAATGATACCCCATACATCCTAATCAGTCCAGGCATTTAGAAGTTATAGTGGAATAAAGAAACTCACATACATACATGAATCCTGAAAACATTACACCTTTCTTTGGGCACTCGTGTAAAAATGTTTTTTACTTTTTAATGAGTCCGCTGCATTTTAAGGCTCACGTATTTCACGTTAGGCTGAAAACGTATAGGTAGTTGACCACCTTTACACCTCTTTGATTTATCACTTTTGTCAAAACAAAACTGCTCTACGGTACTTTGAGACATACATTCAAAACTAAATATTGTCTCAGAGAATTTAAGTTTGGTGTAATAGTTAAAAATGTTTACAACAATGTGTTCTATTAAAATAACACAATTTTATTGATTGGCCGGCGAAATAAAAATTAGCCCAATTTGGGTGATCTCCTTTAGGCGCTGCCATCGGCAAGTAGTTGTGAAACAACGTTAAAATTATACTTACTTACATAATTATACATACATACGTACGAAATCATACTCCTACACCCACAACGCTTATTTTCCGCCAACCAATAATAAACGCTAGTTTTTGTTACTATTTGTCAGTCAAATTGATATACTTACAGTCCGTTCACAGATATTTTACCTCTGACAAATGTCAGTGTTTGTTATCTTTATGTTGGAATGGTACTCTGTGATGACAGGTATGTAAAATAGGGTTACCCGTGCATAACATTTTACCAAATTTTAGTGGAAACTAGAATGTCCAAATGGTGGTTATTTGATACAGGTACGGTTTCAGGAGTATTTAGTACAATAAATGCTGGCAAATAGAAAATGAAATGGGTGTCTTAAAAATAATTCCGTTGGTGCACGATGGATAATTGTTCATGCGGGTGGTGAAATAGGGTTTATACCAAACGCAAACAAAAACCAAGAAACGCTTTATTAATATTTAAATCCCAGTCGAAATCGGGTGACTACCATGAAGACATGAACAAAACAAATTAATTTCATGAAATGGCTTCAGGAAAGACTAATTCGTCATTTGCCGTCTAATAGTGTAGTTGTTATGAATAATGCCCCTTATCACAAAGTCAAGTTAAACAAGGTACCAACATTAAGTTCTACTAAAGCTGAAATGCAAAACTGGATCACAAATAAGGGGTTATATTATCTGACTACCATGGTGAAAGCTCAACTGTATGAAATTATAAAAGATCATAAAGAAGCTCCAATATATGAAACTGATCAAATGCTTGAAGCTCATGGTCACAAAATGGTTAGATTACCGCCATACCACTGCGAGCCAAACGCAATTGAATTTATGTGTAGTCTCATTAAAAGGCGAGTCACAAGCAAAAATGTAGGACAAGAGTCAACCAACATTGTGAATTTAGCTGAAGAAGCTTTTCAATCTATCACTGCAGAAGACTGGCAAAAACAATGCAAACATGTGCGACACATTGAAGACAAGCTTCGTGAAACAGATGGGTCTATGGATGCTGAAATGGACAGGTTCATAATAGAATTAAATTATGATTCTGATACAGAATCTGACAGCAGTTACGAATCGTCTTTGGCAGTCCGAGAATCTGACAGCAGTTACGAATCATCATAACATTGGCAGTCCACAAGGATCATTCTTATTAAAAAAAAGTATGAACATTAATGGTAGCGCCATCTACCCTTCTATTGATAATTAATTACATCAACATCAATCGTTCCTCGCTTGCTCGTCCTATACGAGCGATCATTTTTATTCCTTCCCTTTCCCAAAGGCACGCCTAGCTCTGATTCGTCGCCGAGTTCAATGAGGCGCGATAGTCAAAAATCAACCGTCCCGCTGACCGGTTGCGTCGCTACGCCGCCCGCTCCGCGCCGAATACATGCAAATACCGCAATATTTTACCGCTTTACAATATAAACGAGAACAAAACCACCCGCAGGTGTAGTGGAGTGATCAGTGCATCTTCAGGATTCTCGAAGACACCAGGACGAAGACATCAGGAGGCCGCCATTTTGTCAAGGTCCTCCCTATCCTATACTCACTCACACTCCTCTTCCCCTTTCCTATTCTAGGCGATCAGAACCCATCCTCATACAGTCCACAATATTAATATTTCCCCAAATCGCCTAGTACGTATGGTTTCGGTGCACCGCCGAAGCAATTAAATTTGCAGTTTTTGTATTTGATAATTAAAACCTCACATTGGCGTAATTATGATGCGTTTACCTTTGCATATTAAATAGAAAAAAGAATGTTATATATATTTACTCTTACTCTTATTTATCTTCATAGGAAATTAATTATTTCGTTAGAAAATAAATGTACCTACATGCGTATAGCCATGTCGATATCAAGAGGTTTTGTTACAAACATTACTTCCAAATATTTAATACGATCGCGAAGGCAATAAAAAAATAAGTAAATTTTTAGCAATACTGTATATTTAAAATGGGAGTATTATATACTAAACTAGAGGACGCCAGCAGCTACGCCTGCATTTTTTTTTAATTTACCCGTTTTGGCCGATCCCGTGGGAATTTCGGGCAATCCCTTCTTAGTGCACCCCTACGTTCCCCAAGGAACATGCATGCCAAATTTCAGCTTCCTGCGCCCAATAGTTTCGGCTGTAGCGTGTCCGTCAGTCAGTCAGTAACGCAAGGATTTTATATATTAAGATATAGCAACACAACGCCTAGGTTGGCCAATCTAACAGCTAGAGGTAAAATAACTGTGAACGGACTATACCTACCGAACATTTCTAAGCTGTGACACCAGTGCATTGTTCCTCGGCGTGATAAATAATTACGATAATATTATTAGGTGTCCATTGTTCCGTGTTTGGTAATAGTGTGGAAATCAATGATATTATTGGTGGAAATAGTCAATAGAATTATTGAATATACTTATACGGAAATTCATAAATCTACCTATCTATATCAAAACTCTTTTTTGTTTTTGATCGCGCTAGTCTTAGGAACTAGCAGGCCAATTTCTAAGATTTGTTTGCCTCTCTAGCCCATTTGTTGAGGAAGGTTATACCAAATAACATCACGCTACTACCCACGAGGGTGGTGCAGTAACCATTAATATCACTAAGCAGGTCACTGCGGATATTTGTATTTATTTAGGAAGGTACCTATAAAATTCGCTTGTATAGCTTTTAGGCACATCTCACATTTTTATTTCCGTATATAGGTACACAGAATAAAAGTGTGTATTATTATATTGGGTAGGTACCCAATACAACAATATTACTATAAATCATCCACAATACACAACAATTCAATAATTTTCTAAACTACTGGTACTTAACTATGCTGTTGTTATCAAGTCCGTTATCTTGTCCAATAATCAAAACGATATTTTCAAAACTATACTAATTACCTATATACACTCTTATTACTTACTAAAAATTTAAAATACTTATTTACAAACTAAACCAAGATATAATATATTTATCAATAAATGATGATGACATTCGTAACTGATGATAAAATAATTCGTAATCCTGCGGCAGTAGGAAATTACATATTTTCGGTGTTATATTTTTGTATATATTAAAATTCATAATGTGATGGCCGAGAAACATCCGCTTTTACATAACTTTTCTTTTGGTATACTTTTGAAAAGTCTAATCTCAATACAACTCAAATGAAACGTGAAAATTTGTTTAAACAGAACTATATTCGTGATTATTTTCTATCGTATAAACTGACAGTAATCGTGTTTCGAATGGCCGACAAATATAGATCTAATGCTGTAGAATAACATATATTTTTTTCCGAATTTAAATATCTGTTATTTACAAATAAAACGCGTTTGAACACGCTAGATAACACTGTACTTTGGGAAATCCTCGCCTTAAGAATGAACAATGTAGGTAAAAGGAAAGTTATAGGTATCGTAGGCCGAATCCTTCTATTGGCTCGCAATGCTCAAAGAGAGTAAGTGTCTAAACACATTATGGCAAACTTACGCGACCGAAGTTCCGCGGCCTAATTTACGTTCCGACGTATACAGCTGATATGACACAACATAAGTGCCGAACTTATGCGGGCGAAATTCCGTTGCGCAATTTTATGTAGTATCTTCGTTGACAATCGAACCGAACTGCGGTCGCGTATATTGTGTGCTCTACTACTAGAAAAGTTGCCGCCGAACTTACGCGGTTACGCCCGACCCAAGTACGCTATAACGCAACGTAATATCGGTATAGTGTGTCGTCGGTAATTCAAATAGCATTGCAGGCGCAATAATGCCAAACTTCGTTCGTGTAAGTTCGGCGTAGTGTGTTTAGACACTAAGGGCTCCTAAGCACAATACGGTTAGCCACACGGCGGGACGCATTCCGGCAAAACGCACTAAAAAAATTATACCAGAACGACCGGTGCGGTCAGCCGGCAACCGCATCGCAGTGCGAAGAGAAACTTCTTTCTCGTACAAATATTCGTTTGCGGTCAGCCGCACTGCTGGCCGCATTCCGGCTAACCGCATAGTGCGTAGGAGTCCTGGGGCCCAAATCTCCTAAACAATAGTTTCGATATCATGTCAGTGTCATACTTACGTCAAAATATATATACTGGCCGCATAGCCGAAAGTCAAGCCCATGGCGAACATCAAGCACTGGCGAGGCGGTCACTTTTTGAATCGGAGTCAAGCAGGAAACAGCTGAACAGGCGCTCGCAGCCACGTGAACAGTGGACGCTAGTTATTCATAGAAATTGTAATAATTGTTTATTGTACTGTGAGTAATATTATAATGCGAGTTATACACAACGGTTATTTTACTTACCATCTCCTATGCACCCGACAAGTCGAAGAAACAAATGATAGTCATCATCATCATCAGCCTTTAACAGTCCACTGCTGGACTAGGCAGAGGCCTAGTCCTAGTACATTTAGTACTATAGTTTGGTAGGCCAATTCCTCCTTTCAAAGGAGAGCCTTTGAAAGGAGGAATTGGCCTACCAAACTATAGTACTAAATGATAGTAAAAGGAGAGAATGGATGAACTATAGTCGAAACCCCTTGACCCACAGTCGAAAGACTATATATAATTATGTTATATAAACGCATATAATATATATGCGTTTATATGATACATATATGCTATGAAGTATGGCTAAATGGGCTTTTTCTTGATATAATTATCTGAATGTAAACATCTTATATGACCCTATCTAAAGTGAATAAATGATGTGAATTTGAAATGTGGTCCAAAACATTATGTTTTAAGAAACGAAATACAATATTATTTCATTATAGTACCTAGTATGTAAGCTTAACTATTATTTACCATAGAGTGCTGTTGTTTTCATTATATTATACATAATATTTATGGTCGCCAAAGGACATCATTCAGGTCTCGAACATTTTGTACCCAAAAATGAAAGTGCCGGCCAGAAAAAAATTATACTAGATTATTATGGGAAATAATGTTTTGATGTTTTTTTACTACTACAAGAATCGTCTGCAATTAACCCCTAGGCTGTTATTTGCGTTTGAAAGTGCAAAAATTAATTCTTTTTTAACAATGTTTGGAGCATCATATTACGTTTAAAAGTTGACAAACAACTTAGCTACCTTCCCCAGGCTAACGGAAGAAGTCTTGGTGCTATTGAGTCTTGATATATACCAAATAAAACGAGCGAAGAGCTACTACGGTGAACATTTAAACCCAAATACTCAGGTAATCTAAGATTGGGGTAATCTTTTTTATTATTTTTCAATATACATGTTTTTACATTTCAGTAGACCTTATCGTGACATTTTCTAACCCTATTGCAGGTGGACTTATATGAGGTTCGTGTCTTGCGAAGCTCACATACCACACCAAACACATTGTGCGAGAGCAGCAACCGATGCACATACGGCAAGATAGCCACTTTAGGAGGCCAAAAATAGCTGCACTTAGTTATTCATTCAAAACGTACTTGTTGGTCAATCCAGACAAATGTTTATTAATATACATACAAAATTAAATTTATTTTATCTTACTGGCTTTTTTTCGCAATCTTCCATTTTTTCCACAGTTTGGATACAAACTCTTTTATCACATCTTTAATTTTCATTTCAATATCTTTTGAATAACTAAACTTATCTAATACATATCTAATTAATCATTCATTGCCCATAGACGATGTCAGTTTATAAAAGTTCTCACTACGCAACAATAAAAACAGTTCTTTCTTAGTAACAGTAAGTCCCGTCATAGTTGGCTCCTTAGCACTACCTGTGAATAAAGTGGTCTCATTCAGAAATGGATTAATTTGGGGTGCTAAATTTGGCAATGTTAATAGTAATTGAACTAATAAATATTTTACATATGATATTGTCGTGGTACTAGTTGGAACATTTTTATACGTCTTGTACAACGTAAAAAGTTATAGAAAAATAAAAGTTTTTACAAACATGCTCATATATCTCTTAAATACCTATAATTTCAAAAAATGTAAATTAAATATTCAAGTACATACTTGTCTCTCCATAATCCATATTACTATTTGCTACAGTTGTTTAATACCACGACAAAAACACACGTTGAAATGCTTCCAATTTCTTGCCAAACTAAGGGTCGCTCGGATCTTTTTACCTTTGCTTGCTCACATTCCTTTGTTATCACCCTAATACAATAAAAACGTGTTGAGTGGGGGGTGCATCGGTTAACGTACTATCAATATACAAATTATTTTAAACTTTGTGACACTATGAATAAAGTCATTTTTGGCCGCCTAAAGTGGCTGTTTTGCCGTACGACGGTTCGTTTGCCTACATTGCAAGTATAGTAATAATGTGCTATGGCTTCCCGACCACTTGATCTTATATTTATTTATTTAACTTTTGCACAACACAAACAATGTGGTACAAGGTGGACTTAATGCCTTAGGCATTCTCTACTACCTACCTTAGTGCTAGAAGGGAGGAAGTTCTTTAAGCGATACAGTGAACGTAAGCATCCTGTCACTCTTTGACTAACAGTAGTAACTTGAGCCCACCAGTTGAGGTGGCTATCCATGTATAAGCCAAGATTTTTAACAACTGTGCTAAAGGGTATTATTGTCTAGTTATACTTGACTGATGGAAGCGCTGAAAGATCAAATTTGCTCATGATGCGTTGACTGCCTATGATAATAACCTGGCATTTTGCGGGATTCACAGCAACACCAAATCGTTCTGACCAATCAAGTATAACAGACAGAGCTTGAGTTACCTCATCGATAGCTGAAGCGATGCTGTCTACTCCTGCCTTTGTATATAGCTGCAAGTCGTCAGCATACAAGTGATACGCACACTGAAGATTCTTGGTCAGGAGATTTATAAAAATAGAAAATAATAATGGAGAAAGAATTCCACCTTGAGGAACGCCAGACTGGAGGTTACACCATGATGATGAAGAGTCACAGTGGCGAACCGACTGCTGACGTCCCATGAGATAATTGGAGAACCATTCCAGCGCCTCTGGAGAGATCTAAAGACTGGAGAGGATGGATAGTAGGATTTCGTGATTGACTGTGTTGAAGGCGTTCGTGAAATCGACCAGAGCTAGCACCGTAACTTTGGTGTCTTCCATTCCCGCCCTAACATCTCCAGTTACCTTCAACAAAGCAGTCACTGTACTGTGTCCAGGTCTGAATCCGGATTGAAATCGGTTCAATAGATTGTTGTGAATGACAAATTTTGATAGTTGTCTGTGGACACAAGCCTCAATCACCTTGGAGAGAAAAGGAAGGATTGATATGGGGCGGAAGTGGCTGGGGAGAGAAGGATTAGGGGTCTTAGGTAAAGGAGTTACTAAAGCTTTCCGCCATAGCAACAGAAACGCACCTGTGTCGAGGGAAAAGTTGATAATATGCGTAATAGCTGGTAACAATTTATCAACAATGGGAAAAATCATTTTACTACTAATATTATCGCAACCAGTAGCATTGGATTTGATGGAGAGGATAGTTTTCTTGATTTCCCCGGGGGTCACTGAAGAAAATTTGAAAGGGTCTATGTTAAGACGAGGAAGGTTACGCAAGTAATTCAGGGTGTGACACTTAGTAGGATGATCCAAATAGTTTGATGTGGTGAAATGTTTATTGATTTTATCCAAACCAATTGTCCACTGGAGATCAAAACTGCCCTGTTTGCCAATACCTATAGTCCCGAGGAACTTCCAGATATTGGCAGGGGAGGATGAGTTAATATTACTGAGAATATGGCGGCGTTTAGCGTTACGTATCACCTGATTACACTGATTTCTTGCAACTTTATATAGAGACCAAAAGTCCTCTGTTTTGTGCTTTTTATATTTACGAAATGCACAATCCCTGCGTCTCATAGCGGTTTTAACCGCCTTCGTAATCCAGGGGGTAGGTGGACGCTTTAGTTTGACTTTTCGAACCGGTGCATGAACATTATATAACTCGAGAACAGCGTTGTTGAAGCTCTCGAACTTTTCATCCATAGTTGCAGCAGTGGTCAGGTGATCCCAGTTCATTGTAGCTGCATCTTTTTCCAGCTGATCTACGTCCATGCGCCCAAAGCAACGAACATGCAGAACCTTAAAGGGAGGACGGGGAGGCTTAAGGATGTAAGAGAGGAAGATTAGATCGTGATGGGAGAAACCTGGAGCAGGGATTTGACCATGTTTGGAGACTAGGTCAGGAGCAGAGGTGCAAATTAGATCAAGCCATGTATCCTCCCCATCAACATTGTGATGAGTAGCTTGCAATGGTAGAATGTGGAGACTACATGACTCGACAATCTGCAGGAGCTTGCAGGATCTAGTGGACTGTGGAGCAAGGAGATTTGTATTAAAATCGCCCATGATGATGTGGTGAGCGTATTCAGATCCTAAAGATTCCAGTATCGATTCGATACTGGAGAAGTAATCGACTGAGGGGGGACAATAAACAACACCTATTACAATTTTGACTCTTTTTACCCAAACCTCAAGGAAAAGGTACTCAGCCGACGCAGAGCTGTCAGAAGAGGAGATAGCCAGGATTTAATAAGGGAAATCAGAGCGGAGGTAGATAGCAACACCACCCCCTCTTCTGTTAACACGATCATTTCTGATTAAAATAAAACCTGGAAGAGGATAAGTGGTAGAAAGAAGGTGAGGTTTGAGCCAACTCTCTGAAACCAGGATGGCGTGAACATTGACATTCGAAAAGGCTTCTAGTAGATCAGGATAATGGCTTGGCATACTTTGGGCGTTAATATGGTAAACATTTATCAAATTACCTGTTCTTTGATCGATGGTCTGTTGCAGGAAATCACCTAAAGTATCACTTGTGGAGCAAAAGCTATCATCATGATAAGACTCATTAGCAGAATGGAAAGACTCATCTGATGACATAATCAAATATGACTAATATTATATGTAATAAGATTAAATAAGATATTTATTTATAAATAGATAAATAAGTAAATAGAATAAATATATTATAAAACCAATTTAAACTTACGTTT
Source organism: Euclidia mi (assembly GCA_944739405.2). Taxonomy (NCBI): domain Eukaryota; kingdom Metazoa; phylum Arthropoda; class Insecta; order Lepidoptera; family Erebidae; genus Euclidia; species Euclidia mi. The sequence continues at coordinate 24,188,804 of OX123189.2, read as the reverse complement.
ATTTGTTTTCTTCTCCGCACCACCCGCCAGCCAACTCACAATATATAAGTAGAGTAATTACATAATTTTAAATCTAAAATTACCGAACTGTTTTAAAAACAAAAAGGAAGGAAACAAAGGAACAACAGGAAAAAAGTTTTGTGTCAATTGACAGCACTAACAAAACGCAAAACTTGTGATGTTACGAAACAAGCTGTCAGTTTTATCAATCATAAAGTCATCTGTCAACTAGAAGGTAAACAATCAAAACAATGATGTGCGTGCGCATGTTGTCTAAGAAAGTTGAATAATAATAGTTCACTAACACAAAACTTGAACGAATATGTAAATACGAAGTTAGATGACCAGAATATAACGCGATATAAGTTTTAAAAACAATACACTTGGCTAATTCTTGCGTGGCACAGTTTTTGCACCGCCGGCGCCATTCTTTGCTGCGGTACACGTATCACCTGCTATCTTCGGGTATTTATTGATCAAGAGCTTCAGATCATTAGTGGAAGTGATCTTAGAGCGTGTCCCATCTGAAGCTTTTACGACGATAGTGCCGTCCTGAGTCCAGCATGACCGTATCCCAAAATGCTGTCGAGCCCCTGCGAAGAGAGACTGTCGAGTTTATATTCCAGCCCATGTAAAAATAATATGTTCTGGCTCTCACATGACGAGACTGAATTCTTCCCCTTATAATTACAACATTTTCGCCCAACTTTCTGGTGTGCTCACTACTAAGTGAGAAGTTCGCTTCCGATTTCAACACTAAATTCTCCATTTGGGTTAAAATGTTCACCGTAGTAGCTCTTCAATTGTTTTATTTGGTATATACTAAGACTAAATAGCAGCAAGTCTTCTTCCGTTAGCCTGGTGAAGGTAGCTAAATTGTTTGTCAACTTTTAAACGTAATGTGATGCCCCAAACATTGTAAGAGAAGAATTAACTTTTGCACTTTCAAACTCAAATAACAGCCTAGGGGTTAATTGTGGACGATTCTTGTAATAGTAAAAAATCATCAGGATATTATTGCCAATAATAATCTAGTATATTTTTTTCTGGCCGGCAGTTTAATTTTTGGGTATAAAATGAATTATGTCCTTTGCTAGCATTGATTACAAGATAAACAATTTACAACAGATGGATTTTAAAAACATATTTATTGTATGTATCACGTTCCGGATAACACTCCATCGAGAAGAAAACTCATTTATCTGTTCCACAACCCGATTGACCACCAACATAAACATTTACAAGCCCAACATTGTAACAAGAAAAACCTCTTAGAAACGTGGGAAAGTGCCTCCAAAATGTGTTAATGTTGCTTGAGGCAGGGGAATGACACTCGCGGGTAAAATGAGATATTATCACAGTAAAACTTAGTAATGAGACCCATAACGTTGGTGGCCGTGTTTTGATCACGCCCAGGGGACGATACGGCAATTCACAAATTTTACGGCACTGCCATATTGTTGGAGACAAGAAGAATTGGTAAGAACGTCATTTATACATGTTTGGGATTCGTAGCGATATTTTAGATAGTTATGTTGCATTTTATACATTATATTTTTTATATTACACATACCTACATAATAATTGCAATTATGATTTGATATGTTTTAGATGTCGTCATCAATCTGCTAGTGTTTGGTTTCTTTTTTAATTGACTGATAAACGCAGCTATACTTTCTGTTCTGATAAGTTTATGATATTTATAAGTCTATTTTACATTACTTGTTTTATTGGCAATATATATAATGAAATGAAATGAAATGAAATGAAATATATTTATTTGCTGAAACATGGTATACAGGTTCTTATAGTAGATGTTATCAAGAGCTTCACATGTTTCGTCGGCAAATAATCCGACATGCAAATTATTGTCTAAATAATATCTAACATTTTAACATTAATAATTTTATAACCATGTCAATTATTTAATTAAATATCAATAATTAATTACTCAATTTTTTTTAAAGTAACACTCAATTTTATGTCTACACTTTACATAAGTTTTACTACTATATCTATGAGGTATTTCAACCAAATTAAAATCAAGATCGACAATTTTATTTTCATATAACATACATAATAAAATAAATTTTTAAGTACGGCACTTTATTAATTTATATGAATTATTTAAACAATTGCAGTCATATACCAAATGTCAACCTTAAAAATAAAACATTAAACAATTTACAATGTCAATGTGTTTTAAATAGGTCACTAGTACTATAAAAACATTTATCTACGAGCCACCTGTGAAGTTTAGTCTTAAATTGTTTAGTTGGTAATTCCCTTATTGATTTTGGTAATGCATTAAAGACTTTAATAGCCATTCTATGACAGTTTTTCTTACATAATGACGTCCTACAATGTAGTACCTCTAATCTTGTTGGATCTCTAAATCTCACTTTCGAAGAATTTGCAGAATATGAAAGAGTGAATCATGTTCTCTGACAAAGCAAGCAATTTGAAAAATGTATAAACCTGCCAATGTCAACAATTTAAGATTCTTGAAGAGTGGTCTACAAGAAGTCAACGGGCCAACTCCACAAACAGCCCTTAAACATTTTTTCTGCACTATAAATGCTTTACTAAAATAACTGGAGTTACCCCAGATAATAAGACCATATCTTAGCACTGAAATTACGTAACCAAAATACGCAGTAAGGGCTATTTTTTGACCGGATGTTCGTCGTAATCTTTTTAGAGCAAACACAAACCGATTAAGTTTTCTACAAAGTAAATCTATATGGGCTTTCCAGTTCAAATTCTTGTCCAAAGTTATGCCAAGAAATGTTATTTGCTCAACTTTCTCAATTAATCCATTACGATATGTCAAGCCTTCGTTAAAATAATTGTCAATATTATTATAATTTTGAAAATAAATGAATTTTGTTTTCGACATGTTAGCTTTTAAGTTGTTGCATTCCAACCAATTAAGTATTGAGTCAATTTGAAATTGTAGGAGCCGTTCAAAATCTTTGTCTTTATCTTTATTGTCTATCACAAGCGAGACATCATCCGCAAACAAAACACATTGATATTTAGTTGCAGCTGGTAAATCATTGATGTACAACAAAAACAGTAAAGGCCCCAGTACGCTGCCCTGAGGTACACCAACGTTATTATATTGCTCTCGAGATTTATATGTAGTAGAATACAAAGTGTCATCAATTCTTTGAACCTCCACATATTGCTTGCGTCCCGTTAGATAGCTACTAATCCAATCCAAAGCTGGACCTCTAATGCCATATGTTTCACACTTACTGATCAGAGTTTCGTGATCAACGAAATCGAAGGCCTTGCTCATGTCAAAAAATATGACAGACACAGGTATGCGTTTATCAATAAATTCGGCCACATTAGATACAAGCATATAAGCAGCTAAAGTCGTTGACTTACTTTTCTGGAACCCATTTTGCTCGGGTTTAATAATTTGAAATTTGTCTAAAAATGCAATAAGACGATTGTGCATTGCCTTTTCAAACACTTTACCGAATATTGAAATAAGTGTTATAGGTCTATAATTGTTCAATGACTTTTTGCTGTCTTTTTTATGCATTGGTTTAACTAAAGATAATTTGAGTACTTCCGGAAAAGCTCCTTCTGAGAAGGAAAGATTTATTAGGTATTGCAAAACTGGTGAAATTTTATTAATACAGTGTTTCAAAATACGAGTGGATATTCCATCAAAGCCTACTGCCTTGGTATTATTGAGAGAAAGCACAATTTTTGTTACCTCTGCATTTGATAAAGGCCGTAAAAATATGCTAGAACAGACTGTTTGCAGTTTTGACATACTTAATTTCTTAGTTGGTATATCAGAATTTCTGTTTGTTAAGTTAATAAAGAATTCATTAAAAGTTTCCGCTATTTGTGATGCATCCGTAATATTATTACCATTATTTTCGATTTCGGGAATAGCACAGTAGGTATTATCAACATCTACTTTGTCCTTGATTATAGACCATGTGGCCTTACCTTTGTTTTTTGATTTTTGCATAAATTTGTTATTCATAAGAATCTTAGATTTATTTATACACTTTCGCAAGATTGCAGAATATTTCCTATAATCTGATTTACTTGTCTGTTCTTTGTCCCTGTAACATTTATGCCTTAGTTCTCTTTTATGTTTACTTGATGTCCTAATACCCTTTGTAAGCCATTTCACTGAATTTTGGCGACCGGATTTTTTAAGTCTCTGTACAGGGAAGCACAAATTATAAAAAAGACAAAAAGTATCATGAAAGTTTTGAAAGGATTAGTTCAGATAATTTTCATTTAATACATCGTTCCATGTGAGAGATGATAGATATTCATTAAATTTAGTAATGAGAGATGATAGATATATATGTTATAGCTGTAATATTATGAATTAAGGTTGAATATTAATATAAACAATATATACTCGCGGCTGTATCCCCGAGGGAATAGGCAGATGTGTAATATTACACCCACATTTCAACATAAATTTTTAGGTCCCACGTAATAGGAGGCGAGCCCTTTGCCGTTACCGGGCACATCACTAGACTCCGAGCTGCTACTGAGAATTCAGAAAAACTCAGTAACACTTTTTGCCCGACCCGTGAATCGAACCCGGGAACTCTGATTAGCAGACGCATACGCTATCCACTGGACCACGGAGGCAGTCGTAACATAAACAAATAGTATGAATATAAAACATCCATACCTACTTGCACAAAATCAGATTACTCGTTTATTTCACTGTCGAACTCTAAAAGTCTTTCTACCTTCAGGGGATATTTCCATTGAATTCTGTCAGGATTGAAAAACTGAAAAAGGAAAAAATCGTTGTAATAAAATGTTTCGCTCTTATCGACCAATAGTGATTAATTATGGCTGCAAATATACTACTTAAGCTATGCACATAGGATTCACATTAGCTTAGTGTACATATGTAAGTCTTTTAGAGCATAAAATATCAAAGGAGAGCTGTCATTAGTACTAACATATATTTTATAACTGGTAGATTATAACACATACTGCCTTTTTTATTTTTTCCGAATAAATTGACTCCATGCTGGCTGATGTTAAGCAGTCAGTGAAGTACCATAGTGATGGCCATCATCCCAGCAGCCAGCATGGCATTATGGCATGATGGCTCTCACCTTGATGGCCTTGAGAAAAGCTTTTTCACGCCCCGCTTAAAGGACCCAGGATCATAAAGTCAATTCAGACTATGGTTATGGGAATGTTGAATAATATTGTATGCATTGAACAATCGCTAAATACCTGGAAGGATATGGTAATGGAGTGTTGCAAAGAAAATAGAGATATCTCAGCAAAAGTATCCCAAATTGAAAATAAGTTGGAGGTGAGACAGAAAGGCAAAAATAGCGTAGGCGAATGTCGAGACATAAACCTGAATAGTAGGTCCCAACCAAAACCGGAAGTATTAGAAAAGGAATTACACACCTATGCAAATGTTACTCAGGTTAAATCACGCTCACAGTCTTACAGTCATAGCCGAGTTACAACAGATATAGAAAGCATAATAATGTCCAAGCAGCAGCCCGCCAGTACTGATGATATACAAATAGAAGGAACACACGGATCGAAACAAAAAGAATGGCATACAGTAACATATAAAAAAACCCATAGAAAAACAATAGTATTAAGGGGAGAAAATAGTACGATCGGCAGTCTTCAGGCGATTGAGAAGAAAAAATACTTGCACGTATGGTCATTACATCTAGACACGACTACTGAAGGTATTTTGAGTCACTTAAAAGGATTCTGTGGTGACTGTGATAACATTAGTGTAGATAAAATTGCGCCTAAAACAAAACGTGACTATTCGTCATTCAAAATTGGCGTTCCAGAGAGTCAATACGAGAAGATCACCAGAACCGATGTGTGGCCACTGAATACGCGTTTTAGCGACTGGATTTGGTTTCGGAGCCCCCGCCCAACAGCCAAAGAAAAAGTATAGTAAAATTCGTAACTGCAATAATCGAATGCTAGATGTAGTGTTAACGACCATGCAGGAGGGTGAGATCGCTGTTGGTGAGGAACGAGAGTGTGTATGTGCTATAGACCTACAACACCCGCCGCTGTGTGTTAGCGTCACTCGCGCGCGCGCTGCTGGGGAGCCCGCTGCAGAGTCCGCCAGCTCAGCATCAATACCGCCACCCACGGGCTCTTATCCGCGGTGGAACTTCGCTAAAGCTGATTTTTCTTTATTGTATGCGTCAATAGCGAATGAAGACTGCAGCCGTTTGTATGGAGCAAGCAGTCTCAATGAAGCGTATGATGTTTTTTATAATATATTTAATAGAATAATAGATGATAGCACTCCAAGAAAAACGCCTAAGGCCAACCACTCCCAGTACCATTACCCGGAGTGGTATACGGCTGATTTAATAGGCGACATTAAACAAAAAGCATTTTGGCATAAAATATATAAATCCAGTGGTTCTAAAAGTGACTGTTAGTGAGTGAGTGGTAGTGTTATCTCCATTTCTCCTCCGTACAAATTACGTAGATCACATCGCTGCTTCCGTCACACATATTCGTATCGTAGGCATGTTTCAAAGGGCCAGGCTTGAGTATCGCTGCCCAGGCACAGTATGACAGTAATTTGCAGAAATCTGAAATTCAAAACACTAGTTATTCCAACAGTCATGTGTTTAAGTTCCTGAAATACTTATTGAATGTGTTTATAACGCAGCTTAAACTGCGTTATAAACAAATTCAATAAATAAATATTTAGAGATTTTGAATTAATTATTATGGTTACGACTTACCCATGTTTGAGTCTGTACCAATATTATAATGATATACTTTCCTATTCATTTGATTCTTATCTTTGAGTAGGTATTTATTGTTTGTTGCGTGCGGGTGATTCATTGCGCGTATAACGTGCATAATTTCGTCCGAGAAAAATGTTAGTGTCGCGTCAAGAGGCGGTGACAGGCGGTGACCGCCACTGATGGTGTGTGCACTTGCTCCGCTTCGTCGTGAGCGAGCGCCGAGTGTTGGACCTCACACTCGCTCGCCCCTCGCCTCCCGACAAGGCGGACGCGGCGATAATTTAGAATATGCAACAATGTGTATACCTATATAATTAATGTAGGTACGTGCATAGGTACACATCAGCTGACGGCGAGTCTGCACCACAGTTTGGCGCGCTTCTATAATTATATTATGTAACTATATCATTCATAGGTATATTTATTTATTTTATTTTATTTATGCAACTAAGTATGTGTGTATATTTTCACTAATTAGATAATCTATATATATATATAAATCACTACACATTACACAATACACATTCACTGAAACACCTCACACGGATTGCATGTTGTGATCGGCACGGCGATGGTTGCGCATCCGGGATGTCCGGAAGGGGCTGGAAGAATACCAGCGTCCGGTATGCACTAGCATCACTGGACATAGTGCTGATCCAGCCACCTTTTTTGGCCAGCGATGGGACACATACCTCACTATATTCTATTGTAATTGTTTTTTGTTTCTTTTGTTTTTATTTATTTATTTTCTTTTATATAAATGTTCTAAGTTTACTAATTGTTGTATATGTACCTACCTACTTGCTTTCTATTATGTGTCCTATGTGCTGTTTCAAAGTAAATTAAAAAAAAAAAAAAAAAAACTATGATAAATTCTCATACTATCGTTCATTGGTGAAATGCGAAATCGACACTGCGTATGACAATTATCAAAAATATATAGAGTCGCAATTTACCAAAGACCCTAAGTCCTTCTGGGGATATATCAGTCAGAAGCGTTCAAAGCGAAGTAATGTTCATTTAGTTAAAAACCGTAAACCGTTACCAGAGAGTGAGTGTGCACAGGAGTTTGCCGATTATTTCCATTCGGTCTACGGTAAGCAAACACCTTTTTTAAACACGGAAGCCGCTGCAGATATGGCATTTGAACGAGGCACGCGCATTCACGTTGGCCAGTTATCACTGGCTGATGTGCGTGGGGCGCCTTAAGCCTAAGCGGTCGGTAGGTCCTGACGGTATACCTCCTTATCTAATAAAGGACTGCAGAATGGTGTTAGCACGGCCACTTCAATACCTCTTTAATATTTGCTTAAAGGAACGGTCATATCCTCCAGGGTGCAAATTAACCAGGGTAACGCCAGTACCCAAGGGTACTCCAGGCATAGATGTTAGTGGCTACAGACCTGTAGCAATATTGTCAGCGCTAGCGAGGGTCTTTGAGATGTCTCTTTATTCAATCATTGGTTCTCAAGTGAGCGTACAATTAAGCGACAGCCAACATGGCTTTCGGGCGGGTCGCAGCACTAACTCAAATCTTATGAGTTTCATGAACACTGCAGCGCCGTTGCTCGATTCTAAGGCGGGGGCTCAGTTGGATGTAGCATATTTCGACTTCCTGAAGACCTTCGATAGTGTTGATAATGACGTGTTGCTGATGAAATTCGCAACGGCAGGGTTCACCCCGGACCTTTTTTATTTTTTTGCGGCTTATTTAGGAAACCGTCAGCAGTATGTAGAATATGGTGGATACATTTCGAACCCATTTCCTACCCTCACAGGCGTGAGTCAAGGTAGTAATTTGGGACCTTTGGAATTTATCATCATCAATCAATGACTTGCCGGAAGTGGTCAAGCATGCAGAGTGTTTATTATTTGCTGCTGATTTAAAATTATATCATCCAATTAACAGTGAACAGGACTGCGAACGCCTCCAGTACCATATTAACCAAGTAGTAGAGTGGAGCCATACAAACAAACTGGTTTTTAATGTGAGAAAATGCAACGTAATTTCTTTTACGCGTGCGGTAGCGCCACTTCACTTTAACTATCAAATAGAGGGTGAGGTTATTCCTCGTGTTACCCTCGTACGTGATCTCGGGGTTCTGTTCACTACTGAATTAACATTTCGACAGCACATTATTAATATCTGCACAGCGGCTTTTAGGAATTTAGGATTTATCATACGTGAGACGAAGAATTTTCAGAACACCAATGCCATAAAATCACTGTACAACGCACTTGGTAAGGAGTAGATTTGAGACGAGTGGAGCGAGAATAAATATAGTCTTATGGTGGAGAAGATGCAAAATAAATTTATGAGATACCTATAATATATTTAAAGCAATATGGTGTATACCCCTTCTACCCGCTTATGTACCCAACACTATTTGTTATAGGGATGGTTGGGTACTATAAGCTGGAGGTAAGGCGCCATTTGGCTCTAGCAAAATATGTATTTCTAGTGTTTCGTGGTAAATTAAATAATCCCCAGATCCTGGAGGCGTTGAGACTGCTTGTTCCTAACACCAGCTTACGACAGGGGCCACGGGGCAGTTTATTCGAAGTCCCACTATCCCGTACCAACCTTTTGAAATATGCTCCTCTTGTGCGAGCAATAAATACAATTAACAGCGTCTCAGAGAAAATTAATATTTTTATGTGCAACTTGCCGGAATTTGTGAAGGTGACACTAGCATATTTGTCAAATTAGTTTTAAGATTTTTATGTAAGTACTATATTGTTGCATTGCATTGCATAAATAAAAAAAAAAAAATAAGTGGAGGGAAACACGTGGGCTGGTAAAGAGTTCCACATCTTAATGGTACGGCAGAGATAAGAGGCGCCGAACCGTTTGGTGCGTGACGGTATCTGTTCTACCATGTAAGAGTGGCACCTCAACCCAGCACGTGTCGTTCGGCATAGGAAAGGAGAGGGTGGGATTAGTTGAAAGAGCTCTTTGGAGCACTCACCGTAATAGATGCGATAGAAGACAGCCATTGAGGCCACGTCTCTGCGTAATTGCAGTGACTCAAGAGTCTTAGTGGCCTCTGGATCCCCAATGATACGGACAGCACGCCGCTGCAACCTATCGAGTACGTCCCATAAGTGACTGAGCGGAGCCATTCCAAAGGTGAGAGCAGTATTCCACGCAGGAGCGAACCCGGGTCTTGTATAACAGACACAACTGCTCCGGCGTGAAAAACCTCCTCACCTTGTTCAGGACTCCGAGTTTCCGAGATGCGGATTTGATGACACCCTCGATGTACTTCTTCTGGTTGAGATTTCTGCGTATGTCCATACCTAGGATATTGAGGCTGTCTTGAATCGGTAGTGGAGTGTCCAGAAGAGAGGGATGGGGAAGGAATGGAGATACCTTGGCTGAGAATGCGCACACCTGTGTTTTCTTGGCGTTGAACTCAACCAGGTTCACATCACCCTAATGCAATTCAGAACCCAGTCAAGCTCAGCAACAAGAGTTCGCCTATACTCCTCAGTATTGGCTTGCTTAGCCGCAGGGTGTCCGAGATATCACCCATGTACAGTACTGTCATCTGCATAGCAATGTATGCCCCCAAAAGTGAGCATATCATTGATATGCAGAAGAAAAGGCGTGGGCGATAACACGATAAAGGTGTGTGACATACGCTAGAAGATCACCCATTGATCGTTTAGGTCTGAAGCCATACTGACGATCACTGATGAGAGAGTGATCTTCTAGGTAGCGAACAAGTTGGTTGTTGATTAATCTTTCAAACACCTTGCAGAGGATAGGGGTGATAGCAATGGGTCGATAGTTGCCCGGAACAGAACAATCCCCTTTCTTGGGAATCGGTTATACGAGTACGTTCGCCTCTTTCCAAGCCTGCGGCACTACGCCAGAGGCATATAATAGGCGATACAGGCGTGTAAGCATTGGAGACAACTCGGCTGCGCATTTCCTAAGCACAACCGCTGGAATTCCGTCAGGTCCACTGGCTTTCCGGACATCGAGAGATCGCAGTGTCGCGCGAACATCACATTGCCTGATTTTAATATCAGGCATGGAGTGGCCGCAGTAGGGAATCGAAGGCGGCTGCGCACTACGATCATCGATTCGGGAGTTGGCCGCAAAGAGATTGACAAGCAGGTCAGCTTTCTCTTGCGGCCTATGGGCCAGTGATCCATCAGGGCATTGCAACGACGGCAGTGAAGGCTGGCAGAAATTAGATTGCACGGCTTTGGCCAATCGCCAGTATCCCCGGCTACCCGTGGGGTGCGACAAGAGTTCTTGACCAAACCGTGCAATGCGCTGGGCATCCGCTCTTATGTATCATCATCATCCCTCTTGCAGACCTTGGTGGCTCTATTATAGGCTGCCTTGATGATATGGACATTCGGATCGCGACGAGACCGAGCCCTGATCCAAGCGCGGTAAGCCGACTGTTTTTATTTAACAGCATCGCCGCACTCGCGATCGAACCAGGGCCGTACTCCGATGCTGCTGAAGACGCACTCTCCGACAGATCCCTCCCACCAAAGCAGCGTTTAGACCACGGGATGGACGCATAATAGTCTCACAGGCCATCTCAATCCGCTGACGAGTAGTGCCACAAGCGTCGCTTTGCCTTCACTGGTTGTGGAGGTGAAGCGAATGGCACTGTAGTGCGAACTAGACAGTGGTCGGAGGAACCCAAAGGGGCTTGTACCATCACACTGTACTGGGCCGGGTTACTCGTCAGCACAAGGTCTAACAACGAGGGCGCTTGACCCGATATATCTGGTATCCTGGTGGGCTGGAGTACCAGTTGAGTCAGGTCATGCGTGAGAGCGAATGCGTGAGCAGCTCGTCCCGCGTGGTCCGTTTTGGAAGAGCCCAGCCAGGTCTCATGGTGGGCATTGAAATCTCCCAAAAAGACAAACTCGGCGATCGGGAACTGCTCCTGCGCATTATCTGCTGCCTGACTCAAGTAGTCAAACAGTCGAGTTGTCTTGGCATCTCCGGTATGGGTAACGGTAAAGGCACACGTAAATCCGGGCCAATGAACCCAAACTTACGTGTACCCATAGGACAGAAAATCCTCTAGGCAGCGTAGACTTCGACAGCAAATATCCGCTCTGACGAACAAGCATACACCGGCTTTTGCGTGGGAGCCTCCAGTGCATAACCGGGATAATGCAAATAAGTCGTGTCGTCAGGATGGCGTATTTGAGTCTCGGTCAAGAAAAGCATGGCCGGTTGGGCCGTCTCGAGATGATGGTGGACGGCGTTGAGGTTCGAATGGAGTCCGCGGATGTTAGCAGAATCCACCTCAAAACGTGAGTTGGTGGGGAACGAAGACGCCGCTGTTTGACCGGAACCATTTCTTGGAGCTGCCATAGAAGAAGAAAAGGGGGCGTGAAAAGAGGAGGCAGTCGACGCAGCAGCGCGTGACAAAGCGCAGGGTATTGTATTGCCATTATACTGTGAGGTATAGCGGTGGCCGACCCGCCGGACGGAAGGGCCCCCGTAGCCTCCCGGAAATGGTAGCCGGGTCCCACCGTTGGGCCCCTATACTATACCGCGGGCGGCCAGCGGCACCACCGTTTCTACGGGTCTCCCTGGCCGGCGGGTCGACCCACACTACCCACACAGTCACTCCACGGATACTCTACTGGTCCCACGTATGCTGCGGTAACCGCCCCCTCAGCTAATCCTCCTCATCCTCACCTCCTTCCCCATATGGGCAATGAAGAGAGGATGGGGAGGGTAAGGTTGGGCCTCCGGCTCTCCCACTCACCGAACGAAACGCAACGGCATAGAACATACTGTTACTTTACGTCCATCTTCTGTGGGAGGGTGGTACTGCCCCGGTCGAGCCGGCCCATTTGTGCTGTAAACAGCGTGGCCCTACCACCTATAAAAGCCTTCATAAAATGTCGTAAATTGAGCTGCCATTAGCACAAATTTCTACAGATATCAGAGAGCAGCATTAACTGGATCTTTCGCTCAAAACCTATGCAATTTCAGTCGTTAATTTACCTATATAGAGCTTTGGAATGTGACCCTCGAACAATATTAGGAATTATTACCAGCCATGCAACAAATTTACGAGCTCGTTCGACCAAACGGCTGGGCCACTACAGTGTTAATATCGGCAAAATTATAGCAAAACTTGCACAGCTAATACTATAAAATAACATTTGGTTCAGGAAACGATCGCTCCGATCCAACTTACTCTTATTTCTACAAATAACTTCCAGACAAATGCCACTGTACTTTACTATAATACAATGGTGATAGTATTTATTTATATATCTTCAAGCGCTAGCCAGGCAGCAAAATACTTTAGATGTTGCCTGTAATAAGAAAATTATTGTTTTATACACTCTATATATTTATTTATTTATTAGTTATCAGTTATCACAAACAGAATAATAGAATTTGAAACTACTATGAAATTAAAGTATTATTAAACAGTACAAATAGAATAAAATATATGCATAAATATATTCAAAGGGCATTATGAAAATCCTCCACATTTCCACTCTACATAATAAGCAGCTGTTAAGTTTTATACTTGGTAATCATTTTTTAATGCACAACAGTGCATGTGATTAGGTACTATTCAGTAATCAGTGAAATTATAAATTTTCTATCACATACACACAGCACCTACCTACTCCCAAAATAAGCAGAGCTTGTACTAGACAACGGATAAACAATCATTTATATACTTTTTTGTAAATACTTACATGTCGTATATAGAAACACCAAAACTAAGACAGAAAGCAATTTTTCCGCACACAAATGTTTGGCTTGAGTGGAAACCGAATCCGCAACCTTCGCCGTCAATTTAAAATGAGATAAACAATAATATTTGCGGTTTACAAATATATTTGACAATGTGATTTGTTTGGACTTCTTTTTATACTGTTAGTATACTTTATCCTACCATTGAAAATCAGTTAATTATAATATGATTTTAATAAGACCAGGTGTTTGATTATTCCGGACAATCGTCGACAATACCATCGTCCCATTACAAAGCCGTCATTTCTCTTCCAAGCCATTTTCTGTAACGAAAAGAGGATTTCTTATAATAGAATTGCATTGAAAGCTTTTGTCGCTGAACTAAATGATTTGTCTGTTAGAGGAAAAACAAAATGATCTTATTGGTTTTGCGTTTCTGCTTCTTAGCCTACCGATTATTTTCTAAGATATATGTCGGAGCAGTGAAGTAAAACGTTTGTCTACGTACTAGTAACGCCATCTATTAGCGTTTATGACACTTAAATCGTTTCATTGAGTCAGTAGTTCAAGCCGAGGTTGTCTATGATTTGTCAGTGTCACATTTGACGTTTGACATCTGTCAAACGTCAAGGTAAGACGGGTGAGCGAGTGACACGACTCACACGACATGACGACACATTTGACTTCCGGAGCTCGACCGCGCCGGTTGTGCGCACTGATTCTGCCTAAGGACGAACAACATGGCGGACACCAACGATACTTTGGATAAAAATCTCTCTGCATCTCCGTCATATATTAAAAAAGTTAGTGACTGAAGTCAAACTTAATTCATTATATTGACGTTTAGATAAAGATAAAACAATTTAACAGGCACAAAACAGGCAGCGATACCAACAGAATGGAATAAAAAAATATTTACACATTTTTTTTTCGATAGTCTATAAGACTCTTTATCACTCAGGAGTTTGATCGACTAACAATAACCTGCTCACTAGTTTGGCACCACTCTTCTAGAAAAAAATATGAGACATCTGGCACTTATTAATCATTAAAAGACGGCTGAACAATCAAGTTAAAAGCGTTACTTTGTAAGTTAATCTTCTAACAAAACAACTTTATACCATGGCATATCACAATTTCGTGTCGCTTAGGGTTAGACCGCACTGAGCAATACTAAACTGCAACGAAGTGCAGCAGGGTAACAAATATTTTTTTATGTAATAGACGGCCAGCGAGCAGACGGATCGCTTCATGGTAAGTGATTACCGCCACCCATGGACACAAGCAATACCAGAGGAGTCACAAAAGCGTTGCTGATCTTTGTCATGGAAAATAAATAGGAAGAGAAGTGGGATGAGGAAGTAGGAAATGGGTATGAGGCCTCCGGCACTCTCACTCATTTTACGTCGATATTATGTAAGAGGGTAGCACTTCCCTGGTCGAACCGGCCCATTTATGTTGTAATCAGCAAGCCTTTACTTATCCCGCAAGTAAAATAATCTCACGACAATTACAACAAGTCAAAGCAACGTAATGCGGTGTAAGGCAATAGTATAAACCGCATCTGATTCAATTAAAATCTAATTTCCGTATGTATAAATAAAATCGTGTCAGGTCGCTTTGCTGCGTTCAATAGGTGGTCACTTGATAAAAGATTACACTTGTCAACTACGGTACCTTATTAACGATGTTATTTAGC
This sequence comes from Euclidia mi, assembly GCA_944739405.2. NCBI lineage: Eukaryota > Metazoa > Arthropoda > Insecta > Lepidoptera > Erebidae > Euclidia > Euclidia mi. The sequence continues at coordinate 24,173,629 of OX123189.2, read as the reverse complement.
CCACACTGAAGTCCTTATACGGCACACTTTAACCGTCGTAATATCTACGGCACTAAATAAATCACCCGCTACGCCGCTATTTTGAGTGTTATTCCGCCTAGTGCAGTTTTACCCTAGCAGTGAAAACTTAATTTTGTGTTTCAGTGTGAATTAAGCACATCTTTGTCTGTGCTGCAGTTATTAAGTATGAGTAGTCGTCACTATTTGCAACTTTGTGTGGGTTAATATTTCAGCTTTCATTTACACAATGTTGGTTTAGACTGCCCTTGGTGTTGATGAGCTATGTAAGTGACTGATGTCGGCTAATGAGTTGCAATAATCTGAGTCTGTGTATTCCAAAGCAGTTGCATCCATCAGTCAGTGTGGCCAAACTGCAGTGACTTAAAATGTCATAATTCGTTCCACCCATAGAATAAATAACAGGTAGTACAACCCGTGATCAAGTTAACTCTCCCGTTCTCCAGTTCTATATTTACAGAAAAATTATAAATGGTGAAAAACAAATCATCCTTTTAAATCAGTGGATTTAAGAATAGTAATAATGCTTACAAATTATTTACAATGTGTGTAATTATACACATTTGGCTAGAGATTGATGTGTGAGTGATCTCTTAAAAAGGTCGTCCCATCCGCTCTTTAGCTTATAAAAGTGTATAATGCTTTAGCTTATAAAAGTGTATAATGCTTGTTATTACATTCTTATATTATTGCAAAAAATATTGAATCTATCATATTTAGTATATGACAATGACAAAGCAAAGTCTACGGATATTGATATTTTATTGAAATACCGATAATCTAAAACAGAGCACGTAATATTTTTGTACTGAGCCTGTTCAAGCCTTAGGTATTTCATAAATCAATGATTAAAAATATTATCCGGTAAGCCTCTTGACTCTTTGCTAGCTACCTCGTCACAGAATTCTTACTTTATACAACCGAGGAATTATTCACAAAAGGATTTAGCCCGCTACTGCTACTGACAAGGGATCCAAATAGCTTAAAAATAAGTAATGTTCTAGCTTTGATCTTTAAAAAGGTCAAAGATAAGACAAATAGTTCTTTTAGGGTTGAGCACCAATCAGCACCGCATCGCACTTTCCTATGCTTCTATCCTTTTCTGTCACTTAGGACCGTCATTTACTAGAGCGAGAACCAACCCTTAAGGTATAAAGGTTAACTTTATCTAAGCGTAGCTATGATCCCTATGACTAGTTTCACCGCTGTCTTATAATCATATAGTGACTCACGCTTTCTCAAGTCGGGGTAGGCAGAGACAACAGAACACCAATGAATTGCTTCTATCCTTACAAACCTCACGCGCTGTCTTTACATTCATTACTCTGTCTGATAAGTTCCTGTTTTTATTTCTCATCCACACACAAAGAACGTCCGAGCCGTGTGGTTGACGGCATAGAATACAAGTGTCACCACCCCCTATCTTCCCGATAAGACCCGTATAAAATCCCATATAACGACGTCCAGTAAATCACCGTCGACGACTCAATTGGAATATTATATAAGACCCCATGAGTTAAATTATAGCGTAGCCCGACAACTTTTATGTCTTCACAGGCACTTCACAGCACATCACAGGTAAGTACGGGGACTTAAAGTGAAAAACATTATTAGTAGGTACGTAGGTGTAGGTGAGGATATTTCCATCAGATTCATAGAATTTATATCGGTTAGTTGTTATTTGTACCAGATTATAACTTAGTTGTTATCTACACGTGTTAGTAGGTACCAATTAGATATGAAAAGTACTTTTGAGCTTGAGGGCTCTTAGTATCGGGGTTTATTATTTGAGTTCGAAAGTTTATGATTTGATTTTATTATATTGAACACGGTGTGTTGGTAATTCAGTTGTACGATGTTTTATTCCATCGATGCTCTATTGGTGCGATGTAACGTTCGGCCCTTCTCTCACGAAGCGACTCGCAAACGATTTGTGTTTCGTACGCGTATCCTACGCGTCGCTTGTGAGTAGCCGCCATACACATTCAGCTAGTTTCGCACACAACAAGACGCGTCAACGACGCGTTTGATATCAGTCGCACGCTACCGTCTTGCTGGTCGCACGCTACCGTCTTGCTGGTCGCACGCTACCGTCTTGCTGGTCGCACCCTACCTGAGACCTACATATACGCGTTGCACTACAAAATGGCGGCAGAACAAACTTTTAATATTAATTATTTTGTCCAGGAGATCCATGTTTGTATAATTATAAGCTGCCAGAGTACGTAAGAAAAGATGTTACAGAAAAGGCGTGGATTGAGATTGGGAAAAAATCAATATGACAGAATTTTTTTTTTTTATGTATAGGTATATATTAAATTTTGCCAAAAAGCAAAGCATGTGGGGTTATTAGATAGTTGGCAAGATAATTTCTCAGATTTTGTGGTGTTTGTGGAAATCTGAAGATGCTCAGGTGGTAAACCTTCTTTTTTACGAACTTAATTGTACAAAATACAAACAGCCTTAACAATGTTGGCTACTTCATCTACTGATCTACATCTTTCTTATGAATATTCGGATTTAACAACTGCATCAAATAATAATGATTCTTTTGACATTCTATAAAAATGTCGAAATTTTTCGTCATCCTTCTCATTCAGTTCTCTAGCAGCGACGAATGCTCTACAATTGATATTTTTTCGATGTACGGATGGATGCACCCAAAATCTTCTTTTATATTTTCGTTTATTCTTGTAATATAAATACAAAAGAACATAGTCTTCATCGCTAGAGTCACTAGACATCGTCGTACGACTGTAGTTCTTCAAATGTTACAAAGAAATCTCATTTGCATAGCACCGTGTGCGGAAACGAGTAACATACCAGGAGGCGAGCATAGTTTGCATCTCAGTCCCGTAGCATTTGAATAGCTTCGTGAGAGAAGGGCCCTAGTGTGAAAAATTTTGTTGTGAAAAGTCGATTACTCATTGGTTCGGTAATTTATTATTTCGATAGTTTTGGCTAATCACAGGTACTACGGGTTCGATAATTGAATAATTATTTTTGTGTTGTATAGCTCATTTATTCAGGAAGGCTCAATAGGCTATGTATATGTACATGTGTACCTACCCATTATCCGTCACGGGTACGAAACAGTAGTCATAAATAAAGCGGGTGTGCTCAATTAGTGAACTTTTTTGCTTAGTTTATCATATTTTATAGTCTCACGGCTGTATCCCCGAAGGGTAGTCAGAGGTGTAAACCCACAATTGGCATGAATTTTAGGTCCCACGTAATAGGGGGTGACTGGCGAGCCTATTGCCGTTACCGGGCACTTCACCAGACTCCGTGCTGCTACTGAGAGTTCTGAAAAACTCAGTAACACTTTTGCCCGACCCGGGAATCGAACCCGGGACCTCCGATCAGCAGACGCATACGGGACCGCGGAGGCGGTCTCAGTTCAGTTTATCAATTTCGAGAAATGTGCAACATTACGTTCTAAGCTACTGGGCCAGTCGAGCAATCTTACAAGTACTTCATAAAGTTTAAACTTAAGTTAACACAGGGTATGAGTTGCGTATGTACCCGGGTTTAACTTCGAACGAAGTATAAATCACTGTTAATTAATTTCCCAAGTTTAAGTTACCTGCTTCTCTGCCTCGATTTATGTTTATAAACTATACCTGAACTTATGCATATAAGACTCAATCCACACTTAGCTAAGTGGCTGGATTAAGTAAAGGAATGTCGTTATTCTTTTGGATTGCGTAGGTCAGACTGGTCTGACGGCTTTTCTAATGTGGAAAAGCTAATATGCTGCCAAATCTGGTTCTTCACTAATGTTTTTTAAATATCTAATAACGAAGATCGAACCGATCCACCGTGATGTGATTATTGTCGTAATATAATCCAAAATCTGCAGATTCCGATTCGAAAATCTCTAAAACGTATCTAAACTCAGGATAGACTTTCATTTCTCATAGTCATAACTTTATTGAGACTAGCAGCGATAGCCGAATGGAGAGACCGACAGTCGCAGCGCGTCTCAAATTCGAATCTTTTTGACTGCACGGTTGGCGTAGTGGTTTAAGCGGTCGCCTCGTCGCTTGACGCTGCGCGGAGTGTTGTGGGTTCGAGCCCCACACGAGACAACACTTTGTGTGATTCATAAATTGTTGTTTCGAGTCTGGGTGTTCATTGTGTCCGTTCGTTTTAGGGGCGGAACATATCTGACCGAAGATGAGTCGAACGTATCTTCGGTCGCGTCTATTCCGTCAAATGAATCGGTACACATCTGACGGAAAATGCGTCGAGCGTATCTGCACACATTCGCTGAAAGCGTGGCTATTATGCACACATATAAGTTTGTTCGTGCAGGGCCGTACTCAGGGCATCTCAATATTTTATTGTCATATTCTTTTACCTAATCATTTTTCGTGTGCCCTGATGTTATATAGTCACTGAAGTCCTGTAGTTATTTATATTGCAATTCGAGTTTGACTATTAAAAATATATCGGACTTCGAAGATTTTTTATAGTAGCCAACAAGTGTTATTTGAATATATATCCTATTTAGGTATGGAGGTTCAAAAATAAAAGACGATAATACGATTTGGTTACGGTTCTTCACAAAACTTATACAAATGATATAGAAGGGGTTAAGGACTACAGTTGCAGAGCAAGACACAAAATGTTTTCTATAAAGGTATGTATGGAAATTGTTCCCGTGGATCTTTAGCATCTCATACCCAAAACTTGGCCCTCGATCCAAGCTAACAAATATGCGTACACTCATAGCACATACTAACACTACATTATTCTACACATTTCGTTTCTGAAAAAATAAGTAAGGTCTGGCGGCCCTGGAATCTTACGATCTTAAAATCACCGATCTGGGAATGACATGGATATGGTATGTCCAATACCTACGAATTTAGCGTGCACACCTACGAAATTAGCATGCACACCTACTAAACGTTGGGCAAATAAAATGGCTGTCATTTGGGTTGTTCTCCAGAATGTAATCGATATCGATATGGAGCCGGTTAGAGGAGAATAATACATTTTTGTAGTAAGTTATCTTTGTTAGTTTAAATCTTTTGCCAGATTAGTTTATTCCATAATGCAAATGTGGGCGAACATGGCAAAGCGAAAGACTACCCTTGTATGAAACATGTAACAAAATATTCTCTAAGAGCCAATATCTGGTTTTAGACATATTTATGCACAAAACTAAAATTAATGTTCGATAGACAACGATTTCACAGCAGATGTACCACAAACCTTGGCGAAAAATATGGCGATAGTGGCACGAATGACATTTCTAATAAAATATCGTCATGATTAATTTATTCAGTAAACTATGGCTATCTCTTTTTTCTGACAGAGATATCCCTAAGACAAAACGAGACAACACTATGTTTGGTGGCTTTATGTCGATTTCGTATATATGTGTATAAAAAGTACGCTCGACGTACTAACGGATTATCGGTCAGGTGTGAATGGTTGAACGTTTTTCTATACATTTGTATGTATTGGCGTTACGCGACCGATAAAACGCGACGGATCTTCCGTCAGATATGTTCCGGCCCTTATGTTTGTAAAGTCTCCCGCGACACAGGATTTAGTCCTAGCGCGACAGTTGTCTTTAAAAAAAAAACCACGGCACGCACCAATGACTTTTCGAAGTTAAGTGTGTATTTATAAATTGTTAATTATCGCTTGCTAATCGGTGAGAAAAACATCGTGAGGAAACCTGCATATCTGAGAGTTCTTCATAATGTGCCAATCCGCACTTGGCAAGCGTGGTGGGTTATGGCATTACCCTTCTCATAGTGAGAAGAGACCTGTGCTCAGAAGTGAGACTGTATAATATATACAGGGCTGATGACAAGATGACAACTTTATTAATGGCTGTAATTTTAAATACAATTTTAATTAGTTCTTGATATCTATTTTCCGTAAAAGGGATCGTGTGTTATAATTATTTTGTATAGCTTTGTCATGACATAATCGGCCGTCAGACAAGTTTTTGGTGACTAATAATTACATTCTATTTCAGCGGCGTTGCCAGCCGATTGCATAGGGGGGACAAGGTCGCCAGCCGTTGGCTGGGGCAAGTTGATATTGAAAATGAGAAAATTATTGCGAAAAGTACGTATTGTAGGGTTTTTTGCATCTCTGCAGCTGCCCCTCCTTGCTCCCCTTTGGCGACGACCTTGTTCTATTTCTTGTCCTTCATTCACTCCATAGAAAGATTCTCCTATGAATTTTACGTTTGGCTTAGTTCCTTAGTAAGAATGCATGACCATGTCTAATTTTATTCGAGGACTAGAGCTGACCTTTCATTGATTCTTGCTCAAGTTTACTCACAGAGACGTTACTGTCGTATTCGCTTTTCATCACTACTTCGTGACTACCGGTTAAAGCGTTACCGCTAGTGTGAATGAAGCTTTAAAATGTTTGCTAATTAGCACGACTTACGCCGATCTTCTTAAAGGTCATCTTGTCGTATAAACGTTAAAGCGACAATGTTGCTTTTACTTGACTGCGCAAGAAGAGTTATGTTTTACAATTTATGTATGAATTAGGTGCGATTTAGGCATGAAATTTGGCATTTGGAAGGTCATATTAGCTGAATGGATACTTTCAGGATGTTATTCTAGACTTTTTTTTTGTATTATGTTGATCACTCTACAGATTTATATAAATAAATAACACTTCTATTAAATATTCAGTAGTTTACTAGATAAGCTTTACAGCCTACCGTGTCTGCGGCAGACAAGACAAATTCTACGTGTACATGACACGAATTTTGTCTATTCTACACACGAAAAGTTTTCGTGTCTTCCGCAGACAAGACTACTCCGCCCCCACCGCTCCGCAACAACGTTCGCCGCGTCGTGTCTTGCGCAGACAAGATTTTTTTTTCGTGCACCGCTGCGAGCAGTGTACACAGTTATTTTCTAGTTACGACTCGAATTCTTGTGTTCTGATAACATGGCACTCACACCACCTTCGACCTCGTAAGCGGTATAACTGGCAGCTATTACAGTCACTTCGAAGATTCCCGAATTTTGGACCGATCAGTCCCGAGTATGGTTCATCAGGACGGAGGCCATGCTCGCACCGCAAAAGCTGTCTGACGAATTCAAATATGACATCGTGGTGTCAAAACTAAGCAAAGACGCCATCCAGCAGGTGACAGACATTCTCATCGAGCCGCCAGCCGTGAAGAAGTTCGAGACACTGAAAACTCGATTGCTAGCTATCTACCAGGAATCCAAGAACCGGCAACTGCAGAAGCTAATCAGTGAGATGGAGCTTGGAGACCAGAAGCCGTCTCAACTGCTACGTCGCATGCGGGAATTAGCAAAAGACAAAGTGCCCGATGAGACCTTGAAAATACTATGGCAGAACCACCTACCCAGCACCATACGAGCAGTGCTGACCGTATCCGACACCAAGGAACTCGACGGATTGGCAATCATCGCAGACAACGTATTCGAGACAACGCGCGCTACTCACGTGAACGAGATTTCACCACCTGAACCGCAGCAAACAACATCCACGGACACCGAGCGGATTCTTGCGGAAATATCGAAGTTGACCCTGAAAGTAGAACAGCTAGAAAGATCAAGACCACCTTTTCGTCGCTGGAACAACAACCGGTCACGCTCATGCTCACGTATTCATGGCCGTGACCCCTCTACACAGCGTCGCACTTCCGAAGGCCCTAACGACCTCTGTTTCTATCATCGGCGCTTCAGTTCGAGAGCCAGGAAATGCGTGGAGCCCTGCGCATGGAAACCCCGGGAACAGGAAAACTAGACGAGGCGCAGACAACGGCGGAGCTCTGCGCAATCTCTCCCTGTAGCCGCCTTCGCATCATGGACATCAACACTGGATTGAAATTTTTAGTCGACACAGGCGCAAACGTTTCTGTTCTACCCGTGTACCAAAAACACTTGAAGCGTGAGTGCAGTGACTACAAGCTGTTCGCCGCCAATGGATCCGCCATCAAAACTTACGGGGTAAAGTCACTCACTTTAAATTTTAAATAACGCAGGCCCTATCGATGGGATTTCGTGATAGCTGACGTGAAGCAACCAATACTAGGCGCAGATTTTTTAAGCCACCATAAACTTCTTGTTGACTTAAGCTCACGAAAACTCATCGATCAGGTGACTGATTTAAACGTTATAGCTCCAATTGTATGTGCAAATGTACCTTCTCTGTTCTCTGTTAGCATTGATCATCCTTATCACAGTTTGATAACGAAATATCCGAGCATTACCAAACCAATGTCATTCTTAGACACGCCACCGAGTTCCGTTCAACATCATATAGAAACAACCGGGCCGCCAGTGTTTGCCCGGGCTAGACCGCTTCCCCCCGCGAGGCATAAACGTGTCAAAGCAGAATTCTTAAAAATGCAAGAATTAGGCATCTGTCGGCCTTCAAAAAGCCCATGGGCAAGCCCGCTTCACGTTGTAGAAAAAAAGAATGGTGATTTAAGGCCCTGTGGTGATTATAGCCGTCTTAACGCAATCACCAAACCCGACAGATACCCAATACCGCGATTACAAGACTTTACATATATTTTGGCAAACAAAAAGGTATTTTCTAAAATTGACATTAACAGAGCCTACCACTTTATTGAAACAGCGCCCAATGATATCGAAAAAACAGCTATCATAACTCCGTTTGGCCTTTTTGAGTTTCCAAGGATGACGTTCGGTTTGCGTAACGCAGCTCAGTCTTTCCAACGACTTATGGATACTGTTTTCCAAGGCTTAGATTTTGTTTTTGATTACGTCGACGACGCCTTAATCGCAAGCGAAAATGAGATTCAACATATTCAGCACTTAGATATTATTTTTCAAAGATTAGATAAATACGGCTTAACTATAAACCTATCCAAATGCGTATTTGGTCAGTCAAAATTAGAGTATTTAGGTTTCGAAGTCACGTCTAAGGTATACGCCCAACCGAGGACAAGGTCAAAGCTATTATAGAATATCCAAAACCCGAAACAGTCGAACAACTCCGACGTTTCGCGGGCATGATTAATTTTTATCGCGCTCACTTGCCTAACGCAGCTTCATACCAATCATTATTTAATAAGTATCTCGGTAGCACTAAGAAAAATGATAAGAGCAAGATACAGTGGTCAGAGGAAGCAAGCAAAGCCTTTGAGTATTGTAAGTTAGGTCTTAAACAGGCCGCTACATTATCTCATCCACGCATCGACACAACGCTCGCATTGATGACCGACGCCTCAGACCATTGCGTAGGCGCAGTTTTGCAGCTAGAAGTTAATGGCATTTGGGAACCTCTCGGCTACTTTTCAAAAAAATTAACAAGCACGCAGCAAAAGTACTCTGCTTACGATCGTGAATTATTGGCCATTTACATGGCAATAAAACACTTTCGTAAGTTGTTTGAAGGACGTGAAATCACCGTTTATACCGACCATAAGCCGCTAACATACGCATTTCTTAAATTAGGCAAAGATTCTGGCGAATCTCCCCGTAGAATACGACATTTATTATTCAAAAGTGAATTCACTACAAATATTCGTCATATTAGCGGTGATAAAAATATAGTAGCAGATAGTTTGTCACGAGTGGAAACAATTCATTGTCCCACGGTTCTCGACTACAACAAAATCGCTGAGTTGCAAGAGACCGATGAATAGGTAAATAGAGTGCTAACCGGCGCGAGCAACGACAATATTACGCTAAAGAAATTTTACATACCTACATGAAATAAACCTATTTACTGCGATATATCCACCAAAAGTGGGAGACCTTACATACCACCCGAATTTAGACGCATAGCATTCGAGAGCGTACATAATATTAGTCATCCTGGGATTCGAACCACACGAAAATTAATTTCTAACAGATTTTTCTGGCCTAATATGAATTCAAATCTTAACGAATGGTCCAAAACTTGTCTTAACTGTCAAAAAGCAAAAATTAATCGCCATACACAGTCAAGTATAGGTAGTTTTCCACAGTCAGAACGCTTCGGACACATTCACATCGACATAGTAGGCCCGCTAACAATTTCAGAAGACGGTTATAGATACTTCTTAACTATCATAGACCGCTGTACGCGATAGCCCGAAGCTTTTCCCATTAAAGACATAAATGCGGAAACTGTGGCTAAGATATTCTACACAGAATGGATATGCCGTTATGGTTGTCCTACTCGACTAACAAGCGACCAAGGTCGCCAGTTCGAAAGCTCACTATTCCAACAGCTTATGAAATTATTAGGCATTCATAGGATACGCACCACTAGTTACCACCCGCAATCCAACGGCGCAGTAGAACGCTTACATAGGACACTCAAAGCCGCGCTTATGGCACGTTTGAGTGGCAAGTCATGGGTTGAAGAGTTGCCCACCGTCCTATTAGGATTGCGTGCCGCGTGTCGCAGCGATAGTGGAATATCAGCAGCTGAGCTAACATTTGGACGCATATTAAGGCTTCCGGGTGATTTCTACGATACTACAAAGACAGGTTTTACAGAACCGCATAGTTTAGTAGAGCAGATAAGAAAACATATACTCATACTCATATACTGGTCACTCCAGCAAAAGCCTGGCGTATTTTCTTACCGTGTACAAGCGCCCTTATACAGCTAAAACAAATAATCGTCTTCGATAGGGGTGTAACCGCAGCTTGTACGATGAAGTACTGCGCTAAAAGACTAGAATATTCTACAATTTGTTAACAAATATATTAAGTATTGGGACAGCATTTTACCCAAATGTTCCGTATTATAAAGAATATTGAGGCGTCTTCGCATGTGTAGCAAAATGTCAATTTAAAAAAATAAACGCAATCATTTTGTATATCCGCCGTAGATGTTATCTATATCGCCTGTACATTGAAGGGAATGACGGTATTCAGAGCTCTACGTATCTTTTTCCAGTGAATACACAATATCAGATATCCGCTTCCTTCAGGAGGCTTGTGTACCACTAGGGGGCGCTGCCATGGCGATGAAAGCGATATCTTAAATTGATATTGATTTTTCTGCTAGCTCTTAATTTTGAATACAATTTCGATTATCCGGATGACTAGTATCTGGATGTTAACCAGTTCCTGGGCAGGGTTAAAAGGATTATCTTTGTCGTGTCATGGTGAGACTGCCAGTCTTCCAAGTTTGTTGTAATTTCTTGGGTAAATTATTATAGTTTCTGTCCTCGAGCACTCTTCTCCTTTTCTAACTATTACAGCGTATTAGTCATGGCACGAGATACAAGCTTTGATGTCGAATACTTGGCAGTTGAATATACCTACGTGGAATAAACGTTTGTTTTTACCTTTGGTGCGCTTGGCCACAGATAAGACAATACCAGTAGCTTGGCTAATAAATTGTAATTTCCAGTGTTTTCATATTGACTTATATATTCTAGCTGCTGGATTATTCGTATCTTTTCCCTAGCACTTAACATCCAGGTTGCGACATCTATCAGACCAGACCACGTCAAATAGATTTATTTATTTATTTAAATAATAATAATAATACACCAACAGTATAAGTACAAAGCTTTTCTGAAAATAGTTCAGCGTTATTTACATCATTCGCTGCAAATTGTGCTTCTATACAAAAAATCAACAAGAATAAATAAGCTAAAACTTAAAATGGTAAGAGAACAAAACCAATAATTAGAATATAATACCAAAAACACAAGCAACCAATAACTTATTAGGTATTTCTTGCTTCTCCTTAAATGCTGGTAAAATTTATGAAGTGAGTAGTTTATTGTAAATTGTCGCTCAATAGACACACAGGAAGCGCGGCTGTTTGAAGCTTTTCACAAATGTTTGTCCAATCTGCCATTTCATCAGATATGTACAACATTGCATATAGAAAGGATTGCGTGAGACGTGTGAACTTCCTACATGACATTTCGATGTCTTTGCGTACCTACACTTCGGTTATGGGAGCCCGTAAGTAAATGGGTAACTTCTGTTGTGAATGTTGTATAGAAATAAAACGTATATATAATAGCTCATTATAGACGATAAGGAACTCAGAAACGAACAGAAGTTTGTTGTCATCTGTCTTTTTAACGCGCTTTTATTAGATCAACATGTACATATGTAACTAACTATGTAATGGAATCTAAGCTAACTAATTTAACCATCTTCCAATGGTAGTAGCGTAATAAAAATTGGCAGCTGTATCAGCTGCATGTAGTTCTGATGACAATACAATAATATGGTACTGTCAAACTGATCTGATGATGGAGCCGGAAGATATGAACTGTAACTTCATGATGGAAAATCGTATCATAGCTGTTTTGTATTTCTTAGCAAAGTCTGAATTAACTTTGACCACGATTAGGTTTCAAGGTCTGATGATGAAGCCGGAAGATAGGCACTGGCATTTCATGATGGAATATCGTATCATTGTTATGTTTGCACTTGTGAGAAAGGCCACGTAATGGACCTTGAACACGATTAGGTTTCAAGGTCTGATGATGAAGCTGGAAGAAACGCAGTGGCATTCTATGATGGAATATCGTATCATAGTCGTGTTTTCACTTATGAGAAGGGCCACGTAATGGACTTTGAATACAATCAGGTTTCAGGTTATAACAAACCAATTATACAGGGTGTAAAAAGACCCTTAACGAAAACTGAAATCCCATATTGTACCAATCACTACGAACATTTTTTTACTTCGGCACCATACCTGGGAAATTACTGGTTCAGGAGATAATGAGGCTTAAAGTTAGTATGGAATTTTTCTAATTAGGTACAAAATCGATGCAATTACCCCGCCAATATGTTCTTTAGATGCCCGATGACCCCATACATAAGAATGTATCTAGCATTGCACGCGCGCGCTTTTAATTGCGGTTTAAAAAATGTAAAAACTTAAAAAAAATCGTTTCCCTGGTATTAGTTTTGGTTAGTATGACTTGGCATGATCTCCACAACGAGAAGACTTCGGCTTGGTGATGGGTCTTGTGACACTCTGTATATTGTAGACCACGCAGTGGTGTACTTAGGGTCCCGTATTTTTGCGGCTGGACAGGCGTATGTGACCCTAAGTACAGTAGCGCTCATAGCGAGACTTGGCTTGCTGTTCGTAACAGATCGGCAGAGTTAAGCAGCGCTTGCACAGCTCGCCACTTAGATGGGTTACCAAGTGTGGCATTTACATCTGAGCGCTACCGTGCTTCGGAGGGCACGTAAAGCTGTTGGTCCCGGTTCTTGTCTCAAGATAAGAATCGTTAGGTCATGTCGGAGGCCTTCGAGCGGTCTAAAAACTCTGACACTAGAGTTGGCCACACACTCACACGAAAAACAAACAGTAGAGTAAAATCACTTAGTGGTCTCCAGATTAGAATATTCTAAGCTGACAGATAAAACACCATGCAATACAGACGAACTGGCGGAGATGGAGAGGATGCAGGGTCATTCGCCTACTTAAAATAAATGTATAAATAAATGTTCAAAATATTTCGTTATCAAAGACCAAAAAATATAAAATTAATTGATAGTTTAAAAAAATACACTAGGAAAACACGATTTTATAAATGCACGTAAAAACAAAAAACTAAGTTATGGATCGTTCAAGTTGTCTCTATTTCTGGGCTAAAGTGTTAACTATGTGCTTTTTTGATTGTAGAAGCGTGGGACGCTGGAACAAGAACGTCTTGCCTGTTGCGTGTTTTTCTAGTGTTTTTTAAACTAGGTATTAATTTATTTTAATATTTGAATTAACTGTTAATTGAATAAAGAGTAATTTAAATATTTTTCATAAATCGGCAAGTCACGAATAATTCCAACGATGTTTGAACGTCTAGATATGTCAGAAATACGGTAATGAAAATCAGACAGGAACTGTAATTTGAATGGAGCTTTTAATAAATAAAACTAAAAACAGTGATCAGAATTAAAACGTTTTTTGCCATATCTTTAATTTTTAATACGCTATTTATAAAATCAACTTCCTTTACTGATCATTTTATCAGCGTAATTGTGCACTTTAAATGACACATCTCTTGGTCACAGCTTTCCGGTCTCTTTAATACTATAATCGCCAATAAAACACGTTTTAAATACAACAAAGAACAAACTATCTCTTAGAATTTCGTCCACAGTTGGCTTGCAGACATTGTTAAACCTGCTAGTATGCAATTCATATTCTGTGAATAAAATATAGGAAGGAAAACAAGGTCCATATAAATCAAGTTTATTGTTCAAACTAAGTGAGGCATTACTCGAACTTTGCGAACTTTGTAGAAAAATATTTATTGCCGCACCAGAATTCGGGGCGCAGGGCAATGATAAAAAACACTTTTATACGTTTTTAAACTTCTTACTGTTAAGAGATACTGTCATAACCTTCTGAATGGTAAACTGAAGTGGCAATGGGTAGGGCATCCGGCACATAGCTCGATGAACCGGTGGCGGTCATGATGAACCCACTGGCATCACATGGCCGGATCCTAGAATAAGCAGGAGGAGTCCAACCCAAAAGGGTACACACCCCTGGAGACCACGTCCCCGGGATCCACATGTCCAGAGTCCACACAAGGTGGACCGAGGATCTTATTGGACGCGGTTAGAGCGGCAAATGAGTCTAAATAATGTTCTGTGACCGAAAAGGTACCTTCGTAACCTTATTATTAAGTCTCGTCAATTTAGCTAATAAAGGTAAATAAACTTGCTATACGATACGAAGCCTAGTTACCTTTATTAGCTAAATATACCAAAGAATAAACACACAACTATTTTAATACCATATAAATTTACTTTTTAGTTTTAACAATTTGATACTGCATATATAATGTATGCATAGTATATGTGTGGCAGTGCCAACAGTGTACTGAATGTATTCGCAGACCGATGAGTCTCCATGCAGCAGAGATGGCTGCAAATACCTGTCATCTGATCGTCAACTATATTTATAAGTTTCATTAGATATTGAAATTTTATTAATTATGAATTTGATTATTTATATCAATTCTGATTTTATCAATTTTAAATTAAATTAGCTTTGATTTTATTAATTTTGAATTTCTTACTTTTAAATTCTATTAATTTTAATTTGATTTTGACATTATATTGAATTCACATTATTTATTTATTATTTTTAATTGAATTTTAACTGTATTTTATTAATTATATATATTATAGTATTGACATCAACTTTTAATCTGTTTTATATTTTACAATTTTATATAGATGTGTGCAATGCAAATATAACAAATATTTGTAATCTATGGATTTTATCTGAAATAAAGTGAATTGAATTGAATTGAATAACCAAATTAAAAAAGCCATCTATTAGAGATTAACATTTTATAAAATTCTCATATTTGACTTCTAGGTAATTCATCAACATACAACCAAGAACCTTATATGGAATGCCAACGTCACGTTTGAAAATAAAAATTCAATTTTTATTCCTATCCAGTTAAATCTGTTCCAAAGTGAAAGCGGATTCAGTTATGGAATTTGCCACGAGGATTGTTACAAACGAATTCCGCTGGTGAACTTTTAGCTGCGGTTGTCGATTGAGAGTTAGCGAGTTCAGCATAAAACTATCGTTGTGTTTCGAGAAACATAAAGTGCTTTTCGTATCTAAGGTTCGTTGTATTTTTAACGTGAAACGGATTTTTGATCAATTTTTCAGCGATATTTTTTCTGCGCAGCAAAACTGTAACAAGGTAACTTTTTTAACAATTTCTGTTTTTTGAATGCAGGAGTTGTGACCAGTAATTGATGAGTGTACGTGCCTGCATGATTTTGTTGAAATTGCTTACTATGTAAAAATATACCATATCCGTTACCTTAGACCCTAAGATACATAATAATTCAAAATATGTTTGTTTACTCAAAGTCGACGAACAGAAACTTAATTTTAATTTATCTCAAAACGTAATTAATTTGTAAGGAGCGTTACAATTAAATTTTCGTACGAAAGACACAAATAGTCAACGGGTACCGGTTTTCCAATATTAATTTGGATAATTCGGAGAATGGGTGAATTGGTACTTTTTTAGCACCCTGTTCGTCATGGCCCTTTCATTTGTTGTACTTCAAATAGTATAAGAGAAAGTTTCTTTTAGAGAAACTCTAGTTAACGAAGCCTTACCGTTTTCTGACATATTATTACATCATTTTGGCAGGTCTATTCTGTCATATCTGGTTAGACCAGTAAGCGGACCACGGGCTCCAAGGCGTGTAAGTCTTGGATGCAACCGGGATAACGCTAGCAGATAATCATTCTGGCAATTCTAATATGTTTTTCTTTTTAATATTTAGTTTGTGTGTGGCTAAATTCTGTCTGGCAATATGGTAGTTTGGCAACATTGAGTTTTTGCAAAAGAAATAAAATTAAGGAAAATTTTAAAAGTACATGAGACATCAAAATTATTGACAAGAGACATTAAATTATTTTATATGTGTAAATTTTAACTGTATAGAGATGTCCACATGTAAACGCAATAATTCCTGGCACATTATGTCCCTTTCTTTCTTCATCGAAAGAATTATAAAATAAACAGGTGACCTATACTCAAATTTTTCTTATAGCAAAAAAGCTGAAAATCGATAGGCAGATAGCGAACTGACATTGCTCTATCTATTTAATTCCTAATAGAGATGACTCGGCAACCATTGCCGACTGCCAGCCGCACTTTCAGGAACTTAACAAACTATTCAGCATCCAGAATGATATATTTAAAACTGTTCTTTGTAACCTAACTGATTCTTTCAAACGGATTGAGGTCAGCTCCTAAACAAACTAAAAATCACTCAATGTCAGTGATAGCGTTTGTTATATAATATACATTTAGGCCATTGGCGGTTAAAAATTTTAATCTACTTACGAACAATATGATACAAGTCAGGGTAGTATTTTGGTTGTGAACATAAATATTGTCATGTTTTAAAGCTCTTTGGGCAAAAAACAATATTATTTATAGGCTAAACTATGACGAAGCTTAGAGCCCGCTCGAAAACTTCAGGCACGGAAAATTGCGAGTTACATCCGAGATGATGCTTCACTCTTTAACTTTGTAACAAAGTTAAAATAAATATTGAACCTATAAGCTTTATAATATTATGTTTACAAAAATGTCCAAAATAAAGTGATTGTTTTAATGTCAAGAAAATTGCTTTGTCTCTACTTAATGCTTGAAAGTTTTTGCTATCCTAAAAACGTAGTACATTTTTTGTCTTTAAAGTTATTCTCTTAAGATTTATTTCAAGCAAATTACGCTCTTTGCTTATCATACAAACAGTTCAAAATCATTCTTAAATGCTAGTAAAGTGTTTATTAAAAAATGTGCGGTACTTATCTTTTTTAAACACTAAAATGCTACTTCTAAAAGTAGCTGGACTATATTTTGCATGATTCGCCACCATAGTAAAGAGCCGTTGAAAGTGTAAAGAAGTTGAACTTCAACACTGACATTTTTAATCCTGCGAATTATTCACTGTTAAAACACTTTACTTTTTGAAGTATTTCTATGAAAGCAAGTTGGAATGGTTGCCTTCTACGAAATTGTGTGAAATATTCTAGTACAGTCGTCTAGATTTATTGTTTTATTTTTAAGTCAGAATTATAGCCAGATATTGGCCAGGCATGATTTTTTTCAGATAAAATGTTCTTCATAGTTGGCACAAAATACTCTGTTTTTCTACTTTTCCATTTTGCGTGATCCTGACTGTCACATAAAACAGGTTCATTTTGGTCAAGACACATTGGGGCGCTTTTAAAATTGTATGGAAATTGTTCCCGTCGACGATCGACACGAAACTCACGCGGGTTCGGACTAGCTGCCCTGTTCTAGTCAGAACAAAGGGAAACATGTAGACTCGGAAGTTCTTCTTCCCGGCTCCCGGTAGCGATAACGTAGACGTTGCGATATGTGGCCATGGTATACCTCTGCCTAATATTTCACTATGTTGTTTGTGCATGCTACTGTTGAGTTGACTGCACCCAATATACCATTGCTCCGCGCAGCAGGAGTAAGCATTTAAACTCCTTCGAGTAAAATAGCTCGTCGCCTTGCCGGATGTCGTGTGTCAGCAGTCTGGTCCAAATAGTCTAAATTAAATGCGGTGTTCCAAATCGGCTTTCATTACATCAATGCATGCAAATCGACACACAGAGCACACGTTTCTGATTGATTATAGTCAAGTTATGAAAAGGGAACACGTTTCAGCACGTCTAAAAATTAACACTTCAAGTTACAACTTTCTAAGTTTTTAGTGCATCGTGCTTATCGAGGAGTGTGTCGTTCGGCGTAAGTAAACTGGGCACTTAGAAACTTTGGAATTCAGTCTTAAATAACGGGAAATTGCAGTCTTTTACTTTTTGCCGTCCTCCATAAGATCTTTGTAAGTTTTAGACCACTTTTATCCTTTTTGGTCGGGTTCGAATTTAGGAACATTAAGTGTCGCTTTGAGCGTTGCAATAACATATTGAGGTGTAACATTTCAAGCAGAATTTAAGCTATTGCTATTGGATGCATGCCAGAAGACAGGATTAGTTCCTTTTTTACTTATTTTTTGCACTTCGTATTTTGGCATAGGTATGCACGCACCATAGAGACCCATTAAAACGTTTTTTATGGTTCAGATCATGAATGTGTAATATGCGTATACTGAGCACAGTTATCAGACGTCACATTTGAACTTAATGTACACCCAATTGTAATATAGTAGTTTGACAATGCGGAGCGTAAATCGCATGCAGTACAGACTAAAAAAAAAATTTTAGTTATTGTTTTCAGATTTCTAATTTAAAGAATGTATGTGCAATAATATGCCACTAATAATATGCCACTACATTCACACAACACCATCTAGTCTGAAACTAAGCAGAAGCTTGTAAAAATATACAGTATGAGTGCTAACATTTACGCTTATGAAACTGTGAGTAAAATTTGTCATAGCCACATCAAATTGAATTATTAACTACCCTCACGAGACGTAAATAAAGAAAACTATACGCCAGCACGGTACTCCGTAGCAGCCAAAAAGCAGCAGCCAACATAAATAAAAGCAAATTATATGCCATAAACTATTGTCTAGCGTGTAGTTATGATGACTTACCGTGTGCTGCATATCACGGCTTGCACTGCGTACTGGAAATAAAATGGGGAGCGTTGGTGAGAAGGAAAATTGAGAGCGAACCGAGTGCAAAACGCAGGGATCATCATTCTATTACAAGGGATACATTCCTAGGTAAATAGTAATTGCGTGAAGCAATGAATTCAGACGTAAGAATAGAAGCACAGTTCTTATGAGTGCTCTGAAGACAAACTTTCTGCGACCCAAATTGCCGATTGGCATAGTGGCAGTTATTCCACAGCGTATCTTAACTACGAGAGCAAGAGAGACGGACGTTCCCTCAGTATATGCAATGACATATATCGTGCAATACTTAAGCAATAAGCACTGTACGATTTTTAGAGTTTCTAGATAGCCTCTT
Organism: Euclidia mi; assembly: GCA_944739405.2. Classification (NCBI taxonomy): domain Eukaryota; kingdom Metazoa; phylum Arthropoda; class Insecta; order Lepidoptera; family Erebidae; genus Euclidia; species Euclidia mi. Next base: position 24,154,186 of record OX123189.2, on the reverse strand, counting down.
AACTAGGAGAGCAAGAGAGACGGCAATCAACGCCAGCGCCGCCAACTACGAACTAAACTGGGGAACTAAACACGAAGTCTGCGCTTCTATTCTTAATTTTACATGACATACAGAGGTTCTACATTTTTTTAAATGTACTAAAGGATATTGTGTTCGCGAGTCACTGACGTATTGCGTCCCTGTAATATATGGAAAAAAATAGTGGAAGGATAACTGTTTTACTTTATATTTCCCAATTAATTCTACCGGGCAATCAGGAAATCAATTTAAGCGTAAAATTCAAAGGCACCTGGGGATAAAATACACAAAAACGTTCCAAAGACAGCTGCAATAAAAATAATTTATCACCAGACAAGTCATCTAACCCCGGCTATCATGAAAAATAAAATGAACAAGTCTCAATCTTGCTCCACGTCATAGACACTCTACGCCTTGCATCCGAGTGTTTCAAAGTCTTGAACGTTCTATTAAGTTAGAAAAGAAAAAAAGGCATGTATTGAGTGTCTGTTGATAGCTCCACAAGTTTCAGATACACTCTCGGCTCTATAAATGGCCCTACACTACTGAGAAATAATAAGAAAAGTATCGAAAACCTCTTCACTGAATGCCTTCGACAGAGTATTTTGAGCGTTGATTCGATTCGTTTTAGCGTTAGAGAAAATACACACGACGGTATTAACGAAAAACATGGGTCTAAATTCATTTGGCAATCGCCAATTCTAGAATTCGTTAGCTTTTACTCAATTTCGGATTTGGCTATAAAGCCCTTTTGAATAAGTTGAGTATAAGTCTAGGTATGTATTAAACAAATACCGACTTGATTTATTTTCAGATAAATATTGCTTAAATTGTTGTTTTGGCTTACTAATTTTAGCGGCTTTGCTAAGCTGCCAATCGTAGGTCGATTTGCACACTGATTATATTAAAATTTTATTAATAAGCATTAAAGGAATGTATAACAAAGTCTTTCGTACTTTCTCGACAAAAAATAAGTTTGGAAAACAACACAAATAGGTACATCCATTTCCAAAAAATATTTAATTTATTTCCACGACTAGCGATTTTAAGAAAATGTTAGCAACTTAATTCTTAAGTCATTAACAATGTAACGGGTTCTAGGATAAAAACGCAGAAGAGGTTCTATGCGTTTTTTGCCGAGTATTGTCTCACTTCCTATGCACGAGTATGACCGACCAACAACACGACACTAGCCTGAACACTAAGGGCTGCAGCCTCCCACGCTGTTCCCTCCGGTAGTGTGCAGGGTAGGCTGCTCGAAGGCTGCCCGTAGCGGTGCAGATCCTCGCAGACGTTGGCTTCAGCTGGCAGGCGCCAGCGGTGTGTGTGCGAAGAGTAGAGCAGGGCAAACTCGTCCGACAGCAGTGTCGTCGAGACGGTGCAGGGAAGTAAAGCGAAGAATAGAGTAGCGTAGCCCAGAGCTTCAAGGTGGACCTGGAACCTGAAGGAAAGCAGCATTAGGAGAGCCACAACCAATAGAGTCAGGCAGGTGGCGTCAGCCGGCCTCAGCTAGCAGGTAGAGAGATGGGCAGTACGCTAGTGCAGTAAATGTAGTAACTTACCCACAGCTAGGACCAGGATACACGTACGACGTAGGGTCAGTACGTGTATCCTGGTCCCAGCTGTGGGTAAGTTACTACATTTACTGCAGTAGCAGCTTATGTTAGAGTAGCGGTGTTGGCCTCTCTGTCAGCCCCCTTATATACCGGAGCTCTCCATCAGATTTGTGGTGTCGGTATATTACCTTAAATGGTCAGACTTCACGAGCACGGACGATGGCCTTTTCAGATTGGCCAAGCGCATGGACGGTATTATGACGCACACTCGGTACGCACCGGACATATGTCATAATACCACCCGCCTTCGGAGAGGATTTTACGTGGCTAACAAGAAAAATCCGACTAGCTGCATTAGGTCTGTTTGAAATAGAATTGGTTTTTATTATAAGTCAAATCGATTAGATCGATTGAGTAACATTTTGTTTAGTCTATTGAAAATTTCTGACAATGGTCACACTGAACTGTCACTTCCGTTCGCTTCCCCTTGAAAAATTACCACGTTGTCGACTCGTACGTAAAATAATTGATCGCCTTTTGAAAAGCACATCCTTGTAGCTACGCGAATAGTTGTGAAATCTATTAAATTGCCGCTTTTTTGACTCCCGGCACGGTTTGTGACATATTGAACATTTGTGAAAAATCTTGTGAACTTGCATCGTGCATTGAAGACGCCGCGTTGGAGTCTGGTAAAGTAAAGATAATTCACTTGCTAATATTGGCCAATTTAGTCTCGTGTATGTCTAGCTTGCCTCCAGGACTCCACTCAAGAACATCACCAGGAGATATTTGGTAAGAAATTAATATTAAGATTATAAGTCATCGCTGTGCTACCACAGTGAAGGTGTTTAGATAAATTGTCTATCGTGGTCAGGTGGATGTATTACACCTTCCACTGCGCACTTCTGATACACCTTCCTGCCTGGCTACGGTAATTCTAAACATAATTTTGGTGCAGAGCTGTAGTTGAAATTTAGCCGCTGTTGCATTACTGAGTATAAACTCAGATTGGTATGAGCGTGTATCTTATCACCTTGTAGACAGTATTGTAGTGTTTGTCAGGTCAGTTATTGTCTAAAATACATAATATTTAATTGTATAAGTTGACCTAGATAACTTGAAACACATTGTCACATAACCTCAATCAGTAATTGTTGATTTGTATTGTTGAAAAATCTAACTTAAATTTGTTGTTGCATTAATAAGTCAGTTTGTTTGGATACATAACAGCTGTATGTATCAATAAATTTAGTAAATTTAGTTTATTGCATATATTCATAAACATAACAACCAACTTGACCTTGCCACTTGGGCGGGTCACATTAATAAACTTTGTTTTGTTATAATATAAAGATAATATTGTTAGGTAACACATATTCTGTGCTTACTTCCTATTGTATATCATAAATAACACAGTTAGTCTGTCTGTTGCAAATAATTAATTAATTAAGTTGAAGTTTTAACTTTATTAATTTGTTATAAGTTATAACTTTGATAACTTTTGTGTTTGTTTCAATATACTGAAACCTTTAATTTTGTTGGGCAGTAAATACCTGTCACTTGCCTGCACTTGCAGTTAACAGGCTAATACTTTGTTGGTTTCAAAGAATTAAGAAAAATTTAGTTTTGATTGTTAATTTTATTTAGCGCTTGTCCGGGCTCTTTTGAATTTTGATTATGTCAGCTATCAAGGACTTGCGTGCGGCTGCTGGTGCTATTGCATCAGATTTGCGCTGGTTTGCCTCGGCCAATGCTTTAGTGAACCGGCCTGATCGCCAGCAGGCCTTACTTCAGAGGTACGAGCGGATTGACGATCGCCTGGCAAGTGTGGAACAGCAATTCCGCACTTTCAGCACTTGCTGTCTTGAAGTGTCAATCAATGATTTCACCGCTGACCAGCGAAATAAGGTCAGCGAAGACTATGCCCAGGTCTTAGACCTGTATGATGCTGTCTCCAATAGTGCGAGACAACTAGTTGCAGATAGGGAAGGGCAACCCGGCCTGAAGCAGGAGCTTCCTAGGTCAGCACCGGGGCTGGTGAGTAGGCTCCCTACCTTGGACCTCCCCCATTTTGATGGCTGCCTAGGAAGCTACCTGGGCTTCGTTAATTTGTTCGACAGCCTAGTCAATGATAGGGCTGACCTTCGGCCGGCACAAAAGTTGGCCTATCTAATGTCGGTTCTGGATGGGGAGGCTAAGGGCCTCATCCAACATCTGCCCGTGTCTGACGAGGCGTACCAGACGGCTCGGGACCTAATTGCCTGTAGGTACCATAATAAACGTGGCCTCGCCAATACGCACATCGAGCAGATTTTGGGTTTGCCGACGCTCACCCGGGTCTCTGGGTTGCGCACCCAACTGTTGAACCCGCTCTTGGTGGCCATCAACGCACTTAAGTGCCTTGACCTGCCCGTGGACCAATGGTCCTATCTATTGGTGCACATTGTGCTGAAGAAGCTGCCTGCCGACCTGAGGTCGCGTTTTAAACAGCGCTTTGGTGGGGATAGCGCGACCCATCTGCCCCCCTTTGCTGACCTGGAGTAGTTCCTGGAGGACGAGTGCCGGGTCTTGGACAACTCCGGTGGTGACACGCCGGCTAAGTCGCAGCCGCCCAAGGTCAAGGAGCAGGCTCGCGTTCACACCCGAGCCAATGTTGACCGGCGCCCTCCTCGCTTTGCGGTCACGCAGAGCCCAGCGGAGTGCTCCTACTGCAAGGTCACGGGGCACAGAACGGCCAGTTGCAGGGCATTTTTGGACCTTCATGTCGCCTCTCGTAGGCGCATCGCGAATGCCCGCCGCCTTTGCTTCTCTTGCTTGGGATCCCACTACCAGCGAGACTGCCCAAACTCTCGCCCCTGTCCTCACTGTGGAGGACAGCATTTGGACATTCTCTGCATGAATGCCAGAGAGGTAGGCCGCTTGTCCAACCAGCCGACGCCGCGCACGGGCGGGTGTTTTGAAGGTGGCAGCCGAGGCTCACCGGCACGCAGCCGAGAGTCGCCTCGCTTAATTGATCGCCGCTCACCCCGCTTGGAGAACCGTAGCGTGCGCACGCCTCCTCTCTCTCGCGCACCTGAATGTGCTGTTCAGCGTCACCAGCACCATGACTGCTGCCCCAGGTATTCCCCTCCTTTGGCGGAGCGTCCCCGCCTTGACTCGCGCCCACCTCGTTTTGGGCGGGTGCGTCATTATGACCCCCCACAGATGGCGCGCGGATCGAGTCATCGCGCCTTTGAGGACTTCAATCCGCACCCTCGTTTTGTCTTGCCTGGTCCTGGCCAACGGTCGCCGCCCAGGCAACAATAGGTCATTGACCCCTGCCCTATAATGCCAACCTCCCCCATTGAGACCGTTATCCTACCAACGGTTGCTGTTAGGGTCTGGGGACCCACGGGGACCTCTGTTGTTGTCCGTGCTATATTGGACACAGGTTCACAAGGTTGCATTGTTTCCACCTATTTGGTAGGGCAGGTTAAATTAAATATGGGCTCTTTTCCAAATTGTATACGGGGCATAGGTGACGTAGCCTCTAATGTTGAAGGGCAAGTTAAAGTTTTGTTTGGCCCTGTTGAATCTTCACACCCGAGGATTAAAACCTCGGCTATTGTGCTGAAGAATATTTTGGGTATGCACCCACAGAAACAGCTACCCGCTGCTGTGGTGAATTTGACATTGGGATTGGAACTGGCAGACCCCAAATTTGACACACCGGGACAAATCGACTTGTTGATTGGCTCTGATGTCCTCGGTGGAATTTTGATTGGTGGGAAACGGGTCTTGGTGCCAAATGGTTTGACTGCCATCCCGACCATATTTGGACTTGCTTTGATGGGACCTGTACCTAGGGACCCCCCTCCACCTGAACTTGATAATTTGTTGGCTGTAGGCTCTGCTCTCTCTGATGCGGTTCAGAGGTTTTGGGAAGTAGAGGAGCCCCCTCAAGTTGCCCGTTTGAATCCAGAACATGAGGAGTGCGAGCTGTTCTTCCAGAACAACACTGGTCGACTCCGTTCTGGTCGGATTATCACGAAGCTGCCCTTTCTGTCTGTTCGGCCTCCGCTTGGTGAGTCACGACCTTTAGCCGAAAAGAGATTGTTGGCTATGGAGCGTCGCATGGGTCGTGATCCGGAGCTCAGACAGAAGTACATTGAGTTCATGAGGGAATATGAACAGTTGGGATACATGTCTGTGTCAAATTTGGATTGGCGTTCGGTGGAGCATTACTTTCTCCCGCATCATGCGGTATTGAAGCCATCGACTGGCAAGCTGCGCACAGTGTTTGATGATTCTGCGCAGACTTCAACAGGCGTATCCTTGAACCAGTGCTTGCATTCTGGTCCCAAGTTGGTCAAGGACCTTTGTGACGTCATCACCAGCTTCCGACGACATCAGGTTGTCTTTGTGGCCGACATAAAAATGATGTTCAGGCAGACGATTATCCACCCTGATGACCGTCGCTTCCAGCTGATCCTTTGGAGAGAGTCTCCTCGCGATCCCATGGTCGTCTACGAGCTCAATTCAAATACGTACGGGTTAAGGTCAAGCCCCTACTTGGCAATACGTTCTCTTTGGGAGCTCGCAGACCGCGAAGGCCTACGTTTCCCAAGAGCCTCCGCCATCTTGAAGGACGATATTTACGTCGATGACATTTGCTCGGGCGCCTCCACAGCGGACGAGGCGATCCTCCTGCGGGACGAATTGATAGGTATTTTGGCCTCCGCTGGTTATGAGTTGCGCAAATGGATTTCCAACTCGCCAGCGCTTTTGGAAGGCTTTCCAGAGGATCATCAGCAAGATCCACATTTGTTTGAGATTGTTGACAACCCCGCCATGATGGCTGTTCTCGGCGTTCAGTACAGACCAGTCCAAGACATCTTTACATATAACGTAGACTTGAAATTGCCGTGTTCTTGGACTAAACGTCTCGTATTGTCTACTGTCGCCAGAACCTTTGATCCGAACGGTTGGATCTGTCCAATTATATTTTGGGCAAAATGCTTCTTGCAGAAGCTTTGGACAGCAGGATTGACCTGGGACGAACCTCTGCACGGCACTCTTGTTGAGGAATGGACCTCTTTTGTATCCTCACTTCCTGCCGTCAACGAGATCTCCTTGCCTCGTCCCATCCTTCCTCCCGGGAAGTACAAGGCCACCCTTCACGGGTTTTGTGACGCCTCGGAACGTGGTCACGCCGCCGTGGTGTACTTGCGCACAGTCAGTGCCTCAGGTCAGGTGAGAGTCTCCCTGATCATGGCGAAGAGCAAGGTAGCACCCCTTCGGACATCTTTGACCATTCCGAAATTGGAGCTCTCGGGAGCAGTACTACTTGTACGCTTATTGAACCACGTGTCTAACACTTTGGGTAAAAGCATTGGTATTAATGGGACCTACGCCTGGACAGACAGCCAAATTGTTCTTTGTTGGTTGAAGGCTTCTGTTCACACCTTGGAGGTATTTGTCGCTAATCGCGTTTCCCAAATCCAGAAATCCGAAGTCAAACTTGTTTGGAGACACGTGCCAGGTGAGCTCAACCCCGCTGATTGTGCCTCGCGCGGATGCTTGACGCCTAGTTTGATAGGTCATTCGCTGTGGGGGGTCCGGAATGGTTGAGTCGACCAGAAACTGATTGGCCTCGAACGCCAGTCTTGAATACTTCTAATTTGCCGGGTCTACGAACACTCGCTCTTGAGAAGGTAGAATGCGCCTTCGACCCCGATTTTTTGTTGAATCGTTACAGCTCCCTCGACAAGTTGTTAGGTGTCACTGCTTGGATAAAGCGTTTTGTTTTTAATTTTAGGCACCCACAACAGAAACGACTGACACCGTTTCTCTCACCACAGGAACGACAAGAGTCCCTCACCTTTTGGGTTCGTTCTGTGCAATTGGCGCATTTTGAAAGGGAGATTGCTATCCTCAAGTCGGGGAAATCGAAATTGTCGGGAGCTGTATCTAAATTGAACCCCTTTTTGGACGAAACGGGTCTCTTGCGCGTTGGAGGGCGTCTCAAGAACGCCAACCTCCCTTACGGGGCTCGTCACCCCCTTTTGTTACCTAAGGACGGTCATTTGGTACGCTTGTTGGTAACTGACCGTCACCTTAAAAATTCGCATGCTGGTTGTAATGCCTTGTTGGCCATTTTGCAACGCGAGTTTTGGATTTTGTCTGCCCGAAGAATTATTCGGAGTGTAGTCTTTCGCTGCATCCCTTGCTATAAGCACAAGGCTTCTACCATGCAGCCCTTGATGGGGGACTTACCGGCAGATCGCGTAACTGAAAGCAGGACGTTTGACGGTGTTGGCTCGGACGTCGCTGGTCCTTTTTTGGTGAAAACGTCGACACTTCGAAACAGCAAGACTGTCAAGGCCTACTTGTGTGTTTTTGTTTGTCTTTCCACAAAGGCCGTACACTTAGAACTGGTCTCCTCGCTTACGACCGAGGCGTTTGTAGCCACATTTGACAGATTTGTATCCCGCAGAGGGCTGCCTTCCTTGATCCGTTCTGACTGCGGCACTAACTTCAAGGGCACTTATAATTATCTGAATGATGTTGTTAATTTTCTTGAAACCAACAAAGCTGATATAGGTGATAGGCTTGCCCGACGTGGGATAAATTGGTTGTTTTCCCCACCAAATTGTCCACACTGGGGTGGTATATTTGAGGCCGCCGTAAAATCGGCCAAAACACACTTGCGCAGGACAATCGGTGAATCTGTCCTTACATTTGAGGAACTCGCAACTGTGTTTTGTAAGATTGAGGCCGTTTTGAACTCTCGGCCATTGTGCCCGATCTCCTCAGATCCGAATGATTTGGAGGCCCTTACGCCGGGCCATTTTTTGATTGGTCGCCCACTTGTCGCCTTGCCTGAGTACCCCTATATTGATACGAGACCTGGTCGTCTCTCGCGTTTTGAATTGGTACGCCAGATTACTCAGAGCTTTTGGAAACGCTGGAACTTGGAATATTTGCACATACTCCAGCAACGCGTTAAGTGGACCGACAAGACCGATCCACCCAAGATTGGTGACCTCGTTTTGATCAAGGAGGCTAACCTTCCGCCACTCAGATGGCGCAGGGGGCGCATCCTTCATTTGGTAACTGGGGCTGATGGAGTTCCCCGATTTGCTGAGGTCTTGGTGGACGGTTCGATTCTGAGGAGAGCGGTTGCAACATTGTCGCGTCTACCAACCGATTAGCGGACCGGTAGGCCGGTCCGGGGCGGGTGGATGTTTGAAATAGAATTGGTTTTTATTATAAGTCAAATCGATTAGATCGATTGAGTAACATTTTGTTTAGTGTATTGAAAATTTCTGACAATGGTCACACTGAACTGTCACTTCCGTTCGCTTCCCCTTGAAAAATTACCACGTTGTCGACTCGTACGTAAAATAATTGATCGCCTTTTGAAAAGCACATCCTTGTAGCTACGCGAATAGTTGTGAAATCTATTAAATTGCCGCTTTTTTGACTCCCGGCACGGTTTGTGACATATTGAACATTTGTGAAAAATCTTGTGAACTTGCATCGTGCATTGAAGACGCCGCGTTGGAGTCTGGTAAAGTAAAGATAATTCACTTGCTAATATTGGCCAATTTAGTCTCGTGTATGTCTAGCTTGCCTCCAGGACTCCACTCAAGAACATCACCAGGAGATATTTGGTAAGAAATTAATATTAAGATTATAAGTCATCGCTGTGCTACCACAGTGAAGGTGTTTAGATAAATTGTCTATCGTGGTCAGGTGGATGTATTACACCTTCCACTGCGCACTTCTGATACACCTTCCTGCCTGGCTACGGTAATTCTAAACAAGGTCTATGAGTCCGCTACTGTCCAAGCTAAGACGGCATATAGAAAGAAAGAAGGGAAAGTCTTATACGGTTTGTAACAATAAGTTAGGCGCCATAGTGTATAAGTTTTAAGTCTTTTATGTGCCAAAACCCAATAAAATTTCCAGACGCGTCCGACAACTCGTAAACGAGAGGCGACTTTTTAGTAATAACTGTGCACTTCACGTATTTAGGGGCTAGTTTCTTACAGAAGGACTGATCCTTGTCACTCTGATAAATTTAAGTCCTTTTTCAAACAGTGTCTCTCACATTAAACTCAGCCGGTTTACGGCGTAAATTATAAGTTTGGGAATTCCTAGCATGAGCTTGAATGAGGAGTGCGTGAACTTTGTCAAATATGCCTGATAAGTGACCTATATTTTCTGCGTAATCATCCCTAGGTATGTATACTATATCATCAGCGTCCGTGTCGACATAGTGTGAGCTGCATGGAACTAATTCACGTCCATACGACTAAAAAACTAGGTGACTTCATTAACTGCGGTATTTAATGCAAACTGCACCTTAGGTAGGAGAGTGTCCCATAATCTCTGGTCATTTCCTATAAACGCCGTTAAGATAGAACCAATGGTTTTTATTATAGCGTTCCACCGTATTCACATGAGGAGAATATTTAGGAGTATAGAGCAGATTAGGAATTTTGTACTTGTGCACCATAGCTTTTAAAGTAGCACTTACAAACTGTTTACCATTGTCCAATATAATTGTAGATGGTATACCATGAACTAAAAATATTTTTTCTTCCAAAATATTAGCTATTATTTCAGCAGTTGTGCGCCTGATAGGAAAAAGAAGACAGTATTTACTAAAACAACAAGTTACTAAAAAGATGTAGGCGTTTTGTTTTCTTGTGACGGGTAATGGCCCCACCAAATCTACATTAATGGTTTGGAAGGGTCGTGAACACACTTTGAGTCGTCCCATGGTTCCCAATGGTGCAGGGTTCTGATGTTTGTGCGCGATACAAGTGTCGCAAGAATTTATGAACTTTACCACGTCAGCATGCATTTTGGGCCAATAGTAACGCAGTGCTAAGCGCTTGTAAGTTTTAAATATACCGAAATGCCCCGAAGTGGGTTCGGCATGGTTCTTTAATATGGCATTATTTCGATCAGAAGAAGGTAGCACTTCTTTCCATTCGAACTCCTTACGTAGCATACACCTAGATTTTATCAAACGATACAATTTGTTATTTTTAATAGAATAGTCTGGATAGTCATTAGGCGAAGATAAACAACCATTGTAGGTGGCTGAATACCATTGATCAGTGTCAACATTAGGGTTGTTCACGTTATCATTATTATTATTCGCGCTAATTGTATTTAATGGTAAGGATCGTGATAACGCATCTGCTATAATATTACCTGCGCCGCGCCGATGCTTTATTTCGAAGTTAAAGGCTGACAGACGGTCGAGCTCATCTACCAGACGGGTTGCTCAAGTTAAGGAACTATTTCAGTGCGGAATGGTCAGTATACACAACAAACTATAGCAGCGACAATATTCGAGGGCTGTTAGAACTGCCAATGTCTCCCGTTCTGTTATGTTCCTGTGCATTTAGTGACCTACTCATGTAAGCGATAGGTAGTTCCACGCCATCTATTTCTTGTGTAAGCAACCCACCGATGCCACACGCGCTCGCATCCGTGTAAACTTGAAACGGTTTCTCGTAATCGGGGTACGATAATATTGGTGCGGAGCTTAACAATTGTTTTAGTTTACGAAATGAGTCATCGGCTTCCACCGACCACTGGAATGGTGAAGCTTTCTTACCGGTAGAGGTTAGTTTGTTCAAAGGCCCGGCAATAGTACTAAAATTAGGGATAAATCGCCGATACTATGATGCAATGCCTAAGAACCTTTTGACTTCTTTTTTATTCTTAGGCGTAGCATATTGAAGAATGGCTTCCACCTTACATGGGTCTACGTGTAATCCTTAAGAGTTTACTACGTAGCCCAAGTACTTCAATTCGTCAAGGTATAATTTAGATTTTTCCAAGTTAATTGTAAGGTTGGCCGATTTTAATTTTACCTTTATTTAATAGTGACACATGAGCATTAAAAGTTGACGATATAAGCACGATATCATCTAAGAAAACGAATACCGAGTTATCGAACTCAGGACTATTCGTAAACACCTGATCCACCAAACGCTGTTGTGTCGCAGGCGCATTCGTTAAACCAAACGGCATAATCACAAATCTAAATGTTCCTCTAGTAGGCACATAGAACGCAGTCTTATCACGATCAAATTCGCGAAGAGGCGTCTGCCAAAATGACTTAGATAAGTCTATACTACTTAGATATCTAGCATACCTAAGATTGTCTAAAATTTCGGATACGGATGGCAGTTTGTACGCGTCTTTTTTAGTAATCGAATTAAGTTTCCGACTATCTAAACAAAACCTTAGTTTACCGTCCTTTTTAGGCGTTAGTAAAATAGGTGACGACCAAGGACTTTCGTATTTTTTTACCACTCCCAATGCAAGAATTTCGTCTAATTCATCAATAATTATTTTTAATTTCGCCAGTGGTAGCCTATAAAATCTTTGGCGTATCGGCGCAGAATCGCCAGTATCAATAGCATGTTCTATTAAGTGAGTTCGGTTACTAACCTAACCTAACCTAACCTAACCCGGTTTCTTCAGTAGAAATCGACTCGTATTTCTTTATAAATAACCTAGCTGTTCTTTGTTGTGACTCACTCAACTCACTAAAAGATTGCAATACCGAACGTATTGCTTGTTACTTGGCTTATTTTCACTTATCACACTACACGGCAATGTTTTAGACATGCATACGGATGCGATATGGTTAGGCAGTAATTTAAATAGTTTGCAGAAATCGATGCCTAAAATTAAATTACTTGTAACTTCTGGAATAATATAAGCTTTCAATAAGTAAGTTTGATTATTAAAAGTAGTGGGTAAGTCGATAAAACTGCGCGGCAACAATATATTTCCACCCGCGGACCGAATAAAATTAGTGTTGTGACACTGCTGTATTTCTAGCCCGGTTTTAGTAATTACCTCCAGATGAGAGTTGTTACCTAAAATTGTAATGGCTGAACCGGAATCGAGCAATCCACAAATAGGTAAACTGTTAACCGTTACGTTAACATAGGGCCGTAGGTAATTTTTAAAATGAAATACACTTTTAGAGTGTTTAGCCAATTTCTTCAATCATCTTTGTCAAAATTAGTCGAATAGATTGTAGAACCTAATTTAGGTTTTGATACGCCCCGACCCTGACCTTTTTTTAGTTTTTTGGTTTCGTCGATTTAAAGTTTGGGCAGTTAGGGAATGTCACATCCCTACGGCCGCACTTGAAGCAAACTGCAAATCGATCGCGTTTGCACTCCTCCAAACTGTGATCAGTGACACGACAGCGCGGACAGTACTTGGACGTGACTAGAGCGACAGAGCTAGGTTTAGACGTAGGATTGCTAGGTTCGTTGTTCTCAGTGCATTCGGGGTTATCAGGCGTGCCCTCTATAGTGGCAGCGGAATAATTATTGTATGAATTATTACGCGCTCGGTTATTAGGTTTGTGACTGTAAGTTAGGTCTGGTGCCAACGTGTCGTTACTATAATACGGTTCGCGGAATTGAGAGTTCAAACATTTCATCCGTTCGTAATTTAAACATAACGTCTGCAGTGTTGCTATACTGTCTATTGAAGATATTGACGGAGCTAGCACTAGCGAATAGCATGGACGTATGTTATGCAATAGGATATTTAATTTTTCGCGTTCAGACAATCGCTTTGATGGTGACAGCCTAGCGAACAGCTGATTCATTATGGAGAGATAAATAATTATAGTTTCGGTAGCACCTTGAGTACATCGGCGGATTTCATTTAATAAACAGTAGTCATAATCGTACAGTGTGAAATCGTCTATTAATTTAGTGGTGAGTTCTTCCCAGGAGTGCGTTGCCGGTGAATATTTTGGAGGCATACGATAAAATTTTAGTGGAAGGTAGATAACGCGCGGTTTGGAATTCGGTTACGCGTTGTAGAAACGCTCGGACGCATCCCGTACCGTCGTATTTTATGTGATGTTCAGGCAGACGATTATCCACCCTGATGACCGTCGCTTCCAGCTGATCCTTTGGAGAGAGAATCCTCGCGATTCCATGGTCGTCTACGAGCCCAATACCAATACGTACGGGTTAAGGTCGAGCCCCTACTTGGCAATACGTTCTCTTTGGGAGCTCGCAGACCGCGAGGGCCTACGTTTCCCACGAGCCCACGAGCCTCCGCCATATTGAAGGACGATATTTACGTCGATGACATTTGCTCGGGCGCCTCCACAGCGGACGAGGCGATCCTCCTGCGGGACGAATTGATAGGTATCTTGGCCTCCGCTGGTTATGAGTTGCGCAAATGGATTTCCAACTCACCAGCGCTTTTGGAAGGCTTGCCAAGGGATCATCAGCATGATCCACATTTGTTTGAGATTGTTGACAACCCCGCCATGATGGCTGTTCTCGGCGTTCAGTAAAGACCAGTCCAAGACATCTTTACGTATAACGTAGACTTGAAATTGCCTTGTTCTTGGACTAAACGTCTCGTGTTGTCTACTGTCGCCAGAACCTTTGATCCTAACGGTTGGATTTGACCTGTTATATTTTGGGCAAAATTCTTCTTACAGAAGCTTTGGACAGCAGGATTGACTTGGGACAAACCTCTCCGCGGTACTCTTGTTGAGGAATGGACATCTTTTGTATCCTCACTTACTGCCGTCGATGAGATCTCCTTGCCTCGTCCCATCCTGCCTCCCGGGAAGTACAAGGCAACCCTCAACGGGTTTTGTGATGCCTCGGAGCGTGGTCACGCGGCCGTGGTGTACTTGCGCACAGTTAGTGCCTCAGGTCAGGTGAGAGTTTCCCTGATCATGGCGAAGAGCAAGGTTGCACCCCTTCGTACATCTTTGACCATTCCAAAATTGGAGCTCTCGTCGAGTCGAATCGATTTAGTATAATTCTTCGGGCAGACAAAATCCAAAACTCGCGTTGCAGAATGGCTAACAAAGCATTACAACCAGCATGCGAATTTTTAAGGTGACGGTCAGAGAAACGGTGTCAGTCGTCTCTTTTGTGGGTGCCTAAAGTTAAAAACAAAACGCTTTATCCAAGCAGTAACACCTGTCAAGGGAGCTGTAGCGATTCAACAAGAAATCGGGGTCGAAGGCGCATTCTACCTTCTCTAGAGCGAGTGTTCGTAGACCCGGCAAATTAGAGTATTCAACACTGGCGTTCGAGGCCAATCAATTCTCTGGTCGACTCAACTATTCCGGACCCCACCACAGCGAATGAACTATCAAACTAGGCGTCAAGCATCCGCGCGAGGCACAATCAGCGGGGTTGAGCTCACCTGGCACGTGTCTCCAAACAAGCTTGACTTCAGATTTTTGTATTTGGGAAACGCGATTAGTGACAAATACTTCCAATGTGTGGACAGACGCCTTCAAGCAACAAAGAACAATTTGGCTGTCTGTCCAGGCGTAGGCCTCATTAAAACAAATTGTGTTACCTAAAGTACTAGACACGTGATTCAACAATCGTAGGAGTAGTGCTGCTCCCGAGAGCTCCAATTTTGGAATGGTCAAAGATGTACGAAGGGGTGCAACCTTGCTCTTCGCCATGATCAGGGAAACTCTCACCTGACCTGAGGCACTAACTGTGCGCAAGTACACCACGGCC